>CM002488.2:26094861-28594861 GCA_000573905.2 Oryza punctata | reverse complement strand
ACGACCCGACAAACACATCACCAGCAAACGGTGTCTTGGCGGAAAGTCCATGGAGCGCGTGCGGGGCAAGAGACGGACGCGAGGAGTCTTCCGCGGCTGCGACCGCCTTGGCCGCGGAGGGAATGTTGCGGTCGGTGGCGGGGACGCCGGCCGCCAGCATGCGGCGGAAGGCGTCGAACGCGGCGGCGGGGAGGCCGTTCTGTGAGAAGGAGGATACGAGGGAGGACCACGCGGCCGGGGAGGGTGGCGCGGGGAGGTCGAGGAAGGCGCGGAGGGAGTCGCCGGGGAGCGCGCAGCGGGCGTAGAAGGTGAGGAGGTGGTGGGCGATGAGCGCGTGGGAGGAGGCGGTGGCCGGGAGGTGGCCCGCCTTGAGGAGATGCCCGTGGAGCTGCTGCCCCTTGGGGAGCGCGCGTGAGGCGGAGAGCGCGACGAGGAGGTCAGCCAGCGAGCGCGCGCAGGCCGGCGGCGGCGCGGCCGGCGGCCACGGCGGGGGCATCGTGGCCGCGGGCTTCAGGGTAGCACGGCTTTGCTCTCTATCGGTTTTGCTTGTACGATGGATCTCGGCCCTGCTTAGTTTCACTGGGCTTCAAAGACCTTGATGGACCTTTTGAAGGACTAGGCCCATGATGGGCTTAATTGACGGGTATCATCAATCTGTATCACAGTATCAGGCTGGCCCCGTTCTTTTACCTCGTTTCATTAGTACATTTTTCAAACTAGAATAAGATCACTTTAATTCTCTTAACTAATGCACGAATCTGATTCGTATCCCTAAAACATAATACCAGATATCTTGATCCTCCAACTATTAAAACCAGTGCAATTCAACTCCACAATCTCGGCAGTTATGGAGGGTAGTTTCGTTGACGTGGCGCCTACGTGACGGTGTTGACCTAATCTTCATTCCATGTGGTGTTGACGTGGCGCTTATGTGGCACTGGAATAAAAAAATATGTGGGAGACCCAATTATCATTCATACAAAAATTTGATAAGTCTCGAAGTCATCATCGGCCTAGAGTCAGTATCGGCTTCAGAGTCCTGAAATCGGCCAATGGAAACGATCAATCGCTAATAGTCGGATTCTTACCAAATTCGGTTAAGGAAATTAATCTATTAAAGGAAGCTTATCCAGAAGAGACCGAGTTCAAGGAGGATGCGGCATGACAGTTTATCTATTAATTAGGAAGAATCCGTTAGTTTCCTTTTATCTTTAGGAATGTGTGTTTAGTGTCCGATGAGAACTTTATGTTTATCCTTTTATCTTTAGGAAGGTGTGAGTCGTGTCCGATATGGACTAGTATCTACACATGGGTATAAATATGTAAACCCGGGGTCCATGTAAATTATCTCTCGATCAATTCAACTTCGGGGCATCGCCACCTTTTACCTTTTTACTTTCGACAAGTTCTTGTTTCAAGTTGGGCTGCATCGACTTCGACCTCCGACGAGGGGTAAGGCTTGTTATGGCGGCTTGCGTTATCGGGATTAGTGCTTCCATTGCTTCGATACTCTAATCTTGTTCATGTAAGTCATCGAGTTATCATATACATTATATAATCCAGATTGACAATGTTTTCTACTTGCATCGGCCAAACCCCATCTAGGGTTTTGTCGATATCGGCTAGATTACTTTGTTGGCTAGATTATATAATGTATCCACCACCCTGAAAATCAGTCAAAAGCTTGATTGTCTAGATATTATGTTTCTTTTCATACTTAGTGATGTATCAGTTAAGTTTGATCTACTAAGTCGTGCTTAGAACCCTGCTTCTTGATTGCCAATAAGGGTTTCATCGGGGTTTCAACCGATGATTTATCTGGACGTTGTATCGGCTCACGAGGATTACATATAATTTGGATTTAGCCGATCGCAACAAATGTTTCACTGTTCATCTAATCATTTGGATTTATTGACATCGGACCTCCAACCAATGAATGCTTCAACCTTCGGATCTGTGCTTATTTAATCTATCATTACTAGCCGATTGGTTTCTACTGGATTATATTATTGTTTTATTACATTATCATCAGCAGATTATCTTTATGTCATTATTTACTAAAGTATCAAGATCTATACTGGATATCGGCTGGTATCGGCATCGGCTGGAATCACTCCTTCGGCTTGTCAGCTGATTGGCTGTTTTATCTGCTATTTACATATCTTGTCAGTTGCAGGATCAAACTGACTGGCACGCCCGTATCTCATTATTATTTTAGACCTGCACTGGAGCTAAGCAGATCTCTCAGGCCATCGTGTTTTTACATCAACAGGCCCACATGTCAATCTCTTTCTTCCCTTCATCCTCTTCCCTCCTTTCCCTTATCTATCTCTCTTTCTCTCTCCTTTCCTCCAGCTCTTCACCGGGTGGCACAGTCAACAGAGGGACAAGGCGGGGAGGGACGACCGGAGAAGACGGGTAGGCCGAGGGGGACGGAGAGGCCGGAGAGTCGCTCCTCTCCCGCCGGCCGGTGCGCGCCGCTGCCTCGCCTCCTCTCCTGTCGACCGTCGCGCGCCGCTCCCTCCTCTCCCGCCTAGGTGCGTGCAGCGGCGGACTCGCCCTCCCAGTCCACCACCACCACCGCCTCTCCTCGGTGTCCAGGGCCACCGTACCGTCTCGGGCACCGCCGCCACCTAGGGAAGGCGTCGCCCAGGGGAAGTGAAAGATACAAAATGTAGCCTAGAGGGTGGTGAATATGTGTTCCTGAAAATTACTAAAAGAGCAATCGCAGCGGTTAAATTTTACAGGGCCCGGAACCTCCTGGTGAAGAACATCGGAACTTCCTGGTAGCACAGATAGCCCGGAACTTCCGGAGTTCTAAGACAGGAACTTCTGAGTACAAGTAATTTCAGATAAACAACTCTAAATATACTATTACTTCTAGGCTAAGATAAACAGTACTAAGCACTGTAGATAAGCAGAGTAAATAAATCACAAAGGCAAGCACAGATCATTCACAGAGAAGGCAAAGAGGATTTTTTCCGAAGTGCAGATCACTTGGATCCTACTCTCCGTTGAGGAACTCTGAAGAGCTGGGTCTCAATTAACCCCTTGTCTCACCGAGCAAAGCCCCCGGAAGAAGTCCCCGGTCTCCAATCTAGCACCCTTAGGTCCTTCTCTAGAACTCAAGTGACCACTAAGATCTTAACTTGAATTCCTAGAGAAGACCACAAGTGAGGATTGCTCTACCAAGACAACCTTCGAGAGCTTAACATGGATCTTTACTCACTTACCTCGTTTCCTTGCGGAGGTGAGGAAAACCTTTACAAACTTGCTCGGGTCAATCCACAAACTTGACAGAAACTCGCGGGTGATGCCTAACCGTCTAGGAGGTCACCCTCTAGTAGTAACAAGCTTCAAGAGACAACCCAATGAGATACCCCAAGTGCTCAAGTCATCCTAGCTTTCAAAACCTTCTCCAATACTTACCACCACCCTCAAAATCACTCTTTCTCACAAGAAGGGCTCAAGATATGGGTGGAGGAAGAAAAATCACCATGGGAGAAGTTAGAATCAACTAAGGAACAAAAGAGCTGAAGTGAAATGGCCAAAGGGTGAGCTGGGATCGAGTTTGATATATATAATAACTAGATGACGTCATCTAGCCGTTACTCACATTTTTGAACTGGAAAAGTGCTCGGAAGTTCCGGTCCAAGGCGCCAGGAACTTCCGGCCAACACTTAGGAAATATTCTCGACTACCTCTCTGCCCGGAAGTTTCGGCTCAGGCACCAGGAACGTTCTGGACAAGCCTTGCTATCTTGGAATAGTCATTTTCAAAAATGCCTTCTAAAAATATTTCACCTATGGGATACGACTAAGAGCACTTAGATTATTTCAGAACCACACTTGAAACCCCTCTTAATAGTACGGTTTTCCCTAAACTCAAGGCGAAAACATAACCTAGTCTAACTCGGCTCCGAGTCCACTTGCCACTTTGAATTTGATGAATTGGGGGGGGGGTCTCCAAGCCTCTTAGCCACTCCTAAACAACCTGGAACTAATACACCTGCATTTTACTCCAAAAACACATTAGTCCCTTAACCGTTTTTGTCACTAATCACCAAAACCCACTTAGGGGTGTTAGATGCACTTTCAGGAAGGACAACGTCGGGCGCCGCTCCCTCCTCTCCCGCTAGCCGCCGCGCGCTACTGCCTCCTTCCTCGTTGATGAATGGCAGTAGCAACGGGCCTCCTCGTGGGAGACGGTCGACATTAGCCGCTTTCCTCACTGACGAACGGTGACAACTACAGCCGCAAGATTTGGGCTACAACAGCGGCCAGGTGGAAGTGGACCTAGATGTGGTGGTGGTGGAAGGAGACGGCGATGGCTGCGTCGAGTTCGAGAGGAATAAAGAGGAGAGAAGATGGACTCCCAGAAGCGGTCGTCGGGGTAGTGGACGGGGTCGGTGGTGTGGGTGTCAAAGTTGATGCGGGCGGCGAGGGATAGGAAGAAGGTAGCCTCGAAGACGGTGTGGTAGAGGGAGGTGTTGACATAAAAACACGATGGACTGGGAGATCTGCTTAGCTCCAATGCAGGTCCAGAATAATGATGAGATGAGGGCGTGCCAGTCAGTTTGATCCTGCAACTGACAAGATATATAAATTGAAGATCAAAAGATAGCCGATCGGCTGACAAGCCGATGGAATGATTCCAACCGATGCCGATACCAGCCGATATCCAGTATAGATCTTGATACTTGAGTAAATAATGACATAAAGATAATCGGCTGATGAAAATAAAATAATATAATCCAGTAGAAACCAATCGGCTAGTAATGATAGATTGAATAAGCACTGATCCGAAGATTGAAGCATTCATCGGCTGGAGGTCCGATGTCAATAAATCCAAATGATTATATAAACAATGAAACCTTTGTTGTCATCGGCTAAATCCAACTTGTATGTAACCCTTATAAGCCGATGCAACGTCCAGATAACTCATCGGTTAGCACTCCGATAAAACATTAGCACGAACTTATCGGCTTAACAAGATTTATATTATCAACAACAATCTAGTAGGTCGAACCTAAACGATGCAGCACGAGATTGTATATGATAATCTAAAACTTGATGTACCGATAGATCTGTCTAATGTGATGGATATAACAAATCTATTTAGAACAACATTGTGATTGTAGAGATATATCGGCTAAGACAGAAGATCAGACTTAACCAAGACAGTCCTAACTAAATCGATGCGTCTCTAAACACAATGCAATTAAGATAGGATTGAGATATCAGGTAAATATATCAACCAAACCAGAGCGATCAAGAGATCGAAGCGATGCAGCCTTGAACAACACCAATGTAGCCGATAGATTCACCAGGGCCCGACGGAACGTAGGGCTTACCCCTTCGCTGGAGATCGAAAGCCGATGCAGCCCCGCGTCAGGTGCCAATTCCGCCGGTTTGATAAGTAAAAACCTCAGAAAGAGGGTGGCGATGCGCCGAGAGTAGTTGTATTGATCAAGAGATAATTTACATAGACCCCGGGTGTACATATTTATACCCACGGGTAGATACTAGTCCATATCGGACACGACTCAAACTTTCCTAAAGATAAAAAGAAAAACATAAAGTTTTTATCGGACACTAAACACACTTTCCTAAAGATAAAAGGAAACTAACAAACTATTCCTAATTAATAGATACAATTGCCTTTATCGGACTCAATCCATACGTGGCAATCCTCATGAAGCACTTTAAACGAACCCGACAATGGTTCCAACATCCCCTTGTCGGAATCGGCTACATCGGCTTCCTTGTCCGATTCAATATCAGCCGATGCACACCGCAGCCGACGCAGTTCCGAAGTCGATTTATACTCTGTTTCTGTTACAGATTTCCTTCCAAATCTGCTTCGGTCTTAACTCCAAATTCGATGCATGATTTACCAAATTTCATCGTCAACAGGAGGCGTTGAGAAGGCGGAGATCGAGGGTGGAGATGAAGGGGTGGCCGGTGCTGGCACTGGTGGGGCAGCCAGAGAGGGAGGCCTAGGACTGAGCCAGCGCCACCACCTTGGACTCATCATAGATGATGATGCTGGACCACCGCGATGGGCCCACGTAGAAGTCGAACTTCGGGAGGAGCAGCCAATCCAACACCCGCCACCGCCACTGCCACTCCGACCAAGGTGAAGAGAAAGGGGGGAGAGAAATAGAGAAGGGAGAGAGAGGGAGGAGGAAGAAGGGAAGAAGAGAGGATGACATGCGGGCCCCACATGTCTGTGGGTCCCACAATAATTTTTATGTGAATGACAAATGGGTCTCACACATATTTTTTTAATTCTAATGACACATAAGCGCCACGTCAACATCACGTGGAACGAAGACCAGGTCAACACCATCACGTAGACACCACGTCAGTGAAACCGTCCTCCAAAACTATCGAGGGAGTTAAATTGCACTGGTTTTAATGGTTAGGGGTCAAGATATCCGGTACTGTGGTTCAGGGATACGAATCAGATTCGGTCACTAGTTAAGGGAGTCAAAATAAACTTATTCCAACTACTAAACACATCCCAGCAAAATCCCTTATATTTTAGTATGAAGGGAGTAAATAAACTGAAATAATTTCCTCCATTTTCAATTCATCAATAAAACCGGCCAGCGAAAGATCTCCAGAGATCTCAGCTAGTGGTCTGGATTCTGGAACAACCATAGCACAATTCTAGCAACTATGCAGCAACGGAGGGTCCGCGAACGGCCCGTTGAGCACCCCGTCGGCGATGACATGGTACGCCTTCTCCGTCATATGGACACCGTCCCAGTTGGCAAAACTGCCCGGATCACCCCAGACAGTCGCCGTCCTGTCACAGGTCGCGCCGGTGTGGTACGGGCCATGGCCACCGCAGCACGCGATCAGAGGATCATTGATACCTTCACGCCAATCACAAACACATCGATATTCATCAGTACTACGCATCTTGCGGTTTTTAACGATGCCTTGCGATCGAGACAGGCGGTAGCTCACCGAATCTGCGTGGATTACGGAAGAGTTGCAGGGCGGCGCCGAAGTAGTCGGCGTAGATGAGCCTGACGCCCGGGTGCTGCGCCTTGAGCCGGCTGACCTCGTTGGTGAGAGCCTGGTTGTGCGCGGCGGAGAAGGCGTTGAACCACCGGAGGCAGCGGAGCTCGTCGTAGTCCGCCGGGTTACCGCTCCGGTAGGCGCTCAGGTACGCCGGCACGCACCCGGTCGGGAAGTTCCCCGGGATCACGATCGTCCTTGCGCCCAGACCGATGAGCTCCTGCGTGTATGCGATTTTATATATACATGATGCATGCTAGCTACGTCAGTGGGATATCCATGGTTTTCTTGTACATATGCATGGTTTAACCAGGATATATGTGATGGTTTGTGCCGACCTGGACAGTAGAGCTGATGCTGGCGACGACATCCGGGATGAACTGGTAGGCAAGCTCGCGAGGTTTATGATCTAAGAACCAAAAGTTGTAGTCGTTGCCGCCGATCTCACCCATCAAGATAAGAGACTCACCCAGCAGTGCTGTCCTAGCAGCTGATGAAAATTAAAATCAGGAGTTACATTTCTGAAACTCGAAACGGACACAATTGATCGATCAGCAGTACGTCTGTGCACTGTTAAAGTGTGCACGCGTAGTGTTTTTCTTTTGCAAGTACTCGCTACTTACCGTCCCCGGGAGCGATACGATGCAGCGTTTGCTTGAACCACTCCAGCTGCGTGGCGAGGGAGAAGGGCATCGGCACGGTGTGGTTCCACCTTCTGAAGTACTCCGGCGGCAGCGCCGTGGAGGCCAACACGGCGAAGTTGGCGCCGTGCGGGAACTGCCCCCTGTCCTTCTCGGGCAAACTTGGTGGTATAAACGGAAGCTGGAGCGCTTGCGCTGTAACATATAAGCAAGCACACGGTGAACATGTACCGCACCCCAGTCATTGTCTTCTCTTCAGTTACTAAACATAAGTCAAACTTTTATTTTTTTTTTCCACCAATTGATCTTTCATTGGATATATACAAATCACATGTAAATTTGATAATAAAAAATCAAAATGATATATTTTCATGATTAGAGACAGTACTATGGTAAACAGTGCCAGATCTAGAAATTTTATCGAGCATGGACAAACACGTGATGGATGAACGGTTTTTGATGTTGGTGAACAATGAAAATATTAGCAATGTGATGGCCAAGTTTGGATCCACCTAAACCCCCCCTTCCTTTTTCTGAAGGAGCCGTACAAGAAAGTATGTTGCTTTTTCATTGGAAAATGATAAAAATCCGATCTCTATATACACACAATTAAGTATGGTGTTTTATATTGTAATATTGATATAGTAGTAAAAAAATACTATAAGACTACGGTCCTAGAAACCTATAATTAGAAAAATGAAAATAAAACCACCACCATAAGCCGACATCTAAAAGAAAAAAAATAAGTTTTGGAATAGTAAACGGGGAGTTTTTTGGCCTATGAACTCACCGTAGAAGTCAATAACGACACGGCCATCAGAGATGCGGCCGCTGGGGTGCTTGAAGTAGGTCATGCCAAACGGTGGCTCCTTGAACGGACAGGGATGGTCGCCGGCGATGTGGACGAAATTACCACTGTCGATGATGGAGTCGCCGAAGCTAAAGATGCTCTTGTAGCAGCCACACAACCCCAGGGTTGAGTTCAGCAGCAGGACAGCGGACACGAGGACGAGGTACATGGGAATGGAATGTTGCTGGTGACTGAAACTTCCCATATCTGACAACGGCTGCTGCTGCTCTGCCTCTAGGCTGAACAGCAGAGATCGACAGATGGATCGAAGACAATGGACACAATGTTGTTGACTTCAATTTATCGTCTGCTTTTCAAATGGGTCATTTGAATCCCCTGTTATAAATGGAGATGTAGTCCAATTATGGTATTATTATGGTACCATATCACAACATATGCAATACATCCGAATACTATTAAAGTGCTTCTTAAAGTATTTTGGACAGTTCCTTCCCTGTGGTCAAATGCAGATGGATGTGAAGCCGTGTAGATATAGTATTCTAAAGATATGTGTATATCCATAGTGACACCACATTGTAGCTGTAGCATCAATGCATCGTATCAGTGTGAGATAATTTTCTCATAATTGTATTTGACATACAATTCTTTCTTCTATTTCTACAAATATAATTGTATTCACGGCTGTATATATCCTTTATGGATATGAAGGCCGGATTTCTATCTGTTATAAAAAATATAATTGTATTCCGCATAAAACTATATCAATCAACTCTAAATTTGGGCTACTTCGAAACAAAGAAATTGTGTAGGAATTTTGAGTGATTGAATTCCTATGAAAAGATTTCTATATGATAATTTGAAACAAAGGAATTTTAGAGGATTTCCTACTTGACGCTCAACCTATTGAAAACATATCTTTATGTTTATATTTCTCTTCTGATTCATGTGATTTTCTCGTGCTTTATCCAAACGACCATTCCTGAAATTTTCTATTGTTTTCCGATCCATAGGATTTGAGGTGTCAAAGATACTTGAATTCTACTTTTGCCTATCCGCTGACTCCGAGCATGTCCGCCGACGGTTGCCAAGTGAACACGTCTGCATTGTCGCGGAGGAAGGTGATGAGCTCGAGTTTCTATTTGCTGCCGAGCATCGCCCCGATCTTGATAGTCTTGTCGGGGTTAGTGCTGGTCAGCAGGACAATTTGGTCGTGCCATCTGGTCTTGGCGCCTTGTTGGGCTTGCTCACTTTCGCAGGTGGCTCAGTTCTGGTGGGTGGTGTGGGAGCATGCTCGACCATGTCGAGACTTCACTTGTCGCACTACACTGCCAACTTCGCGTTTCCCTGGATAGTGATTGTCTCTTTTGGTCCTGACATCTTGAGCAATTGGTACGCATAGTGGGATGCTGCCATGAACTTCGCGAGTGCAGTCCTCCCTAAGATGGCGTTATATACCGTGTTAAATTCGGCCACATCGAAGGTGATATGCTCCGTTCGGAAGTTGTCGGCTTGTCCAAAAGTGACAGCTAGCGTAATCTTGCCCAATGGCTTGGACGATGACTCCAGTGTGATTCCGTAAAAGGGCTGGTCTGAAGGGATTAGCTTGCTTCGTGGAATTCCCATTGCATCCAAAGTGCCAGCGAAGAGGAGGTTAATTGAGCTGCCGCTGTCGATGAGAACCCGTGAAACTTTAACTTTCCAAATAGTGGGCTCGACCACTATCGGGTATCTCCCTAGGATGGTCATTGTCGTTGGGTGGTCCGCTCGGAGAACTCAATCTTCTGCTGGGACCACTTCATCTTGGCAACAACTCCTTGTGATGTGGAACAGACTTCACGCTCTATTTTCTTGTACTCTCTCTTCGAGGAGTACGTTGTAGAGCCACCAAAAATATGTGTGACATGAAGGTCGAAATCTAGGAATACGAGTTCGTTGTCGGGCGTGGGTACATCGGTATTTGCTTCGACAACGCGTACTCATTTTCCTTTTTCGCTACCATCTGTCTTGCTAATGCCTTCTTGAAGATGTGGCATTCTTCCAAGGAGTGGGTGTTGGATTTGTGAATTGGGCACCATTGTTGTCGCGAATCATCACCTTGAGGGTCTAGACGCTTGGGTGGGTATGTCTGTTCTGTGGCGAGAACCTCTGTTGCTGCTTTGCGCTTCCCGCTCTTCCTGTTTTTCTTCTTGCTAGACTCTGGTGCATCCTTGTTGGCCGTTTTCTTCTCCTCGCCCATCTTGCTCTTTCCGTCTTTTCGCCTTAGGGCGTCATCTGCATGGGCGCATCTGTCCACGATCTCGAACAGCTTGCGTGCGGAAGTAATCCGTCTTGTTGCCAACTCCTAGGTAGTGTAGCGATCTCAGACGCTCGACTTGAATGCATGAATTACAAAAGCGTCGGTGATTTCAGGAATCGTATTTCGGCATTTGTTAAAACACCGAATATAATCCCTCAAAGATTCACCTGGGTTCTGAGTTAAGGCGTGGAGGTCATCCTCGATCACATGGCGCTTGTATGTTCCTTGGAAATTGGCAACGAATTGTTACCACAAGTCTTCCCATGAAGAAATCGAGCGGGGCGGGAGATGGACCAGCCATGATCGAGCAGATCCCTTCAACGCGGCTGGCAAATAATTTGCAAGTGCGTTGTCGTCTGCCCTCGCAGCGTAGAGAACCGTTGAATAGACATGAAGGAACACTTCTGAATCAGTACTTCCATCATACTTCTCTATTGCTCATGGTCGGAATTTCTCGGGCCACCGTACTTCTCGTAATATTAGCGTGAATGCTCTGCATACGCCTCCTGGTATAAGAGGTGGTCGGTGCCCGTGCTGTCATCGAGATGGCCTAGCAGACGATGAGGAAGATGATGATGACGACGAGGGATCACTTGGGTTGGGCGTGCGACCCCTAGATTGACTTCCTCGTTATCGATCCGGTTGGGAGTCTGGAGAACACGAATCCCGATGTCGTCAATCATCGTCGCCTTGTCGTCGACCTTGGCCGTAGTCGCCTTGAGCTCACCGCCTGCGATGATCATCATCGTGGTGGCTTTGGTGATCCCGTCGGTGTTGGTCCTCGCTGGGACGGTCTCCTTGGCCAGCGTTGTTGTCACATCGTGGTGGAGAGCGACGCTGATGCTGATTTGCATTATCCTGATCTCGCTGCTCCCGTCAGCGCCCGTTCAGGTGGTCGAGTAGATCGTGATTGTCCTGAGGAGATGGGGTCAACTGACAAGGACCACACGGTGAGGCGTTGCAAGGGTTGCGACCTGAATCAGGGCATGGATGTTCGCTGGCGGCCTCAACATGGGCGTCGAGTTGGACCGCTTCTCCTCGAGTTGGAAGGCGAGTAGGGTCTTGAAGCCTTGGTCCTGTCGCCACCTCCGCAAAAGCACTATTGAGGTTCACCACCATTGCCCGTAGTCGTTCGACCCATTGATCGCCTTCAGGGTGCAACACTGGGTCAAAAGGGCTTTCTCTTAATATTGAATTGATGATATTTAGATGTTGGGCAGGGGTATGAGTAGTATCCGTAGTCGCCCGAGCAACTATGTGATTGGCACCCTTTCCCTCGATCACGTTCGCACCGCGTGGAGTGTGAGATGATGACGATTCTCAACCCTCCAGGCCATGTAGAACCGAGGGCTCGGGGTTGATACCAACAAATCCCACGAAACGTTCAGGGGTTTCCTCCGAGCTCCTTTCCTCTGCAACATTCCGAGTCTGAACTCGTCATTGTTGGCTCTGAGAGCGTGGAGTCTCGATGGCGCTAAGAAAAACCTTGCAGCTCGAGAGCTCATGTCCTCTTGTCTTATGGATTGGTGTTAACGATGAAATTTGATAAGCCTCGAAGTTATCATCGACCTAGAGTCAGTATCGGCTTTAGAGTTCTGGAATAGGCCGATGGAAGCTATCAATCGCCAATAGTCGGATTCTTACCAAATTCGGTTAAGAAAGCTTATCCAAAAGAGACCGAGTTCAAGGAGGATGAGGCATGGCAGTTTATCTATTAATTAGGAAGAGTGTGTTAGGTTCCTTTTATCTTTAGGAAAGTGTGTTTATTGTCCAATCAGGACTTTATGTTTTTCCTTTTATCTTTAGGAAAGTTTGAGTCATGTTCGATATGGACTAGTATCTACCCATGGGTATAAATATGTACACCCGGATGCATGTAAATTATCTCTCGATCAATACAACTACTCTCGGCGCATTGCCACCCTCTTTCTGAGGTTTTTACTTATCAACCGGCGGAACTTGGCACCTGACGCGGGCTTGCATCGACTTTTGATCTCCGGCGAAGGGGTAAGCCTTACGTTCCGTCGGGTCCTGGTGAATCTATTGGCTACATTTGTGTTGTTCAAGGCTGCATCGCTTCGACCTCTTGGATCGCTCTAGTTCGGTTGATATATTTACCTGATATCTCAATTCTATTTTAATTGCATTGTGTTTAGAGACGCATCGGTTTAGTTGGGACTGTCTCGGTTAGGTCTGATCTTCTGTCTTAGCCGATATATCTCTACAATCACAATGTTGTTTTAAATAGATTTGTTATATCCATCACATTAGACAGATCTATCGGTTCATCAAGTATTAGATTATCATATACAATCTCATGATGCATCGGTTAGGTTCGACCTACTAGATTGTTAGTGATAATATAAATCTTGTTAAGCCAATAGGTTCATGCTAATGTTTTATTGGAGTGCTAGCCGATGAGTTATCATATACGTTATATAATCTAGATTGACAATGTTTTCTACTTGCATCGGCTGATCTCCATCTAAGGTTTTGTCGATATCGGCTAGATTACTTTGTTGGTTTAGATTATACCCCTAGACCGGATGTATAGGGTATTGGGGTAAGTTGATACTAGGATCTACATGAAACGATATCAAGCAAATAAGGAGACAAAGATTATACTGGTGCAGGCCCCTCGTAAGGTTATAGTCCCTAATCCAGTTCATATGAGATTGATATGGAAAACCACAGAGTACAATGAAAAACGATGATTCCAACGTTACCGGCGAGATCTTTGTTGAGATGATTCGATGAGATCTCTTGGCGAGTAGGCTTCGTATTCTCCGGCTTGTAGACTATGGTGGATGTGTTAGTAGTAGAATTTGATGCCCTAAACCTCTCATGGGATGTACCTTTTATACCGTGAATTACCTTAGTTTCCAAGTGAGACTCGGAGACTACGGCCCCGTATGATATGATACAAGCCTAATCTTCTCTGAGTAGGACTCTGTTAATCACTTGCCCGTGATAGAAAATTCCACCATCTTTCGGTAATTCACTTATCACATACGGAAATAAACCGTATACGCAAAGTATACTATATTCGTATATTCCATCAATTGAAATATAGGAGGTATGCCTTATCCATAACCATGACACTATGTTTTGAAAATCATGTGTCCAAAAGAACCTCTTAAGAGAGTTTTGGTAGAAGAAGAGAATATTCCGACATTGGGTAGCACTTTGAAATTATTATTTACCCCTAATTCTCAATACTCTCCTAAGATCTAAAAATTACCTCGTTAATCCGAAAATAAGAAGACTTATTTAGCAAATAAAATTATATTTCAATATTCCTCATGCAATTGTGTGGGAAATTCGACTAGCTCTCTCTGCTAACAAATATGACCTAACTCTTTAAATTAGTCCCATGCAATTGCGCGGGAAAATCGATAGGAAGTAGCCATTCTTACACAAGGCCCAACCTACGGTGTCGTCACTCCCAAGCCCATGAACCCCATGGCCTCGCCTACATTATTCGTCGGTCCCTCTTGTCATCGCATCAATCAATCCAATCGTTATAGATTTTTTTAGAAAAATAATAGAACTGTATTGAACTTAGCTAATAACATCAAGATGATATAACCATACAACCATACTGAAAATATTCTAGGCCTTTATATAACTAATATGCACACGGTCTAAGCACACCCACACATACCCACAGTAGTGAAGTGAGAGTAGCTCAACTGATTAGATTCTTGTGGTGGAACCTGACCACCCAGTCTTAAATCGGTAGGGATTTTTAAAAAATAAACACGCCCACACTAATTTTCAAATTAAGAACTAAATAAAAGATAGGAATGATTAAGGATTAGATGATTAAACACGTACGCCCACACTAGTTTTCAAAGAACTAAACAAAGGATAGAAAGGATTTAGGATTAGATGATTCGTCAAGATCTGGAGGAACGCATGCGTGCGTTGCGTAATCAGAATATATATTCTTGTTATCTGCATTATATTATAGTTCACTGGTTGATACAAATATATGCGTAGGAATTCCCAAGAATCTCTATCCCAGAATTAAAGCAACACGAATTCCAGTTAAATCTCTAGCAGAGCAGCGGAGCGTCGGCGTAACGCTTGCTCAACACCCCGTCGGCGATGATGCTGTAGGCCTTCTCCGTCATGTGGACGCCGTCCCAGTTGGCGAAGTTGGCCGGGGGGCCCCAAACCTTGGCCGTCTTGTTGCACGTCATGCCGGTGTGGTATGGGCCGTCGCCGCCGCAGCACTCCAGCAGAGGATCAGCGATACCTTCCAAAACCAAGAGAACAGATCGATCAAACACTAATTAATTGTCAAACAAAGCAATGGAACATCATATCGAAACAATATATGGGATTTATGGTGTGCTCACCGTAGTTCTTGGGGTTCTTGAAGAACTCCAAGGCGGCGCCGTAGTAGTCGGCGTAGATGAGCGTCACGCCGGGGTTCTGCGACCTGAGGCGGCCGACCTCCTGCACCAGGGCCTGGTTGTGCTGCCTGGAGAAGTCGTTGAACCACGCGATGCACCCGGTGGCGTCGTAGTCGGAGGTGTTGCTGCTCTGGAAGCCCTGGAGGTATTCCGGCGCGCACCCGAACGGGAAGTTCCCCGGGACCAGCACCGTCTTCGCGCCGAGGTTGATCACCTCCTGGACGGCGGCGCCGATGCGGCCGATGACGTCGGGGAGGTACTGCTTCGCCGTCTCTCGTGGCTGCCGCGCGGTGAACCAGAAGTTGTAGTCGTTGCCGCCGATCTCGCCCATCACGATCAGCGACTCGCCTAGCAGGCTCTTGGTGGCATCTGAAACGGAGACAAAGATTTATATATATCCGACATGAACACGCAGCTGCCATGCACGCATGCACGTTAATCGATCGATCAAACGACGTGTTTGCGTGATTGATTGTTTACCGACTCCAGGAGCTATCCGACCGAGCACTTTCTTGAACGAGGCGAGCTGGCTGTCGAGGCAGTAGGGCACGGGCAGGCTGAAGTTGTACTTGGTCTTGAAGTAGTCCGGTCCAAGCGCCGTCGACGCCAGCACGGCGAAGTTGGCGCCGTTCTCGAACTGCCCTGACCCCTCCTCCGGCATGCTCGATGGTAGCAGCGACAGGTTGAGCGCTTGCGCTGAAACACACATGAGCAGATATAGATTATATATACCACACGCGAAATCAAGAAATGGCACGTGTATACATACTCCTACGTACTACTCCTACATCGGGTGGAGATTGCAACTCACCGTAGAAGTCGACGAGAACGCGGCCGTCGCAGATGCGGCCGGAGGGGCGGTTGAAGTAGGTCATGCCATAGGGGAGCTCCTTGAACTGGGACGGGCCGTTGCCGGTCAAGTAGACGAAGTTGCCGGTGTCGATGATGGAGTCACCGAAGCTGAAGATGCGCTTGTAGCAGCCGCACAGCACCACGTGAGCGTTGAGAAGGACGACGGCGCAGAGGAGGAGGACGAACGGTGCCGTCGCCGCCGCCGACGGGGAAACAGCACGGCACCCCCCATGGCGCCTGATCAAGCTCTCCATCGCCATGAATGTACAGATCGAGATGCTTGCTAGAGAGAGAGGTATACTTGTCGCGATCCTTCTGCATTACTTGCATATGCAGACCCCCTTTATAAACCTCCGTGTTGATCGAACGCGAATCAAAATGTGCCAATGCTTTCCAAGATCGGTCAGGTGGCGTCGGAACTCGATTATGGCACCAAATCTCCTGGTAAGGAAACGGCAGTAATTCATATTTCAAGCCCTTCCAACGATAGGAGTAGCAGATTACGTTAAATATGGAACGTTTTAAGTGTTTCAATTTTGTTTCCGAATAATCATAATAGCCCAATATACTCAGGCGTAAATGAAAAGATTATTTACCATTCCTGTTCTTACTGCATTTGTACATGTTGTTCACAAATATCATAAGAGCTAAATCTGTGTTTTTTTTTTGAAAAAGGCAAAAGCTTTCTCACTTTTGTATTAATAGAGGAGTAAATTCACAGCGTGGAAATACATACAGCGTCTATCACAAACAATAGACCCGCAAGATAGAACTGGAAGAGGGCTATTCTCCGGGGGTATGATCTCTGTGATTCGTGTGGCTACCGCCTTGATCCACACTCACGCCTCCTCTTTGATCTTAGCGATAATTGTAGCCAGTACGGTAGCTATGTGCCTAAACATCCTGGCATTTTGCTCACACCAAAGATCCCATACCACAAGGATGATCACCGATTTTAGGGCCTTTCTCGGCATATGGGGTATGCGTGACAGTTTGTACCACCATTCTTCTACGATGGTGCAATTTCCCCGCTCATTTATTTCGAGGTCAATATTTGTCCATCTTTAAAGTTATGTCCAGATCCTTCTCGACAGTCTGCAGTTGGGTAGGAGGTGTAGGGCCGATTCTGCAGAAGCTCGTCACAATGGATAGTAGTGTTGGTTTGTCTAGCCTCTCTTTTGGAGCCTGTCCGCCATCCATCCAGACTCTATTTTGGATTATGAGCCAAGAGAAGAACTAGCATTTAGGTGGTGCCCAACATTTCCAGATTGTCCGGTTGAAGATTGAGCCTGCTGCCTCAATCAATTGTAATCTTTATGCTGATTTGCTTGAGTAGACACCGTTCTAAGTTAGTCTGTAGGTGATAGCGTCCCTTTGCTCGTTGAGGAGTTCTATGCGTTGGACTAGATTTGTGTATTAAAGATAAAAATTGTATCCTTGTTCTTCATTTTATAACGTGTCTCAAATCTTTGTTGGAGAAACGGGAATTGGGGTATCCATTCCTCCGGGGCCTTGGGACGTCGTTGGGCCACAAGATCACTCTCTCACATATAGAACTCATTGCCAGGTCAGAAACTACAAAAGTGGAAGATGATAGCTAGCGTAGGACATGTACTGGGGCATCAACGACCTACAAGGTTTACATCTTCAAAGTCTCAAGAAGAGTGTCGAGGTATACAAGATTTATATTTACAAGTTCTCAAGAAAGAGTGTTGAGACGTACTAGATCTACATATTCAAGGTACTGAAGTAGATATATTTGGACATCGGCATATCCTCCAAGGTCATGTCCATCATAAACTCCTTCATCAACGACATCTTCGAGAAGTTTGTCCAAATCAACAAGACGTTTTGTTAGGAAGCCGTGGGAGCGCGCGCGGATCCCCGGGCGCACCTGAGGACCCCGGGTGTGGGATGTGCCCCGAGGGCACGGAGTGCCCGGGAGTACAGCAGACAAGGAGCACTCCTACTTCACCGGGCTCAGTCTGGGAACTCCGCCTGGCAACACTCATTGCCCTAGGCTCTCTCTGGGAACTCTGCCCGGCGATCTATAAAGGGTGGTGGGTCCAGAAATTTGACTGCAGGCAGTGTTATTAAACCGGTTGTTAGGCGGCGTACAGACGATTAAAACTCGAGATTACAATGCGATTACATGCAAGAAGGAGGTGGTGAGGTGTGAGGTTCTCAGCAAGCCACGTCATCCAAAGGAACAGAGACGAAGCGACGTGCCGCACACCGGCGAGCGGTGTATGATTTCACCATGAAGTCAAATGGTGGGCAACCAATCTGTGATGCCGTCTGGGCCTACTAGGCTTGGTTTCAGGATAGGTAGTGCAAGAAGCCCTCTCCAGCTATCCCAGGCCCTCTGCTCAACATCTTCGGGGCAAACATACAAGTCTGAGTGACAGTAATCATTACATTCTGGTTGATGTGATACGGAGGACAAGGACAAGACTAAGTATAGTCCCTTCCCTAGGCAAGAGCGGCCACTATGGACTACCCTTCAAATGTAAAAGGAGGACCTGTGCCACTTAGAAGGGGGTTGGAAGAAAAAAGCTGGAGTAGAATCTAGTTCACATCGCCGTAAGCAAGAAATCACTTTGTAACACATACAAACCACATATACAGGAGTAGGGTTTTACGCATCCGTGCGGCATGTACCTATATAAACCATCGTGTTCATCTCCTTGTTAAGAGGAGCTCGGGATCAACTCGCCCTCTGGCCAAATCTTCAAAAGGGGGAGTGTTCACTTTCCCGTTGTCGGGTACCATACTCCACCACTTGTATATAGGTATATTGATCATAATGACATGTACATATTTTCATCAAAATACTCAAAGTACTAACCACTACATGCATCCTTAGTTCTATAATTTACAAAATGTCAAAAGAAAAAGGGGAAATTGAAAAACCACCTTAAATATCACTTTGAGTTTGAGATCCCCCCTATAATACAGTTTCTAGCAAATACCCCCTCTCAAAATTCACCTTTGTTTGAAATCCCCCCCCCCAATAGTCGTTGCTTGCCCATTCTTGTGCCCACAAACCCCACATGAACTCATATGAATACTAGCAAGTGAGAAGCCGTGGTGGTCACTCATGTCGGTCATGCTCTATATGATATGACAGTGACATTCCTAGCGATGGCGCCGAGCATGTCCTTGGACAATGGCGGTCACAAATCTTTGCTCTTGGACATCTCTAAGAGGCTGGTTTTTATTTAGTAGATTTAAGATGAGAACGATGAGCTCGGTGCGACACTCTGTCGTTGAGAAAGAAGATGTGTGCTCAGTGTTACACCCTATCACTGAGAAAGAATATGTGTTTGTGAACATGTAGATGAGGAGATAGGCTAAGTTGTATAACACATGCAGAAAGAGAAAAAAGCACGTGAACAACGACAATTGGGGAGGGGGGATATCAAACCTAGGTGAATTAGAAGGGGATATTTGCAACAAACCATCTTATAAAGGGAATCTCAAACTCAGGGTCACATTTGAGGTATTTTTTGCAATTTTCCCAAAGAAAAAACATGAAAATAGATATGAAAACCAATGCTTATGCACCAGAATTGTGATGAAGCAACACTTGGAATATAGAACTACCATTAATTATTGCAATTATACTTTGCTTATTTTAGCTAATAGTGGAGTGGAATACATTGAGCTATATCACAAGCATGGTAGATTGACATGTTCTTGCAATGGAAATAAACGAGGGGCTCCTAATTCACACATGCGCCCCCTGACACGCGTGATGACCCCGCTTGCTTCCCCCTTCCCCTCTCATTGCCCTCCCCTTGTTTTCTCTCCACCAACACCGGACACCAACAGCGAGTGAGCAAGCAATGGCCCTCCGTCGAACTCCTCCGATGGAAGAACCTGAGCATGCAGTGGTGCCGCAAGAAACAGAGCGCCTCGCTCAATCCTCTGGCGGATTCCTTCCGCCCTCTTCCGATGACGCCAGATCCAGGTCAGCTCCAATCCCTCTCCTCTTTTGCTTCCAACGCCGCTGCCCGGCCTCGCCAGCATGGACACGCCTGGTTGGCCTACCCCTCTCCTTCGCCTAGCTTTGTCCTCATCACAAACACCGGCCCATCGCCTGTTGCCGACTTCGCGGTTTTGACAACGCCACTGCCACCTCACTGCCCTCCATTGTCCACCACCCACCGCCGGTTCGCCACCTCCTAGGCCATCCCTCTAAGCCAATCCCACTTCCCCCTCCCCGTGCCACCTTCCCTCACCCACCCCTGAATCCCTAACCCTAACACTACCCCCGAGCTTGTTGTCACGCAGTCGGAAACCGCACGTGCTTCCCCCCTGCCGCGCGTGCACGGATTAGGATTCCTGAACAAATGAGTACTACAAGAATAAGATAAATGCAATCTAAATATTATGAATGGGGAATTAAACACAAGAGAATTGTTGAATAGAGAATGGCTACATGGTCGAATATATTTAGATTATATCAACCCAGATAATCAAACAAACAAACTACTGGGATATATGAATGATTAGTCTTCGACTAAGCCATTGAGAACTAAAGACACGATGAACGGTACATGGAAAAAAATTAACTAAACAAAACACAATTTATGAAGAAAATAGAAAAAAATGAAGTGCTTTGATTCATGGAGGTGGCACACTTTAGATGGAAGTCATAGAACTAATCCTTTACAAGACCCGATGGCCTAAGTTTAACTCGATTTCAGCACAATACCAGCTTATTTCGACGATTCCACGTGAACCTTTTATCCACACATACATTCTATGAAAACAAAATATAGTCACAATTACAAATCATAAAGGACCTTGTATTCAACAGAAGAACCGAGCTCTGTAATTTGTGGGCACGAAATGGTGGTGGTAGCGAGTGGAGGTTGTGTGTATGAACCCCGTAGCAGGCCAATTGCAATGGCCTTAAACACAGCTTCTGATGGATGATAGCCATCCCATGACCCACACAGTTGAGGGTCATCGCACACCTTGTATTCACCATGTCCACATCTTGCAGTTTCAGATACACCATAAGGTCCTCCTCCACCACAGCAAGCTACCAAAGGATTCTCAATTCCTAAAACACAATCAGAAAACTTTTATTTAAGCTATCAACGAGAATAAAAACCGTGATTTGTCAATGCAGAAATTAGCATGGGAGAGCATGACACGGGGTGCTGAAAAATAAACTAGCCAACTTGGTAATAAATTTGTGGAGCAGAAATCCTATTTAGCTGTTGTGACTAAGATACAAGCATAGATAAAGATTTGCTTTGGTTTGAGAAGCGCTAAGGAAATCAATTTAGATGCCTATTGCTTTTCAGCTCTTGAATATCATGACATCTTTTCCTATTGCTTTTCAGCTCATCTCCTCTAGACACTTTGTTGTCTACTACGAATAGTTGAATCAAGAACAAATATAGAGTGTTTGTCATCAAGTGATTCATTATCAACATAGAAAGTAGAGTATGGGTACCTTACGTGACATGACGAAATAAACTAGTGGACCTGACAAATATATGTAGGGGGAGAAATTGTATTTAGCTGTTGTGACTATGATACGAGCATACAAATAAGATTTGCTTCGATTTGTTTGAGAAGTCGTAAGGAAATCGAATTTAAGCGAACACATATATAGAATATTTTTCTTGTAAAATAAAAACTAAAATTAATAGTGTTAAGCTTTACAAAAGAAATCAGAGTACAAACAGTAATGAATTAATGGAACTCACCAAATTGTTCAGGGGAAAGGAAGATTTCCATAGCAGCTCCATAGTAATCGGCATAGATGATGGCCACATCAAGATGAAGCTTCCGTAAATTTTCCAGTTCATCCATAAGAAGTTTGTTGTGGAGTTGTGATTAGTCGTTCATCCACCTAAGGCAACCTGTCTCTGGCTCATAATCTTCCTTCTTACAACTCTTGAATATCATGAGATAGTTTGGAATACATCCAATTGGGATATTACCAGGAACAACTAACGTCTTGGCTCTGAGCCCGATCAATTCCTACAAACTCAACTCTATTGCATTACTAGAATATACACTTGTTCCGCGTTGTGATAAATGAGCTCGTGATGGTGAAAAAGTACTAGTTATACAAACGAGTGAATTGAATCCATCTCTAACAATCCAAAAAGTCTTATCTTGAGACCATTCTGAGCCATTTACAAATATTACAACAAATATGATCAAGACATTTATAGCTCTCACATAAATAAGAAGTTGTATCACATCTATAAAATTACAAAGTAGGAATTCCATAAAATATAGAATAAGACATCAATAAAGTATAGAATAACAAGATGTTTTTTCCTATATAAGAAAAGGTTTCTCCCATCCTTGAATTGAGTTGTTTTATTACTAGTTATGGATATGAATAAAATTCTTGCATCTAGGTATATAAAAACCAGAAGTTGAAAATTTTCAAAAATTTGAGCCAATTCGTGTATTTCAAACCTTGAGGCCGATGCACCTTGTATGTATGTATGTATGTATGTATGTAACATAGGCATATTACTCACAGTGATTGTGGAAAAAATTTTGGCAATGACACTCGGAGTGAAGCTGCGAATCTTTCTAACGGATACCCTGCCGATAATTAAGAGGATGGTTGTAATCATTGCCACCAATTTCTCCGACTAAGAAGAGAGATTGATACATCATGTCGTTGCAATCTGTGAAATAAACATGGTTAGAATTAGCATGTAAATATGATAGTATAGTTGAAAAGGGCCTTTAAGTATCAAAATTGATGCTTTATATGGTAGTTAAACATTCAACACTATCCGCATATTCATCTTTTTTATCATATTACAAACCAGATTGGTAGCAACATAATCTTTCCTCTAGCATATTAATTGATTTCAGATTATTTTTGTATGCATTCGAGGAGTGTAACCATTTGTCACATGAAAATCACATCATGCTGACCATATATTCAGCAGTGGCATGGTGTGCGTTTATCAAATACTTTTAATAATTTCTAATTTCATCCCATGGGTATGTCTATTTAGAAACCAATGCATTCGAATTTGTAGTGCAAAATGAAGAGATAAGCAAAAATCTGAAAATATCTCTATTGAATTTAATTTTAAGAAAATACACTATCAGTTATCGTGTATCACGATGATTAATCGATATATCATGGTATGGATGTGTTGGGGGATTATCTAATGAAAACCATCAAATAAGTGAAAACTCATGAAAACCGAACCTAAAAATTTTCTAAATTAATGAAAAAAATTAGGTATATACATGAAATATATTCAAGTCCAAACTCAAGTTCTGGGGGGAACACAAAGACACATTTTAGATTAACAGTAGATTTGGTGGGAATGTATTCATGCTTATACTTATCTCAATTAATTTTTTTCATGAATTTAGAAAATGTTTACGTCCAATTTTCACGGGTTTTCATCGATATTCCCCTTGGATGTTGAAATGGACAGTCTTCCTTAGTGCAATCAGAAGCCACCAATCTTCAATCCATAAATAAATTCCACTATTTCTTGGCAATGATGAATTGCTTTCCATATTTTTGTTGGTGCAGTTCTCCTCTTTGGAAGCAAAATTTATTGCTGTGCCATAAACTAACTAACCACAATTCATAAGAGTTTAGCTTTCCTACTTTATTCCAGACAATCCAATATTCCCACTTCTCAAACAGAAAATGAACATGGAAAGTTAAAGAAGGTAAACTAAAAAAAGTGAGGTACAATGTTACTACCATCCACGGCACCGATACCGAACTTTTGAACTAATAGTAGATGATGCTTTAACCACAACCCTCACTGAATGATCTAGTGCCATGAATTGTTCTATTAGGATTTACGAAATTCTCTTCATTCTCAAATAGATTATGTCCTAGAATGCGTGCAGTTAGACCTACAAATCTTAAGTCACTAATATATATAAACATATTAAGATTTGATATGTCAAAATGACATTATTATATTGTCATGGAAAATATTTTGATGCAACTATATATATTTAGTGTTTCATGTGATCAGAGATAGTGATCAACATGCTGTTACAATGTCAATACCCTAGTAAAGAAATGTAGGGACTGTATCAATATATTATCATGGAAAATATTTTGATGCAACTTTATATTTAATGTTTTATATGCTTTTTGCCGTGTTGCTTGCCTGGGACTAGGTGGCCGCACCGTACACACACATGACGCCGTGGGGCTGCTCCGTGTTTGCCTTGAATTAGTGAATTCGTTGCTCAGGCACACGTGTCATGCAGCCGTAGGGGGTGCACAAGCCTCCTTTGCCCATGCGCCAACCTATCCCTTTCCTACTATTACGAATAGAATAACCAATCCACTCAGTTCGGCTAGAGCACCACCAACATTCACTCTATTCCCTTCCCAAAACTGATTTTAAGGGCTTTGAGTGAAAAAATCGGATCCAACTGATCCCAAAAGTCATGCGCTAGTTTTGGAGTTATCATCCCCATATTTTTCGCTCTGTGGATTTGAGGGTGAGAAACCGATCTCCTCTGACTCCCAATTTCCCATTCACGTCGTTTTCCTCTCCGTCCCCGCGTCTCTCCGCTCCTTCCCGCTCGAGCGGTGAAAATGCTCCCGCTCGGCGATTCATCACGTCCGCGCCCGCCAAGTTCTCGCTCGCCGGTGTCTCGCTCTTTTCCCTACACACGCTGAAATGCATCGTCTCGCCGATTAATCCCCACACACCGCCACCAACCCGCTCCCACCACCATCTCTGGCAATGGCACCTGACCTCGACGATGACCTCATCCGTGTGGAGGCTGACACAGCGCTCAGGCTCCACCGCGACGAGGCGCTGTCCCGCGCGATGGACCTCGCCATCCAGCACAAGCGGTCCTCCCCTCTCGCACTCAACCTCTCCGGTGACCTCAACATGGTCGCGCACCGCCGGAACCACCGCCTTGGAGCCGACGACAAGCTGCTGTAGGGGAGGCAGGCGAAGTTCGCCGCCACCTGCTACAAGATATTGCTCGACATCATCCTCGACTGCGTCGAGACGTTCGCGGCCTACGGTGAGGCCCTTGTTGGGATGGGGATGTGGAAGCCGGCGTGGGACGCGTTCATGCGTGCCACCGCGATCGCCCACACGGCCGACCCGGTGGCGCGCCGCCTAGGTAGCTATGGCCGAAGCACAGGGCCGATGAGGTGGGAGAGGGTGGAGATGGTGAAGGCGAAGCTACGCCGTGCAATCGATTGCTACTCCAACGCGCACTGCGAGGACACCGTCGCTGAGGTGCTCGGCACCGTCGAGCACCACGGCGCCGCCTCCGCCGTGCACGGCGCGGCGAAGCTCGCCGACCGTTTCCCATCGTCGGCGCGGGCATAGTGCCTCCCGGCCTACGTGGCTGTGGAGCTAGCTCGCGGATGCGGTGACGCGACTGCCACGCCCCCCGCAGCAGCGACGTCGACCCCAACACCGAGACATAAGACGTTGCACCACGTGCTTGCCATGATGGACACCGCCGCCCGCACCTTCGATCGATCACTCATGGTCGCGTTGTTCCGTGCGAAGTTGGTCATCTACCTCCAGGACTACGACGCCACCGAGACCGAATACCGTCGTGCACTCGCCGTGGACAACCCCGAAGATCCGGCCGCGCACGACATCCCTCTCGGATCAGTGGTCGGAGAAGAGTACGACGACAGGGTGTCTCGCCCACTGGCTGGGAGGGCGATTGGCGGCGGGGACAGGGGCGAGAGAAAGTGCGCGGCTTCGGTACCGCCTGGTAGGAGCGTGATCACGCGCGCAAGAAAGGAAAACGGAAAAATTTGCTGGTAGTTTAACAGAAGGATCCACTTCTTATTTTTGGGAATTAAATTTAGGTGTTGTCTTGCTGTTTTTCTACTTCCTATTTTTAGTTTAGGAAACCAAAAACATTTTTTTTTGATGGAGATAATAGGTAATCTCTTGGTGATGCTCTAAGGCCCATCAACCTACTCTACGGCCCGTTTACATTTTATGCAAAATATAAGAGAAAACATGTGTGGGGAGTGACTTGAACCCACCACCACCTGTGGGTTGAGACCTTGTTAGACCTATCATTTTAATTATATACATCTGGTTCAGCACCTGAACCGGTCCGGCGGTCTGACCGGTGAACCAGTGAACCGACGAGGTCACCGGGTTGATCACCGGTCCGAGTTTTTTTACTATGCTTCCCGGATGGAGGTGTGATTGGAGAGGCACACAGCCAGCAACCACACGACGGATCTAGAGCGGACAACAGGCGGCGTGCAGTCAGAATGCACACCCCTCTGGCCGCTATCTGCTTCCTAGCTAGAGTGTGCTGCCACAGTGTTGGTGACGGGCGGTGGGATCAGGTCAATAACAGGTGCCTAGAGTTTGTGACAGGGCAGCAGGATCTGGTGGCGATGGCCGATTGACGTCAATGGAGCAAGATCCACCCAACATCGACAATGGATAGATAGAGTTGAATAATTGCTCAATGGCCCATATGAAGTTAAATGTTATAAAGTTGATGTATAATTCAGTGTTTATGAAAATTATTTATAATTTATCGCAATTATTCAAGGACCCATACAAATGAGTTAAATGTTTACAAAGTCAAAAAAACATTTAGAAAAGCATTTTAAGAAAATACTGATGAGGAAAGTTACTAAGAGCAAGTTTAATAGGAGGCTATAGGCAGCTATAAGTATATGTAGAGGACAGAGATAAAGAGAAATAATAAGGATTGGTTGTTTTTATTTTCCTGTCTCCATAATTTTCGGTGAATGAGCCTAGCAATCCCTTTATCTCTATTTTATGGCGAAGACGATCTCGCTCTGGTCTTACCTACCCTCGAGTCCAATCTTGGATAGATGCTTAGGCAAGTCCTCTTCCCTAAACTGGATCCAAAAACCAACCCAAACAAAACACGCATAAATGCATAAAATATATAAATGCGAGAAAAAGAGAGAAGAAAGAAGTATATACAACCTTATAACTAATATATGCAAACATGTTTAGGGATGGGAAAAAAGACCGAACCGAAAAGACCAAGACCGAGAAAATCAGTCATCTATTCGGTCCAAGGCAGTGAAAGACCGAATTTTGTTCGGTCAATTCGGTTAGTCTCCTCAGTTAACCGAATAGACCGAAAAGACCGAATTAACAAAAAAATATCCAAATGCAACCTACGATCCACTAAGTTCAATAGCATTAATATCTAATTTTCACATCCCTACTTCTTCTAGGCGTGCAACCTAGTAAGAGTCTTTGCTCGTACGTGCTTGTGAAATTTTTTTTGTGATTTTTGTGTTGAAAATTTCCATTATTTCTTTGCATATATGAAAATGTTACTGAATTTCGGTCAAGACCGAGACCGAGACCGAATTTATCGGTCCTGATATTTTTGTGTTAAAATTTAGTTTTCACTTTTCAAAGACCGAATTGACTGAAAGACCGAGACCGAAATTTTTGATCAGACCGAATGCCCACCATGTTAACTTCAATATTATTTTTATATGGGCTTATAGTTAGCTCAAACTTACCTCTGAGCGAAATCGTAAGCTTGGAAGTGTGCCCAATATCACCACCATCCAACCCCTAAACCAAACAATAGTCCAAAATATAGTCTATGGTCTCTCCCACCTTCACGGTATTAAAACCTCACCTACTGGCGGCTGCTGGAAACGGATCATCGGCAGTGGAGGATAAAATGCGGATAAGCTACAAACTGTAGTGTGTTTGCATTAGAGGAATCCATCATTCCATTAACCGTTGGATCGAAAGCAAAACATCGGCGATCTTCTTCTGCAGTAACAGCTGCTACAGTAAATAAGGTCACCGTTTACCCTCGCAGCCTCACTGGAATTACTACCGTGTATAGAATCGATGCCACTATAGTACATCAGGAAGATTTGGATGCAGGAGACCGCGACTGCTAGCTACCCTCACGGCCTCACCTCCTACCAAACTGTTACTTCGGAGCGTCATCGTCAAAGGTGGCAAGGTGCGTGGAAGGAGAAAGGGTTCAATAGACGAACATGTATACCGGCAAGATCATCTGGGCAGAGCAGGCCGAACAGATCGCGGAACCAGTTCATCTCCATGTCGAGGTGCACGGTGTCGGGCACGGGCACGCCTCTCTCCCGGTAGAAATCCGGGCTGAGCGCCGTGGCGCCGCCCGCCGCGAAGTTGGCCCCGTGTGGCCCCGTGATCGAAGTCCCCCGCGGTCCGCCCGCTCCAGTACGGCCGCACGAACGGCAGCCCCAGCGCGTCAGCTGCGGCCAGCGAAACGCGCACGGTTTCCAAATCTCAAGTAATTAGGTGCTATTTGGAAAACAGTAACTTAATCCAAATCCCTATCACATTGGATGTTTAGATACTAATTTGTAGTATTAAACATATACTAATTATAAAACCTATTCCATAATCTTAAACTAATTCGCGAGATGAATCTTTTGAGTCTAATTACACTATGATTTAACAATGTGATGCTACAGTAAACTTTTTATAATTATGAATTAATTAGGTTTAAATAATTCGTCTCGTATATTAGCTCTCATTTATAAAATTAGTTTTTTTATTAATCTGTGTTTAATACTCCAAATTAGCGTCAAATATCCGATGTGATATGAAAAAAAAAATACTGTATTGGATCAAGCAAATACAGGAGGAGAGGGGCTGGATTGGTTGCGAGTAGCGTACCGATGAAGTCGATGATGAGTCGGCCGTTGGAGGCGCGGCCGGTGGCGTGGTGGAAGAAGGTCTCGCCGTAGGGTGCCACAGCGAGGGCCGGCTGGAGTCGTTGCCGTAGATGAAAGGGATGTTGCCCGTGTCAGTCAGCGAGTCCCCGAAGCTGAACACGCGTGGGTAGCATGGCGCCGCCAGCGGCAGTGATGCCGACAACAGCACAGCCACGGCCGCCAGCACTACTGCCGCAGTCGAGAGGAGTCGTCCTCTTCTCCCGGAGGTGGAGGAAGCCATTCTTTCTCTCTGCTCGAGTCGAGAACTCGAGATGGAGCAGCAAATAAAGGCGAAGCGTCAGTCAAGCGGCTCTGGAAGGTGTTGCGTCACTGTACGGCTTGTCACAGAGAGCGGCACAGCCAAGTGCCAAGTGTAGTAGGCTCTTTTTTTTAGATAACTTTGCCGAGTACTAGGAGCAGTGGGGCACTGGGGCCCGTGGTTGTTGGTTGTCAGTTGTCACAATGTGACAGGCACAACTGCTCTCCATCCTCCACTGGACAAGTGGACAGCTGAACGCTGAGAGACACACACACTCTCTTTGAAGTTTTCTTTTTTCCAAGAAACACACACTTTGAATTTTGAAGTACACGTGGAATTTAACATTTTTGCACACAAAAGATTTGGTCAGTTTTTAAAGTAAAGATTTGAATGTAATATGCGGCACTCTATTTACCGGTAGCGATCCACCGGTTACCACTTCCGATTATCGCTTCCACACAAGTAACAGGCCAATGCCTAAATTTGTGTATGCGAGTAGTGAGCAATTTCTTTTCTTTTTTGGGAAAGGAGAGCTTTATTGATTAAGTAAAATGATTACAATCTTGCTGTAGTATATGCTTAACACAGGGTGAGACATGATCGCGCCAAAGATGCTATCACAACATGTTTGGTGTTTTATTAAATGATGAACTTAAAAAACTACAGCTACTTATTACTCGGTTCTCTCGTCATAAAGCAAACTAAAAATCCAACAACTGAGGATACTAAGACAGGACTAATAGCCACCCATGCTTAAGGAGAAAAATGTTTATTCAAGTCTATTATAAAATCTCTATTAAAAGTTAGCAAATATCTTCATGATTATTGACTCCAAACTATGGCATGCAGTGTACATATGTAGCGTGTATATGTACTACTCTCTAAAGAAATTTAGCATAATAATACTTAAATAATAAATGATGAATAGTCCCATTCTTTATTTAAAAATTGCATTTCCTGATACCATTCTAATTCCTTCATGCTAAATTATCTAAATTTAGAATTACTCCTTCGAATACATACCATATACAATCTTAATTTTAGTGCCTAAAAAAATCTTAATGTTAAGGGAAATTTTTAATTTCCATATAAACTTGTTACCGTTAACATGTCCATTATTGATTAGAGCTAGGTACATAGAACGAACCGAAAATTGACCGATGTAATAGAGATTCCATCTAAATATGTCATTTTCATAATTTAAATGAACATGCATAATTAAAGCGATGAAGTTGTGCCAATTATCTAAGTTCTAACTTACCAACGCTCTTCCAAAGAAAACATTGAGTAAAATGGAACTCATAATGGTTGCAATTCAAGCATTTCTCCATCAAATAATATTGTAAAGGGATGTATACGTATTTTGAAAGGACAGATTTCCTAGTCATTTGTCCTCTCAAAATCTTACTTGTTTCCTATTATCAACTCCCCGGGATCTCAAATTTAAGAATCTATTCTTAACTTTCAAAAGTCTTAACAAAAAAATGAGAATATCATTGTTTCTTCTCAACTTGGTTAATTGTCTAGTTTTTCAAGTATTTTCTCCTCAATAAGTCTTGTCATACCCCTCGCCCACTAATTAATTTAAACAACCATGTGCTTACTAAACATTGATTCTGAATTTCTATGTTATGAACGTCAAGTCTACCTTGTTCTTTTGGTTAACAGATGATACCCCATATAGTCAATTTAAATTTTTTTTGGTCATCCCCTTGCAAAAAATTGTGATGAATATTAGTTAAGTTTTTTTAAGAACTCCTTTCTGATCTGAAATAATAAAATCATAAACATGGCTAAATTTGATAACACAAAATTTATCAAAACTAATCTTTCACCCATAGAAATATGCTTAGTCCAAAAATAAAATCTTGGTGTTAATTGGTGAACATTGGAACATACTTATATTTCTTTCTTTTCGCAACATCACCACTGTAAATTAACATGCCAAATTCGCTTGTACCTTATGTAATCTGCGTGACAGTCACATGCCACTAATCTTGAGCCTTTTGAATCATAGTTGTTTGATCATTGTGGTTGTCGAAACTAGAATTCGGCAATATGAAAAGGGGTAGCGCACAAGATGGAAAGTGGATGGGCTATGAGATAAAGGATTTATACAGGTTCAGACCTTCTTGAAAGAAGTAATACCCTACTCCTATTTCGAGGATTAGATCCGTCGAGTGGTGTATTGATCTTACGATCTTGATTAGCTTATGCCCGCGAGAGGCACCCTCTCCTCCTTATATAGCCAGAAGGGGGTTTACAAGATAGAGATTTAACTCCTTACGGTTTAAATCTCCTATAAGTACTTTACAATCTTATCAAGTCAGGACAATAGACCGTTTCCATGATCTACAAATAAACGTAACACCTAAGTCCTAACTTATTACATGATATATATATATATAATATCCTCTGTAACCAGTCGGATAACTAGATCTGTGGGTATGTGATACCCATAATCTCCACAGTAACCCCTGAGACCTTCACAGTCGACAAGATAATCTTCTCCCAAATTAAAACAATAACAACCGAGTGCTTCAATCATCTCTGCCATAGTCTCCCGAGTGCTTTTTCCCAAATTATAAGGCTGTGAAGGGCTGAATAAAAATTTCACAAATATACCTAGGTGAATCGACTAGATGCACCTAATTAGGTGTAGCCTCCGACTATGTGATTAGTTGAACAAACTAGACATATAGTTATGGTTAATAATATCAACCATCCGAATGGTTTTAAACTATCTAAGTAGCATAACAATAGCATATGCGGTATGAACCCCAAGTAAACAAGACTTAAGTGATTAAACCAACAGTATTGTAAAATATGATATGAGCAACCTAAAGTTAACTACATCTTTGAAAACCCACATAGCAAAACAGCTACAAAGAAGCTTGCATGTTGTGAATAAAGAAATTTCCAAAGTATTAGGTACACACCATGCACACACTGCTTTAACAAATGTGCTTAAGTCCCTAAAAGACACATGGTTTCACCATACTTGAAGATATATGGCATATGTGGTATAAAATCTGAGTAAATAAACTCATAAAGGATTTACCAATCGCCTGGAAATGGCCGAAATATATAATCAGCCTAAGCCATAATATTGGTCAATAGAAAATGCACACTTACGTGGCAGAAAACAATGACATTATATCTAGTCGATTGCTTTATAAACCCAAGCAATATCCTTAGCTTATAAAAAAGTTAATTGAATCGATAAAAAATCTTATTGCTTAGCACCTTTTAAATTGCATTGTATTAACTCTTAGCAGAGTTAAATAATTGTTGTATAAAAGGATTTTATAGGTATTCGGTACTATTGACACACGCATTTTTGCTCATCACAAAAAATGCTTAAGCCTTCCGAGACATATGTCAGACCTCACCTAGCAATATGGGCTGAAAACGCTTAATTGACCTCGGCCCAATTAGTCGTCTCCCGAAACCCTTAATATAAATCAAAGAAACTATTGTCATTCTTGCCTCTTCGTCTTCCTCGCGAAAATCCTCCGGCGCTCCTGTTCAACGCCAATAGTACTCCGATTAGGGTTCCATTTCCCACATTTTCAACAACCAAATCCTCACGCCCTCCACCGGACCCCACCATGGATAACTCCAATTTACTTTCTCACTCCATTCCTCACCAGGAAAACTCCTCAATCCATCCAATCCCACACCCTAACCATCGCTGGAGAGAGAAAAATCCCTTTTGACCAATGGGCGACATCTGATGTCAAGGAATCCACACTGCTGGAGATGGTAAAAGATGGCATACTCCCGGCGAAAGAGATCATTGGGTGGCGTCCCGCTTACGACGAGGAATTCCCAACTCCTGACACCGGCAAAATCGTGGTATTTACCCCTTTCTTCTATGTTGGCTTCGCCCTTCCAACTTCCAATTTCTTCCAAGGACTTCTTCAGTTTTATGGAATCCAGATTTACCATTTGAACCCAAATTCTATTCTGCATATTGCCAATTTCATCCATATCTGCGAAGCCTTTCTGGGCATCCTTCCGCACTTCGTGTTATTCTGCCGCGTTTTTTACCTCAGACCTCAGCTAGACAAGAACAACCCTTGCATTGTGGGCGGATCTGGGCTTCAGTTGCATGGAACTCTAACTCGAAAATATTTCTCTCTTCCCTTCAAAACCTCCAACAAAGGTTGGCAGTCTAACTGGTTTTACATCTCCAATCCGGCCCCTTGTCTACCCGACTTTGTCGGCCTCCCACCAACTCCCCAAGAACATTGGAGAAACCTCCAATCAGCGACGAGCTTGCCCAAGCAAATCAATTGCTCAGCCGCTTAATGGAGATCAAGCAAAAAGGTCTTCAAGGAGAACAAGTCACTCGGCATTTTATCAAGTGTCGACTGGCTCCAATCAAGGAGAGAAGCAAACCAGCATGCGAATATGAAGGTCAGTCTGATCCAAACCGCGAAGATTGAAACTCTATTAACTATAAGGTCATGTGCAGCCGTATGTACAAAGTCTTCTTATCCGGCATGGCCATTGATTACGGCCACAAGCTCCCAGTCACTCATACGGCTTGCATCGATCTCCTCCCACAGTAAGCGAACTTCCATCCTCTTTAAATAATCAAGTTATCTTCAACATGACAGCCTTAACAACTCTCGTAACATCTCTTATGCAGGAAAATCTGCTTTTTTTCTTCCAAGCCTCCTCTCTTTGCTCCTCACAAGCCAGCTGCTAGCAAAGCACAACTTTCTGGTGGCCTCACCATTAATCCAGCAACAAATAACAAACGAGCAGTCCAGGATGACAACCCAAAGCAAAAACTGAAGCGCAAAAAACTGGTTTGTAGCGACTCTGATGACGATGAACCAAGCAGTCGACAAACTAGCACCGCAACTACACCAGCCAAATCTCCTGCTACTCGGCCGGCTCCTAAGTTCCGCAAGTCTTCAAGGTAACATTCATTTCCTGAATTCACCCTGTTTTAATATTGCAGCCTTAACTTAGTTAACTAAGCCATCATCCCATGCAAATATAGGAAACCTCAAGACATCGATCCGACAGGCAGAACTGAAGCCCCACCTTTGGATTCCGAAACAGCCGGTCAGACGACACCAAATCCATAAAGGTTTCTGAGGAGCAGGCTAAAATCGACAAACCATTAGTTGAATCTGAATCAGAGCCCCCAACTGGAAACCAGTCGGAGACTGTTAGGTCGGCTCCTGAAGTAGAGCCCCCGACTAGAAACCAGTCGGGTGAAGAAGATCCCGGTGCAATCCACCAAGATCCATCATCAGGAGTCCAGCCAGAAAGTAATGAAGAACATCCAACTTGCTCCCCACCAAAAGATAAGGAGAAAACCGACACCATCAATAAACCATCTGACTGCGCACAAATCCCTCCTTCCAAACGTTCCAGAATCTTTACTAGTGAGTTTCTCATAGCTCTCGAATTCAAATTAATACTTCATGTTGACCATCCTTAACTTTGCAAATCAGGACCGCTAGTCAGCGAAGAGGAAGAAATTCCTGGAATCAAATCGGCTGAAGAATCCCGTCCTCCAGTTAATCTGCAATGGAGAGATAGAGACGGTATTCTCCAGGGCGTCGTCATTGACAAGCATAAAGAAGATGAAGAGCTCCATATGCTAATAAAAAGCTTAAATGAATCCACCCAGCTGGTTAATGTAAGTCCCTCCTTCTTCATCACCATCATTTGCATTAGTTCCTTTCTAACCAAAATCCCTCCACAGAGAATTCATCTCCGGAACGAGGCTAAAACTGATGCCTTAGAAAAAGTCACAACTGAATTGAGACAAACTCAAGAAGAAGCACAATCTAGGGAGAGGGAGTTGAAGAACTAAATCAACCAGCTCATGGACATGAGCTTCGACCATCGTGGAACCATTGGAGGTAATTCATATCTCTATTCTTTATCATGCAAATAACGATTTCAGCTAACTCACTTATACTCTTTCAGCTCAAACGACAAAAATCGAAGCTCTGACTGCTCGGCTAAAGAAGCTTGAAAGCGTAAATGCCCAGCTGTTTATTGACAAAACCAAAGATGAAGAAAATCTCAAAGGTAATATCGCAATCACATTTAAACCCTTTGCAAATAAATACCTTAACCATCTTCACTTATCTGTATACCCTACTCAACGTGACACAGACCATCAACTGAAGACCAAGGCCCAATTTGACGTATTTGCAGAGCGAGTCAAGAAGTGTCCGAGATGACATAGCCAGCGCTGCTGCCCCGATCCTAAACGCTATATACCAAAATGGTCTTGGCTCCAGCTCAGAAGAGGCTATAGAGATCTTTGAGAAACTCTGAACCGCTCCAGCAAGGTATTTCAGTAACATTAAGGATGCTGCTACTATGAATGCAAGCCAAACCTTAGCAATGATCAAATCCTTGTATCCTCGAGTTGGTTCAAGGTGTCCCTCAAGTTGATTGAAGCCCTGGGGGGGCTGTGATAATCCGAATGAGTTCTACGATCTCTGGTGCGAGGTGGTGAATGGGCGATATGGCCGGCGAGCGATTGAACTGACTGCTCCCGGCATGCTCCAGCGTTGTGGTTGGCACGGGAATTAGTTCTGCTTCTGCTATCTCTAGTTCTGGAAGATGGTGGACGACTGCCAGCAGGAGTTCTCGACGTAGATTTGCTGGGTCATTGACTCGTGTCAGCAGCCGGGATGGTTGCCGCGACGAGGGTCTTCACTTGGTTGATCAGCGATGTGACGTGGGATGGAGCCGCACCGAGTAGCCCCGACGACGTTCTGTTGTAGTGTAAGGAACACATTGGTGTTGTCGACGACGGTCTGGCAGATGAGATGTCTAGCCTTGCATCCGACCTTGGCCAAATCTCTGAGTCTTCGATCCTCCTCTTCCTTGCGCCTCCTCTCTTCGTCTTCCCAACGCAGGCGATCTTGATCTACTTGAGCTTGTCGCTCTTGTTCCAGTCTGACTCTGTCTTAATCTAATCTGATCTTGTCTTGCTCCAGCCTCATTCGTTCTTGCTCCACTCCATCTCGGGCCGCTTGTTCAGCTTGTAGCCTCGCGACTACCTATGCGCCGGTCTCGTTGTTGGCCATAAAAACCCCATTGAAGACTGGATTATAGTCGTCGTCGAAGTAGGAGTCATCTCCGGCCTCGGTGTTGGCGCAACCTTCATGGACTCTTTCTTCCAAGGAGCTGGCGTAGGCGGCGAGCTCGTTGGAGGAGCAGGTGCCAAGCGACGGAAGGATGACGCCGACCTCTTTGAAGCCAGATCCAATCTTGGTCAGGGCCAGATTGGATTTGGACCTACGGGGGGACGGCGGTCTTGATCCAAAAACTGTGGCAAGGTCTGACGGGACCTGCATGACGATCATCGGGTATGCTTGCGCGTCTTGAGGTGGAATTGGCGTTGGAAGAGGAGTTGTTGTAGATACCTCGCCCGAGTGGTTTGATGTCATCTCGAGGACGGGTGCCTTGGAATAGATCTTAGCCGTGTTCAGGAGACCAAACGGCAGTGAGATGTAGTCCTTTCCCGACTGGTTTGATGCCGAGCCGAGAAGAGATATCTTGCTGAAGTTATCTGTGATGAAGTCGAGGCTGCCGAAGCGGTACGCCTGCCCCAGAGGAAAGGCGAAGTCGTCAATGCCTGATGAAGATCCCATCTCACTTGATTGGTGAAGAACTTGACGCTCCCCCCACCTGACTCGCCAACCGTCGAAACTAGAATTCGGCAATATGAAAAGAGGGTAGCGCATAAGATGGAAAGTAGATGGGTTATGAGACAAAGGATTTAGATAGGTTCAGGCCTTCTTGAAAGAAGTAATACCCTACTATAGTTTCGGTGATTAGATCTATCGAGTGGTATATTGATCTTACAATCTTGATTAGCTTATACCTGCGAGAGGCACCCTCTCCTCCTTATATAGCCAGAGGGGGGTTTATAAGATAGAGATTTAACTTCTTACGGTTTAAATCTCCTATAACTACTTTACAATCTTATCAAGTCAGGACAATAGGTTGTTTCCTTGATCTACAAGTAAATGTAACACCTAAGTCCTAACTTGTTACATAATCTATGTATATAATATATTCTCTGTAACCAATCGGATAATTAGATCTGTGGGTATGTGATACCATAATATCCACAGTGGTGAAATCGAGGGAAAAGTCTTCCTCTTTTTTTCAACTTAGGCACACGCATGGCTTGGGTACACACGTGTACGCGTTTAGCTCTAGCGTGTGGTGTGAGTTGTGATGTTTACGTTTGGTGTGGGTTCTCAATGTTCCATTAAAAAACCAAAATTGTGTAATCTATGACAATAACTAGAGAACACACGAACCAGAACCCAGAAGTACTATGCATGAAACATTCCCGGGAAAGGCAAAAGAATAGGCGACATCACGGTGGCACCAGCCATGCAGACAAGGTGAACAAAGAATTAATGTACATATCTCCTAGTAACCACTAAGCCTTGTGCTACAGTAAGTTAGAACATTATGCCACAAACTTATAAGAAACAAACAAAAAATAAATCTCAAAAGTTTAAGAAAAAGAAAAAGAACAATGAATTAACCTCATGACAAAAAAAAAAGAGAGAAGAAAAATGAACAAGCCAACAGGTCACTTGGTAACAGTCGTGATGTGTAGTACTGCAGTTCTATAATGAGACAACAATACCGTACAGTCCTTACATATTTTAATCACATATTGTGTATAATAATAACAAAATATAATTACAGAACTACAAGTCATAGATGACCTTGCTTTCAACAGAAGAACCGAGGCCAATGATCTGCGGACAAGAATCAGTGATGCTAGCGATTGGAGGTTGAGTGTATGAACCCCGTAGCAGGCCAATTGCAATGCCCTTGTATGCAGCTTCTGATGGATGAAGGCCATCCCACGATGCATACTTTGCTGGGTCATCACACACTTTGTATTCACCATATCCACAGCCTGCAGATGCAGATACACCATAAGGTCCTCCTCCACCACAGCAAGCGACCAAAGGATCCTCAATTCCTGAATCGCAGTTTGGGAAGTGTTAAACAAGCTACCAACAAGAAAAATTGTTCTTTATCAATGTAGAAAGTAGTGGAGGAGTGCATTCCATGACATGATGAAAATAGAATAGCCAACCTGGTAAATATATGAAGGGAGAGAAACCCTATTTAGATGTTGTGATTGTGGTACAAGCATATTCATAGAAATATTTCCTTTGTTCGAGAAATGCCAGGGAAGTCGAATTTAAGAGGCCAACAGGAAGTATTTTATTTCGTGTAGTAACCTACAAACTAGAATTAATAGTATAAAGCTTACAAACGGTAATGAACTAGCTTCACTCACCAAATTGTTCAGGGGAAAGAAAAATTTCCATGGCAGCTCCATAGTAATCGGCATAGATGATGGCCACATCGGGATGAAGCTTGCGCAAGTTTTTCAATTCATCTATAAGAAGTTTGTTGTGGTATTGCGAGAACTCATTCATCCACCTGAGGCAACCTATCTCTGGCTCATAATCTTCCTTCTTATCACTCTCAAATTGCATGAGGTATCTTGGAATACATCCAATTGGGAGGTTACCGGGAACAACTAGTGTCTTGGCTCCAAGTCCAATCAATTCCTGCGAACTCAACTCTGTTGCATTACAAGCTATATAATATTGTATTGCTTCGCGAAACAGGAGCTCAAGGTATATAAAAAGCTGCAACATAGGCATATTACTCACGGTGATTGTGGAAGAAATTTTGGCAATGACACTGGGAGTGAAACTGCGAATCTTTTCAATGGACACGCCGCTCATAAGAGGATGGTTGTAATCATTGCCTCCAATTTCTCCGATCAAGAAGAGAGATTGATTCATCATGCCCTTACAACCTGTGCAATAAACATCGTTTAGAATCCGTATGTATGGGTAATGATAGCTGAGAAGGACCTTTAACTATCAAAATTGGTGCTTTATATGGTAGTTAAACTATCTTCACTACTTACTTCCAGCATGTTCGTTTTTTATCCTATTATAAACAAGATAGATTTGTAGCAACCCACAATCATTGACCTGACATATTTGTTTTTTTTATTTTGTTCTATGCAACCAATTCAAGGGTAAAACGATTGATCACGTGGAAATCATATCATGTTGACCAAATATTTGGCAGTGGCATGGTGTGCATTATCATATAGTATACTCCAAATATTGTTAATGATTGTGGTATCTCTAGACACGCACCTTTCTAGACAATAAAGCCCCCACCTACTAATAGCAAACTGCTACGGCTTGTGCTTAGAAAAGGAGAACTGCCATGATCTCGTTCAAAACGTCATTGTCAAAGGTGGGTGGTGCAAGGCGAAAGGTGTTTGTTGAGTTGAATATACCGTCCATGTCGCCGGCGCAGAGCATGCCGAGCAGATCGCGGAACCACTTCATCTCCATGTCGAGGTGCACGACGTCGTCGTCCGTGGGCACCCCTCTCTCCCGGAAGAAGTCCGGGCCGAGCGCCGTGGCGCCGCCCACCGCGAAGTTGGCCCCGCTGGCGAAGTCCCCCGCGGTCTGCCCGCCCCAGTACGGCCGCACGAACGGCATCCCCATCGCTTCAGCTGCGGCGCGGCGTACCCCGAGTCCCAGACACGCGAATTACACGTCTCATATTAGCAATGGATCGAGCGATCAATCGAAGCAGACGAGGCCTGGATGGATGGATGATGAGGCGTACCGATGAAGTCGATGATGAGTCGGCCGTTGGAGGCGCGGCCGGTGGCGCTGTGGAAGAAGGTCTCGCCGTAGGGTGGCCACAGCGAGGGCCAGCGGGAGTCGTTGCCGAAGATGAAAGGGATGTTGCCCGTGTCCGCCAGCGAGTCCCCGAAGCTGAACACGCGCGGGTAGCACGGCGGCGCCAGAGCCTGTGCCGCCGCCGCCGCCGACAGCACAACTGCCACCGCCAGCACTACCGCCGGCGGCGAGAGGAGCCCTGCTCCTCCTCCGGAAGTGGAGGAGACCATTCTTCCTACACTTCCGTTTGCTTCTGCAGTTCTGCTCGAGGTGGTCGTCGGGCCCGAAGGCGAAGCCGCCACTGGGATTGGCTCTGCGGTGTCTTTTCGCGTTGGCCTAACGTGGCTTTTATACTCAAAAAAGGCAAATACTCCAATAAACGGGGAAAGTGTTTTCCTCCATAAAGTAGATATATATTTTTTATCGTACTCCATAAAGTAGATATATATTTTTTATCGTACATAGTTATTATTAAAAAATTAAAAAAAATTGATAAAATAGATTAATATGAAAAATATCACTTCACAAACATACACGGTAAAATTCAACTTCTGCAAAGTTGTAACAAAAATAACAAATATAACTGTGAATGTATGTTAACTATTTTCAGTTTAATTTGTTTCTTTGTACAACTTGTAGAAGTTAAATTTGATCTTGCATATATGTAGAGTGATATGTTTTATACTAATCTATTTTATCAATTTGTTTTAAATTTTTTTGATAATTATTTAGATAACATGTAAGTAACAAGAAGATATTTTCTCAAGGATGAAAATCTATATCCTAATAATCGTAAGCGTGGCTTGTTAATGTTAAGTGGGTTTCGAGTGAGGAATGCCCACATGCCCACAGGCCAGGGAGCCTCTGGTCGCTGTTAGCCGCTGTTACACATGAGATGGTGAGAGGTGTGCTCCATCCTTCACTGAATGCATTATATTATCAAACGTAGTAGAAACGTAGGTACCCACGGTAGTACACACTTATCTTTTATGAAAGCATACACGTATATCTTATCTTTATCTTTATGAGTATATCCGAAAAACTAAACTGGTATATCTTAAAATTGGCGAAATTAAAATTGACGTCTCGCTGTTGATAGATACATCACCCAGCACTGAAAAGTTAAATAATCATAAGTACGAGCAAGTCACCCACCACTGAAAAAAAATAAGTAATCAAGTATAAGACTTAAACCCGAATGGATTAGTTCCATCATAAGAAATCTAACCGATTGAATTACGCTTACTTTGCAAGATAGCACACCCTTTACGTACATGGATTACTGTAGATCATTATTTTGGGACCCAAAGATTTGATACTTCCGTATACTGAACCTTTTTTTTGGGCGATTTATACTGAACCATGCATAAGTGAAATTATGTTTTCCCCGTCGTTCCTATTTCTGGCTTTCTGCTATGGTGAAACAGCTTATCGAACGATAATGACGCTTGCAGCAACAAATCACAAAATGGTTCGGGTGATGAAGACTCGAGGAGATAGAAACGGGAAAAGAAGTATAGTTCAACGACAATGACAATATTTTTGTACTGCGTAAAAATAATCAATTCTCTTAAGAGTGTTAGGTGCAAGGAGAGTAGGTAGCGAATTAGTGATGTTGCAACAAATTGCATTATTGATATATACTAGTGGTTGTGCTATCTATTTATCTATCTATTATATTATTAAAACAATCTTGAAAGGAGACACCATGTTCACTATAGATACTAGAAATTCCCACATTATTCCCACATTAATCGGAGAAAAAGAAAAAGGAGAGTCCAACTAGGAATACATTTAAAAATAAATGAAATTCGGAATTAAAAATAAGCAATATTAGAAAAAGAATCTATATAAGAATCCAATACGAGATTAATTAAAATTCGGAATAAAAAAAATAAATTCAGAAATTAGGAAAAGAAAAGGAAGAGTTGAGGTAGGAATACAATTTTAAAATATACTGAAATTCGGAATAAAAAATAAACAATATTAGAAAAAGAGTCCATATAAAAACCCAATACGAGTTTAATTAAAATTCGAAATAAAAATAAAATAAATTATCAAATTAGGAAAAGGAAAAAAGAGAGTTCACGTAGGACTACAATCTAAAAATAACTGAAATTCGGAATTAAAATAAGCAATATTGGAAGAAAAATCCATATAGAACCGAATACGAGATTAATTAAAATTCGGAATAAAAAATAAAATACATTCTGAAATTAGAAAAATAAAATAAGAATTCATGTAGGAATACAATTTAAAAATAAATAAAATTCGGAATAAAAAATAAGCAATATCGAAATAAGAAATCATCTACAACACGAGTTTAATTAAAATTTAGAATAAAAATAAATTAAATTTCGAAAATATAAAAAAAATTATAAGAGCTAAAGTGGGAATAAAATTTATAAATAACATAGTATCGAAATAAAAAATATAGAATTTTCAAAAAACACAATCCATCTAGAAACACAACAATGACAAATGACAATAAAAAGAGGATAAACAATATGGTTGTAAATAAGTAGGATGACAACGGTTGATGGGACATCTAAAAACTATAAACAAAACCTCAAATAGAATCCCAATGACGATTAAGAGGAGAAACGACGGACGGGTCGTTGAAACATCACGATCACGGTGGTTGGTGGGACTTCTAGAAAGTAAAAAAATAAACCTCAATAATAATCACATTAGATTTGTAAAATCCCAGTGATAATAAAGAGGAAGGTAGCGGGGGTAAAGACTATAAACAAAACCCCAAATAAAATCCCAATAACGATTAAGAGAAGAGATGGCGGGCAACTCGTTAAACAACACAATCACGGTTGTTGGTGGGACTTCTAGAAAGTAAAAACTAAATCACAATGATAATCACGTTCGATTTTTAAAATCTCAATGATAATTAAAAGGAAGAGCATCAGGCGGGCCGTAAGAGGAGTATAACGGTAATATCGTTGACGGTTTGGCATGACTTCTAAAAAGTTAAAAATAAACACCAATGATAATTATGTTCAATTTTTAAAATCGTAATAACACTAAAGAGATGAGGCAGCGGACGGACCATAGAGGAGTAGAATGGCGGCGTTTGATGGGACTTCTAAAAATTATAAAAATGAAAAGCAACAAGATAATTAATTATAAAATTTATAAGATCCAATTTTAAAATTCCAAGCAGAATGAATAGAAACCGTAGTAGATCGTGCAAGCAAATAAAGGGGTGATAAAGAAGAGGTAACGACCGGTGACTTTTAAAAATAAAGATTCTGCCTTTTAAAATCATAAGATAACGAGATAGTTATTTAACAAATTTTAAGTAAACTCATATAAAAGAATATAATTTGGTATGTATACTAGCCGCGCAATTACGCGGGTCATCTAGCTAGTTTATTATCTAATATTTTAAGTGTTTTCATTATTTCGATTTCTTTAAACCATATCTCATGCATGCATGCTTGATACTTTGACAGGCTTTTTATTTAAGCTATATGGCACTTGTGATGATTGTGGATACAAATAAGAGCCATGGAACTGACCCAAAATTAGAGAAAGCGGCCGGATTGCATGATCTTTATACAATCTCGCTCATAAGAAATGCCATCTACGAGAAGCGACATCACGGCCGCATCAGCAACGCAGCCAAGGTGACCAAAGAATGTCGTTGTCTCCTTGTAACCCCTAACCCTTTCACTATACACAGAAGAAAAACAATGGAGCTAAATTATAATAATACTACAGATACCCTATAAGAAATAAGAAATCTTAAAAATTTACGAAGAATCAAACGAACCACATATAAAACCTTGTGAATCGTGACTAAAAACAGAGAAGGAATAACAAGAGCCAGCCAATCACTTGGGCAACAGCCATGCTGTGTAGAACAGTTCTGCAGTTCTGTAATGAGGCAAAAATACCACAATCGTTACATCTTCTAATCACACGTATTGTCTATATAATAACAAAATATAGTTACAGAATTACAAATCGTAGAGGACCTTGTATTCAACAGAAGAACTGAGCTCGGTAATTTGCGGGCACGAATTAGTGGTGGTAGCAATTGAAGGTTTTGTGTATGAACCTCGTAGCAGTCCAATTGCAATGGCCTTGTACGCAGCTTCTGACGGATGGAAGCCATCCCATGACCCAAACTTTTGTGGGTCATCGCACACCTTGTACTCACCATATCCACATCTTGCAGTTCCAGATACACCGTAAGGTCCTCCTCCACCACAACAAGCTGCCAAAGGATCCTCGATTCCTGAACCGCAGTTAGGGAAATGTTAAATAAGGTATAATCAGAAGAAAAAATGGTTCTTTTTCTTGATAATATGTGCTTTCCTCCATATTAAGGCTTCTAGACAGTTTTTCTAGTGTAACTGAGTAGTTAGTTCAATCTTAAACTCAGTACAAGTGATGTCATGTTAATTTGTAATACACACAATGTATCTATACCATGGCAAGAATGCAGTAATTTGTAATACGCATAATGTATCTATACCATGATAAGAATGCAGATATCTGAACAGAGGTCCGGTGTGGGGGTGCATTACGTGACATGATGGAACTTGTGGACCTTACAAACATATGAAGGGATACAGAAAGATTTGCTTCGTTTGAGAAGCCCTAAGGAAATTGAATTTAAGAGAACGCATATAGAGTATTTTTCTTGTAACCTAAAAACTAAAATTAGTAGTGTTAAGATTTAGAAAAGAAATTATAGTAGAAACAGTAATGAACTAACTGAACTTACCAAATTGTTCAGGGGAAAGGAAAACTTCCATGGCAGATCCATAGTAATCAGCATAGATGATGGTCACATCAGGATGAAGCTTGCGTAACTTTTCCAATTCATCTATAAGAAGTTTGTTGTGGTATTGCGAGAACTCGTTCATCCACCTGAGGCAACCTGTCTCTGGCTCATAATCTTCCTTCTTACTACTCTTGAATATCATGAGGTAGTTTGGAACACATCCAATTGGGAGGTTACTAGGAACAACCAGCGTCTTGGCTCCAAGCCCAATCAATTCCTGCAAACTCAACGCTGTTGCATTACAAGCCATGTAATTTTGTACTGCTTCTTGATACAGGGGCTCAAGGTACACAAAAAAGATGTAACATGGGCACGTTACTCACGGTGATTGTGGAAGAAATTTTGGAAATGACACTCGGAGTGAAGCTGCGAATCTTTGTAATGGACACCCCGCTGAGAAGAGGTAGGTTGTAATCATTGCCCCCAATTTCTCCGACCAAGAAAAGAGATTGATTCATCATGCCCGTGCAACCTGTGCAATAACTAGTGTTTAAAATCAATATGTAAATATGATATTATAGCTGAAAATGGCATTTAAATATATTACAATTGCTTCTTATTATATCATAGTTAAACATCCAAAGGATCACGGCAAGTTTACTACTATTTGTCATTTCTACTAAAAACCAGATTTGTAGCAATATGATCTTCCCCTTGGCGTAGTAAGTGATTTCTGATTTATGTTGTATTCCATCAATTCAGGGGTCAAGGGGTGCAACAATTTTTCACACCGAAATCACATCATGCTCATATGTAGCAGTGACATGGTGTCCATTTATAAAATATTTTTGATAATATTTAATTTCAACCAATGAAAATTTATTCTTTGGAAAACAATGCGTTATGGATTTGTGTTGCAAATTTTTTTATAAAAAAACTGCAGAAAGTATGAGGACGCCTTTTACAAAATTTACTTTTTATAGAAAATACAGTACCAGTTATGGACTTAAGGTGTTTGACAATGACGGTTATGGATTTTGAAATGGACCATGTGCTTAGCAGCAATCAACAAAAGCTATCAGTCTTCAAGCCATAAATAAACCCCACTATTTCTGATCAATGATGAATTGCTTTTCCTATTTTCCTTGGTGCAGTTCTTCTCTTTGGAAGCACCTTTTTTTGTGTCTAAACCAAGTAACCGCAGGTGACATATAATATGTGAAAATGACATTATTAGTGTGTCGTGGAAAATACTTTGAGGCAGTTTTATTCTTAGTATTCTTTTTTATGAATATATGCTTTAGAGACCATGTCAATGTCCTAAAACACAACTAAAAACTAAAAAGAAATCGAGGGAGTATATATCATTGTACTAGTATATTGTATACCATTGCACCAGTTCTGAAATGGCATAGACGGTACTAGGATAATTTCCACACCATAAGGAAAACGCTATAGCATACTTTTCCCTTTTTTTCTCTTCAAGTTTCTAGCCAATTCCCACCTTCCATGTCTTCTGAAAGCCACAAGAGTTTGAGACAGAGTGCCTTAGTACCTGTCTGTCAGTCTGCCTGCTTATACTGTACTAATCAGTTTGTGGCCTGATTGGGATTTGCTTCTCCATGCGTCACATTCAGAGCATTCTATTTATCACTAGATGTGCATCATCAAGACATTAACCCCCACCGTACTACTAGTCTATTTCTACGATTTCATATCGCTAGTTGAAAACGTCATCTTCAAAGGTGGGTACAAAGAGGAAGGATTATATCAAACATACCGGCCAGGTCGCCGGGGCAGAGCAGTTTAAGCAGATCACGGAACCACTTCATCTCCATGTCGAGGTGCACGATGTCAGCCATGGGCACTCCTCTCGCCCGGAAGAAATCCGGGCTGAGCGCCGTGGCGCCGCCCACCGCGAAGTTGGCCCCGCAGGCGAAGTCCCCCGCGGTCCGCCCGCTCCAGTACGGCCGCACGAACGGCAGCCCCAGCGCGTCCGCTGCCGCGCGGCGCGGCGCACCCAAATTTTCAAATCTCAGGTTAGTCCAGTCGTTCGATCGGTCGATCAATCGATGCAGGGGAGGGAGGGGCTGAAAATTGCCGCGAGCAGAGTACCGATGAAATCGACGACGAGGCGGCCGTCGGAGAACCGTCCGGTGGCGCGGTGGAAGAAGGTCTCGCCGTAGGGCGGGCGGAGCGCCGGCTCGCGGGAGTCGTTGCCGAAGATGAAGGCGAAGTTGCCCGTGTCCGTCAGCGAGTCCCCAAAGCTGAACAGCCGCGGGTAGCACGGCTCCTCCATCGCCGCCTCTGCCGCCGACAGGAGCACCGCCACCGCCACAACTACCGCCGCCGGCGAGAGGAGTCCTCCTCCCCTCCTCCCGGAGGTGGAGAAGGAATCCATTCCTCTCCTCTGCACGAGATGAACGGAGAAAAGGCGAAGTCGCCGCGGCGAGGCGATGCTTTAATTGCGTTGGTCCAAGTCTAACGTGGCTTTTATAAACGCTGCAGCAGTCGCTGACAGGTGGGGTTGCATTGGCAGAGGCCCACGGGTCAGTGGGGCCAGTAGTCGCTCTCACGTGTGACAAGTGTGCTTCTATCCTCGAGAGTCAGATGCTCTTTGGAGGCCCACTTTGAAGTACACGTCGAATCCATTCTTTTTTGCACACAAAGATTTGATCTTTTTGTTAAGGCAAAGGTTTTGGATATTATATACGGCACTCTACGTGACCGGGTGAAAGTGAAACCGGTAAAAGGCAACAAGGACGTACGAGAATTACGTATTCCGAATGGTGAGGCACTTCCGTATGATGAAAACCGTGCGTGAGTGAAAGTATGTTTTCATCATCTCGTTTCTGGGCAAACGGCTCAACGAACGAGAATACGAAGCTCAACACGCAGAAGTCAGAACGGCTTGGAGGGGCAATGTTTATAAACCACAATTTTAATCTTAAAACTCAGTTGTTTCTTTGGTTCTTTCACCCAGTTTATTTTACAATATTTTTAAACAATTCAAAATTTGAAATATACTTCTAAACTTTTAAAATTAACGAACTTAGAGCATGGTCAATAGGTTACCTATACTATTTTTAATCTAAATTTTTTGGGTTTTTAAGCAAAAATCAACCTCTAACAGTAGCCCTAAACAAACTCAAAAAACTCATCATCCCTATCTCCATAAGTTGGGAGAGGCTCTCACACTGAATAGACATCACCGACCGATTCACGGGTGTAGAGTTAAGTGCGGAATACAAGAAAAAAGGTCTGGTTTTGTTTGAAAGTTTTTTCTATAACTACTTTTTTATTTTGAAAAGTTAAATTAGGCTATCTCTTATATGGAAATGATATTTTTATCCCTTAAATCCCATCAGAGATTAAAAAAAGGATTTAAGGGGATTGAATGTTTGCAAAATGTTAGTAATGTTCTTAGCGTAACTCATTAGGCTAAATTCCTTGTAGTAAAGCCTATTCACATGTGTTTAAATCCTGCACTTGACATCATACGGATGCTTATATTTAGGTTTACTATTATTCTTACTGTGACATGGGTGCTTACATTTAGGTTAATTATTCTTTTTATGCGGTGACTTTATCAATCTGCATTCATAATGTGATAGAACTGCGCAGATACACATGTTAGAAGGAAGGACCAGTGTAGTTAAACGAGAAAGGCGTTCTTTTTTTTATATGTGTAACAGTTTCTCATATACTCCTATGTAAGAAAAGTACAAAATGCTGTAAAGTTGATGTTGAATGATTTGACTTGATTTATATATTTTGATCGTGGCTGTACTATTTATCCAACACCTCCAAAATTTTGAAGTGTTCTAATCTTTTCCATTTCTTAAAACAACATTCTCGTGCATTCTTTGAGAGGATATTGTTTATGGGTTATGCCACTTGTCAGGATTTTCTGGATACAAACAAGAGCAGTCATACTCACCCAAAAAGGAGAAAGCAAATTTGCATGATCATGATTTCTTACAATCTCATACATAACAAATATCGGCTTCTCGTAAAATCTCTATAGCGTTACCAGACAGTGCAGTGATATCATACTACCAACGTCAAAACGTGCACTCAAATGTACACAAAAATTATGAAAAAGATTTAAGGTGTACGGAGTACAACTCAATGATATGTACACTAAATACTAACACATCAGGACTAGCAGGATCCTTGCAAAGCAATGTGTTCTTGGAGGTAGAGAGTTCACGTAAGTATGTATCTGCGGTGTTGAGGCACAAGGTAACAAAGTTAGCAAGTATTAGCATCAACCATGGTGTTAATCTGTGTATTAATTTGCTCTTTATCTTACTCCCTCAGTCCCAATAATTATTTTGTAACTATAAATTTTTCATATATATTTTCGTTAATTTTTTTCATATACATAATATTTATAGCAACAAAATCATAAACATAAGACAAAACATAAGACAGTAAATTCAAATGTCAATTCAATATTATTATTTCCATCAAATAAAGTTTAACTTATAATAAAATAGTTATTGATCAGATATGTATGTCTTATTTAGCGGGACGAAGGGAGTAATAATTTTGGTCGGTCTGCAAGACCAAAAAAAGGATATGTACCAATACACAAAAATCAACTCAAAATTATGTATACTTTGATAAAAAGGACAAATTGAAGGACCAAACTGTACACAAATAATACGTACCCATCATTATTAGTACTTACAGAATGCACTGTTTTTCATACTCATATCTCCATGTATAAAACATTTTTTTGGTTATTTTTTATATAAATTATCATGTTGCACATTTTTTGCTTTTTATTATGCATTAGATATTTAGACATACACGCACACACCACCCCCACACACAAGACCGTACTCACACGCCCACATGTTTTTTTAGTGCACTTTGGTGCACCAGTTCCAGTAGGACGGTGCTACCAGTAGCACCTAAGATTCTCTTCTCCATCGCACCAAATATTGTGAAAGAGAAGAGCACCACTTCGAGATTTGAATATTGCGATTCAATCTTCACAAGTCAGGGTGCAAGGGCTGAATGAAAAAAAAAGGAAGGAAATTGGAACGCTAATCTTTTGCTTTTATAGAGGAGCGGATCAGATACGGTCAAAACAAAAAAAAACACCCATGAACATAATAATTTTTAGGCTAAATTTGCTAGTTGCCTAATCATCATTAAAACCTTTAAGTGTCCCTTTCAGAATATTTACGCATCACCCAGGGATTTGACACTTGCAAGCCACTTGCAAGCCACACTGAATTGTTCACCGACGGGTTGCTGCTCACCATGAGTTGCTCACCGAGAATGTTCCATCGCTGGAAATCTCCGACCTAAATTTAATGCTTTCAATTTGAGAAGATGAACAATTAGTCCAAGTGGGAGTCAGGAATGGAATATAAGGCCTGTTTGGGGGAGTTTCTATTCTCTCAGAATCAGAAACTCCCCTCTGATAAGCTATCTAAAAAATGAAAAACCCAGCTGATGGCTGGCGAGTAGTGACCTGTTCGAAATGACGAACAATAGTCTCTTTTTTCACTCGTTAAATTCAAATTAATAGTTTGTATTTCCAAAAATTATAGTTTTAAAACCGGCTAAAGCAGAACCTTAGGCCAGTTTATGAATCAAGCAGCAGCAATTTTGTCGGATCATAGCCTCATAGGCATTTAGGAAAAGGTTAAACGCTTCACACTTCACAGATTTGCAGAATTTCCTGGATCGGTTCTCCGTGTCAACAAATGCTCAGGCAAAAGGTGCATAATCCAATGTTTGTTCAAAGTAACAACTCAAAACTTGACAAAAATAGTTCCTATCGTACAAGTTTTGTCCTGTTTGGCATTAGGCCGCCGGATTCTTATTGTAAAGCTCAAAACCTCGGTATCCCAACACAAATGGGTAGAAAAGCGTAAATCAAATCAAGAGAAGCCTCATCTACAGGTATGAGTTGCTAGTCTGCAAAATGGCCTAACTAATTCGCATTTGCAAATTTGATACCCTTCTCAATTGAAGCCTTGAGCTCGCCCTTAAGATTCTCCAGTCCTTCCTTCTCAAAGTCTGACAGCTGGCCCAACCCAAGAACTTCCTCAACTCCATTCTTCCCAAGCTTCACCTGTAACATCAGTTAAGGAACATAAATATATCAGCAGCGAGACCACAAAGTTTTCTTGAATTGAAGATTTCTAAAGCAAAAACCAGGTTTTAAATGACCAAATGATAGAATCACATTCACATTAGGCTAAGCGCCCACTACGTAATATGTATATCATGTCACCATGAGAACAACATAAAGCAAAATAGCAAACCGCAGGAAATCTTACTGAAATGTGCATGCATGATTTGCTATGACAATTAGCATGGCATATTTGAGGGCATTTTTATAACCTTTTGTACCAAAAAAAATTGCTTCTTGATAACCATGCAACAGCATTACAGTAACCAGATGAAGCGTAATTTCTTTTGCAGAAGTACATGGATACCGTGCACAAAATCAAATTTTACATGGATGGTCTCAGGTTCATAGAATTAAAGCACCAAAATGCACACTTCCACAGTTCATGTAAATAGATGAGCCAATAAAATGAACACGTTCTGAAAGTATAAGGTGGCAATTCCATAAATGAGGTATGACCATTCATTGCAAAGTAAAAAAAAAAAAAAAGTATCTAACCACACAATCATTCACGATACAGGAATCTAACCGGAGGCAAGAGCAACTCTTATATAGGATTAGTATATAGGTTGCGTTGTATTAAACCACAACCCACCTACCCCCTGATCGCCGCCACCGCTGCCGCCCAACGATGGGATGGAGTAGCCACACGCCGCCACAGCTGGTGGAGGAGGAGCGGCCGGGAGAGGAGGACTGCATCTACTACCTCTGCACCGGATCTAGGACCTTCATCGTCGACTGGGGGGACCATCCCCACAGCTGTCGCTGGAGGGCGAGCCCGCCCACCGCCGGTGCCATCATCCGCGTCCCCAATTTGTCGCTTACACGCTGTCGTCCCGATATTTACAATTCAATGGACGACATTCCTCTATTCTTTTTGGCTACTTGATGCGTCGCACCACCCGATGCGCTGCTCGCCACCGCCATCACCACCACCCTGCTGCCCCAGCGGCCTCCTAATCGCGTGGGCCGCCGCATCCGCGTCCTCTCCCGGCTGCTTCCTCCGCGTGCCGAGATCCCACGTGGTTCGCCGCGCCATGGCTGGCTCCGGGGTCGATGCGGCTGCAGCTGCAGCTGCAGCTGCGCCTGCTGGTGGCGGGGGCTATGCTCCCCCATCGCTGCTAGTCTTCTCAGGTGTGTCTCCTCTCCTACTCTCGCAAATTGGATTGCTTGAAGCGTGCACGGGCACCGGGGACTCGGTGATTGGTGGGGATTCGATGCAGGGACAACTGCTTCGCTGTACATACATTGCTGCGAATGTATGAGCGCGTGTGATGGATTGGTGGGATTGGCGAGCGGAAGGTCCTGCCATTTGTGAATTGGGGTAGTGCCTAACTGTGATTGGGGCGATTCTGTGCATGATATTTTCCTCTGGGGTGTCTATATTAGCTCCTTGGGATAGGGATTTTTGATGCAATGTATGCCCAAGTAGGATGATGGAAGGATCCAGTGCTATATGTGCTCCTTTCTAGCTCATGTTTAGATGTTGAACTAATATGACAGTTACAGTGTGGATACCTATGAACGGTGCTTCTGATAGACCTGGTTTATGTGTTGAGATTTGGCACAACTTCAATTCTTGTGATAGCCTTGTCTGAAATCCTGGATTTCCTACCTGCGAAATGGATCACTTGATGGTGTTCGTCTTGGTGACACTAGGTTCTGTGAAAGCATAGCTCCATGCAGCGCTGGATGATAAATAAATGTCATTTAATTTCCATGTCAAAATTTCATGTTTCATATATTCTGCTTGGATGATGGATTGTACAAACTATAACATGCTCCTAGAGTAGCTATTCAAAATAGTTTTATTTTCTTTCTTATGGATATAATGCTTTTTGCTGACTTTGCAGGCTTTCATAAATTGCAATTCGCTGGGCACTTGTAACCTTACCCTATCTGAGTAATGAACAAATTTCCTTTTTCCCTTTTCTGGTTGGCGTCCTCCTTTCAGCAGGAAGGGATGCACTTATGTTATTTACTTTTTTTTGCTAATATTTAGCACTGTCCAGGAGGAAGCACTTTTAATCCTATAATGTGCGAACTAAGTATCGGTTACACCATTTTCTAGGTGGTCGTTGAAGTTTTAGTTCCTTTATGTTCCAGTGTTTGGATCTTGATTGGTATTGGTTCTCATTATGTTGAATTATGCAATGTTTGAATGCAATCTTTCTGCTAATGCTCTTGATTTTGTACAGTTGACTGGGTGGAGCTTTCTCTTGGTGTGCTTCTGCCTGCCATGGCAAGGCCAGCAAGATGGGGTGAGGCTCCGGCTAGCTAGAGGGGATGGAGTTGAAATCAGAATTTACTACTTGTGAGCTGAACTCAGGATTTACTACCTTTTGTAGTTGATCAGCATCGTCGGCCCTGATCTGCATCGCTATATTAGTCCTGATCGAGATATCGATCAGTGTTGGCATATGTATCAGCGGGTGGTGTTGATGTGATTTTTCTTTATTAGTTTTGTGTTTTTCTACCGATGTATCATCACGTGCATTATCAGATTGTTGATGCAATACCGGCACTGGATCCAAGAATTCATGTTTGAAAAGAAATTATTAAATTGTGGTTAGGTTAATAATATGAATCATAATTTTTTACTTTCATTTGTTTTGTCACTAAATACTCCAGCGGTCGTGTGCAATCTGCAATTTTTTTACTCCAGTGTCAAGAGTATTTTTTTTAGTTCATGTAATAATTTATTGAAGGCCACGAGTAAATTATTTACTGAGAGAAGCTGAAAGGAGATAGAAAACTGAGAGTAAATCATTTATTGGTAGAAGACCGGAGTAGCATTGTGGCTACGTAGTACTAATTCATTTACTTAGAAAATAAAAGTCGGAGTAATTTATTTACTAATAAGAAACTTCTATTTATTAAAGAAGAAAACCAGAGAAATTTATTTACTAACATAAGACTAGAACAGAATTGTGGTGTTTACCATCTATAGGATTAATTTATTTAGGGAACAGAATTTTGTGGCAGATCAATATGTTGAGAACCATTGATGTAATAGTAATTTAGTTATATATATATATATAGGGAGAGACTATTCTACACCCGGAGTATATTCTATACCCCCCTCTCTCCCAAGGGCCAAACCCATCTCCCCATCCCTCCTAAGGCCCAAAACCCACCTCCCACCTCAGTCAAAGTCCGGTCAACGAGCCCCCACGCCGGTCAGACCTCAGCCAACCCGCGTGCTGACTTCCTCCACCACCCACATCTTCTTAGCTCTCATCTCACAGGCACAGTGTAGTAACACGACGGTCAATGTGCAGTAACATCATAGTTTACTTGCAGTAACGATGTTAAAATATAGTCATGACGGATCTATTTTTGATAAGTACTTTTTTCTAGTACAATGTTGCAAACGGTTGAAAAAAATAGTACATGGCCTGAGAGATAATGCTATCTAAAGGTTGGGAGTTTTGAAGTTTAACCCTCCACCATCAGTTCTACTATAATGTTATTACTACAGTTTGTTTCGCATTACTGCAATCCCATCATGTTATTACTACAATCCTATTGTGTTGGTAGGAACGATGTAGTAACATCACTGGTTACTTGCAGTAACAATGCTAAATAGAGTTAAAATTTAGTCATGACTAATCTACTTTTGCTAAGCTTTTTTTTCTAGTATCATGGTGAACGGTTTTAAAAAATAGTCCATGATCTGCGATATAATGTTCTCCAAAGGTTGGTTCTTTTGAAGTTTTAAGTCTCCATGAGCAGTAATACTGTAGAACCACTGTTACTATTTATCTATTCCGTGTTACTGCAATTCTATCATGTCGTTATTGTAACATTACAAAATGTTACAGTAACATGGCAAAATAAACATAGTAATAGAGCAAAATGAGATACGCTGTCGTTTAATCCCCATATGCAGTAAGTGTTAAAAGGTACATGTGCATGGTCACATGTTGCTATAAGTGCAAGAAGTACTTTTCTTTGTACACACAAAGATACATATTAGAAATTATAGTAACAACCTATTTACTATAAAACTTATAGTCGTTAATGCACTCTTGCAGTAACATAATAATGGACTTGTAGTAACGTGCAAGATAAGTTGCAGTAAAGTCACAATGGAATTGTACTAACGTGCAACACAATAGTAACAGTAACTCCGTTGAGTTGCATACAAGATCTCTTCCACGCATTATGAAGGAAACTGATCTCACTAAAAAACTAATCATCTTAACAAAACTATATTTTATAGTGAGGAGAACGCACCAACCCTTCCTTAGTGGATTTATAGTCGTTATACATCTTGCAGTAATGATCTGATGTGAATGTGGTAACGCAAAACATGCAACAATAATAACATTGTTACTCGTGGAGCATTAGATTTAAAAAAAATCTTCGAAAAGCAGTATCTATCACATCATTTACATTTTTTTAAAATCGTTTGCACCAAGATGCTAGAAAAAAATACTTATCAAAAGTAGATCCGTCATGACTGTATTATGACTATATTTTAGTATTGTTACTGCAATTAAAACACAATATTACTTCACAATGGTCATCGCGTTACTACACCACTCTTATAAGACGAGAGCTGAGAGGAGGTGGGTGGTGGGGGAAATCAAGGTTGGGTTTGACCGACGGGAAGATGCTTTGACCAGCCTTTGACTGAGGTGTGAGGTGGGTTTTGGCCTTGGGAAGGGGGTGGGAGGTGGGCTTGACCTATGGGAGGGAGGGGTATAGAATAACCTATACCCCGGGTGTAGAATAGTTTTGCTATATCAAAACTATTCTACACCCAGGGTATATCCCTCCCAAGGGCCAAACCCACCTCCCCTCCCTTCTAAGGACCCAAAACCCACCTCCCACCTCAGGCAAAGGTCAATCAAAGCACCCCCACGTCGGTCAAACCCCACCACCCACCTCTTCTCAGCTCTTGTCACGCGGAACAGTGCAGTAACGCGACGATCACTGTGCAGTAACACTGTGTCTTACGTGCAGTAACAAAACTTAAATATAGTTGAAATATAGTCATGACGAATCTACTTTTGATAAGCACTTTTCTTCTAGCATCATGGTGAAAACGGTTTAAAAAAAACAAACATCACGTGAGAGATATTGTTCTTCAAAGCTTGGTCTGTTTGGGATTTGACTCTCCACAATTAGTAATACTATAGCATTGTTTGTTACTATTGTCTATTTTACATTACTACTATCTCATCACAATGTTACTGTAAGATTGCAGTAAAGACTAAGTTTTGCAGTAACAAAGTGTTTCTTGGATACTGTTACTAAATAAACATGTGGTAACGTGAGCAGTCATGCAGTAACACTTCCATTTGTGTGCAATAATTCAATTCTCGTCTCGTAGGAACGATGTAGTAACATAACGGTCAATGCGCATTAACACGATTGTTTTCCACAGTAACGATGTTAAAAAATAGTCACGATAGATCTAGTTTCGTTAAGCACTTTTTTACGAGCATTACAGGGCAAACGGATTAGAAAAACAAGATATGATGTGAGATATTGCTCTCTAAATATAGAGACTTAGCTATTTTCAGTTCTCGTATCGCAGGAATGGTGTAGTAATACGACGGTTAATATGCAGTAGCACGACTGATTTACGCAGTAACTACGTCAAAAAATAGTCATGATAAATCTAGTTTCATTAAACACTTTTTTATGACATCATGGTGCAAACGGATTATAAACAAGATATGATTTGAGATATATTGCTCTCTAAAGATTGAGATTTAAAGGTTTTAGCTCTACATAGGCAGTACTACCACCGTTACTGTTACACGTTCTCTGTTACTGCAATTTTCATTATGATGTTACTACCGAAAGTTCAGTAACAGACTATAAATTTACTGCACTTTTGCGATAACTTTACTACTGAATCATAGTAACAAGGTATGATTTCTATAGTAACATAATTAATTTGTTCTCACAAAATTTGAACACACATACAAAGCAAGCAAACAATAATCTCAAATCACATAGTGTCATAGGATGAATTGGTTAGGAGAGCTTCCCATTAACCATGAGATCATGTGTTCAAGTCTTGAATTCACCAAATTATTTTTAATTTTTCTAAAAAAGAGAAAAAAAACAAGGTTTATTTCCTGAAGAAAAAATGAGAGAAGGGAGGGAGAGAAAAAAGCGAAGAAAAAGAAAGAATCGCAGGCGGGAGAGGGAAGAGAGGGGGAGGAGAGGGGGTGATGGGAGAAGGGAGGGAGAGAGTAGCACGGGAGAGGGGAAGGAGAGGGGGCGCCGGGAGAGAGAGTAGCGCGAGGGGAGAGGGAGGGAGGTGGGCTGGGTTGGAAGGGAGGGGGGTGTAGAATAGTCTTGCTATATATATATATATATATATATATATCGTTCTATGCAATTAGAAAGATGCATGGTTAGATCCTGTCCAACTTCTAACATTTTTGGGCAGCAAAAGGACGTAAACTAAAACAATATGCATATAAATAAAGAAGGGATGAATAGAATAAAAAGCTGTCATTAAGATGAGATGGAATGGCAAATACTCTAGATTTACTTCACCAAATGATAAGATAGATCACAGCTGCAACAGACAAAGAAGTTGTGAAAAGCAAATGTACCTTGGAGGCAAAGAATGGCAGCTCTGTTACTGTTGATTGCACGAAAGAGCATTCAACAACATCCGGAACTCCATTCAGACCCTTTAAGCAAGCATTTGCGAAAACAGCACCAGCATACCTGCCCCCCAAAAAATCAAATAAGGATAAAAACACCACCATTAGCCATAAAAGCACCAATTCCTCGCTCTACACAGCTCTTATGTTTATTTAAACTTACGCCATGGACAAGGTTGCAGAGCCCTTTCCAGCCTTTGCTTCAACAACTTCAGTCCCACCATCCTGTGTTCTCTTGGTAAGAGCCTTGATGTCTTCATCAGACAATGCATTGGTTGCAGGAGTTGCCTATCCAAATAAAGAGTTCCTTCAGTTGGATTGTTAAGTTATGACTCTTAAAAGCATCAACTGCTTCACATTTTTGAACAGCCAAAATAACACAGTTATATATTAATATATTATATATCAGTCGTGTTTGTGTTCTTATTTAAAATCCACAAAACAAATGTACACTTTATATTAAACTACGCTAGCAACGATTCTATAAATATAAAAGACTCCTATACACACAAACGATGCCAACCTTAATCAAGAAGATATAACAAACTTGGTTACTTTTATCGCAATAAACATGTGCAGTTTACTACAAGAATCAGAACACATGAACAATAGTTCTTAAGTTAGCAAGTTTTAACCAGAGCAAGCATGACATGATTATGGTGCCATTCCGATTTTTATGATATGTAAATATGGATCCTACTGATATGACATTCTGAGTTATATTAATCAAAAGTCAAAACCCATACCTGTGAGAACAGTGGTAGGATGGTGATACCCGCATGACCACCAACAACTGGGACATTCACATCTGCCACAAAAAGAAAAAAAAAATCCAACAAAAGATCAGAGAAAAAATCACCGAAACCCTACTCTATCAATTCTCAGTACTCAAGTGACTCTCAGGTCATTACCAGGAACTGGTACGTTGGCCTTTCCAGCATAGAAAGTCTTAGCACGAACAACATCAAGAGTGGTCACACCAAACAACCTCTTCTCATCGTAAGTACCAGCCTTCTTGAAAACCTCAGCAGCAATAGGGACCGTTGAATTCACTGGGTTGCTGATCATGTTGACAAGAGCCTAGGATACATGAATGAATTTAATGTAAGTGGTGGTAATTAAGCATGTAAGACCGATGAACATGTGTGAGCTACAAAGATATGAAGATTGAAAAAAATTGATTGAACTTATTAAAGATAAGTAGATAACAACAAGTCAGGGTAAACAATGATATTCTTCTGATTTCAGGTTAACAAATGACCCGTGGGGATAAAAATAATTATTGAACCACATTACCAGCATTCAAAAAACAAACTAGGGAACCAGATTGTTCAACAAGAGATCTACAATAAGAGCTGACTGCTGAGATAAGCGTGCTGGGGCAAAGTTTGGCTCCTTTTCAGTAATCTAGTACAGCTTCTTTCACACCTCTAATCAAATCATGTTTACCTTCCGTTACTAGACCTGATTGCAGCGAGCAATACCCACAAGCGACCACAAAAGCGACCACAAGAGCTACAGATCTAGAGTGCTCCGAGTGATGGAGAACTTACATTCGGGCAGTACTTGGCAATGGCGGTGCAGAGATTCTTAACGATGCCGGCATTGATGTTGAAGAGGTCGTCCCTGGTCATGCCGGGCTTCCTCGGCACGCCGGCCGGGATGATCACAAGGTCCGATCCCTCCAACGCCTCCCCTAGCTGGTCATCTCCCATGAACCCCTTCACCTGCGAGAAACCCCAACCCCAAACCCAAGCGCCCGCAGCGTTAGACAGATCCGGCGGAACGGAAAGAAGGGACGCGAGCGACGAGGGCGGGGGAGGTACCTGGGCCGGGGCGTTGATGTGGGAGACATCGGCGGCGACGCCGGGGGTGCCAGCGATATCGTAGAGGGAGAGGGAGGAGACGAGCGGGTTCAGCTTCATGAGGAGGGAGAGCGGCTGCCCGATGCCGCCGGCTGCGCCGAGGATGGCGACCTTCCGCTCCGGCTGGCCGGAGGCGGAGGAGTAGCCGCGGCGGCGGCGGGCGAGCTGGGAGGCGGATCTCATCAGCGACGGCCTCATTGCTGCTCTCCTCTGCGGCGCTCGAGATCTGACTCGGTGGAGGCGGCGAAATGCGGGGAGAGAGAGAGGAAAATGCAAAGCGGTGTGACTTTGTAAGGGGATGGGATGTGGATGGGATTGGGATCTACTAATACAAAAAGTTGTTAGCGAAATGGTTACGATGTTGCAGCTTTTGTACTAGTAACTTGGAAGAGAGTCAGAAACCTTTTAACTTCTCTGCGGTTTTCTTGCTCGTGTCAATTTGATTTTCCTCTCTCTTTGATTTCATTTATATATTTTTAATTTTTCCACTGTGCGCCTCTTTAACATCATCTCTGATTTGGTTAAATCTGTTTTTCCGTGCGTCTGGTTTGGTTAATAATGGTGTGTCATGGTTTAAAATTTACTCTAATCAAACTTAAAACTGTTCTGATTAAGACGAGTCTATGACAATTGAAATTTACTGTAAGTCAGCTACGCGGAGCGCTCGGGGGGTACGGAAGGCTTAAGGTGCTTACAGCAAGCATTTTTGTAGCTCATGTGTAAATTATCAAGAAACGAACAAAATAAATACCAACATACTCCGTCGTCCGCCGTATAGTTACATACTCATCTAAGTTCTAACAACTAGCAGTTACTCATTAGACAAGCCTATCATTTCTTCCATAAACTGCACTCGCCATTTTTCTCAACTGAAACGTCAACTCATCACAAAAAAACAAAGCTGAAACAGCTTGCAGTAATATGAAGCTATGCACTCGCCAGATACAAAATTTGACGAGTTTAAAGTTATATATGATGCTATTGATACAAGCTGGCTTGACTTACATCAAGATTTGATCCTAACACTAAGGCATTCATATTGGGAGCGACTCGGAGCTTCTACCAAGTGAAGAGCAACAACTAATTCCAGGCACAGCACTACAACAGGAGCAACCATGATTTGTCCAACTTTGCGAGCTCCTACCTTGTCAGGCTGATCATGAACTAAATCAAAGAAGAGCGCAAGTAAATCAGTCGGTCATGATATCACTCCCATCTGAATGCTCAGAGGCATCAGTAACGTCTCCCAGCTCTTGGTTCTCCTCGTCAGTTTCCATAGCATCAACTTCAGATTCTTCATCGTCTGTGTCCTTGTCCTCGTATATGATAGGTGGAACAGCGTTCTCCTCATCAGTTTCACCGTCAGAAACCTGGAAAAGTTTCGAGTTATTGCAGTTACTAAAAAGACCACGCTATTTGGAGGAAAGAAACTTACCTCGCTGAAAAGATAGTCTAGGGTAGTTGAAAGTTGAAGTGCTGACTTGAAGGTTGATGTTCTTGCATCAATAAGCTGCAAAAATGGCAGATAGTAACATTAATATTCAAAACTTAACATGACTCACATTGACATTCCTGACAGTGCTTGTGCACTAAAAAACTGATAACCAAGGAAATCAAAACTTAAAAAATTTCCTGACACAAGACATCTAAATGCAGCACTGTTCAGGGACGAGATGCAAACTAGTAATCTAATAATCTTAATCGGAAAAACCATAATCCAACATAGATGACATCACTTACTGTTACTGCAACTGCAGCAGAAGATGGTACTAACCTGGTAGAGTGAGTTTAGCAACAGTAGAGAAGATTCCTGAGACACTATGCTGCTCATGTGCCGACAAAGTAAAGCCTGAAGCCACGGGAGCATACAAACCAGTTTTGCACCCCTGTGGAGAGGAAAAACATATAATGTGCAACCTTTCCGCCAAATTATAATGGGCATACTCGAGATTTACACTGTAACAGAAAACCTACCTGGATTGTATTAGCAATACAAAGAACTTGAGAAGCTTAACAACATCCGCCGGTGTTAGGAGTGATACTGACTTTACAATGACCTGGATGTAACCCAGCCAACAATGCAATTATCAGACAAGAGGAAATGTTCCATGAAATTGCAACAGCAATAATTCATATTAATAAATTGGAAGACTGCTTCTAGGAATGAATACTAGTATTAGATTGGTTATGGTCTAATGGAGAAAAGGAGTTTTTAGTGTAGTAAATTAGGTTAACCAAGTTTGATTACAAGGAAGTCCAATAAGACAGGATTAAGAGGTTCAGACTACTTTGTCTTTTCTTTCATTCTGGGCTACCAATAGATTTGTCTGGGTTCCAGAGAATTTACCTTTTTTCAATTTTACTTGTTATGAATAATATCTTTAAAAATGGCAATAATAGGAAATAAGAATCCAAGTAACCATAGCCTAAGTTTGATCAGGCTTATATTTGCACAAAAGTGGCTTGACTGTTGATAAGATCAAATTACTCAGTGGTTGACGTAGCCAAGTGTAATCATGTCAAGTTCTACATATTTTCCCAATTATCATGTACAGAACCATCATAACCCAGTAAAACAAACATCCAAAATCAAATGATTGTAACATCAACTACCTTGTCTGAGCCAAATACAAATGATGAATTATACGAAAACATTGAAAGTGGAATAAGATTCTAAGTGAGACTGTTTTTAAAATATGAAAAACGATTGAGTGAAGGTAAGAAGGGGTAACAGAAGTCTCATCCACACAGTGCACAGAGAAGAAAACAGAGCCATACCTTTTCATCTCTATTGTACAAGCATTTTAGCAATTCAGTATGATCATCAGCACGCAAAGCTTGCTTCAGCAAAACATGGACTGAATCTGCACTTGGCGGCGCTAAGGAGGGTGGTTGCTCTTCTGTAATTTCAGACTTGTTTAGCAAATTCAGACTTGCGAGTTTTTCCTCCATGGTCAGTTCATCAAGATTGTATTCTGGATTCACTTCCTTGGTTGTGTCTAAACATCCCAAATAAAAACAAAAATTAGCGATATGGTAATAAAAAAAGCAATATAGAGGACACCCTTAACTCTGTCCTTTCACTATTTAGAGGTAGAAAAGGTAAAAAAAATGTTAGTGTAAGGTTTTGGAGGTAATGTAACAAGCAATGTCTCACCATTAGCGGAATCCAAAACTGATGATGTCCTTTTCTTTGCTTTTTCTTGAACAGGTTGTGCATCCTTGCTATTTGCTGGTGGCAAAGAAATAATCAATGTCAGGCATCTAGACAAAGTATATAATTTGCAACTTGATTATCATATCATATAGTTGTGGGTAATTATGGAGAGCAACTCCAATAATATCTTATCAGTTTGAAAGGTGCACAAGATGAAGTTAGCACTGAACTAGTGGGTGGTTGAAATGAAACTCTCATTTCTATTTAGAACAAGGGTGCTCTTAACTTTTTAAGGAAAGCACTGAAGCACTGTCCCAAGTTATATGCTAGTGCTAATAGTATATCACAGTAATCCATATGTACTTGTCATGCCAAGCTGCATAACATTCCATTAGTGCTTGGTGAAGTGCACCACTAGGCACTAGTCATAAATAAAATCTACACCACTTCGATCTCTTGGCTAGTTGATTAATCCAAATCATTATCCATTAGTTAAGAGCAGACAAGCTGCTGTCTGGATTGGAATTCATCTGAACACGATGGTGCTTGTCATTGTAGAGAAAACTAAAACAAGGTTCAAGCAGAGCAATCTCGAAAAATTTTGAAAAAGAACAATGTGAATCAAATAGATCAGTTCTAAATCTAACTGTGTTTTGACTAATTAAAGATCAAATTTCTGTTTAACAGTTTTTGTTTTTAGAACACGTAGGAGATCTGCGTATCATTTCATCAATTTTCTGTTTAACAGTTGAAAACATTTTTGAACTAATAAAACTTATTGTGGATATATAAGAACCGGCAACAGTACAAAGCAGCTCAAGAATGATGGCATACAGCCCTTTCCATTATGCAAACAGGGTAATTTATCAAACTGCCTTGCAGTACTACCAGCATAATTCTAACACGCCTAACTATTTGAATTACTGCACTGATAATGATTATAAAAGCAGAGGAAAGATAAAGCGACAAACCTTTACCTTCTTGCTCCATATTCCTTTCCTGCAGAGGCACCGTATCTTGTTTAGCCAGTTCATCATACTCTGCAACCAAGTTGATATCCTTGCAAGTATCATCCAATTCTACAACCTTGAACTGTAAAACATTTGGTGATCCAAACACAACGTGAACCTTAACTATTTTGTCTTCATTGGTGTCACATAATTTAGCTGAAATTATTGGGATACGGCCTTTTTTGTCTTGTGAATTTTTGACTGAGATTTTTGTGGGCAGTACTTCATCTTGGGAGAGGGTCTGTAAATGCCAGACATGAGCAACACCTTTCTTTGATACTGCAAGAACAATACCCCCATCGCTGTATGATGTGCTCCTTGTACACTCTACTATCTTAGGCTGATTTTGCATTGTAAGGGAGGCTGTAGAAGCGATGGTACAACTATCCTGATCACAAGACCACACTTGGACTTCCTTATTATTGTCAACATGACAAACCAAAAAACGTCCATCATCTGATACAGACATCAGCTGGATAGGGCCCTGCATTTGGCAATGGCATCAATAAGAGTTGAAAGCCTCTATAAGTATATGACATATTACAAATCCATCTCATGGGGAGTATTAACAGGAAGAGAGGGGAGCAAGTTTGAGATATTAAAACAAGAATGACATACAACATCAGAAGGAGTCCTCAAGATCTCTTTTTTTTCACCCACACTAAATAATCTTGTTATCTTACTTGATACACCCATAAACTTCTCATCTGCAAAATATAATGCCAAAAGGTTAGCTGAAATACACAAAGAAATGACAAAGAAAGAAATTGGTAACAATAACATAAGATGCCATATCAAAGAAAGAGTTCACATTCAACTCACTTTGCTAAACCCTGGGTCATGTAAACTAAATTCATTTGAACTACCCATTTGGCAATTATAATAATCAAAAGATGCAAAAGTGATTAAAAAACCTAGCGTTCTTCCAGCTCCGTTTGTTCTTGATATCCCATATGAAATAATTGGTACATGAAAAAAAAAATCTTTCCCCGCAATCGCATATGTGTTGTCATGCTCTATCAGCTACCACACTATACATGTTAAGATCAACAAATAATTAGAAATGAATTTTCCACTTCATGTTACTTCAAGAATAAGCCATCCATTTTTGGTAAAAAATCCTCTATTAACATAATAAACACCTGGAACACTGGATTTTAACAAAGGTATTTTTAAGCATGCATTGGTGAACAGATGAAACTAAAGTTGTGCTCACCATGAGAAAGTGTAAAAGAATTAATTGGTTTCTTCGAAGCTTTAATCGTGTCCTTCGATTCCCCAGTGCGAGAATTCAATTCACATATAATTCCATCCATGCCAGCAGTATAAAGAACACACTCATGTCTTGCGAAATGAAGAGAAACAACCTTGCTAGTAGAAAAAGGAAAGCATGTTAAGGCAGGCATGGAATTTTCACAATACAGTACCAAAGACATCTTGACCTAACTTAGTTTTGTTCTGCAACACAGACTATAACGCTTTTCTTCAGAGAGACAAGTTGGCTCATGACATAAATCATCAGAAAAATTTGTCAAAATTTGGCATACAGGCTACGGGATGCTTGTAATAATCCAATTAAGCTCATGTTGCCTGCTTAAGCGTGTCCAATATGAATATCTCATTATTTAGTTAAACAGGAAAAATCACAACTCTTCCACTTAGGTGATAAATTGAAGTTTGAACTACAAGCACAAAAGGAGAAAAAGAAACTGAGGCTTGAACTACGATAAATATATCAAAAGAAAAAAAATCACAGCAGAAAGCAGCATATCCCTGCAGAACTAGCCATTAAGATAAAAAAAATAGTAAGTTCAAAGATTGTTTTAAGCAATGACTAAGATAGAGCATAGTAGACATGATAAGCCGACACCGCATTTAATTAAGGGAACAAAGTGTTAAATGTTATGAATGTTATATCGAATGGAGAAATGGCAAAAATCCTTGTTTCAAAATACACTGATTGACAAGGTACCAGGTGTTTTAACAAGGCACAGGAGGGTGCCAAACATTCTAGTTTGAATAAAAAGTCCTAAACGATGTTCAGAACATTGTATAAGAACCCCCATGAGTCAAGTTAAAGGTCAGGAACATCAAGCTCATAAGTCATAATAAGATTGCACCTACCCAGTATGAGGAGCACTCTTCCATATGACACCAGTAGAATCGAGAGCTAAAACTTGACCATTTGTAGTTCCAACAGCAACAAGAATAAGGTTTCCATCCTTTTTGTGCTGGACAAAAGGTACCCAATCAAAAACAGCAAATTGTAAGAGAAATGAGACAGCGCCTAATCACAATCCAAAAAAAATTACCTTTTTCTGTACAGTGCAACATGCAATGCAACTGTATGAATCATCTGGGGCTGAAATTGGATCAGTCCATCCTTTTATTATTTCTCCTCCTCTCGTCCACCATACCTACTCAATTAAAAAGGCCAAGCAGAAAAAATTGGATATGTTAGCATACATTAAAGCTACAACCTCACAATTTGGATTAACGTATTGAGTGAAGGAAAGATTTTAATACTAAATGCATATGTCCAGACAAATTCCCTGGATCCTAAAGTATGAATAGGCAAGAAATCAGCATCACGTAACGCTCAACTTTTCACCTTCTTTCTGTTAGTAGTAGCAGACTTTCACCTCTCCGAAGTCCCATTTCTAAATTAGATAGGCTATCTACAACTCACAGATCTCAGCTTTTAACTTCTAGCACTCTCTACAAACAGCTGATAAGCAAAATTATATACTCTTGAGGTAGACGCCCAACGTATTCAAATAGTGATACATCATGAAACTATTGCCTACAACCAAGCAGCACTTCACCCGGAAGAAACAAAAACTAACTTCACCAAACTCCCCTAGTCAATCGCCGCTGAGAGAGCAAGCGTTCGAACCTAGTCCCCCAACCGTACAGCAATCACTCGCGAGCCACGAGACATCTCGAAAACCAAAAGCACACTACTACATCGTAGCGCAGCGACCGTATAACGCTCCAGCAGCAGAAATATCCCCCCCCCCCCCCCCCCCAATCAACAACGACCGAAGGACGAGGGGAACAGCGCGCAAGGAAGGGGGATTCAGGTGACGGGTTCCGAGCGAGGACCTGGACTCGCCGATCGGAGACGGAAGCGAAGAGCTCGCCGTCGGGGGAGAAGGCGGCCGCGTCTGGCGGAGGGGGCGCCGCCGTCTTGTCGCCCGCCATGGCTGGTGGGGGGGAGTAACGAGTAACGACGGCGCAGGGCAGGCTGGGCAGCTCGGGAAGGATGGACGGGGAGAAGCGGCGAGGGTTTTCAGGTTTTGTTTCGGGTGTGTCCCGGGGTTTTGCTGGTCCGAGCTGCTAAAATGGAGGCGAGGCCGTTGGGCCGACAGATTGGGGCAGAAAACTTTGGCTGATTGTAGTGGCCCGGTGGGCATTGTGGTGAATGGCTATAATTATAAGGAATAAGTTCACCTCCTGCTGTCCATCAACTTTACATCGAGAAGAGTAAATCTTCACTTCTAAACTATACAAAATCATTTGATCAAATGATTCTATACACACATAATTTTATTGACATGGTATCCTAATCAAAAAAAATAAAATACGAGACCCCTGTCCTTCTTCTCTCTTTTCTTTCTGTTCCTTGCTTCTATTCTCTTCAACCGGCGGCAGAGGGGGGGGAACGGTGGCGGGCAAAGCGGTGGCGGGTGGAGGAGGAGCGGATCGGTGGCGGGCGAGCTCCGCCAGCCTACTAGGATATCGTATCAACGAAATTATAGATCTATACTGTTATGAGATCTAAATTGTACGATTTTGCATAGTTTAGAAGTAAAGATTTCTAGTATTAGGGATTATAGATGTTATAAAACTCGAGGTAAAGTTGAGAGACGGCATGTAAACTTATTACTAATAATAAACCTCATGGTCCTCTAAAAAAATAAAAAAAAATCCTCATGGTCCTCTAAAAAAATAAAAAAAAATCCTCATGGTTGTACACTCTTCACTTTGTTATGACTCCTCTTGATAAAAAGATGTCTTTTTACCGGCTGATGAAAAGGTTTCAGATAGGTCTCTTTGTTATGACTCCTCTTGATAAAAACACGTATTTTTACTGGCTGAGGGAAATGACACCATTGAAAAGGTTTGAGACACGGAAAATGAAGAACTATCGGGGGAAGCCTTTTTGGGCTCAAGGAAACGTACAGCCGTGCATGTGATGTCACCTAAGAGATCATTAAAAAATTAGAAAAAAATTTGGTAAGAAGGGCAATATGTTATATACTATCTTATCAATATTTCAAAGTTTTTTATAACTTTGAAGATGACATTATGAAACAAGTGTATGTCCCGTCAAGAGAAAAAAAAAAGAACTTCATTTGTTATGTTAGTTATTACCAAGTGTATGTCCCTTCAAGAGAAAAGAAAAAAGAACTTCCTTTGCCATGTTAGTTATTACCGGTATCAATCTTACAACCTGCTTGGTAATAGATGAGAAGGGGATTGAAAGTTTAGAGACGGGAGTTGGTAGAGGGATTAGTCGTGAGAGTTTCATTTTCACTCCCAATCTCTTGTTTAATAGTAGATATGAGAATTATGGTAAGTGGAAAGTATGGATGGGAATTAAACTTTATATGATGATATATGATGATGTACGGCTCATATTTATCTCGTCGTATTTAGTTTTTTACATGGTCCTATTTTTTTTTTGGAAAAAAACGTCCACCGTATAGTTTAGCAAGTCAGATTTGAATGGAGGTTTGCTACATAAGATTTTCTATGGTTAATGAGGTAGAATTTTGGTGTATTTGGAATGCTTATGTAATTTGTAACAGCAATTCGATGATTTGAGGCATAATCAGAAATTCTAGTGGATGGACCATCAGTATATTCAGGCACTAGTTGGAATAATCAGGTAGTCCCTCCGATTGTTAATATTTGATGCTGTTGATTTATATTTTTTTTTTGAACGGATGCCGATGGACTTGACGACAACAACGGAGGCTCGGGAGCTCGATAACGATGAGGCCTGTGGCATGCAGCTCTGGTGCTCGTCTTGCTTGATCCACGTTGCGTCGCACAGCGGCCCGCAACATGCGTTGGTGACCACCTAGTAGATCTGTCGACGACCCTGGGACGGTTGCTTGGGCTCGACAGAGGTTGCTGTCGTATGCTCTCATCTCACTCACCGGCATCCCACTCATCACTCCGCTCGCCGTCCCTGCTTCCTTCTAGGCATGGGCGCGGACGTCAGTACCGGTGCAGACTTGTTGTCCGGCTCGTCGGTGCCGGACTTGTGGAGAAGCGGGAGGCTGGGTGACGGCTCCGGCAACTTGCGCCACTTCGGCGGACAGCGGCTGTGGAAGGACGAGACTATGGGAAATTTTATTCAGGATGGTACTTTACCGTGTAGCAACCACTATTTAACAGTGGCAATTTAGCGAATCACAATTATAAGATAGCGTTTTGACTAAACTCCTCTCTGACCGATGATATAATGAGGTTTTTCTCTTATGTTTCGTATAGAAATCTCTTAAGAACCCAAGATAAGGGGAAACTATTCTAAACTCTCGAGGGGATGTCCCCTCGTTGTTTGCATGTCACTCAAATAGTTATAAAAAAATTGAGAAAATTTGAGTAGGTGTATTAATATGTGATATATCACTCCACAAATATGCAACTTAAAATTTAACTTCAACATGTCACAACGAAAAAAACAAATTAAACTACAACTAGTTAATGTATATTTGCAGTTAATTTGTTTTTTTCGTTGCGACATGTAGAAGTTCAATTTTAAGTTGCATGTTTTGGAGTGATATATCAAATGCTAATAAATCTTCTTAATTTTTTTTAAATTTTTTTATAACTATTTGATTGACATGTAAGCAACGAGGTAACGTCCCCTCGAGAGGTAACGTCCCCTCGAGAGTTTAAAATCTACTCTCCAAGATACAATCATACAACCATACGGCCACGGTGCCCGAATCAAAATATGGTACATGTATACGAACCAAAACTAGTACAAAGAACAAATTAAAGGACTAGCTACCCATATATATTTAGGCTGTGTTCGGGAGATCTTCTGTGCACGTAAAACGAAATAACGATTAGATTATCTTATAATTAATTAAGTATTTACTAATCTTTTTTAAAATGGATTAATATGATTTTTAAAACAACTTACTTACAGAATTTTTTTTCAAAAGACACACCGTTTAATAATTTGAAAAGCGTGCGCGTGTAATACAAGATGTGAGTTAGGAAAGATGCGGGTAACCCGGTATCGATTAAGCGACGCCCGGACGCTGCTAGATGGGTGTCGCGAGCGAGCGAAAGTGCACGGCGTGCGGCGGCCACGATGGCGACGATGCGCACATCGACATCGGTGAAATATACTGCAGACCGGACGATGGCAATGGCATAAGCATAATCCCTCCCCGACAAACCCCATGTCGTCCCATGACCATGCTGCTCGCCGTCGCCTGCATGGTGCTGTTCGTCATCTCAGTGGGGTTCCTAGGCGGAGTACATCACCCGCGCCCGCCCACCCCTACCCCGTTCCTCGTCCTCGCCCGCGCCGACGGGCTAGACTCCCCCGGCGCCTCCTCCGCGCCCCCGGCGTTCCGCCTCGAGATGGGCCTCGCCCGGAACTATTACGCATGTGTCGGCATGGCCGTCGCCATGGACCACGTGCCGGCGTGCCGCGGTTCTGCGTCCACGGCAAGCGGGTAGGCGGCGAGCGGGTCGATGGCGTGGTCACCGTCGTGGCCGGCGCCGAGGTGACGTCGGTGCGCGAGGAGCTGCGCGGTTTGGTTCGGAGCGAGCGGCAGATCGTGGGGGCGGCCGAGTTCAGCGTGGAAGGGGAGATCAAAGGGCTTCGGCTATCTCCGCTGCAAGGCGCTCTGGTTCCGGGATGACAAGCGGAGGAGCCCGATACCTCTGTGCCAAGTCTAACGGCATCAGGACTGAGGCGGCAACGCATTACGACGGCATTTTTTTTTGTTTTTTGTTTTTATTAAGTGGTAAATCGGGCACATGAAGGATTTAGTGTTCGGGCACACTGAAACACAAATAAACCTGATTGTGGGTTAGCCTTTTCTTTTTCTTTTTTTCACCGTCGGTATCGTGAAATATCAGTGTTGTGAAGGCGAAGAGTCGAATACGTCGTCACCAGTGACACTGCAGGTACGTAACGTGTGGTCTCCTAGCGACACGTCGGTAATTTGACTCCATGTCATCGTGAGCCGTTTCCCCAAGGAGGCTGCGCCCTTCTTTGTCTGCGAGCGAGATCGTGCTGTCAATGTTTAACCCTCGCATCACGTACTCGCCTTGTTCCCAAATTTGCCTTCCCACGCTGGACACGTGCAGTGGGTCGGGGAGCAAGTTGCGCACGCTAGGACAATGGTGCCGCCCACACAATCCGATGTTAAGCATAATAATAAACAACTGAGTTAAAAGTTTTAAAATGTGAGTTAAGTTCTTATATTTGAAGTTGAAAGTTTACTCATAATGTTTAAATTTGAAGCAAAAGTTTCTATTGAAAAAGTACCTATTACAAAATCTTTCTCTAATTTGAAAAGTATACACAAATGACTAAAAAACTGTAAAATTTCAAAATATTTAAAATAACTTCCAAATACAAATTTTAGAAAACTTCCAAATGTAACGTGATAGAAAAATGTTTTAGAAATTGCTTGATGACGTAGTAGAATCCGATCCAACTAGCACATCATGCCACCGGAGAATTGAGCGGCGAAGGAGAGCATAATATCGTCTCCAAATGACTAGATTGCACGAAGGGAGGGGCACACACTATCGACGTGAGGAGAGAAGATTGATGACTTAAAGCAAGGATAATAATAAGCTATAAATTTACTACAAACTTACGTAAAGCTGATTTAACACGTGTTATAAGATAAATATATTAAATATATAAGTGAGAGAAAGAGAGATGATAAGAAAATTAGAGCAAACCTAATAGCTAATTTGCTAATCTGAGCTAATAGTAGGAAGTGAACTATACTATCATTCTTACTCTTGTATCGATTTTGGAGGTAGTTATTTTCGGAAGTTGAGTGTCTGAGCTATCTCTTATATCTTATATCGAAGTATATCCTTTCATTGTTAAATTCTCATTAAATACTTTAAAACGATATTTAGAAATTTTAGGTAACTCTCGGTGTATGCTCCTATACCAGTTTAGTTTCACACTTCTCACAACTGGGCCCTGGCACCGTTGGCCGCGTGAAACTGATCCACGATTGAATTCCAAAAGCCCCAAACCCCACACCCTTCTCGTTCTCCAGCCCCCCTCCAGCCCCATGCCTCGCCCAAAGCGCCGCCGGTCGCCTTTGCCGCCGCCGGCGCCCCCCGGCTTCCCCACGGAGCGCAAGCACCATCTGCCGGAGCTGCAGCCGCCGGAGATCGCGGCGGCGTCTCCTGGTGTCGCTGGAGTTCCCGCCGATCTTGGCGACGCGCTCCTGCGCTGCGGCAAGCTCTTGGACAAGCTCCTGGAGCACGAGGACGGGTGGGTTTTCGCCGAGCCGGTGGACGCGCGCGCCCTCCGCCTTGTCGACTACTACCTGCGAATCTCCGATCCCATGGACCTCGGCACCGTCCGCCGCCGCCTCGAGCGCCGCCGGTACGCGGACCCGTGGGCGTTCGCCGCCGACGTCCGGCTCACCTTCAAGAACGCCATGTCCTACAATAGCGCAGGCGATCCCGTGTACGAGAGCGCGTCCGAGCTCTCCGAAATCTTCGAGGCCGGGTGGCCCTCCGTTCTTGCGGCGCCACCGCGCCCGCCCGACGCCGAGCGTAAGCGGAGGCTCAGTGGTTTGCTTCCCCGGCTGCCGGTGGGTGCACAGGTGATGGTGGCCGAGATCATGAAGAAGCGGGACGGGTGCCTGCGGGAGGTGAACGGGATGATGGAGGTGGACCTGGACAGGGCGGACTCCGCGACGCTGGACGAGCTCGACCGGATGGTCGCGGAGCACGGGGCCGCCCTCGCCGGCGTGGTCAAGGTGAAGCAGGTAACATTTGGCAGTGTGCTTGTTGCTCTTAATCCTGCTCTTTAGCATTTCAGTGAACCCCCTGGAATCTGTACTCATCGTGTCTGTTTATAGCGCAGCAATTTTTTAGCATTTTCTTTGCAAAAAGGCAGTCCTTTTCGAATGTTACTAGCAATGATGGGTCTAGCCAAGTTTGGGTGGGATGTAGGTTGTGCCTGCGACGTAATTTCGGCGTGTCTGATTTGCACAAAGGAGGATAGTGAATGTGGAAAGGGGAGGTTTGGGTTGAAATGTTATTTGTAGGGTGCGTTGGTGATCACTGATCAGGAGCACAGTGCATATTTCAGTGGATGGATTATCAGTGTATTCACATTTGGGCTCTCACATTTGGGCTCCTACGATGATGGGGATAAGTTGATGGCGACATTTTCCTGCTTGGTTATTTTTGCACCTGGCAATGCTCAGAAACAGGATGGTGTATGAAAATGGCTCGTGTGCGCTAATTGTGCTAGTGACACTGTTGCTTTGTTGCTGGTAGAAACTTTTGAGGTTCTTTGTTCTGGTCAATGGTAATTAAACCTTTCCTTCTGGCAACACTAATTCCCCTGATGGGATGGCGTTAGGTGTTGTGCATTATTGAATGTGGTGTGGTTTGGTGTGGTAGAAATATTGTTATGCATTTCTTCTAATGGAAAGGGGAGGGGTTTCCCCCCTCTAGCTTAAATAAAAATAAAAGAAATATCAAAAATTGAACATGCAGATCAACTATTTTAATGGATCGGGAAATTTTATTTATGGGCCCTGAGCCTGGCCCCATTAGTAGTGTGGCACTCCACCTGTACATACTTAGTTGGAGCAAGCTCGAAAAGTGCTTAATCATCATAAGAGGAACACAAAATAATATGTTGAACTGAGTATTCAGTATATCATCAGATTATTTTCAGATCCAATTGTATACCTCTATGTACTTTAGTTCCTCTCCGTGTTATGTTTCCAACAATATGAGTTAAACTTCTGTCGTTCAGTAAAATACCATGCTGTATTGGTAGTTTGATTCACTGTTTGCTGTTATCTGTTTCTGACATTTTCGTTCACTTATCTTTACTTCCTTTTAAAAGAAGGCAATGATGGTTGTAGTGAATCTACCACCCCACCAACTCTATTGTGTAGAGTACTATTTTGCCAAATACTCCTTCATGTTTTTACCTACTCTTCTTTCATATGTTTTAGTATTACAAAATAGTCCTTCTACATATGACTTATTTTATTTCATTTCTACAACACAAGTTTATTATGCAAAGACACATATAGGGACAAAATTGTCCCAAAATCATCACAACTAATTTGTTCCAAGCAATATTACCACACACATGATTTATTTCAATCCATAGAAAGCACGGGTATTTAGCTAGTGTTGTGTAAAAAAACTGCATGTGGACAGTGGACCAATAAATAGTTGTCACGAATTCAGGCAGACATATTATGCAGAACAATGAGTCAGGAGAGTCATTTTGTCATTAAGACGCTCCTCTTTCATTGCATTGTTAATCTACTTTTTTTCGGAATACATATCACTATATATGTCCATGAATAAGATCTGATGTTGTGTGCATTCCCCATTCAAGTATGGAGATAGAACTAAATAGTAAGTGCCTTTCATTTAACTAATGGAAGTGCCATTTCCATTTCACGGGTACATTTGAATTTCTTTATAGCTGTCTTTGTTATACACTGTAGCGCTATAGTACACCACTATAATCTTGCCCAATCAAAACGATTGTAGTCTTGTAGATCATTCTGTTCTCTTGATTGATCAGTCAATTAATTTATCAGACCGTAAGATTTCTGGCTCTCGAACGAAGGGATGTATTAATCAAATGAGTTATTTAGCCTATTTATATCATTACATTTTCAAAATCACTCCCCCTTCCCCACCTTTCAATGTGTGGCTTTGTTCTGCTCAGCATAGTTAGGTTCACGATGCTCCTGTACTGATCTGACAGAGAACATCCAGTGATGCTCGTGTCCATATGACTCCAAACTGAATGCCTTGTCAGCTTCTTGTTATGCATGGCATTCCTCACTCATTATTTTATTTGATTTTGGTATGGGGCTTTGGGGCTTCGGGCTATCTTTTTTATGAAAACAGTTAACTCTGACACCTATCATTTGAACTATTACACTGGTAATCATTTTTTTATCCATTCATGTTAGGAGTACTTAATAGGACACCATTTGCCAACTAACTAAACAGTGATTACGTTGTTATGACTTATCAGCTGTATAAAAATTCACTAAATTAAGGGTTAGTTCTTTTCCTGTTTTTGTGAAACTATGTTTCACGTTTATCTTTCTATTAGCTCTGTACAACAGTTGCAATCAATTTCTATTATATATAGACAAGGGTAAAACAATGTCAGCATTTCTAACTGTAAAATTTTTACTTGATACCATAGAATTGGTCTATGCACAAAAAGACAAGACAGCCACACTTCACCATGTGTGTATTCACACATGTAGTTAGTGAAGTCTGGCTGCTCTTAATACTCGTGTTTATACTTCCAGCTCAGATGCTTAACAGTTGACAGTAATAACATATATATATATCCAGTAAAGACGTGTTTATAGTCTTATAGTACAGATGTAGATGAATATATGTAAATCCTGACGTCATACATTATACAGATAGCTGCTATGACACTTTGAAGCGTATTATACATTTTTTAGCATCATCGTAGATAAGTCTATTCTTCCTTTTATTTTCTGTTCTATCTTTGATCTTCATGTTATCTTTTTTTTTTGAACTGTAGGAGCCATGAGTGGTGGATAATCAAATTTCAGAAGGTCCTGCAAGATTTTACCTCAGTGTCCCTTTTTGGTGGAGGTTCCTGCTCTGTGAACTGCTAATGTATCTTTGTTTCGGAATGCTGTTGGCTTCAACAGGACTTCGTGAGACCATGAGTCCATAACACCATAGATATGCCAACTTTGCATTTTGTCAGATGTCATGTCATACCGTTGTGTGTTGTAAGTTTGAACAAGCGGGGGGTGTATGTTGTGATCAGGCTTTTCTGATACTGAAACGTTTGGTGAACTAGAAGGGGAAAATATGCAAAAACATGCAGTGCAAACTCTTATTTAGTGTAAAACTGAAAACTATTATAGGATACATAGATAGATGTCTGAGATTTATTCACGTTATCATGAGTAATTCTTTTACCCTGCGTCTATTTGTGTGTGGTATCGGTAGTTTCAGGTTTACACTACATATGAAATTGCACGTATTTTCTCAGCTAGAAGAACTAAAATAATGTCAAACTTCAGCTGTTCACCCAGGATAGGGATCTGCACTGCCTATTGTGCTCAACAAATTGATAGGGCGTGGTGTTTGTGTGGGTAACACCCCGTTTTTTTAGCTCACATTCCTGTGAACTCTTTTAATCACTTGAACGGGCGTTTACTCGTTCATTACATGTCAACTAAATAATTTTAGAAAAAATTAAAAAAAATAATAGTAGGTAATAATATATTACTTAACAAATATACAAGTTCAATTTTGATTACTGTGAGGTAGAACAAAAAGGAATAAATTTGGTTGTGCATAAACGAATACTAGGTAAAGTTTAATTTGTTTTTTCTCTAAATTATAGAAATCAAATTTTGCAAGTCTGTTTGTGAAGTGATATATTATATTTTAATCTATCTTATTATTTTCTTTAAATTGTTTTTATAATCATTATTTAGTTGAGATACAATAAACGAGTGAACATCAACTCAGATATTAGAATCCATCTTTCTGTAGTTTTCCAAAATAATCAAAATATTTGTAATTCTGCGAAATATACTCAAAATTTGTCGTGAAAATATTCATAATATGACAAGTTTAAAAGTACTTCAACAGTCATTCGTACTACAAATAGCAATAGAGTCGCATACCGAAACCACTCATGCATGTATCACCGGCTCATAGCTGTCCTCGCGCAGCTGACGGGGAAAGTGTCTCCGAGAAATTCAGGACGAACAGGCGGCGGCGGGACGGGGGCGCACCCTTCGAGCATGTCCACGACGTCCGTCATGCCGGGCCTCATGTCCCGGCTTATGCTGCGTGCACCAGAACGCCACCTTCACGACGACCTCCACCTCCTCCTCATCGACGCCGCCGAGCGCCATGGTGGCGTCCACCACCTCCATGAGCCGGCCTTCCGCCATCCTGTCCCGGCGAGGCGCCCGCGCCGCTGGCGAGCTCGAAGTTCCGACGTCCGCCGACGAGCTCGAACAGCATCATGCCGTAGCTGTACACGTCGGACTTGGAGGACAGCGCGTTGACCAGCATCTCCGGCGCCATGTAACCCAGGGTTCCCCTCCCGCGTGTGTCGACGCTGGTCAGGTCCCTCCCGACGGACATGGAGATGCCGAAGTCCGAGACGTGCGCCCGGAACTCGCCGTCGAGGAGTATGTTCGTCGGCTTGATGTCCAGGTGAAGGATCCGGTTCTTGAACTCGTACGTGGTGCAGGTAGGCGAGCCCCTTCGCGACGTCGACGGCGACGTGGCGCCTCGTCGCCCACGGAAGGTGACGCCTCCGCTCCTCGCCGGAGAAGAGCCAGTAGTCGAGTGACCGGTTCTCGTAGAATGGATACAGCAGGTACCGGCCGCCGCCAGGCTGGAGGCAGTATCCGAGCAAGCACACCAGCGAGTAGTGATGCAGTATCCGACGGACTCATCACAGGCGATCCGCTTGACGGCGACCGCCGTGCCGTCGTCGAGGACGCCCCTGAAGACGGTGGCGGAGCCGCCTCGCCCCACCATGCACCTGAAGTCCTCGGTCATGGCCTGGATCTCGCTTTAGGAGTACTCCCGGGGCAGCCCTTCGATGCGAAACCCGGCGGGCAGCTGCGCCTGCACAAGGAGACGCCCCGCATCTTCTTTCTTCATCGGCGCCGCAGTAGTCGCCGCAGCGCGACCGAGGCGGCGTTCGATGCAGGAGAGAAGTGCCTGATAAGGCTTCCAGATGCAGTACACCGAGAGCCACAATTGTGCCGATCAGAATGCCAAGGCCATGGTCAGTCGTAGTGGTTGCTTCCACGCTCACGACCACTCTGTATCTACAGCAAGGAATGTTCCGGAAACTGGGGAAACTCTTTAATCACCCGAATAATCATATGAGTGGATGTCTACTTATTTAATACATATGAAAAAATTTAAAAATAAATTACAAGATAGATTAATATATTATATATCACTCAACAAACAAAACATGTAAGTTAAAATTTAACTTCTATAAATTGTAACAAAAATAACAAATAAAACTTAAATTGGTATATGTATATTTAATTTGTAGTGAAATTTGTTATTTTTTTACAACGTGTAGAAATTTGAATTTAAACTTGCATGTATGTTTATGGAGTGATATATTATATAATTAATTTTTTTGAAATTGTTCATTTAAGTTGATATGTAATAAACGGATGGATATCCACCGGGTGATTGATCTATCTCCCGGAAACTGTCTTCTCCTTCCAGCTTGAGAAGGATCAAAAGTATAAGCAAGCAGTGGCGACGTAGACCACTGATTCAACTGCTAACTTTGCCCCGACGCTCTCATCAGCAAAGCCAACACTGACCACGACGAACAGGATAACCACAATTGCCGCGCGCAGAAGGGCCTTCCCAGTGTTGCCCCGCAAACAGGCACAGCAGCAGCAGCTTCGTGGTCGAGGAGGATCAGCAACTGAGCCGGCCTCTACGTCTGGCATAATGTCTACGCACCAGGCAAAAGCAAATGCAGCAAAGCTTAAGCTATTGGAAACGAACGAAGGGCAGTAGAGTCCGAAAAAAGAGGACTGATGACGACAGGTACTTATTGGCATTTTTGTACTGTGAAAGTAATATAAGCCAATTATAAATACATGGGAAGAAGATAAGAGAAGAGATATAAGTAAAATGAGCTATATATTTATAATCAGCTGTATCACGATAGCTAAAACGTGTGTGTATGAAAGGGTATCACGATAACTAAAACGTGTGTGTATGAGAGGTAAGACATGTATTAATGATATATATATTTATATGTATAACCTATTAGATTAACGTAACATGGATTATTTGGAGTTAGTAGTTAGCTACACTTTTAAACTTAAACTTGCTCTAAAATCACCGTCTCCAATCAAAATGGAGTACTCTAGCAAGAGGATCAGCTGTGGCCTATCAGTGTCGATTTTGAAGTCAAATGATAAATATACAAAGAAGCATGTGTTACTGTAGATTGAGCTGACATGAAGTGACTTAATTAGGACCAGTTCGAACGAGCAACTAGAGGCGACAAGTTGAACAACTTGCTCGTTTCGTTTTTCGGTAGCACACTCTCTAAACAGCTAAATGATATATGTTTTGTGAGATTATTTTTTACATAGTAGTTTCTTAAATAATCAGAAAAATATATTTCTTCAGTTTATAATAATTAATATTTGACTAATCATGTCATGATGGATTGTCTTGTTTTACATGCCACAAACTTTTTTTTACCGAACAACCAGCTCGAACTTATCTTTAGGCAGCGTTCGCGCGAGCGTGTTCGGGAAGCTAACAGTGTTTGCGGAAAACGGAGCGATCCATTAGCACGTGATTAATTAGGTTTTTGCTAATTTTTTTTTAAAAAATGGATTAATTTGATTTTTTTAAGCACCTTTTGTATAGAAACTTTTTGTAAAATACACACCGTTTAGCAGTTTGAAAAGCGTGCGCGCGGAAAACGAGGGAGAGGAGTTGGGAAGAGGGGGAGAAGAACACAGCCTTAGTCATGATACTATCACATAAATCACTACTGAAGAATCGATCTTTTCTTGGTGGACGAAAATCACAAATTTCTCGGTTGTATTACGAACCGGTGCTAAAGATGGTTTTTAGTCCTGGTTCATAAGCCCAACGACACTTTATGATCACCAACCGAGACTAAAGATTATTTTTAGTTCCGATTCAAAAAGTCGTCGGGTCGTGTCAGGTCCCCACTATCTTTAGTCCTGGTTGGTAATACCAATCGGGACTAAAGATCAACACTTCAATCCCAGTTACCAACCGGGACCAAAGATTGAAAAATCCGGAGCCACACGCCTCCCCTCGTCCTTACCTCCTCGGCAGTCGCCTTCCTTTATCTCCTTGGCCTCCCCCCGCTTCGCCCTCCTCCTCCATTCCTCCCCTCCCCTCCCCTCCCCTTCCCCTCTCTGTCGATTGAGGCAACGGCGGGCGAAGCCGCCTCGGCGGGGTGTCCCGCGGCGGCGGCAGCGCCCTCCCCTCCGCCGGATCCGGCGGGAGGGGAAGCGGCAGGTGGGAGCGCACGAGGGGGGAGGCGGCGGTGCCCTCCCCTCTCCTCCGGCGAATTTTTTAGATGTTTTTGTGAATTTGTGGTGTCAATTTGATATGTGATGTTCATTCGATCTGTGAATTTGTGATGTCAATTTGATCTGTGAATTCGTGATGTCAATTTTATCTGTGATGTTCATTCGATCTGTGAATTTGTAATGTCAATTTGAGTATGTATATTCGATATGTTAATTTGTGATATTGGTGAGTTCGGCTCAAAATCAATATGCAAACAACAAAAAATAATGAAAAAAAAGAAAAAAATCTTTAGTTCCAATTGATATTACCAACCGGGACTAACGATAGTAGCATCAGTCACGTGACACTATCATCTTTAGTTCCAATTGGTATTACCAACCGGGAGTAAAGATGGATCTGTAGTCCCGATTATTTTAACCGAGATTAAAAATAGATATCCCGATTGTACAATTCGAATTAAAGGGGTTATGAATCGGAAGCAAAGATCGATTCCTTACCGTGAATGCTACTTTTGTCACCGATAATCTTTCCAATAGTATGGAAAATGCTACGCATATGACATTTTACTTACTAATACAGTCGGTCTTCGGGGTCAGTTGACCCTGACGATTTTGTGCGAACATCTCGTTCCCCCAACAATTTACCGGCTATGCAGTCAAGGAAACTACTATACCCCGGTTGTCCGGTGACATTGTTATGTTCAAGCCCACTTAGCAACTAAACAATACTAACAAGTAGCAAACAGAAAATTAACTGACACTTATATATTATACGTCAGCCCAATATACGTATGAGATTTGAGCCCAGAAAGATCAGCAACCCACACAAGTCCACGAATTGCCTTTTATGCTGCTTCGTATTCCTGTTGCTGATTAATCTGGCTCCAAGCGCTTCTCCGGCCAATCGCCTCACACCGCCGCAGTGCCGCACGCCTTCTCCTCTTCTCGTCCTCGAGTCGCACACATGCACATCGCGGCCACATCCAGATTGCGGGCGTAGGCACGTAGCAGCGAAGGCGAGGATCAACAGTTCAGTGGACGTCGCGAGGGAGATTGGCAAAGCCGGGTAACCAACTAATCCCATCACAATTTCTTAATTATTATCATCACAAATTGGTTGTAGGCTGGTTTCTCAAGTCTGAAATTTTAGGAGGTTAGGGTTCTGAAATATGAAATTTTAATTTCTCCAAATTTCTGTTACATAAGCATAAATTTATTCTTTCCAGAAAAGTGGAAGGTAAGAAATTAGTGATTTTGATAATCTACAACAGCGTGGGTACTTGCTTTTACAGATTAATCATTCCAGTTTTTAATAAATTATTAGGCAAGCAAATTATAATGGAGTGATTTTGAAAAGAAAAATACACACTTACTAGTTTCTCAAGTACTGCTTCTCCTTTATTAGTGGAGAGATTCTTCTCAGTAATAAAAGTTGTGAAGATAATAGTACATAATCGTATTGGTGATAAATATATGAAGTACTCCTTGCGTTCTAAAATATAGCTACAGTTCCAGATGATGATGTGGTTGTTCTCTTTCACAAGATTGAGAATCGTAGCCATACACAAGAGTTGTAAGTTTGTAACATACAAAATATAACCATTGTACTACAACAAGACCTTACTTTATCATATTATACGGTCATTAATTTTATTCCATTTTATTCTTAAGATCATTATAAGCTATAGTCAATTAGTACTGACCCCTGTAACTATTTATCCTGGCTTCGTCCTTCTTGGTACAATCAACGTGGACGGCGGGGGGTAAATAATGTCGAGCGCGCGCACGCTGCGATCCATGAGCGCCCTGAAGCTCATATCCAGACTTACTAACACCTGACTCTGATTAATGAGCATATTTGCATGGATAATTTGCTTAATCCAAGCTAGGCCAGGCCTAATTTAATTCTAAGTGTCGAAGTACAATTACCATATAAGATTGATTACGAAGAAAATTCCTCTAGGCTGTACCAGGAGGCTTACGAGATGACATGCCTAGACGTAGTGAGTTTGGCTTTGGATATGGACTCATCCGTTTAAGAGGAACCCATTTTCATGTGGGACCAAAAGTTGCAACATTACGCTTGGGCTAAGAGAGGGAAAAGCGTTTCATAGTACAAACCATCGTAAAGAAAAGACTGTATGTAATAGTGTGTTTTGTTCTTACTCCCTTAATCCTAAAATATAAAGAATTTTAAATGAACGAAATGAACGAAACAGTTTCTAGTATTACGAATCTATACATATCTCTTATCCAGATTTAAAATATTAAAAATATCACATCAATCCAAAATCCTTATATTTTAGAATGAAGGGAGTATTTAACTTGCCGTTTAAAACTCCCTCCGTCCAATAAAACAACAGATTTAGAGAGTTTAAATTTTACCACACAATAAAAAAATTCTAAAAATGTGCGAGCGTATGAGTTTGTATTTTTTTATAAAAATTTATTCTAAAATATTGCTTGTCACATCAGTCATTATTTATTTATTTTTTTCTATTACACCTAACTACCTTCCCATTCCTTAACTATACCTCATTTAATAAGAGATATTATTGTCCTTTTTTTCTTTCTCCTTATTTTTCAAAACAATTTAAAATCTCATAATTATGGGAGCACTACATCATCCATATATATATACTTCGATTCACATAATTGAATGTTACTTATTTCAACAATATATTCCTAGAAATAAAATAAAAGGTATTTATAACAAATCTACTAATATCATTTTTATTATATTATGAGTTAAAATCTGTCATGTTTGATTTCCCGCATGCTAAACAAACCAGATTAAATTAAAATAAAAATGATTATAACTCTATTTTATTAAAGGACAAGTGCATGTCAACACAAACAAAAGGCTCCATATCAATTGTCTCCATACAAAATGGTGCGAGAGATATAAGCAGACAAGCCTTGCTGTAATATTAGTTGTTCCGAAGCACATGAGTATATGAAATGGTGCAAGGATTTGTGTTGCTTGTAGTTGTGATCTTTGACAGTTCATTCCTACGTACGCATTCTCTCGTTAACCATTTAATTTTACAAACATCCTATATGATGATTAATACGTGCCGGACAATTTAATGTTCATATACCTATTCGTCTTTGTCTGAATTAATTTTATATTTAGTCGTCTTTCATATAAATCTGATGACTTTGTACCAGAAACAAGTCAACATGGTGACCAATTCGGTGCAAAGGACCAATCTGCGAGGTGCTTCGGGAGATTGGTACTTACTCCGTTCCAAAATATAACAATTTATTCTCTTCTAAATCAATCACAACCTTTACACATTTAATTTCACCTATTTTCGTTATACTTGTATCTAACCCAAAACTTCTTATATTTTGGTTATACTTGTATCTAACCCAAAACTTCTTATATTTTGGAACGGAATTTTGGAACGGATGTAGTAGGATAGTGACCACATCAGATCTGAGGTCTACATCTTTCATTTCTACAGCATTCTCCAACCTGCTACCTCTGCTAAACAGGGTGGAGCTGCAATCAACTATTTTTGTTTACTTCGGATGAATTAACTCGTTCCAAAAACTTAGAACAATATGAAACACAATCTGCATGACTGCATCACTACTGTGCTGTGGCCATCACCATCACTATTGTCCTATTCTTTCATCCACGAGCATTGATATCGTTTCATCTTAAAGCTCATGTATCGCATTAAATTTACACAAATATTGCAAAACCTTAACAGTGAGCATGCTACCGGATATTCGATCTCTGGTATGGAATTCTGAACTGCTAACTCAATTAGGTGTGCTCGGGCAATTGGAGCAGGATTATTTACTCTAGTCCACTTGAATTCATGGGTCAACAGACTCGTCAGAGTCACTTCTCTCTGCCTCAGCTTCTTCACCGTTTGCAGCCGGTCGTTGAACATTAGGCTTGGTTGCTGGAGCCGGTGCAGCTTTCTTGCCACCTTCTCCCGCTCCAATTACACTAGCATTCTGGTCTATCAACTGAGTCAAGGAATCTTGTATATACACTGATAGGAACACCGATAGCAAAAGTTCTTTTTCATATTCCATTCAAAAAAAATCTTTTTCATACGTAAACATGGCATGGAATGGCTCAACAAGAACCAGTCAATTAGTGAACCAGATGCAGTTAGATAACTAGTACTACCTCCATTCCAAAATAAGTGCAGCAGTGGTTATCCGTATCCAATGTTTGACCATCCGTCTTATTTGAAAATTTTATGAAAAAATAAAAAAAATTAGTCACACATAAAGTACAATTCATGTTTTATCATCTAATAATAATAAAAATACTGATCATAAGAAAATTTCAAATAAGACGAACGGTCAAATGTTGGACATAAACAACGCAAAACTGCACTTATTTTGATACGGAGGGAGTAGCAGGTATTGCTATTTCAACATAACAGCCTACCAACGAAATGATGTTTACCTTCCAACAATACGAGATGTTGAAGTTTATGCTCGGCACCATCCATATGCAATCACTACAACTCTATGCTCAAAAGGTTCATGGTATTACCATTGTCATCAAGATAAGGAACTCAATATACATATATAGTTATATTAACTTCTGATTAAACAGCAGTAACTTCAGGCAATGGATGTTCACGAGCCAATTACAAACTAAATGACGAAAAACCTGTCAACCAAAGATATATAAATAAAATAAATAAATTTTACTCAGTTGTAATTAAGGTAACATATGCTATAATTTAGAAAACCATAAAAACCAAAAGGATACTGACAGATACTCCATGCATAATATTCATGAGATCCTTCTCAACTCAGTGAACAAGTTCTGCCTGTGAACATGAGTGAATGGAACAATAACAGTTATGATTGACAAAGTGCTTCTATGAGGAGCTAAAGGGAAGGCATCGAATACATTTAAGTCAGGCTCTCTTCGGAAACGCCGCCTTCGTGCATCCCTCATTGGAGGAGTAAGACCATGCGTGTATTCAAACTCCTTCTGAAGCAGGATCATCTTCTTCTCTTACCATAATCATCTGTTACAATCTCAATATAAGATTCTTAAAAGCCTACATTTGATAAAAACAGATCTTACATAAATCTTATCCTTTTACCTGACCAATATCAGCTGTTTTAGTTAGCACTGAATCATCGTATGTATTGTATGACTCCATAACAGTTGGGAGATCTAAGAGAGATGCCGGAAAGCTTTCATTTCCAATCGTAAATGTGCCACTTGTTCCATCCTCTGCAGCACGAAAAAAGAACATCAATCCACAAAGTTAACAAAGATTAACTAAAAATTTGAGATCCTGTGGTAACAGTACTAGAGTATTACAATATAAGTTGTATCCATCAAACAGAAATATACCATTGTCTTGAACCAAAACTAGAAGTGAGTAGAGAAACTAGATATGCACAAATAGAATGCTTTAGAAAATATTAGCACAAACCACATTTCCATCAACTAAAGAGTAGAACCTGTCGAGTAAGAACATTGCATGACACCATGAGAAGATACAAATTCTTCAAAGTATAATTACTGGACTTTAGTCATTTTTTATATTGCCAATAGTGATTAGGCAATTGGCCATCTCAGAATGTAACAGTAGCAATATTACATTTGTGGGAAAAGGAAACATTAAGAGAATGATACAAGGAAACAAGATTTCCAAGATCGTAAAGTGTGCTATAATCTGCATTCCCTTCATAATGTATTATTTAAATATGGCATCTGCTGCTCGTATTATCCATCGGGCGCTAAATGGATTACAAATTATGTTATCATTTTCTCAGATCACTGCAGGTAAAGAGTAAAGAGTACAGAGATCAGATCCCCGCAACTGGTAACCCGTATCAGAAACCACAAGCTTGCAAAGCATTGCCCTTTAAGTTATCTATTAATCGTGAACAGGAAAGATAATTCTTTCTGCGTTGAAAATACAGTGCAATAAATAATCTACCAACATGCTTTAATGTAGTACTACAAAATCTGGAGCAAGGATTACGACCTAACTCCTAAGTGACATATACTGCATGGCACATCCTTGAACCGCAGGGAACAACCACACCAGCGTATGTCCACTCAGGTCTAGCGGCGAAGAACAACCCATCGGAGCGTTCCCTGGTGCACCCGCACTTCCACAGGCACAGAGCGGAGGTTTTCCACTTGCATTCGCACAGCAGAAACGGTATGCGCATTTCGCCGAACAGTGTAGGGTCACGGTACCTCGCTAGCGAATTCCAACCAAAACCAGCGTTTTTGACGCAGCTGTTATACAACAAGCCTCCGCGCAGACGAAAGCTAAATTTCGTTGAGAAAAAAGAATCACCTGAGAAGGAGAGGTCAAGGGAGGCGTCGTCGGGGTTGAGGAGGAGGAGGCGCCGGCGGCCTCGTTCATGAGGCGCTCGATCCGCTCCGCCACGGAGGGTGGCACGCGGAGGATGAACTGCTCCTCCATCCCGAATTCCCAATTCCACCGGGAGCGCAGCACAGCCGCCCTCTCCAAGATTGCAAATTCGATTCACCTGCTCGCGCAATCGACGAGCAGCCAATTTACGGTCTCTTCCGCCGTTCTCTGAGTTTATCCTGGTGTTGCCGACTATTGCTTTAGCCGGTAAAATTGAGAGGATCACTGATGGACCGGGATAACTGATCACGGCCCACGGGTCCTTCCTGCGGAAAGTGCGCGGCCTGTTCGACCGTTCATTTTGAATAATTCTATTTTTTGTCCTGGGTCCAATCGCATCTTTCAATCACAAAACCGGGTATAATATCTCCCTTAACTTAAAAACCGGTGAAAATTAACTTTTCCAGTGGTTTGGAAAGTGATTTCGGCTAACGTAGCGCATACGTGGCACGTTGAACTTATTAACCTACGCCAAATCAAAAAATATATATCTATAGGACCCACATGCCATTCCATTGAGATATTTATTCCACCTCTATTCTCCGTCTTCTCCGCTTTTCTCTCTAGAGGGGCGCAGGTGATGGCGTTGCCAAGCTCAAGCCGCACAGAGAGGCAGAGCCACCTCTAGCTAGTCCTTCTTTCTACCAAGGGCCATGGGTGGTGGCCTTGCCGAGCTCAAGGTGTGCGAGCCAGAGGAGCAACAGTCACAATCATCATCCTCGGAAGTGGTGGGCGGTCCTCCTCGTCCCCACTCCCTCGATCGGTGAAGGTGGAGCTGTGACACTCAACAACGATGGTAGCCTGCTCGGCCAACTCCCCCGTGAAGTGCAATTCCGACAATTAGAACCTCGGTCTCCTCCTCCTTCGCGCACCGCTACTGATATATGGGGTCCATCAATTTTTATTTTTTTATTTAAACTGAATTGTCTTGACATGTGGATCCCACGTTGACTCAGTTGCCACGTTAATCGAAACTGCGCGTTATGCTATAAGAGTCTTGGACCTTGGGACTCGAGTACACTGGTTTTGTATATTAAGACATTATACTTGGTATTGGACTTCAAGGATGAATTTAGGGACCAAAAGTGAACTTATTACCGTGGACTTCCATCGTGGAGGGAGAAGAGCAAAAGCAAACCTCGGTTGCTTGCCCAGCCAACAAGTTCTGCCCTGCGTTTCGCCACTGCTTTGCCTGCGCCGTCACACTGCGTCAGTGCGTTGTCTCGAGGCAGGTATATGCAATGCACGGGATGGAAGGCAACGGGTGCTCTCTGATCTGATGCCGCTAGGGCTCGCCCTACAAATTGGTATGGGCTACTTTGGCCTATCCGGTCATCGGCTAGTAATAATGTAGGGAGGGAGGGAGCTAGCTAGCTCTATGGAATAGAAACGGTGTCACATTCCCTCTAACCTCTCTGACCATCTCGTCAAGTAGCGGCCAGCTTGACGATAACAGATACGTGGGCATCCCTAGTTCATAGCTTAAGGGGTGCAAATCATTTGTGCCCAAGTCCAACTCGCCCAAGTTGTAGGCGTAACAATTCGAGCTATGGTATAAATTGCACAGGACAAAATTGCAACAACGCGGTGTTCATATGATGTGATATTATATGGGGTTAGTACGAAAACGGTAGTACCATTTCATACGAGGTAACACTCCACGATTCCAATCATTTCAGTCACAACTCTGTGACCCCTATTACTCCACCCATGCACCCCTCGCAAGTCGCAAAACGTCCTGACTCCTGACATCGGCAGTGCCAACATGGATGGCCCCCCGATAGCGCCGCCAGAGTCGACACGCGAACCCGTGCGGCATCGCATCGGTCCGGGCGAAACGGGGGCAGCAATACACAATGATTGAGCCCCCGCCAGCAGCACAGCGGCCGGGGCTCGCCAAAAAAAAGAAGTCTAGCTATTTTAGCCGCCGCATGGCCACCGCGTCCCCGCAGGTCGCTCGCCGGAAAACGACCCCCCGCGCGCGGACCGAATCAGCGGAGACCTCGTGACAATCAACTGCTCTCTCGATCGAGACGCGGACGCGCGCTCGCTGTTGCACGTCCACGCCTAGCTCCCGCTCCGGTCTCCTCGCAGAAACGCGACACCTCTCGCAAAAATCTTCCTCCCGTCAGGATCAGATCGCGGCCAGTCTCTGATCGATCGGTTGGTCGACTACGACGTGGCTGACTGATAAGAGAATCCCCCCGGCCGCGCGCGCGCGCACGCCAGTGTGCGCGGTGCGCCCCTACACCGAGGAGGCAACGAGACGCTGATGTGGTATCTGTGGTGGGTGTATCGAAGTATCCGATCGTTGATAGACGGTTGACAAATGCGGGGCAGGAGATGAAAGCCAAACGCAGCGGTGCGTGTGGGCCGCGCCACAACTACCACCCAGATGCTAGCATGATGCTTGCTTCGATCGGCCTTCGGGTTGGCCGCCTTTTAGATAACGACCCGGTTGAATCGGGGAGTAGTGACGAACGCAGAACGGTAGCTTAGCTCTGTGATGACACTGGATGAATGGAGCGAATCCACTAAAATTATCGCAAATGGAGATGGTGGCTCGATTATTGGACGAAATTAATTCTTGACAAGCGTCCAAACACATGCAATGTTTTATAAAACCAAATCATACATGAACAAAAGAGGACCGAGTGGAGTGAAAAAAATATGTATGAAATACGCAAACGCAGGACGTACGTAACCAGCGGAAAGTAGACAGTAATGAGTTTAATTATCTGGAAAGCGCGCGCACCACACTTAACGTGGACACAATAAGTGATGGTGGTACAAATGTAGATTAATCTAGCAAATTAAATTAATACAGCACCACAATTATGAAAATTACAGAAGAATTATAAACACTATAAAAAATTCAAAATACTCCTTTGGGCGGTGGAGAGTTCTAACGGCTATAGAGGGGGACATGAGCCAAGCCTAGCTCATGTGCCCCCCGTTGTTGGCCATGCCCTGCAGCGTACGTATGCATGTACCTCACCATTGTGATTAAAGAAATTGTGTGGCTAACGAAAGGCCTCTGAAATTCAACGCCATATATTAATATACAAGACTTATTTGCAACATCTAGCAAGTTGACAGTGTATATATTAATTTCTCCCGTAAATCGTCTTGCAGTACGACTGTCCCCTGAGTTGTACGTACACTTGTGGCTGACAATCATACCAACGGCTATTCGGGTGACAGGAATGCCAAAACTGGATAGGTGTGTGAGCTTGATTCAATAAGTTGACATATCCCGTTGGTGAATGTGACCTGCATAAAAAAAGTGAAAAAGATATAGGTAAAAAATGCCGCCATGTTTCCTCAGGCCTCATCAGCCACCATGCGCAGGACACGCATGCATGGGTCGGCCAACTATAGTCAACGACAGATTAGGATTAATCTAGACATGAGTAGCACTCATTGGACGTGTTTCAATGTTTTGTATCCTCTATTTATCCATTTTTGGATTGGGGTCAACTCAGTAACCAATTAATTTTAGGCCAATCATACAAAAAAAGTAACCGGAAAATCAAGGTCAGTGTCATCGATTTTAGCTCCTCTTATAGGATTACTACTTTTGCTTGGCCTAGCTTTAATTTGCTGATGTGTTTGCACAAGTGAGGTCACAAGATTGGGCAGAAGGGACGTGCACGTAGCTAACAAACTAATACAATACTGTAATCCTATTTGCACTGAAATTACATAACCTCTAATAGATATTGGTTGCCGATCCTCATATGTATCACATTTAGCAATCAGCACCAACTTAACGGTACTGATGAGGGGAATCATCGGTAGAACCGGCACTTATGGGCCTCCTCGGCTCAAAAGAAAAAGAAGCCAGCTCATAGAGGCCATGCTTCGAGCAGCCCGAACCCTCATCCACCCCGATCCCCATTATCAGATCAAGAATCCACATCCACTCCGCTGATCCCCATCATCAGATCAATAACATACAAAATCAAACATCCCCCCCAATTCACAAATAAAGATCAACTTCATAGTAATCTCCTAATCCATCCTGGATCAAGAATGTCACAAGTCAAAAGAACATATAGTGAGAGGAGAAGTCCGTCCGTGCGTGGATCTGGCTGCACCAAAGGGAGGAAGGCACAACGACCAACAACCCAAGTTTCCCATGCCATCTCTCGCCGAGCGTCCAGCCTCATCCATCGTCGCACCCGAGCCCTTCACTGCCACCAACTCAGTGGCCACCTTCTTCATCCCACATTGGCTGGATGGGATCAACAACCTAAACACAAACCAAATAATGTTGTCGACCCCATTGGGTAAGAAAATAACAGCGGAGGTCGTGACCAGCCAACCGGCCACCGACATGGAGGCCGGGGTTGCCAGATCCGGTGTCCCCGGCCTTCTGGACGATTTGGCGGTGGCGATGGCATGGCTCTTGTCAGGAGGCATGGGTAGAGAGGACATCGACGCTTTGTGTTGGAGCCCGTGCTCCTCTAGTAGGGAGGAGTGGCACCACCCCTTTGGGATTCGGCTAGGGAGCAGTTGCAAGGAAACGAGGCAAATGGTGTCGCACGGATAAACGAGACCTGCAAAAGATGATGGTTTAGACAGGTTCGAGCTGCTCAGAAACGTAATACCCTACTCCTATGTTCTTGTCTGGATTCCTTGTTGCTATGTATTTAAGATGCTGGTGTACTTTTGTTGTAAGATTCTGAAGCTGATTTCTCTTTGTGTGGAGGTTATAGAGATCGTTGTTCTCATATCAACGCCCCCTCTTTCTAGTGGCATTGGTCCTCCTTTTAACTGTAAGGGGATACCACAGTTGCCAACTCTTTACACGTGGGTCCCATAAGAGTTGGTATGTTTGGTCTTGTCACATGACAATTGTGTGTCGGTCATGTTGACAGGGCGTAGAGTGGCTTCTCTCTACCCCTTGATCATTCCTTCGACGCGTGGCTCAGGGTAGGTTACGTGGACACCCTAGCAGTTGCCGAGCCCACTTGAGTATCAGAGGCTAGGTGGAGCCGTACTGCAGTGGGCTGGAACAGGCAACAAATCAAATAACGATGTCGCCTGATAGCTCATGCTCCGTGCTTTTTTAGGGTGATGATGGCTTGTCCTAGAGTCGACATACATCGTCCTGTCGCCTATCATCCCGGACGTATGCTAGGTTGGTATCCATCGCCTCACAGTGAATGGAGGCTTGGTTGGGTTAATGCGTTGCTGTTATCCCGAGCACATGGGGAAGATGGCATATGTGTGCCCGAAGCACAACCCACCGGGGGTGGCACTCATGGGCAAACATGCACCGAGCACAACCGATAGAGGGCGCACTCGGGAGCAAACGTGCCCCAAGCAAAACCCCTATGGGGTTGTGTTGACGTAAAAACACGGCGACCTGGGAGATCTGCTTAACTCCAGTGCAGGTTCAGAATAATGATGAGATGCAGGCGTGCCAGTCAGTTTGATCCTGCAACTGACAAGATATATAAATTGAAGATCAAAAGATAGCCGATCGGCTGACAAGCCGATGGAGTGATTCCAGCCGATGCTGAAACCAGCCGATATCCAGTATAGATCTTGATACTTGAGTAAATAATGACATAAAGATAATCGGCTGATGATAATGTAATAAAACAATAATATAATCCAATAGAAGCCAATCGGCTAGTAATGATAGATTGAATAAGCACTGATCCGAAGGTTAAAACATACATCGACTGAAGGTCCGATGTCATTAAATCCAAATGATTAGATAAACAGTGAAACCTTCGTTGTCATCGGCTAAATCCACTTGTATGTAATCCTTATAAGCCGATGCAATGTCCAGATAACTCATCGGCTGAAACCCCGACGAAACCCTTATTGGCAATCAAGAAGCAAGCTAGAGATTATGGTTCTAAGCACGACTTAATAGATCAAACTTAACTGATACAGCACTAAGTATGAAAAGAAACATAATATCTAGACAATCAAGCCTTTGACTGATTTTCAGAGTGATGGATACATTATATAATCTAAGCCAACAAAATAATCTAGCTGATATCGACAAAACTCTAGATGGAGATCGGCCGATGCGAGTAGAAAACATTGTCAATCTAGATTATATAACGTATATGATAACTCATCGGCTAGCACTCTGATAAGACATTAGCATGAACCTATCAGTTTAACAAGATTTATATTATCAACAACAATCTAGTAGGTCGAACCTAACCGATGCAGCACGAGATTGTATATGATAATCTAATACTTAATGAGCCGATAAATCTGTTTAATGTGATGGATATAACAAATCTATTTAAAACCACATTGTGATTGTAGAGATATATCGGCTAAGACAGAAGATAAGACTTAACCGAGACAGTGCCAACTAAACCGATGCGTCTCTAAACACAATGCAATTAAGATAGAATTGAGATATCAGGTAAATATATCAACCAAACCAAAACGATCCAAGAGATCAAAGCGATGCAACCTTGAACAACACCAATGTAGTCGATAAATTCACCAGGACCTGACGGAACGTAGGGCTTACCCCTTCGCCGGAGATCGAAAGCCGATGCAGCTCCGCGTCAGGTGCCAAATTACACCGGTTGATAGGTAAAAACCTCAGAAAGAGGGTGGCGATGCGCCGAGAGTAGTTGTATTGATCAAGAGATAATTTACATAGACCCCGGGTGTAAATATTTATACCCATGGGTAGATACTAATCCATATCAGACACGACTCAAACTTTCCTAAAGATAAAAGGAAAAACATAAAGTCCTTCTCAGACACTAAACACACTTTCCTAAATTTAAAAGGAAACTAACGACTCTGCCTAATTAATAGATAAATTACCATGTCATATCCTACTTGAACTCGGTCTCTTTTGGATAAGCTTCCTTTAATAGATTAATTTTCTTAACCGAATTTGGTAAGAATCCGACTGTTGGCGATTGATAGCTTCCATCGATCGATTCCAGAACTCTGAAACTGATACTAACTCTAGGCCGACGATGACTTCGAGGCTCACCAAATTTCATCGTCAACAGGTTGCACCTGGGAGGCAAATGTGCCCCGAGCCATGCTCAGGGAAAGACGAAAAATGTGGCCCGAGCAAAACCCCTAAGGGGTTGCACCCGAGGGCGAATGTGCCTCGAGCACTGCTCACGAAGGACCACACCCAGGGGTGGATGTGCCTCTAAGCACAGTCCATGAGAGGTCGCTCTTAGGAGCAGGCAACACGTACGGGTCGAGTAGCTAGTGATAGGGACCCTTGTTCCCGTTTCTCTAACACTTTGGATGGGAGCTCGATCTGAGAGGAGGATGGGAGAGTGAGGAGTTCTACTCAGCTTCATATGAGAGGAAGGGAAAGCGAGGAGGTCTTGGGATGGATCGATCTGAGAGGCGGATCAAGTATGGAATTAGATTAAAAAGAGCGGTTTGGAGTTGGTAAGGCACATGGCTCGGCTCATGGGTCCAGTTTTCTAGCCGGTCCGGACAAAACCGATACAAATAATCTATTTTTCAGTTAATTAACAAAACGGAGACTAAAAACATAAGTGACAGTTTATATTAGAAAACCAGTATATATGTAGTATTTATTAATACCGGTTTTAAATTTAAGTGTTACATAGGGGCTCAAAAGGGCATGAAAAGTTTCATAATGCATCAGTTTTAGATGAATAGGCATATACGAGCTTCGTAAGCTAACGCAAGAAATGAAGTTGACTGGCTCCCTTGTAAGAAGCAAGTTCACATGGCTTATACAGGCGATGATTGAGTTAGCCATACGTACATGCGTTTGCTTTATTGATCGAGCCCGGACGAATCGACCGATTGACTCGATTCTTGCAGCATTTGACCATGAATCCCACGCGCGCCAGTAGAGAGACGTTTTGGCTCATTGCAAAGTACGGAGTACTATCTTTATTTCGATCGTTCTCCAAGAGTACGCATCCTGAATTCCTGATTTGACACGCCAAAAAAAAATCTCCTCGGTTAATCGATAAAGTCCTTGGGTTATCCGAAATAGAGACGCTATTATTATTACATTATTATTCGCGATGTAACCGGTAGGAATTGATCTTCTGAAAGGAAAAGGATCGGCTTTACGGAAGTGGTGTGTTACCCTTTGGATTTCACTGTCTATGCTCGCTGTTGTTCTTTTTATGTGCACTTAAAAGTGTGATGCGTACATATCACCGACGATTCACCGGTATCAACAAGTGATCCTGCATGCCACTCGTATCGCCTGTTGCTCGTATTGATATTCCAATATCAAAAAAAAAATCCCTTGTTGCTCGTATGCTAATCGTATATGATATGATATGATAAGCCCATAATTAAGGGGAGGCATCAGTCTACTTCTTATATAGTGGAGAGGTATCAACCTTGATTGACCGGGAGAGATTCTTATTCATGTTGACAAATTCTCAATGAGGGTGGTTTTCACCGTGGGTCCGTGGCCCATACACAAGTCAGATTCTTTTTTTTCTGGTATGATGAAGGAGGTTATTCAAATGTTATTAAGATAGAGGAAAAAGAGTTACAAGAAAGTTTTTCATCGACGGCTGACTATCGAGAAAGGATGTGCACCAAAGCGCACGCCCCGAAATCACACACCAACCGCACAAACACAAGCCACAAAGAGGGGAGCTGAACACCGAACCATCCGCCGCTATGTGAGGTCGGTCACCGCCGGGCTTACAACAACACCACAAAGCGGATACGTACTCCAAAAAATGACGTCTTCATGAAGGTTGCAACTCCAAAAGATGTTGTCGTCTCCCGTCTTAAGAAGCTGAACATGATTTTCACCTAGAGATCCTCACCAAGAGAGGAGGGTACCTCGACAACACCTAAGATAACACTGGGCTAAGCTTTCACCTGGGGCCCTTTGCACCCCGTCACCATGGTACATCGCCCGCCAACTCTAATACTACCAGCCGAACATGGATAGCACGTGGCCTCCGCTACACCAGACAGGCGATTCTCAGATTTTCTAAAAGTAGTACATTAAAGAATGATAAACAGATTGCAATTGGAAAAAAAACTCCCAATTAATTAACTTATGGATGGATTAATCGAACGCCTACTGTAGTACACTAGTAACTACTACATCGACAACGAACTTTGGTGCAAACTACTTATAGTGTATGAGAGAATGATGAAACTGGGACGTGTGTCGCTGATAATTATGTACGTATATATGCCTTTATATCAAGGAGGAGAATCACACAGCTATGGAATCTAAAAGCAAATTAGGTTAAAGAGAATCACCTTTTTCGATTGATTATATAGAATTTTGAATTCTTTTCTTTATGATATGTAACATAAACTTTCTGTTTTTATTTATAAAATTCAAGCTACTAAACAAAGAATATAGTGTTTCCCTTTTTTTTTTATAAAAAAGCAAAGAAAGGCAGAGAGAAATAAGAAGCCAATCATCTCTACAATAGCTTGGACTAATACCGACGAACACAGAGCTAGCTTAGTGCAAAATTTATCGCAAAATAGAGCAACCTCTCTATTCTCTAACCTCAACCAACCCCTTTCTTTTATTTATTTTTCACTTACTCTAACGTCTCCATCAATCATAACCACCTACAATCTGAGGTTAGGTTAGAGGTAGCTACTCCCATCATCCTAAAATATAAGTATTTCTGAAGACTTTAACGGAGATTGAGAAAATATGTAAAAAATAATTATAAGAAGGTTGTGATTGATTGAGGAGAAAATTGCAAAAACCACCTTAGAAGTCACTTAAAGTTTGACATTCACTCCATAAGTTACTTTGTTGCAAATGCCCACTCCCTACTTGGTTTCGTTGCAAAAACTACTCCAGTACGCATGTGCTTAACCGAACCGATATGTTTTCATAAATCGTGAGACGTCTACGCGGTTTTTAGTAAAATTAAATAATTTAGGAGTATAATCTTAACAATTTTTTTTTGGAGATTACATAAATAGAGTTGCTGATGAGAGCTTAAACATTGTTGCACTCAGTTTCACTGTATGAAAAAAATCAATGAAACATGAAAAATAAATCTAATGCAAGCATTTTAATAAGAATGACTCGGCTAGCTTAGTCTATGGTGGGCTCTACATTAGTGTTAAAATTATGATATTTTCATGGGAACTAAAATGTTTTACTTAGTAAGATAGAGGGAGTAATGAATTTGGACATTTGTAATCTACTGCGCTGGAACACCCAAAACAGGAGAAGACCTCTTCGGCTTCATCGTTTGATATATCAGAGGAAAAAGCAAAATGGCATATTTGCAAATAAAAAATAATTTATAAGTAAAACTTTTATATACGTGTTTTTAACGATCTAAAAACAAAGGTTGAAAAATAAACTACGATGAAATAAAATCCTAAAATTAAAAATTTAAATTTTAGCTGATAAGTATAAGTATAAGTGAAAAGATAAGGTTGCTTGATTCCTCCCGAAGATAGATCAGCAGCAGCTACTCACTAACTGCCAAGCAAGCCCTTCGCCGCTTGCTGGTCCAATTCTCACGTGCGAACCTAGAAAATTATTTAAAATATATATAGAGGATGTATGTTCATTGTGATCAAATGACTAATTAGTGGTGGTCAAATTAGAGTAATTAACGGCATCCAATTTACCAAATATTACGAAATGGATGGAGTATTATATATATATATATATACACACACATATACACATATATATACACACATATACACACATATATATATACACACATATACATATACACATATACACATATACATATGCACATATATACATATATATACATATACATATGCATATACATATACATATACATATATATATATACATATACATACATACATATATATATATATGTATATATATAATATCTTTCTTGATAAGCCACGAAATAAAAGTTACATGCTTTTTCCTTACTTAGTTATGTGTTCGAGAGAAGCGTAAAATAGAAGATTAGGAAGATATGTAAAATAAGGTGGGTCATAAACGTATGATTAACTAAGTAATAATTATTTTAAACTTTAAAAATAGATTCATATAATTTTTAAATAAATTTTTCTACATAATATTTTTTAAAAAATAACACACCGTATAATATTTGAAAAGCGTTCTTCCGGAAAACGAGTATTTATTTTTCACATCCTCTGACACATTAATTTGACCTTCTCTTTTTATAAATCTTATAGATTTATCTAATACCTAAATTTTGGTATTATAAAAAATCCTTTCAGTGACAAATTTTGGGATATTTAAAGATTTGCCACTTATGTGCGTTTATGACACGTAGGACCATAATCCACATGTCATAGACATATGAAATACCAAACCATAGAATATCATATGAGGGTTGACAAATTCTCAAAATTTTAATTTACAAACGTTTTTCATGACCCCAAAACTTTTAGGAAGATCGCGGTGAAGATTTTGGACTGATCGCTTTGATTCCAAATGACTGTTGTCCAAAGTTATGCACTTAATTTATACTCCTATGTTAGAAAAAAAACCCACTTAGTCATTGGTACTCTATCACACTGGAACACCACAATATTCTGTACAAACATAAATGAACTAAAATACGAAAAAAAAAGATATTAAAGTCGTATTTAAAGAACTATCACTATTCATAAAAGAACTAAACATATAACTCGTATTTAAAGAATAGTTGTGTGACAGCTAAAACAACCTATGCTCAAAACAGTAGGTGAGTCGGTCCTCTATCTATTCCAAAATAGCGTAATTACCACTAACATAAAAACTTTTTTAAGAACGAGTCACTCCAATAGATATAATGTATGTATTTAATGGGATTAGAGATTTTGATAGCGGAGGATATTAAAAAAATATGTACTAATTAATTGCATGTTTGCTTGTATTACAAAACATTAAAAAAATATATTGTGCGTTTGTTTTTAGGGATGAAGTGGGTTGGGTTGAGTCGAATCTATTTTTCAAGTTGTTTGGTTTGAAAATATGTAAGATAAGATGATCCAAAGGGAATATTCTTCTAAAATCTGAGTTGGATTGGTCCTAAAAAACTGACGGACCAATTCATCTTTTTTTTATCATTGGCATGTGGGTTATCTCCTAAAAAGATCATCTCATACCTCATGTTAAACGGATAAACGGATAGTGAGGATTATCTCATCCTAAAAACAAGGATGAGTCCAACTCATTATACCACATCCCCAACCCAAACACATGCTATAATTAGACTGCATTTTGGAATGGAGGGATTATATGCTAATGAAATGGTACATTCGTACTCTACCAACTGGAAAACAAAAAATAGGAGTCGACCTCTTGATTCTCCCCGAAGACTAGCAGCTACTCACTAACTACCAAGCAACGCTCGCTGGTCCAATTTGTTTGCACATGTGTCAATCTTGTCCTGGCTGCCCGTCAAAAGTCGCAAATCCTATGGCCTAGCCAACCGTGGACAAGAGTAAGACGAAGAGCAACGCCACCTACCCACCGCCTGAATCTCCATAGTGGAAAGTGGCAGTAACCACTCGATCTTCTCGATCGACTCCCCACGCGAACAGATCATGTGGCGATCGACGTGACCGTCGACGGCCCAAGAGATTGATTTGTTGCTCAGGGTGCATTATTGGCTTATTGCCCCCCTCTCAAAGTCTTCTCCTGCGTCAATTAGCTAACAATAATGCGCATAAATGCATGTGTGTATGCTGCACTGTCGGCCCGTGCATTGTGATTAGGCACCTAATTGACGCAGAGAGTTCTGGGTTCTACTGCACGCATAGCTGAGCGAGGGAATTATTGCAGAGTGTTGAGAGAAGCTGATCGATAGAGATGCATTATTGGGAGATGGATTTATGTATTTCGAAGGGACGTCTTCTTGTTCTGTATACATCATGTAAGAAGTCATAAAAAAATAAAAACATATAAAATAAATTAATATGTGATATGTCACTTCACGTTTAAATTTGATCAATACAATTAAAAAATAAAAAAAAATATGACTATGAATTACACATTTTATTTTAAGTCACATTCATTATTTTTGTTGCTATTTACCTAAGTTGAATATTGTGAAGTAATATATCATATACCAATCTATCTTATTAGACTTTTTAAATTTTGTAATAACTCAAACAACATATAGAACTTTTAAAGGACGAATAGACTTTCCCGTATTATTGGACCTTTATGTCGGGCTAGAGATGAGTTCAGAAACAGTGTCCATGGAGCTTCCACTGGGGCCAGACCAGCCGGCAGATTCAAGTGCAGTGTAGCTCGTACATCTGAGAAAAAAAACGCCACCACCACTACGCGCGCCAGATCATCGTCGTGGCTGTCGCTCATGTCGTCAACTCGTTATGGGGATATTTGAGGCCAGCGTAGCTAGCACACAGCCACCGGTAGCTGCAACCAAAATCGCTACGCCGACGAGATGTGCTAGCTGCTTGATGCATCATCATCTGGGAAACCATTGATCTGGGGCGTGGTTTTTCTCTCTGCCGACGTGGTTGCTGATTGCTGAACTTTGGTGGCTAGCTAGCTGGGCTACTCATTTCGCTTGGGTTGCCGGGGCTCTTTTGATTAGGAATCTGGTGGCATGGCTATGTGCATGGTCTCTCCATTAATTCCTGTGTTCCGAGGATACCGATATGTGATCCGATGGTGAATCCAAATATCTGTCGTGCTGGCACTATATATTGCTGTTTGGTACATGCATGATGCATCAGTGTGCTTCATGAACTTCAACTTCAAAACTACAGTAAACATATTTTCCAAACAACTAAACGGTATGTTTTGCACAATATTTTCTATATAGTAGCTTTTTAAAAAAAATCAAATAAATATGTTTAAATTAATCGTGTATTATTGAGCCTACCCTAATATATTACTTTAATATAGAGTTCAAACAAGCCATAAGAGCTACGTTGCTTCGACATTCATATTTTGTTCATAAATTTTATTCCGTATTCAAACAAGAAGTTTGCACAAAAGAGAAAAGTGTAGTATTTTAAAATAACCTTTTGATTAACATACGCACAAACATAGCTACAAGTATGCCCCCTTAATTCATACTCGATTAGATGGAGGTCAATACATAAATCAGTAATTCTCCTAAAATTTCCACTAAAACCTTACCCGAGCACGTGCGTAATTGCCAGGCTTCTTGATTTAAACATTGATAAGTGAAGATGCTCGCTGAACTTGTTACTAGGAAAACCATGGCATAAAAGGAGAAAAGAGACTAATTCTACCTTTTCTGATACCGTCAGTTCTTAGCGTACCATTCTCATTCCTTCTGGTTCTCTGTCACTAGAAATTCACCTAAATCTTTCCTAAGCCGCTGATGTTTTACTAACAAAGGATCAGGTGAATTTTCAATGGCATATATATAGAAGCAATTTATCTTTAAATCATTTCTAGAAAATGTATTTTTAGTCGCACATTCTTGTGTGGTTAGAAGTACCACCATGTGAGAGGTCACAATCAACATGTCTGTGTATAAATAAATCATCAGATATGTGATCAACAAAAAGACCATATGTAATATAATAATAAAATAAAAATGGTTACACACGTGGGTAGTGATAGAAGAACTGGCCCGTTCTGGGCGGAGAAACACATGAAACAATTTATTTTCACATGGAAAACCGCAACTTTGCCTACTATAGACTAGAGTCCCTGCCATATATATACGTGCGTTACATTAGTCTATGGAACATGATTAATTTTATATGTGCTAGTGCGTTTTAGTAGGTTCTATCGGTCGATCTTACGAATTACGAAGTGAACGTGGAGATAACATTACCATCAAGAAATGGAGTAGTACTTTATCCACAGTCAAAATATACTAGTAAAGTAGTAATACACTTTATGGACATATTCACACCACTTTAGGTGGCACCAACATTATGTGTTTGGCAGAAATAAATTCTAACTTTAATATGGAATCTCCCACTAGAACGACATGTCGCGATGCGTGGGTTCTTCCCATGAAACACAGAGAAATACAGAAGCTTATAAACACTCGTATATATTTATACCTATGGTGTACATATTCACCACTATAAACATACATACATCATATTCTATTTGCTAAACCCTAACATCTCTAGACTAAAACAGATATTGATGAAATTGATCATCAGAAGTATCTTCTTGTCAACGAGCATACCACTTAGCAATAAAAGAATTATTAGTCGTAAATGTAAGTAACTGTTCTAAATCAGCTACTCGAATCTGGGTGAGTGGGTGAGTATGTTTTACTATAGGAACTAAACCAATCGAGATATGCTTAGTCGCTAAAAGGATGCCAAAAGATGAATCTAGGAAAATCACTTATTTTATACTTTTCACACTTTATCTTAATATTCGAGGTGAATCTAAACCTAATCGTAAAAGTTTTTTTAATTACCTAAGATAACCTCCCTAGATGAAGCTTCATATTGCATTGGGTAACTCAATATCGTACACAAAACCATGTAAGTCAACTTCTCTTCTAACTTCCCAGCAACATTCTCTTTTCATCTTTACCTAGTTATTTCAATTTCTCGTGCCCCATGGGCCTCTAGCATCACGGGATAATAGGAACTGATACCACCTCGGGAGGTTGGGATCATAGAAAATACAACTGACTCACAACTCAACAAGTTCACCATCATGTTTTGCTATCATCATCTTGCTTGTGCGGGATTTGGGAAAGAAGCTGAAAGGCGAGTATGGAGGTTTCCAAAGACTCGCCATGCCAAAGGCATATGAGGTAAAAAAAATTGAAATAATAAACTTGAACAAAGGATAAATCGATGAAAATAGGATGTGGGGGCAGTTTATAAGTGAAATTGATTTGTGGGGGTTTTGTTACGAAATTTAGCTGTAGAGAGGAAGTAAAAACACAAGTGACTTGTATGGGATATTTGAATTGTCCCATATTGCATTTAAACTCTCTTAAAAACACTATCTACTCTCTTTTACTCTAGCCATCCTAAAATATAATTACTTCTAGTGTTACATAATTGTTTAAAAAAATATAGCTACTTCTCTATCTGCTCCCTTATCTCAAACAATCACAACCATCCACGATTAATTCTTTTCACCTACTTTCTTGTCCAACCAATCACAACCATTTGTTATTTATTTTTTTCATTTACTTCCTCATCCCAACCAATCACAACAATCCCTCATTTAATTTCACCCCTCTCTTTAATCCACATGAAAAACTTTAGAATTGCATATATACGAGATGGAGAGAGTATAATTTTGATCATCAGTTCTATATTAAATAATAACTTTATTAGACCTGATGGGTTTACAATATTACTCCCTCCGTTTCATATTATATGGCTTTGATTTTTTTCCTAGTTAAATTTTGTTAAGTTTTTCCATGTTTATATAATAATTTAGCAATATCTAAAACACCAAATTAGTTTCATTAAACTTAACATTGAATTTATTTTGATAACATGTGTTAAAAATGCTACTATTTTTTATGTAAACTTTATCAAACCTAAAGAAGTTTAACTATAAAAAAGGGAAAAGCGACTTATAATATGGAACAGAAGGACTACAATAATACTCTAGAGGACAAATTTCCACATATAATTTTTGTTTCTTTTAAAATAAGCAGTTGAAAATTTATTGATGACTAAAATTTTAGAAGTTCGATCAAATTATAGTCCTTTTTTTAAATCACTCGTCGTTTTATGTTTTTATTTGACTATAAACTTGTAGATATCCATATAGTCTAACACATATTTCTCATGTTAAATCAAAGAATATAAATAGTACGATGTTATAGTATGAGTTTATAGAAATTGATGATCAAATATTAAAATCATTGATTTAAGACAAACAAAAACAACTAATTTGAATCTTAAACCTCGACTAAATATTCATGAGGCAAATCCTCTTAAAGACAGGTAAGTTGCCTCCCATATAGGTGATTACCAGATTTGCCCTTTGTACTGCTCAAAGTCATGCACCGGTACAGTTGTGGCAAGACCCGGCGGATCCGAGCCATTTGTCGTCCCCTGATCTGGTGTCGTCCCCTGAAACGTGTCGCGCCCCCCTAAACCCCGGTCGCGGCTCAGCCGCGTTTACTCGCTCAGGGGCGAAACCGTCATTCCCGACTGCCCGACTCGGCGCCGCCCATCAGTCCGTCCGCCCCAGAGGCCCCCCACCACCAGGTCTCCCTCCCTCGCATCCATAAAAGCAGCCCGAGCCGCGCGTGATCCCGACCGAGCTCGATCGAAGCTCTCCCTCTCCTCTCTTCTTCGGCGACACGCCTTCGTCACCGCCGCCGCCGTCGGCTCTCCTCCACTTACCAGAAAACCTTCTCTCTAAAATTCAAGGCGAGAGATTCCCACCCGCGATTCCTTCCACGCCGCCAGATTTGTGGGTGGGTGCTCCATTAAACCCAACCCGCGAGGGAGACGCGCGCGCTGCGCCGCCGAGGGGGAGTGGAAGTGCAATGGCGAGGTGGGGCGCCGCTCGGATGGCGGCGTGCGGGCCGTGGGGCCGCAACCGCCGTGTCGGCGCCGGTGACGCGTTCGAGGCCAGCGAGCTGTCGCGGGACGGGCGCAGGATGCCCGCGTGCGGGCCGTGGGGGGGCCATGGCGGCGGGGACACGGCGCTCGAGAGGGAGCTGTCGCGGGACGGCAGCCACTACAGCATCTCCAGCGCGATCCTCCCGTCGCTCGGCGCGCGGAGCAACCGGCGCATCAAGCTCCGCCGCTTCATCATCTCACCCTACGACCGCCGATACAGGTTCGCCCGCGCCGCGCGCTTGCCCCTCTTCTCTCTCTCTCTCTCTCTCTCTCTCTCTCTCTCTCGCTCTTCCCTATCGCCATCACAACTCTCGCCGCTACTTTGTTTCGATATTTTTTTTCGCAGTTTTTTGTGTACAGTCCTGCTATGCTGGCTGCATTACAGCTTTAATTTTGGTGATGGTCAGCGCAGAGGTGCTTTGTTTTTGTATTCATAGTTGGCAGTGAATTGGTTCGTTCTGCCTCTTATTAATTTCAACTAGTTGTTATATGTTGTCACGAAATAGATGGGTAATGGGTTGCTTATGAAATTCTGTTTTTTCCCCTCTATTTTAATATCTGCTTTGCTGCCGCAATTTTCTGCAAATTGTCTATAATGTGTTTTCGTGGAAGTGAGGAGTAAAGGTTTTTGTTTTCACTGTTCCTAGTTTGACCTCGACTAAATAATTGATTTGTTTGTTTCTTGCTTTTTATAGTACTCGTTATCTCTGCTTTAATATGGCTAATTCGATGGCTTGTGAGTGCTTTTTTTAGTTAATTCGATTTTTTTTCCTTGGGGAGAGACAAGAAAAGCGTGATTTTGATGCTGACGTTCCTGGATTTCTAGTACTCTCGTTTTGCGCTTCTTTACGCAATGCTTCGTTGTCATAAGAGCTCGCTCACGGAACTAGCATGGAAAACTTTTTTCTGATTTGTTTACTGCAATTATTTGCCGTTGGACGGACGAGGATTAATAACCTTGTATTTTAGTTATGGACTTAGTGGTTTTTCGAATTGTTCAGATTACCCTTTTCTTTGTCGGCCTCAATGACAGTCTTCTGCAATTTGAAGTTATTCTGTGCTATCATTGAATTAGTCTTTTTTTTTTGTCTAGTGAGAGTTCTGTTGTCCATTTATTATTTGATAGAATGATAGTATCATAAAATCGCATTACATGAATCTCCATTTTTCTTCGGATCACTCTTTCGGTGATAATCTTGTATGCACAGTATACAGTAAGTAGTACTGTAGTTTCTGTGGTACTTCTAGTTGCCACTTGCCACCGAGTTACGGCAAGTACATATGCAGTACCGTTGAATAAACAGAGATTACTTGCACAGGAATAAGAAATCGCGGAACTTTGAACGTAAGTCCAGTTAGCACCCTAAACTTTAAAACCGAACATCCAACTGCTTAAACTTTGCAACCCTGAAGTAGTTTTGGACAGTGGTTTCGTGTATTTGGATGCTTATAGTGACTAAGATGACATATTTTTATTTCGTCATTCCTTGGCCTCAAGTTATTATATTGTGATGTTATACATATAACGCCAGTTTATGGATTTCACAATATAATATAACTTCCATGCAAAGTTTAGGGGTATATGGACTTCTTCCTACAGGAATATACTGTTTTTCCTTTCTAAGCAGGGTGTTTTTGCTAGTATTAAGAGAAAATATAAACTTTGTAATAGTGAAATCAGAAGAATGAGTAATTCTAACATCTAATTGTTTATACTATGCAGAATATGGGAGACTTTCCTCATAGTTCTTGTAGTCTACTCTGCGTGGGTCTCACCGTTTGAATTTGGCTTCATTCGGAAGCCTACGGGGGCTCTAGCAACAATTGACAATGTGGTGAATGCGTTCTTCGCAGTTGACATCATTCTGACCTTCTTTGTAGCTTATTTGGATAAAATGAGCTATATGCTTGAAGATGATCCAAAGAAGATCGCATGGCGTTATAGTACCACATGGCTTGTTCTTGATGTGGCATCTACCATCCCGTCAGAATTTGCTCGCAGGATACTACCTTCAAAGCTCAGGTCATATGGATTTTTCAACATGCTTCGTCTGTGGCGTCTCCGCAGAGTCAGCTCTCTCTTTTCTAGGTATGTTGTTGATAGTGCACATACAGAAGATTCTATGCTATTCATTCTGTCGGTTCAACATTTCAATCTGAACATGACTGAACTCTGTTAAACTTATTAGTTATGCTAGTGCCACTGTGGCTGTGCCATTTTCACCTTTTCAAGCTGCGTGTTAAACTTAACCCTTTTCACTTTTTATAGGTTGGAGAAGGATAGGCACTTCAATTACTTCTGGGTTCGATGTGCAAAGCTCATTTGCGTAAGTGACTGTATTTATGTTATTTTCTGGTGAAGTTTTAATACTTTTAAGGAACAACATCTTATTTTCTTATCCTTGACATTGTAGGTCACACTTTTCGCTGTGCACTGTGCGGCATGCTTCTACTATCTTCTTGCTGATAGATATCCCGTCCCAACTTCTACGTGGATCGGCAATTACATGGCAGATTTCCATCAACGGAGCTTATGGATTCGCTACGTAACATCAGTCTATTGGTCAATCACCACTCTTACCACTGTGGGCTATGGGGATCTACATGCGGAAAATACAAGGGAGATGATCTTCAACATTTTCTACATGCTCTTTAACCTTGGTTTGACCGCTTATTTGATTGGTAACATGACCAATTTGGTTGTCCATGGCACCAGTCGTACTCGAAATTATGTGAGTTTTTTTTTGTTCGGCCTTCGGTTGATACTTACATATAACTGCTCTTTTAAAGTTCGATTCTAACGCGTAGTTTTTGTTATGTTTTGGACTAAAAGAGGGATACAATCCAAGCAGCAACAAGCTTTGGAGTAAGAAATCAGCTACCACCTCGGCTGCAAGATCAGATGATATCACATATTAGCTTAAAATACAGGACAGATTCAGAAGGTCTTCAACAACAAGAGATCCTTGATTCACTGCCTAAGGCTATTAAATCTAGCATTTCCCAATATCTGTTTTTCCATCTGGTTCAAAATGTTTACCTGTTTCAAGGAGTCTCAAATGATCTGATTTTTCAACTGGTAAGGCAATAGTTCTTTCTGTAGTTGCGTGCCGTTACAGAATATGCTTATCTGGTTCTTTTGCTTGATTTCGTTGTTAAGGTTTCGGAGATGAAAGCTGAATATTTTCCACCTAGGGAGGATGTGATTTTGCAGAATGAAGCACCCACCGACTTCTACATCTTAGTTTCTGGTAGTGTGGTAAGAATACTCTTTAATAACCACTTTGTTATTTCCAAGTTGATATAATACTATGCATCAGAGAGTGCAGTTGAAAAAGTTGGAGTAATTGAGCTAGCAATACTGATACAGTTTTAGTTAGATATATAAATGGTCATTCTGATATTCGAGTCACTTTTGCAGGAGTTGGTTGAGCATCAAAATGGTGCAGAACAGGCAAGATTTCTGTTGCTTTGAGACTTAATTTCAAGTGAACTTGTGCATCGATTGGTCCTTAAAACGATAATGTGGAATTCCGCAGGTGGTACAAGTGTCTAAGTCAGGAGATGTTGTTGGAGAAATTGGGGTTCTTTGCTATAGACCTCAGCTATTCACAGTTCGAACAAGATCCTTGTGCCAGTTGCTGCGTTTGAATCGTACAGCTTTTCTCAGCATTGTTCAATCCAATGTTGGGGATGGAACTATCATAATGAACAACCTTATTCAGGTCTGCCATTAATTTGTTGCTGTCTTCTCTCTAACATTTATCTCATATTTGCATCCGTTGTAAGATTTTTCATATTCAGAGTGTTAACCTGGCCAATGAAACTAATTCTGTAGTAACTCCTAAATCGAACCCCTCTGGAACCTGCATCATCTTGCTTAACAATATGTGAAGTTAAACTAGTATTCCCTCATATAGCCACTAGATCATCTTAAACATTGAAATTGTTTATTCATGTCAACTGTTCCGCGACTATCAGACTTGATGTTCACTGTTGTCTGTTGTGATCTGGTTAAGGGTTGTCTATTTAGTTTTTGCTTCATTGACATTTATCATGCCTTTATGTTGTGCAATATTATGAGCACTACTGAGGTCTACTTTTTTTCTGACGCAGTTCCTTAAAGAGCAGAAGGAGAACAGTGCAATGGCAGGTGTCGTAAAGGAGATAGAGAGCATGCTAGCTCGGGGAAATCTGGATTTGCCTATTACACTCTGTTTTGCAGTAACTAGAGGAGATGATTTTCTGTTGCATCAACTTCTTAAGCGTGGTATGGATCCAAATGAGTCAGATAATGATGGGCATACCGCACTGGTCAGTATAGTCAACTATACATATCTGTGTTGTTTATTTTCTATATGGACTTTTGCTGACCAAGAAAGTTATCTCTTTCAATGCTCATGATTAATAACAGCATATAGCTGCTTCCAAAGGAAACGAGCAATGCGTCAGGCTTCTATTAGAATATGGAGCTGATCCAAATGCCAGAGGTATGCCTAAAACTAGAACTTAGACAGTTTTTACTCCTAATATATGCTACTAGCATCATACCCAGTTGTAAGGGATGAATGAAATGAACACATGGATCATTTTATATCGAACTCTGCAATATGGCGTAGCCTCACATGTATAGTCGAGGCTAATCTATTGCTTGCAAAATTCCTTTTGAAATTTATTGATTTACACAATAGAACTTGCTCCGTGTAGGACACTAGCAACCATGAGTGATGAGTCTTATGCAGATTTCAAACACCTCCCACTGATATTCCTTGATTTTTTTTTTTCCATTTTCCAGACTCAGAAGGAAAAGTTCCACTATGGGAAGCTCTGTGTGAGAAGCACGCCGCCGTCGTGCAACTATTAGTCGAAGGCGGCGCCGATCTCTCGTCGGGTGACACGGGCTTATACGCTTGCATCGCTGTGGAGGAGAGCAACACCGAGCTGCTCAACGACATCATCCACTACGGCGGCGACGTGAACAGGGCTCGCAGAGACGGAACCACCGCCCTGCACCGAGCCGTCTGCGACGGGAATGTCCAGATGGTCGAGCTCTTGCTTGAACAGGGAGCCGACATCGACAAACAGGACGACAACGGCTGGACCCCGAGAGCTCTCGCCGATCAGCAAGGCCACGACGACATCCAGCTCCTGTTCCGGTCGCGCAAGTCGGCGAGCGGCCACCATCACATCCCAAGCTCCACCACCACCAGGGTGGCCCCGGCACCGGCACCGGCGCCGTCGCTGATCGGGAGGTTCAACAGCGAGCCAATGATGAAGAACATGATCCACGAAGACGGCGACCTGCCCAGCCGGGTTCTCCCCGAGAAGCTCCGGAGGAAGCGGGTTACCTTCCAGAACTCCCTGTTCGGGGTCATCTCGTCGTCGCAGGCGCAGCGGGAGACCGACCACCCGCTCTCGAGGGGTGGCTTCGCGGCGACGGGCTCCCCGAACCCGAGCAGCGGCAGCCGCAACGCCGTCATCAGGGTGACGATCAGCTGCCCCGAGAAAGGGAACACCGCGGGGAAGCTCGTGCTCCTGCCTCAGACGCTGGAAATGCTTCTCGAGCTCGGTGCGAAGAAGTTCGACTTCGCGCCAACCAAGGTTCTCACCGTCGAGGGCGCCGAGGTTGACGAGGTGGAGCTCATCAGAGACGGCGATCATCTTGTGCTCGTCAGTAATTACTGGGATGCAGAGAAGATGAAATGCAAGAGGTAGTAAGGGACTAATGTTTTTTTTTCTTTTCTTCTTTTTTTGTTGTTTACTGTTGATTTCCAAGAAAGGGGAGGTAGAATTTACCCCAAGTTCAACGGTTAGCAATGAATAACTGGAAATCATTGGTATAGTTATTCCACCGTGAAGAGATGGTGAAATTGTGTTACGTCCAGTGGTCGTAAGTATATAAGCGTAAGCATTTGAATTTGTTATAGCGTGTTATGATGTTTGTCTGTTTTTGTTTTAGATGGCAAGTTGATCTGCTGGCATGTACAGTTTTACGCTTTTCTAATTTTTGAAGGAAAAGTCCAAACAAAGTACCCGTGTGCTTCATTATTATTCTCACCTTCACATATTGATTTGGGTGATTTTAACTCATGGAATCAACCTTCCGTTGGAACTAAACAGTTATGTACTGAATGTTTTACTCCCCTGTCCTAAAATATAACTCAAATTTTGGGGCGGAGGTAGTTTAGCATCTTTGCCTTTAGAGAAATGAATTTTTGGAAATGATGCTTTTACCACCATACCAAGCTGCGTCACGGATTATATTAAGTAGGAAACAATTTTGGGGAACGATATAGTGGAAACAAATTACTAAAAATATTTAATTAAATAAATTAAAATTTTAACAAATTTTGGCTAAATTTTAAAAAATGCTATATTCAGAACTTACAAATTGTGAGAATCATAAACATTTGAGAGGAAAATGAATGAAAATTTCAAAAAAAAAAGTTAAAAATCAAACCTTTGTATTTGAACAAAATTTGGCTGAATTAAAACAATTCTATATTGAGGTGTCCTGTCTGTGGAACATCATTGTACATCATGCTCATCTATGAAATGTTGACAACTTCACATGGTAATGTAACATCGAAAAGGGCAATGACAATTTAACACAAGCTATAGACCCAAAAACAACAAAATTCCAGAAAATGTTCTTCCAATAGAAGATAGAAAACAGATCCTGCTGCCAACTGGCACAAATACATACTCCTACGGTACCAACCGCATTCTTTTCCTGAAAAACGCATTCTCGGCAGCCCAATGCTGTCAGTCTGAGAGATGCACAAAGGACGGGCATGTCATTTCCGGTAATGAGCTACTAATAGTAGGTAGTAGTACAGTAAATTAAAACACCAACTCGTCACAGCTGTTCAGATTTCATCCAAAATTTGCTCCGCTGAAATGTGTAGTCAGTAACCTCTGTCCTTCCTAGTTAGCTGATATATGACAGCTGGAGCTGGAGTAGACATGAACTGAACACAGCAAGCCTGTGCTGTACAGATTCAACTTGCTTAATTGAAATCATTCGGAGGTATCATTACATGGGGCAAAAAAATTAGAGGAGCTCTAGGAACCCTTGAGATTTTGGGTCAGGCTCCACTACTGCACTACATTGGCTCACACAAACTCACACCAACTAGAGAGATCTACTCAGTGTAGAGGACAGAAGGACAGGAAGAAAGGCAAAACGAAAAGAACTAGTATGCTACAACCTTTGCAATGAATCATCTGATGACACCAGTCCTGATATGAATGGAGAAAGAGCTGAAAGCAATGCCTTGGGACACTCCTCATGTGGCAAATGCCCACAATTTGATATTGTTACCAGCCTCTGCAAAATAACAAGAACTCATTGGCACAATGTATGGAGCAACCCTAACGGGGAAGTAATATAGAGTATCATGCAAGAGTCCTCTTCAGAAGCAGATTCACTATACTGAGGCAGAGGAACTGAAGATTACTTACAGAATTTACTAGCCTTGAAGCCATTACTTGCGTTGACTTCGGAGAAACAAGAGCATCCTCAGAGCCTGCTACAACCAGAACAGGGAGGTCTTCCACTGATCTTAGTAAATCTGCTGCTCTTTTTGATGATAGGACAGTCGAGAAAGAAAGACGTCCTACTTCATGGAGAGCCTCATCCCAGCCTTCAACAAATAGTGGAGCCTAAATGTAAAAGCCCATTTCAAGTCAGTTCGTAGTTCATGTTCACAGAATAAATGAAAGGATGCATGTTAAAACATTTAATTTAGAATCAAGGAACAGGAAGACAATAGATAACTAACAACATGCAAGAGAAGTTTCAATTTCCTTGCATTAAGACAATATGTGGTGGAATGATAAATAGATTATTTGCAAATGATATAACGCTCCCTACGTGCTTTGAGTGACCGAACTCTTCTAGAGAGAGATTGGATGCTAATGGTTTGACAAGACACTGAAGGGAATGAAAATTATTAAAAGTGTATACCTTGTAGAGGTTCAAAACATCTGTTGTTAACTTGGTGGCATCAAACCATGCCCGTCTATTGATCACCTGAGTGATTTCAGTACGTAGCAGTGGCCGTACCATGTGCTTTTTCCTTAGAGGGGTATGCAGGAGTATACGAGCAAATGCAGGAATGACTTCTCTTGATAAGCTCACACCTATAAGCACAACTCCCTTCACTTCAACCTAAGAAAAAACAAGGAGGCATTTAAAACTATTATTACCAAAATGATAAACTTTCATTAAGCAAACAATATGATAAGCTACTAAAGTTCACAAAAGAAACATGAACAGAAGGTCACAAGGCAGTTACCTTTCTTGAATCTCCAGATGCTCGCAACTTTTCTGCAGCTTTTAGGGCAAGCAAGCCCCCATCGTCATGACCAACTAAAACCACAGAGCGTAAGCCCATGTCTGAGCAAAATGAAATAAGAAGATCAACCTGCAGAAGGGCATACAAAGTGTTGTTCTTAAAGAAGTTCTGAGTTTTCCAAGTACAGTGAGGAAATATAGCGTTAATGCTGCAGGAAAATGTTTTGCAATCATAACTGGATATAGTAATATTAATTAATAGATTAATAATTGTTACAGTAGAAGAGCATTCCCTTAGATGATGTCAGTAATATAGAATATTTGTAAGACAGGATGTATCTAAGAGAAAAAAAACTTCACAAGATTGTACTCAACTATTTGTAATAGGAAAGCAGTTGTCACACAGAAATATGGTACATAGGAGACATCATCCCAAAGATAAGTATCGTTCTAAGTGAAAACACATGCAGTAACATATTTACATTCAGTCAGTCATGCTTATAACAAATTCCATGGGATGGGTATGAGAACATTAGGGCAAGTGCTTGCAGCACTTGCTGCTATTGGGCAGTGCGTAAACTAGTATATGGTAAGAAGAATCACCTGTGACCCAAGCTCATATGGATTAGGTAGATTCTTGTCTTCCCAATCCTTTCTGCGAGGTCGAGATGTTAAACCCCATCCAGGGCGATCGAAGGCTAGCACAGTGCAACCCACTTGACGAGAAAGCAAATTTGTAACGTGTCTCCACGAGAACACCCCACCTCCAAACCCATGCACCAAAACAACAGCAAATTTCCCCTGTTCTCCAGCCTCAAGATCAAATCCCATAGGCTTCAAACATACATCAGCACTGCCATCATCAACAGTCAGAACAGGGGTGTCATCCGACAAAGTTGGAGAGGTCACTGGCTCTACCAACAATGGTGCATATAGCGATGTCTGATGGTATTGATGGCTGAAGCTCCTATTCAAAAGACGACGGGTATTAGTGGAAGCTGATGGTGGGCTATCATGTCTCTGTCTTCTAGGAGAAATGCTTGCTGAAATAACATCATGATGGATTTCTGGAAAAGTGTCTGTAGCTGAAGATATGCAACTCGATGGATCAGAAAGTTTGTAATGCACAGTGATCCCCTGGCAAGCAATGAACATGCTATCACCGTCTGCAAGAAAACTGATTGGAATATCCCTATCGTCGTGAGCAACAGATTTTCTCTTCGTCTCACTGTCACTCCTTGAATAAAGTTTTCCACTGTATGGTGTGGGAGATCGAGGAGTCTTGTAGCATCCAGGATATGCATTCCTGTATGCCAGAATCTGAAAAAAAAAAACAGTACAACAACCCATGAAAACATCAAACATTGCAAAAGACAAGCATAACGGATGCAAGAAAATACTAGCATACATGACCCAGTTTCTACAATTGATCACTTAGTGAGATTTAGAAGGCAAACGGATGTAAGTCATACCGATTCAGGGTCAATGCCATGGATAAGTAGCTTCCGCCGAGCCCTGCAGCTTGTCCTGTAAGCGACGACAACATGGCCAAGAGCAAAGACCAAGGAGGAAAGGAAAAGCACCGGCATTCCCGATAGCTTCTTGAGACTGAGCTTGTGATCCGCCAATGACGGCGAGAGCTCAGGCCCAATCTCCTGCGCCGGACTGTAAACGCTGGCCTTAATAAACAAGATGAGCAGAGAAGCCAAGGAACAGCAAGTTGCTGTTCCAAGGTACGGGCCATGGGAGAGACCAGAAGCATCAGACATGAGGTATACACCTGCACGAGCAAACATTGGATCTGTTAGTCGCATCTGGTAGTTTTTCTCCCCAAATCCGAGTGCGGAAATTTGTTGGCGCGCACTTCAAACTGCCGGCAAATAGTAGGCAACAGATTCAGCAAATTTATTACTAATTCAGCAAATCAAATGACGGGATTTAACTGAATTCAAATACGGAAAGTGAACAGAATAGCAGGCAACAGATACAAAATCAGATTAATAGATTTAGAAATAGACAGGTTTTTTTTTCACGAAAGTGTTCATCCTTTCGTCTACGAATGAAGACAAGCACAGAAGTAGCAAGAACTGTAGCTTTCAAATGGACAAATCCCCATACATAAAGGGAAAAAAATTAAAGAATCTTGAGGGAAATCCCATATCCCAAAATACAATGAAATTAGAATATTAAAAAAATAAATAACTCACATAACCAATGCAAAAATTCTCAGAGGATGAAAAGAAATCCAACTTATACGAACATATTCCCCAATATCCTCGAGTTGACACTAGTCGACACCTGCGAGCGCATTAGAACAGCAATGAGGGGAAGCTAGTCGCTGCTTACAGGTAATGACGACGGATCGAGCGATGGAGACAAGCGGTATGTCCACGAGCGAGCTCCGGAAGCCGTAACGCTCGAGGTGGCCGCGCAGGCCGTGGCAGCGGAGGCACCCGAGACGCACCTCGAGCCACAGCGCCACGGCCACGTCGCCGGCGGCCACCAGCGCCGGCGCCGACGCCATCAGCAGCGACGCCACCATGGCCACCATGAACCACGCCGTCTTCACCCCGCGCCGCGCCCTCTCCACCCACCCCTTCCCGCCCGCCGCCATCTTTTTTCACACCCCCACCTCACTCCGGCGAGCGCGGAACCGCCGCCGCCGCGCTCCCAACTCCGGCGATCGCCGGCGGCCGAGTCTACGGCCCAGCACGCATGCGACGAGGGTGTCCCGGCCCCGGCGAGACGACGGTTTTGGCTCCTCCGCCGCGTTGGGGAGAGAGACGATGAGAGTGGGATGGATGCGCAGGGAAGAAACGGAGGTGAAGCGGAGGAGAGAAGAGAGGAAGAAGAGAGAAGGCGTGGTCGAGTACTACTTATGGGGGTAATGGCACAGTGCTTGACGGCTGGTGAATTGTGAATACTTGGTGCGTTCCACCCCTACTTTTTTTAACTTACCACCGCACGCTTTTTAAACTATTAAACGGTATATTTTTTACAAGAAATTTCTATAAAAAAGTTATTTAACAAATCATATTAATCTATTTTAAAAGAAAAATAGCAAATATACGTACTAAAATGGTTTGCTCCCAACACAGCCGAACAAACGCGCCCTGACCTTTGTGTCTGCTAGTAGTAGTCCTCCAGTACTTACAACTGGGTCGCAGCTAATCACATTGTTAACTCTGCTAACTGAACGGTAGGAGGAGAGGAGCCAGTTGCTTATGTTGTCTGCATGTTCTGGTTTCCTCCTTGTGTTGATGTTTGGGTTCTCTCCTCTCTTTTTTTTTTCTGTCCATCCTGCTGTCATTCACAGCAGCAGGCTTTTGCATTTGGACAGATAGGGGTTTTCAGTTACAACAGAATGTTGCTTTGTAGGTGTGTCATGTGTGTAGATTTAACAAGAAAAATACACCCTATCTCTGTAGGCGGAAAAGCCCTGCTTGCAACAAGTTCAGACTTCAGAGTTGTACATGGTATATCTCCAAAGAAAAAAGTTGTATACATAGTACGGAGTAGAGTAGTACTTGTTAAAATACAAACAACGAAACAAGTCTAGAAGGCATACCTGGCTTGGTTCCCCTTAATTTGTAAGTCCATTTTGTGCAAGTAATACGATATCAAAATGAACTCGACAGATACCATTATTGACAAGAATACACGGGCAGTAAATGATTTCATATCATATTAATGCACAACATTCCCTCTGTTTTAATTCCCAAGTTCCAAATCTAATCCTAGTGGCATTTCCACCGCTGTCTATCGAGATTTTCCCACGTGCCCACTACTATTTCCTCTTCGGTGAAACTCCTCTCCCTCTTCTCCAACGAGATTCCAAGAGCTCATCAGAAGAGATGGGATTTCCCGCCTTGGTGCGGCAAAAGGAGGCGGTCCTATCGCCTACTATGCCTATGGTCATCCGGTGCTGCCACCACTAACACGGACCCCGGCCGGCCCGGCAACCGCAGCACGGCAGCACAGTGGTAGTGCCCCGCCGGCCCGCACGGTCGCCGCCTCGCGCGGCAGCACGGGACGGGGCCATGCAGCCGACGAGGAGCAGAGCACGCGACGGGATCGCGGCCGTCCGCTGCTCGCGTCTCGGCGATCCACTGCCCTCCGGCTGGCATGGCCGGCCAACTCCGCCAGCCCGCTCCACTGGAGATACGGCGCGGGCCAGGGCTCCAGCGTCGCCCAGCACATGCGCCTACCCCGGCTACCCCAGAGGAGCGGACCCCGCATCCAGCGTGGAGTGATTCACGCGTTGGGCCCACCACCCCCCGCTCCCGTGGCGTATCACGTAGTATATGGTTTAGTGTATCGCCGTATTCTGTTCATAATGTTGGAGGAGCCAACAGGGGTTTCTTTTTTTTTTTGCCTTTTTCTTTTCTTTTTATATTTCCTCGCTTTTCGTTGGAGACACAGGTGAGTTCTCGTCTCGTCTCGTTTTCGATGCTTTCCGATGTGTATTTTTGCTGCGTTGAACAAGTTTTGTTTAGTGCTGATCCGTGGTGTCAGTGTGTAGACTGACACCGCTGGTCTCCATAATGTTTCGGATTGGATGCATAACCACTGTTCCTGTACAGCTAAGCTGGAGTCTGCCCCTCATGATTAACAATAATTCTTACGGGTGATAGTTTATGCATGGGGCTTCAACAGAGATTGGTTGGCAAAGCATGATTCGGATATAGAAAATTTCTTAGTTTGAATAATGGTTTTTGTTATTTCTCCGGAGGGTAGTACTAGTATTTTAAGTGAGATTGCATGATTGGTATGAAGCAGCAACCTTAATTAAAGCAATGGACTCTTTGTAAAAGAATAGGATAGCTTAGAGATTCTCAGATAGAATTCATCAGTAATTGTGGATTCTTTTATCTTGTGTTAATATTTATTAGTTTATGTTTACTTATATTATGTGAGTATGTGCTGAGTGTGTTCATGTGTGAGCTTTGTGCCTTTGTAATAATTGGTTGTAACTTGTCGAGTAAAGACCGGAATGTTTATTCCATTACCTTAAAAAAGCTTGGCACCTTGGAGTTTTAAATCATCGAAGGTAATGTGCGCTCCTTGGAAAAATACTAAATTAACGATTTTACGGTACTACGATTCTACCAAGTCAAAACAATATCGATCACATCTAGTATCCTAATTTTCATAGTACCACGGTATTACTATTCATTTTCACATGATCCTGTGAAATCTTAGGTGGTATTTTGATTCTACGATCACTATGATTCTACCGAATATTATTTAAAATAAGGTGAATTAAAAATAATGTGAATAAATATGCTCACGTTTATATAAAAACCAAATAAATTTATCAAAATCAATATTATATGCTTTAATTTATACAATATATTATATATTTTATAAAAAATATGTATTTTCTAAAATCTAATAATATCTCGATTCCATGATACCATAAATCAAAAAATCTTACCTAGTATCTCCATACTAATTACCTTGTTCATGATTACTTCATCCAATCCAATTATAGCTTTGAAAGTCAATTCCAAAGCAAGATGCAAAGATTTTCATTTCTGATGCCGCTATCAAGTGGTACACACAACAAATTAACTTCTTTTTTTGCCTAGTGCATTATCCTATATGAAAACGCTCGCTGAAAAAGTGTTGGAGAATTGGGGGAAAACTTAGCGTCTGTTAATAGTAGAGATCGAAGAAAATTGTGAGAAAACATGTGCTCTAAGATATTCGAACTCAGGGAGGTACGCCTATACGCAATGGCGGATCCACCATAGGGGTTGTGGGGTCTTTAGCTCCCATTACCGGCGTTGCAACCATGGGAGCTCAATGAAACCTCCACTAAAATTTTATATCATACATCCATTACAAGAGGGGCTACAGTTACTCCTGTAAACGCTTCCTAGATCTGCCCCTGTTGGTACGCTACTTCTAGCCCCGTGTATTTTCGTCCTTTGAAAATGCTCAATTAGTTGTAGCTTTGGATGAACAAGTTGTCTTTGTCGTTGACTCCAGGATGATTATATTACTGGGTTAGATAGGCGTTTACCACTAACGTGATAGTACCAGAATGTTTATATCTGGAAATATCAAGCAAGTTAGTTGTAAGAGCAAAATTAATGAAGGAAATACATACGAACAAAAATCGTATAGAGTGCTACTGTTCATCCTGTGGTTTTGTAGGATTAGAGCACAAGAAAAGAATGGGAAAAAATACTTTGGGATAATTTCAGGGGAATTCAAAGGGAAACTAACATCCATCCTGAGCTCTTTTTTTTCTATTCGGTGTTTGGGTTTGAAGCAATGTGCAATTGTTCTCTAACTTTGGCCTTATGGTGCATGTATTAAATAAAGCATTCTTGGCTCTAGGTTTTAATCCGTTTTCTAAAAAATATAAAACCATTCAACACATTTCAATTTTTTGTTAACTCAATAGTCAACATTTCGTACATTTTTTTGCCGGCTATCCAAATAATCATACTATTTTTTTAATTTGGAGTAAAATGCATGGAGGGTCATTCAAGTTGTTTATGTATTTCATATATGTAACTCTACTTTCAAATGCATTAATGTGAGTTAAATGAGTCATGCGCTCATCTAACTATCAACGTGAGCACTACACATGGCATGCCATCTAGTATTGAAAAAATTACTTCCGAAAATGTGCAGATCTAACAATATAATTGAGTGGAAAAATGGTGAAAATGGAAGCTACTAGGGTTTGATAGCAACTTAGAGAGGACTGGGAACTAGAACTCGTCAAAACAAGCACAAGTGAAATGATTTGGTTTTACTAATTACGGGTATAGCCAATTGGTAGTGTTGTGAGAAAGAGAAAATATACAACGGGTTTTCTATACCTTTCTAGATGTAATTTTTTTAATCCTGTGTGTTGTGTCATGTATACAAGGTATACTCGTGTAGATAGTTAGATAGATAAGATTTACTTAACCCACATTAGTGACCGACATGTACATTTTCAAAGTAGAGTGACTTATCTAACACTTCTAAACAAATTGGATGACCCTCCATGCATGTTATTCTATATTTTTCTATGTTTTCCAATCATTTTTTTTTGCATGTGCATTATTGTCTTATTTCTATATATTTGTTTCATATTTTCACATTAAAGAAACTTAGCATTTACAACTTCAAATCTCAAATTAATGGACACTTAAAATATGTACAGCTAGCAACAGATGTACCACGCACGCGAAGCTTGTTCTTGCTAATTTCCACCTAAAAGGAAGTACCCAGCGGCGACTGTTCAGCATCAACTATTCAACTGTAGCACCTTTCAGCCGCAGTAGTACGTCCACTAATCACGGATCCAATGCCATGTCCACTAGTAGCAGCTGGTTCAGTAAGAAACATTTTTCAGATTAAAAATGTCATTTTTTTTCCCGAACTGATCATCAGGCTCATTATACTTTGCCAATGGTACTACGTGTCAGTACTGGGAGTAATTAGGACTGTATGACTGTATAGTAGCAGCACGGAAAAATGCAGAGTAAATTAGGAGTGTTGTCGACTAGGAGAGGCTCGTCAGCGCATGTCGTATTTCAGCATTTGTCCTCACTCCTACTCCTGTACTAGAGTAGGAGTACAAGAAAAGAATAGGCCAAGGGTACATCCGGGAGTTTGGACGAGCGAATCGACCGTGCGACCGTATACATAGTACATGCAACAGTATGCGCCGGCCGGTGAGTGGGTCGGCTGGTCGAGTCGAATCGCGGTCGGACCGGAGCCCAAAGGAAAAGCTCGTCTTTTCATACGCATTGACAACTAGCCCGTAGAGCGGCATCGAACTGACATGGTGGGGCCTCATAGTTTCAGGGCCCACAAGTCATCGATGAAGAGCAAGGCTTCAACCTCGTGCCCCTGGAAAGGTATAGGTGGGGACGCGGCCGAAAGGCGCTCCTCCTCGGGGCGCGTTCGAGGTAACGGTAACGGCCAAAATCATGGGGCCAGCGCGGCAGACTCGAGGCCCCCCAGGGGGCTTTCCTGCAGCTGACGTGTGGGCCCCTGGTTGCAGGTCCCGCCGCACACGTCAAGTCACCCGTGGAGAAATCTAACGATGCCCGGCTGTACAAGCCGTTGCACACGGGAATTTTGAAGGACAGGCCACGGGGTGAATAACTCGCCTCTCACTCTAGACTTGCATGACATGTAGGTCCACCTATAATGGGGCCTACCTGCAATTGAGTGAAGATGGTAAACATGGTGAGAAGAACCACGAGAGAGAACGGCAGTCACGAGTTCGGCAGCGCGCGTGGAAAGAAAGTGAAAAAAAGCTTCTGCCGAACACACACACAGAGAGGGGGGAGAGAGAGAGAGAGACAGGTGCCCTCACTGACAGTGTCAGGTCCTCTGTCAATTTGCACATAGGGATCCTCACCCAAAGGTGAAAAGGAGGCCACAATTTGCAATTTGCACATATAGTTTTTTTTTTACTCGTTTTGCTTTACCGATTTACTCGAGCATTGCAGCCACCACTTTGCCTCAAAAAACAGTTAGACATCGTACTCCTATTGCTAGTGCATTTCCGTAGTACTCTACATTGCAGACTTGCCGTATTTTTTGTAAACCAGATCATGATGATGGCAGACTTATCTGTTGCCCGTGGAGTAATTGTTATTTTGGTATTTTAGCTTATTACCGTCTCCACCCCTAAAATATAGCAATTTATAACCTTTATTATTTATCCTAAAATATAACAATTTTTCCACCAACGTTCTATTCCCAATCAATTATAACCTTTTATCATTCAATTTTCTCACATACCTTCACATTTGAACCAATCACCACTTCACCATTCAATTTCCTCACATACCTTCGCATTTGAACCAATCGCAATCTTACCCTATTTAATTCTACCAACTTTCTTACTATCCATATCCAACACTATAAATCTTTATATTCTGAGATGGGGAGAGTAAAGAATAAAAATTAATTTAATGGTAAAACTTTATATACGTGTTCGTAACGACTCAAAAGCTAATACTTAAATAAACTACGTAAAAAAAAATCAAATTTAAGATTGAGTTTGAAAATTCGAATTTTAATTTTGACTTTGGCTTTGCCGTATTTGTGCAACCGATGGAACCATCGGTTTTTAGTTACATTGGGTTCTAGTAGAAGTTATATCGCCGTTGCCTCAAAGGGTAGAATTAATACGGGCCAAAAAGCTAGTGCCTGGATCGGTGGCATGTGCTCTTCGCGGTCGAGATTCATGTGTGGGCGCACCGCGCACGCAACGCCGCACCCTGAAGCCACGCAACTTTGTACTACTGTGCTCCATATCTTAGATTCCACGTACGGCTGAGCGCACCACCAGCAGGAGCAGGACCGTTGCTCGCACATGGAGATAGAAAGACCGGTCAATCAGGCATGAGATCCAGATCGTTCCGCCCCGGCTCCAAAAACATTCAAAAAAAAACTGGATCCAATGGTAGTCAGCATCGCCATCATCGTCATTACCAATATTTAAGCATGCCCAATACCGTCACACCAAGTGGTATAGTAGTAGCAGTACGGCTTAAGCCATCAGAGAGCCCATGATGCAGGGTCAATGAGGCCACGGAAACGCTGCTGATCCACGAGCCGTCCGGGGAGGGAAGGACATGGCCGGTATGCATGCTGCCAGCACGGTGAGTAGCTCGATCGTACCGGTTACAGTAACGGGAAGCAGGGCCGCCGCCCGTGCCGTGCAGTGGTGCACGTAAGCGCGCGGCGCGCCACAGATTCATCGCTGTACGCGCACGGGACGTCGTAATCTGAGACGCGCTGCACGCCTGCACGTACGCGATCGCGCGACACCACGCGATATCGCGGGGCAATCTAGCCATCGCCATCGACCATCGATCGTAACGCTGGACTAATGGGAACAGCGGCCGTATGAGAGCGTGCAGGACAGGCCGACCGGCATGATGCGACCAACAGCAATTGAACGGTGAGGGAGCTTTGCTCGGTTGTCTGGCTCTGGCTGGCCTCAATTTTGTTGGGGGTGTGCTTCAATGCTGTGGTATTGTGGCACGGGATTTTGTATCTCAATTGTTGCATCAACACATTGTCTTTCTCTCTTTGATGCTACTGTGGGAACTTATAATAAATGATTATGCATCCTCATGTGCAACGGTTGGAATATTATTATTCCATTTTCAAATATGCACTAGGATAATGGTAGGGAGTGTGTGGTTTCAACCCTGAAGTTGTGTGTTCAATCCCCAACACACTCATATTTTTTCTTAAAATATGTTTGAATAGATGTCTCTCTACAAATCTCTTTTTTAAAAAATCTATTGGTATATGTGGGCTCACTCTTCAATTGTGTTTGACGTAGAGGTGGTAATAGTAATCACGCTTACACAAACCCTCGATAGAAGGGTTATTGATGCAACAATAGTCACTAATGGCAAATACATGATGAGCGCGTATGTGAATAGTGGTGTATGTGTACCACGTACATCTTTCATGCGGTAAGAAAAATATAGGAGAGATGACATACAGCAAAATAATTTTGGTTTATATACCATTTCCCCTAAAATAGCAAAATGACAATAGAACAAAAACAGAACAACTTGCTTTTGAGGAAAATAAAAGGCTTGCAGTTGTTTACAAGCAGTATGAGCCCGAGCTGACCCACCGGTAATAATAAACCACCTCAATAAAACTAGATGAAGTAAGTTTCAGTTTTGGACACTTAAAATGATGTTTAGTTAATGAGGTACTCGTTAGTAGCAAACAATCTGAACTGTTGATCTCATTCGATCGAAGGATTCAAATTGCTTTCTATTACCACCTTAGTTAGCGGTAGTAGAAATGTGGAAAGGTATTATTTACCTAAAATATAAGTATATAATTATCATTTAACAGTGACTAAACTTTTTTCGTTCTTTTTTGGTTTTTTGATGGAATATAAGCAATGCCAGCATAATGGATAACCACATATCATAAATGATAAAGTCACTTGTAATTATTGTATTAATAAATTACTAATTTACCCTTAATATTACTGGTAGTATAATACTATAAGTAGAGGAGTACTGGAGTATCACTTTCATTCAGTTGGATCACCCTAGTTCCGGTAATACAGCTTGGCTAGTGTCAATGGGACTAAATGAGGTGTCATCTAGAATTAAAAAAAGAATTATGTGAGAACATAACGTAAATTAAGAGGATGACCTTTGGTATCATTTTTTTTTTTTGAAGAAAGGCATTTGGTACAATTGTTTCTATGTGACATGATAGATATGAAAACTATATATTGGAAGTGTCCCAACAACTCTTTTTCCATGAAACTCAGTTATACATATGTACAATTAATTCTTGTATTGAGGGGGTTCTTCTTAGGTCAATCTGTAATTAATTATTTGGAACCTAAACTTAGGTTAGGTGCTTGCCAAGCAAGCACACTCTGGACAAATAGCATAAATCAGCCCTAAAGTAGTTCTATCCAATCTTCAATCATGTGTCATATTGGATACATGGACAGGTAAGAAAAAGATTGTGTCTGGATCATCGCCCTGTCATGCCCACTAAAACAGGTTGGTGGAAGGGGAGCCCATGTACCCGGCCATAACCCATCTCATCGAGTTATACGATCTCTCGTCTTTACAAGGACAGTGAAATTAATTAATTAATTAATTAGAGTGGATTTGTCAAAAGTGATTGATCTTTTCAGTTGATCCTATTGGTTCTTTGTTTAAAGGTTTTCACAGAAGAAGTTGGATCATGGTCTGGCAATGCAATTTGTGTCTAAAAAATGATGATGCATCGGTGGAACCGTGAATTCATGCCTAGGGCAGGATTATATCACTTTATGGAGCCTTGAGTCCACTAAACATGGCACCAATTGGTTCACTTCATAGCAAAAGAGAAATGTGGCATAAAAAACGACCATGTTGCAAACATGTTATTATGGTCATAAAACTTGGCAATAATCAGCTTGTACAAATTAGTAATTGCTTGGGACCAAGATACAATTCATCATGGGGACCAACGTGAACATTAATTGGCTTAAACCTGTGTAATACTCCCATGATGCATATTATTAGACCATTAAAACACATTCACGCTGATCGATAGAATCTGTGTCATCAAGCATCAAATTTATAAAGAAAGGTCAGCTACAAGTATCCTTGTGGTTTACCATGATCCATGAATATGGATTGAAGAACGAATAAATCTGATGGAGCAAGTACTACTGATGGACAGTACCACACCTCAATTTACCCGTGTAGTCATTTGCAGTTTGCAAAAAAATATACGATACAACCGATGCATAAGTTGGAAAATCAGTGCCACTAAAATTTGTTTTTCATGTGTGTAGTACCATAGGTGCGCGCGTGGTTGTCTTTCATATGACTAAATAAAATTGTTATTTTTTATATTTTTGGAAGAAAAATAAGATCCTTCCAACCTATTTGAGGAGTAAAAGCAAGGCCACGTACTGCATATAAAATATTTTTCTTAGAGAGTAAAAGTTTTTATTCTACTCAACCAATTAAAGCCTATCAAATACTACTATATATCATGTACTAAGAAAAGAAATCCAACAAAACAAGATAAAGCTGGAATCAACGAAAACGAAAATTCAGAAAGAACAGGAACATATCATTTTCGAAGGACGGGCAACAAGGCTTGTCGACTCGACAGATGTAGCCGAAAAGCCTACCACATCAATTTTCCATTTGAAAATTGTCTATCTGTTGATCTGTAACATCTGCAACAATGCTAAACCACGGCAACAGTGAAAAATCAAACGGATTTCCCTAGCATAGAGCCATAAACCGTTCATATATATATACTTTCCTGATGAAGTTGACAAGAAACTTCAATTAACTGACAGTACCACGGCCAGACATATTGAAAATTCTGGCTTATAATTCCAGCCTCATCTTCTTTAATCACAGGTTACATGTGCGTACGGCGCGGTGTACACATGAATCTACAGATGTCACCTTTACAAGAGAAGCTCTTAACTGCCCTGAATCATGATGATCATCTACCTAGATTAGTAGATATTGTTAGTTGCTTCAAAATTAAATCACTGGCTCTCGTCTGCTACAAATACAGTTCAATTTCTTTTGTCTTGTCCAATGCAAAGCTCCAAGAGCATGAACTTAACCGAACTGTGTGGTTGGTAGGTTAGAGATTTTACAATGGTGTGTGGAGGCTACTTTCCACATGGTCCTGTATAGTGTATACTGTTGGGAGGAGTACTTGGCTACTTGCACAAGAACAGCACGAGCTTTATGCCGAATTTTGGCCTCATGCAACCACATGCGCCGCGGCCGCGGGAGATTTCCCAGGAAAGAACCCCGGTTTGTTTAGTTCCAAAGCCATGATGGCCAGATGCTAGAAATGTGGGGAGGTGAATATACTCATTGTGCCTACAAATCAGGGGTTTTGTCAAGTGGATGCATGCTTTGAACCTAGACAAGTTGGCATTAGTCTGACCAGACAAAATGATTTCATGTAAGGCTTATAGCAAATGGAAGTCTGGAAGGTCGTGTGGATCGTGTGAGATGACATTCGGTAAATGAGTCATCAAGAGCATTCCAAAATCCCAATTCTGATGCTAGCATTAGCATTAGAATTTTATTTTCTTGATCGACATAGGCAATGATCAGGCAAACCCTCCAACATGGCAGGTTGCGTTCAAACATCCATAACATCCCGAACGGTCTTCCCACCAAGAGCATTTAAACTGGTTGCTAATTTGATCATCTGCAGATGAAGCCAATACCGCGTTCAGATCTCAACATCAGTGAGGATTTCAGGATTAGATGGATCCAACACAGGCAGTTCCAAAGAAACATAGCCCCCTTTTTTTTTTTTTTGCATCACTGGTACATGAATCCACTCTTGGGTCTTGGCCCCTAGGATTGCATACGAACAAAGCAACCGGAGCAATTGGAATCTTCTCTGCTCCTGCAACCGCAACTCAATCGCAAATGATGAGAGAAGAGAATATGAATCATGATATTCTATTAAGTTCCCAACGGCCTATGTATCCAAGTATGCTGTCCTTTGATAACTTTTTGTCCGTAAAGAAGAGAGATGCAAGCCAAGATTTCAGCAAGTTTGTCCGTAGACACCCCCCGCTTGTTCATGTCTCATCAGTGGGGCAGGCAGAGGAATCAGGTTGGGTCAGCTTGTCCTGTTCGAAATTCTTCAGGTAAGGGCCCAATGCTGAGCAAGAACAGGTTGTCACTTGTTGCTTGCCGCTAGCTCTGAAATTTTTGTGCCGTGTGTCGGGCAATTAGTCCAGTTGTGATTTGAGTGGATTTGTTTGAACAGCTAAAAGGAACAGGCCAGATATTGTTGTTCTATTACTTGTGGTACAGCGTATTACTTGGGAGATGAAGTATTCCGGTCTACAAGAGATGAAGGTGCTACTAATATCTGATGAGCAAGGCCTGGTAAGAGTGCGTGGAGGCCCATTCGGAACCGAATAGACCGTCCTGGGCCTGAGCCCAATGTAGCCAGAAGTTTTGAGGCCATTTGGAATTTATGACGTTCTCCTTGTTTTTTCTTCCTCTCAAACCTTTCTTCTCCGAACCCATGTGCGGCTGCGCCACCACCGCTACTTCATTCACCGTCTCCCCGCTGATCGCGTTGACAGGAAGAGAGTCACACCGTGCGGACGGCGCGTGTGTTACTAAACACACGCAAAATCACAACCTGTGAGTCACGAGAGGACGAGACCACGCCGCTGCCGGGGACGGTATGAAAGGGTTTGCAAAACCGCGCGGTAACCACGCGATTATCGCGCTTACCGCGGGATACGGTTAAAGAAAAACCACGGTAACTGTCTTAAATTCAAATAAATTTAAAAAATAATTTGAAATTTTGATAAATTTTATAGGTTTCGTACAGTTTGACGTGGTTACTGCGGTTACCGCACGGTAACCGCGCTTACTGCCGGGGCACGGTAAGTACAGGCCCGGCGGTAAGGTAAACCCTGGATATGATCATTGGATTTGTGGAGCTCGCCGCAGCTTCCGAACTGGGCGCCTGGCCGGGTCAGACGACGGCACATGGGCGCGGCACGGGGCTGGACCGGGCGTGCCTGTGCGTGGCCGGTGAGTCGGCTTGACCGTCGGGCCGTGTCGCGTACGCCCTTGATCGTGGCCGCCTGCCCTGCTTGACCCCGACCGAGCAGTGATGGGACGCCGACACATCCGGACATTCGGATGTTTGTTTTCGCTGGCAGAGCGGAGTACACAAACACACGAAGAGAAAACTGAAAACACCGTGGGCATGTGCTGTTCTCCTACGCTGCCAGCGGTCGCACCCGGTGCTTTCAGTTGTTCCGCGCCCATCTCGATGGGGTGGGGCGCCGCGCACCTGCGAGGCTGCGAGCATAGCACAACACACCAACCAGACGTGCACAACAGCACAAGCACAGGGAGTGAGGCAGTGGCCGGCCGGCACGAGCGAGCGGGCGCTGGGTAGAATGCAGCGCACCGGGTGCCCGGGGAACAGGTGGAAGTTGGGCCTAATGGGTTGCGCGGAATAAGCCCGTCAAGCGAGTCCTGCGCTCATGCGTGGAATAAGTCTACTTATCATTCCTCAACTTTACGTCGAATTTTATTTGCATTCCTAAACCGCAATACCAGAAATCCTCACACCTCATCTTGGCAAAACCGTCCAAATCAGAGCCCATAACAGTATGGATGTCTGTTTTACCTAACGTGGCATCATAATCAGAAAAAAAATTAAAATACAATGTGGGGTCCACATATAAGTGGTCACCTCACCTTCTTCCTCTACTTCCCCTCGTCTCCTCCATGCCGGCAAGCTGCGCCTAGATCCCATCTCGATGCCATCACCGGCCACCCAATCCGCATTGTCTGTGCGTATGCTAGCGAAGCCATCGCCCTCCTCCCGTACGCTCTTGTAGCCCCCTCGGTGTTGTCGCCATCTACCTCGGGTGGTCCTGCCACACCAACACCACTGTTGGCCCTCCCTGTCGGGGGAGGGGGTGGCGTGTCCCCGAAAGTTGCCCACCTTGCATTCGTCGGGGAGCGACCAGGCTCCTAACCCTGGTGGTGGCAGGGCTGTTCCAGATCTACGTCGTGGTGCAAGACAAATGAGCTCGAGTAGGGTGTTGCTGTGGAGGAGGCGATGCACCGAGAGTTCACCGCGGAAAGGGAAGCAGCGGCGGTTATGGCCAGCGAGCCCCGCACGAGGTCGATCTCGGTTGTGTGTTCACGGGAAGGGAGGCCGTAATGGCGACGGTCAGCACCGCTCTGCTGCGCACACGCACGATGTGTCATGACACAACTACTAAAGTGGGCCCGTGGCCGCGGACATCACCGGTCACCATGACGGAGGTAGTGTTGCCCGTTGTCCGGCTGCTCACGGGAGGCCGAGCCGCCGTGCACCGCGTGAACCCATGCAACTGTAGCCAGAGGAAGTGCAGCAGCAGCTCGTCCTTCGTGACCTGATTCCCTCGCCTCCCTCTTCTCCTCCTCCGCCGTAGACCACAGTAGCCCCCTCGTCGCTGATCTCCCACCGCCGTTACCGCCTCGTGTGGACAGGCTCGCCGACCACCACTTTTGTCCCTACCGGCAAGCTCCTAGAGAAGTGAGGGGATAAGTGAAAGTCCACTTAGATATAGGTTCCACATGTTTTTTAATTTTTTAATAGGATATCACGTCATTGAAACCAACCATCTATATTGTTGGAGACGTAGTTTAACACAGTGGCGGAGCTTAGTGGAGGCCATCCTGGATGATGGTCCCACCAGCTTATCAAATAAAATACCTTCCTACAAAACACTAACAATAGCCTAGTGTGATGGTTATATTAGAGCATGTTTCATTCAGCTTAATACGAGTTCTATTCCTCCCGTACCCTTTCTTTTCTACAGATTTCCCTCTAGTGTGAAGAATATTTTTAGCACTTTCAATTTTCTTGACTAATACTTGTATTAGTATTACAGTGTATATGTTATTTGTGCTATGAACAGTATTTATTTTTATTCTTTTACTGATATATACTTATATATCACGGAAAGAAATAAGATAGGAGTAGTTTTGTTTGTTTTACATGCATATTATCCTCATTTTTCTTAATCTAATATTAGCTTGTATGTTACTATCACGCTGGCAGTACTATGAAATAAGGTAGTTTTCTGCTCTCTAACACAATGGGTATGATTAAAGCTTCATCTAGTGTTGTACTATATATGCCCCCTAGTTTGTGTCAAGCTCCACCACTGGTTTAACACAATTTTTATAAGTTGGGAGTGAAGATTTCTGATATTGTTATTTACGGATGTCAATTAAACTCAACGGAAAGATAATAGATGACAAGTAGACTTATTGCCCTGCATGAACACCGTAGCCGGGCCGGGTGATTTTAGGGCCAGACATTTCTCACAATTAGTCTCAGTAATCCCGTGCCCTCTGCGCTTTCCATGCAAAAACTCTTGATTATTTCATCATTTTAAGTGAGCTATGGAATGCCATATTATTTTTATGGACTGCAGAGAGCTGTTTTTTTTTTTTACCTTTTAGTTTTTACGGCGGACTGCACATCGCTGTCCATCGCCACTTCTTTAGTTTCACCGCAGAGCCTAAGTTTATACGGCCGGACACATCGGCATCAACCTTTCACATAGAGCAAAAGCGATATTCGCCAGTATCCTGCCCTCCACGGCTGAGTACAAACCACAAGTCCACAACTGCGTTTTGACTGGTAAATGAAATGAAATGCTAAAAACTGAGAAATATCCTTTTGTCTTTCAACCCCACCCCACCGCAGCAAGTTGTTCCGTCAAAGCGCGAATACCTTTCCCAATTGCACGATGACACAACCAGCCATGCGTAACTACGGACCGGGGTACCTTGTACGCCTCGAAGCAAAACCACGTGTTAGCTTAATTTCAGCGAGAAACTTGTGCAGTTCGTGTATGTATGGACTTTGTGTAACATAGGACGGAGAATACATCACGATTGTGACGAGCACAATACCTCTCAGGGCATTCACGATGGAGTATAATACCACATAAACTAAGCACATGGCCTAAATGGGCTCTTCTCACACTACAAAGTAGCTTAACCGCTTGAGGGTGGCATCAACGGAATTGCTACATTTATTTTGCCATATTTTTTTTGCTAATTACAGTCAGATCAGTCACGATCCAAACAACGCTGAGATTGGTGCTGTCGCATACAAGTGAGTCTATTTCCACTGCTGCCTGCTCGACGTCTGGTCAGATCGTCTGGCTAAGACTTGTTAAGGGTGTGAGATATTATCTAGCTGCCACTTTATCTTTTTCTCCGTGCTTGTTTTCTTCGGTCAATGCAGAGTAGTGATAAGTCATAGATTAAGGGTTAAAATATACTTACATCGTGTTTGAAGAGAAGTTATATATTAGTTACGACTTACATCATGTTTGAAGAGAAGTTATATTTAAGTTTAGCTATATGTGTGTGTAAATTTCTGTATTTATCTTTCTTTTCATAGCCTACATAGTAGAGTTCAGTTATGTTGTAATTTAAGTGTCAAATTATTTCTTACATAAATATATGTAATTTGTAGTTAAAAATGATTTGATTACTTTTTTAAAAAAATATGGCGCCACAAACAGCTAGTCCCTGGCATCAATTTTTCATGCAACCTCAAAACACTTTCTATTCCAGTCCTTATATCTTTTCAGTTTTTTCAGTTTAGATAGAAGCTCAAAATTTTACAATAAACACAAACTCTCTCCTCCCCTTCACTCTTCTTTCCTCGGACCTCACTTATCCACTCTTCTCTTCCCATAGCTGACTCTCCCCTTCCGGGGGACGATGTCCGCCGCCGCCTCTTCTCCACTCTCAAGCTATGAGGACGAGCTCAGCGACAGACATAGATCAAAGGCAACAATTACTATACTCATCCCATTTCAGATGACACCATTGTCTCTCACTCTCGAATAGCTCGAGCCTATGAGCCCCTCCATTGTCCAGATTTTCTCGCCCACCACCGACGAGCTCCTCCGACGATGCAAATCAACATTATGTAGCCATGGTGGGCGTTGATCTCCTTTTACTGGTGTTGGATCCAAGCCATGTCGTGCCCTTCTAGATCTGGCATAGAAGAAACTCGGCAAGGTGGCATGTGGATCAGGGGTGGCTCTGGCCAGCGAGTTTGCTAGCTAGTGATGGCGACAATAGGGTCCTCCTGATAAGTTCCTCCTAGATCTGTCTCTCCGCTCTTTAGATCTACCTCCCCCTTGTTTGGATGCCTCGCCAACAAACAACGCGAAGGGGAAGGGGACTGCACGTGTTGCACGAGAGGCATGGCTCTCACGGCTAGTGAACATTGCTCCACCATTGAGTGGCCTCAGGCTTGCCGGGGCACCCGTTTCCTCTACGGGGCACGAGGAGCCTAGTGAAGTCACGACCTCAGTTGAGGTGGAACTACGGATCCGATGTAGCGAGTAGGAAGCTAGTCGCCTCGTGTGAATGGTCTTAATGCTCCGGTTCATCGAGCCATTGTGTTGATGGGTTCTAATTTGACAGGCATGAAAAGAGTTAATATTTTTTTTAAGTTGATGTTTATAACATTGAGGCAGTTTCTACCGTGATCTTTTTTATATAAAACAAAAACATTTTCATGATAATCTATTAATATCACACAATTTAATTTAAAAAACATAATTAAGGGAACATGTTATTTAGACCATTTTTAACAAATTAAATCATGCAACCTCGCCATTGAAGTCTGCGTAAGGTTATGTTCGGCAGTTCCTCTTTCCATCTTCTACTCTCTCGTTTCTTCTTAGCACACTTCTTGCATTAAACGGTGTGTGTTTTTTTTAAAAAAGTTATAGAAAAGTTGCTTAAAAATTAAATTAATCTATTTTAAAGTTTTTTACAGGTAATAATTGATTAATTATACTTTAATAAACCATCTCATTTTCCGTGCTAGACAGAAAAGGTCCCGAACCTTTCAGTTCGAACGCAGCAAACGACGGAAGCAAACTAAGCTACATTGACCAATACTAAGCTACCGAAAGTCCTTGATACTCTTAACAAACATAAAAGGTGTGGCGAGTGACAATCGAAGCAGATTTTTTCATTCCACTTGTAATATACGGTGACAGGTATAGTTGCATTTTACAAAAAAAATTGAAGGTATATAATTTAGACAAATTCTGCTTGATATTGAAGGGTGATGCAAAACATACACTAGCTATTTGTTCTTGGGAAAACTTTGACAATACTATTGAAGTATGTCATTAAGTTTGTGAACCTTATATTTTGAGCACTGAGTGAAACTAATAGTAATACACACATATATATATATATATAGCAAAACTATTCTACACCGGAGTATAGAATAGCTATTCTATACCCCTCCCTCCAACCCAACTCCCCTCCCCCAAGGCCCAAAACCCACCTCCTACCTCGGTCAAAGGCCGGTCAAAGATCTCCCACGTCGGTCAAACCTCGGTCCAACCCGCTAGTGAGTTTCCCCCATCACCCCCACTCTTCTCAGCTCTCGTCTCGTAACAACGTAGTAACGTGATGTTCATTGTGCAGTAATACCATATCTTACTTGCAGTAACAACATTAAAATGTAGTCATAATATAGTCATGACGGATTTACTTTTGATAATCACTTTTTTTCTAACATCATGGTGCAAATGGATGGTGCAAATGATTTTTAAAAGTAGTACATGATGTGAGAGATATTGCTTTTCTAAGATTGATTTATTTGAAATCTAACTCTCCACAAGTAGTAATGTTGTAGCATTATTTTTACTATTCTATGTTTTACGTTACTACATTCACATCATATCGTTACTGCAAGATGTATTAATGACTATAAGTTTCACATGTATCCACTAGAAGAGTATTGGTGCATACGATTAGTTTTTTAGGAGATCGGTTTCTTTTATAATGCGTGGAAGAGATCTTGTATGCAGTTCGACAGAGTTATTGTTACTATCGTGTTGCACATCACGACATTTCCATCGTGACTTTACTACACCCTGTCTTGCACATTACTACAGTTCTATCGTGATGTTATCAGAAGAGTGCAGTAACGACTATAAGTTTTACAGTAAATAGGTTTTTACTGTAATTGCTTGGTAGTATTACTACAAGAACGTATTAGAAACAACCAATAAGTTACTAGTGGTTTTCCAAGGAAAAATACCATCGAATGGCTTCTATAGGAGGAGGTGTGATTGGGGTGCATCGTGAGAGGAGGGGAGCATATAAGGGATGAGCGTGCATGTGCTTTGGTCGGAAACAACGGGAGCGTGATGGAAGACCCACGCCTATAAGGGATTGGAGGGAACTATATACCCACGTGTCTAAGAGACACCACCTACCTTGCTTAAAACTTGTCAAAGTGAATCCATTATGTCCAATCTTGAATAAACCCCTAAGTGGATGCAACATTTATCTAGTTAAAATTGTGCAATAATATAGTCATATAGGGTAGTAACAACTATGAGTTTTGCAGTAACCGACTGTGTTACTACCTTCCCGTGGTGGATACAACATCTAGTTAAAATTATGCAGTTATATAGTGCTAGAGGGTAGTAACAACTTATGAGTTTTGCAGTAACCGAGCGTGTTACTACAATTGTGCGATGACGTTACTATGAAATTTCAACATAATAGATTTTTATCTACATGGTGCTAAAGTTAATCTAGGTTTGAATAATATACCAAACGATAGAGGATGTTGGTAACATGGTTTAATGTTTAATAAGATCGGTCACCTTCTTCCTTTCTCAAAAAGATCATAGGTGTGAATTGGTTAGAACAATTTGATTTAAACCATGAGGCCATAAATTTAAAGTCTAAAGTTTGCAAATTTAGTTTTTAATTTTTCTTAGCACCTAAAAGAGAGAGTAAAGAAAATAAAAAAAAGAAAAAGAAAAAAATTGGAGCGAGAAAAAAAGAAAAAACAACGGAGAAAAGAAGGACTAAACCATTATTTTGTTGTGCGTTACTACCATTCCATCATGATGTTACTGTAATTGTGCAGTAACAACTATAATTTTTAGTAACATAGCGTGTTACTACAATTTCTTAATAGTGTTACTGCAATAACACGTGGTAACAACCGAACACAGGTACAAAACCTACCACCCACCTTGAACTAGCAAAGCTAAGTGCAAATGATATCTTTCGAATTCACATCTTTAAACAATGATATCTCTCACACCACATATTATATTTTTGAACCGTTTGTACAATAATGCTTTAAGAAAAAAGCTCTATAAAAATAGATCTATCATGACTATATTTTAACTATATTTCATCATTGTTACTACACGTAAGCTGCAGCGTTACTGCATAGTAGTTGCCCTGTTACTGCACTGTTCGTACGAGACGAGGATATCAAATAGGTGAACATGGGGAGAAGTTAGCACGTGGGTTTGGCTGACGTGGCAGTGATTTGACCATCCTTTGACCACACTTTGACTGGGATAGAAGGTGGGTTTTGGGTCCAAGGAAAGTAGGGGGAGGTGGGTTGGGCCCTTGAGGGGAGGGGTGTAGAATAGCTATTCTAGGAGTGGAGTGTAGAATAATCTTGTCATATATATACACACACACACCCATATGGAGCACCTTGGTGTGAAATGGAGAAGTTCATTCAAATTTTTTAAAATTTTCAAATTGTGAGTATATACCTAGGTATAAGAATTTGATTCATACCCATACCTAGCAATAAAACAACTCAAATTCAACTTTATTGGATTATACATATTACATACCTAACTAATTATATGTTTGGATGTTATATACCTAAGATCAAAATATAACCAAAACAAGTTCAAATCCAGTTCAAACTTGTTTTGAACTATTTAGTAAAGTAGTTAATGCTAATACCTAAACATTTAAAAAAATTCATACTCATTTGAATTGGGTATATACTCAATTTGAAACATGGAGCTCAGGCACCATGGAGCACCAAACAAATTTACTATCTCTTTTGGTCGAGCCAACCATGGTGGTACAATATACAAAATTGACTCACTAGTCACTCCTTCATGACAGTAGGTCAGTAGCAGCCGATTAAGATCGAGATGACAATTATCTTTAGCCACATTCATATGCCCCTGCCGCAAACACCCGCTAGCCTCATCACCAATTTTTTTGTCATGTCTCTGCATGCCATAACACATCACACATGACCCAACGAACCTTCGATAGTTGCTGTTTGTGTGAGGGGCAACCGTGGGCGGATTGGTTTGTGGGGTAGTCATGTCGCTCTCTTCAAGGAGCTAGCCCTTGGTGTTGGTCGCCATGGTTGGCCTATAGAATACGGGAAAGAGGACGAATAGAGAAGGGAAAATTGTCCGATAGGTCATATTGGCAATGTAAGTCATCAATTTAGCCCAAAGACTTTGATCGCGTGCATAATTTACTCCTTGAGTGGGCCGAGCGGCAGTATACATGAGAATTTTCTATAGCATGGAGAAGTACCAAGAGATATAGTTAAATGTTGTACTCCTAGAGAGATCCAGATCCTCTATAGTAAATGCAAAGGGGTATTGGATATGAGAATATTTATTTGGAATGAAAAATGATAGAGCCAGAAATGAAAACGATATAAAATCTATTGGAATACCACAAACGAGACTATTGGAATGGAACATTGGAAATGTTGCACTATAGTGACCTGCAAATAAAAATATGTTTAACTACGTATATAACAAAATTACCATGTATGTAGGGGCGGACCCAAGCCTCGGGACGCTCGGGCTATGGCTCGAGGCCTGGGATGCAATCTCCACTATGAAGTCTGTTTTTCCACCATGTAATTGATATTCATAGCCCAATGGTATGCATGTATTAAATCTCGACTATGAAGTTTGTTTATGCATGTATGCAACTATTAGAGAAGATTTAAAGTTGTAAGTAACTAATTTAAAAACTTCATAGTAATAGCATAGCTTAACATAGACACATAGGATTATTGAATTTACAGCTTGTTTGGCAACTTGAGGGAAGAGGATTGAGAATTTAGATAAGGGAATTAACGGTGAGATTGACATGAGAATTTGATTTTTAGTCTCAATCTCTTGTTTGGCAGATGTGGTGGGAATTGGTAGGGAATTTAGTTGGAGATTATATCTTAAATGAAAACAGATGGTTAAGATTTGTTTAGATAAAGTAAAGAAAGAATTTCCTCCCAATTACCACCCCCTACCCAGGTATTGAAAAGGAGGGAGTTCCTCCCTCAATTCCCCATCCCCATCCCACCCAAACTCTCATGTCTCCCAACCAAACAAAATAATTAATAACCTCATCCCTCTAAACTCCCAATCCCTTCTAAAAAATCCTCCCAACCAAACGGACCGTTAGGGACTTCTAACTATTTACCATTACCCTTAATGGTGCATTCTCAAATACCACCTTACCAAATGACTTTGACTTTTTGACCTTTTGCCACCGAGGCCCCACACATGAGCTCTCCGATGCCATACTGAATACAATTGCCTACCACTTCACCTAAGCCATGATGCGAAATCTGGTCATGTTGTCCCTACCCTTCTCATAAACCCAAGTCATCATCAGCAAGGGCTGGTGGATCAGGGTGCCCTGGCGCCAAAGAAAGCCAGAAGAGGAAGTGCACGTCGATCTCACTCCGCTCCGCTCGCATATCTTAAAATGGCAAATAGTTAAATGCCCCCACCCTTGGTGTTGCTCGCTCGAGAGTATACAACTCACTCCGCCTACCTCTCGGCATTTAGCACCCCTGGCTCTACAACTCACATGAGCTCCTCCTCTGACGTTGATCGCGTGAGTTCGTGTCGTCGCTACTTACCCTAGATCCGTCGCCCACGCGACCTCACCCTTTACTTACTTGAGCTCCTCTGCATGTGGATGCGAGCTTGCCTTGCATCGCCTTCTCGAGCTCATGCCTCAAAGCTGGCGGCGGTGCCTAGATCGAGCAAGGACAATGGTGCCTTGGCCGTCGCCCGAGTCCAAGCCACTGACACTAGTACCAACCTTGTTCTTATCGTCAGCCACTGCCATTCCTCCCTTCCCACCACGCCACCTCCATTTCCTTCTCCTTCTCCTCTGCCACCACTCATGGAGAAGAGGATGGCAGTGGCGATGACGCCACCAATGGAGAAGAGAACAAAGACGGCAAGGCAATACAGTCATTTTGTATCTGGTACCACATCAGGGACAGTCTAAAATGGTATGGGAGAGCTCAGGTAGTAGGACTCATTGGCAAAAAAAAAAAACTAATTAAGTCCTTGATAGGGTGGTATTAAGAGACAATGAGAAATAGTTGAAATTCCTTCAAATTTAAATTTAAGAAATTTTCATTTCGACTGTTGGTGGAAAAGGTAGCTAGGGCCTAGGGCTGTGAAATTCCGTACAAACAAAAGAGGAACCTTTCAATAGAACCGTACACTATATATGTACTATAAGATAACTAATCGAAAGGGGTAGCTTCCCATGATCAATTTGACCATGATTTGTATAGTATAAGTAGTAGTTACATATTGTTTGACATAATTTAGAAGACTCAGTAAGTCAAAGATACAGTACTGATCACGACATTACTTTACAAAACTCAGCAGTAAGTACTGCGTGCGGCACTATTATTTTATTATTTCACCATTTACATAGTACTTTTTCCGTCCCAAATTACAAGGACTATATTTTTTTACACGATCTTAAATAATATACTTTAATTATTAATTTATTTCATATTATATTAATTTATCCAGTAATATAATGTATATAATTCTTACATATATATAGTTAGTATGATTATTAGTTAAAAGTTACTGAGTTTGGCTTAACAGTACTAATCGCCTTTGTTTATACTAGTCGAGCGTTTGCGCGGCGCGGAGTATAAAATCGACAAATCGCCGCATATCCCACTTTGCCGGGCGAATGACCCACTACAGGACTCAGCCGAATTTGTCTGCAGCTATCGCATCGAAATATCACCCCAAGATGCCCACGAAAAGGACCACCTGCTGCGCGTAGCGATGATGAGCGACGACGCGCAAGCTTTTGCCCCCTTCCCCTCCCCTGCCCCCTCTCGCCCCCATCGCTTGCTGTCCTCTCGTTTCCTGTGTCATTCTCTCCGCCTCCACGTCGCGCCTCGCGCGCGCCACCGAGGACGGCCACCACCTCACCCCCGAGGACGCAGCCGGGCTGGCACGTAGGATGCGAGGGGTCCCCTCCCCACCCGCGGCGCTCACCTGTCAGAGGCACGCGGCCGTGGGGCGCCACGCCCCCGCGGCTGAGTGTGCTCGCACGGGACGCGTGCCGCAGGACGTCATGCACGCCGACGCACGCTCCCGGAGCCTGCCGCCGCGTGCCGCCACATTGCCGCCCCGCCGGCCGCGCGCTATAAAGATCCCCGCACAGCACGCGGCTAAATCTCACACCAGTACCACCACACAGCTAGCTAGCACTGCAGTAGCACTAGAGCGGTAGCCTCCAGAGAGCTTAGCCCATCAGCCACAATAGTGTTTAGCGAGCTAGCTAGCATACCTCCTGCTTAATTTCCATGGCGCCGGTGTCGGAGGCCAGCTTCCTCGTCCAAGACGGCGGCATTGCCTCCTTTGCGGTTTACGCCGGCGCACCGTGCTGCAGTGCGCGGGGTAGGATGGCCGAGACAGACGGCGACGACGATGACGACGACTATGACTGCGCGCCTGCCGCCTGAGTCGTCGTCGCGGGTGAAAGTATATAGATCAGGCGAAGATCTAGCTAGCTAGTATAGTAGCTAGTGTGCATGATACCTGAAGATTAATTAGCAGCTACGACGTCATGCTGTAGTACTGTCTTAAATAGAGCTGCTACTGCACACATATATATATACGCTAATTATTTGGCCGTGCAAGTAGGTATGCATTAAAGTATCAGTTTATGGTTAGCTTCTACTAATATATATGTACCTCCCCGAGTAACCGTAGTCTAAGCTATGAGGCAGTACAAAGTGTCTGGTTTTTGTACCAAGAATTAAGCTAGAGGTCATCGTGCCGCGCTAGGCAAAAACTGCGCTGCAAGCTAATATATAAGCTTTAGCCATGTAAGTTATATATATACACACACATATATATACATATATATATATATACATACATATACATATATATATATGTATATGTGTGTGTGCGCGCACATAATACAGTACTCCGTAGTAGTCAAGTACTCTGGAGTAGCTAGCTAGGCGCATGTACTGTGGTTGTTGATCTCCGTTGCAATAAATTAAACTGATATCTACGCACTCGACTACTTATCTGTTTGCATGATGCATCCTCGAGACCCAGGAGCCGGATGCCTGGATCACTGTACGCATGCTGCTAGCTGTGCTTTCAATCTGGTGCAATTTCCCTTCTGTTTAGTGTTTTTTTTTTTTGAGAATTCTTCTGTTTGGTTTGAATCTGATAGACTGGTAGAAATGCTACCACTCTTCGGGCTATCAGTTTCTCATGTTGTATTTTCACTTGAAAGACATATTTGGATGATACGCACAAAAGTTTTTTAAAATTTAAAACAAGAATATCGAACACATCAGCTATTTATAGACCATGCATATCTAAACTTTGGTAAAGGTTTTCTAACTAATGATACTGTCTAAACTTTGCCTAGTGGTTTTATAATGGTTCTTTTTGGCCAGCTTGATGTCAGTATAAGATTCTGCTGATAGTGTGCACACTTTCGAAATAGTGTGTGTGTATATAGGCACACACACCTATATATATACATACATATATAGTGTGTGTATACGTACACACACACATATATATATATCCACACACACATATATCATGCACTATGGTTTTCATCCCACTGTTTGCACATTAATTATATTGGCACGCCACACTGTTTTTGCATGCATGTTAACACAAATTTATGCATACAATCGTTCAGATGTGCATCAGTTAAATGCAATGATATGAGTGGCAGATTTAATTGTAAATTAAGAGATGGTGCAATCATATCAGGCAATGGTACATCAGAAGAACTGCATCCCTCTTTTCTGATTCTTGCAGATGGAATCAAATAAACAAAACTGTAAGAGATTGTGAGGGCTTGCATCAAAATGTGTATCTAGGGGTCATATAAATCAAATTCTACAGGAAATGCTTAGTATTTTTGGATAATTGAAGTACAACTCCAGCCTTTCCATTAACGAGATTGAATGGACTTCCATGCATGGAAATACTTAATATAGACAAACTAAATGGTATGGTCGATCGCCATGCTTTTTGCAGTGACATTTTTATAATTTGGTGATGTTTTGAAGTGGCCTGTGTTGAAATTTGAGTTGATATTTTGTGAATATGCCGCCACAATCAGTGCTTCATTTGGAGTTGTCATTGAGTTCTAGGCTCACATAGCGAGAGTGGATTCTTGCCTAAGTTTTTCTCTCAATTCCAATGTAAATAGTTTTTTAAAAATCTTAATTTTTTTGGTAATGTAGAGCATAGCAACATCTGTCACTTCACCAAAAATATCATATTAAAATTCAATATACATGCTAAGAAACGAAAAGGATAAATTCAGACGTGAATAGGAGCAACGCTATTCATATTTATCTTTTTCACCTCTCAATGTATATGAGTTGAGTATGGAGTTGATTTTTTAAGTAGTTTATATATTTGGTGTGAATGTTGTTTTTTAAGTAGTTTATATATTTGGTTTGAATGCTGTCATTTTTTGAGATTATTTAATAATTATTTAGATGGTGTTTGAATAAATGAGGGGATATCTCGAAAGTTTAAAACACTTTCCCTCACCGTTTCAAACTATGGCGTTTGAATTTCCTAAGCATTGATGCACTGCCTGAGAGGAAGAGAGAGGTAAGGATGTCGTTGTCATATCAACTTTGTGATGGCAATAGTCCAGTAGGGTTATTAGGGCATGCATAACGGTCTTTATTAGTGGGCTCTATCTGATGCATGCTCTATCTGTTGCCATGCATGTAAGCAAATTTGGTGATAATTTGGTGGTGTAAAAGAGAGAATGGAGGAAAAGCAAACATAGTTGTATGTATTACATCGGCTCAAAATTAACTCTTAGCATTTATTAAAGAAATTTTATTGTATGGAAGTGGAGAAAAGGAAAAGAAGGTAATAAAAAACTTTTTGTATATTAATGGTAAGATACCTTGTTGTATCGCTATTATTAGGAGATAGCTTGTAGGTGGCTGCGGCTTTTATGGGTACATGGAGTGGATGATTTCAGCGAAAGATTTCGCTCGAGAGAGGTGGGGGAATAGGCTGACGAGATTGGGGCGAGTTGTTGAAGAATATCTCTGATTTTGGAGAAACCCGGGTCATTCCCCTCTTATCCCAATTTTTTTCACGCAAGTAAAACACCCTCCTCCCCAACCCTTTTTTTGCGCGCGATTGGAGTTTTGCCGTTAAAGGCGAGCTGAATCGGCTCTCCTTGGCCAACGAGATTTTTCTCACCCCGAAAGGCTAGCTTACTCCTAAAAGCTTTTTTACTGGTTCCAAATAGCTACCCTGCTAGGTAAGGCTAGGGTACCCTTGCCGAGGAACCAAACATATGCCCTAAATGACCACACTACCACGATGTGATTATCCTGGACGCCGGCTCCTTTTGGTTCCAGGCGGGCCATAAGTGGCTCCGCCCGGAACCAGGCGATAGCCGGGACCGGGCTGTGGGCCGCACGGGATAATCGATTATCCCGTGCAGCTCACAGTAGGCGACCGATTGCGATGGTCGGGGGGCATATAAGCTCCCAACCTGACCGTTGCCATGAATTTCCGGTCGTTTCTCTCTCCTAAACATCCACAAATTAGGGGGGAAGGTTTTCGACCACAAATCTTCGATTGGGTTCCATATAATAAGTGTAGAGCTTGTTCTCCTCCTTCATTTGCTTCCATTTTTGTCAGTTTTCATCGGTGGAATTCGAAGAAACTTACACTTTTATAAATGGAATAGTGTAGGCATTTTTTTGTTTTTTTTATTTTTTTAGCAAACACATAATGATTCCATTACATGTTTATAAAAGTATTTACAACCTAAATTGAAAAGTTGGGTTTGCCTCTATTAAATTTATTTTCATTGGATGAAAAGACGATTATTTTCATTTTTTAGAAATGGAAAGTATTTTATTAATGCTTAAAATTGCTGTGCGGCTGTTTAAATAGTCCGTAAAACTTTAAGTTACTATGTGATTAGTTCCCTCCAAATTAAATATGTTCGTGTTTGAATCGGGCATGGATGTATTAATGAAAAGCTCTATTGTAGGTCATGGATCGGACATGGATGTACAACATGAAAAGAGCTCATCCAATGTTCCTGAAGGAAGCAGGCAAATTTGTTGAGCTCGCAAAGGCACATGCTGTGAGGGAGAATTTCAGGAGCATTTTCTGCCCATGCAAAGTTTGTAAGAACAAAATTTTGTTGCAAGATCCGAATGAAGTATTGTCGCGCATCATAGAACGAGGATTTAAGAAGGGCTACGAGATATGGACTTTTCATGGGGAAGTCGGTGGTCGTAACGAAGAGTTAGATGATTTCTGTTTTGATGATGCAGAAAATTTTATAATCGAAGACATGTCACAGGGAAACATCCCGGAGTACGGTGGCTCTGGTATAGAGAATGAAGGTATTGCTTTTGATTTGGAAGATATGTTGCGGCACGTTGAACCAGAAGTCCTAACTGGTACAAGACAAGGGTTGGACAATTGGGAAGCGTTGGAAAAAAGAGCGAAGGAGCTTCTGTATGACGAAGCCAAAGGATGCGACAAGGACTATTTGGTCCTGCGCTCGGTGCTCGAACTTCTCAGATTGAAGGCCAGACATGGATGGTCGGACGCGAGCTTCAATGATTTGATGGTTCTTTTGAGAGTTATGCTTCCTAAGCCGAACCTGCTACCGACGAACACATATCAAGCGAAGAAATTGATATGTCCATTGTCTCTAGGTGTTCAGAAGATCCATGCATGTGAAAATCATTGCATACTGTACCGCAAGGAATTCACGGATTTAGACTCTTGCCCAACATGTGGGACGAGTCGGTACAAGACGGGCAATGGAGCCTCCGATGGAGAGGTGGTCGACAAAGATGATGCACCGGTGGATGAGGACAAAAAGATTCCTAGGATGGTGATGTGGTACCTGCCAGTTAAAGATCGCCTGAAGCGGCTATATTCCAACCGTGACGACGCCGAGTTGATGACATGGCACCAGGAGGGTAGGAAAAATGACGGTAAGATCCGACACCCTGCCGATGCTCGACAATGGAAAAACTTTGATGCACTACACCCGGAATTTGCAAAGGACCCGAGAAATGTAAGGTTTGCATTGAGCACGGATGGAATGAACCCGTTCGGTGACCTAAGCAGCACACACAGCACCTGGCCAGTTCTGCTAACGATGTACAACTTGCCTACATGGATTTGCCAGAAGCGAAAGTTTATTCTTTTGTCTATCCTTATACAAGGTCCAAGACAGCCTGGGATTAACATAGATGTGTTTCTGGAACCATTGATGGAGGACATGCAAGAACTGTGGGAAGAAGGGTTACGAATGTGGGACGAGTATCGTAGGGAACATTTTACTCTACATGACATCATATTCGTTACGATCAACGACATACCGGTAAACTTTTCGCTCTCGGGCCAGTTTAAGGGGAAGTTTGGATGCCTCATATGTATCGACAAGACGTCGTACAAGTACCTCACATCGTCAACCAAGGGTGTTTACATGCGTCATCGTCGGTTCTTACCTCAGAGGCATAGGTGGCGTGCGAAGGCCAGATTATTCGACAATACAGTAGAGAATGATCTAGCTCCTGAAACACGAACAGGTGGCTCTGTCTTCGAGCTGACAAAGAACATTAAGGTAGTCTTCGGCAAGCCAAAGAAGAAGCCCGTCAAGAGGAAGAAACGGACGGATCAGGAAACAACTGATGCACCTTCAGAGGAAAGTAACCTGCCCTTTAAGAAGCACTCAATTTTTTCAGGTATCTTGATTACTGGAAAGACCTGGAGGTTCGGCATGCCATCGACGTAATGCACCTTGAGAAGAATGTGTTTGATAGCACCATTGGCACTTTACTGGACATCCCGAGTAAGACGAAATATGGGTTGAAGTCCCGGACCGACCTCGTCAATTTGGACATCAGGCATGAGCTTCACCCAAAAGAGCTACCAAATGGGAAGATCGATATTCCTCCGGCTTGCTACTCACTAACACCTGACGAGAAAAAATCTTTATGTAGATGCTTGCATAGTGTGAAAGTCCCGACTGGTTTCTCAGTGAATGTCAGAAAACTTGTATCTTTGAAAGATTTGACCATCTCTGGATACAATGCTCATGATTCTCACAAGATGTTAACAGTCTTCCTACCGATTGCTATAAGAGCGGTCAAGCCAGTTCACACTCGGTTAGTGATAACAAAGTTGTGTTACTTTTTCAATTGAGTATCACAGAAGATTTTTGATCCTGAAGAGTTAGGTCCCCTTCAAAAATTTGCAATCGAGACAGCGTGCCAGCTTGAGATGTTTTTCCCTCTAGCTTATTTCAACATGATGGAGTATCTGATTGTCCACATCGTACCTCAGATTTTCGAGATTGGTCCCCTATACCTACACTAGATGTGGGCGTACGAGAGGTACATGTCCGTCCTGAAAGGGTATGTCCGTAACCGAGCTCATCCGGAGGGATCAATGATAGAGGGGTACACAACTGAGGAGGTGGTAGAATGCTGCATAGATTACATGAAGGACGCCGAACCCATCGGTGTGACCCCCCCTTTACACGAGGGCCGGTTAGCTGGGACGGGGATCGTAGGCAAGAAAAGGTTCTATGATGAGGACTTCAAAGATGTAGTGGAAGCACATAGCAGCGTTTTGCAACAGCTCGCCATCGTCGAGTCGTACATTCAGGAACACATGAACGAGATAAGAGCCAGCAACCCTAGAAGAACGACCACTTGGATTTGTAAAGAACAGAAACGGAAATTTCCTGAATGGTTGAAGGAGAAAGATCTGCCGTTGGGTGATTCGCTAGAGGAAAAAACTTTGCACACACTAGCAAATGGCCCAACTAGCCTTGTGACCTCATGGCAAGGGTACTACATCGGTGGATATAGGTTTTAAATTGTTCCATTGCAAGAACGCGCATCGAAGATGTTGGCGAAGACAGCTCTGGCGGGCACAGAATCGACGGTCAATAAACCTGACGGGTAGGACAGCTCCGTCGGGCATAGAACCGATGGCACTAACAATCCCCCACACGAAGAAGCTGCCCGGAAGGTACCGGCGTCGAGCGAGGAATCGTGGCACACACCGAGCAACCCGTTTGAGCTAGAACTAGCGCAATTGCAGTATGAAAGACCTGAGGATGACCTGGATTATATTCCTATCGAGCATGCGGTAATAACTGAATCCTGTCCAAATATATATATGGAATTATTAACGTTCCCCGTCGTAGCGGTCTAATGTCTTAACCGTGCAGATGACTACCCGTCGTCGGTCGAAACGAAGTGCCGTCAGGGTTGAACCTGAATCGGACACAGCGACCTCGGGACCACAGCGAACGGACATGACCACGAGTGGGGGAGCTCGTCCAAAGAAAAAACGTGGCGAGAAGGGAAGGAACCTGATGCCGAAGGAGACGTACTACATTGCTACTCTCAACGATGACGGCAAACCCGTCGAGCCGCAACAAGTGAGGGCGAAGTTTAGCACCGCATGCGGCACGCTGGCAAGGCTTCATGGGCCTCTCAACGTGGACGAATGGAAGCACGTTAGCATACACATAAATAACTTAATGTGGGAAGGTCTGCAGGAGCACCTTATTTATCCGCCTGGGTCAGAGGCACTTGGCAAGAAATTTGCACTGCAAACAATTGCCCATCGATGGCGACAGTGGAAGTCCGACATGAACACCCATTATGTTCAGAAGAATAAGACTCCATTTGAAGAATGGGGCACCATTTCGGCAGCCGAGTGGGACAAGTTCGTGGCCAAGATGACAACGCCTGAAGCTCTAGAAAGAAGGAAGAAGATGTCGGACCTGGCGAAGAAGAACATATATCCACACAGGTTAGGGTCAAGTGGATACACCGGTCACGAGAAGAAATGGCGAGCTACGGAGGAAAAGTTTGTGGCTGAAGGCAAACCTTTGATTGTGCAGCCCCTAAATAAGTGAACAAGAAATTGGATGTGGGCAAGATCTTCGGGCCAAGTGACAGAAGAGGATGAGATGCTGTTGGACTATCCGGACATCCAGAATGTGACTACGTCTCTCCAACAGATCGTCCAGAAGGAGAAGACCGGGGAGTTCGTCCCTCGACGGCAGCATGATGAGCTAACCGAAGCTTTGGGAACTACAGAACACTCCGGGAGGGTCAGAGGACAGTCGTGCAGGACGAATTGGAAGGTAGGGTTTCTACAGGAAGCTCAAAGTTACAAGAAGCGTGACGCCTATAAGGCCAAGATGCGCCAGGAAATCACAGATCAAGTCACACAACAAGTCACCCAACAGTTCTACAGTCTTGCCGCACAACATCCTCAAGCCTTCCCTGACCTGGTTCCTTTGGGATCGCAGTCGATGCAGATCCCAAGCTCTGTCGGGTCGGTAGAAAATACAACCTACCCGGTAGATAGTATAACTGGTCCGACACCGTGCAGCCTTGTCGTTCCGATAGGGAGAGCGGGAAAACAAAGGAGGTTGCGTCCGGATTGGCGATACCGGGTAGACAGTTCCATAACAGCCCAATTCCGGCGGACTATGCAAGGGTTCAGGTGGCACATGTTAATGGCGACCAGTTGTCGTTGGAGCTTGACATCCCTACACTAGAGGGGATTGAACTTCTCGGGGATGCGGTTAACCAGTTCATCCTCTGGCATCGTCGAGACATCATCCTCACTGGACAGTTCATGTCGACGACCCCAGCTCCATCGGTGCCAAATACGGCTGCACCTCCTGCACCGCTGTCCCCTCCGATCTGCACTACCCTACCCGGATCTCCACTCCAACAGATATCACCACTTAGAGGTCCTTCTCCACCTCCACAACAAGCCGCACCAAACTCCCCAACTCCCTACCTCGGCAGCCGTCTCCTGCTCCTCAGTCGTATCTTGCTCCACCCCTTGACGAACATGTGCCACCTCCCCAGCCAGATACATCAAAGGAGCAGCCAACTACTTGTGAAGCCCGCAAACTCATACCCGTTATGGTTTCCACGTACAACAAGGAGAAAATGGCAGAGTATGAGACGCGGATGGTTTTGCAGTCTTTCAAGGGTCGAGAGGGTCCGCTAAAGCCAGTTGGACCTGATCAGTATTCGGACGCACAGAAGAGTGTTGTACGTCTTGCTGTCAAAATGCAATCTTGGACCTCCGATGAAGTGCCCAAGGAGTATGAATATGGCAAGCCGTTCTTGCCGTTCAACTTGATGTGTGAACTCCCATGGCCAATAAGGTTGATGCATGACTGGTACTTGAGGGCAAGTGAGTTAGGTCTCGGGATGATTACTGTGCATGTCCCGAAAGGCGCTTTCAAGGATGGACCTAACGCAAACTTCACCATCAGTTTCAAGGACCTCCATGCAGTCTTTAAGATGGACAGAATGGATATCAATCTCGTCAGCGCGTGGTGCCTGTAAGCATTCCATGTACTTCGTTATTACCCAATGTGTGCCAATATAAATGTTAGTTATTCTAACTTCCAAATTTCCTCAGGTCACAATGGGTAGATGCTCAAAGATCGGGGGACTCAATCGGTTACGTAAATCCAACGATGGTTTGCGAGACGGCCCACACTGTGCGGATATCGGAGGATAGTGTGGTATTAAAGAATAAGACACCTCAGGAGAAAAAAGATTACATCGAGCGTCTGCATAAGAGAAAGATGGCCGAGGTGGGAAATTACCTGGCCACCTCATTTCTCACGCACTCTGACAAACGAGTCATCATGATCCCCTACCACTTTCGGTAAGCAACTTCGACATCTTTCCGTTCAATTAATAATCGCGCATGAAATGATGTCTTACGTAATTTAATAATCCATGTTTGCAGCAAGCACTACATACTATTCCTCGTCTATCCAACGGACCAAACCGTCGTAGTTCTTGATCCGGCAGACTATGACAAGGATGCGTACATGGAGTTCCTATGCTTGCTGAACTTGTAAGTTCGAAACAATTTCCGTAAAGATTCCAACATTCCGTAAAGATCAAAAAAGTCAATTTATCGTAATTAATTAATTTATTTTTGTAGAGCACACGGCCGTTATAAGAAACGTGGCGGGTACGTTAAGAATCCAAGTAGAGAGAAACTGTACATAAGGGGACGCTGGCCGGTATGTCAGCATTTATTCGGTACGTACATCAAGATTGTCACTTCTTACTTCTGACGTGTACACTTGTGTATGCAGTGTTATAAGCAACCTAGCTTGACGAACCTATGCGGTTATTACGTGTGCGAGATGCTTAGGGTTAATGGGAGATACAGAACTGAGTATACAGATGTAAGTTATCATGCTCCTTAGATATTGCAAATAGTTCATTGAACTTGACTGTAACACCAATCATTTGTCTTTTACTTTCCATAGCTCCCGAGCATCCCTTATAGCGCAAGCCGGTTCAATTAGAAAACGCTTATCAACTTGTTCGTGGACTTGTGCCGGTTCATTCATTGCGACATCTGCAATCATCTAGGAGAGTTCCACGATCCTCATAGGAACTTGCTACGGACCCCAAATTCAAGAACCTAAGAGAGTGGGAGAGGGAACATGCTGTGGACTAAAAGGTTTATTTGTCGCGGGGATACTTGTAATATTATAAACACTATACTTTCTATATAATTTGATGTTTATAACTGAGCTCGCTAAATTTTCGGCTAATTTTCCATCTATGGTCCTATGAGGTCAAATTGTACCGACCGCACGGGATAATAGGTTATCCCAGACGGCTAGCATGTGCTATGGCGACGGCACGAATATCCCGTGCGGTCGCCCTAGCACGTGCTAGCCATGGGGGTAACCTATTATCCCGTGCGGTCGGTATAACTGGACCGCACGGGATTATAGATAATCCCGTGCGGTCCGTATAACTCGAGCGCACGGGATAATCTATTATTGCGTGCGGTCGGTATAATTTGACCGCACAGAATAATATATTATCTGGTGCGGTTGGCCTTATGGACCGCACGGGATATTCGATTATCCCGTACGGTCCGTACAACACGACCGCACGAGATAATCAATTATCCCGTGCGGTCGGCCCGCCCGCACGCGAAAATAATGATTTTCCCAGATGAGGAGCTGCAGGCGGGCTGTAACGCCCTAAAAATTCAACCAACGAAATCGAAACCCTAAAATACAGACCCTCAAAATTTTTTTTAACAAATTGCGTCACGCCGAACTAAAACACGCGTTTAGTAGATGTTACGGTGGATTAATCGATAACGTACTAAAAAGAGATAATTAAATGTGGTGACACAAATTTAGGTGGGCAATTTTGCATAGGTATACGTATATATATGGAGGCTCAAATATAAAACCTAAACAGGAATGTGTACGTAGACATATAGACGTCTATGTGAGGATAAGGTGTATAAGAAAAATATATTAATACTACAATTATCCAACATGGCAAAATTAGAGAGAAATGTTTAAGAACGCTAAAAATATTAGGCAACAATCATTTAGTATAGTTACAAGATTTTTAGGATGATTTTTAGTGTTGAAATGAACCCTAAATATCAAAAATCACCTGGCAGCACTATTCATTGCGCGCCAGGTGTTCGACCGTGTTCCCCGCTCCGCGCCCGCGCGACCGCGCCGCCCGCCGCACCGCACGCGCGCCCACGCCGCGCACGCGCTGCCCTGCCACGCCGCCCGCCCGCGTGCGCCGCCCGCTCGCGCGCCGCCTGCCACCCGTCTGCCTCTGCCGCATCTCGCCGCGTCCCCGCGCGAGCCGCCCGCGTGCCGCCTTGCCGCCCCGCGCCGCACGCTGGCCGCCCTCGAGCCGCCCGCACGTCGCCCCGCGCCCGCGCGCCCACGGCGCCGCTCGCCGCCGCCCGCGCCGTCCCGCGCCGCGCGCGCCCGCAGCCCTGCCGCGCGCCACCGGCCGGCTACCCTCGCGCACCGCCCGCGGCCGCCGCTTCCGGGTCGCTGTCGCACGCGCCGCCCCGCGCCGCACGCGCGCACGACGCCGCCCCGCGCCGCACTCGTGCACGACGCCGCCCGCTCGCGCCCCGCGCCCAAACAGCCGCCCGCGCCATACCGGCCGTACGCGCCCGTGCCGCCGTACCCCGCCGCACCATACCGCCCGTACGCGCCCACGCGGCCGTACCCCGCCGCGCCGCGCATCGCCGTCCCGTACACGCCCACCCGTGCGCCGCAAGCCGCCGCCGGTAAGCCCTCCCCCTTAACCCCCTTAGGTGGGCCGCAAGAGAGAGAGCGAGAGGGAGCGGCGCCAGTGAGCCGAGAGGAGAGAGGAGAAAGGAGAAAGGAGAAGGAGGAAGAAGAAGCAGGGGAAAAGGAGAGAAAAAAGGGGAAGAGGAAAAGAAAAGAAAAGAAGAAAAGAGAGAAAAGGGAGAAAGAATAGAGAAGGGGGGAAAAAGAAAATGGGGGAGGAAAAGAAAAATAGGGAAAAATAAAAGTAGACCTAGGAAGGAAATTTAGAGTAGAAAATGAAATTTGAAGAAATGAAATTGGGGTGAAACCACCGGTTATTTTGGAAACTTACACAAGGAATTAAATAGGACTAATTAAATGTAAAGGTTCACTTAACTTAATAATTTGTTTAATGGTTATTCTTGCAAGGCGAGTAGTCAAATATTTAGATTTCAATTCTTAGGATTTACCAACTCGCGTGTATACTAGTAGTTAAATACTAGGACTTCTAAATTGAGCGTTGCCATTAATATTTATCGTAATAACCGTTTAGTCGTTATTTAATTTTTCTCGTCAATTAGGTTATACGCTTAGGTAGCCATTACAATTATTTAGTAGAACACCAATCACCAAAGGTTGAGTATTATTATCGGATCTAATCTAGACGAGTCATGTAAACTAGATTGGATTAATATTTTAAATTGGCTAACGCTAATATTTTAGGATAACAATATTAAAAATCAAAATAGGATTACCTCTTCGGTATTCAAACGTTCGCGCTCGATCTTTTCCTTATATTGGATTTTGTTGGATTTTAATTGAATTCTAAAAGAATTCAATTTCTTTCGCACGTAATTATAGATTCCACGGAGACTGTGAGTCCGACCGAAGACCAAGAGCAACCGGAGTACGAGCAAGGCAAGTCACCACTATCCTTGAGCATATTGAACCCAAATTGCGAAATTATTTTATTTACAAATAAAATTGCATGCAATGATGAATACCCTACTTGTTATTATGCCATACCTTGCTTATTGTTTATCCTTATATTCCTTTGTAACCACGCTTATACATGAGTCCCTAGTCAATTATGACAAATGCTTAGTGATGCTAGTCTAGAATTATGCATACTCATATTATCAAATGCTTTATGCTTGGGCAATTACCTTAGGGAAGGTAATTGAGATGCGGCATGTGGAGACATGAGCGCCACATTGCCAAGCTATGACGTCATGATTTGAGAAAAGGGAAAACAAATAAAAAAAATGTTTTCGACTGGGGCGGATGGTGGATTTGGGTGGTATCCGGAAGAGGCTAGTTCCGTCCCCGGTCAGTTAAGGATCGAGCCATGAAGTTAAGCATGAAACGACCCCAGTACAACCGTACTTCTCGGATGGGTATAGACCTAGCTGACTAGATAGCCGAGCAGTGGCAGTATCCTTGCATAGATGGTTCACCCCAGTGTGTGAGGCAGGTTCGCTACGTCGGGGCTACCGTTGAGGTGGGGACGCGATGCGTACCTTACATCGGTGTCGCCGTTGGTAGGACTGCCACGTGTGTGAGAGTGATAATCTAAAACTTAAGATATAAACTTGTGCGTGTGTGAGACTTCTTTCCCCCGGGAGCGCCAGAACTCCTCTCACTGCTAGAAACAGATACGCCTAGAGTGTATGAGGATGATAGTTCATCGAGCGGGTACTGCCAATGTAAGGTTATCGTGACGCATCTCATGTGTTGGGACGAGTCTCATGTGTTGGGCAGTCGCGGAGTACGGGTAAAGTGTACATCAACTGCAGTGTGAGTAAACCAAATCTATTCGAATAGCCGTGCTCGCGGATATTGAGCACCGGGACATGTATTACACTTGGCTAGACTCTAAAATTCTTAACCTGTGTGGGATGGGATATTGCATGATGAATTTTATGCTGCTGGAGCCACTTCCTGATAGCAGGAAGATGGACGTCCACAGAAAACCATGATGACCAATGGCGGGAAGCCATCTTTGGGATCACAATGGATGGCAGACAGAACCGTCGTTGTTTAAATTAAACTCTGGTATTAAAACTTGACCAGTTATGCTAGGTCTTAGGTTTGTGAAAATGATTGCAAAACTAGCATTTAGGCAACAGAGCCCTTGCCTTACCTTGAATAAAAATCCTTCATATGCATCGTTGTTGTGGTGACTTGCTGAGTGCGGTTGGTACTCACCCTTGCAATTATAAACTTCATCAGAAGCTGAAGATGACACTGCGGGAGATCCATACGCCTACTACGAAGAGGAGGTGGAAGATGAGGGTGCCCACTAGGTCTAGATACGGTCGTTGCCTGTGGCAATGATGAAGCCACTGCCTTCGCTCCGCTACTTATCTATATTCTGCTTTTGGACTGTATTCCAAACCGTTTGGTCCCTTGTTTTAAGACCATGCCTTCAGGCCTATGATGTAATAATTCGTACACGACGCATATGTATGCGCTTTTGGTAATTCAACTTTGTATCGTGTGTGCCAAACTACTTGATCCGGGGAAATGGCACGAAATACACGTGTGATTCCTGTTGCAAAACGGGGGTCCTTACACGGGCCGGGTGACCGCGCAGGATAATCATTCCAACTGCCCGGAAAAATGGGTATTGTAGTAGTGCCAAGAGATGAAAAGTGACTACTATAACTCCTTTGCTGCCCCCAAATGTATCCTGCAAGAACTCATTTGGAAGGTCTAATATCCAGCCCAAGGAAATTTACTTGGGCTATTGGAAAAATGGGATTAAATGGGCCTTCGTGATGATGCAATATAAAGAAGTGTAACGATGTGATGTAACTACCAATTTAACCCTATTTTTTTAAGTTTCCTCATTTGATCCTGTTTTTTTAAAATTGAAGATTATGACTAACCCTATTCCACGAAGATAAGATAACAATGTTAATTATGAGGCAAATTATCCTATTTACCCTTACTCATTTGACTATATGTTTTTTATTTAATTTGGTATAGCTTTGACAGATGACAGTTCTGGATTGGAATCGATAAATTTGATAAAATAAAATTAACAAAAAATAACATATTTATGGCTGAATTGTAAAAGATTTTCACGGTGTATTTCTTTTTCCATCCCAAATTACACCTAATAAAAAACATGGAAAAAACAGAAATCTCGAGCTTTGCTCATCGCCAAGTAGAGGGAGAGCCAAGTGCCACTGTCGCCCTTGCTCCACGCTGTCACCGCAGCGCACCGCCATGGCTGCACGCCGATGTCGTCGCCACCGCTCCCACCGCAGGCCGACGCCTCCGCCGCCCTCACCGTCGCCCTGTTCCCCATCATCGTCGAGGCCGCCGCTGCTCCCACCGCGCGCTGCCGCGGCCGCCGCTCCCACTGCGGGCCACCACCACCGCAGCTCTCCCTGCGGGACGCCGCGACCGCCACCGCTCCTATCGCGCGCCGCCGCTTCCCCTGCGGGCCAATGCCTCCGCTGCTCTGCCATCATCCCTACTCCCCGCCGTCGCCGCAGGCGCAACTGCTCCCACCGCGCGCTGCCGCTCTTGCTCCCCACCATCACCGTGGGTGCCGCTGCTCCCACCACGCGCCGCCGCTCCCACCATAGGTCATCGCTGCCGCCACGACCGCCGCTCTCGTCGCGCGTCGACGACATCACTGCTCCGCCACTCCCGCCGAGCACCGACGCCATCGCTGCCGCTCTCGTCGCGCGTCGTTGCCGCTGTCGCGTCTACTCCATCCTCCCCGGCTACCATCGGCCACACCAGCGACGTGAATGGAGAAGGATCTGGGGATAGTATTGCTATGTTCTTAGGGGTATTTATGTTAGTTCAGGCACATAAATTTATTATTTTTATTTTTTTCTAAAGGAAACCCTAACTGTGTTTGGAAATAGGGTCAAACGGTAACTTCAACATTGAAAAAGGGGTCAAATGAGCAAACTTGAAAAATAGAGGTTAGATTGATAGTTAAGCTTTAAAATAGAGTCAAATGAGCAATTGTCCCTAAATGTATCTTTCATATATAGACAAGCAAAATTTTAGGTGTTAACATTTCAGACAACCAATACTTAAAAGGAAACTTCAGAGCTACAAATGTACATTTGGGGAAAGTCTAATGGGTACCTTCTTTCTTTCTAAGGAACCGTATGTGAGACTTATGTATCATACAGTTTTATACAAAGTTTGTATTTTCGGCCCTTAGTTATTAGACCACTATATATATGCTGGTCTTTCCTGCCTAGCTAGACTCTTGAATCTTTGCTTCTCAGGCGCCTGGCTATCACGAAGAAACAAGAAGAAATTAAATATTCTAATACATAAGAGTTATATAGGAATAAAAATATTTTATCTTCTTTTTTCAAAATAAAAAGGGATATGTTATTTTGGCACAAGTTTTAGTTTTATGGTTCTCAAAAGAAAACATATTGAAAAGGTTTAATTGTACCAGAGGAATATCAAGGTCATATGATTTCTTACCGTCAAGTTGATAAATGACATGATAGCATGCATTTCCATATTTTATAAAATTTGGGATATCCCATAACACCACGGGCTCGCGTCGCTCCAGCCCCAAGGGTGACACGAGCGCCCCCTCACGTGCCGGTCACCGCCGCGCTTCCCCCCTCCCCTCCGCCCCGCCACCGCCCGAGTGGCTCGCCAAAAAGCCGGCCGACCGCAAGGATGGCGGTGGCGGGGCTTCTTCTCTCCAAGTGGTGCCGCGGCTAGGGCATCCCGGCGCACGTGGTGGAGGTGGCCAGATCCAGGACGACGGCAGTTGGGAGGCAGAGGAGGCGGCGGCAGCGACGGGGTGGAGGAGGCGACGCTGGTGGCGGCGACGATGGGACGGAGGCGGCGCTGGCAGCGGGGACGGGGAAGGCTCGGTGGCACGCGATGTCACCGGATCTAGCTGCCCCATTGCCGGATCCGGCACCGCCCAGCTCGGATCTAGCCTCTCCAGCGTGGGAGGCCGGATCCCCTTCGTCGGCTCCCGGCAGCGGCCGGCCGGCGCGTCGACGACGGTGGCAGCCGGGTGTGGAGGCGGGGAAGGAAGAGACCGGCGGCTGTGTGTGGGTGCAGCGTCGGCGGCGGGATGCGGGCAAGGGAGATAGTGGTAGGAGGTGTGGGCGGCCGCGTGTTGACGTAAAAACACGACGGCCTAGGAGATTTGCTTAGCTCCAGTACAGGTCCAAAATAATGATGAGAGGCAGGCATGCTAGTCAGTTTGATCCTGCGACTGACATGATATATAAATTGAAAATCAAAAAATAGCCGATCGACTGACAAGCCGATGGAGCGATACCAGCTGATATAGATGCCAACCAATGTCTATAAGTATGAAAAGAAACATAGTATCTAGACAATCAAGCTTTTGACTGATTTTCAAGGTGGTGGATACATTATATAATCTAAACCAACAAAGTAATCTAGTCGATATCGACAAAATCCTAGATGGAGATCAACCGATGCAACTAGAAAACATTGTCAATCTAGATCATATAACGTATATGATAACTCGATGACTTACATGAACAAGATTAGAGCGTCGAAGCGTTGGAAGCACTAATCCCGATAACGCAAGCCGCCATAACAAGCCTTACCCCTCGTCGGAGATCGAAGTCGATGCAGCCCAACTTGAAACAAGAACTCGTCGAAAGTAAAAGGGTAAAAGGTGGTGATGCGCCAAATTTGTATTGATTGAGAGATAATTTATATGGACCTTGGGTGTACATATTTATACCCATGGGTAGATACTAGTCTATATCGGACATGACTCAAACTTTCCTAAAGATAAAAGGAAAACATAAAGTCCTTATTGGACAGTAAACACACTTTTCTAAAGATAAAAGGAAACTAACAGACTCTTCCTAATTAATAGATAAACTACCATGCCGCATCCTCCTTGAATTCGGTCTCTTTTGGATAAACTTTCTTTAATAGATTAATTTCCTTAACCGAATTTGGTAAGAATCTGACTGTTGGCGATTGATAGCTTCCATCGACCGATTCCAGAACTCTGAAGCCGATACTGACTCTAGGCCGATGATGACTTCGAGGCTTACGAAATTTCATCATCAACACCGCGGTAGGAGACGCGGGAGGCGCGAGCGACGACTGACCGTCATGGCCGGTGAAGGAGCCGGTGTGGCAGCGGTTGGCCGGCGCGAACTACATGAGGAGGTAGGGCTGGAGGCTGGCATGACGCGAAGTGGCGCGGCCGGAGGCCGGCATGGCGCGAGGAGGCGCGGCCGGAGGCTGGTCATTGGAGGCTAGCTCGCCGCGAGGAGGCGCAGTGGTCATTGGAGGCCGACGCAGCGTTGGCTGAATGCATCGGCTGGCCGGTGGGTATAGATGGCCATATGGCCCGAGGCCCGTGGCCCGGCCCAAGGCACGCCAAATTGGCCCGGCCCAAGCACGGCACGGCCCGACTGCGATCGTGCTTGTGTCGGCCCGGCCTGACAGCCGGGCCGTGCTTGGGCCGCTCCCTCGGAACGTGGGCCGGCCCGGCACGGCACGATTGAAAAATAATAGGAGAGGGATGTTAAATAGACTTAATTAACCATATAAGGTAAGGCCCAAAGACAAGAGGAATACAAAATAGACTTATTTTCCAGCCATATGGACACAGCCCACATAGTTTAGGGATGAAAAATAGACTTATTCTGTGGAGAAGCACGATGGGTTGTCGTGCCTTCGGGCCGGCCCGGCACGGCCCGAGTCTTACTGGGCCGTGCCTGGGCTGTGTGTGCAGCCCGTGGGCTGGCACGGCACGGCCCGATGTGTAGGTCGGGCCGTGCCGGCCCGACTAAAGTTGGCCCAGGCACGGCCGTGCCTGGGCTGGGACGTGCCGGGCGGGCCATATGGCCATCTATACCAGTGGGGGGCGCCGATGCAGCAGTGCCCATGCGCCAGCGGAGGTTTTGATGGTGATGGAGCATCGGTGCTTTAGCTGTGGACTCGCAGGTGGTGGACGGTGGGTGAAAACCTAGCTCGGCCTTCTCCTAGCCGGCAACAACGACGCTTTCGAGCGTCTTTCCCCTCTTGAGGGCATTGTCGTGCCATCCCAGCTCCTCGAGTGGGAATGCCATGTGAAAATCTAGTCTCGACTCTCTTTGAGACCTTCACGGACGGACAGTGGCGGTTCTTCGTCGTTCCTCTCCCTGGAGACGTCGTTTTGGCAGCCCTTGCCGAATCCTCCAAGACAACTGACGCAAGCTTGCTCTCTAGATGCATATCCTCTTGTGTCGGTGCCCTAGCTTATGCAAATTGGCCATGTTGGTGGGCCTAGGGGAGAGCGGTTCCATCTTCTCTCTCACCCTCTCTCCCTCAATTCCAAAGAGGTGGCTACATTGGGGTTTGTTGTCGGTTGTTAGGGTTAGGGTTTAGGCGATCTCGGTTGTAGTTTCTTTGTTGGCCTAGCGGTGGTCGGTCACGCTTAGCGACCGTCGGTTCGGTACTAGCCTTCTTTCGGGTATGTGTGTTGGTGCTGTCGGTGCGTGGGTGGTGGTTATTTTTTCTTTGTTTTCCTAGTTACGATCTCCCAGGGTTGTAATCTTGTAATTTTTTCCTGCTCTTCAATATGAACTTCGCACTGTCTGGTGCGAGTTATTCAAGAAATAATAATAAAATAAAATTTGGGATGACTATTTTTAGGTTAATTATTTTGTTTGTGATGATGTATATTTCCCTTGATAGAAGTGTCTATTACTTACATAATTGGAATTTTGTCAACCTTTTTATTCACAATTTGTTTACCTTCCATGGTCAGTGTACGCCGTTTGTCTGTTGTTTGGCTACCCAAGAACAAATCCTCAAACAACTGGAGTAACTATTCTTACTTTAATATGTAAGCGCAAATGGGGGGATTTAACACCTGTAGTAAAACAAAATAACCCATGCATAACAAGTCAAAAACAAACTAAACCTATGTAAGCCTTAATGCCGTATATACAACAAAAATGCAGAAAATAAACATTATTTTTTTCTGTAAACCTTTGCAAGAAAACCTGAGTATTGAAGAATTAATATGTTTTGTTTGTTATTATATATGCACTTCTAAATGACTGATGAAAGCTAACAAAAATGATGTGGATGAAAAATGATCAAAAACTGCTTTACCAAAATTTTGCATAAAAAGGAGGGTGGTTGGCAGGAAGGTCTGGAGAAGGATCTTGTGGGCAACGTCGAGTGGAATTAAGAAACAGGTGAATCAGACAGGGAGCAACCAGTCGTACTAGGCTAGCTATTTGATTTGAAAAACACGAGCCCATGTGGTCAAATACGTGGAGCGAGTTAGAACGTTTTCTGAAAACGACGTACGTACGCCTCAAAGGTCCAAAACAAGATCTCATGAGACGAGGAAACGGAAACCTGAACCTTAATTAATTTGTTCTAGTACTGCACTGCTACTTCTTAAGTTCTTATACCATACTGCGTAGTGGCTCATATACTGAATGATGATGCATGTACACCCTTCGTCTTAAAAAAGTTTAATATTATTCAAATTTATCTTTAGAAGTTGGTGTTTTTACACCGGGAGTAAGAGAATAAGCTGCCACCGAAGGCTGGATTTAACTTGTAAAAAACTATGGTTACTAGTGATTGTAGCTTCATATGATCTAATCCAACTAATGATTCATAAATTGTTGATTTATGCGGACTAACGGGCCGTCGGACCACGCATGTCACTCTCATTATGCATAATGAAATTAAATTTCATTATATTAGTTTTGGGCTAGTTGATCGATCAGTAAACTAGATCACCTAATTAATGAATGATGTGCAATCAAATGCTGAGCAAGTTTGCAGTCCTTTCATAATATTATTACACCTAAATATCATTTCTCAGGTATATGTGTAAGTATACAATTTAGTGATCAAATTAATATACTACTTGTTGTTAACCATGAAAAAAAGTCCTCCGAAAAGCAATAATATTTTCCATTCTTTTATGATCCGAGGAGTATAAAACGAAATGATTATCCTATTGTCTACTATACTTTAAAACACAATAACTCCACAAAAGATACTTCAAGAGTTTATTCTACATCATCCTAAACTTCACTACCCAAAATACCCTCATTCTCTTATCAAACCTACCACCCAACCACATAAGGGTGGTCTTCATTTGATTTAAAACCTCAGCTTTCTGATTGAGACAAAATATGTTACCACTTCATGTTTTCAAGTTTCAACCAAAGAAAAAAAATGGAGGAGATTTATAACATGGAAGTTTGTAAACAAACTCCTCTTTTGCACAGAAACAAAAAATGGGTTTACAACAAAACACCCGGCGAGCCACGGCGCCGCTGGCTGCGTAGGGCGGGCGGCTGTCTCGTTCCACGCACCCCACCAACCCCAACACCCGAACCAACGGCCACGATCGTCTCCGCCTCGCGAACCAACGGCCGATCCCTCCGGGGCTTGGTCCGTGCGCGATCTTTTATTACTCCCAAAGTCCCCGACCTACTCCTCCTCCTTCCCTCCCTCCGCCTCCTCCCCAACTCGCGTCTCGCGGAGTCCGGAGAGCAGCGGCGCCGGAGCCGAGCGCCGCCCATGGAGTCGCTCGCGCTCCTCCACGCCAAGCCCGGAGGCCTCCCTCTCCGCTCCGGGCTCCGCCTCCCCCTCCTGCGCGCGCGATCCGCACACGTCCCCCTCTCCTCCCCGGCCTCCGTATCGCTCCAATCCCCACTCCTCATCGCTTCGAGAAGCGGCCCTTCCTCGCGGGACGCCGTCGTGGGATTGGGATTGGGATGCGGTTTGTTGAGACGGAGGAACGGCGGTAGTGGTGGTGGGGTCTCTTGCGGCGCGCAGCCTGCCGCCGCCGCGGCGGCGGGGGCGGTGCCGGCGGCGCAGCCGGAGGGGAAGAAGTTCCTCGGCGTGGAGGTGAAGACGCTGAAGAAGATCGTGCCGCTCGGGTTGATGTTCTTCTGCATCCTGTTCAACTACACGATCCTGCGGGACACCAAGGACGTGCTGGTGGTCACCGCCAAGGGGAGCAGCGCGGAGATCATCCCTTTCCTCAAGACGTGGGTCAACCTGCCCATGGCCATCGGTTTCATGCTCCTCTACACCAAGCTCTCCAATGTGCTCTCCAGGGAGGCGCTCTTCTACACCGTCATCTTCCCTTTCATCGCCTTCTTCGGTGCCTTTGCTTTCGTGCTCTACCCTCTCAGGAATGTGATCCATCCCACCGCACTCGCCGACAAGCTCCTTGCGGCGCTCGGCCCGAGCTTTCTTGGCCCCGTCGCCATTCTGAGGATTTGGAGCTTTTGCTTGTTCTATGTCATGGCCGAACTGTGGGGCAGCGTCGTCATCTCGGTCCTCTTCTGGGGTTTCGCTAACCAGGTGAGTCATGGGTTTGGATTTTTCTGGTCAATCTAGGCATGTGCAAATGCCAATTTATTTGCCTATTTCCAGTCAAAAATTGATGGCCATCTCATTAGCTAATGTTTAACCGGATGTTTGGCTATGGAGAGCAAAACATGAAGGAGCAGAGTTTGTTCTTTGTCACTCCGTCAGAAATTAGGATGTGCTCTTGGGATAATGGGTAGTTACAGAAACGTTGGTTTGATTAGTATTTAGTAGTATTGCGCAGTGTATTGTCAAATTTATTGGCTAAGTCTAGGTGCTTGTTGCTTTCTGGTATGAATACCTTCAACTTCATGATTGCTACTTTGCTAGCTTTTGTTAATCTGAATTATATTTAGCTGGTTAAGTTGCATTTTTGTTGTGATATGCATTCTTTTACAACCACTTGCCTGGATATGGTTCACACTTTTTAACTGCTTTTGCAATAAGTAATGTTGATTGATGTGGGCCTATTTGTTTTGAGGGCCAAAGTTGCAGATGAAACCCAAGTCAATTTTGGTACTATCAAACCAAACAAGCTGCAGCCTTTGATATAACATGTGGCCGTATTATGGCTACTTTTCTTCCCATAAAGGAATGCATGAATGCTTATATTGGATAGTTCCATACATATATTCCTTTTTCGCGAAACAATAGGGAGGATCCTTGCTGGAAGTTCAAGAGGGGGAAGAAATACTTAGGGCAAGGTAAAAGAGAAGATAAAACAAAACCACAAACATGCTTTTATCAGGAGCTAAGGATACTCTACACAACCATGAGTAGCCCAGCTGATAATAATTCAAGACAATCTAGGTGATAAAATGGCATTATTTAACAAGAATAAATGTTTGAACGTCTCTCTTATATCTGAGAGCAGACAGTGGAATAGATTGTGTCAACTCTCTGACTGGTATTTCTGCATATCACAATTATAGTGTTTTTTTTTTCTGGACCATTTGCTAGAGTGGCTTTGTGGGCTATTGGTCATGACTGAATGAGTAATGTTGGTGCATCTGAATAACACGTGTGTCCTCAGCTAATTGATTTCAGAATTACATCTGAATGGTAGGTGATCAATGTCCTCAGTATGCAGAGTTCACAGTGGTTGTTTTTAGTTGTTGTCCACGAAGCTTGCCAGAGGTGTATAGCTGTCAATTGGAGAACAGCAAGCTGGATGGGGCTTTCTAGTGTTGTCTGACGTTTGGTTGTATATACCTGTTTAATATTTTCTGAACTTCTCATCAAATGGTGACCCTTCAGGCTAAAACTGATTTCATCCATCCTTCTGCAGATTACTACAGTTGAGGAAGCAAAAGAATTCTACCCTCTATTTGGTCTTGGGGCTAATATTGCACTCATCTTTTCTGGGCGTACTGTGAAGTATTTCTCAAATTTGCGCAAGACATTGGGTCCAGGTATTGATGGATGGGAGGTGTCTTTGAAAGGAATGATGAGCTTAGTGGTGCTTCTTGGACTTGTAATTACTTCCATCTATTGGGGGGTGAACAAGTTTGTTTTGAATGATCCTTCTCTTCCGAAGTCTGACCGTAAGAAGAAAAAGGTCAGCCGAATAGTTAAATGTGCTTCTTTTTTTACTACTACTACTACTACTACAAATAATCCACTAACGTTTTTTTTTCAACAGGATAAACCTAAGCTTGGAATGAAAGAGAGTCTTAAAGTTCTCCTCTCCTCAAGATATGTAAGGGACCTTGCTACTTTAGTGGTTGCATATGGCATCAGTATCAACCTTGTGGAGGTCACATGGAAATCGAAGCTCAAGGCACAGGTAACTTTCTCAGCTTTGTTTGTTTCATCTTCAGATTAATTTGTCAAAGAGTTTTTCTAATTAAGTATTTCCTTCATCTTGGCAGTTCCCTAGTCCAAATGAGTATTCATCTTTCATGGGTGATTTCTCAACCGCTACTGGCATTGCTACTTTCACAATGATGCTGTTAGGCCGGATCATACTCCGAAAATTCGGCTGGGGAGTGGCTGCAATGATCACCCCCACAGTTTTGTTGCTGACTGGCGTCGGTTTCTTCTCCCTGATTCTATTTGGGCAGCCTCTCACTCCTATGCTTGCCACAATGGGCATGACCCCTCTTCTTGCAGCTGTTTATGTGGGCGCACTTCAGAACATATTTAGCAAGAGCGCAAAGTATAGTTTATTTGATCCATGCAAAGAAATGGCCTATATTCCTTTGGATGAAGATATGAAGGTTTGCTTCTATACCAGATTGCATATTTATTCATGTGATTTAACGATGAACATTTAAAAATGTTTTTGCACATTATTCTGTTGGGTATACTCTCAAGATTCATTTAAGCAGTTTGTTGCTTCATATATGCATATCCCTTGTGCATCATTTAGAAATTATCTTTGAGCAATTCTTGATGAACTAGTCTGTTAAGTAATTTAAAGCTTCTCTCTTGATCCTGTAGTTGCAAGATAGCATTGCATGTTTTTACCTGCTTCCATTCATTGCATTATATTTGCTTTAAGTACGCCAATAAGTGCAATCCATTGGCATGAGCAGTTTGAACAGAATGTCAGTTCTCTATCCATAAAGTTTGATGTTGTGGGCTTTGTACAAAGCACTAGTTTGAGTTTGCACCACCAATTATGCTGCAGAAGCCAACTCTGCCTCCTCTGTTTGCAGGTGAAGGGAAAGGCAGCCATTGATGTTGTCTGCAACCCATTGGGGAAGTCTGGTGGAGCTCTTATTCAACAGTTCATGATCCTTACATTTGGCTCTTTAGCAAACTCCACCCCCTACCTTGGTGGCATACTGTTGGTGATTGTTCTAGCATGGCTAGGCGCGGCAAGTTCACTAGACAAGCAATTCTCTAGCTTGGCTAAGGAAGATCTCAAAAGGGATATGTCTGCAAAAGAGAAGGTAGATCCTTCCCTACTCAAGGCTCCTGAGGCTGATGTATTGGTGGAGCACACAAACGGCACTATAGAGAGCGAAGCTACTGCAACTGAGAGTTCACCATCAAACTCATCTCCAAGTAATTAGATTCATCTTTCTTTGACAAAGTCAATCGATAGGTAGTGGAATGATTGCAGTGGGTAGAAATAATTGTGTGATGAAACAATTCACGGTTTCTCAAGTTTGTGACAGTGCGGCTGCATCAAGCTGCATGTTTATTTTGTTTGTAACGTATGCAAATTTTGACAAGTGCACTGAACGCCGTTGTGGAAATTCAACCGTTCTGGCAGTGAGAATGAATGAATAGGTTTCTCACGCCTTGCAAAAATTTCCATGTGAATGGGTTTTGCCTACTTATTGAAGTGAGCCATGTCAATTGGTAGCTCTTGGTTATCCCATTGCTCTAATCAACTGAAATTATGTCATAACAGGCTAAAAGTATCTTGACAGGATGAAACAAGCAATGGCTGAGAGCTCAACGGGAATAAGATCACTATGCCAGCAAATATGACTTATATTGATTCCAGGGTTTATACTAATATTTTGTGGTAATTCTCCAATCTTGTTGCTAACCACACACCAAGTGATCTAGGTCGGATTCTCTGTCTGCCATTTCAAGTACCGGATCACATCAAACTTATCATCCATCCATTCTCACTTTCTTTCCTATTTGACTATGACATGAGAAGAATTCTGAAGTCCGAAGCACAGTGATGACTAATGACTGGCCAGCCGAGAGCCGAGAGGCCAAAGTACCTGATGCATGTGAGTCCGTCTTTTTTGGGCCGGTTTAGCAGATGCATGATACTGATATACGTGAGCAACCGAAACGCCTATTCAATCCATCCATCGGTTGCTCGGCTGCAAGTCTGCAACACTTGCCGGACGGATTGGTTGATTTTGTCGCCAAATTCCTAGAGATACTCCGTACTGGTTAGATTGAGATTCTCATCGTTGATTCGTTGCCTGCTGACTTTAGTACGATCCATGCTTTTTGTGAGCCCGCTTGCTCGTTCACTCCGTTGGAATTTTGCTCTGCTGATGCTGAGCCTTGTTTTTTACGAGTGTTTGGTCCATCCGTTTGTGCATAAATCCGTGCGGATGAAGGCTAGTCGCATACTAGATGAGTGTATCTGAGAAACTTGACAACCATTCTTCTTTAGGGCAAAAGCTAAAAGAGAAATGCAGTAACTCGACGTGGACAGATCACCTAAATTCAGGTCCAAAACTCTCCTATCCTATCCTGAACTGTTCTACCTACGCTTTTCTCGTTTGCCAGTACAAAAGCGTGTGACCGATTTTCCCCCATTAGTCCTTCTCAGTACTCTGCAACAGAAGCATCATAGACTTGACCAAAGCAATTAAGCGGACACGTCAATGAAACCGGTATCGAACTGTCCAGAAACCACCTTCTTCTGACATAAGAATGACGTTGTGAGGGAACAATGCATTCTACCCCCATCTGCAATTCTGTTTAAGATAATGTAATCTTTTACGTCTGCAAGCTGTAACATAAAAACCAACGAAACCTGCAGTTCTGCAGCTAATCGAGAGCAGAGTATACCAGCCTAGTACTCTTTTTACTTGAGGTTACGAGAAGATGGAAAGACGCACAAGACTAGTACTCCAACACTTGCACGGATTATGAACAGTGAACAGTGCTACTGAAAGAGAACTAGAGAAGAGTGCTTGCACACACACACCACTCCTTATCTGAAGCACACCCGCTCACACTCAACGACTTGTCGCCATCGGAGAAGCCATTGTGCAAGATCATGTCGCATTATGCGACGGCCCCACAGGCACGGAGAGCAGGCCCACCACTTACACGGGTGCGGGGCCCATTGCCACCTTGGGCCTAACAATCCAATTCCCCACCGCTCTCCACGCCCTCGCCGTATGCCGCACGGTCACGGCGCAGAAACGCCGGCGGGTTCGGTTCACTGGGAGGTGGTGGCGGTGCAGGACGAGGGGGCGGCCGGCGGCCAGAGGCGGGAGAAGGTGGAGGAGACGGCGATTCCGGCCATGTTGAGCCCCTTGGTGCCCCAATCCGGCACGGGCACCCACCGCCACTCGCCGCGCGCGCGGTCGTACGACAGCCACACGATGTCCCAGGCGCCACGGCAGTTGGAGATGAGGACCAGCCGGACCACGCCCTCCCGCTCCGACAGCAGCCCGGTCATCACGGCGTACGGCTTCCGGAACCCCTCCACCAGCTCGCCCGGCACGGTGGAGACCAGCTGCCAGTCGCCGCCGACGACCGAGCCGAACCCGTAAAGGTCCACGCCGGCCACCACCTTCACCCGTGGCCGGCTCGGCTCGTCGATCACCGTCGACCGGACCACCGCGGCGCTCCCGTCGCCGTACACGTGGAGCCGGTCGCCGCCGACGCCGTTCGGGTTGTGCGGGAACCGCGGCCGGAAGAAGACCGGCCGCTCCACGCCCGGCCCGGAGTACACCATCACGCAGTCCGGCCCGGCGTGCGCCGCGCACAGGAACGTCCCCTCCGTCCCGGCCGCTGTGGACGCCCCCTCGACCTGGACCGCCTCCGATGACTGCCACGTGTCCGTCTCGGACTGGTACTCGAAGAGGAGTGGGGTGTTGTTCACCAGCTCCGCGAACAGAAACCTTGGAGGTAAAAACAATTAACCAATTAACAATGAGGTTGACTGTTCATTAGCAATGTACTAGTAGTGGAGTAACACGTAACAGTAACTAGTTAATTACAATTTGCAAGATTTCCAGAATCCTCGGGGAGAAAAAGACGGGTACCTAAACTGGCTCGACCCGGGGGGATCGGCGACGAGCTTGAGGCCGAAGCGGCGCCAGGAGGAGGTGCCGCGGGGTCCGAGCGGGGACGGCGGGAGGCGGCGGGCGGCTTGGGCCGAGAGGTCGACCACGACGAGCTCGCGGCGGCCGTTGGCGGCGAAGAGGAAGGAGCTGCCTGACGCCGCCAGGAAGTAGAGGTCCTCGCCGGGTGGCACCGCGGGCGCGAGGATGGCGGAGACGGGGATGCGGAACCAGCGGCCGGAGGGGCCGTGGAATCCCCGGAGCGCGGCGTCACGGGGACGGAGCTTCTTGAAGACGAGGAGCCACGCGGCCGCGGGGCCTGGCCCGGAGGCGGCGGAGGAGAGGTGGTACAGGCGGCGGAAGTCCGGTGACGAGATGACGTGGGAGAGCGGGCGCGCGACGGAGCGGACGCGGAGGAGCTCCGGGAGGGCGAGGCGGATGAGGATGTCGTGGAGGAGCTCCGACGGGAGGAGGAGCAGGGGACCTAGAGCGGTGGTGGCGGCGCTCGCCGGAGAGGGGTGGTGGTCGCCGGTGAGGTGGTGGTGGTCGGACATGGGTGGGGTGGGATGAGGTTTAGTTTCTTGGGGTTGGGGTTGTTTGGGGGACAAGTTTCGTGGGGGTTTTGTGGGTGGCTTTTATACAGAGCAGGAGACGGTTTTTGGTTGTTGACCTGCTAAACTAAATTTGCGTTTCATGCGGTTTTAAGATTTATTTTCCCTCTAATTCTGTACTACACCGTTTGTGGTTGAGATGAAATTAAAAGAATGTGTTCGTAGGGCCTGCTTTCATATAGTTTGTGTTTTCTTTTTAGTGGGCGGTGGATGATCTCTACTAAAGTAGTCTTATATGATATATGCATATCTAGTAGTAAAAAAAATTAAGTCCAAAAATGTTCCTGTAGATGCCTAGAGGGAGAAAAACTATACAGTAAAAATAATTTCAAATCAACAAACTATATCATTAACTAAAATTGCTTGCTTTGAGCTTGTACAGAACGATTTCAAAATATTTAACATGATAGATCGATGCTGTGTCAGATATTGTCCAATTATTTTATCAATTTTTAGGATCATTTGCACCATGTGTTTGGAATGAGTGCACAAGCATGCAAGCGAATGTGTCATGAACCGGAAGTGTCCTCGGTATTTATAATTGCGTGATCCAAGGGACCTAGAGTTCCTACTACTAGAATAAGTTTATACAAACTCCAAAAATAAAAGGATATTATTTGTAACTAGTTTTTCTCTGTAGGGACACTGACATTTTGTCGCTGGTAAACCTTTTTGTATTGCCAACATTTTATTAGTACCGTCCATGATAGCACCAATTTCTGAAATTAGTAATTTGATAAAACGAATAAGTTGCATGCATCTGCTCCTGCAATTTGGATGCTCACGGCTTCTCTTCCAAGAATATTTAATCTTCTTGTTCAAGTAAAGATTATAATCTAGTAGCTGGGTTATCTCAACATAACAGGGCGGGAAACCAACAGAATTTTCATGGCTCCATCCCAACAATGAGATCATATGTAAGGGCGAAAATAAATTTCCTGCGCATAGACGTCATTATTCATCAAGCTTATCGTTGAGTTTATTATTCGTTCTTAAGCAACTGAGAGTTTAGGACCAACATAATTAGCTGCATTAGGAGGAATAATTAACTATTTACCACTCTTACGAGTGATGATAACAGATTTACCACTGGACCCATATATCATAGATACATGAGGACCCACATGTAATAGATAACGAGTGGTAAATTTATTATCATGATATCTTAAGAGTGACAAATAATTAAGTATCCCACATTAGAAAGGACTTTTTTTCCCTCTCAAAACTTGGAACAATATTGATTGTATCTGGAGGTCAAGTCAGAATCATGCACATGTTATGCATATGCATATGAATAAGAAAATAAAACAGAAGGGGAAACCGGGAAAGGCGCAAAGGCACTCCAGGATGTTCTATTCAGAGAATAGCAGAATTGCCACTTGGAGAACGAGTTATCAGTATCACCAATCTTTGCTCTGCTCTTTCACAGGGAAATGTGTGACCTGTGAGTCGTGAGCCCGTGACACGCTAGGTCACTAGCGTAGTTAGTCTGTGTTTCCCTTCAAAATTTTATTTTGTACAGAGTACGCCAGGATGAGCCTGCATATCAGTATATATCACCTTGATAGAGAAACTAGAAGTAAGATTCCCTTTTTTCTATATTTTTCAATGATGTGTGTTGATTAAGGCATTGTGGAGTGCAGAGTGAAGAGGCTCTTCTGTGCAAGGAAGGAAGCTAGCAGCCGCTATTAGTTTCTTATCGGAATAATAATTAGTTTTCCTTTTTCTTCTAGACTCTTATCCAGAGGTCGATCAATTGACCAACAATCGCTTGCTTGGATACTCAATTATTTGGAGTTATACAGCTCAATAATTGAAAAGAGCATTAATTTGTGTTGCTTCGGCCTCGGCTTCACGGTGATGCAGAGTCAATTGGAAGTCCTGGTGCATCATTTCTCATCCCTAATAATAGTGTGCAAGTCCCTTTAGCAGATGACGGCAACACTTAACTGCCTCCCCAAACCAACATAAACCAAGAAACCAGAGATGAACAAAGCGAATATAGTTAGATTAAAATAATTTAATGAGTTGTAGGTTCGTGTCAGACTGAATATTTGAGGTTGGCATGCAGAGGTTACATCTAACTCCTTTCTTCTTCTGCTCCACCAACAATTGATGAGACATCAACAGATTATGCAGACTTGGGTGGACGGTTTTGAGGCAAAAGAATAATAATTCATAAATGGTTAAATGAAAACAAGCGAACGAAAGATTATGGCCAAAGATTAGGTGAAGATGTTGAAAGATGCTTGTTTTATGGGTCCAAAGAATTGCTTTCGTGAATGGCAAGAACTCACGCATCCCTTGTGTGCAACCGAGATATTGTTCTCATTCGGAATAGGCCGGTGAAACCTCCTTTAAGTACGCCTTCGAACCTGAGTATACTTTTAGATCCAAAACGAGTCTCTTCCCTAAACTTTGATTTTAATTTCGAGGTACTGTACTACGGTTTGTGCTAAAAAGACCTGTACTCCTATTGATTAATAGACGGCCGCCCTCTCCTCTACGAAAACTCTACCATTGGCGGAGCTTAGCCATCAAACAACAACTAATCATAGATTCACAGGTCGCTCTTGGGCTACCTAGACAGCAGCTAATAATTACTAATAAATAACTCGCGATCACGGTTGTTGTAAACAATCACCCGATTTCAGATGAGAAACATTTTACACCGCAAGACATGTACGTATAGTGGAGACAACTAATCACCGGATTAGGGGAAAAACCACCCCAAGAGTCAGAAACCATGGCCTCCGACTCCAAGAAAAGAGCCAGATTAACCCATACGGACACCAAACGGTCTTACGAACTATACCTGATCTTCGGAGATAAATCATTTGTTTACCGAAAGAAAAAGGAACAAAAAGCAGAAGACCAATCGAACAAGACAGAGTTCTTGTCCGGGAGCTGTTATATTAGTAGTATACTCTGACGATTGAGACGGGAAGTTGATAAATTTCAGAAAATTTTGATGACAAAGCAAAGCATGCGCTGCGCGGCGCAACATAAAGTTTGGGATTATTCAATGGAGAGCATTTGCGGCCTGTGGCCGGCGTTGTGCGGTGAAAATGCCAATTGAATTGGAACATCGTGATGTCAAAGGAGCTAAGGAAGGCCCCCACCTCTAAAAACTTGTAATATTAAATCAGAGCCCTTCTCCTACCCTCGAGCAAGTAGAAGACTTAGCCTGCTGATTAAACCCTCTTGTAGTCTTGTCTTAACCAAGTGGAATGCAAATCTGATGTAAGCACTGCCTGAAAATCATTAGCAAAGTAAGGGTCACATGCATGCATCATGCCGTCCGTCACCGAATGAGAGCCAGAAACAGCAAGTTAAAAGTTAGTGGCATACTGTATAGGGTGTGGGCTAGTGCTCTATTAGTAGCAAATCGTTTGAAAGTGAAGGAGTCGTCTGGGCAATGTCGAGTGCTCAAGTGGAATCTTGTTGCCGTACTGTTATGCTTTAACCCCTCCCTGCTGCCAACAGATGTGGTGCCAAAAAGAGGGGCCTAATTTCATCCACCAAAGTTAGCGATCGCCTTTGTATTTTATTTTTCTTTGGTCGGCCTGTCCTTTTTGGTAGCCACATAGGATGAGTTGACACCTTCTGTTTTCTTGCCAGGGGTTAGGTTTTGGTTAGGGGCCCATGCGTTTTATCCGTGAGATGGGAGGAGAGGAAAGCATGCCTTTGCCAAGTCAGATAATACTAGTACTAGTCGACATGGGTTCAGATAATCTATTTTTCAATTGGAAACTAATCTATACCGAGTTCTTCGCTTCAATATTCCACGTTTTGTCTCTCCGCTCCAAGACCTCAAATATGTTACGTTTTGTCGTCTCGTCTCGTCTTTTACCGTAACGCCGTCGCAGAGCGGCTCAGCAGCAGTCAGCAGGTGATCCTGCTTGCTTTACTAGCCGGCAGACGCAGAACTACTGGACGTGCTACTCTGCCCTGCTCTCCGCTCATGACTGGGGGTGTGGAACTACCACTCTACCAGCGGCGTCCCACGGCCGGAGAAGCCGGTGCACATGGCACACGCGCCGCGCGCACCCAGACAGGCTTGGAAGATGGATGAGGAGGTGGGGCAAGCCAGCAGAGCAAGGCAGCCGGTGGTGTCGGCGCCGGGGCGACCGTGCAGAGGAGGCACGGCGTGTGGGTGGGTGGCGTTGGCGCCGCGACGCTCTACCGATTGGCCTACGAGAATTGTGGGTTGGTCTCATGTGATTTTTGCGGGTGTCGTCGCTGGGTCGATATCGGCGCGACGGTGCGAGGCCTACGGCGCCCCCTATTATCGATAGGGTTGGAGCTAGATTGGATTCGGCCCAGATCTTTCTTAGAGGATTCAGCCCAGTTCTGCGAGTGAAACGGCCAGTTTTATCCAGCAACCGGCCGAGGAATAAGGAAGTTCATATGGCAACGTGTATATTTTTCTTTGAAAAGTCTATTTTTACCCCCATCTGCCCAACTATTTTCCTGGAGCACTAAACCCCTAAACAATTTCTCTGCTAGTTTTACACACCGCATTATAGTAAACGATTAACATTAGTCTCTAACGGTATTTCTCTTTTTTTCTCTGTATATAAGTTGTATTTTAAAATGAAATTTGGAACTATTGATAGATTCATTACAACTTACTCTCTCCATCTCAAAATAAATTAACATTATGTTTAGATTCGTAGTGCTATGATGTCATATCCCGTATTAGGTTAACTTATTTTGGAACGGATAAAATATCTCTTAATATTTTTAAGAATTTTATTATCACTGTTTACATAGGTTACAAGCACTAAGACCAATTTAAACATCAGGGTTTTAAATTTCAAGCAAATAATCATGAGAAATTTAAAAATATTCCGGAACTTGGATAATGGTGCCATCTATGACTACAAAATTTCAGCTTAAAATACATCTCGTATAAAGAAAAGAAAGAAGAGAAATGCAATTAAGCAGTAAAGTGAAACATATTTAATAGTTTAGGGGGTAAAATGAGTTAGAGTTTGAGTAATCCGATGAAAGAGTTTGCATAGGTAAAATGGATTTTTTTTCTCTCTCTTTTTTGAATCTGCAACATGAATATTAATAGAGTTGATAACAGGGTAGGATGGAGTCAGGTTGGAGAAAAACGGCTCCGGCCCCTCACCCCCGACCTCTAAATTCCTCCCCCCACCCTAGCGCCGGTGGGTCCTAACCCCCGATCGGACCCTAGCAGGGAAGATGAGGAGATGTCCGGGAAGCTACCGTGTTGGTGGAGCACTAGCAGCTGCCACATCAATATGGAGGGAGAAGGTACCAAGGCTAGCTGCCATCGGGGCATTACTTTACTAGGAAGAAGGTCGATACCGGTTGTCATATTCGGGAAGTGTCGATCGTCGCAACATTGGGATGGAAGGAGAGGGGATCAAGGCGGTTGCGATGTTGAAGGAGCATGCACCAGTTGTCGATATTGCTACATAGGCTGGAATGGGGAGAGGATATCATGGGATAAAGGCCTCAAGAGGATATCGGTAGCAACTTGCGAGGGTACACGTGTGAAAACATACTTAAAAAAACAGAAAGAAAGCCAACTATAAATATAAAATTTGTATCCAAAATGCATCCACGTACATGTATTATGGCCACCAGGATTTCAATGCTAATGGATGGGGTGCGTGCATACAATTTCATCTCCACAACCTCTTTAATTCCCAGGATTTTTTTTTGAAGTAGTATTTGTCAACAGTGTTGTGTATGTGGTGTACGTACGTTCTCTTTATGTAATCGAAAATGTGCAGGTATTGGTATATCATGTTATTTTTTTCCATGAAGATGAAGTTTTTTTTTGAAACGTAAAGAGGGACTTTATTAATGACTGAAATGTGTATTACATTCTTTGGTTCAATAGCTCAAGAATTTCTGCTGGGCAGAGAGTCTCCATTCCAGGCAGTTTCCTGAGCTGAGAGCCATCTGAGCTAGAGTATGAGCTACTTTGTTTGAGTCCCTCTTTATATGAGCCACTTCCACTGCTTGCAATCCTTGCATCGCTGCTTTCGCCTCCACAATTACTCCTTCTCACACTGATCTTGATGAATGCTTCGTTTTCAGCCTTGCTACCACCTCTGCATTATCTGATTCCAAGATAACAGGCATATGTATCCATTCCAACGCACGACGGATACCTTCAAGGCTTGCTAATGCCTCTGCCTGTTCTGCAGAGCTACACCGATGCAGTGTTTTGCACGCCGCCAGCAGGATGAGACCTCTGCAATCTCGTATTACTATTCCTGCACTCGCTTCCCCAGTTTCCATCCTGAACCCGACATCAACATTAATTTTCGCCACTCCTTCAGGTGGCGCTATCCATCCAACACTCTGCTTTTCTGCCCTGTGGTTCTCCTTCTGACCTTCACTATACATTGGCTTCTTTCCTTTTATGTCATCAGGCAATTGTCGGTTTGGGAGCAGTACCTCCTCATAACTGGTGAGAAAACTCACTGAGCCTGCTATCGAGCTTCTGCCATCACCATGGATCAGATCATTCCGCAGATACCAAGCTCGCCATAGCATGTACATAATGTGGGTTCTTTGCTCTTCGTTTACACCCTCTAGCAGAATCAACAACCAATCCGGTCCTGTCCATGAAAATTTGTCTTCCCCAGGCAGGTGCCAAACTGCTCTCAGGGCTTCTCTTAACGCTCTAGCTTTAGTGCATTCCACAGTTGCATGGTAACTATTTTCTTCCTTCTTTCCACAGACTGGGCAGGTCCCATTCATTTCAATTTTCCTTCTTCTTTTATTCTCCCAAGTTGGCAATTTGTCTTGGGCTAGCTTCCAGATAAATATTTTTACTTTGGCCTGCACCTTTGCATTCCATACTCTGCTCCAAATCTTCCTTTCACCCGATGTAGCAGTGCTAGAAAAGGACTGAATTGCACCTTTCCTAGACATGTTCCAAGCCAACTTGTAAGCACTCTTCACAGTAAATAGACCTGACTTCTCATGATGCCATGCCGGGAAGTCATCCAGTTGATGGTTTGGAATTCTGATTTTCAAAACCTCATTTGCGTCTTCCTCTTTGAGAACATGTCGGACTAGTACCTCATTCCAACATCTGTTCTCTTCATTAATGAGCTCATTGACATAGATAAGTCTATTTCTTCCCTTCTTTTCCAAGACATTGATATACTCCCCATGTGGAACCCATTTGTGTCGCCATATCTTTATGTTATGGCCATTGCCGACCCTCCATATGATTCCTTGTTTTAGCAGGTCCAGACCATGTTGGATTCCTTTCCAAACTGACGATGACACTGTTGGGAAGGCAGTGTCCACAAGATTTCCGTTGGGATAATATTTCGCCTTGAACACTCTCGCACACAAGCTGTCCGGGGAAGTGAGCAGCCTCCAGGCTTGTCTAGCAAGCAGTGCTTGATTGAAGCACTTCACATTCCTAAAACCAAGACCACCATGAGATTTGGGATATAAGATCTTTTCCCATGCTATCCAGTGGACCTTCCTTTCCCCCTTATCATGTCCCCACCAGAAGTTTCGAACCATCCTGGTGTAATCATTACAAAATTTATCTGTCATCTTAAAGACCCCCATAATATAAGTAGGCAGCGCTTGTGCCACACTTTTGATCAGTACTTCTTTTGCCCCTGACGACATATATTTTTCATTCCAATCCGACATCCTCTTAGATAATTTATCATTTATCGGTTGGAACTGTTCTGCTTTCATCCTTCCATCTGGTGTTGGCAACCCCAGATATGAAGATGAAGTTGGATATGTGGAAACATATTTTTTATGTTAAAAGGCATATGAAATGAAAACCATTTAGTCTGATGTCCCAACCGTAGCCTGACCATGTCGCGACTCCATACTGTTCTATTTCAAAATTTTTGAACAGACCACAGTGGAGTAAATTCCTATGTACACTTGAAAACGCACTCAATCCCTTTTATACCCCCAGAAGTTTCAACTTGATCCCTTTCATATCCCTACCATTATATTTTCCTTCATTTCACTCTTAAGTTTGGTGGTAAATATCTTTAATGTTCTTGATGATTTAAGTTTGAATATAAGCTTAAAATACGATTGAAAATTTTATTTGAGTACACAACTAATGAGATTAAATAATTAGTGCGGAAAATTTTGACATAGATTTTAAAAATAAAACAAATGTAATAAAATAAAATTTTTATTTAAAATTTAATAGGACAATAGATTTTTTTATCGGGAGCATTCTTAAAAAATTATCGTGAGCATTGGTAGTCCTATCTTTGTATGAATGCTCCTCATTTTTATGACTTTTTGAAAAATAAAAAATATATATTTTTTATTTTATTATCTAAAAATATATTTTATCGTATTGCACAGAAAACTTATAATTACTAATAGTCTCGTGCGATAAATTTTTACATTTTAAATAATGAATTCATTAATTTCTATGTTTATCCAAAGAGTAAAATGATCATTTCTATAGAAATTAGACGGTCAACTAGTGATCAACTGACAGGAAGGATATGGAAGAAATCAAAATCAAATTTGGGGTATACAAGGATTTTCTCCCAGTGATTCCATGATCCGTCTCGTGACACTCTGCGTGAAGTTCTGTCACATGCACCTCGTACTGAACTGTGCGCGGCACAGCGGCTGCAGCAATCAATCGACAGAGGTACTCACTCCGTTTACAGACGTTCAGCAGTATGCCACTATGCCCCCATGTACACTACTCACACAGCACAGGTCGGTACCTAGCCCAGGCCCATCTCCTTGACCTCGGTCAGTCACAGGTGCAGGCGCAGCCTTCCGGAATTTTTTTATTTTTAATTTTTTTTATTAAAAGTTTAGTAAAAATAATTTTATGTTTGAAAGTTTGATAAAACTAGTCTCCCGCCGCTCTCTGGAAGGACGATTATTAAAAATCACCCTCCCAGAGAGTGGCGAATGTGACGTGGCAGTTGACCGTTGGCTCTCGGCCGACGGCCGCCTGCACATTTTGCAGGCGGCCCCCTTCCTTACAATTGGACGCAATACAAATACCTAACAATATATCATCTCATACTTACTAAATTTACATGCTCTACTTGTTTCTACAAGATCATTAACCTAATGCTTCAAAGTCACACACCGCCTCCTCAACCTCCAATTTGACCTCGTCGAAAATTTTATAAAATCTACCTGATTTTTCTCTTCTTACCGTGAGTGTTTACCTACTTTCTTCGTTCAAATGCGATAATTTACATCAAACAAATTTACAAACATTACTCCTATTTTATTAGTTTTCAATATGATGCTTTACTAAAATTTTATAACAAATGTTTCGATAACAAACGTAACAAAACATATAGGAAACATAGAGTGGACGAATAGTACTAAAACGCCCTTACAGAGGGCGACAAGAGGTTTGCAGGTGGCCCCCCGTACAGTAAAAACCGCCCTAGCAGAGAGCGACAAGAGGGCCGCTTGCAAAATGACCGTCTGCCACGTCACATTCGCCGCTCTCTGAATGGGCGATTTTTAATAATCGTCCTCCCAGAGAGCGGCGGAAGACTAGTTTTGTCAAACTTTCAAATAGAAAATTATTTTTGCAAAACTTTTAATAAAAATATTAAAAATAAAAAAATTCCAGCCTTCCGCGCGTTACTCGCGTACGGCCCGCACCCCGCCTCGGCAGCCACTGCCCTGCTCCGCGGCCGCGAGCACTGCTAGGCCGGTAGGCCCGTTTATCGTTGGGGCGCAGCTGCGTGGGCGATCGTCTCACGTACTCTCGTACTCTCACGTTGGTGCTCGACTGCTCGGCGCGGTGAGATACTCATGCCAATGCCAGGATGGCGTGGCTCGCGCTGTGCGCCTGTTCGGTCGTGCCGGACTGGGTGCTACCACACGCGCGGCGCGCGGTACACCTGTGCACTCAGCTCTGGACGCTGGAGGAGTACGCACCAATGGTTTCATCTATGAGGTGATAGACCACATGTACGTCCTGCTGTTACATCTGCCTTCCGCCACATCAGCCCACATGCTGCTCTCACTTTCCTGGCATTCTTTCAGGCAGATGAAGGAAATGAAACCATGAATGTGAAACCCAGCCGCTGATTCCGATTAACCCCTGATGGACCTGATACCGCGGGCAGGGGCTTTTTTTTTTTTCTGGGGAGATCTTTGCACGCACAGGTTATTGTCATGGACAGTGATAATTTGCAGAGACGTATGTACCAGATGCTCTTGTGGAATGGTTCGATTCAGTGAACGTTGAGTAAAAGGTGCAGTCAGCTCGGTTGTTACTTTCTCCATTATTTTTTTGAAGACTACTTTCTCCTACTACAGTATGTTGTTAGATAGGTGCATTTTGGAATTCTCACCGTTAAAATTCAATATCTTAATTCTAATAAAATATAATCTGGCATACAAAATTAGTATTAGTAGATTTAGCACAACAATATCCGTTACATTTTAATACTCTTATCACTATACAGTTAAAAATAATGACCAAATATTTGCGTTGGAGGCTTGACCTTAGCATAGTTGAAAAAAAAAACAACGTACTCCCCCGTTTCATATTATATGATATTTTTTCCTAAGTTAAGCTTCTTAAATTTTCACCAAGTCTAGTAACAAAAAATGGTATAAAATGCAATTCACTTTTTTTTCCGTGAGCACACCCGATCTGGCCCTGAAATCATAGCGGATGGGTGTGGGTATTTTTGTGCCCGTGGCTAATCTAAACCTAATTCTATATACGTACTAATTTTAGCCCATTTACTTACATGTACATATACAACTCACGTGAAAATGGAATTCTAGCTGGCTTTGTCAATTATTTCCCCCCTCACTCGTCTCGCTCCTACCGTGATGGTGTTTGGTAGAGCAGGCGATCACTTGTCCGTTTCCCTCGTTCGGGAACAAACACTTCGCCAAATTCTTTTGAGTCCTAGCTCAATTTTTCCCCATCTTGAGTAATATCTATTTAGAAGATTTTTTTTTCCTATCAGGAACCAAATTTGAATTGGTGATACAAATAATTTCAGTCCTTTGCTCTACCAATTGAGTTTTCCTGTGATTATTTATTGTGCATCATTCAAATAGAGTACTTGTATCTATGTCAATTAATGGTGCAGGTAGTCTTGTGATTCTTGTATGTTCTTAGACTCGGTCTCTATCCGTGTATATGTGAGCTAGGTTTGTATCTCTAGCTTGTTAATTACTTGTGTTGCTTTCTGTTTAATTAATTATCTATGAAGATAATAACTCATGTTATGAAAAAAGCCCACTACTTAGCTATCGGGTTGCATGTGACTGTTGTGCATGGGCACATAATTTTGCCCACCAAGACTATCGAACGTGCCGTGGGTTATATGCATGAAAGATGTCGGCTCTTTGATCGGCTGTGTTCCTTTCATATATGTTCGTGTCCGACTCGATTCGTTGACAATCCTAACTGGAGTAGTGCTAGTGCGTGCTCTTCTTTCTTCTTTTTTTTTTTTTCTCGTGGATGGCAAAAATGGATCGATCTGAATTGCTTCCTCATTCCTCGGTCAAATAATGTATGGAGTACGTACTCGTAAGTCGGGGAACATGAGTATCTGCAAGGCTCCACGAGCGCGAGCATTCTGGTCCCTGCCATGGCTGAAAGATACTGATTAGCTGTTAGCGATCTGGAGCTAGCTAGATAACTGTGATAAATACAGTTTTTAGTACCGGATGCCAGAAACCTACCTGCAGACAAGATCACAGGGCAAATTGGACTTGACCAGGGAACTTATGCAGATTTTAACTTTGAGATGGATGGCACGCATCCATGTGGTTTATTGGGTTCACCAAATCTGGACTCCAAGTGTCCAACTGATAAATAAAAGAAAGGGGAAAAAGGCTTCGTATGATTCCTGAAACGTAGCGCTTTGTACGTGCGGGCCGACAGTTTCCACATACTGCAGCGCATGGCACGGTACGACCAGCTATGAAACAAACGCATCACGCCACGGAATATGGATTGCATGATCAGTATTAATTATATGTCCATCAGACACCAAAGACTATATTTTGCACAGGTCTTCAGGGTGGTCAACAACCCATGCATCATTAACAAATAACCTTGGCCAGAGAATCTGCATCGACATCTCTACCTGAAAGCTGAGAAGTGTCAGGGAACAACGGCAAGTACACGTTCGGTCAGACAAGCAGAGATACGTGCGTACAATCGATGCCTACTCTTCAGCTAATCTAATCCTTTCCGAGCTGTCTGTCTCACTCCGTCAATACTGATCTCTTGAATGGCTGGTCTCGGCTGCTGCTTCAACTTCAAAATTAAAGCCCACGATTTTCTGTTTAATTAGTGATAGTGGGGATAAATTACATTGTTGATATACTTAGACAACGACCTATGCGTCTGATTGAGCTAAGTAGATTTCTCGCGATAAGACTAAGCTTAGCCTACAAAAAGTTGTTATAAAAGATTAGGTGGCAAACTCACAGCTCGGGCTGTACACTGCGATGCTACTTGATACCTAATACATCTACCCATATATGATAGTAGGATTTTCGCTGTCAACAAATCAAGCTGCTTCGGCTAGTTCACTTTTTTCACGTCCTTGTTTATTCACTAATTGCGTGGTGCTTGCTGCATGCTGTGTTGCTGTACTGTGTGCCAGCAGATTTTAATTAAAACATGCACAACACACGGCCCAATGGCGCTGTCCAGTTTAGGACGTTAGGCCAATTAACACCCGCGTGTTTGCATCTGCTACATTTGAATGAGTGAAAATTGGATAGTTAGTTCTAGCAAAGAACTCCCTTTATTTTAAAATAATTCTAAAATTAATAAGAGGTGAAACCAGAGATATATAAGTAATTCTAAAATTAATAAGAGGTGAAACCAAACTTATGATTGATTTCGATGAGTAGGTAGGTAGAAAAATTAAATAAAAGATTATTGTGATTGGCTGAGATCAGAGTAGTTGGAGAAATTAAATTGCTATATTCTATGATAAATTATGAATACAAAAATTATTATATTCTAATATGGATGGAGTAACAATGAATTGAAAATTTTTCACACATTCCAAGGAGGCCGAAATGTATATGTTTCAAACTAGTGATTAATACTCCTATGATATATTTAAATAAAAAATAGAGTCTATGCTAGTCCAACAATATTAACTATTTTTCAAGAAAACGGTGTTTTGAATTTTTAAAATAATGCTAAAATAACATTTTGCTTTCAGTAATAAGCCCAACGGTCACCCTTGGTCTATAGGAAAATGAGGAATCGACTGTACCGACCAAAACCAATGGCTACGTAGTTGAAGCGGAACCAACTCTAATTTGCATTGGACGGTTCTAGTGACTACATGGGTTAGGCTAGAAAGACCCACTAGGCCTAAGTTATACGTGCGTCAATTTTATTTACCAAATAAATGAAAAATAGTGTGTGAGCGCATTGAACCATGGTTTCTTAGCTACCATCTCACTGCCTAAGCTAGCTAAACGACTCCTGCACCATGGTTAACAAAAGAATATTCACACCAAATGAATGCACCGGTTCTACGATCGAACCGCACGACCGGTGAGCCATTGAACCAGAAGCTCAACCGGTTTGATGGCCGGTTCAGCTTTTTCACCATTATAGCTATATTCTACTCCTATTAGATGATTTTTTATGTTTTAATGGATCTGTTTGCTTTGCATCTGACTAGATAATGATTTTCTGTATGTAGATTTATGTAATTTTAAAAAACAATTGCACATTACATATGTGTAACTTGGCCTAGAAAACCATGATATCCAAGTATCCAACTCTAGTTTTGTCACTAAACAAAATTTATAGTTTTGTCGCACCAATCGCATATATTTCTTTCTATCAGTTGGTTCATATATTTCCAGTTCCAACCATGCCAAAAGTACTGTAATTTTCCGTGGGTGACACGCTCAGTAGTACAGTTCTGATCGTTACTTCTCCTTTTTCCCCTTTCTTTCTAACTCTTGTTTCGAGCACAATTCACCGTCCCAAGAAGTGATGGCTGGTTGTTTTAGTCAAATTGCAAGTGCTAACTACTAAGTACAGTAATTGAGATCATCGGTATATCCAAGGATTTTCTCCGCAAATTTTAAAAACCAAGAGTTTTACAAAGTCAGTTGGCTTGCATTGCAATGATTGAAAATGAGAAGTATCTGGGTGAATTCAACCGGTTTAAAGAAAGTAAGCTGCAACTGACCGAGCCTGCAAGGACCATTTATCTGTCCGTGTAGCACGCAATTCCGGGACCATGTTTTGTACTATTGATGCAGACGGGAGCATCTTCCGACTGGCTAGTATTTTTAGAAGATATAAATCGCACGGGAGAAGATAGGAGGAAAGAAATACCAAATACCGCTCGGCACATCACCCTACGCCTGATACTCCAACCAAAAAAAGAGTTAAAAAAAAGAAAAAAGAAAAGGCGCCGTGTTCATAGTCCATTTCATTGCTTAGTCAATGTCTATAAGAAATCCAGCAAGTGGCAAACGTACTCCTACACTGCATTACTGTAAAGCTCTGCTACCTGCTGCAGCCCGAAATTCGCCTACAATTCTCATTCGTGAGGAGGAACGGCAACGGTTGGTGAGTACGCTGGTCGATGTCATGTGCCTCTGGGTGCGATATATGTGGCGGATGACAAATCTGCAAGACCTTAATTAGGTGAGATGGCACTTTCGCCGCCGCTGATTCGCTTGCGCATGGCCTAATCTGATCGAGTCGGTCATACTAGGATGCAATGGGTAAGTACGGGCGCGCGTCTCCCACCCAGCAAATTCTTGTTACGAACGTCGTGGTGGTACCGTGCAACCGCTTGACGCATCAGGACCATCCGCCAGGTCGACGGGTCCAGCCCCGATTTCCGTTTTAATTGCGTGCCCTGCCTCTGTAGGGCCATGGCCGCAAGCATGCAACCGAGGTTGACGACTCGCTCGCACGTCACTTCGGTACACAGTTGCACACATGCTCTGCTGCGCATGTTCCAATGCACGGCAGAAGAGCCTCAAAATTGCCATGGTTAAGAGCAAATAACTCGGCTGTAAAACCAAGTTCAGCAGCTAGCTGAGAGTGAAGTTTCCTCAAGAACTTGTGTCAATTTTTGCAGAAAGCCCATCGTCGTTTCAGCAACAAAGTCGCATGTCTTGCTGAAAGTTGATGCGTGCATGGATCCGAGGAAACTTTTCTTGTGACGAGCACCGGGCGGCTGCCGGCTGGCTACAGAGCGGCGTGCGAGCGACGGTGGTGTGCCGCCGATGTACGATCGCCTGTTTTGGGGGACACAACTGAAAACGACTTTTCGCCAAAGAGCAGCGGAATCTACAAAACGTCAGGCCTATCCCCCCAATTCTCCTTCTCTCGTACACGCCGGCCCACCAAGCAATGTTTTGGGGGTAAATCTGGGTGCATTTCTCGTGGGCGCGACGCATTTACCCACTGATTTTGCTACAGAAGTTATCCGTGGGGGACCTCCCCTATGTCACCGATGGGTGATAACACACGGCACGGCTTCGACCGTTACAGCAGCAAGGAAATTTCTCCGGGGTAGCAACCGTGGGGCACCCAGCAATTTTTGTCTGTGCTTAATGAGGTAAAGCCATCACTCTTTGCTTACATATCTCACTGTCAACACAGGTGTGGGGGCTCCAGCAACTGCCTTGTGTAGTCTTCAAACTTCCATTTGAGGTTCGTAATGTTGCAGTCTTACTTTCATTTTCTGAAATGATGTATTTATGTACGCAGAAAGATATGTGCACTCATCCAGTCAAAAGTAGGAGTATTTTATGACAACTTTGATAGCCTTTTTATATATACTATGGGACATCTGAAAAAGGAAAATATGGCATAATTATAATGTGATGAAGTTATATCGAATAAATTAGTATATTATGTCATACGGGACAGTGCAAATATCTAACTAGACAAAAAAAAATGGTTGGTACTGGGCCACAGTTGAGGGGAAGGTAAAATATTGGGTACTGTATACTAATTAAAAAAATATGTAAAGCTCCCAGACCCAGATTTTCATCATTCCTCCCCATCACGCATGACTAGGCTCCTGCCTCTCTCCTATGCGCCCCCGCTTCCGCATCCCTCCCTCCCAATGCCCCGTATCTCTGCCTCGCAATCCCAAAAAATAGTCTAGTTCGGTCCTGTTGCACGTGCTCCCCCTTCTCCCGCAACCCCTCTTCTCCCTGGTGCCCCTCCTCCCCGTCTTCCCCTCTTTCAACACCCCTCTTCCCCTGCAGTACCTTCCTCCTATGCGTTCAACAAAAATGGAACCCCCTTGTTCAGGAACACGTTTTGACGTACTCACCCAACCATGTTCACCACCAGAGCTCACCGTTGTCATATCTCTCTCTATTGGGACCATGTCGTCGCCGGCTATTTTTCCCGATGTTCTGGTTTTATTCATTGCCAACCGCCACCTTCTATGAACAAGTCACATCATGGGACACATCCAGCGACCTTACTCATGTTCAGTCACCAGAGCCACGACACTCATCTTTCATCCTCTTTTGTTTCTTGTTTCGGCTAGGGAAGACGATGAACAATGTTAGTCGTTTTTCTCCGTATTTTTTTCTTCCTACCTTGTGCAAGGAAAGCAGAACCTCCTCATCCTTGAACGCATTTTGACGGACTCATCCGGTCATGTTCACCACCAGAGCTCATCGTTGTTGTTTCTCTCTTTATCAGGACCACATCGTTGTTGTTTTCGCTATTATAACTTCATTGCCAACTGCCAATATCTATGGATGATTCACATTGTGGGACACATCTGACCACCTTACTCACCGTCGTTTGGTCGTTGGAGGACCGACGTCCATCTTTCCTCCTCTTTTGTTTCTTGTTTCGTTTAGGGAAAACTATGAAAATGCATTATTTTTAATCTTTCGTTCTTCATGCGCGTTCAAGAAAATGAAACCCCCACGTCTGGTAACGCGTTTTGACGCACTCATTAGGTCGTGTTCACCGCTATAGCTCGTTGTTGTCATTTCTCTTTCTATCAGTACCACGTCGTTGCTGACCGCATTCATGTTGTTTTGATTTTCTTCGTTACCAACCTCCACCATCTATGGACGAAGGCACTAATACTTCTAGATCTAGCCCAACCATGCTCCTGGACCACTCATATAATATTGAGACCATAGGAATATGAATAGAACAAGAAAGTTCTAATTTATTTCAGCAAAACGGGCACCTGTTCAGAATTAATTATCAGATTTTCATTGATGGGCTAAAATAAGTTTTTTAATTTCTAGCTAATTTTAGTTGTTTTTCCGTTTACGGTATTAGTTTTAGCACTATTTGATCCATTAAAAATTATTGTAACTTATATTTTCCTCTGTATTAAATTATTTATAGTTAAATGGAACAAATCTGATCTAGTTATATAATTTTTCTGATATTGAATTATCGTTCTGGCCAAAGTTATTTGCAGTTTTATGTTGTTGTTTCTATAATTATATTTCTTCAGCCCAATTGTAATATCTGATTTAGGATTTTAATTTATATCAATAAATATTATTTAGAATACGTTGCAACACACGTGCATTATACTAGTTATATAAAATTTTTCGCCCGACTGATTTTTTTACAAAAGTAGTGTGTGTGATTTCTTTTTATAGTTGTTAGTTGTCGCATAGAACTACGATCAAGTTGTTTGAGATCTCGATTATGTAGCATGAAAAGGACAACACCTTCAATTGAAATGATCAATCAGTTGCGTTTCCTATGGAAAGGTACATATTGTGCACAATTTAATTAGTGGACTGACAAGTCCAAGCCAAAGTCTCACCGCAAGACCAATACTCCTAACAGTCAGATATAGGTGTGTACTAATAACATTTCTTGTGAAAAAAAATATATAACCGTTAGGAGTATACATCAAAAAGTAAATAATTTGAGATTGAACACTTCTTACACTTGATAGCTATTCAAATATCCAGTTTATGATTCGCATGAGGCGTATTCCAGCGCCATGGTGTAATTTCCTCATACAAGTTTTTAGCACCATTTCTCTACAAATATGTACTCACACAATTACCTAGAGTATCGTCTGGTAGATTAGCACATCGAAACCATATTCTCTTGGATTGCTACCGCGCCATGAATAAGTTCCATGGCATGTAAAAAAAAAATAGCACTTCATTTGAAACACTCTCACGCTACCAAGAAATTAGTACTACTAGCAATTCAACATTTGACGTCAGACATGGACATAGGATCCTGTTTGTAATTCTAGTAGAATTCGAGTGGTTTCACTACAAAATCTCAACAAAGTTCGCGCTTGAATGGCCTGTGTTTTCTGTAGTTTGCTACAGGATTCCAAACTCCGAGATCCCCCCACGGACAAAATCGGAAAACAGGAATTGACAGAAGGCGAGGGGCAGCATCCCCACCCCACGGCGGTTCCTCGGGCCTCCCGCCCCGCCTCGCACCCGGAATCCTTCCTTCCCGAGGCCTACGTGTCCCCTCCCGCATCTCCACGTGTGCGCCCCCGCCAACGTCACTCGCCCTCAACCTCTTCCCCTCCTCTCCCTCTCCGACCGACTCTTCCTCCTAGCTGACGCTCCGCTCTATACTCTTGCTGCCTTTTGCATCCACCGCGCGCTACAATTCCACTCACTGAACACGCACCGCTCGCCGAGCGCGAAGCGGTGAGACTAGACTACTCTCTGAGTTGGTATGGCCATGGATACCTTCCCGTTCCAGTGGCCCATGGATCCGGCCGCGTCATCCGGCATCGACGCCGGGTTTCTGCCGCCTCCGGCGGCTGTGGCGCCCGACGACGGCGTGGCGTACTACGACCCCCCTGCGGGGGCGGATGTGGATGCCGCTGCTCTGCCAGAGTTCGCCGCCGCCTTCCCGCCATGCGCGCCTGAGGCCGCTGCTGTGTTGGCCATGAGGCGGGAGGAGGAGGAGGTCGCTGGCATCCGCTTGGTTCATCTTCTGATGAGCTGCGCGGGTGCCATCGAGGCTGGTGACTATGCGCTCGCGTCCGCGCAGCTCGCCGACGCGCACGCCGCGCTTGCGGCCGTCTCGGCCGCCTCCGGCATCGGCCGCGTTGCCGTGCACTTCACCACCGCGCTCTCCCGGAGATTGTTCCCTTCGCCCGTCGCTCCGCCTACCACCGACGCCGAGCACGCCTTCCTCTACCATCACTTCTACGAGGCGTGTCCCTACCTCAAGTTCGCGCACTTCACCGCCAACCAGGCCATCCTTGAGGCCTTCCATGGATGCGACCACGTTCATGTCATCGACTTCAGCCTCATGCAGGGCCTGCAGTGGCCCGCCTTGATCCAGGCCCTCGCCCTCCGACCAGGCGGGCCGCCGTTCCTCCGGATCACCGGCATTGGCCCGCCCTCCCCTACCGGCCGCGACGAGCTGCGCGATGTCGGCCTCCGACTCGCCGACCTCGCGCGCTCCGTCCGCGTCCGCTTCTCCTTCCGCGGAGTCGCTGCGAACAGTCTCGACGAGGTCCGCCCGTGGATGCTCCAGATCGCGCCCGGAGAGGCCGTCGCGTTCAACTCCGTGTTGCAGCTCCACCGCCTCCTCGGCGACACGGCCGATCAGGCGCCCATCGACGCCGTTCTCGACTGTGTCGCCTCCGTCCGGCCCAAGATCTTCACGGTCATCGAGCAAGAGGCTGACCACAACAAGACGGGCTTCCTCGAAAGGTTCACGGAGGCGCTGTTCTACTACTCCGCGGTGTTCGATTCGCTGGACGCGGCGAGCGCCAGCGGCGGCGCGGGCAACGCGATGGCGGAGGCGTATCTCCAGAGGGAGATCTGCGACATCGTGTGCGGCGAGGGCGCCGCCCGGAGGGAGCGGCACGAGCCGCTGTCTCGGTGGCGGGACAGGCTCACGCGCGCCAGGCTGAGCGCCGTGCCTCTCGGTTCGAACGCGCTGCGGCAGGCGAGGATGCTGGTCGGGCTGTTCTCCGGCGAGGGACACAGCGTCGAGGAGGCCGACGGGTGCCTCACCCTCGGCTGGCACGGGCGGCCGCTGTTCTCGGCGTCCGCCTGGGAAGCCGCCGGGGGCGGCGGCGGCGACAATAACAACAACAGTAACAGCAACGTTAGCGGTAGCAGCGGCAGCAGTGACAGTAACAACAGCGGCAGCAGCCATGGTAAAAGCAATGGGGCTCGGGATGGTAGCAGCGTGTGCTTGTAAATCGCGGGAGGGTTAGTTTGATTAAGGGGATCGATCGTAAATCGCAAATATGAAAATCTGAATGGCATGGAACTTTTGAACTTACCATCTGAAGAATTTCCTGTCCATCTATTTCTCTCACCGATATGGGAGTATACTTGGCATATCTTTTTCAGATGAAATTGGGATTTTCCAACTGATTAATTAATATACTTGGCATATCTTTTGTTAATAGTAGGAGTAAAATTGGACAAAGAGACATGAAAGAAGGCGCCGTCAAAACTCTTGTTAATACTGCCACCATCATCGATCTAATGACGCCCTTCCCTAGTTGCTAGTAGACCAGAGCAATTTCAGCGGGCGAAAAGACTGGTTTGTTTTGGGCCTAAATCCACACCTAAGTCTGGCCTGGCAAGGGTATCGGGCTTGCTATTTCATGCTTGGCCAGGACTGGGCGTAGGCCTCCTTAGGAGTATAAAGTAAATGAGTAAGTTCACTTCAGGTCCCTTAATTTGTAGCCGAGTTCGAAATGCATACATGGACCACAAAACCGGATACAACACATCCCCTAACTTACAAAACCGTGCAAACGAGGTCCCTCAGCATATTCTCCCTATTTTTAACTGACGTGGCACCTACTGACTCTTTTGACTAGGTTTTCGTCCCACGTAATATTAACGTGACGCTTACATGGCAATTTGATCTGGAAAATTAATAAAAGTCGTATGGCCCACATGTCAGTTCCACGCACAAAATAATGAAAACGGTGGGCCCCATGTGGCCCCACATGTCATCCTCATCACTCCCTTTTCTCTCTATCCTTTCTCTCCGACAGGCGGAGCGGGACAGAGCGGCTGACCGGCAGAGTGGGCGGACAACGACCAGAGTGGTGGCGGGCCGTGGGCATTGCAAGGCGGGCGGATGAGAAGGATGTTGTCGCGGCCGTCGACCTCGCCAAGGCGGGAGAGGAGCGGCGGAGTCGGGTGAGAGAGGAGGTGCGAGCTGCAGCCAGCGGGAGAGGAGCAGCGGGCAGCGGCCGACAGGAGAGATGCGGCGCACGGTGGCCGACGGCCGACGGGAGAGGAGCAGCGCGCGAGCTCTGACCAACAATATGAGAGGAGCTGCGGGCGGGTGAGGAGATGCAAGCGGCAGCCGACGGGAGAGGAGTGGTGCGCGGGTGGCGACCGGCGGGAAAGGAGCGGCGTGCGGGAGCTATCCGGTGGGAGGAGAGGAGCCACGGCTAGTGTTTGCTTCTCCCAGTCCTTTCCCTCCCAGATCCCTGCCCCCTCTGCTCTCGCTCCACCAAGCTCACCGGTCGGCAAGGGGGGCGGAGAGGGAAGAGGCTCGCTGGCTTCTCCTCCCTCCTCGGCCTCCGCCCACGGCTCCTCTCCTCCCGCCGGCCGGTGCCCGCGTGCCGCTCGTTTCCCGCCGGAGAGAGAGGATATAGATAAGAGGGGAGCGAGACAAGATAGAGAGAAGGGAGTAGTGAGGATGACATGTGGGGTCACATGGGTCCCACTTTTTTGTGTGAAACTGACATGTGGACCCCACGAGTTTTATTATTTTTCGGGATCAAATTGCTACATAAGCACCACATCAATACCACGTGGGATGATGACCTAGTCAAAGGAGCCATGTAGGTATCACGTCTGCTAAAACCGGGAACAATACTACGGAGGGATCTCGTTTTCACGGCTTTGTAAATTGGGGGATGGTGTTATATCCGATTTTGCGGTCCAGTGCTTAATTTCGAACTTGGTGACACATCGAGGGATCAAAAGTGAACTTATTCCTAAAGTAAAGTACAATTGAAATACAATGTCGGCCTCGGGCTTTAATGGGAACTGCTGTTCAGCGCTGCTGCAGTTCGGCAAAAATTCCAGAGACATTGTTAACGTTGGCGGATACACAGTACGGGGCTGTGGCGTGGCGTTACGTAAAAAAGGAATGGTATATTCCTCGGTGTATGGGTCTCCACACTCCACACTACTGTATGACCATTGGGCGCACTAGTCACAACTGGGGAGAGAGAGAGAGAGAGAGAGAGAGAGAGACTCGTAAAACCTGTCAGCGCAACTAGGATAAGAGCAAGGCAAACCGACGTGCACCTCTGCATTACAACGAGTCGACGACAACATCGCGACTTGCTCGTAGCAGCCTACCGAGTATGCTGCAGTCCTGCAGCAAGGAGGCAAGCTGGTTGGCGTCGGCAGGAGTCAGCGGACGGACCACCAGTCCACCGCCGCGTACGAGTTCACGTGCCCGAGCGAGGGGATGGAGGGAGCGATCAGCGCGAGCTGCGCAGCTCCCCGACCGGCAGGCGCATGGCGGACGGACGGGTGGCTGGCTCGGCTCAGCGCATGCGCATGCCAGCTAGCTGAGGCCGGTGTCCCTCCCCGCGCGCGCTCTCACGTGCTCCGCCCGCGGGGAGTGAGGACCACCAGGCGGCAAGTGCAGTGTCGGGCGGCCGGCCGCCCGTGTGATCGCGGGTACGTTGTTGAAGCGTGGCGCGCGTTCGCAGCCGCTGGCTCGCAGCGGATGGGATCACTGCGCAAACGTGAGGGTAGAAAAAGCGATCTCTTTCAGTCAAATGGCCTATTAGCTCAGCTGGTTAGAGCGTCGTGCTAATAACGCGAAGGTCGCAGGTTCGAGACCTGCATGGGCCAAATTTTTTCGTTTTTCCCCATGACCACATTTAAATTCCATCTATTTTCTTATTTTTTCGTATGAGTGCATTTAAAATCCATCTGAATCGTATGGCTGCATTTCAAACTCCTCTAAAAAGAATGTCAAAACTAGGGGACGAGCTAGTGCCCAGTACTATCGTCCAATGTTCTGAACATTTGCTAAATTTCGCATCATATGCAGCGCTTTCCACTAAACAGATAAAAGTAGAACAATCACCATTCAAACTCCATCAAAGAAATTTGTCAGAACTGGGTTTGTGAGCTAGTACCCAGTACTTCACCCCTACGTTCCATACTTGAGACATTTTGGTTTTGTCATATAAATCCACCATCGAATATATTTTGATATTATATTTGCTTTATTTTATGGAATGCTGCTATATTTTTCTATAGAATTGATCAAAAAGTTGGACTTAGGACAAACCTAAAATGTTTTATACTGGTACGGACGAGCTATTATCCAATATTATGAACATTTCCTGCAATTTTGCCTTCAGCAGCACTTTTCGCTCTGACAGGTAAAAGTAGAATTATGGCCAGTGTGCAAGATTAGAGAAAATGGATGCAGAAAGTAAATCCTGGCTTTGCTGTTCTTTCTCGACAGGTACACTTCAGTAATTATAGTTAATTAAATGGGCCATATTTTCTACAAAGTATGTTCTTTTTTTTTTCTTCGTATGACTGCATTCAAACTCCATCTAGAAAATGCGAGTTCACATGAAACTGCTTCGTTCAGTCATTCTTCAAATAATTAATAAGTTCTCTATGTTTGAACTTCTTCGTTCAATCATTCTTCCAATACTGAAAAGTTCTCTATGCAAAAACTGGGTTAGTGGCTAGTGCTGATTTACTATTGTCCAATATTCTGAACATTTGCTGAAATTTGCCTTCAACAGTTTTAAAAGCAGAACTATCACTAGTGTGCAAGAGTAGAGAAAATGTGAATATATGGATGCAGAAAATAAATACTGGCCTTTTTGTTGTCTCTCTCCCGATATACTTTAGTAACTACAGCTACTTAAATGTACATTTGTGCCTCTCTTCTTCACCTGTGGCTGGCTGGCCAAGGTTTCAGCACGGAGATCAGCAGTCACGCAGGCACACAGCATACCCACATGTAGGCATTACTGTCTTACCCGGCTACAGCCGTGGCCCTGCAAGGAATTTACCAGTTAGCCATTCAGTTAGAAATGGTAGCTAGGAAAAGACAATAGCTAGATGAGTTCGCAAACAATATGAAGTGAATTATAAAGATGATGAGTACCAGTTAGCACAATTTCATAAGCCTTCAGCGGGCGACTAAAATGTTGGTATGACCTTTGACGCCAGAACAAAATTTCACACAGGGTTTGTAAAGCACAGTTCAGTAATGCAACCAAACATTCTCTAGGCCATGCTATAGACTATGCACAACAGCAGAAGTTTACCTGAGAACTTTTAGATCCTGCTTTAGGCATTCGATATTGAGACAGAAATCATGTCCTGTAGATGGTGAAGTTTGGTCATGCCATGCCTGACATCTTGTAAAACTGAAAATGAATAGTTTACTTCTTTCCTTTTTTTTTTTGAAGATAACTGAAACTGAATAATTACATACTTAAATTTGCTCCTGCAAACTTTCTATACTTTACTCAATGATAGATCATGTATTCAAGTGAAGTTTACAAAGTCTGAACTCTGAAGGTTTATACCTGGACAGAACTGTGTCCAGGTGCCTTCTCTATACCTCTGGTTGCCATTAGTCCTCTAACATGTTCGACATCATCCCATCGACTTTCTTCAGCATGTAAGTTTGAAACGAGCACATGCACTCCCACATCATTAGGAGCTACGTTAACGATATGCTGTCCAATTACCTTTCCTAGATCCATTCTGTGATGAACTCTACAAGCAGCAAGAAGTGATCCCCAAATTACAGGATTGGGTTCTATTGGCATCTTCTTGATAAAATGAAATGCTTCATCTAACATGCCAGCTCTACCCAGGAGGTCTACTATGCAACCATAGTGCTCAACATCAGGGACAACATCAAGGCTTGACATCAAATAGAAGTAACGGAGACCTTCATCAACCATTCCTACATGTGTACAGGCACCAAGAACTGCCTTAAGAGTAATGCCATCCGGTTTTGGATCCTGTAACTTCAGCATTTGATCAAAGAGTTCCATTGCTTCTTTTCCATATCCATTGCTTGCAAGACCTCCAATCATGGAATTCCATGAGAGGGTTTGCTTATGCTGCATTTTTCTAAATATTTCAGAAGCGGTGTCAATGCAGCCACATTTTGCATACATATCCACCAGGGCACTTTCTAGGCACAAGTCTTTGGCTACATTCTTCTCTTCTATATAAGAGTGTATATCTCTTCCTTTATCAAGTGCTCCCACCTGTGAACAAGCAGAAAGTAGACTAACCAGTGCCATTTCATGTGCCACGACTTCTGCAATCTTCATTTCTTCAAATAGGTTGAAGGCCATTGTAAATTGATGTCCCTTCACATAACCACAAACCATAACTGTCCAGGAAACAACATCCTTTTTTGTCATAGTTTGAAAAACCTTTTCAGCTGCAGCCATATCACCACATTTGGCATACATGTTGATCAAAGAATTTGTAAGGATATTGTCACAACAGATCCCATTATCTTTGATATAACTGTGAACATGCCTGCCTTTCCGCAACTCACCAAGTTGAGAACATGCTGACAAGACACTTACAAGCGTTATACCATCTGGAGTTACGCCATGCAATAACATCTCTTCAAATATTCTTAGAGCTCCTCTGTACTCATGACTTTGCACAAAGCCATTGATCAACGTGTTCCACGATTTAGTATATCTTGCAGGCATGGCTTGAAATGCTTCTAAAGCATCAGACAAGCATCCACATTTCGTGTACATGCTTATGAGAGCATTCCTGATATCCACATCAGCCTCGATGCCATATTTACCAACCTGATTGTACACCCACCGGCCTTTATCAACAACCTGTGTTTGGCCACAAGCAGAAAGCAGGCTTATAATCGTGACCTTATTAGGATTAATTCCTTCTGCTTGCATCTCAGAAAGCAAACTTAGCACCTCGTCCCACTGGCCACACTGTGCACAAGCTGATATCATTGACGTCCAAGACACCACATCCCTCTCATACATTTCCTCGAAAACCTTGCTCGCTTCGTCAACACTTCTAAAGGCACCATAATAATTAACAATACCTGACATGACGAACACATCCGATGTAAACCCAATCCTCTGAACCAGCGCATGAATTGCGTCCCCATTTGCCCGCCACTTCAAGCCAGCAAAGGCAGCACTCGCCGACACGACCGCTGCCATAGTGTAATTATCAGGAGAGACTCCCCACCGACGCATTTCCCTGAACAGCGCCAATGCATCCCGGGGGGCGTCGCAGCTGCTGTACCCTCTAATCATGCAGTTCCACACGAACGCGTTCGGTTGGGCCATTCCGTCAAACACCTTGCGCGCGTACAGCATGTCATGCCTCGCCGCTGCAGACGCGAGGAAAGCGATGAGCCGACCGGCGACGAAGCTGTCGGAGGCGAGGTGGGCCCGGACGAGCCGGCCGTGGAGCTCCGCCAGGTGGGCCCGCGAGGCGCAGGCGTCGAGGTAGGCGAGGAGGTGGCGGCGGATAGGCCGAGCCTGGCTTGCGCTGCCGTGGAAGTAGAGGTAACGCATGGCATGAGGAGCGGACTAACAGCGGTTGTTTGACGGAGCTAGCAGCCCGCGACTATTGGAAGCGAACAAGGGAACTAACGGCTTGTGAGTTAGGATGGTGGGAGGGCCGAAAGCGTCGACGATAACCTGAACGCTGCGTTGCGGTTACAGCGCGAAAAGGAGAGTTCGGCTGATTGTTTAGGCATTTTAGGGGCTTTGCATCGATTCTGAAAAGTCTTGTATTTCTTGTTCTACATTTATGACCCCCTCACCTTCACCCATGTTAAAGAAATATAATTGCTAACCGAATTACCTTCTAAACTTTTGCAGTAGTCCGTTTTATCCCTTTAACTCCAATAGCATCCAGTAACGGATCTTCTCTTGTGGCATTGTTCATAGCTATGCCACAACCAAAGTGAGTATGCCACCTGCGCATTGGACATTTGGACGTCGATTTCAGATGCTAATCATGTGATTAATAGGTTAGTCGGTCACTAATTTAATGCTTTTATCGGCCTAATTGTCTAACGTTCTAAAGTAAAGGCACAGACGGACTGAAGAAAATAACAGAAATACGAGCAAACACTTCCATGTAAACACTCTTGCGAAAATTACTTTACTGGTAAAAATATTACATGAAAAGATTTAACATTATAGTTGTTGATTGTATTTAGTGCCATACGTATAGTAAGTACAATTGTAGTATAGTTTGTGTATAAAAAAATATTTCACCAATTGAAAGTACGATTGTAGTATAATTTGCGTATAAAAAATCATCTCACAAATTGAAAGTATAATACGCTTCATCCTAGTATATAAATCCGCCATATCTAAATTTTAGTGTTGGGTTCACCATTGATAACAACCTTCTACATTTCCGAAATCTTCAAACTGGACAAATGGAGATTAATTATTGAATGGACTATTGCTATAGATTATCTATTTCATTTCAGGGATACAATAAATATATTGTGAAAGAAACTCAACAGATTGCTTATAACAAGTAGTGTAAACAATATAACATGGATATTGCAAAGTGAGCATAGCTCAGTTGGTTAGGTTTCATGTGGTGGAACCAACCCACCCGGGTTCAAATCCTGAATTTGACGTGAGTGCTCGTATTTACTGTTGTTTATTCTTTCAGTGGTAGGCGACGACAGCGAGACGCCGGCCCAGTCTTCAGTCTTTTGTTTCTCAAAAGAAATATATAACAATGACATTTTTAGTAAAAAATATATTTTTAGAAATAATCCTCTATAATAATTCCTTGAAATAGCTGAAAGGAATAGTGCTTAAGTAACAATAAATTTTTTAGATGGAACGGAAATATATAACAATGACATTTTTAGTAAAAAATATATTTTTAGAAATAATCCTCTATAATAATTCCTTGAAATAGCTGAAAGGAATAGTGCTTAAGTAACAATAAATTTTTTAGATGGAACGTAAAGTTTCCAAAGCAATTTATATGAGAGCAAGATTGATATATTAGATAGTGCTTCCTATATATGAAATGAATAAAAAAATTGTCTAAGTTTTATCTTAAAAATATCTCTTTCATATGCCAAGTTAATATTAGGTGTACTTATTTTGAAATGGAGGCAATACTCAAGTATAACCATAGAAATTGAGTTACTCCAAATTCTTAAGTTATTCCGCAATATATTTTCACAACAAGATGGTACTGGATCTTGCGTGATCGTTTGAGATAAGCCGGTCTGTGACTGTGAAAGATATTTTCACCGTGTCTACATCATTTCTTTACAAAAGCATTTGATTTGTAAAGGTTTCCAAGTGACCACGCAAACAATGTTGTCGCTCACGCTGAAGTGTCCATCTGGGTCACGCATGTTCGCCAACGCCAACTTTATCATGGGCCGAATAGGGAAATATCCTTCTACCCCGTCGTCACCCAGAAGGCCAGAATGTCACTTGACATCGTTGTCGCGGCCATTATTCTCGTTGAGTCGTTGGAAGCTATCCATCTTGCGAAGACGTACGTGGCAGAATCCATCATCCATGATATTGTTTGTCCCGTCCCTACATCACGCCAAAAGTCACATCAGAAACACATTAAAGATAGTTTGGAACCAAACACGCAGTTTTATGAAAGAAAACAAAAGTTATTCTTGATATAAAACTGGCAATATTTGGCTTTGAATATTTTTTCCGTCAACCAAAATCCAATTTAATCAAGGTTCGTAGTTTCAGAATATTCTAAAAACAAATTGGTAATATTTGGCAAGGAAAAAATCCGAATTAACCACCTGAACTATAGCGGTCGCTCGAATTACCCCGAACTCAAACACTAGATATTTTACACCGTCCACTATTAATACCGGATGAATAACCCCTGAGTACTTAGTACTGTTTTGGATGGTTTCGAGTTAAGCTTACATACGTGATCGCTAACATGGCAATCCGGTCAAAAAAAATCCCTATGCCCAACTATCTATTTCCTCAAGCCAATCCTTCCCCACTCCCCTGCTCTCTCTTTGTGCACCTATAGCTGGAGAAGGAGGACGAAGAGGGACCTCACTAGAGGAGGCAGCGGTCGGCGGCGGAGGCTGATCGACGCAAGCTCGACCAGGCACACGAAGATAGCTCGGGAAGGCGGCGGCCTGAGACGAAGCTGGAGCCGTGCGGAGGTGGAACTTGAAATGACCACCATCCACCGCACCCTCGCTTGTCGCGGCCACGCGGTGTTGGCCACTGTTTTTCCATGGGAGAGGAGTAGGGATGGCAATGGGGCTATCCCCGGCGGGTTATGGTACCCTGTCCCCGCCCCCGAACATGTAGGAATCGCCCGTTCCCCATCCCCACCCCCGGCATCGGGGGCCCGACGGGTCCCTAACCCGAAAAGAACAGGCATGAAATTAGGGCAGAAAAAATAGAAGAAAATGGCATTCAAGCAAAAAAAACTGATCTCCAAGTGGATCCATATGCAACAAATTTGGTAATACACATGTGCGCACAAGGATATACATCAATTGGAAGCTAGTCGAATCCATTCACACAAGCACACAAGCAGAGAATCAATCAATGCAAAAGTTGTTGGATTGAACATGCTGCAGCTTCCCGCAAAAAAGAAAAAAGAACATGCTGCAGCTGATCTGTTCGAGCTTGGGGCAGTGCTTGGTGGCGGAGATGGCGTCGTCGAGCTGGCCCTGCTTGGTGCTGAAGTGGTGGCGTCCAGTTGGGGCTTAGGGCAGCGACGGCGGTATCAAGCTAGCCCTGCTTCGAGACAGCGATGCGGCGGTGTGAGACGGAGGCCAAGCGCGCAGCGTGACGAGGAACTCGAGTGCGCCAAGCTCGCATCGGCCTGGCTTGTGGCGGTTGACTGTGGGAAGAGCTGCTGGATGTGAGGACTTAAGTGACCTAGGGTTTCTTCTGAATACACACACACGAGATGGGCCAATGTTGGGCTTTCCTATATGGGGTGCTAGCACCTGTGGAATAGAAAGGATGTGGTATATTCGGGGCCCCATGGGGATGCGGGGACGGGGACCTAGAGAACGTCCCCGAACCCGCTCCACCCGATGGGGGGCTTATTTGACCGTTTAGAGCCCCATGGGGTCTAATTTGGTCCCATTTGAAGACCCTAATAGATGTTTTCCCCACCAGGTAGCGGGGTTCGGGGCCCCATTGCCATCCCTAGAGCATAGTTATTGAGATTGGACAGGCCATTGAACCGGCGAGACCCTCGGTTCAATGGTTCACTAGTTTGACCGGTTGGACCGTTGGTTCAAAGCGGTTCAATAGTTTAAATATATAATTGATTCATCATATACACAACCGCAATCATAGCCTGGTGGTTGGTGCAGTATGCTTCCAATCAACCCATCCTGGGCTGACCGGTTTTTAAAGTGGTTTTCTCAAAAAACCGGGTAGTTCAGCCGGTTTTCACCGGTTCACTTGCACAGGCAGTCTTTTAACCAGACCAGCGGAGGCTCTGGTTCCCGTATTTTCCAGTCCGACCACCGGTCCGGTCCAGTCCTAATAATTATGCCCTAGAGAGAAGGGAAGATGGGGGAAGAAGAGGAGGAGAATATGGCAGCTGTCGACGAACTCGCACGACGCCGGATCGAAAAGGGGGAGGCGAACCAAGGTGCAGACAGAGAGTGGAGGAGAGGCGGGGTCCTCTGTTCCCCTCGTACCGCTCGTCGAGGTCAAGCTCCACGTGGATCCGATCACCTCAAGCTCTGCCTCTTCCGTCTGCCACAATGCCACCCCACCAGAGCGACTGTCAATAGAGTTGGATTGAGGAGAGGATGTTGGGGCGACTGTGGTTTAGGGGTGGGGATGACACGATGAATGTTGGGGACGACGCAACATGGGATGAGGTAGGGACGGCGCGACGGAGGTCATTGCGTCCTTCGCTGTAAGCGCTACCGGTCACCGAACGAAGGGAAGAGAGGGAGAGAAAATTGTGGGAGAAAGGGGAGGGATTGGGTTGAGGGAGAGATGACAAGTGGGTCCATTGATTATTTTTTATTTAATTCTATTGTTGACGGGATTACCACGTTGGTGGTCATGTAGAGTCGAAACCGTCCAAAATAGTGTTGGGGAGGAGGGTTCATTCCTCTACTATTAATAGCTAAGGGAGTAAAATATCTAGTATTACCTCCATCCTAAAGTCCTAAAATAAGTACAGTTTTTCATTGTTCATGTTCAACGTTTGACTGTCTGTTTTATTTAAAAAATTATGATTAGTATTTTTGTTGTTATTAGATGATAAAATATAAATAGTAATTTTTTTAATATTTTTTTATAAAATTTTCAAATAAGATGGATGGTCAAACGTTGGACATGAAAACTCACGATATTCACAGTTAGATGGGTAATTCATTTTTTTTAATTTGGCAATCATTGTGTTTTTGGTCAAAGTAAAAGCCAAGCCATGGTTTGCAGTTTCAAGAATATTTAAACACGAGAAATTACCCATCATGTTCTTTTGGTGTACTACAACCGAGGAACGCAATCTGAACTGAGATCTTTGGGTGGTATCTCGTGCAGTGGCTGGCCTCCAGAATCTTTACAAGCATATACCATCCCTGAAAGTGACATCGACTATTTAAGGTTTGGTAGGAATTAACGCCCAATTACGGATACCAGTATGGATCAAACTTGAGTTCACTGGACTCTGGAAATCTAGATCGCATCTTAATTTAAGCCTCGAGAGAGACATTAGTATTTTTTATTCGCTCATTTCACCGGTCAGAAACGTGCAAGCTAATATCACTAAGCAAAAGAAGTCGTTGCTTTCCAGTTTCCACCGATGGCATCCTCCGCCGGCGACCCGCTCCTCTCCGGCGCGGCCGGCGACGGCCGCCGCAGGTTCGTCCCGTCCACCATACGCCTCAAGACGTCGGTATGGTCGGAGCTGGGTGGCGCGGTGGGCGATCTGGGCACCTACATCCCCATCGTGCTGGCGCTGTCGCTCGCGTCCCACCTCGACCTCGGCACCACGCTCATCTTCACCGCGCTCTACAACTTCGCCACCGGACTCCTCTTCGGCATCCCCATGCCCGTCCAGCCCATGAAGTCCATCGCCGCCGTCGCGCTCTCCTCCGCGCACCTCACCATCCCGCAGATCATGTCCGCCGGACTCGCCGTCGCCGCCATCCTCCTCTTCCTCGGCGTCACCGGCCTCATGACCAACCTCTACCGCCTCCTCCCCCTCCCCGTCGTGCGCGGCGTCCAGCTTTCGCAGGGCCTCTCCTTCGCCTTCACCGCCGTCAAGTACATCCGCTACGTGCAGGACTTCTCCCGTTCCTCCTCTGCTTCCACCTCCGTTCCGCGCCCCCTCCTCGGCCTCGACGGCCTTGTCCTCGCGCTCGCCGCGCTACTGTTCATAATCCTCGCCACCGGCTCCGGCGACGACGAGGACGTCAACAGGGACGGCACGAACCGTCGCCGTCGCTCCTGCAGCCGCGTCCCGGCGGCGCTAATTGTTTTCGTCCTCGGCTTGGTGCTCTGCTTCGTTCGTGATCCGTCCATCCTGCAGGGTCTCCGCTTTGGGCCGGCGCCTTTGGGGCTGGTCAAGATAACGTGGGACGATTTCAAGATCGGGTTCTGGGAGGGCGCCGTGCCGCAGCTCCCGCTGTCCGTGCTGAACTCGGTGATCGCCGTGTGCAAGCTGTCGTCGGACCTGTTCCCGGAACGGGCCGAGCTCTCGCCGGCGCGGGTGTCGGTGAGCGTGGGGCTCATGAATTTCGTGGGTTGCTGGTTCGGCGCCATGCCGTGCTGCCACGGCGCGGGCGGGCTGGCGGGGCAGTACCGGTTCGGCGGCCGGAGCGGCGCGTCCGTGGTGTTCCTGGCCATCGGCAAGCTGGCGCTCGGGCTGGTGTTCGGCAACTCCTTCGTGACGATCCTGGGGCAGTTCCCGATCGGGATACTGGGCGTCATGCTGCTCTTCTCCGGGATCGAGCTCGCCATGGCGTCGCGCGACATGGGGAGCAAGGAGGAGTCGTTCGTCATGCTGGTCTGCGCCGGCGTGTCGCTCACAGGCTCGAGCGCCGCGCTGGGCTTCATCTCCGGAATTGTGCTGTACCTGTTGCTACGCCTGAGGGATTTGGACTGGGATATCAGAGGACTGCTCGGTCGCTGGGGCGCGGGACGGCGGCAATCGACCAACAAGGCCAATGAAAATGGGGCTGGAGATGCTTGATCGAAACCTTGAGAACATCTGTTGATTTGAGTGTGCTGTGAATTGTTCGAGTGAATATATAGTATCAACATGCATAGCGGATAGCCACGAGTGATTGAATTTCTGACTGGAGTAACTCTACATAACCGCCCAAACTCTCAAACCAAGTACTATATTACCAAAAAAAAGTATTTATACAAGTTGGAAATGGTTCACTTTGCACCTTAATATTTTTTCTCTTTATTTACTATTTATACAAAGTGTATTTTAAGTTAAAACTTTATTTTTTTAACATCATTATCATTATCAAAGTTTAAAAATATTTTTAATTTTTTTCATGACAGTTTGCAAGAACTTTAAAATCTTAATGTAAACTTTCCAATTTTTTCTAAAAAATATTGCAATCTCAAATTTTTAAAAATGATGTTGAGATGTCAATTATAAACAGAGCATCATATTTTCTTCTTCTACGACAGGTGGGCCAAAAGGTTAGTTGAAATGGGATAGGGGACGCAGCATAGACTCAACTGAGGGAAAAAGCGCTAGTGGGCTCGGAAAGTTGGGCCGGTCCATCGACCTAGGCCATAGAGCGAAGGAGAAAGGGAGAGGCTTTGGATTCATGGCCTGATGTTTCCCGCCCATTAGGGAAGGATGAAAGGGCTGAAGCATGCCGGGCCGCGGGGGCTGCCTTCGGCTTGCCTGGCCCGCCAATGCCGTGCCTCGGTGGCTCGGGGTTGGCCCACCAGTCCGAGCTGGCAACCACATGTTGACCATGACAGCTTTGGACTGTGACTTCTAAATTGTTACTACACCATCTCAAATTAGGAAACTATACAGGAATTACTTCGTTTGGATGGGATGATATCTACGAGGTATCGTCTGATACTTGAGTATTAACTGATACCTACCAGGTATCAGGTGATAACTGATAGGTATCATCCCACTCGAACGGGGTATCAGCCGATACCTACTAGGTATCAGGTGATACCTCAAATGTATTATCCCGTTTGAACGGGATACTGTCCTATAGCATTTTTCTTATTTTAGATCGTTAGATCAATCAATCCTTTTTTAAAAATATCCTAAGGGTGTGTTCTTCCCCCTACTTTCCCAACTCACCACTCTCTTTTTCCGCACACACGTTTTTTAAATTACTAAACGGTGTGTTTTTTTGCAAGAAGTTTCTATATGAAAGTTGATTAAAAAAATCATATAAATTTATTTTTTTTTCAAAAAATAGCAAATACTTAATTAATCATGCGCTAATGAGTCGCTACGTTTTGCGTGTAGGGAGGGTTACTTCCCACTCCATCCCAACGAATGCAGCCTAAAACCTCCCTCCATCCCTGCCCCTGTGCAGCATCCGCCGTTCCTTTTCTCTTTTTATTTTATCTCCATCACAATTCAAATTAACACTATCTTTACGGGAAAAAAATAAGACCATAAATAGACCTCCATATATTACTTGTATGAGATTAAATATCTAATTATTTTCTTTAATCAATTTCTTTCAACATGTATATAGGGACCATTTACCTATATAAATTAACCATTATACTTCATAAATAAATGTGTCGGTATCCTGGACCCAGGGGTATACCGACTATAGGCTTGAGGCGGCCCCGTCCGTCCACGTGGCCATCCCCCGAGGGGCGAGAAGGCCCAAGGATGACATGGCGGCCGCCTCCCATGGCGCGCTACCCCCTCCGGGGGAGATTCTGCAGGGGTCGGGCTCCCCCGACCCCCTCGGGCCATCGCCACGCACCACGAAGTGGGTGAGCGCTCCCAACGCTCACCTACCCACATTAAATGACTGTGCAGGCGTAGTGCGCCTGCACCGCGCGCGTGCCGCATCTATTGCGAAGTGGCGCACGCATCTGACACCGTCGCCGATGGCTGACCGGCACGAGACCGGTGCGAATGACCGATGTGACGGCGTATAGTGCCGTGTGTGCTGGCGCATGCGCAGTAGGTATAGTACGCTTCGCAATGAAGCTGCGTCAAGATCGTAGGGGCCGATCCAGCTCCTACGCCACGTCAAGGTTGGTGCATCAGGTCTAATCACCCGGCGCACCGCATGGATTACGGTGGACTGTCGGATTCCATCCGGATTAATGAAGAATGACGTGCTGGGCCGACCGCCATGATGGGCGGTCTAACCAACGCCATACCAGATCCACAGGAGCGGAAGGCTTCCACTCCAAGCCACGGCATAGTATACATCTGTAAAATGTTTTGCTCCTTTCTCACTAGAAAACCGCCTGTTTGGCCCCCGTGGTGTCCCCTTGAGGTATAAAAGGAGGCCCAGGCCTAGAGGAAGGGGGTTGGATGCTTTTCTCCACTTCTTTTCCCTGAGCAGCGGCGAACTTTGCCCAACTCCGGGAGATAGAATCCACATAGATAATCCACCACACAGGAGTAGGGTATTACGCCTCATTGGCGGCCCGAACCTGTATAAACGCTCGTGTGTGATACCGTCCTCTGGCAAGCGATCTCGTTCCTCACCGGCCTCACCGGAGCCGGGCCTGAGGAGGCCTCTTTCACACGCCCCTGGGTCGAACTCAAAAAGGGGGTCCGCACAGTCCCCCGTTGCGGATTTTTTCCATCAGACAGCTAGCGCGCCAGGTAGGGGGCGCGTAAAAGCCTCCTTAGCTTTCCGCTCCTTGCGTGACCGCCAAGCTTCGCCGAGTCAGCCCTATGGCTAAAGAGGCGGTACTCCACACCCCCAAACCAAGCGCGGGCGACGACGGCGGGGAGCTGCATCCTCGCCGCCAGACGCGCGTTCCGTCACCACCTCCTCGCCAGAGCCCTGGACAGGGGAAGGCGCCCAAGGAGCCGGAGGGCTCCGTCGCCTCCCAGCATCCCAGCAGCGAGTGACGACATCACTCCAAGACGCACCGCCGGCTAGCCTACGGTGATCGGCACTCCTCAAGGTGCCCTCTAGGCGGCAGGGGCGCTCGTGCGCCATCCGCCCATCACCGCGGATCCAGAGGCCCCCGTCCAGCGTTGGCTGGACGACGTGGCCAACCTGGTCAAGGCGGCGCACCAGCAGCTGAACGCCGGTGGTCGTCCATCAACGGCCGGGTCGTCTGGCGCCGCAGCTACATCTTCTTCGTCCGCAAGGCGGAGAGCACGACGGGCGGCGGCGCACGTCCGCCGTGCGCCCACACCATCCTCGTCGACGCCCATGGCTACTCGCAGGTGCCACGAGGACTTATAGCCGGATGCCCGGCTCAGCATCGAGCGTCGGCGCGATGAGTGCTGCACCACCCAAACGAGAGAGGGCGCCGCGTCCACGGCCACCGTGCACCCTGGCGGCCATAAAGGTAGGCCCCCCGTTTCCCTCATCGTTGGGACTGGATGCCGTGCCTTTGTGGCGAGTCTTCGGAGTGTCTGATGGCCCCCAAAGTTCCAGCCCAGCATCCCGGAGAAGTACGACAGAAGCGTCAACCCCACCGAGTTCCTCCAGATCTACACAACTGGAATCGAGGCGGCGGGGGGCGACGACAGGGTCATGGCGAACTACTTCCCCGTGGACCTAAAAGGTCAAGCGCGGGGTTGGCTCATGAACCTGCCACCCGCTTCGGTCCACTCCTGGGAGGATCTGTGCCAGCAGTTCACCACGAACTTCCAGGGCACATATCCGCGCCCAGGAGAGGAAGCCGACCTGCACGCAGTGCAGCGGGGGGACGGAGAGTCCCTCCGGTCATATATCCAGCGGTTCTGCCAGGTCCGCAAGACCATCCCGTGTATCCCCGCCCACGCGGTGATATACGCGTTTAGAGGTGGCGTGCGGCACAACCGCATGCTGGAGAAGATCGCCTCCAAGGAGCCCCAGACTACCGCGCAGCTCTTCGAGCTCGCGGACCGCGTGGCCCGTAAGGAGGAGGCGTGGACCTGGAACTCCTCCGGCTCTGGCGCGGCGGCTACGGCTGCCCCCGGGTCTGCCGCCCTTTCTGGGCAGCATGAAAGGAGGAAGAAGAGGAGGACTGCCCGCTCTGGTGACGAGGGGCACGTCCTCGCCACTGAGGATGCCCCGCGACCCCCGCGTAAGGGGAAGGCTGCAGAGGGCAGCAAGAGGAGCCCTGCTGCCCCTGGCCGAGAGCGCTAGGTTGGCAAATGGTGCTCCGTACATGACACCTCCCTCCACGACCTCACCGAGTGTCGAGCGGTCAAGGGATTGGCCGAGCGCATCAAGAAGTGGGGGGAGGAGGGGGGTCAGGAGCGCCGTGAGGGCCAGATCCTCACGGCCCCTGCCCGCGACCGGCGAAGTGAGGCCAAGAAAAAGGACCCCGCCAAAGATGATGGCGATGACGACTTAGGCTTTCAGGAGCCAGAGGCCACCGTCGCCACCGTGGACGGGGGAGCGTGTGCTCACGCTTCCCGCCGCAGCTTCAAGATCATGAAGTGCGAGCTTCTGGCTGCGGTCCCCACCCACGAGGCCTCACGGCGGGCCAGGTGGTCGGAGGTTCCTCTCACCTTCGACCAAACCAACCACCCCACGTGCGTGGCTAGGGGTGGGCAAATCGCGATGGTGGTCTCCCCCACCATTTGCAACGTCAAGTTGAGGCGCGTCCTGATCGACGGTGGCACCGCCCTCAACATTCTTTCCCCCACGGCCTATGACCTCATCAAGGTCCCGGGGATGAAGCTCCTACCGTCTCTGCCGATCATAGGCGTGAGACCGGGGCACACGTGGCCTCGAGGTCACATTGACCTCCCGGTCACATTCGGTGGCCTCGACAATTTTCGCACCGAGCGGATAGACTTCGATGTGGCGAACCTCCATCTGCCCTACAACGCGGTTCTGGGGAGACCTGCGTTGGTGAAGTTCATGGCGGCCACCCACTATTCCTACCTCCAGATGAAGATGTCGGGCCCACGCGGCCCCATCACCATCAACGGCGATCTCAAGATCACACTAGCTTGCGTGGAACAGCGCGCAACCGACCTCACCGCGGTCCCAAAGCCCGCGGGCGGCGACGAGGAGCATGGCGCCTCCTCGTCCCACGCCCGGAGGAAGCGGATGACCCCAAGCGACGAGGTCTCCATCAAGGAGGTGGCGCTGGCCGGCGACCCATCCAAGACCGTCAAGATCGGCGGTCAGCTGGACGGCAAATATGAAGACGCGCTCGTCTCCTTCCTGCGGGCAAATGCTGACGTCTTCGCATGGAAGCCATCAGATATGCCCGGGGTCCCTAGGGAGGTGATCGAGCACCGTCTTGCCGTACGACCGGGCGCAAGCTCCGTCCGACAGAAAATACAGCGGCAAGCCCCCGAGCGCCAAGCCTTCATCTGCGAGGAGGTGGCGCGCTTGCTGGAGGTCGGATTCATCCGAGAAGTCATCCATCCGGAGTGGCTAGCGAACCCGGTCATCGTCCCCAAGGCGAATGGCAAGCTCCGGATGTGCATTGACTACACCGACCTCAACAAGGCATGTCCTAAGGACCCTTATCCCCTTCCACGCATAGATCAAATCGTCGAGTCCACTGCGGGGTGCGACCTTTTATGCTTTCTAGATGCATATTAAGGGTATTATCAGATTCGCACGGCTAGGGTTGATGAGGTGAAAACTGCATTCATTACTCCCCTAGGCACATATGTTATACAACTATGCCTTTCGTATTAAAGAATGCAGGCCCTACTTTCCAGCGCACTACTCGTATTACTTTGGGTAGTCAAGTAGGGCGCAATGTTGAGGCGTATGTCGATGACCTGGTTGTAAAGACGTGCAACCAGGAGACACTCCTCTCGGATCTAGCGGAGACTTTCGAGAGTCTCCGCTCTACCCACATGAAGCTGAACCCCGAAAAGTGTGTGTTCGGTGTACCGGCGGGCAAACTTCTCGGGTTCTTGGTCTCAGCCCGAGGCATAGAGGCCAACCCCGAGAAAATTAGCGCGATAAATAGGATGTGCCCCCCAGCAAGCTTAGGGATGTCCAGTGCGTCACTGGATGCATGACCGCCCTTAGCCGATTTATATCGAGGCTGGGAGAGAAGGCGCTGCCCCTATTTAAACTCCTCAAGCGCTCCGGGCCGTTCCGATGGACGGAGGAAGCTGAGCAAGCCCTCGATCAGTTGAAGGCGTACCTCAGCTCCCCTCCGGTCCTGGTTGCCCCCAAGCCAGAGGAGCCGCTGCTGCTCTACCTGGCTGCAACCCCACAGGTAGTTAGCGCAGCGCTGGTGGTGGAGCGCGCCGAGGAATGCCCTTTGGCCCGTGCCCCACCGACCCACGATGGCACAGCCCGGGACAAAGGATGACGCGGAAGCCCATCGGTCGGGCGAAGGCCGTCGGGCCCCCCAAACTGACGATGGCCCTGCGACCCCTTGTCAGGCGGAGTTAGAGGCCCCCGGACCCCAGGAAGACCTCGAGGCCACTGGGGGAGGAGCGGCCTGACGATGCCTGACCCCGAGGCTACCACCGTGGAGGGGAAGAGGGCCCAGAGCGGCCCCTCCCAACATTCCCACGCGGGACCCGATACCCGCGACGACGAAACTAGGCCCCGCCAAAAGGTGCAGCGGCCGATTTACTTCGTTAGCGAGGCATTACGGGATGCGAAGATTCGGTATCCTCAGGCCCAGAAGCTGCTTTATGCGATCCTGGTGGCCTCGAGGAAGTTGCGCCATTATTTTCAAGTTCACCGAATCACAGTGGTAACGTCCTACCCTCTCAGGCAAATTCTTCGGAATCGAGAGGGGACAGGATGAGTGGTTAAGTGGGCTATAGAGCTCTCTGAGTTCGATCTCCGCTTTGAACCGCGCCACGTGATTAAGAGTCAGGCCCTCGCCGATTTTGTGGCGGAGTGGAGCCCGACCCCCGACCCCAATCCCAGGTTCCCCGAGCCCGAGATCGGAGCGGATCCCGCGCAACCGGTTGCCAGCCCACATTGGGTGATGCAATTCGATGGCTCGCTCGCCCTTCAAGGAGCTGGAGCTGGGGTCACTTTGACCTCACCGAACGGGGACACCCTCAAATACTTGGTGCGCCTGGATTTTCGGGCAACCAACAATATGGCGGAGTACGAGGGGCTCCTTGCGGGACTCAGAGCGGCGGTAGGAATGGGGATCCGCCGCCTCCTGGTTCTAGGTGACTCTGAGTTGGTCGTAAACCAAGTCTCCAAGGAGTACCGCTGCTCCGACCCGCAAATGGAAGCCTACGTCCGCGAAGTGCGACGTATGGAGCGCCATTTTGACGGGTTAGAATAACGGCACGTGCCTAGGCGAGACAACACGCTCGCTGACGAGCTGTCACGCCTCGCCTCGTCACCCGCCCAGACCCCATCGGGTGCTTTTGAAGAAAGGCTCACCCAGCCGTCGGCGCGTCCTGATCCCCCGGGGGACTCAGACGCTGCCACGCCTACCCCGATGCCCGAGAGAGTCCAGGCCTCGGGGGCCAAAGGGGTCGAACCCGACCCCTCAATACAAATTGCCTGGATGACTGAGATCCAGGCCTTCCTTAAAGATGAGACTCTCCCGAGGGTGTCATTCGCATCTCCAAGAGATACGTGCTGGTAGAGGGGGTCCTCTACCGGCACGGTGCCAACGGAGTCCTCCTCAAGTGCATCCCTCGGGACCATGGCATCGAGCTCCTTGCCGATGTCCATGAAGGCGAGTGTGGAGCTCACTCCGCCTCGCGCACCTTGGTTGGCAGTCTTCCGACAAGGTTTCTACTGGCCAACAGCGCTCCAGGATGCGGTCGATCTGGTCAGGCGATGCTGAGCGTGCCAATTTCACGCCAAGCAAACGCATCTGCCGGCCCAGGCCCTCCAGACCATCCCGCTCTCATGGCCCTTTGCGGTCTGGGGGCTGGATATCTTGGGTCCGTTCAAGAAGGCGCTGGGAGGATATGAGTACCTCTACGTCGCCATCGACAAGTTCACCAAATGGCCCGAGGCTTATCCGGTCATCAAGATCGATAAGCACTCGGCGCTCAAATTCATCAAAGGCATTTCTGCCCGCTTTGGGGTGCCCAACCGTATCATTACGGACAACGGCACCCAATTCACAAGTGAACTACTTGGCGACTACTGCGAGGACATGGGCATCAAGCTCTGCTTCGTCTCCCCCGCCCACCCAAAGAGCAACGGTCAAGTGGAGCGCGCCAACGCGGAAATCCTCAAAGGCCTCAAGACCAAGACGTACAACATCCTCAAGAAACACGGCGACTCGTGGATCGACGAGCTACTAGCGGTGCTATGGGCCAACCGAATGACCCCAAGCCGCGCCACAGGAGAAACACCTTTCTTCCTGGTTTACGGTGCGGAGGCGGTCCTCCCATCTGAGCTCACCCTGGGGTCTCCACGAGCAGCCCTATACAACGAGGCAAATCAAGAGCTCCTCCGACGGGACGACCTCGACTACCTCGAAGAACGAAGGCAGCGTGCCACCCTCCGGGCCGCGCGTTACCAGCAGAGCCTAAGGCGCTACCATCAGCGCCATGTCCGGGCCCGATCGCTCAGCATAAACGATCTCGTCCTACGCCTCGTCCAAACGTGCGCCGGACTGAGCAAACTCTCACCCATGTGGGAGGGGCCGTTTAGAGTGATCGGTGTCCCCCGGCCGGGCTCGATCAGGCTGGCCATGGAGGACGGCACAGAGCTGCCCAATCCATGGAACATCGAACACCTTCGTCGCTTCTATCCATAGAGGAGTCGATGTGTTGTACCTCGGGCTCGGGCCAACCCCGCGCGCCCCCCTCGGGAACGGCATAGTTGGCCGGGGGTTCCCACTACTATCAATATATCTCTCTCTCATCCATTTTGCAATAGTTTTATATCCGGTCCAATCGTGGTTTTCCCCTTACGGATTTTGTTGGGTATTTTCGCCTTACTCGCGACGGTCACGTTCGTGTCGCTCCTAAGTGGTTTGCACCGTCTAGACGCCAACGGTGCCCAGAGCGAGCCGTGCCCCGAGACATGTTGAACTCCGGGGGAACTCGCCAATGGCCCACAATCGGATCCGCACTTACCCCGGTCATCATGCTCTCGGCCTGGCTAGTCTCGAATGCGGAACTCCCCAAGTGCTCTAGCCTCGGCTCCTATCACTTAGGACTGCGACCTGAACCCGAGCTCCTGTTTAAGACGAAACACCGAACAAGCGAACGAGGGAGGAAAACACTTGGATCACACATACAAGACATCAAACTAACATTCAAACCATGATATATTTCATTGCAGGAAATTGATACATAAGCATACGATGCAGATTCAACTACTACAAGATCGGCGCGAAGGCCGTGCCGATTATTACATGATCGGCACGAAGGCCTGAGGGCGGGGGGTGCAAATAGAGGAGGAAGAATCCCTCGCCCCCTCCACCGGCGGTGGCGGTTGTCCCTGCTCCTTCCACAAGCGGCAGCGAGAGCCTCCGCCCTTCCCGCTGGCGCAAATGGAGAAGGAAGAATCCCTTGCCTCCTCCGCAAGCGGCAGCGGTCGTCCCTTCCGCCGGTCAGCGGCGACCACAGTCCTTGCTCCCTCCGCCAGCGGCAGCGACAACTTCTGCCCTGCTCGGTGGTGGCGGTAGTAGCGAGGCGGTACCTGCTCCCACGGCAGGTCCTCCCTCCGCTAGCGACAGCGGCAGCTTCTGCCCTGCTCGGTGTCGGCGGTAGCAGCGAGGCAATCCCCGCTCCCATAGAAGTTCCTCCCTCCTCCAGCGGCAGCAGCAGCAATTCCTGCTCCTCCCGCCGGTCGGCGGCGGTGGCCCCTGCTCCCGCCGTGATCCCCGCTCCTCGCACCAACTACCTCAGTGACCGGGCAGCGTTGCCTTGCCGGTGTCACCATCTCCATTTTCGACGGGGATAGTGGCCGAGAAGGCGGATCGAGGGATCGCCTAGCTCCTTTGAATCGGCCAACCACGACCCCAGGTGCAACATGATGCAGCCGATTCTTAACGGAGGTGGAGTGTAGATATCTATCTCCTTTGAATTGGATGTGCAGTGTAGATATCTATCTATTCTTCCATCCTTTCGCAGAAACTATGAGACATACCACATTTCTTTATAAGACGAATGATCAACCGTTGGTCAAATAGGTCAACAACGTCAAATTTTGCAGCCGAGAACGAGCTGGCAAGGATGCGCCTCACCTCGCCGTTTGAGGCTGGGAGCGGCGGCGGTGCCGGGCACACCCTGCCTTGCATCGCCGACTCTTGGTTGATCACGCCGGCATGAGTTTGTGCGGTGGGTCGCCTATATGGCCATTGCTGATGTGCAACGGGGGCAGCGCGTCGTCCTCGACCGGAGATCGTTGCCGTCTTCCCGGCGGAGGAGCGCCGCGAAATGCCAGAGCGCGCAGCAAGGGAGGCGCCAGGACCAGAGAGGGTAAGGGCACAGGGAAGCTGAGTTGGGGAGAAGTGGCGAGTAAGGTGGAAGATCTCCTCCCCTCTTGACACCCTTTTATACCCTGGCCGCTGCTGCGCTCGCCTCCTCACTCCTTGTGTCCACTCTCTTGCCCCCTCGATTCTCGCACGCCTGGTCGTTGCTATTCACGCTGCGCCATTTATGGCACACCCGTAAAACGTCCCCACCATCATGGAGATGGAAGAACGGGTCAAGCCCGCCTTAAAGGCGGCATGGTGCCCAAAGGGATAAGCCATTCTTATCCTCTTGGGCAAATGAGTGGACGTGCCCCGTTTTGCGCGCCGCACCCGGAAATAGGGCAGTTACGCAGTAATGGCCCATTTCCGTTGAGAGGTGATTTGGGTTACGCCCCGAATAATGAGGCCGTTACGGAAAAGGCCCATTATTGCTGAGAGGCGGTTTCTTTTTTTTCCCACGCGCAGAGCCAGCGGCTGTTCATCTCCTTCGGAAACCTGGGCCCACTCCGCACCGGTTCAACGAGGTGGCGTAAAACCTGGTCGACCTGCAGCGGGGCCCCACACTGGCTTTACGCCTGGGGCTACTGTCGGTGTCCTGGGCCCAGGGGTATGCCGACTATGGGCTTGAGGTGGTCCCGTCCGTCCACGTGGCCATCCCCGAGGGGCGAGAAGGCCCAAGGATGACATGGCGGCCACCCTCCCATTGCGCGCTACCCCCTCCGGGGGAGATTCTGCAGGGGTCGGGCTCCCCGACACCCTCGGGCCATCACCACGCACCACGAAGTGGGTGAGCGCTCCCAGCGCTCACCTACCCACATTAAATGACAGTGCAGGCGTAGTGCGCCTGCACCGCGCGCGTGCCGCATCTATTGCGAAGTGACGCGCACGCATCTGACACCGGTCGCCGATGGCTGACCGGCACGAGACCAGTGCGAATGACCGATGTGACGGTGTACAGTGCCGTGTGTGCTGGCGCGCGCGTGGTAGGTATGATACGCTTCCCAATGAAGCTGCGTAAAGATCGTAGGGGCTGATCCAGCTCCTACGCCACGTCAAGGTTGGTGCGTCAGGTCTAATAACCCGGCGCACCGCACGGATTACGACGGACTGCCGGATTCCATCCGGATTAATGAAGAATGACGTGCTGGGCCAACCGCCATGATGGGCGGTCTGACCAACGCCATACCAGATCCACAGGAGCAGAAGGCTTCCACTCCAAGCCACGGCATAGTATACATCTGTAAAATGTTTTGCTCCTTTCTCTCTAGAAAACCACCTGTTTGGCCCTGTGGTGTCCCCTTGAGGTATAAAACGAGACTCAGGCCTAGAGGAAGGGGGTTGGATGCTTTTCTCCACTTCTTTTCCCTGAGCAGCGGTGAACTTTGCCTAGCTCCGGGAGATAGAATCCACATAGATAATCCACCACACATGAGTAGGGTATTACGCCTCATCGGCGGCCCGAACCTGTATAAACGCTCGTTGTGATACCGTCCTCTGGCAGGTGATCTCGTTCCTCACCGGCCTCACCGGAGCCGGGCCTGAGGAGGCCTCTTTCACGCGCCCCTGGGTCGAACTCAAAAGGTGGGTCCGCACAGTCCCCCGTTGAGGATTTTTTCCATCCGACAAAATGATCTTTTAGGAGATAAATAAATGATCTTAAGATGATCATAGCATCCAAATTACAGACATGATATATGATCTTAAGATGATGTCACTACGAAATTAGGGAAAAATATTTAAATGATATATTTTTTCCATAACATGTATCCCGTCTAGCATTATTTTTTTTATAGTCAACTGGTTCAAATTAAAAGTGTGGTCAGTTGAACATCATACCGATTCTACCAAGCGTGGGTTGCACCAAGGAATCTTAGCAGTGAATCAACCATGAGGTGGCCTCATCAATCTATCAAGTCAATTCCATATGGAGATTAAAGACCATATACATTTTTTTTCTTTTTGCTATAACTTGCTACAGTACATTGTAAATTCCTGACATTTACCATAAAACAATAAAAAAACGTGTATTTGTTATGAGCAACTCCAATTTAGTGGTAATTTGATAATGAAAAATACTATGGTAATTATTTTAATATTTCTTACTTGATTGGAAAGAGAAATTTAGACGGATGCTTTTACCCTATGCCAGGTTGTATATTCAACCCACTTATATTTTTGTCCCAAATTACAAAGATCATAGCATTTCAAGGATGATTTATAGAGTGGAAGTCTCCAATTTTTCTTTTAAGAAATGGACATGACATAAATTGAAGATTGAACAAATGTTGTTGGATTTAAAAACCTTTTCTAAATATAGACAATAAAATTTTTTAGTAGGACTTTCGAAACAAAAATATCTAAAATTTCCAATAGAATCAAACAAAGAATTTGACATTTTTGGTAAATTTTTGGGGTAAGATATCCTTCTGGGACTCGAAATACCCAAAATTTTCTAACAGGAACCCCATCCATTGTTTTGAATATTTTCTCATAACTGCTAAATTCAAAACTAGAAATATCAAAAAGTTTCTCATTAATCTTATTTAATGTGATTTGAACGTTGGTCATGTGTTCAAAGCACACTAAATGAGATTAATTTTAGTTTAGAATATAGCAAAAAGTTAACGTGCTCCATGAGATTAATTTTAGTTTAGAATACAGTACTGTAACGCCCCGATTTTCGCCCCGCCGAAAAATCTATTTTTGTTAAAAAACCTATGTTCAAAAATTTGGTTCATTTAAAAACCTATGTTAAAAATTTGGTTCATTGAGTGTATCTAGGTTTATGTGCAAAAGATCTCAATTGAGATATTCCTTGAAAACTCAAATTCTTGGCTAAATCTTTTTGTTCTAAATAGAATATCAGGATTCGAATTTTGATATTCGTGACCTCTCAAAAACCCTTTCAAAAAATATATTCAAATCCTCCTCTCTTGTCATCCAGTACACTCTCTACAATTTCTTACATCTCAACTATCAAAGCCTCGATCAAATACTTTTTCCATGAAGCTCCTTTGAACCCTCTGAATTCAAATTCTAAATTTGAATTCAAATACCCATATGAAGCCTCAGAATATCTCCTCAAATAATTTACCCTCAGTCCAGAGAATCTAATAATATTTGTTTTGGACTTCGACCGCCTGACAAATATTTGTTGTACACGTGCGAGTCGAAACCCTCGAAACCAAAAGTTGTTTCACCCATCGAATTTAATCAGGCACCGATGGAACCAACAAAAGCCAAGTTTTTACTCCAATCATCGTCTCCCAAATAAAATCCTCGTGTTCGGATTTTGGAACCCGAATCGCGTCCTAAATCACCCCTCCAATTTCTATCCGTTGTAAATCATTTTCCATTCGTTCCATTCGTTGCAACTATTATCAAAAAGCCAAAATCCCTCCAACTCAAATTCTCTATCGGGCCAAAAATCCCAAACAAATCATCGGAATCCACAGTGCAATTAAATTGTCTATATCTCAAGGGCAAAATATCAGTAGAGAAGCATGCATGCACTTCTGCCTTTTCTTCACTGAGACAAGCAAGCAAACTGTTCACCCAACACCCGTGCATGCACCCGTTCTGTTCCTCTACCTCACTGTTTCCTCGTTGTTAAGCGGCAAACCCACGATTAGGCATCGCCTCCGCGTTCTCCGCTGAGATTAGGTATCGCCTCCGCTTTCTCCGCTGAAGTTAGGCACCGCTCCGCGCCGCTTGCCGAGCAGGTCTAGCAAGCAGCAGCAGAGAAAAACTATGGAAGAAGAAGAGAAAACAGAAGCAAGTTTGTCCACCGATCATGCCGTGCCCGCTGTTGCTCGACGACCTTCCTGCACCAAGGTCCCAGCCCACCGAAACAACCCCCAACACCAGCATCTGCATGAGCCATGCGTCCACACCGAAAGCAGTGAGCCGAGCTCACCCATACCGCACCGTTCGCCATCCTCTCTCTTCGGTGTCGCACTGCCAACGGTGACAGCCGAACATGGCAGCTGGCCCCGCTCGACTGGGCCCGCCGTCTCCGCCTTCGTCACCTTTCGTCGGCTGCACGGCTATAAAAACCGCCGCGCCCACTGTCACGTTCCTACCTTGGCCTTCAAGGTCCACCACCTCCGATTGTTGCCACCTCTTTTCCATCCGAACCACCGTGACTGCGCCCTCGAGCCACGAGCCGAACGTCATCGTCACGCCCGGCCATCGTCCGGCCGAGCCGCCCGACGACCGCAAGCCTCGTCGGTCTCCACTCGGCCGATGCCGTGGCCTAGCCCGTGCGTCGAGCCGCTTCGTCCGACACCACCCCGGTCGTCGACACCACCACGGGCCCGCGCCACCCCGCGCGCTGCCTCCGCCGGCCACGCTGGTCGCGAGAGTGCCACCACCGGCTGCGCGAGCTCCGCCGCGCCCAGCCGCTACCCCGCACTGTCCCGCCGCCGGCCGTGCAAGTCGCGCCCGCTCCGCGCCGCCGCGCACCACCGCGGCGCCCGCAGCGCGCACCACCACTGGCTTGCGCTCTCCTTCCCCTGTTCGTCGTGAAGGAGAGAAAAGGAAGAGAAGGAGAGATGGAGAAGAAAGGATAAGAAGGAGAGAGAAGGAGGAAAGAAAGAAAAGAAAAAAGAAAAGATGGTGGGGCCCACTCCCTTGACTCTCTCCATGGGTCCCATTCGGATAAAAGCTAAATAAAGTCTACATTTCCTCCCTCCGCATTAATTGGGCTGCTCACAAAAAGTCTATATGTAGTCCCTCATCTTTATTGGGCCGCCCAATCGAAAAGTCTATATTACTTCCATCCTTCTTAGCCCAAGCTCACCGAAACAAAGTCCAATGTACCTCCCTCTACTCAGTCCCACAGCCAAGGAATATTCCTGCGAATATTCCTTTCCAATTTAATAAAATTCATTTCCACATTCCATGAAGTCCATTAATCTTCCAAAATTCATATCTCTCCAACCGTAAGTCCGATGGAATCCGTTCAACTTCCAGAATCTTTCTAAAAATGAGATCTATCCAATGGTACTATTAGTTTATAATAGTTTTTATTTACTTTATAGGATTTTGGATGGTTTTCTCTTTCAATCGCGTAGTGAACGTTTCGAAGATGCAACGAACGCGGATTTTCTCGAAGATTTGAAGACCAACAATAAGGCAAGCCACTCTTTGATCATATTGCTCCTAATTTATAAAATGTGTTGTTTGCAAGATTGCATGCTTAGCGTACACCATTATTTTGATCGGCCATCGGTGTACGAGCACATGATCGACGGACCAACCTATGTAGTTGCATTATTTCCTGTAGGACTTGGTTAAACTTAACCCTTGTTGCTCCACCACAGCAGTACCTCGAGACTTGCGCTCTCTGTGCGTAGGTGTCCTTTTTCACCATTTGTTTATATCGGGCTTATACATAGTTATCGATGTGGGAAAACTTGGGTTGTGAAAGGTTTATAAAACCCAACTCAAGGAGTCGGTGTCTTTTGAAAATAAAAAGGTTTTATGGAGAAAATTTGCGGTGCGAATCCTCTCCTGTGTGGTTTGGTTTCGTAGTCGCGCATAAGGACCGATTCTTTGGGATTTAACATCCGAGCATTTTACAGTATGACCACACGAGTAACTAGCTGGAACGTAGGTGTCTAGCATGTTGGCAGTTGAGGAGCATCGGTATGGTGGCGTGACAATCTCCTGCAGTGGGGATGTGTCGGGTCCATACGGTGGGGTCTGGGTAGATGAGGGCCTGAAATTTGGCCTGATGCTTGGTGGAGAGATTCCATCCTTCTGTGTGACACGGGACATTTATGGTTTGGCTAGAGAAAGGCCTTGTCACGAACTTTCGGTACCGGCCAGTATCGGTGTAAGCTTCGTGTCTTGCAGGGAAAGCATACAGTCTCTGCAGAGGTTTAACTGAACTGTTCGAACAGCCGTGCCCATGGTCAAGAGCGAATGTAAGGTGAGTCTCACAGCGTAGATTTGTTTTAAAAATTATTTCATAAATTGATTCTTGGGATGGGAACCGTTACCAGAGTCCTTCTTTGTGACGGACGACCAACATTTGTGGTTAGGAACAGGTCTATGTGACATGGGGTGTCGTTTGGCACCATAGGGGCCGAGAGAGCCAAGTTTGGGTTGGCAGGTTGGGAGAACTAGACCCGGAGTTGTTAACCTTGAGACTTGGTTAATGGAGGATTGCTGGAGACAATGTTGGTTTATGAGAAGAAGTTAATGAGGGAGAAAGTGTTTTAAATAAGTAAATTTGGCTTTTCCGCTCGGGTTGTTGCAAAGCAACTCGTGTTTGGATTGAGGTGTGACGCCTCCTTCCGAAGGAGAAGTTTATTTTTGAAACCTACACTTAGATGTTTGAAAAGTGTTTTAAAATAAATGCTTTGCTAAATAAACCCCAGTCTTTCTTTGAAGCTTTAATGTACACGTTTCCTAGTGGCTTGTTGAGTACGAATGTACTCAATCCCCCATTGTTGTTGTTTTTCTTCCCTTGGCTTAAGTTCAGGCGGAAGATGAAGGTTGGAGTTTCGTCCCTAAACCCAAACTACTGCCGGTGGATTTGGTGTCCTAGCTTCGCTAAGTTTCGCTGTTGCTGACTCTGATTGATGGTTGCAACTCAAGTATTACCCAAAGCTGCAACGTAAAGGTATATTGTATTTATGTAAATCCTGCATTGATTCATCATGTTACCGCTAGTATCAACATCGTTATTCTGGGACTGGTACCTGTTTCGCGGTTCCGTGGGAAAGCGGTTCACCGTTCTCCTGCGGTATACCATCCTCGGTGCCATTTGTACCGTGGCGTAGGGGGGTGTGACATGTACAAAATATTTTAATAAAAGTTCACCACGCATATACATTCATAATAAAATTTTAATCACATTAAATAAGAGGTCTGCACATATACGCGGTTACATAGTTGAGATATAAAAAGATAAACTACTCAACCGATAAATAATAGCTAGTACTGTACTGATCATACCTGAATTTATCTTTTCTGTGTAGGTTGAATTTTAACTTCGCTATTGTCCCTCATCGACCACCCGTCTATCCAATACGCTGGCATCTCACCCCATGCGGCACCCAACTCACTCTTCCGCTGCTCGCGTCGTTGTGCGTAGTATACAGTAACCGACTTAATCTCGAACGACGAGCAGAGCTACAGATGCATGTCGACATGAAGCTAAGATATATCACATTACGTCGTTATAGCGATGGGTTCCATCGGCTACGTTTTTTTTGAAACGATGGATGGCAGGAGGGCTCACGTAGCGAGGAAGGGAGTTTTACTCCGGTTGATAATTCTTTGTTGTTTCGGTTGTGTAACCGGCATACCTAACATCTTTAGTCCCGATTAAAATAATCGGGACTAAAGATAACATAGTCCCGGTTGAAATAACCGGGACTAAATATGGAAATAAAAATATGTGTGGGATATGAGATTCAAACTCAAGATCTCTCCCTCAGTCCTCGCACGTATTACCATCCCACCTACTACACACATTTAACTTAGATATAGATTCTTTTTTTTAAAACTAACCATGTAGACATCTGTAACATCCTAAAAATTTGTAATAATAAAAATCACTAAAAATTCGAACTTTTAAAACTTTTGCATCATGCTGGTTATTATGGTTGTTATTATTTGCCAAAATGTAAATTGTCACAACGAGAAATCAAATTGAAGGTAAACATCTAGGTAATAAATATAATTTACAACAATACATTATTATTTATTTGTGCATATGGTAACAAACCAAATATACAACAGGTTAATTATTAAGTTCATGTAATATAAATTATAGATCCAGTAAACCATGTTGATAGCTCGATCTCATGGGAATGCTAGGGTTAAACTCTAAGTACCTAGACATAAACACACTACATGCGATGATGGCCATTTGAAAGATATGACATGAAATGATAGCCCTTTCGGTAGTGTGCCATGAAATATAATTATACATGAAATAATGGTCACCACTATAATGATCCATTAAATAAAGGAGCGTTCCACTAGAATATTAAAATTTATATTTAAAATGCTTTATCAAGCCTCTCATGGCATAAAATTCACTCATATAAAATTAATTCACTCATATAAAATTGGTCATATAAATTATATATGAAATTGGGTCTGTATGTGTGTTTAATTAAATAATTAGATCAATGTTACACCAAGTCTCAAATTACTTCCATGGAATAAATAGATTTGACAGTTTGTGTAAAACACATTGCTATACAGATAAGTCAACCAATGTGCTATTACATTAATAAAGGTCACCCTAGAATATTTTGATTAGTTTTAGAAATATCAAGAGCCTCCAAATTATCTAAATTAATTTTGGGATTTAACCTCATTTAATTAATACAATAAAAATATATTTGCACCATCACAACTTTTTTGGTTAAAATCCAAATTAATATAACACGATTTTATTTGTGGGTGAATATAAATAAATACCAAAATTCCAAAAAATAGGAGATTAGAATAATCTATAATAAATATTAAATAATGGACAATATTAATTTGGGCAAATTGTGGTAAGAAAACATTCTATATAGTTGTCATCAATTATATTTAGGAAATATAAATTCAAATGGGAATTATATATATAATGTATATAAATATAAATTATGGAAACATGAAAATCTTGGGTGAAATCTTTAGGAATAATACAAATATTGAACAAAATCCATTTGTTGAGAAATTATAAATTTTTGGATGAATTTTAAATTGAAAATCACTCAAAATCGGCAAAATTAGAAAATGCCACTATTCACTAGCCCCCTAGGTGTTCAATCGGTCCCTAGCCCGTCCCATTGCCCCTGCGCGCGCCGCGTGCCATCCCCGTCACCCGCTGCCCTGTGCGCCACGAGCCGCGCGCGCGCACCGCGTCGCGTCACCGCCTGCGCGCCCCGAGCACGTCCCGTCCGCCCCAGCCACCAAGTGCCGCGCGCTGTCGCCGTCGCGAGCCACCTCAAGCCCCTCCCTTCGCCACGCGCCCTCACCGAGCCCCGCGCCGTCGCCGTCCGCTCCGCACACGCGCGCCGCGCGCGCGTCCCGTCCGTTACCCTCGCGGCCTGCGCGCCGCGCGCTGTCGCCATCGCCGTGCGCCGTCCTGTCTGACCGCGCCGGCCACCGTCTTCCCCCCATAAAAACCACCGCGCCCTCCTCTTTCCGCCCCACACCCCTCTTCCCTCTCCGCTGCTTTGCCGCGCCGTGCGCCCGCTGCCGCGCTACCCTCCACCGCCGTGGCACCCCTTCGCCATTCGCCACCGCGCCGCCCGTCCGCCACAGCGCCCGCCCGCCGCCGCGCCGCCCCTTCTCCATCCGCCGCTGCGCCGCTGGGAGCCGCTCGGCCGGGGAAGGAGAAAGAAGAGAGAGAAGCAGAGAGAAAAGAGAGGGAGCAGAAGCAGAGGAGGAGGAAGAAGATTGGAGAGAGAGAAGGAGGTGGGTCCCACCTGTCAGCCACGGTGAGTGTAGATAATGTTTCGGATTAAAAATAAATAAATTATGAACAGTACATTTTCACAATTTCTCGAATTAATTCGAATTTGAATCTTTTAACGAGCGTAACTTATTCATTTTAGCTCCGATTCGAGTGAAACCTGAACCTAAATTCGTCTAAATTCATAAGCTTTCCAATAGTATATAAATCACTATTTAATAAAATATATTTATATTTATAATATCAAACGTTAATATAAAAGTTAACCCAAATAGTGTGCTAATAAATAAAATTTATATTGTAGAGTAAAATAATTATCATTAACCTGTTTTATCACTGTAGCAAACACATAAATTAAATTACAACTAATGTTTCAAACTAATGGGAGTATAGAAAAATACTAGTACTCTTTATTATTCGATGGTCGTATAATTAAGTTTATGATTTAGTCATTATTTAACTAGAGGATTAACTTAGTAGGTTTATAACTAAAATTCAAGTATACTCATATGACATACCTAGGCCCTAATTGTGAGAAATAATAACAGTGCTAATGTGATTAAATCACCTATACGAAATTAATAAACGTCATATTATATGGAGTAGTATATATATAATTTGGTTGTCATCCATTAATTAACTAAACAGAGCCATCCTAATTGCATATGCGGTATAAGTTGTATTGAAAAGCTCATGTACAATAGGCAATCGAACCTATAGATATTCTTGCACATACATACTGTACAGTTTGTAATAAGTGGCAAATATTTAGAAAAATAACCCAATATTAATACATCCTTGACTCGCATGTGCGGTACATCCGTTTACACATACAGTAACACGATCACTTATGGTTGCACCTATTAAACTATAAATTATACGATAAAATATCTAAGATAGAGAAAATACTAGTTGTAATCTTGACCTCATATAATAGTAGTCCAACAGTGAAATAGGATTATTCATTGTAAAATTGTGTAATAAGATAATCTGCACATCTAATATTAACAACCTCACAAATCTAACTAATAGAGCTTGGATAATTATTAACCTTTTATAATGTCGGGTAAAATCTATCCATAATTAAAATAATGGCTCTATTGATAAAGTAATCAAAATAATTCACCGAAATGATTCATTGATCCGACGTTTATACTATGACCATTGTATTTAGATAGAAGCACGAGTAGTATGAGCAATCCTAGGTATGACTTCGACATTTATATTTGTTTGCGCATGTTTGATTGTTGGTTGAATATTGTTTTTCTCGCGTATTATAGTATTGGTGTATCGATTACTCGTGAAGCAACGTGTGCAGCTTCCAGGAGGTGAAGGTTGATCAAGTTTATAGAGTAAGGACTATCCTGAGCAGGCAAGTCATAACTATTCCTTGAACATGTTGATCCCAAGTTGCGAAATTATTTTGTTTACAAATAAAGTTACATGCAATGATGAATAACCTACTTGTTATTATGCTATGCCTTGATTATTGCTTACCCCCATATTCCCTTGTAACCATGTTTACGTATGAGTCCCTAGTCAATTACGACAAATGCTTAAGAATGCTATTCTAGAATCATGCACACTCATATTTATCAAAAATGCTATATGCTTGGGCAATTACCTTTGGGAGGGTAATTAAGATGCGGCAGGTGTAGACATGAGCGCCACATTGCCATGATATTGATGACATGATTTGTGAAAGGAGAAATAAAACTAAACAACTGTTTTTGACTGGGGCGGACGGTGGATTTGGGTTGTATCTGGAAAAGGTTAGTACCGTCCCTGGTCAGTTAAGGACCGAGCCATGAAGTTAAGCATGAAACAACCCTCGTACAACCGTACTTCTCGAATGGGTGTAGACCTAGCGGATTAGATAGCCGAGCGGAGGCAGTATCCTTGCATAGATGGTTCACCCCTTGAGTGAGGCAGGTGCACTACGGTGGGACAACCGTTGAGGTAGGGCCGCGAGGCATGCTCCTACATCGGTGTTGCCATTGGTAGGACTGTCACGTGTGTGAGAGTGAGAACCTAAATTTAAACTATAAACTTAATGTGTGTGTGAGACTTCTCTCCCCGGGAGCACCAGAACTCCTCTCACTGCTAGAAACTTGTGGCACCTAGAGTGCATGAGGACTTAAGTTCATGGAGCGGGTACTGCCAATGCGAAGTTATCGAAAGGCTTTGCCGTGACACGTCTCATGTGTTGGGACGAGGCTCATGTGTTGGGCAGTTGCGAAGTACGGGTAAAGTGTACATCCACTGCAGTGTGAATAAACCAAATCTATGCGAATAGCCGTACTTGCGGTTATTGAGCACCGGGCATGTGTTACACTTGGCTAGACTCTAAATTCTTAACTTGTGTGGGATGGGATGATGCATGATGATTTTATGCTGATGGAGCCACTTCCTGAGAGGAGGGAAGGTGGACGTCCTCAGAAAACCATGACGACCCAATGACGGGAAGCTATCCTTGGGATGACAATGGATAGTGGACAGAACCGTCGTTGATTAATGAACTATGGTATTAAAATTTGATCAGTCTATACTAGGTCTTAGGCTTGTCAAAAGATTTACAAAATTTGCTTTACACAAAAGGACCGGAAGCCATCCCTTAAAGTACCCTCTATCATCTGCATTTTTGTGTGGTGGCTTGCTGAGTACTTTTGTACTCATTGTTGCTCTATATATATCTTTTATCAGAGTGCTTGAATAGAAGCCCTTGTTAGTACGCTTGCATACTTAACAAGATGAACAGAGTGCGGTCCTGTTCTAGGTCTCGTTCCCCAGTCGACTGCTTGTGGCATGTCAACCGGGGCCTTGTATTGTTTTGTCCTCCGCTGTTGTTCTCTGATAGTTGTTGACCTGCCTGGCCCTAATGTAAGCACTTAACTCTTTTAGCCTGAATTCATCCGTGATATGTTGTGATCCGGCTATATATGTGTGTACCAACTACAGATCCAGAGATTGGTACGGATAAACACATAAGATCTCCGATTTTCAAAATCGGGGGTCGACAATATCTTTAGTTCCGGTTGGTAACACCAATTAAGACTAAAAATATCTTTAATCTAGGTTGGTGTTACCAATCGGGACTAAAGATCAATTTTTAGTCCGAGTTGGTATTACCAACCGGGATTAAAGATCCTCCACCTTTAGTTCCGGTTGGTGTTACCAACTTGGATTAAAGATCAATTTTTAGTCCCGATTGGTGTAAAAATCGTAAAATACCATTGGGCTTTTGAACCGGTGCTAAAGATATTCTTTAGCACCGGTTTCTATTCGAACCGGATAAATGTGTTTTTTTCCAACTAATTAAAGATCAATTCTCTGTTATATTAGAAGGAGTAAAAAAAAATTAAAAGATATTACAAGAGGTTCTTAGTGCTACCTAGTAATTTGACAATGGATGGTGCTGGTACGCAATCTGGGCCGTACGTCTCCCTGCCATATCAACCTGATGTTGTAAAAATGGTGATTATTAAATCGTGGATTGAAAATATTTCTTTTTCTTGCGAGCCACCTGCTTTGTTGATCCGCAGTGTGCGAGATATGGTGGTGTGTATAATTAAATACGCGTGCATGCAAATCATTTTTATGAGAACGAGGGTCTTACATGTTTTTTAAGGGAGATTGTACATGTTTTAGACACCATGAAGCAGCAAAAGTAATGCATTGCTTGAAGGTTTCGCAATAATGTACATATAACGAGTAAAAATCGCAACGCATGGCAAGTGAAAATTGTGAAACAACTGCACAAGCCGACAAGGACTTACAGTAAACCACAACCTACACGGCTTGCAGCGTCATAAATCATACCTTTTCTCGCTCCGCTACCACATGGCCGATAATTTTTTAGTATATAACCATTCAATTCACGGCGCTTTCAGAATTTGTTACTTAATTGGTAGCACTTTTAGAATTTGCTACAAAGATTGTTTCATTTTGTGCCATTCCATCCATCTGAACCAGTGTACGTAGGTCAACCCATCCGTCTGTGCGCTCGGAGGACCTTGTTGGCCGGTACGCGCTCGACGGTGGCCGGATGCGCGAGTCAGTAGGACCTTGCCAGCCTGCGAAGCTCAAGCGCCGATGGATGCAAGCGCAGGCAGGGAGGAAGTTGCCAGTGAAGATGCACGCGGAGGAGCTCGCCGCAAAGGCGCGTTGGGAAGAGCTCGCTGGTCGGTGCACTACTAGAGACAAACGATCTTTTATTCTAATCCCAAAATACAAATATCTCGATTAGATTAAAATCGAAACTAAATATGCTTTAGTACCGATTCTAAAATTCCAAGTACCTAGAAATATCTTCTTTTGTATCGGTTAGTATTACCAACCGGTATTAAAGATACCTAACTAGCTTTAGTCTACTAGGTACTCCTAGCTATTTGTATTCACTGGATAAAGGATTTTCCATATTCGTTATAACTAGTTTTAGTCTACTGGATAAAGGGTTATCCAAATTCGTTATACTAGAAGAGACGTGTCATTTTTTTGGGACGGAGGGAAGTTTGCTTCTCTCGTTAGCTTACATATTGCATGAATTTTTGAGCAAATATAGCCATCGAAAATGATTAAAAGAAGTGGTGAGCACACATGCACGATCGGATCGCAATTCGCAATGATAGACGATTTGAAAATGTTCACCGGGAGTTCCTAGCGTACTTCCTATCCTATGCAGGTAGATTGTTGCACATGTCCTAAGCAATTGTAGGGTAAGTTGAAGCAAATTAAATGATGATGAACAGAAAATTCATGCTAACATCTCTAGCTAATTTCAACAGTCAGCGAAACATCGACAGCATGATCAATAATGTAGATGTACCTAACTTTTCTAGGAGATGCACATTTTAGTACATCCGTTAATTCCCCAATTCTCCTAGTAGTAGTACAATTTGTATCTGCCTCTTGATCAGCCTAAACCTTATCTTCTACTAGCCTACTTCTCCAATCCTACTAGACTACTATTTCAATCTTTATCTGCCTCTAATCCACATCTAGATAACTAGAAGCAAGATTTCCACGCAAATCATACCGTGTGGTGAATAGTCTATTTGTCTCTGAAGAATAATTGAGGAAAAAAATCATAGCTAGTAAAAGTTTGAAAGTGTTCCAAGCCAAAGAAAAAAGTTAAACTAAACCATGGTCTAAAGAAGCATCGATAAGTTGCACAAGTACAAGACCATCTTTAAAAAAAGGTTTCACAAGTAGACTACATATATATGTCTACAAGCACCCTCGACGATCACGGAAGCCCATAGTTGAGTTCTGTAGATCGACCACAATTTGGAGAGACATCAAAAACTTGCTGCCAATGATCACATCGCCACTATTATTTCCCTTGAAAGCTAAACAGTAGACCTTCTCAGGCACTTCGATATAAAGATCCTCCTCACTCAGTATGATAGTCGCGCCGCCTTGCAAAACAAACTTCATTGTTGGCATGTAAGAATTCTCTTAGTCAAACTGCACATCAGGCTGAAAGCAAGTCTGCCCTGTCGACGTGCCGACCCGATAAAAACCTTCAATCCTCTCCTCCACTGCATCGCTCAACCTCGCGAACAGGTGGTGTGGAAGAACGGTGTATGCCGTCCCGGCGTGTCGAAGAAGCACCTCATCGCCTGGTTCTCGCCCATGCCCAACCCAATGTCGACGCTGCTGAAGACTACAATGATGTCGGTCAGGTGGATGTGGTAGTTGGCTAGTTGCTGCCGTCGATTGATAGAGGAGCGAAGCTCATGCCATATTGTTTATCATACTGCCCAAACTGCAAGAAGCCCGCCGTACTGGGATGCGGGAAGCAATACGACATAGCTCTGTAGCGGCGGCCCACGGTAAGCTGAGCGAAGAAAGACAATGTATTGGCAGAAATTCCAATGATTCCAGAATAGTGGCCTCCAAGACCTTCGAACCTGTTGCTGCATCCACACGCCAGCGGCTCTTGTACGTCTGTACTCCCATAGGTGAGCCGATAACTGCTCACCACCCAGCACACGTTGAACCATCTTCATAGGTCTGGTTGTAGGAGCACTTCTCGAACGGCATCCAGCAGGTGCTTGGAGTCATTGTTGCTGAAGGAACGGCATTGCAGAGGGAAGACCGGCAGTAGACCACCTTGTATGTAGAGGAAGCAGCTGGGTCAAAGACTGGGCCGGGGCACTCGTTGCTGCACGGCTTGCATCGGATCCAAGAGAGCGATGAACCAGTGTCCACCAACATGTTGTACGTCGTGGCTGGCGTTCCGAGCTTGATTTGCGTGACGTAGCTGTACTGGTCCCATGGAACGCCGTTGGCGAAGATCGAACCACCCACCTTGCCTTCATCCTTCCGACTATTGGAGAAGCTACCGGTCGCGAGGCGGCAAACACGGGTGTGGTGCCTTGATAGCGTGGAAGAGGAGAAATGATCCGCCGCCAGCACGGTGGAGGACGGGAAGCATGTGCTCGCGATGGATAAGTGTAAAGCGCACTGCTGCCCCCGAATCTTTCAGCTGGGGCACTGCATTATCTGCAAGGAGATAAACATTGCACTGTGTCAATTAACTAAGTAAATAGCACCATCGTCACATATATATTTAATTTGATCATGGTAAAAAAAAGTGAAAAAGTGGTTTTTATGATGCTTCAGAAGATAAATATAATATAAAATAGGGTACCCTCTCTATATCTCTTCAATATATGCAATATATGGTATATAAAATAGACTATTAAGTAACTCTAAAAAATGAATCGTGGATACATCTCTGTATCCTTATTTCTTAACATACCGAAACAAGTGGCATTATTCGTATCAAACTATTAGTGATTCATACAAGTTAAATATTCTAATCAACGGTGGGCCAATAATGATTTTCTTTCATATGTATTAAGACGCTCGACCTGATTTCGAATTGTCAAAACCGTAAAAAATCTCAAAGGAAAAGTTCTTAAGAAAATTAATATGGCTAACATAATGTAATCTCAAAGGAGTTATATTTAAAAACTTTGTGTAACTAATATACGAAATTAACATAATAAACAAGAGACATGCATACCTTCCCATATGTTAGCACAATTGTTATCATCAGCTGTAATTGGAGAAATAATATAGGGGAAAAACCAAATTGTCAATATACTAATAAGCATGAGTCTAACACTAACTCATTCGATGGTTATGGAAAGTTACGAATGTAGAATACAGCTGATATATGTATATGTATATGTATATGTATATGTATATGTATATATATGTATATGTATATGTATATGTATATGTATATGTATATGTATATATATATATATGTATATATATGGAAATTATAATCTACTACCGGGAGTAGTTACTTCAAGTTGATGTTCTGCTTTCGTGTTGATATTCTGCTATATAACTAGTTGATTTTCTGCTCCATTTCAAGTTGAATAATTTTCTGCACATTTCCGTTTCATGTCATATACACACACACACTCTTTTTTCTACCTTATATTCTCCTCCTTGTCAAGATGATTTGCCGATCCTCTTAAAGTGAATATATATTCTGCTCATTTTCACGTTCATATTCTGTTTCATTCCAACGAATTATTTTCTGCTCCAACCAACATGAGTCGATACCGAGGATAATCATATGATATTATGGATGAGAGTAGTTACTCCCGGTAGTAGCATATGGGTGACATCAACTTGGGCATAGCTACTCCCGATAGTAGGTTATAATTTTCCTATATATGGGTGTAGAATAGTTTTGTTATATATATATCTGTCCCATAGGTTAAGCCCACCTCCCACCCCTTCCCAAGGCCCAAAACCCACGTCTCACCTCGGTCAAAGGCTGGTCAAAGCATCTTCCCGTCAGTCAAACCCTACCTTTATTTCCCCCACCACCCACCTCCTCTCAGCTCTCGTCTTATAAGAGTGATGCAGTAACGCAATGATTATTGTGCAGTAATACTGTGTTTTAATTGCAGTAACAACACTAAAATATAGTCATGACGGATCTACTTTTGATAAGTACTTTTTTCTAGCACTTGGTGCAAACGATTTTAAAAAAAAGGAAATGATGTGACCGATATTGCTTTTCGAAGATTGTTTTTTAAATCTAATGCTCCACGAGCAACAATGTTGTTATTGTTGCATATTTTGCGTTACTACATTCACATCATATCATTACTGTAAGATGTATTAACGACTATAAATCCAGTAAGGAAGGGTTGGTGCATTCTCCTCACTATAAAATATGGTTTTGTTAAGATGATTAGTTTTTTAGGGAGATCGGTTTCCTTCATAATGCGTGGAAGAGATTTGTATGCTGCTCAACGGAGTTATTGTTACTATTGTGTTGCACGTTAGTATAATTCCATTGTGACTTTACTGTAACTTGTCTTGCACGTTACTATAAGTCCATTCTTATGTTACTACAAGAGTGCAAGAGTGCAGTAACGACTATAAGTTTTGCAGTAAATAGGTTGTTACTATAATTGCGAATATGTATCTTCGTGTGTATCTTCGTGTGTATAAACAAAAGTACTTCTTGCACTTATAGCAACATGTGGCCATGCACATGTACTTTTTAACACTTACTACATATGGGGATTAGGGATTAAATGACAGTGTATCTCATCTTGCTATATTACTATGTTTATTTTGCAATGTTACTGCAACATTTTGTAATGTTACAATAACGACATGATAGAATTGCAGTAACACGGGATAGATGAATAGTAACAGTGGTTCTACAGTAGTATTGCTTGTAGAGACTTAAAACTTCAAAAGAACCAACCTTTGGAGAACATTATATCATAGATCATGGACTTTTTTTAAAACTGTTTTTACCATGATACTAGAAAAAGTGCTTAGTAAAAGTAGATCAATCATGACTAAATTTTAACTATATTTAGAATTGTTACTGAAAGTAACCAGTGATGTTACTACATCGTTCCTACCAACACAATGGGATTGTAGTAATAACATGATGGGATTGCAGTAATGCGACACAGACTGTAGTAATAACATTATAGTAGAACTGCTGGTGGAGAGTTAAATTTCAAAACACCCAACCTTTAGATAGCATTATCTCTCAGGCCATGTACTATTTTTTTAAACCGTTTGCAGCATTATACTTGAAAAAAGTGCTTATCAAAGAAAGATCCGTCGTGACTATATTTTAACAATATTTTAACGTTGCTACTGCAAGTAAACTATGATGTTACTACATATTGACCGTCGTGTTACTACACCGTTCCTGTGAGACGTGAACTGAGAAGATGTGGGTGGTGGAGGAAGTCAGCACGCGGGTTAACTGAGGTCTGACCGGCGTGGGGGCTCGTTGACTGGACTTTGACTGAGGTGGGAGGTGGGTTTTGGACCTTAGGAGGGATGGGGAGATGGGTTTGGCCCTTGGGAGGGAAGGGGGTATAGAATAGCTATTCTATACCCCGGGTATATAATAGTCTCTCCCTATATATATATGTATATAGTAAATTTGTTTGGTGCTACATGGTGCCCGGGCGAATCAAATTTGAAAATATACTGATCATTTATTTTATTTTTAGAAAAATTCGGGATTCAAAACTTTTTACAAAAATATACCGTCGATCTCACGCAATCATTACGCGAAAGTGAGGTGGCGTGACGTTTGCGGGCGGTATCGCGCGGGGGAAGCGCGAGACCGCGCGGTCTCGCGGAATGAAATCGCGAGACCGCGCGGTCTCGCGAAACGAAAGAGCGAGACCGTTCGGTCTCGCTGTACCAATCGGCGATACCGGATTGGATTAGTGATTAATTAGTGATTAATTATTATGATTAGCGAATTAATTGATTAATTAATCACTAATTATTATTAATTAAATAGTTAATTACATCATTAGTCACTAATCAATTTTCAATTACACCCACTATCGCTCTATGCAAGAGCGATACCGGCCGCGTCTGCGCGGTCTCGCGCGTTCAATCCGCGATACCGTGAATATTTCTGTAAAAAAATTTACCTCGTGAATATTTTTGAAAAAAAGTTGAATGAATAGTATATTTTCAAATTTAATTCGTGCCCGGGCTCTATGTTTCAAATTCAGTTCAAACTTGTTTTGAACTAGTTAGTAAAGTAGTTAATGTTAATATCTAAACATTCAAAACATTCATACTCATTTGAATTGGGTATATACTCAATTTGAAACATAGAGCCCGGGCACCATGGAGCACCAAACAAATTTAATATATATATATATATATATATATATTAAATTTGTATATATATATGTGTACACACACGTGTATATCTATATACATGTATATGTACATATATGTATATGTGTGTGTATGGTGTGTGTATATATATATATATATATATATTTATTTTGTTTGCAATTAGATCTTCTTGACGGCTTTAATTGCTGAAAAAACTAATACTACTTATTTGATACTCTAAACACTTTTTTAAATAAAAACTGATAAACAAAAAAGTTGTAGATCTCGTCAAAATCTACAGCATTTTTATAAAGTTTGTTTATATCGGAAGTCGTTTGTAACGTAGATTAGAAATTTTTTAATGAATATTTAGATTATTAAACGATATCAAAATGAAAAAAAGTATTAGTTACAAAGTTGTAGATCTGCTTGAGCTCTAAAATTTTTATATAAAGTTTGATTTCATCCAACTTTATATGACCTATTTTTAGATTGTAAAAATACAGATTGTCAAGCTGCTATACAGGTAATTTATTTAAGCCCCTTCTCACCCTTGTAGAGGGTGACTTGAATTGTGGGTTTGCGGCCCAACGCCGACCTATAGGACTCCTCAGCGAGCTAGATGGGTTGGATCAGAACCACATTTGTCTACATGGGTTTTTATCAGATCAGCTCAAATATGTGATGCTTATTTTTAGATTATAAAATTACAGGTTGTCAAACTTCGAATTTTTTATTTTTAATTTTATTTACTAAATGATTTACAAAAACAATTTTCCATTTCGATAATTTACAAAACTAGTCGCCTACCGCCCTCTGGGAGAGCGATATTTGAAAATCGCCCTCCCAGAGAGCGAATTTTCCTACGTGGCAGACGGCCGTTGGCTGACGGGTAACGGCCGGCCACGGGGAGTCGCCTTTTGCAGGTGGCCCCCTTGCCGCCCTCGCAGAGGGCAATTTTCTAGGGGGCCGCCTGCAAAAGGGCGGCGAGGCGCCTTGGTCGTTTTGCAGGTGGCCCTTTTGCCGCCCTCTACCCTCTCTGATTTTTCATTATATTCACTCAAAATCCAAATAAAGGAAGGAGGGAGAGGTGAGGGGGAGCAGAAGGAAAGCTGGCGAAGCCCTGCCGATTTACTGACTCAATCGTAGGTAAATACATTGTATCGTATTGTGTTTGTAAATTTTGTAGCATTTTAATTTTAGAACCGTATATTTTAGTAGATCTGGAGCACATAATATATTTGTATAATTTAAGAACAAAGGAATACGACTTAGAGCATTTTGGACTTAGGGCATAATGGAAATTTGAGAATATATTTTAGTTAGATGGAAGATCTGGAGCGCACACCCTATTTGTTGAATTTGAGACCAAGGAAAGATAACATATTTCTAGAAACAGTACCTTATGACGTAGTACATATAAATGAATATGAACTTAGTGGACCTACTTTTTTTCATCAGGCACAATGTCAAGTAAGCTCATATTTCAGTTAGTTCACGGTCAAGGCAACCATAGATTTGGTCCAGATGGTGTTGATCTGTCAGATTTTAGAATGACATCGAAGGGCATTGATAGGCCTGCCGAGAGAACATTTCAGTCAATTTATAGCTGGTTGATGTGAGGATTTAGAATAGACCCAGAAGTGAACACATTGTCAGTATCTGTTGTGGTGAGTTGTGCAACGGAAGGTTATTTTTAGGAACTAATGTCGATGGATAACACTGAAGGTTGGAGAAGGTATGTCGAGATGGCTTTAGAACGGTCATGGTCCTTTGTTATATTTGTGTCGGTGCATGAGAATGGTACAAATGTTGCAATGGAAACCGAGGATGTTGAGGGTCCCAGTCATGTGGAGAATGAGGAAAATCAAACAAGGGTTGTGCAAGCAATGGGCGTGGCAAATGAGGGGGAGAGAGTCGGAATAATCGTTGATGAAATATAGAGGGAAGATTCGGATAACGAACAAGCGGAGGGCGATGCATCATCCGATGAGGAAGGTGATGTAATGCCCACTGATTGGACAAATGAGGATTTTTCGGGACTTGTTATCTCAGAAGGGCATCATGAACGCTGGGAATACAAGGCGAACGAGGTAATTCAGGGTGTTAGGTATGCTCATAAGGAGGATATGAAGGAGGCGGTCAAGCATTGGGCGGTCTCATTATAGAGAGAGTTTAGGGTGGTTAAGTTAACCAATTATGTGTACGAAGTGCGGTGCGTGAAGGAAGATTATCCATGGCGTGTTCATGCATATAAGGGTAAATTGAATGATTATTGAAAAGTTAGCATTGTGACCGAGCACCAGTGCCACTTACAAGGGGTGGAGAAGTATCACCGCAACATCACTTCAGCTTTTATTGCAAGTGAGATGTACAACAGTGTTATCTGCAACAATGGGTCTGAATCACGATCAATTATTAGTCACATTGAAGACAAATTCAAGTACACCATTAACTATGCCAAGGCCTGGAGGGCGAAACAAAAGATTTTAGAGATGAGATATGGCACATTTGAAGCATCCTATGATAATTTGCCTCGTTTGTTAGCTTGCATTGCCTAGAGGAACAGTTGTACTTACTATGATATTCATACATTTCCATATCCTGATGATCCTACCAAGAGTGTGCTGCAAAAAGCCTTTTTCTCATTAGGTGCTTGCATCAACGCTTTCGTGCACTGTTGTCATGTGCTATGCATAGATGGAATATTTCTAACCGCCTTCGAGTTGTCACGATCATCTTTCGGCGTTGCTTGATCAGTTAAAGTAAACCCGTCTCGCGCGTGCTCGTGTTGTCACATACCGTTGGAACCACTCACTACCGTTACGACCAATTGTATCATTCGTTCGTCCATTATAAAATAGACAAGACAAATACAAGCCCTACATATCATCTCTCAAATTTCCACACATATTCAGATAATGAAAGTTGAATTTCTTGAGCATTTGTACTAGCGAAGCGATCCTTTAGCCGGTTGGTTTCCACCATGGTGTGACTATCCATTATGCACCTATGGGGATCGATGCATACGTAAGACATCCCTCATGGTAGAAACTCGGGGCAGGAGATTCTTCCAATGCCCAAACATTGATCAGGTATGATTCATGCTTTCCAACTTAAGTTAACTGTAGTTAATACATAAAACGCTAACTTGTTTGTAAAACATCATGATATCTTACACAGACATACCGTATGGTGTGCAACTTTATTGACTGGGTAGATACGGAGAACCCACAAAACGACGGTACACGTCGATATTCACGTAGTGACATAAGATTGGACTACCTTAGGCGGAAGGATGAGCATGAAAAGCGAATTGCTGCAGAAGCTTTAGAACGTAAGGTAAATCCCCTAGGACTACCTATATGGAGGGAACATCCAGAGTGTTGTTGTGGTGACCGTTGTCAGGTGATAAGTTCCGTAAGATGACGAACTCGAGGACAAAGATGTCTCATTTGTCCTAACATTGTCAACGACGATTTCGTTGTAAGTAACAGTTTTTCTTTACCATTAACTACTAGTCTCATGTACTTATCGTACCTAATAAAATTGTACAAACAGGAGGATGTCAGGAAATATCAATTCGTACAATGGATCGGTTCGGTGAGAGTGACTCCCATCGGTGGAACGATAACGCAGCCTGAGCCAACAAGACAATTCATTCATGCATGGATGGAGTACGAACGTCTGTAGGATCAAGGATGTTGACTAGAGGGGGGTGAATAGGCGATTTTAAACTATTTGCACTTAATCAAAACTAACCTAAGTTGCTAGGCTCGGTGTAGGATATTTCTAACTAAGCAACTAAGTTATGGTTTGCAATCCTAGGGTGAAAGTGGCTCAAGTAAGTCTCTAATGAAGTAAATTGCACAAATGTAAATGCAATAAGTAAATGAGACAATGAGACAAGGATTTTTTCACCGAGGTTCGGAAACTTGTCGGTTTCCTACGTCCCCGTTGAGACGAGCCCAACTCCACCGCTCAACCACGAAGCCACCGCACGCCCCCTTCGTCAAGGGGTGGGCAAGATGGGAGCCGGCCCACGGAGAGGACTACCCAAGCCTCGATCACTCGGGGTAGTTCTTCCTTCACTCCGAAGGTGGTGAACTCCAAACCACTCACAAACCGCACCGGGCCTTCTCCACAATCTCCACGGAGAGGTCACCGGGCAATCACCTCCACAAGCCGTCTAGGAGGCGACAACCTCCAAGAGTAACAAGTAATGACCCGGCTTGGAGATGATCAAGTGCCACACTAATCCACAAGGAAGCAAATGAACTTGACTCTTGGCTAATCAACACTCAAACACACCTAATGGATGAACACTAGCTCAAATGTGTGTGAGAGGAGATGCAAGGGGTGTATGCAATTGTAAGGGGTGCCAAGAGAGTCCCCTTGCTGCCAATGGGAGGGGTATTTATACCCCACACAAAGAAAACTAGCCGTTATAGGCGAAATCCACCAACCCTGCTGTCTGCCGGTCAGACCGGCGAAGGGTGGCCGGTCAGACCGGCCTCAAATGCAACGGCTAGAAAACTAGCCGTTACAGTGCATTTAATGCACTGACAGCAGGGGTCCAGTCAGACCGGCGACCAAAAAGCCGGTCAGACCGCCATCGGTTCGGTCTGACCGATTGCGGCTCTGGCGGCTCGGGATCGCGAGGCCAGAGGCGGCAATCCAGCCTCCAGCCGGCCGGTCAGACCGCCAAGCATGGCCGGTCAGACCGCCAGGAGTACTTCGATCAGACCGCCTCTGGACAGACAACAGCAGAAATAGAAGATGCAAACCAAGATTTAAGTGCGAATGACCTAATGTGGCATTTTGATCATCTCTTTGACTAGGTCATTTCCCCTCTTGATAGTACGGCAAATCTATAAATAAAATCTAGCAAATATGATCGCCCAAACTCCTCGATCAATTAAAAATAAAACCGCTAGTTTTACCGTCTTCAATCCTTTTGCTTTGCACCATCAAAAAATGTCCTCGGTGATCATCCATGCATTCATGTTGTGTGATTCTAACTTCAATATGCGTAACTCAAAAGAATCGTTAGACCATAATTAGCGCTTGTCATTAATTACCAAAATTAACCGTGGGGGCCTAGATGCTTCAATCTCCCCCTTTTTGGTAATTGATGACAAACACCGCAAATAACATAATAGGCATGAATTGCATAGATACAAAAGAACGAAAGATAGTGTAAGCTCCCCCTAAACATGTGCATAACAATCACAAGAGTCAAACAAATGACTTAGGAAGTTTACACCATACTTTGCACAAATCAACAAACATATCACACATATAGCAAAGATTTGATAATCATCACACATAAGTCTCATACAAGCATAGGATGATCACAATAGAAATTCACATAAACAACAATCATCCATCATAGCTTAGAGAGCTCAAAAAAAGCCATAAGAGTCATTAAAGCACATAGATTTCACATCCCACTTCACTAAGCTATTACAAGACCACGAAGGGCCTAAACACTCACAAGGGTTTAACAAAACGATAAAAAAACACAAGATAGATAATAATAGCCCATTATAAAATATAGTCCAACCATCTTAAACTATTAGATATAAGGGCTAACCTCACTAAATCTACTCCCATCCCACCTAAGACAAAAGAGACTATCTTCTCCCCCTTTTGGCATCAAGGACCAAAAAGCTTCACTTTTGAGGAGGTGAAGGAGGGCGAGGAATAGGATAGTGAGATGGACCGGATGAATCACGGCGACGAGAATAGACATAAGCATGAGAGCTCTCCAAGGATGACATGCGCCGTTCCAAAGTGGTCACTTGGGTTGACAATCTTCCAAACTTGTCGGTTTCCTACGTCCCCGTTGAGACGAGCCCAACTCCACCGCTCAACCACGAAGCCACCGCACGCCCCCTTCGTCAAGGGGTGGGAAGAATGGGAGCCGGCCCACGGAGAGGACTACCCAAGCCTCGATCACTCGGGGTAGTTCTTCCTTCACTCCGAAGGTGGTGAACTCCAAACCACTCACAAACTGCACCGGGCCTTCTCCACAATCTCCACGGAGAGGTCACCGGGCAATCACCTCCACAAGCCGTCTAGGAGGCGACAACCTCCAAGAGTAACAAGTAATGACCCGGCTTGGAGATGATCAAGTACCACACTAATCCACAAGGAAGCAAATGCACTTGACTCTTGGCTAATCAACACTCAAACACACCTAATGGATGAACACTAGCTCAAATGTGTGTGAGAGGAGATGCAAGGGGTGTATGCAATTGTAAGGGGTGCCAAGAGAGTCCCCTTGCTGCCAATGGGGGGGTATTTATACCCCACACAAAGAAAACTAGCCGTTATAGGAGAAATCCACCAACCCTGCTGTCTGCCGGTCAGACCGGCGAAGGGTGGCCGGTCAGACCGGCCTCAAATGCAACGGCTAGAAAACTAGCCGTTACAGTGCATTTAATGCACTGACAGCAGGGGTCCAGTCAGACCGGCGACCAAAAAGCCGGTCAGACCGCCATCGGTTCGGTCTGACCGATTGCGGCTCTGGCGGCTCGGGATCGCGAGGCCAGAGGCGGCAATCCAGCCTCCAGCCGGCCGGTCAGACCGCCAAGCATGGCCGGTCAGACCGCCAGGAGTACTTCGGTCAGACCGCCTCTGGACAGACGACAGCAGAAATAGAAGATGCAAACCAAGATTTAAGTGTGAATGACCTAATGTGGTATTTTGATCATCTCTTTGACTAGGTCATTTCCCCTCTTGATAGTACAGCAAATCTATAAATAAAATCTAGCAAATATGATCGCCCAAACTCCTCGATCAATTAAAAATAAAACCGCTAGTTTTACCGTCTTCAATCCTTTTGCTTTGCACCATCAAAAAATGTCATCGGTGATCATCCATGCATTCATGTTGTGCGATTCTAACTTCAATATGCGTAACTCAAAAGAATCGTTAGACCATAATTAGCGCTTGTCATTAATTACCAAAATTAACCGTGGGGGCCTAGATGCTTCAACGTCGGGTAGAAATTGCAAGCTTAACCTGGCGGCAAAATCCATTACTTATACCCAAATGGTCGGAGCGTCCAAAGTGTCGTTGTAGAGATCGCTGTCAGGTGGCTACCTCCTTTGTAGAACAAACATTTGGCATGAGATATTTTGTCTGCCCCAACGTAAACAACAACTTTGTTGTATGTCTTACATTTTTCCAATTTCACTACGATATGCATAGTATTACTACCCTAACTGACTAACTACGTTTATTTCTCAGGGCAATCCAATGATTTGTGCAATCACCTTGTGGATCGACAATGTCACTCCAACATATCATGGCCAAAAGGTAAGTGAGTAAGAAACACAAGTGGAGTACCAGCGATTGAAGGAGCATGAAAATGCAATACTCGATGAACGACGCAGGAGGGGACTGTAGATAACTACAGGATCGCTGCGTCGGGACCAACAAATTAGTATTGTGTATCGATGACAGTTCTGAACTATTTTATCATAATTATTATGATGGTGTGTTACTGAATGCGTCACAAATTATAAATTAATGAGATTGTATCCTTCCAGTTTAAAAAGTTCCTTTGACGCCCCAATGCATTGTCTTCCTTCATATTTCTAAGTAAATGCTTATATTTTCATAAATTCTACATTCAATTGTGCACATTATTACATGATTCAATTTAAGCGAAATTTTTACGCAACTTACCTAACTAACATTTTAGATGTAAAAAACCCCGTCCTAGGGGTCCAATCCTAGTGAGAAATAAATCATTGCAATTGTAACTGCTTCGTTCGTTATTAAAACGATGCAAAATAATAACAAACTTACAAGTGAAAAATTAAAAGAAACTGAATAGTTAAAAATCACCCTCTGAGAGGGTGGCAAAGGGACAGCCTGCAAAAAACCCAGGCCACCCGCCCAGCACTTTTGCAGGTAGCCCCCTTAAGAGAAAAATCACTCTCTGGGAGGACGGCAAGAGGGTCACCTGCAAAAAACCCAGGCCGCCCTCCTAGCACTTTGCAGGCGGCCCCCTTGAGCAAAAAATCGCCCTCTAGGAGAGCGGCAAGGGAGCCACCTGCAAATTTTTTGCGGCCCCGTTGGCCGGCCGTTAGCCGTTGACCAATGACCGTGTGCCACGTAGGAAAACTTGCCCTCTGGGAGGGCGATATTTATAAATCGCCCTCCCAGAGAGCGGTGGCGACTAGTTTTGTAAATTTTCGAAATGGAAAATTATTTTTTAAATATTTTAATAAATAAAATAAAAAATAAAAAATTGTCAAGCTTCTATATAGGTAATTTTTCATTTAAGCCCCTTATTACCCTTTTAGAGGGTGACTTGTATTGTGGGCTTGTGGCCCAACGCCGACCTAAGGACTCCTTGGCGAGCTAGATGGGTTGGGATCAGAACCATATTTGTGTACATTGGTTTTAATCAGATCAACCCAAATATGTGATGCTTTTCACCCGCCGACCATATGCACGAAAGTATATTAGGCGTTAACAACATTATGCTAACTAGCATGTTGTCTTTCCGTGCATTGCAACATGATTTTAATTCAAGAAAATTATTAGCAACCCACTTAAATAATTATTTTTCCTTTTTCACACTGTATTTTTTTCTTTTCAAAGAAAATAGGAAGTTGGTGACTACCATTACGCCCATTTAAAGGAGTATTGATATAAATTCTTGCCATAATAACAGTTTGCCCAAAGGATGCTCAATAGGCAAGTAATCGACATAAGGCAGAGCAAGATCACCAGTCTTTGTTGAAAAGGAAGGTAGAACATGGTGTTAGAGCATATACAATAGTTGTTAATAGTGGTCTCTTACGATTGCTTATTATGAAAAAGAGAAAGAGGAGAGACAAAATATTGTTGTTATGCATAACAACTGCTCAACAACAATTCTTAATCTCTATAAAATAAAAATATGGCTGCATGAGGGTAAAAAATTAGAAAGAATATTAACAAAAGAAATATTTTTTGAGTTAATAATTAGAGCCTTTGTCGTCTCAACTATTACAAAGATACAGTTTTTAAATAATCTTGTATTGTCTAAAAGATCATACTCATCTCTACCATTGAACATGCCCTTATATGCACACAATACAATATTCCTAATCAAAACACTGTACATTTCCAGTCAAATCAAAAGGAAGAGTTGCTTATTTCAAGTACATTAATAGAAGATAGGTCCCTTTCTCTCCATTGGCAATGTATGTCTTTGGCGACGTTGAGGGCGTCCGATGACGTGCCGAGGAGCCCCCGCTGAGTGAATCCGACGGTGTAGAGACCATTCCGCCCTCTCCAGCTGTTAGGGAAGGGGACCTTGGAAATGCCCTCCCTCGTGAACAAGTCACCGGCATCCTACAACACATAAAGCACACGTACATACAGAGATATAATTAACATTCTTGGGCTTGACAGTTGACAATATAGTCCGTATCATCTCGAGATATATATTATTAGTATAGTGTAGTGCGGGCAAAAAAAAAAAAACACGAACAAGAGTGAGTCACACTCTACTTTACCTTGAGCCAAGATGGCACGTTGCTCCTGTAGCCTGTGGCGAGTATTATTGCGTCGAATTGCTCCTCCTTGCCATCGGCGAACCTGACCCCTTGCCTCGTCATCTCCTTCACTGCTCCCACTACCTAGTGATGCATGATTCCCACCAGCGCCTCATCAACAAAAGCTACTACCATGCATTCAAAGCACAGGAGAAAACCCACAGGGATAAAATAAATGAATCTCTACCATATGAGAACCATTTTCCACAATAGAAATGTACATGCTGCATGTGCGAATAGCTAATGTGCCACATTAGGAAGTAGACAGCCAGCAGCTCACATGACAGCTCGACAGTTTGACTGGTCTCAGTTTCCACTACTGTTACTTGAAAGGAGCTAGGCTAGCTGAATGGTAGGAACTAACCTTAATTTTGCCGGATTTGATGTGGTCTAGCGTCCCAACGTCCAGTACGGGGGTCCTGCCAGTGAGGTTCTTGAGCTCGATGGGCCCTGTTTTGGGCCGCCTTAGGCCGAGCTGCCCCGTGTTACCGAGGATGAGGTGAGCGGCCGTGAGAAGGAACCGGTCGACGAGCTGAACCGGTAGCCATCGGAGCAGCGCCATGGCGATGCCGAACGTGGAGAGACCGAACATTTCCCTTGGTAGGACATGCACCTGGACGAAACATCACCACGGCACTTAGATTTGTGTAACCCATCATAATAATGTAATGAAAATGACATGCGCAATTACAGGAGGGCAGGAGGAGGCAAAATGGAAGAAAGAAATGGCTGTTGATAGGACAAGACACCCGACATATATAGTTGTGTGGAATGGAAGATGTTAACAGGTCTAATTTCTCCTGCCTGAATATGATCCAATACAGCCGTGCACAATGAAAATGTCCAATAACAATAAGATGTGACACATAGATAAATAAATCAAATACAGACAAATAAAACAGGGGGAAAAAACAGAGCATGATAGATAGGTTCTAAAGCATATGCTCAGTTTAACTAGTTTCTTACCGTGTTGCGCACCACCATGGAGGGCTTCGCGCCATGCCGGCACAAATCCAAGCTCACTTCCATGCCGGAATTCCCGCATCCCACGACCAACACCTTCTTCCCGGCGAACTGCTCGCCGGACTTGTACTCGGAAGTATGCATGGCACACCCGACGAACTTCTGCATGCCGGGAAAGTCCGGCACCCGTGGCTCGGCGTTCTCTCCTGTCGCGACGACGAGCCACCGCGCCATGAGCACCTCCCCGCCGTCGAGACGCACCCTCCATGCGCCGACGGCCGCGTCGAACGCGGCCTCCTCCACGGTGGCGCCGAAGCGCGGCGCGACGCCCGCCGCCGCGGCGTACGCCTCCATGTACGCCACGAACTGGTCCTTGGACGGGTACGTCGGGTATTCCTCCGGGAACGGGAGGAGCGGCAGCTCGCAGAAGCGCTTGGGCAGGTGGAGCGCGAGGCGGTCGTACATGCGGTGGCGCCACGTGGACGCCAGCGAGTCGGACCGCTCGAGCACCGTCGCCGGAACGCCCCGTGCCGCGAGGCACGTCGCCGCGGCGAGCCCCGACGGGCCCGCGCCGACGATGACGGCGCCCGGGACCCACGTCTCTCGGCGTTCTTGCGCCGGCTTGTTGTCCATGGCCCCTTGTGCAGAGCAGTTGTGCGTGTAGGTAGCGGAGTTTTTTTTACTTCCAACTAGGTGGAGGTTTTACTGTGCGAAGCGGTGGTTTTATAGGGGTTTTTGGAGAGAAGGCTCGAACGGCGCGCTTCGCCGGTGGAAGACTAGAGTAGAGGTGCAGCGCTAGCAATACTGCTGCTGTAGGATTTCGCGTGTTTTTTTTGGAGCCCTGCAATGCGAATTCATGGAGTAGTTTCGTACGAAGAATGAAACTTGATGAGGGCCCGTGCCCCATGGTAAGGGGTTTTGGTCCACACTAGTATACGCTTTTGTAGGTGGGAGCTAGGTCCTTGTCTTTGGGATGCAAATTTGGAAGACCACTCGTGCCCTCTTAATCACGCAAGCCGAGCGGATTGAAATCCAACATAATCCAGAGAGGGCCACTGGCCCAGCAACGAGAATGCCTTGCCACATACAGTATGCGTATAGGGATGCATGTGTCACTACATATGGCTTGGGATTGATCGATTATATCTATAATTGTTTTCTCCCCCTTGAGATACGTGCAGAAACCAAACAACACAGGATTTGTATTCTATCATTTGCTTCTTATCTCATCAGCCGTAGTTAAATTTTGAAATTTAGTTTAGTTTTTAAGCATGGGTAGTCGCTAAAAACATCAATATAATAGTTTTACCATAAATTATTTTTAGTTCTTAATAAGTTGTTTAGCTTATAATCAACCTTTTACATTGTTCCAACATTACAATTTCATCATTAATCTCTTTCATAATATATTATCAACGACTACAAAATCAACATCATATAAACATATTTTCAAATAAGAATATAATAATACTACATGCATGGCACTAAACACATAAATTTTTATTTAATTATTAGTTCAATTTTTTAAATGTAGACTTTATAGAAAACAAGAATGCCTTGTGGAGGATATAGCAAAGTTTTAGCCAATGTTCTGATTTCTGAAAGCCTTTACCAGATCGAAAACCGTTCCTTAATTAGACTTTTTTTCTTTTCGTTAAAACTGTTGGAGAACTAGTGAGAGCGGCTGGAATTCAAATAAAATTTATTTAAAAAATCAAATTACTTTTTTATTGAAAAAAAATGACTGATTGAACGAGTGGTTTGTAACTCAAATTTTAATTTACGAAGATTGAGCAGTTTCCATCGGTTTTGTAAACCGTAGTTCTAGCTAGCTAGCTACACTTATTCTCAGTTTTCTCATGCAATGCACATTAAAAAAAAGTTTTAAATAAATATACTACATGTAATGTATGCCATAAAAAGTTTACATGGAGAATATCTAAAAACAAAAAAATGTACTAGAAAACAAAATTGTCTTTGTTTTATTTAACTTTAATACTTCGTTCGTCTCAAAATATAATAAATTTTGGATGGATGAAACATATCATAGTAAAATGAATTTGAACGGTTCTTTATTTAGATTCATAGTATTAGGATATGCTCAATCCACTCAAAAATTGTTATATTTTGGGACGGAGGAAGCAACAACTTAGTATTTGCTCCTTTACATGTATACTATGTTTCTTATAATTTCCTAAAGAGCACAAATTCAAATTTCAAAGTGGGTGTAGGGAATATGTATTGGAATAATGAATGCATCCATACCATATACCACATTACTCTTCTCTATTGGAACTTGGGAGATACATAAGGCGGACAATCAAATTTTGAGTGCTTACATGTCGATTCCTTTTTACATAATTCATTTTTCCTTTTTTTCATTTCGTTGCAATTTGAAGAAAAATGCAAGAGTTTCGCCTTCTTCCTTCAAATTTCGTTGGAATTTGGGTTTGCTATGTGAATGGTAAATGATTTTATATATGGACACAAATATAAACTACTGGTTTTTGCACATTAACAAATTTTATATTTAGTAGTCCAAATCCTACAATTTCAACTCCTCCAAAACCGTCTCTGTTTTGAAAAGATGAGTAGTTGTGCTGTGCAGCAGGGGAAATGTGACGTGTATACAAAGACGTGAAGAGGGTAGAAGAGCCCAGGGGGTTCGAATTAAATGGGACACAGGGACAGGCAGCAGCGAGCGGCGAGCCGTGCACTGGTGCTCTACTTGCACCTTATTGCCGTGACGCTCTCTAGGCGCAGGATGTAGCACAGATCCACTCTTCAATGGTGTGGATTACAGGTCCAATTGCGAGAGAGCAATCAATGATATAACTGCGAAGACGTCGATGGACGGGTACGAGTCAACTCCAAGTGATCGACCTGTAGGACTTGCGAGGATCAGGTACACGAAACCGATCGAATTTCACGATCGAATTTCTCACGATTGAATTTCTCGACTTGTGAAAACCAATCGGTATTTAACTGTTTTCATACAGTGTTGACTGAAATTTATTGGTTTTTATTGGTTTTTAGTTATGTTTTGGTAAACCGGTGAGATTCGATTTCTACTTCAAAATTAAAAAGATAAACCTTGTTAAGGATCATCACCTTGAAAGCCAGAGTCAAGGCTCTCGCTGGAAATATTATTTATGGTGATCAGGGTGAGTGTGGTGTCAGTGAGTCCATATTGCTATGTACTTTACTCTGGCTAGCTAGGACGAGGGTTCACTGCGCTGCACGTACGAGCTAGCTACCGCGCATGGCCGCATGGACGACGTACGTGGCAGCTTGCAGGCCGTCGGATCAAGCACTGTAAGTGTAACCAGATACTTCCTCCACTCAAAAAGAATTAAACGGATGTGTCCCCTCCTAATACAACGAATCTGAACAATGCTATCCAGATTCGTCTACTAGGAGAGGTTCCTTTTTAAGTTAGGTTTGTTTATGGTGTTAGTATGTACTACGTATCATAGAGTTCTTTCTTCAAGCACCGAGCGCTCAATTCAATACGGATGGCTTGCTAGCCACATAAAAGTATATATATCTCTCCAAAAATTATAACGTGCCAAATCATGTGTGCTATTATATATATGTTTTGATATATCTCTTCTTACCTCGGAGGACTTCACAATGCCGTGGAGAATACCGTAGAAAAGTTGACTCTTATTAATTGGGCACTATACAAAGCAATAAAAATAACGGATTTACCATAATTATGGTGACAGATTTTCTTTCCAATCACCGTCGATTTTCTAAAAATAGCTAATTAACATACACACCCACTCTTATTACTACTACTGAAGAACCAATCTTTGCCACCGGTTGACAACCCCTATTAATCCCGGTTATAGCAATCGTGACCAACAAATCGGGACCGGTTGAAATAACCGGTACTAAATATGCATACCATGTGAAAAAATATATGTGAGATGTGGGATTCAAACTCAAGATCTCTCACCTCAGTTCTCACGCGCGTAACTATCCTACCTACTACACACATCTAACTTGAATAAAAATGTTTTCTTTTTAACTAACCCTGTAGGCATATTCCTGGTTGGTAACACTAAGCCGGATTGAACTTTTAGAATCGGTACTAAAGTATTTTTAGTACTTTTTTAATCTAATCGGAATATTTGTGATATTGCGTACCTACCCATCGTTCCCGTTCCTGCACAAGCGCTAAGTTACCTCTAGCAGTTAGCAGCTCTAAGTTACCTCATTTAAGTTACCTCAAATAGTTAATTATTCCCATTTATAAACCATATGAAGTAATAGTGTGACTGTATCTATGTTCTTCCTTGTAGAAAAAAAAACCATATATTACAGGGGAAGCACCGAAGCAGTAAGCACCCTTGCCCTAGTCATTATCTCTTTGACGTTTATTAATAAAGTGGTAAACTTGCTATTATATACATGTGTATGTCTTGCCGTTACTGTATAGAAGTTATAACTCTATTAGTTCTATGCTTGTTGATTTACCAATTGCAGAAAAAAAAAATTAATTTTAGAGTTTATTTTGGGCCGTTTTCATCGTGATTTATTTTGGGAGCAACATATATTTTTAAAAACATCAGTTAAAATCCTATAAAATTTGTATCCATAAATTATTTTTATTTGCTACATTTATTTTTTTCACGGCTAGCTTATCGGCCATAGTTTATAAACGATAAACTTTTTATTGAGATAGTTTAAACGATATACCTTATGATCCTCCCTCGTTGAATTTTCCTTTATTTTTTCTTTGTTTTCATTTGCGGATAGGATGCATCTATACGTAGGAATCAAAACTTCTTCCATACAGGAGCGGATCTAGCGTGGATCTGGAAGACTCGAATCTTTTCTACCCGTTAGATCACTATTGATAGAAAGAGAGGAAGGAGGAAAAGGAGAGGGAAAATGAAAATTAGGGGGTCTAACGAAGGAAGAAGGAGATGAATCCTTCAATCTTGTTATGATCCACCCCCGCTTCTATAAGCACACAAGTGTAGGAATGCGGCATGCGCGCGGCAGGAGCGCAAGAGACAAAGCCGTGACCGTGAGCATGCACACTCCCAACTCGAAGGCTCTGCCCTCGATCGATCGATCATGGATGGGTACGTGACCACCAGTCTTGGTGAGTCTGGTCATGTACGTACGTACGCACGCACGCTACGCGCTCTAGCTAGTTGAGCTCCATGCGCCGTGCCTTGGCAACAAGTTCCCCTGGTCTAGGGCAGCATGCATGTGTACCAACACCAGTACGCGCGTGGGCCCCGCTCTCGATTTGCTCTCAATCATTGATGATTCTCTGCCCACTGCCCCCCCCCCCCCCCCCCCCCTCCCCTCCGGTCACGATGGATGGGTACGTGGACCACCGGCCGCGCGCGCGGCCACTGCCAGGACCGATCGATAGATCACGCTCGGCTCGGCTTCTCCTCGGCGTACGTCTGCTACCAACACCGCGCCGTTTTATGCCGTGCGCTCCGTTACGTTGTTCGCCAAGTTTTATTTCCAAACCGTCGGATAAAGAGTGCAACAGACGGCTGATCGATCGATGGTACGTGTTCAACGGTGGTATGGCCGTGTGGGTTGTGGCACAATGGGAGACAGGGCCACCATACAACATGGGGTGCTGACCGGTAAGGTAAGGGTGAGAGGGGAACGGTACGTCTCAATGCCATGGTAGTGTGTACGATTTGAGCACTAATGGGTGGGGCCGTGGGGCTAGGATCGAGTCGTTGACCGTTATACAAGAGGAAATGAGGATTGTCGCGAGGATTGGAACAGCCACAAGAGATGACTAAATTGGAGTTGCGTGAAAGTTTGGTTAATCTAATTGTGTCCTAGAAAGTGATGGTTTTCAATTCGAAACAGTTATGGTTTTCTCTTTATTTTCATTCAAAAAACTCAATCTGCCCATTTTGTTTTTATATCTGTTTTATCTGTCCCACCTTCATTTCACATAACAATTTGGCATAACAACTTTTGGTACGCGTGCGTACAATATATCCTACTTCCAATTAGTGAGCTGGCCAGAAGGTGGTAGAATTAGAAATCCTACTGCAAACCAAAATTAAGTCAGGGTGAATTGGAGACCTCAAATCCCCCAAAAAAAAATAAAAAAATAAGTCAGACAAGTCAAAAAGAGGGTGATCTGCATGCATGTGAACGTTTACATACTCATTTTAGAACCTAAAATTTCTCTTTCGAGGTAGGGGCAATTAAAATTCCAAAGCAAGTGATGCAGTGCCCGATAAGTAAAAACGTAGTAGCAGATAAAGGCTAGCTGGCCTGGCACGTAGGGTGGTGTAGTATTGTTGGAGTAGTAGCTCTGGTCCAGACCATCAAAGAGATGTCACGCCAGCTTACCGCAAATGGAAGAAAAATCCAATGGAACGGTACCACCTCAGAAGCATTATATATCCAATGGTCTCTCGATTGGCACAAAGCATGCAAAATACTACTAGCTAGCTCTCGCCTTATTCTTTCACTCCCTAAATATGAAATTTTTTTGAGACTCGATTAATATTGATCCCTATGTCGAGTATATTGTTTGTAGGCTTTAGGCTTGGACCATGGGGTAGTTGGAAGATGGATCAGCCTATGAATTGAACTAGCTTGGACCGTAGTGTGCGACTGTGCGCCACAGTGAAGCATTTGTTGAGCAACGAGCGATGCAAGAAGAGACCGGACTAAACAATGCAATGCAGTTGATGCATGCTCCTGCGATAGATCATGCATGCACGCTCACAGTACAGGATACCGAATCTTCTGGCAATTGAGATTGAGTGATTGCGATCGAGCAAATCGTGGGGTGAGCCAGTCTCTACCACATGCATGCATGCAACAAAGGAGGTACTCTATGTAGGTCCAGGGTGAGTCCATCTTTGGCACTGTAGTTATGGAAGCGCCTCTCGCGCTGGGAGAAAATGGCACGTACTGTACTGGTACTCTTCTAAGCTGGGCTAGTTTGTGTTTTGTTTGGTTCTTCTTCACCCAACATAAGACTGCTCACGACGCATTTGTTGCCACAGTTAAAATCCGATTCCTTGTTGTACACAAACGTATGTATAACGTCATCCAGCAGGCTCCGTGCACCGGGGGGATTCATAGAATCTGAAAGAGCGGAATCGTTCGGTGAAAAGGCCATTGGTCACTCAAGAGTCAAGAGACCTCCACTCAAGTGTAGTACTAGTACTTGCCAAGAACGGCAAAGGAGCGATGACCCTTACGCACGCAATCTCCGTGCCCTGCTCTCCCCCCTGTCGCTAGCTACGGAGAATAGAGAACGGAGAAGAAAAAGATATCATCATCGTCTCAATCATTCACCGTTCGTCTGGGACGTGACGGGGCGGACGGATGTAGGAGCACGACGTAACACGCAGACGCGTAGACAGAGAAGTGGAGTGCGTGGAGTGCAGAGACGAGGAAGGCGTGGTGTCAGCCGCAGGTCATCTCCCCGGCGGGCCGCGCGCGCTGGTCCACGCTACATACGGCTAGAAGCTAGGTACTCCAGCGCGCGGCCGCATGCGCTCGGTAGGAGCACGCAAATTGCAAAGGCGGAGGCACGCAGAGAGAGCGGAGTAGTAGGCAGCTAAACCGTAGTACTAGCTGCATGCGCTCGGTGGGGCCGGCGTTCTGCGCGTCGTCGCGTGGGGCGCCGCGGTGAGGTCACATGACAGGCGGCCGGGCGGGCGGGGCGGGACGTTGGACGTTGCACCGTGCATTTCTGCACGTCGGTCGCAGGCGGGATGGCATGGCATGCACGCGCGTGACGACGGCAGGCAGGCAGCATACTCTCTCGAGCGCCGAGGACGCGGCGCTAGCGAGCGCAGAACGGAGAACGGATGGATGGATCGACGGCTCCACGCAATCACCGGGATATTCCATCGCATTCGATCGCATCCTCTCTCTCTCCCCGCTCGCGTGACGAGACGAGCGTTTCCCGCCGAGGAACGCGTGACGGAAAGGCGAGCCTTCATTCAATCGGAATGTTTTCATCTCTCGAGGAAATATCATCTCATTTCGTGTATATATCTAAATAGTTTTTAATTTTTTTAAAAAAATTAACAAGATAGATTAATATAAAACATATCACTCCACAAATATACAAATTAAAATTCAATTTCTACAGATTATAATAAAATAATAAATATATTTACGAATGTACGTTAACTATTTTTTTTAATTTCTTTTTTATAACTTGTAAAAGTCGAATTTAATCTTTCATATTTGTAGAGTGATATGTTTCATATTAATCTATATTATCAATTTTTTCATAACTGCTTAGATAACATGAAGTAATAAGGGGATATTCTATTAAGGGATGAAAATCCATATCTCATTCAATCGCATGCGTCTAGCGACCTGCCGTAGTATCCCCAGCCTGGCAAAATGGATGGAACGTGCAGCAAGGTGCAGGCCGCCTGTGTCGTACCATTTTTTTAATTGTTTACTCACAGTCACTGCACTTACAGTTTACATTTGGGTGTCTGAGCTTGGGACCGTTAACGTACGTACGTTCGCCACTGGGACCGATCGATTAGTGTAGGGTCCGATCTAGCCGCATCAGTAATGATCGGTTACGATTTGCAAACTTGCAATGGCAAACCCAAGTGATCAAGGCATCATATAGAGAGGCCACCGCCCAACGTTGAGATCAACAGGAAATACGCTTCGGATATCTTTCTGCAGATATGCCTCCATGAGCCAGAGGCATGGGTACGTCGCAATCTGATCTCGCCACTCTGCTGCTTCAACCTCCGTAGGGTCAAGATCAGCAACGTGTCGATTTGACGTTGCGTGGACGCGGGCTTATGATGCCACCATGATAGGCGGCTCTCCCATCGTCAAAACCGGAGTGAAAAAGAGAAAAGATGCCACATCCACGCTACTCCAGCTAGCTAGCTGCATGCCGTGCCACGCCGTTCGTATATGCATTGCATGCATGCAAATATCACTCGCTAGACGCTAACGTCGCGCGTCGCGTGTGCTTCTCGAGTTGTCCGTCGTGCGATCGACGGGCGTACGTTCTTCGATCCCCGGAGATCCGGCCATGGAGCTGATCGAGATGAGGTGCTTGCATTGCATTGACTGACATCGCGCGTTATGCCGGAGTACTGGAGTGTACTCCGTGCGCGATCGTGCCAGTACCGTCGATATATTTTTTTATGGTTTGCCAGTGACCTCACGTACGTCGGGAACAGTTGCCAGTGACATCATGTGCGAGATGCATGACGACGCTGCGCGGTGGCAGTTCTATTCAATTCATGCGAGCTTTGGCAGTACTAGTACTAAGCAGCTACGAGGATGGCAGGAAGATACACAGGAGCTATGCCGATGCTGCAGGGTACATAAACGCTGTAGTTTTACATCGACTTCTCCCCTGCCTTTAAATCGAAATGTACCGCGTCTTCCGATCGAGCTCCGATTGAATGAGTGTGACTGTGGGCTTAATTGTTTCCTACTGTCTCCTGTCGCAAGCTAAGTAACGTTTTTTATAACCGCACAAGCACTAAGATACTACTAATTTGATCATTAATTACTTGTATGACACACATCAAATATATAGTAAAATTATAATATTCTAAAACTAATTTGAAGATAAATCTAGCTATAGTTCTTAAAAGATGATACTCCCTCCATCCCAAAATATAAGTATTTTGAAAACAGTGCTAAGTCAATTATTTTTAATTTTGACTATTGATAGTAAAAGATCAATATAAAATTGATGTTACTAGATTTATCATTAAACAAGCTATCATAATATATAACTCTTTTTATTTAAAACATCTTACTTTTATAGATGTTGTTGATTAAAATAGTATCACGAAGACTATATCGAGATCCAAAAATACTTATATTTTGGGATGAAGTGAGTACTAAATATTCCAAAGGATCTATATACCTATACTAATTGAATATTTCTTATAGCTCCCACGTTAAATATTGATACAGTTTATCGTAAAATTACGGCTATAGACAGTGATGGAGCTCGAAATTTTATAAAGCCTGAGCAAGTCAACAAAAACTGTATAAAACCACTACCCATTTATCAAATGTTTATATGTTGATTTTACTACCAAATTAAACACATAACATTTTTTTTCTAATAAAAGCATAGTTTAACATGCATGTAAATTTTCACTAGTTGAAAAACAAGATGATTTATAATAAAAACGAACGATTCATATGGCTGGTACTTAAGTCAATCACGTCAGCCATAGTGAAGCACGCTTGTTCCAAGGCTTATAATTAAGAGTTTAGCCTGCTAACTTTGTCGGAAATCAACAAATCGGTGGACTTTTACACAACGAAATTAATTAGAAAACTTCAATTGATCTTGCAGGCAGAGCCCAGACAACAGTCGTGCTGGCCGGGCGGCTAATCCGCCGTTGGCCACAAATCGTGTATAAAATCATGGGCTTCTTTATTTAAAAGCTAGGTAATATGAGAGCGCCTCTCAAAAAGCTCATCCAGTATATGTTTTGACATATATCAAAACGTATAGGCCATGGTAGATTGTACACAGGATAGATGTCAAAACGTATATTGCTGGATGAGCTTTTAGAGAAATCATCGGTTTACCTTTAAAAGAAGCCTATGTTTTATACATGATGTACAAGTTTTCTGGTCAATTAAATCAATGGATAGAAATCTCTTTTATTAATTAGAGCTCCTATAAAGTGTGCCTAATTAGTATAAGTACAAATACAGGAATTTGTATCCAGCTGGCACTTGGAAAAATCCTGTTGTGTCTTTTGACATTGTCAATGATCTCAATTATGTACTTTTGATCTTCAACTCTTCTAACAATATAATAGGGATTTGTTAGATTTTAGACGTTTCAGTCATCTAATCTTGCACATTAGTAAGCCTGAAATTGCAATGCTACGCAATGTGCATTTTTTGTTTACTTTAATTGCAGATTGTTATTATATATGGTTTTACTTTACTTTATTTATATCTAAGTTTGAGTTTTTTTTCATGTAATTTTGTATACCTTTATGGGTTGTAGGTTTATTTCACAACCATTAGATAAGTATAAGTAGTAAGGGAATGATGAGAACCACTATATTGTCATTCAAGGGATGAGAAAGGTTACTGAAATTGTTACAAATTTCCAGCACCTGAAATCTTAGATACTCCCAACATAATAAATCCACAAAAAGCGAATCATAATGTTTTTAATCTTTTTTTAGAAGAATATATTATATTGTTACTTTCACATAAGACACGACTACACAACGATCGGTCACTGGTTTGGTTAAAGCAGCGATCGCTCCATTCCAGGAATAAATCCCTCTTTAACTTAAAAAATCCAATGGTGTGTGTCTTTTTTTAATCTCTTTAATGAAATATATCTTTTATACTACATATTATTTTAAGATCTTTTTACATTATTGTACTCCACTCAAAATATTGACAAATTGAGATCCATGTTGAATATATTTAAACATTTTATTATTTTAAAAATAATTTATTTAAATTGTAGAAATAACTTAGCTATGCAATAGAGATAACTCTCTACAGCATTAGAAGTAATTACATTATGATTGAGTTGAAATAAGAAACTATGTGGAGTAAATTCATAAGCAAAGTGTAGAGAAGATTTTCAAGTAAATACATTTATGAAAGCAACTTCTATAAAGTCTGAAAGTAATTTACATAACTCATAAAAATAAAAGTAACTTAGCATAAAATGGAAGTAAGTTGTTACGATATTAGAAATAAATCCATTGTAAATTAAACTTAGCATAACATGGGTCTATCTAGAAATTAAATTTAATCAGTACAAATTATGGAATTGACTAAAAACAATAATAAAAAGTAATCAACTTAGAGCATTATGGCTGTATAAGAAGTAATTTAATCAAATCTAAAAGTAATATATATATATATGATAAAAGTAACTTACATATAACATATATAATAAAAGTAATTTATAACCTAGATATTTTTTTTACTGGAATATAATGATGTAAGATCTTATTATAAATATTTAATTACAATGAACACAATAATGCAATCGGATTGTAAATCGGATAAGTACTTTAAGAGAATTTCATAAGGAGAAAAAGACATGCATTACCTGATAGCAAAATAGATCTTTAGCTTGTTTGTAGATGTGTAGTAGTGGTACTCTCACGTATGATTAGTGTCACTCGTTAAGACTAAATCGAGAATCGAGAGGTCTCTCGAATTAGATTTTGCATTTTACATAGCAAATCATTGTTATGGAGTATTTGTGAATATGTAGTGTCGAAATATATGTAAATTTACAACTTCCGTTTCGCTTATGCTTATGCTTATCAACCAAAATTTGAATTTTCAATTTTAAATTTGGAGTTGATTTTGAGATTTTTTCATCGAAGTTTATTTTTCAGCCTTAGGCTTTTAGATTGCTAAGAACAGGAATATAAAAGTTTTATTTACAAATTATTTTTCATTTACAAATACGCCATTTGGCTTATTTCCCGAATAAGCTAAACAATGGGACCTTTAGTTGCATAAATACATTCAAAAACGGCATACAAAAGAGGAAAGAAGAAAAGAAGGAAAGGAAAAAGAAGACTACCTGGATTTGATCCGATAGCCTGATGACCTATCAGATCTTGAGCAAAGGAAATATGCAACTACCATATAGATTACTCCAAGGACTTGTTCGATTAATCCTTAGAAGGAAGCGATTAGAGATTTAGAGGAGATAGAGGGGGATTAATTCCAACCTAAATAGGTGTGGAATTATTTTCCTCTAAATCTCCTTCAATCCTCTTGGATTAACGAACAAGGCGAAAGGGTTCCTAGAATCTTAGTAGACGCATATAAGCAATTTTCCCTTTTTATTAAAAAAAGAACTGTATTGAGCAAGAATAAGATAGATACAGAAGCTTATTGACCTTTCAATAGATTGGAATAGCAGTTCTTGGAAATCTATTTACTCACCGCGCATAATGTTACAATGTATTGAGTTGGCAACGGACTATAAAAATTGAGTGCTTTGCAGAGAAGCACCTGCAGCTTATTTGGAAGATGAGAGTGCAATACAACAGACCTACCAACTGGGCAAGTCCTACTGATCATCAACTTGCTAAAAATATGGGTAACAAGAAAAATGCTGTGATAACTCCACTGGACTAAAAAAACAACACTAGGTAACGACTAGAAACTGGAGGCTGTTGGTGTTTCATTCCTTGAAATCGTCTTTGTCATTTGCTGGAAGCCCTCTGTTTCTCCAAAAAACTGCAAGAGCACTCCCTCCAAGCTGTTACAATAGAACGCCTTAGATTAGACATTCACGAACTCCAGCACTTGTCATATAAATATAAGATGGTATTTGCTATTGATGTGCTTGTAGCATTAGGAGAAAAGAGAAAGGAAACATACCGCCATGCATACAACACTGACAGCAGATGGAACAGCTACGAGTGGATTCGTGAAGTGCTTTTGGGCGAGTAAAAATCCAAGTGCAGAACTCTGGAAACAGGAAGAGACATTGTTAAGCACAAATGTCATTAAAATTTACAGCGCTCTAAGAAAGGAAAAATTTTATGTCCAGATGAGACAGATTTTGATACTATCCAGACTTTGCATACTACTAAAACTACTAGTACTTATAATATCATCAAGATTCAAGCTTGTCAACAGCCTCATTTCATTGTTCGAAGCCCAATAATGTAAAACCAGACATATTCATCCTGTTATCCTGGGGCCTTCTAATATTCACCATAATTAAACAGGGAAAACTTATTAGCCTAATTTGGTGGCAACACAATGCTGCAGAGTGCTGAAATTTCTGCATAAGTAAACGAGAAACTGCTTCTAAAAAACACCAGCACAATAAACTGCATGAAAAAGACATGTTGACTTGATTATGCCTTTTTGGCATCCATAGCAATTATAAGAACCATTAAATAACCAAAGACTGTACAAATCGTAGTGCTGGATAAGAACAGATTATATCTAAGACATTTCAACATTTATTTACCTGCATCCCGCATTCAATAGAGATGGTCCTAGAAGTTGATTCCCCAAAAGAGGAAACTTTTGATAACCAATACCCAAGTGCAAATGCAGCAACATGCAGCAGAGCAACGGGAACTATAAGTTGACCACCTTGAGCTTTCAACACCTCTGAGACTTGCCCAATCTTGTAAGAAACAGAATTTCAAGTAAACATTGTAAAATAAGTTATGTTTCATCAAGCCATTTACAATATCAAAAATGAAAATGAAGAGAGCAGCAATTTACTCAAAATAAAGAACGATAATACATCATAATCAGATAAAATTGCAAAATTTGTGGAGAGCCTAAACAATATATAGGTTAAAATGACACAAAAATCAGCAGCGTATGGAAGGCTTGGAACAGAACACAGAGTTGTTTACAGACTTACAGGACTAGCACAAAGCAAAGTGGTGAGGAGGACCCCAATCAATGGTGTTATGGTTATAATGCGCTCAGTAAACTTGGGAAAATACTCATGCGCCAAGACTGCAAAATAATGGAAATAAAGGCAGTAAATCTGTCAAAGATAAGACCCCACAGTACTGCACAACATGTATTCAATTAGGCTTCTTTAGTACCTCCGACAATAGTTGGCAGTAAAACAACCTGAAAAGTACTGATGGCCAATCCCTGTACAAATGTAATTTTCTTAAACTGATGCACACTTGGTAAATAAAAACAGAAAATTGGTTGGTTTTAATTATGAATCATGGTGCCCTTACTGCAGCATCGACAGGAACCAGTTGACCAGCTAGGAGTTTAGTAAGGAGTGGTGTCATCACTATAGCACCAATAGTCGAACAACTGTAATGTAAAGATAATTACAAGTTGTCAGAGTAGAATTGGGAGTATTAGACCATGGAAGAAAACGGGTATCTAGGGTGTGTTCTATACTACACTTTCCCAGCTTCTACTCCCTCGTTTTCTACGCGCACGCATCTCGAACTGCAAAGCGGCCCGTATTTTGCAAAAAAAAAATCTATAGGAAAGTTACTTTAAAAAAGCATATTAATCCACTTTTCAAGTTTTTTAGGTAATACTTAATTAGGGCGTGTTCCATACTCCCCTTTCCGAACTTCTATTCCCTCGTTCTCCGTGTGCATCCTTCCCAAACTGCTAAATGATGTGCTCTTTACAAAAAAAATTATATAGGAAAGTTGTTTTAAAAAATCATGTTAATCCATTTTCAAGTTTTTTAGCTAATACTTATTAATTATGTGCTAATGAGCCATCCCGTTTATACGTGCCAGAGAGAGAGAGGTTCCGAACCATCGGTGTCGAACGCAGCCTTAATCATGCGCTAATGAGCTACCTCATTTTCCGTGCGGGGAGAACGAGTTACGGACCAGCACAATCAAGCACACCCTAGGTGGTTTCTGTACTAAAATCAAATAGCAAACAAAATAGCAGACTAATAGCACATAGGCAAAATAGCACCGTATGCCCTCAATTCCAGCCCTTAAACTATACTTTGTCTAATCAAGCCATGCATATTAGGTTGTTTTGCTTACACGACTAACCAAAATTGTGTCAACGTTACCTATAGTTCAGACAATAATTACATCAAACTATAATAGGTTTGGTACCTGGTCATCATCCAAAAAAAGAGTTTATGTATGAAGCCTGCCATGAAAACCTACTAGAGAAGGTAGTAACATTCTTTAAAGGCTTCATGGCTGGAACCATGTCCAACTGAATTGGCACACTAAAGTAATCTGTGAACTAAATCTTTGGAACCGTAAATAGTAAGTCCAATTTGGTGTCCCAATAGAAAGCTAGTTGAGTGTCTAACCATGATATGCAGATATTTTCTAGGCATGAGTACGGACAATACAAAAGTGTTGGCATAAAATAAATATGCCAGTCAAAACTTGTGATGGAAACTGGTAACATGTACAAAGAATCTAAAACAATGTATTCAATATTTTTAAGACTGGATAGCATGAAAATGTGTTTTCCAAGAAAAAAAAACCCGGTAATTTACCATGATAACAGAATGCTAAGAGTGCAACAGAAAACCAATCATAAAGGCTGTCCCTCCAATTAGGGATAAAGAAACTCAAGAAAGATGAAGGTACACGTATAACAAGTAGATCAGAAGAATCACCAAAGAAATTTCTTCTCAAGCAAATCTGAAGCTTACGTGGTCATAAGAACGGAAAGTGCGACATTTCCTTTGGATATGTAAGTTGCAACATTTGATGCTTGTCCACCAGGACAACATGACACTAAAATAAGACCAGTTGCAAGAGGAGCAGATAACTTCAAGGTCTGTAAAATAAACATCAATATTAGTTTGCACCTAAATATAGACACTTCAAATTAGATGGATTTGTGCAGATGTCTTGGTGAAAAAAAACACGCACCAGAAGGAATTTTAGGTTAAATTTTTTTTGCAATGACCAAAGAGAAACACTAGACCAATTAAATAGTACTTCAATGGATTCAAATATACAGCAATGGAAAACAAAGAATGCTGATAACAGGTAAAGTTTACATTTGATATGATAAAATTGTACTGGCTACCCTACATAGATTAACTTTCTTCACAAAAAAGTTGCAATGCAATGAGATATCACCTTACAAGGGAAAAAGGTAAAGTAAATGGAAAAACAAAAGAAACTTGACAAACGTGACATGCTCAAAGTATACAAGACACAGGAAATGAAAGGAAAAAAATCCTAAAAATGAAACCAGAGAATAATCTTGAACCTTTAAATCTTTCAGGTTGCTTTGTCAGATCAGTTTATTGATTTAATCAAGCCATCAACCTTTTTAATTTAATCACAATTAAAATTTACATGAAAAGAAACCGTAGCATAATGGCATGTCCATCTTTTCAATGCAGGGCTTGTCAAATCAATTTATTTCTTTGAGCAAGGCACCAACCTTTCAATTTAATATTTCCCAGAATTTACAAGAGAATCTTTAATAAGCCTGTTTCACATGAAAGGAAAGCCTAGCATAGCAGCATATCCAAACAAAGGAATAACAGATTGTATTTATTTCATTTTTGTTCTTTCATTAGAAATAATAGGAAGGCATGGCCTAGCATTACCATGGCAATAGCAAATCCTAGCATAGGTTTGATCAAATACTGCGCAAGAAATCCCACACCCACCTGCAACAGGCAATGGCATTAGTAAACCTACAAGTTGGAGGACTCAAGTACAGAAAAATAATCACTATTTCTTTAAGAAAAGGTGTTCAGGAGCAGAAACATACAGTCCATGGATTCCTCATACATCTCCTGAAATCTTCGAAGGTCAATGTTAGTCCCATTGATAGCATTAGGAATCCTAGGCCCACAGTGAAAAGATCAGTCTCCAACCAGGTGACCTGAAAGTTTTCCAAGAAAACCATAAAAGTCAGTTTCTATGGCATTTGCTGTTGAGTACAGACAGTAATGGGTATTGTCAGGTCAGAAATTTTACCATCGATGGCTTGTAGATGCCAATAATGGTACCTAATATGACCTGCAAAAGGTGACTCTGCCTTAGTACATTTTTTAATATTTGCTTTACAAATCACCAAATGTAACACAATTAGAAGCTAAAAAAGGGCAGATAAAATCCTCAAATGCTCCCATATCAACTTACCCAGACAGGGAAAAGAGTGGTAAGCAGCTCAACTATTTTCTCATACTGGTTTGCTCCACTAGGAATGCTCTCTGGCAGATTACTGGATATGTTAGCTTCCGCCTTGCACAATAGTTCACAGCTTCTGAGGAAACAACAGCTCATTTCATCATTACCATAAGTAATTAAAATCGGAGCGACGAGTGTTTGATAATGAGATTATTCATGAAAGGCCAACAATATAGTTTTGCTGATTTGTAGGGATCATTAATCATTGGGATAAAACTGCAGTATTTAAAACATGGAACTATGTGGCCTGTAAGGAAAGCAAGCCTGCTAGCTATCACACCTTGAAACTTTTTGTGTAATTTAGTAGAAAAAATTTAATTGCAAAAGGTATTGGGCTTTTTTTTTCTCAAATAAAAACTACTCCCTCTGTTTCATATTATAAGTCGTTTGACTTTTTTTCTAGTCAAACTTTGTTAAGTTTGACCAAGTTTGTAGAAAAATTTAGCAACATATAAAATATCAAATTGGTTTCATTAAATCTAGCATTGAATATATTTTGATAATATGTTTGTTTTATGTTGAAAATACTACTATATTTTTCTATAAACTCGGTCAAACTTAAAGAAGTTTGACTAGGAAAAAGTTAAACGACTTATAATATGAAATGGAGGGAGTACTAAACTACAAATTAGAAATGCCATAACACTAAGACATAAGGTGTGACAGAAAAAAGATGAAAACAATCAGATTAGGGGATTGAAGAATGGGTCATGATTGCAGTAAACAGAACAGCAAACACTTCGACTGACTACAGAGACAATAACACTATGAGAAGTTCCAATTAGTTCACTTTCTATCTTGTTCTGAGGCATGGAAATATAGTCCAGGAGATACTCAAAATATAAAAGGTAATGATGACTTTTCCCTTAAACATCGAAATGCAAAACTTAGAAGGATAGGCACACATGCCACTTTGCTTAAAAGCATACGATGAAGTTCAACAGATTGCATGACTAAAGTAAACACAAGTCGCTCAACTAATCCACTGAGTTCATCTTGTTGGTTAAGCTGAAAACGGTAGAGCAAGAACTTTTGGCCACCGCGGTTACTTACGAAGACACTCTTTTAAATTTTTTTTTTGCATCTGTAGCAATGTTTAGAGGAAATTTGAGATTTGATCAGTTGCTAGCGTGTACCATGTACTTCAAATTCACCACATGCAGCATACACATTCTGTATGGTTATTGAATAATTCATCAATTTCATCCCTTCTAGTTTACATTTTACTTCCTTCAAAAGCATTACTCATACTAAATGACTAAAGCCAGTATTAAGAGTTGTTACTGTGTTTTCATAATAACAATAAGATACCTATACTTCCAAAGGCAAGTGTTCATAATGAAAAAAAAAAGTCCTGTGACCACATGGGACCTTGGTTGCAGCACATCACCAGAAGGATATCCAGGATTCTCTTTTTTACAATAAGGTGCAGTTGTTGAACCCCCAATCAGCAGCCTTTGCAGCTTCAGATGGGACTTTTGGTTAAAGTAGCAGAGAAAGATTGCAGCACCTACTTTCAATTAGCACAACGTGACTAGTCAACACTCAACAAACGCAGTTTGTGTTGACCAAGTCAAACCCTGATCCCTGCTGTAATTGGGCAATCCACGACCTAAGCAAAGCAATTTCCCGGACCCAATTAGCATCGACAAGGCGCTCATACGGCACGTACCTCAGAGCCGGGGCAGCAGTGGTCGCCGGTGCGGACGCAATGGTCAATCCCCATTCCTCCTTCTCCTTCCTGCCATAGCTTGGCATCGAACAAGTGATCCCCAATCCGCCCCCTGCGTACAAGCCAACATCCAGCTCAGAGGGATATGGAATGGAAAAAAAAAAAGAGGGGCAGAAATCTCCTCCAAACAGGCTCCAACGAGCGCGTACCGAGATGAGCAGCCGTGCGGACGGCGGCGGAGGCGATAGCAGCGTGCGGCCGCGGGCGGAGGGCTCGGGAGACGGACGCCATGGAGCGAGCAGGGCAGGTGGTGGACGCTGCCATGTGGAGGACGCGGGGCGAGAGAGAGAGAGAGAGAGAGAGAGAGAGAGAGAGAGAGAGAGAGAGAGAGAGAGAGAGAGACGTGCGTGACTGCTCGTGGAGTACCGGAGGTCGTGGAAGTGGGGGGAAGAAGGGTTTTAAGGCTCGGACTTGGAGCGAGCGGCGGAGAAGCGGCGGTGGTACTGGTCGTTGTCGCGTCGAGGACCGAGGTGGGGGCGAGGAAATCGGGGTGCGCCGGGAGAGCCACACATCGGGGGCGGCTTGGCCGCGGCGCTCCTGTGGATCAGGTGGCTCCCTCCGGTCCAGCTCCGCTCCTCCGCCGCCGTGCTACTGACACCCCTGGCCCGCAGGAGAAGCCGAGGAGCGCGTCGTCTTCGGACGGCCGAATCACTATGGATCCTCACGAACCATGGATCCAAGAGAATGGAAGGAAAATTTCCATAGTTCGTGCGGGCCTAACGGACACGGTGGCAGCTAGGCTGGGCCGGGCTGTCACAAGAAGTGCATAAGGCCCATCAAGGCGATGCCGGAAAACAAGTGAAGTGGAGATTGCTCACCCTCGAGCGTATGATTGGGTGAATAAAAATCGAACCCTTCCCAGATGCGGGGGGTGTACTCCTACCTAGTTTATTCTTCTTCTCACTTTAAATGTTTTTTCTCCTAAACTATTTATCCGATCTATAATCTAATTACACCATTATATTCGTTGTAATTAAATCTTTACAACGAGATATCATATGAACATCTTATGATAAAATAAAAACATATGTTTCAATCCGTGAAAACTCAATGTTTCATATGAATAATGATATGTTTCAATGTATGTCTTCAGTGTGTTCCACAAAATTCACGAAACTAACTGCCACCACTCTCTCTTCTTTCTCTCCACTTTATCCATGCATGCATGCATTTTAGTGATCTTCAAAATGATTTTTCTCCTAAACTACTTATCCAATCTACGATCCAATCAAACTGTTGTATTCGTTGTAATTAAAACTTTACAATAAGATATTGCATGATTATATTTTGATGAAAGAAAAACATATGTTTCAATCTGTTAACACTCGTTGTTTCGTACGTGATAACGACATGTTTCAACGTGTATATTTACTGTGTTTCACATAATTTTTAATTTTAGTTGCTGATTTTTTTCACCATATATAATTTTATGTTTCACTTATTGATCAACTACAACATTTGATCGTTCGAATTTTTTTTAGGAATCAGGTCCGATGGATGGAGTAAGGAAAGCAGTACGACAATTAGTTGGTTGGAGTACCGAATGAATGGGCATACCGATCTGAAGCATTCTCCCATCAAAATAGGAAAATGATACATGTAAAAAAAAATGAAACAAACTTCTTAAAAAAATTTTGTAAGTACTTTTTAGTACTCATAGCATTGCTCGTCAAAATAGCAGCCAAGTATAATTTTGTTAATTTTTGTGAGTTAGAAGTTTGTGATTTTTTTTAGGTTATAATAGTTTATTGTTTAACATTTTATCTAAAGAAATAAGGAAGTGACTAGGGCCATTAGATTATGATATAAGGAACGAGAAAAGTGACTGAAATTTTGAAAAATTCAGGTGCCCCAAATGTAGGCACCTTTTTTTTTTCAAATCATGTGCTAGCTTCATTGAAGCCCTTAGTTTCATATACTCAACTTCACACATGACTTATTTATTTCAAAATTACATAAAACACTCTAATTATCATGCTATTTTTAAAATTCTACCCCATAACTCATTTTGTGTTGTAAAATTCCACCCACCCAGCATGTAAAATATACACTAGTGTTTATATGATATAATATGGAAACTACTTGATGATTTCTATGCCTAGTATCTATATTACTTATTTGTAATTCTGAATTTCAGTTATTTCTAAATTGTATTCTACTTGAACTCTTCTTTTCTTTCTTCTCTAATTAACATGGGAATTTCCAGTCTCCACAATGAACATGGTGTCTCCTTTGAAGATTATTTTAATAATATAATAGATATCTAAGATATTTACATAAGTATTTTATTGCACACAGGTTGGCTGAAAAATTGTAGTTAATATTTGGAGATTTGAAAACCAAATGTTGACCTTTTTGTTAGCAGGTGTGTGGATCCGAACCCCCTAAAAATCGGGCGCCCGATTGCACCCCAATAAAATCAGATGGTCAAATACTTCAGTTGACTACCGAGTGAAACATTAAGTAGTACATGGTAAACATTCGAAATATTTGTGAAATAAGTTGACACACTTCACTATCACCTATGAAAACAATGTTTTTTAACGGTTTGAATCGAAACATATGTTTTTCTTTCATCAGAATATAATCATGTGATATCTTGTTATAAAGATTTAATTACAATGAATTCAACGGTGTGATCAGATTGTGGATTAAATAAGTAGTTTAGAAGAAAAAAATATTTTGAAGATCACTACAGGCATATATGCATGGATATACACTAGTGCAGATCCTCTCATCTGTGACGACCTGTAACTTAACTGCATTTTGCGGGCCGTCACAACGAATACATCTTAAACGGGTCTAAAAAGAGGCCGATTGAGATATGATCGGAGAGACATGTTAAATGTGCATAAAACTTAAGCCCGTCACGGATGACACATATCATTGACGGGTTCTAGTTTAGACCCGATTGAGATAACCTTAAATATCTCAATCGGGCCCTAGCTGGAGCCCGTCACCGATGACCGTCATCTGTGACGGGCTCCAACCTGAAGTTCGTTTAAGAATAACAATAACGCCTGTCACAGATGATATTAATCGGTGACGGGCTTTTATTTAGGCCTGATAAAGATAACTTATATGCCCATCAGAGATGTTATTTTTTGGACCGTTACAGATATTTATTGCACACTATAAATACCCGCAACCGCCAATGTAACTGTATCCCACTATTCACTATTTTGGTGGGAGGTTGAAGGGGGCGAAATTTTAATTTTTTTCCAAGGAAAACAGTAAATTCATAAAGGTAAGTGACATATAGTAATCATTTATTTAGAAAATTCTTCAATTCTCATTAATTTAGCAATACTTATCTTATAAGATGTTTCTCTATTTTTTTCATTTCTGTAGCGATGGATCGAAGTTGGATCTATGCGAAAATTGTGAAACGTCATAGTCAAGAGTATAGAAAAGGGGTATTAAATTTTATAAACGCCGCAGAGGAGGATAGGAAAAGAAGAAACAGCGATTACATGTGTTGTCCATGTGCAGATTGCAAGAATGAGAATATGTTTGATAGCCGAGTGGATGTACACGCTCATCTGATACAACGAGTATTCATGGAGAGCTACACATGTTGGGTCAAGCATGGAGAGCAAGAATCAAGAAGTGGTGCAGCTGCAGACAGAAGTGGTGCGCAAAATCAGGAAGATGAAGATGAGCATGATATGTTTGTACCTTCTCCATTGGGCGGTGAAATAGTTGATGTGGATCATGATTTGCTGCAAGATATGTTACATGATGTCGAGGACCCAGCTTACAATGAGAGAGATTCCATGAAGTTCAGCAGGTTGGTCAGTGACTCGTAGATGCCTCTATACGTCGGATGTAAAGCAAAGCACACCAAATTGTTAGCTACCTTGAACCTAATAAAGCTGAAGGTAAGTAGTGGATGGACAGACAAGAGTTTCACAGATCTTTTGGAAATTTTGAAGGTCATACTACCTGATGAGAACACATTGCTCGAGACGACATATGAAGCAAAGCAGGTTTTGTGTCCCCTAGGGTTAGAGGTCCGTAGAATTCACGCTTGTCCAAACGACTGCATATTATAACACAAGCAATATGTGGACTTAGATATTTGTCCTGTCTGCAAGGCTTCTCGATACAAGCAAAAGAAAAGTCCTGACGAAGGAAAGAAGTCAAAGCGGGGTGGTCCGCTAAGGTTGTGTGGAATCTACCTATCATTGATCGTTTTAAAAGAATCTTTGCCAACCCCAAGGAAGCGAAGTTAGTACGTTGGCATGCCACGAAGAGAAGGAACGACGGTATGCTAAGACACCCAGCGGATTCGATTCAATGGAGGAATATCGATTGAAAACACAAAGACTTTGCTGCCGACCCTAGAAACATGAGGCTATGTCTGTGTACGGATGGCATGAATCCTTTCGGAGACATGAGTAGTACTCACAACACTTGGCCAGTTCTTATTTCAAACTTAACCTACCGCCATGGTTGTGCTTCAAAAGGAAATACATTATGCTATGCTTGCTAATCCAAGGACCGAAACAACCGGGTAATGATATCGATGTGTTCTTGGAGCCTGTTATCGATGATCTTGAGATTCTCTAGAAAGAAGGTGTGGAAACTTGGGATGCATATGGTCAGAAGAATTTCAAGCTATGAGTTCTATTGTTCTGCACCATTAATGACTATCCCGCACTCGGTAATCTTTCCGGCCAAACTGTGAAATGAAAGAAGGCTTGCTCCGACTGTATGGAACATACACGCAACCGGTGGTTGAAGAAATCACGAAAGATGGTTTATATGGGACATAGGAGGTGGCTCCCACTATGTCACGCATTTAGAAGGAAGAAGAAAATTTTCAACGGTATGAGAGAACTTCAGCCTGCTCCCAAGGATTTGTCCAGAGATGAGGTCCACAACTTGGTCAAGGACATAACCAATGAGTTTGGGAAGAAAAGAAAACGTATTCAGGCAAAGGACAAGGGTATGTGAAAGAAAAGTCCATATTTTGGGGACTACCTTACTGGAAAGATCTTGAGGTTCGTCATTGCATTGATCTCATGCATGTAGGAAAGAATGTGTGTGAGAGTTTGGTTGGCCTGCTGCTGAATATTCCCGGCAAAACAAAGGACGGGTTGAACGTGCGCCTTGATCTACATGAAATGAATATTCGCAATGAACTCTAGCCCGTAACAGATGCAGAGACAGGTAGAGTGTTCCTCCCTCTAGCCTGCCACACACTGTCGAAGGATGAGAAGATCGCAATGTTATCATGCCTGAAAGATATTAAAGTTTCATCGGGCTATTCAGCGAGGATTAGTAAGTACGTCAAATCGGAAGACCTAAAACTGGTTGGAATGAAGTCTCACGATTGCCATGTGCTAATCACACAGATCTTGCCAGTTGCTATCAGAGGCATTCTTCCACCCAAAGTCTGTTATACGATCCAACGTTTGTGTGCCTTTTTTAATGCAATCGGATAGATGGGTTGCAGACCGATATTGTCAATACCCTCTGTCACATGGAAATGTTTTTTCCACTATCTTTCTTTGATATCATGATTCATCTCCCTGTTCATCTTGTGAAGCAAACAAAACTATGTGGCCCAGCTTTTCTAAGAGAAATGTACCCGTTCGAGAGGTACATGGGAGTTCTGAAGTCGTACGTTCGGAACAGAGCAAAACCGGAATGAAGCATCATTGAAGGCTACACGACCGAGGAGGTTATTGAGTTCTGCGTCGATTACATGTCCGAGGCTGATCCTATCGGAGTTCCAACATCTCGTCACGAAGGAAGGTTGTCAGGTGCTGGCATAATAGGGAGGAAAAGAATTAGGCCCGATCAAGCTTCCTACGCGCAGGCTCATTTTGTTGTGCTCCAACATATGGCAGAAGTTGGCCCATACTTCGAGGAGCACTGAGCAAAAATCCGGCAGGAGAACTTAGGGCGATCGGAGATGTGGATTAACAGAGAACATAACTCTCGGTTCAACGCATGGTTCAAGAATCGTGTTACAATATCGACGGATACCCCAAATGAGACAGTACAGTTGTTGGGGATGGGACCGTGTTGGGCCATAGACACATGGCAAGGATACGATATTAATGGATACACATTTTACACCGTCAAACAAGATGACAAAAGCATAGTGCAAAACAGCGCAGTCCGTATAGATGCATTCCAGGATCAAGTTGGGTCGAACACATACTACGGTCGCATTGAGCAGATCTGGGAGCTGAACTATGTGAAATTCAAGGCTCCTTTGTTTCGATGTCGTTGGGTGAATATACGCACTGATGTTAAAGTCGATAAGGAATGTTTCACTTTAGTAGATCTATTCAAGGTTGGATACGCCGACGAACCATTCGTACTTGCGAAACAGGTCGAGCAGATTTTCTACATAAAAGACCCTGCAAACAAGAAGATGCACATCGTGAGGGATGGCAAGTGCCGAATTGTTGGTGTTGACAACATCGTCGATGAAGAAGAATACAACCAGAATCTTCACGTAAGACCTCACATCGACCTTGACGATTATCCCCAAGAGCCTATGGCATATACTCGATCAGATCATACGGAAAGCGGTGGAAATTCCACCATCGGTCCCCGCCGCCGTCGACCACATAACGGTAAAACTCTCATCCACAATGCATAAAAGTCTTAACGAAACCATATATTACAAGTATTCTAAAAATATGGATTAATCTATTGCAGGAACCAACCAGCTGCACCCTGACAGTTAGGGTAAAGCCGACCTTCTCGGTTCCGGCAGCCGAGGGACTTGCGTTCAAGCCGACCCCAGGGACAAGAGTGCATGGGGCGCAACTTAGGGCTGACTATGCGAAAGTGCAAGTTGACTCGGTGAAGCCCGAATTCGATCATTTCCCACTGAGGTATCCACCGAACGACGAGGTCCTAACCCTAGGAAATGCACGTGGAACTTTCATCCAATTGCCCAAGGACCTCATTGAGATAAGGGTGATTCTGAGGCCAACCACTGCACCGAGCGGTCGTCCGCCAGCCCTGCTCCTTTAGCCCCTCCAGCTCCCTCTCGTCATGAACAGACTTACGATGTGGAGTTACACTACGACACGGATTTTGGGGACGAGCATATGGAGGCTGACAGCATGGCGATCACTAAACCCCCACCCATGAAGAAGAGCAGGAAGGCGCATTCTTCGCCTCAGAGAATAACTATCGAAAAACCTGCTGCAGGGGGCGAGGAAAAGGAAAGTTGCAGGGCTCACTTCTTGCTCCAACGAAGCTAGATATGAGCAAGGTGCAGGTAGTAAAGAGGAAGACCTTTCCTCCATCGTCCTTCCAACTAGGCATGCCATTGGTTGGAGACGACGTGCTAGGAACGATGGGCACCGCTTGCAAGGAGCTTCACGTGTACTACATCGAGAGATCCAACGTGAGGAGGAAGAATAGAGAGAACGATATAATAGGCGAACACGACCGAGCGCCATTCCTTGGGCCACCAAATTTTATCGTGATAGACTTCAAGGATCTATTCGACCTCTACAGGCTCCGATCGGTGGACACAACCCTCCTTAAGTGCTACTCCTTGTAAGTATTGTTGCTCACGACAATTAGTCATAGGAAATCCGTATAACATGCTTATAAGAGCATTTGTCTTGCGTGTAGGTATAGTTGGAAGTGGTGTCTAAAGAATGCACCGGAAGTTGCTTTCCTTGATCCACAAGTAGTTACTGTCACAAATCTTGAAGGCGACCGTCAAGGAATGGTAAACTACATGTTTGACACCTTCTGGGCCCGACAATACAGAGAGTACATTATGTGCACCTATAATCAATAGTAAGTGTGTTCCCTAAATACATTGCATTACACGTCTAGCTTTAGTATTTAACTTTAACTATATTAATACCGCAGTGGCCATTGGATCCTTCTGGTCATAACACCAAAGTGGAGTACATGCCACTACCTAAACTCTAGAATTTATAAGAAAGTATATGATTGGACCCCGATTCAACTAGCGATAGATGAAGCGTGGGGCTGATATGTGGAAAAAGGAGGCCTTTGTAAGACAGGACAGGACACACTTATCCACAAAAAGGACTTCCCGGTAAAACAACAAATAGACGACCAGTGCAGATTCCATGTGTACCACAACATGCGTCTTTTATGCAAAGATAAGGTGAAGACTTGGGCTGAATTTGAGGTCTGTGGTCTCATTTGTGATATATTCTAACTACATCGAAGTATATATGTGTGTGTGTGTAGAAATCGATCGATTAATTTCGAATTATGTACTTGTAGGACAAAATTTCAAAGGACCCGGGTAGCAACTTCGATGAGATTCGTGAGGAGAGAACCGGCTTCATCCTGCGCGAAATAATTCACCCCAAAGGAATGTTTAGGGTTAAGATTAAATGATGGACATTGTTGAACATCTTAATTGAATTATCAAAGACATGTAATTATGTAACACTGATGTTTATTATATTTGTTATATCTATGTAAATACTTCCTAGATATATATTGCAGGTTTTGATGCTTACCACTTGAGCAATATGGATGTTATGTGAATGGTTCTGTCAAATATATGTGAATGGCATATGTGCATGTGAATAGGGATGTTGGGATGTATATATTGACAATGCTGGGGAATATATTTGTTTCTGTTATTTTGCAGCAGGCATGGCTAGCAAAGGCCTGAGGCTAGCCAAAAAATGAAATTTATTTTTTTTGTGGGTCATACTCATCGGTGATGTGCTATAAGTTAAAGCCTGATTGAGTTATAGTCAACCGTGATGGGCATAAGTTAATGTCTGTTTGAGTTATAGTCTTTCGTGATGGGCTGTACTTTAGGCCCGATTGAGATTATTAGTCATCTGTGACGGGCACTAGTTGGGGCACGATTGAGATTATTAGTCATCTGTGACGGGCTCCTATTTAGGCCCGATTGTGAATGACCATCATCTGTGACGGGCGCTGGTTGGGGCCCGATTGAGATAGGTCATCCGTGATAGGCTCTGTTTGACTGGTCGTCTGGGTCAAAACTATCGGTGACAGGCTTTAGTTGAGGCCCGGTTGAGATAACTTCATCCGTAACGGTCGTAAACTTTTCACATCGGTGACTTCTACGCTATAAAGGGCGCCATACCCGACACAAATGTGGGTTGCCGCCCGATTGAGATGTGGGTGACCGTTGTAGTGATAGTGGAGAGAAAGCTAAGTATATGGTAGGAGAGAGAGTAGGGGTCGATACATCTAATACTTTGTCAAACATTAAGTTATACATGGTGAAACAAAAAACAGATGTGCTATATTTCTGTCGATAGAAAATAGGGAGACAAATTTCGATTTTTCAGTGGTTAGATTTGCCTCAAGATTCATGCTGACGTGTGGAGGGAAAAACTTCATGTGAGAATTAGCTTGTGCACTTGCCGGGGATCGAACTTAGGACCTCACTCCCGCAAACTGTGTGTGCTAGCCACTTGATCTGTCAAAATTTTCTCATAAATTAGACGAGTTACATATTATTTACACTCCAGTTACTCCTGAGTTACAATGTAATTACACTATAGTTACACTATAATTACATTTAAAAGATTTAGAGAATTTTTCTTTCGACGGTTTTATAGGTAGTCCCAACAAAAAAGTAATCATTGAAACATTGAAATTTCTTTTGTGAAACATAGTGAAAACCCATGTGTTGACGTAAAAACACGACGGCTTGGGAGATCTGCTTAGCTCCAGTGCAGGTCCAAAATAATAATAAGATGCGGGGGTGCTAGTCAGTTTGATCCTGCAACTAACAAGATATGTAAATAGCAAATAAAACAGTCAATCGGCTGACAAGCCGATGGAGTGATTCCAGCCGATGCCGATACTAGCCGATATCCAGTATAGATCTTGATACTTGAGTAAATAATGACATAAAGATAATCGGCTGATGATAATGTAATAAAACAATAATATAATCCAGTAGAAACCAATCGGCTAGTAATGATAGATTGAATAAGCGTTGATCCAAAGGTTACAGTATACATAAGCTAGAAGTCCGATGTCAATAAATCCAAAAGATTAGATAGACAATGAAACCTTTGTTGTCATCGGCTAAATCCAACTTGTATGTAATCCTTGTGAGCCGATACAACGTCCAGATAACTCATCGGCTAAAACCCCGATGAAACCCTTATTGGCAATCAAGAAACAGGCTAGAGATTATGGTTCTAAGCACAACTTAGTAGATCAAACTTAACAGATGTAGCACTAAGTATGAAAAGAAACATAATATCTAGACAATCGAGCTTTTGACTGATTTTCAGGGTGATGGATACATTATATTATCTAAGCCAACAAAGTAATCTAGCCGATATCGACAAAACCCTAGATGGAGATCGGCCGATGCAAGTAGAAAACATTGTCAATCTAGATCATATAACGTATATGATAACTCGACGACTTACATGAACAAGATTAGAGTGTCGAAGCGATGGAAGCACTAATCCCGATAACGCAAGCCGCCATAACAAGCCTTACCCCTCGTCGGAGATCGAAGCCGATGCAGCCCAACTTGAAGTAAGAACTCGTCGAAAGTAAAAGGGTAAAAGCAATGCGCTGAAGTTGAATTGATCGAGAGATAATTTACATGGACTCCGGGTGTACATATTTATACCCATGGGTAGATACTAGTCCATATCGGACACGACTCAAACTTTCCTAAAGATAAAAGGAAAAACATAAAGTCCTTATTGGACACTAAACACACTTTCCTAAAGATAAAAGGAAACTAACAGATCTTCCTAATTAATAGATAAACTGTCATGCCGCATCCTCCTTGAATTCGGTCTCTTTTGGATAAGCTTCCTTTAATAGATTAATTTTCTTAACCGAATTTGGTAAGAATCCGACTGTTGGCGATTGATAGCTTCCATCGGCCGATTCTAAAACTGTGAAGCCGATACTGACTCTAGGCCAATGATGATTTCGAGGCTTACCAAATTTTGTTGTTAACACATGCCCCCAGGTTTGGAGTATGAGGACTCATGCTTCAAAATTCTCTTCTATCTCTCATTGATTACTCCAAAATTGATCCTTTTTTTGCTTCTTGCAATCGGCTTTCATGAGCCGATACCGTCTGCGCTAGATGAGCTAGATCGTCAAACTCATGGCAAAAGAATATATCTCTGATAGATGTTGACAATCCTTGGATTGCAAGATCGGCTAGCTGTTCATCACTTAGGCTCAAACTGTAACATCGGCTGCGGACATTACGAAATCTTTGAATATACTCCATAGTCGATTCGCCTTTTTGCTGCTCAATCGATAGTAATTCTAAAAGTTTCATCTCTTCAATTCCAGCAAAGAAATATTCATGAAAGTGTTCCTCAAGATCGGCCCATCCCTTGATAGAGTATGGAGATAATGATGAAAACCATGTGAAAGCCGATCCAGTCAAAGACAATGAAAAAAGTCTAACTTTCAAAGCTCCTTCAGCCGATGCCTCCCCACATCGCGCTAGGAATCGGCTGATATGTTCCATTGTAGATGTATCATCTTGCCCTGAAAACTTGGAAAAGTCTGGAATCTTGTATCAATATGGAAGCGGAACTCTATCAAACCATTCAGGATATGGCTGCCTATACATATGGATCTGCTCCTTAGGTCTAATTTCAAACTGCTCCTCTACTAACTTTGCATTTCTATCGGTCCAACCATCGTTCCTCTGGCGGCATCGTTCTTCTCCATGCTGATGCTCTTGAAGTTCTTCTGGCCGATACTGCTGATATGAATCGTCATGGTGATGCTGATGTGCTTGCCCCCCAAGTCGAAACTGTTGTTCCTCAATCTGCCCCCCGAGCTGGCTTCTTTGAACTATTAACTCATCAACTGTTCTCTTAATTAAATTTTGCAATGTGTCCAAAAAACTCTAGATTGAATAAACAATGTGCGATGGATTGCTTTATCAACTTTATGTTGAAGTGTTTCAACCATTGGCTCGGGAAGTTGAGTCATCTGAATTGGCCCTTGTTGCGTCATGATGAAAGACTGAAGACAACACTTTTGAAAATCAATCACAGATTGCTCCACCTGTTGCTTCTGTTCCTCCGTCAAATCTTCCATTGTGACCATGATTTTGGCATCGACTTCTTCTTCAGACATGTAGGTATAAAATTCGTCATCCCACTGAGCGTGCCAAATGTGTTGATGTAAAAACACGACGGCCTGGGAGATCTGCTTAGCTCCAGTGGTCCAAAATAATAATAAGATGCGGGCGTACCAGTTAGTTTGATCCTGCAACTGACAAGATATGTAAATAGCAAATAAAACAGCCAATCGGCTGACAAACTGATGGAGTTATTCCAGCCGATGCCGATACCAGCCGATATCCAGTATAGATCTTGATACTTGAGTAAATAATGTCATAAAGATAATCGGCTGATGATAATGTAATAAAACAATAATATAATCCAGTAAAAACCAATCGGCTAGTAATGATAGATTGAATAAGCACTGATCCGAAGGTTAAAGGATTCATCGGCTGGAGGTCCGATATCAATAAATCCAAATGATTAGATAAACAGTGAAACCTTTGTTGCGATCGGCTAAATCCAAATTATATGTAACCCTTGTGAGCCGATACAATATCTAGATAACTCATCGGCTGAAACCCCGATGAAACCCTTATTGACAATCAAGAAGCAGGCTAGAGATTATGGTTCTAAGCACGACTTAGATCAAACTTAACTGATGCAACACTAAGTATGAAAAGAAACATAATATCTAGACAATCAAGCTTTTGACTGATTTTCAAGGTGGTGGATACATTATATAATCTAAGCCAACAAAGTAATCTAGTCGATATCGACAAAATCCTAGATGGAGATCAACCGATGCAACTAGAAAATATTGTCAATCTAGATCATATAACGTATATGATAACTCGATGACTTACACGAACAAGATTAGAGCGTCGAAGCATTGGAAGCACTAATCCCGATAACGCAAGCCGTCATAACAAGCCTTACCTCTCGTTGGAGATCGAAGTCGACGCAACCCAACTTGAAACAAGAACTCGTCGAAAGTAAAAGGGTAAAAGGTGGTGATGCGCCAAAGTTGTATTGATTGAGAGATAATTTACATGGACCCTGGGTGTACATATTTATACCCATGGGTAGATACTAGTCCATATCGGAAACGACTCAAACTTTCCTAAAGATAAAAGGAAAAACATAAAGTCCTTATTGGACACTAAACACACTTTCCTAAAGATAAAAGAAAACTAACAGACTCTTCCTAATTAATAGATAAACTGTCATGCCGCATCCTTCTTGAACTTGGTCTCTTTTGGATAAGCTTTCTTTAATAGATTAATTTTCTTAACCGAATTTGGTAAGAATCCGACTGTTGGCGATTGATAGCTTCCATCGGTCGATTCTAGAACTCTGAAGCCGATACTGACTCTAAGTTGATGATGATTTCGAGGCTTACCAAATTTCGTAGTTAACACCATGGTGAAACATGTCATTATATCATATGAAACATTAAGTTTTAACGGTTTGAAATATATGTTTTTTTCATTTTAGTATAATCATGTGATATTTTGTTGTAAAGATTTAATTATAACGATATTAATGGTGTGATCGGATCGAAAATCAAATAGGTAATTGAGAAAAAAATTATTTTGAAAATAACCCCATACATGCATATTTGGATGGAGGGGGAGAGAGTAAAGCAATGTACTAGTATGGCAGGTACTTCTAAGCTATGTCTTATTTTCTATCTTTTATTAGGCTATCGATAGGAAGCATTCTAAGTATGGATCGCCCTTCTATATTTATAGTTGCTTGGGATGGGTTGATGCCATAACTCACATGTTCATATCAGATTGTAATTCAATCAAAGATTCTATTATTTTGTGCATCTTTGAACAAAAATATATATACCATGTATGTTTAATGGATTTTTTACATGTAATTTGTTCTTTTTACCTGTGGCGAAGCAAGTCAACTAATAATTCCAATTCCTCGTCCGCCGTTGATGGCATCCATTGCAATTGAGATCACCGGCGAAGCAGAGCCCTCGGACCGTTTTCGATATCTTGGATATTCTGTGTGGGGCTGGTCGGCAGGTCGGCATCGTCATGCTATTACTTGTGCTATTCGCGAACCTAAGGATCGATTGCCAAGCCGAACATGCCCTCCACAGACGTGCCGACATCTACGTCGGTCTCACGGCCGGGGAGATCATAAAGGACGCGAAACCGGCCGGTGCGGCGGAGATCTCGCCCCCCTCCTTCAACCTCACGCGCCGTTTCGACAACCGCTTGGACGAGACGACCTGTGTGGTGAACAGCACAGCGAGGATCCTGTACGACGACGAGTTGGACGTCGGCTGGGGCGAGGTGCCAGGACGGACCAGGCCGGTGCGTGCCCAACGGTGAGATTGGCGAGGTGGAGGCAGTCTTGTTGCCGCGCGACGGCATCGCCTTGGCTCCCGGACTGCGTGGCCTGATGGCGTCAGACCAGCGCGCGCCCAAGATAGGCTCCAGTTTAAGGTTGAGACCATGGTTGAGATGGTCGGCGATGATCAGTCCTCCGGAAACGTGTGCCTATGCGATAAATTCTGTTGATTCGTGGAAATTTCAGGCCTTCGTCAACAAATCGTCCGAGATGTACTGAACAATGTTGCATTTGTATTACTATATACTCCTACATGACTAACCATAGTGATCAGGTTCAGGCAGGTACAGAGCGAACGACAGGGCCCAGAAGATTTTAGGACATTCAATGGAATGATTAGAGAATATGCACAGTTCCCTAGCTTCTAAATAATGAGATTTCTAAGGGAAAAATTCCTATATGAATTTCTTAAAAAAATATGTTTTAAATCCCTTTTTAACTTTGTAATAACTAATTTATAATAATTATCACAAAACGTTCAACTATTCAGTCATTTAGCTCCATTGATCATTTGATTGGAATATGCTTGTTTCCCTTGGCTTTGATAAGTGTTCAATGACAGTCACAACCATCTAAAAAACCCAAAGCTCAGAAAGATGGTGTGAATACACGTTTTGAGACATTGAATATTTCACTTTTATACTTCCCAAAGAAAACACAATCGTTGCATCAGGCCACAGACTTAAACAAACCGTTGTCACCATTGCTAGTTGATAAGTTTCGTCGGTCATACATGTGTCTATTTTGCTGTCGATGGATAATACCCTGACTGTATATAGGCCACCAAACAGTCACTAAGTATAGAACTAGTTTGTCTCGATCACCGTCTGGTGGCTCCCTAGTTGTCCTAATGATATAATCTATACAAGGGTAATAACGGTGGGCGGCTTGATCAGGCCTTGGGTCGACCATAATCCATCCACTTACTGTATGGGATGCCCACGGTATAACCCACGGATCTGGACTTTTAGCCATGCCTGGCCGTCCCCACCAGGAATGCTGGGTTGTTTTCTGATCAGCAATCCAGACGATGACCGAGATGGGTGTCCTGAACCCATCCCCGGCAGTCAAAGGCCCTTTCCATGGTAGCTAGGGTCGATGAACAAGAGGAGGACGACCGAGGGCCTATTCGTCTTGTAGTGGTATGAGGCCACAAAGCGAAGCAGGCCTTCAATTCTCCCATCGTTCAGAGCATAATTATTGGAATCGGATTGGACGGTGAACGGGTGAAGCCATTGATTCATGGTTCGCATGCTCTGACCGGTTAGACCACCAGCTCAACACGGTCAAATAACCTCACATATTTACCAAAACGATTTTGCTATAACCATATCGACACATTTTTTGGGTAATTACAATCGACTTTTTGTTCAATTGATCTCCCTTGATATTCGTGCTACGATTGAAATACTAGTACACTGAACGTCTTTTGAGTGTTGCGTTTTGCAGTGAGAAACCAAACAATTAAATTTAAATTCGGAATTACTATATTTATTACGCCATAAATCTTATATATGTAATTACACCCCACTTATATATGTAATTTTAGTATTTACATATATAATTTTAGGACTTACATATGTAATTTTGGGACTTACATTGTAAATACACTAAAATTACATATGTAATTTAGTGACTTATAATGTAAATACATACCGATTATTTTTTGGTGAAAAATATAATGCTATAAATATAGCTACTTCCTTATCAAAATCGTCAACATGTGCATAGGTGGAAGATTGCATGTTGTATACAGAGGTAGGTTGTTTGAGTCCTACTTCTTGCATTGTGTGCCTACTTTTCGCCTTTTTTTCTCTTCTCTCTCCCCTCCCATGTTCCCACTACCTATTACCGATCTGTTGTTTGGTTTTTCTCCGGTGTTTTCCTCTGGTCTAATTGCTTTGGTTCCAGTTTTTTTCGATCGAACCTTGTCTAGTATAGTCTTAATAACTATAGTTCGGAGAGAGTGTGAAGGTGTCGAACGAGAGGCCGCCCTCATTCTTCTACTTTGGCTTGTAGAATCTTTCTACCATGGTTTTCGGCGAAGTTTTTGGACCTCCATCGAAGGGGGCTACCTAGCGTAGTTTGAAGCCTTTTTGAGGAGGCCCGTGGCCTTCCTCCTTGGAGCCTACGGTAATTTTTTCTCAATGACTCAATACTTTTCTAGAATTGACCTTGGGGATTCACGAATAGGGGGTTCGAAGGTTTTCCCCCAAAAATCATATTTCGTGAAATTTTTTTGGTAATGTAGTTTTACTCTTTTCATAATTTTGGTTATCTTATATTGTACTCCTTATGAACCTTCTTTAATTTGATTCGTTATCAGCCAGTTATGGTTCGGCAAGCCATAATTTACTCAGTGCCCTTCCATGCAAATCGATGCTTCTCGGTGGAACGGCAAACTGGATTGCCAACGGAACAGAATCCAGAGATCGCATATTAACATCCATTTCTGGTCCAAGCGGCACATCAGCCCCGTCGCGTCGTGGTGCATGCCTTCATTTGCACGAACCGTCGCCATCTACCGCACAGTGCATAACAAACCCTGATGGCAACCGGCGAGCACATACATATCCATCCTACCGAGATCCTACCAAGGAGCGAGCTGATCGGCATCGCCAAACGGAAAAGCACCCACCTAAAAGTCCACCCGGTTCGTTTGGCCGTCGCGGCAGCGGGAAGAAAAGAAACACATCTCGCGCACGCACCCACACACGTACATGCGCTTTTCTCGTTTCCTCTCCTCTAGCTAACTCTCCCCCCCGGCCAGGCCGAGGCCGGCCGGTCTCCATCTCCAGGAATGATTCCGACGTGCCGCACAATACGACGCTCCTGCCTCCGGTAGGCGAGGCGATATTCCGAATTCCTGGTCGAGTTAGTTAAAGCTGTATGCAGGAAGCAACACATGATTGCATCTATCAGGTGTTGCTGTGTGTGTGGTGTGACTGGTGAGGTGTGGTGTGGTTTTCCTAAGGAAAAGACGCCGCTGGGATACAGATCGATCGATCGACGCGGGGTTTGTTAGCTGAGCAACCTGAGCTCGCGGACAAGGACTGACCCGTAAAAGCAAAGCAAGCTAGTTTCGCTAGCTCGGATCGATCATCTTTGCGCTGTGGTGAGTCTGGTGACTGACCCTTCCAGGTCAGTGACAGAGGCCTGGCGCACCTCACCTCACCTCAGGTGATGTTTGGAAAACAAAGACTTATTCCAAATCCCTGTCACATCGGATATTTAGACACTAATTTAGAGTATTAAACATATACTAATTACAAAACCTATTCCATAACCTTAGACTAATTCGCGAGATGAATCTTTTGAGTCTAATTACGCTTTGATTTAACAATGTGATGTTACAGTAAACTTTTCATAATTATGGATTAATTAGGCTTAAAAAATTTGTCTCGCAGATTAGCTCCCATTTATGAAATTAGTTTTTTTATTAGTCTATATTTAATACTCTAAATTAGCGTACAAACATCCGATGTAACATGAACTAAGAAGGTTTTAGCCCCATCTAAACAACCCCTCAGTCCGGTGCAGGGGCTCCTCGTGTAGGGTGGTCCCACCATGGTTCATTAGTTGTTAAGCAAGTAGTAATAACAACTCTGATAGTCACTTATCTGTGTCTGTCTTCTGCCACTAGTGATCAACGATGTAGCTGCAATTGGTCCATGGACCATCCCTGGGTGGAAATATATGAACGTGTTTAATGGATTTTTTTTAACGAACCGGCGTATAGTTTGTGCCAATTTCATTGAATAAAGTAAGAAAAATTATACAGTATATTCCTATACAGGTAGAAAGAAAAAGAGAGCTCTAAGGCACTATGTTACATAGACCTTTTGCTCCTGCCATGGCCCAAGTCTTGATCTCCTCCTCTTTGATCTTTGTAACTAGGTTTGTTGCAGAGAGGTTTTTGTGTTTGAACACTCGTTGATTTCGTTCTTTCCAATTCTCTCATGACGTTAGAAGGATAAGGCTATGCAAGCTTTTCTTCAGTACCTTTATTGTGGAGGCAAGATCTGTCCACCACTTATAGACCGTCGCAGGGTTGCTCTAATTTACTAGCTCAATTTGCTCATGGGAGATCCAAACTGATATCAATTCCCAAATTCTTTTAGTGTAACTGCATTACATTACGCCGTGAGGTGTAGGGCCATTTCCGGAGTGTGTCGTTCAGTGGCTTTCTGAATGATGGCTTTATTGTAAGCAAGAATACGGGCGCATATCTACCAGTACAGTGTAACCGTTATTACTCCGTACAACTGTACAAGGGAGAGTGCCTTTTGTACCGTTGTACCGAGTACTTCGCATGTACGATTAGTTGCCACGAGCCCACGATAGATCGTTCCTGAGTCAGCTGAGGTGTGGACTTGTCATCTTGGTCGACGTGACGACACATGACACCAAGGTAGGCATGTTGGTCCGCATCAAGGGAATCGATGAAGTATAGTTGAAGGAATAATGTTAGAGCGTACTTCCCGTACGTGATCTTGGCAGGATTAACGTTTCCAGAATCAGATGGGAATTGGTAGCAAATTTTCTTCTGAAAATGTTTCGCGTCAAATTCCAAAACAGGGCAAATACTAGACGACCGCAGTCGCAGCACACACACACTACTCTGCCTCTTTACACATACACCGGACATCTTTCTGAAATCTAAACTGTAGTTTCTGCAAATTAAGCATGCATTCCTTGTGCTTTAGCAAAAAGCAAACGGCTTCACTAGTAGCCCACGGCGCAGCAAAAGCTTGCTCAAAATTGGGCACAGCACAAGCCTATGCTTTCCGCCATGCCAGGTAAGCAAAGCTTGAGGTTAAACAGACTGTTTACATAGTTATAAAAATTCAAAAAATATAAAAGCATAAATCGTTTGTTGTATATCCCTCTATAGGATGGTTCTACAGTATAAACGCTGGTGTCAAACGATACCGATAAATTTCGGTAAAACCTATAGTTAAATTGTTTGTTCATATATTATAACACTATAATCTAAATATAATTAGCATACTATAATATCGATAGACACATTATGTCACTAACGAACCAATTTTCTCGATCTGCCACGGTCCCTCTATCAACATGAAAATTCAAGCTTAATCCACACATGAAAAAAATAATAAATTTAGTGATAAATGTTTTGGTCTAATTTTTTATTGTTTCTTTGTGCAGATCGAGTTTGACCTTATTATACATTTATGTATGAATACAGGCACAATCATCTATATATTACATAATTTTTTTAAAAAAATATTTTTAATAGTATAAACCCGAAGTCCCGACCGAGTACGTTAGCGCTGCTGTATAGTAGGGAATTCTGTGTAGCTGCGCTAACGAACCCAGCCGTGTTGGGGACTTCAGGTACGGCCCCGGCTAATTCCCCGTTACACCTGCTGCGCGCGGGCCCCACGGTCTCCCCTTCTACTGGCACGCTCCCCCGCTATATAACTCAGCCAGCGCGATCCCCGCACCAACCTCCTCCGTCGTCCTCTCCCCCGAATCTGGTCTCTAGCTTCGATCGGCACTGCCCCGAGAGGTAATTGCATCGAATTATTTCGTAACTTGTTGATCCTCCACTTGATCAGCTCCAACATTACAAGCTCGATCAATACAACAGCTAGGAATTTCACGTGTGCACTTGTTCGTACCAAAGTTGTTTGAAAATTTTCACGTTTGTGACATTTCCGTCCGTTTGTTCGCAGAGCATATTTGTTCGCGGCGGAAGCCAATTGGTGTCTGTCGGCAATGCAGGAAGCGCTCGTCTCCCCGGTGCGCTCGGCGTTGGAGCTCAAGCCGTTCGCCTTCGGAGACCAGCGGCTCGCCTCCTCGCCGCGCTACCTCCCCAGCGGCGACGACGCCCTGTACCGCTGCTCATCACCCTTCAGCCCCAGCTTCGGGTTCTCCTCGCCGTCGCCGCTAGCCACCTCCGTCTCGCTCTCACCGTCCTCCTCTGCCTCCCTCGTCGATGACGGCGACGACGGAGGAGCGGCCGCCGATGCCACGGGGCAGCGGCTCCAGCTCGCGCGCCTCGCGCTGCAGTACCAGGAGGTGGCCGACCGCTACGAGCTTTGCCTCTCCCACCTCGCCGAGGCCGCCGAAGAGGCGGCAGCGCTCCGTCGTGAGAACGCCGAGCTCCGCGTAACCAACAGCGACCTCGCCCGCCGCCTCGCGCTACTCAGCGGGAAGCATACAGCCGCCGTCGCCGTCGCTGACGAGATCCGCCGGCTCCGCCTCGGCGAGCAGAAGGTCGCGGCCGCCACCAAGGAGCGCACGCCCGAGAAGCTCGCCGTGCTGCCGAAGAGCATCTCCGTGCGGTCCACAAGCTACCTCAAACTGAACCAGCAATCCCAGGCCGGCGTCACGCCGGCTGCCCCCAACCGCAAGCCCCGCACGTCGTCGAACCCAACCAACCCCAGCTCGGTCTCGGTTAGTCCCCGCTCTCGCCTCGTGAAAACCACGGCTCCGCCCGTTTGATCGGCATTTGACATTGTTGCGCACCACTATCAAATCATGCAGCAGCGCGCGTACGACGACGGAGGCAAGAAAGGCAACGAGCAGAAGCAGCAACCCGCGGACGGCGGCGCGGAGCTGGAGGTGTACAACCAGGGCATGTTCAAGACGGAGCTGTGCAACAAGTGGGAGGAGACGGGCGATTGCCCCTACGGGGACCAGTGCCAGTTCGCGCACGGCGTGGCCGAGCTCCGCCCCGTCATCCGCCACCCACGATACAAGACCGCTGTGTGCCGCATGGTGCTCGCCGGCGACGTCTGCCCCTACGGCCACCGCTGCCACTTCCGCCACTCGCTCACCCCCGCCGAACGCCTCCTCCTCCGATCCTAGTTAAATTAATGAAGTGCGCGGCCAGTCTTTTGCACCACCTGGACGGTTTTATTGCTTTCGCATGTATTATATACGATTATACACACAAAAAAGTACAAAAATACGAACATCGTAAATAACATAAGAGATATGTACGTACAGCAAGCTATATGGTAGAGCTAGTAGCACCGATATTGCAATGTGAATATCTACAAACAGAATTAATGTTTTGAAATCTATTTTGAAAATATACTGTTTATTTTTTTCTCTTAGAAATATTCAGGATGTAATGTACAAAAATACGAACATCGTAAATAACATAAGAGGTATGTACGTACAGCAAGCTACCATATATGGTAGAGCTAGTAGCACCGATATTGCAATGTGAATATCCGCAAACAGGATTAATGTTTCGAAAAAATTGAAAATATATTATTTATTTTTTCTCTCAGAAATATTCATTCGGGATGTAATTTTATTCGCATAAATATACTGTTGATATTGCGGTTTCGCACGGTGATGACGCGAGACCACTCGGGGCATGCACACATTGCCGCTAATCACTGATTAATTGGTGATTAATTATCCTGATTAGTAATTAATTAATTATTAATTAATAGTTCATCAGTACAAATTAATCACTAACTATTGTTAATTAATGGCTAATCATTCAATTTTCAAAAAGCTCTCGCACGCTCACCATGACCGCTCGGCCTCGTGCCGTCTGTGCGCGAGTCCGCTCGGTATCGCGTCGCTGCTGCGCGACACCGGCGGACTCACGCTGTCATCGTGTGAGACGGCCCACGTCATCAGCCCACGTTAGCTTCCCACAACGTTTCAGCGATACTGATGGTATATTTATGTAAAAAGGTTATATCAAAAATATTTTAAAGAAAAAAATATGAACAATATATTTTCCTAGTGTTTAGGTTAGCTTGAACCGTGTTTAGGTTAGCTCGATCGGGTTCAGGGACTTCAGATTCGTCAGTTTGTTCATATGATGTTCAGAAGACGTGGACTGGCAAGTACTTCAAAAGTGCAGGTGTGAAATCCCAAGAAACAAATGTGGCCGACGACTGTCATTTTGTTGGTGTGATGAGGTTTTTTATTAGTAGTATAAGGGAAAAGTATTTTCTACACCTAAAATCACGACACCTTGCACCTAGATATATATATACATGTAGTTTAAACAGTTATATAAAAATTTCATAAAATTTAATAAGATAGACTATGATAATATAAGACACTATACAAACATGCAAATCTAAATTCGATCTACACATGAAGAAAAAATAATAAAATTTATCTACGTTGTACGTGTCGGTGACACGGGCCGAGGGGTATGCCGACTTTAGGTCCGAGGCGGCCCTGTACACCCATGTGACCATCCCCCGAGGGGGGATCGGGCCCGAGGGTGACGTGGCGGCCGCCCTCCTAAGCATGGCGCCCCCTCGGGAGGATATCGCAGCGGGGGTCGGGCTCCCCCAACCGCCTCGGGCTGCCGCCACGTGTGCTGGAGTAGGTGGGCGCACCCAGCGCTCACCTACCCCCATTTATGGCGAGGCAGCCATAGCTCGCCTGCGCGCGCATTTGACACCGATCGCAGTCGGCTGACCGGCCTGCGACTAGTCCGAATGATCGATGGGACGCGGCGCAGTATCAGGCATGCCGTTGCACACTCGGTAGGTATGCTACGTCTCCCATCGGTCACATCAAAGCCGTATGAGCCGCTTCAGCTCACATATCTCGCCAGGGTTGGTGCGCCAAGTCTAATCGCCTGGCGCATATCACCCTGTACGGTCGGACAAGCAAGTCTCCGGCCGCTTAATGAAGAATGACACGCGGCGTCACATAGAAGATGGGCAGTCTGACAGAAATCATGCCGGCGCTACAGGACGGTAGACTTCGACCGCAAGCCACAATGTGGCTCTTAATTGTAAAATAGTTTTTTCCTTTTTTCTAGATTTTAGCCTGGCCGGTCCATGTGGTATCCCCTTGAAGTATAAAAGGAGTCCCAGGACTAGAGGAAAGGGGGCTTTTTTGGCTTTCTTTTGGCTGAACCCTTTCTCAGCTAAACTGGTGAGAGCTAAAAACTCACACAGATAGTCCACCTCACAGGAATAGGGTATTACGTCTTACCGGCGGTCCGAACCTGTATACTTGATTGTGTGCCACCTCTCTCTCGCGATCTCTCCATCTCACTAGCGCACCAGGACCGGGACCGGGGAAGGCCTCTCTTTCGCGCCCTGGGCCGAACTCAAAAAGGGGGTCTCCACAGTCCCCCGCTGCAGTGTTTACCCACCGATAGTACGGGTACTATTCACTATCTAATTTTATTTTTTTTCTCTAGTTGTACATCAAATATAGTCTTGTATGTTTGTGTATAGATTTATATCATCACAATTAATAAATTTTTTCAATTTTTTCTATAACTATTCAAGTTGCATGTAAATGATGGGTGTCATGGTACCTAGATGTAGAAAATACTTATCCTAATATACAGAGGTTCTTTGATAGTGTGATTTCTTCATACTCGATCCTTTGTTGTTCGTGCAATTTTCCGTTGTAATGAACAGTGATTTTTGCGGTATATACGTCGGCATGTTGCTCACTTGCTCACAGCACCATTCCCTTGTAAAAAGAACTGTATAAGTTTTAGGATTCTTTACCATTTGTGCATATTTGCCTCATGACTTAATTTTCTGTTTAAAGTAACATATCTTAATATCTTAATTCCAAACTTGATTGAGGTGGTGTGTGCGTGACCGGCCACGAGTGGCAGTGGTTGTGGTGGTTGGTTGGCCATGGCGCTACGGGATATTGTCGTCAACAAGTACAAACCACTCGAGGTGATTGGCCATTATGAAGATTGAAGAGCAAACCAAAATTTCACGCTAATTCACCTCTAGAAAAAAAGATCAATTAATATATATTATATATAGAGAGAGAGACACACACACAGACCAAAAGGATCCTGAACATAGATGAAGCAGATCGAAGCAACTAAAACAGCACGAGAAGGGAACACGATCAAAGGGTGAGTGTCTTCTAGCCGGCCTTCCCGGCCATGTATATCATGTAACAAACATATGTACATCTCCCTATGTACAGCCATTAGTTGACGTTAAGCTTGTGCAGATGCACCACTCTTGCACGATGTAGTGTTGCATGCTATTGCGCCCTTGACGCCTGAAGCATGCTGGAGAGGTCCCTCGACGCAACGACCGACTTGTACATCTCCATGACCAGCCTCTGCCCGAGCTCGTCCGCCTTCTGCCGCAGCTGCTTCCTGCTCTGTCCGCGCGACCGGCGCACCGGCACGCGCTTCTGCCACAGCGCCTCCGTCGTCCCGGCGCCCGGCTGCGACAGCGACGCGGCCGCCTGCTTCTTGGCCACGCCAACCATGGCGTCCACGTACGCGTCCCGTACCCGCCCCAGCACGCGCGCGGGTACCTTCGCCACAGCGGTCGTCGTCGTCGCGGGCGCCGCCGCCTTGACGCGCGTGCGGAACATGCCGCCCAGCCGCACGGCCCACGCCCCGCCACCGCTGCCGCTGCCGCTCCCTCCCCCGAGCCGCACCAGGTTGCTCGTGCCGCGGCCCGCCGCGCTGCCGTCCACGCGATGGTACTTGCGGCTTCGCCAGTAGGACCGTATCCCCTTCGTGAACCCGATCGGGAAGGCCTCCTCGACGGCTGCCGCCATCTCACGTTCGTCGGGTTGGCCCGGTTTCTTGCTGCCTGCGTGTGTGTTAGGTGATGATGAAACTTGAGAAGGTTGAGCATTTGAGCTGATCGATCACCAGCTCCCCTTTTATACGCTCCACGAGAGCTGCTTCCGTCACGTGTGGACACGTATAATAAATCGTCAGTTTATAACTAGTAGCGGTTCCCGGAAGGCACGAGGGCATAGGTAAAGAACAAGTATTAGGTGAGGGGGGTGAGGTGTTTTATTGTGTCAAGTTGCAGAGAAGTGAGAGGTGCAATGTAACGTAACACCCGATTACTATATATTAATCCAAGTTGACATTACGGGCGGGAACGAGTCCTTTGTGGGTTTGTCATAATAAACTGAGGCTGCGTGGCTTGGTCAGAGAGCAGGGTCGTCCTGAAAATTTAAGTACTCTACAAATTGATGTGGTTTATATCAGGATGATGTGGTTATAGTGAGGACCGCGTATGTTTTGACTCGGCTGCCTGCTATTTTGGCGCTTGGGTGTTGGGGATTCAGTCAGGTCGATCCGGTCCACCATAATGGCTCTGGCTCTGGCTCTGACGTGTGTAAAACGTGTGCTTAATGAGTCGATCGTTATCAATTTCAGTTATCTTGTAGGAAGAAGTTGCACTTCTGCTTCGTTTCATCGGCACAAAATTGTGGGCACTGACATTAATCATGATTCATATGCACAATAACAAAAACAATCATGATGAAAACGGCGTAGTTCCTCTATGGATGGTCAAATGATTAATATATGCTTTTTATTTAATTTTTATCCTCTGGTCAAGTTCTGGATATGATCAGGTTTTCCTTTTTCTACTCCGAATGTCGGTATACTAAGAGACTGACATATGGGGAAAATGCTCCTTAGGCTAGGAACAGAGTACCATGTGTGGCGGCAATGCGTTGGTTGATGCTTGGCGGGTCGGTACTCTTCACAGATGTTCTCTAATCATCCTATCATACATGAGCGCCTATAGGTGGTAAGTTAATACCATTTTCTTGCTTTTATGTGCTTCCGCGACGTCATCTTAATTAGGAACTTTAGACCTGAAATATATGTGTGGTCGTAGAGCTAGGAAGAGATAACTTCATCCTTCTTAGGTATTTTAATTATGTCTCTTAAAAAAATTGAATACTACTATCACCATTTGATTCAACTCCAGTTTTATCGGAGAAAGATCCAAGAGCTGAAACCCTTACTATGAGGCGTTTGATCTCAGGTACTGTTTGTTTCAGCTTAAGATTATTATAATCTAGATTATTAGTAATAATCTAAAATAAATAGTTAGATTATTATGATAGATTATTATAATCTATAAGCTAGATTAGTATAACCTGATAATCTCCTTTAAACGTGCTTTTTTCAGATTATTGGGTAGCTAAAAACTCACTACCCTTATTCTACCATAATCCAGAGAAACAAACTACTCATAGTTTATTTTACTATAGTTTATTATAATCTAGCTTATAGTAATCTGACTCAATAATCTGTATTACAATAACTTTAAGTTGAAACAAACAGGACCTCAGTTGTTCGGTTGGATTACCAATCTTCTTGACTTGCCTGTTTGGTACGGTTTCAGCTCCAACTCCACCTTTCCTAAAGTTAGAGCTCAGCCAAACAATTTCAGTTTCACATGAAATGGGAGTGGAGTAGGTGTAACACTCTCATAAAATAAATTAGAGAAATGGAGCTAGATTTAGCTAGCTCCACAACTTTTAGAGTTGGAACTCTACCAAATAAGCCCTTACTATGAAATTTGGGACTGGATGTATGAAAGCAACCCACTAACATCTGCCTCTTCCCCTGCTTCCCTTAGTATGAAATTTGGGACTGCATGTATGAAAGCAGCCCACTAACATCTGCCTCTTCCCCTGCTTCACGTAGCACCAATCTTGGATACCATATAGCGTACTTCTACCAACCTAATTGGTAAGTGCCTAATCATCTTCGAGTCTTGCTTTGAGGAATAAATTCATTTTAGGTCTCTTAACTTTGACAGTCCTTAAACTGAAATACCATATATAACGGATCTCTCAACTATTAAAACCAACGCAATGTAGGTCCCACGGTAATATAGCGAGTGGTTTTGTTTGACGTGGTAATTTGACCCGACTCAACAACGCTGAGTTAGCATGCACCCCACATGTTAGGGCCTCTTCACGTATGTCTCTCTTCCTCCCATGTTCTCATCTCACTAGGCTGCGAGCGGTGACGAGAAGGCCGGTGGCAGGCGGTGAGGAAGACCGTAGGCCGGCGGGCTCCGCCACCAGGGATCTAGTGGGACACCGCCTCTAGAGGTGGGCGACGACGATGCCTTACCCGTGCACTCCAACTGTCGTCCCAAGTGTGGCCGCTGCCCAAGGCCGTACCAAGCATCGGGAGAACGGGAGGGGCGGCACAACGGGGTCCGAGATCTGCACGAAATCGGGACAGGATGCTTCAGCATCGTCGTCATCGTCCTCACCTCTAGATCTGTGCGTGGATCGATATGGCCCGATGGTGGCGCGCGACTGCAACGGCAAAGGAAAGAGGAAGGGGCCACCGCAACCATCTGTCCGCTAGCTGCCATGAGCCTCTCTTGCCAACCGCCACCCTTCTCTTTGTTATCTGCTGCCCATCGTCGCGCGCCTCTCCCACCGGCCTGTAACACCCCGGCACTCGTTAACCGATAACACAAGCTAACTCATGCCGAGGTGCTACGCATTACCTGTGAGATAGTACCAGTCCCAGGATACACTAGCTGGTACACACAGAATAACCATGGAATCAAAGTAAACTAATTATTACATCACTGGGTTTTAGTCCTTACATAAGTTGCCATCCTGGACAGGCCCAAGTATGAGCAACGCAACAATACAAAAGTCCACAGAGCGGAAGTCAAAAGCGGCGGAAGCTAAGCATCTAGGCGACCATCTTGATCCACAGGCGAGGGCTTGGGGCTAGGCACGAATCTTCTAGAAATCCTCGTACTCGGCTTGCTCCTGGAGACACTCCTTGGAGATCGGGTCGACGTCTTCATCTCCAAGCTCTATAGATATATATTTATATAGCAAGGGTGAGTACTTCACGTACTCAGCAAGCCGGGGAAAGAATGACATGCTTGGTTAAGACAAGGAGGGTTAGGGTTTTATTTGCGAAAGCAGCCTTTTTGGCGAAAGCGATTTATTTCACAAAAACTCTAGTGAGTCAAGATTTTAGTTGTCGGGAGGAGGCTCACGCCTCGTCCCATTCCACAAGTTGCTTTGCAACAACTTGTCACAAGAGTAACAATTAATTAAATAACTGGTTTCCTCTATTAGCTTCTTTTTGCCTTCACAGCAACTCTATTCCAACCATAAATCATCACAACACTATTTCACATAGTTAACCTTGCTTTCTCAGCACAACAACGCCTTCTCGGCCCTAACAACACCTTGGTGCCAAGCGACACCCCAGGTCACACAGACCCGTTCCTAACCACAAAGGTTAGCCGTTTGCCACTCAGGTGAACTCTGGAAACGAATCTCTTCCCACCAACCATTTTCATCAAACATTTTATCAAACAAGTATACGCTATGAGAAACACCTTACACTCGCCCTTGACCGTGGGCACGGCTGTTCGAACAGTTCATTAAGCTCTGCAGAGGTTGTACGCTTTACCCACACGACACGAAACTGACACCGTTTACCTGTCGGCAACGGAAGTTCGTGACAAGGCCTTTCCAAAGCTAACCCATGAAAATCGCATACCACCTAGTTGGGCCAAGTCTCTCAGCGGAGTATCGGGCAGTCGCAGCCGTCATCCACTCAGGAATACCAAGGATGCCTCCTACTCCTACTCGGTATCGTGTGCCATGTAGAGGCAAATGAAACACCCAAAAAAGGCTATAATGATCCAAACTTCGTCTCCTCATCCTCGGCATCCTACAACTACTGGCATACCAAACTCCCATGTGATAACCATTTACTTAGCTAGGGGTATCCCATAAATACCCGTGAGGTCGCACTGTAACTTGTTTGGATGGATTTCCCAAAGGAATCGGTCCTTAACGATAATATGCGACCGAACCACAAAGGCATGGCCTCGCATCATCATCATTTTCACAACTCATTTTATTTCGCAACATACCGGTACAACGTACCGGATTTTTAAGCATAAAGTTTGGAAAACACCCAAGTTTCCCACACGACAGTACAACGTAAGCACGGCTAAGCAAACTACCTCGGAGATCGTATCCAATGGATAACGATACCGGCGTAAGTATGTGTAGCTAACAAGGATAAAGGGATTAACAACATCCTATTAACAGTGAGTGTAACTACTAGGTCGGTCCGTCGGTTGCATAGACAATCCGAGGCCTAAACAAGATTTATCGTGTACACCTAGCAATACATTTTTCAAACAAAATAACTTGCAAATATAGGGGCAATGTGATCAAAGAGGCTTGCCTTGCACAAGGTGGGGGTCTTCTTCTTCGAAACCGGCGTCCGGAGTTTCCTCGTACACGTGCTCTATACGCGGAACGGAGAACAAATAAATAAAAGGCAATAAAACAAGCTCAAATCAAATAAACAAGTGTGCCACTGTGTAGATCTCATTTTTAGAAAAAATTAGAAAGTTGAATGAGGTCAAACGGAGTTACGGTTGAATTTCTAGGAATTTTCGAAGTTTATGGGATTTTCTGGAATTTTTGGGAAATTAATTACTAAACGGTAACGGAATATTTCGTTACGGAATATTCCGTTAGGGCTGACGTGGGGTGGGGCCCACATGTTGGAGAGAGAGAGAAGGGGTGGGGCCTACCTGTAAGTGGGAGGGGAGGACTTTGCCCTCCTCTCACCACCGAGCTCGGCTCGGGCCGGCGGCTGTGCGGCGGCGGGGTGAGGCCGGCGTCCGGGGGGGAAGGGGGGTGCGGCGGCGGAGTGCGGCCGGCGGCCAGGAACGGCGGCAAGCGGCGGCGCCGGAAGGAGGAGGGCGGCGACGCCAAGAGAGGAGAAGAGAGAGGGAGGTCGGCGGCGCCGGAAGTGAGAGGGGAGAGAGAGAGCGCCGGCGAGGGGATGGAGCGGCGGCGAGGGGAGGGGCTCGGCCCCCTTTTATAGGCGGCGCGCGGCGGGGAGGGGACGGCGATGCGACAGCGGCGCGGCGCGGCTCGGGGCGCGAAGGGAGGGGCGCGGCGCGGCAGCGGGCGGCTCGAGGCGGTGATGTGACGGCGGCGCGGCGACGTGACACCGGCGCGCGCCGACCGGCGATGGGATGCGGCGCGGCGGCGCGGGGCTCGGGGCGGCGCGGCGCTCGGGGCCACCCGGAGGAGGAAGGCGACCCGGGTGGGCCGGGCCAGGCCGATCGCGGGGATGGCCCATGGGCCGGGAGGGAGAGAAGGAGGAGGGGGAGCTGGGCCGGGGAGGGAAAAAGAAAGAGGGGAGGGGGTTGGGCCGTTCTGCTCGGGGAAAAGAGAGGGAGAGGGGGAGGGAGTTGGCCGAGGGGAGAAAAAGAATGGAGAGGGCTCAAAAGAACCGTGGGTCTCTTTTTTTTTTTGATATTTGTAAATGAATTTGAGGGGAATTTTTTGGAGGTTTTGAATTTGAATTTTGACCAAGGGTTTGACAGAAATTGAGAGGATGGTCAAGGAGGGAAAATATGAGATCCAATTTGGCACAAAACAATCCAAATTTAAAAATCAAAATTTTAAATTGAGAGAAATTTTAAATAAAAAGAAAAAAAAGAAAATAGGGTGCTATACGGCCTCTTTAGCATCCACCATGTTTTCTCCCCAGACGCCTCTCCAACCGAGCGTCGCGAGTCTCTCCCACCGGAATGCGTCGCTCATCTCTTGCCACCTCCCCATTGGCTGCCAGCCCTAGAGGTGGAGGTATGGAGAGAGGCAGATGCGAGAGAGTGAACTTAATTGATATGTGGGGCCCATGCTGACTCAACGCTGTTGACTCGGGTCAAATTGTCACATCGGATAAAACCACCCGCTCTATTTTTATGGGACCTACATTACATTGATTTTGACGGTTGAGGGACCGCTGCATAATGTTAACTCGCTATCAAGTTAAGGGACATAAAATGAACTTATTCCTACCTTTGAACTTACCTTAAAGTTCCAATGTTCTGAAATGGGCCAATCTGATGTAGCCCAGGAATAAGTTCATCAGAGGTCTCTTAACTTCACAACGAATCCAATTTTCGTCCTTGAACCCCAAAACCATATACTACTTGACAGTTTGGAATGCGGTTTTGGCTGACGTGGCACCTACATGACTAGTTTGACTAGGTCTTCGTCCCACGTGGCATTGACGTGGCGCTTACGTGGTAATTCTATCCCGAAAAAATAATAAAAACTATGGGCCCACATGTCAACTACACACAAAACATAATTAAAAATTGGTGGGGCCCACGTGGCCCCACATGTCAGCTACACAAAAAATGGTGGGGCCCACATGTCATTCCCTCTCCCCTCTCTCCTTCCTCATCGCGCCGACTTCGAGTGCTTCTCCTCGTTGTCGGAGTACGCGGTGTACGCAGAGGGTAGAAGCTGGCGATGAATTATGCGGCGGTGACGCCCAAACTGAGCTCCGCCGATTTCGACTTGGGGAGCGAGGCCGCCGTCTCCTCCCTTTGGACCCACGACGACGAGAGGAGAGGGGAAAAGGGACAAGGAGGCACTACCATCTGTGGCCGCCGGTTGCTCGCGTCGTTCGCAGTGCTGGTGTCATTGTCGTCATCCTACATCGCCTTGCCCCTCGCCTGTGCCGTGATCGCCGCTTGCTGAAGCTGCGAGTGGAGCGTCGCTGCGGTGGAGAGGGTGAGGAGCTCGCCCGTCGCCACCCGCTCTACTCCGGCAGTTGTGTCCACCACCACTGTTCGCCACCACGGCGCAAAACCCTACCTTCCTCCTCGGGGCATTCTCCAACCTCCAAATCTCCTGCGGCCCCACGCCGCCGTCGAGGATGGCGACGCCGCCGCTAGCCGCACGACCCTCCATCCTCGATAGCTTGCTCGCCACCGGCCCGCTGTTCGCGCGCGCGCCAGTTTCTTCATCCGCCAAACCTCGCCGACGTTTGGTGGGTCTCCCGCGACCGTGGCAACCCAGCCACTTGCATTCGGTGGGCCGTCGAGGATGGTGTCCCAGGCGCCGCCTCCGTTCGGTGGGCTGGGAAGAAGCACCCGAAGATCACGAGGAAGAAGAGGGAGAGGGAATGACATGTGAGGTCCACATGGGCCCCACTATTTTTAATTTTTTATGTGTAGCTGACATGTGGGGCTCACGGGTTTTATTATGTTTTGGGGATAGAATTGCCACGTAAGCGTCACTTCAATGCTATGTGGGACGAAGACCAATTCAAACCAGCCACGTAGAGGTTATGTCAGCCAAAACCGTCTTCTAAACTGCCGAGGAACCTCTTCGCATCGGTTTTGATAGTTTAGGGATCAGTTGTATCTGGTTTTCGGGTAAGGATGAAAATTGGATTTGGTGTAAAGTTATGGCCCTCAAATGAACTTATTCCTGGAGCACATGATTGCAGCCCACCTCACGTTGGTGGGCCTCAATTTGTAACTACATTTCTGGCCCATCTACGGGGAATGAGCCGGGACTATGGACTGCCAAACAAATGAATATGTGGCACTATAATATGGGAGGGGAATGGTCACAGATGGAATTGGCTAGCAACAACAGTGACCGTAAGCATCTTCGTTCAAAAAAAAAAAAATCAAAGAAGCATGCATGCTACGGTAGTAAACTATTTACGTCGGAGATTGTACTGTGCCCAATGCACTATTTCCATCACAGATCACAGGGTGGGTTCCCATCAAAATTGCAAAAATGGCTCCCATTAAAAAGTTTTAATGGTAAATTTTACTCACGCGCATTACACTTGGGTTATATTTGCCATAACCGTCCAAATTAGCTGTTCACTTAACTTAATGGGCACTACATTATGGGGTATCGATAACTAATCAAGCGGAAGATCCTCATATGACGTATTGTTCTCTGATGTGAGTCGTGCATTGACATTTGAGCCTATTTGTCATGGGGCCACATATTAACCACTCAAAACCATTCTAAGTTAGGGGATTTGGTTCCCTAATCAAGTTGTATTTATCATGCAATTGCATGGATCTAGTATATAATTTTAAAAAGTTAAATTTGGATTTAAGATATGATTCTCTTAAATTCATTCCGAATTTAGTTGTTATATATCGTGCTCCAATACACGTGTGTGTGCAGGATATTTTGGGGTAGGTTAGGTCGGGAAAGGCCAGAGTCCGCCGCATTGACCCAAAATTTTTTTCTGTCTCATACCTTTGTAATTTTAAGTGTAGATATAGTTTCTTATACCCGTATTTAATTTAGACCAAACATCGTTGATAACTATGTATTAAGTTTTCTCTGAAAAGTATACCTAGATGCGTGAAACTGATATAGAAAAATGATATTAATATGTTTTTTAATAATAATGAAAAAATAATATCCCGATAATGGTGTTAAGAAAAATGATTGTGTTTATAAACTATATGTTGAACCCTAATGAGGGTGTGGGAATTGGGATGCCGTTTTATTTTGCGGTGTATTCTAACAAGTATCATCCAGGTATTCCCGCAAAAAAAAAGTATCTTGCAGGTACAGTGAGTAGCAGCCAATTTTCTACCGTAGAATTTTCATTCATGTAGTTTTTGGCGAGTCACATGGACATGCTTTATTTACGAAGGAGTCATAGTGGGAGTGAATTCTAAACTCTCGAGGTGACATCCGCTCGTTGTTTGCATGTCACATAAATGATTATAAAAATTTTAGAATAATTCAACAAGATAGATTAATAGATTAATATATGATAAATCACTCCACAAACATGCAAGTTAAAATTTAATTTCTATCAGTTACAACGAAAACAACAAATTAAACTGTGACTTAACGTATATTCATAGATAAATTTATTTATTTCGTTGCAACTGGTAAAAATTAAATTTGAATTTGTATATTTGTGGAGAGATTTATCACATATTATTCTATCTTTTTAAATTTTTTCAATTTTTTATAACTATTTGGACGGCATTCCCAGTCATAGGGACAACCAAGCTCTACTGTGGTATCCGTATACCAAAGAACAGAACCAAGTTGTCCTAAAAGAAAGAAGGAATGGGGAACTAGATCACCGACGAACACAAACCCATACCCATCACGAGCTCGTGATATTGACTTGACAATATGAAATGAAATGCTACAGTACATTCTGCTTTGCAAATAATTTCTTACAACTGACTGTGAATGATCTAAACACAGGAAAGTAAAGAAAAAGAAAAAAAATCGATACTTTCGAAGAAGAACTATACGGATCATATGACCAGAGTACTAGAAGAGAGAAGATCCCTGGAACGCCGGCGTGGCTCCGTCGCGACGTACCGGAGTTCGGAGATGGCCGCCGCCCTTGCAATTGCTGCCGATCACCACAGGAACCATAGGCTCGCCAACGCAGCACACGCCGTGAACAGAACGGCGCGGCTCCCGTGCGACGACGGTGCGCTCGACGGCATGAACCCGGGGTCCTGCGGGTACAGAGGCCCTCTGCCGGACTGCGCGCCCCCGCCGAACTGGACGTATGCCGCTGGCGGCGGCGGGCAGTATGACCCGGGGTAAGCAGCCGGAGGCGGAGGGCTGTAGTAGTAGTACGGCGGCGGTGGAGGGAGCGCCGGCGGGGGCGGCGACGGGTACAGCACCGGGCAGTCAGCGCCGCCGCACGGCGAGCACCCACCGCACTTGACCTCTCCCTCGATCGCCGCGGCCGCCGTGGACGCTGCGACGGCGAGGATCGCCAGCAAGAGCACCGGCGCCGGACGCCGCATCATTTCGCCGGCGATCGACTCGGCTAGCTAGCCTAGCACGGAACGTTATGTTACGAGAAAGCCTGTCTACCTAGCTAAGGTAACAAGAAGAGAGAAGTGCCCTACGGTATGGCCGGGCGTCACCTTCTTATGATGCACCGCCACAACTCATCAAGTATATCTCCTAGAGTCATACTACCGCATTATTGTTTGGAGGAATATTAGTTGGGGTTCGTTAGAATACACAGCGGCCAGTAAGCAGTAGAAGAACCAAAAGGGATATGCATAATTGTAGTGCTGGTGGCAGTGGCCATCGAGGGGAGGAGTGGCTGGGGCGGGACAGTGTGGCTTCCTCAGGCCGGCACCACCACCACGCACGGCACGTTCCAGCGTGGCTCGAAAGCGACGACCATGTGGCGGCGCCTAAATCGGTGGGCCACATGCGCGAGCTATGAGCTATCTACTACGACGACTACTATCTATTACGACGACTACTAGTCGTGCTGCATTATGGGCGGGCAAACCGACCGATCGGAGTTCGGTTTGGTGCGGCGAGCGGCAACAAATAATTCGAGCCGAGGCGCGCGCGCGGGCGGTGGATGCGTCCGGGAGGGAGCACCGACGCGGCTGGTGCGGGCCATTACATGTGCGTGTGCGTGCCTGCCCAGGGGCAAGTTGCGGTAGTATTCTGCGCGGCAGCGCGACGCGTTCAGAGGAGGGAGTGGGCAACGGGAGCTCATCATTGGGGTGGTGGAGGAGATTGGGGGTAGCTTCAAGCTGGGTTCACCTGCGTCCGCGTGTGACAAAGTTTTATTAATGAAGTGGGAATTCAGAAGCTTCCGATCTGGTCTCCGCTTCGTCCTTGCGTGAGCCATGTGACTGAATGCCGCTGATCCTGCCTTGGGAATGAATTGATTTTTCCCCTGCATTTCGGTGTGCAAGGTCTCCACATGCAATTGCACAAGTACATCCGTTCTTTTACTATACACAGGTTAGTTGCATGCTAGCGTGAATCCTTTGCGCACTGCAGGTGTCAGTCTGTATGATCTTTTTTTTTTCTGATGTAGTCTGTGTGATCACTTTGATTACCTGCACTGGCTGGTTATGTTTGGGTCTGTTAATTACACATTTACCGCTTAACATGGAAAAATGTAACCATCTTCAGTGACGAATCTAGAACAAAAATTATCGAGAATCCAATACATACTAATTATCTATTTTTTTTACTTATATACTAATTAACATCATATAATTTAGTTAGAATTAAATAATTTACCTGGGGTCCGAGGACCCCGGAAAAGTCTACGTAGGATCGCCACTGACCATCTTTGACTCTTATCTCCAATGTTCTTTCTTGGTCACCTTTCACAGTCTCACCTTTCCGCGGTGTTCTATACTGCTATACTTTTTTCCTACAACCCAAGGACTTTTTTCCTAACTAGTAACATACACATACGCAAGGGCGAAACTATAGGAATTACCCCATGTCCCATTTATGTGTATCACACTTGATACTCCATGTGCAATGAAAAAACATGCTTTGGTGAAAAAGAATTTTGGACCTGTGTCCCATGCACTACAAAAGTACGAAAGTACAACGTGGCGCTTCGCCCCTGCATTTATGTTGTACTGGACAAACTTATATAATTAGTGAAATATTAGGATGATAACTAAAGATAAAATATTGGATCCAGTGGTTACACGCGTTGAGCGACAATGCGTGCGGTAGAAGATAAGGAGGATGACTCTACTTTTGGGCCTAGTTCTATTCTTCAACTCCAAACTCTAATTTTCTCGTTTTTCGTTAGTACGCTTTTCAAACTGTTAAATGGTAGGTTTTTTCAAAAACTTTCTATATAAAAGTTATTTAAAAAATTCAAACAAATCCATTTTCAATTTTATAATTATTAATACTTAATTAATCATGTGTTAATGAGGTTTGTTTTGTGTGTGCTAAAAATCCTTCTCCGCCCCAGCAGATCGAAAGAAGTCTAGAATAGTAGAGAAATGTAGTGCTGTGCAAATGTTTTACATATTTCTAAACAGATTAGTAAACTGCCAGAGAAAATATAAAAATGATCTATATGTGTTTTTCTCAACGGTGCCAATTACTCGTAGCAATATTCAGTGACAAATATATTTAAGAACTTTTTTCTAGAGAATATACAAGTTGTCAGTATTGTAAATTATTCTAGAAGGATAAATCAGATGTGGAGGTAAAGTGGGTTGGCGTGTCCAGGCTCGATTATTAACTCAATTAGTTTTCAAGGAGAAAGGATTCCATAATTAATTAGACATGTAGGGTAAGCTCAGCCAGCTAATTAATCCGCATGTGAACAAACAGGAGACCCTTCAGTTTACAACAAAAGAACAAAGCAGACAGAGAGAGAACCTTCGATTGCCAACCACCCTTAATTTGCAAAAAGCTGAAGTGTGATGCTTGAACCAAAAGTTTTGGTGCATGCATGTAAAGTTGTCAACCATATGATACATGCGTGTCTTTTACTAATAAACTCCGCCTTTGATCAAAGGGTAGGACGATCTTTTTCTTACGGATGCACTTGCATTGCAAAGTTACAATCCTCTCTTCTATCTTGTTGAGGTTGATTAGACACTCCTAGCCATCCGCCTATCTCACAAAATTTCCGTTATGTGTTACCATCAACCTCTCCTGTGGACATGGCGCATTCAAATGAAAATGGAATAAGATTTCAAGACGTTCCGTGTAATTTTCTTGCCGTCTCAGGTTTTGTGGGGTGCAGTTTTTACATGCATACATTGTAATATATAATTGGCTGAAGCAAATGACGGATGTTTTAATTCCATTATTCTTAAAATATATGTAGGGATCTTTTATAAAAGGAGAAAACTTTAATAATTAAGAATTGTAACCACCAACCTAATGTATCGGATATTTGGAGTTTTGCCCCTTGCCAGATATGGGCTTCTTTATTTGTTTCCTAGTTCATGATGGACGTACTAACTCATAATAGCAAAAACAAGCCAGATTATTCATCCAGTTTCTTAGAGCATGTTTGCAATATTTAAGCAATATATATTCCGTGTACGCCATTACTAGCTACCGTTCTCTAGGATCATTACAGTATACCTATTCATTTTGCCAAGAAAACACGTCATTACTAGCAAGTAGCAACCGGCAACCGCTCTTCAGGATCATTTGCAATATGAGATCTTCTTCTGTGATTGGAATTAATTAGGACACTTGATCATTAATGATCTAACGCACAAAAGAGAGAATGTACCAGGAAAAAGGTATTAAAAAGATGGGCCAGGTATAGAAGGTGGAAGGTTAAAATAGTAATTAAGGTTCCTAATTGATTTTTTCGGCTAAGGGCAAAAAAGTCCTTTCTTCAATTTTTTTATGTACTTCTTCTCCCGATCCGTTCCTACTCCTGATCCGTTTTCCCTATCCGTTCGCGTGAGTTGAGACAGTGAGATGGAGGGGGAGAGGCGGAGGCGCACGGGCTGGCGGAGGCACACGGGCTCCCTGTCCATCGGAGCGTGGCGTCGACAACCACGAGCTGAGTGCCCAGGACCGAGAGCTCGCGGTGGCTGCCCTTGCCGTCGCCGCGTTGGAGCGCTCCTCCTCCGATCCGTTCCAGGCGTCAGTGGGATTGGAGGTGGAGGTGGCTGAGGCAAAGTGGGAGAGGTGGAGGCGCACGGGTTCCCCGTCCTTTGGAGCATGGCGTCGATGACCGCAAGATCGACGCCCAGGCCTGCGAGCTAGCGGTGGCCACCCTTGTCATCGCCGCTTTGGAGCACTTCTCCCCCGATCCGTTATAGGCGTCGGTGGGATTGGAGGTGGAAGTAGCTGATGCGGAGGGGGGAACGGAGGTGCACGAGCGTTCGGAGTGTGGCGTCGACGACATCATGCTGGGTGCCCAGGACTACGAGCTCACGGTGGCCGGCCCCATCGTCGCCGCTTTCGAGCGCTCCTCCCTGATCTGTTCCAGGCGAAGGTGTAATTCGGGCTGGTGGTGGCTGAGGCGAAGTCTCACGGGCTCCCCTTCATTCGCAGTGTTCCATCGACGACCGCGAGCTCGCGGCGACCGCAGCCGCCGGCGATTTCGATCGCGCCTCCCGGCTGTGTGTAGAAGTGAGTTCACTTGATCTGATATATTTCGAGGTGCATCCATCTAGTAGTTGATTAGGGCATAAGGTCGATCTTGCTGATTGTGATTTTGTGTTATAATTGGGAGTAGGGACCAATTTAGATTCAGCTTATTTTGTATGTTTTTGTCAGAATTTGAGCTATTAAGAGTTGGACAGAATATTGGTAGAGTGTAGTGCACTTTGTGCCTATTTTAGAGTGATTTGCACTAGAGAGTAATGTTACAGGAATGATAGAATTGGAGTTTATTGTTCCTTTCAGTAGAGTTGAAGGTCATTGCTATTTTAGAGTAGTAGAATTGTACTATGGTTGGTTTATTTTGGTAGGATTGGTAGTTTTTTGTGACTTCCAGAACTGGGCTGCAATTTTTGTTGATTTCAGCAGAGAACGATTTTTAGAATGACCACAACAGAAAAAGCTAGCTGCTGAAATTTTAGAAAACCATGGTCCAATATACATTCATGGTATGAAAAATGGATGCAAAGTGGAATTCGATAAGATTATGACTTCTGGAAACAGAGTTAGCTTAGCAAACTTAGCTAATTGGAATTACATTGAATAAATGGAGTGTTAGATACGCCAAACAAAGATCCATAAATATTACAGAATATGATCTGAAACAATAAACAATGAATTCGATAACTCTAAATCTCTAATGTTGCTGGTAGGAGCTCAACTGATACCGACTAGGAGTGTGCATCCTTCGATTCACAGAACAAACTCTTTGTGCAATTGTTTTACTTTCCAGGCTTACTTCCTGGGTGCTATACTTTGCAGAACTTTCCTCTTTAGTTAGCGTTCGTGCAGCCTTCTTTTTACCTTGACTTACTATATACGTGTCTTTTGTGTTAGCATCTTGTAGTACACTGCCATGTGTAGTTTTTTTTGAAACCTTCCTTGGCCTCTTTGTTTTTCCAGTGCCCATTATTTTGACATCGTCATCCATAGCATGTACTTCTCCCTCAACATCTCTTTCAAACTCAGAGAGAAATTGAGCTTCCTAAATAACATAAAAGATTAAATAGTTTTACTAGAAGGGGCTATGACACAAAGGATAAATAATCGTCATATCAATTTCACACACCGTGATAGGATGTTTGTAGGATGGTCTCCGAACTTTGTTACATTCTGAGAGCAACAATTTACAACATATCTTCTTTCTGAAAATATCTATTTGTTTCTACATGTTAAACCATAGATACAATTAGTTAAGAGTAAAATATTGTTTTATGTCATAAGATGGAATAGTGTTGCATGTACCTATGTGAATTGATGAAGCATCTTATCCCCATCCCATTCCAGCATATATTTAATCATGTAGACACCACATGATTGGCTGTAAGTTATAAGCATTATATAAATCTGTTATTAGGTACGAATGGTTGCAACTATTAAGAATTTTTCTTACCAGTCCATTTGTTGTGGTATATCGGTGTAGTACTATTTGTTCCACACAATAATATTTATAGGCTCGATAAGTGTGACCAAACCGGCTTCAACTGCACGCTCTAAACAAAATTGTAAGTTTATTACCTGCCATACAACAAATTTCGAAAAATCATCAGTAGCAAAAACATTTGCTACATTATTTACCAAATTTATATGGTGAAAGATATTATTACTATTCATTTTTCCTTTTTTTCGTCACGCAGCCTTGTCATTGAGATAGCAGAGTTAAGAATTTGGATCTCCTTCTTTACAGAATTCACCACTAATAAACTCCAATGGCTTCCCATCACGTTGAATGGGACGAATACCTAATATTGACATAGTTTTTTAAAATATAAACCAGAGTCTAACATGTCTTTGCAATTGTAGTCATACTAGTTAATTCATAAGGATTGTGAAATGTACCATTTGTCGCATAACACAAATCTTGCCAACTTGTGAAACCCAACGATGATCAAATCTTGAATCGAAGTCTTCAAATTCATCAAATAACAAGTAACTTTGGAAGGTTGTGATGACTCCTACATTTTCATTTGCTATGTTGGCGATGTAACCATATGCATCAATTACCTGCATTAAATTTTTGTATGTGTTTGGTTAGACTCAAATCAGTATTATTCGGTTGAATGTAAAATTGCCTAACTCACCGTATCATATAACCATCCTCCATTCACATTGGGGAGTAGGAAATTTATCGCGAGTGGAATACCAGCTATATCAGCAACTGTGGCCCAAATGTAGATATTCCTCACAAAATTTACAACCTCTTCGTCCTCTTTTGTTAGAATATAATCATCTGTATAGTCTGGGAAAAAAGATGTTCAAACTGTGCATACAGACTAAAATAACGCAAGTCAGAAACTAAAGCATAAGAATGAAAAATGATTGCAATTTCTCACCAAGATACTGCGTGGAGGCATTATGGCATTTGTCATCCTCATACAAATATTCCACAGGGTCAGTAGCATATATGTCACGACCACCTGTCCATTTTAGTAATTTTTTGGAAGCTAAAATTGAATGCTCAGAACCCATAGTGGCATTTTTTTCTATAGTTTCAGTGAGTTTGTCAAATGTGTGTATGCACTGTTCATGCAAGGGCTTTTCTAATGAAGCAGTAATATTTGTAGATGATTCTTTTATGTTTTCAACATTCTTGCCTGATATTTTATTGGAACAATTAGTTTGAAAATTTTTTGGATCAACGTTAGTACGCCCTTGTAATGTTTCCTCCTTTTCACCAAAAGTTTTGCTCTAGTCATCCTGAGCACACCAAGTGTTCATTGGAGAGGCTTTTTCCTACAAAAGGGAGAGTTACCATTGAAAAATATTAATTTTTAGTTCAACTAAGATTATTTATGTAGCTGAAGGCTTGTATATTAGAATTAGTATGTAATGAAATTGTGTTGTACACATTATACCTTACAGTCTGGTTCGCCAAATGGAGAAGAATTGTATGTGGGAACTGCTTTGCGGATTTCCTGGAAAAGAGAATAGTTGTAGTTCAGGAAAACAAGATGTAGGAAGGAGCCATGGTAGTGATAGACAATCCATACCTTCAAATCATTTGTGCAATCAAACAAACCTGCTTCTAGATTACACACTCTAGTTGCTAGAGTGTCATGCATTTTAATCTCAGTTAATTCTTGTTGTATAGTGAGAATCTTTGAAAGAAGTTTATATTCCATATCATGGATTACTCTTTCAAGTGAGAGGCGCTCCTTCGCCATAACTTGAACTATTAGGTTAACCTTCAAACATGAAACAAAATATTTTAATTCCTTTAATTGAAAAAATATGTAAATTTTATATCTAGACATTATATTTATCGTGAGCTTAAACTTTATGAACCTGGTTATTTGTGATAGAAGGTTGGTGTGTTTCTGTTTGCATGCAATCCCAATGTGTTTGAGGTAAGTTGATAGATAACCTGTATAAAATAATATAGATGTTAGATACATCTACATACAAAATAATCTGAAATTCTTTTGAGTTACCACGCCTCCATGTGTTCCTTCGTTCTCGTAGGCATTGGTTCTTAATTTTGCATTTTTCTCATCCCAACGCGCCATCAACGGATGAATTGACGTAGAATAGGAAACACCATATTTACTATATACTTGAATCCTTTCCCGGTACCAAAACTACAAAAGGTAGACTTTCTGAGATTTGATGCCAGTAAAATTAATTGGACAGTGAGTATAAAACAATCTATACACTGATTATATTGTATGCTAATTACCTGGAGAAGAGATAAATTTCCTTGAAGATTTACTTGGTCTTCTTGAACAAAAGTGAAAGTGCATCTAGGACCCCTAAATTGTTTTGGTGTTAATGACAACACAAATAGAGATACACTAATGCTTTGTTGAAGTGGATGCAAGGATGAAAAGGAATGAAACCATGATTAAGAGCTTAACGACGTCATATTTGTGGTAATCATGTTGTGATCCTTGTATTTCTTGTATTCTTGTGTTTAGGATGCCGTACTACTAAGAGGGATACCACATGCATATGATTGGTACAACACTAGTGCTCAAAATCTTTTTTTCTTAAGTGTTGCTGAATTTTCTTGTCGGACTATCCGATGTGAAGTTGGACTATCCGATCGTCGGACTATCCGGAATCTTACAGAACTTCACTCTCTGTCTGTGTACTGAGCACTGAGTTAAAAACATCGGACTATCCGATGTGAAGTCGGACTATCCGATCGTCGGACTATCCGAAATTTCACAGAACTTCACTCTCTGTCTTGAACTGTTGTTTATTCTTCTTGAGTGAATTTTTCTAAGTACCTATCGGACTATCCAATGTGATCGGACTATCCGATGAATCAGAAACTTCGAAGTTCAATGGAACTTGAGTCTCTGTGAGAGGATGAAGTTCTTGGTTCAAAAATATCGGACTATCCAACATGACTTCGGACTATCCGATGGATCAGATAGTCCGAAATTTCTCAGAACTTTGCTCTCTGTCTCTGGCTTGCTTAGGGGTTAAAAACATCAGACTATCCGATGTAGTCTCGGACTATCCGAGGTGGGATGAAAAGATTCTCTCCCAACGACCACTTTTTGAGGGGATCTATAAATACCCCCCACCTAACCCTGTTCTAGGGTTACCCAACTCATTCATTCTCATTCACATTTGGGTTGAGCTTGGTGCTAAAGTGATTTTGGATATTTGAGCTCTTTCTCCCTCTCTCAAATCCCTCCTAGTTCTTTGTGTGGTGAATCGTGGTGGTTGTGGATTTGGTTGTTGAGGGCCTAGTGTGCGTTTCACTCGATCTTGAGCACTAGGGTTGTTCCAAGAGTTGTGTGGTGTTTGTTACTCTTGGAGGTTGAGGACTCCTAGACGGCTAGGTGTCGCTCTTGAGCCACCAATCTACTTGTGGTGAGCCAAGAGAAGTTTGTGAAGGCCGGATCTCGCCTCCGAAGGGAAGAGATACCTCTAGTGGAAGGAGGAGTGCTTTGTGCAACCTCTTGAGGAAAGGGTTAGCAAAGACCCGGCTCTTTGTGAGCTCCTCAACGGAGAGTAGAATCCCTTCAAGGATTTGAACTCCGGGAACTACTTCGGCAAGAAATCTCAGTAATATTCGATTTCCTCTCTACTCCACTAATTGCCTAGTTGTGTCTCTATACCCTAGTTGTGCATGTTCATATACTCTTGCTAGTATTGCAGATTTGAGGTTCTTGCATTCCTTTTGAGTCAGACAGTCTGATCCAATATCGGACTATCTGTTCACATTGGATAGTCCGACTGTGGATCAGACTATCCGACCTTGTTTTAGGTTTTAGCTTCCGTTGTTTAATTTTAAGTAGCCTATTCACCCCCCCCTATAGGCTCAAGTGACCCTTTCAAAAAGTATGGATGCAACCCAGTAGGTGAGACAGTGAAAGTTCCCCAATTGAGCTTTGGAATATCCGAAACATTTTCAACAAGGGACAAATATTCTGAATCAACGTGGTAATCTGTTGTGGGAGCTAAAATAACACCAATAGTATACAAAACAATCTGACGGATAAAATCTTCATCAGCCTTCTTGGATCTTAAAATATTATCCCTCAACCCCTGCAAAGTAATGTGTGATTTTCCTGCTGTTTTGTACCAGTTGAACAACTCACCATTGATTTTTTGCTTTGTTGTCTACAGATATTTCTACCCCTTTGATAGGTAGATCCATTACTTTATGAACATCAGTTGCAAGGAATGGAATTTCTCTACCGCCTAGTACAAAACATTGTGATTGCAGGTTGTATGTCTTTGCAATCTTCACTAGCATGATTCGGCAGAGAGTTACCACCTTCATATTTAACAAGCCACCTAGCCCTAGTAACTTCATTGTTTTCTGTTGTTCCTTGGACAATAGTTGTATTGTCGGCATACTGCTTTGGTGAGCAAATAATTGTCATATCTCCATGCCTCATAGCAATTTGCTGCAGATAGTGGTAATCGTACTTGATTTTGTAATGAAACAATTGAATGATATATTTTGTAACAAATGTACATTCTACTGTAATAATTAACTGACCTCGTCCTCGGTGAGTTCTTGAACACCAAATTGACTTTGTGGAAGTGGCGCCTCCGATTGCTTGGATGTATTACCGCCACTGAAGTTGGGGGGTTTCCCTCCCATCTTTGACACCATCTTTGCACAGATTGAAATTAAGAATGCTTTGATCTTACAATTTTGCAGTATTGACTTAGATTGAGGAAAACAAATATCGGCAGACTGACCGTCGCGGCTTTCCAAATCGAGAATTCCGTATCTCATCCCAGATGACTTATGGAGACGGAGATCAGCCGTGATGTGCTTTTAGCCGGCCACCGACGGCTGCCTCGGCAGTCTCCCGTCGTGGCTTTTGCCCTATCTCTAGAAACTAGGGAATAACAAACTGACTAATCAAGGGCACTAACTCCGGTAAGCAGTGGAGGGAGTAACTAATTATTCCTGATTAATCGGATGAGATTTGTGGCTTCTAATGAGATTAGTGCACAACAGTTGGAACATAAACTCGTAGCATTATGCTTTAGTTATTTCATTGAAAAAAATAATATTGTATTTGGTCATTTTAAGAAAAATATTATTTCAATGTGATTTCTTTTTAGTGTTGGTTTTTAAGTCGCTACGAATAAATAATTAAAATTTTGACCTAAAATTATTTTTTAATTCCTAATAAGCCGTTTTGACTTAATAGGGAATATGGGCAACCAATGAGCCTCTACAGCGCCATCACGTGCATGTCGCTGACATGTCCACCTCATAAAATGTTGGACTTCATGCTATGGGTCTTTAAGGCAGATATGATAATCATCGAACACCTGTGAGAGCCAATGAAAATAGACCCGTTCTAGTCACATACCGAAGCAGTTTCTAAACTCGTCCTAGGTGTCATCTAGACCCAAACGAGTTCTAACACACTCAGTGAGCACTAATGTGGCATGCAATGTTGGCATCTAAGTGTTAGTCGGACCCACAAGTTAATCATTTTAAAACGAGGACTTATATAGGATAAAAATATGATTTTTTTTATGTGGCTGATATGTGGGTTCCATTAATATGAACGCGTCAGCATGTTATGACCTGGATTAGGAGTTATAGTCCAAATAGGAATATTGCACCAAATATAAAAAGTGGCAAATTGTCAAACCCCAATTTTTATTGATTTTTCTATAGTTTTGCTCTTGGTGCATCCGACAAATTTTGGGAAAGGGAAATGTTAAAATTCCTTTAAAATCGTTGAACTTGGGCCTAATTGATGTCTGAAGCCCAGACTAATTGATGTCTGAAGCCCATTATTTGGAATAAAGCACCAAAAAGCACAAAAAAAATATGGAAGTGCTAGGAATCAATGGAATCAATCTCTGGTGGCTTAATTGGAAGCTCCCGTTATTAACCACACGAACAACTGGATACTTGTGAGGAAGTACAAATATAACATAACTTTAAAATAAACTTCGGTGTAACCTGCAGCTTACACCATATCACAAGAGCAAATCACATGTATATTTTTCTTGATAACCTTGCAGTATATCATTTAATCATTGAGTACACCCATTCACAAATAATTACATGTAGCACACACATAATGAATAAAGAAGTTCAAAGTTGTAGTGACAAATGCAGAAAATAAAAAATAGCCGTAAAATTGCAACAAGTTTGTACTAGCAATATGAAAATTGTTTAAATGCCGTTCCAATTAGGTATGACGACCCTATGAAGCGCCCAAGATATTCATACGCCAAGTGAGAATACGGTCGACCTTCACGGTGTTATAGGACTCCATGCATTATAGTTTCAGAGCAAGGTTCCTGAAAATGAATAAATACTATGCAGTAAGTATTTTTTTATAGCAAATCACTTAACTATTCATTGGTAGCACTAATAAAAAACCATATCGATGACAACATGAATCCAAATCAAATCAAGCCATATATATCTATAACTGACCAAATAATTGGTTGACATGGTCTAACAAGTAAATCTACCTAATTAATTTGTTCGCTTTGGACAAGTACGTCTTGTGGGGTTAGGCTTTCTGCAAAAACCACATGTGATCATTCTCTTTTTTTCAGGAAAGGCCTTTATCCTTGATCCTCCTATGTGGTTTCTAGGAGCACCTCTGGGAACAATTTTAATTGGATCTTCAACCTTTGCCTCCATGAATGGTTCAGTTTCCAAGCTTTGAGGTATTATAGGCCCATGCCTATTAGACTTCTCTCTAACATCATATGCACTATTTTCCGTAATTACTTTCCGCAATGCATGCTTCATCTTGTGATACGAATCTTTTGATTCAGATGCTCTGAAACAAGCCGCATTGCTCAAATTGCGTAACTCACGGTACCTCTTTAGGCTTTTTGACCAATCATACATGCTGCTCTTTCTTACGGATGGGAAAGCAGACTTTGCATTCATGGTCCACCGTTTAGCGATACAACTGCAACCCCTAGGGAGTTTTTCAATATGTTTTCTGAAAATGAACAATCAATATGAAACTTCCGCTCTCTTCTTTCCCTCAAAGATATCACATATGTCGTCACATCTCCTCCATCTAGTATTTCACTGATCATAAGCTTCCTTGCACCACATATCTGTTCTTTCACCAATGCAAAAATAGTAGGTGTATATACACGTGCAGCATCTTTCTCAATGTTAGAAGCATCCAACTCCGTGAATGGCACAGATTGTGATTCCTCACTATCTAGCTTCACCTCATTTCGCCGTAAATTGGATAAGCATTCCTCATAATGACACATCATGCGGAATAATGTCATCTGACCATCAAGATGAGTATGTAATGTTGAGTTCAAACTCTCGCTTCGTTGGTTACTCTTCAAGCCAAAAAAACATAGTCCTTCTTGATATGCTGCAGCCCATAACATCCTCATCTCATACATTTGATGCAACCAAGTATCAGCACTGGTAATTTCATGCTTTTCCCTAAAATGGATCCATTTGCTCTCAAACTCATGTGTTGAACAGTAATCATATAAGAATTTCCTAAAATCATGGCTGACTTCAGAATCATGAAAATGTCGTATTATATTTTGCTCAATGTGCCATGTGCACAACCTATGGTTACAATTAGGCAATATTATTTTAATAGCTCTTTGCATTGCAAGGTCTCCATCAGTGATAACAGAATGGGATATTTCTGAGCCATACAAGTCAAAAATATGGTCAACAACCATTCATATGCTTCGCCTGATTCATCAGAAACAATGCCACATCCAAATATGACGGTGCTTCTATGGTGGTTCAATCCAACAAACGGTACAAATGTTAAGTTATATTTGTTTGTCCTGTATGTGCTGTCGAATACCACAACTTGACCAAACGCTTCATAGTCCAAACGAGACTGTGAATCCGACCAGAACAAATGTTTCAAATGGCCGTGCTTATCAATCTCATATTTGAAAAAGAAATCAGGATCCCTCTCTTGTCGTGCCCTTAGGTGACTCAACACCGTTTGAGCATCACCAGCAACTATGGTTTCTTGCTTATATCAATAGCAATAATTATATATATCCCTTGATACAAATCTTACCTTATCATAACCACCAAATTGTTTTTCCATTATATTCATAATTTGGTGTGTTCGCACACCTGCTATTTCCATTTCAAGGATGTCTGCCTTCTGTGCATCACTGATTTTACGGTGTGAACGTAGAAAACAAACTTGATCAGCAGGTGCTAAACGATGGTTGTGTTCATCCCAAAAATCTTTCACGAACCACTGCCCTGTTTCCTGGTTAAGCATAATGACTAGTTTTGCTTCACACCCACGACGAGTCAGGTTTCGAGCTCTTCTTTTTCTATCCGTTCTCTTCATATGCTTACCTTCACGAAAACCTTGCCGACTGCACACCAACTTTCTTAGGCACACCTGCTTTATGCCTTTAATTCTTTCCAAGTAGCACTTTCTGATGCCAAAACCTTTTCCAAGAGCATAATTGTTGTAAAAATCAACGCTTTCTTCCTCACTACCAAATGTCTGGTTGATAACATATTCATAAGCTGATAGAGCTTCTGCACTGCAAAACATGTAATTAATTTAGAAAATACACCATATGGACATACATTTATTTACAAGGTAAATTTATAAGCTACCTAATTTGCATCTACATCTCAGTACTACCTAAATGATGTATTCCACATTTATTTTTATACATTCCAAACTACCAGACCCAAGTAAAATTGTATCAATGTCTTAGAGAGGGGCTAAGTTTAGTCAACTGGTATTATTATAAAATACCACTAAGCTAACATAATAATCACTCACAGCTAAGTAATAGATAAATAACAGATTATGTCACAACCGAGAAAATCAATTGCCTTCAATCGGTTCCAACCAGTGTGTACAGTTCATAGGGTACCTATGCTAAATATCATAAATAACACATACTACTTCATTGCACTAGTACAGAGACTTATGTGTATATATATATATGTATATATATATATACATATATATATACATAATATATATATATACACATATATATATATAACTCTAGGACCATTATTTGAGGACTAAAATAGCAATCATTAAATCTGAACTGGTGTATATTACAACAAACTACATGAAGCACCTGCTCAGTGCTCACAAACAGTTCAGGATAAGCTACAACGATGAGGAATTGTGTTGTGTACTCTAAAAAAATAACTTTTCAGAGATTTGGGAGATCCTACTACAGGGAGTAGTTGTCATGGCCAGGTCACGTGCATGTGTTCGTATCCCAGCTCCTGCTGTTTCTACTCAATTGATGCATTCCATACCTGGCCACCTGGGGGCATGCTTAACTGCTCATGACTAGAAACTTGGCAAGCAATGGGGCCTGTAGAACTTTGATGAACGCACGTATGCTCCACGGCTCGACAGCTGCAAGCCTAGCAACCCCCACCGCCGCAAGCACCCGTTGCACCCATAGCGCCGGCAGGTCTCCGTCACCGCCGCCCATCGCGCGCTGCACGCGCCAGCCGGTTGCCGCCGTGCACGCTCCCGTCGGTTGACGCCGTTGCACAAGCCACTGCTACGATTGGGATTTATTAGGGTTAAACAGTGAAAAAGAAATCGTGAACACTAGATAATAGTCTCATAGATGGGAAATTGGAGATTGATCAATTACTAAGATACCCTTGTTAATAATAATTTTTGTTCCTAACTTACTCTTTATGAATTAGTGGTGGATATCAATTGGTTAAGGAGGGAGGTACCTGAGGTACCTTCCAAGCACCGTAAAAGATCTCTTGCAATATACTTATCCATTTTATCATGACAACATCATTTCTATAGTTTACCAAGTTACTAATGATTGACTTGAGGGGTCAGCATTTGGCCGGCATACTTGACTCCACCGTGGATTTGATCCTTCCTCTCTTTATGTTAGAAGGCTTCACTCTCTTTTTTCTACGCATCAACAACCATATCACTTCATAATATTTGGTGATGAGTAACTATGTCCCGATCTTACGATAGGTATTGATAACTCTTGATTTAGCGAAAACTTAACACACACGATCCGGTTTCCGATCAATACGATCCGAACCCAACTATCATAGCACCACATCTCTTTTGGTTATCAACCGTGCACTGCCCGGTTAATCTCACCGAGAAGGCTAATCCCTGCATGCGAATGGAAGAACACAAGCAAGAACAAGGTAGAATGCAACTCAATTTGCAGATAAATATTTAAGCACTCGAATTTGGGGTTCCACAAACCGTACTAGCGGCGAACGTGCAGAGTTTTATCTCTTGTCTTCTATGTACCATAAGTGATGTGGTGAGGTAGGAGTGGCTTGGGGAATATCTTCGTTTGGTTCCCAATCAACTTTTTTGATCATCCAAGCACTTTGTGAGCCCGCACTCCTTTCCTTCATCCACGCAAGTATTTCTGCAAAAGAGAAGATACAAAACTCATCATGGTGTAATAACGTTTGCTCAAAAATAAGTAAGTACAATATAGAACATAAGCACATTTAGTTAATGAATACATAAGGTAGTCATGATCATATTTGAGCTAGTTGTGTCCTCATCATTTGGTGCATGAAGAGCAATCAAAACCCCTCCGTCATACCCAACCACAACAGCAAAACCTACACATTTTGTTAAAAGAATTTTAGTAGATAGCTAGCACATAAATCCATTTTCACATTTCATCATTTGTTCCATGGGGAAGTAGCATGTGTTCCTCTTCAATTACGTGACTTGTCTCCAACTCTACAATATAATGTGAATTCATAATAACATAAACCATGGTTTAGTCTGGTTGAAATGATCTTATTGTGCATGTCCAATTATTTGTGAGAAAATTAAGATTCCTATTTCTAATCATGCTCGTCAAGATTTAGATCTAGACAATGCTGGGATGGTCGGTAAGGAGTAAACATCCACACATGGTGGATGTTGAAGAGTAAGATTTAAACTGATTATACCTTTTTAATTGTAGCACACCTAACAGAGTGTTAACATCGTGTAGATGAAAAAGGCCTAAGAGAGACACAAGAAGTTCCAAAAAGCATATAACGGTGAAAATGACTTGCGACGGCATACAACAAACCAATTAATGAATGTTAGATATCTAATGAAGAATTTTGTGTCAAGGTTGGATATGGATAAGGGAGTTCTCATTAGGATTGTCACCAGGTCTCCAACACCAATACCCAAGCCCATATCTACACTATTTGGGAAGGGTATGGGTGACGAGGAATTACGGGTTTGTTTAGTTTGGTACCCTACCAAAATCTAGGTAAGGTTTGGCACTACCAAAGTTTTGGTAGTTTTGATAGGGTAGCATAGTAAATTTTGAGTGTTTGGATTGATGCTAATGAAGTGCCAAATTTTTGTGGGTTATTTTTTGTTTGGATTGGTACCTATGAAGGGTTACCAAATCTTTTGTGTTGTAGTTGCTAGAGGGAACTAATTTCGATTAAGCTTGCGTGGCCCTGCATCTACCATTGATTAGGTCACAATCCAAACGGTTAATGTTTAATGTTCCGGTTACCAAAATATTGGTATGGGCTAGTTTTGGTAGAAAACCAAAATGGTCTACACAAATGAGTTTTTGGTACGGGGAGGCCATAATTATTTTACGCACTTTACCCATTTTACCCATACCCATTACATGTATATATACTACTAGAAAACACTTTTTTACCAGCGGTCACAACACATTTTCACTAGCGGGCCAATTGGCCACCTGCAACCATAGACCAGTGAAAACAGACGATCTTCACAGGTGAGTCTTTACCCGGCTACAAAAATTGAATTTTACGAGCGGTTACGTTAGACCGACCGCCAGCAAAAAGAATTTTTGGCACAAAAAAATAAAACTTCATTACCTCCCAAATCAATTCACAAACTAGATGAATTAGCTGCTAATCCCACAATCACAAATTACATAAACTAGATGAATTTGCCTCTAATACCACAATCACAAATCCACAAATGAAACATCACATCCTCAAGCCACAACCATGAATTCCACATATCACATTAAATCACAAATCCACAAATCAACCGCAATGCACTCCTCGATGTCAGCATCAAACTCCTCCTGTCGGTGCGGAGGAGGAAGGTTAGGCGACCTCAGATCTGGTCAGGGAAGAGAATGAAGTAGGTTGCGGTCGACGTCGTCGAGCCACTGTCCTCGGCATTATTGACCTGTAGTCGTTGCTGGATCCAACACTTCCGAAGACTACCGCCACTGAATCCATAGCTCTTGATGTCGGCCATGGGTGGATCTGAAGCTCCTGATGCCCACCACCCCTAGATCTGCTAGCTAGGACTCCCCCTCCTCCACCATCGTCGCCCTCCCCTTCACCTCTGTGGACGAGCCCACCTCGTGTAGGGATTGAGGACAGAGGTGACCCTCCCCTTCGGTTGTGTGGATGAGCTTGCTGTTACAGGATCAAGTGGCCTTCCCATCATCCACCATCACCACCCTCCCCTTTACCTCCGCCACAATCGGATGCAGTGCCTCCCCCTCCTCCACCATCACCACCCTCCCCTTCACCTCCGTCACCACTGAGACCCGATGATTGTTGTCGTTGATGCCTATAGCCGTTGAGTTTGTGCGCCTCGGGCTAGGGACTAGGGTAGGGGTGTAGCCGGCACCGGAGTTGGGGACTGGAGGAAAGGCAGAGACTGGGCAGGTAATGTAGAGATAGAAGAGGCTGGGGGAGTGCAGATTTGATATTAGTGGTTTTTTTTCGGTGGTGCTCTTTAGGCGCCACCAGCGAAAATTGATTTTCCTTGGCTGTTACTTAAGAGGTCTACCTATAAAAATAGGCTAGCCAATGAAAATCGATTTTCACTTGCGGTTCGTGACCGGAATCCCTCCAATACATTTTTACTAGTGTTTGTTTTTTATTCCGCTAGTAAAAGTAAAAGGATGGTGTTATGAAAAATCATTTTTAATAGTGATAAAACTCGTACCAATTTTTTTAAACATGTGTTCAACTAAAAACTCGTCAAATTCAGTTGAATCTTGTAGGACTAATTTTACTATATAGAGAAATAACTTGGTGCAACTTTTGAGCCATTTATACATGTGGAACCCACGTATATGTTACTCATGGATATGGGTAAGCAAGTTCTACCCATATACAAGTTTTGTCCACTCAAACTTCAGCTTCTCACAAACCTAGCTATATGTGTAACTTATATTTTATATGATGAGTTAGCGATTAATTAAGTATAAATTAGTATACATTCATATAATAAACTAGTACATGTTGACATCATACATTAATTAGATACTCCTTATCTCTTTATTTAATATGATTAACTTAAAATTATTGTTTTTTCATAAAGTTATTGTTAAAATATATGTTATCATGTACTCCAGCTGAGCTCGTGAGCCTAACTGAGCTCAAGCCAAGCCGTGCTAGAAAGCTTGACAGTGAAATAAGCTTGGTCAAGCTCGTGTTGAGCTCGAGCTGCCATTCCGACGCGTTCAAGCTCGACTTGTTGATTGCCCTACTTTACATAGGCCAGTCATTATCAATTTATATTGGTAGAGCTAACACTCAGATCACACACATGAGATGATCACTGTTGATTACGTTGCATGCTAGCCTGGATGATTTGTTAGCACCGACGTATTGGAGGGCTAGAGTTGTAGTGTTAGCAGCCCCTGGCCAGGCTACCATGGGTTAGTCTAACATGTTAATTTTGTTTTACTTGGTCGGCACCAAGGTCCCAAGCATAACTGCCGAAGAAAACTTCCAATGCTAATAGTATAAACCAACATTGGTTGCTGAAACCGTTAATTAGCCCTATCTGATCAACGTACGGATCACTACAGGCTGTTCAACTAATTTATATCTTGTCAAAACCAGATTATATTGTTAGTGCCTGAGTATAGACTCCAACGTCATCGGACCAATAGTGAATGTTAAAAATATTAAAAATATTTTAGAATCTGGACAAACTTTACTATAACTGTATTTACTACATGAGTTATATCTTATTTTTTAATTATATGAAATTTTAATGGATTATCCGCCGATGAGTCCAGTCGGTTGCACGGGTCACCGGGCGATAGATCCACCCCTGCATCAGACGAAGTAGGATCAAGGTAATAAATAATGTTTGTAACGACCACAATAGCGCTGCTATAGCGGTAGCGGACCGAATATAGCGTGTTGGAATTTAGCGGTCGCTACAGCGTTTCGCGACCGCAATAGCAACCCGCTATAACGCTTCACGGCTGCTATAGCAAACTGTTATTGACTTTAGTGGACCGCTATAATGCTTAAACGAGGTTCTTCACATATGGATATGATAACTTAGTATCGCGCATCTTCTTTATCTTATATATTTATATGTTATTTCATATTTTTTATGTTATGAGATGATGGAGTAATTAAATATGCAGTCTAAATTCTAAATTTTAAATTTATAGTTGTTTTTTTATTCCGTTATTGGAACTTACCCCCGCAACGACATCCGCTATCTGCAATCCGTTATCCAGATATTAATATAGTACCAACCTGCTATAAGCTTCTCCCTCCGTTTCATAATATAAATTGTTTGACTTTTTTCTAGTTAAACTTCTCTAAGTTTGATCAAGTTCATGAAAAATATATTAGTATTTTCAACCCAAACCAAATATATTATCAAAATATATTCAATGTTAGATTAAATGAAACTAATTTAATATTTTAGATGTTACTAATTTTTTCTATAAATTTAATTAAACTTAATAAAATTTAACTAGGAAAAAATCAAATGATTTGTAATATGAACCAGATATAGTATTTATTATTAGCTTGAGTAGGAGATTCTTTTTATCTAAATTTATAGTTGTTTTTTTATTCCGTTATTGGAACTTACCCCCGCAACGACATCCGCTATCTGCAATCCGTTATCCAGATATTAATATAGTACCAACCTGCTATAAGCTTCTCCCTCCGTTTCATAATATAAATTGTTTGACTTTTTTCTAGTTAAACTTCTCTAAGTTTGATCAAGTTCATGAAAAATATATTAGTATTTTCAACCCAAACCAAATATATTATCAAAATATATTCAATGTTAGATTAAATGAAACTAATTTAATATTTTAGATGTTACTAATTTTTTCTATAAATTTAATTAAACTTAATAAAATTTAACTAGGAAAAAATCAAATGATTTGTAATATGAACCAGATATAGTATTTATTATTAGCTTGAGTAGGAGCGATGAAGAAAGTCCCCTCGGCGGCTACAGTGGTGGCTCACTTTTATAGGTCAGGGAGAAAAACGAAAATGATTTCATGTCTTCAGGATTTTATCCTATCACATACGGAACTATGTCTCCCTCCCATCTTTGAGTGATGGGACTGTTGCTAAATATACACCTTGAGTCCTCTAGTGAGCTGCAAGCCACCAATTTGGCCCAGTGACAGTAGATTGCTAAACATCGACTACTACGATTTTTTTTCTGAGGAATTAATATCCGGGTTCGAGTTGAACCTTGTTCACAACGATATTTTATTTGTAACCACACGAAATTATTAATAGGTGACGTAATATGTTAATAGTGTACTACCTTCTTTTTAAAATTAATGTACGTACCGTTAACTTTTTCTAACAATGTTTAACCACTTATATTATTCAAAAATTTAATTTAAGTATATAAAGTATAAGTTAAGGCTATATTTTATTTGATAATAAAATAAGTCACAACAAAATAAATAATGTTTATACAGTTTTCTTAATAATATAAATGGTCAAATATTTTGTAATGTAAAAATAAATAGCGTTATATATGTTGAAATTAAGGGAATAGTTGGCTTAACCAAACATGCTATCAATAGAAGGATCTGCAAATGAGTTGAAAACCGCTTAAATGGTTTTCGACTTACGGATGGTCTGAATCGGTAGAACTAGATGACATTTAAAGGCCTAGTTGGCTTGGAGGAATTTTGAAAGAACTGAACCTTTTTTCTATGAAAATCCGATAAAATTTTTATATCTTTCAATCGATTTTCGATTATTCAGCGAGAGCCGATTTTCAATCACTTTGTGTTTGTAAACCATTAGAAAGAAATCGGGTCTCTTTCAAAGGGATATTCTTTCAAAGCATAAAAGTCAAGAGGGCATTTCTAACAAAAGTCTGAACTTGCGGTGACGCAATTCAGGGCCCGAGGGTTGGCGACGGAGACGAGACGGAGCCCACCTTGGTGAAGCCGTGGCCAAAGGCCGGTATCGTTCGATATGATAGGCAACGAAATGAAGCAATTCTTTAAAATACTACAGTACTGTTTCTCTTGTTCTGAAACGAGAATCTGTGTTCCAGAAAGCTCCATTAACGAATAGTGCACGTGTCGACTCGAGATTTGGGCTCTACCTTTCCCAAGCAAACGTGGCAATCTTCCACGGACGACTCATCGCCTCCCTTTACACCGAACTCACCAAGACAGACACTAGCAGCGCCCCACGTAGCCCCCTTGCACCCCGCCACGCGTCCCTGATGGCTGATTCGAAGCTTCCACAGCCCCTGCTTATTTAAGCCCGTACTCCGTGGAGGCGTGTATCTGCAATCTCCCGCTCATTCAATCCATCAACACAGGCATTCCAAGCAGAGGCGCTTGTAGAGCTCGGCAAGCAAGCGGCGAGGAGGAGGCCTTCGGTTTCGTGAGGCGGCGGCAGCGAGGAGATGGCTTACGTGCCGGTGTGCGTGCAGTGCGGGACGCACAGCAACCCGTGCAGGTGCAAGGTGCTCGGCCCGACGCTGGGTTTCGTGGCGTTCGTGGTGGCCGGCGTCGTGGAGTGGCCTCTCGGGGCGTTCGTGTACCTGTTCCGCCACCGCAAGGGTCGCCGCATCATGGGGCACCCAGCCAACGTCGTCTACCCGCGGATCACCAGCGCGATCCCCATCTAATCGACCCGGCGTCCGCTGAAAAGGAGAAAAAAAAAATCTAGTTGACCGGCGCGATCGATACATAGCCGGGCGGTGGGAATGTGCCGTAATTAAATGCGTGTTTATGTTTTATAACGTTTTCGACATGTTCAATAAAAACCCTGGTTCATGCTGTAACTTATAAGCATCGACGTGGATGTATGTGTGTGTACGTAATATTTCTCATCAATGTAAATGGTTATTCCAGCATGGCTACTCAGATGCAGAGAGTTCGTGACTTCGTGGGGACAAGTGTTGTGCTTATACTTGTGTGTTGAAGAATTAGTTGTGGCATATGGGCTTGTTTCTGCTATAGTGCATATGACCTACGTTGAGCGTGAAAGCCCAACAAATCAGCACAATGAGGCTGCCATATGGCCCAAAATCATTGACCAGCGCACGGCCGGCCTACCGGTAAGCAGAATCAACTGCTAAAACGACCGCGCCGGGAGGGAGAGAGAGCGGAGAGCCCCGAAGCTGCCGTCCTTGGCGAGGCGGAGGGAAGGATGGAGAGGGTGGCCGCGGTGGGCGGTCGAGCGGCGGGAGCGACAAGGACGAGAAAAAAAATCTACACAGACGTTGAGCATCTTCAGCAGAGCATCTAAACTAAGCTCCAAGGTGATGGAAGAAAAATCGAGATCCAGTAGATCCCTATTAAAGTCTTTTAAATAGGAAGGGTCCAAATCCCTCTACACTAGCCCCCATCTCTTTTTATTTAGCGCGGGTGAAAAATTCCTAGTGTGTGCTTCTCGTCGTTCTTGCGTCCTCACTACGCAGCTACTGCACTTCTCCTTTATCATGCCGCCGACTATCGTTTGACCATCTATGTTTGTTACTTTTTAAATTATATAATGCTTGTGAACTTGCATATGTGTGTGGTTGTGGAAATTGAATTTTATTATGCATTTTGCAATGTTGAAAATTTTGAATTTAAATTTGAATTGTGGTCTTCAAAATTGTAAATTTGAATATGGTTGAATTCTAATTGTTTGAAATATCTATGTTTGAATTATTCTGGTGTTAAACTATGTATAAGTATAGTGTATATACTAAAATAGAAGAGAAAGAGAAATAGGGCTAGAGAAATGGGGGTTATTGCTGAAGTTTAAGTCATTTTTTGGATCCTTCGAAGATGGAGGCAGCAACATTAGGCCTTCACGGGCTTTACCATATGAGCTATTACGGGAGATACTGATATATCTAAATCAACAATAGTTAGTCTAGCTCAACGAATCATACTCCCTCAGTTCCTTTACCATTGACACCGTTGACCTGACCACTTATAATTTTTAAATAATTATAGAGAATTATATTATAATAAACGAAAGTTTAATGTTTATGTATGGTATGCAATACACTTAGATAATTTTACATTTATTTAAGTATATATATATTAAAAAAAGATGAATGCTTAAAATTAAATATAAATAGTGCTTGGTGATAAATATAAAGGAAAAGATAGAGTTCCTAATAAATCTAAGGGTGCTTGAGCAAACATTAAGGATACAAGTGTATACCATGTCTCATGCTATTGAGAATTGGGCTCGGCATGTGGACTTGCTTCTGCAACATTAGGTAGCAGGGTGGAACTACAGTACAATTATCGGGGTTATCCGACGCTGATATTTGGAGTTCATGGCTATATTATTTAGAAAACTAAGATGATGATAGATTTAAGCAAGATTAGTGTATTCTGACCTTAATGATACCGAGGAACTAATTCTTTTTAGCTCCGTCCAATTAGGTGGATTATCGTTGATCCCAAAAGACCTAATAAATCAACACAATAAGGAAACCATAGGTGCGAAAACCATTGCCAGATGTATAGTTTATTTAGATTGTTGCTAATTCATGAGGCATGAACAATGTTTTAGATGTCCAATGACTATATAATCTTGAATGTCATATACAATCGTCTGTAGTCCCATTAATGATCTAGTTTTATACTCCATTTGTTTCATATTTTAAGTATATCAATGTATAAAATATGGTATACCATGTGTCATTGGGAAACACTAGTAGTACTAGTTAATCCTGTAAAATACCTCCAGTTTTATGGAAAGGATACCCCAAATTATAGATCACATTCTGATCACATACGGAAACCAAGATCTACTTCAGGAGAGCTGTAAAAGAGGTGGATAAACCTAGATGGCAAACATGGCTTGACTCTTTATTGTAATCATACGTATAATAAATATTTTGTATATATTTTACTTTTTATTATATTAACACATTAGGAGAAAAAAAGTAGGATATGTGTGTCCATCTCCATTACGAGTACGACTGAAATACCTGACCGCCGTATGGAGCTTTCCATGCCAAATCGTATATAGATGTACATGCATCCGGTTCCTATTGTTCACATGAACCGTAAACAAACCGAATGTGTATATATATCCACACGTACTACATCGATACAAAATCGAGTCTACCTCGCTGGCTCGCTCGATCGTGGTGCGTCACGTACTCGATATGGATATGGAGATGGAGATCGAACGGCACCAAATTCTTCCCGACGATCTTGTCCTCGAGATCATCGCGAGAAGCAGTCCTGCTACGATCATCCGCTGCGGTGCCATCTCAAAACCCCTACGCCGCCGTATCCTCTAGAAAAATATAAGGGATTCACTAGAAAACTGTCGCAAGTTTTTTATCTCCAAATCTTTTAGATTTGTAACCATCGGATCGTCTCAAGATTTGTACATGAAAAGAAAAAAATGCTAGAAAGAAATTTTCACACGTGTCATGCGTAAAATCTCAGTGCTATCTAACCAAAACATTGTTGAATACAAGTTTTAATAAGTTATATCGCAGTTACAGTGTAATTACGGTGTAGTTATACTGCAGTTACAGTGCAGCTATAGTGTAGTTACAATGCAATTATAGTGTAATTACGGTGCGGTTATAGTATAGTTACATTGTAGTTATAATGTAATTACACTTCAATTATACTATAGTTACATCTGAGAGTTTTTGACCCGATACTCCCAAAATATAATTGTTGTATTCTGGTGTATTATATGAACACTCTTATAGGTATATATAAGAGTACATAGGAGATAAGATTTACAGTACAATACAAGTAAGAGTGATTTATCTCTAGGATTCTATCTCTAGGATTCTATTTTATCTCTAGGATTCATCTCTATGATTATATCTTATCTCTATATTTGTATTTGACTCTTATCTCTAACTAACATATATGTACTTCTAACATTCCCTCTCAGTCATAACGGGAGCGAAACGAACGATTGCGACTGGATTAAATCCTCTATTTCTTCATCTTTTTCGACTCACCATCATCGATTGCATCTCTGATGGACGGTCCTCCACCTGCTGCCTACGTCCCCTTCGATGTCGTCCCTTGATTCTCCTCTATTCCCTCCCGCAGTCATAGCGGGAGTGTCATGCACGATAGCGAGGACACAGATGCTTTGACTGGAGTTGTCGTAGATGATTTTTGTTGTAAACGTTTATCGATGTAGCTGATCATGTAGTAGTTGTAGTCGTGATAGTCATGTTAGTTGGTGTAGTCACAAATAGCCGAAGGCGAAAAAAATATTTACGCTATAGTGTGAAGACAGAACTACAATTATTAGCATCTTACACCTTGTAGATATCAGAGAATACCGTTGGAGATGGGGCGTCGTTGGTGATGAGGCCACCACTTTGGTTGGTCTTTCTGCGCCGCAGAGCAGTCATCACAACTGTGATGCCGAGTTGATACAGTCGTTGTCGTTGTAGATGACGTGATTGATACCATCATCGGTGATACGGTTGTTACCGTCATAGAGGATACGGTCGATATCATCGATGAAACGTCTTGCAGATAAATCTATCAGTATAAGTCGGCTACGGCGTGTTGATGAAGATCACCGGTGATGTAGTGTCGGCGATGACAATTGTTGTAGTCGTACAGCTGATGAGGTTGCTGATGCAGACGTGCAGTGCGTCGATGTAGACTTTGATCAATCAGCACGGTGGCAGTTGTCTTCGAGACGGCCAATGCATCGGCTGGTAGGCATGGCCACCGCCTTGTGCTGCTTCGCGGGTTTAGTCGATGCGGCCGGATGGCCTGGAACCTCCATGCATCATGCACGTGGCCTCTTGTAGATTGGTTGGTGATTGATGATTGTGCTTGGTGTAGATTGAAACTCCTGGTGGCTCGTGCTTCAATGTCTCGATGGCTTGCACGTACATGGCCGTGGACGAACATACGTCTCCTGTGAGCTCTTGGCGGTGGTGGCAGGGTTGAGGGCGGGTCGCCGCGCGCCCGTCGCTATTACTACTGCTGATCTGATCGGGAGGATTCGCAGGTTCTATATGTGACTAAAAAGAACTGATCTACTGATATTTGCTAAAGGAAGGATTGGTCGGACCTCGTAACGTGGAAAAATCTAATTTATTGTATTACAGTGTATTACATGGAATCACTTATAGGGTATATATAGGAGTACCTAGGAGATAGAGATTTAGAGTACTTATATTAATATAAGTAAGAGTAGATTTATCTATAGAATTCTATTTTTAGAACTCTATTTTATCTCTAGAATTCTATTTTTAGAATTTGTATCTTATATCTATATTTGTATTTAACTTATCTCTCTATACTTCTAACACCTTGCTCCGTCGCGTCCGCTTTGTTGATGCTGGAGACCACGCTGGCAATTCCCGATGCCGATTCATCCCATCTCTCCTTCTCGGCTTGTACTGCCGAGCAAAAGACCTGTGTAGCCCGCTGGCTTTGGTGCCACCTAACATAGCCGGCGCCGCGAGCATTGCCACATCGTTGGCCCTCGTCTCGCCTGCGACACCGGTCAACCATGGCGCCAACCACAGCGCGTGCGTCTTTGGTCCCTACTTGGCCATGTCATCGTGCAGGTTCCTCATAGTCCTCCGCCGGCGGTGTAGGATCATCGGCCACCAAGAATATCTCCACAGCGAGCTCACCGTGTGCAACTCCGTGTCAGGCGAGCGTTGGGTGCTCCCGCCCCACTAGGTGTCCGACGAGACCGACGTCCTCCTCTACGTCAACCACAACGACCAGGCGGTTGGAACCCACTCGTTCAAGCTGCTCGCCGCGCGGCTGCCAGTAAGCTAGCCCTCCCAGGACGCTCATCTTCCAAGTCTTCTCCGACGAGCGCGAGTGGCGCCCTCCCCTTGCCTGCCCCATCTCCCGGATCTGCAAATTCGATGGCGACTCCAATGTCGTCGTCCTGCGTGGCGCCGTCCACTGGCTGTGCTCTGTGCTACGAATACTCGGGTTACAACATCCTCAGCCTCAGGTGGAAGCGACGCGACGACGACGCGGAGCCGAAGGCGTCACTAGTGAACCTCCCGGAGTCGTGCGAATCTGGGATGCACAACATGTGCCTCGCGCTATCGCCGACCGCGGCAGCGGATGACGGCACGAGCCACGCAGCATTGCTGAGCGTGGTCGCCACGGATGCGACCGCATTCTCGTGTGGGTCCGCAGACTCCGCACCACTGCACGAGGGAGGTCACGCCGCTGGGAGCTGCGCCACGTTATCCGCGAGGATAGCATCAGGCGGCCAATGGATTTTCGCGACGGATGGTTGAGAGGAACGTGGCTGGTGCGGTTCTGCGAGGCGAGTGGCTCCCTCGTTTTGGAGGAGGACGACGGCCCTCTGCTGCTCGACCTACAACGCAGGCGTTGAATAAGCTCGAGACGGTTGGTTGGGACTCGTGCTAGCTGCCTTGACCGAGTTACTCCCTCTGTCGTTGACTTTTTTTTAAATCAAACTTTATTAAATTTGATCAAATTATAGAAAAAAATAAGAGCATCTAAACTATCAAATTAGTTTCATTTAATCTAATATTAAATATACTTTAACAATATGTTTGTTTTGGGTTAAAAATATTAATATATTTTTATATAAATTTAGTTAAACTTAGATAAATTTAATTATGAAAAAAGTCGAACTATTCCTACATGCTGTTCGTTATGAAAACTTTCTTATTCTTGTTTTGCTTTTAAATTCATTCATGTATGGGACGGTTTCGATTTCTATCTATTCAAATGCCAGTTGCTGATCTTTTTTCACTGTTTTACTTTCAGTGAAAACGCATTTGTTAGCGTTGTTTTCCATGTGTTTGATCGCTATCTGGTATAATGCCGTACCTATGTTTTAATATGTGAACGAATTGGCGGCTAATGTCACATATGACACAGGGACGAGTCAAGATATAGAGAAGGCATAATTTGGATTGAGATCCCAACTAGTATCATATACGAGTGACGGCGAGTTGGCAACTGTTCAGAGCAGCACATATATTCAGACTTTCATATTATTGTTCCTTAACGTCTGAATAAAAGTTCACATTGATACAGTGGCTTTTCAAATGGTGGCCTCGACCAATTTAGGAGGAATCAACAAGTTCGCCACAGATTCCTTCTTACGGATGACTCCATTTTTATCATCCGGGCCTAGTGCCTTCTCCCGGAGCTTCTCCAGCTTCTCCCTTACTTTCCTCTTGTTCTCTTGCCTGGAGGTTCTTGCTTCTGCTGGACCAGCCACCAGAAGCGTTGCTATGAACGCATACGACATGTATGACAGTGCATCTCTACGGGAAAAACTGCTTGTTAGCCTTGCTTCCCGTACAGTGGTTGCCTGCAGGAACAAATTGCTAATTAACAGGGGAGCGGTTTATGCCAGAAGAACTGAAGAATCCACATAACACGATAATTTAGATTAAAAGAAGCAGAGGAGTTTAGCTTCAAGAGGTCACTATTTCTGAAGATATGGAAGACAATGTTAATCAAATATGCCTACATAACCAAAGATTGACATACATGATACATGGACATATCAAAAATCCAATTGCTGGTTTGTTTTGTTAGTATGAATAGTCTCTATGATGGAGGATTTCGTTATCAAACTTGGATCGAATCATCCATGTATGAACTATCCAACTTTCATCTATTAATTAATTTTCACCACCAAGGGGATGGACATATATAGTAGAATAACTGAATAAGCATAGATGTAGTGCAATACACACATAAAAAAAAAAGTTAAATCTGTCAGCCTATCACATCCTATTCCTTGCCTAGATATTCAAATACAGCAGAGCTGATTTTGCACATAACAATCCATTCAACACCTGAATGTTCTGAATCAATCTAATAAAACATATTGTATGCACCTACAGCTTTGACATATTTTTCTAGAAAAAAAATAAAAGCTTTTGACATGTTTGTAGGCACCAAAGTACTGCTTAAAAATCCAAGAAATGACAAGAGAAACTGGTCATCAATTGGTGATGAAACATAGCAGGCATAGCATTTTTCAATATAAAATCACTGAACCACCCGGCTCTACTTCTGATTAGTACTATTTCTTTTCTCGAACGCACAAAAGGATAGCACATCAATACATTAGAAAGAAAATAGTTTTTGTTACACAATGCAATCAGCCAGACCGGCTTATGCCAAGGGAAGGGAGAAAAAACAAACAGAGCTAAAACTAGGAAACTCCTACGGCGGCTAAACACAACTCCATACGGTGGGAAGGGCAGATCCACGCTACACTCCCAAGAAATCTCCCAAAGCGGCAACGCCAGCTAAAGACCACAGATGGCCCTCCGAGAGAGTGGACTCCAGAACCACCGAGACCGAAGAGAGCACAGAGTCAAAAACCCTGGAGTTCCGTTCCTTCCACAGCTGCCAAGAGACCAAGAGTACCAGGGAGTCGAAGCCGACACAGAGATGCTCAGGTAAGCAGACCCTGGAGGATGGCCACCAGTCCTAGAGCCGACTGCCAGGGGGGAGGGTAGCCCAGCCAGGAGACGACAGCACACGGAGCCAGACCTGCCGAGCGAACACACAGTCGAGGAGGATGTGGTTCGTCGTCTCAAGATCCTGAGCGCAAAAGGGACAGGTCGAGTGGCTATCGATGCCATGCTTCTGGAGGAGATCGGCTGTCAACAGCACTGCTGAAATGCAAACCAAAGGAAGAACTTGCATTTAGCAGGACCCTTCGTGTGCCAGAGAAGATCGGCACAGGCAAAGGAGTGCTGGCCATAGAAGAACGCCTGGTACGCCGAACACGCCGAGTAGCGCTGGTCACTCGTCCAACACCAAACAAGATGATCCCCGACGCTCGGCGAGAGCTGTATGTGAAGCACCACATCCCAAACAAGCAGAAATTGGGAGATGATCGGGATAGTGAGGGTGCCGCAGATGTCATGTCACACCCTGGAGTTCCCCTTTTCTCTAAATCCATAAAATAAATTGCCTAAAAGAAATTGCCTATTTAACCTAGAGCAAATTCTAATTAAAAAGTGTATTAAATTAATTGGAATTGGCAAGGTGGATTTTTCTGGAGTTCCCCTTGTTAAAATACACTAACAGGATTTTTATTGGAATTTTTTAGATCTTTGAAAATAATTTTAAACATTTAAAAACCCCCACATCAATATTTAAATCCCCTAATTCCCCTTTTTCTTTTTCTTCCTTTTTCCCTTCTTTTTCTTTCTCTTCTGGGCCGCCGGCCCATTTTCTCTTCCGGCCTCCTTTTCCCTCCCCGCCGGCCCACCCCTCTCCCGGGCCGCCCTCTCTCTCTCTTCCTCCCTGGGCCGCCGACCTCCTTCCCCCTCTTGGGCCGGCCTGCACCCGGCCGCACCACCCCCCCACTCTCCCTCTCCCCTGGGCCGCCGCCCCTTCCTCCTCCTAGGCTAGCCCGTGGCCGCTGCCGTGCCCGCGCCAAAATCTGCGCCGCCTCCCTCCCGTGCCCGGGCCGCTGACAGGCGGGGCCCACCTGTCAGGCCCGTCTCCTACGGCGCCGCAACCGCCGCCGCTGTATCCGCCGCCCGCAACCGCCGCCTCCGCCCTACGCGCCGCCCGGCCTCTATAAGAGCTGCGCCGCCGCCCCTCCCCGCTCCCCTTTCCGCTGCTCGCCGCCGCCGCACACCGCTCGCCCGCGCCGGTCTCGGTCGCGCCGCTCGGCCGCCGCCGCGCCACCGCGTTTCGTCGCACGCGCCACCGCCACGCATGCCCGTACGGCCGCCGCCGCCGCGCTCGTGCCGCCGCTGACGTCAGCCCTAGCCCACTGACGTCAACCCTAGGGGATTTATTGCGCAATAAAATAATTTAGGATTTTTCTGTTTTAGTTAAAAGTACAGTTAAACTTCTAAAATTCATAACTAATTCATCCGGACTCCGTTTGAGTCCGTTCAAGTCTTAGAAAATTCATAAAAATGTCTAGAATCCATTAAAAATAGTTTTGTTTCCTGTTTCAGTAGTCTTATAGTCTGTTTTGCTTGTGTGCTTTGTTTATCGTGTAGAATCCGATAGTTCCGACGCTCCGGAATATTTCGAAGTGGTTGCCGAGGTTCCATCTACGCTAGAGCAAGGCAAGTCATACTCTTTATTTGATCATATTGTACCTACTTTGCAAGTATCTGTTTTATTCTTAAATACTGCATTGTTTTATACCGTACTTAGCCATTTAATTCCGATTACCTTGTACTTTTGATAGCTTGGGAATCAATATGATTAGTTGCTAGGTTAGGACATGCTTAGCCCTGCTTAGAAACATTAGCACATTAATGGGATAATTAATGTTTCACTTATATCTCAATGATGGCTATTTAATGGTAACTCACGATGGTCAATCATGATTGATAAATTAATTAACTGGTCCAACTAAAACCTGATAAATAGTGGGTTGTGAGTACATGGTTTTGATGGTCATACTCATGACAATTAAGGACAGGTTCGCGGGAAACCCTGGAAGAATTACCGTACTTTCCACAGGCTAGCATGGGTAATAGCTGGGCTCGTAGTGTAGCTTTTCTTAGCCGACGCATCCAGGAAAGGGTGAGCGTGATTGGGTTGGGTCGGCGGGGGCTTTACCCGTTGATCGGCTGCCGGATTCACTTAGGCACGAGAGGGGGCTGCCTGCCTTGGGATTAAAGGTGGGGGTGAAACCTGAGGTGTGGTGCGCTTGGTTAACGAGGGTTAAGCGAATGGTCCTGTCACAGTTTCCTTTCCGGTATATCGTGGTGGTATGCTGGCACACGGTAACGAGTTGTGGGACTGTGTCTTGTGGGTACAGTTGTACACCTCTTATCAGAGTAAAACTATTTGAATAGCCGTGCCCGCGGTTATGGGCGATCAACCAGCTTCGCCGTGATTAGTCATAACCTTAATAACTTGGCCTAATGGAACTGGTTTAGTTCAGGTGGAATGGTTTGGGCCTGTTGCAACGTGGTGTAGCGTTGGACAGTGATTTTTAATATTGCTTAATTTACTCAACTGTTTTACCGCTTTCAACTTCTGTTTTTAAATGCCAGAATTATGCAAATCAGCCTTTTAGCCTTTCATTGGAATTACTTGCATCATTTTCTTCTATTCCGGTATGACTTGTTGAGTACAGTGGGTAGTACTCAGTCTTGCTTCATTTTTCCCCCACACCAGAGTTGGGAGTATGTGACCGAGGATGGTTTCTCGGAGGAGTAGGCTTGCTGTTACCGTCAAGGATGCCCGTGGATTGGAGTCGTCACGCTACGAGCGTCTAGTTATTTAGTTTAGCTTGTTTACCTTTTCCGCTGCATTTATGTAAGATATTTTTATGGTGTTTGTAAGACGTGGATCTGTGTATCGACTTTGTCGTTTGTGTACCCTGGCTGGTCCTGGACAGGGGATTTTAAATACACATTCTGCTTGGAATTCGGGTTAGCGAATCTCTGGGCGTGACATGTCAGAAACCCAGGAATTGTTCACCAGGCCAGAAGCAACCGTGCGCGAACTACAGAGGCGCTGAGGCACGACGAAGAGGAGATCTGGAGCCAAGGAGGCCACCGAGCGGCCGCCGATCCATTGGTCCGACCAGAAGAGCATTGACTCACCATCTCCCGGAACGAAGAAGGTGGACGCCTCGAGCATGTCGGAGACAGTCCGCTCGACTGGGGCCTTTTTGGGATGCCCTGAGCGCTGAAGCCAGAGCCAGCGAACACGCAGGGCAAACCCTGCCATCCTGAGGTCAGGAATTCCAGACCACCGAAAGCTTTGGGGCTACAGACGTTCGTCCAGGACACCCGGCACTACCCCCCATGAGCCGAGTCCGTACCCATCCACAGGAAGACGCGACGCTTCTTGTCAATGGCCTTAATAACCCGACTGGAAGGTCGATCGCCATAGACACATGGACCGGAATGGAGAAGAGAACAGACTGGACTAGCACAGAGCGACCGACTAGAGTGGTGAGTCGTCCCTTCCATGGTGGAAGTCGATGGGAGACTTTATCCACAAGCGGTTGCAGAGCCGCCTTCGGCAACTTGCGAACGGATAGCGGAATGCCGAGGTAGGTGCAAGGAAAATCAGAAAGCGAGCAGGGAAAGCAGGACTGAACTAGCTCCAAGTCCTCAGCCGAGCAACGAATCAGAGTAACCAAGCATTTGGCAAAGTTGGTGCGCAGCCCGGACGCTGCACCAAAGATAGAAAGGATGCCCTGAATGAACTCAAGATCCTGTCGAACCAGGGAGAGGAAGAGAACTAGGTCATCAGCGTAGAGAGAGGCGCGGTGTCGCAAGGCACGATCGTTGAGCGGAAGGAACCCGCCTGAGTCGGAGGCTTTGCGAAGCATCACATTGAGCACATCCATAACCGGAATGAAGAGCATGGGAGATAGAGGATCTCCTTGCCGAAGACCCCTCCGGTGAGGGAAGCGTGGACCAGGCACCCCATTGATCAGCACTTGGGAAGAGGAGGCGCTAAGGATGAGGGAAATCCAATCACGCCAGCGCTGACTAAACCCAAGGTGGGCAAGCACCTCAAGTAAGAACGGCTAGCTGACCATGTCAAAGGCCTTCACGATGTCCAACTTGAGAAGGAGGCGGGGAGTGCACCTGGCATGGAGAACCCTTGCCGCGAGCTGGCCAAGGCGAAAGTTGTCGAGAAGGGATCGGCCTCTGACGAAGGCACTCTGATTGGCCGCCACAAGCCGATCAAGGTGAGGAGAAAGACGGGAGGCCAGGATCTTGGAGAACAACTTCCCAAAGCTGTGGATGAGGCTAATCGGTCGGAAATCCTTGACATCAATGACCTCATCCTTCTTTGGCAGAAGGGAGACAAGGGCATCATTGAGGGAGGAGAAATCCCGGCCGTTAGTTAGAAAGTGGGAGTTAACAGCCGCCAAGACCTCCGACTTGATCACCGACCAACAAGTCTTAAAGAACTGACCCGTAAAACCATCAGGACCGTGCGCCTTGTCTGAAGGCAAAGACTTGATCACCGCCCACACCTCCTCCTCCGAGAAGGGGTCATCCAAACCCCCCAAGCTACGCAGTGCAGAGGCCTAGGGAGTGGAGATCAAGAGCGAGATCACGCTCAACGCACGTCCCCATGATAGTGCCAAAGTGAGAAAAGACGAGCTCCTGAAGCTCATCATGCGAGACGGCAAGCTGGTTCCCGTCCCGAAGGTGCGTGATGAAGTTCTTCCGCCTTCAGGCTCTAGCGAGCAGGTGGAAGAGCTTGGAGTCAGCATCACCCTCCTTGAGCCAAATCAGGCGCAAACACTGTCGTGCGATGGTACGCTCAAGCGAGGCAAGCTCGAGGCACTTCAGCTTCAAGTCTCGCCACAACCAGGTCTCCAAGGGGGAGAGAGACCGGCTCTCTTGCGCGACATCAAGTCGGAAGATGAGCTTCTTTGCCATCTGAAGCTGGAGGCTGACGTGCCGACATGACGGTCACTCCAGCTCTACAAGCGCTTAGCCGTGTTGGCGAAACACCAGGCAAGCGCGGGAAGAGAGGGGAGGTGGCCGGAGTTGCCAGGCGTCCTGCACGACTTGAAGGAAGCCATCGAACTTGGGCCAAAAGGCCTCAAACCGAAAGCGGTGCGCTCTCGTTGACTCAACGCAGGAATAGAGGAGAGCACAGTGATTGGAGGCGACAGAGGATGCCACTTGAAGCAGACAAGAGGGGAAAAGCTCCTCCCAATCCGCGGTGAAGAAAACGCGGTCGAGCTTGACGAGCGTAGGAGAGTCACGCTCGTTCCTCCAATTGAAGCGACGGCCGTGGAGGGGCAACTCCCGGAGAGGAGGGACGCCGCGGCGGGGGCATGACCACCGGGGAGGCCACGCGCTCCGGCGGGGGCAGCGGGGGCCGCTGTGCGACGTCGAGATAGGAAGGCGAGAGGGAGAGGGAAACGTTGCCGGAACATGGATGGCGACGACGCCGCGTCGCTGGAAGACGCCGGAGCCGCCGGACCAGGGACGGCAACCACAGAGCGGAGGGACATGGCGGTGGCCACCGGAACCGGAGACAGTATGGAATATGAGAGCCATTCAGAACTACATGCTAGTACCATGACAAGCCAAACAAATCTGACAAGTATCAGTTGTTGTTCATGTTCATCTAATTTTCTTAGTACTATTTCCGAAGTGAAGCGTGTTCATCTGGCATTCTTGTGCATATAAAACCTGCAGTTGATTCTTGCAAGTTGCATTAATACAAAGTACTTCTGCAAGCAGCAGCAGCTCATCCAGGCCCCAGCACATACAGGGGAGATCTATCTTTCCATCCTCGTGAGAGATGATCTCCAGTCCCCTGTCTCCCCAATCTATCAACCTATCCTGCTCGTTCTAGGCCTCTAGCTAATAAAAAAAACATTTCGTGGTTCAGCTCATGCATATTGGATCCCAGCATCCCACGATGTTATTCCGGAGAACGGAAGTAGTTCATCCCAAAAGAAACAGTGGAAACTGGAAAGGGAATTTCAGAGATCCGGGACAACGTAGCAAAGCCAAGATACTCTCGGTACCTGGTTGTGCTTGCAGCAAGCCACAGTCATCATCCGTGGCCTTCTGCCAGCGCAGCCATTTCTCACCGTCGCCGGTAGGCCGAGGATTGGAGGGGGAAGCTGCAGAGACGTGATTACCATTATTGTGGCTAGTTGGGAGGCTGGGAAGGTGGCGCTGGTGGAGTGTGCTAGTGCCGTAGAAGACAAGTTCTACACTGCTACCCGACTACTCGTTTTCTTCACACTTCTGCATAGTTCCACTTGTGGACAAAACCACTAGGAAACGGAAGCACGAAAGTATTGTTTGGACTTTTGGGAGAGTGGATTTTAAGGATGTTTACTTGTTATTTTTCATGTCATTTAAATAACTATAGGAAAATTTGATTTTTTTAAAAAAATATTAACGTGTGATATATCCATTCCCAAGTTGAAATTTAACTTTTACAAGCTGGAAAAATTAAACTACAACTAGTTAAATTAAAATTTGTTTTTTTATATGTAGAAATTAAATTTGACCTTGCATATTTATAAAGTGGTCTATCACATATTAATCTATCTTATTAATTTTAAAAAAAAATCATAACGATTTAAGTGATATATAACAGCAAGTAAATGTTAGTAAATGTTACCTCGATAGTTTATAATAGTTTCTCACTATTGGAGCCTTCCACCAGGAGCAAGGATGAAGTACTCTAATTTTGCTTGGATCTACGAACGCTAGTAAATTTTATTTTGGATCACTTTTTATTATCGATATTTTGTTTTACCACTCTTTAACCGATATTTTCACTTTTAGATCTGTTAATCTTACCTTCATCACTTTTTTTACCACTGTTAACTCTTTTATCCATTTTCATCCAACTTATCATATACCACAGAAATGATCTACATATAACTATAGGAGATCATTGACAAGTAGAAACCAATATAATTGAAATAGTTCATATGCTTAATAAGAGAGAGTTGGGGTTGTCCAAAATATAATAAAGATAATATGACCCGGTTCAAACTAAAACCATCGGTTAAAGAGTGGTACAAAGCAAACTTTGGTAATACTAGGTGATCCAAAGTAAATATACTCTTAAAAAATACAAAAATACAAGTAAATATCTTAGATAGTCCCAGGCTAATGCTGATTTTATTCAGATCGGCGTACTATATTCCAAACTTAGGCCGAAAACAGCCCACTGGCCTTAATGGGCCGAAACTGCACCAGGCTTTAAACTAGCAGGCAGCAGCCGCCTGATGCTGTCAAATGTTAACAAGTAGCACCGTCGATTTTTTTTATTTTTAATTTTATTTATTAAAACATTTAAAAAATAATGTTTTATTTGAAAAATTTACAGCACTCGTCCCCTATCACTCTTCGGAGGGCGATTTTTAAAAATCACCCTCCCATAAGACGATTTTGCTGATGTGGCAGACGACTATTGGCCCTCTCCTCACGGTAGCCACTGAGGGAGGGGAAATTTGGAAATTTGCAGGTAGCCCCCTTGCTGCTTTTCGGGAGGTGATTTTTACTTTACGGGGGACCTCCTGCAAAAAGGCGATAAGGGCGGCTTGGCATTTTTGCAGGCGATCCCGCACAGTAGAAAATTACCCTCCCAGAGGACTGCAAGGGAGCCGTTTGCAAAAATACCATCCCCTCCGTACAGTAGAAAATAGCCCTCCCAAAGGACGCCAAGGAGGCTGCCTACAAAAATACCATGCCATCCTCCCAACCCTTTTGCAGACGCCCCCTAGAACCAAAAATCGTCCTTCAAGAGGGTGGCAAGGAGGTCTCCAGTAAAATTTCCGCACTCTTAGTGGCCGGCTGTTATGGGAGGACCAACGGCCATCTGCCACGTTTGTAAAATCGCTCTCTTATAGAGTGATTTTTAAAAATCTGCGACTAGTTTTGTAAAATTTTTCAAATAAAAAATTATTTCTGTAAATATTTTAATAAATAAAATTAAAAATTAAAAAAATTCTAGCACCGTCCATCGATCGAGTGTACAGGACAGATGCGACAGAGCCACAGGTTACGCTCGCTGCTTTCCCTGCATGTAATTAACCCGTCGAGCCTGGAATGCAGGTTGGCCGCAGCAGCACGGTGTCGGTCACCTGCCGCTGCGAAACACCAGACCCGAACAGGTCATGGATCATCTCCAACCGATCGAGAGTGCGCCAATCTAACCAGCCACATCACGCCGCATTATAGCTGCAAACTTGCAATATGTACAGCGCTCAAGGCGTGACACTACAAAACATATGGCATGAGCACGCACGGCGACAAACGGCGAGTCCGCGACACGCTACACGCGGCAAGGAGCCGCGTCCAGCCTACGCCCCGGGAGCGGCGTCCTTCACGCGGACGCGGGGGCGCGCGCCGTACTCCCGCGCGTAGTAGCCCATCCAGCCGTTCGCGGTGCCCGCGTCGACGTCGTAGTCCACCCGGTGCGCGCTCACGGGACGATGCCGTCCCGTGAAGTACTGGTACGCCCACGTGCCGGCCGCCACCGCGCCCACGGCGAGGCACCAGGCGATGATCGAGGCAGCCCCAGAGACGAAGACCGCGGTGGCCATCGGCACCCAGAGAGGGCTGGTGAGGAGCAGGAGCGGGCTGAGGACGATGTCCGCGACGAAGGCGACGGTGAGCGTGACGCCCGCGAGGACAAGGACCGCCGCAAGGGTGACGGCCAGGGCGAGGAAGCCGACGAGCCTCGCGGAGTCGTACGCGTGGTGCTGGATGCGCCGGCGGAGCAGGACGTCCGTGTGCACTTGGCCGCACCGCGACCGGGGCGGACCGGGTAAGGCTGCGCGCCCGGCGGGTGGTCCGTCTGCCATAGCAAGAAAGATGAACCAGGACTCTAGGACTAGGAGAGTGAATCGGTGATCGTGAGAGGATGATGGGAGGTTAAATGTGCGTGTTCGTAGCGACCGGCGACGTGGTGTGGCAGCTCCGGGGTGTTGAAACGGCATGCACGGCGACGTGTGGCGCCGATGAGCACAGTACAACTGCAGAAGAAACCTTCGAATGTTTCACAGGTCTAACAGGGCCGCGTATTGGGCTCAACCAGGCTCTTGCGCATTAAATTGAAATAAGTTCGCTTTAGGTCTCTCAGTTATCACCTAATCTAATTTCATTCTCGGCCCGGAAAACCGGATACAACGCATCCCCCAACTTACAAAATCAGAGCAAATGAGATCCTCGACAGTATTTGCCCTGGTTTTGACCGACATGGCATCTACGTGGATCGTTTGACTATATTTTTATTCTATGTGGCATTAACGTGACAATTATGCGGCAGTTTGCTTAAAAAAAATAAAAAGATCAACATTAAAAAGTAACAAAATAAAAAAAACATACGGGACCCATATATCAATAAAAAAAATAGTGTGACCCACATGTCAGTGGGTCCCACTTCCTTCACTTCATCCTCCCACATCTATCTTCTCTCTCCACCGGCGAGCGTGTGCAGAGAAGGACGAGGTGGGGAGGGCAGTGAGATCGGGCCCGTGACACCGAGGGGGAGGATAGCACCAGAGGGGACAACTACGAGGAGGACAAACGAAGATGACCCCGTGGCGATGGCGGTCGTGCGGCGCGCGGCGGAGACTAACCTCATGATCTCATCCCCTAACCTTCCTCCTCCCTACGCACAAATCCCCTAGTAGGATCTACCGTTGGCACGGGCGGCGGTGTCATCGTCGAGTTCACCGGCGGCGGCCGTGGCTGGTGAGGGAGAGGAGAGAAGGAGAAGGCCCACAGCTTCCCCGCCGGTTGCGGGGCAGGCCCTCCGCCGCGTGCTGCACGACCACCGCTCGCTTCGCTCCGCCTACCGCACACCCCGCTTCGCTGACCAGCCACTCCACCCGCCACTCCGCGCTCCACCCTCCATCGCCCACATGCCGGAAATGGGAAGGGAGAGAGGAGTAGGGAGCGGTCGCCACCTTGCACCGCTCTGCAAGCTTGCTCCGTCCACCGTCGCTCCGCCCGCCGCCCGCCCCACTCTGTCAGCCGGCCGCTCAGCCCCATCACTCCGCGCTTCGCAACTCAGCCACCTACATGCCGAAAAGGGTAAGAGAGAGGAGTAGGGAGCTGTTGCCACCACTCCGGCTGCTGCCGGCCAGCCGCTCCGCCCTCTCCGGCCTTCTCTGGCCAAACATGGCTAAAAAGGAGAGAGAGAGGATAGAGGGAAGAGAAGTAGTGAGGATGATATGTGGGGTCACATGGGCCCCACCTTTTTTATTATTTTGTGTGTGTAACTGACGTGTGGGTCTCACGTATTTTTTCATATCTAATTACCACGTAAGTGTCACGTCAATGTTACGTAGGACGAAGACTAAGTCAAATGATCCTTGTAGGTGCTACGTCAGTTAAAACCGAGGTAAATACTGTTGATACATCTTCTTTGCATAGTTCTATAAGTTGAGGAATGCGTTGTATCCGGTTTTCCGGATGCAGGGTGAAATCAGATTGGGCGATAAATTTAGGGACCTCGAGTGAACTTATTATCATTAAATTCACTTTGCTGTAGCCCAAACCGAGCCTTCCCGAGTTCCCGTCCGGCGCCGAGCTCCCGCACCCGGCACATCCCCTCTTTCCCCGTGGCGGCCACGAAGGCGAGCACACCGCCACCATGGGACCTTCCCTTCTCCCTCCGCTCTGGCCGTCTGCCCGCGCCCCGCGCGTCCGCAGTGATCGGGCGTCCACTGCCAGCGCGCGCTCCTGTTCCGCCGCTCCCTTCGCCGGTTCGCCCGCCACGACGCATATGGCTCCTCATGCCCGTTCCCATCGCGCCTCCCCTCTGCTCCCTCGCCTTATCCGCATCACCAACCGCCACTGCCGGCAGCGGCGAAGCACCAGAGAGCGGAGGCGGCGGGAGGAGCCGGATTCGGAGGGGGAGCGCGGCCACGCAGGGGCACACGGGGGCGCAACAGGGTCGGGCGCTCGGCGCTATGGATGCTAAGAAGGTGCGCGGGCTTAGGACCCCACCATGCCCCCCCCCCATTTTGTGCTTGCATGTTCGGGACGCGGGTCTGATCGGTTCGGCTCCGTCGTTGCGCGCACAGGGCTCGGGGGAGCCGGAGTTCTTCACCGAGTACGGCGATGCGAGCCGGTACGAGGTCACCGAGGTGGTCGGCAAGGGCAGCTACGGCGTGGTAGCCGCCGCCGTCGACACTCACACCGGCGGGCGCGTCGCCATCAAGAAGATCAACGACGTCTTCGAGCACATCTCCGACGCCACCCGCATCCTCCGCGAGATCAAGCTACTCCGCCTCCTGCGCCACCCGGACATCGTCGAGATCAAACACATCATGCTCCCACCCTCCCGCCGCGAGTTTCGCGACATCTACATCATCTTCGAACTCATGGAGTCCGATCTCCACCAGGTAATCAGGGCCAACGACGACCTCACCCCCGAGCACCACCAGTTCTTCCTCTACCAGCTGCTTCGTGGGATGAAGTACATTCATGCCGCCAGCGTCTTCCACCGGGACCTCAAACCCAAGAACATTCTTGCCAATGCTGATTGCAAGGTCAAGATTTGTGACTTCGGCCTTGCTCGAGTGTCCTTCAACGACACCCCCTCCGCGATATTCTGGACGGTAAAAGAACAATCCTAGTAGTAGTACAGTCATATATTGTGAATTGTGTTAGCCCTTAAGCACCCATCATAGTTTGGATTTTAATTCGTTTTTTGGTCCTTTTGTCGTAGGATTATGTGGCAACAAGATGGTATCGCGCTCCAGAGTTGTGCGGCTCTTTCTTTTCAAAGGTCTGAAAATTTTCATCCTGCTAAAACTTAAATTTCTGCTCAATTTTACACAACCTGGTCATTTCGTTTCAGAGCTACTTTATCCCCATCCGAGATGGTTGAGTTAATGCCGTACATTAGATCCTTTATGTTACAAAATAATGCCATGCTCTTGAACTATCGATACATATGCTTAGTATACCAATTTGGATTATTTCAGTTGCACCATACTAAACTCAAATGTGCTTTTGCAGTACACTCCTGCAATTGATATTTGGAGTGTCGGTTGTATATTTGCCGAAATGCTTATGGGAAAGCCACTCTTTCCTGGAAAGAATGTGGTTCATCAATTGGATCTCATGACCGACTTACTTGGCTCTCCTTCAGGAGAAACTATTTCCAGGGTGGGTTCACTTTCCCAGTCTCCCTGCAAATCTGCAATTAGTTGGAGCATGTCTTCTATGCAATTTCATTTAACCTTTTTCCTTCTGATGTTCATTATCATTTCTTATACCCAGACATTTTTAGGAGGTTCAAATTAGTGGGCATTTCTGTTATATTTAAACCTACAATTTGCATAAATATCAGCAAAATTAGTTTCTATCATGACAGCCTAAAAGATGATTACTTCAATGCAAGTTGTGTAGAGAATTCTGAACAATGTTTTAGCCAATTAGTTCATAGGTGAATCAGTCTGCGGTCCTAGAAACTTTCTACTCGCGCCTTATGGAACACACGAGGTTCGTGGGACAGATCAACCAGTTCACTACCTGCATGACTCAGGAAATCTTTACGCTGTTTGCAGCCCTTATTGAAAAGTGTAATTGGTGTCATCCTTTTTGCAACACATATTTATTGGAAATAACTTTAGTTATACTCAGGCTGCATAAGTAGTTTCAAAACTGCTGAGAATGTCTTGGCTCTTGTCTCTAGGATAATATAGTGATGTGTTATTATACACAAACTATCCGTACCCCTATCAATATTGAAATACTCATAAGGGTGAAACATCTACCTTTACATAAAGTATAAATCTACACCAACCATTGTAACTTCGATGTGAAGCGTTTACTTAGTTTATAATGAATTACCTTCAATATTTTAAGACATGTTTGTCCATGGTTGACTTCTCCAATACTTAAGTTTATTTGAGGCTTTAGCTTATAAACCTTTTCTATTGGCTTCAGCTTATTTGGAGATTATACTAGAAAACTGGCTCAAGGTTGATGTTAAGCTCTCCAAAATTACATATCTATTTTCAAGAACAAAAATGGTGAACATGAAGCTTGGAAGAACAAATCCGAAATTTATATTGCATTTACATTCTGAATACATTAACTTTGATTTTTAATATTAATCAGTATATCAATTAATTGTAGGATGAGGTCGACCGATGTGGATACTACCTCCATATTTAAATATATGATATTGTTGACTTTATTCAGCATTTGGTGTGAATTTGGCCCTGTTTGGGGGACCTTAAGATTCTGAGAATCTGTTGGTTGGTAGCTAGCTTATGAGAATTTGGAGAAGTTGTTAACCTAGCTTATGACTTATAGTTCATTTTCTGGATTCTACAACTTCAGATTATCAGAATCTGAGTGACAATCTGGACTGTTTGGGGAGCTTTTAATTCTGGGAGAAGGTGCAGTTGCTAGAAGCTAGCCCAAACAAGCCTAAAAGATCACTATTTCTCTATTAGAATGTAATGATAATATCTAACAAAATTATATTATTGTTAAAAGTACTTATAAAGAAAAATCCACCCATATGATTTTTATGTTTTCAAACTAAATATTTTGAGAGCTATTGATGATCAAAGTTTTAAAAGATTGACCGAATAAAGTCAACATAACACATTATGTGTCCACTGTTTTCTTCCGATAATCATTTTTACAATTGAAAAAGTACCTTTAGAAATTATACTTCAAATTTTGTTACTATTTGTAGATTCGGAATGAGAAAGCTCGACGATATTTGGGCAACATGAGAAAAAAGCCTCGAGTGCCTTTTTCTCAGAAATTTCCTGGTGCAGACCCAATGGCTCTCCATTTGCTTGAACGGTTACTCGCTTTTGATCCCAAGGATCGACCAACTGCTGCAGAGGTAGGAATGTAGCTACTAGCCAGCAGAGAGCAATTGCTCGAAAATGTTATTCTAATATTCGTTATCCCTGATACTGATATTATAGTTATGTAATTCAAGGCCTTAACAGATCCATACTTTACTGGATTGGCAAATTCGGAACGTGAACCCATAGCACAACCCATCTCAAAACTCGAGTTTGAGTTTGAGAGAAGGAAGCTAGCGAAAGATGATGTCCGGGAACTAATTTATCGAGAGGTACTGTTAATCGTTTCTACCATGAGGATTTTGGTAATAGTCTTTTCTTATGCATGGTCTCTCTCTCTCTCTCTCTTTAGATTTTAGAGTACCATCCTCAGATGATGCAGAAATATCTTCATGGTGGGGATCAGTCAAACTTTTTATACCCCAGGTCGGATGCACTATATAATGTTACCAGCAGTTTCCACTATCTTTGTAAACTGTATGCAGTTCATTTATTCATTTTAATCATAGTGATACACACTGCCATCAATTGTGACTTATCATACTTCATTTTTTTATTCACACACTATTGATTGTGGACATGTTGCAAATAAACTGATGGATATGCTGTTATGACAGTGGGGTGGATCGTTTTAAGAGGCAATTTGCTCATCTAGAAGAAGGTGTTGCTCAGGGTGACAAGCCTAGCCCGCAGCTAAGGCAGCATGTTTCCTTACCAAGGCAATTGTTCTGTCTCATATTTCTACTGAAGACAATTTTCTTTTCTGAAGTAGAAAAAACCTACCATGCCCCATTTCACTAAAGTGAGATTCCACAGTTCATTGGTTTATATTTTTCTATATGAACAAGATGTAGTCTGCAATTCTGCATGCCTATGAGGTGGATCAAGCACAAACACTTTTGGCGTTATATATTAATGTCATTAAGCACTATGGCAACAAAGGGAGTATTAAGAGTCCTTCCCTTATTGAGACATCTACTAAAATTCACTGCCTTCAATAATACTCCCTCCGTCCCAAATTATAGGGTACCCTCTTTTAAGAAAAAATCAAACTCAGTAATTTTTAACTAATAATCATACTATAACCATATCAATACTAAGTATTATGCATGTTATATCACTAGATTATTATTTCCAAGTACTTTCATTTCATGTGATGCTAATTTCACATTTGTTAGGAACATAACATGAAGTAAATTAATAGTTAAAGTATGTGATTGAATACCGTGTAAAAAAAATATAGGTCATAATTTGGAACGAAGGGAGTACAATTTTTATAGATAGTGGAAATGGTTTACATTCCTGGCTGTTGCCACCTTTCAGTCTATTTTCTCTTGATCTAATTTGTTTCACATATCGTTTCAGGGAAAGAGTTATTGGCAATGGTGAAACTGAAAATCCAACTGCAGATTACTGCATAAAGTTGCATGTAGGTGGGCAACCGGGGCACTCATCAGTGACAGACGGACTGAACAAGCCACTCTTAACTGCTCGTAACTTCCTGAAGAGTGAAAGTATCGGTGCTTCCCAGTGTGTTGTCATTAAACAAAAGCGAGAAAAAGATGTAAGTGATTCCGTGCAGCAAATAATGGTAGCATAATTATTCATTGTCAATTACTAAGCCAAAAGGTTTGTTTATGTACCACTTTTTAAATCACAAGGTTATAAAAGGAATGTGCCTGTCTGAAGTGCAGTTGAAGGTTATAAAAGCAGATACCCATGTAGAACTTTATAGCCGACTCTGTTAAAACTTACAGAATCCCATGCTCATTACATCTAGATTTAACTTTCCTTCATGAATTTGCACAGTTTTTGTTGGCTGCCTTGCTTAGAACAAATTGTTTGTTCAGTGGAGCCAATTTACCATCCCAATGGCCTAGTGGCTCCTAACTTTCAGAAAAATGCTTCTAGGTTGACTGAATGTTCAGGTGTCTTTTATGATTGTGGCCACCGGATTATCATGGGCATATGTTTCCCAAACTCCTAAACAGTGTGATGTTTGCATAAACTTTCTTCATCAACATTTCTTAGAGATCTTTCTAAAATCAACTTACCAACTTTTTAATTTTTAATTCATTCATTTGTGCCCTCGAATAATTGTCATAAACTCACTTTTATCCATCATCCATCGGCACTTTCAAATCCTTTGGAGTTTCATATTTATAACTTGTGTTAATTTCTTAATTTCTCTCCTGATGCGGTAACAAATGTTCCAACTTCTGCTTCTTTCCCTGATGTATGCAGGAAGAATCTATGTCAGAGTATATGAATGAAGCAGCTGATGGGGTGCCGCATAAGATTGCTCAATTGAAAACATAAGTATCTTACTGTACAGGTGATCAATCTATATAGCAGCACGTAGATATAGTCTAAACTTAAGAAGGGCAGATAAATGAATTAGAGATTTAAGTAGCCACAGTTTTTCCCGGCCCCTTGTTGGGATTAATGTTGTGTTGAAATCTCTCCCCTGATTTTTTCGAGGAGCTAAGATATATTTGACTTCAGCTCCTGATTTTAGTCGATGGATTTCACTGTCACTCTGATACTTTATTCTTAGCCAAGCATAGGAGATTTATTTACTGATTAGATCATGTAACTAGTGATAACAATGTATCAACATGTACATGAATTAACTCATTAATCTTGTCACATATTTCCCATTTTGAGAAACATTTATCTTCTATCTCTTAGGATTTTTGAGTTTGTACACAGGTATTTTAAAAGTAATTAGAACTAAATGGGAGAATGGTGTGATTGGTTGGGATTGGTTGATAAATGGAGATAGGTGAAAAAATTGAATAACGGGAAGTTGTAATTGGTTGAGAAATGAATGTTGATGAATAAGTTGTTATATTTTGAGACAAACCTCGATGATTAGAAGTTATTATATTTTGAGATGGAGGGAATATCAAATAGCAGAAAGTTAGTTTGTGTATGGTAGTGAAGTCTCTAAATTTACCTACCTGTTTAGTGATATATAGCAATCAAGTTCTTTGATTATTCAATTTCAAAATGTCTCCAATATTTTTAGCACAGTTACTTTATCAAGTTCAATATAGCTGTTAGCAAGAATCTCTCTCTGCAATGCGCGGGGTTCATATATACTCTGACCATTGTTGCACACAATGTTATCCTAACGCGGTGCCCATCACTACCATGTGTACAAGTTCGTTCTGTACCGTCACAGGTCGGCGTACTGTTTGGTTGTGGCACTGTTGAACTTCAGTTCTAACATGACGCTGATGAGGTTACGAGTCACCCGGTAGGATGTTGGCGCTGCAGAAAGATGACGTACATTGTCCTGCAATGTTTCAGGAATTATTTGTATACCATTTTGAAAATGTTATATAGGGATGTACCTAAAGTTGGGATGTATTCTAATCCCAAATATGGCGAATATGGCCATGCATGAAAAGTTTCAAAAACAAAATGAGAACATTCAGACGATCAAAGAAATTTATCATGCCAAAAATTTGTAAAATACATTCTATACATGAAACAAATGGAAACCATTGAGCCGTGCAGCCCATATTGTGTCCGATATGTTGTCTCATTTTGTCATCTAATGTGCCTTCATTGAAGCGTAAACATTTTAAAGTAGTCGGATTCAAACGGATGAAGTATAGAAACATAAATAGAAAAAACAGAATGACCCAGTTATCCTCTTCAATGAATATGAAGTAGAGGTGCCTAAGGAGGGAACATATTTTATATCTTATAGACACAAGTCTTCACGTGTACACCAACTAACAAATATCATGAAAAATTTTAGAAAAAATATACATTTACTTTCAATAATATTCTATCTACGTGTAAAATCTCATCTTCAAATTCATTATACATAGGGAGAAAAAAATCTCACAAATTTAGATTCATAGTCTTAAAACTGTCAGAATTTTTTTTAGTTATGGCAAAATATCATAAATTTTAGGTTAAAACTTTACACATAGGTATAGCCTATATGCACAATTTTTCTTAATCTTTTTTATTTGTTAATTGGTGTGCACGTAAAGGTTATGCATAGGATGTTCCCAGGGAAGTTCTTGTTGTGATGGAGTTGTTGATGCTTTGTTCTATTCATCATGTTTGAAATTTGTGCGTCCATAATGGGGTACATCTTGCTACAATTTTCATAGGGGTTTAGCGAAGGGTAAGGAATTAATCAACAATGTCTCTCTTTGAGCGGCCCGGGGTGTGCTTCTACAGTTCTACCATAGGTAAAAATCAATGGACTATCTTATAAACAATCTGCAAGTTTTTTAATGAATGTTTTTTAAATATAACTATTGTATAATTGTAATATAATTACACCAAAATTATACTATAAGAACGTTATAACTTTTATACAACGTGTATATAAGTATTAAAAAATGTGTAAAACCTTATATATAACATGTATAGAAGTTACTACGGTATAATTTACACTATAATTATATATACTAGTTATAATATACTTACTCTCTAGTTACACTACAACATATATAATTACATTTAAAAGTTCTTTATATCCAAAAGTCTTGCGACAATCTTTTAGCAACTCCCAAAATGAATTTAGCCCTTCCATATTTTTCTCCAATGGATCATGTTGTTTATAATGTGTACCTGATAATACAATAAATCAAATATGTGTATATGTATCTACTGGATAAATTAATGACCGTACTAGTAATAATATTGATAGTTAAGTACTAGCGATAGATATCACCGTGATAATACTATCCGAAACAAGGAAGGCCCTTTTTCTCTAATTAATATTTTTTTACCTCGGTTTCTATTACCACGCTTGCGATAATTTTTTTTCTATTAACACGCTTTTTAAACCACTAAATGATACATTTCGTACGAAAGTTTTGTTGTTTAAAATATCAAATAATTCTTTTTTCAATTTTATAATAATTAAAACTCAATTAATTACGTACTAATGTTTTTTTATTTTTCGTGCCCTAGTTTATCTTTATCATCTTTAAGTAAAAACGAACACCACGTAACCACCAAAGCAGAGGTACCTAATTACAGAACAGTTTCGGCTCCTGAATTGAATTTCACCAAAATCCTATGGTGGATCGAGATGATGGCACTGTTCACGTGCAACGCGTACTTAGAAGTACGAGCCACGAAGCACACATGCATGCTTGCAATGCGGGCAAAGAAGGATCATGATCATCATAGTGTTAAGAGCACATGCACTCGATCGATGCGGTCAGGAATCATAACGAGCCATGTAGATGCATGGCCGATCCTCGACCATCAAGGTTTGCATGGATTACATGTAAACTCGTGTGTACATGCATGCATCCTTTTTGACCAATCGGAAAACCTGCACTAGCTGAATGCCCACTAGCAAGACGGCACGGGATATTACAGAACGAAAAAAAATTAACAAACCAAAGCGGTTTTGAGATCTCTGCAGAACAGTAGAACACACGCACGCGTTCGATTCATAACCGCCTTTCGAGCACAGCCATTGTCAGAGTTCTTTTACACTCCAGGCCTCGAGAGGCCATCACCCCTTCACACAAGCATAACTTGTTTCAGTGTTCGGACCAGGGTTGAGGCCAACTGTGTAGACGTATATATCTTCCTACACATCAATAATTGAAGGTACCCACGGTAATTTTTCTACTATACCCAGCATGGTTTATCACCATTATTTCTCAGTTTAATTTTGTTTACTGAGAGAAAATGGCTTCGCAATGAGCTAGTAGACGGTAGATGATTAAAAGGGCAATATGGTTCGTTTGGCTGAAGGCCAGCTGAAACAGTGGACTGCAGTAAAGCTATAGAGTATCTGTAATGGTTGGTTTAGATTAATCTAATTGATGGTTAGTTTTCAAAAAATAATAGTATAATTGATGGTTCTCCGGGTGTGGGTTTGATCCACAGAATCGACAAGTTCTTGCACACGTACAGCTGCAATTTACAGGGACCTGCAAATGGTGTACTCTATGTTATGCATGGGCTTGGGCCTCCTATAATGATTAACATGTATACTCCTACTCCGTATGTTTTGTTGCGTGAGGAGGCAATGATTTCTCAAGTAGGGGTAGCCATTTGTCCTATCAAGTTTCAAGGCGTGCATGACATCAAATTCAGTACTGTGTTGAAAAGCACATGAAGTAGGGGCCACCTGCTGCCATGCCATGCCGATTGACATGCATGCATGGACACAAAACTGTTGGCCACGAGCCCACGACATTGCCTAGGTTTCTCCCTTTTGACTGAAAGCAGTGACATAAATTTACTCCCCAATTAATTGGGGTTGTTATTGCTGAAGATAAATATAATTGGGCTTCTTATAGGAGTACACAACAACATAGCATTTGTGAAGATTACGTCCGACTAATTTAAGAAGTATATATATATCTACCTTGTTGAATGCATTATATGCATATATAGATCGGATCTGTATAACTGTATTGATTCCGCTGTGCAAATGTCCATCTGATTCTGTTCTTTACAACAAGATGCACTACAGTGTACAGTACGGACGATTTGTCCTCTGTACAGTATCTCGCACACATCATCAATAGTATCGTGTATAAATTATGAAAAAGCAAAGCATGTACCTCCTTTGGCCAACATTTGTTAAAATTTCCTAAAAGAGCCATCCAGTATTGTTCATTTCTTCCACTTCCTTTTCAGAACAAAAAAGAAAGAACAGTTTTTTAGTTTTTTTTCTTCTTCTCTTTTTTTGGCGGGGCAAGCAAACATGCTTCTTGACCAAGAGTCCAACGGAAAAGAGCAAGACCGGTCATGTTCAGCATCAGTCATGCATAGACGACAGAAGTCCTTATTAATTATGGACAGGATGAGAAAGAAAGAGAGGAGAGAAAGACGAAGGGAGAGAGAGAGTAACGAGGAACGGGAGGGGGGGGGGGGGGGGGGCGACAAGGACGGACGTGAGTGACCGGTTACATCAGAAGATATATGCATGCAGATGCAGGCCGGGGCATTCAATCAAGTGGGGAGGTAAGCGCATGCCTGCATGTGGATGTGGCTGTGGTGTACGCTCGCCCAGCAGCAACTGAAGCAGGAGGAGGCAATGCAGGCAGGCGTGCATTATTGTTCAAGCAGTGAGATAGCACTTCATGCAGCTAGCAGACCGGCCGACGAAAGCAACAAGCAGCATGGAAGGCCGCTGCAGCACAGCACGCAGCAGCGCGCGCAGGCGGGATGCATGCAGCAAACAGCGGGCAGGGCGCCTGGAACGAGCTAGCCATGGCCATGGGTCGGAGTGGCCACTGGCCGGCCAGGCCACCATGGGCAGCCAGGTATGTAGAAAAACCGCAAAGGCACCCACAAACGTACTGCAGCAGCAGCAGCGGCAGCGCGCGAGGATACATGCAAGCGGGAGGGCAGCCGACCACGGGCACTCGGCCAGGCGCTAGGTCAGTGCATGCACTAGCAGTAACTACTAGTGCCACAGCTACGCCGCCGTAGGCCTGCCTTTCCGGCCGGTCCATGTAGGCCCGCGTGCAATGCAATGCAAGCCTTGGGCCACTCGATGATGCTGAGGTTTAGGAAAAAGGTGTAGTGGAGTTGCGTTTTCTGGAAATAAACTCATTTTCCAGTCATCATTACATCAAAATAGGTAAAAGCAAGCAAAGTGATCGTAGCTTGACTGATTAGATTTCTTGTGGTACAACCAAGTCACCCCGTTGACACAGGTGCTCGTCTTTACACTAATTATTTTTTCAGTGGTAGGCGATGTATCCTTGATAGTGAGTTATCCGTTGTGACTTTGTCAATCTTAAAATATACCGGTCAAATTACATTGAGAAATCAAGGATTTAAAAAAATTCATGAATTGAAAAAACAAGGATTTAAAACTGTAACGTCCGATCCGTCGCGGTGTTAGCCGTAGGAAAAAGTCTATTTTACTAAAACCCTAATTCCGAAAATTTGTTCTTGTTATTGATTGTATGCGTGTGCCAAGATCTCGTCTTTTCCCCCCTCCATCCAAATCTCGATTCAAAAATCAAATTCTAAATTCAAATCCCTCCGAACCAAACTCTCTCTACAAAAGTCTAAATTCTCCCTCGAGCATCTTAGGCCGAATCTCCTCGGCCGACCCGGCTCCTTTCCCCCTCCTAACCCCTGGTCTCTCCACGTGGGCCGTGCATGCGTTCGGTCCATTCTTCTTCTCAGCCCTCCTGCCCTCCTCACGTGCTGCGCATGTGCAAGCCGAGAGAGACCGCAGTTCTCTCTCTCTCGCCCGCAGTTCTCTCTCTCCTCTCGCTCCCTCACCGGTTTGTCCCCGCCGTCGCCGTTCAAATTTCCGGTGCCTGCCCGTTGGCTCGCGCGCGCGTGCGCGCGCGTCATGGCTGATCGGCCGGCCGCACCACTGTCACCGCCAGCCGCACCTCCGGCCATGCTCCCACGCCACACCGATTGCCGCCGACGTCACCGCCGTGACCCCGCTCCCTCTGTCACCGCCTGCGCGCAAGCATCCAAGGTGCCGAGCTACAGCTCACGCACGCGCCCCATCCTCTCTCCTCCTTTTTCCCATTGCGGCAAGGGACAAGCCATCTTTCTCCCTCCCCTCTTTCCTTTTTCCACCGTTGGCGTCACCCTCTGCCATCGTTGGCCGCTAGCACCGGTGAGCTAGTGCCCACGAACCTCTCCGGTGCGCGCGCCACCGCCCTATAAAACCCCCCACTCCGCTCCTCTCATTCGGCCACCCTCCCGTCCTCGCCACCAAACCGTCGCCGCTGCTCCCTCTTCGCCGTTCGCCGTCGGTCGCCGCTCTCGGGCGCGCGCGGCGCGAACTCTAGCCGCGCTGCCTCCCTCCTCTGCCTCGGCCCGGCGCCTCTCCCCTCGCGGGTAACCCCCCTCCTCGCTTCCCTTCTCTCCCTCTCTTCTCCGTAGGCTCTAGCCGCCACCGCTCGCCATTGCCACCCGCACCGCGCGCAGCCGTGCCGCCGTGGCCTCTCCCCCTCTCCCACTCCCTCGTGGCGCCGCCTCTATCCGCCGCCGCTGTCCTTGGCCACTGCGCCCGGTCGCGTTGCACCGTCCCCCACCGCCGTCTCTCTCTCGGGCAAGCAGAGAAGAAGAAGAGAAGAAGAGAAGAAAGAAGAAGAGAAGAAATAAGAAGGGAGAAAAGGGTAGTGGGACCCACCCGTGGGCCCTACTCCTAGCCTCTCTCCTGGTCCACCACCTAGATCGCACGTGACTTGCCACGTGGGCCATGGCCTCGCGCGCTGGCCCACTCGGCCCGGTCCCTCTCGCACGCGCCCGCACACGGCCTTGGGCCGCCTCGCGCCCCTGGCCCACTAGCCTCTCTCCCCGCGCGCCTACGCCAGGCGTGGGCCGCGGCCTCACCCGCTGGCCCGCTAGCCGCCTTCCCCGCCTCACCCCGCTCGCTCCCCCGGCCTGCCTCGCCCGCGCGCCGCATGGGCCGCCACTCGCTGGCCCGCTCGCTCCCCCGGCCTGCCTCACCCGCGCGCCACTTGGGCCGCCTTCTCGCGCGCCGGCCCACTTCGCTCGACTGCACTGAGTTATGTCTTTTTGGGCCGCGCTTTGCCGCCGAGCAAGTCTAGTTCAAGCCCCTTCCTTTTTTCTTCTCCAAATAAATTGTTAATCCTTTTTCCTTTAGACATAAAATCATTTAATCTTAGGAAATTCATATCTCCTCAACCGTTCATCCGATTGACTCCGTTCCACTTCCAAAATCTCTCAAAAATCGAGATCTATCTAATGGCACACTTTGAGGCCACTATTAGGGTTTTCCTTTCGCAATTGAGTCGTTTCGTTTCGTGTGTAGTTTCGGAGCCCGAAGACTCGCAGTGCGCGGATTTCGAGGAGCAAGTCCAAGATCTCGAGCAAGGCAAGTCTCCTTTGAACATCTTGCACCCATAATTTAAAACTAAGTATTTCCATTTCGCAAAACTATGCATTATTAGGTTGCACATGCTGCACTTGGCCGCGGTTTGCAAGATAACCTGCTGGCCCAACCCTATTGATGTACATACCCTCCTTGGCTTTTGAATACCCGTACCACCCTTGTCAACTGTTGGTTCCCGATGTTCGAGCCCTCGGGCACGTACATCGGGGACTCTCAAAAAATTTAAAACTTTCAACGATGGGTAAAACTTGGGTTTACAAAACACTTGGAAAGCCCGACACTTGGGTCGATATCTGCAAAATAACATGATTTCTAAAATCGCAGCGTGGGGGACGTACCGGGAGTACGCTTTTCCCGTTCTCGCACTTAAGGACCGATTTCTTTGGGATTTCATCCAAACATAATTAGTGCGACCACATGGGTGAAATGGGACACCCCTGGCTGAGTAACTAGCTAGGCCAGGGAAGCCTTGATGCTAAGGGACAAGTGGATTCGCTGGGGTGGTGTCGGGGAGGACCCCTGGGCTTCCTGGCACAGTATGGTCTGGGACCTAACCTATTGTTGGTCCGGATGACCCCTCTCGTTGGCATATGGTAACCTTGCGTTGGCTTTGGAAATGCCTTGTCGTGAAAGCCTCAAAGTCACCAGACGTGGCTGTTCTGCACGGGCTGGGTGACCCAGGCTAGTAACGTCGTGTGGGTAAAGTGTACCCCCTCTGTAGAGGTTATTAAACTGTTCGAACAGCCGTGCCCACGGTTATGGGCGGATGTGAGGTGATTCCTTAGCGTAGTTTTGTTTGACTACTGCTGGTGAAATTGACTTGATGGGTTGGACAATGTTGGTTACAAATAAGGCTGACGGGTTTAGCTAGGCCTGGGAGGCCGTCAAAATCAGTTGGCCGGGAGCCAACACTTGTTTCTTAAAAAGATTGATACATTGCACTACTCCGTCCAGGCTTGATGCACCGTCAGGCTCGAGTCGTCGAGAAGCACTTCCCTAGAAATCATTTCGAAAGATTTAAACCAAATCAATTGCGAAAACAAACAGCCGTTCTATGAAGCTTGCAATACATACATAATTCCCAAGACTTACTGAGTACTCCCTGTACTTACCCTTGCTCTATATAAATAATCCCCCCAGTTCTTGAAGAGGAGGAGATGGATCCCGCTGACAAGGAGTTCTTCCAAGAGTAGACCGGCTTCGAGCAGTTTTAGGGTTTCGTCGTAGTTCCCAAGTTATGCTTGTGGCCTTGGGCCAGTCTTCGCTTCCGCCTTTCCCTTTTGTAATGCATTTGTGAGCTCGGGGTCTGTCCGTAGCCCAACATGACTGTAAGACTACTCTTAATGAAGAGACCGCTGTTGCTGTGATATTTCGTCTTCCTGTGATACCAGCGCTGTTTTCTTGGGACTGGTATCAGCACACAGGTTTATTTGGAGCGTCCCGCTCTTGTTCCCGTCTGGGGCTAGATCGGGGCGTGACAAAAACTCCGGCTATAGCCACTACTACAGAAAATGTTATAGGTGTCGATTTTCCCAACCAGCACCATGGAGGCGGCACTGATAACCTCGTCTCATAGTTGTCGATTCCACAACTAGCACCTTTGAGGCGCACACGAGACAAAAAAAATCGGCTCGATGAGCGCATCCACCTCGCGTCACCCTCGAACGAACTCCCAAATCGAGCATATACAATCAAGAACATCGAACTCCACAATCGATACAAAGAACAACAAACTCCTAAATTGATACCAAGAACAACGAACTCCAAAATCGATTCAAAGAACAACGAACTCCCAAGAAAAAGGCCAACGTAGAAGGGGAGAAGACGCTGCCGCCTCTCACGGCCGCCGGATCCTCCTGCAGGAGAAGTCACTTCCATCAGCTGTCGTCATGCATGCGGGAGAAGGCCGAAGTCATCGCTGTTGGCTGCCAGATCCGCCTCTAGGAGAAGCCAACACCACCGCCTATCATCGCGCACTAGGGTGGATTCGCCGTCATCGGGGCTTGTCCTCTGTCTCTGCATCATCGCCAGGCTGCCGCTGCCTCCCCTCCCGCTGGATCTGGCGGAGGGGAGGGCACGGCCACCGCCCGTCCCCTCCAGCCGAATCTAGCGGAGGGAAGGCGCAGCCGCCGCTGCCGCCTCCGTTGGGCCGCCGCCTGACCGCCACCGCGAGAGAGAGACGTGAGAGAGACGAGTGCGGATAAGTTGGGTGTGGGCGAGTGGATAAGGTAGGGCAATCGGCTCGCCGGCTTGGCTCCATTTGGTATTGGTGTCTTTTTTAAAAAAACGACACCTATAATATATTAAAGGTTTTATTTTTTTATAAAAATGAGCACCTACATTATAGGTGTCGGTTTGTCTTTAGAACCGATATCTATTGTATCTTAAAGGTGCCGATTTTGTTATTTTCAGCCTGTGAAGGTGGGAAAAACATTATAGGTGTCAGTTTTAGTTGTTCCGACACCTATAATACCAACTTGTATGTGCCTTTTTTAGTAGTGAGCTGTCGTTATAGCTGGAGATTGATGCTAGGAGAAGCAGGATATGTCCAATTTACCGCTACACATTCTATGACGATATTAGCTGCTTTTAGCTAGCTATAGCCGCTAAATAGGCCCTTAATAATGGCAGCTAACTTGGTGGTCTGAAAGCCTGAACCTAAACAACGGTCCATATAGCAGCAGCTCAACCCTAACTCTATCTCTTCTCGCTTAGTGACCCTGTCTCTCGGACTCTCCTCTCAAAGAACAAGCGGCTTTGCGGTGGCTGCAACCTGCAACGGTGAAGGCAACGTTAGCTGCGATCTTCAGCGGCGACGGCGACGGCGACGGCGACGGCTCCGCATGGAGGCAGCGACAGCGGCTGCGCCCGGAGGAAGTGGTTGTGCCAATCCTGGCCCCAAGCGGCGGCGGCGGCTACGACGAGCGGCAGCTGCACCAGTCCCTCCCTCCCCACTCTTCTCAGTTCTCCCCCAAGCTGCGATGGTGGTGGTTGTGCCGAAGACCACGGGGACTGCTGGGCTACACCAATCTAGCTCTCCTCATTCTTCTCCGGTTCTTCCAAGCTAACAAGAGACAAGCAAGATTTTTTGCTATGATTCTCTGATATTGAATGTGGTATTGAACTATTGAATTTATATCAAGTGTCACGACTCTTTGAACCGTATGAAAATTGCAAAATTTATGTTAGTTTTTGCAAAAACCACTAAATAGCTTAGCTGCAACTATAAGCTATAGTTGATCATAGCTGATGGAGAGCATGGCAGCTAAAGGGTATAGTCGGATATTTATATCTTTAAGGAAATGTATATAATTATTAAGAGCTGACATGCAAATTTGAGGCCCACATCTAAAGGCACTATGCATTATGGAAAAAACTAATTTTAAACTTGTGATTTTAGCCTACATGACAATACGAGACTCTTGTAGGAGTATCCTGCACTGTGAACGCCCAAGCCAGCTATACGTACTAGTAGCAGCTAGCATTGATGACTTCACAAGATTGCGTCACACACTAATGTAAAGCAGCGATGGTCATACAGTTCCTAAAACTAGTGATGTTCAGCTGTTTTCTTCATAGGCATGCTGGTACTTGAAAGTAAGAAAAAGAGCAGAGGGTACCATTTAATCTTAATGTACTACTACTACTATAAGAAAATGACATGCACAATGGCACCTCTGTTTGACTTGGACTAGTAGTCCAGCGCTGATGAAAAAGCCAGCGTTGGCCCCACCGCGATGGCTGCACCAATAGAGAGGTGCCACATTTGTAGTTCTGTACAAGCACCAACGTGGAGAAGCAAGCCGCATCCGTTGCGTACAGATTTTGCATGTTTACTCGTTGTCGTCACTCGTCAGGCCTATGGAGTATGAATCCTGTACGATTTTACGGTAAAAGAAAGAAAGACGGTAGTACTAGTAGTATAATAAGGGCGTTCACGGTCCTCAATTTCTCATCCTACCTCTGTCCTATACTAATTCTATTTATACAAAATTAGAGATAGATTAACATCAAACATAATTTACCACAATTACCTTATTTATTAACTAAAGTGCATGCACATATTTCATATGATAGATTTGATTAAAAGTAAGGTTGAGACTTACATTCCATATGTAGGAAGATTCGGGTTTACATTCCATTTATTGAGTCCCATCTTATAAAAATATAATTTTTTTAGCTAAATTTTGAATGGTAGGAATGCAATTATTATGGAACGGAGTTAGTACGTGTTATTCAGCCCCAACCTTCCACGTCAAAGATTCCATGCCAAATTTGCTTCTGTTGTTACGAAGTGAAGAACAGGAAGCCAAAATAGGACACAAGTTCTTCGTCAGAGATTCGTCAGAGTGGGGAGAGAAACGGCTCAGGCTGCGTGTCGGGGAGAGAAGGGAGAAGAACCGGGGAAGGGGGAGAGGCCGCTGACAGGAAGGGAGGAGCGGCGCCGCCGCGGAGCTTGTCACGGCCCCCTCCTTCACGCAGCTGCTCATGACCCTGCTTCCGCAGGTCGCTGCCATCATTGCCGCCGCTCTTCCTCATCCTCGCTCGATGCACCACCATCACCGGAGAGAGGAGAGCAGCTCTGGAGAGAGGAGAGGCCTTCGACGGGGAGAGAGGAGCGACGCTGCTGCCGTGGGCCTTCTCGTGACCCCGGATCCACTTGACTCAAGAGGTCGCCGATGGTGAGAGAGCAGCGCCGAAGAGAGGAGAGGCTGCCGACGCCTAAGATAGTCGCCGCCACAACGGCCACCACTCTACCTCGTCCATGTCGGATCCGCGCCGCTGGGAGCTGGGCTGCCACGACAGCGCCTACCACCAAGACCAGTCTCGGGGCCTTCGCCGCGGGGGACTTGTAGGGAGAGGAGGGGCGCCAGCTCGGGGAGGAGATGAGGGGCCGCCGAGCACCGGAGAGGACAACCGAGACCAACCTCAGGGCCTCCGCCGCGGGGGGAGGATTGGCAGGGGAAGGAGGGACGCCGACCAGAGAAGGAGATGAGGGGTGGTGAGCGCTGGCTGGGAGAGGAGATGAGGGGCGCCAGGCGTTGGAGAGGAGAGTCGGGTCGTCAGCGTGAGGAGTGGAGAGGGAGAGACTGTGAGGATAAGAGAGAGAGGGGAGGGGAGACTCGTAGCCCTAGCCTACGTGGTACCCTGAGGGCCTGTTTAGGGGAGCTTCTAGTTGCTGTAACTTTTCCTAGAATTAGAAACTCCCCCAAACAGATCAACTTTTGGTCCAGATTCTAAGAAGCTGTAGTTATAGAATCCAAAAAATGAATTAGAAGTTAGAAGCTGGAAAACTCAGTATTTTCATATTCATAGAAGCTAGCTACCAACCAGCTGCTTCTCAGGGCAGTAGCAGTGCAAGCTATCCATACAAGGAACCTCAAAATGCCACATGGGCTAAAGATACGGATCCAAAATTTGTTATTCCCACAGTGCAAATGGCTTCATGAGTGACTTTACCTTTTCGTTTCAGCCCTTGCCACTTTCTATTTCAGCCCTCATGTGTTTTTAATTTACAAAGAAGTCCAAATTTTACAGTAACCACCAAAAAATCGAGAAGAGAATATAAATCCCCACCACCACTGGACCCATCCCCACAACCATCTCCCCTGCCCATCACATCCCGGTGACGACGACCCTTCCCCTCTCCGGCGCCTCTCCCCTCTCTCTCCTCGGCGAGGTCGTGGGCGGCCTCTCCCCTCCCCTCCCTGCCATCGGGGCCTCTCCCCTTTCTATTCCCGGCGAGGTCAGGCTATCGATTAGACCGCGGAGGTCGTTGTCCTTCTTGTCCCCGCCACTTCAAATCCGCGCGACCCGTGTAACGGAGCGGTGCACGGCTCGGGCCTACGCCGCCGCCGAGCTTCGCCCCCGATCTTGAATCCGACATATCTGGCGGTGGCTCGTGCTGACGAGGGCTGCAGCGCCGGCAGTCGAGGCGAGCTTCGCAGAGGTGGGTGGCTCGAGCACCGGAGATGGAGCTCGGCGACGCAAACCGAAGGGGGTCGACGAGCTCCCCAACGGCAACACGGAGCGGGGGGCTGCCGCTACCGTCGAGCTCCTCCCCGGCGGTCTGTAGGCCTCCTCCTCTGGCCGATCAGATTTGGCCGCTCCCTTTTCGTTTTCCTCCTCCTCCCCGTCTCTTCAGATCTGACAACTCCAAGCGGCGTCCTCGTCGGCGGAGTAGCCGTAGTAGCGGTGACCCCGACAACGAGCGGCTGCGCGTGGTGAGTTGTTCCTCTGGACGGCTCTGTGTGGTTTTCCGGTGACCCTAGCCCCATTTTGCCAGCTTTTCCAGATGAGTAACTCATCGCTCACCAAAGACTCGAGCAACCATGCAGAGGAACGAGGGCCCACACCCTCTCTCCTCCATGACATCAACCACCCTACATGGAGTGGTGTAGCAACTCGATAGTTCACCGTACCGTGAAAGGTCTTGCAATTTTAAGCTACCCGAAATAGAACCTTAGGTTTTTTAAATGGTGGGACGCACCATGAACGCTCTAAAGGAAGAAGGCCCAGGTAGAAATAGAATCTTGGACTGGTAAAAAGGCTTGCCCCTTTCTAGGGATCAGACATGCAGACACGATGTGGATTCTGAAGGGGCAGGCAGGCACACTCCGCACTCCCGGTCCCGGACACCACAACCCCCGGCGAAAGAAAGGAAGCCGATGCATGCAGAGGAGGACAAAAAATGACAAACGACATGATTTGATGCGTGCGCTGAACGCGACAAAACGCGCGCCTCATCTGTCTCCATCCGTTGCCGGCTTCCCCCGCGTGAACCCGTCTCTCCCATCGCCACCCATGTCCGTTACGCACGTAGGACTAGTAGCTAGCGCTTACCCCGCCGCTTGGCCCCCGTCTCGCTCGCTCCATGCGACGCAGAGACAAGCAGGCGGCCAGTGGCCACCACGGCGACGACTACTCCATCTGGCATCTGCGCCTACCCACGGTTGCTTTCCCCCGGATCCGTCCATTCGGCATGGGACGCGAGCGGCGCGAGGAGGAGGCGAGACGGAGAGTCGGAGACCGGTCCGGCCGTGCCATCGTATATACGGCGATGTGACGGTACTGGCCTAAGACTGCTTACGGGCGCCGTGCCGGCCGGCCCGGCCGGCTGGAGATCCGTACTAGTACTGGAATTCAGATCAGTCGTATCGTATCGTTTCAGCGCTAGCGGCGTACTGTACGTGTACGTGGTCCTGTACTGGCAGCGCGACATGTACTGTTACGGTGGCGCGGCAGGTGCGTGCGTTCTTGCATCATCTCCTGGGACGCACAGCAAGAATGCTGCTCGTCGTACGACGTATGTGGTCCTGTGCGCTGCGCTAGCTTGCACGTACGTACACGGAGGGTGACATTACGTATCGACGAAGAGTCGGAACTGCATGATTGAAGAACAACCTTTTGGATCGTTGCTATACAGGGAGAGCATGTTTCGAGCAGATGAAATTTCGAGTAGCATTTCGTGCACTGTAGACGACTAAAATGATATCTGTATATTATGTATTTAAAACGTGCAGTATATACGGCGTACTACAGTGTCTGATTGGAGCGTACACCTACTTTCTTTCCAAGAATTGAAGCATACTAGTACTAATGATTAACTTTAAGGACGTGCTAAGCTTAGTGTCCTTTTTACTTGACACAGACATACGGTCACTACTCGCATAAACTTTGGAGAACAAACACGTACCCACACAATTATTTCCATGTCCTCTCTGAAGGAAAAAAAAAGATGCCCTTGCACAGCTTTATGAGTTGTGTGATCGCTGCTGTCATTATGAGCGCCTTCATCATCGAAGTGGTTCCCTGAACTTAACACAAAACCAGCAGAGTAAACGGTCAACTCATTGCAGTGCAGGCCTGTTACATCCTTCTCCGAAATTTGGCCGTCGTGAAGTGATTTCTTGGAATGCAGGCATTCTGAAAGAAGAAAGTTAGTGACACATGACTGCAAACAACTCCATTTGACCATTTCACATCGAAATCAGCCACGATTCTCTTGTTTTATCTGGACTACGACCTGCGATTGGCTATGAACGTACTCTAGCTAGCCTCCTAAATCCATCAATCTTTGTGACAACTGAAGCTCAGTTCTTTTAAAATTGTGCCCACCACAGATTATCGTGGGTGTACGTGTCTAGACTGTTAAATAATATAATCTTTTAAAAATATCATTTATATTAAAGTTTTGGAAAGAAACTATTAAATATATTTTTACCAACTTTATAAGTTAATCTGATAAGCCGTCAACTGATCAGCCCGTTCAGCACATTCCAATGGGGCTGAACTTCTGCTCTAGGGAATAGCATAGGAAAAAAAAGCCTATGATCAATAGACCAACGCCAATTCACTAATCACCATCAAAAAAAAAAAAAGCTTAGAGCTTCCTCACGGCTCATTTGCTCAAAAATATCAGTCAAGATTATTGAATTGCGATCCATGCTAGGATCTGTGCTATAACCAGCGATGATATCTTCTCCTATGATTATGTGATATCGAGGGTGATGCTGGGATTAGGGTTACAAAACAATGAATGAGAGGAGAGGGGTTTCTCTAAGCTTAAAAAGCTGAACGATGATGCAGTAGACTGATGATAGGTGATGGATATGAGCGAGCAGTGAGGTGATGTTGGTACTAGCAAAGGACCATAGGTGAGACTAATGGTGGGGGTATGCTATCTGAATTAGTTAGAAGGGGGGATAGGTGCCGTCTCCCGTGGCACAAGCTATCCAGCCAAGGGTAGGAAAAAATGGGTAGGACAGGGGCATCTTGTTGTTGCTCATCTTAGTGTGGAGGAGAGGAGGGGAAGGAGGCAAGATCAGGCTAGCCTTTTTGGTGCTAGAGGTGATGCCACGGAAGGCACATGGGAGAAGAGGAGCAAATGCGACACAATAGCCTGATCCGGTGTACACTTAGTTGGTACTTTGGGGGGAGTGAGAGGAAGGTGAGAGAAGAATAGGTTGCTACACGAATGTGATATGGACTGTCAAAAATAACTAAAATAAGATTTTTCGGGTAACTAAACATTAATAATAACTCAAAGTATTAACAGTCTAGCAGCAGCAAATCTATCATATAAAAAGTTGGGCCTTTAACTTTTTTTTCTACTTAGCGATACCTCAAGCCCCAAGCTACCATTACCAACAATTAGAACCATAACCAAGAATAGATGGTGGTCTTGGTTTTGCCCTATATAGTGATAGAGGGCACATGTAGGAAAATACCATGTTACTAGGGGTGTTCGAAGGGCTAGGACTATGTCTATGGTTATAACAGCTTGACGCCATCTAGTGTTTGTGGCGCTTTTTGCCATTAGCTACGCCGCAGCCACAACTCAAGCTGTCGAACAGGGCCACTTTTGACATGGAAGCACATCAATAAAAAATGGTCCATGCATATATGGTGGAACTAGGGTGCCATGTCTGATCCAATACGAGGGTGGTAAAAAAATAATCTAGGTCACTTTGGACGAACTTTTTAAATAGTCTTAGTTAATCGGTCTTGGAACTTTTTATCATAGATTTGAGCATTACTATGTGAGCATATAGAAACTTCAAATAAAGTATATAGTATTTACATAAAAAAATGTATGTTCGACACAGTTTTAGCCCCCACATTGATTTATGAGTATTGGTTGTTTGTTTGCACAAGTATAAACCCCATTCTTTTCACATTCGAACATTCACCAAATTCTAAAAATCATCCATACACTTCTAAACTAATTAGTTTTATCCTAAGATGGTGTACAACAATACTATTTTTATCGTATAAAAATGAGGAATGAAACAATATTCGGGCTAAAGAATCTCAGGGCTTTTGGGAACAAAGTATTCACGAAGGAATTTTGGAGGACTTTAATCACATAAAATTTTTCCCTGTATTTCATTTTGGATCAAAGAAATAGCTATCCAAAAATCCATTGAAATTTCTTTGGATTGTTTCAAAACATAATAATTTTGAAGGAATTCTAACATAAGCTTCAACATCTTAAGGCTTCTTCAGAATGTAGAATAGGAAAAGCGTAGGAATAGAAAAAACATAGGAATATGATAGGATTGCATGTGTGAAACAGAGAATTGGAATTTCTTGTTCTTCATGCGCAAGATTCTTACAAGAAAGATGCTAGAGTGGATTCTTTTTTTTTTGCGTGTAAAAACTTAGGTGAAATAGTGTTACTCTGGAAATCAAAGGTAGCCAACCCTTTGAAACAAATGCATCTACAATAGCTAATTCAAAGGAATCATTAATCCTCTAATTTTTCCTTCACATTTCTTCCATTCCATTCCGAATGAGTCCTTAGGAAAAAATATCATTTGTGTCTAGTATCTCTCTTTTCTAATTCTTGCTATTTTTTTGCGCTCCATCCAGAGGTACTATAGCAACTCAATGCTACATTTTTCTTATTATTATGTTTTTAAGAATTCCATGTTTTAAATAAGTGCTTAACCAACATTATTGATAAAACTTATAGTCTGTTTCTACCTATTCCCTCAATCTTAAAATTAGTTTATTTTTTGCTCATCCCATACATACTAATATAAAACCAAAAAGATTAAAATACCTCTATTTTATCAAATTCCAAACGTAATTATTTTCCACTCTATTTACTTCCAATTTAGTTATTCCCTACTTTAACAAACTCTGTTGCAATCATTACTCAAAAAAATACTTCTTCCGTCCCGTAATAAGTTATTTTTTTAGCTTCTTCCATTTATCCCAAAATAAGTTTATTTTTAGAGCAATTATTGCATCGGAATTTGTGAAATTAAAAAATAATTATATTGTGTGAAGATAAAGTAAGAAATAGTTGTTTTGGGATTTGATATAGTAGAGGTATTTTAATCTTTTGACTTTGTATTGATATATATGAGATGAATGAAAAATAATCTTATTTTGGGACATACTCCCTCCGTCCGGGAGTACTCACGTACACCGAGCAGAAACAATACGCGCCCATGAACAGACCTAAGTCGAGGTTAAGCCGGTGTCGAGGGAAGAGTAGACGAGATCGATCGACGAGAGTAGGTGGTGGACTGGTGGCGCAATGATTACGACGGCCATCCTGCGGGCCGACAGACCGGCTCGCCTACCCCCGAACTGGGGGACCTGCCGGCGATCCTCCTGCACCCGCCCAGGCGCCCCGACGCGTGGCGTGCCCACCGTCGTCACCTTCCGCCCGCGCGGCCCGTCCATCCATCCCCACCACACCAGTCCACCATCGGCAGGCTCGCCGTGACCGGCTGCGGCGGCTGCGCGAGCGCGAAGCGCGACCGAACGGGTGTGGAAAGGTGACTTGCCTTGCCCGGCCCGGCCCGGCCCGGGAAAGCCAGCCTGCGTCCGACGTGACGGGTCAGGTCAAAGCTTGTGGGGCCCACAGCCGGGATATACACCCCGTCGCCCTCCACCTGAGCACATCCATTCTCCGATGTGATGCCTACCGGATTCACACTTGGCAGTTGGCACTCCGTTGGCAGGGGAGCTAACACCGTTCGTACCTGGAGCTCATGAAATGCTATGTTCCGGTTCTCACTACTCGTCTATACTCCTATGGTTCAAGTTTATGGATCAAAGGATCTTGGAACTAGTAGACAAGAGTCTACAAGTTCCGATCATCTTATCCATCCATGTCCAGCACACCTAAATCAGGGAGATTGATAGAAAAACAAATCCAAATCAATGATGGATATATTCCTATTGGGAAAATTCTCGATATCTGTAGGATTAAGCCCATTATTAGGCCATCAGAACTAATCATACACGTAATCTTGTTGGTTCAAATCAGGAGCCAAGGATCCACCATTCCCAACAAGTTGTAATCCCAGTCAAAGAACAAAAAAACCACATGATGTCTCAAACAGTGTGAGCCTAATAATTTCGTGACAGACAAAGTACACTCCCTGCTACTAGTAGCAGCAATATTATTTCCACACACAATACAATATTTTTTTTCTTTGTCTAAGGGGGCACTGCCACTGTTAAAAGTTCTAACGTGTCCATGCCTCTACCTGGCAGCCTCGCCCGGGACTGGAAAACGCCCCTTATATAACGCCTCCCCAGGCTTCTACTCCTTTTCAACCTGTCTTTGTCTCCCTCCGCCTTTGCCCCGCTTCCCTGCCCTTTTCTCTTGCTGAGCTGCTTCTGCATTGGCTTGTGATGATGGGGGCCACTTCTCCGTCAGGCCTGGAGCTCACCATGGCTGTCCCCGGCCTCAGCTCCTCCTCTGGTTCAGGTAAGCTCGGGAGAAGGAGACAGCCAATCTCCTAGCTATATGTCTCCATCCTACAAAAGCGCGTTCCTTGATCTTTTTTTCGTCGGAACATGCCAAGTGAGAGAGCACCTCCTGTTGATTTGGAGCTACCAACACATACATGCATGGTGTTCAGAATATTTTTCTCGGCATGGAGACTGAACTTGTTTGCGGTTTTCATTGACGTTTCCTTCTGGTTTGGAGACTGATCAACATGAGACCGTGCAACTTTCATGGCAATCTAACGAGTAACTAGTACTGTTGTTTGCAGAAGGGGCTGGTTGCAACAACAACAACCGCGGTGGCGGCTGCAACATGAGGGACCTGGACATCAACCAGCCGGCGAGCGGCGGCGAGGAGGAGGAGTTCCCGATGGGCAGCGTGGAGGAGGACGAGGAGGAGAGGGGTGTGGGTGGGCCCCACCGCCCCAAGAAGCTCCGCCTCTCCAAAGAGCAGTCCCGCCTCCTCGAGGAGAGCTTCCGCCTCAACCACACCCTCACGCCGGTCAGTGTGCACTGCACCCTCACATCACCACCCCCTCCGCGCCCTGCCATTCTCCTTGCTGCATTTCAAGTTCTCAGCACTAGCGTATCTGCATATGCGACTCACAGTGTGGTACATGTACCTGCATCAGAATCTAGTCCTTGATAGAATTAGTGCTTCGTGCTCCTCGATCATACTAGTATCACAGATCGAGCTCACTAGTTCGTACCAACTGTCGCGTGGATTTGGGTCTTGAAGTGGAGCACTCCTGCTGACGGACTGTTGGACATTGAAAGGGCGTGGTATATGAATTGATTCTGAGTAAATGGATTCGAAGGACCATCGATCATTGGATGGTACTCCTCCATAATTGCTTGGTGCTTGATGATATGGTCCTTGCACGGGAGATATACTAGTACTTGGTGTCTGTGTGCACAGCCGCACAGCTATAAAAGGAGGGGAGGCACCTCTACCCCGTCTCTCTCTCGCACATGTCACACCACTTCAGAGTTCTGCTAGTACTTTATATGCTGCATAAAAACGTCCACTGACTACTAGCAGCACTATGCAGTATAATGTTTGTTCTGTGCAGTGGTTTACTGGTATTTACGTGATGTACAGCAGATAGAGTATCCTAGTATAATAAACTATATATAGTGCTTTAGATGCTTCATAACAACGTCTACTGAAATATATACTAGCAGCACTATGCAGTATAAAGTTGGTTTTATGCAGTGCTATACTGGTATATTTACGTACAGTAAAGCACAGTGAGAGTAATGCAGGAGTATATGATAAACTAGTCCCTGGTAATTCAGTTAAGGCCCGTTTGACTAGCAGGGGTGTTACTGCGATTTACTACTACTACGACCCTTGCAATATGGAGTATACTGAGATACTCTGAACCTGAAGGCCTGCATGTGTAATGGCAAGCAATTTAATGCGTTGGAAAATGTAACCTCTGCAGAAGCAAAAGGAGGCCTTGGCGATCAAACTGAAGCTGCGGCCGAGGCAGGTGGAGGTCTGGTTTCAGAACCGTAGGGCAAGGTAAAACCCTCCCATCTTGATGCAATATAGAGTACCCACTAATAAGTTCACAAGCTTCTTTATTTATCATTTCAGTAGAATCTACTCCTCAGTCCTCATTACACTATCATATAGAGTATTTTCTCCGCTATAAATAGCTTAGTTAGGTTCTGTACATACCAAGACAAAGACTTGTACACGAGAATGTGACGAAGAACCATACTTGATCCTATATGTGTTAGCCATACATAGAAGTATTAGCATTTGAAATGGTTCACGTGACAGAACTTCACAAAAGACAAAAGGCATTAGAGTACAGTCAATCCAGCTTATGCTAAATGATGATCTTGAAAGCGACCACTATATGGCATTTCTTTACAAATTTGCATTAGAGCCTACGTAAAAGCTAGATTGATTACTATACTTATTAGTGTTGGTTCAACACAAGTTATACTAGCAGGACCACAATGAACCCATCATTCCAACAAAATTATGCAATCTTTCCCTCACGAAGGTGACAAGGATCCTTAGGTATCCATCTTGAAACTAGTAGTGCATCCAAGATGTGGGACAACAAACAATTAGCTAGATTCTCTAGCCTGAAAAAGTGTAGGCAGTTCCATCATCACTTATGAATTGCTGCTAGATGGCGTAGATTACTCCATGATACTCGTTCAGTTTGATTCCAGAATTTAAAAAACCGAGTTGCTTGTTCCAATGGCGCCGGCACGTGGACTAATCGGCACGTGCTACAGCTCTCTGTAACTTTGACCCTAGCTACCTAATGCAAAATCTTAGTTTAACACGTCCCGTGAAGATGGCGTACAACTTGTAATCCGAACGCCAATCCATTTCAATTGATCCCTACAAAGGCCATTGCCTTCACTCTACGTCGCCGTCGAGGTGACAACGATATCGGAATGGACGCCTAAGGTCAAATTGAGTAACTACTCTAGTTCATGCTGCTATTTTAATCTGCAATCACGTAGTACTGAGCTACTAATAATAGTAATGTCGCGCAGTTAACTTCGACAAGTTCATGGCAGAAACATCTTTGCATTTGTTAACGCTCAATTGCTGCCCAGTTGTTACTGATCGTTCGTACGTGGCAGAACAGAAAGTGATGGGAGCCGGTGATTGTGTGCAGGACGAAGCTGAAGCAGACGGAGATGGAGTGCGAGTACCTGAAGCGATGCTTCGGGTCGCTGACGGAGGAGAACCGCCGGCTGCAGCGGGAGGTGGAGGAGCTGCGGGCGATGCGGGTGGCCCCGCCCACGGTGCTCTCGCCGCACACCAGGCAGCCGCTCCCGGCGTCTGCGCTCACCATGTGCCCCCGCTGCGAGCGGATCACCGCCGCCACCGGCCCGCCCACCGTGCGCCCGCCATCGTCAGCCGCCGCCGCCCCCTCGCCCTTCCACCCTCGCCGCCCCTCTGCGGCCTTCTAGGGCCCAGGTTTGTCCTCCTAAGGCCACAAAAGATGGGCCTTGCCGTCCCGTGTAAATTGAAGGAGAAGATGCAGCGGTAGAGGGCTCCCGTGTTGGCGTTGTAGCGTCCGGTCCAGCCGTCTCAGAGACGTGGACAAAATGTTTGTTGCTTGGTCCCCCCTTGGGTGTTTGTTCCATTGGTCTTTGATCTATCTTGATGATCGTGTGATTCGCGCCTTGCTCGTCTAGGTTTCTCGTGGGCCCACGCATGATCTGTTTTCGCCGTGTCGGACCGTATTGGGCCTTTTCAGATCGACGGGCTCCGTCCTTGTTTCGCATGTGGATATGCTATTTCGTCCTTTTGGGCCAAACATTTCAGCACGGTCGCCAACGGTGCGTAGTTCGTCGTCGTTTTCTTTCCTCTGGAGAACAACTGCCAGTTCTGTTTGTGGATGTACTTCCTCGTGATGGCAAATCCGCAAAGGTTTCAGGATCCACTTTTTACTGATTGCAGCAATTGTATCCATGTATGCCACGTTAATATCATCTGATGTTCACGAGGCTGCATTATTATGAGCTGCAAAAGCGAAGCCTCAAACCACATGGATGACACAGTGTGATTCAAGCAAGACCATCTTTCATATTATTGCATGGTCCATGGTTCCATGCAATTATCGATCCTCTGACCACACACAACACCTTCACCGCGAACCCGTGGACCTCTTTGGAATGGACCAAGGTTTGGTTGGTCACAAGGTACTGGCCTGTATATGTGGACCTTAGTAAGGGCTAAGGCTATTCGTCCGTGTATTACGCTGTCTTGGGCCAAAGATTAACGATCCGTGCCTAACAATGTCTTGATGTATGAGCGGAACATACAAGACGACGTAGTTACGTATTATGACCGGAGACCCACCATTTCTGTCCTTCTAATACGTACCTGGAGAATCCATCTGGTCAAGAATATGGCCCCGAATATGGTGCCGCCTGATGGCGACGAACCACAAGATGTGGGTACGCGTATTTATGTCCTGCTGTAGCTAACAGCCTAACAGGTGCACATGCTCGTTTGTCTCGTCCACGTAAGCTCTGCTTTTGTGTCTTCGCGAAAAGAACTGTAAGGCGTGTACTATCATCCTTTCTTACGGTATGTTCAAAGAAAAAAAATCCTTTCTTACGGAACAATGGTTTACATGCTGTTTTAAAAAGTGGACAGAAACAATATATTAATACATTTTTATACAACTATAATATCGGCTGGGCCTACTTTATCATTATCGTACAAATCTATAAATCCTATATAACTATCCCCATTAGCTATGATTTGGTGCAGCCACATCATCAGTATTACAACAACCATTAGATGAGATAATATATGTGGTATGAACCGTTCAATTAAATCTGAGCATTGGATACTTATGTGATTGCTATCAAAACTTCACTTCTCGCCTAGGATACTCTCAATTTAAACAACGTCATTAATCGCTGCTCACTCCCCTAAATGTTCTCTCTATTTAACCTGGGAACCAATAGTCCGTCAACGACATAAATTCTAAATCACCGTTACCATTTCATTTATATCTTCAGTTTCAATTTCACATGCATATACTTGATGAAGAATTAAGAACATACTCCTATAAATAGGATATCTATAAATAGGATATCCCGTAAGTTTTGTTTACCCACAATTCCCGTACTCACAGCTCAATGCTGATTTGATGGAATCAGCCAAGAATAGGCGCCAATCAAGAGTAGGTTAGTCTGCTCATATTTCATCATTTTGTGTTTTTTTTATCATCTGACACATCTTCTCATAATTACATAATTACAGTATAATTTTCCCTGTTTTGTACACGCATCAAACCTCTAATCCTTTCTCTTTTGGACAATATGCTTAAGTGCTGTACCATTCTTATACATATCCAATGTCACCTATTTTTGTCGCATCAAATTTGCTTATATCAATTTTATACATATTCCCGCAACAACGTGCTTGGTAGCATCTAGCTTATTAGTATTTTTTCAACCGTTTCTCACCATAGGAGCACAAACATGTCAATTTTTTTTCCTCTTTGAACTCAATCAAGATTTCACCCGACACCAGGCACCACCCTATCGTATCACCATTTATGGGAAGGTCAATTTCCCTGGTAACAAAGATAAAAAAAAATTGGAATTGTTAACTAACATTTGACAGAAAAGTTAGAGTTGAGAAACATACCATATGTCTTGATATAATTAAGGCCCTAAGCCCCCATTAACGATGAAATTAGGTAAGATATGGATCGGAATTGTTAACCAATCCGAAGCGGATCTGGAGATTGCACGATGTTCCCGGAAACAGATTGCGTATCGGCTGAGTCTGAGTTGGAATCAGTTAACCGATATAGATAGAGCTCGGTGGAGGAAGCCGATAGAGTTGTGTTCGGTTTCAAAATGAAGACTTCAATGATATTACCAGGCAACGATAGAGTCTGTGATAGGCAATTGTATCTATTAGTTAGGATATTCTGTAATTTTTTTAGAGATATTATGGCAAGAGTCCACCTAGGGACTTGTTCGTCGGTTAGAGTTAAGATAGAAAGTTTGAGTCGTGTCCGTCACGGACGGAGTTCGGGTATAAATATGTGCCGAAGACCATGTAAATAATTAACACCAGTTCAATAAACTCTCGGGCGCATCGCCACCTTTGTTACTTTACTTTTCGATGAGTCCTTGTTTCGAGTCGGGCTGTATCGGCTTTAATGTTTGACAAGAGGTAAGACTTGTTTGTTATCATATATCTTGGTTAATCTAGATTGATAGATCTATTTGATTATATTGATTAAGCCTTCTCGAGGGTTATATTAACAAGATCTATTTGAATTATATTGATTAACTAAGATATCTACCATCCTAAAAATCAATCACCGGCTTGATTATCTAGATGTTATGTTTCTTTTAATATTTAGTGCTGCATCAATTGGGTTTGATCTATTAAATCGTGTTTAGAATCATAATCTCTAGCTTGATTTATGATTGCCAATAAGGATTAGTATCAGAGTTTTAGCCGATCTTATTAGATATAATTGTTTCGCTTTGCTTTTGTCTTGCTTAACAAGTTATATTTGCCCCTTATATTGGAATATCAATTATCTAAATATATTAAGTTTATCATCAATCCTTGCTAGATTAATCTAACACTAGGTTGAATTTTTTTAATATATTTATACAATATGGATATTCCAGTATAAGGTTATATCGGAGCTATAGCAGATATATGCTTAAACTTACTCATCGGCTATGACATGAACACATATAATCTATACTTTGTGTAATTTTAGATATAAGTGATTTATACTGTCTCGGTTAAGTCCGATCTATCCCAATCATTGCTATATAAAGTAATATCGAACTACAGATTATATTATGTTGATCTCTACACCTGATGAAGCAAGTCTAGGGTTTTTCTTTTACCATATATTACAGTTGATTCCGTTCAAATCGCATAGGCTAAGTTAAAGACGATATGTCATTGGTCCTCTAGCCGATCGGCTATCGTTTATGAATTTAATTATTTTATCTTGTTTCTTGTTGGTTACAAGATCAAACCAATTGGTACGCTCTAGAATCCGAAAGCAGGATTTTGGACCTGCACTTGAGTTAAACAAATCTCTCAGGGCAGTGTGTGTTTTTTCATCAACAGCACCACATCAAATCTTGCAAATATCATGGTATTTTGTAATTGACATATTTTTAAGATCCGATGCTCCATGAGATAATTAATTTTCTTCCTTTTTTAAGCGCCTCCTGATAAAGTCACCTTGCATCGTGCCACCATGCATGCTTAGATAGGAACGGTTAGCCATTCGTGAAGCCCCAATCGAACTGTCCCCATTAGTCGTACGGAATGGTCATGAAGCAACTGAGTCTGGACCAACTAGCTAGCAAATGGCACCATGAGCGGTCTAGAAAACCTTCGCGCGAGTTAGCTAACTGTAGTACTAATATGTAGCGGACGGCCGGGCACGTCTGCCGCTTGCCTGGGCAAGGCGTCGCCGGTTCAACCCTTCTCACGCACGCCCCCACCGTTTTCTCGCGACCGCGTCAGCGTCCGAAACGTGTCGGCAGCAAGCGGGCGGCCGGGCGCACGCGTGCGTGCGTTGCGTGGGCTAGTGACAGGTGACAAACATGAGACAGCACGGCTGGCTGGCTGCTGGCAATGGCATGTAGTAGTAACAGCCCGACTAGCGTGAGCTATCAGCTGAGGGCAGTTTGGACGTTGGACCTTGGCGTTACATCCGATCCGAGTTCTAGCCGTTTACGTTCGCTGGGCCGATTTACCGATCGGGCATGGGTGTGTTCCGTCCTTGGGATACAGTCGACATGCGTGGGGGCCGTTGTCCCTGAGGTGATACAGATTCTGTTGCCTGTTGATATATTCCATCGCTACTTACGCGCGCACAAATAACAATCATATTCTACAGATTGTGCACGACACGAGTAATATTTCTGGTTGAATTTCTCTACAATTCTTGGAGTTATGGAGTTATAAACTTGTAATACATGTGCGTACATTAATTCCGCGTACACCAAATCGTCAAAAAGTTCAGTGATGCCAAGATGCTTGTAGGGAATAACAAGCTTTTATCACGACCGAGTCAAAACTCGACGCCCCATCTCGTGTATCTCAGCTCAAAGCTGATGCCTCTTTTGCTAATTTTCAAAAGTTGAACCAAACAAATGTGTACCTTCTGCGGGGATCGAATCTCGCAAAGAAAGCAGCTAGGCTTTTCCCCGTCCTCCCTGCGCTACTACTGGCCAAGCATGAGGACCAAAAAAACACATCAAATCGATCCTGATTCCCGGCCGGCCGGCGAGAGAGACTCAGGGCGCCGGGGGAATTTCGCCGGCCGGTTGGGCGGCTGTTCCAGGATGCCTCCGCGCGGCTCCGCCGTTCGGGCCAAAGCGCACGCACGGACGCGGTGGTCGCAAAGCCCACCGCCCCGCGTGGTTGGCGTCTCGACAGCTCACGATCTCAGACTGCCTTTCCATCCAACCATCGTCCTCTGGCCGGCCGGCCGGCCGCTGCAGAGGCGGGTACGAGCTAGCTACCTACCTACCTAGGCACGCATGCACGGCTATCTCTAGCCCCAGCAAAGGGTGACACTGAACTTTCACTGTTGTCGGCACGACGGCCGGCTTAGGTCGGCCAAACGCAAAGCAGGGGCGCCAACTTGCGCCGAGCTTTCTCGCCGATTCTACCTGCTGGAATTTTACTACTACGACTCCACTGGCTAGCAAGCAACGATAGATCTCGGCTGATTGCGATTGACGCTAATGACTGTTCTGAGATTCTGATGCAAGCAAGTTAGTTAAGCCGGCCTCGACCGACTCGACCGATCGGTATGTGGAATGAATCTGATGCGATGTGTTCTTGATTTATTAGTGCATGGACATGACTTACCAATTGGTGGTGGCAGCATCTATACACGTACGAAATCTTAGCAAGCTAGGTCGGGTTATAAAACGCAACTACTCTCGGAGAAAAAAATGCTTCTGCTGATCTGAAATCCTGATCACAGTATCAACGCTAGCTTCGTACGTACGGTTGCATTTGTGTTGGCGTCGATTAAGTTCGTCTTGTCGTCTTCTCATCACGGATGGCTATAGCTAGCTAGCTAGAGATAGAAGAATCGGCCGATGAGAAGATTATTGTTCGCGTGTCACGGTTCCCGACAGGCAAAGTACCTGAAATCGAGCCCGGAACCATGACATTTTGGTCGCTCCTCCGGTTGCCATGTATGGACTTTTCCTGGCTCGGCCGCCGACAGATGGAGACGAGGCAGTCATAGGTTGCCCAAGCTCGACGTAACATCCATCTAAAATGCATGGGGCTACGACCTAATAGGTCTTGGTCAGTGCAGGCTTAATACCTGTGAGAATAACATGCCAGATCGTTGCCGATTAATCGATCAACTACCCACGTTCAGGAAGCGTAAACCGGCTGTAGATGAAACAGTAGTCGCGCGTCGATCAGTTGGTCCACGCAGCACAAATCAATAAGACAATTGCTATAGATGGTTTGATCACAGCATCACAGGAGTAGCGGATATAGTTGCACGTGCCTAGCTAGGTCTACTCGAAGGTAACCTCAGAATTCGGACACCTAGCTAGCTCATTCATGGCAGAAATCCAGCTATTCCAGAATCCTGAATTCCTGATGTCGTTCCAATACTATTGCAGTATTGCTGCATGCCGCGTCCCAAGGCTGTTTAAGACTGGACCCATGCCCTTCCCTTCGGTCACAAATACAGGTCTCGTTTGGCACTACTCTATTTTCTACCAGTCATTTTTCAGTGTTTTTAGGAGGTATTAGAAGTTACTGTAAATTTCGTATCTCTCGGTGAAAATTCAATTTTGATCGTCTGAACGTTGAATCTACCAGTATTATTGCCACATACTACTGACGTACCAATCCGCATCCTTGGTCCTCTGTTAACTTAACTTCCTCAACCATAACTGTAGTTCCTGGAAGCAACAGGAGGACTTGTTTTTTTTTTAAAGATGAACTAAGGGCATGCCAATTTCATTGAATATAGTGAGAGTAGCATAAGGACTACAAGCAGGGTGGCAACATCGAAGGTGACAACTTTAGTTGTCACGGTTACCCGTTATATATATATAATGACATGCATGATGAGTATGCTCTACTCTAGCTCGAGTTGTAAACAATCAAGCTCACCGGATATGGAATTTTATTGAGTGCTTTTAGTAAGATCTCAAAATAACTTGTTCGCCTGTCTGCGAACAAGGTGCACTATTTTTTAGCATGCCCAAGTAGTCCAACAGCAGAGCATCTTACTGAAGTGAAATGATTTATTTGATATTGCATGCATGGTCCCATTCAACAACAGAGTCGCAATTCAATGACAGAATTTTCATTGATCTCTCTCAACACTTACATGCTTGTTCTTTCATTTCACGTATGTTGATTATTTTTTTTCTGCAAACGCATTTCACGTATATTGATCATTTCTAGGAAAAATCACTATTCCAAAAACCCTCGTAAGGACCGGCTTATAGGTACCGGTTTATTTAAAACCGTCACCTATTGACCTTTACCCACCTCCCGCGGGATAAAAAATAGAGAACCGGTATTTTTGAACAACTATAAGTGTCGGTTCTAAAGTAAAACCAGCACCAATATTATTGGTATCGGTTTTTTAAAAAGAACCGACACCTATAATATATTATAAGCGTCGGTTAATTAAAAAACCGGCACCTAAGAATTAAGTCGAGCCGGCACGAGGAGATAAGGCCACCAACTCGGCACCGATTCATCCAGAACCCTCTCGGTCACTCGTGCGCTCTTCTTTAGTCGTCTCTCTCGGTCCCTCTCTCTCGGTCCCTCTCTCTCGCATCTCTCTCCCTCCCCTCTCTCTCGCAGCGGCTGCCCGGCGGAGGCGGCGGCCGCACCCTCCCCTCCGCCAGATCCAGCAGGATGGGAGGTGGTGGGCTCTCACGGCCGGTGGCTGCCCAGCAGAGGCAGCAACAGCGGTGGCGGCCGTGCCCTCCCCTCCGCCAGATCCGACGGAAGGGGAGGCAGCTGCGGCGGGCTATCATGGGCGGCGGCGCCCTCCCCTCCGCCAGATCTGGCGAGAGGGAAGGCAGCGTGCTCCTCACGGCTCGCGCGGCCACGGCGGCTGTTGTCCTCTCCACCCCCTCGCCTCGTCTCCCTCTCCCCTGGTGCCCCACCGCGGCTCTCCTCTCCGCCGCTGGCCGCATGACGATGGGGATGGCTAGATCGATGACGCAACGACGGGGAGGTGCCAGTAGATTTCAGTGATTGTAATTTTTTGTGATTGTGTTGGACGTTTTTTGTGATTGTGTTTGGATGATTTTGATTGTGTTTGGTTGCTGGGATGATTTTGATCTGTTATGATGATGATGGAGAGCTGGCTCGATGCATCGGCTCGAAATCGAGCCGATGCATTGAGCCATTTTTTTGGATCGTGGAATCTCAACGGTGTCAGTTCCTAAACCGGCACCTTCGAGAACACCACAAAGGTGCCGACTAATAGGTGCCGGTCAGGAAAACCGACACCTATAGCTATTTCTATACTAGTGTCAACTAATGCAGTGGACGAGTACACGATCAAATTAAAATTCAGTGGCATATATGAACAATGAGATGATGTAAAAAAATCAAGAATGTAGAAGAGACTAAGGGAAGTAAAATTTTCTCGTTCAAATTTTAGAAAATACTAGATCGAATTATCAAGGTGCCTAGGCATGGTGACTTGTTAGAGTAAAAAATGTTGAGCAATCTTGCTAATTTACCAAGGCGGAGGGTCCTATACGGTAGGGTGGGCCGACTGGCCCAACGTAGACCACCCCGCCCCACCTACCCCTAGCTACTTGAAACCCTTACCCCAACGTCACCACCTGCCGTCATGCTACAATATGAGCCCATGATCCGCTCAACTTCTACGAGTGAGTCCAGCGGTTGATTTCTTGCAGGTTCCATGGCGGAGGAGGAGGGAGAATGGAAGAGACAATGTTGTGGGTAGGGCGATAGCAATTCATTAGTGGCATCGCCAGTTGCTCCTATATATGGACTGTGTAAGATAGAATAGACTCAACGCAATAATCTATTGATAGATATTGTAGATGGCCCAGTTGAGAAGTTCGGCAAAGAGCAGCCGGTAGTGGAGAAAATCCTGGAGGTGTAGATGGCCGGTGGACATGTCATGATCCACTTGGTGACTGCAAAGGAGCTGAGAAGTCTTCCAAAAAGGCAAGATCAGTAGCACTAGCATCATTAGGCCGGGAATTGGCAAATGGAAACAAGTACTCATCAATCACCACATGATGTGAAATAATAACCATGTTAGAAACGGGTTCAAAACACTGATACCCTTTGTGCTCAAGAGGATAGCCAAGAAAAACACATAAGGTGGAACAGGGTGAAAGTTTGTTGGTGGCGGTGGCGGTGGCGGTGGCGGAAAGGTTGGGGTAGCATTTGCATCCGAAGACAGGAAGGTAGTTGTAGGATGGATGGGTGCCGTGAAGAGCAAAAAAGAGGGTGTGGTGATGAAGTGTTTTGGTGGGGTGGTGGTTGATGAAGTGAGCAGCAGTGTGGAGTGCCTCAACCCAGAAAGAGATAGGGAGGCTGGCCTAGAACAACAGGGGGCACACGTTGTTTGTTAAGAGAACGAAGCATGTGCTCGGCTTTACCGTTTTGGGTGGAGGTGTGAGGGCAGGACATCCGCATGGCGTTAGCGAGGAAGAAGGAATGGGCGATGGAGTTGTCAAACTCGTGACCATTGTCGTACTAGATCTGACGTGGAAAACTGAGTTTTGACATAGGCAAAGAATGGGACAAGGCAGAGAACGTGTCAGATTTGAGCGGAGGGGAAAAACCCAAACATAGTGAGAACAGTCGTCAAGGATAACAAGATAGTACTTATAGCCAGACACGCTAGGAAAGTGAGATGTCCACAAATCACATTGAATTAATTCAAAAATAGTTTGTGCCCTAGTAAACGAGGAAGTAAAAGGTAAGCGGGTGTGGCGACCGAGTTGACAGGCGTGGCAAGTGGTGAATCCTCCTTTGGGAGGCGGCACGATAGAAGAGTGGGATCAACAATCTCTCGCCAGTGCCTGGTCCACCGCTGCCCTACACCAACAGCCGGCATCAACGATGACCTTGATGGTGGCGTCAAGAACGTCGTCGAAAGCCAACGAGGAAGGAGGAGCCACCATGGAGACGGTAGCATGGAGACACAATTAGAGAAGCGTCGGCACGAGAGATGAGCGGAAGCGAGATTAATCTAATACCATGTAAGATAGAATAGACTCAATGCAATAATCTATTGATAGATATATAGGTCCAGCTCTCCTTATCTGTAACCGCTTATAGAACCAGAATCGGGAGATTAGGAAGAAACTGAACCAAATACATATGGGAAACAATATTCGATTCTAACCGACTGAATCACCATAGGCTTGACCCACTTTTTTCAAGGTGTGCTCCGCCATTAGTAATGCAAGTGTACATATGATTTGGGTTAATTATAGTTCAATCACTACTTGATGATGCAAAAGTTCTCCAATAAATTAATACCACCTTTTTTTGTGTGATCATTGTTGGGAACCCATCTTTAGTCCCGGTTGTGCAACCAGGACGCACAATCTGGGACTAAAGATCGGTATTTTTAGTCCCGGTTGAAATAAGCGGGACTAAAAAATCAATCTTTAGTACTATTGATTAAAAAAACACACACTAGCCTGGGAGATTTGCTTAACTCCAGTGCAGGTCCAAAACTTGCTTTCGGGTTTAAGGGCGTGCCAGTTGATTTGATCATGCAATCAACAAGATGAAACATGCAAATATTATTAGTAAACAATAATCGATCGGCTAGAAAGCCGATATCATATCGTAATGTAACCTAGCCAATGCAATGTGAGATGAATCAGCTGTAAGGTATATCTATAAAAATAAGCAAACCCTAAACCTGGTCCATCGGCTGTAGAGATTGACATTATATAATCTATGAATCGATATTACTTTAGAAATCAGTAATTGGGATAGACCGGACTTAACCGAGACAGTATAAATTGCTTAAATCCAAAATAACATGAAATAACGATTACATATGCTTATATCATAGCCGACGTCTAAAATTTAAGCATGTATCGACTATAGCTCCGATACGACCTTATACTAGGATATCATCTTAAAGTAAATATATTAAACTGATATCAATTAGATTGATAATAAGCTCAATATATTTATATTAGTTGGGATCCTAATATAAGGGGCAAATACAATATATTAAGCAAGACATAGATCTATGTAAAACAACTATATCAGGTAAGATCGGCTGAAACCCCGATACTATCCTTATTAACAACCATAAACAGGCTAGGGATTATGACTCTGAACACAACTTAGTAGATCAAACTTAACTAATGCAGCACTAAGTATGAGAATAAGCATAATATCTAGACAATCAAGCCGATGATCATCTTTTCAGGATGGTGGATATATTATATAATCTAAGCCAACAAGTCAATCTAATCATTGAGATCGGCCGATGCAAGTAGAAAGCATTGTCAATCTAGATTATATAATATATATGATAACTCGGTGATTCACAAAATAAGATTAGAGTGTCATAAAGATGCAAGCACTAATCCCGATAACGCAAACCGTCATAACAAGTTTTACCTCTTTGTCGAAGATCGAGATCGATGCAGCTCGACTTGAAAGCAAGAACTCATCGAAACAAAGTAACGAAAAAGGTTGGCGATGCGCGGAGATTGAATTGAACTGATGTTCATTATTTGCAAGATCTCGGGCTCATATTTATACCCGAACATACAAACTTGTTCATAACGGACACGACTCATACTTTCCTAATACAATTCTAACCGACGAACAGGTCCCTTAGACGGACTCTTACCAAAAATATCTATAAGAAAATTACATAAAATCCTAATTAATAGATACAAATTACCTATCTTAGACTCTATCCTTGCTTGGCAATGTCATTGAAGTCCTTTTTCTAAATCTGACATTGATCACATAATCGATTTTATCACTATCGGCTGCATTGGCTAACTATATCAAACTCGGTATCGGCCAATACAGACTTCCAACCGATGCGCACTCTGTTTCTGAGATTTCCACATATCTTCAACTCTGCTTCGGATTTGATCTCGATTCTGATTCCTATGCTTACCAAATTCCATCGTCAACAAATACCTTACCAATCGGTACTAAAGATGGTAGCGCCATGTGGCTGGTGCTACTCTCTTTAGTACCGGTTGGTGTTACTAACCGATACCACAGATCGTTGTGTTGTTTTTTTGAATGTTTTTTTTGTTGCTTGCTGCTTTTTTATACAGATGCATATATATATATAAATACATACATATTAATATATATTCATGTATATATAATAAATTCATGTTTATATTAGAAAAATACATATATATTTATAAGTACATAGATATATTCATGATTATATGTACTTAATTATAAATATATATGTCTTCTATAAAGACATATATATTTATAATTAAGTACATATATATATATACATGCATATATCTATGTAAGACATATAAATAGAACTAAAAATATATAAGTTATCGCATACACATATTATTAATATATGTAGATATATAAGTAAATATATGCACATATAATTGCTGGTATGTATATATGCATTACAATCGTTATTAATTTCTAATGTTATATTGTATATTACAAAAGCTAAGAGGAAGGGTGAGGGTGAGATGAAACAATAGGTCTTCCATCGTACTAGAATTCTCCCGCGGGATTAATAACCTCATCCATGATAAATCTCATCAGTTGTTCTTGAACAACCTTTATGAATCTCTCGCTTCTCTTATGAAATAACTTATGTGTTACATATTTTCATCCAATTGTGTGTGGACAAAAGCATACCAAGTTACCCACTTCGTGCAAATCCAATTGATTTCACTTGGAACCAACTTCTAGATCTTTAATTTGTGAGGATCAAAAACTGACAAGAAAAATGCAGTCCCTTGTTAGGAATTATTTTCTAATGTTTTTCTCGCTAGGTACAGGAAAAATGAGCACATGGAAATTGGTGGCCTAGAAAGAAAATTTTGGAACCACCATGAAAGATCGTATCTCTAGTAGTATGTGTTTTACATGATGACCATACAATCCGGTGTTATAATGGGGAACAAACCATATCAAGTCAATTTCTACGTACTTTGTGCGTGAAACAGTAACACTAACAGTAATAACAAGTTTACTACTACCTTCATCCCAAATATAACTATTTCTGGGCTATGTATCTCGGCATACAATTATCCAAGTACATAGTCAGAAATTGTTATATTTTGGAACGAAATTAATGCCTTAGTAGGATCAAACTACTGCCATTTCTCTCCTCTTTTTTTTCTTCTTTTACTAACGTGTCATCACTATTGCTGTTCTGAACATTGTCACAATCAATTATCAAAGGGTTTGAGAGTAGGGAGGGTTGAGTTCTTTAACAGAACACATATCTAACATCGGTTATATTTGAATACACTCTGTCGTTATCTCTTGTACAAATGTCCAAAGAGATATATAGCTCTGTAACAACTTCGTTGTCTTGTCATCATGGGCAATGTCCGACAACAGGCTATACATATAAGCATACTCTGTTTGAGATGGACAGGATCATTTCTTCTCCTTCCTTCCTCCCCCCCCCCCCCCCCCCCCCCCCCCCCATTTCTTCCGTTTTATGTGAGAGCGTCCATAAGCTTTCTTGATCATAGTCCAAGAAGGATGTAGTACAGCAATGTGATTGGGAGAGCTATTAGCATGCCAAAAATTACCCTGTAAAAAGTGACAATTTGTCCAGAATAAATATAAACATCATAAAAAAAACAAATATCAGAATGCAAAACAAGCAAAGGAAATTGCTTACGCTGTGCTCAGGATGGCCGGGTGGACATTGTATTCTTTTGCAAAAACAAAAGGCACAATCCCTTGTGGTAGAGCCGCCTATCAAATCGAATGCCCAGATATATATATATCAATGCGCATTAGCTCCACATATATAGTACTCTTATATAATCCACAGGGAAATAAATTGCTCGAATGATTGATAAGTAGTACAAATGTTCCAGTAAAGAAGCCGATGGAATCATAATATCTCGATACATACGGAGTATATATATAAACCAGGGTCTGACAGATCAGAGCCCCGACCATGCACACGCTGCTGGTAAAGCCAAACGCCCGACACATGATAAGCTTGTCTACCAAATTTTATAATTGGCAAAAGGGAGAAATTAAATTATCACTTTGCAGTTTGCACGGGTTGCTTACTGTAGTAACTTCTTTTAGATGCATGCATGGTTACCTGAACAATGGCGACGTGCAGGAGCGTCCCGCGGAGTCCGATGGCGATTGACGCGGCGGACATGACGGCGGGGCCCGCGAGGAAGCGGACGGCCATGGAGACGACGGCGGCTGATTTGCCGCACGCGATGATGCTGGGCTGCAGCGCCATAAACAATCCTGGCCACGAGACAGTTTGACAGCGTCAGCTCGGGCTCGGGCCAGTGGGCACCAGTGCGTGGGAAGAGAGATTAATTGTGGAGCAATGCAGTGTAGGGCTACTGGAAGACAGGAGCACAAGGGGCGTGGGCACCCACCCAGGCTAAACATGGCCATCCCCAGGCCTGCGTCCGAGAGAATGGAGATGGACTTCTCGACGATTGCTGGCATGGAGACGTGCCACCTGTGACCCAATGAACATGGCCCTTTGGTTAGCTCCCGGAACAGTATATATATATAACACCAGAGATCAACATCATTAGCCACTAGAGATGATAAAAATAACAACAGCTGCACCATGATGATTAGTACTACTAGTGGACGCAGGTTACTCCAAAGGAAACGAGTCAATCGTTCATGGTTCCTTGCTGCGAAACGCTATTGTGGGACTCTGTTTGGTAGACTGGCTCGACGACGACCAGTGCTCGCGCGCCGTGCAAACTCTGCCTTTTTCAGCTCCTACAGTTCGCGATTAGTGCCGGCCGGGCCCGCGGCGGTGGTTCGTGCCGGCGGGAAACTCACTCACCTCGTCGGCCCACCACCGCCGTTTGGGGATCCGTAAAAAAGCTGCTTTTCGGTTATTCCCACCGCCACGGCACGTACGCCCCGGCCAGTTTCGGTGCTTCCTAGCCTACGTGCTACCCACCCCCTCTGGCTTCGCTAGGTTTCGCCGAGAATATATCGCTCTCGCGCTTATCATCACCAACACCATCGCGGTCCTCGATCCTCGCCGAACTTGTCGTCTCTGTCGAGTGAAATCACCTTATCACCCGAACTAAAACTTAGGCAGTACAAAAATGAGTAAATTGCACAGGTCACGTGAAAAGGTAGGTTAATCTTCGGAGAGAGGGAAAAAAACGGCGTACCGGAAGGCGACGAGGGACCAGGCGAGGCCGAGGAGGCTGGAGTAAGTGTTGGGGTTGCGGATGAGCTTGCGCCACACCATTATGAGGATGAGGCGTGTCATCACGCTCGCCGGCGGCATTTGGTGCTGCCCCGCGCCCGCCGCGCCGCCGCCGACGTTCGGTCCGTCGACGTCGACGACCTTAGGGTGAAGCTCCGCCGTGGAGCTCGACCCCAGCTTCGTCAGACCGTCGGGCAAGGCCGCCTCCTGATCGTCTGCTGCCTCGGCGCCGTCCACCGTCTTGCCGCCTCCGAAGCTGAAGTTCTCTCCGCCGCCGCCGCCGCCCAATGCCACCGCGCCGTACTCCTCGTGCTCTGAAAATGTAGAAAATTTGGGAAGGTCTATGTTTAGAGTTGCACATGGAGCCCGTGATTAAGTGGCCGTACTACTACTGCGACATTAATGTCGGGACGGACCTTTGCCTGAGCCGTTGTTCCGCGGCAGGTCGGCGGGGATGACCATGTGGATTTCCTTGGCGCCGACGTCGAGAGCGCCGCCACCGCCGCCACTGAACACAGGCAGGCCGCTGACTTCTGAGACGGGAGACGCGCTCGAGCTCCACACGAACATGTGGAGCTCCTTGGCGTCGTGGTTGAGTGCCCCCGTGGTCGTTGCCGGTGGTTTCGGCGGCCGTGCCGAGTGCTCGTCGAAGTTGGACTGCCTCGGGGTTGGGCCCCGCGACGACTGCAGCGAGTAGAGCTCGGAGGCGCCGAAGCTCGAGCCACGCACCGCAGCGGGCGTCGGGGGCGGTGGCCCGCCGCCGACCATGGCGAAGAAGTCGGCGTGGTTGAAGTTGGAGCCCCGCGGGGTTGGGTTCCGCGACGAGCTAAGCGAGTAGATCTCCGCTCCCGTCAGGTTCGACGGCCGCGGCGTGACCAGCAGCGACCGCCGCGACACCGAGGACCGGCGCACGGTGACGTGCAGCCGCCCGTCCGCCGCCACCTCGGCCTCCGTCTCCGCGTGGCCGCCCTCCAGCGACACCACGTCCGGGTCGACGTGCAGGGACACAATGGACGCCGCCGTGTCCGGGAACTGGTCGGCGATCAGCATCCGCGCGGCGCGGAACTCGAAGAGGAAGAGCATCAGCGTGTACCAGATGATGCACTGGAGCACGACGATCTGGACCATGAGCGAGCCGGAGTATGGCCCGTACATGGCAATCAGCAGCGGGATCCCCATGACGAGCGTGTTGGGCAGCGTGGAGAGGGAGAAGAGCGTGATGGACCAGTCCAGCCGCGGCGCGCCGGTCCGCGAGGGGAGGCGCGACCACGCGGCAAGCCCCGCCAGGACGAGCAGCTTCTGCAGCGTGTCCGCCGCCAGGAAGCGGAGGTTCATGGAGTACGGGTCGTTGGTGGAGATGAAGTGGAAGGACAGGAGCGGCACGGCGAAGATGGCCACGAAGCGGTTGATGCCGGAGCACTGGTCCGGCGTGAAGATGCCCCACCACCGCACCGACCCGTACGCCAGGAACATCGCCACGTACAGCGGCACCACCGCCGCCATCACCGTGTAGAAGTCGTGCCCTGATATCATCTCCTCGGCCTATCTCAATCCAACGCGCGCGGTGGATCGAGTGCCTGAGCGAGCTAGCTAGCTAGTTATACATGCAGGAGCGGCCGAGTGGAGTGACTTCTTGCTATCTCGGTGAGCTCAGGGTCAGCCACTTATAGGCTGCGTCCAAGTCCAACGAGCGCAGAGTCGGGGAGCAGTGTTCTGCCGTCATCCAGGGTGGATTTTACTGTAAAAACATGAGATTTTGAATGCGCGGCCGTGACTGACCCACCAGTGGGCTTGTGCTTGGTAAGAAACGATCAATGTTTCGCTCGGAGGTGCAAATTAAGCCCGTAGCTGATGCGCGCACATGTGTACGATCTAGCGTTACGCCGGGGTCGCATTATGTTGTGAACTTGTGGACTTGTGATACGCCATGCAATGGGTACCGGGGGTAGCTCGCATCCTTGGCAATGGATTTGCATTACTGGGTGTGAATAGAGTAACAGAGGCATTGCTGCTCTGAAGATAGAGATTGCATTGCTCCGTGCTAAACCGATTGATCTTATCGATCGGTTATGTATATATAGGGTGGGCTCTTTCTGTGACTATGCAAGCTGATGATCGAGCGCGCGTACGGGGAGATTGCGGAAGTTGTACTGTTGGTTAGGTACCACTGTCTGCACTTATCCGGCTCTCATATGTATATGGTGCCCCGACCGTCCATGAATGTAGCTACAACAATATGTGAAAGACCACTGTTCCAATGCAAAGCTCGGTATTGTTGAAATACTATAGCAACAAAATCAACAAAGATTGAATTAGTTAACCAGTTAAAATTGTACCAACATTTTCCATGTACTCCATTTTAATCCGGGGCAAGAATCTTTTTAATTTGTTCAACGGGCCATGGCAGAAATCAGACATAGGAGATACATGATAATAATCTTTTCAGTTGCATGGTTTTTGCAGCATATATCCCTCCTTAGCGCAAAGTAGACTAATACTTTGAACGTGTAATCGTGTAATTCTCATATTACTGCAGCTTTCAGTTCAATTCCCAATTATACAACCAATAAGCATTTCTTCAGGTTGCTCTCTCTCTCTCCCTCCCTCTCTCCACAAAACGGTTAATTAAGTCTTGTTGTAACATTGCACGCTGGTACCTACTCCTAATCGTAATGGAATTTCGATCTGTTTTGTCACAGCTTAGCTAGCGATCATGCTTATCCCAACCACCACCCACATTTCCCACTCTTGTCAACTCGGGGAAAAATCAAGCGCAAACCACAAAACCCTCTCATTTTCCAAAACTTTGTGGACAACTCGAGTAAACATCAAGTACAAACCACAAATTCATTATGGCATGAAAACTACCTTTGCAAGTTCTAAGCGAATTACTACAAATTTCCATATATAGGGTTGGTGCTATAATACGGTCATCTAAAAATAATAAGATCTACATCAATTTTACGTGGAAGAAACATGAAATTCGTAAAAAGTAAAGTACACCGGTAGTACCATAACTTGTATGTTGGGTGCAATTAAGTCACTCATCTTGCAAATTGCTCGAACAAGTTACTTATCTTGTTTCCAAGGTGCAAATAATATAAAACGTATGCCATGTGGGATGATCATGTTCTAAGTTGGATGTCATATTAATTTCTTTCATAAACATTACCACAAATAAGCCAATGGTGTAATAGACAGTAAAATCATTAAGATGTTTTTTTTTGTTTTTTATTGCTAAGCACTGTGTGATTGTGTTGACTGAAAGCATATGCATGTAGCACCGCATGCAAGAATATGGAGGTTAGTTTGTATTTTTATTGCTCAACTTGAAACTTGTAACATTGCCTTGCCCATATGGCTCACAAGCGCCAATAGGTTTTTTTAATTTAGCAACAAATACTTTGTGTGACATGTAATCTATAATATTTGCACCCCTCAAACAAGTTGAGTGGGTTGTTTGAGCAATTTACAGGATTAGTGACTAAAGTGCACCCGCCTTGCAAGTTTTAGTACCCACAGTCAGGGTTTACGAATCCGAGATGACCTTCCGTTCCAGGCTTTGGTGGTATGACGGTTTTCGTGAAATCTGGTGGAAAACCAGCAGAATTCGAACAAATTTCATAAACCAATATTCGAATACAAATTCCCTAAGTTTACCGATATGCTCACGAAAACCGGTCGGCTTTAGCGAAATTCCGAGCGAAATTAGGTGCAGGACCACATCCCCGCTCTATTCTATTATCTGGTCTAAGTACTAAGTGGGCTTACTATATGAATTCGGCCCAGGAAAGTGTTTTCCTTTTTTTAAAAAAAATTATTCTTTTCTTTCCTACTGTAAAGTTCAAGAAATACACGGAATACACCTATTTTTTGGAAAAATTATACCCAGCTAGGTTCTGTGAATATAGGATTTTATTTGTTTTTTCCCTTTTATCAATTCAAATTTAAATTAGGAAGAAACCCATCGAAATTCCAGATGGCTTCTACTTTCGAGCCGCGTCGAAACCTCGGTTTTCCGCGGAATTCGATCGGTTTTCATCGGAATTGTGAACCCTGCCCACAGTGCATTTTACTCATCATAAAAGGTGTAATGAAGAGGTTGAAACAATATTTTTTGCCCTTTGTGTGAAATTAACTAAAACGAGTTTGTTTTTGAAATTTCACAACAATGTTCAACTATAAATCAAAGTGTGTTTGATCCTTATTTCATGATTAACAATTGGCATCTAAGATTATTGGTTTTATTATTAATTTTGATATTTGGAGATTATTGGCGAAGTGAATTTTGAGATGATTGGTTTTCAGGTGATGAACCGGGATTTGTGTCTGACAGTTGCGGTCAGACCGGCTAGGTTGGGCCGGTCAGACCGGTTCTATGTGTGTGGTCAGACCAACCTACCGACAGTCTGACCCAGCTGGTCTGATGGGCCGACACTGTGTCGGTTTCGATTTCGGGTTGTTTCTTTGGATATCCGTGATTAATTCATATTTATGGCTTCTAGATGAATACTATGTGTATGTAGTATTGTTGTGTGCTAACATTGAGTCAAGTTGGAGAGAACTTGTTTTTGGATATGGTTTCTTGGTTGATTCAAGTGTAGGTGTGTCTACCTCAGGAGAGTGTTGTCGGTGATGGATCCGGAGTCAACTTGGGAGAAGATGATGTTCGACCGATCAGGATATCATGCGGGATGCTTAGGCTAAAGACAAATGCACGTGGTTGGTGAATATTGCATATGGCATACGATGGATATATTATGTGCGTATTGGATGCGGAGTCGAATTTGGAAGGAGTCCAAATTTGGTGCGATAGAGTTTGTAAAGTTTGTTTCTTGTACTGGAAGGTTTCCAAGGGGATTAGAACTTCTTGTACAAGTTTGGTTTATGGCTTTAAGCTGGCTACCTCGGGTATAAATAGTGAAGGAGGGTGAGGCCTCCTAGTATCGATTTTGTGAGAGTTGAGTTTAGAGAAAAGTTAGGGTTTTTAAGTTTAGTTGAGATTTTTGAGAGGAGTGATGTTGTTGCACTTTGTAAACGCATATAGTAGCAACAAAGTTCAATATACTTTTTAGAGATTTTCTATTTGTGTTTTCTCGGGTGCAGCGGTCCAATCGGTGGGACACTGCCAGTCAGACCGACGATATCGACCCGGTCAGACCGACAGATCCACGGCGGTCAGACCGACGGTGGCTGCAGCGATAGGAGGCGACGGGAAGGCAGTCAGACCGACGACACATGCGCGGTCAGACTGGCGCAAGATCTGCGGTCAAACTAATCTACATAGAAACGAGGGTAACTATTAATTAATTACACTAAAAGTTTTGGTTTTTGGTACTACAACCATTTACCCTTCTCTGGTTGGTATAGTTCCTGTTGTGCGATCCTACAACAACATCACCTCTCATGCATATGGTAAGTTTTTTAGAAACTTTTTAACTGTAATGTATACAATTTGTTGTTGCATGGTTTTCATGATTAAACTGGAATAATTGGTGCTTTTCAACTTGATACTTTCCTCAACGACATGATTATGAATGAAGAACAATTTTTTTATCCTCCTAGTTTGAGCTTTCAACTGCAACTTTGACCAACTTTCAAGTGTTATTTGGACCCTTGGAGCTACAAAATCTTAATTTGAAGTGTGAGACTGAGCACATGAGTTAGCTATGTGTGGGATTGAAGTAATCTAAAATTTATCAATATCAAATACTAAATAGGCACTGACGAAGCTCCACGATTATTAGAAATACTTATATGTTGATTAGGTCGATCTAATTGTCATGATTGTAGATCTTATTAAGAGCTTGTTTTAAATTGTAAATATTTAACTATTATGTGCAAATTAAGGATTTATCATTAGACCCACATGTCATACATACATGAGGGTCCACATATCATAGACTATGAGTGGCAAATAGTTAAATGTCACATCTAAAAAGTGGCAAAAAGTTAAATGTCCCTTTGAATTGTTGGGACCCAAGGTCATGAACAAAATGGGGGATATGTGGGGAAATAAACTTTTCCCCTACCTATCCTTAAGGTGAAGTGAACTTGAGATGTATTGGCTGACTTCTGTCACCATTGTTCTGATTCAATGTCATCTATCTTGCTATAAGGTTAGGTTTCTTATATTGCCTTAGGAGGTATACACGAAGTTACATTAGTGCCCTTGAAGGTACATGCAAAGTTATGGTAATACTATACCCAAGAGGAGCCGGGAACCCTAGGGGTGTTCCCGTACATTTGGACGACTCTCTGGACCACTGGCGCTCGCTTGTAGGAGTGGTTGGAGTGGTCTCGTGACATCTTCTAATGGAATATTCTCATCGGATCGTGTAATCAAACCTCCTCCTCATCTTGGCATGTAATACATGCTCCTCTTGTAACAAGCTCAAAGAATATTTGATGGGTAAAGACAACTTTCCCTGATCCAGACTCGAACAATATTTGATGGGTAAACACAACTTTCCCTTAACCATACTCGAATAGTATTTGATGGGTGAATGCAACTTTCCCTAAAACTCAAATAGTATTAGATCAACTTTCCAATGAATATACTTGTTAGGCGTTCGAGGTTGTGTCTTAACCGAATAGGAGGCACACCCCTGATCCCTGCTATAACGTAAACAAAATATGCCGATGAAAATGTTATGTACTCTTTAGTTGTAATTTTCCCCTAAAATTCAATAATTTTAAAATTCAGAATTAATAAATATAAATTTATACCTATCTTGGACTCTTAGTTTAATATCTTATTAATTTAATTCAGGAACACAAATCACGTTGTAACTGATGTGGACTCATCTAAAAAATATCTATAATTAAAAAAATAATTAGGAACTTGCAATGATAATTATCCAAGTTATATCTTACCCTTCTAATCAATATTTTTAATTTAGAAAACGACCATTTATGATGATGGCTTGATTTATTAGACACTACTCTAGTTACTTCAAGCTTCTACTGATCCTACTGAAATAGTATTAGTCCAAAAACATCCCTTGTCCAGTTGTCCTGGCATCTAGCTTGTATCGCGAAATAAAGCTTTTGCTGTGCTAGTAGCAGCCTAGCACAGTGTAATAGTGAGATTATCGTCGTTTTACAATTGATACCTATGCTGCCAACCTTTGGTAGCTGCAGCGATGGGCACACGCCATGCATATAGTATATGGACCGGGATGAAAACGGTCAGAAAAATGCTCAAGCCATTTTCATAATTATATTATTTTTTCCTAAAAAACTGAATCGGAATGGTTGAGTGTGAAATGATAACGATATCAATACTACTATAACACTAGAAAATATCATAAATAAAATAACGGAAATAGTCTTGGAAATAACGTACCACAAGTCCACAAGAACAAGAAAGTCATAGTCATATCTATACGACAAATTAACATCATATAAAACTATTAGTTTAGATTTAAAGAAGTAACTAATTTAAACACTTTATAATGATACTATAACATCGAGACCGACAACATATGGCAGTTATGGTAGTATTTTTTTTTAAAATTCTAATGGTTGCCTGTACTTTACACTTATTTGTTCTGGATGAAAATGGTACACCGTTAAAACGGTTGGAAAAATACCCTCTCATTTTCCATCTAGATTTCCGGATAATACAGAGTCGAAATAAAATGGCTAGTACAAAACACAATGATAGAAAACGCTAAGCCATTTTTATCCTTAACTATATATGAGGTCATGTCCTGCAGAATCCAGGACGGGTTGGATTGACACACATATGTACCTGTAATGTAAAAGGCTGGTCTTACAAATGCCGTCCAAAGTTCCGATCTTCCTGACCGGCCGGCTGGCGAGTTCGGTGCTTTGATCTCGTGCTCACTTTGATTCAAATTTTGCGCGTCTCGTCAAGTCACTGCTACCCGATTCTCGCACGGCCGAACCTAGCTTCTTGCTGTCCATCCGACGCCTAACTTAGTTAACTGTCACGCAGCAATGCAGCATCGGTAGTCGCCGGCCGGTAGCCTAGTAGGCTACTGTGGTTGATCAACGGATCGAGCTGAGATGATCCATCCCCTGGTACAGAGGGCGCGTGACCAATGTGTCAGTTCAGGGGACAAGGAGAAAACGTAGGCCATAACTGAAGGAGGCGATGCGGGTAGCGTCCATCAAGAACAGGGCAATGGATTGCGGGGCACTATATGGCAGTGGCCACTGGACTGGACACCGGTCCGGGACCAAAGAAAAACCACGCCCACATGATGACACGAGCCGTGCAGGCGCGCATGCCTTGATGCGTCGCGTGGTCCGTCCGGCCGGCCGGCGAGGCGAGGAGAGGCTTGGCGGTGGCGGGCGTCGTCAAAAGGGGCTCGGGATAAGTCCGCGGGGGTGATTTGTCGCGCGCGCCCACGAAAATCGCATCACGTGGCATGCTTCGCCGTCCGTCTGATCGTGTAGCGGCAGGCCCACCCGGGGTCTTTTCTGCGCTTTCGTGACATGATGTCATGTGGTCTCGCTTCTCTCTCTGTCTCTCTGGTCTTCGATCTCTTTAGCTAGGCCACCATGCCATCCATGGTTCGTACGTTTCATGCATCGCGTCGCAGGCATAGGCCCAAGTGCTGGCACGCATCACAGTTACTTACCTGGATGTGATACGACCAAAACGTTGAATCATCGAATAGCAACGTGGCAGCTCACCACGGCAGCGGCCAGCGGGTCGTGCCCAAAGTCCAAACCGAGAGTAGCTCGCGCGCGGCCGTCGAGCGAGCTGGCGCTCCAACAGGTCCACGGCACGGGGCGGGAGGGGGCACTGTCCGTGAGACAATGGCACGAGAGGCAGCTGCAAGAGATGTCCCAGCATGCCCGGGGGCTATGATATATGAGCTGTGGCTGTCTCTAAGATCTCACTGGCCTGATGAAACTCTGCATGCTGCAGCGCATATGCTGATATGCATTGGGCGGATAGCGGATTAGGGAATCGCGTGCGTAGTATTATTAATCGGCCGGTCACTACCCTAAACTCCACAAGGTGATCGTCGTGCGTACAGCGCTGCGGTCTGTTCGGGCCCTCGCGAAGCTTCACGGAAACAAAGACGGCCCTCATCGGGAGATCAGAAGGGAGGAAAAAGAATAACGAGGAAACTGTTTCGCTTTGTCCTCACGCACACGCCTCATACGTCCGTGTTGATCATGCCACTGTGCTGCTGATGAACATGGTTCTTCAAGCAAGTTACGGTGATATGCGCGCCCACTCTGCAAGGAGCAGGGAAGTATTGGCGGCACATGGTGGAGCAGCGGAAGCAAACAATCTCTTTGAGCCGGATCGTTTCAGCTATCGCCCATCACCGCATCCGACGCATGGTTGGATGGACTGGAATTACATTTTTCACGTCCACGGCGTGGTTGAAACCGAAAAACTGGATCGTGTCACAAACTCGCAATGATTGGACTAACTGACAATGTCGATTTCCTAGCGCAATGATTCATCAATAATGCCTGGAAATTGGCTCCGAAGTCTGAATATGAAAAGGATGACCGGATGGGATTCACCGAAAGTTCTTCTAAAAATTTATTAGACATTATAATTACAACAATCATAATGCAACTTCTATGTAACTATAGTATTATTTGTATACAACTTTCAGAATTTTAAACTCCATGGTAACACGTTGCTTTCACGAAGTGGTGGTCAAGCATTACTACGAAAAGGATTTTTTCGTGCGATCAAAAAGAGTTTTTCCGTGCGGAGGTCTTACCCGTATGCGCCCAGGTGTCTGGGAAAATAAATATTTTCGCGTGCCGGTTGCCCAACCGCACGCGAAAATCTGATTTTCTCGTGCGGATGCTTATGCCGCCCACACGCAAAAGCAAAAAAATGAAAAAAAATAAAATCAAAAAATCCAATCGAAACCCTAACCCTAATCCGCCGCCCTCCTTGTCATCGCTGTCGCCATCGCCGGATCTGGATCCGCCGCCGCCATGCCTCCCTACCGCCGGATCCGCCGCCGTGGCCGTCACCATCCCCACTATCCGATCCACCGCCGCGGCCACCGTGGCCGTCGCCGTCCCCACCATCCGATCCGCCACCGCTACCGCACGTGGGGAGGGCCAGATCCGCCGCTGCCGTGAATGGGGAGTGCGGCGTTGCTCCCGGCTACCTCCTCCTCGGTGGCGGCATCTGCGCCACTCCCGGCCGCCTCCTCCTCCTCGTCGGTGGCGACGGTGGCACGGATCCGGCCGTCGCACACGCGGTCGCCGGTCGCCAGCCGCCGAGCCTCCGCCGCCGCCGCCTCCGCCAGCAGCCGCCGTCGTGGCGCCTCCTTCAGTCGCCAGCCGCCACACCGCCTCCTGCCTGCTCTCGACTGCCGCCTCGTCGGCGACAACGCCGAGCCAGTCGCCGTCGTTGCGCTCGGAGGGGAGAGAGAAGAGGAAAGGTAGAGAAAGAGAGGTAAGAAAGAGACAGGCCGGAGTGAATAAAAAAGAAAGGAAGAGAGAGAGGAGATGAAAATTTTGAAGTGAGTAAGAGGGAAAAGATAGAGAGGGAAAAAATCTATATTTTTTACGTGTGGTCACCTTAAGAGGTCCGCCTGCAAAAATAGACTCATTTTCATGTGCGGTCCAATTAAGAGGTCCGTTTGCGAAAATCGATTTTTCCGTACAGTCCTCTTAAGGACCCGCACACGAAAATGAAGGATAATTTTTGCAGACGGAACCAGTTACGATCCTTCTGCAATCTAAAGAGGGGCATGTACAGGAAAATCGTTTTTTACTAGTGAAGGGATCAAATTCCCTCACCCGTGCGTGCGTTGTGATTATTTTCCTTTCCTGTTTGCACGAATCTCGAAGAAAAATTAATGGTTACAGTTTTCGTGAAAATTACATGCAAATTAATCCACAATGTACCATATTTACATTAGACAATTATTTTCATAACTGCCTATCCATTTGTCAGGTGATTTCCAACAAAAAAAACCACCAAGATTTTTTCTACCCTTAGATTTACATCCAATGAAGTACAAAATGAAATAACAAATATATATTTACTTACACAATATTTTTATCAAAATTATAGTGCACTTACATATCATATCAACTGAATTTATAAATGTAATTTTACTTATATAGGATTGTAATTTTGTATTTTAAAGAAAATAACAAATACGTATTTACTTACACAATATTTTTATCAAAATTACAGTGCACTTACATATTATATCAACTGAATTTATAAATATTATTTTAGTTATATGGAACTGTAATTTTATATTATATTTTTTATTTTAGTTTCAAATATCTTAATTTTTCAACCGTTAAAGAAATCAATTTTTATTTAGAAAAGAAAAGGAGAGAGAGCGATAAGGAAGCGGTGAAAGCAAGAGCGAGGAACGTCATCCGTGTTGATTCCAATACACTAATTTGGACGCACGATCAACTATTAGAGAAGAAATCACCCGACAGATATAGCAAAATCGTTATTTTCAAGAAAACTAGCTAGGTGGCCCGCGCAATTGCATGGCTAGTATGCATACAAAATTATCTTATTTCATATGAGTTTACTTAAAATTTGTTAAATAACTATCTCGTTATTTTAGGATTTTAAAAGACAGAACCTTATCATCTCCATAGTTTTTAAAAGTCACCAGTCTCTACCTCTTCTTCATCACCCCTTTATTTACTTGCACGATCTACTACGGCTTCTATTCATTCTGCTTGGAACTTTAAAATTGGATCTTATAAATTTTAGAGTTAATTATCTTGTTGGTTTTCATTTTTATAATTTTTAGAAGTCCCGTCAAACGCCGCCATTCTACTCCTCTATGGCCCGTCCGCTGCCTCATCTCTTTATTGTTATTGGGATTTTAAAAATCAAACATAATTATCATTGGTATTCATTTTTAACTTTCTAGAAATCCCGCCAAACCGTCGACGATATTGCCATTATACTCCTCTTACGGCTCGCCCGATACCCTTCTTTTTAATTATCATTGAGATTTTAAAAATCGAACGTGATTATCATTATGGTTTATTTTTTACTTTTTAGAAGTCCCACCAACAACCGTGATTGTGTTGTTGAATGGGTTGCCCGCCATCTCTTCTCTTAATCGTCATTGGGATTCTATTTGGAGTTTTGTTTATAGTTTTTACACCCGCTACCTTCCTCTTTATTACCACTGAGATTTTACAAATCTAACGTGATTATTATTGGGGTTTATTTTTTACTTTCTAGAAGTCTCACCAACCACCGTAATCGTGATGTTTCAACGGCCCGTCCGTCGTTCCTCCTCTTAATCGTTATTGGGATTCTATTTGGGGTTTTGTTTATAGTTTTTAGATGTATCATCAACCGTTGTCATCCTACTTCTTTACGGCCATGTTGTTTATCCCCTCTTTATTGTCATCTGTCATCGTTGCGTTTCTAGATGGATTGTGTTTTTTGAAAATTCCATATTTTTTGATTTTGATACTATGTTATTTATAAATTTTATTCCCACTTTAGCTCTTATAATTATTTTTATGTTGTTGAAATTTAATTTATTTTTATTCTAAATTTTAATTAAACTCGTGTTATAGATGGTTTCTTCTTTCGATATTGCTTATTTTTTATTCCAAATTTTAGTTATTTTTAAATTGTATTCCTACATGAACTGTTATGTTTATTTTTCTAATTTCAGATTGTATTTTGTTTTTTTATTCCGAATTTTAATCTCGTATTTGGTTCTATATGGATTTTTCTTCCAATATTGCTTATTTTTAATTCTGAATTTCGGTTATTTTTAAATTGTAGTCCTACATGAACTCTCTTTTTTCCTTTTCCTAATTTCCTATTTTATTTTATTTTTATTCCGAATTTTAGTTAATCTCATATTGAGTTCTTATATGGACTCTTTTTCTAATATTGCTTATTTTTTATTCCGAATTTCAGTATATTTCAAAATTGTATTCTTACCTGAACTCTTCCTTTTCTTTTCCTAATTTCTGAATTTAATTTTTTATTCTTAATTTTAATTAATCTCGTATTGGTTTCTTATATAGACTCTTTTTCTAATATTGCTTATTTTTAATTCCGAATTTTAATTATTTCTAAATTGTATTCCTAGTTCTAATATTGCTTATTTTTAATTCCGAATTTCAATTATTTCTAAATTGTATTCCTAGTTGGACTCTCCTTTTTCTTTTTCTCCGATTAATGTGGAAATTTCTAGTCTCCACAGTGAACGTGGTACCTTCTTTCAAGACTGTTTTAATAATATAATTTATAGATAGATAGATTTATGGACATATTTATAGCAAAAAGGGGCCGGTTTAGCAAGCACATCGAGAGAAAGGTTCTCAACGTAGAACCTCGCATGGAGGCCTAAACTTGCATCATCTTCGGCCTGTCCGGCAACCGGCCCATCTCTTGCTACTTCAGCCCAAAGAACTCTCCAACAAGTGAAAACTAGGGCTTTGCGGAGGGTTTAGCCGCGACCCCGTTCGGTCACTGTCATTCCTTCCCTTGCTCTCAAGCGCCGTGCAACCATGGCGGCCACGGCCTCCTCCTTCCTCGCTCGCCGCCTCCTCCTCACCCGCCGCTTCCTTTCCTCCCCCCTCCGCCCCTTCTCTACCACTGACTCCTCCTCCTCCTCTTTCTCCGACGACTCCCGTGCGGGATCTGATGCGGGACCCGACCTCGAGCAGCAGCAGCCACCGGCGGGTCAGGATGAGCAGGCCCGCGCCCGCCCGCGCGCCCCCGACACCCGCCCCCTCGAGAACGGCCTCGACCCCGGAATCTACAAGGTTGGAACCCCTCGATCCCCTCTCGGTTTTGATTCGTTGCGAGCTGACAGCCTGATTGGGGATATTTTTCTTTTGTTGTGTGGGAATCGCGAAGGCGATAATGGTGGGGAAGGTGGGGCAGGAGCCGATACAGAAGCGGCTGCGGAGCGGGAGAACGGTCGTGCTGTTCTCGCTCGGCACCGGCGGCATCCGCAACAACCGCCGCCCGCTGGACCGCGAGGAGCCGCACCAGTACGCAGAACGCTGCTCCGTGCAGTGGCACCGCGTCTGCATCTACCCGGACCGGCTCGGCAGCCTCGCGCTCAAGCACGTCAAGAACGGGTGAGCCCTCTGTTGCCTCTGCAGACGAGCTGTCGCATAAACGTAGTAAAGGGTCATTCCCTGATGTTTGAGCGTGACAACCTCGGATTTTGTATGTTGGATTAGATTCTTAATTGCAATGGTTCAACTTCATAGCTTTGTTGCAATTGATTTGTCGGTGAGTAAAGCATTTATTATAATTATAGTTGATATGCTTGGTACTTGGGGTAGAATTTGGTGTATTTCTTTAGCTCTGCATTAGTGGAGATTGGTAGATGCCCTTTTTCTTTTGTGTCAATCTATCGACTTGAACTTACTCTACCTCTCATTTGTGATTACATCACTGTTCTACTGTATTACTCTTGTAGTTAGATGCTAAATATATGGGTCTATCTTTCATAGTTGTCAATTTGCATATAAGTGACATCGCAATAATGTTTTAAGGGTTTAGCTTTGTGCAGTTCCTTATTTTTTATTCTTTGGTTGATTGACTCCACTAACAGAAGTAAATTGTACCATTGCAACATTTCAGTTCTGTTCTTTATCTGGAAGGAAATCTTGAGACAAAAGTGTTTTCTGATCCTATAACTGGACTGGTTCGGCGCATAAGAGAAATAGCTGTGCGCTCAAATGGTATGTTTATTGCACTATTGATTTTGACTTGTGGCAAATATTTTCCTGAAAACATGTACTAGTGCATTGCCCATACCTCATGTTCTTTTAACAAGTTCTGTCTAGTTCTCAAAAAGCAATGCTCATACCACTACAGTAAGTTAAGTAGACTTTTCGCTGTTTTCTTTTCTTTTTCACGTACAAACTACAAAGTAATGTCATGTTGCATATGAGCGCTGAGCGGTACTGTTCAATATTTCTATTGATGTTGTTTAGTTGGAGTATGATACTTATTTTTTTTTTGTACCAACAGGCCGTCTCTTGTTTCTTGGGAATGATTGTAATGCGCCCAAGTTAGGTGAAGCCAAGGGCGTTGGCTACTTCTGAAAGTGAGGTCCACTTGACACCCAGGTATATCAGTTGATAAAATTGATTTAAATTGGAGGTATCTCAACTGTGCTAAGCTTCAAGCCTTCAACGTGTGGCGAAGATCTCAGTAGTGGACCAGCTTTATGGAACAAATACAGTTGGACACCATTGTTGATACCCCCTAATAATTGAACAACTGGTTGTACTGTATAACTTAATTTTGACAAAACAACATATGTGGCTATGCTATTTATTTTAGTTCTCCCAAAATTTCTTTTGACTTCTTGGGTCAGAGAAGTTTGTGAATTTGAGTTTTTCTAAAATAAAATGGATCTGTTCACTCAGTAGTTGTTCTATGATGCTCCCAGTCTAATCTGATAACCCCCTTAATACCTATCACTATTTTCTTTTGGCATCTGATAGCAAGTACGGGAGTTACCACCTTTTTCTGAAGTCTGCTTTTTTCTTGTCTTATCTCACGTTTCCATTGTAAGACCTGAAGAGTTTGAGGGATAAACAAGTTATCAAATCTGCATGCTAACACCCCAAAACTTTACTTTCTCGCCTGCTAAACACACCTTTTCTCTCTCGCCATCTGCTTTGCACATCAGTTAAATGTAATATAAGCTCAAAGGGTATACTTTGTGAACTAAAATTTTTAGGGCAATGCAACTGATTCTGAAGATCAAACCAGACATTCTAAGATAAACCAAAAGCCCACCAGCCATTCTAAAAGATAAACAGAAGACGAACACATTATGCTTGAAACAAAACAATCTTCTTATGTTTGTCTAATAAACAGAAGGTGAATACACTATGCTTGAAACAGCTAAATACTCACTGAAGATTCACATTATGCTTGTAACAGAGCAATCTTCTCAGACCTGCCTACTGTGACGTTTCCTCGGTGGAGAAGTTGGAGCGCTGGGCAAGAACATGCAGGTACCAAGGGACAGGAGGAAAGCCGACATCTACTAATCCTTCTAGAATCTGGACAATCTCTCCCATCGTTGGCCTTGTGTTCTCATCATCTTGGACGCACCAGCAAGCCACCTTGCAAGCCCTCTCCACCTCTTCTAAGTTAGCATCTGCACTTAGCTTTGGACCTAGCAAGTCTTGAATCTTCCCTTCAGGTAGTCTCATCGCCACTAGCACTGGGAAGAATGTCCCTGCACCTTGCCCACCTTGCCGATGCCAATCTGCATTTCGGTTTCCTGATATGATCTCGAAAAGCATCATCCCATAGCTGAAAACATCTGCCTTTGCGGTGATAGCTGTGCCGCTTATCCATTCTGGGGCAAGATAGCCTATAGTGCCTCTCATGGTTGTCAAAACTCTGCTGACATCCCTTCCGAGGAGCTTGGCAAGTCCAAAATCTGCGATCTTTGGCATGAAATCAGCATCTAGGAGTACATTCTCTGGCTTTATATCACAGTGTATGATGAGGCTCCTGCATTTCTCATGCAAGTAAGCTAATCCCTTGGCAATTCCAAGAGCAATCTGATATCTAGTCTTCCAGTTCAAAGTCAATGGAATGCTTCCAAATAGGTAACGATCCAACGACCCGTTTGGCATGAACTCGTACACTAGCATTTTCATGGACTTCTCTGAGCAAAATCCCAGTAAGCGGATTAAATTCACATGCTGAATTGTGCCAATTGTGCTAACTTCAGCTCGGAACTGCTTTTCTCCCTGAGAAACACCATCAAGCTTCTTTACAGCAATTAGTGTCCCATCAGGTAACGTTCCCTTAAATACAGGACCAAAAGAACCTTTGCCCAACCTCTCAGAGAAGTTTTTTGTCACATGCTGTAGGAACCTATAGCTGAATACGACCAACGAACCCTCCACTTTGTTCGCTTCACTGAAATTCCTCTTCCTGAGAATCAGAAGTATGCCAATGATCATAATGAGGGTGACAAGGATAGCTCCAGCAGTTGAAGCCCCAATCACAGTTGCCTTCCTCGTTTTCGTTGAGCTGGAGAACTCCGATGCAGCGAGCCGGATATGGATGCTTTGCCCCACTGAACCATCAGCAGGAGCCACTAGATTGATTAAATCCCCATACCACAAAGAACAACCACCAGCGTAGGAATAAGCAGTACAAGAGCAATTGTTGAGACAAGCCTCTTTACATCCATCCGTACTAACAGTTGCCAAACCCCAGGCTTTGTCAGGCAACTTAGCAACAGCTAGTGCATAGAATTCATCAGCTGTTGTCTTCTTAGAGCTTTTGCCACCACACTGTAGCTTAGTGTTTCTTTTGCAACCTCCACTGGGATTACCATACCGCCACTCACCATTGTACTGCTTGCTGAAACCCCTGAGACAACTGCAGAAGGTGACGGCATTCTCAGTGCACATGGTGAAAGAACCACAAACGAAGTACACGGCGCATTGTGCTTTTGGCAGTGCCAAGAAGGGCACCCAGTCTTTTTTCCTCTCTATCCATGCTACTGTCTTTACCTGGCCTGAAACTTCCATAATAAACATTGCTGTGACCATGGATGCATTAGTTCGATATACAAAGTAGCTTTCTTGTTCGTTAACGGTAAACTCGTAGCTTAGGGCTTCTTTAGGATACATTGCCATCTCAGGAACTCCAGCGAACATATTGCCAATCCATCTGCCCGTTTCCCAGTAGATGGCAGAATCGTTCCATCGATGGATGAACTGGTCGCTACCATTTGGGTCAATCTCAAGCGTGTAGTATCCAGGTGATGGATCAACAGAGCTTTGCCACGAAATGAATCTTGTGGTTTGGCCAGTAACTTTATTCCTTCCAAGCTTGGCTCCGGGGAGCCACACATTGGTCGGTTCATCAAAACTCTGCCAGTGGAAATTGGAGGTATTGGATGCAGGAGCTAACACAAAGTTGCCTGAATCAAGGATAACACCTACTGTGGAGTTGATGCTACTAGTAATATTGGTGGCCCAGATTAAGGACCTGGTTTGGTCGAACAACACCAAATTGCCATCTTCTGATACTGTCAACTGTGATGAGTTTGGATCAGAGATTGGTGTCGCCCGATTTGCTATCCAGACGGGTGTGGTCTTTGAGATCTTCTTGTACCAAATAGCAAGGTACCATCTATTAAGCGTTCTATCATCTGAATGAAAACATTGTCAAACACTTGGATTATAATAATCTTCAGAAGAATTTAGCTTTCAAGAAGAATGCACCTAGTCAAAGCCTTCTAGAGCTTAAACTAATATATGAATTTAGTAAGAAATAATGAAAATACGGTCTTGCTTCACATCTTCAACAAACACTAACAATTTGTTGCACATGGAAATATATTTTCTTCTACGAATTATAATCTCTTCTCTCTTGAATTTGCATCCTTATCATGTAATCTATTATCTCAATAAATTAATGGAAAACAGAGGCATCACATTTGCTCTTAAGGCATAGAAATTACCATATTAATTGGAGAAAAAAAAGATACCAAGTTATCGATTGAAGTGTGAGTCTATATTATAACGTATAAATTAAACCAAAGAGTCAAAGTAGAAATACAATTTAGACATATATAAAATTCGGAATAAAAATCAAAAATATTGAAAAAAGAGTCCATGTCAAACACAATATGAGACTTGACTAAAATATGGAATAAAACTAAAAAAAGGACAGCAATTTAATTTCAACATGATTTTCAAGTGTATAAGATAAAAATTGCTAAAATCTGGCTAAAACTATAACTAAAATAATTACATATAAACAAGATCCATTGCTAAATTTGTACTACCTCATTTCCATATTATAGCTACTAGCAGTATGCCCATGAGTTGCTATGGGTTAAAAAAATCATAATAGTATTAAGATTAGCTGGGTGGTCCACGCAATTGCGCGGATAGCACTAACAAAATTATCTATTTTTTACACATAAATTTGCATAATTTTGTTAAATATCCATCTTGTTGTTTTAGGACTTTAAAAATCGAACCTTATTGTCCCATCAATCACCTGTTCATCATCACCCTACTCCTTAATAGGATAGTTGCTTCTTCCCTCTTTATTACCATTTGTTACATTGTGATCTAGATGTACTATTCTTTCAAAATTCAACATTTTCATTCTGATTTTTTGTTATTATAAATTTTATTCCTACTTGAACTCTTATTTTTATTTTTTCTAATTTTTGGAACTTATTTTATTTTTTATCATGAATTTTTGGTTAACCTACATGTTTTGTGATTTCAATTATCATTTTTATTTCGAATTTTAGTTATTTGAAAATTGTATTCCTACATGAACTCTCTTTTTTTATAATTTCAGAATTCATTTTATTTTTTATTTAGAATTTTAATTAATATTTTATTAGGTTCTTATGTGGACTCGCTTATTTTTAATTTCGAGTTTTATTTATTTTTAAATTGTATTTGTACTTTAACTCTCCTTTAATTAATTTCATATTTAGTTCTTATGCGAACTATTCTTCCAATATTATTTTTTTATTCCGAATTTTAGCTATTTTTAAATTGTATTTCTACTTGGACTTACTTTTTTTTTCTTCGATTAATATGAGAATTTCTCTCCTCCACAACGAACGTGGTGTCTCTTTTCATAACTGTTTTAATAATGTAATAGATAGAGAGATGGATGGATGAAACAGAGAGCAAAGAAATTATGGAAAGAATATTAATACCGAGCTTTTGATGATGGACAACCATGTTTAAGCTCTAATCCCTAATCAATATTAGGGTCTAGCAAAATGCCCGCGTTTTCGACGGGTGAGGAACAACTCTTTTATCTTTCGTCTTGGGACATGTTATGTGTACTAATTCAATCAGTAGTGACGCACAAGCAGCCGATACCTTGAGATTTCTAAACATTTTCAAAACCTTAACTCCGACAACACAAAGCAGATGCCATGAATAATTGAGTATATGTTCTATATAAGCTGGTGTCGGAGCGGAGTCTGTTTATATAACTACGGGAATTTTGGCCTATGGTGCTAAACTACTAATTTTGCCCATAAAATGGAGTTTACGTTTCAGAGTTCTATTAGCAGAAAAACCTTAATCTGCAGGCTCTTTTAAGGTACCTTTATCTGCAACTGGTAGTAGTGTAGTTTCATTTATTTGGGTATTGGGACTATTAAAATTGTTTATTAGGGTATTTTTGACTTTCAAGTCTAATTTTAATTATAGAAGGGTATTTGCTCATAATCTTGCTGCTGTAGCTCTCCTGATCAACGGATTGTGAGACACGGCGCCCCGCGCCGGTGGCATCTCACCGCCCACGCTGCTAACTTCTCATCGACTTAAACCTTAACAGTCAATGACTCAATGCTCCGATCAATTTTTCTTAAGGAATCCTCGACCAATAGACGGCACATTTGTGCATGCAAATACTAAAGTTCGAAGAAAAGAAAGAGCAGTAATGTATTCCATCTATGTTAATTTGCAATTGCATCTCATCGCATGAATGCAGTCAAGGAATTGGTGGACCGTCACTCTCCGGATTAGCCTGCCCCACTGAGTATCCATTACCCATCTCCATCCATACCCATATTATTTGGTAGGGTATGAGTAAAAAAATGTACCCCTTTAAATTTTGGATATAGGGAAGGTATTACCCATTTTACGCACTTTATTCATACCCATTTGCTACGTATAAAATTCGGACCTAAAATTTTTAAACTCGCGTCTACATTACAATAATTTATCAAATTTGACTGAAATTTGGAGGGATGATTTATTATATCAAAGAGCAACTTTGTACAAATTTTAGTCTATTTCTATACGTGGGATTCACGTGCCTTTTCTCTTTTCAATTGGGTAACCCATACCTATTGAATAATACCCACTTTAATTTAGGTATGGGTAATCTTTTTATAAATGGGAATGGGTAAAATTGGGTATGAATATGGGTTATCCAATGCACTCCCCGGTGATAGGCTTACTTCGGATTGGACGCAAGTAATCAACACCCGCATGATTTTTCTCGTACACGGACTAGGACTGGCCCACCTGCAGTCTGAGAAGACGAAGATGACGATAAAAGTAGATAGGGTAGATTAGGTAAACACTTAGTCGGTATAAGAGTCATAAGACATGCGAATGTTTCCAAATCTACCCCTGAAAAATTATACTATCCATAATACTTAGTGTAGTAGTAGTACTGAATATGATCATTGGATGCAATGAACAGATGATCCATATTCTCCCGAGGGTACGGTAAAAAACTCCAAATCTGCAGCACCCTCCAGCATGCCAGCATCCTGAAGTCACTGTCTTTGCTTTCTACTTGCACAGTTACACATATCCAACAGAAATGGTTACCATGTGTGATTAGATAAACCAATATGTTCTCCAGATAGAAACAGATATCCGATCCACGTATGCTGCGTGCTGGAAACAGATATCCCATCCACGTATATATACGCTAGGAAGTGCACTAGCTAGGACAAACGACACCCTAGCCAAAAATTTTTGGCTCTCGTGTGTATACGCGTTGGAACCGAGACCGTCTCTTGTTGGAAATCAAATCAGTGCAGGACGGCGGGCGTGTGAATGTGTGATCGGACGACAGACCGAGTGTGGGAAGTGGGAGGCGCGTTGTGAGAGAGGAATCGAAGACGGACGTGCGCGGTGCACGGGAGACTGAATGTGGTCGGAAACCGGCGGTCCACGAAGCACCGGCCCGGTTACTCACTCACTAATCGAGCTCATCACTAAATATAGAGGAAATATATTTTATACACACAAACTTCACGTGCATTATTCATACACATTAACTAACAAATATTATAAAAGATTTAGAAAAAATTAGGCACATATTTCCAATAATATTACACCTACGTACAAAATCTTATCTTTAAATTTTTTATATTTTAGCAAAAAAAGATAAAATTCTAACTGATTTTTACTCTTAAAACTATCAGATTTTTCAATTTTTTGTTACGACTAAAATATAAAATAGGAGACTTTGAAGAGATGTACAGTATTAGTAGGACTAAGGCTTTGTTCTTTCCCCCTTTTCCCAACTCATCTCTCTCGTTTTCCGCGCACATGCTTTTCAAATTGCTAAACGGTGTGTTTTTTTTCAAAAAGTTTCTATATAAAAGTTGCTTAAAAAAATCAAATTAATTCATTTTTGAAAAAGAATTAGCTAAAACTTAATTAATCACGCGCTAATAGATCGCTCCTTTTTCGTGATCACTGTGCAGGTTGGGAAGACATGCTAGCGAACGCTGCCTAAATATTCAATTTTTTAGAATTTTTCTTGATATTTACTAATTGGTGTGCATATAATGTGCACGAAAAGCTTACGTGCGATATGTTCTCAAATATAGAAGGTGGAAGAGAGAATGACTATAAATAGAGAAGTAGAAGTAGAGATGTGAATTATACACTATAGAATGGATGAATAAGAAAGCATCCTACACCCGCGTATCTTTGGATCTCCACTTCTTATAAAATTATATAATTCCTCAGTACCTCGGTAGCAGGAGAGATTACATAATAAATTATCAGCACGACGTACGGATTACTCTTGTAGTTTCGCTCGGAAACGAATTCCTCTCCCTGTTCACGTTCCGATTTTGCTTTTCTCGGAGAAATCTGCTACCGCTGACTTGGAGTCGCCGGTGAAAGCCGATTAGGGATTTCCCGGAAATGCTAGCCGGCTGTGCGCGTCTCACAGCGCCATGCCGCACATGGACACCTTGGCGACAGGCTGCATGACGGCCACCATGCCTCCATGGCTGCGCCCGCGCCGTCACTCACCGCCATGCGCCCTCGCCATCCCTGGCCACCGAGCCACCGCCACGCCTCTGCATCGGCTGGCCCAGCCTAGCGCACGCGCCATCCGCCGTGGAAAGCGGCAGCATCGGGGAGGAGAAGAAGAAAGCAACCCAAAGAAGAAGAAGAAAAGGAAGAGCAGCCCGCAGCACCATCCCGGTCGCCGGCGAGCAGCACGCCGCGACATCCCGGCTGCCGCACCGCGCCGCCACGGCCGCCACTGGGTAGCCCACGCCGAGACCGCCGCCCGCCTCGCCCGCGGCGAAGCCGCGCTAGGCCACAGCGCCGCATCCACGCCGAGCCAACGCGCCCGCATGCGCGCCCTGGCGCGCGTCGCCGTCGCACGCGCCGTGCCTCGGCCGCCGCCGCACGGTAGAGCAGCGTCGTCGCCAGGCCACCGCTGCCGCGCCTGCGTAAGGCCGCATCCGGTCGCGCCGCCTCAGCTACCACGCCGTCGCCGCTCGGCCGTGTCCCGTGTCACCCCAGCCACCGTGCTGACGAGCCGCCGCCGGGCACCGACCGCAGCACCGCGCCGGCCGCCGCGTTGCGCCGCCCAGGCCGCAGCAGTGCGCCGCCATAGCCGCGCCTCCCAGGCCGCCGCGCCGTCGAGCTGCCACCGGGCGCCTACCGCCGTGCCGCGCCCCGCGCAGGGCCGCGCCGCCCCCTCGCCGGCCATCAGCAGCCGCGGCACCCTTGAACGGAGTCAACGGGAAGTCGGGAAGGGAAGAAAAGGAAAGAAAAGGAGGAAGTAAAATGAAAGAGAAGAAGGGGGAGTGGAGTTGATTAATCCATGTCCCCTTTATACTTTTTTTTCTTTTAATTACGATCTAAATAGTTTAAAAAATTACAAAAAATTAAAAATACCGATGATTGTGGTATCCATCTGTTCAAAAAATATAGTTGAAATTCGACTTAACATCAATAAACAGTACGCTACTATTTATACGTTAAATTTATCTTTTTTATATCTCAATGTGTGAGTTGATCTTGTATCTAAGATTTATGAAGTTGTTTAGATATGTTGTATGAATGTTGTTAATTTTTTTCGAAATTTTATATAATCGTCTAATTTGTTTTTAAGCAAACAAGGAGACATACCCTCGAGACATCAAAATAGTTTCCTACCAGGGAAGAAAATGGAAAGGAAAGAAAAAAAAAAAGAAGAATCTTGTGATTTTGTAAAAGGGCCCTCGTATTTTCTTGAAATTAAACGCATGTTCCTATGCATTGGAAACTTTGTGTCTTGAACCTTGAATTCTCTAGAAAATACACAATTAACCCTCTGCATTGGGATATTTGTTTGAATGGCATTCAGAATTTGCAAAATCACTGGAAAAAAAATCATATTCTCACATAAAAGAGCCCTGATATTTTGAACTTTAATTCCAACTTTGCATTCGAGAGATCAAAATAGTTTCCTATAAGAAGGGGAGAAAATGGAAAGGAAAGAAAAAAAAAAGAAATAATCTTGTGATTTTGTAAAAGGGCCCTCGTATTTTCTTGAAATTAAACGCATGTTCCTCTACATTGGAAACTTTGTGTCTTGAACCTTGAATTCTCCAGAAAATACACAATTAACCCTCTGCATTGGGATATTTGTTTGAATGGCATTCGGAATTTGCAAAATCACTGAAAAAAAATCATATTCTCACATAAAAGAGCCCTGATATTTTGAACTTTAATCCCAACTTTTCATTTGAGGCACTTTTATTGCTGATAAATATGGTTATGAAATTTATTTATCGCATTTATGATTATTAATTATTTGTAATTCTTTATTACCTTTAATTAATATCTTTGTGGTAAAATGTATAGAATTGCATTGTATGTATTGGAATTATTTGCGGGATTTTGTGTACCATTATATTGCAACAGTTGTGCATTTTTACTTGAATGTAATTTTGCGCTTATTTTGAATATAGGAAAATGAATGGTATCACAAATTAGAAAATTCACTGAATCTAGAATATCTCTGATATATTTATTCAATGTCGAAATTATGATAGAGCAAGAAGCTCTACGGTACCGTTAATCCAATCATGCTATGTGCATTGACTCGATGGGTTTGATCTACAATTTCAACCTCTCGCCAGTGTCTCCAAGCCACTGTCATGAATGAGTACGCTAGACGAATGAGCGCGTTTGCATTTAGAAGATTATGGTGCACACCCTAGCCTACTATGAGCAAGAATGGGTATTTTCGACTATGATTCACTAAGAAAATGACCAAAAGAGTACGGTAATTCGGTGCACTGAATTTGCACCAAATACTGTGGAAACTCTCAATGATTCTACCCGAGCGTGATGAAAGTCATACGCAAGCATCACTAGTGCACATACAAGAAGTATGCCTAACTAGTTGATAATAGAATTGCGTAATGTTCAGGATAGTGTTCACTAGAAGAGCATTTTCTTCCAAACCAACTAGCACAGTTGATAATGAAATCAATACGAGCAGCTAACCTTGTGCATTTACCTCAACGAAAGAAGAGGAAAAGGGGGAGTAGAACATAGGTCAAGGTGAACAATCTAGAACTATGAACATGAAAAGAAAAGGACAATCCTAATGGCACACTCATCATGAATTGAGGGGGAGAACTCCTACCCTGTTTTCATGGCTATGGATGTAGAATCTCCTATGCTAGACCGGATCGACCCTGAAATTTAGAAAATCATTGCCATAGCGGTTGAGCAAAAAGCTCACTGTGAATTTAATTGAATCCGATGTACCGGAATACTTCGTTGAATCAATATACTTCGTCATCAATTTTTGCAATTTTTGAATTGAATAAATGGTTTTTGCCCAAGTAGTGCACACATTTTTTCATGCAATAAAGGATTATTTCCAGTATAAAATAGCATATTTAATGCATTTACTATTTTACTGCTATTTCCTAGCACACGATTATAATGTTTTGAATTTTGTGTAGTGCCTAAACATAAAGGAAAAAGAATGAATTCTGGATCGCATAACCACAAATGCACTTTAAGAGAAAAAGGTATTTCCAGACACATATAACTGGAAATATTGTGATATCTGCTATGAGCAACAATTGAAATTGTTGGCCTAGAAAGTGCCACGGTTCATATTACCTACGGAACAATTATGCACTTTATGAAAGCATCTATTGTCCATTACCCCTTTGAACTCTCTAAAGGCGATGTTTTGGGCTACACTACCTTTTAGCAACGGATTAGTCATATTGGTCTTAGAATTACATGAATAAGCATTAAAACTCGTACGATCATAGCACATATATGCATAATCTTCCTAAATCATGAAGATTTGTGCGCCAGTACGCGACAACATGAGATTAATGCATAAAACGCATATCATGAAGGTATAATTCTAGCATCGTTGAATTGGATTGCGAGGAATACCTACGGGCCTATTTTGGTACTATATGGATATATGCGCTTCTGAAGTAGCAAACACCAGTGTCTCTTCGACACCGTATCTTTGCCAAGATTGATCCAGCAACATCATGTGACTTCGAATAAAATTCACTAAATCATCTTTAGAAGTCCACGAGGACAATGCTAGAATAGCATTTGATGATTGGTGAAATGGCATCACGAAGTACCAAATATTCGCATGAACGAACTAAAAATTGCAATATTTGCTATGTCATTGTTGTAATACCCGCAATAGGAAAAGATATGTAGTCCTGAAAGCAGCGGACTCTTAAAGAAAATTCAGACCATTGGCATAAACATCGACCCTGCAACTAGTGTTATTGCATCTACTTGGTTTACGTGCATATCCCATTGTCATAATGCATTGCAAATGGCTCCCTCCTAAAGTCGGAAACTTTGAACGGAGGTAGTTATAAAGCCTAAATTCCTTGACTAAATAAGAATTATTTCCAATCATTTAGGGGCGGAGAATGAACCCCTAGATAGGAAGTCAGGAAATATGATTTTAGAAATGGACTAATGCATGTTACATTGCACTAGTGAATGCAAACTAAATAACGAAAGTATGCATAGAGAATTGAAACTGCCAAATCACTTTGTGATTACTTTTGTGATTGCGAAGAGTTTGACTAAGTTTCATGAATGAAATGCACCGGAGGAGGGTCAAATACGGAATAAAGTAAAGGTATCCCTCATCTTGTTTAGAGGCCTCGAACAAAAACAATTGGACAAGAAACTCCGGCCCGTCACGCCCCCAAAGTAACCCGAGACGTATGGTAAAAACGGGGCAAGAGCTACTATCATACTCAAAAATCACGAAACGTACCCCACCGAATAGAAGGGGAGTCAGTTGAGACCTGACAAATGGTACGGAACCTCAGAACAGAGGTACCACATCTTCCCATGAAGGACGAAAACTAGCAGTTGGAGTGCACACCAACACTAATACACTAAAAGGATCATGTCCACGTTAATAAGCATTAAGCAAGTAGAAGAAGAAGAAGAAGCATATGAAAAATGCATCTCATCGTATACTCATGGATACTCACATAGAGTCTCATACAACCAATAGAAGTTGACAATGAGACCTGTTATGGGCAATGCTTCCTTTAGACAACAAAACTCATAGGCAGTCAACTAGGAGTTGAATGAAATTAATGAACTAGAAGTTGAAAAGAAGAACTCAACCTGAATGTTGACAGTATTGAAGATAGAATCAATGAATGCATTTTAGGAGCTTGGATCGGACACTTGCATAATAGTACATGAAGAAGTACTCGGTCTTGAACCAACATAGAAAGAATAGAATAGACCGTAAAAGAATCGAAGAAACAAACTCGGTCGTTCTTAATTTGAGTTTGATTTGAAATGTTTGGCCGAATCCAAATCACGCTTATGCTAGCAGCTAAAAGCATGTGACATATGGAAGTCTAGTACATCAGTCCAACCACACTTAGAAATGTTCATGGTGCATGGCTTTGGAATAGTCAATTATCACCAAAATTGGGACAAAATTCCCAAACACAAGTGTGTGATAACAACGCTCAAATACTTGGTGAAATTGCACTAAACCAAACGAAGCATCATTGAACTATTCAAAACCTCAGCATGGCTTTGAGAGATGGTTACCCGCGACAACAATCGTGATTTGAAAACTATCTCAACCCCTACCATTTATGAAATTAAAGCAACATATGTCGCACATATGCAAATGAGTGACGTGAGAAGCAAACTCACTAAGCACATGAACCCCAAGTTCTTCTATGTACATGAATTGCATAGAAGCAACGAACTAAGTTATGTGGAAGTCTTGCAGATTTATCCACTAACTCATTATTGACATCTTCTCTTGAATAGGTGTGTCCGAGAAATCGGAATAATGAGACTTAGAGAAATGCAAAATTCAGGGGGAGAATTTCGCTGACTCATTCCAGAATTTTGATATAGAAATTCAAGTACCCAAAATAAATCAAGAAAGATTGAACAAAGAAGTGGGTGGATTGTACTCTTTTTCCCTTGGATAAGTTTTCCCAGTAGTTTCTTATCAAGGTTTTTAATGAGGCAATTCGTGCGACATCGCAAGCGTATGCTATGTACTCTCTTTTTCTCCAAATTTTTCCCACTGGGTTTTTATGGAGTTTTGATGAGGCATAGGCATCACGCAGTGAGAGCCCAAGGAGGAGTGTTGGGAAACCGGCGACCCACGAAGTCCCGGCCCGCTTACCCACTAATTGGGCCCATCACTAAATAAGAAGGTGGGAGAGGGGAATGGCTATAAATAGAGGAGTAGAGATGTGAATTGTACACTAGAGAATGCAATGGATGAATGAGAAAGCATGTCACACCCTCATATCTTTGTGTCTACACTTCTTGTAGAATTATGCAATCCCTCTTGGACTACCTCGGTAGCAGGAGGGGTTGCATAATAGAATGGATGATGAATTTTAGGCTAGAACGGAGACGGACACACACGCTACCATAATGATCACACGCAAAGATGTAGCGAGTACCGAAACGGAGAAAACACGTGGACCAGAGGATTCCGCCATGACATGTGTGAACGTGGATCGGGCTTTGACATGGATGATGTACCAAAATTTATTTTTTAATAGCTTTTTAAGTAATAAGGTTGAGCTGGGAAATGGCCGCGATTGATTTGAACAAGAAAATAGGTAAAATAATTAAATAAGACTGTCATGTGATTAACAGGGGCGGAGCCCAATTGGCTATAGGCCGGGGGGAGGGCAGGAATCCGGATCCAAATAAAATTTGTGTTTATCGTGAAGACTTCACCATATAGACACCCCTAAGCTCAAATTGTTGTAACCCTCAGATCACGAGCTCGAACGTGAAGGCAAACTTGCTAGGCTCCGGAAGCTAACAAATGTGTGGCCCAGTCATGGTTTTGAGCTTTCGACGCCCACGACCACACGCGCACGAAGATGAGGATCGGGTCTCGGCCTCTCGGGGTTGGGACTTAGGATGCACACCGCTTCAATCTCTACCACGACCCGGCGCCTGTTTGTTTTCCTGGTTCATCGCTTCTGTGGCTCACCTTATGCCGAGATTAGATGCCCTCGCCACCGTCGACTAGCTTTGGCTTTACCGAAATTTGTCAGGCAACTACGGTTCTTCACGACCCCAGGCTCCATCCCCATAGTTTACAGACCAGTATCCAAGAATGCCACAAGGTCTGGCCTTCTTTTCTAATGATTGAAATGGGGAAGAAGGTGGAGTAGTCATATTTCAGACAAATGGCTCATTTGGTTTGGAGCTAATTTTTGCCCTACCAAATATTGGTAGCACCATGTCACTACAAAATTTGGATATTGGAGTTTAGAATTCCAAATATTGTGCGAAAAAAATTGGTAGCAAACCAAATATTAATTTGATACTATTAAAATTACCAAAAAATTTGGTAAGGTAAAAATTGGCTCCAAATTTTCTTTTTATAAAATGTTATGAGACAGATGGATTAAGTCAAAATTAATTTTATAAATGTAAAATAAAAATTATATATATATATTTAAAAATAAATTTTAATAACAACAAAGAAAAAAAATTTTGAATAAAAATTATATGAAATTAAAATTTTGGTTCAACGATAATTCCACAAGACAAAACGTAAATCAAAAAAATGTGAGATAAAAATCAAATAAGAATAGTAAAAATATTAATTGAGTTCATGCTACACATGCCATCTAAGAATAACTGAAATTTAATAAACATTACAATAATTAGATTGTTGTGCACATGTAAAGTACAATGTCCAAACCTATATTTGGAATGTATATAAACTAAAAGTATATATATATATATATATATATATATATATAATCAATATGGAAAAAATAGTTAGAATTTGGAAAAAAAATAAATAGTTATTTCACTAGAAACACATTATAGATTAAAATAGAGATACTTCAAAGGAAAAGATGATGTAGTATACTAGGAGTGAAGTTATAGAAGGATCGATATAACATGTTGGTGAAAGCTTTCTAAAACCTCATGAAACTCAATAAAACCCGATGAGGACTGGAATTGTCGGTTATGCCGTAACATCGTCCAAGATAAGCCATAAAAACTAAACAAAAATAGCGTATTTAGAAAAATGAATTGAAATAATTTTATGGCTAAAACTATTATATCTATGTTGCATGTGGTTCAAAACTAATGCTAAATTAAACACAGAATCATTTTTGTCACTGGAGCGCGCTAAGCCTTGCGACATTTGAGCGACCCCCGAGCACGGGTGGCCGTCCCAACGCTGGTGGTCACTCCGGCCTGGCGCCCACTGCTCACTCGGTCGCTTCCCGCTAGCCGTCCAGATCTGAGCGGCGACCGCCACTGATGACGACGCCCTAGCCGGTGCTGCCACCCACAACCTCTCTCTCCGCGCACCTTAGGCACCTCCACACTGCTGCCACCACTAACCCTTATCCCCCTCGCTCAGGCTGCCCCGCTGAACCGTTTTTGGAGGGAGACCCCGTCACCGCCACCTAGACCTGCTCGCCCGCCGTCCTCGGATGTGGTCTACGAGGTCCCGGAGACACCCATGCGACAGACTCTATTCTGGTGATGAAGACGTCACCGGAGTGGTCGAAACACGATGTCAAATATCCGGTACTGCTCCACCTTGATGAAGTCTAGGATAACACCATGGCAACAATCAATCTCCTCAACCTTGTCAAATGTGAGCCGACCAAGAGACGCCTTTGGCTCCCGACTTGGGGTGGTCGACGGGGGCAGCCGCCACCTGTGTCTTAGAGGATTTCCCTCACCACCCGCAGCCGTCGCGCCTCGCTAATGAGCACACTGGTTGGTGGAGCAGAAATGATGGGAAGGACCGAAAAGAGAGCAATGCCTACTGCAACCGCTACAATGACGATCACCCTGATGAGTTGCGGGTCATTCCTGGTGTCATTCGAATCACGACGACGACAATGGCGATAGAGGAAGGGAAGCGGCATGTGGCAGGAAGACAAGTAGATGTGATGGGCTCCATGGTGCGCGAGAGTGTATGTGTTCGCCACGGCTTCAGGAGGCCGGTGAGGGCAGCCGTCATGACAGATGACTCAGGGATGACAACCATGACGAGGCGATCAACGCACAACCACATTGCGACAACGACCATGATGGATACACCCCGATTGCATTCTCCCCTGCACAACAGGCCCCATCTGCAGAGAAGGACCTCCACACGTGCGAGTTGAACAAGCTAAAGCTAGTTTTCCATCTCAAACTCTCTACCATGCAGCGCTCTGCGGCAGCCGCAGTGGCGAGCCACACCAATACTGTCCCCAAGGCCGATCACCTCGAGTTGGTCCTGGACAAGCTTACGCGTCACACGACACGGAGTGAATCTTGGTCCGGCCCTACCTTCTCGACTTGCAAGGTGTTTGAGTGTGTCAAGTGCGACCTATGTGGGTCACCATCACTATGGTAGGTCGACGACGACCTGTAAGAGAGAAGTGTGGTGCCTCATTGTCGGGGACCTTGCAGTGTTTGGCCACCTTTGCTTCATCGACCAAAGGAGGAGCTACTGTAGTGGCCTTATTCACTACCACCGCGGCTTTAGTGTCCATATTGCCGATCTCGACAACTCTGCCCATGGCGCCGGTGATGATTGGACCAGACAGGATCCTAGCTCAAGGCGTGCACGTCGAGCCACCACCTGTGAAAGCAGCCACCGCGACCACACCCATAGCTTCCGCGCGAAGGGTGCCGTCGTTAGGGACACTGATTCAGGGGAACAACACGACCAACCCGGTGGAGAACGATGATTATGGTGAGGCGAGGGGCACCTTGTTCAAGAAGGCGTCCCCGGCAATCCTGGCCACGCCTTCCCTCGAGCCTGTTGGCAAGGATGCGATGACTAAGGAGGCGGACGACATTGGCAGGAGCTGGAGATTGTCCAAGAAGCCACTAGTCGAAGTGCCAACAACAATCAAAGTGCAAATCAACTTGTGCCAGCAGCTGGGCTTATAGTCGACCGAAGGGAAGCTCACTGATCAAGCTTTTGTAGAATACAAGGCGATATTCAACAATCCATTGCCGTCGGAGGCCATTCACGCACACATGACATTACTCTCCCTCAACAATGAGGAAATGAAGGAGAGGGATGATGCCCTCACTGCTTACCTAGGCCCGTCAGATGCCGACGGGGTCCTGGAGTTCACCATGGTTAATGTGTAGTTCCGCTCGCAAAGCATGCAAGCCGGTGCCGTGGATGCCCACCCTCAACTCAAGTGTGTCTTATCTTTTGTTGACACTATGACCTTGCTACACTGCCCTATGTTGTCCCTAAGACGCTGCGACAATAACCTCTTCTATTCACAGCAATTCAGCGGATCCATGTTCGACCTAATCCCTTCTTTGGCGCCGCAACTCTGCGCCCGACTCGACTGCGTGCCAACTCAGGGTCACTCACTACCGAGTCCCATCGCTTCGCCAGTGCATGTTTAGCATCACCTTGTCTCACCTGCGCGCATTCGTCCTGTGGCTACCATGAAACTTGCATTCCACACGCACTCATGAGATCCCAACTACGGCGTGCTTGTGTGAGCTACGCACGGTTCACATGAAACGACCGAGAGTCCCCACCAGTGGCGCACTAGCGCACGACGTGCGTGACACCATCGACCTGCCCGTGCAACAAATGAACACGATGCTCGATGTTCTGTTGCACGATAAAAACCAACGCTTGGCATAATAACACATGTGGAACCTTGAACTTGCGCACCCCAACATCAGCACAATAGATGTCTGACTCAATGCAGCACAAACGCAGAGAGACTCCCAACCATGAATGTCAGGACCGGCCATCGACGTGCTAAGTTGGAACGTTCGTGGGCTAAACCAGCCGGCTAGAGTCGCCACTGTCAGGGAGTCAATTTAGTCCAACACACCTCACATAGCATGCCTCCAAGTAACGAAGACGACAAACATCGCTAACTTGAGCATAGGTCACCTCAATGCCTCCAAGTAGAAGACTGCAGGAGGTCCCAGGGGCAAAAGAGGAGGAATTCTAATTATGTGGAGCAAGGACATCACCGATCTATCTGACTTTGCAGAAGGAACTTTCAGCATCTCAGCTATGGTCACTCTGAAGCTATGTGAAACCTCCTTCTGGCTAACCTCAGTGTACGGGTCGACGAGAGACAACACTAGGGCTGCCTTCCTGCAAGAGCTTCGCGACACCAAGCCATCGGATGGAACGGGATGGCTGATGGTTGGTGATTTTAATGCAATATACAAAGCTCTGGACAAAAATAACAATAACCTCAATCTACGTCAGATGTACTGATTCAGAAACACCCTAAATGCCCGTGAGCTCAAGGAGATCGCTCTTCAGGACAAACGTTCACCTGGAGCAATGAAAGAGACAACCCAACCCTTGTCAAGCTTGTCTGCTTCTTCTGCAATGCAACGTGGAACATTGCCTTCGGGTCACACCTTCTACAAGCTTTATCCACGTTTCTGTCGGACCACTATCTTTGCTACTCACAAATCAGGGAGAAAGCCCTAAGGTCAAAACCTTTTGATTCGAGAATTTCTGGATCTACCTCCCAGGCTTCCAATAGGTCATCACGGACATGGGGGATTGTTAACGATAAAATTTGGTAAGCCTCGAAGTCATCATCGGCCTAGAGTGAGTATCAGCTTCAGAGTCCTGGAATCGGCCGATGGGCATTATCAATCGCCAACAGTTGTATTCTTCATGGATTCGGTTAAGGAACTTAATTAATTAAAGGAAGTTTATCCAGAAGAGTCTGAGTTCAAGGAGGATGCGGCATGGCAGTTTATCTATTAATTAGGAAGAGTCTGTTAGTTTCCTTTTATCTTTAGGGAAGTGTGTTTAATGTCCGATAAGGACTTTATGTTTTTCCTTTTATCTTTAGGAAGGTTTGAGTCGTGTCTGATATGGACTAGTATATACCATGGGTATAAATATGTACAACCGGGGTCCATGTAAATTATCTCTCGATCAATTCAACTTTGGCGCATCGCCACCTTTTACCCTTTTACTCTCGACTAGTTCTTGTTTCAAGTTAGGTTGCATCGACTTCGATCTCCGATGAGGGGTAAGGCTTGTTATGGTGGCTTGCGTTATCGAGATTAGTGCTTCCATCGCTTCGACACTCTAATCTTGTTCATGTAAGTCGTCGAGTTATCATATACATTATATAATCCAGATTGACAATGTTTTCTACTTGCATCGACCAATCTCCATCTAGGGTTTTGTCGATATCGGCTAGATTACTTTGTTGGCTTAGATTATATTATGTATCTACCACCCTGAAAATCAGTCAAAAGCTTGATTGTCTAGATATTATGTTTCTTTTCATACTTAGTGCTGCATCAGTTAAGTTTGATCTACTAAGTCGTGCTTAGAACCATAATCTCTAGCCTACTTCTTGATTGCCAATAAGGGTTTCATCGGGATTTCAGTCGATGAGTTATCTGGACGTTGTAACGGCTCGCGAGGATTACATATAATTTAGATTTAGCCGATGACAACAAAAGTTTCACTGTTTATCTAATCGTTTGGATTTAATGACATCGGATCTCCAGCCGATGTATGCTTTAACCTTTGGATCATTGCTTATTCAATCTATCATTACTATCCGATTGGTTGCTACTGGATTATATTATTGTTATATTACATTATCATCAGCCGACTATCTTTATGTCATTATTTCCTCATGTATCAAGATCTATACTGGATATCGGCTGGTATCGCCATCAGTTGGAATTACTATATAGGCTTGTCAGCCGATCGACTCTTTGATATTCAATTTATATATCTCAACAGTTGCAGGATCAAACTGATTGGCACGCCCGCATTTCATCATTATTTTGGACCTGCACTGGAGCTAAGCAGATCTCCCAGGCCATCGTGTTTTTACGTCAAAAGGGATGAGGCAACAACACCACGAGCCGCACCACATCCTGTACCACGGACTAGGAACCACGGCAACAAAGCTAAGAAAATGGCGCCACGACCTCCTCCAGAGCTCCAAGCTCAAGCTGCACATGGCTCTGGAAATCATCCTAAGGCTCGACATTGCGCAAGAATCAAGGCAACTCAACCCAAATGAAATCACCGTGAGAAAGGGTCTTAAGGCGCATGCGTTAGGACTGGCAGTCATTGAACAAGCCTGCAAGCGGTAGGCGTCCAGAATCACTTACCTTCAGGAGGGGGATGCCAACACCAAGTTCTTTGATCTAAAAGTCAATGCCAGAAAAAGGAAGAACTTCGTTCAAACCTAATAAACTCGCACTTATTTGCAATCATGGCAACGCTGCAGCCTCAAACAGCCAACTTTAATTGAGATAACATCGAGGCCCAAACATCTGACCTCTCAAGCTTAGATGGCCCATAACAAAAGCCGAGGTTGAAAGTGCCCTCAATCAGCTACCACCTAACAAAGCTCCAGGTCCGGATGGCTTCACCAGGGACTTCTACAAGGCGTGTTGGGAAACTATAAAGAGCGACATCATGGTGATGATAAACTCCTCTGACAAAGATGTGCTAGCCTAGAAATGTTGAACACGACAAACATGGTTTTACTGCTGAAAAAGGACAAGGCAGACTCCATTTCCGACTTTAGGCCAATTAGCCTTATTCACAGTGTTGGGAAGCTAATTTCCAAGGTCCTCACCCATCGTCTGCATCCCCTCATGATTACGATCGTCAGCCGTGCGCAAAGTGCTGTCATAATAAAGAGGAGCATCCACGACAATTTCATGTATATCCACAATTTGGCTAGAAGATTTCATCAAACGAACACGCCCACCCTTTTGCTCAAGCTGGACATCACAAAGGCCTTCGACACAATTAGGTGGGACTACCTCTTAGACCTTCTGCACAGAAAAGGCTTCCCAGCGAGATGGACAAACTGGATCGCCAACATTCTGCGGACCTCCTCCACTAGGGTGTTGCTAATGGTTCACCAGGCATCCCTATCAAGCACAGTTGGGGGCTTTGCCAAGAGGATCCGCTCTCCCCCCTCATTTTCATCCTTGCCATCAACCCTTTTCACACTGTCCTGGAAAAGACCACCCACCTCGGCTGCCTCCCCTCGCTGAATGGGAGAACATCGTGCCTATGGACGTCTGTCTATGTAGATGACGCTACTATGTTCGTTCAGCCGACGGTGAGAGACATGAGACACCTCGCTCGAATTCTACATTCCTTCAGAGAAGTTACAAGCCTCCAGACCAACATGGTGAATAGTCAGATTGCACCCATCCATTATGTTGGCAGTGATTTGCAAGAGATCTTACAAGTCTTCCCCGCAAGCGTCGTCAGCTTCCTGATGAAGTACCTCGGCCTACTGCTAGCGATCTCCAAACTCGAAAAGGTCCATGTACAACCACTGCTTGATAAGTGCAGGGAGAGGTTGGTGCCCTGGCAAGGAAGGATGATGACAGCGGTAGAAAGAATGACCCTCACTAAATCCATCCTCACAGTGCAAATGATCTACCATTTAATGACAATAAAGATCCCGAACGAGACTCTACACTCAATTGACAAGATAAGGCGGAAGTTCCTCTGGGCACGGGGAGATGACATATCGGGAGGAAAATGCAAAGTGAGTTGGGATAAAGTTTGCAGGCCCAGGGACCTGGGTGGCCTTGGTGTGCTCGACCTGGACCATTTCGCAAGAGCGCTGAGAATGAGATAGTTGTGGTACGAATGGACTGAACTAGACAAACCTTGGTATGGCGCCACACTCCCTTGCGACCAGCTGGACATAAACCTTTTCATTGTGGCGATAACAATCACTCCGGGGGACGGAAAAAACGACAAACTTTTGGCACTCTCACTGGTTGGAAAACAAAATGCCCAAACGGATCGCATCGGCAATTTTCGCGGTCTCCAAGCTCAAAACTAGGACCGTGCACGACGCCCTAGCTTTCAACACCTGGATTCACGGCATTGACCTCCTTCGGATTACGGGGGCGAACCACCTGCGTCAGTACGTCCATTTGTGGACCATGATACAATGGGTGGGTCTACTGAGTGAGCAAAGGGACTCCATTACTTGGAAGCTGACGACTAGCGGAATAAACCCAGGCAAGTTTGCGTATAGACTCCATTCGATCGGAATGGCCGGAACAATATACAACCAAATCATCTGGAAATGATGGGCCCTGCCTAAATGCAATTTTTTCTCTTGACTAATAATCCAAAATAGGGTTTGGACGACGGACATACTACAGAGGAGGGGGTGGGCGAACCAACATCTTTCCCACTGTGACGTCCTTCGGTTGAATCAGCCTTACACCTACTAGCAAAGTGTAGAACGTCCAAAAGGATCTGGGTGGAGGTGCAAAATTGTATAAACGCGGACCTCCGGCTTCAAGAGTGGGATGATTGCACAACTGTGAAGGACTGGTGGTATAAAATCTCTCATGTGTCACACAGTCTGAGGAAGGCCCTGAAATCGTTAATCATCCTGGTGGTATGGTAGCTCTGATGTGAAAGAAGCGTCATGATCTTCAGGCACATGGCAACTACGCCTGCCACCATCATCACCAAGATCAAGGAGGAGGCGCAAACTTGAATAAAGGTGGGGGGCCATAAAACTCACAGAGATTATCCTCTCCTGAGAGAAGTTAACTTTCGTTTTTCTTTTTTAGGTCTATGTTGTTTTAATACTGGCCGTAGCTGAGGTTTTGTTCTTCTTATATATCAATATAAAAGTGGCAATGTTTTTGCCCTTTCTTAAAAAAAACTAATGCTAAAAGATAGGCTACGTTCAAAAATAAAATCCATATCCAACTCCAAAATTAAGTCTCGTTCAAAATCAATGCTAGAAAATAGGTTACGGTAAAATAAATCCTAAAGCTTTAAAACTCTGGTTGTGGATGATAAGCTGATAAGAAAATGATGAGAGGCCTATTGATTTCGACATGAGTAAGTATAACCATTGAATAAAAACTGAATATATAGCACAAAGTACAAACGAAATAAGGTAAGTTTTTCAAGTGGATGATGGGGCTGAATTATTAGCTCTTGTATCCACGTACCAGGCTGGAAGAACCCCAGCGCGAAATTGCCGCCCGACGAGACAAGCCGTCGGCCGCCGGAGAGAGGCCGGTCCCGGGAGACGGTGTCGTCTGCTCGCGCGAGCGGGTGATGGACGCAAATCAGCAGAAGAAAGCACGGAAACCTCAACGCGCCCAAGGAGGTCTCCATTGGGGCTTCTTCTCTGGTAGGTATGCCTTATATTGGTGCAGCCTTGTCTTATCGACTTAAAGTTTGACTGGTACTACAGTGACAGAATCTATAATAGTATCATTCAATTTGCTAATATATATAGAATGTAATCATTCCACAAAATTTCAAATGTGAATATCATTGTTTTTCAACACGGCGAAATGTAATTGATGAAGGAGATAAAATATCTTAACTTAATTAATTAAACCAGAATTTATCGCTGACGTTTCTTCTCTTGCATCATTGTTTTGCTAGAAGAAGAGTCGTGGCCGGCAGCGACTTCTAAGGTCGTACGTGTAGTGGCGGTCTGTTTTCACCGTAGAGGACCGGGCACCTCGCTTGTCAACTACAGCGATAAGTTGGACCCTTTTTGTGTGTCTGTCACAGATTCGCGGCCATGTTTCTCAACCATGACGCTGACTCTCGCTTCTGGACAAGAGGGCATTTCCAGGATCATCCAAAGAAAAACGTTAGGGGGCATTTACTATTCCCAAGCAGCAGACTGATAACTTGACAAAGGACCAACAGTGCAACAGTATGTATGTTTTGTTAGGTAGTGAGATGTACACAAGACATATATATCCCAGCATCACGGAAATGGCATTACCGCCGAAAATCTCTGCAAAGCACACAATCTGGCTACGGGTAGATGAAAGAGCACAAAGACCGTGTAATTTTCTTTGTTGGGAATAGTCAATGTTAGCTTTGGCCAAGGATCAAATTCACGTGAGCAGCACACTCACAGAGCAACAAACACACACAATAGCTCTCTGGAGATGAACACACAGAAGTGTACACATACACACAAGTTTTTCTCGGCAACGAATGCCTTTCTTTTTCTCTGTTGATTCACTCGCACCAAACGAACAATTACAGGATGCTTATATAGACCCATGCAACGACGTGACACACGTGGGGCAACGTTCTGGTGGCCGAGTCTCCCGCGCACATCCGCACGATCCACACATGCACAGCCACTAAGTCTTGCATGCCATGCCTCCACGTTTCGTGCGTGCAACGGCTTCCTAACTAACAACCGAAAACTTATCCTCCGAAAATAACACTCCTACCCGTACATTTTTCTTATTTTTCGCAATTGTTTTTGGCTCCTCGGAGAGGTTTACACGTGGTTGACCACTTTGCAAAAAGCTCCTCGTTTTTGCACGGAATTACGCACATGTGCTCGTACCACCTGACACGCTGTTGTGTTTCTTCTGTAAAACCCCTCATATTTCAGAGAAATACAACATGAAGAAGAGAAAATTCCGCTTTAAGGGTAGCGCTGTAAACATAAACACTACTAGGGTTGTTCCAAAAAAAACCATATATACCCCCACACAAACCCTATCCCCGGGCACTCCCCACCGCCCCATCCGTGCCCGGCTCCAACGCCGGTGCGGGGCTCCCCCGCCGCCGCCGTCGAATGTCCTCCCCCCGCCATCGCCGCCTCCCTTTCTCCCCCATCCTGGGCCTCCTCTCGACCTTATGTCTTCCTCTCTTCTTCTCCCTCCACTCACTCATCCCTCCTTTGGATCAACGGAATTGGGGGCAGTACCGGCGGTTGGAGGAAGGAAGGGGCGGCCGGCGGGGACGAGCTGGTGGCGATGGGTGCGAGTGCCTCCTTCCCTCTGCGCCGCTAGCTTTGTCTCACCCTGTGCCGAACAATCGCCTCCCTACTCTCCCGGCGGCGGCGGCGGCAGTGGCAGTACTGGCGGCATGGAGAGCCTGGTCCTCGCCTCCTTCTGCTCCGCTTCTCCGCACCTGCCTCTCCTCTCCGCCGCCGCCCGCACCCGCCGCCCTACTCTCCCGGCGGCGGTGGCGGTGGCTAGGCGGAGGGGAGCCGGGAGGGCTAAGCTCGCCGTCGCCGCCTCCGCCTCCGCCTCCGGGGCCCGCGGTTCCGGGAACGGTGAGGGGATACTTTGATGCTCCTGTGTTGGTGCTTCCGTTTTAGTTTGTTTTTTCAGATGCGGGTGAGATGTGCTCTTTGGCTAGGTGTGCGGAGAAAGCTTGCGTATTGACTCGCTTCAAGTGTCCAACCAGTAGTTTTTTTTTTGGGTGAGATTGTTCGGAATTTTTTGTGAGTAGTTTTCTGTATATCAGCTGGATCCATCGTGTGCCATGCGCTTCGTTAGTGGAATTGAGTGTGTTATCCTTGCGAATTTAGTGACCTTCAGTACTCCATCAGTATTTTTCGTAGTATGGTGGCAGTTGGTGAGTTGGTAATGGCCAGGTTATCCACCAGTATTGGTAGTGTGGCAATTTATGAGTACAAAGTGGTCAGCATATCTGTCCTTATTTGTAGTAATAGCTGATGAATAGACAATCCCAGTCACCTTAGGATTTCCCCCATTTTAATCTGATGTTGCAGGAGGATCCCCATTATTCTGATTGTTTAGTTGTAACAACAGGTTTCGAGGGATTGAAGACAAATGGTTTTGCAAGCATGTCATCTTCGACCAACAGTGAGAATATGTCAACTGGAACGGGAAGCAATAAACTTTGTGCATTTTATCTTGTGAAGTTGTATGGAACTTTGGCTTAATGATTTCTGTTTTTTCTGTTCTAGAAGGTGGATGAATGAAATTCATCTTTGCTAATCTACCTAGAAAATATGGATTCTGGCTTATATATTTAACAAGTGCATGCATTAGCCTTAGCTGTCGTGTGCGGCGTGTCGCCGCGCATACCCTTCTAGTTCTAACACATGCAACATGTATGTGCTAAGTGTTAACCGACCAGCTAACTAATTGACTCATGTATGCAACACGTGTCTAACTACGTAATCAATGTGAACACATCACGTTTGATCTCCTGCCACATGCTCATGCATCACACGTCTAACACATGCTATCCTATATGCAAGACTCAAAACCATGTACAAGTCATGATTAGTGCTAACATTTTCCCCCTAATCTTGACTTGCATAACCAATGAATCATCACAATAGATAGGACTCATCGTCGGCCGACGCAAGGAGCACTTCTTCCTTCTTCAGTTTGCAGCACTCGCTAGCAAAGTGCCCACGAACTCCGCAGTTGTAGCATTTGCCTTTCTTGTTGTCCAACTTGCGCTCGCTGTTATCGGAGTCGCTGCTTGTGCCGTCGTCGTCGTCGCGGCCACAACCGCCACTGCGGCCAACCCTAACCTTGCCGTGGCCACCACCAAAGTTGTGGTTCTCCTTCACGCTGCCCTTCTTTTCTTTGAGTGAGATATTTTCCCACTGTGCATGTGTGAGCAACAAATGCTCACCCTCCAGTTTGCGACGCCGACCCTTCAAGGATTCCTCGAACACCCTCAAGCACCCGATCGCCTCCTCCACGGACATCTTCGGCACATCACCCCATTACTTGATGGTGCCAACAATGTGAAGAAACTTATCGGGAACAACACTAAACAATTTCTCCACAACAACACTATCTTTTACCTTGCCTCCGAGAGAACGCATCTCCCCCACAAGTGCGGTGAGCTTCGGTGAGAATTCCACGATAGTTTCGGAATCCTCCATGTACAAGCGATCAAATCGCCTCTTCAATGCTTGTAGTCGCGCCTTCTTGACTCGATCCTCACCTATGTTCATCTTCTCTATGACCTCCCAAGCCTCTTTCGTCGTATCCTTATCCGCAATGGCCATCATCAAGGCATCTGGCACAGCTTGAGAGATGGCGACAATAGCTTCAATGTCCTCTTCTCCAGCCGACGAACCTTCACCCACAACCGCTGCCCACACGCCAAGATGACGTAGGATGATCTTCATCTTTACAGCCCACATGTCGTAATTCGTGTTGCTCAGCATTGAGTAATGCATGGAGACACCACGACACCACCATGATCGCCAGCACCGCTCATGTCACTGCTTGGCGTTCCCACCGGGGACTTATCACGAGCCATGGCTCTGATACCACTTGTTGGTCCAAAACTGGGAGACACTGGCCCAACCAGGAGGAAGTCTTACTACAGTCCAAAACCCAGCTCAAGAGGTGAGGGACTCCTCCACTTTTAAGTTGATTCAACTCCCCCTAAATAAGCAATGTGGGACTATTCCCAACATCCTCAGTAATGATGGTCAGATAAATATGCAATGGTACTGTACACCTATAGGGAGGGGGGATAGACAGCCGAACCAAGCCAATTTAGATAGGTGCACTATGTCAATCAGTAAAAGTTTACTTAAATACAAGAGCGATGCTCCAATACTCTCTACTTGTAGTATTATGTTACCAGTAATATTAAGGGTAAATTAGTAATTTATTAATAAAATGATTATGAGTAACTTTATCATTTATGTTTTTTCCCGACTAGATCAACATGTGGTTATATATTATATTGGCATTGCTCATATTCCATAAAAAATCAAAAAAGAAGGAAAAAAAGTTTAGTCGTTGCTAAATGATAATTATGCCCCTATTTTTTGGATAATAATGTCCCTTCATATTTCTAATACCGCTAACTAGGGTGATAGTAGAAAGCAATCTGAACCCTTCGATCAAATGAGATCAACGATTTCAGATTGTTTTCTGTTACCAGTAGGAAGCACTGGAGTGAGGCTCTAACTATAAATAGCAATGTCCTTCCTTCAAATATCCTAAAAATCTCAGGGGAAAGGAGTTCTTGAAGAACAACGACCAGAGAAAGAAACATAAATTGATGTAATTTACAACGTACCATCTCTCTCTCTCTCTCTTTTTATTTCCCTGGCTCAAGATTAAAAAAAACATGAATACAAAGGCATGTAAATATGCTCTAACTAACAGCTAAAAAAAAGCACATAGGCCTGAACTCTGAAAGCGACATGATCTATTGTACCTCGTGTGACGAGAACAATGCACGATCGGCAACAATTTGCAAGCACCTTGGAACAGGAGGCAAGTTGATATCTACCAATCCTTCTAGAATTTGGACAACTTCTCCCATTGTAGGCCTTGAGTTTTCATCATCCTGGACACACCAACAAGCGACCTTGCAAGCCATCTCCACTTCATTGAAGTTAGCGTTAACAGTTAACTCATAATCTAACAGCGCCTGAATGTTCCCTTCTGGGAGTCTCTTTGCTATTAGCACGGGAAAGAAGGTTTCTGTACTGAAGGTTTCTGTACTTTGCTCACTCTGCTCTAAATTCCTTTTTCCCGATATTATTTCGAAAAGCATCATTCCATAGCTAAAAACATCTGCTTTTGCAGTGATAGCCGTTCCACTTATCCATTCAGGAGCAAGATAACCTATAGTACCTCTCAATGTAGTCAACACCCTGCTGAAATCCCGTCCAACGAGTTTGGCAAGGCCAAAATCAGATATTTTTGGCAAGAAAGATGCGTCTAGGAGTACATTCTCTGGCTTGATATCACAGTGTATGATACAGCTCCTGCATTTCTCATGCAAATAAGCTAATCCCTTAGCAACTCCAAGTGCAATTTGGTACCTAGTGCTCCAGCTCAAGGCCACTCGGTTGCTTCCAAACATGTATCGGTCCAAAGAACCATTTGGCATGTACTCGTACACCAGTATCTTTAATGACCGCTCTGAGCAAAAGCCCAGTAACCGGATCAGATTCACATGCTGAACGGTACCAGTGGTACTAACTTCAGCTCGGAATTCCTTATCTCCCTGAGAAATTCCGTCAAGCTTCTTCACAGCAACAAGTGTTCCATCTGCTAACACTCCCTTATATACAGTACCAAAAGACCCTTTGCCCAATCTATCAGAGAAGTTTTTTGTCACATTCTGTAGATCTCTATATTTGAACAAAATTAATGAGCCCTCAACTTTGTTTACGGAACTAAATCTACACTTTGTCACAATCCATAAGGCTATAAGCACAATGGAGAGAACAAAAATACCTCCAACAATTACAGTCCCAGTGACTAATGCCTTCTTTGTTTTTGTTGGGCTGGAGAACTCTGATGCTGCTAGCCTGATATATATGCTTTGCCCCGGTGAACTATCTGTAGGACTTACCAGATTGATTAAATCTCCATACCATAAAGAACACGTGTCACTATAGGAATAAGCAGTACATGTACAATTGTTCAGACAATTGTGCTTACATTCATTATCGCTAGCAGCTGCCACGCTCCAGGCATTGTTAGGCAAATTAGCAACAGCAAGCGCATAAAACCCATCAACCTTTGCCTTTTTGGAGCTGTTAGACCTGTTACCAGCACACGGTAGTCCAACATTTCTCATGCAGCCTTCAGTCAAATTACCATACAGCCGATCGCCACCGTACTGCTGACTGAAGCCCCTGATACAGCTGCAGAAGGTGAACGCATTCTCAGTGCAGATGGAAAATGTGCCACAGACAAGATACACAGTGCACTGTGCTTTGGGCATTGCCAAGAATGGTACCCAATCTTGTGCGCTCTCCATCCATGACACGGCCTTGACCTGGCCTACAACTTCCATAGAGAACATTGCAACAATCTTGGACTCATTAGTCCGGTACATGAAGTAGTTTTCTTGTTCATTGTTCACATACTCGTAAGTTAGCAGTGATTTTGGGTACAAGGCCATCTCAGGGACCCCAGAAAACATGGTTCCTGTCCAACTGCCAGTGGTCCAATAGTTCTCAGAATTGTTCCATCGGTAGAAGAATTGGTTGCTGCCACCATGGTCAATCTCAACAGAATAATACCCTGGAGATGGGTCGCTCGAGGTCTTCCATGAGACTAAGCGTCTGTTCAGACCAGTGATCTTGTTCCATCCAAGCTTGGCCCCTGGAAGCCAAACATTGGTAGGTTCATCAAAACTTTGCCATAAGAAGTTGGTGAGGTTGGATGCCAGTGTCAGCACAAAGTTGCCTGTATCTAGGATGACACCAATAGTAGGGTTAGAAGTGCTGCTGGTGATGTTAGTGAACCAGATGGGAGAATTGATCTGGTTGTACAAGACCATGTTCCCATCGTCTGAAATTCTCAGCGCCGATGACTTTGGATCAGAGATTGGAGCCACTCGATTGGCTACCCAGACAGGTGTCAACTTTGGTACCTTGTTGAACCAAACTGCGAGGTACCATTTGTCAGGTGTTCCCCCAACTGACAAAAAAAAATATTAATCCACCTCTCTCAAGCTTAGGTGTTCAACAGAAACAATATCTAGATTGCAATTGCAACTAGCCAAAGTCTTCAAGACTAAGAGACACAAATCTCTAGGAAAATATTGAGTGTTTCTATTTTTAAGACTGTGAGGGTAATAACAATGCTTATTGTCAAAGTTGGTAATAAAGTGGGCCCATGAATTAGTGGGTAGTAGCTACTAAACATATGCCACAATATGTGAGTGCAAAAGGAGAACATAGGTAGGGTTCACAAGAGAAAAAAAAAAGACCAATCTCTAGCCTCCCACACCCACACTGCTCACTACACAAATAATATAGTTAAGTTGCTTATTTCTGGTAGTTGCTATTATTAGTTTCCATAATGCTTGTTGGTGGGTAGTAAGGTTATTTTGTTGCTTACTATCAGCTTTTATATCACATTGTGTTTCCTGAAACACAAATATGAACGCCAGATTATAATGTAATATCCTATATCACTCCTAGAATACCTCTATTTAAATTCATATAATCATATTTTAGTTCCGTTTAGAGTGTGAAGCAAGAAAAGTGAGGCCAAACAATAATACCAACATGTTTGGCCTCAAGTTGGTGCTAGAAAATTATCGATGGGTTTGCACACTTCACAGAAAGGCTTTCCTAAATATATGGTTTAGGTTTAACAAGTACAGTGCAACTAGCTTGAACAAATATGTAGAAGATTCCGGAATATACGAAGAAAACCACAAATTTACATGACCTGTTTTAACGCCATGGAGGCAGGAAAACACTAAACAATCATTCAAGAACTTATCACCCATACTATTTTTAAACTTTCAGTTAGAAGATTAGCACCAATACAAATTTGAGGAACTTGGAAGTTTCATGACATTTTTCCCTATAAGCTTAAGGACCACTACACATCGGTTAGCGACCATCAATAAGATCATCAAGCCACAGGAAACTCTCATAATATATGTACTTGAGAACTCTGTATTTATCATAAGGAGAAAACATAGTTGAATGGACCCAAAGCAACCAGCCATACATTCTAAGAATCAAAATAGAAGTAGCTCTGAATTTTTTCCTTTTGCCTCTCTACATTGCTGCACAATATCCTGGTTGGCGGAATCAGAATTTTCCTAAGCGAACTCAATTACTCCCACCGTTTCATTACATTATAGATCACTTTGACTTTTTTCTCTCTTTAAGTTTGACTAAGTTTATAAAAAAATAGTAAAACCTAAAACATCAAATTAGTTTAATTAAAATTAAAATTTAATATATTTAATAATATGTTTGTTTTGTGTTAGAAACATTGTTATATTTTTCTATAAAAATATAATATGAAACGGTGGGAGAGATATAATTTACATAATATCACCTTCATTTTATAATTTTAAAATTTTGTAATATTATTTTAATAGATATTTTGGGTTCTTGTATCCAGCTTAGGTCAACCAAGGATCTAGCTCATGGATTCGCGGGGAGGGGGTTAACCAGAGGATGCTTCTAGAGTCCTGGTTGTGGCTCGCCGGTCGCTTGCCCATTCACAACACTGCCGCTGACTCGCCGCCGCACCCATGGACCTAGGGGTGGTAATGGGCCCAAACTTTTGATCTACAGAATGTAGGGGTTGGATTAAATAGGATTGAGCTGAAATTTAATAGATTTTTGAGCTAAAAATATTTAACGATTAAGATGGGTTGTGAAAGGGTCCATGGACCATGGACCATTACCATCCCTACATGGACTCGGCCTCCCTCTTCTTGATTTATTAGCGTGTAGGAAGTGGAACGATGTTGTGCCGTTGTGGTGAGCCAATATGGGCCGGAATGATAATTTCTATCTGGGCTTTTCAATTGTTTGAGCTTCAAATGTAAACACTCTTCCCTTACCCACATGCTCCTAGGAGATTTGCTATAATTTCGGGTGTGTCTGCCGATAAGCAGGTTAATTGAAGTATTTTTTGGGGGGTTGATAATTAATTAAAGGGTATTGCTATGTTTTAGTGATTTAGTCACCTGAATCCTTAAAAAGTTCACTAATTTTTTTCTTCGGCAAGCACCTCTAGCTTTTCCTTCGGTGGTGGCGTCAGGCATGGAGAGTGAAGATGGTGGCGGCACGAACAAGTTAGGTCTTGGAGTTAGGGTGGGGATGGGAGGAAAGTTGGGAAGAGTGCAAGGCAAGGATTTTCCAGGCTTATAGAGTGGCAAGGTAAATAGCAGCTAGTAATGGGCCATGGACGGTGTCAACGGTGAACAAATGAGATCCTACATCTTCAAAAATTCTAGACAACACTACGGCTGAGATGGCTTTGGATCAAATGGAAAGATGACTCTAGGCCATGGGCCTCAATGGAGCTTCCCTGCAATGAGGTAGATCGCCAACTCTTCCATCCATGCACGAAGATCATTCTGGGAAATGGCAAAAAAAAAAAAACCTTTTGGAAAGATAATTGGTTTCAAGGTCATTGTCCCAAAGACATAGCGCCAAACCTTTTCAAACTGGCGATAAGAAATAACAGAACAATCTTTGTTGAGATCCGCAACAATGCCTAGCTCACTTCCTTTAGACAAATACCAGATGTTGAAACCCTCCATGAGTTAATCCAGCTGAGCAATCTACACACCTCCATTCAGATTGTTGAACACATTGAGGATGACATAGTCTGGACAATATGAGCTCATCAGGAAATTTCACAACAAAAAGCGCATATCAAGCACAGTTCATAGAATCAGCAATCAACCCAACCTTCAAGTATATTTGGTCTTCGGAAGCACAACCAAAGCAGCGCTTCCTAGGATGGCTAATCATGCACCAAAAGGCCCTTATGGCTGATATCCTCTTAATTAGACACTGGTCGTGTGATTTGATATGCTCTCTATGTACAAATGCTTTCGAAGATATAGATCATCTCTTCAGAGATTGCAAATACACAGACAAGTTTGGAGTTCCATCTCCACATAAAGAGGAATTGCAAACATGCCACCACAAGAAACTATCACTAATGGGCAAACATCATTTCCACTAATGGAACAGCAAGACAAACAAGAAGCAACTTTGGAACACTGATCACAACATGGTGGCACATCTGGCTACAAAGAAATGCAAGAATTTTCCAAGGAAACCCCAAGAGTGTAGAGGACTTAGAGCAAAGAGAATTTGCTTTCAAGCCCCCCTGAAATAGATTAGGGTCTTTTTCCCTTTCTTTAGTTGTTTGCTTTCAATTTCCTGTAATAGCCTTTGTAAAACCCTAAACTTTTATTTTCCATTGTTTTACTCCTAATATAACCGGTAGAGCTCCTGTTCTCTACCTTTTCAAGAAAAAAAATACATGAGATCCTATGTGGTTATAAGGTGGGGTAGCAGAAGACGGTGAAAACCGGTAGGGTGGGGTTCCTCATCGACAAGAGAGGAGGTGCAGTTAGAGTGTGTGTGGAGATACCAAGATACTATATACTACAGCTTCTTGGCATGATCTAGACCATTAAAGATTTATTAAAACTTCAGTTTCAGCAATATTACTATATCGTTTCAACGATATAGCTGATGTCATAATTATGACAACATGTTAATAGAGGAGAGTCAAACACAAACTATAGAAATAAGATACAGTTATAGAGATATGATCCTAGAGATAAAATAAAGTTCTAGAAACAAAATCCTATAGATAAATCTACTCTAGCTGATATTGTACTCCAAGTTCTCCTATGTACTCTTATATATACCCCATGAGAGGGTTAATGTAATACATCAGAATACAACAGAATAGATATTTCCACACATGTACGATATCTCGTAGATACCACTATGGATATCGTGTACCTATTTAGTTTCTACGACACGTACCAATGTCATTCTGATGTCGTCACATATACGCTAGTAGTTCTCTTTAAGCTTGGGTGACTAGGAAATAGACAGTGTCTTAATTAGCTAAATAAAGGAGGTGTAATTCAACTCTTCGATGATTAATCAAAGCATAGTACTAAAATTACTTTATATGCAAAGCTTGGTGAAGTCTGTGAGTTACCCGGCTTGAAGAATCCCACGGCGAACTTGCCGCCCTGAGAGACCAGCCTCCGATCGCCAGAGAGCGGGTGACTCCGGGAGACGGTGTCGGTCGCTTGCAACAGGAGCGGACTAACGATGCCACTGGTGGCGGCCAGCAGCAGCAGGAGGTAGGAAGGGCGAACGATACCCAAGGCGATGCTTGCTGCAGCCATTGATGGTGGAGCACAACTGCACAAGACGGGGATGCCACACGCAGCTTCCTAAAGACGAAACGGGGCTACTGTCATGCTACTAATTGATGGGAATAATGGCAACTCTTTTGCCGTTAATATATGACTCGTGTGCAGAAGTATTATCAGCTTATGCTTAGCCGCCCCCAAGAAAATGAAAGGGCTTCTTGATTAGCCTGAGTAATTGTGGAATTAAGACCGAAGTACGGCCCTATGACGTATGTATATAGCTTCTGGAACATTTAGGAAAAAGAAAAAAGAGAGATTAATCAGTTCTGACAAAATTTTGTGCCTCTCCCCTATAGGCTTGGGCGCTTGGCTGAGCCGTGGAGGAGCCGCCCGGCGGCTAAAGAACACGTGGAATCCGCGTCACCGCACGTGTTGTGGACTTGTATTGAGTATTGACAACGGTTGCTGGTTTTGGTGTAGAATGTGGAACCCTTTCCAACGTGGTTGTCGTATTCTTCCAGAAATAGATTCACTTTGGATGTTTCTCAATTTATCGTCGTCGTTTTAAATTCATCCCTAAAACTACAAGTTCCTTAGTTTATAAAATCAGATAAACTAATATGGCAAACTAAATCAGCATGGATCCACACATACCCCTAAGTGGTTAGCACATTTCCCTTATCTTTCGCTTTCTCTTTTACTAGCGAAATACCCGTGCGTTGCAACGGACCATTTTATAGACTTCTAAAAAAAGCAGTAAGTCGAATAAGATATAATACTAAAACAAATAAATAATACTTCTTGGAGTTTCCTATTATACATATATTGATTGGTCCATGACTAAAAATGATTTTATGTTCAAATTGTGTCACCATTTGGATCCACTTTTAATCAACGCGAAATCTATTTCGAGAGCGCTCTCGGTTTAGCTCTATAGCATAACGTATCTCAGAGCTATCTAACTGTGCACGTCGTCATGATGTCCATCCACGTGGGTGTCTTTTTCCTTTCAAATAAAGTTCACGTGGGTGTCTTTTTCCTATTCAAATAAAGTTTCCTCTCAAATTACTTATCCGATCTACAATCCAATTACACCATTGTGTTCGTTACAATTAAATCTTTACAATAAGATCTTACATGATTATGTTACGATGAAAAAATATTTATATTTGTAAATTACTTTTATTATATACATAAGTTACTTTTAGATTTGACTAAATTACTTCTTAGACATATAAAAGTAATTCAATAAAGTCTAAAAGTAATTTACATATATTCTATAAGTAACTTAAAACAAAACGGAAGTAACTTTGTCACGACATTAGAAGTAAATTCCTTGTAGGGATAAAATATGATATTTTAGTTAATTCCATAATTTGTGCTGATTAATTTATTTTCTAGATAGAGTCATGTTTTTATCTCTACAACGGATTTACTTCAAATGACATGCCAAAGTTACCTTCGTTTTGTTCTAAGTTACTTCTATAATATATAAATATTACTTTTAGACTTACTGAATTTACTTTTATAGTTTAAGAAGTAACTTAGTGAAATCTAAAAGTAATTTAGACATATCATAAAAGTAATTTGTGATTTTTCATCAAAATATAATCATGTGAGATCTTGTTGTAAAGATTTAATTGTAATGAACACAACGGCGTAATCGGATTATAAATCGGATAAGTAATTTAAGAGAAATTTCTCTAAGAAGGAAAAAATACATAGATATTGAGTGTAGCTTTTTTTTTTTGGAAAGAAGGGTGTCTCTCTTTAGCACTATCCAGGTAGTACTCTCGGTGTAGTCGCGTCCTTTAATCAAAGGTATACACATCGGTTTTCAAAAACTTATGAAATTGATAACCTGCCGGTTACCATGTGTATTTCACATGATATGTTTTTACAATATATGTTACTTGTGAGTACATGAAATAAATTCCGCAAGTTTTTGGAGATGGTATAATTAAATTATTTATACATTACAGGTAGATAATCCATTGTGAACGGTCATAAATTGAATAATTGTAAATTAAAAATACCGCTTTCTCATGACCAAGTAAAAAAAACAATTTTCCCAACCCCCTATATTCACATGTCTAAGAAACAAAGAAACATCTCATCTAGATCTATTGTCTCCAATCTCTTCGTGTCTTGTTCCTCTCTCTAGCGCACTCACGAGCAACGAGTAAGGGCATATAGAAACCACTATTACCAGTGATCTTAATATGCCACATACACTTCTACCACACATAAACCACACCACTCACAATGAAGACCACCTCAAATGCATTTTTTGTTGCAGCCCCTAATAATTTATGTATAAGCCCTTATAATATTTGTTATTATTGATTCAATAAAACTTTTATATTTTGGACCCTTATAACAATAAAAAGGAAATACATATGTACCCATATCCTTCATGTGGGCATGCTGCAGTATCTCCTGCCCCTCTCCTTTCCCCCACCCCCCCTCTCTATCTCGGGAACGGTTCGGAAACGAACAAAATCCACATTTATCATTTTCATTTCCATATTTTTTTTGGGAATCGGAAACCCCGAATACGAAAACAGAATCGAATATTATTGAATACGAACAAGGAGTGAATACGAATCAGACCTAATACGGTACCGGATATTTATATGAATATAAAAAAGTCCTTAAACTGAACTTATCAAATCAACGAAGAGATGTAGCTAAATATTTTTTCTAAAACAATAAATCAATATTTCTATTTTTTATCAATTAATAATAATACAACTAGTTGTACACTTCACTTTCTTGAGAAAAGGAACTATGTTCATCTATAACTATATAATTATAAGTAGTATGGCGTGACCTAATAAAAATAAAAAAAGTCATTATGCAAATAAAATCTAAAGTACTGAACTAAAAAATATGTCTATTTAATTAAGCACCTCAATACATAGTATAAATCTAAACATTTAAAGTAGAGAAGGCTGAAGCTAATCAGCTGTACATGACAAATTTTCCGTTTCCGATTCCAAGAAAAAACATGAATTTGTTTCCGAAAAGTTTCCAATGGATTCCGGTTTTTGACAGTTTTCCGTTTCCGAGAAAAAGAACTCCGAATTCATTTTCATTTCCAAAAGTTTCCAAAAAAATTCCGACCGACACTTTTCGTTTCCGAAAACACGTCCATAATCCTGAGACTTTTCGTCCACTTCTTTTTTTTCCTTGATGATGCAGTCGCGCCGTCGCCATCAACATCAGCCCATCTCCACCTCTCCCCCTCCTCCTGTCCACAGTCGTGCCGCCCTCCTCCATTGTTGGCCTCTCCCCTCCCCTTCTCCGCCAAAGCAAGCACCTTCCCTTCGGATGACGAGCTCGAGTTCACGCTCTCTCCCCTCTTCACCGAAGAGAGGGACCGCGACGCAGGCAAGGATAGACAGTTTTCTGCCAGATCTGGCTGTGAGTTTGCCGAAGGGCGAAGATTCTGGCAGCGACGAGCTCTAAGTGTTGGAGGGCAGCACGATTGGTGCCGATGAGCTCCGCGCGGCGGAGGGCGATGAGACCGATCTCTCCCCTTCCACCACCGCCACCGCGTCGGATCTAGCCATGTAGATCCAGCCTCGTGCTCACAGGATCTGTGGGGCGACAACAAGGGCGGAAAGCAAGCAAGGATGTCAGCGGGGGTGTTTCCCAATCACCAGTCTCCAAGTTACTCTTGCTCCTCTCCTCTTTCCAAATTTTTATCTTCTCTTGCAACCTCCTGAACCACACACATCTTGCCCGAAACCGCTAATGAGCGGTTGGTCGCGCATTCCTCCTCCCGCGTGGCGCAGCCACGTGGCCCGCGCGGAGAGGGGGACGGCGGAACCGCGCAGCGTGGCAAGGCCCACGCACCTTTTTTTTTCTTCTTTGTTTTTTCTTTCCGTTTCCTTTTCTTTTTTTTCCAGTTTATTTCGGTTTTTAATATGTATATATACAAACTTTGTATACGTACGTATACAAAGTTTGTATATGTGATTTTTTCTGGTTTTTTTATCTTTTTAATATGTGCATATACAAACTTTGTATACATGTATACAAACTTTATATACATACGTATGTATATAAAGTTTGTATACGTGTATACTTTATACGTATATATATAAACTTTTTATATATACAAATACAAAGTTGATATATTTCGTATACGTACATATACAAACTTTGTATACATGTATAATTTTTTAATATAGGTAAAGTGAATACATGTAAAAATTCTATATATATTATATATACATATGTATATACTATATACACATACGATAAACTTTGTATACACGTATACAAAGTTTATACATATGTATATGTATATATAGTATATACATATGTATACTACAGTATAGGGGGATGCTGACCCCGCGCGCGGGGGCCGCGTGTAGGGGTGGCTAACGAGCCGGCTCGACTCGTAAAAACTCGTTAAGTTAACGAGCTAGCTTGGCTCGACTCGTTAACATAACTAGTTAAAAATGAAACTCGACTCGACTCATTAAAAAGTCCGAGTTGGCTCATTAAACTCGTTACATCGAAATATATGGTTTAAAATTCATATGCAGTATAATTTGTAATTATATGATCAAAGATTATGATTGACATACTATGTATCATGACTTATAAGATTGTGTTACAATATATAATCATGAGTTTACGACTTCTACACCTGTAAAATATGAACAATTAACTTCTATCTTAATGCATCATAAGCTCAACGAGCTAACCGAGTAACTCACGAGCTAGCTCGAGTTGGCTCGTTAAGCAAACGAGTAAAAGTTCAAACTCAACTCGACTTATTAACTGCTCGAGTCGAGTCGAGCTGAGTTTTACACGAGTTGAGCTAGCTCATGAGTTTCAAGTTTTTTGTCCACCCCTAGCGCGTGGCTGGTCACGCATCAGCGCCCCCCATCTTGCGCACTGCTTTCTCTCTCTTCTCAAACCACCGTTACCTCAATTCGTTGTCATGGACCTCAATTCGGCAACCTTCTATCCAGCGCTGGTGTCATCCATCTGTTGTCTTGGACTTCAATCCGATGTCGTCGACCACCGATCTGGTGTCACCAGCCTCCATCCAACTCCATCAACCTTTGATCCGGCTCCGTCGGCCACATTGGGATCAATCTCATTCTTTCTCCTTTGATTTGATTTGCATTATGTTGATCCTTGTTCTATTCTTCCTTTCCTATGACTTGTTCGATCCGATCGCACTTTGGGGAGAGCGAGCAGTGGAGCATTGTGTCAAGGTGACTAATGGGTGAGGCCCATTGTCAGATCGGCGGTAGTGGAAGACTCAGGTCCACCACCGTTAGCATATTTTAAGATAGTAAAGATAACGGAATTGCAATATAGCAGTCGCATGATTTTCATGGGTGGTATCATTCGTTTTTTAGGCCCTTTGTTTAGTTTGAGATCCGTGCAATCTGTTTTGTTTTTGATAATTTCGTATGTGGGCTTTTGAGTATTTTTAGTTGTGGGCTTCTGTACGTGGGTTGTGTGCTTTTCACGGGCTAACTGGGTTTTGATTTTTTTCTATTTGTGGGACCCACGTTATGTTGTCCGTTATTTTTTCATGTGGGGCCCATGGTTCACTGTTGAATTTTTGAAATCCGTGCTTTGTTTTTTTGTTGCCGACAGAGAGAGAGTTTGTTATGAGAGAGAGAAATTCATTTTCGTTTTTACCTCGTCCTCGTCGTCTCACGCAGCGATTTCAGCGGCGATTCCAGGAGGTGACGTCGCGGCGTGGATTCCGAGAGGCAACGTCGCTGTGGTGATTCTGACAGTGTTTCCGGTGGTGACTCCTCGAGGTGACGCTGTGCTTGTTAATCCTGTAGGTGATGCGCCATCGATTCGTCCTCGAGCTCGTTTTCCTCTTTTTCTCTGGTGGGTTTTTCTGCTTCCTCTCCAGCATCATTTCATAGTTTTTGTTGTGTTGCTGCCCGATTCGTATATGATCTCGTTGTGCTCGATTCGATTTGGTGTTCGGTTTCCTCATTGTTGTTGATCTGAAATGTTTAGGATCTCCGATTTGTTTCATATTTCGCATGTGTATTCATTGGATCTAGTTGTTTCCTATTCGAATATGACTCGGTTAGAATAGTTGTTGTTTTGTATATATGTAGATCTGTCACTTTTGAGCGATTATTTTTGGTTTTTGCGCATGGATTTAGCTCTCCTCAGTGTATTTGATTTGTGTTGTTCATATGTCACTTGTTTAATCCTTAGGTTTTTTATAGATTTTTTCGGTTAGAATATTTTGTTTATTCGTAGATCTGTCAATTTATACCGTTTATTTTAGGTTTTTGTTCATGGATTTGGCTTGTTGGCTACTAGCAGTAGTGCTCCCCAGTTCATTTGATATCTTCTAATTTGCATGGTGTCTCAGTGGAATTGTTCATTTTGTATTGAGTCCATTTTTTTCTTCGGTACAACATTTACTTGATATGTTATTTTTTTTTTGTTTTTTGAAATGTTGTTCTAATATATATATTTTAGTTCTAGATCTGAATGTTCTTATACATTATAATGTGATTTTATACCTTGCATAGCCATTACCATCATTGTTATTCCCCCTGTGTGGTGATACTGTTTTCCTTGGTCCCCATGTGTTTTTAAATGTTATATTCTAGGTCTATATCTGAATTTATATGTAAATGGTATTATGATTTCTCTATTGGTTAGGCAGTACCATCACTATATTCTTCATGTTTGGTATGGATTGTTTCATTCCCCTGTATGGTGATATATGTTAGTTGTGTCCCATGTTCCTCATGTGTTCTCCTACTTCATGCACACAATAACTAGTGGAGTTTTCCTATTTTAGTCAGTTTATATTTCTGTGTATTGAACAGTGGACGCACTGGCGACATCCCCTCTGAACGTGTTGTGCCCTGTGTCATCAAACAATGCTTTGAATTGCATGCGCCAAGCCATGTGATGCACCCTCACCCACTGAAAATTTACACAAGGAGAGACCGGACTGAGACCCTTGTGAACCTCATTATTTGTCTGCCTGTCTTTGGCAATTTGACCGTATGGGTTTCGCACTCTCACATGATCATCTCTTGCAACCAAAAAAACACACACACACAAGAATTTCAGGTATCTATTCTATATGCTCATTAATTGGTTGGTTGTAGTTTTCTGTGATGATTGGACTTGCATGAATCTTTAGCTTTGTGCATTTAGATGTGAGTCTTTATAGTTTAGAAGAATGTTAAAAAGCTATGAAGGTAGTCTTTTGTTTTTTTTAATTGTTTCTTCTTATCCTGTTTCTCTTGTAGTATTTTTGAAGCTTCTCTCTTTCAGAAATATTACAAGCTTCTCTAATCCTGTTTGTCTTATGCTCCCTCTATTCATGTTTGATCATTATATTTGCTTGAGGCTACAAGACCAAGGAGCTCCTTCATGCAGAATACTTATTCAAAGCTGTTGTGTTGCATTTGAAAAGCCAACCAATCCTTGCATGGGTGCAGTAATGATGCATGGAAAATGAACAGGTCACAACCAATCCCTTGCATGGATGCACTAATGATGCATGGAAAACGATCAACCAGGCATCACACCCGAGACAAAATTGGAGGCAGCTTTCTTATACGACGATCAAAACTGAATATTTCAGAAACTGAAATGTGACGATCAAAATTGAATGGAGGGAGTAGTTTGCTTTGTATGTCTGATATCAGCTTATCTGATTGTGCTTCCCTTTTAGTTTGTGTATTATGACCTTATGTTTAGATATCTTGTTTTTCCTGCATTCATTCATTAATTTTTGTCCCTTATTTAACTTTTTATTGTAATATTTATTAGATGGGTGTTGATGCAAAAAACACACACTGGCCTAGGAGATCTGCTTAGCTCCAATGCAGGTCCAAAACTTGATGAGATGCGAGCGTACCAGTCGGTTTGATCCTACAACTGACAAGATATATAAACTGAAGATCAAAGAACCGATCGGTTGATAAGCTGATAGAGTAGTTCCAGCCGACGCCGATACGAGCCGATATCCAGTATAGACCTTGATACTTGAGTAAATAATGATATAAACATAATCGGCTAATGATAATGTAATATAACAATAATATAATCCAGTAGTAACCAATCAGCTAGTAATGATAGATTGAATAAGCATTGATCTGAAGGTTAAAGCATACATCGGTTGGAGATCCGATGTCATTAAATCCAAACGATTAGATAAACAGTGAGATCTTTGTTGTCATCGGCTAAAACCAACTTGTAAGTAATACTTATAAGCCGATGCAACATCCAGATAACTTATCGGCTGAAACCCCGATGAAACCCTTATTGGCAATCAAGAAGCAAGCTAGAGATTATGGTTCTAAGCACGACTTAGCAGATCAAACTTAACTGATGCAGCACTAAGTATGAAAAGAAACATAATATCTAGACAATCAAGCTTTTGACTGATTTTCCGGGTGGTGGATACATTATATAATCTAAGCCAACAAAGTAATCTAGCCGATATCGACAAAACCCTAGATGGAGATCGGCCGATGCAAGTAGAAAACATTATCAATCTAGATTATATAATGTATATGATAACTCGATGACTTACATGAACAAGATTAGAGTGTCGAAGCGATGGAAGCACTAATCCCTATAACGCAAGCCGCCATAACAAGTCTTACCACTCGTCAGAGATCGAAGTCGATGCAGCCCAACTTGAAACAAGAACTTGTCGAAAGTAAAAGGGTTGATCGAGAGATAATTTACATGGACCCCGGGTGTACATATTTATACCCATGGGTAGATACTAGTCCATATCGGACACGACTCAAACTTTCCTAAAGATAAAAGGAAAAACATAAAGTCCTTATCGGATACTAAACACACTTTCCTAAAGATAAAAAGAAACTAATAGACTCTTCCTAATTAATAGATAAACTTGCCATACCGCATCCTTCTTTGAACTCGGACTTTTCTGGATAAGCTTGATCTATCTCCTTAACCGAATCCATCAAGAACACAATTGTTGCGATCTGATAATACCTCTCGGCCGATTCCAGAACTCTGAAGCCGATATTAACTCTAGGCCGATGATGACTTAGAGGCTTACCAAATTTCGTCACCAACAATGGGTCATCAAAAACAGTGCAGTACTGACTCAGAATCATTGCCTGAAGATGATGAGTATATATGCGATTCTGATGACCATTCTGATAGTCCTGTAAGTTTGCTCTACGTACATGCGAATTTAACTTTTTTCCTTTTTTAATTCATATTTTTTAAAACTTTTTTGTTACATGTTCTTCATAATTTGTATTATTATTGTTTTTACTTTAGTTGATAATTTGTATTATTACTCTTAAATTGCAGTTGCATATTTAGTTCTTCATTTGCACTTTCTAATTACTCCTAAATCATTATTTTAGAATATTGAGGTCCCTTCTGAAGCACATGTTAAAGAGTCATTATATGGGATTTCTACAAATCAGCTTTTGAAAACTTTGAAAAGGAACTTGCGCAAGAATATCATCAATAATAATGAAAAGTTGAAGGTAAGTCTTTAGCGACTTTGATTTTTTTACTTTGCATAACTTTTTTTAATTTAATTTTAATTTTTTCTTTCTGTTCTTGTTACTCTTATAGAAGAAAAAATGTGAGTAAGTTCAATTGGATAATGATAATGTTATAAAGGAAGCTTTGTATGAGATTCACATGGATCAAGTTTTGAACAATTTGAAGCAGAAACTTAATATTCCTTCAAACATTGTTGATCATAAAGTGAAGGTAATTTTAAGTTTTGTGTTAAATCTTGATTGCTGCTGCAAACAAATTCTTGAAGGGGTTTATTTAACAATTATTTCTATAGTTTATGAACACGAGTGATAGGCTGACACTGAACTTTTGTACTGAATAATGGTAATTGCTAATTGAAACTTATGCATCTTAATAAAAAATAGGCTTGAATAATCCTGATATTTTACACATGGCTGCACACTTGCACTTGTTGCAACTGAGGAGTGGATATTGTTGGATGGTGTTTGAATCTTATGCATTTTACATTAAATATATTTCAACATACCAGATTATTGTGAAATTGAATGGACATGCTTGAAATATCAGTTCCTGATAAACTTATTATAGGTTTTATGTGTGGCAACGTGTGAGTTTATTTTGGCAGGACATCCATCTTGACCTTTTTGTAATTAATTTCCTCATTAATGAAACACACATTAATTTCCTGTGTAGTAAACAAAATTGGATTAATTATTTGATCAGATTTGACTTTTTGCAAGAGATGAATTATTTGATCAGATTTGACTTTTTGCAAGAAATGAAATTTTCTAAGATTATTTTCACATAGATTATTCTTAAGTTACATACCTATATGCACTGAATTGTTTCCTTCTTCTTCAACAACTTTATCTATCTTTTGAATTGGTCATCTTCTAAAATTCTTTTGAAAATTAGTTCAATTATATATATATCTAGAATTTATCAAATAGAAAAACATCACAAATAGCTTCAATCTGTATGTCATAGTTTATTAAAAAAAATTGTGTCTAAGCTTACAATGCATGAGGCACAAGGGAGAAGGAATTATTAGAGGATGTAGAAAGGAGTTATGCACACTATCTTCTGAATGGCTATAGATTGGTGCTATATAGTATTCCGCAAGACCAGTGTTCTATAATTTTAAGTTTTAAATTGTTTATTTTTCAATATATATTTTCATAAGTGTTTTTTCAGCTTTTTGAATCTATATTTTCAGGGAAAATCTATATACCATGAAACCAAATCTGATACATTCATTAGATTCTTAGTAAAATATTTCTTAGAAGTTCTTGATTCCCTAACTCCACATCACAAAGAAATTATTTCCAAATCTATTTTCCATACCATGCTCCAGTTTGATCATTGTTTTGTTCCATATCACTTTGCAATTTGGATTGCAAATCAAGTTGATGTCAATTCTTCAGATATTGTTGTCCGGGACAAAGTAATTCCATTGAATAAGGAATCTGTTCATATTGTCCTTGGATTACCTGTTGGAGGTTCATCCATCAATTCTCATCCTGATGTTGGCAAAAGAAAAATTTTTGATTATTTTGGGAAAACCTCAATTCCTTCTATCAAATTTTTTGGTGAAAAGTTGATTAACAATGAAGAGCTTTCAGATGATCAAGTTCTGATATGCTTTGTTATGGTCTGTTTGAATTGTATCTTGTGCCCAAATTCTTCTTTGATTCCAAGTACAAAATACCTAAGTGCTTTTGAAGACTTGAATTGCTTTGATCAGTTGGACTGGTGCAAGTAAGTCTATGATTGGTTGATGATGAATATTTCTAAACTGGACAAGTCAAAGACTTTTGGTGGATGTATCTTTTATTTAGCGGTAAGTTCTTATTTGTTTTTTATTTCTCTAGTATATTTATTGACATTATATGTCTTTTGTGTTGGAAACAAAATCTTCATCCTTTATTCATTAATTAAATTCATTTTTTGAATGATTTGTTTTTATATCTATTCTCATTTGTTATTAATTCTGTCCATACAAGATTTGCTCTACAACATTACTGAAGCTTGTTTACCAAAGTTATGAATAGCTTGTTTACCAAAGCTTGTTTAACAATCTTCTATGCTTCTTATTTTGACTTTTTTGCTTGCAAGTAAACTTCAAATTTGCTCTGTATTAATATTATTCATTCTGATAATCCATTCCTGCATCTTTCTTATTATGTGAATTATTTGGATTTTCTAAACTTTGGTTTGAGAAGAATATCACCTGCTATTCCAAGAATAAAAGTTTGGAAAAACTACAATGATTAAGGAGCATGCAAAATTTGATAAGATATCTCATGGAATTTATGGCAGAAGACCAGTTAAAGATATTTCTTCAACTTGTTATGAAACGGTAAATTTTATAGTTTTTTTCTATGTTAATTACTATCTTTGTTTTGTCAGTAATTAGTTTTATTTATTCTTTTGTTAGATTGAAGTTGAAAACAACTATGGCAATGTGGAAGTGAATAATACTCAATGTGTTTTTTTCTGAAATGCTCAAAAGTTCTGTTGGTGAATTGGTACCACTTGATGTCTAAGATAAAATTTGTCAATTGTTGTATCATCATTTTGGAAAGGAAGAAGATATGATTGATAACACACCTAAGAAACTTCTCATAGATGTGATGTTGTTGTTAGCTAATTGCAGTACCAACTATCCTACTCAACCAGCTGATGAACAAATTTCAGGTTATTATCTTAACTCTTTTATTTAACCTTTTCTACTAATTTCATCACGGTTATTTCATCGTTTTGTTTCTTTTGTATTGATTGGATGAACCAGTAAAGGAAGACAACAATAATGTTAAACAACTGAAGAAGATAATGATAATTTCAACTCATCTCCAATCGTATGTTTTGCTTCTATCTTTATTGATAATTGTTTTATTCTATAATTTTTTGACAATTCCTATCTTTCTTAATAACAACTTAAATACATGACTTCTTGTTTGTAGGGAAAAAGTCCTAGGATAATTGATGATGACAACCATGTTGAAACACATATGAATCCAAATTCTTCTGAAAAGGTAAAATAATTCAATTTCAGTAGTTGTACATGATCAATTTCATTTCAGCACAATTTCTATCAAGTTCCTTTTATAATTAATTTTTTTTCATTTCAGATTGATCAAGTTGCCGTAGATGATATAATGAAAAAGCTCTATAAAGGTGGTACATTTTTTCACTGTATCTATAAGTTTTTTAAATAAGTTTTTTAAATAGTTTTAAAATGTTTATTTCTTGTTGTTTTTTCATAATTAAGGTAAAGGTCCATTGACTCGACCATCAACTATTCAGACAAATCAAACTTATGCTACTGCAGGTTAAGTGCTCAAAATTACTGTTAATTTAATTGTTTTTTATTTTTTGTTTCAGTTTTGTATATTTCTTGTACCAACACATGATATTGCTGACAGAATTCATCATTTCAATAAGAGACATCCAATTTTAAGTGCTCAAGACATACCAAATTTTAAGATATGGGATTCTGATGATGATTTGAAAATGAAATTGCACCAACTCATGAAATTATTCCTGATTCATATTCTCGAAATCCTAGTTACCACTTGTTCAAAAGAAGGTAAGTACAATATATTTAATTTAAGTTTTAACTTTATTTTTTCTATATTTGAATATAATTAGTACACACTATTCATGTAGATCACTCCATGAAAGTTGAGTCAAAGTTTAGATGCGAATGTTCAAAGCCCAATAATATGTTCTGATACTGAGGTTAGTCTGAAATATATAGTTTTTTATATATTTTTTTTAATAAATCAAAACTTATATCTTATGTTTATTTTTATATTATTTTTATTTCAGGATAAGTTGTACATGGAGACATTGCCAAACTCAGTTTCACCTTTTGCTTCTATCAATTATAACAAAGAAAATGAGAAGGTCACTTTTGATGTTCTTTGTTTTCCTATTTAGTTTGTTGATTATAATTTTAAATTCCTAGTGCATTATGATTTGTTTTCTTTCACATATTTTTCTGAACCAGAATATCTATTGAAATATATGCCAAATATGTTCGTGTAACCATTATATTTGTTTTTTGTTTGTTTTCATTTTTGCATCAAAATATGATTACTAGAGATATAATTCATTTGAATAAAAGTATAACAAGTAATATTGTAAAATCATATTGTCATAGTCATTCATTATTATGTTTTGTTCTGTTTTCAGTTTAGTTTTCAATTCTTTAGTTTTTTATGAATTGCAATGCTTATTTTCTAAATAATTTTGTTATTTTAATCTCAGGATTCACCTGATGTTGTTATAATTGGTGAAAAGAAATTCTCTAAGAAATGTTTTGATACTTGAAAGAAAACAAATATGTTGTACAACAAGTTGAACAAGATTCAAATTGAAAATCAGAAAAAGCGCAATTCATCTTTTGCTAGTCCTGAAAGGGTTTTATTATGCCATATGAAAAATATTGATGCAAGTACTTCTGGAACAAAAACAAATTCAGCATGGTCTTAGAAGGGTTATCAATCATGGGAAATATTGCACAGATCCTTGTACTCCTCAACGATCCTCTTTCTCTATCTCACAATATGAAAGGCAAATTTATAGCACAGTTTGCTATCTATCGTCAAGCAAATTTCAAGAGTAAGTACTATAATTTTGTTTTCATTTTTTTATAATACACTTTGATATGTATCCTTTTTCACTTTATTTTAATTCAATTATATGTTTTAATTCTCAATTTTCTATATTTTGATTGCAGCCAAGTTCCTACTGATATGGATGGTGTCCACTGCAAGTTTAGCTCTTTTGAAGTTCTTTTAAGCCTGAAAGTGAAGTGTCAAATTTTGTTATCTCTGTTTTTGTCGATACTTGTTTCATCTAAGTCACCCATCAAAATCAAAAATGCATTACTTCTTCTCTTCCATAGGAGTAAGTTTCTGAATTTATTTTGTTGAATTTTAGCTTCTATGTTTTTTTGTTTTTATTTTTATTATTTAAATTCTTTGACATAAATTTTTTCCTCTAGGATGCTTTTCTAAAACACCCATCAAAAGCTGACTTCAATTCAGTTAGAAAATGTTTTCATGGAGCATCTTATGCTAGACCTGTTCAATCTTGTGAAATGGTTAGTGAACACATCTACTGCTTGTCATATTACATAATTTGAATTCAAATTCAATCTTCTGATTATTGTTTGTATTATTTTGTTGTTTCAGCTATTATTTCCAATTTTGTACAAGCACCACTGGTTCGTTTTCGTTGTTCATTTAAAAGACCAGATGTTTGTCTTTCTTGATTCTTTAAATGAAGGATCTGCATATCAAGAACAAGTTAAAACAAGATTCATATGCATTATAATATATTTTTTTAAATATGTATTGTAGTGTAACTAATTTTCTGAAGTAGTTTCTTTTTTGGGTTTGTAGGCACCTAATTTGCTCTAGCTTGGAATTCCATCGTGACTGATTATACAATGAATTTTGATGAATTCAAAACCATATATCCTCATGTACCACGTCAAAATAACATTTAAGTGCAATTTATTATTAAATCTTTCTAATTTGTATGCATTTCTTTAGGTTCTTTGTGCATTTTTAAAAATATTTGTTTTTGCAATAAAAAAATTTGATTATTTTTTAGATCATCACTATAATTAGATTTCCTTTTTCATATCCAGAGTTGATTGTGGAATTTTCTCTATGAAATTCTTGGAAGTTTGGGCACCAAGGGTTCAGCTCACAAATCAATTTTCACAAAAAGACATTCCAAACATTAGGATTTAGTATGTCAATCGTCTTTTCTTTCATCCGGATAATTCAATGCTGAATACAAATATCAAGAAGCTAGTCACTGATTCCTATGTGTAGGTTTGTTTACAGAACATTTTTTATTTGCATCTTTTGATAAATATTTATGGATTATCAAGTTCTATTTTCAATTTATATGTATCTACCTTTTTCTTGGTAGGGTTGAAATATTCTCTTCAAAAGTATTAGTCGCAAAGCTACTGTAATTACATCAACAGTTTTCAGAGACATGAAATAATCATTTTCATAGAGATATGTGTCTATAAATATCATAACTTGTCAAATGAAAAATTCATGTAAATATCCGGAGAGTATATTCATGGATTAGACAAATTCATGTACAATCATATTGTCTGCCCTATTCAAACTTAACAACTAGTACTCGATGTACTCTGCTTCCCATTTCTTTTTTTAGCTGTAGCCCTTGTTGATGAAGAAACATCTTGTTTTGAATTTCCTGCTTGCAATTGAACTTCCAAACTGTGCTTCTCCTGCTATCGAGAATCTTCATATTGCTGGCCTTTCCTTTTCTTTGAAACTTGTTTCCTTTTCTGCTCGGCTCCATCCTGCAAGAAATATATCTTTTTGTGTTACATTGAAATTAGAATATATCTTTTCATATTTATTCATTTATTTTTTTTATACCTTTTCAGTTGAGTTTTTAGATTTCCTACTTTTTTTCCTTGGTAAATCAAACTCAATGTGTTTTAGAGGACATGTTGGGAATGTATGATTTGTATGTTGACAATGGCTGCAATGATAAAGCTCTTTGTTTTGAATTTCTTCTCTAATTGTTTTGTATCTTTGTGTTATCCTCCCTTTGGACTTGGCTATTTCTAGGTCTAGCAAAATTTCATCTGTATTTTCTTCTGATTGGACATTGACAACACCATTTGAGTTGTTATATTCATTTGAATCCACATTGTTCATATGATTCTCATCATTTTGTGACGTGTACATTGAAATCGACGCTTTGTCAATCTTATCCATCTCTTCCATTGCAAACTCAAAAGTATATGTATTTTTTGACCCTTTTGAAGCTATTTCAGCACTTCTCCTTGACAAAATATTGAATCTCAGGATTGAGTTCTCTGGTATGATACCATCTTCTTTTCCAGCATTATCTTTGTATTCTTTTTTTCTCCAACTGTTATAATATATTTTTCTGGTACCTTCATAATGTTGAGATGAAGCATAACTTTCGATATGTGGGAGCAAAGAAGTCCATCCTTCTCAAATTTTGAGCAAATGCAACTGTAGTCCTCCTTTTCAAAGTCTACAACAACAAGGTATTTCCTCCTTCTGACCACTTCAATCATCTGATTCAATGCCAGGAATACTTCATAAATTCTGAACTTCTCAACTTCATGAATCTGTAATCTAGTTGTTCTCTTTAGCTCAAGTTGGAACTTTTTGAATATTTTAGAGTTATACTGTTTCATTGCTTGGTGCTCAATATAGTAATGAGACCATAGTTTACTTGGCTTCTTTGTCCTTGAAATGTGATTGTCGTACTGCTCCAAATTCTGAATTGTATCCATTCCTCTTACATATTCTGTTAGGAAGCTAGTTATCCTGTACTGTGGTCCAACGTTATTCTTGAATCTTTAATTAGTACCTTCACTTAGGGCTGTGCTTTTTATGAGTGGATAGAAATCTGTTTTGAAATAGACTGGTATAAATCTCTTTCTAATTGACCACATATGTTTCAAAAAATTTATGTGCTGAACATCAAAAGATTCAATCATTTCTTGCCATAAATACTCAAATTCTTCCTCAGTAACAGAATTGTTAATGATATCTTCATAGTGATCATAGAGACCCTATTTTGATTTGAACAAATTTCCAGATAGATTGAACGCTTTCTTTACAATATGAAAGAAGCAATTTCTGTGCTTTGAATTTGGAAACATCTCTTTTATTGTTGATCTCATTGCTCCATCTTGATCAATGATGATTGTTTTTGGTGCTTTTCCTGACATAGCTTTCAAAAAAGTCCTGAATAGCCACTTAAAAGTTTCTGCAGTCTCATCATGCAAAAAAGCACATCCAAAAATTATCGTCTTTCCATGACCTAAAATCCCAACAAATGGTGCAAATGGAAGATTGTATCTATTTGTGAAATATGTTGTATCAAAACTCAGCACATCGCCATATTTTTCATACCATTGTCTAGATCTTCCATCTGTCCAAAACAGATTTCTCACCTTTTTATTCTCATCCAAATCAAATTCATAAAAGAAATTTGGATCTTTCTCTTTTTTCCTTCTAAAAAATTCCAGAGCTTGCATCATATCATTGCTACTCGTCTCCCTGTTTATACAAGTTCTTACATTGCTTATGTCCTTCATAGTATAGGGCAGAGATGTCATTCCTCCTTTTAGGACTGATAGAATCACTATCATATGCCTAGTTGGTATGTTGCATTCCTTTAATGTCCGTATGAGCATTTTTTCTTTAGTAGTCATGTGCTTGTGTGATTTCAAAAATCTGACTTCATCTCTCGGACACATCTGATAATTGTGATCTAAATCAACCCTTGAAATTTTCCAAATCAAATTTCTCTCAACAATGACAAGAGCACACTTACAACCTGTGGCATCAATTTCGTTTGTGTTTCTCTTTGAGACAACCATCTCCTCTGTATTGCTTGCATTTGTTTCAGAATTTGAGTTGCCTTGCCTATTGCATCTGAATGTGACTCTAGTAATCTCTCCATTCCTTATTTTGCTTGTAGTATGGTAGTTATGAGCTCTCACAATTGAAAACCCAGCCAACAATGCGTAAAAGTTGAAGAAATTATGGGCTTCAGTAATACTATTGAATTGCATTCCCACTTTTGGTATGTACTTGCTATCAATTGCTGCATTGTTTCCCTTTTTAGCTTATTCTTGTTCTTGCTCTAAGAAGTTGTTGATATCTTCTTCCGTGAGCTCTTGATCACTTGAATCTGATTCAACATTTGTAAATATATTACCATCATTTGTTTCAACTGTAGAACCTTCAATATTATGAACTGAACTTTGTTCCTGCAATAATCATTTGTAAATCAGATCAACATATTTTAGCAGCAAATAATTTAGTTCCTGTAATTTTGTTTAATATAAAGTGTAATAATCATTTTAAAACTAGTTCAACATCAACTATTATTCATGATTCAAAACAACAGTTACAAATTCAAAATGTCTACTTACATTTTGAGCATTTGTCAAATTGAATATATTGAGAGACCAAGTCTCCATTGCAATCTCTTCATCATTCTCCACATCCTTGCATTTGAATAAAATTAATTTAAACAGTACAATAATTGTAATTTAGTTCTATTTTCTGTAATTCATCAGTTATATCTAACCTCATTTGAAGCACCATAATACAATTCTACATTATTATCATCAGTCCGATTTGTTGTTATCATCATTGTGTTCTGCAAAACAAAATATCACTTCAAATATTTGTTTTAGAAAAGAACTGATAATACCAATTGCTAATGACTATTGAATTTTGTATTACCTGGAATGCTGTTGGGCTAGCAACATAGCTTGATTGTCTCAATATATCTTCCTGTATAATATCTGTCTTGTTAATTTTGAATTAATATAAATATTTTGATTTAATAATATTTCTTACCTGTATATCTGAATTTGAAGGTTGTGATGAAATTATTTGTTCCATCAGGCTTGTGTATGAAAAGTTTGAGAACTGCAAATTGAATTTTATTGCAATAAATAAACATAAAAGAATTTCAGCAATTTGAACTTACTATATTGTTGCCTGATCCAAAAAAGGACAATTCATCATATGGAGTAAATTTGTCATATTGCTCATTTGCAAATGGTGTCTTTTCTGAATTGAACATATAATTGTGCAAAAATATACATTTTGTAGTTTAGTATAAAATTAAAATATAATTAAAATGATAGTGTTACTTACTCCTTCATGTGATTGATTGAGATCACCTTTTCCCTTCTTTCATCTGGTATAAATGAATTGAAAATTTAAAATATATAATTCAAATTACATACTTCCATCCACTAATGATATTTCTTTTTCGTGTATGTACTAGGTCAAATGAAATTACAACCATTTTCAATGAGTAATGGACATACTTATGTAAGTTTGCTTCTTACTGAGTTTATAATACTTGAATTATCTTCTGTCAGCAATGTTTGGTTCTTGTTGTGATTTTGATGTACTAATAATAGATCTGTATGAAACAAAATAAGATTTGAATATAATTTTGTTAACTACTTATAGTGGTCATTCATGTATTCACTCAAATATTTGACATGCATTTGATGTTTTTTCCTTTGAAAGAATGCTTCTTTCTCCATTTGACAATTCAATTGTGATACCTGCAAATAAAACAAACAACTCATTATCAAATACACGTATTTAATACTACTTCTCATGTCTTTGTTTTTCTGATTCTGATCGCTCCAATCAAAAACTTACTACTAATTGATGTATTAAGATTACTGCTTCTTTCTTCTTCTGTATTTTCTGTCAATCCTGCAAACAAATCATATTATTAGTACTCTAAATTCGACGTTATTGCACCAATTTTGATTCATATTGAATATTCAGATTGAAGTGTATATTGTCACCAGAGTTATATTCAGATTAAATGTTGTTTAGATTCTTACTTATTTCGAATAACTTACAGTGATTTATTATTGAATTACAGTGTTTTTTTATTTGTAATTTTTAAACAATCTAACTGTAAATTCTTACCTATAATTGATTCATGCAAAGCCCCGTTAGAAGAAATCCACATCGGAAATGACCTCACGTATCTGGAATACCCCGTGAAGATCTTGGATGAGGCCGAAAAAGGAACCCGAACCAAAGTGTGGCGTATGTACAAAGTATAGTGGAGTAACCACATAGAGGATGAAGCTACTTGGGAAAGCGAGGAGTTCTTGAAGACTGAGTTCCCGCACCTATTCGACAACCGGTAAGAAATCTCGGGACGAGATTTATTTAAGGGGGTAGGTTTTTAACGCCCTGAAAATTCAACCATCGAATACAAAACACTAAAATACAAAATTTCAAAAACTTTTAAATTAAGTTGCATCATGCCGCGTTTAATCGTTCGTTTGTTCGATCTTTAATTGCGAGACTCAGATTTATCAAATCTATTTAAGCGCGAACCCTAAAACGAAAATCAACTAAGTGCACAATTAAGAAAAACAAAATAAAATATGTGGTGAGGCAAGATTGTAGTGAGGAGAATATTCTAAATAAACGTCACGAATTTATTTGGGTGAAATAAATTAAAATGGGAGATTTCACATATATATATATATATATAAATATCTACACCTTTGCACATATATATAAACATGTGTAAATATAGGTATATTATGTGAATACGTATAAAATAGGGTGACATAAATCCAAATGGGTATTCTTGCATATATATAGATGTGTATACATGAGGGCGTACGTATAAACTCTAGGCATGAATATATATAGACCTACATAAAAATCGTGTAATTATTTCATATAAAAATATATAATAAATTAAGGGGCTTGGAAATTTGGAGTAAAATAATTAGGAACAAAAAAAATTGGTTAGCATTTATTTGGTTAAATTTACAGAATTTTAGACGGTTTTTAAAGTGGAAAAGCTACCCAAATTATCAAAAAAACCCTGGCGGCACTGTTCAATGCCCGCCAGGTGTTCGGCCCGGTTCCACCGCGCGTGCCCCCGCGCCCCCGCGCCCTCTCACCCCGCGCCACCGCCGCCGCACACGCCGCGCGCACGCCGCGCGCCCACGCCGTTGCACCCACGCTGCCGTACCGTGCCCACGTCGCCGGCCGCCCACGCCGCCGTACCGCCCACGTCGCCGCCCCCCACGTGGCGTGCACGACGCCGCCCGTTCCGTCGCCGTGCCGGCCACCTCCGAACCCCTCCCCCGCGCTATAAAAGGGTGCCCGCGCCCTTTTCCCTTCCCTCCCCTTCCCACACCCTCCCCTTCCTCTTTCTCCCCCCACCGCTCCATCTCGTCGCCGTGCGCCACCGCCGTGCCTTGGACCGCCGCGCGCCTCGCCGACCGCCACCGCTCCCCCCCCGGCCGCCGCCGTCGCCGGTAAGCCCTCCCCGCTGCGCCGTAGGCCGAGACAAAGAGAGGGAGAGGCGGTAGAGCGAGGGAAGGCAGAGGAGAGAGAAGAAGCAGACAGAGAGAGGGAGGAAGAAGGAGAGAAAAGAAAACGAAAGAGAGAAGAAAAAAAAAGACAAAAAGAAAAAGAAGAAGAAAATATAAAATAGAAAATAGAAAATAGAAAATAGAAGATAGGAAAAAGGAAAAATAGAGAATAAAATGATAGAGAAAAATTTAGGGAATCGGTAAATCCGTCGTCGTCAATTATTTTAGAAACTCTTCAAGTTAAATCGGATTATTTAATTGCAAATGTTCACTTAAATTAGATTATTCATTTAAATGATTATTCTTTTGCGGGATAGTTAGTCGATTATTTAGACTTTCAGTCGTTAGGTTTTGCCAACCCGCGTATGTATTAACCAGAGGATTTATCCGCCGGATATTTCTAAAACTCCCAATTAATCGTAGCCATTTAATATTTATTAAAATACCCGTTCAATCGCGATTTAATTAATTCTACTCAATGATTAGGTTATCCGCTTAATTGGCCGTTGCGATTATTTAGTCAACTATGTATCACCAAAGGTTAAGTAATATTATCGGGGACTAATTAATCCGAGTCGCGTAAACTAATTGGATAAATATTCTAATTGGCTAACGCTAATATTTTAGGACGAAAGCATTAAAAATTGGAATAGGACCATTTTATAAATAATAATGAAATCGATATCAACATTCAACGCTCACATTCGATCTATTTCTTTAAATTGGATTTTGTCGGATTTTAATTGAATTCTAAGCGAATTCAATTTCTTTCGCACGTAATTCTAGACACCGAGGGAGTTGCGACTTCCTTTCCTGGGAGCGCCAGAACTCCTCTCACTGCTAGAAACAGATACGCCTAGAGTGCACGAGGATGATAGTTCATGGAGCGGGTACTGCCAATGCAAGGTTATCGAAAGGCTTTGCCGTGACGCGTCTCATGTGTTGGGACGAGGCTCATGTGTTGGGCAGTCGCAGAGTACGGGTAAAGTGTACATCCACTGCAGTGTGAGTAAACCAATCTATTCGAATAGCCGAGCTCGCGGATATTGAGCACCGGGACATGCATTACACTTGGCTAGACTCTCAATTCTTAACTTGTGTGGGATGGGATAATGCATGATGAATTTATTTTGCTGTTGGAGCCACTTCCTGAGCAGAGAGGAAGATGGACGTCCACAGAAAGCCATGACGAACCAATGACGGGAAGCTATCCTTGGGATCATGATGGATGGTGGACAGAACCGTCATTGTTTAAAGTAAACTCTGGTAATAAAACTTGATCAGTTATGCTAGATCTTAAGTTTGTGAAAAGGATTGCAAAATTAGCTTTATGCAAAAAGAACCTATGCCTTGCCTTGGATAAAACCTATCATATGCACTGTTACTGTGGTGACTTGCTGAGTACGGTTGGTACTCACTCTTGCAATTATAAACTCAATCAGAAGCCGAAGATGACACCGCGGAGGATCCATACGCTTACTACGAGGAGGATGCGGAAGAAGAGGGTGCCCACTAGGTCTAGACCCGATCGTTGCCTGTGGCAATGGCGATGCCGCTGCCTTCGCTCTGCTGCTTATCTATATTCTGCTTTTGGGCTGTATTCCGGACCGTTCGGTCCTTTGTTCTAAGACAATGCCTTCGGGCCAATGATGTAATGATTCGTACTCGACGCATATGTATGCGCTTTTGATAATTCAACGATGTATCGTGTGGGCCAAACTACTTGATCCAGGGAAATGGCACAGAATATACGAGCGATTCCTGTTGCAAAACGGGGGTTCTTACAGTTCTTACCTGTAATTGATTCATCCAAAGTTCTAATCCTTCCAACTTCATTTCCTATCTTTCCCGTTGTTGACAATGAAATTTGGTAAGCCTCGAAGTCATCATCGGTCTAGAGTTAGTATCGACTTCAGAGTTCTGTAATCGGCCGATGGAAGCTATCAGTCGCCAATAGTTGGATTCTTACTAAATTCGGTTAAAGAAATTAATCTATTAAAGGAAACTTATCCAAAAGAGATCGAGTTCAAGGAGGATGCGACATAGCAGTTTATCTATTAATTAGGAAGAGTCTATTAGTTTCCTTTTTTTTTAGGAAAGTGTGTTTCATGTCTAATAAGGACTTTATGTTTTTCCTTTTATCGTTAGGAATGTTTGAGTCGTGTTCGATATGGACTAGTATTTACTCATGGGTATAAATATGTACACCCAGGGTCCATGTAAATTATCTCTCAATCAATAAAACTACTCTCGATGCATCGCCACCCTCTTTCTGAGGTTTTTACTTATCAACCGGTGGAATTTGGCACCTGACACGGGGCTGCATCGGCTTTCGATCTCCGGCGAAAGGGTAAGCCCTACGTTCCATCGGGCCCTGGTGAATCTATCGGCTACATGGGTGTTGTTCAAGGCTACATCGCTTCGATCTATTCGATCGCTCTGGTTCGGTTGATATATTTACCTGATATCTCAATTCTATTTTAATTGAATTGTGTTTAGAGACGCATCGGTTTAGTTGGGACTGTCTCGGTTAGGTCTGATCTTCTGTCCTAGCCGATATATCTCTACAATCACAATGTTGTTTTAAATAGATTGGTTATATCCATCACATTAGACAGATCTATCGGTTCATCAAGTATTAGATTATCATATACAATCTCATGCTGCATCGGTTTGGTTCGACCTACTACATTGTTGTTCATAATATAAATCTTGTTAAGCCGATAGGTTCATGCTAATGTTTTATCGGAGTGCTAGCCAATGAGTTATCATATACATTATATAATCTAGATTGATAATGTTTTCTACTTGCATCAACCGATCTCCATCTAGAGTTTTATCGATATCGGCTAGATTACTTTGTTGGCTTAGATTATATAATGTATGCACCACTCTGAAAATCAGTCAAAGGCTTTATTGTCTAGATATTATGTTTCTTTTCATACTTAGTGCTGCATCAGTTAAGTTTAATCTACTAAGTCGTACTTAGAACGATAATCTCTAGTCTGCTTCTTGATTGCCATTAAGGGTTTCATCGGGGTTTCAGCCGATGAGCTATCTGGACGTTGCATCGGCTTATAAGGGTTACATACAAGTTGGATTTAGCCGATGACAACAAAGGTTTTATTGTTTATATAATCATTTGGATTTATTGACATCGGACCTCTAGCCGATGAATGCTTCAACCTTCGGATCAGTGCTTATTCAATCTATCATTACTAGTCGATTGGTTTCTACTGGATTATATTATTGTTTTATTACATTATCATCAGCCGATTATCTTTATATCATTATTTACTCAAGTATCAAGATCTATGCTGGATATCGGCTGGTATCGGCATTGGTTGGAATTACTCCATCGGCTTGTCAGCCGATTGGCTATTTTATCTGCTATTCGCATATATTGTCAGTTGCAAGATCAAACTGACTGGCACGTCCGCATCTCACTATTGTTTTGGACCTGCACTGGAGCTAAGCAGATCTCCCAGGCCGTCGTGTTTCTACGTCAACACTTGCAAAAGAATAAATTTAATTCCGTTCATTTTTTGAAACCCAACATATGAATCTCTGTAACTCGTATTTTTTTATGACATTTATGATATTCTGTTTGATTATTTTGAATCTAAATAGTGCCTGCTCTGTATTGCGTTGCAGCAAATTAATTGTGTTACATGTTGCTCCTGATTTTTTGGTCTGAATGTAGGTAGTGTACACCAATAATTTTTGACAGTACAAGACAATATATTTTTGAATATGTATAGTCCCAATACAATATGTAGTGCTTTTTTAGATTCTTACTTATTTCGAATGACTTACAGTGATTTATTATTGAAATTACAGTGTATTTTATTTGTAATTTTTTAACAATCTAACTGTAAATTCTTACCTATAATTGATTCATGCAAAGCACGGCTTCTTCCAACTTCATTTTTTGTTATTCCTGCAAAAGAAATAAGTTTCATGAGCACAGATACAGAAATAATTTTTTTTAGAATACACCAATGATGATATGGAGTTTGAACTCTATTTGTAATAACACTCTCATGTCAGGCTAAATTTTCCATTTATAAAAGTTAATGGATTATCTTTAGCCTCTCACGCTTGACATGAGAGCGTTTTGCAACACCAAAATTTCTGATGTGTATTTGATTGCATTGTTTTCCAAGTTCTTAATTTAAACTTTAATTTTTGTTTCTTTTGTCAAATACAGAAATGATGACGTGTTTGAATTATATTTGTTTGCAGTAACACTCTCATGTCAGGCATGTGGGCTTAAGTTTTCCATTTGTAATGTTAATGGATTATCTTTAGCCTCTCACGCTTGACATGAGAGCATTTTGAAACACCAGAATATGCTAATATGTATTTGATTTTGATTTTGTTTGACTTCTTACCTACAAAATAATATGTAACGGACGCTGAAGCTAAGGCATTCATTCATTTTCGAATATGCTCCAGTTTGACCGGAGCACAAAAGCTATGTTACATATTGTTTTGCTTTTGTATTGATTTGATATTATTTCATTGCTTTCGAAATTGAATAGTATCAATCACCATTATTTCTTTTAATTGTATTATACTTTGTTTTTTGGTACTTTTAACTGGAAGAATCATTAATTACTTCTGGTATTGTTCAATCTGTGAATCTTTGAATATTTTAACTTCAGAACAAAAATTTGAATTTTAAATATATAGTAGTTCTAATTTTCTTATAAAATGTTTGTATTGTAGTTTTTGTTTTGATGTAAATCTTAGTACACACTTGTACATATTAAAACTCTTACTTAGATCAGTCATTATTCTAATATGTTTTCTTATATCAGTCTCCATCTCATTTTTAGAACAGACAAATAATTGAAGATTCCAGTGATTAATATACTTTTCAACACAATAGAACTTGTTCTATGAATACATATATTAGATTCAGAATCATTTTTCATTTACAACAATTATACATTAGAGGTACAATGTTATTCTAATGTAATTCCATACAAAAGTTATTGTAAGTAGTGAAAATATTTGTAATCAATAACATATTTGGATGTGTTACGTTTTCTATCATACAACTTAATATATCTTCACAAGTTTAGATACAACTTGATATGTCTTCACAAGTTTCAATTGTTTAGAACTGAATTCTGATTTTTGATTTTGTTATTAGATAAGATCAGTATCTCCATTTCTGATTTCTGATTTAATTAATCATTTTTTCAGATCAGACCATATAATTAAACAGAAGAACAGTACAAATGAAACAAACATGTAAATCTTTCCAAAGCTTTCTGTGCATTGACTTTTTTCCCTGCTATTGTTGAATCTCTGAATCTTTTAAGTTCAGAACAATTATACATTACAGTTACAGTGTTATTTTGTTTTAATTCCATACTGATTTTTCTGTAAGTTACTATGATTTGTTTTGACAAGCTTAGACAGAAATTTTAAAATGGTCTTCAATCAACATTATTTCATTGTTTTGAAATTGATTACTATGTTTTCATACTTGTTACCAAATGATGTTTACTAACAATTTAAATAAGCAAATTAAAGTTTTGCAATTCATCAGGCGAGAAAATTAGAAATCCTATGTTTGAAGAATGTTTAATTTTCCTGTCTGATGTTTTGCATAGCTTTGACGTGTTTTTTTCAATTTGATGGCATACATTTCAAGTTTTAGTACTATGAAGTATTTCTATTTGGAACTAGTATATGCTTTCTATTCATTTGAATAACTTTCAGTAAAATTTTATAAATATGGATTACAAAATTCATGGGAAATTATTAATTGTTCGAAATTGAAAATAGAACTGCATCAGCGCAAGAATATAATAATAATACACCTGTACAATTCCTGATTGCAGGCATATAGAGTTCTATCTGAAATTTTTTGTTCTGCACCATGTATAGCAGTTAGTTTTTATGCTATAAAGAGATCATGGATCAGTTTGACTACTATGCCATATATCAACAGTCTGAATTTGAAATAACCAGTTTTAATTATGTTTTACATTGAAGTATTTGGTTTTAGACAATGAGATTCAGTAAGTATTATTTGAATTGAAACTACTAGACAACTTTGTGAATACTTTGTTCATTTCAATTTTAAAGATCAGGAAATCTTTAGTTGTAAATTTTGTAGTTAGATGCACTTACAAGCATATAGAGTTCTACCTGAAATTTTTTGTTCTACACCATGTATAGCAGTTAGTTTTTTATGTGAGAAAGAGATCATGGATCAGTTTGACTATGCAATAATCAGTTTTAATTATGTTTTTCATTGAAGAATTTGGTTTGAGACCATGATATTCAATTAATTTGTATTGTAATTGAACTGTGTTCTTCCTGTTATGCAATTTGTTACAGAAATTGACATTACACATAACTACAGGTAAAATTTTGGAAGAGTTTAAGGTTACTAATCTTTAACTGATGAGATTTGATGCGTTTTTTCTATCTTGTTCTGCTTGTCCCTATCTTGTCTTGGTTTTGTATTGATTTGACTTTTTTCTTTTGAAAGATTGCTTGTTTTCTTCTTTCTTCCTGATGATCTCTTTGAATCTGAATTTAAAATCTTCTCTTTTTGGATTTGAGTTTGGAATTTGACTGGAGTTTCTCTTTGTGTTTCCTCTTCTCCTTGCTCGATGTTTGATTTTTTGATCTGTTGGATCCGTATTTTTTTCTTGTTCTTATGCTATCTGATATGATCTATATGTATTGTGGTAAATTGTGGTCCTAGCTCTGTTGCATCACTGTGATGTATGTGCTCATCAACTTGGCTTCCAAGTTTCCTATTTAATCCATCTATTCATAGCATAAAAGGATATATGGGCCTCTTATCTTAATTTGGGGCCCTCACAGGTAATGGTTTTTACTGTGATTGCTAGAATTAGTGATATCTGGAAGTGGTCCTCACTTATGGGCTGGAAATTACATGTGCTCATTAATTTTGATATGATTTTTTTCGCCCTGTGATTGGTCACGAAATTCGCCTTGATATAGGTCACGAAATTTTGTATGAGTTGTGAATCAATTTAGATGTGACATATTTTGACAATGGGCTTTTTTCTAGGCCTGTGTTTGGTCTCCAACAGTAAGTATTGCACTTCAAAACATGTTATTTGGTTTTTTTTTAACAATAGGCTTTTTTGGGCCTGTTTTCGGGCTCCGAAAAAATAAATTTGGCCTTTTAAATTGTCAAATATTATATATGGACGTGACTACACCAAGACCGGTATCGCGATAGGGCTATCGTGCGACGCGCGCGCACCCATGCCAAAAAAGGAAACCGCGTTTTCCTGGGCCCCCGCGCGCGCTATGGCTAAAAACAGAAAGGAAAGCGCGCGCAAGCGCCGTGCAACGCACGCGTCGCTAGCTGGCGTGGGCCCCACCTAAGATAGCGCGATGCGCCTCTCTCCCCCACTCCAACCCATCAAATCGGGACATCTGGCGACATCAATCCCCACACAGCCGCCACGGCGGTAAAATTCAGAAAAAAATCGCCATCTTGGAAGAGGGGGAGGAGGAGGAGCAAATCCAAGAAAATATCCAGGTAAAGTACACATGGAGTTCAAACTCTGTCTTCTTTGAGATCCATCCAAAAAAAAATAGAACTAACCTAGAAACTTTTAGATTTTTTCTGTATTCTTCGAGAAAAGAATTGATATGAATCTGTGCTATAATTTTGTAAGTAATGAGCTGTAGTCTTGTTTTCTGTCTTCCTTCTTGATTTCTCTCTTCCTTTATACCCCAAATTCACTTTCTAGTGTTGCTGAGAAAAAAAGTTGTAGAAAAGGCATGAGTACTGGTGTTTCGAAAATCTCAAAGCAATTTCTAGGAACATGCAACTTACTTCCAGATAAACTTGAATTCACAATCCCTAGTTTACACAGCATGAAACATTCCATCTAGTTGCCTCAGTGCAATTTGAACAGAAAAGTTACTTTACTTCCCAAAATAAATTTGAATTTGCATTCCCTAGTTACGTAGGCATGAGTGCTGGTGTTGGAAATCTCATAGCAATTTTAACAGAAGTCTCAGTGCATTTTTAACAGAAAAGTTACTTCTAACACTTCAATGAGTTACTTCCTAGAAACATTAAGTTGTGCATTAAGTTACTTCTCATTGTGCATTAGGTTCTCATAGCAATTTTAACAGTCTCAGTGCATTGACTTACTCCCAAACTACACTGACTTACTTCCCAAACTACACTGACTTACTTCCAAAAAAAGGTATTGTACTATAAGTTACTTCTAGAACATGCTAAGTTACTTTTGACAACAGATGAAGTTACTTCTAAAACATGTTAAGTTATTTCTAGGAAAATACAGATAAAAGTCATATGATTCAATCCTTTAGCAAAAAAAAAGTCTAGTGCATTAAAAAAAAGGCAAAAACACTTCCACTTGGATTTTACAAGTTTTCTAACATGTAGTGCAATTGTATGGGGACATAGTCATACTCCTTCCGAAGCAAACCAAAACTTCATTCAATACTGGATTGCAACATCATAAATCTAGATTTTCGAAAAACTGGTTGCATTTCATACTTCTACCATAAAAAGGATTATGGGTACATAGAACAAGGCTAGACATGCAATCTCACATAATGTGACAGGAATTAGCTAACCAAATTTTATTCAATACTGGATCATTCTGATTTACTAACCATCCGGTTATAACTATAGGTAGTACACATGTCCAAGTCCATATTCAACATCAAAAATACCATTTCAAAAAAAGTATTGTAAGTTACTTCTAGAACATGTTAAGTTACTTTTTATGGAATATTAAGTTACTTTAAAACTAGTTAAGTTACTTCTAGAAAAATACAGATAAAAGTCTAGTGCAGCGGCATAAAAAAAAGTGTAGTGTAGTAAATAAAAAAATGCATAAACACAGGTTCAAGGGTAGAAAGATAGATGGTTGTTTCAATACCTTTGTTCTACTCCTTTTTGGAGGAGGTTGTGTTGCATCATCTCCACCGTGATCTCTCTTCTTCCCGCGTTGTGATACACCCCCTTTTTTCTGACTTGACTCTGGTTTGTCCAACGCGTCTTTCATTGCATGGGATTTCTTCCTAGCCATCACTGGAAAATCATTTTAAATATTAGTTTCAAAAACTAACCAATTACAACTTAACAACTAGTAGGAAGTAACATTTATGTGTTTAGAAGTAAGTCAGTACATTTTGGAAGTAACTTAACAACTAGTAAAAAATGCAAACTTAATTTCATTGTTCTAAAAATATTACTCACATGCCACGGGAAAAGTAAGTTTTAACTAGACTAGATGTAATTCAATAAATCAAATGTTCAACACATTTGATTTATTGAATTACATGCTGCATATACATGCATGCACATACATGCTGACATGCATGCTCCCCCCTATCTGCAGCCTCTGTTATCTGAATGCACACAAAACCCCTGGTAAAAAATGGTAGCACAAGTACACAAAAAACCTATGTTCTCTGAATGTACACAAATAACATAACTGAATATTAGCATCTACAATTAGCAACATGGTAACTGAAAAAAATCACACTGGATTTACATTGTAAATGAAGCATGGAACCCTAAAAAAGCTATCAAAGGGGCACAAAGAAATCCTAGTAAAATGGCACCAAGTTTTCATTATGCTGAGGCTACAACATGAAATCTGACTCATGACCTGTGCAAGCAAATGTGCAAATACCAAAATGGAGAAAAAAAATAGAAATACCTTCAAATTGAGCAAGAGATCCACCACAACTTGCACTCGCCGAGAGGATGCAGAGAGGGCGCAGCAAAAGAGAACCCGAGATCCACCACCACCACTAGCCCCTGGATGAGGAAGAGAGAGGGGGAAAATGAGGGGATAGAGCTAGAGAGAAAACAAACTGAGAGGTTTGTGGAGCACAAAAAAATCGCACATTGATTTAGGCGGTTAAAATGCCCAAATCTCTCCACCTCTCCCGGCACAAAAAAAGCACACAAATCGCTCCACCTCTCCACCTCTACCGGCACAAAAAATGCACACAAAAATCGCTCCCCCTCCACCTCTGCCGGCACAAAAATCACACACAAAAATGGATCGCTCCCCTCTCTCCAGCGAAAAAAACCGCAACCACATCTGCACGCCGCAGCTTACCGCCGGATTTGGTGGAGAGGAAACCGCAGCCTCCGCTTCCCCCCTCCCCCCTGCAACTGCCGGCACGATGAGACGAAAACGTCGCCTCTGCCGCGGATTCCGCCGCCAGCGCGATGGGACAAAACAGCCGTAACCTTCCCCCCCCCCCCAAACCGCCGCCGCGGCGACGTCTCCGGCAGGGATTTGGCCGGAGATTCTCGCCGCCTCCGCTCTCTCCCTTTCTTCGCCGCTCTCTCTCTCTCGAGCGCCACGGGAATTTTTGAACAGTGCCAACTCTCTCTCTCGGTCGGAAAAAGTGCGACTCGCGGTCGGGACGCGCGCGCGCGCCGGATGAAGGCCACGTCGCCCGCGCACCGATCGACGGCTATCACACGCGACGCGCGATAGCGCTAAACGGAGAGGCCTCTCCGTTTAGATTATACGATTATATATGTATGTTTTTTCTTTTTTGTGTATCAATTTTTTTGAGCTGTTGGATTTAGATCCTATGGCTGCAAAATCTGAATGATGGAAGCCCATGTAGACAGCCCCTAAAGATAATCATATTTCTCCCGATGAGAAGTCAACCGAGACAGCCCTCCGTGGTAAGGCGGCAGCGGCGGTGGGCTGCAGCAAGGAAGAGAGGTGTCGATGGCGAAGGGCATGGCTGCGGTGGCGGCGGCGGGGTCGATGCTGGCACTGGCAGGGCTAACAATGATGGGGACAGTGCTGGCGCTGATCGCGGCTACGCCACAGCGCCACTGCTAGCTGGTGCTCCTCAGCCCCGTGCTGGTGCCGGCCGCTGTCGCAACGTCGTTGCTGGCGAACGGTCGGTACCTGCAGTCGCCGTCCGGTGAGCACGCGCCGCTTGGCGCCGACAAGCTGGAGCACGCCCATGCACGGCTCCAGAGTCCAGACCAAGGCGCCGACGTCGGGGATTAGGTCCAGCACCGCTTCGACCAGGCGTGCACCTAGGAAAATCCGAGGAAATTAACTACGGATTTAGTTCAATCAACTCGCCTAGCTAGCTAATACAATCGCACATGCATGCCTTGTGTTTTTGTAATGTTCTATGTGTACATGTATGAAGATACCCGCGGCGACCAATAATATTTTGCAACTGCTGCTACAGCGACATCTGAAATTCGGATTTCTGAATTGGGATTGCTACAAAACTTGCGACAGTTTTCTTTGGAGAAAAAGAAAACTGTCGATTTTTCAGCCCTCGGATTCGCTTCGAGATTCGTGCATGCAAGTTGGAAACAACAGAAAATAGTGCAGTAGATAAGATAGGAGTAGATCCTTTGCCCTCCAAATAACTAGGACAGCGTCCCAACCACTAAGCTAGCTCAAGTGCCGATGTTGAATACACAATTAGATTTTACTTGCACGAGTGTAATTACTTACGCTTTAGTTACCTACATAGTTAGATCTTTGTTTTCCCCTAATTTTTAGATAATCATGTTATATTTCTACTCTCTTATGGGATTGTTAACAATGACGTGTTTGGTACCTCGTTTCTATCGAATATCCTATAGGTATTCACGTGCTTTAATCTACTTACATAACACTTACACGCTAGTTACAGGATAATTATATAGCACTTACACCGTGATTACATAGTAGTTATATAGCACTTATACTCTAGTTACATAGCAGTTATGTGATCGTTACAGGGTAGTTAAATTGTATAAAATTAAGATTTGTACTTCTTTTCAAGAGCATGTGTATTATGTTGGTCAAATTCTTGATGTTCAATCAGCTCAGGTGCTAAGATTAGTGGTTTGTACTTGCGCGGACCCGTTTCATGTCACTGTTGATGATAGATCCTCTGGTCAAAAAAATTGAAAGTTTTGGGCCTCAAAAACTGTCAACAACTCACTAGCTAGTCCCTTTCTGAAGGACTAAAATTTGTCCAAATTCAAACGGGAAATTTCATAAATGTGATCACAACGAATAGAACAGTGTCAGGCATAGTACAAACTTGACTATACTATTTTCTTTCGGAGGATTTAACAACTGCCAATGTGAGAACAGCTACCTAAATAATCTAATCCCTCTTTTCCTATAACGAACTACGCGAGTCACGGAAGCGTCTTCGACTTCTACAATCGTGGTCTCATGGACAGCCAGGGTTTCCAAACTGCTGGTATTGCCACTACTACAGAAATTAGCTTTAAGTGCTGGGTCATAACCCCTTATCAGTACCGGAAATCGAACCAACACTAAACTTTTGGCACTGATAGGGAGGGGGGATCATCAATATCAGGTTAAGAACTGACACTGATGAAATGGATCTAAATCCAAAATTTGAGCTAAAAAACTAAAAAATATATTTTTATAGTCCTACCATCCTTTACTGTGTATATAGGAAGGTACAACCACTATTTCCTATTTCTTCAATTCAAATATAATTCTTCTCATGGTGCAGATTTGAACCCAAAACATCTCTCTCATTCACCTATCTTTACCAACTCACACACACATCAACCTTATTAAAAAATGGATATTTTTTCCCTTTGAGCCATCCTAACCGAGATTTAAATCATGGATTTGAGTATCTAAAAGAATTCAAATGAAAAGGTTGTCAACTACAAAATCGTATCTTGTCGAGAGCCACAATTTTCATATAAACTTTGTTACAATTCAAGTTCGTATGAAAAAGTTAAGTTTATATATCCAAAATCAGCACTAATATGGTTAAGATCATTGGTGCTGAATCATAAGAATACCCGGCACTGATGTGAGTGGCATCAATGCTGCGTATTCTAAAAACACGGCATTGATGCCTTTTCCCAACAAAAGTGTAATCATCCTCCTCCAACTGGTAAGACCCGGATTGATGCGTTACTCATCAATGCCGGTTAGTGGTAAGATCCGACACCGATATGTTGCCAAACAATCAGTGCTAGATGGTTGTAAGACCCAACACTGATGTCTCCTCATCAGTGTCGGGTGAGGGTATGCATAGTGCAATCTTGTTTTTGGGACGGAAAACCATCATCAGTGTCGAGTTTTCTTCGAACCGGCGTTGATGATGGGGGCACTAATGTGTTGTCTGTGGTAGTGTGCACTTACTATAGGGGTGGTAGTGTGCACTTACTATAGGGGTACGGTAAGGGTTATGGCGGTATGGTTAGCCAATTTTGTTCGAATTCAAATTTTGGGAAAAATGTGAAAGAATTCCAAAAAAATCCTAGAAGTAGTACATGATTTATAAGATATTTCGTGATAGAATTTTATGAAATATGCTAAGCTAACTTCATATTCTGGCATAACTTGCAAGGTGGTGTTGCTTCGAAATCAAGGTTTGATGCTTGTGGACATTATATTGTGGACATACACTATAATCTTTTTAGTCATGGATATTATTTTATGGTATTTTTATTGTTGTCAAAATCTGATGTTTGTAGTTTGTTTTTTTCCATTTAATTTTCTTTTTTTCAAGTCAAAGACCACGCTTACCACGTTTTACTCCGTGGTTACCGCGACTTAGCACTTGGTAACCACGAGACCTTAGGGATTTAAAAATTTTGCATTTTATTTTTTGGAGATGAAATTCACGCGTTTTTTGGTGACCCGAGGAAAAGGGGTAACTTGCCCGCGGACGATATAGGAAACCTTAGCGATGGTCAGTACCGTCCCCCCTAGTGGGGAGTTCGTGGCATGGGTACACTTGGGGATTCGATGGGCTTCATCGCCTACGGATCGCCGGGAGGAGGAGAGGAGCACTAACGGCATGTGAAAGGACCTCGGCGATGATAATGGCCGGCTCCATTGCTAGATATGGTGAGTTGACGGCGTGTTGGTGAGTTGTGCGATATGTTGCTTGCATCGGGAGAAGAAGATGGCGGCTTTGGAGAGATCTCAGGCAAAGAAACTGGCGGGAGAATAAAGACATGGCTGATAAACACTGGCAACTAGCAAGTGGTCAAGGACATTTATATGATATTCTTTCTAGAGATAAAGGTCATTTTTTATAAATGGTTCGACGAAAACACAAATTGATATAGCACAGGGGCTAGATAAAAAAACTCAAATGGCCTAAATATAAAAGAAACATGTGTGAGTTCGCTGGGACCTCATGCGTTAAGGGACAATTGCCTTGTGGAGTGGTTAAATCTACTACTTATGTATAAGTGGTGCATGAGAACCGACCACATACCCGCGTTGTTCATGCCTTGAATACGGTCACTTGGAGGACAGTTAAGGTGATGCACGCTCTATTATTTTCTTATGGGATCTTAACATCCCTATTTGTGGAAGGAGGGAGTAATGAACTGCACCAACAGTTCGATCCTACCCTACCTAGTGGATACTGCACAACGTAGCTGAACACCTATCGTGGTTCGTGGATACTTCTACGATTAGGGTAATAACAATGCAAGTAGCGCTATTGAGTTTTCTTAGGCTTCGTTCTTTCCCCTATTTTCCTAACTCACCTCTCTCGTTTTCCACGCGCACGCTTTTCAAACTGCTAAACGGTGTGTTTTTTGCAAAAAATTTCAAAAAAATCAAATTAATCCATTTTTTAAAAAAATAGCTAAAACTTAATTAATCACGCGCTAATGGATCACTCCGTTTTCTGTGATACTGTGCACGGTTGGGAACACGGCGTAGCGAACGCAGCCTTAGCTGCCATATAGGCTCAAAAACAATTTAAGCCACGGGTCACACAATGCAGGCTGAGCAAAGCAATCTGAATGGATGCAGCCGGACCAGATCGATGAAACACGAAGGGCCGACCAGATGAAACATAAGGAGATCACCCAACCAACGCAGGCACGGAGGAGTGTCTCGCTGCGTTCGGCCTCGGGCACAGGCAGAACATGCGCGTCCTCCTGAGGGCAAGAGCAATGCAGCACCCATTTTGTGTAGCCTGGGATGTCAAATAGACTCAAGAACTTCAAAAGCCACAAGGTTCACAATGCAATGTGACCTCAAACCGGATCCATTCCTGTTGAAGTTCACACATGTGGCTACTCAGCCCACAGTGGGGCGTGACCAAGCCCACAGAGCCTACAAATGAAGTGAACACGAAATTACTTCCATGCCCTCAAAATTGGCGTATTCTATGCCCTTTGATGCCATTGGTCTCGAGACCGAACGCGTGCCTCGCTCTCTCCGCCTCCATCGACGCGTCCCATTCCTCTCCTCCGCGCCACCCTATTGCCGTCCGACGTCGCCGACCATGAAGCTCCGGAGTGGCTTCATGTACGACTGGTCATGGGCATGGGCTGTTATCCCGGCGGCGCGGGTGAACCTGTTGCTGCTTCGAGGCGGAGAGGCGGCAAAGAGCTCCGACTCCTCCATGGAGATGTGGACCGAAGACGGCGACGACGGCCGAGTTGAAGAGGATGGTGCTACTTCTCGACGCACGGCGCCGCCGTTTTCCACACCGGAGCCGCAGCAGGACGTCTCTTCTCTACCTAGGTCGCCTCGGCGTTCCCCAATGGTGCCGCAGTCTCCACCCCCGCTGGATGTGGCCGTGGTACCGGAATCGATCCCACCGCCGTCTTCTCCAGCTAATCCACCGGCAGATCCATCGCCTCCGCCGGCAGCTCCAGCGACTCCACCAGCTGCAGCCCAAACTCCAGAGACGGCGACCGAGTGCCAGCACGGGAGGCTTTTTCCCCTATCGCGCGTGAGAGGGCGAAACCAGCACGGGAAGGGGAAAAGCAAGGTGCTTGCGCGGGAGGGATTTAACGGCGCGGGAAAGAGAGCGACGGCGAGGGTGCGCGCTCGGTCGAGGGCAAAGGCGGGATGCGGACGCCGGGGCGCGCGCCTGGGAACGAGGACGAAGGAACTCGCCCCACAGCGCGCTCACCCAGCTTGCCCCCTGCCTCGCGCGGCTTCGTTTCTGCCGAAGAACGCGTTGCTTCAGTTGGACGCGAGGACTTTCTTCTGATGGGCCCAGTTGTAAACGTGGCAACAAATTCGGTGGTCCATCCGACGTGTGCATCCCAGGCTGAATGACACCTCCTCGCACTGTAAAGACCCTGAAGGTCCAAGCGATCAGCTAGGGATCCGGCTTGCACATACACGTCTGCGTTTCTCCTACGTGTCACTGCGAGGCTAAATGCCACGTACCCGCACTGTGAACGCCCTACCACCACTCGTCTACAGCGTAGAGCAGATCCCAGCCACAGTAACGCATGTGTACTCCGATCAATCAAGCCAATCTTGCGTCTCCTGTCTCCGATGAATCCCTGTTGATGTAATCTGTACCATGTGTAGTGAATCGCGACGAGAGGTCAAGGTGACAGGAGCGCCCTGCGCAGATTACACAACCGCAGATTGCACAACGGGCCCTGCGCAGATTGCACACAACACAGGCAGGGGCTTCATCAGGCAGCAGCCAAGCAGCCGTCAGATCGGTGGTAGTGCTACACCTTCTACAGTATACTACTCCTCCTACTACTACTACTAGAGTGGGCAGATTGACAGAGAGGAGCAGTGTGCTAGGGAGTAGGGAGACCAACGCTAGCAGCAGGAGTAGGGTCACTGGTACGGCTTGTTGAGCCATCGTCTCCTCCCCCAAACCCGAAACCTCCCCGGCCTGTGCCATGCACTCCCCTGCACTGGATTTTTCACATTTTAATCTTATTTAAAAAATTACTTTACAAATATATGACCTGAAAAACTTGTTTCAGGAACGGAACTTTATCTCAACTTTAGGGTTATAGACGTCGAGGTTCTATATCTCAACGTCAATGATATACCAACCGTCTCACCCTACATAGTACCTAGGTTTCTGATGTGAAGGGAAGGGAGTTCAACATTGAAAGCCTATTTGTAAAATAAATTTTATAAAATAGATTAAAATATAAACATCTTTTTTTGCAAATAGGTTCTCGGTGCTAACTTTATTGTTATTAAGGACCTATTTATAAGAAAAAAATATTTACATTTGGATTATTTTATAAAGTTTTTTTACAAATAGGTCCTTAATACTAGTCTGTTTAGCGTCGATCCCTCTATATCTCGGCTGCTAGGGGAACAAGGGTATCAACGTCAGTGATGTTGGTGCCGAGATGTTAGACATCAACACTATAGGCACTGATGCGTGGAGAAAAAATCTATTGCTAAAATAAGTTTATGTAAGGATCTATGTGTAAAATAAATTTTTAGGAATGAATAATATATAAAACATCCAGCTTCCCTGCATGCCATGGTAAGGCCTCCATGTTGGTCAAAGCTGCAACTTTAACTGTGTATGCCCTCGCGTCCTATACTGTCCACCGCACCAATCCCGAGGGTTGAAAAACACACCGTCCTTTGTCTCTCTCCTTGCCTAGTAGTAACTTCATTCTCCATATCCTTATCATCGTCGTCTACGTAGTTCTTCCTTCTGAATTCTCATGCATTCTCTACTACTCCCACTACAATCTCTACCCAACAGGGCGTCCCAGGACCCAAGCAATCCATGTTTTTCATTGCTTTAGGCCTTTACCTGTACAAAACTGTGCTAGGCTGCTAGCCATCCACGTCTGACTTGCAATCACAATTTGATCGTCAATTCGTCATTGAGGGTGGGGGCACAAGCTCTGTCCTATTGTACTTTCCCTGCTTATCCTATTCTCAGGAGTACCATCAAGGTATTCAAGGAGGCAGCTTGGAGGCATTTGGGCCTTGAGACACGGGTAGGTAGAACTCACCATGCATGCGCATGCCTTTGAAATTCCAAGGGGATCACTTTAGTTTAAGCCTTTGCATGCGAACGATATTTGGTAGAGTAGTAGTATTTGGTAGGTTCTTGATTCAGTTTCAGTCCATTTCGAGACAACACATGCAGAATTAGCTACCGGTGAGAAGCAACTATTTTAATCGAAGTCAACACTGATCCACCAACTGATTGAGTTTAGTCACTCGATACTCACCTGGAATTCACCTAAATTCTTGGTCGGTTCGTTGGTTGTTGCCATGTTTCGTGTGTGGTGTCCACAGATTAACGAGCAGTCAACCTGGCGACACGGTATTCACAAATCACAATCTGTAGCATTCGCTCACTACTCATCACTGACGAAGGTATGATCGTTACTGCCATAAAAATACGCATATGGAAAAAAAACTCTCTGCAGAAGGGGACAGCAGTACAGCACGAGTGCGCGATACAGGAAAAAAAACAGCCTATTCGGATTCAACACTCCAACTAAAACAGTGGGTCCGATTAGTCAAATCAATTATATACGCGAGGCAAATGAACTATCTGGAGCAAAAAGATTTTACGGTTATTCCCATTCGTAGCCCGGGCACTAGGCAATTTTACTGCATATATGTCCATCCAATGACATTTTTAGGCAACATATCTGCTCATGAGAAAATCCGTTAATAGCTTTCCTGGGATGTCCGTCTATACACATATATCACCGAAATGCCTGCAAAATCTTTTAGGTATATCACTAAAGTAAGCACTCCCACTCATAATATATTATTCCCTCCATAAATAGTTTATGTTACGAGCAATATCTATACTTCTCCAAAAATACTGGTGACAGTAAATTTGACATCATTATTGTTTTTACAAATTGACCATAATATTCTCTGATATTTATAGAATGTTTCAATATTTGATTCAAGCAAATGAATATCATATAATTAAATAAACAAACACATGATTAAATATTTTACAAAACTAAATATTTTATAGGTATTTGACTACTTTATCTGTCTCAAAATATAACAACTTCTAAAGATTAAGTTTGTAACTAAATATACCAACCTATTACTCATAAAAGGTGAGCTTTATTACTAAACTACCAATATTCCCTACTTATCATTTAGTTTTTTTATAGTCTGACTAGTCCGGACCTACACCTCATACACTCAGAGAAGAAAATCAAGTTTTTTACCTCTCTCCTTAGTAATCGTGTTAAAGGCTAATTTCGGAATGGATGGAGTAGTATTTAGTAAAAAATTCTAAGATCACCCTACTCGCACGTGGATACCTCGAGCTTCCATGGTCTGCTTATCGAGGAATTGATATAGATATTTTTTTTAGAGAACGGACGTTCAATAAAGAAAGATCATCACAAAGGAAAACAGCTAAGAGATGAGTGAGCCTACTACTACCAATTGTAGCAGACTTAAAATACTCAGTTTAAAAAGAATTATGTGCATAGATTTGCCTCAAAAAATGATATAATGGCAAAATTTACTATATTTTATAAACTTATTATTCCAAAATATAATAGTAAGTTCATATGATTCCACGACTATTAAGAAAATATGTAAAATTAAATGGAGAATGGTTATGATTTGTTGAGATGAGCGAATAGGTGGAGCAATTAAACAGAGGATGATTGCGATGGCTTGAAAGGAGGAAATAGATGCAAAACTTGACATATTTCAAAAAAAAATTGAATGCTATATATAATTTAAGACGGACTAAGTATAATATAAAATTGATAACTCTAAATTCAAAAGTTTACTGAAGGAGTAATACCTCTAAATTTAAATATACAATATTGTTGACTTTTGATCGTGATATTTCTATTTAAGTTTTTTTAAGAAAAACTACAAGTTGTTTATTTTATTGTGGTTAGTTTTATATACTTCAAGCCTGATTTATCTTTTTCCATTTTAATGAAGAACATCATATCCAAAACTAAGAGAATGTCATGCAACTATGCAAGCATTATCCCTTTATCCTACCACCTCCGTCTATAAATATAACTATTTCTCACATAATACTTTGTCTGTTTCAAAATAAACAAACTTATTACTGGATGTGACACATTAAATTTAGACAAGTCAGTAATAGATTTATTTATTTCAGGACAGAGAAAATATACACCTAGACTGAACCTATTTAGTTGCATAAAAAATTATAGGTATATTTTAGGATGAAGGTACTCCTATTTAGTGACCATTTACCAAGTGGAATGGTACAGAAGTTAAAAAAGGTAAATTTGCTACAATGTTGACATTGTGACTTTGTGGTTTAGCTGTAAGACACCGCACAAAGTCATTTTCGAGGAAGACACTCGGTAATGTTGATTATATGCCCGCGGACACCGTGCCCATTTATTTAATGGTTAGCGCTGACTAGGCGAGAACGAACCTACTTTTTGACGTGTCGTGACCAAATTGCCCCTTCTCATCTCTGTCACTCAATCTGATCCACTTAGTCGGCTCCTTCCTCCCCTCACCCACCGGCCGGCGCCACTCTCCTTCCCTCTACCCCCGGTCAGCGTTGTTTTCCTCCCCCCAACCCCACCACCGGCATCGTTCTCTCCTTCCACCTTCTACGCTCGAAGGCAGCTCAGGGCCGGTGCCACTCGAAGGCGGCGACTCTTGGCGATGGAGCGGATGAGCAAGAGGACGTGCCACGTGCAGTCGCTTCGCCGTTGGGGTCTCCACCGTTGAGGACGCCGCTCTAAGCACATCCACTACCAAGGCCGCCAGATCGGAAGAGGCAATGGGGAGGAGGAGAACAGGAATAGAGCCGCCAGATCCGAGCGGTGGAGGAGATCGCTCAGACCTGGCGGTGGAGGCCGCTCAAATATGACGAGTGAGCCCAAGGGTATTTTTTTTTTGACCTTTTATACTGTTTATCTCTCCTGTTGAACCAGATATTAGTGTTTTAATCTCTACGACGTCCATCAACAAATAATCATATTTTGAGAATGTTTTATCAAAAAAATCAATTTTGACACGTCCTAGATCTAAAATCACGAAGTCGTAGTGTTTCATAAAAAATTGCAAAAAAATAAGATTGGTACAGCCGCATGCATGACTGCCTGGCCCGTGCCCACTCTGCTATAATCTGCACCCTGTCTTCCATTTCCTCATCTAGACACAACAAAACAGAACAGAAGCAGACCAGGTACCAGACAAAGCCAAGAGTTTCTCACACTCCTTCCATCGCTTCTCTTCTCTCCAGTCTCCTCTCCTGTCTGCTCAGTTTGGTGGGTTCTGCTCACCAGTCTCCCCCCGCAGTACAAAACCCCCATTCCCTGCCTCCTCCTGTAGTAGAAAAGAACACACCACGGACACACCCTCTTCAGCAACAGACGATGAGGACCATCATGGCGAGGAGCCCTCACGAGTCCTCCTTCTCCTTCTCCAGGAGGCACTTCAAGTGGCCAGTTCTTGGCAAGAGCAACAGCCATGGCGCCAGCAATGCAGGGGGGGATGACTTAATCAAGGGCGCCGGGACAGAGGACGACGAGGAGGCCACCATGGCCTTCTCCTCCACCTGCCCGTCTTTCCACTCCGAGGACTTCGTGTCTCCTCCGCCCTGCAAGCCGCTCAAACAGCAACAGCCGCAGCAGCGCAAGAAGGGCCGCACGGCCGTGTCGCGCCTGCGCACGGTGCTGGCCGCGGCCCTCGCCGGCCGGCACCGGCAGGTCGGGCTTGGCGCCCGGCTCACCGGCACGCTCTACGGGCACCGCCGCGGCCACGTCCACCTCGCGTTCCAGGTGGACCCGCGGGCGTGCCCCGCGCTGCTCCTGGAGCTCGCCGCGCCCACGGCGTCGCTGGTGCGTGAGATGGCCTCGGGCCTCGTGCGCATCGCGCTCGAGTGCGAGCGCGCCAAGGGCGGCGGCGCCTGTGCGTTCCCCACCACAGCCGCGGCCTCCTCGTCCTCCTCCAGCGCCGGCGGCAGGAAGCTGGTGGAGGAGACGGTGTGGCGCGCGTACTGCAACGGCAGGAGCTGCGGGTACGCGGTGAGGCGCGAGTGCGGCGCCGCGGACTGGCGCGTGCTGCGCTCGCTGGAGCCCGTGTCCATGGGCGCGGGTGTCATACCGGCGGCGTGCGGCGGCGGGGAGGGCGACGTCATGTACATGCGCGCGCGGTTCGAGCGCGTGGTTGGCTCCCGCGACTCCGAGGCGTTCTACATGATGAACCCGGACTGCAGCGGCAGCGGCAGCAACAACAATGGCGGGCCGGAGCTCAGCGTCTACCTCCTGAGAGTTTGATCACTCGAGCGTCTCGCGTTTTCTTATCGTGTCAGTTCTTGCATGCTTTGGTGTTTCCTGTTGTAGGCTACTTTAGTAGGTCGTGTTACGGTACGGTGGTTCTGGAATAATATGCATATGGAAACTGGGAATGAAATGGAATTATTTTTTCTTTCATTTATGGTTTATTTGGCACTTTGTTAGGTGCCTAGGAGATACTACTCCTAAATCCGGAGAAAGCTTGGTAAGGTCATTCATGAACACTACTCATTAAGATCTAGGATGTCACTTTCTAATCCAACGGTAGCTGTATGAGTGTACCACTACAGGTGATCTCAATTGATGTTGCACTAGTGAAAGAGTGCTTCTATTTATATTCTCTGACTTAAGTTACATGATGATAAAGTCAGGTGATTTAAGATAGAGGATCCTCGTCCTCCACAGAGAGAAGGAAGATGAGTCACTGACACACGAGTTATTTTTCTTATTAAATGAATCACTTAAGATAGAGGATCCTCCTCCAGTGATAGAAGGGAGATCATAATATCACGAAGGAGCAGGGATGACCGGGTGAACAATGTTGTATTATCCAGAGAGATTATGTTATAGTACGTATTTCTTCCGTTCCAAAATATAATAATTTATAGTACTCATATTTATCCTAAAATATAACTTTTCTACCATCATTCCCTTTCTAATCAATCACAATCATTCACTTTCTCACATGTTTTTACTTCTCAACCAATCACAATATCTCCTTATTTAATTTTAAGATACTTTCTTAATAACTATATCCAACACTTCTTATATATTCTGATATGAAGGCAGTGGTAATTATTATCCAACTGCATCAATTGTCTTGGTTCTACCTATACGCACCACCATCATGCATTTGTCTATGCCATAATGTGGGACCGACGGAATGCCGGACTACCGGAGTACATCTGTTTTTCAAAGTTGTTTTTTTAATTACTTTATTTATTCGTAATTTTATTATATTTAACTGTCAAAATTGGAGGTATAAATATGAAACCGATGGAGTGTTAAAACAAAATAGAGCAAGGAATGACTAAATTCATAATAGAAAAATAATTAATGTGCTATATACAACCTCCATCTCAATTTAAGTGCAGTTGTGGATTTCTATGTCCAACGTTTGACCATCCGTTTTATTTAAAAAGTTCATGAAAAAATTAAAAAAATAGTCATGCAGAAAATATTATTCATGTTTTATTATTTAATAACAATAAAAATACTACTCATATTTTTTCAAATAAGACAGATGGTGATATTAATAGTGTAAAACTGCGATCTTTTTAGGACGGAAATAGTATTTCATTTTAAATGGGTGCACCAAATAGTTCAATTGCACCTTGTCAATGAAAAGTTATGTTTATAAATCTAGACATAGCCTGTCTAGGTTGATATATGCTTACTAGATGTTGATTAAACTAAGTTTGTTTGGTTTGTGTTTTGTTGAGTTGTGATCAGTGACCACTTGAGGTTGTGGCGCAGGCAGTCAATGGCCACCATGCTACTGTACAGTTAACTAGAGTTTTGGTTGGATGAGACACAAGGTGTGTCTTAGTCAACCAAAACTTTTTATCTTCTGGGACGGAGGGAGTAGAACATTTATAAAATTATACGTATTAGTTTATTTATATGGTTGAGTTTTAACATAATATTTAAGCATTTGTCTTAAAAAATTTAGTGCAAATATGCAGGAATATAGGTCATCTTCAAAATATCTTTAATAATTAATAAAACATGTCACAACAAAACAAATGGTTATTAGTATTTATTGTATTTTTAAGTAATATGAGTGGTTAAGTGTTAAGTATAAAAGTTAACACTTTTTTATTTATTTAAAAACAAATAGAATAAGTTTTAAGATGTTCATATGTACAGAGGATTTATGTATGTATTACGGCCAGTCTCACAGATCTATACGGTTGACTTTTTTTCTACTTTATTTGAGTTTTAAAATCATGTCCTAAAATTATGAATTGTGTGTTCCAACATAACAATTGTAATAATCTAAGTTTGGTATCTTTTTTATTCTGTGATAGTAGCTAGTCAAATTGGCCAGCGTTGTTTAGTGGCAATCATACTGCTTAGGGTTAAGGGGAAGCACGGGTGATACGATGGTGAACTCGTACGTACATGACTCAATATACTAGGGTATCTTTCCAAGTGAAAAACGAATCTCAGAATGCCACCAGAACAGGCCACATCATCACACAAATGTGACCCGTCAGATACACAGTTGGGATGAAAAAGACCGTTGGATCAAAATGGAAAAAGAAGTAAAAAAGCAAACAGTACCGTTAAAACAGTGTGTTCTGGAATCTGGAGTCTGGACCGTTCGACTGCATCGTGAGAGGGGCAATAAGAATGAGGAAAAAAAGGACAAACAGCCATGCCTCTCCAGTAAATCTCCACGTCATCATGTATCTCACGATCTCTCCATAGAATAAAAATGAAAAGTTTTCTCATGCTCCACTGTTCCATTAAAATATTTATGAGATCGTCATTCCTTTTATATTCATAACTTACCATCACAAAATGCTTAAAATTTTATTTTATTTGAGGTTTATATTTTTTCTCAAACATTGACTCACATACTATGATAAAGATATTTTTGGTGGCATAACATGCCCAACCGGATTCAAGTGCTTGCATTTATAGCTATCTATTGTTTTAGTGCTAGACGATATACTCGGTGACAACAAGTTGATTATGGTGACTTCATCGATATAAAGATACGTCGGCTCGGTCTTCAGAGGTGTTTATAGGGATGGAGAGTGGGTGTGGGCGTTGATAGCTAGGGTGAGTTTGCGTGTGTTTATCTGAGCAAAGATTCTTTCAAAACATTATATATAGGGTCCTTTTGATTTGTAGGAAAAACATAAGAATTTCGGAGGATTTCAATCATATTAGAAAAAAATTCGTATGAAAACCTTTGACTTTGAAATTTCTATGGATGGATAATCTTATAGAGATTTTGGAGAAAATTTAGCCAGAGCTTCAACATCTTGAAAATTTTTCTTTGAGTCTATCTCTCTCATCCAATTCCTAAGTTTTCCTGTGAACCAATCAAACAGTCATTCCTATATTTTTCTGCATTTTGCAATTCTCGGTTTTGCACTTGAATTCCTATTAGAATCCTACGTTTTTTCTATTCTTCCGTTTTTTCCATTCCTGCGATTCAAAGGACCCTATATTTTATATGTTTCCATAACTAATTTTTCAACTACATAATATCATTACAAAGTTTTCTTACACACAATAATACAACTCATAACAGGATGATCATGGTCGTGCAAACGCACGACTTCATATACTAGTATATCTTGAAATATATTAATACCCTAAATTTAACCCCTGAAATAAAATAGCCCTAATATGATGTACCCTCAACTATCAATGCTGGACACTTAATCCTCCTTGAGTTGTTTTGTCGTGTTTTTTTACACGTGAGATGCCACATCAGCCCTTCGCAACATCGGATGAAATATAGTAATACAATGTGTAGGCATGCCTTCTCTCTCACACTGTTTCACTCTTTCTCTCTCTATGTTTATGGTTTGTGAAACGGCAAAGAAGCAGACACACGACAATGGCGGCTTTGGTTCTCGCTGCCAGCATAGGTGGTGGCCGAGACCAGCGCATCTGAAAGGAGGCCTCCCTGTTCTACCAACTTACGTAAGCTCTTGCACATTTCAGGTACCTTCGAGTGGATTATTCACACTATGAAATCTATCTTGCCGCTTTTCTACCACACTCGCATATAATAGTTGGAGAATAATCAAATGGTCCCTCCCTCTATTGAATTGGAGGTGGATTGCTTGTATGTTGATTGGAGAACTATGATGTAGATCATGAAGTCCTCCCCATGTTGCCATTTCTAGAGCTAGTTATGTCCCTTGACCTACTTGTTCCGTCAGGATAATCCACCTGCTTTTGCCCTTGTTTCCTCCCTGCGTGGAGCTTCTTGTTCCATGCTCAGCCATCTCTATCGGTGACTGCATGCAGCTGCTTCCGCTGGTGACCGTGCGCAGTAGCTTGGAACTGCTCCTTCCCCACGACACCTCCTCCGGCGATGACCGCCACATCCTATCGAAGATGCTCCTTCCCCGCGCCACCGTGCACTGTCTCCAGCAGGCCTCCTGCTATCCCCTGCGTTCACAGCTCCATGCTGCCACCGTCGCCGCTCATGAGAATGCTCGGTCGAAACGAACCAACCTAGCAATTTGGGCTTCACTACTAGAGAAGTGATCTTTTCCCGGATGACAAAAATCACATTAGTTCCGGTTCGAATAGGAATCGGGACTAAAGATCATTTTTAGTCCCGGTTAAAAAGTCCAACGGGACTTTATGATCTTTAGTCCCGGTTGTTAACACCAATCGGGACTAAAGATCATTTTTAGCCACGATTCAATAGCTGTCAGGCCGTGTCAGACCCCAACAATATTTAGTCCCGGTTGGTAATACTAACTCGGACTAAAAATTGATTTTTAATCCTGATTGGTAAGACCAACCGGAACTAAATATATCTTTAGTTCCGGTTGGTGTTACCAACCCGAACTAAAGATGCTTCCAAGGTTAGTTTAAAAAGAAAATATCTCTATCCAAGTCAGATGTGTGTAGTAGGTGGGATGGTAACGTGCATGAGAGCTGAAGTGAGAGATCTTGAGTTTGAATTTCACATCCCACATATTTTTTACTTGGTATGCATCTTTAGTCCCGATTATTTGAACCATTTTTGACTTGGTGTGCATTTTTAATCCCAATTATTTCAACCGGGACTAAAGATGGGGTATCTTTAGTTCCGGATTAGGCGTCCCGGTTGCATAACCGGGACTAAAAATCCCTTCCCCAGTAGTGCTTGGCCCATATATTCCTATGCATTGACGCGGCATCTCACGTGTAAAAAACCACGGTAAAACAAACTCGAGGGGGTTAAGTGTCCGGTATTGAAAGTTGAGAGGTGTATTATACTCGGTTGTAGTTCGGGGGTATATTTTTGGATAAATATAAAAGTTTGGGTGGTGTAAAATGTACTTTTCTCATTCTATAACTACAAAATCCAAAAATCCGGTGAGAAATCTGAACTATTCGAAGGATATGAAGATTTTTATGCAATGCCCGTAGTGCATATGGGCGCATGGAACAGTCGGAAGGGGTGTGACTTGTGAGAGGTGACCAGGGTACGTCGCCTCCGAAGGATCAAGTTCTGCTTCTCTGCTCTGTAAAACCCGATGGGTCGAATCATGGCGCATGGAAGGACAGCCCTCTTTAAAACCTGATTGGTACTCTGGTGTGACCTGCTTGTGCTTGGAGAGATCTCCTTTTCCTCGGCCTCCTCCCCTTTCTTCCTCTCGCAAGGTGATTGATGTCTTCATGAATGTCAGATGGTGGTAATAAATCCCATGCAGGATTCGACACAAGCGACTCCACAGATATGGATTCCCTTCTCGTTTATTGGGCCGGTACTTCGTGCTGTAGATCATCAGATCTTCACTGTTTACCTATTTTCTCCACGTTGGCTTATCCTTCTCTTTTCACTGTTAAATAATCACGTTTTGTTCTGACGGGTCATGCAAGCAGTTTTACAACAAAGCAAGACGCTGGATTTCAGAATGTATCTCAATTCTCAAGCTCCCAGCTACTGCTCCCAGAATCGTTGCAGTTGCAGAGCTGCCGCTAAACTCAACCAACAGCAACATCAAAAGTTCAAAACAGTTTGGAGCTTCTGACAGTATATACAGTGGTTTTCTATTCTTCTCTGTCAGTCTGACAGGGTACAGTGCCTGCTTCTTCTTTCTCGCGTGGATTCGTGCTAAAGCTAAGCTCTTGGTCTTTTCTGCTAGGTAAGACAAGGCGACATTCCGTGCAGCTTATACACACTAAAAGCGATTAAGCCTATGTTAACTAAGCATGCAAGTGATGATGGCCTGACAAGCGGTGAGAACCCGGCAGCCTCATGCTAGTATCATTCGATGGGGGCTCGCCCAGGACAGCATGCGGCGCCTGCCCATGAACTCCTGCCCGGCTCCGCTCGACAGAGTGCATCTCAATCCATTCAATCAGCACAAAGCAGAGAGGAATATTATCAGATAGGACAGAGCTAATTAGCGCCTTTTCAACGGAAAAGTTCGGGGGGTTTGTTCGCACGAAACAGCAGCAGTAATCATGTAAAGAGCACCACGCCAACTCTAGTATTAGCACTGCGTGGCTCACACGTGCTGAATGTACGAGCGTCTGAATTGAATTGTGCGCCGATGAACTGCTGCTCTGATTACAGGCCGGGCAACGAATTGGAAAGGGAGAACGGATGTAGCAAAGCTCACTGTAAGCTTTTTACGGTGTTCACGAGTTGATCCCCACCTCAATGCACTCAAATCATTGGCGCATTGGGCCTGAACCTACTCGTCAATGGCATGAGAAGAAAAAAGGGTATTGCATAGTAGTATCTGATCTGAAAGATGCTACACCTTTGAATCATGAAATGGTCCGGTACCGATGCTTTATGATCAAAATTTGACACTTTTCTAGCAGAAAGTGATTAATTTACATATTTGAAACGAACATTATATGATTATATCGACTAATCTAAATGCAATCACTCACCATTTTCCTCCCAGAACTTAACTGAATGCCAACTGCCAGGTTGCCAGTTTGTCAGCCGTCACAGTTCATTTGCCGTGACAATTTGAAGCTTGCTCTGGCTCCAGTCTGCCGGGCCGGTTTGGCCATGGCCCAATGTGAGTACCGGAAACCACGACCAGGCAGCAAAGCAGCAGCAGGTCACTGCGCAAGTCAAGAAACGGGGAGCAAATTTCTACAGCAGCCACGCCCATCCACGCCTGCATCTTGCTCGCGACTGGCCTAGTACTCCTGAATCCTGATGACTGTAGTAAAAATTTCTACTGCAGCCATGGAGTGGAGCTGTGCTGTCTGTCACTTGCTTTTTGGGGGGACGGAGATGCAGAAATTGATGGACCCTTCATGATTATAGTATTATTATTGCAGTCACTTGTGTCCTGTGAGTGTGAGGCGAGCGGCACGATTGATGTGATGGCCAATGTACACATGACTACTCCTACTCGCCTCTTTCGGCCTTTTGTTCGTCGGGCCGGAGAGGAGAGAAGAGAAGAGCACGCACGGCCCTCCATAAAGGGCGCGCATTTACTAGTGCCCGATACGAGATCTACTTTAGGTCTGTTTTGGAGAGCAAACAGCTGATTAGTTAAACTTCTAACAATCTAAAAAAAGCAGGGTTTCTTAGTTTCTAATTTCTAATTTATTTTCTGAATTATGTAACTATAGGTTCTCAAAAACTAAATCAAAAGCTGATCTGTTTAAAAAAGTTTTTTATTCTAGAGAAGCTTTTATTCTGGAAGAAGATGTAACAGCTAAAAACTCACTAAAACATACCCTTTTATAGAGTACTCCTTAACGGCGCGAGGCACAAGCGTCTTTTTCTTTTTTGGCAGCCAGGCACAAGCGTCTTGTGAGGTTTCATCGCCGTAACATGGAAAAGGTCAGGGGCACTAATCCTTTTCCTCGCTGGATTTTAGGGAATAAGCCAGATCCAACAAATGGCACTCTGCTCAGCAGATGGATGGGTGCTGTAAGTTTTTTGTGAAATGGTATAGTTATATTGTATTTGTACACACTTCTGCAGTGCTACTGTTCATACGTTGAAAAAACAGCTCGGTAGCACAGCCACAAATGATGCTCATATTGTAGACTAACCTATACCCATGGCCGGACGAAACCGAGCAGCAATGTGGAGTAATGTCGAGCAACGGCCCACAAACTACTATCGCGGAGGCATACGGGCCGAAATATTGGGGAGGCGCTGTGTTCGCGTAATGAGGTAGCCTGTCCTGCGAGCTGGTGGTAGCGAACTAGCGACATCAACACTGAAGATGACGGCGTAGTAAGGACCAGCATCGTGTTATGCTTATCAGTTAAAATTTAAATTTTTAAAATCTTATCAGCTAAAATTTAAATTTTTAATTTTAAATTTAAAGTTAATTTTAAGTTTTTTTATCGAAGTTTATTTTTTAGCTCAATCTTTTAGATCGCTACGAACACAAATATAAAAATTTTATTTACAATTTAATTTTCGTTTACAAATATACCGTTTAGCTTATTCAAGGAATAAGCTAAACGATAGGGACAGAAGTAGGGGCGGGCTAGCCTAGTGGTGGTGATAAGGAGCCTCATCGTTTATCGTATGATTTATAAGTTGTTGCTAGAATTTAAATATTAAAACTTGATTTTTGAATTTTTTTTAATGTACCAGCTGATCTATGAGATCGATTGCCATTCCTTGGCAGGCTCGTTGGAAGGCTTTTAAGTCATTAAAAACGTATATGTAAAATTTAATTCTAGCTACCCATATAATCCGTTGTAGGCAATTGATGAGGACTGTGGATTATCAGCCTGGGAACAGGCTCAAGCGCGTGCGATGTGAGGGTAGGTTCGTAGCAGGTTTAGACTAAAGATAGGGAGGAGACGGGGGATATTTGGATTATAATCTGAAGCTAATTTCAAATTGTAGAAAATGATTTTTGGATTAGTTTTGTGAGTTCTCTATGACTGATAAGAAGACAACAACAAATTTCACCTGCAGTTATTCTTACAAATTAAACTTTCACTTTGGATTATAATCAAAATCTAGAACAAGCAATAATTAGTTGAAGCAGTGTGTTGGGATCATGAAATAGCTGTGGTCATAGCCGTTATTTTGCACTAAATCTTGAAACGGGAATTGTGCTGTTAGAACTTTTGTTTTTATTTGAAAAAAAGGTGTCATTCATTACATAACCTTAACAATAATTCTTAAATAAGGTATTGTTAGGAAAATAATCCCAGGAATTCTCCTATGAATATCCAAGACGCGACCACATTTAGGCTACTACACAAATATTTCTAGGTGACAGTTGGAAAACCTCTGTAGGTGCCTAACACTACTAAAAAATGATTTTTATGGCGTCACCCTATAATTTTCGCTAGCGGCCGTACACGAAAACCGTTAGCAAAAACGTAACAAGGGGTGGGGAGCTACGTACCACCAGCGAAAACCGATTTTCGCTGGCGACCACGCTAAGAGGTCCGCCATAAAAAACTCTATTTTTTGAGACGGACCTCTTAAGTGTTCGCAAGCGAAAATCGCATTTTCGTTGGCGGTAGATAAAAGAGGATCGATAAAGAAGATCGCTGAAAAAAACTTTTGAGGCAAACAAAATCCACCGCGCGACCCCACCGCGCACCAAACTCGCCCTCTCTCCGCCTCTCTCCCTTCTTCCTCAGTCTCTCCGCCTCTCTCGCTTCTCCCTCGCGTCTCTCCTTCTCCCTCCCTTCTCCGGCCTCCCTTCTCCACCGCCGCCGGCTGCCGTCGCCACCCAACTGCCACCGGCTGCCATCGCCAACCCACCATCGTCGGCTGCTATCGCCGCCACCGCTACCCAATACCGCCGCCGCATCGGCCAACGGGGAGAACCTCGGGAGAGGATCCAGCGTCGGCAGGCCCCAGGAGGGCGGATCCGGCGCCGGTGGGCCACTGGAGGGTGGATCCGGCACCGACGGGCCTCGAGAGTGCCGCCATGCCTTGGGAGCTGTGCAGGGGAGGGGCGGCGGGGAGCGGATCCGGCGCCTCCTCCTGCCTCCCCACCGGCAGCGGCGGCAAAGAGGAGGGATGGTGGCTGTAAGGCGGCTTGCGCAGGCGGCGGTGCTGCTCGTGAGGGCGGGGTGCTCGGGAGAGGCGGATCCAACACTAGTGGGCTTTGGGAGGGTAGATCTAGCGCTGGTGGGCCTCCATAGGATGGATCCGTCACTGCCAAGCCTCGGGAGTGGCGCGGGGAAAGGGGCGTCGACGGCATCGGCTCTCGGCATCTAGGAGTACTCAAGCTCCAAGAGTAATAAACACCACACAACTCTTGGATAAATCCTAGTGCTCAAGATCAAGAGAAACACACATTAGGCTCCCAAATACCAAATCCACAACCACAAAGATCCGAGTCACAAAGAATAAGGGGGATTTGAGAGAGAGGGAGAGAGCTCAAAGATCCAAAGCACTTAGCACAAAGCTCAAAGCCACAAGCCACAAAAATTGGAATGAAAGGGCTAACCCTAGAAAATGGTTGGTGGGGGGTTTATATAGATCCCCAAACATATGGTCATTGGAGGGGAATATTTCCATCCCACCTCGGATAGTCCGAGATGATATCGGATAGTCCGATGTTCTTGACCCCCAAGCGAGCCACAGACAGAGAACAAAGTTCTGAAGAATTTCTGATAGTCTAATCGATCGGATAGTCCGAAGTCCTATCGGATAGTCCGATATTTTTGAACCAAGAACTTCATCCTCTCACAGAGACTCAAGTTCCATTGAACTTCGGAGTTTCTGGAACATCGGATAGTTTGATGTTGCTCAAGTAAAAAGGCAAGAACTTTTTACTCCGAACTCCGATTTAGATGATCTTTGACTCTAAGGAAAGCTAGTTTTGTGGGCTATCAAACCGAACATAAAACATGATCCAAAACTTTCAAGAGATGATGAAAAACTTGCAAAGAAATCCGGTGTGAGTATTGTGACATGTGAAACAACCCGGAGTTGAAATTTGGCTTAGGTTTTTCAACTCATACAAAGATGAATTATTTTGAGCACTAGTATTCAACCAATTATATGTATGTGGTATCCCTCTTAATAGTACTACATCCTAAACTCAAATGTAAAAGGAAAAGTTATACCAATAGAAATAACTTCACACCATTTTCTTTCTTTACTTGGAGGGTTACCAACATCAAGGTCATTTGATCATCGGGACTATTCTTAAATCTCATCTTCTTGATCTTTCGCATTTCATTTTCTATTTCTCAAATGATTGATACGGATAATCCATGGCTTAAAATGACCTCGCACGATCCATCACGACAAAGTTGTCACTCGCCCTTCACCACCGGTATCGGTTCGTCAGTGCCAAGCCCCTTGCTTACCCTTCACCACCGTATGGTCCATCACAGCTGAGCGTCGCTTATGCTTCACCGTCTTACCATAAGTAGCCACTTCATACCCCACATCTTCAATATCTTCTCTTTAATTCTCATCCATCAATAAGTCCATCTTCTAGCTTCTTAATCCGACTAATCACTTGCTTATACACTCAATAAGCTCATTAGTCCCTTAATCATTTGTCATCAATTAACCAAAACCCACTAGGGGCATAGATGCTCTTTCAGTATTTGGATTGATGCTTGAATGATGTTCATGTCCATTTTCAATTTTTTTGGCAACTTCCTGAATGAGATGGTAGAAAGGGATTTTGGGGATTTATTTTTGCCTAAAAAATCATTTCCACTAGCGGTTGGCATAATCTAGCCGCTTGTAGAAGTCTATTTTCGCTAGCAATCCAGTTAACCTTGCCGCTAGCGGACGTCTTAGAGTGGCCGTTAGCAAAAATCAATTTTCGCTAGCAACCAATTGCCCGTTAGCACAAATGCATTATTTTCACTGGCCTTTGATCGCTGGCGGTACAGCTGGCCACCGGTGAAAACCTATTTTGGCCACCAGCAAAAACTGTTTTTGTAGTAGTGGGATTTCCTAATCGGCACCAAGAAGGCAACACTGATTACCCGGGCCAAAGGTGCCAGTTCCAAAACCAGTACCTTTGAGGTGCACACGAGCAGGGTTGACATTACCGCGCGGTTACCACGGTTACCGCGCTTACCGCAGGGGTACGGTAAAAGGAAAACTGCAGAAACCATCTTAAATTCAAATAAATTTAAAAAATAATTTGAAATTTTGATAAATTTTATACGGTTTCGTACGGTTTATCGCGGTTACCGTGCTTACCGCCGGGGCACGGTAACCACGGCCCCGGCGGTAATGTAAACCCTGCACACAAGCCAAAAAAATCAGCTCAATGCATCGAGTCATCATGCCGATCCCAAATAGTACGTAAATCCCAAAATTACCTCAAATCCATGAACACATGAGCTATAATCAATAATCCCCAGAAAAACATGTCACAAATCAACAAATCAGAAAACAACAAATCACAAATCCCCGCCACCACACACCGTCAACACCGCTGCTGCGACCGCGCCACCACCGGATCCCTGCCTCCCTCCCGCCGCCACATGCCGCTGGCACTGCCGAGCCACCGCCGGATCCCCATCTCCTTCCCTCCCACCGCACCGCCGCACGTCGCCTCCCACCGCCGCTGTTGTTGAGCCGCCCCTTTGGGCCACCACCGGATCCCCGCCTCATCCCGCCGCTGCCAGCCAGCCTACCATTGTCGAGCCACCCCTCCGGGCCACCGCCCGATCGCCACTTCCCCTCCCGCTGGATCTAGCGGAGGGGAGGGCGTAGCCGCCGCCTCCCCTCCCGCTGGATCTGGCGGAGGGGAGGACGTCGCCGAGCCACCTCCGGGCCACCGCCAGATCCCCGCCTCCCTCCCATAGCCGCACGCCACCTCCGCACGCCGCACGCCGCTGAGCCGCCTCCTTGCCGCCATCGGACCACCGTAGTGCCGGATCGAGAAAGGGAGAGAGAGGTGGGAGGAGGAGGAGGAGAAGAGGTAAGGGAGAGAGAGAGAGACTCAGCTAATGAATATAAAAATGGCTAAGGGAGATAAGGGAGAGGGAGAGGGAGAGGGAGATGAAGATAAAAATGGTGTCGCATCGGCTCGGCTCGATTTTAGGTGAAAACCGACAACTTAATACATTATAGGTGTCGGTTTTATATTAACCGACACCTATAATAGATAAAAGGTGCCAGGTTTTTTAAAAAAGTCAGCATCTATAGAAGAAGTGCCGGTTTTTCTTTACAATCGACAACTTTAGTTGCTTTAAGGTGTCCGTTTTTTTGTGTTTTCAGCCTGCGGAGGTGGGAAAGATCTATAGGTGCTGGTTTTAACACTTTCGGTACCTATAGTATGACTTGTATGTGTCTTTTTGTAGTAGTGAGACTACAAAGGGTAGGGCTTCCAAGCTAATCCATGAAGGACATCTACATGCTAAGATGTCTAGACCAGGCACCAGATCTAAGGGGTCAGGAATATTTGAGGAGGTAGCCGTGGCGGGAGAGGGTGTTGCTAAGGGCAAAGATAGTTACTTGGAGCACTGTACTGCCATGGGATCACGGAAGTGTCAGATTTGATCATACTGGCATGTCACACTAAAGTTGTACACCCTCTTCCCAAGAAAAATAATTTAGAAGGGATGTGAGTGCAACACAACCTAGTATTTAATAGATCTGGATAGATGGTTGTTCAGATTCATTGTATTAGGTTATATCATATTCCCTTTTAGGTTTTTTTGGATGGACGGAATAAACCATGATCCCAAGGGGCTATGTTACATCCGTAAGATGCTAGTAGACCATGCTTCTCAGTTAAGGCAAGGAAGACATGAAAGCACATGATCAGTTAAGGTATAGGTTAGGATAAATATCTGAGTATAAAATAATAATATTACTTTATACCCATAATCTTGCTGTATATATAGATACTATGTAACCCTTTCAAAAAGGCCCGCAACTTAATTTCAACAAAACCAACTCGCTTGTGCCTCACTGTATGTTCTTTTCGTAAGTTTCCACAATCAAGTTGTATAAATATAATGTAGCCCCCTCGTAAAAGGGTCCGAAACTCAATTCAATCAATAGAATCCACTCGCTTGTGCCTCACCGTATGCTTTCTTCCTAAGTTTGTATCTGTATATATATCTACAATCTACCAGTATAAACATTATGTACTACCCCGAAAAGGGTCGGAACTTAATTGAGCGGCGGATTCACCGCCCGGCTAGGGCGGGCAGTTGCCCAGGCTTTGCCGAGCGTGACCCTGAGAGATTGACTGATTTCTTTGCACCCGTTTTGCTGTTTTCCCGGCAAATTAGGACTGCACCGTTTTGGGTAGCAGGTAAATGCTTAAAGCACCTCATCGCAAGAAGCAGCAAGATGGGTAATTCTTACCGTTGCATGCATGCGCGGTGGAGTCTGTCTGGGCACGCACTTGATGGAAAAAAATGAGTTATGGTGGTGTAACCTACTTAAAACTAGGCATATCAATCATCCGTTTCATAATATTAGGCTTCATAAAATACGTGGGTAGTGGTTTTAATTAGGTTTGCCCAAGCTTTATAAAATTGCTGACTCCGTCACGGATTCCATCAATAGAATCGACTAACTTGTGCCTCAATATAATGCATGCTCTCTTTCTAAGTTTGCTCGCCTTTCTCGTTACGTGCAAGTTTTGCATCAACACGTAGAACGACGATAAGCTAACTAGCTTGCCTCGACAGCTTGCATAGAATTTGAATTAGTTTTGTCCTATTGATCAAGTCACCATAAATCACCAATATAAATCACCAATTTCGACTAAGGCGTGAACGGAATCGAATCTCGACAATATGTTCCAAGTTCCTAGACAAGCTGGAGAATCTCCACTTTGTGTTCATATGGACGCTCCACTTTGTGTTCATATGGACTCTTGCTCAAAACACGTAAGACAAATCGAACCAGAAAGAAATTTGTTCGTTTTGTGTGGACGGCATCACGGAAGTTAGGAATATATAATTCGATCAGGAAGTTGCATCTAGGGTGAATAAGGATATATTCTTATTCTGTTCGATGCTCGTGTGCGCCTCTCCTCTCCCTCCTCACGACGACGACGGGCACTGGCGGTGGTGGCGGGCGTGGGCAACGGCTCGTGGTGGCCCCTCCATGCTCCCCCGCGCGCGGCAGCTCCCTCCGGCGGTGGAGGGCGTGGGCTCCGGCGGCGCCCCCCCTCCCCGGATCCGATAGCGGGGAGGGTGGATAGGGCTGGCTCTACAATTTTGAAGGTTTTAGGGTAAACTTTGCAACATGATCCTTAACGCGCTCTCCCATGTAGATATATCACATATTATATATTCACAATTTTCATTTTCAAAGTGTGTTTTCAAATCTAATCATAGTGAGAAATGAACATCAATAATATCTCATATATATGCTGTTGGAAATAGAAAAAATCAGCACTTGAAATTGATCTTGTTTTTTCGCCTCTTTAATTAGCACCATAAAAATGCTTCTTTAGTAAATTTACAAGTTTTCAACACCTAAAATTATAAAGGAAATATATATTATCAACAAGAATCTATCTATACCTGCAATTTTGATTGTTGAATCTCGAATCTTTATTAATTCACTAATAAGTATTATGTAGATACTAGTAGATAATCAGAAGTAGTAGATAGTACAGAATTAACTAATCTTAAATACCACGTTGGCTCACACAACACTCATACATATTTAGGCATGGCCCCTAGCCAAGACGGGCCCTAGAACGTCGCTCTCTTTGCCCTGCCCCAAAGCCGGGTCTAAGGGTGGAGGAGGTGCGCGCCAGCGGCGGTGGCCCTCCCCCGCATGGATCCGGCGGTAGGGAGGATGGAGGATGCGTGCACCGGCGGCGGCGGCTCTCCTCCGCATGGATCCAATGGTAGGGGAGGACGGTGGCGGCTGCGGCAACGGCCGAGTAGATCTGGGTTTATGGGATTTTTGGAAATATTTTTTGCAGTTTTTTATTTTCACAGACAACCGTCCTAATCGTCTGCGCGTGAAATTCTGATTTTCACGTGCGGGTGCACCACCCGCACGAAAAAACGGATTTTCGCATACCTTTTGTTGCAGACGGACCTCCGATCCGCACGCGAAAATACTGATTGGCCGCAAGGAAAAAATGGTTTTGTACTAATGTAACTACAGTTTTATTCCGAGTAATTTTCTTCTTTCCCCCTCTCAGACGCACAAGAAAACTGAGTAATTATAGTGAGAAGAAGAAAATGAGTCATCTCATAAACACCCGCTAAAGCAAAGTTAAAAACATAAGAACTTGTCAAAGAAAAAAGGTACTACGACCAGCGACCTGTACAAACATATATTCATGGTCAAATACTAGTAAGGCCTTTGGTCCACCATTCTTTGAATAGTTTTGATTTCAGCTAACTTCAGTATTATGGTCAAGTATTACAAAGCTACCAAGATTTTAACACATGACAAATAAGCTAGGTATTATGATCCTAAAGTTTTTACAAACTACACCGTATAATCAAATATTTTTTATCCACCATGCTTATGAGTTATGAAATTAATCCCAAACATCTACAATATGAGAGTTGTAATCATATAACTTAAGTGTTTTTTAATTTTTTTCAATATTAGTTAAATTGATTAATGGTGTGGTTTTGTGTAACCCAGTGCCAAACATGTGTGGATTTATACAACGCAAACTATGATACTCTCTCCATCCGAAATTATACAGCGCCTCATTTTAGTAAAATCAAACTCGCTAACTTTTAACTAATGATATATCTATATTAAGTACCCCCTCTATTCCAAAATATAAGGCTTAACCACCCTTAATCCAAACATCAAGAAATAATTATTATTACCTCATAGTTTGGATCACCTTAATAAATATAATGCATGCACTCAATAGAATTAAAGACTTGAGGACGGATGATTTAAATAATAATAATTTAGTGGGAAAGTAGTGCTAATTAATAGCATGCATTCATGCATACCTTGTATTATGAAACATTTGTGCCTAATATTATAGAACGAATGGTGTATTATTTATGTTACATTACTGTATTCATACATAGTTTGAAATATTTTCATGTAATGGCGATTTCATATTCATTGGAAATATAACATGGAATAAATTAATGATCAACATATATTATTAAAAACCGTGTAAAAAAATATAGACCTTTGGACACAGAGAGTACATCAGCTTTTTTTTTAAGACTAATCATTTCTTTTATATCGGATCCACTTGTCTAGGTAGCTATCTTATGGCTCGCAAACTATATAGATAATAAGAGGTTCAAACCCAATAAATTTGAAACCATATTATGCACACCCAGCTTGTTATATATAGGAATAAAACTCTCGCCGATCAGCCGGAGAAACAACACAAGCGACACCAATTTTGTTACAAACTGGCACAGCCTGAGTAATTAGATGGAGCACCTGGCACAGTCCACCTTTATCGTATAAGAAAATGGGCTGCAGTTGGGCTTGTCCTGATGCTTTGGCGTGGTGTGGCCCTGTTGTTCACCAGGAAATAGTAAGGCCTAAGCACCCGGACTTCATGCAGGCATGCAGCAACCACTACGAAAAACAAGATCATCTGCCGCAAAACGCACTCATACTCGCATGGTTTTCTCATGTGTTAGCATCCATATCCTCTTCGAAGTGTGCGTGTCTGACTCGACGAATAATAGGCCTCAACTATTTCCAATAGCAAACTTCACGTCCGGTAACTCTGCAAACCTAGCAAGCATCCAATTCTGTAAAAGCTCCCACGTTGCATCGTGCCATCACTTGCTTGGACAAGCAACAATAATACAGGTCGCCTTTATTCCTGCACATCTAGGATTTGTACTCTGCACACTTGAGAGATCCTTGCATATCTAGTACGAAGGCCTATAAATACCTTGTTGCCATCCGTTTCCAGTTCATCATCATCAACACAGCTGCTTAAGAGCTTCTGAGCCTTACCCCCAGGGTCAGGACAGAACAGAGCAGAGCAGCATCAGAAGAATGGCTTCCCTGAAGGCCGTGAAACCTGCGGGACTTGCCAAGGAACCTGCTGCCAAGCTCAGTGAGACGGCGACGAAGCCGGCGTCCGCCAAGGGAGGCGTCAAGAAGGCTGAGCAGAAGCCCCGGGAGCCCAAGAAGAAGGTATAGTACTGCAGCTGATCAACTTGATGTTGGTAATCTTGCTGTTGTTTTCTTGGAAGCCTCTCTTCGTGATGATTAAGTCATTTGGCTATTTTCATGTGAAATCAGGTGAAGAGCAGCAAGCCGGCGGCAGCCAAAAACTGATAGTGGCAACAGGAGATATGGAGATAGTACGAGGGTCTCCCATCTTATGCTATGCTATGGGATTATGAATTCCGTCTGGCCCTTCCTCTCGTCACCCCGTGAACCGTGATGTCTTGATCATGTAGCAGCAACCTTAGTCAAGCTTGTCTTGACGGTGTGTGCAGCCCATGTGATGAATATTACAAATAAGATGGTACAGTTGTGACATTCGCTTCATCTTTTTTTCGCTTGATGTTAACTCTGTTTGGATTCCATCATTGAGAGTTCCGTCGTCTCCATAGTCTCGCCTGAAAAAACTCGAGAGAACAAACCCATCTTGTCAGAAAGAGTAACTTTGAGCAAACACGTATGGGGAAAAAACAATAAAGATCAAGCAAAGCCAACTGGCCAAGCTAACAGCAAAACAACTGAAAATTCACTACAAAAAGAATTACGAACAAAATCGGGTCATCCATCACAAACGATCAAACAAAGATTGGCAGCATATATGTGCCTACGCAAGCCTAAACGAAATACAAAAGAGAATGCACTTTGTGTAACTTCGTACAGAACTTGAAGGACTGGGCAGTTGCTACAATATACCGATTGCTGTAACACTGCAAAGGTGTCTTGCTATATCAATCTAAGTATAGCATGAGCTTTTAGATTAGCTAGATAGTAATATCCTAACCTTCTGCTTTACTAAAATTACCCATGATTACAAGGTTTTACAGTAGAATATAACACATGATTACAAGCCTTGAGTGATATGATATACAGCACTATGTACAAGAAGGAAAAAAAAGATGTGGTTTCCAATCAAGTAGCTTCCATTGTATTGGATACCATCTACAAGTTCCGCATGGAGTTCTAAAGTGCCAAATGCCCATGAAAGGAGGTTTAGCTTGCCTGATCCCATCCACAATGGCTTCGCCAATAATCCTTTCCCCATTAAGGCAGAAAATGCACATATGTACTTTACATTAGACATTTAATGTACAAATTCCTCTGCAAAAATCTGCATCCAAACATTTCCAAATAAGTATAAATTTCATTAGTATGCATATAAATCCAATAGTTGGCATAAATACCTCAATGAATGAATGGACAAACTAGTAGTGAGCATAGAAATTGCAAACTGTTAATTCTTTTTAGACTGTGTGCTTCAGACTTTGGACTAGCAAATAGCTTAATAAAAAAATTGAGAAGAATTGACGTTAAATATAATATTCACAAACAAATGTAGAATCAACCTCAAATCCCTCAACAACCAAATTCTAAAACTTCAATTGATGGTCTTTTAAATAACTTTACCATAATATCACCACTCAGAGAGGGAAAAAAAGCATAACGCGTCCCAGAGAAGAAGGCACAAGGACTTTTCTAAGCATATCGTGGAAAATGGTATTCCAGTTCTAATGGCCTGTTTGATTTGAGGAATGAGGGGACCGATTGACCACTTGATCCTACAACGGGTTGTTTGGTTTAAGGAATGAGATGATGATGATCCCCCAATAGTAAATATTAAGACCCTGTTTGGTACAGCTCCAGATCTTAGATCTTTTCTAGATTTAGAGTTTGTTAGTTAAATTATAATGGTTTGAAATTATCCAAATAAAATATGAAGAAAATGATTTATCCAAATGCCAATATAATCACAGATCCAGACCCATGGATTTTCTACCCAGCTCTAAAATTCATGGATCTGGAGTTGTGCCGAACATGACCTAAGTGGAATAAATGAGAGTAATTGCACCAAACTTGTAGGACGATCCCATGATGGATGACCCATCCTAGATGGTCTGATTCCTCAAACCAAACAGCCATAGTCCCACAGGGTCATAGTTTCAGATTTCAATTCTACATGCAGGTTCGGTTTCTATTTTAGTGTCGGTTGTATTGTCATTGAGAATAGTTCTGTCTTTTAAAACAAAATATCTTATCATAGTCCCTTAACAGAAGATCTACAACTTAGCAACAATAAAATACTGACATTTGAAACTTAAGCACAACTTATACCTTATGATTTTATTAGAATAATATAAAATCATAACTACACAAAAAATAATAGTGATTACCTACTAGAATGGACTAATTCGACGGGCCAGCTGTAACTGCCACTCAAACACCAGGCGCCTAGGAGCGGGTGCCAGAGCAATCTTTTCTTGTGTAAGTTCATCATCAACATGAATTATGGACAATACATCTTCAACCAATGGATCTCTTCCACCCCGAAGAGGATCCTATGAAAAGATGTAAAGAAATATGTTATAGTTAAAGGAAATTTAATTGAACATATAAGAAGTCATAATTAAATGATATTATAGTCCCACAACAAAATAAATTCTATATAGACTTTCAAACGACAGTGTTTCTCTGTGCATGATGAAAGAAGGTTTAAGACAAAACATAATAGCAACTTACTTTTATTATCTATCAAAAAAGAATGCGGCAATATAATAACTAGAATAAGTATATATTTTACAAAGATCTTAACATCCAACTCAAACCAGATTCCAAATGATTGGTCAATACCAGTTCCTCCTCAGTTGTGTGATAATCCAGGGCAGCAGGGATACACCAAAACTCGTAGTTCAAAATTGGTCAGAAATCGACTGGAAACTGGTAATTTCATCAAAATTTCCCTGATGCTTTTTAATAACATTATTTCATTGTAACTATTTTAAAATATCCTAATAGTGGTAATGTAAGGACAAAACTAAACACTACTTATCCTAATTCAGTTAGAACTTAGAAGTCAGAAATCAGTGAGATACGGCAAGACAGATCATGACCGTTGCCATAAAACATTGCACGTAACTTTAACTTTACACATCTAAGTGCTGCGATGTTATAGAGCTTGAGACAAGAAAAAATAAATTCATTATAGACATTCCACATATATTACCTGTAAAAATATATCTGTATGTGTTTTGCCTTCGTACAACAGTAACTTGGCTTCAGCACCAGCTTGTTGAAGGACGTCAGCAAAAGTTTGACTGCATACAAAGAAACAGAGTAACTGGTATCGTGAAATTGGAAAACATTATGCCAGTTCAACAAGGGTCAATCAACAAATGATCCATCCACTACATAGAACAATCTTACAGTACATGGCCACAAGAACTAATATAGCTGAAAGCATGTTTATAATAGAAAAACAAGTAGCACAACACAGGAATATTTGTTCTAACAGTTCAGCTCAGAATTATTTTACACTAGTGTTGAATATGAGAAGACAAATAAATGTTCTCAATAAACTTGGCATTCTAGACAATCAATCCCCTATTTACAAGTACTTTGATAAATCTACTGTCCGTTGGACTGCGGATTTAATGAAGAATGCAATATAAGAACTTATGCTCCAGTCCTATCTAGAAAAACTGCAAATGCTTTCCTTCAACTCTCTGCTCTGTATATCCACATTTAGGCTTGTAATAGCCAAGATGTAAAAAGACTTCATGTTCATGATATTCTACATTTAACATTCTAATAGACAACACTGGAAAAGGATGGAGAGTATTAAGGAAAGAATTGGGGCATTAGAGATGTTAGACATGCTACATCTTAGTTTATGCCTTTATCTATCCAGCTTCTTTTTTAAAAACTTAGATTGGCATTGCTTCCTAAATTCAAGTGAAACTGGACTTAAGAGTAAATAAAATTTCCTTTAGTAACAACTGCATGTCATGCCATAAAAAAATTGGAGGGTAGATAGGTATAGGTGAAGTGTACATTTGCTCGAGTTTTTCTTGCGTCATCTTAAATGGACTTCCGCAGAAGGCATATAAACAAACCTGGCAGATGATGGTATTGAATAATCTTCAGTTCCATGCATAAGAACAATAGGAGGCAGAAGAGCTATTGTCTGGGAACTTGACTGCTTGACAACAATTTCCGGAGAATAACGTGACAATGACTCCTCTCCTTCCATTATGCTGAAACAGTGATTCAAAAATTTTCCTAAACTGTTGTTTAAACAAAACAGACCACTTCCCAAGCATAGACATATTACTACCTGAGAAATATTGAACGATTAAGACCACGTTCATGGAAATGGTCAACCAAACTGTGCATGTTGTATCTGTCAAAATAAACATTGTTGTTAGTACTTCCAAATTCCAATGCTTAGTCTTCTATCAAAATAATCCAAAATAAAAAAAAAGGAAAACAATTGAATATTGGAGGCCGATGCTTAGTTGTAATATGGTGATAACAATCATCATAATTCATCTTCAGAGGATAACTTTTGAAGTGTCTATCAAGCTCCACAACACATTGAGAAACAATTTTTTTTGTTTGATTAGGAGAAACAATTTATTCCATGTATATATTTATATGTAATTTCACTGAATTAATGGTCGACTAAAATCAGGGTAAAAGGAGGTTGATATAATAAATCATAAATATGCATAATGAATCATTGATAGTTTTATTTACAGATCCTGGATGTCAAATTGAAACTGAGTTAAGCAGTTTGGTCGGACCAATTTCATACTAGCAGACATGGAAGCACCGGCAAATGAAGAGAATGGGACAAAGCATAACTTGGGGGAGAATTCATAAGGTTTCTATTTTACATGTTAGTAAAAAATACGACTCACGCGGATGATGTGAATTGATGAAGACTATAAATTTCATTTTCCTATTTGAGATAAGTTCCCATTTGGATGCACTCCCATTGGTTCATGTGCCAAAATAAAATAAATGCAATTACTTGTTTGAAGATTGGAAGAAAATAACGTGCTTCCAGTGTTTGATCAAATATGCCGAGGACAATATCATCCAGAGTAAACGGCCAATATTCCCAGAAAAACAGAATATCTGACATCCAAGTGTGCATTTTAAGGATAGCTAAACTAAATAAGAAGTTGGCAGACTTTTTGTTGCTTGTGCCAGGCTGCCAACTCAGTGCATATACCGGTGTTGCAGTGATAGAAATATTCATGCAAAAAAATAGCTAATAAAAACGAACTGCAAGCTCACCCTCCAGATAAACCAAAATATGCTTTGATTTGTGTAACACTCCAAGAAATGGACTGCCCACTAGATTCCTTCACTGCCTGCTCGATGAGGGCACATGCAGCAATATGTGCTCCTGCTGACTGACCCATCAAGTAGATCCTACAGGTTTATCATAAATCCAATAAGTATATGTCATGAAGGAGCTTCGAATTTGTTGTTTTTATATAGCAAAAGGTTATTCTTGAGGAAGTTACTTATGAAGGACTAATGAATTGAAGGAGCAAGGACAGATAATAAACAGAATTATATCAATATATGGCTTCACAATATCTACACGAATATGTATTCCTGAAAAAATGAAAAGATCTACATGAACATGTAATGTTTGCTACTTTACCTAGCATGAGGAGTTCACATAAGGGTAAGCAACCAATGATAAATTAACTTTCTTTTTCTAGTAATAATTCTAGGCATTTCGAGGAGGCTATCAACAGACATTGCTATGTACACGCCAAAAATTTCACATGCAAACTTGACTTGAAAATTTTAATAACAGTTCTGTAAGAACCTTTCATAATAACCTTAACAGAAACTGAAATAGTTGTTATCTTACCGATTAGGATCACCTCCATAGCTAGCAATGTTGTTGCACACATAAGAAATACCCTGGGAAGCATCGCTAACCATGTCACCTATTGTTCCTTGAGGGAAATTTCTGATATAAATGTATAGTGTCGTGTTAAACAAATAAATATTGCCAACAGTACAATTCCTCATTAGTAATAAAATGATATATAGTATTTGATTCAGTGGAGTCATCAGCACCTGTAATCAATGCAAGCAACTATGATTCCTCTCTCAGCCAACCGCCTCCCAAGAAGGGCACCCCATGCCTTGTAACTAAAATATTATTTGCAAGGTCATCAACAAAGAAAAGCCAATGAATACCGTGGTGCCTTGTTGCAAACTTAGCACTTACCCAATAATCCAAGCCCCACCAGTTACGAAGGCCACCACTGGGCAGGGTCTGTTGATATCTTTGGGTATGTAAAAATCTAACCTGTTCAATGGAATATTTATCAATTTCAATAACATACAGGAAACGATGTTCTTATTTTATTTTCTTGATGTTACCTGTTTCTTGGTTGTTCTCCATAGACTATACTCCTACGAACCTGACTTGAGAAAAAATAGTAGTATCCAACTGTGAACCAAGAAAAGATTGTTTTAGAATGTTGTAGGGTAACTATGAAGAGAAATCAGACATGCCATATTCTTTTCTGAAACTGTGTTAGGGTCAGGTTTGAAATTTCTGAAAAAAATTTATTTGCCGGTTGGTCCTGGTAGGAAGTGCCTCTAGTAAAAATTGGTCAAACTATGTCAAAAGTTCCTTTTTCCCTTTCCCGTTCCTCCCATATTCATCTCTTCCTTCCCCTCATGCCAGACAATAATGCCCCTAACCACGCTCAAACCAAGCGGAATTTTTGTTCGGAATTTCAAACAAAGTTCTGAAATTTTGAAACTATGTCCATCCGTCTCACACACCCCCTTCCTCCCGCAGACATCACCACCATAGTGGTTTTTTCTTTTCTTCTTTTTTTTTGCATAAAACCCTAAGGCATCATACTCTTCATGCACAAAACAACTGACTTGCACAATTTAGTCAATAGAACTGTTATCTTCAGCATACCTTGTAAAAAACCTGGCATAAGTAAAATTGCATAGATTGTCAGGGCAAGTAATTGTGACATCCACCGGTAACCTAACCTGCATAACAATTAAGATCGTAAGGAATATGTAAAAAAAACCAACACAATTATATTCATCGAAATATTTTTTTGGTGAAAAGGATGGATATTGTCACTGATGTAATGTTAGCTAGCTGGACAGAATCTTTTTCTACAGTGAATGCAAAGTTGGAATTAAATACTGGCACTTCAAAATGCAAGGTCCAAGCCTGAATATAGCGCTCAAAGATTTCAATATTAAAGCTTCTACTAATATATACTTGTGAACTTAGCTCTGTACTGTTACAACTTACAAGTATCTTAAAAACATATTTATGCTTTGATACAAGTGCTTATAGGAACATCTATAGCTGTATATGTAAGTCTTGTAAACAATATTAACTGCAGCAACTGTTCAGTTCTAAACAAGATGTAGAACAGAGTTTCTGAGGCAACAAGAAAGCATCACATCAAAAAAAATCATAACTCATGAGCCAGGTAAAAATAGAAGCAACTGTGCATCATGCTGCCACACTGTTCCATGGTGCTACTACTTTATATATTACAAATAGTGGTCAGTTAACTGATCAGTACTCTCTTTGTACCAAAATAAACCAACCTTGTACGAGATGTGACGCATCCTAGTATGATGAATCTAAACACTCTTATGTTATTCACTATACCAGGATGCGTTACATTATATACGAGATTAGTTTATTTTGGGACAAATGAATAAATCCAAAGCAAGAGCACGATTTGCACGAAGACATAGTGGACCATGTGACTAACTGACAGCGGTGCAGTACACTAGTAATACAGAATGACTGAATCTGCATGTACACCAATAGTCCAATACACTAATTTAATTTAAAACGGACAAAGTATGTGTTAGCAACAGCATAGTCTGCACGCCAGGGAAACCTCTAAACGTTAAAACACTCGTGTGGACCCCGTAGCTTAATTCCCAGTACGTCTCAACTCTCACCTGTCCTCGAAGTTCCACACGCAATTGCATCAGCAACCTAGTCAAAACACTCCCTAGTGGATTATCGACTTATCGTTCGCTTCTCCATGAAAGCTGCGTTCGAATCCACCAATTACACGGAAGGAACTCGAAGAAAACAGAAGTTTCGCCATCGGAAACAGCATGGAGACAAATCGCCAGCTCACGTATCGCATCACGGTGTCCCGCCCATGGCTCGTGAGCTAGTCCATGATCGATTCGGGCAACGCAACGCAAAGGCTAACAAGGAGAGAGAAAAAAACTAAACAGCGAAAAATTTACCCGAGGTACTGGAGGAGGGTGAAGGTGAGGCGCGTGACGAGGTACGTCTCGGAGGCGGCGTGCCCGACATCGTCGCGGAAAGAGGACTGCCGCCTCGGGCCACTGCCGCCGCCGCAGCAGCCGCATCCGGCGGGTCGCGGGGAAGCGGACTGCACCGGCGACGAGCGGCGGCGGCGGCCGGCGGAGTCGCTCCGCGCGAGGAGCGCGCCGATCTCGTCGGCACTGGAGGCAGACCGCATTGCGGGCGGCGCGCAGGGCGGTGTGGTGGATATTCGAATCGGTTCGGGTTGGTGGGTCGCAACTCGCAACGGCGCGGGGATGTGGTGGTGTGGTGGACGCCGTCGGAGGGGGAGAGTTGGGTGGTGGTGGGGCCTAAATAGGCGGAGTCGAGTAGTGCGTGGCAACGAGGGACGCGTGGGCGGGGGCGGGCATAACATGGCGAAATCTTCCGTTTCCTCCTCGCCTCGGCATTCTTCCGGCGTATCGCAGCTTGCCTCTTTCGGCGCTTGCGTCCGTCGAAAGGAGCGAGGATTTTGTCGGGCCGTTCCAAGTAAAATTTTATACTACTGCAGTACAGATTGTGATGTAAAGCGTTTCCTCCTGAAAAATAAATAAATAAAAAAGAACTGATACAGACATATGGCAGGCAAGGGAGCAGGAGGATTCACCCGTGTTTCACCAGCCCTAAAAATTATATATACTCGAACCAGATTCTCCTTTCATTTTTGACAAAAAAAAACAAGTGATGGACCAAGCTCGACCGTAAGTGCACGCAATGGCCTCGGCGTTCAACCAGCGCCACAGCACAATTGAGAAATTCAGAACATGTCTAAGAAAGAAAAAAGGAATTTCATGGACGAAACTCAAAAGAGTGTAACAGGATGTCTGGGTGTACCTAATCGTCTCGGTGACGGGGTGATGTACTGACGTATGGGCATAAATGGGTTGGTGATTGTGGCGGGGACGCACACCAGCCGCAGACGTGCCGCCAAAGCTGCGTGCGGTGCGAGAGAATCTTGCAGGTTCTAGAGCCGGCAGCCTGCGCTGTGCCGCGTAGCTGTCTCTCGGGCTCTAGCTGCTGGTGGCCAGCCTCAACCTGAATCCGCATGCGGCCGCGACGCCGTGAGCGGTGTCGCCGTCCTCGCCCGTTCCTGCCCCGTGCCGCAGCGCCACGCGGCAGACGAAGGGAATAACCCACCGAGGCGTTTGCGGCCGTCGGGCCATGGGAAAAACGTTTCGAGCGGCGACGCGCTGAGCTCGCCGAGCCGGCCTGGCCTGAACAGCCCGTGCCAGGTTGGATGGGCTGGCCTCGTACCCTCACCACCAGGCCGAGCTAGGCTGGACTGGGGCAAAGTTGTTACGCTGTTCTTTTTCGTTTTTTTATATACTTCAGCTGTTCCGCTCTGGATCGTAATGTGCCGAAGGCATATGCTAAGATCACATAACGTGCATATTAGCTGTTGTCAATCTTTCTCTCACCCGAACTGAGTCGTGTGTACTATCCAGTATGCTACTTCCTTCATTTCATATTATAAATCATTTAAATTTTTTTCTAGTTAAACTTCTTTAAATTTGATCAGATTTATAGAAAAATATAGTAATATTTTCAATACAAAACAAATATATTAACAAATATATTTATTGTTAGGTGTAATAAAAATAATTTAATAATTTAGATGTAACTAACTTTATCAAACTTAAGAAAATTTTATTAGGAAAAAAATCAAACGAGAAACGGAGCTAGTAGTATTTTTTTACATAAACAATTTCACATTGGACACGGTGGATTCAAAACGTGGTCTGGCAAAGCAAAAATTACAGAAAGTGTACCATCACAGTTTCGCGAGTTGCGGTATTCCCCTATCGCCGTCCTCGTCCTCGGCCGCGGACTCCACGCCGTCCCTGTGCGTGCGAGATCTCCATCCCAATTTCATCGCCGAACACCCCCCGCCTCGCCGTCGTCGCAACCACGGCGCCTCCTCCTCCTCGACGAGCCGCCCGCGGGTGCCTACGCCCGGTGCCCGCGTGAAGCTTCTGGCTAACGTACCCGCCGCCATCCTCCTCGGTCCCGGCCTTCCTGTCTCTGAGAAGCCTCGCGACCATGTCGATGGCGGCGCCGGCGTCGTCGGTCATCAGCAGCCTCTCCGCGACCTCGGCCGGTGCCACCTCCACCTCCCGCAGCAGCGCCTCGATCTCCGGGAAGAGCGGGTGGTCGTCGTCGTCGCCGGCGACGCCGATGCCGTGGTAGGTGGCGGCGAGCTCCCTGAACGCGGCGAAGCCGAGGTAGCCCATGTGCACGTGCATGTCCATCCGGCCTGGGCGGAGCAGCGCCTGGTCGAGCCGGTCCACGTGCGTCGTCGTGAAGATGAGGATCCGCTCGTGGCCGCTGCTGGACCAGAGACCGTCCACCATGTTGAGCAGCCCGGACAGAGTCACCTGCGACGTCCCGCGGTACATGGCAACACAAAAAACGCACAGCTTTGTAAGCGACACGGTAGCATCTGATCAGTTTTGCTACCTACGTTTGAGATTGAATTGATGGTTGGACTTCTCTTTTTGGATGTTTCTTAATCTGATCTTCCTGAGACTGTGAAAGGATTGAGCTTATCACCAAATTTGTTTGTTTTCAAGACGTGACTGATGCGTGTGTATGTTCACTTTTAGTGCGGGGTCATGGCCAATGGTGTATGTACGATTGTATCCTTGTTGTACGTCACACATGGCAAGTTGACAACGGACGCGAGACAAACCAAATAAAAGTTATGTGCTCTCCTAAAGTTGTGAAGCAGTAAAGCAACTAGTAGTAAGATATATGAGCATGAGTATAAAATTTATGTGCTTTTTAGAAAGGAAGATTTGTAATCAACAAGTGTATGTGCATGTGCACGCGCTAGAATTTAGAAAAGCTTCAGCTATTGCATCTTTAATCTAAGTTTTAACCATGATTGTTTTCCCGAACAAAGAGCACCATCGGTTGGTCTATTAAGTCAAAGCAAAAGCTAAAATTTGAATTTTCAAATTTGATTTTGAAGTTGATTTTAAGATATTTTCAACGTAATTTCTTTTTAGCGTTGGCTTTTAAATCGTTACGAATAAATATATAAAAGTTTTACCTATAAATTATTTTTTATTTCCTAATAAATCGTTTTAACTTATTAGGAAATAAGCCAACTGATGAGACCCGGAGATTTCACCCTGCTACCCTGTCCTGATTTAGAATCAGGAATTTACGCTTTGAATCTCACAAGAACAAGGAGACCTAAAACTGCTTATACCTTCGTTTGGCTAGTTTAAACCTTTGTTTCGCTTACCATGCACAATTTACAGAGCTAATGAGGTGTATTAATTAGTACTAAGCACTAGTAATACTTAGTTTCCAAAAAAAAAACTAAGCACTACTAATACTGACCTTACGATTCATGGAAGGCGTATTGCTTCCGTCAGGGCCTCCATGCGCTTCCCTCCGCGGCGCCGCGACGACGGCGCAGTCGACATCCTCGATCAACAATATGGACCTGTTCTTCATCCTGATCAGCAGCTTCCGCAGCTCGGTGTTGGAGCGGACGCCGCCGAGCTCGAGGTCGTAGACGTCGAAGCGGAGGTGGTTGGAGATCGCGGCGACCAGGCTGGACTTGCCGGTGCCGGGCGGCCCGTGGATGAGGTATCCCCTCTTCCACGCCCTCCCCGTCCGCTCGTAGTACTCCTTCCTGCCCAGGAACCTGTCCAGGTCGTCCACCACCGCCTCCCGCAACGCGGCGTCCATGGCCAGCGTCGCGAACGTCGAGGCGTTGCGGAGCCTCACGGGCCGCCACTTGCCCCACTCGTTGCTGTACAGCTTCGCCTGCCTCTGCCCCTGGGACATGGCCGCGACGCGGGCCATGACGGCCGGCAGGTACGCGCCGAGCACCATGTCCTTGTGCCGCCCGTCGAAGCTCAGCTTGAACACCTCCCGCGCGTCGTCCCCGCCCCGGCGCCTGCCGCCGCCATGGCTGCTCAGGCGCCACGTCAGCTCCGCCCCGTCGAACACGTCCACGACCACCGTGCCGGGCCGCATGGCGAGCGTGATCTGCTCCGCCCCGGCGCCGCGCGGCAGGCTGGCCTTCATCAGCGGCACGGGCGACGCGGCGAGGAGGGTGGAGACGTACGCCTTGGCCGCGAGGAAGACGCGGTTGTAGAAGGCGCCGTCGAACTCCTCGATGACCACGGAGTGGCGCCGGGCCGAGGGTGGCGGCAGGAGGAGCAGCGCTCCCAGGGCCGTGTCCGGGAGGACGTCGGCGACGAACCGGCGCAGCAGCATGGCGGCGCCCACGACGGAGGAGGCGGCCGTGATGGCGTTCTTGTACCGTTCCAGAGCTTCGCTGTTCGGAGACGCCATGGCGGTCCTCGCTGCAACTGCAGGTCTGCAGCTGTAGTAGGGTAATTGCAGCGTGGAGGCTTTGATTAAGGTTCTCGATTTAATTGAGTGGTTTCCATAGCAGAGATTAGCATTTAGCCGGTGAGGAGAGCTTTTGGAGAATTGGAGTGGTTGCGGAGAGGGAATACCTTATTATAAACATGTAAAGGTCGGTTTAATTGGTTGGTGTTTGATCACTCCGTCATGTAATTAACCACCGTATGCCATTGTTTGCTGTGTAGGTTGCGATCAATGTTTGCTTAGGAAGGAGATTAGTGGGTGCTGACTAGCTAACAGTTTGGTCCACCGTATAAAGCACTTCAGTCAATCAACAGGTGCCCTGTGAGTTTGTGAGGAAAACACACGGAAATTTCGAACGTACATTACAAAAGCTACTCCCTCAGCCCATCCCAAATTATATAGGATGTCCTATTTTTTCAAAAAAATAAACTCGATAACTTTTAATTAAGAATTATACTAACCATATATATAATAAGTATTACACATGTTATATCACTAGATTCGTATAGATTCGTATTTTGAAGTAGTTTCATGTGATGCTAATTTCATATTTCATTGAAAACTTTACATATAATGAATTAATAGTCAAAGTATACCAATAAAAATCGCGTAAAAATATATAAACGTTATAATTTATAATTTGGAATAGAGAAGCACAATTTAATTGGTCGTGCGACTAGGGTCTTTCTTTAATGTTTGGTAATCACTCTGAGATAGCCTTTTGTCCACACGGTACATTCAGCCTTATCTTTTTCTTGTGCTTACGCTTAGAGCCAAAATTTGAATTTTCAATCTTATATTTAGAGTTAATTTTGACTTTCTTTCATCGTAGTTTATTTTTAGTCTTTGATTTTAAATCGCTAAGAACACGTATATAAAAGTTTTATTTACAAATTATTTTCCATTTACAAATATGCCATTTCGCTTATTCCATCAATAAGTGAAACGATGGCCTCCATTGATTTGTATGTGAAATTTGAAATAAATCTATCTTATACCCCTTTAGATTATTTGTGTTGGCAGTTTTCATCCTGTGACTAATACTCCATGTAACACTTTACACCCATATAAACTGTGCATGTCGGTCAAATCATATTACCCCCTCCTAAACTAGCAAAAGTTGATCTAGCTAGTGGCTTGACCACCACATCACTTTTCATTGCACATAGGTATTGCCAGTCAGTCCAATCAACAACAAAGACGCACCACAAATCCACCATTGGTCTCGCCTCGTTTCTCTGTTTTTGTCTCTACCTCTAGTGTCGGCAACGTTGAGCCATCCTCACCGGTAGCACCATCTTCTGACCAGTAGAGCCCACCCACTAGACCCTAACACATGGAGGCATATGGAGCAGAGGTGTATCGTACGGAGTGGGATGCATTTCAGCTCGAGGAGGGGAGTGGCCTAGCATAGCGGGTGACAGGCATGGTTGCAGTAGAATGAGAAGATCTCTATAGTGCACGTTGAAAATGACACAAAAGCTGACAGCAGGGGAAGGTTGATGTCCATCACAACATTTTGTTTAAGGAGCATTTTTTGTGAAATGTATAATCCAAGAATGATTTGGCGCTGTAAGTAAAACTACAGTGGCGTATTTATGACTTTTGTATGAAATTAATGGTATTAAAGCAATTGAATGAAAATAAGTGGTAGATGCACAAATATAGGGAACGCATTTTGCCCGGAAAATATATGGAAAACTGCAAGAAGAATCACTAGAGACATGGTGGTGGAACAAGTGAAGACTTGGACGCATCATCGCACTTTTCAAGGTTTAAATCCTAATACTTACCGTTATGCTCATACAAAACAATTACACAATTAATGGAATTTTGATGAAACCGGCCCACCAGAATTTAAATTTTAGACTTGACACGGTACTCGAATTTACGGCTATTTATTTTTTTAGTGGTAGATGACGTACATGTTCACAGCAAGATATCTGTGATGATTTCATCGATCTCAAAATATACTGATCTAGTCTTTCGAATAGGTGTAAGGTGTGAGTGTGCGCGTTATAAACTCCTATTGTCGAGATCTTAGGTCCCGGACAAGTTAGGAGATAGGTGGAAAAACGTGATTTCCACCTATCCTGAGAATGAGTTCGAATACAAAATGCACAATACTAGCAAGTGGTATTTTTCTATTGATTATATCCTTCGTTGCTACAAGATTTTATCCAGCTTATATAGTTTACATCACACATGCAAGATTACGTCTTTACCCTCATGGGTCTTTGTGAGTTTACTATAATACCCCTACCAGCTCATCAGCTTTAGGGGTATTTTGGTACATTTCGGAGGTCTAAATGGTCTTTTGGATACCAGCTGGTAGAAACGGTTAAAAGTGGTCCCCGTGGAATCTCCTTGTGGAATCTTCCTTACTCGAGTAGAGTTTTCCCTCGAGCTCGTTGGCCAAACGTCTTTTCTATCTCGAGTGTTCGAACACTTTCTCCGCCTGCCGACTCTTTGGACTTTACTTGCCACACGCGATGGTTAACCCCAACGGGATAAACCACTCAAGGAACGTTAGCTTAGTTGACCGGAACAAAACTCCATGTTTTATTTTCCTGCACAAGTAGTGTTTTCCTACTCGAGTAGTATTTTCCTACTCGAGTGGTATTTTCCTACTCGGGTGGTGTTTTCCTACTCGGGTAGTATTTTCCTAGTCGAGTTGTGTTTTCCTACTCGGGTAGTATTTTCCTACTCGGGTAATGTTTGGGTAGTGTTTTCCTACTCGAGTGGTGTTTTCCTACTCGGGTATTGTTTTCTTACTCGGGTAGTGTTTTCCTACTCGGGTGGTGTTTTCCTACTCAGGTAGTGTTTTCCTGATTGGATACTTAAAACCCTGAAAACTTCTATTCCCTTAGTGTTTTGACCGAACGAGGAGGATGATGTTTACCTCCTGCTACAACACCTACATTTGTACTTTATTTTAAAAAAAAAGGGCTTGTTGGTTGCCACTTTGAACTCAACACAAAGCTACCTATAAGGTAACCATATATAAACTTACGTGGAGGTGAGAGAACTAGATAAATAAAGAGTGATCCTATACAAGAGCTAGCTCTTCATATACTTCAAGATAAATATATTAAATGCACACGTGAGAAAAAAATGAGAAAAGAATAGAGACAATATTATAGCTCATCTATTATACATGTTAGCTCTAATAAATAATTATAAGTAATAGTTGACCATACTATTATATTTGGTTGGTGATCACAACCTAAGAATAGATTACACTAAGTGTCACTGGTGGCGGTTGCTAGTGAAAACTCCATTTAATTTTAATATTGACTAGAAAATTAGTTATAAAATTTATATAGTGATTACTAGTTATATTAAAGTTTGTCCGAATCCTGATGGTAGGTCATCAGTCATCACGTATATTCACGTGGGTAAACTTCGAAGTACCGGGAACCGGGTTATACCGGAGAACAGATATATATCTCTTCAAGTACCGGTATACTGTTCTAAAAAAAGTACCGGTATACTAGTTCTCAATAAAAAGAAAAGAAAACGAAAGTACCAGTCTGCTCTAAATCCTCTGTACTCCAGTTAGTTACTAATAGCTCGTTTCTTGTTTTGCCCCGGAGGATTAAACAATGTTACGATGTTGATTAGCACATTAATCATGTTTAGATTGGATGCGAATGCTTTCGTCGCCTGGAGCTCAGGCGACCGTGGGTCCGTGGCAACGTTCCAGGCCACCGGAAGAGCATATCATCAGGCAGCTAGCCAAACAAGGTTCAGGCTTGCTAGTTCCTTCGGATTGGTCTCCGGCCAGGTGAATCCATCTCTGGAAGCCAACCAAATTACCAAACAGCCCCCAAAAAAAATGCTTTGTTGCAGGCCGCAGCAGGATAGGCGCGCGAGGCGCCATCGTCGTCATCAGCCGCGGCGCACGACTACGACCGCGACCGCGGTGGGCGGCGTAACCGCGATATCTCCGCCGTGCCGCCTCACCTCGCCCTCCCACCCCGCCATACGTCCCGGCGCCCACCTCCTACCTCCGCTTCGTCGTACGGATTTTTTAATCTCATCACCAGCATTTTTCACCGCTTAAATTTTCGAGCTCAGACGGCGCCACCGGCCGGCTGCGTCGTCGCCATAGATCGCATTTGCCCTGTGCGCGGGGCGGAACCTCGAGATCCGGCCGCGGTTGCTTTCGCTCTCCCTGATTTGATCCCCACTCGAATGCTCTCCTCCTTTTTTCTCAGCCGCGGAAAAGAAACAGATAAAAGAAAAGGGGAATCTTGGACCCGTTTTGCAGCCTCACCCCTCAACTGTCCGTCGTTAATCACGGGGCCCTCCCCTCCCCGGCGCTGCTGTGGTTGCTGTCGTGCCGTGTGGGCGTCACAACGAATAATCAATGGCCTCTCTCTCTCTCTCTCTCCCTCTCCTCTCCTGCATCGCCAAGAAGAGAAGAAAAAAAAATCAGAGAGGGAGAGAAGAGTAAAAAAAGAAGAAGAAAAGAGAAGGGAGACAGGGGAGTCAGTCTTCTTCCTCTGCCTCCGTGCCTGCGCCTTTGCTTGGGAGTCCGCCAAGTTTAGATTCGAGGAGGAGAAGAAGAGAGAAGAGCTTCTCCTTCTCTCCCCCTCTGCGGCGTGTCGGAGCAGGCGATTGGCTCCGTTCCACCAGTCCAAGACGAGGATTATTTTACAAAGGTTAGGTCTTTGCCGCCGCCCGCTGCCGCTTGTCTCTCCCTTTCCTCCGTGCTCTCAAGTGTGCCTCATTTGTTGACTTTGCTAATCCCCAAATCTGATTTGGCTCCCCGCATTGCGCGCAGCCGCAACCTCTTCCTTGGTGCGCTTGCCACATCAGCCTGGCCATGAACAAAGTTTTCTTTTTTTTTTATGGGGGAGAGATGGGATGATTATGCTTGAGGGGGATCTTGAGCGTGAGTGTAGGATCGAGTGTTTTGAACCTGAGCCATGCCTGATTTCTGAAAGCGCTTGGTTTGCGAGGCTCAAAAGTCTCGTTTCCTTGCCGGTTTGAGCTTTTAACGAAGGAAGAGATGGGCTCTGTTCTGCTGAATTAGCCATCTCGGGGATGGGAAGGTTGAAGGATAAGAAGCTCTCTCTTTTCCTTTCGCAGAAGTAAAATCACCTGTGTTCTTGCCTCTATGTGGATATGTTTCAGAGCTTACCTCTAGCGTCGACTCGTCTGCAACGAAAACTGCTTGTGAATGTTTCAGATGTTATATATTCCATCCATTTGATATTATCAAAATTGTTTTTTGGCTCTTTTTAGGATCTTTAATGCCTCAAGTTCCTAGTTGGTCCACCTATTTGATTAACTCCACACATAGAAGAGCAGAAGTCACTGTGCACCCTTGCTATGCATTGTTGAAACTATTTGCCCGTTCTGTAGTGATCTGAAAGATGTCACATTCTGCGTGCGATCCCTTCTGTAATGCGGTCAGTGATCGTTTTGGGAAAGCAAGCATTTCAGCAACAGAGTGGGATATTTGATACAGTATCTACATAGGTTGTGTCTGTTTCCTTGCATTGTTAAAGTTAGAAGGTTCCCTATATATATGAAAAAAAAATGCAACGGGAAGAAAGGAACAGAGTAAAACAATGTGTGAACTCTTTTGGATGACAAACTCTGACATGAAATTACTATACTGTTTTCTATGTACACTGTTCTCCATTGAACCGTGGAGTTTGTTGTTATGTTTACAGAAGCTGCCTTTTATAATGCTATTGTTAAATGACTTGATGTAGAGCTCTATATTTTCTGTTTATCTATTTGTATTTGGATAAGTGAACATGATTGGATATGAACTTAGGTTCTTTCTTGATGACTTAGGGTGTAGGATCCTGATTTTGTTCTTGAAGGTATGTCCTCAACCAGTTCTTCACAGCCACCAGCATCGTCAGGTAGAGAAACTACACCAGCCAGTGATAATGCAAGACCTCCAGATTCAGGTGGTAAGCAGCATATCATTTTCTTATATGATTTCTCATTCTCTCTGCATGACTGCACTACATACATTATTATTTGTTCCCTTTCTTATCTTCCAATTTATCCTTCATGGATTTTGCAGGCACGGATTCTGCAGGATCGGCAAGAAGCAGAATTGCACTGCAGTTGGATCAGCGGTCATTGCATTTTTCTGTTACTGCTTGGGTAAATGGCTTAAGCACAACAACTAGAACTTTCAGCAATTATTGTATTGCACATAATTTTCTATTCGCTGAAATCAATTCAATGCTGAAGATCTCGCTCTTGTCTCAAAATCCCATTGGTGTCTATATAAGAATACTTTTTCCTAGGGCACCCTCTTTGGCCTAAAAAAAGGTCAGTTTTAGAATTCTTCACAAGTGAGTTAATGTTCAGAATTCATTAGATATATTATCACATAATAGACTGATAAGCATATATTATATCAGAATACCAGATGAAATTGGTGTAGCCATTTATTTATTTCCCTCAATGATTATTTGCTCTTTAGTTCCATAGGAACAATGTCTACTATACTTTAAGTGCCTGCCAGTACAAATTTTGTGATACGGCCTACTTCAATTTGAGGATTAACTTGTATGCCTTGTCTTATTGTCTTATTTGGTTCCTCTGTTTTCGACAGGTTCTTATTGTTGCATTGATTGGAATCCTTCCACTGACACCACGACAACTGCAATACAAGGGATATCGTTTGTCACTTCTCGGCACAACCTGCACCACAGGCTATGCTTTGTTTGCTTTTTATCGGGTTAGTAACATGTCATTTGTTTTATTCTTCCCTTCTTAGATACCTTGCACAACTTATTACCATTTTTCCTTTTGTTCAGCTACCAAGAGCAGGAAACATGCATGCTGCTCAGATCTTTCACCATGTAGCTTCGTCAAAGGATTTTATACCATTCATGTACTGTCTTATGTTTGTCATGTCTAAACTGCACTTGAAACGTAAGCATGGCTTGTTTACTGACATAATGTTTTCTTCATATTTCCACCTAAACACCTTTCATAGTACTTGACACGATAATATTTTTTGACAGTTGTTTTGGTACCAGTGATTTGCTGGGCTCTTGAACATGTGGCCAGATTTCTACGGCGCCATTTTACTAATTCCTCTCTATACAGGTAAATGAACTCGACAGATTATAAGCACAAAATCGATGAAGAGTATGTTTGTCTTGCCTTCTATGCATATGCTGTTGTGCTATCATTCACATATTTAGGATAAGGCGGTTGAGGCATTATCTTCCCATTCTTGGTTTATGCTGCTATATCAACTAGACATTTTGATTACATGGCTTTTACTACTTCATCTCTCTGGCTGTGCAATACCTGTAAAACCGTCATAATACTATGGAGAACAACAATATGGCTGTGCATGCCCTAGTCCATCAGTTGTAGATCAATATGTGCAGGAAACCGTCATAAAACATAATTACTTTATGTGCAGGAAATCTTCATGGCAATAAGCTGATAAAACACAAAACAACCCTGCAATACTTTGCCTGCTGAACATACTGGTAAATGTGTTATAACAACTGAACGCATTGTGAATTTGTAGGACATATCTGGAGAAACCTTGCACATGGGTTGAGACAAACACAACTGCAGTCAACTTCCTGAGTTCAAATGCGGAGATTTTGTTGGGATTTCTTTTGATTTTGTCTCTGTTCTCGTCAGTAGACCCCTAGCCTTCCGTTTTAATTCGCCCATTCCCATTAACCATTCCATCTTAATCTCTTATTACTTTTAACTTCTGTTGTGTAGGCGACAACGCAATGCTATGCAAACGTTCATGTACTGGCAGGTTAGTTTTTTACATAAACGCTGATTAGTTTCTCCAAATGACATATTTCTCTTTTTTCTGTTGACTACAATGCTGCAACAAGACTTTACTTTCAGGTTTTGCTATGATATCATTTGTCATCACCATTAGGAATTTGGAGTGTCCTTTTGATATCTAGTATAATATTCTTTTATTTTCTTGCTTGGATATCCTCTTAACCACTATAAACAAGTGCTTGTTTAGTTGTACATCAAACAGAATAAGTACTAAATGACGCTTAATTTTGCACCACATATGATGGCTAAAATGCTGGTGACGTGCTCGTCCAAATGCGGATAGCTATATTTCAATAATCTCAGGATGTCAGCCAAGGGAAAAAGTGCTCCCATGGCTGAACAAACTGACCAATTAAGTGTATGTGATATTTGCATTTAAAAGATAATTTAAGCAATTTTAATTACTTCTGCTCTCAGTTCTAAATGAATGCCTGTCGGATTGTAGAGAAAATTCATTAATGTTATATTAACAGAAAATTTCCAGCAAATCACTATCTCACTCTGATTACCCGGTATTGCAGTTACTGAAGCTCATGTATCACTCTCCTTTCACTGCCGGTTATCACAGAGCTATCTGGCTTAAAATTGGTCGTACAGTTAATCCTTATATCCATCGCTACACTCCTTTTCTTCATGACCCGATAAATGCTGGCATGAGATGGTGGTTCAGATAGCATGGATATGGCTCAATTAATCATGTAAAGGTGTTTTTGGTTACAGTTCACAGTTAACACATGGAGGATCTTTTCAGCAAGTTGTAGTTTGCGAGCGACATGTTTAGTACCTTTTCGTTTTGCGATGTTGCGCTGATATTACTTTTAGTTAGTGAAAAGTAATTCTTGTAACTTTACCATGACTGTAGAACTAGTTGAGACCTTGGTAATATGACCAATACCATGAAGTGAAAAATGAAAAAGCAATCTATTACTATGATGCAACTGGATTCTGCGCCTGATTTGTATTTGTATCATGCCACTTTCATGTACTACCCCCACTCCACTCTAAAATATAAGGACTGATTTGTTTCAAAGAAACTGTAAAGGAAAAGTACCGTAATATCCTTTGGAATGGCGCTAATCTACCATTCGTTTCAAAGAAATCCACCAATTTAATTTTCTATTCCTCCACTTTTACAGGGAAATCACTTGGAAAAATAATTAATCCACTTCAACCCAATGTTTTCAATCCTTTGGCTTTGCTTGCTGAATAAACATAGGAAAGTTTATTATGTTTTTAAATCCTTTGGTTTGCACAGGCATTCCTATGCTATTCCTACGTTTTGAAAATCGCACAAACTGAATGAGCTCCAAGTTTTGAGGTTGGACACGTGTATTGAGAATATATGTGAAATTAAATGGGAGAAGATTGTGTTTAATTGAGAAGAGGAATTGCATAGAGAAATTAAAAGGTGGAATTGTTTAAGAAGAGAATGTAGGTGAAGTTATTATATCTGGGATAAATTATAAATGGTAGAAGTTATACTTTAGTATGGTGAGAGTAGCTGATTTTATGTACTGGGCCTAGTGCTATCAATTTCCGGCCTTGACAAGTTAATATTGAGCCCAAGCTAAGATACTATATACTAGTACATATTCTAGGACCAAGTTTTGCAACAGTACAGAAAATCAACAAAAAGTACTTAAATCAGAACTACTATTACAAACGAATTGAATTATGGTAATATTATTTTATGAAACTCACAGGCTCTAACGAAAAGTTTAGGGACTAACTTTATATATGCCACCATATTTTTATATGAAAAAATAGTCAGTGTGTATTTACATTGTAGATCTTCAAAATTACATATATAATTTTAATGTATTTACATTATAAGTCCCAAAACTATATAGGTAAGTTTTAAAATTACATATGTAATTAGTATGTAATTATAGTGTAAGTAGAATGTAATTATGATGTAACTAACATGTGATTATAACTATAGCAAATTCGAAAATTAAAATACCATATATTGACCAAACCAGTTTGCATGCAGTAAAAGAACCAGCACGTGTATACGTGTATATGCTGCACGCTATGCAGTAAATCAGGCAAATCAAAAAATCTTATGGCATATAAAAACTAACTGTAATCGAACAAAGTTTTTGTCGCCATAAATATAGCAAAGCCGAAAGTTTATACGAACCATCCCTAGCCCCTGAGATAAGTTTGAGGTGGAGCACAGATGATGTTCCATAGGAAAGATTTCTTTTTGTTTGGGACATTGGCTTGGCTTCATTTTCATCTGTATATTTTGATTAAAAAACTGGGTGAAATACTTGTCGCTCTACAATCAGAAGAGGTACAGAGGTAAGATGCAGAATTTCTACGTAGGCATGGCATGTTAAATCCACTAGGTCCATGCTAATTATTTCCTTTTTAATATATCACTTTTTGTTTCAACTAGAAAAAGTACCCGTGTGTTGCAACGGGTAAACCAAAATATATGAAAATATTAGATAGTTATTTTTTCATGATACGAGCCCTTTATGAAAAAGACATTCATAAAGAAAGAAAGAAAAAGATCTCGTTGGACCCCGCCGGCTCGCTATGGCTTTCCGCGTGCAGCCCATGAAGAGCGCGGCCCAGGGCCAGCATCGATCTGAGTTGTTCATTTTGATGGACGGCTCGGATCGATTCTAAATCCATCAAAACCTGAAAGCATTTCGATGTCGCCTAAAGGGATGAATATGCGTTCCTAAAAATTACCACAATTTCATAGCATTTTATAATGATGAGAAATTTTGGTTCAAATCGAAACTTGCGGTATGGGATTGGAAGTTTCGGTCTCAACCGAAAATCAGGTAGATAACGGAATAAAACACTAGCTATGAACTTGTAGCTCGAACAAACAAATAGTATATAAATCAAAAGGTGACAAACAAGATATCTAAGTAAGATATAAGCTCACCAACTATATCAATTAAGCATACAAGTAGATCGGGTTAAAACAAACTCAAGCACAATATGAGAAAAGGCAAGAACGAGCAAACCAAGATAGGAGACGCGTGATTTGTTTCCCGAAGTTCGGATCCACGGATCCTACGTCTCCATTGAGGGGACACAAAGGTCGAGTCTATTTTAACTCTTTCCTCACGAGGTTTCATAAATGCATTCCTCAATTTCACTCTTGATTTCTCCCCTTGCGGAGGTGAAATTAAAGCCTTCACAAACTTTCCGAGGCACACCACAACCTTATGTGCTAACCGGCAACGCCTAACCGTCTAGGAGACCTTAGTTCCCAAGAGTAACAAACACAATCAAAGATTTGCTTGCTATGAACTCGAGTGCTCAAACAATGGAGTGAAACTCACTAGCTCTCAACTTCTCATTCTCTCAATCCAACTCTCTCCCCTTCTCAAATCCCTCTCAAAAAGATACTACCAAGGTAGGAGTATGGGGAAGGCTATTTGGTTTTGGATGTGTCTACTTTTATCCAAAAACAACAGCCACTCAAGGAAGGATGGATGAGTTTATATACCCGAGCCCTTTAAAACTAGCCGTTTGAGGCAAAGATTACATCTCTCGGAAGTTCCGAAATGCATTTTCGGACATATCTGAAAATCACTAGAAAGCAATTTCACTTTCACAACCATCTTTTTGGGAAAAATCCGAAAAAACACCAGAGAGCAAAACCGCATTTCTGCCATTTTCGGAATTTTCGAAAAACACCAGGGAGTAAAATGACCGTAACTTTTTGCTTAGAAGTCTGTTTTCTATGATCTTGGACTCTATGGAAAGCTCACTCAGAGGACTACCCAACTCAACCAAAATAAAAGTATAAAACCACTCAAAGAATATGTTAAATCTTGGGTTTCTTTCAAGGTAGCACTAGGATAGATTACTTTGAGAACTGAGACATACACAAACACATCGACATTGCATCCCTAGTACGATATTCCTATACTTAAATTTAAATAGGAAAAGAATTATACCAATAGGAATGCTTTCATATCATGTTCTTTTCTTTGTCTTAAGGGAATATTCTTCAAATGATTGATGTGGGCTCCTTGTAGCTTCAAATGGATTCACACGATCCATCACGACAAAAGCCGTCACTCATTCTTCACCATCGGATTTGGTCCTTCAATGACAAACCCCTTGCTTACCCATCACCACCGCATGGTACATCGTGGCTGAGCATCGCTTGCCTTTTACCGTCTTGCCATAGTACCCACTTCGAACCCCACATCTTCAATATCTTCACTTTGTCATCCTTAATATATTTAGATGTCATGATCTCTCTTGAGCATCAACACATTTTTAATTATTGGGACCTATTTCTCTCAATCAACTCAATGAAATTGTTAGTCCCAATGATTCTGTTGTTAACCTCCACTTATTGACCAACCGTTCACATGTATAAAATGATATGAATAAGTGATGAGTATTAATCAACACAAGTGTCAAATACTCAAATGTAAAGATCCCGATTAAATGAAAGTGAATAACTTGGATCAAATACATGCATAACTAACGTATAGGATTTTTCTCCCCCCTAAATGTATGCATATAATATATTTGTGGGAAGAAAGAATATGCATAAATTGAGATGAAACATTGGGAACGTATCCTATACATGAATAGAAGGCATTTATCAAATATAGACATTAAAATAGATGCGTACCTTCATCATCTCCATGTTCTCAATGTAAAGATACTAAACAAGAGATAAATCTCAAACAAAACATTAATCACATGGAAATATTATATATGAACATATCAATATGTGCATGTTGAAAAGGAAATATTATATATGAACATATCAATATGTGCATGTTGAAAAGGAATGATAAATATAACTTGATCTATGTGCACTCTATCCTTGTTGTGCTTTAGATCCACCATCAACGAATGTTTCTATCTCAACTCAAATGAAGTTCGGGAACCACCTCTCACAATTTCCACTTTTATATCCATATGAGACTACACAAAGAAAATGGTTATAAAAATATTAGACTAATATAATTGGATTTATCATTAATTACCAAAATCAAATTAATGACACTTGAACTTTCAAAACCGTCGGTGTCAAAAAAACCCTAACCCTCCATCGGCCGCCTATCCCCTCCCCTCCTCCCACCGAAGCGGCGGGGGCGCAGCTCGGCCGAGCCACCGCCGGCGGCCACTCTGCGCCTCTCCTTGCTGTATCTAGCCTTGGGAGGCGGTAGCGGCAGCTCGAAGGTGGCGGGGTCGGCTGAAGCTTGACGGCGGCAAACTCATGTCGCTCGTGTCTCTTGCGAGGGTCCGGTGGCCTTTTTTTTGATTTGGGTTTTTTGTTTGTTCACTTGCCTTTCTTCAATTCGTGTATTTGGGATCAAATTCGAGAAAATTTTGTAAGAAATTTTTGTATGTTGTATATGCAAGTTCTCCTGGTGTAACATGAACTTGTTTAAATTTTTGTGTGTTATTAGATGCGAACTCTGAATCATTTTTCTATGTTGGACCTGGGATGTTGCGGACGAAACAACTTAGGTGACGATGGACGAAAATTTTCACCGGAACCATTGCGTATTTTTTTCTTATGTATATAGATATGGATATAAGAAACAATGTGCTTGCGGTAGTTAGGTTTTTTACACTAGGGATTTTCTGGTTGTATAGAGGATCGAGGTGAAGGAAGAAGAGTTGAAAGAGATTAACACTGAATTGTTGAAAATGTTAATTAGACAGTGCTTGATTTAGTTGATGGCCAGTAGAGGTTGTCTAAACAAACAAATAAAAAACAGAAAATTGGTCTACAGAAAACAAAAAAAAGGGCTAGTAGAGATTGTTTAAGAAACAAATAAAAAACAAAAAAGATTATCATAGTAGGGAATCGAACCTTCGAAATTAGAACTCCAACTCAAAATTGGATGAAATTAATCCCGTAAATACAACAAGGATTCCACGAGACTGCTACAACAAGATGCAATTGGTCAGATCTGACCTAATTTCATGGAGGTGGCTTTGACTTGCGTTGTCGAGCTCCAAGCAAAAAAGGAAGTGCACGGCTTCGGTGAGCGGCAGAGCTTGATGACATCTCCCCACCCTGGACGCGATGACCCTCAACAGCGAGGCTCCTGGGTGTCGGGGTGTCGATGGAGCCAGGCAGACGGAGTGGCTCCATGGATGAGCTCTCCTCACCAGCGCCGTGGACGAGGATCTACCATCAAAGCCCCACCGAAGCACACTCGTGCCCGCGGGATTTGCACCCTAGGTCACTGCTGCCACTAGATCCACCATCCACGTCCCCAGGCAGATGTCGGATTCGCCGTCCGTGCCCCAAGCCGATGCTGTATCCGCCGCTCGCAACCCAAGCCACCACCTGTAGCCCGCGACCGAGCTCCACCTCCCGTGGCTTGACCCCACCACCCTGAGCTCCGCCTACGACTCCCTTTGCCGCCGCCACCACCCCTCCCGTCGCCTCGAGCTCCACTGCCAGTACAATCGCCCGCAACCCGAGCTCTGCCCACGGTTCCCACGCCACCCCCTCCCATCACCCTGAGATCCGCCGCCGGTACCGCCACCCGCGACTCGAGCTTCGCCACCACCAGCTGTGGGAGGAACTCCACCCACGGCTCCCTTTGCCGCCGCTGCCACCCCTTGGCTCCCCTTACCGCCACCGCCACCACAACCGTTCCCATCAAATCGAGAGAGGGAGGAGAGCTGGATCTGAGTTTGATGGAGAGGTAGGTGGGAGCGGTATGAAGAAAATGTGTGCTGAGGAAGATACTTATCCGCGAGTGCCCTCCCACGATTTTTTCCCTGTCAGTGCCTCTTATACCCCACATTAAAAATCCGTTTTTTACAGGTGAAGTCTTTAAGACCTTTGCTTGTAAAAATACCTCTATTTTTACAAGCGGCGCTCTTAAAACCCCGCCTATAAAAATCGACTTTTACTGGCGGAGCTAGGTTTTTAGGGTCACATGTTACTTTTACAAAAAACATAAGTGTCATGAAAAATTGTTCTTTTATATTCTACATACTCAATGAACTTTATCTAAAACTAATGTCCAGAATGTTTCATTAATAACCTTGAAGTTTTGCCTTGCTTTGTTTGGACCAGTAATTGCGTTTATGGTTCAACATACAAAATACAATCTTTAAGTAATATTTTTAAAAATCATAACAATACAATATATAAAAATAACATTGAAGGGTACAAAAATAAAATCAATTATAAAATAAAATTCATAGGTAACAAAAATTAAGGAATATTGAGAGAAGTGTCTGTCTAAAACACCACACGAGATTACTTAAAATTCGGAATAAAAATAAAATAAATTCTAAATTACATTCTCAGTACAAAATCCAAATAAGCTTAAAAGATCATTAAAGTTTGAAAAAAAATATAGAGTAAAATATTAAATAAGTAATAAAGACTACGCACCTAAACCTAAGGTGCTATGCTAGTGCATAATGCATATTCCAAGGGCAACTGTTCAGAAAATGCATTGCTACAATATATGAACGATTCTTGGCTGTTCCATGCGAAACAGGACTATTAAAAATCAGCAAAAAGATATACTTAAACCAGAACTGTTACAAAAGAAATTAAATTGTGATAATATTTATTTCATGAAACTCGCCGGCTCCTGAGATTAAGTGTGAGGTGGACCAGAGATCCGGCCTCGATGTTGTACTCTTGCACCGTCCGGTCGTCGAGAAGCCGCTTGTTGTTGTAGATGAGGTTCTGTTGCATGAATGGGATGCCCTTATTCTCCTCGATGCGCGCCTTGATCATACCCACGGTGTACATCGGCTCGATGTCCACGTCAATCACCCCCCTGCTGGTATTCGTATTCACCTTGATGTTCATGCTGCCGCGGCGGAGGCAGAACTGGAGATTCAGTGTCGAGCCATCCTGGATGCCGTAGTCGGCCAGCGTGCGGCCGTTCTCCAGCCAATTGTAGGCAAAGATGAGCCGCTGCTGGTCAGGCGGGATCGGGATCCCCTCCTCCTGGACCTTCTCCTTGACCTTCTCGATTGTGTCGCTGCTCTCGACCTCGAGCGTGATGAGCTTCCCTATCTGGGTCTTTACGAAGATCTGCATCTTCGGTCTCGACGTCGACGACGGATTCGGCTGCTGGTTGTGCAAGATTTACGGCGTACGACTGCCGGAAGCTGGAGAAGACAACCGCGGGGCTTTGGCTTTGCGTCAAGACTTAATCGATCGATGTGGATATATGCGGCTCCGGGGGTCCGGCCCCGTGGTTTTATTGGTGGTAGAGTAGCGTACTAGAGATCGGGTTTGGTTTCCAGATCCGATCCGGCCGCAACGCCCAGCGTTCGTGTTGGGTTCCATCTCTCGATCCGGTCCGGCGGCCGGCTTATCAGAACTGGAATCTGAATCTGAAGCTACAAACAAACTGATGTCGTTGTGATTCTTCCTTGAGATCATGTACTCAGAATAGGGCTCATCGTCATGGACGTTCATACGACTACGGTTCCGGAGTACACGGCTTACTTGTCGGATACTCGGGTACCACTATTATATATGCAATGGTTCGAACTGATTTAGATATTATTATCAAATGATCTTTCATCTACAGAAGCACATATATAAATAGCTAGGGATCAGCGAAATGTACTCCCTCCAAATTAACAATACTTATCAATTTTTACAAAACTATACAAGTCAAACTTTAAAAACTTTAACAATAAATAACATCTAAAATTTTTATCTTACAAATATGGAGATCATATGTATAAATTAGTTTTGAAAAGTAATTCAATAAAATCATATATTTATTCATATTTGTATATATATTTTTAATAAAAAAGTGATAAAAAAGTAATTCTTGATGACCGTGTCCTTATCTAAAATAATAAGTATGCATATGCTTGATGAATTACATAGGTGAAATTAAATGTGATAAGTTTATAATTGGTTGAGAATAGAAAGTAGGTAAAGAAATTAAATAGTGTAAGGTTGTGATTAGTTAAAAATAGAATGTGGGTAGTGAAATTATTATATTTTACAATAAATTTTAAACAACAGAAGTTATTATATTTTGGGATGGAGGAAGTAGCTGAATTTAGGGCATAGGTCAAGTACGATCTTATGAGTCAATATTAAGCTCAGTCGAAGATGCTATACTATTGTACTATATTTCAAAGCCAAGTTCTACAACATTATAGAAAATGCAGTGCTGCAATATATCAACAATTGTTATCAACACTCCATACTAAGCAGGACTATTAAAAATCGGGAAAGTAATATACTATTAAAAATTAAAAAAAATATCATAGCATTCCATGAAACCCGCAGGATCTAACGAAAAGTCATCTCTAGCCCCTGAGAGCAAGGACGAGGAGGAGCACGGATCCAGCCTCGATATTGTACTTGTGCACCGTCTTGTCGTCGGCAAGTTGCTTCCCGCCGTAGACGAGCCTCTGTTGCACGGGCGGGATGCCCTCCCTCTCATCGACGCTCCTTGATCCTGCCCACGGTGTCCGTCGGCTCAATCTCCACGTCAATCTCCTTGCCGGCGAGCATATTGATCACCGTGATGTTCATGCCGCCGCGGAGACGGAGCACGAGGTGCAGCGTCGACTCCTTCTGAATGTTGTAGTCGGCTAGCGTGCAGCCGTCCTCCAGCTGCTTGCCGGCGAAGATGAGCCGCTGCTGGTGCGGCGGGACGCCCTCCCTGTCGTGGATCCTCGCCTTGACGTTCTCGACCGAGTCGCAGCTGTCGACCTCGAGCGTGATGGTCCTCCCGTTCAGAGTCTTCACGAATATCTGCATCTTCGTTTGACGGTCTCAGCTGGTGCCTGCGGCGATGTGCTGTGCGACGACCGGAAAACTGGACAAGAAGACCGCGCGCGCGAGGCCTTAGTTTGCTTCGCTTGCTTTTGTCTCGTGGACGTTGGTTTGCGTCGTAAAGCCTTGCCTTGGGATCGATGGGCATTGCAGTTGCAGCTCTCCTCGTGCCGTTTCATCGTGCGATGGGCGGGCTTGGGTGGCGTTCGAATCGGCTTCATTTTCCGATACGGGCAGGGGCAGAACATCGTTGTCCGATACGGGCTCGGAGTAAACCGGAACCGCACAACGTGGGCTGGCTAGGGGGAGATTTTTGATTATTTATCATCCAATTCGTGCGCCTTAATCTATTTACCACTTAATCTTCACGTCTTCTATAATACATAATCGGGACTGCGAATTGTTCTATTTGGTACCACTCTCTCCACTTTTCCTATGTTTTTTATTTTCTCATTCTATTTTAATTAATATCTCAAGTATGTGGATTATTTTGCTCCTGGCCCACCTGTCAGATCCAAAGAGAGAGGAGACTCCTCTCTCTGTTTGGATCGATCGATCGAGCCATCCATTCGCCGCGAGCTAGCAGCACCGCTCCGACGCCGACCGGCGCCACCGAAAGTTGCACAAAGAAATGCTGCTGCTCCTCTTTTTGACAACATATCGAAAATTGCAAATAATTTTGACAGCGCAGGCTACTGCTTCTCCTCTTCTTGGCAACAGATCAAAAATTGCAACAAAATTTGACAGCAGGGCTACTGCTCCTCTTCTTGACAACAGATCAAAAGTTGCAAAATAAATTGACAGCAGGCTACTGCTCCTCTTCTTCTTCACACTACACAACAGATCAAAATTTGCAAAAAAAGAAAAAGCAGTACAAAGCAATTCCCAGTTGCTACTTCTCCTCCTCTTCTTGACAATAGGAGCCAGCCTTGCGGCGCGGCAGCAAGGCTTGTCCATGGCGGTGGAGACGACGAGGCACCGAGATGGGGGTCTATAGATGGCTATAAGGCTCGAGGCCCGAAGGCTCGGCCTACAGCACGACCATTTGGCCCGGCCCAAGCACGGTACGGCCCGACTGGTGTCAGGCCCATGCTGGCACAACCCGACAGTTGGACTTTGCCTGGACCGATGCCTTGGCACGGTGGGCTGGCCCAGCACGATCCAATGAGCAGCGAAGAAAAATAGTTCAGGGATTCTAAACAGACTTAATTCAGCTATATAAGGTATGATCCAAAGAGGAGGGATACAAAATAGACTTATTCCAGCCATGTAACACACGTCCCAAAGATATAAGGGAGGCAAATAAACTTATTCCATGGAGAAGCACGATGGATTGTCGTGCCTTCGGGCCAGCCTAGCATGGCCCGATACGGCCCGATTCCTATTGGGTCGTTCCTGGGCCATTTATGCAGCCCGTGGGCAGGCACAGAACAACCCGGTGTGTAGGTCAGGCCGTGCTGGCCCAACTGATCTCGGCCCGAGCCCGATCGTGCCCGGGCCGTGCCGGGTCGGGCCACCCGTTTGGCCATCTATAGATGGGACTAGTGGCGGCTCGCCTCGGAGTTCGCCAGCAATGTGGCGAGGGACAATGCTCGGTGGTGGGCCGGGGCGGTGGAGCTCGTCTCTTAGGGCGGTGACAGTCATCGGCAGGGCCAGCACTTGGTGGCGCCCGGCGGCAGGGGCGATCGTCGATGGCGAGGCAGGCAACGGTGGTGGGGGCTATTGGGCTAACGACGGCAGGGGTGGTGGCTATCGGTGGCGGTGGTGGGGGCGCATGACGGCGGTGTCGGTCGACGTCGGTGCCGTGCCGTGCCACTCGCTCGTGGCGAATGGATGGATGGATTGATCCAAATAGCGAGGAGTTTCCTCTCTCTTTGGATCTGATAGGTGGGACCATGGACAAAATAGTCCACATACCTGCGAAATTAATTAAAAAGGAATGAGAAAATCACAAATATAGGAAAAGTGACAAGAGTGGTACCAAATAGTACAATTGGCAGTCTGGATTACATATTACAGAAGACATGCGGATTAGGTAGTAAATAGATCAAGGCACGCAAATTGAATGGTAAAAAATCAAAATTCTCGCTCGGCTATGTTTGATGGGATGCACCAAGGCAAGCAGCTACTACGGCCTTGTTGGGCTGAATTCCCTTCACATGGAGCCTTTATTCTCAGTCCATTGCAATCCAAAAGTCCAATAAATATGAGTCACTGATTCATATCTTAATCAATGGTGGAGATTGCCTAACCTCCATTGAGAGAGAGTGAGTAGTAGCCATTGGAGAGGAGAAACAACCAGCAAAACACAAGAGAGGGAGAGAAGAGTGGAGAAGAAGAGTTGCAGTTTGTTCAGCTTGGTGGTTCTTACCCGATCTTTATCAAGTCAGTGATTGGAGACTCAAACATGGTCGGATTGGCACCAATATTGGTGAGTTTGTTCCTCACTTAGAGCACTTCAATCTGGTCAGTTGTGTGAGGATTGGTTGAGTAGAGCACCGAATTTGAGTAGTGGTTGGTTAGCTTGAGTGACTGCAGTTTCAGCTTGTGTAGCATTTGGTAGAATGTTAGTTTGAGAGGTCAAACATTGTCTGATTGGGTTGATTTTTGGACACCTTGGAAGGGACTCATAGACCATCATTTTTACCAAGTTTCATGTATTTTTCTTATGTGGTTTGGGAGATCTCAGTTGAGAACCGAAGGGGACAAAATCTGTTATTTTTCTGCTTGTTGTTGATATATCTCTTGTTAGTTGTGATGGTTGATATTGATGATACCAAGTATGTAACTTGATGATATAGTTGCTGTTATAATGTGCCTCTAGATGTTCTAGAGAAGACTACATTTGTACCCATTGTCGATTATAGGAGAAGCTTGGAGTGGACCGTTGGTCCCGTGGTTTTTTACTTCTCACACCGAGGAGGCTTTTCCACTTAAATCACCGTATCTTGTGTGAATGTGTTTATTGTTATTCCTCTGCTGATTGCTAGTAGAAACTATCCTCAAAATTCACGGCAAGATGAGGGGTTTATTGTGTGAAATATGTTTATCGGTTGGTGAATTATAGTTTGCACATTGAAGTGATTTTGGTTCAGCCCCAACAGGCCCAACGAAGTTTGGTGCTAACGCCCTGCTCTCTCCCGGTTGGGGTGGCTAGCGTGGTTGGGGTCGACAACCGGATCCGGAATGACTTCTCTCAATGGAATAAGAAAAGTAAAGGTTGTTAGATTTGACCGTCTGACCCGGTTTTTTAAGAAAACGCAATTTATTTTGGCCTTTGCTTAGAGAAACAAAGTACAACCAATTTACTATAGAATTATAATACAATGGTTAATCACAGCTTAATTGAAAATAAAAAAACTATTCAGAACATCAACTTAAAACAGCTTAAAAGGAGTAACATATCTATTGCTAAATTTTCTTCTATGGTTGATGAAAATCTACTTAAACATTGCTTCTGACCAGGTTTAGAATTTGTCTGTTGGTTTTAGGGGCAAAGTCAATCCGACTACGTTTTACAATTATTGATTTATTTGTCAGGTCACGCGGTAGTAGTGATTTGCTCCCTCGCTGACATGCAACTTGAAGTTCGATATATGCTTTGTAAATTTGTATGCATCTTCCGGAAGAATGAACTCATCAGTTAACCACGCATGCTTCTTGAAAAGAAGAAACAATCGAAAGGGTTGGTATTTATTTGAGCGAGTGAAATTACGTGTAACGCCCCGATATTCGTTAGTCGTAAACACTAGCTAACTCATACCGAGGTGTTATGTATTACCTGTGAGATAGTATCAGTCCCAGTATACACTAACTGGTACACACAGAATAAATATGGAATTAAAGTGAACTATTTTATAACATCACTGGGAATGTAGTCCTTACATAAGTTACCATCATGAACATACCCATTGATAAGCAACACAGCAGTACATAAAGCCACAAAAGCGACAACGCGAAAGGTAAAAGCGGCGAGAAACTAAGCGACTAAGCAACTAGGCACTAGGCGAAGCACCTAGGCAACTAACTTATTCCAAAGGCGAGACTTGAGGCTAGGCACGAAACTTCTAGAAGTCTTCGTACTCGGCTTGCTCCTGGAGACACTCCTCGGCAGTTGGGTCGACGTCTTCATCTTCAAGCTCTATAGATATATATAGGGTAAGGGTGAGTACTTTATGTACTCAGCAAGTGTAGACCCCCGTTTTTGTAACAGGAGTCACTCGTGTTCATAGTACCATTTCCCTGGATCAAGTAGTTTAGTACCCACGAATACATTGCCAATAATCAAGAGTGCATACATAGTTATCTTACGCAAAGTATTACAATAATGGGCCCGAAGGCAATAGTCTAGAACAAAGGACCAACCGGTCCGGAATACAACCAAAAGCAGAAATTAGGTAAGGCAGCGGAGATAAGGCAGCGGCACGCCATTACCACAGGCAACGACCGAATCTATGACCTACTGGGCTCCATCGTCCTCCGTACCCTCCTGGTAGTACTCATACGGATCTTCAGGAACCTCATCGCCCACATCTGGATGTTTTATTTGTAGCAAGGGATGAGTACCAACCGTACTCAGCAAGCCACCACAACAATAATGCATATGATAGGGGAATATCAAGGGCGGCTATGGCACTTTTGCATAAAGCCAGATTTGCAATTCCTTTCACAAGCCTAAGACCTAGCATAGACTGATCAAGTTTTAATACCATAGTTCATTAAACAACGACGGTTCTGTCCACCATCCATTGTCATCCAAGGATAGCTTCCCGCCATTGAGTCGTCATGATTTTCTAGGGTCTACCCCTTCTCGCTTCTCGAGAAGTTGAGCCACCAGCACATAAAAGTCATTATGCATACCCATCCCATTCAGTTTAAGAATTTGGAGTCTAGCCAAGTGTAATACATGTCCCGGTGCTCAATATCCGCGAGCACGGCTATTCGAATAGATTTAGTTACTCACACTGCAGTGGATGTACACTTTACCCGCACTCCGTGACTTGCCCAACAAATGAGCCGAAGTCCCAACGAATGAGACGCGTCACGGCAAAGCCTTTCAATAACCTCACATTGGCAGTACCCGCTCCATGAACTTACATCCTCATGCACTCTAGGCGTACACGGTTTCTAGCAGTGAGAGGAGTTCTGGCGCTCCCGGGAAGGGAAAAACTCACACATGCATTAAGTTATATTAAAATTTAGGTTCACACGTGGCGGTCCTACCGGTGGCTACCCCACCGTAGGCCCCGCCCCTCATACACACTAAGAAAACCACTATGCAGGGATACTGCCTCCGCTCGGCTATTTACTCCGCTAGGTCTATACCCATTCGAGAAGTACGGTTGTACGAGGGTCGTTTCATGCTTAACTTCATGGCTCGGTCCTTAATTGACCGGGGACGGTGCTAGCCTTTTCCAGATACCACCCAAATCCACCATCCGCCCCAGTCGAAAACAATTGTTTAATTTTTATTTTCCTTTCACAAATCATGTCATCAATGTCATGGCAATGTGGCGCTCATGTCTCCACATGCCGCATCTCAATTACCTTCCCAAGGTAATTGCCCAAGCATATAGCATTTTGATAAATATGAGTATGCAAAGTTCTAAGATAGCATTACTAAGCATCTGTCATAATTGACTAGGGACTCATACGTAACATGGTTACAAGGGGATATGGGGTAAACAACATTCAAGGCATGGCATAACAACAAGTAGGATGTTTATCATTGCATGCATCTTTATTTGTAAACAAAGTAATTTCGCAATTGGGATCAACATGTTCAAGGGATAGTGATGACTTGCCTTACTCGTAGTCTTGCGGGTCTTGATCCTCAGTCGGACTTGCAACTCCCTCGGTGTCTAACATTACGTGCGAAAGAAATTGAATTCATTTAGAATTCAATTAAAATCCAACAAAATCCAATTAAGAAAAGATCGAGCGCGAGCGTTTGAATGTCGATATCGAATTCCATTTTATTTATGAAGTAGACCTATTTTGATTTTTAATACCGTTGTCTTAAAATATTAGCGCTAGCCGATCAAAAATATTAACCCGATTTAATTTACGCGTCTCGAATAAATTAGATACCGATAATGAAGGGTAACCCTATCCGGTGATTAGTCGGCTAAAATAATCGCGACGGCTAATTTAGCGGATAACTTAATTATTGAGTCGGAACTAACTAAATACCGGCTAAATAGATATTTAAATGGACAACGAACGGTTGCATACATACGATGGCAATTTAAAAAAAAAACGACCGGTAATTAATCCTCCGACTATATATAATCGATTTAGTGAAATTTAACTAATAAAAACCTATATAATCGGCTAAGTTCCTTGCTAAGTATTAATCATTAAAAGAATAATCTAGTTAGGTGAATATTTTAGATTGCAATTAAATGTCCGATTTAATTTTACTTGTTTCTAAAATAATCGCCTAGTATTTTATATTAATTTAGCACGTGCTCATATATTCAAGATAAACATAAATAATTAAATTCCTAATCCCCAAATTTTATCTCTCCATATCTTATTATTATTTTATTTTTATTTTTTTTATTTTTATTTCTCTCTCTCTCTTCTATCTTTTCCTTTCTTTTTCTTTTTCTCTGCTTCTTCTTCCTCTGTCTCGCTCTGCTCTGTGCTTGCTCTCTTCTCTCTCTCTGTTCTTGCAGCAACCGGCAGGGGAGGGGAGGGGGCTCGGGCGGCGCTTACCGGCGGAGGCGATGGCGGCGGTGGCGGCGGCGGCGACTGGGCGACGGCGGCCGGTGGCAACGGCGTCAAGGCGGCGGCGAGGTGACGGCCTGCGGCGCGGCGGCGCCGAGCTCCAATCGGCGGCAGCGGTGCAGTAGAGCAAGGAGAGGAGAGGGGAAATGGAGGAGGAGGGGTGGGGGGGGAAGAAGGGGAGGAGGGGAATGGGGGAGGAAGGCTCGGCCGGGGGAGGGCTTTTATAGCCGGCCGAGGAGGGAGGGGAGGTGGCCGGCGCGGGGCTCCACGACGGCGACGGCGACGGCGAGGTGACGGCGATGCGGCGCGGGTGGGGCTCGAGGGCGGTGCAGGCGACGGCGACAGGCGCGGTGCGGTGGGGCTCGAGGTGCGGCAGGGCTAGGCACCTGCGGCGCGCGGCGCACGGCAGTGCTAGCTAGCTAGGGTTAGCTGTCTCGTGGAGAAGAAGAACAGTGTTCTTCTTTTCTTTTATTATTATTATTATTATTATTATTATTATTATTATTATTTTTATTATTGTAATTATTATTATTAGCATTGTATTGTATTTGTCCAAATTTATAACTCTCTCGCATGAATGAAATAAACTCAATATTAGAATTATTCCGCCCTAAATCTTGCCCGAAATTTTAATTTGTCTATATTCGTTACGCCCATCTATATGTGTGGATAGTTATAAAATTTTTATTATCTAAATAAATTCATGACATTAAGGAAAAACATTTTATTCGCTCAAATTCTATCTAGAACTTTATTTTAATCTATGCACCGTAATTATTCCTCCTGTCGATTTCCGTTCTAGGGTTCGCGCCGAAATAATTTCGATAAATTAAACACCCGCACAATAAAGATTCAAATAAACGAGTCATAAAATGCGACATGATGCAAATTAAATTTTAAGGTTTTAAACTGTGTATGTTTAGGGTTTCGATTTCGACGGTCGAATTTTCAGGGTGTTACAAACCTACCCCCCTTAAATAAATCTCGTCCCGAGATTTCTTACCAATTGTTGAGCAGGTGCGGGTACTCGGCCTTCAGAAAGTCTTCGCTCTCCCAGGTAGCCTCATCCACAGTGTGATTGCTCCATTGCACCTTGTACATGCGCCATGTTTTGGTCCTGGTCCCCTTCTCTGCCTCGCCCAATATCTTTACCGGATGTTCGGGATATGTGAGGTCACTACTGAGGTGGATATTCTCTAGGGGTGCTTGCTCTTCCGGCACACGCAGACACTTCTTCAATTGTGACACATGAAACACAGGATGCACGTCGGAGATGTTTGCTGGTAGTTCTAGCTGATAGGCCACTTCACCTCTTCTGGCAGTTATAGGGAACGGTCCCACGTACCTTGGCGCAAGCTTTCCTTTTACCTTAAACCTCTTGGTACCTCGCAGCGGGGAGACCTTCAGGTACACGTAATCACCAACATTAAACTCCAGATCTCTTCTGCGAGTATCCGCGTAGCTTTTCTGTCTAGACTGGGCTACCTTTAATCGATCCCGAATCAGTCGGACCTTTTCTTCGGCTTCCTGGATTATGTTGGGTCCAAACACAGCTCGTTCACCGGTTTCAGACCACATCAATGGGGTTCGGCATCGCCGTCCAAATAGTGCTTCATTCGGCGACATTTTTAGACTTGATTGGTAGCTGTTGTTGTAGGAAAACTCGGCGTAGGGTAAGCATCTCTCCCAATCCTTGGTGAAATCCAATGCGCAGGCTCTCAGCATATCCTCAAGAACTTGATTCATTCTTTCCGTCTGCCCGTCGGTCTGTGGGTGGTAGGCGGTACTAAAGGCAAGGTGACTTCCAAGTGCCTCGTGAACCTTACCCCAGAAGTGAGACGTAAACTGAGTACCGCGATCCGATATAATCCTTTTTGGTACCCCATGTAGGCACACGATCCTGGACATGTATAACTCTGCCAGCTTACCGCTGCTATAATTGGTTTTAACGGGAATAAATCTAGCAGTTTTGGTAAGTCGGTCCACGATTACCCAAATGGAGTCGTACCCCGTGGCAGTCTTGGGTAACCCGACAATGAAATCCATGCCTATTTCGTCCCATTTCCACTCGGGAATCTCGAGCGGTTGCAATAAACCTGCTGGCCGCTGATGTTCAGCTTTTACCCTTTGGCACACGTCGCACATGGCCACGTATTCAGCTACATCCCTTTTCATATTTGGCCACCAGTATTCCTCTTTCAAATCCTGGTACATCTTCGTGCTCCCAGGGTGTAGTGAGTATGCAGACTCGTGAGCCTCCTTCAAAATCAAGCCTCTCAATCTTCCTTGCTCGGGCACATATATCCTTTTCTTAAATCGCAAGATGCCTTTGTTGTCCGTCGAGAACTCGTTCGCATGTCCAGCGGCCATGCGCTTCTGAATGGTTTGGACTTCTTCATTATCCTTTTGAGCTTCTTCTATCTGGGCTTTCAGAAGCGGTTGAATTTCCAGCGATTTTAATTCTCCGCGTGGAATTAGGTGCAAGTTGAGTCGAGCCATTTCTTCTCGGAGCTCATCGGCCATGCCTTCCAGGTCCATATGGTTGCACTGGGCCTTGCGGCTCAAGGCGTCGGCCACTACATTGGCCTTACCGGGGTGGTAATGGATTCCCAAATCGTAATCCTTAATCAGTTCCAACCACCTTCTCTGTCGCAGGTTGAGGTTAGTCTGGGTGAAGACGTATTTCAAACTCTTGTGGTCAGTATATACATCGCAGTGGTTCCCAATCAAATAGTGTCTCCAAATTTTTAATGCATGAACTACTGCTGCCAATTCCAAATCATGCGTGGGGTAGTTTTCCTCATGGGGTCGTAGTTGCCTTCAAGCATATGCTACAACCTTTCTATCTTGCATCAGTACTCCTCCTAGTCCTTGTCTGGACGCATCACAGTATATCACGAAGTCCTTCCGATTGTCCGGTAAGACTAGAATTGGGGCAGTGGTTAACTTTTCTTTCAACTGCTCAAAGCTTCGTTGACACTTTTCGGTCCAGGCGAATTTCTTCTCTTTCTTTAGGAGTTGGGTCATTGGTCTGGCCAGGGTGGAAAATCCTTCAATAAACCTTCGGTAATACCCGGCCAATCCCAGAAAACTCCGAACCTCTGTTACCGTCTTCGGTGCCTTCCATTCCGTCACGGCTTCGACCTTGGCAGGGTCTACTGCCACTCCTCCGGCTGAGATTACGTGGCCAAGAAACGCAACTTCCTTAAGCCAAAACTCACATTTGCTGAACTTTGCGTACAGCCGGTGCTCCCGTAGCTTCTCCAATACCAAGCGTAGATGTTTGGCATGCTCTTCATCGTCCTTGGAAAAGATGAGAATGTCGTCGATAAACACAACTACGAACTTATCCAGGTATTCCATAAATACTTTGTTCATCAGATTCATAAAATATGCTGGGGCATTGGTCAATCCGAACGACATCACCGTGAACTCGTACAATCCATAGCGTGTAGAAAACGCTGTCTTGGGAATGTCTTCGGCCCTAATCTTCAATTGGTGGTATCCTGACCGGAGATCAATCTTCGAAAATACTTTGGCACCCTTGAGCTGATCAAATAAATCGTCAATTCGGGGAAGTGGATACTTATTTTTGATGGTCACTTCGTTCAAGGATCGATAGTCTACGCACATCCGCATACTTCCATCTTTCTTCTTGACGAACAATACTGGGGCTCCCCAAGGAGAAGAACTAGGGCGTACGAATCCCTTCTCCTGTAGTTCCTTAATCTGCTTCTTGAGTTCTTCTAGTTCGTTGGCCGGCATCCTATACGGCCTCTTGGATATTGGGGCGGTACCAGGCATTAAGTCAATGATGAATTCTATATCCCGATCAGGGGGCATTCCGGGCAAATCCTCGGGGAATACATCCGGGTACTCTTGTACTATTGGCATCCCACTCATGGGTAGCATGGTAAACACTCCTGCAGCACGTTCACACAACATCGGATCCCGATCCATGGCTATGTTCATTGAAGTCCCCCATGGGGTGGACACAGTGACCTCTCTTCGGGCACAATCTATGACTCCCTTGTTCTTAGTTAACCAACCCATTCCTAGTATGACGTCGAGGGTTTGGGGTGGTAGTACCATAAGATTTGTGAGAAATTCCACATCCCCAATGCGGATGGGCACGTTGATGCAAGCATGAGGTATGGTTATGTTTCCCACAGGTGAGTGTACTATCATAGGTCTCTTGAGTTCCACACGATGTAGGTTATGTTGGTTGCTTACTTTTGATGATATGAACGAATGCGATGCTCCGGAATCAAATAAGATCTTAACTGGGGTGGAGTTGATAGAAAACATACCCATTAAGACATTCTGATCTCCCTGCGCCTCTTCAGCACGCACATGATTCACTTGTCCGCGACGGAACCCGGTGGCAGTTTCGTTGGGTCGCGGCGTCCTGAACAGACCGCGTCCAGTAGCAGGGGTAGTAGTTCCGCGTACGGCCGTTGCGTTGGCACCAGTACGAACGGGGGTGTTGCGAGGCTTGGGGCAGTTGTTGGCGTAGTGCCCAAATTCCCCGCAGTTGAAGCAGTCCACATTCTTCCTTCCCGGCGCGGCCAGTGTCGGTGCCGGAGTATGGTACTGAGGTGTAGCCGGCCTATTGATATTGCTTGGTGCAACAGGACGGTGGGTTGCCACAGCAGTTGGCTTCCATCCCGATGAAGAGGCTCCTTTAGTGCGCTGAGGTGCTCCTTGAAGTGGGCGAGACATAGCGAGTCTTCTCTTACGGTTATTTTCTACCATCTTCTGGTCGTGCTCTAGCCTCACAACCTTGTTGATTAAGTTCTGGAAGTTGGCATGATCCTGCCCTATCATTGGTCCTCTCAGTTCATCATTCAGTCCTTCAATAAATTTGTCGATCTTTTCATCCTCATCTACTAGGTCACCGGTCGCGTAGCGAGCAAGCTGAGTGAACCGGTTTAGGTATTCTTGCACCGAGGTATTCCCTTGGCGTAGCCGCCTGAATTCATTCTTCTTCATCCACATTACTGCAGCGGGCACGAAGTGTTCGCGGAAAGCTGTTGTGAATTCCTCCCATGTGGGTTCTGCAGCGTCCTCTGCTCGTGTTTCCTTGTAAGTGTCCCACCAATCCCCAGCGGGTCCTTCCAGCTGGTTAGCGGCAAAGATTACTTTATCCGCCTCGCGTACGCGCACCAAGGTCAGCTTTTTCTCTATGACGCGTAGCCAATCCTCCGCATCCATAGGTTCTTCCGCCGTGGCGAAGGTGGGTGGCTTAGCCCTCATGAACTCGCCGAGGCTTGAGCTTCCACGGCTTCCTTGATTATTGACGATGGCCTGCAATAACTGGGTTTGCGCTGCCATGACTTCGGCCAGGGTGAGGGGATTGGGCTCTGGTGGGTCCTCGTTGTTGGTCGTTGCCCGACGTCGGTGAACCATCTGTAGAGATCGTTTGGGTAAGTACCCCGGTATCTAACTAGCCCTATGGTTTTATTCGGGAGTAGTCTTGACGTGATCTTCTTTGTGGTAAGCTTGGTGGAATAAACTCATTTCAACAACGCAATATCATAAAACAGCACATAGTTCATAAACAGTACATAATAATGATGCATGAGACTGCCCACATATGCAGTCCGGCATAGAACATAGTTCAGGGATCATCATCGAGCGACATGCTACCTACTCATTACTAATATATGGGGGGGGCGTGTGTCTCGCAATCCCAAAAGCTATCCCAGGCAAGATTGGTGCAGTAATGGGTCTCCAGGCTAGTCATCCAACCAGCCGCAGGAATCGGGTGCAGAAAGTGGGTGGTCCCTGGCGGACGCGAACCCGAGTCTCCACGGCTCGGAAGTAATAGCGGCCTCCGGGTCGGACTTGGGCTTCTTGCCCGGCGGTCGTGTCCTCTTGCGAGCCGTACTGAGGGTGCGGGGACCTCCAGCGAAGGTGACGCGGCAGGTGGGGGCCTCGTCCTCCGAAGTATCGGTGACGTGTGGCTCGATCTCCTCAGGCTCTGTCTCCTCCTCTGGGTCGGTGTCAATCAGGATCAGGGTCTCCACTCCAGAACTGGGCTCGGTCGAGGTAACTGTAGCTATCGGTGTGGGCTCCGTCTCCGCAGCAGCAGGCTCCACCGGGTACGATCCGGACTGTGTACCCATCATGCCAACCTCCCCCAGTAGGGTGTGGAAGGTGGCCATGCATGGTGGAGTGAGGGAGTAGTAGTGGTCGCGGACTGGTGCAGGAGGTGGTGGTGCGGTGGAAGTAGAGGCAGCGGTAACCGAGACTGCGCGGAGCTGCTCCTCCAGCTGACTGACCTGCCTCTGACTCTTCCTCAGCTGCTCCTCGTAGGTGGCCATGGCCTCGCCACGGGCGTAGTACCGGTCCGAGAGCTGCTCGAATTGCTCGCCGTGATCCAGGATCTGGGCCTTCAACGAATCAACCTCGTTGCTACGAGCGTGATGCTCCTCCTCTAGCTCGCCGATGCGTCCCAGTAGCTCGTCAATCTCCAGCAGTGCCTCCTCATAGCAGTCATCCACGGCCTCAGCCCACCGGGACAAACGGGTCACCGCGGGGTTGTAGCAACACGGGGTAGCTTGCACCGTGCAGACGGAGTTGCCCTCCACCCGATACGGGTGGTGCGCAAACTCGGTCCTCTCCACTTCCGCTCTGTGGATGGCGTTGAGGCGGAGAAATGCCTCCCGGGCGACGTCCTGGATCGCCGAATCCACTGAGTCACGTCGGTAGCGCGTCCGGAAGCGGAACTCTGGCTCGCTCGCAATGCGGGACTTGATGGCAACGGTGGCCTCCCACTCGGAACGGGGTCCGGTACCGAACCTTTTCTTCTTGAAGACAGGCGACTCCGAGTATCTCAGACTCCACATCAACTGGCGTAACTGGGAGACGTATCCATCCTCTCGGGGAACCTCATCCTCCCAACCTTGTCCTGCCATCTATATTTTAAGTAAAACCAGAGTTAGGGAGTAGTGAAGGTAAAACGAATTTTGTAAAGATAAGGAGACAAGAGTATAGAGGAAAAACACATTTTGCTTTATAGACATAAGGTTTTTATTTCTCAAAATAATCCTAGGTGGGGATCTCTCCCTTTAGCCAACTATAATGGGGTGGGGCGCCGTTTGGTCTTTCCTACAGTCGTATGGCTCTGATACCAGCTCTGTAGACCCCCGTTTTTGTAACAGGAGTCACTCGTGTTCATAGTACCATTTCTCTGGATCAAGTAGTTTAGTACCCACGAATACATTGCCAATAATCAAGAGTGCATACATAGTTATCTTACGCAAAGTATTACAATAATGGGCCCGAAGGCAATAGTCTAGAACAAAGGACCAACCGGTCCGGAATACAACCAAAAGCAGAAATTAGGTAAGGCAGCGGAGATAAGGCAGCGGCACGCCATTACCACAGGCAACGACCGAATCTATGACCTACTGGGCTCCATCGTCCTCCGTACCCTCCTGGTAGTACTCATACGGATCTTCAGGAACCTCATCGCCCACATCTGGATGTTTTATTTGTAGCAAGGGATGAGTACCAACCGTACTCAACAAGCCACCACAACAATAATGCATATGATAGGGGAATATCAAGGGCGGCTATGGCACTTTTGCATAAAGCCAGATTTGCAATTCCTTTCACAAGCCTAAGACCTAGCATAGACTGATCAAGTTTTAATACCATAGTTCATTAAACAACGACGGTTCTGTCCACCATCCATTGTCATCCAAGGATAGCTTCCCGCCATTGAGTCGTCATGATTTTCTGGGGTCTACCCCTTCTCGCTTCTTGAGAAGTTGAGCCACCAGCACATAAAAGTCATTATGCATACCCATCCCATTCAGTTTAAGAATTTGGAGTCTAGCCAAGTGTAATACATGTCCCGGTGCTCAATATCCGCGAGCACGGCTATTCGAATAGATTTAGTTACTCACACTGCAGTGGATGTACACTTTACCCGCACTCCGTGACTTGCCCAACAAATGAGCCGAAGTCCCAACGAATGAGACGCGTCACGGCAAAGCCTTTCAATAACCTCACATTGGCAGTACCCGCTCCATGAACTTACATCCTCATGCACTCTAGGCGTACACGGTTTCTAGCAGTGAGAGGAGTTCTGGCGCTCCCGGGAAGGGAAAAACTCACACATGCATTAAGTTATATTAAAATTTAGGTTCACACGTGGCGGTCCTACCGGTGGCTACCCCACCGTAGGCCCCGCCCCTCATACACACTAAGAAAACCACTATGCAGGGGTGGGTGGGGGAAGAAGGGGAGGAGGGGAATGGGGGAGGAAGGCTCGGCCGGGGGAGGGCTTTTATAGCCGGCCGAGGAGGGAGGGGAGGTGGCCGGCACGGGGCTCCACGACGGTGACGGCGATGGCGAGGTGACGGCGACGCGGCGCGGGTGGGGCTCGAGGGCGGTGCAGGCGACGGCGACAGGCGCGGCGCGGTGGGGCTCGAGGTGCGGCAGGGCTAGGCGCCTGCGGCGCGTGGCGCACGGCAGTGCTAGCTAGCTAGGGTTAGCTGTCTCGTGGAGAAGAAGAACAGTGTTCTTCTTTTCTTTTTTTTTTATTATTATTATTATTTTTATTTTTATTATTGTAATTATTATTATTAGCATTGTATTGTATTTGTCCAAATTTATAACTCTCTCGCATGAATGAAATAAACTCAATATTAGAATTATTCCGCCCTAAATCTTGCCCGAAATTTTAGTTTGTCTATATTCGTTACGCCCATCTATATGTGTGGATAGTTATAAAATTTTTATTATCTAAATAAATTCATGACATTAAGGAAAAACATTTTATTCGCTCAAATTCTATCTAGAACTTTATTTTAATCTATGCACCGTAATTATTCCTCCTGTCGATTTCCGTTCTAGGGTTCGCGCCGAAATAATTTCGATAAATTAAACACCCGCACAATAAAGATTCAAATAAACGAGTCATAAAATGCGACATGATGCAAATTAAATTTTAAGGTTTTAAACTGTGTATGTTTAGGGTTTCGATTTCGACGGTCGAATTTTCAGGGTGTTACAGCAAGCTAGGAAAAGAATGACATGTTTGGTTTAAACAAGGAGGCTAGGGTTTTATTTGAGAAAGTAGCATTTTGGAAAAAGGGATTTATTTCACAAAACCTCTAGTGAGTTAAAATTTTAGTTATCGGGAGGAGACTCACGTCCCGTCCCATTCCACAAGTTGCTTTGCAACAACTTGTCATCAAGATTAATAATCAATAATTAACTTGTTTTCTCTATTAGTTTCTTTTCTCTTTCACATCAACTTAGTTAATCACAACAACACTATTTCTCATAGTTAATCTAGCTTTCTCAGCATAACAACACACCTTCTCGGCCCTAACAATACCTTGGTGCCTAACAACACCCCAGGTCACACATACCCGTTCCTAACCACAAAGGTTAGCCGTCTGCCACTTAGGCGGACTCTGTAAACGTTACCCTTCCCACCGATCATTTTTCCACAAACGTTTGCCAAACAAAACTACGCTATGAGAAACACCTTACACTTACCCATGACCGTGAGCATGGCTATTCGAATAGTTCAATAACCTCTGCAGAGTTTGTATGCTTTACCCACACGACATGAAACGAACACCGTTTACTCACCAGCAACAGAAGTTCATGATAAGGCCTTTCCAAAGCTAACCCATGAAAATCGCATGCCACCTAGTTGGGCTAAGTCTCTTAGCCGAGCATCATGCAAGATCAGTCTTCATTCACTCAGGAATACCGAGGATGTCTCCTACTCCTACGGGTACCGTGTGCCATAGCAGAGGCATTAAAGCTACCCAAAAGGGCTTGTAAAGATCCAAAACTTCGTCTCCTCATCCCTGGCATCCCACAATCATTGGTACACCAAACTCCTTTGTGATAACTATTTACTTAGCCAGAGGCATCCCATAAACACCTGTGGGGTCACACTGTAACGTGTTGGATGGATTTCCCAAAGGAAATGGTCCTTAACAACAATACATGACCAAACCACAAAGACATGGCCTCGCATCATCACCATTTTCACAATCTATTTTATTTCGCAACACATCAGTACAACGTACCGTATTTTTAAGCATATATTTGGAATAACCCAAGTTTCTCACACGACGATACAAACATAAACATGGCTAAGCAAACTACCTCGGTAATCATATCCAATGGATAGCAATACCGGCGCAAACATGTGTGGAGCTATTAAAGGTAAGGGAATATCAGCACCCTATGTAAAGTGAGTGCAACTACTAGATTGGTCCGTCAGTTGCACAAACAATCCGAGGCCTAAACAAGATTATCGTGTATACTAAGCAATGCATTTTTCAAACAATATATATTGCAAATATAGGGGCAATGTGATCAAAGAGGCTTGCTTTGCACAGAATGTGGGTTTTCTCCCTCGAAAGCGGTGTCCGGAGCTTCCTCGTACTCGGGCTCTATACGTGAAAAGGAGCACAAATCAACAAAAGACAATAAAACAAGCTCAAAATAGAGAAAAAACAGTGCCAATGTGTAGATCTCAATTTTAGAAAAAAATGGGAAGTTGAACGGGATCAAATGGAGTTACAGTTGAATTTCTAAGAAATTTCTAAGTTTAAAGGATTTTTTTTGGATTTTCATTTAACGGGATCAAACTCACCGAGGGAGGGAAGGAATGCGGGCCCGGGCTGTCAGCAGCTCAGGTCTCCTTCTTCCTCCTTGCGCTCTACTCGGCTCGGGGCGCCGGTGCACCGCGGTGGTGGGGCACGGCTCCGCGACCGGCAGCCGAGGGAGGAGGCGGCGACCTCCAGCGAAGCTCCATCGACGATGGCGGTGCCGGGAGGCGGACTGCGGTGGCTCAAGGCCGCAACACGGAGGGAAAAGAAAGGGAAGGAGAGAGAGGTGGTGAGGGAAGTGATATGGTGAGGACGGGGAGCTCGGGTTCCCTTTTTATAGGCGGCGCGGGGGCGGGATGCGGTAAGCGTGGCTAGGCGCCGAATTACCGGGGAGAGGCGGCTAGTGGCTAGGGCCGGGATTCCCGGAGTGGAGGGGATGGCGAGGTGATGGCGTGGCGTCATGCAACGGTGGCGATGCGACGCAAAGTGACACCCGCAACAGCGGATGGACGGCGACGGGACGAGCGCAACGTCACGCGATGCACGTCACGCGACGGTGGCGACGCTACGCTAGAGAGATGCACGGTTTCGCGGCAATGGGACGACGACGCAGCGACGTCGCGGTGCCGGGATTCGCAGCGAAGGAGATGGGTGGGCGATGGGAGAGGAGCGTGGCCTCGGCGATTTCCCGGGAGGAGACGGGTGGAGGAAACGCGCGCCCGCGAGAGCCTGGGACGGGACAGCGCGGCGCCGTGTCTCCTGGAGGGGATCCGGAGCGAGGACGCGGCGGGATTCGCGGCTTGGCGCGACGTGCGGCACACGGATGTGACGGATGCGGTGCACGGGAAGGCGGCACGGTGCGACGCAATCGCTGCCACAGCTCAACGCCCCATGTCAGCATTTCGTCGAACGATTGGCGCGCGCGTGCGTGACCGGCCGGAGGAGGAAGATGACTCGGCTGGGCTAGGCCGGCGCGGGAAGCCAATGGACCGAGAGGGTGGGAGGAGGGGTGGAGGGAAGAGAAAGGGAGTTGGGCCGAGGGGAAGAAAAAAGAAAAGGAGGCACAATTGAACAGTAGAATTTCATATTTTTTTCTAGGATTTAGAGTTTGAAATTTTGAGGAGATTTCGGAGGGATTTGAATTTGAATTTTGACTTTCGGTTTGATAGAAATTTGAAGAGATAGATTTGAGATCTATTTTGGCACAAAGTCAAATAAGATACAAATTTAAATTCTAAATTTTTAAATAAAGGGTTGTTTTTAAAAAAATACCAAAATGCAAGGGTGCTACATTAAGTTAGGCAGTTAATGATAATAGTAATCAATTCAGTCCTCGCTGCTTGCGCTGTGGCTGGACCTAGATGAGCTTCGCATTGAGGGCAGGCGCGGCTTTCCGCTGTTCCAGCCAAGACGACGCGGGCAGCGGAAGCACATCCCTCACGGTGTTGGCAGATATGGTGTAAGTGGTTCGGTTTATTATTATCTATAAATAGATCCGTGGGTTAGCCATTATATCTTTAGTGGCATGTCCTTCTCAATCGGAGCTAGGCCCATGAACAATTGTGCATGGTGACGAAGAACACCTAATGGAGATATGAACAATCGTAATAAAGGATGAAGCGATTGGAAACCGACAACCATGATTATCACGGAGGTTGGGAGGGAAGAGCATATCGATCATGGGATGCCTACGGAAAGAGTATATCGGTGTAGGGAAAGAGGAGGAGACGACGACGAAAACATGGTGCAATACAGAAGCAACTTTATTTTTTAAAATAGGTAATGATTAAATTTTAAAAAATAATACAATTGAGATTTAAAACTGGTCCCAACTCAGTATTTAGTAATTTTGAATCGGCAAGATTACAAAAGAAACTTCATAAAATGTATGTAGATAATGCAAAGAAACTCCTTACAAAAAATACTATTAGCTTATATTGTTCCAAAAATAATCTAAAGCCCTAGCTCTCTAGAGTAACTCGATGTCCATCTGCTAGAGGAGCGCGCGCTCAGAAGTTCCCACCTCTGAGAGCGAGGACGAGGTGGAGGACGGAACCAGCCTCGATCTTGTAGTCCTTCGCCGTCTTGTCATCGGCAAGCTGCTTCCCGCCGTAGATGAGCCTCTGCTGCACGGGCGGGATGCCTTCCCTCTCCTCGACGCGCTCCTTGATCCTGTCCACCGTGTCCGTCATCTCGATGTCGATGTCGATCTCCTTGCCGGTGAGCGTCTTCACCTTGATGTTCAGGCCGCCGCGGAGGCGGAGCACGAGGTGCAGCGTCGACTCCTTCTGGATGTTGTAGTCGGCCAGCGTGCGTTCGTCCTCCAGCTGCTTGCCGGCGAAGATGAGCCGCTGCTGGTCCGGCGGGATCCCCTCCTTGTCCTGCACCTTCGCCTTGACGTTCTGGATCGTGTCGCTGCTCTCCACCTCGAGCGTGATGGTCTTCCCCGTCAGGGTCTTCACGAAGATCTGCATCTTCGGTCTCGACGGATTCGGCTGCTGATTGTGGAAGATTAACGACGGAAGCTGGAGAAGTACGTAAACCGCGGGGCTTTTGCTTCGATGTCGTGGGCGTTGGCTTGTGTTGAGACTTGAATCGATGTGGCTATGCGGCTCCGCCGGCCGTGTGGTTTTATTGGTGGTACAGGTAGCGGCGTACTAGTGTTCGGGGTCGGCTTCCAGCCCCGATCCCGGCTCGTCTCGGCTTCCAGCTACGGTCCGGGCCCGACGCCCATTGTCTAGTATACGTACGTACGTACTGTGTGATCTACAGGCTATTGCTGTGTGCATAAGTATTCGGAATAGGAATTGCATCGTGTGCGTCTTTATACGACGTAGTTTCCGTATAGCCGGAGTACATGGCTTGTCGTTGTCGGGTACAAGTACGACAACGATGCCCAGAAGAAGTAACAGACTGCAATGGTCCAGATGAACAGATACGTGAAATGTACATCACCAGCACCGCAGCACGGAGCTAGTTCTGATGAGACCATCAGCAAGTACAACAGTCTCGGCGATTCCCATCATTGATTTCTAGAGCAATACTTTTAGCTAACGATGAAAACCAATGGCAAAAAGGAATAACAACGTAATACAAGTGGCTCGTGCAGCCTTGGCGATACTTCGTGCAGCCCTTTATGTAATAGAGAAAACAACGGTTGAACATGCTCCAGTCCAACAAATGTAAACGTAAAACAGAAATGTTACTATTATTTTATTATTATTGCCCAAGTTCATGAAAACGCATCTCTCCTTAGATCCCTAACTATTAGGAGTATATAGCAATTGCGCAGTACGTACTGCCAGTCTGAGCGCAAATTCAGCCCAAGAACTCTGGACGGGCTCAGATTCTGAGTTTTGGACAACACTATTTCCTACCAAGTCTCCAATAAGTCAAGTTTATATTGAAGTTGGCTCTGGACCTTGCAACTCGTCAGACCACCTCGTCATGACAGCGCATTTCAGCAAGGCTAAAGCAATCAAACATAGAGCTAGGCACTTCTATTTCTGTTTCCCCCATCTCTGTTTTCTCCTTGCATTCACTTCAGCAGCCCAGCTCTTGCCAATCTCTGTCTGGAACTTGCCTGCAGTAACAAGTTTTACAGATACGTTTAACAACAGAAGACAACTACAAATTTTTAAATAGCCTGCAACAATGACATTACCAGCGGTAGAGAGGAAGAACTCATCTAACACTTTGCCATGTTCTGTAGAAAAAGATGGGTAAAGTCAGTGCCGCAAACAGATGATAATACACAATGTACATCAGATATGTACTACATGAGTAGGATGACAACATAGGCAGGCAGCTGGAATTATATTGTACAGTGCCCTGACAAAACAAAAAAAGAAGATGGTGGCATGGATGGAGCAAGAAGTTTGGTATGATTGTCAACACGGCACCAGACTATTCAAAGTTCCTGCTTTGCAAAGCCAAGCATCAATGCGTGCATCAGAATGGTACGATAAAAACACATATGTTTCCTGCATATTACTGTAACAGCAAATTGTTTCAGAGGAAGGACCCAATCTACCCCCTAGTAGACTTCACAATGGTGTTAAAATGAGTAAGCAGCTACTTGAATGTACACAAATTTAAAAATTACAGGAAAGTAATACCTTTCTCATATTCTAGTGCTTGAAGTATCATTTCCACCTGCAAAACAAGTAAATACAAGAAATGGTAAAAATCCCCTGAACCATACCAAATAGAAGACGAAAACAAAGAAAAAGACTGAGATATGCCCCAGAGTAAAACTGTAATACTGCAAATGAACAATATGTTCCACAACACACCAAAATACAATATAAATATTACACCTTAAGAATACAAATGAACAATATGTTGCATGGCACCCCCCCTTATGTAATAAAGAATATTATTACAAGCAAACATGCATGCGTTGAAGTATTGGAAATTTAAAATATTTTGCATTTTGCACAAGCCCAATAGTTCAATGAACTAATGAAACCATTCATCAAAACAAATGTTATATTCTTGTTTACTTTGTCTATGTTAATGAAGAAAAGCAAGAATTTCCCAGTTCATATGAACTAAATATTTATCTGTGAGTGGACTGTTTCAGGAACTTGGACATGGTTTCATAAAGGGTTACTCTAGCAAGCTTGAAAATTGTAGAACTGTGCTGAATTTGTACCAATTCCAAACTAAAAGAAAGCTAGTATATTAACAAAACTGATAATTCTGGTATACATTAAAAATTAGACTCCAGGTTGAGAAAAGTAAAATCAACATTATAAAAGGCACAAGTTAAGAATTAAGAAAAAAAAAGGAACAAGTAGACTGTTCAGAAAATAAAAGGCATGCTTACTTTATCAAAATCCTTTACAAGGTTGGCTTCAATGGATGAATTATTTTCATATTCTTCCCAGAGCTCCTTGATCTCATCAGCTACAAAAACAGAATACTAAAAGCAGTGACGATTGATGTTGAGCATCACCCTTCATGAACTTGGATGTCACATCCCAAATAGACACAAACCTATTGGTCCTCCACCAAGAACTTCACACATTTCATTTAGAGCCTTTTGTTCACGGCGGCTTTTTTCCGCTTTAGGTATACCGTCAGATGGAGTAATGTCACCAACAATAGCTGTCAAACAAAAAAGGATCAAAACCTGAATAGAAAAGGATGCTAATGAAAGTGGGAGCATACAGACTATACAATCCTAGAATAAGGATGATAAATATTGGCAGATGAAGTGCAAGAACATATTGTCAACAAGAGCATACAACAGAAAATTAAGCTAAAAAAACAGTTCCCTGAGATAGGATGTTCTTTGGCATACCTTCAGCAATGTCATGCACGATAGCAATTTTGATGCATCTGTTTCAGGTGAAATAAATGTGTCATCACAAACAAGTAAATAACTAATGACTAATTTAGAAAGCATCTGTTTCAGGTAAAATAAAGTGTCATCACAAACAAGTAATAACTAATGACTAATTTGGAAAGGAAGCCTGAAACAATTTTGTTGTAATCAATTAACTATATGAACAAAGAACAGACGAAAGGGCATTTTTTAATGCTATAGAAATTTGAATAAGAAAAACACAGACCTTTCTCGATCTACAGCAGGTATGTCACCAGCGATCAAAGCCATAAGAGCCATACGGTACATGTGATCAGCAATAGACTCAGGACCCTTTATGCTATGGTTTATCCAGCCTTTCCTTTTAGTGGTCTGTATAACAGAGCAGAAACAAGCACAAGTCAATAGATCGTAGAATAACGAGTATAATAGACCTAGGCAACACATGCATGGAGAGATGAACAATTGAACAGGATCCAGACGCTTGTTCATAAGCTGGTTGCTGGTCACACATTCCACTACTTATGATATTGTAAAAGGTACCCACGATGTGAGACTTTACGGTAATCAATTCACAATACAAATTGGCGATTATGTAACCCCTTATAGCTGTTCCGCATTCCCCAAGCTGAAACGCTAGAAATTAAGGGGTATCACCAGCCTGGTTGTGCACACGCGATCAGCGAAGCAAAGGCATGCCCTGTACCGACGTATCCAAAGGCGAGCATCCCGTGGCGTACCTTAAGGCGATGGCAGAGGGTGAGGAAATCGATGGCCGAGGAGGCAGACGACGCCGCGGAGGGCGGCGCCGCGGCCGCCGCGTCGGCCGGCGCAGGCGTCGTCCGCCTCGGGACGGGCGATCCGCCGGGTCCAGGGATCCCGGAGACGGCGCGGACGCCGGGCGCGAGGTGGCGCCGCGCCGGGCCCGGGCGCTCCACGGAGAGCGAGGCCGGGAGGATGCCCGGCGGCGCGCGGCGTTGGAGGCCGCGCCCGGGAGGGGCCGGCATCCGCGTGGTCACGCCCATCGGAGGTAGGGCTCGAGGGGCGCTGTGGATCGGAGCTTGTGGTGGCGGAGGCGGAAGGCTACGGATCAATGGAAGCGCCGGAGGAATAGGCGGCGGCGGCGGGCCTCCTCTTGCTCTCCTCTCCCCTCCTTTGCCTCGGCTCGGGGTAGGTAGGGGCAAGGCACGACCGCACGAGACGAAGGCGTCGAATCGGACGGCCAGGGGGGCATCCGCTCGAACATGCCGTAACGCCTCGTGGTCATCCGGCCGTCCATATTAAAATCGTTCGCCGTTCATTATGCAGCAGCAGCACATCGGGGGTGGGGCTAGTGCCTAGGGACAAGCAAATTTTGCTTACGCATCATCCCGATTATACATTCTGATTCGTGCTCTAAGCAGCATCTGGAATCGAGAACTCGGAATTATACATCCTGATTTTGTTCTTTATTAACATTCTGCAAAGATATCGGTTACACTGCAGTAGTATAGTGAGACTACCTCATGACCATATGACGAGATTGTAAACTTCGTGAGCAGCTCTGTCACAATAATCTCTTGTAAGCTCGATCTTATCATAGGCCAAGCATTAGGATTCGCAGCGATCATACAACGCTGACTGAAGCTGCTGAGGTGCTGGACCGTTAAGGCATTTACATCAATCACACAGCTCCTCAAATTAGCCATAGCGAATGCGGTTAGATTACACTGAGATATAGCGATATCAAATTATCAGTGATCGGTTGGCGCCATCAGATCAGTTTGTCAGGGGCCTCGGTACCGGCCGAAGCACGAGAAGCATCCCTGTGGCTGGTCGGTCGGGATCATGCCACCGCCCTTGGACGTGTCGATCGCCTCCAGCATGGACACCACCTCCGCCATCTCCGGCCGCTTGTCCGGGTTCGCGTCCCAGCACCGCTTCATCACGTTGGCCAAGGAGCTAGGGCAGCAGCGCGGTATCTCAGGCCTCAAGTTCTGTAGTACATCATCAATCAAGGATGGCGATTTTCTTTTCAGTGGTTCAGAGTTCAGGAATCAGAGAGGTGAGGTGGGGAAAACAGGATAGAAGGTTTTTATTTTATTTTATTTTACCTGACGAACAACAGCTGAAGTGACCTCTGAGAAACTCAGATCAGGATACGGCATATCGCAGCAGTATATCTCCCATAGGCAGATTCCAAAGCTATATACATCACACTTCCTGTTGTAAGGATGGCCGTTGAGAACCTGCACAATGATGACAACGTATGATAGTAAGGACAATAACAGTAGACTAGAATTTCGGAAGAATGGTAAGTGCAATTTTGGAAGATCGCAGAAACACAACAGGACAATGAATAAGATGATTGAGGGAATGCAGAGTTAAGATTTTCAATTCGCCAAGCAAATCTTTTGAGCGATACAAGCAAGAAAATTTTCAGTGGCATACAATCAGTTTTCCCTTCTTAATTCGATAGTTTGGTGTAAGTAAAGACCTATCAGCATAAATGATACAGGATCAGCATAAGGTTCAAGTATGGTTGAAGGAAAATACCTCGGGTGCCATGTAGCCAAGTGTGCCTGTTTCACCCGTCATATCACTAGGATTTGAAGCCTCAACTCGTGCAACACCAAAATCAGCGATTTTCACTGTTCTTGTTTTGTCAAGGAGCATATTTTCAGTCTTCACATCACGATGCACTATCTTCTTTGAGTGAAGATAGCTTAATCTGTTAGTGCAACCCCACGATAAAATCTTCAGAGATTAAAAGGGAACAATAGATGTAAATCCAGAAAAAGGGACCAAGAGAAACTTAAATTATTACTTACCCCCTGGCAAGGTCAAGAGCCAATTGGACCACAACTTTATAGGCTAGCTTCCTTCTCCTGTTCTTTATCAGAAAATTTTTCAGTGCACCTCCGGCAAGGTACTCGACGACAACGCAGCAAATATTATTTGGCATGCCAAAATGTCCATGTTCTGTCTGTATATTTAAATCTCTTGCACCCATTATAGCCCCAATAAACTGTCAGTTAAATTTCAAGATATTGTCAGGACCCAGTTGAGAAGTAGAAGACATCTACGTTCACCAAGTGAATGAACAAAATAATGATAATTGTTAATAGTTCAAAATGAACTGTGTAGATGGCAGATACTACATATTTATTGCTTGGTAAATTCGGCACCATGTTCCACGATCAATTTCATTGTAATTATGCCATACCAAATAGGAGTACGCACCTTCGCTACTATTATCAGAAAAAACTATTGTCCAAGTATACAAGATTCTAATGCTCTTTAGCAGTGCATGGATAAACACCTTAATAACTATTTTATCCAGAAGAGGAAAACATGGAATCCAATTTTAGACACGATACTGGGTCTGCTGTATGAACATGACTGCCCGTCTTCATACTGTCAGATCTCTAACCATGAGAATATTATTGCACCACAACCAATGGTTTCCTGCATAGACTATAATGCCATAGATACATCATGATAAAACAAGTTTGCCCATGTGGTTGTGCCAGACAATAATGAATACAAATTGGTTTTGTAAACCAGGGCTAATAAATGTAAATTTCCCAAGTGTTCTGTAAACCAGAGATAAGATAAATTTGTTTTCTATATATTTATCAGTGAAACGATTTAACATATGAAATTTGAAGGGATGAAAAAAAATGTCTTCTTCAGTCAAAGATTACCTTGGTAACATTTGGATGATCAAGCTTATGCCAGACAGCAACCTCTTGTGCAAATGCTGCTCTTAGTGAAGAAATTTCTTGTTCTGATCTATGGCCATCCTCCCCCCAGTCAAGCATTTTGACTGGATGATAAAAAAAGAAATATCAGATACTTCGACAATGAAGCTACAAGTAGAAACAAAAAGTCCACATTCTTGATGAGGGTAACAAAATCTTGGTGAACTGTGCATGTCTCTCTGTTTTCCTAAAAGTGTATTTAGCAATTAGCTGTTAATTGGCAATATAACACAGCCAGGTTTGAATCTGTCTGGGGGAATATAATGTGACAAGTGACCAATTATTCATGCAAAAGCAGTGAGGAAGCTGGTTTTGTTGTACAAACTAAAGTGGTAGGGAAAGGCAAGCCAATAAAAAACTCCAGTGAGTCAGCAAATACTTCAAAAAATAGAACATGTGTTCGTTCAAAAAAAAAAAAAGAACATGCTGGAGGAACTGTGTCATTTAAAGGAAGCTGATGGGAGCTTGAACCCTGACCAAAACCACCGCTACCTTGTGCTACCAGGTTACATGAGTATCACCAAGTGATTTAGGATTCTAATCACCTATTATGAATTTAACTGATACTTTCCATTTCAAGACATTGTACTCAATTTCCTGGTGAACCAACACACTGAAAGGACGGCATGCAAATAGGTGATAAAGTTCTGGACAGAAAAACCCACTGCATCTGCTTTTGCCTTCTGTCATGTGATTATAGCTGGTGATACAGTGCAAAATTGCTAACCTATAATAACCCTTTACCGGACTTTTTTTCAACCCGAATTTGGTTCAGATGCTTTTGAATTTTCCTGGTCCCTGAAAAGTACTGTGCCTAGTTGCAACTTGCAACTTTTTGATCTGAAATATCCGCTGCTTTAATATGTAATCTTCAACTTCCAGGAGCTCATCATAAGACAAAACACGTGAATCATGCCTATTAAAACTTTTAACTGTTGGTTGGTTCAATCACATGAGAGGGGTTGCACGCCAAAAGCAGGCTTATCTACCAGAAGTCACGGAATACACCATGGAATAAAGAAAAGCAGAGGAGTCACCTTTAGCAATTTGCTGACAAGGAAAAGCACTAATGACACGACGAACGAAAACAACTCCCAAAAGCACCCTAAACAACCGCACCTATGGTAAATGACATTTGCCATCTATCAATCGATCGGGTCTACTCCATAGTTCATATCCTAATCCGGGATGAACATACGGCTGAAAATAATTAAATCACGCATCAAACTTTCCTAAAAACTTGGAGGGATCGATCGGAACGAGAAGCCTAACGAAGGAGAAGCTACTAACAAGCAAGTATCATGGCCATTTCATCGAATAGCTCATGGTCATGGACAACAAGAAACTTGGTCAGCGCCGAATGGACGAATATCAGCAAAGCAATCAGGTGTTTATAGCAGGGGCGAAAAAAAAATACCAGCGACGTCCTGGCCGTCGTAGACGCCGCGGTGCACGGTGCCGAAGGTGCCGCGGGCGATGACGCCTCTGATGACGAGCTTGGCGGGGTCAATCTCCCAATCCTCCCGGCGCCGCTGGTGGTGCGGCGCCTGCGGCGGCTCCTCCCCGAGCTTGGCGGACTCGCCGCGGCGGCTCCCGCTCCCCCCGTGCTGCGACGCGGCCCGCTCCGCGGGGCGGCCGAGGTGGCGCTCCAGCTGCTCGTCGAGGCTCTTGAGGTCGATCTGGTCCGCCCGGACGAACCCGGCGTCCCCGCTCCCGCCGCCCGCGCCGGGATGCCTCATCGCACTCCACTCGACCGGTCGGAGCTGAGCTAGCGATCGAGCTGGGCTGGCTTCGGTGGCCGGGGTTAGTGGGTGGGTGGGTGGAACGTCTCTGTACTTTGGTGGTGTTGTGGATGCCGCGGGGAGGTGGTGGTGGTGGTGGTGGTCGCGGTGGCTATGCTGCTAGCTACAGGAGAAGGGGCCGGGTTGGCGAGGCGGGGACGGAGGCGGTTCGAGGTCGTCGCGTTTGAGGAGGAGACGACTCCATGTGAGAGCGCATTGGGGTGGGGGAAGTGAAGTCGTCGGAGTACTAGGCAGTAGGCAGGGACGGGCCCAGTGATGACAACTTGACAAGTGGTGACCGAAGGAGACTCGTGTCGCTGGGGTGGGGCCCAACTGGAGGGGTCGTCAGGGACTCAGAAAGTCAGAGCTCAGGAGGTTTCGTTTGTGTCATTGGGCCCGTTGGCATCTTTTTCGGCCGGGCCATTGGCCCATTGGCATCTGATTTCGCATACCGTGTGACCTGTGAAGTATCACGAGTGACGGCGTGAGTCGCGCGCATGCGTGCAAAACGGTGCGGCCGCTTTTCCAAATGTTTTTGCTCCCTTCAAATCTTTTACAGTCTACATGGAATAGTAGGAGTATTTGTTGAACTAGTAGCAAGTGCACTACTACGTACTACTACTGTTAGTACTGTCAAAACCCGTAGAAAATTGCCTCGCAAAACAAATCTACAGAAAACTGAAATGACATTACAAAATTGGAATTAAAAAGAAGGAAAGTAAAAAATGCTTGAAAGTAGTCCTAGCTTTTTTAGGGTCGATGCTAGAACCGTAGTTTTCTTTAACAAATAAGTCTATTTTACCTCTCTCAACTATTTCATTCGAATGAATCATATCCCTGAGCGATGCTCCGGTACTCTCTACTTGTAGTATTATACTACCAATAATATTAAGGGTAAATTAGTAATTTACTAATATAATGCTTACTAGTAACTTCGTCATTTATGTTTTCTCCCGACTAGATCGATATATGGTTATCCATTATGTTGGCATTGCTCATATTCCATCAAAAAGCTAAAAAAGAAGGAAACAAGTTTAGTCACTGCGAAATGACAATTATACCCATATTTTTTGGGACAATAATACCCCTCCATATTTCTACTACCGCTAATTAAGGTGGTAGTAGAAAGCAATCTGAACCCTTCGATCAAATAAAATCAACGGTTCATATTATTTTCTACTACCGGTAGAGAGCACTGGAGTGGAGTGAGGCTCTTGGGTATAACACTTTCTCCATATTTGGAAACCATTACAAATTGTGTCCCTCGGTAGTTTGGCTGCTGGTTTTATCCTAAGTAGCATCCATGTGGCACGTAAGAAGAGGAGAAGTGGGGTTGAAAAGTGGGACTCACCATTTCTTTTTATGTTTATCCTTGTCACTTGCATGTGGACCTACTTCTATTTTCAATTTCTTTGATGATAGTGTTGTCACGTCAGCAAAAACGCTTTGAAAACTACTAAAAGGAGTGAATTTGCACTGCCTTCTGTAACTTGGGGGGATACATTATATCCGGTTTTACGGTTGAAGAATGTGATTTGATCAAGGGCAAGAGATGAGGGGCGTTACATAGACTAATTCTTGGCCTGTGATAACTTTCTATGTAAAATTAGAGGCCACAAAGGCGACAATTCTGGCCCGTTCCCGCGCCTGCAGAACAGACGGCCTAGGCAGTAGCTTTGGCCTGCATCGAGCCATACAGCCCAGCAAATAAACCAGCCCAGTTCAATTCTATCCTCTTACTAATTTACTCGGGAGAAAAATTCCCAGCCGCGAGAGCTCACAAACTATTCCCTTCTCATGGCGGCGCTGCCTCTCCTCCGGTGGGGCGCCTCCTCCCTCCGCGGCCACTCCTCCGCTCCGCCTTCGAGCCGCCTCTTCTCCGCGCTCCGCCGACCTCCCGCCGCCGCCCGCTGCGAGCCCGGCTCGAGGGTCATGCTCAAGGGTATGGACTACCCAGAGCTCGAGGTAAGAGTACTTCTTCCGGCGTACGAGTTCCGTGGATCCGTTTGCGAGTTGTTAGTCGGATGTTCCCGTTGAGCTTATCTGGCGCGGTCTTCCGCAGAATTGGGTGCGGTCGCAGGGCTTCCGGCCAGGGCAGGCCATGATGCTGTGGAAATGCCTCTACGGGAACAACGTATGGGCGCATTGCTATGACGAGCTGGCTGGTAGGTTTCCTGATTTCTTGTTATGCCACGATTTATATTTTAGCACTCACCAGGTAGTTCCTGTATTAGTAACTGTGAGAGCACATTTATACTAACCGGTGCCAATCCAGAAGGAAATGGATGCCAAGTTGCCAACTGCCAAGGAGATACTAGTATACTCATTGGGTTTGTGAACTTGTCAGCGAAGTTGTTCTAAGTTAGAAGTAGGCTAGTGGTTCTAATAAAAAACATGATACTCCTCCCGGTCTGCAATTCTGCATGTACTTGTTGCATTATGTTTCAGAAAGCCATGTTCCAGAAAGTCATGTTACCAGTGGCATTCGATCTAACTTACCAATGGTATTAGAGTTTCAGAAAGTCATGTTCCGTTAGTGTTGTTTTCAGAATCCCCACATAAATGTAAATTGATCTTGCTATCAAATATCAAGTAGAATTTATTTTCGACAAGCAAAACAATAACTTAACAAGTTTTAAGATTAGCTGTGATGGATTTTTATTGCACCATTTTATCTTTCTTGTTTTTATATAAGGGTGTATTCCAGTTATCCAGCCAATTGGAATCTACAATTGGATTTAGCAATTATCTTGTGTTTCTTTTCCCTGTTGTAATTTTGGTTGAATGAATGCATCTAATCTCATCCAGGTTTAAACAAGGACTTCAGGAAAATGCTAACAGATCATGCTGATCTTAAGGCATTAACTGTGAAAGACATTCTTAATGCGTCAGATGGGACCCGAAAGGTAGTTTCTTCTGTGTTACTTATATCTTCTGTACTATCTTCAGATGATTGATTATGGAACACAGAATGCTACAGATACTGTTCTCTCTTGAAGATGGATCAGTGATTGAAACAGTTGTCATTCCTTGCGCTAGTGGCAGGACAACTGTTTGTGTTTCAAGTCAAGTGGGTTGTGCCATGAATTGTCAGTTTTGCTTCACTGGAAGGTTCACGTTTACTGCTTTTGAATAACACTTATCTTTTCAATTATTGTGTTATGATAATTTCATAACTTTGCTTATATTCTCGTGCAATATCTGTAGGATGGGCTTGAGAAAGCATTTGTCTACAGCTGAGATTGTTGAGCAGGCTGTGTTTGCTCGTAGAATGTTTTCAGATGAATTTGGATCCATCACAAATGTTGTATTTATGGTAAGCATCCTCCTCATGGTAACTGTCTAGCTTTTGTGGTCGTTGACTGAGCAGCTGACTGTACAGTTAATTAACATAATTCAATTGTAGTTTACATCTTGAATCAGTGTATCTATCTTTTCATGCCATTTTTTTTGAACTGTTGAACATATCCTTAATGTGATATCTTATACCACAATTGTCAAGGTAATCATATAGATATGTTTTTATGCAGTCTGTTTTCTTACAACATCCTCCTGCTTCTGTCTGTATTTCATCTCAATGGCATCAATATTAACTTTTGTTGAAATTCAATTCTTGTTAACTTGTTACATCGTTTTGGAGAACTGTGTTAGTCTAACTATTAGTCTCATCATGGCCTCATGAGTGTGTAGGTTTGTAATACTCACCAGCATGTAGCAGTTAATTGATTGTCTTCTTTGCATTTTATTCATACAATGCTTGCAGATACTTCTACAATCTTTCATTAATATCAAACTTTTACAGGGCATGGGTGAGCCGTTGCACAACATTGACAATGTACTAAAAGCCTCAGCTATAATGGTTGATGAGCAGGGCCTTCAGTTTAGCCCTCGTAAGGTCACTGTCTCCACAAGCGGTCTTGTCCCACAGATAAAACGCTTCCTACAGGAATCCAATTGTGCCTTGGCTGTGAGTCTTAATGCAACAACTGATGAGGTGAAATCCAGTTTTGGTTGTTCTGTTGCAAAAGTTGTTTGGCATTGTTCTGTTGTTTCTATAAGTCTATACTTATTTTTCTTCTCAGGTGAGAAACTGGATAATGCCTATTAACAGAAAGTACAATCTAAGCTTGCTTCTTGGCACACTAAGGGAGGAACTTCGTTTGAAAAAGAAGTACAAAGTGTTCTTTGAATACGTCATGCTTGCTGGAGTGAACGACAGGTGAGGAACCTTTGGATTATACAAAAAATTTCCCTGATTGTTGTTGGCTTGTGCCAATTATGTTATTAAGTTGTGTTGAACATTACTTTTTAATACTCGCGTAAAACTGCTTTTTTCTTTATTTGGAGTATTTTTACATATAGGCCAGAAGAATTTAGACTATAATTGCTACTGTTATTGTAATAATCTGCTTGTAGGGAATTATCTTTATGTCTTGGAAATAACTTTTTTTGTCCTTGCAATAAAATAAGTTACCCCTTGTATGATTGTATCCTTAATATTTCTGTGGATTACTATGCTTACAGTGTGGATGACGCGAAGAGACTAGTAGATTTAGTTCGTGGAATCCCTTGCAAGATCAATCTCATCTCTTTCAATCCCCATAGTGGGTCACAACTCAAGCCTACTCCTGATGAGAAAATTATTGAGTTCCGTAACATTTTAATTCAAGATGGCCTTGTTGTATTTGTTCGGCTCAGCAGAGGGGATGATCAGATGGCTGCCTGCGGACAACTAGGAGAGCCTGGGGACTATCAGCTACCCCTGCTCCGTGTACCTGAGAAATTTCAGGTCGCTTTGTGACTCTAAACTGTAAGTACGGTATTACAATCCTCATGGATATTGTAGAATAGCTTGACAAAAGACATGTAAGTAACTTCTATGAAGTTCTTAGAGGTCATGCTTCTCTGGGCCAACCTGAAGACTGACGGAATATTTTTTGTACTTTTTTAAGGAAAATTTTTGTTGTTACTATAACAAGACAGTGTCTTCAGCTGTCTTGTGGCATGTAAAAGAAACATTTAGGCATAGTGCTGCTAATCTGCTAAGTACCAAAATCCAGTATTTTCCATGGATGTGTGACACTTATATCTCCCTACCGAATTACCATTGGATTTTAGCAATATGTCTGCATTAATGCTTCCACTGTGCAATGCAAGGAGATAAACCTAAATCATGCAACTTTCAAGTTCATGACATGTAGGCATTTTGCATAGTTTCTGATTCGGTCTAAGTCGTCAAAGTTAATTCTTTGGTGAGTGCAGGTATGACAGGCATCTCCAAAAGGTTTTACAAGATTGTGCCTTGCTTGAGATACCTTAACCATTAAGGTGTGCATGCCATTGCCACGACCTGACCACCATACGGAAGGAAAGGAAAAGCCAATCTAGCGCAAACCCCACCAGTAAAAGTCCCTTCTTTCCAAAAGCAACTCTATTATGCTGCACATATTGGGCGTCTTTAGCACTAATCTGCTGCCGAACTGGCAGTCTACACGTCTACTCGTTGCTTTAGCAGAGGCATTGATTTGGACGGTTACTGATTTTGTAGATGGCCGTTCTCTTCTGCAAGTGACTCTTCTTTCAACTATATTTTTGGCACTGGACTCTTGATATTTGAGACAAACTTCTAATATACCGACTACGTGTTCATCTCCTCACCAGTTTTAGTAGTATCAAGATCTGCTGGGGAGCCTTGGCGACAGGGTTGTGACATTAGCTGTTGTCAAGTCCACTTTGAACTAATTCTTTTCTTCCATGTTAAATAAAAGCACAACCTTTTCATGGGCCCCCTTGTGAAACATCCCCTATTAAATTCTGGTTCAGCTGCTCAAGGCACCTGCTACTTCACATATGCCCTCCAGGAATCCCTCCCTCTGTCGTGCTAAAAAAGAATCATTCTACATGCCATCACTAAAACACTATTTTGTTGGTGTTTATAGCGGAGGCAACGATTAAAGAGTGGCCCTGTTCGATCTGCAGCAATTGTTTAACTGTGATTATATATCCTAGGTGATCATTTCTTTGGACAAATATGGTTTTCAAGGGCCACGACGCACATGTCAAGGCAGCAAAAAATAAAAACTGACAGCAACTCATGTTCACTTCAGGACCCACAAAATCATCTCAAACCGGATGGATTAGCGGCCTCTTGTGCGAACTACTGCCAATCGCACGTCTTCATGATGTCTGTCTACTAGGGAGTACTGGTCTTTTCCTGGGCAAAAATAACTCCCTGTCCATTTCGCTCCTATATCTTACAATCGGTTTGACCCTTAATTTGTAGCCGTCAAAGATGGCTCCAATTCGCCTACCACGACGATGACATGGCAATTATTTACGGGTAATAATTCCATCATGCCAGCAAACCCAAACTTAAGGGTATAGAAGAAGCTTGCGTTCTGTCGCCACCTAGATCTGATCATGAATCATGATCTGATTAACTTGCATCACACGCGTATCATAATTCTGTCAAAAATCCTCACAAACTGAAAAAAAAACTGACAAGAAAAGAAGAACGGAAAGTTGTACACGCCCAAGATCTGTGACGGGATTCAAAGATGGCGTTTGGTTACATATACCGCGAGTACGGCGACGCCGAATTACAGAGAAATAACCGTGAGAATCCCAAATCCAACGGCAAAATCTTGGAGCAAACAGGAGGATGGGGGAAGGAAAAGCGAAGTGCGGTGCAACGTGGAAAGCAACACGTAACCTCCACCCCGTACTTAACACGGGCTCCCATCCCTCCCGTCGGATCCGCCTCCCTCCCGGTTTGCGCTATGGGTGAGACCCCGCGTACCCCGGCGCCGGATAGGCCGCCGCCTCCCGTGCCCGTGCACGTTCCCGTGCCAGAGCCCGAGCCCGAGACGCCGGAGGCGTCGCCGTCGCCTTCGCCGCCTCCCGCGCCCGAACCGCCGCCGCCGCTGTTTCCGGAGTCGGCTCCTTCGACGCCGCGCGAGGAGTACCACACGCCACCGCCGTCGCTGGACGAGGCGCGTGACGAAGCGCTGGTGCCTCATCAGGATGGCGTCGTCAACGGGGGATCCGAGACCGCCAAGAGCCCGCAGCTCTCGCCGGTGCGGCTCCACCTGTCGCCCTCGCCCCACCGGTTGCTCCCCCGGGCGCCGAGCTCTCCCGCCGTCAACGGCGAAGATGGCGCACCGGCGCAAGGCCGCCGTCCGGGACGTCCGCAGCTTCACCTCGTGACGGGCCGTCTCGTCCGGACTCCGTCGCAGGGGTCGCTCGCCATGTCGTCGCCCTCCCCGTCGCCTACGCCGCCGTCGCCGCTGACTCCCGCGCCCGTGCCTGCGACCGCGCCCACGCCCAAAAGCAAGAGCGGGCAGAACACGCCGAAGCACAAGGAAGCGTTGAAGCCGCCGGCCATGCCCGTCGCGACGGCGATCGCGATACCGTTCGACCCGGTCGAGGAGGCCATGACGTCGCCTCTGCGAATCGGCAACGGCAAGGCCGCGCGGCTCGACCACCAGCGCGGGCCCGTGCCAGGGGCGCCGGAGAACGGGGGCGCCGGAGAGGATGTGCCTCCAGAGGTGGCGGCCGTGGCCGCCGTCGGGGAGAGGAGGACGACGTCGGTGGCGCTGCGAGTGGCCACGGCGGTGCTCAGCCTGGTGTCCTTCTCGCTCATGGCCAGCGCGCGGACGTCCGGGTGGGCCGGCGACAACTACGGCCGCTACGAGCAGTACAGGTTAGCGATCACTTGCCTAGATGCTCTTTTTTTTTTCTTTCTTTTGTTTGTCACATTTTAGTCGGATTTGTCCGGGTTTTGACGGTTATGGGAGTTGGTACTTGTAGGAGCAGTTAGTACCTGACTTGAGTTGTTTCTTTTTCTAACTTTAATTATAGGGTTAATTGAATTTATAGTCATTCTTACTAAATTGATTGTTCGAGAATTTTCGTCTGGTAATAGCTTGTTTAACGCAATTCGTTACTGTTTTCCTCATTGTTTTTTGTCGTTTTGTGTATATAAACGTGGATACTGGTTCTGGGAAGTTATATTCGGTACCCTTGTTCGATAGTATTTCACGTGCTCTTCTTGAAATTCAGAGTTTATCGTGGTTGGTGTTACGTATGTTGCACACCGATTTTTGAAAAAAAAATTATTGTTGTACAAATAGAACTTGCGAGTGAAGATTAAGAAATTTTAAACACCTCATGAATGCAGAGATACTTATTTTGATTCAGGTCGTTTAGAGGTAGAACACAATTTCAGTTTTGGGTTAAGACAATAATCAAATGGTTTTCTCTGAATTCCTCAACTAGCTTAACTTCTACACTATACAGAGGTACAGAGCTTCATCTTTTGGTGGTTTAATAACTCTCTCTTCTCCCCATTGTACAACACTAAAAATTGCAGGTACGCCGTCGGAGTGAACATCGTCGTCTGCATCTACTCGATCGCGCAAGCGTTCGGCGAGATTCGCCGCCTGGTTTCGCCGAGGTTTATTTTCCGGAGCACCTCGAGCTACTACTTCAGCCTCTTCCTAGATCAGGCAAGCACAGTCTCTCATCTTACACCTGAAATGTGCCATTCCAAAGCAGGGAGATGCAGAGGTTTTTGCCGCGTCTGACCATCTCATCTTCCTGGCCTCGCTGCAGGTGTTGGCGTATCTCCTCATGTCGGCCTCGTCGGCGGCAGCGTCCCGCAACGATCTGTGGATGTCGAGCTTCGGCAAGGATCCGTTCAACAAGAAGATCAACAGCGCGGTGTGGTTTTCCTTCATCGCGTTCATCGGACTCGCTACCAACTCTCTCATCTCCACGGCTAATCTCTTTAGTATGATCTGAATATCTGATACATACGGCCATCTCTCAAGCTGATTGAGGATGTGGAGTACTTAGTTTCCATCGTGTAAATTTTGTGGCACATATACACACATGTTCTCTGTTTAGGGTCATGATCAGGAATTCATTTGCACACACGACTAATAAAATATAGGATGAAATATGTTACACTGTTTCATGATTAAAGAAGCTTGATATGTCTCAAAGTCCATTCTTTGCATAACGTTGCTAGGGATGTCAAGATTACCGTTGCAAATCAATCGCTGTAGAGATACTGCATATTTATCTGTAAAGATGTGGTGGTTATCTGTAACATCTAGGATAGCACAGTATCCGAGAGTACACGGTACGGTGCACCTTACTCTGTTCATATCTGGAGACTGAAACTGCTGGAATTGGATACTATTCCCCGTCCGGCAACAGGAACAAAAGCGATGGTGACGCTACTACCTGACACCACTATAGTGTACTGTCCCCTGTTGATCTCTCCCAACCTAAAACTTCTTTAATGGATGCATGCATATCATTTTGTTGGATTCTGGACAGTGATCAGTCGACGCTCTTCTCCACAACCAAGAACATTTCTCTGACTGACACAGGCCGGTCTCTACTCGTGGAGCTCGATTTGGTTCACTCTGCTCAGCCAAATGGAGTGCAGGATCATGTGGAAGAGGTCGTACCGGAGGGGCCTCGCGTGCCACAGGAAATGCCTCTGCAGCCGCTTGACGCAGCCGTGCATGGCCACGTACTTCCGGAGCGGGATCCGCTGCAGTATCTTCTTCAGGTCCGGTATGTCCTTCTCGGCGACGACCACCGCGAAGGCGCTCCAGTCCAGCACGTCGCTCAGCGGCAGCACGAAGTTGTCGGCGATGATCACCGGCACGCACTCGTAGTAGAGCGCCTCCACGATCCGGGGGCTGTTCACCTCGTACCCCATGGGGCAGAGGCAGAAGCGGCTGTTCTTCATGTGCTGGATGTAGCTCATCCGCCGGGACACCCTCGCCGGGAGGAGCCCGTACACCCGCATGTCGTCGTCGCGCCCGTCGCCCCAGTGCCTGAGGAGCACCGGCCTCACCCTGCCGTGCACGTTGCCGGCGAAGAAGGCGAGGATGCCCCGCCGCGACACCGGCAGCCCGCCGACGTACCGGAGCGGCCGCCTCGGCGTCCGGATCGTCGTCTCCGGGAGTGATACGTCCCTGCCCGGGGTGAAGATCCCCTCCGAGCTGTCCGCGTTGCACAACGCCTTGATGGTGTTCCGGCGCAGGTCACCATGCGCCGTCGTCGTGTAAGATCCCTGACCAAGAACCAAACAGGATCAATACTGTAACACAAAAAGAGAGTGAACAAACATGAGATTTCAAGATCTTGGCTTACCCAATCATGGCAGGCGACAAGGAAATGATCGGCGCCTCTGGTGCGATTCCAGAACGGGTACTTGGCGGCGAGGCCTTTGACGAAGTCGCGGAGGTAGGCGGCCAGTGGCCTGAGGTTGTGGGAGTCGGGCACGTAGAGAGAGATCCTGAGCTGCTGGGAGCTGTAGGGAAGGTAGAAGAGGTGCGCCTTGACGGGGTCGGCGACGGCGAACCTCCGGCTCTCCTTGAGGAGCTTCATGAACCAGCCCTCGGACGCGTAGATGCCGCTGAGGGGAGGCGTGTGGAAGATGGGCCTCCGGCCGTCCTGGTAAATGTAAACTTTGAGTATCCGTTCCATCAGTTCATAGCTCCTGGATGATCACATTTTCGCTACAATTATGACAAGCTTAGTCACCATACTGAATTATTATCAGTGGTACAATACAATATGTACAAAATGCAGAAATGCTATGGTAAATAGTTGCATCGCAACAAATCGGGAGACACTAACAGTCACGTACATAGATGTTCACAATTTCAGATTGTAATTTTGGGGTCTGCCGTTGGGTAATGTCTTCCCACGACACAAAAATAACCCCCTAATTTATTCGAATTTCATGAAAAATATTCAAATTTCGAAATATTTTGTTCAAATTACAACGGTTATGCAAATTCTCGCTATAGTTTAGCAATAGTCATTCATCCTGCAATCTTTTGTAATCATTAAACTATAGTTTCTTTGAAGAAAAGGACGGAATGAATTTCATTGCTATAAAATTAATCAAAATTTCTAAAGTTCAATGGAAATTTCTAAATATTTGTTCCCCTGAAATTTCCCCGTTCTGAGATAGTGAACCCCTTGGCCTTGGTACAAACCATGGCCCATTGACTTGTCTGTTCTATCATCACAATTTTGTCGGAAAAATAGGACACTAGCTATACTTTTAGTACACTATTTTTCATCAAAATATAGTCAAATCATTTTTATACTATAATTTATCCCTATTTTTTTATTTTTAAATACACTATAAATTTAAAACTTACAATGTAATTACAAAGTTTTGATAATTATGCTATATTTTTTTCTAATACACATTATATAAGGGAATTTTAGATTAAAAGAAATTGATTACACACTTGAAAGAGTATAAGAGATAGAATGTTGTTACATACATATATAAGATATATATAATAATCGCACATAGAAAAAGCGATCGAAATCTATTAAAAAATACGACGCCATGTTTTTAGCAAAATAGAAAAAAAATTGACTAGAAGGTCAACCGAAAGACACGCTTCTACATGTCCGGAATTCCAGAAAAATAGAAAAAAAGGCAACTCGATCACCCTGTATCAAAACATACTAAAACGAGACGAACTTTAATTTGGTAACTGCTGCGTGAAACGAGGAACGGAAGAAGAAGGCGACGCATATGCACCAATAATTCCTGTGTAACGTATTATACCTCTTGAACTGGGAGATGTTCTTGAAGAGAGGCGAGTACAGGTCGGGGTCGTCGATCACCGGCTCGGCCGCCATTATCTCCTTCTTGGCGTACCGCAGCGCCTCCTCCGGCGCCATCCTCCAATACGACGGCTGATCATCAACGCAACACAGGAAATTAACAAACTCGATCGATCACTAAGTAAACACGAATGAATAAAGAACGACATGCATGCTCGATCGCGTACCTCTCTTCGTCGTGGCCTTGCAGCGGGCGGCGGTGGCGCGGGAGGAGGCGGCGTCGCCCGTGCTGGAGGAGGCGACGAGGGCGGCGGCGGTGGCGGCGGCGGCTGTGCCGGCGGGGAGATCGCGGCGGACAGTTTCCCGGTGAAGTCTGTGGCGAACACGTGGGGTGAGGATGGGAGGGAGAAGTTGAGGAGCACGGTGGTGGCCGCGGCCGCCGCGACGAGGGAGGCGATGGCCCCGATGCGGCAGCAGGAGACGGAGAACATCGCGCCGCCGCGGCGGTGGAGCCGGCGGCTGGACGGGCCGGCGGGGTGGTGCGCGGTGGCGGTGGCGGTGGCGGTGGCGAGGCGCGGTGGCGGCATTGGGTGGAGGAGGAAGCGGGAGGCATGGATGGGTGGAAGAGCGCGCGCGCGCGCGGGCTGGCGGTAGGGTTGCGCGTGGCCGAGTTTGTAGAGAATCGCCGCGACGCGCGGCCGCCACCGCATTGTATTCTCCATTCGGATGGGCCGTGTGTGGGCTGTTCACGGGGTGGGAGGATTCTGGGTTTCTAGCCCGGTTTGGTGTGAGAGATCGAGACTGACTGGAAACATGCAAATAAAATACTAGTGATAAAATCTGAAAAATATATAGAATATGATGGGATTAAGTTCACTTAGACTCCCTTAACAAGTGACCGAATCTGATTTATATCCCTCAACCATAAGATCAGATATCTCAACCCCTAAACTATTAAAACCGGTGCAATTTGACTCTCTCAGCGGTTTTGGAGGGTGGTTTCGCTAACATGGTGCACACGTGACGGTGTTGACCTAGTCTCCGTCGCATGTGGCATTGACGTGGTGTTTATTTGGTATTAAAATTAAAAATATATATGCAGGACCCATTCGTCATTAAAAAAATTGTAGGACCCACGTGTCATCCTCTCTCCCCGTCCTTCTTCCTCCTCTCTCCCTTATTTCTCTCTCTTTCTCTCCTCTTTACTTCAATCCATCCGCCGGTGGCAGGGCCTCGAGTGGCGGCGGCGGCGACGGGCGAGGACCGGAGTGTTCGGCCCTCGCCAGCTCGCCACCTCCGGCTCCATCCGCGTGGCCCACTGGCACACCTGCCATCAGGCTTTTCCGCCCTGGATCCCGTTGTTCGCTCCGTGCCGCGGGGCACTCCCCACCGTCCCTCCAGCCTCTGCTCCATGGGACCCTCCAACTCGCCACCGCCCTGACTGCGCTTGTGGATGTCGTCGTCTGGATTCCGCCACCTCCGAGGGGATGGGGCTCGACCCCGCCGGTCACTGGCTCCTCCTCCACTGGGCAGCCACGGCCTGGATCTGGGTCGCCGTCAACAGGCCCCACTGCTTCCTCCATCGGCACCCCCAACTCTGCCACTTCACCGTCCGCCGCCTCCGAAATCCCGTCTCCAGCTGGTGCGCGCCTCCACAGGGTCCTCGCCATGGGCGACGGCCGTTGTCGACCTCGCCGGCCCTAGAGCCCCTAATTTCCTTTTCCTTTTTATTTAAAATTTCTTTCATTTAAAAATTAGAGTTTAAATTTGGATTTTGTTTTTGTGCCAATAGATCTCAAAGTTCCCTCCTTGGCATCCTCTCAAACTTTGTCAAGTTCCTGCTTAAATTCAAATCCCAAAAACCTCCAAAAATTCCCCTCAAATTCAATTCCAAATATCAAAAAAAGTGAAAACCCACTGTTCATTTTGGACCCCTTTTCTTTCCTTTTCTCTTCCCGGCCCAACTCCTCTCCTCTTTCTACCCCCGAGCAAGCCGGCCCAAACCTTCCCTTCCTCTCTCTCCCTTTCCCCGGCCCAGCTCCCCCTCTCTCTCCCTTCTCTCCCGGCCCACGGCCTTCTTCCGGCCCGGCCCGGCACTATTGCCCTATCCCCTACCTCGCGCCGCCGCCGCGCTGCCGTTGCCGCGCCGCCGCGCCTACGCCGCCCGCGCCGCGCGCCTCACTGCTTCGTGCCGCCGTCCCATCACCGCCTCGAGCCACCCGCCGTGCCGCGCCATGCCACCTCGCGCCCCGAGCTACGCCGTGCCACTGTCACTTCGACGCGCCGCGCCGCGTGCACGCCGCCTATAAAAGGGGCCCCCAGCCCCCGCTCTCGCCGCCGTTTCCCCTTGCCGGCGCTCTCTCTCCCCCTCTCTCTCAGCCGCGCCCTCCCTCTCTCCCCTCTCGACCCCGCCGCCGCCGGTCGTCCTCACCGGCCGCCGCCCTCCCCCCGGCGGCCGGCCTCCCCCTGGCCGCCTCGCCACCACCGGCGCCCAGGCTGAGCTCGGCCAAGGGAGAGGAGGAAGAAGCCCCTCCTGATAGGTGGGCCCCACCTTTCTCTCCTCTCTCTCTCTGACCGACATGTGGGCCTCCCCGCCGTACGTTTAAAACGGAATATTCCTTTTCTGTTAAACCTAATTTCCAGAAAAATCCAGAAAAAACCTTTTACCTTCAAAAAATTATAGAAATTCAACCGTAACTCCGTTTGACCTCGTTCAACTTTCTAAATTTTTCTAAAAATGAGATCTACACAGTGGCACACTTTTTTCTCTGTTTTGAGCTTGTTTTATTGCCTTTTGTTTATTTGTTCTCCGTTTCACGTATAGAGCACGTGTATGAGGAAGCTCCGGACGCCGGTTTCGAAGGAGAAGACCCCCATATTGTGCAAGACAAGCCTCTTTGATCACATTGCCCCTATATTTGCAAGTTATTTTGTTTGAAAAATGCATTGCTTAGTGTAAACGAAAATCTTGTTTAGGCCTCGGATTGTTTATACAACCGACGGACCGACCTAGTAGTTGCACTCACTTTTCATAGGATGTTGTTAATTCCTTTGTCCTTATTAGCTACACATATGTTTACGCCAGTATCGCTATCCATTGGATACGATTGCCGAGGTAGTTTGTTTAGTTGTGCTTACGTTGTACTGTCGTGTGGGAAACTTGGGTACTTTCCAAATTTTATGCTTAAAAATCCGACACGTTGTACCGAGGTGTTGCGAAATAAAATGAGTTGTGAAAATGGTGATGATGCGAGGCCATGTCTTTGTGGTTTGGTCGCGTATTATCGTTAAGAACCGATTCCTTTGGGAAATCCATCCAAACATGTTACAGTGCGACCTCACGGGTATTCATGGGATGCCCCTGGCTAAGTAAATGGTTATCACATGGGAGTTTGGCGTGCCAATGGTTGTGGGATGCCGAGGATGAAGGAGACGGAGTAGGAGGCATCCTCGATATTCCTGAGTGGATGACGGCAGCGACTGCCTGATACTCGGCTAAGAGACTTGGCCCAACTAGGTGGTATGCGATTTTCGTGGGTTAGCTTTGGAAAGGCCTTGTCACGAACTTCCGTTACCGACAGGTACACGGTGTCAGTTTCGTGTCGTGTGGGTAAAGCGTACAACCTCTGCTGAGCTTAATTAACTGTTCGAATAGCCGTGCCCACGGTCAAGGGCGAGTGTAAGGTGTTTCTCATAGCGTAGACTTGTTTGACAAAATGTTTGATGAAAATGGTTGGTGGGAAGGGATTCGTTTCCAGAGTTCGCCTGTGTGGCAAACGGCTAACCTTTGTGGTTAGGAATGGGTCTGTGTGACCTGGTGTATCGTTTGGCACCAAGGTGTTGTTAGGGCCGAGAAGGCGTTGTTGTGTTGAGAAAGCAAGGTTAACTATGTGAAATAGTGTTGTGATGATTTTATGGTTTGAACTGAGTTGCTGTGAAAGCAAAAAAAGAAACTAATAGAAGAATCCAGTTGATAATTATTTGTTACTCTTGTGACAAGTTGTTGCAAAGCAACTTGTGGAATGGGACGAGGTGTGAGCCTCCTCCCGACAACTAAAATTTTGACTCATTAGAGTTTTGTGAAATAAATTGCTTTCACCAAAAAGGCTGCTTTCGCAAATAAAACCCTAGCCCTCCTTGTCTTAACCAAACATGTCATTCTTTCCCCAGCTTACTGAGTACGTGAAGTACTCACCCTTGCTATATATATAATATCTATAGAGCTTGGAGATGAAGACGTCGACCTGACCGCCGAGGAGTGCCTCCAGGAGCAAGCCGAGTATGAGGATTTCTATAAGATTCGTGCCTAGACCCAAGCCCTCGCCCGTGGATCAAGAAGATTGCCTAGGCACTCGCCTAGTGCTTAGTCGCCCAGTTGCTTCGCTTCTCACCGCTTTTTACTCCCGCTCTGTGGACTTTTGTATTGTTGTGTTGCTCATCCATGGGCTTGTCCATGATGGCAACTTATGTAAGGACTAGAACCCAGTGATGTAAATAATTAGTTTACTTTGATTCCATGCTTATTCTGTGTGTACCAGCTAGTGTATCCTGGGACTGGTACTATCTCACAGGTAATGCGTAGCACCTCGGCATCAGTTAGCTGGTGTTATTGGTTAACGAGTGCCGGCGCGTTACACGAGCCCCTGCCTACCGCTAGCAGATGAAATGAAGTCAAGAGGAGAGAAAGAGAGAGAAATAAGGGAGAGAGGAGGAAGAAGAATGGCATGGGGAGAGAGAGGATGACATGTGGGTCCCACAATTTTTTGAATGACGAATGGTTCCCGCATATATTTTTAATTTTAATGCCACGTAAACGCCACGTCAATGCCATGTGGGACAGAGACTAGGTCAACACCGCCACGTGTGCACTAGTCAGCGAAACCGTCCTCCAAAACCGCCGAGGGAGTTAAATTGCACCAGTTTTAAAAGTTGAGGGGTCGAGATATCTGGTATTGTGATTGAGGAATACGAATTAGATTCGGTCACTTGTTAAGAGAGTCAAAGTGAACTTATTCCAATATGATGATATAACTCCATGAACAAACATACAAGACTAAATTTAAGCTATATTTGGATATGCATGTCTGTGTAGTGTTTTCACTTATATTGTCAGAATATATCTTATCTTTTTTTTCAAATTTTTATATGACTAATTAGATTAGATGTATGAATAAGAGCGCATGCACACCTTTTTCTAGACCGCTCCTAATTTTAGTGTAAAGTCATTTTTAAATGGTTGAGATTGCAATAAGGTTCATGCAAATTAATATTATAACTTAAACCTCTCATCATCTCCTCCTACCAAAAGGGCTCATCCCTCACCATGGCGCTATGATTGCCGGGCTGGGCCCCTCCCCCACAACCCACTCAGCCTCGCCATCTTGCCCATCAATTGACCACTCCATTGTTGCTTCCCTCCGATTCCTTATCTGGTCGTACACGTTAATATTGTTGCCATGTTTCTATTAGATAATTAACAACATCATAATGTACTTCCTCTTATTGTAAGGAGGCAACTAATATAAGGTTGTAGATAGTGATCGTGCTGCCAAAAGGATCATGCCATCTTCATTCAAAGCTGATGTATTACATTTCTTGGTTCCACACTGTTGGCAGTATGCCATGAGGCCATTCGACGTATGCAGTTGTCGTTTCGACAGCACACACACTAAGGTCAATTTCTTACTATGTAGAATCAGTAGCGATAGTGTTCTATTTTCCTTTTGGCTTCCTTTTCAGTTCACAAATAAATGCTCTAAGCCCATGATTATAGACAAGCCCATGATTATAGCTAATTAGCAAGAATTCCTTTTTACATATTGAAGCCCCCTCACCCTAAATGAAGTCATTATTGTTATGTTTGTATTGAGAGGCTTTACATATATACAGTGTCGGATATAGAAAGTTTCTAGACCCTAGGTAAACACATAAACGTACAATTTCCAATGTTATTGAACACTAGAAATACACTTTGTCTTAGTGGTGCGATCTGTCGGCGAGCCTGGATGGCTGCCCGGGTCATCTGGTCTTGGATCCACCCTGACATATATACCTTATGTCCTTATGTTTACACTCTCTTAAAATGCTATCATAGCCATCCCTATATGTTTCTACCTAGAACCTTGAAATGTCTACCTTGCTTGAGATATATTAACCATTACTGTGAGAATGCTATTCGTAACCATTTGAACACCCAGGGAGAAAGAAAAGTGACCTAGGGCTAATGTGAATGTCGAAACACAATGAGATAACTGCCAAGTTGAGGAAGGGCAGATGGCATAGCTTAAAGGAGATTAGGGTCTAGAAAAGAGGAATAGACATGGATTAGGGCATAGATCATTGGAAGGGAATCGATCGATTATTCTTGCTTCATTAACGAAGATATATATAGTGCCAAACTTTTTAAAGGGGTGGCTCGATTTGTCTCCTAAGATAAGTAGCTCTGCATTTCATATTAGGATAATCGATCTAATTTTATCAATGAAGAAACCAATATGACCAAATTGCATTGTTAGTGCCTTGTGAATAAATAACGAGAGAACAATCAATTTGGCTCCTCAACTTCGCTTTGGGGTTACCTTGGTCTCTAACATATTTTTAGGTGAATGTGGTCGTTGAACTCATTTGACACGCCACGCTAACAAAATAACTCAACAGAAGTTCAATGTTGAAAATATATAACAAAATAACTCAACAGAAGATACATAAAAGCTACTTACTCTGATTCAAATTACTCGTCGTATTAGATTTGTCCTAAGTCAAACTTTTTAATCTTTGAACATTAATTTCTAAAACCCATGTAAAGTGTGAATTATATATTATGAAAGTATATATCATGGTGAATTTAAAACATAGTTCTTATGATATTAAACTACATAATATTATAAAAATTTAATAGTTAAAGATTAAAATGTTTAACTTGGAATAAACATGTAACAAAGTAATTTGAAATGGAGAAAGGAGTAATTCCTTTGTGCTTTGTTTTATTTAAGAGATAATCCAAGAAATGCCATTGACAAGCATCCAAATCCAAGAAATACCATCGACAAGGGTGAGTTTCAAGAAATATCATCGTACAAATAATTTTGTCCAAAAAATACCATCGTCGTTAGGGTTCCGTCCATTCCGCGCTGTTAAGTTCTATAAGATGAACAATATATTTAACGGTGCAGAATGGATGGAACCCTAACGGTGATGGTATTTTTGGGATAAAATCGTTTGTACGATGGTATTTCTTGTAACTCACACTTATCGATGGTATTTCTTGGATTTGGACTCATGTCAATGGTATTTTTTGGATTATCTCTTTATTTAATGGCGGATATTTGACTGGTGACCCAGGAAAAGGTGTCTGGCACCTTTTATCATTATATTCTTATTTTTCACAACTTGAGGCTTGAAGGCAAAACGGTCTTTTGCATCATATGGCTTGCAAAAAAAGCTTCCCTTAGCAGAGTTGTTTTTGTACATGTGACACATCAAGTGGGTTCAAAGACTAAATTGGCCAGGTGTAGATTTCTCATAATTTATGGGTATTCACCTGAATACCCATAAATGTTTTGGTGGAACATATTATGCATCATAATGGTTTATGTGTCCTATTGGTTGGTGAGTAATAAATGATTCAAGTTACAAGTCCGGGTTCAACTCCTAACATCTCCATTCCTTTTATCATCTTTTATCTTCAATAGCCTAGTTCCTTTTTATTTTCTTTTATCTTCAATAGCTTAGTAAAAATATCATCTTTTTAAAAACACATCTCCAAATTTTCACTATTTTTTCTTTCTTTCAGCTCTTCCATCTTTTATCATCAAGCTTACTATACTGATGTCTTCTCATAGATTTTACTTAGGTTTCGTATGGCATTTTTTTTTCTCTTTTAACTCTTTCACATTTTATTTTCAATAGCTTAGTGTAATAGTATATCTTCTAATAGATTTTAGTTTGGCATGCAATATATTCCATTTGAAAGATAGTTCTTAAATCAAAATTTGGTTTTTTTATCTCTCTTTTACCTCGTCTTTTGTTTCACTGACATTGCTGTTAAGCATTGGATATTTTATTAAGAAAAATATTTTAAAATAAGCATCGTTCAAGTTTTAATGTTTTATCACTGCCAAGCTTACTTTAATTTTTTCATTAATATAATGCTATTAATGTAAATTTTCAGTACCCATTCTAAACATTCTGGCTCCGTCACTGATATTGACCCAAAGAGTTAAAGTTTAGGAGCTGGCTTAGACAAAAGAAACGTCATGGAATCAAAGTGACTCCAAGACAAAACCTTTAAGGACTAAACAGACCATTTTTGCGACAACGAATGTACTTGTGTGATTGTGCTCTACAGAAGGGGCTCGGACTCCTCTCCGGCCGTCCACATCATGCACAAAGGCCACCAGTAAAAGTGCATGCATGACAACTTGAAAAGGAAAATCAATATTGTACTATAAGAACCAGATTCGGACACAGATTGTGCAAGCCATCTCTTTGACACTTCCTGGGAGTCTACAAATATCCACATGCAGATTTGGACGTTGCAGAATCCAGATCATATAGGTACATGATGAACAAAAGACTTAGCTCTGCACGGTAATTATCCTGAGCGACAGGTCTTGTTGCATGTCAAGTCTAATCTAGAGCAATTCTTTTCTTCCGTGAGTTACATAACCGTACGATGTAGGTACTACAACGTGCATCTAGCTTCATTAAATTCTTGTTCAAGGCACCCACTCTTTTCACGCAACATAATTGACTACCTATTTGATCTTCCGATATATTTAGAGCTTGAAAAATTTTTAACGAATGAATACAACTCATTTTAAATGAAATAATAAAAGGGACAAACATGTCAAATTTCATAAATATATAGAAAAACAATTATAAAATCTAATTTTCACTACTACAAAAACAACATTGATACCGGTTGGGAAGCCCCATAGGTGGTGGATTTCCCAGCCAATACTCCTAAGGTGGCACTGATGAGGGGGAACCAAAAGTATCGATTTAGAAACCGACGCCTTTGAGATATACGGTTTCCAAAAAAAAAAAGCTCATCTCGGCTCAGTTCGAACCGATGCCTCCAAACCACCAAAATAAATGGAAAAATCTAAAAAAAATGAGACAAGTTCATATAAGAGAATCAACCAGTTCATAGATCACAAAATCAAATATTCATCGATAAGTTCACATCATAGAATCAAACATTCACCAACAAGTTTATTCAAAAACCAAATCAAAGAATGCACCAATCACAGTGGAGAACTCCACCAGCCACCGTTACTCACTGGAGAGGAAGGGAAGGCCACTATCGCACCGCACAGGAGAGGAAGGGAGGTCACCGTCCCGTCAAGCCAGGTGCTGCTGAGGGGAGGCAATCGAGGTGCCTCCTCCCAGTTGCTCCACCACCATCCATTTGAGCCTCGCCGCTAGAGCCATGCCGCGCCGCTTGCCGCTGCCACTGTCCAACCATCGCGTTGCCGCATAGGAGAGGAAGGGAGTCCGTCATCGCCACCACTACCAGGGAGTCCCATAGAGAGAGAGGTGGAGAGATAAGAGGATAAGGGAGAGGTGGAGAGGGTTTTAGAGGGTGGAGGGCAAGGGAGAGGACACGTCCCTTATTATTTGTAGCACCCTAATTTTTTTTTAATTTTATTTATTTAAAAATCTCCTTCATTTAAAAATTTAAAGTTTAAACTTGGTTTTTATTTGTTTTTGTGCTAATAGATCTCAAATCCCCTCCTTCGCATTCCTTCATTTTTTCTCAAAATTTTTGCTCAAATTCAAATTCCAAATCTTCACATTTACCCCAAAATACAATTCCAGAGACTGCAGGAAAATGAGAAATTCTACTGTTCATCCAGGACTCCTTTCTTCCTTTTCTCCCCGGCCCAACCCTCTCTCTCTCCCTCTCTCCTTTCTCCCCCGAGCGGGCCGGCCCATCTCCCGCTCCCTCTCCCTTCTCTCTCTCCCGGCCCAGCTCCCTTCCCCTCAGCCCACGGCCTTTCTTCCACGCCGGCCCGGCCCGTTCCTGTGCATCTTCCTCCTCCAGCCGCCACCGCCGCCCGCCGCGCCACCGCTCTCGCGCCCGCTGCCCCGCCGCCCACGCCGCGCGCCGCGCGCGCGTCACCTCGCCGCGCCGCCGTCCCATCCGGCCTCGAGCCCCGCACCGCTGCGTCGCCGTCCCGTCGCTGCGCCGCGCCCGCGTCACGTCACCGCCCCCACCGCGCGCTCGTCACCTATAAAGGGCTGGAGCCCTCCCCCTCTCGCTGCCCCCTCGCCGCCAGCTTACCCCTCCCTCTCTCGGCCTCTCTCTCTTCCCCTCTCTCAGCGCCGCCGCCCTCCTCCTTCCAGCGCCGTCGTTCACCGCTGTTTCCCCCCGGCTGTCGGCCTCCCTCTCCCCCCGGCCTCCTCGCCACCGCGGTGCCACCACCGGCCCAAGCCGAGCTCGGCCGAGGGAGAGGAGGAAGAAGCCCCTGACAGGTGGGCCCCACCCTCTCTCTCCCCTCTCTCTTGACCGACAAGTGGGCCCCCCTCTTTGACCGTCAGCTTTCCAACGGAATATTCCGTTACTGTTTTAAAAAATATTTCCCAAAATTTTAGAAAAACCGTTTAATCTTTGAAAATTCATAGAAATTCAATCGTAACTCAATTTGACCTCGTTCAACTTTCTAAATTTTTCTAAAAATGAGATCTACACAGTGGCGCACTTATTTATCTGTTTTGAGCTTGTTTTATTGCCTTTTATTTATTTGTTCTCCGTTTCGCGTATAGAGCACGTGTACGAGAAAGCTCCGGACGCTGTTTTCGAAGGAAAAGACCCGCATCTTGTGCAAGGCAAGCCCCTTTGATCACATTGCCCCTATATTTGCAAGTTATTTTGTTGGAAAAATGCATTGCTTAGGGTACACGATAATCTTGTTCAGGCCTCGGATTGTTTACGCAACCAACGGACCGACCTAGTAGTTGCACTCACTTCACATAGGATGTTGTTGATTCCTTTACCTTAGTTAGCTCCACACATGTTTACGTCGGTATCGCTATCCATTGGATATGATTACCGAGATAGTTTGTTTAGCCACGCTTACGTTGTACTGTCGCGAGGGAAAACTTGAGTTATTCTAAATTTATGCTTAAAATTCCGGTACATGGTACCGATGTGTGGCGAAATAAAATGAGTTTTGAAAATGGGGATGATGCGAGGCCATGTCTTTGTGGTTTGGTCGCATATTATCATTAAGGACCGATTCCTTTGGGAAATTCATCCAAACATGTTACAGTGCGATCTCACGGATATTCATGGGATGCCCCTGGCTAAGTAAATGGTTATCACATGGGAGTTTGGTACGCCAATGGTTGTGGGATGCTGAGGATGAGGAGACGAAGTTTTGGACCCTTATAGCCCTTTTTGGGTGTTTCGTTGCCTCTATTGGGGCACACGGTACCGAGTAGGAGTAGGAGGCATCCTCGGTATTCCTGAGTGGATGACGGCTGCGATTGCCTGATACTCGGCTAAGAGACTTGGCCCAACTAGGTGGTGTGCGATTTTCATGGGTTAGCTTTGGAAAGGCCTTGTCACGAACTTCCGTTGCCGACGGGTAAACGGTGTCAGTTTCGTGTCGTGTGGGTAAAACGTACAACCTCTACAGAGTTTGTTGAACTGTTCGAACAGCCGTGCCCACGGTCAAGGGTGAGTGTAAGGTGTTTCTCATAGCGTAGATCTGTTTGACAAATGTTTGATGAAAATGGTTGGTGTGAAGGGATTCGTTTCCAGAGTTCGCCTGTGTGGCAGACGGCTAACCTCTGTGGTTAGCGACGAGTCTGTGTGACCTGGGGCGTCATCTGACACCAAGGTGTTGTTAGGGCCGAGAAGGCGTTGCTATGCTGAGAAAGCTAGGTTAACTATGTGAAATAGTGTTGTGATGATTTTATAGTTGGAGCTGAGTTGCTGTGGAAGCAAAAAGAATCTAATAGAGGAAACCAGTTGATAGTTAATTGTTACTCTTGTGACAAGTTGTTGCAAAGCAACTTGTGGAATGGGACAAGGTGTGAGTCTTCTCCCGACAACTAAAATTTTGACTCACTAGAGTTTTTGAGAAATAAATCGTTTTCGCCAAAAAGGCAGTTTTCGCAAATAAAACCCTAACCCTCCTTGTCTTAACCAAACATGTTATTCTTTCCCCGGCTTGCTGAGTACGTGAAGTACTCACCTTTGCTATATATAATATTTATAGAGCTTGAAGATGAAGAGGAGTGTCTCCTGGAGCAAGCCGAGTACGAGAACTTCTAGAAGATTCGTGCTTAGCCCAAAGCCTCGCCTGTGGATTAAGATGGTTGCCTAGGCGCTTGCCTAGTGCTTAGTCGCCCAGTCGCTTAGCTTCTCGTCGCTTTTGACTTCCGCTTTGTGGACTTTTGTATTGATGTGTTGCTCATCTATGGGCCTGTACATGATGGCAACTTATGTAAGGACTAAATCCTAGTGATGTAATAATTAGTTCATTTTGATTCCTCGTTTATTCTGTGTGTACCAGCTAGTGTATCCTGCGACTGGTACTATCTCACAGGTAATGCGTAGCACCTCGGCCTGAGTTAGTTGTCGCTTACGGTTAACGAGTGCCGGGGTGTTACATTATTGGTGCCTATGAAAAGTGGGATCAGCTCCATTCCTCGTAGCTATCTTTTTTTTAATAAAAAATGTACCTATAATCCTGTTATAAGTGTCGGTTTGTTATTGGTATCAATTTTTTTTAACAAACTGGTACTTACAAAGAGTTAAAGCTGTCATCTTTTACTTTTAGACGCATCTAAAGAGTGGGAATGAGTCATAGATACCGGTTTTAGATGAAATGACACCTACAATAACCTTTTTTACATTTATGTAGTATTGTTTGGTAAATTGTAATTGAATGTAAGTGCACTGTAACTTAGTATAAATACTCTATAATTGAGTGTAACTGTAAGTTGGGTTTACAAGAATACGAATCTTGATGCAAGATCATACATACGAAAAATCGAAAGACAGGAACCAAAAATCTTTTGCAAGTCAACTAGCAAAACCGTAATATAACATGTCGATTAATCATTTGGCCGGCTCGTCATCGCTTATTACACACCCGCGACGAGTGCCGTGGAGTGCTAGCTGCATATAGAGAGATCGTGCAGAGCTAGCTAATTTCTGCCAACCAACAAGTGATCGCGACGATGGCGTACAACGACGATGAGCAGACTGCTCCGACGAGCACCGAGCCGGCGAGGCCGACGGTGGGGATCACGGGCCAGCTGGTGAAGCAAGTGCGGCTCAACAAGTACCACAACGACGTCGCGTCCCTGGCACCCCATGACCAGGAGGTGCTGCTCGAGCTCAGGGGCTCCTCCTCGTCCACCGACAGGGCGGGCCTGGACCTCGTCGCCGTCATCGACGTCAGCGGCAGCATGGACGGGGACGGGATCGACAAGGCGAAGACCGCCCTGCAGTTCGTCATCCGCAAGCTCAGCGACCTCGACCGCCTCTGCATCGTCACCTTCTCCACCGACGCCACCCGCCTCTGCCCGCTGCGCTTCGTCACGGCGGCCGCGCAGGCCGAGCTCAAGGCCCTCGTCGACGGCCTCAGGGCCTACGGCATCACCAACATGAAGGGCGGACTCGTAACCGGCATGAGCGTTGTCGACGGCCGCAGGCTGACCGCCGGCCGCGCCGTCAGCGTCATGCTCATGTCCGACGGCTATCAGAACCACGGCGGCGACGCCAGAGACGTCCAGCTCAAGAACGTCCCCGTCTACACCTTCGGCTTCGGCGCGAGCCACGACTCCAACTTGCTTGAAGCGATCGCGCGCAAGAGCCTTGGCGGGACGTTCAACTACGTCGCCGACAGCGCCAACCTCACGGGGCCCTTCTCCCAACTCCTGGGCGGCCTCCTCACCATCATCGCCCAGGACCTCGAGCTCACCGTCACGCGGTTCCAGGGCGAGGCCACCATCAAGAGGGTGGTCTGGGTGGACGCGGGGACCTACCCGCAGACCACTGCCGGCGACGGCTCCTCCGTCACCGTCAGCTTCGGCACCCTCTACAGCGCAGAGGCGCGAAGGGTCATCGTCTACCTCGCGCTTGCTGACAAGACCGCCTCCCCTCCGTACGATGCCAATGTCTGCTTGGCCCAGTACAGATTCACCTTCCAGGCCCAGCAGGTGACATCCAACCCCGATCTCATCACCATAAAACGCAGACGGAGTGCACCAGACGCGGCGAGGAAGCCACGGCCGGTGGAGAGCGAGCTGGCCCGGCGGCAGCATGCCGACATGATCAGGGCGGCCAGGGACATGGCCGAGGCCAACAACATGGAGGATGCGCGGAACAAGCTGGAGGAGGCGCGGAAAGCACTGGAGGAGAACCTCGACCAAGCGAACCCGACGGTGGCCATGCTCCTGGAGGAGCTGCGGCAGCTGCGGGGGTTCATGGAGAGGCAGGACCTCTACAACAGGGAGGGCCGCCCCTACGTAGCCTCCTCTCTCGCCTCCCACGACCGCCAGCGCGTCGCCACCAGGGGCCAAGCCGACGGCGTCCGGCTCTACACCACGCCGCACATGGACACTTACCTCAAGCAGGCCGAGCAGTTCGAGAAGAACCCCGACGAGGCGCCGCCGCCCGCCACGAAACACGTCCCGGAGCCGGATCAGGTGGTCGATCAAGAGCCGCCGCCCGAAGCCGACGTCCCGGAGGTGCCGCGAGACGTGGCGGCGGGGGACAGGAGGACGCCGTCGGCGGCGCTGCGGGTGGCGACGGCGGTGCTGAGCCTGGCGGCTTTCGTGCTCATGGCCAGCGTCCGGACGTCCGGGTGGGACAGCGACCGCTACGCCCTCTACGAACAGTATTACAGGTTAATGCGCATGATCACTTGCCTGTTGCGTCTAAACACATGCATGCATGATTATATTGTGGACGGTTCTTAACATGCAACAAGTCTAAATGCTAGCAATACTTCCTTGTATAGTTGTATGTAGATTTATCTCAAAATTAAGTACTTCCGCTATATTATAGCCTGGGATGGAAACAGTCGAAAATCAACCATTATTACAATCTTTTTTTTCTCGGAAATGGGATAAAAAACGATAAAAATAGAAATCAAAATTGTATAAAAAATATCGAAAAATTGAAAATGGAACTCTATGAACAGAAACATGATCGGAAACTGGTAATAACGTCAAAAACATTAAATTGTAAAATCATATATTTAACTTACCATAACTATTTATAAAATATGACCAAATAAATTCAAACTTACATGAGATAAATTACCCATTCTCCCTTCTAGCCTTGCACCCAAGTTTGGGATTTCTTTGAGAAATTGATGGTCCTCTAAAATTTGGATTAAATAGTGGCCTCAACCATAGTATTGGGTATTTAAAATATAGTAATTACTATATTATAAAAAGGGTAATTTTCTCAATAATACCGTAAAATATGGAAACTGTCAGTATAATAGCAAATTCCTTTCCATTTTATCTCCATACTTTTTACCGTTTTCATTTTCATTTCCGTTGGTTACGATTGGTAAAAATAGGAAACGAAGCGTCAGTAGGTCAGGAGTTTTCGTGACTAAGCATTGTAAGTAGATTTTGTAAATATTCTACAATGAAATTTAGTGATTGGAGGTGCTATGATCCAAATCTCAATCACCTGTTTGCTGGCCATCATATCCATTAATGATTAATGACTAGGGAGTAGGGAGTCTTCTTCAACCTCTAGCTAGAATAGACGATGAAGGAGCAGAAGAGCAAGTAGAAGAACTCATCAACAACTTGTTCCGGTGATGGTGCAACAACAGTGATGGTCCAAAATCCAGCAAACACCACAGAATAAATTTATCGGAGTTAGAGGTTGATGTGGAAGGGTGGTCGATGGAGGGGGCGGATTTAAAGGGACACCATGGAGGGCAAGGCACCATTGCCCTTGGCCACGGTAGAGGAGAGAGAGAAGTGGTGGATCAATGTTGATGGCAAGTGAACCTCGTCAAAATGGTTCGGAGCTGAATAACGGTGGATCTAGTGGTGTGATCCACCAAAGGAACTAGCCAGATCCAGTATTTACTTGTGACCAAAAGGTAGTAGAGACGAGACATAGCAATATTTCCCTTACTTTCCTTAAAATTCATTCAAGATCTTGGACCTGTTCAGTGAGCATTGTTGTGATTGTACTTGCAATCGCTGCAACAATGCACACATTGTTGATATTACTGTAGTGCAGCGGCAGTGGCTGCGCTGTAGCCTCAACCACAGGCTGTTGACCGTGGTCCTTATCGCTGCCAACATTATACGCATATGTTGAAGAATGAAGAGGCTACGACTTGCTTGGTTTGTTGTCCAAACTAACCCTTAGCATTACCAAATTTGGTAGTGTTGGGTGTGCTTGGTTTACAGTCTTACCAAATTTTGGTACTTGACAGAGTAATTAAGAGTGACAATTTAAGGCAAATTTGGTAGTGCAGTAATGGTAAAAATATGTTACCCTACAAGAAAGAAATTAGTAATACTAAGATTTGGTAAAGTTTTCCTTTTTTGAAACATTTGATTGAGTTGAAATAGACTTAAGACTGAGACTAGAAGCATCCATCAACAACGCAATAGTTTATCTGAATTCTACCTGGGCTCCTAGCTTCACTACAAAGTGAGCTTCTCCTTTTTTTCATTTCATCTATTCTCTTTTTTAGTTAAAAATATTCTCTCTTCTCCGCCAATGTACTATGGCAGGTATGCCGTCGGTGTGAATCTGATAGTCTGCATCTACTCGATCGCGCAAGCAGTCGTCGAAATCGGGCGCCTCATTTCGCCGAGGTTTGCTGCTTCTCTGAAACCGATAACCTACTGCGTCAGCCTCTTCCTGGATCAGGCAAGCCCAATACACTTACCATAATAGGAGTACATCGCTTCTTCATTTTTCTTTTGAAACATCCATCAATTCTTCTGCTCAAGATGCGCCATTGCAAAGCTACGTTGGAGAAGCAGAAGTTTTTCAGCGCACGCGCGCGGCTGATTGGTTTCATTTGGCTGCAGGTGTTGGCTTACCTCCTAATGTCAGCCTCGTCAACGGCTGCGTTCGGCAAGGAACCACTCAACACGAAGATCAACAACGCGGTGTGGCTGTCGTTCCTTGGGTTCCTTGCGCTGGCCGCCAGCGCGCTCATCTCCATGGACAATCTCTTCCGCCGCATGCTCTGATTGAGGCCGTGGACAATCTACTCACATGCTTCTCCGATCCTCGTGCAAACTTTTAATTACATATTTGCGCAAATAAGTGGGACGCGTATGAGATATACGTTGTTCTTGTCGTAAAAAGAACTTTCTTTCTTTTCTAATCAGGAGTACACATTGGGACGTTTGTAGGGTATATATGCACATGCCCACGCCATGAGGGTATCTATGCCTACAGCAATACTTCAGGCATCTGTAGAGGACACACATATATGATGGTGCGAGTATGGCATGTCTGAGTTGTGGGCCCAATTGCACTCTCTTAAAAACACATTTCTAGCTTGTAATGCTACTATGCTAGAGTGGCTATATATCATATATGTGTCTCAAACGTATTGTTTGTTGTAACTTGTAACCATTACAATAGCTAATTGTTTCAGGAAACATATGCGATCATTTAGCCTCATCTCATCGACGCTCTCCTGATCCTACATAATATGCTTCCGGAAATAAATCATATTTTGTATACAATTGTTGCTTCTATTTTCATAAGTGTAATTTCTGTCTTTTTTGCAGACAACTCTATTTATGAATCTTAATAACCATAATTTAGACCCACCATGATCAAATGGCGTATATATATTTCATTTTCTTCAATTAACTTGGCAATAATTTCAAGATCTTTAGAGGCGATGCCAATGTGATGACCCCATTTCAACCTCTCTCAATATACTTAGTAATTTCTAGTTCTTTATAGGCAAATGGGATGACTCTGTTTCAACCTCTCAATATGATTAGTAATAGATAGCTCCCGATAGGATATTAATAAAGTATTCTTTCAACATTAGAAATCTAATCATAATACATAATTAGATCTTTATAAAAAATATTGTCTGTTCGATCTTGATCGCTCATACTCAAATTTTAGTTTCTTAATAAGACAAATAGGGTATGTATTATTATATTTTTAAAGTAAATTGCATATTGGGTTATATTTCTTTTACCCTAGATTTACATTGAACCATCCTTCCCTTAATGTTTTAACTTCGCACCATATTTTATTACCAAAAGGTTGCACTTTGGACTAATGACCCACCTATCAGTGAGGTTAGGGACTAAAAAGCCAAGCACCTTGATGGGGAGCTTGATTGAGCATATCGGCCTCCTCTTCTATCACTCCGGCGAGTCATCTCCTCATGATCTCAAGGCAGGCGCGTGGGAGTTAGATCCCAAGGACTGCACGAGCAGAAGTCAAGGTCGAGCTTGGGGTCGATACCAGCGGAAAGGAATCTCGAGTCTATGTATGGCGCGCGAGGAGATCGAGGGTGAGCTAGAGGGAAGGAGGGGGAGACACCGGCGGAGAGGATCTCGAGCCCAAGGTAGAGCTGGGGGTGACGTAGCTACCCGCCATCACATCCATACCAGCTTCCATGCCACACGCTCGTTTTTTAGAACGATACTGCCCCGCATTGTCTGTATATGGTTTTTTGTTTTCTTCTACCGAGTCAACACTTATCATGGGCTGCACTTACTGGTTGCCCTTCTGGATGTTGTTAGCCTTTGGACCATATGCTAGAAATATTTGGCAAATAATTTTATAAATAAAAACATAAAGGATGCAAACTTTATACATATAAATATTTTGGTATATAAACTTTATATATAGATAGATAAACTTTATATATATAAATTTTCCACATATAAAATTTTGGCTTATAAATTTGAAATGAATTCATCATCTTGTTAGAACGAAAAAAATATGTTTACACATAACAACTTTATACATAGATATTTTTTACATAAATATGTACGGAATTGCTAAGCTTCTGTCAACAGAAAATGCATCCCCAAATCTTGCAGATTTTGGATCAACGGATGTGCTTCGCGATTCGTGCTCTAGGTGCTTCTTCTCCAACTCCGGTGATATCCTCTTCTTCTCCACCGCCGGTGACAACCCAAACTCGGGAGAGGACCGATGAATTAGGGTCCCGGGGTGGGGTGGGGGTGGGAAGGGGGAAGAAGGGGGAGGTCGTTGGGCTTAGACGGATGATCATGGGAGGCGGCGATCCGGCGGTGAGTGGCGGAACAGGGCAGCGAGACATTGGCGGTGGCGCCGGAGTCGCGGGGATGGAGGAGGGCGGTGGGCCAGCGTTGGTGGTGGGGGCATTTCGTTGCTGGTGACTCGAGGAGGGAGGAGAGGGAAGAGGGAAGAGGGAAGAGGAGGGAGGGGAGGAGGCTGGCCGGGGGACCTCACCGCACCGTTGACGCCTTCCAACCAGCCGGCGAGGCCGGGCGGGGGCGCGCTGGGGCAGCGGAGGTGGAGGTGACGCGGATCGCGCGAGAACGTGATCGCGCGAGAACGTGATCGCGCGAGAACGTTAGGGAGTGGTAGCGTGATGTTGGAAGAAAGGAGGATGAGGAGGTTTTTAGGGTTGGGTTTCTCTACATGAATCTTAAAGTAATCGGGTGCGGTTCAGAATTTGCAAGATTTTTAGGGGTGTTTTTTATCAAATGATGTATAGATAGTCCCATATTGTATAGAAACTTTTTAAAAACGTATGAGTTTATGGGCTGTGAGCCCACGTGCCTAAAATTTTGAAACGGGTTTAAGGCCATGAAGCCACGTAGCAAGGTCTCCACATGCAACCCATTATAAAAAGAAAAACATTATAGCCCAACAAAAACTCTCCTGGACAAAAGAGGAAGCGTCGATCTGGTCGCTCGCGCGAGCCGTGGACGATCGATCGTGCAGTAGCCTTTTCGTCTAGCCTAGGGACTGCGTCGTCGGCGGAGGTCGAACTGGGGGATGACACTGGCAAAGATCGAGCTCGTGACGGAGCTCATGCCGGCGCGACAACGACGAAGGTCAAGCTCGCGTGACACGATGTGAACGGAGGTCGAGCTCGAGGTCCGCCTCCACTCAAGCTTCCTCGGCATCAACCTTGTGCCCGAGGTTTTGTTTCCGTACACCGGCATTGGCTTGACCTCGACCACAAGCCGATGGAGACTATTAAAGACTCAGAGAGATAGAGATGAGCGAAAGGCAAGGCCACTGGTCCTAACTGCATTATTTTGGTAACATAATCTGGTTTAATGCGAAAGCATTGGATTAAGGGTGGTCCAATCTAAAACCATGATAAAATAAAGAAATAGCCCAATATGCAATTCACTTTATTAATATTTAGCATACTAATATTTCATTTAAAATCCATTGTCACTATGTAGTTCATCCACACACTTAATGGATGTGTGGCTGTTGACGAACATCAAAGATATAAACCATATTCATTATCTCAAAAAAGCTACGTCCATACAGGAAAGCTCAGTTCTATGGGAGTTAACTTGCAAACCTAACATTGTTCAGATAAGCAAATGTATGGGTCTGGGCGTGAGGGGATTTTAGCCCGCTTTGCTCAATGTCCGTTCTTGAGGATTGGACCGATAACGTGTAGATGATCCAAATTCTTGGTTACTCAAAGGCCCAAAAGCATAAAGGGCAATTGCTTATTTGATCCTCTTACGAAGTCTAACTACTAATTTAATCTTATTTTTTTTGAGGTTTGCTCATTTGACCCCGTTTTTCAAAATTAAAGATAAAGATTGACCCTATTGAAGATTGACCTGTGCAGGTAAGATAACAGTGTTAACTAAGAGACGATTTATTTTTTTTGTCCTTACTTATTTTGACCCTATTATATAAAATTATTTTGTTCGTTTGGACCTTTTTAACATATTTGTAACGAATTTGATATATCTTTGATAGATTTGAGAACAATTTGACAGACTTAACTTCAATTTGATCAATTTAGTTTCAGTTTGATAAATTTGACTTTAATTTTCAAAATTTTGACACAACTATAGCTGATATACAAAAGTTTAACAATATTTATCCTATTTTGTCCATCACAAAATGCATACAATGGAGCAAAAGCGCAGCAGCCGTCGCCATCAGGATGCAGTCCAGCACAGCAGGACCAGCTGCCTCTCCGAGCACGAAAGCTACCGACACCACTCCCTCCGTCCGCTCCGAGCGCAGCAGCCCCCGCTGCCGCTCCGTCCCTCCTCCACTCCGAGCACGGCAGCCGCCACCGCTCCCTTCCTCTGCTCCGTGCACGGCAACCGCCGCTTCCTCTCTCCGCTCCGAGCATGGCATCCGCCGCCGACGCCGCTCCGAGCGCAAGCGCAACAGCCACCGCTACCGCTCCCTCCCTCTGCTCCGAGCATGGGAACCGCCACTCCCTCTCTCCGCTCCGAGCATGGCAGCCGTCGCCGGATAGTGCTAATAGGCGGGTGATCGCTGTGAGCGATCACCCGTCCCTCCCCTAACACATCCTAGTACGTGACTAATCGCGATCATTGATGCCCGTGTCTGGAACATTCAGCACAGCCTACTCACCGAGTGGGTCAGCCAACACACAATAGTTGTACGTATATATTTTTTTTAGCTTGCATGTGATTAGAACAGAATTAGTTTTTTTAGCTTGCATGTGATTAGAACAGAATTAGCGTTCATAAACTAACATCTTATGTAAATAGTATGGAATTTCTTAAAAATATTCTACATGAAAAAATTCACATGTAAATCTACTTGATAATATTCGTAGATGAATAAAAAAATTTCACCTAGAAACTATCTAGGACATAATTAAAAAATCTAGTTAATTAAAGACTTTATACATATAAATTAATTCTTCATATAGAAACTTTATACGTATAAACTTTTCGTATAGAAACTTTATACGTATAAACTTTTCGTATAGAAACTTTATACAAATAAACTTTACATGTAAACATTTTGACATATAAACTTTTTGCATACATTTTTATATAGAACTTTCTGTTAATGAATATGAAATTCAAGTTAAAAAAGAAAATAAATATTCAAGTACTATTACTGGGCATAAAATCAGCCCGTTAAACAGTACTAGCTATGGCTATAGCGAGCAGCGCATATGCATATGCGCCTACCCACACCAAGGAAAAATTAGCGTCATTAGCGCTGATTTTCCTGTTTAGGAAAACAACATGCACAATATTCAAATCAGCAAACCGATGGCGTAGGTACGTGCCTCGCGAGCAATCGCGCATTAGGAATTTCGGCCGTCACCGACGCCACTCCGAGCGCAAGCGCAATAGCCCTCGCTGCCGCTCCCTCCCTCTGCCCGAGCACGGGAACCGCCACCGCCACTCCCTCCCTCCTCTCCGAGCACGGCAGCTACTGCTTCCGCTCTCCGCTCCGAGCATGGCAGCCGTCGCCAACGCTGCTCCGAGCACAGGCCAGTAGCCGCAGCCGTCGTTCCCTCCTTCCACATGTCGTCGTTGCTGCTCCCTCCCTCCTCGCGCGGTCGCCGCTACCACTCCCTCGGCGCGCGGCCACCACCACCGCCGCTCCCTCCTGCCTGGTCAGCCGCAGCTCTCTCCGCCACCGGCAACGAAAATCCAGACTCAGGATGGAGAGGTGGGGATTGGGATGGGGATAGGATTTGGGGTATTTTGGTCACTTCGGGGTAGTAAATTTATTTTTTTCTTTTTTCTAAATGAAGTTTTTTTTCAAAATGAAGTTCTAACTGTGAAGTAAAAATAGGGTTGGACGGAAACTTCAATTTCAAAAAGAGGGGTCAAATAAGCAAACCTGAAAAAGGAAGATCAAATTGGTAGCTGGACTTTAGAATAGGATCAAATAAGCAATTATCTCAAAGCATAAATACTTGGAATGTTTTTGTGCGGCTAATACAACTATGCGTTAGAAAGTATGGAAGTACAAACGCCCACTTCAGAGATCCCACATCTCGAAGCTGCCGTAGACAAAGTCGTAGCGAGCACCGAGCAACTACAGTTTTCCCTTCTGTAATCTTTCCTTGACAAACGGATAGGACTGCAGATTCCTGAGGGACACATTGACGGCTTCCTGCACACCATTCAGAAATGCAAAAATGTTAGATGAGTGTTATCTTGATTACAATTAATTAACCACATATGAAAAGTTTCAAAAGGTGCTCGCAATAGGGCAATCAGGCAGTGGGTCAAAGCAGTGAACCCTTAGTCCAAGACTCACAATTCAATTCTACTAGAAATAATATAATGTTGTTCCAAGCAATTATACCTTTTCCAGCACGGTGCATTGGTCGTCAAAAGGCAGTAACATGTTTTCTCTCTCGACCTTCGCAGCCAGACCAATCTTGACCCAGTCATCAACGAAGTGGCTAGGTAATCAAACAAAAATGAGGTTGCAAAAAAGGAGTAGGTGAAAGAAGCTTATTTATACAACAGTAATTTATTTTAAATTTTAAATGTTTCTTCCTTTTTGGCCGGGTGGGACAGATTCATCCTGGACATTTAAGTATGGCCTTATCTGAATCCTTTGACTGCTTTCAGCATATAACAAACTTGAACCGAGTATGGATATGTTCACTTACAAGGTGTTAGGTCTATCTTCCTACAGAAAGAGGAGTTCCTTGATTCCACCACAGCAGCTGTGACCAATCACAATGATACACTCAACCTGCCAAATGGATGTCTGTCAACATGTGCCTTTCACGGAGAATAATAAGATCCTTGTTAACTGTTGAAGGGGCGAATCTGTGAGTTCACCAAATTTATTCTAGAGTGGAATTCTTCCATATCCATTTGGCCACTTTAAAATGAGAATAATACAGCTAACAGAGTTCAGCTATAGTGCTCTACGGAACTCCGAATAACAGCTATAATCTGAAAGCTAACTCTTCCATGCTAGAATCATTTAACACGTGATGAATTTTACAGATCCTATTATTCATAATATTTGACCGTACGATGGCTGTCGCACAAATATCTTGCACTGCTATGTGTATGCACATTCTTTCTAAAACGTGCAAAGAACATACAGTTTCGAAATGCAAAACAGAAGTTCACACCCTAAATCATACCAGGAGTACTTAATTTGTGTATACATTGCCCCGACAAAACCTAATGATAAACCCATTTGCATTTGACAGGATGCTTTCCAAATGAAAGAGATAGCCTACACATGCCCGTGAAAGTACGCAAGATTCTTCTTTACTTCTATGGGATAATTTCTAGAACAGATTAGAAAGGGTAAGTGAAACAAGAATTAATCTCCTCTTCCAAACAAAGGTCTTGTGTATGATGTCATCACGAAATAGGGTAATAATTTATCCACTTATCACGTTACAAGTGCGCCAGTTAGGTTTATGACTTCGACATAATGGGGATGTGCCTTTATTGCAGGTGATACTACGAAATCCACTGCTCTCCTTTTTTATAACTAATACAAGTTAACTGCAAAATATCATGAGACCGTTCTAGTCCTAATAAACAAAAAAAATACGACTTAGATTAGAAGGACATTAAAAATTCGCAAGGAAGATGTGACCTTGAGGACAACCACAGCATACTCAATGGCTGACCCAATGCTGCATTGCCTTCTCTGCAATCAACATGAAAAACACAGGGCTTAGTAATTTACACCTGGAATACACGGGCCAAAGTTACTGACTAGTACATGAAGAAAGACAAGATATAATGTACATAAACATGAACCTTGTCATAGGCTGGAACCATGCCGGCAATATTACGGACAGTGAAGGCCTCACCAGGTTGTAGGCCAAAGGTCAGTGTTGGGCACACACGTGAGTCAGCACATGAGAAAACCATGTACTGCGAGAAAGAAAAATTAATCTAGGCAAAATCAAAATAGAAACAATCATACCAAGTAAATCATGGATCGGCAAATCACTCAGATATGTTGAACAGTATATCTTGCAGAGCGAGACTAAAGGAAGGATCTGTCAAAAAAATGTGGTGCCGATTTTGAGCCTTTTTTTGGTGTACTCTGCAGCACCAGAAATCACATCCCTAGCCCTTCTTATGCAAGTTATAAAGGAAAAAACTTAGAACCAAAGCAAGCTAATAGAATAAGAAAACAAGAATATTCATTTGTTTAGACTGGTCTGTCCTTAAAAGAAAGTTAATATATGCAGGAACCATGTCACTGGTCATCTTTAGTTAGCCACTCTATGCTTTTGTTCATGTTAGTTCCTCTAATGTAGAATTTTGAAGAAATTCCACTAGTACTTTGTACTGAAGATGAAAAATTTTGTCAACTAATTTTTTTTTTATCAATATATATTGCTCAATGGTCAAAATGGTAATGAGCGGTTCCCATCAGAATTCCTTAGTCGAGTTTGACTTCAGTCCACAAACAAACCAAAAGCACGTAATATGAGGCATGCACCCACCAAATGGCATAATTCTTAGTAGAGACAGCAAATTACGCCGGTGCATTCTATGCGTGCTGGAAAGAACAAATATAGGTTTTATAATCTACGTATAAAACTATCAATCTGATGGCAGTTGGCACTATACCTTGGGTGACTGGCCAGTCTTGAGCCGCTCAAACAGCTCCGGCTTCTCGCTGCAAACCGACAAAAGCAAATAGATTCAATTTAGCACAAATTCGTATTAAACACACCATCGAACTCTCAGGGCATCAGAAAAATTACTCGTATATAGTATTCCTGAAATTCTCAAACCCGGTCTTGAAGCGCTCAACAGTGTTCATGCCCTGCAAGAATCAAGCCGCCAACACGGCTTAAGGCAACCATCAGCCACAACAACAGGGTTATCATACCGACAATGTGAAAGAGAAATCAACCTTGCCAGTGTAGGTGATAAACTGGGGTGGTGGTGGATGGTACGGCGTGGTAGGATTCTTCTTGTGCTGGATGAGTGATTCTCTGGTCGACCGCATCGGGTTCTCCCTCGCGGGTTGATAGACCGGGAAGCAGCACCAGCAGGCACCCATCTTCGATGTGTTTCCGACGATCGGCGACAAACGAAGAAGAAGAGCACACAAATGGAGAGGCGCCCCTGAATTATTTGCCTCGGTAGCCATGATGAAACAGATAAGCACGTAGGTGAAATCAGAAAATCACTTGGACTATCTCTTCGTTTGCAACAGATACGTAACCGTACAACTCCGTTAATTTGCCTTAATTTACGGTATTTATCACGAAAACCGTGTAGGATTCAGAGGTTAAATAGGTTGCGGATAAATTTCAGGATCTGCAGGATTACAAAACAAAATCGAGTACCTTATTTCGTCGTACGGGTATGTGGCGCTGCCATCGCCGCCGCCGCCGCCGTGGCTGCGGGGTGGAGGAGGTCAGGGAGTCGGCGGCGGCCGTCGTCGACATCAATCAAGAACACATTCCCAGCCCACTGGCTCCCAAAGAGGTTGGGGCTTCGCCTATTTAGCCATTCCCCCCAAATGTAACTCCGGCCTGCTGGGAGTCTGGAGGTGGACGGCGCCGTGCGGCCGGGGAGTAGGAGATCAGTTTCCGAAGGGAAGTGGGGTTGAAGGCTGGTGCGGCAGAGGCGCAGAGCGAGGAAGAGTGACGAGGGACGGGATAGGGTTGGCTGGGGCGACGGCGGCGGCCGGACATGGCGACGGTGGGTGCTACTGTGGATTCCGGCGGAGAAGTGAAGAGAAATTGGCAAATGGCTAGAATTAAGGCTTTTTCTTTTCCCCCTTTTCCCAACTCACCTCTCTCGTTTTCCACACGCATATTTTTCAAACTACTAAACGGTGTATTTTTTGCAAAAAGTTTCTATATAAAAGTTGCTTAAAAAATCAAATTAATCTATTTTTTAAAAAAATAGCTAAAACTTAATTAATCACGCGCTAATGGATCGTTCCGTTTTCCGCAATCACTATGCACGTTCAGAAGCAGGAGGAGCGAGCGCTGCCTAAATGTGGTGTGAAGAATGGATGACTAGGATACAATATTATTCTTTGGAGGGTGGGATATTATTTCCCTATCCCATTTGCCAAACAAATTTTTATAGTCTTTTTGACAAGATAAGGGAAGATGAATGCGAATTTGAAAGATGAATTTGGTTGTGGAATTGGTCATGGGACTCGAGGGAGAGATTGGAGGGGATTAATTCTACACCACAATATATGTGGTAATGAATTCCCTCCAAATCCCCTCCAATTCCTTCGTGGAAGAAATCCCCTCCAGTTCTTGTGGAAGAAATCACCTTCACCTTTCAATTCATTTGTGGGAGGAATATATCTATCTACCTATCTATCTATCTATCTATTATATTATTAAAACAGCCTTGAAAGGAGGCACCACATTCACTGTGTAGACTAGAAATTCCCACATTAATCAGAGAAAAAGAAAAAGGAGAGTCTAACTACGAATACAATTTATCAATAACTGAAATTCAGAATTAAAAATAAGCAACATTAGAAAAAGAGTCTATAAGCATCCAATACGAGATTAATTAAAATTTAGAATAAAAAAATAAATTCAGAAATTAGGAAAAGAAAAGAAAGAGTTCAGGTAGGAATACAATTTTGAATTATACTGAAATTCGGAAATAAAAATAAGCAATATTAGAAAAAGAGTCCATATAAGAATCCAATACGAGATTAATTAAAATTCAATAAAAATAAAATAAATTAGGAAATTAGGAAAAGGAAAAAAGAGAGTTTATGTAGGACTACAATTTAAAAATAACTAAAATTCGAAATTAAAAATAAGAAATATTGGAAGAAAAATCCATATAGAATCGAACACGAGATTAATTAAAATTTGGAATAAAAAATACATTCTAAAATTATAAAAATAAAAATAATAGTTCATGTAGAAATACAATTTAAAAATAACTAAAATTCAAAATAAAAATAAACAATATAGAAAGAAGAAACCATCTACAACACGAGTTTAATTAAAATTTGGAATAAAAATAAATTAAATTTCAAAAATATAAAAAAACTATAAGAGCTAAAGTGGGAATAAAATTTATAAATAACATAGTATCAAAATAAAAATATGGAATTTTCAAAAAACACAATCCATCTAGAAACACAACAGTGACAAATGACAATTAAGAGGGAATAAACAACATGGCCGTAAAGAAGTAGGATGACAACGTTGATGAGACATATAGAAACTATAAACAAAACCCTAAATAGAATCCCAATGACGATTAAGAGGAGGAACGACGGACGGGCCGTTGAAACATCACGATCACGGTGGTTGGTGGGACTTTCAGAAAGTAAAAAATAAACCACAATGATAATCATGTTCGATTTTTAAAATCTCAAATAAACCACAAATGATAACCACGTTCAATTTTTAAATTCTCAATGATAATTAAAAGGAAGGGCATCGGGTGGGCCGTAAGAGGAGTATAATGGTAATGCTGTTGACGGTTTGACGGGACTTATAGAAAGTTAAAAATAAACACCAATGATAATTATGTTCGATTTTTAAAATCCCAATAACAATAAAGAGATGTGGCGGCGGACGGGCTATAGAGGAGTAGAATGATGGCGTTTGATGGGACTTCTTGAAAAATTATAAAAATTAAAACCAACAAGATAATTAACTCTAAAATTTATAAGATTCAATTTTAAAGTTCCAAGATGGTAGTAGATCGTGCAAGCAAATAAAGGGGTGATAAAGAAGAGGTAACGATTGGTGACTTTTAAAAACTATAAAATTAGAAACATGGAGATGATAAGGTTCTGTCTTTTAAAATCCTAAGATAACGAGATTTAACAAATTTTAAGTAAACTCATATAAAAGAAGATAATTTTGTATGCGTACTAGCCGCGCAATTGCGCGGGTCACCTAGCTAGTTAACCGAACAAGACGTTACAAAATAAAATTAGCAAAAGAGGGATAAAAGGTTTTATTACTACTATTAACCCTAACAGAATATAGTAAATTAAATTTTGGCACATTTTTTTAAGGCTTTCAACCCTTACTAATGTTAAATTTTGGCACTCTTTTTACTACCATATTCTACTAGTGTTAGGACACTTTGGTTTCAAGTCTTACTTATTGGAGTAGTGTTTAAAAAGATGGCTTCTATAATTATGGAACTTTGGTAGGGTGACCTTGGTTGTATATGTTATGGTTTGTTACTCTAAATTGTTAGGAAAAACTCATATGCAGATGACTATTATATTATTCTTTTATTTAAAAAACTCGATGGTCTGGTTTAATCGGCACTGGTAGGTGATGCCTTTTCAAATTCAATTTAATTATTTGATTTTAAGGATTTTGAAGTAAATGCATGAGACCTTTTAGGTGGTAGCCCACAGGCCACAGTCTAGGAAGGAAAAGACATACATACCGCTCCATCTGAAATTGCAGCTAAATCTCCCATTCTCTAAATTTTGCCAGCATAGCACAATGGTTCGAAGCTATGTTGCTCTCTCTGTTCACACATACTTGTTATCGGGTACTATTTATATTTAAACTTTAATCACTTTATTTTCTAAAAGAAAAATTATATACTTAAAAAGATACCGCGTTATAAGGTGTATGTTGCATTTTAAATATAAGCAATAAACTTTTTGTTTATCTTAGAACATTTAAAAACTGTTAGGAAAGGTAGTACCATCGTGCAATTCAATGTGTTTCAACTATGCGCATGTTAGTATTCATGAAGCAATCAGTGTTCCTACCAACAATCCAACATGGGAGAATATGATAGTATATGCTATACATAGACCATTTTAGATGACTGGTAACATGCGACAACTAAAGCACACGTCAATAATTGTATATTAATATTGTTTCACGATTCAGCACAGTTGGGCAGAAGCCTAACTTATATATTAAATATTGAAGGTGTCAAATTGTTGTGATCGAAATATTCTTTTGATTAGTAAAAAAAATGATATTGAGCTATAAACCGTGTATATATTCCGATTACAACCAGAACTATATAGTCAAATAATCAGTTAGTACTAGAGCAACTGCAATGAACCTTATGTTCTGAATTTATTTACGTTCTTCAAACAAAGCATTCATATAAAATTGATAGCTATTAAAGCATGACCCAAGGGGTGGATGCTAATTTGCTTTTGGAACGCAACTCAAGTTAGGGGTGATGATATAGAAGCACCATTTTAGTTACTCTTCTTTATATGCATTTATCATCACTTCTTATAGCATGTATACTTATCATCACTTCATATTGTACATGTGGATGATGGTTGGTATTATGTTTTTATGAGGGCAAAAAAGTTTTGCACAATATCTAGCTTTTTTAACAATCATGCAGACCAAAAGAAGAGGCTGGTGCCAACGAGAAAGACCAGAGTAAAAGGTAGTAAAAAGGTAAACTCTTCATAATAATATTATTAAGACATTATAGCTGATGTCTTTTGATCACACTGCGATCAAATTATGCATCATATGTAGTACAACTCCGCGTCAGGAAAAAGTAGAGGAGATATATTTCTTGTTATTACTTAATACAGCATTCACATCGAACCATCCGGTACGTACGTAGTAGGACTCCACGCGTTCACATCGATGATCGGGGACGATATCCTCAGGTAGTACTTATGCAAAAGCGTAGGTGTAAACTGACGAACTGAACGGACAGACGGTCGGATTTAGGGCTCCCATAGCTCCAAGTTGCCGGAGACGAAGTCGTAGTGGCCGCCGACGAGCTTGAGGGTGCCGTTGGCGACCCCCTCCTTGACGAACGGGTAGGTCTTGAGGTTTTCCAGGGATTGGTTCACGGCCTCCTGCAGATCATCAGACGATTGTTTTGATCAGGGACACAGAAAATTACTGTATTTCTTCGTCAGCAAAATTCGGTCAGTGCTGAATTGAATTGACTGCAAGTTTCAGACAGTTCGATTGTCCTTCCTCTGAATGTAATCAATTTGATTTTGATTCATGTATAGTGTTTGTCATGCTAGTACGTGCGTACCTTCTCCAAGATGGCGCATTGGTCATCGAAAGGCAGCGCGGCGTGCTCGGTCTGAACCTTCTTCTTGGCGGGGAAGCCGGTCCTGACCCAGTCCTCGACGAAGTGGCTGAACCAATCAAAGTGCAAACCCGAGTCAGAAACAACCAACAATCATCAAGGCACGCTAACATTTTTATTTCTTCAACCCTTTGTCTGTCTGCATATAGTTATGCCCAAGTTGCTAATAGTATAGTATAGTACACTATCGCCAAGTTTTCTTTTGTACAGTGGGAGTAACTTACAAGGAGTCTGGTGCTCCATCCTGGAGGGAGAGGAGGGCCTTGATCCCACCGCAGCGGCTGTGGCCAATCACCACGATGAGTTCGACCTGCAGATTATTCGATCCAGGTCAATACCTCACAATCAAATCGTGCGCACACACTTTACACATACATGTGCTGTATAAGCATAAAATAAATTTCACCAAAGTACAGCGCTTTCCTACTAACACCGTCCAAATATACTAAACAAAGGCGCTAATTATGCTCCCTGTTTGATTTGACAAGATGCATATGTAACGCAAGTACCACCTTCACCATGAATGTTACACACCCTACATAGACCTAAGCTAGATGGACTATGTGGGGAAGGGAAGATTCTTTTTGATCAATAAAATAAGTCAAACACCATCTGGCGTCAGAAACAACCATTTTTCTCAGCCTGTACAAAAACATTTTTCTCTGATCCGGTGTGTGAAGTTGCCGGCACAATTAGAGCAACGGGTACTAGTTGACATAATAGAGCACTATCTGAGAGAGAGAGATAGAGAAAGAGAGTTGACCTTGAGGGCGCAGACGGCGTACTCGATGGCCGACCCGACGCCGGCGTGCTTGATCTGCAGTTGATGCACACAAGAAAGGGTCAAATCAACGCAAACCGCGGCGATCGACCGGAATAGCCTGCCGATCGATCGGCCGGCGGCGAAAACGCGTGTTGGTTACCTTGCAGTAGGCCGGGACCATGTTGGCGATGTTGCGGACGGTGAAGGCCTCGCCGGGCTCCAGGCCCATGGTCACCGACGGGCACACGCGAGAGTCGGCGCACGAGAACACCATGTACTGCATTTGTCCCAACCACCAGCTCAGTTCATTAGCCACACAAACTAGTACTCGTACTAATTTTGCAATTACAAAGCCATCTCAAGTGATCAATAAGCATATTAGGATTAGCATCTGTACTACTAGTACTCGCACTACTGCTGGTGGTGAATAATAATCCACAGTTCCTATCGATAAGGAGGCAGCAGATGCTGATAGGCGTATCCGAGTGCCCACACTCCCCACAGGAATCTGACATTTTTTTTCCCAGTTCTCTTGCCCAAAAGCTGCCAGCTTTTGACCTGTCCGCCTCTGTTTTCCCTGGCCACTTTTTTCACCCAGAAAACCGAACTGATACGCAATGACAACACACACGACACGGACGAGTTCATGGGGGCATAGCTGATAGGGAGTTTTTGTGCTGAAGTGCTGATTAGTAGTACTGTAATCAACTAACGATCCCATTAGCGACAACGCCGACAAAGACAAAAACGACCAATTAAACCGAGCATTAGTTTAAGACGCGAGCTGACGCATCCAGAGCATGTTCATGGCGATCAGGCCCCACGCTTTAGCAAGTTGCCTGGCCGATCGATTACGGCAGCAGCAGCAGGCAGTCAGTTGCGGCGTAGATTAACGTTTTTGGATGGGGGCCATCATTTTCCAGGAGAGGCAATTGGGAAAAGGATGAGATTGGATTATAAAGTAGGAGTAGTAATATATGTACGCCCGTTGTAATGCAAACTGATGGACTTTTGCACCTGCTCATCAATGCGTGTGGCTGGCCAATCCAAGTTACTGTACTATATAGCGAGGCAGATTCCAAAATGCTAGTGTAAGCAAAAGGTTGGATATGCGCCTAAACTTTCGTTAAAGGCTGTTGAGTTAGACGTGCAAACAAATGCGTGATTGCCGGGCCCACAAGCTGCTCCAAGCCTCCAAGGGGAGATTGGTAGGGCCCTGCATAATTGTGTGATGTCTTCCAGGCCATATCGTACAGGAAATGCTTTTGCTTAGCTACAGCTATACTGTAGGAGTATATATCAAACTCCAAGGCTCTACACACTGTTTCTTTCTTCTCTGTTGCCGTAAACAAAAGAGAACTTGTGGTTCACGGTTCTAGTTTGTGTGGGGTCAGCAAGACGATGATATCACCCAAATTAAAATGGCCATCATTGCAGTATCCCCATGAGAATGGCCGTGTCCAAATGAACTTTGAAATTCATCAACACGTACAGCGAGGTTGCCGGTCCAAAATTTTGCACCCAAATGTTAGGATGACGTCGCCAATTTAGACCAAGGCGCTGTTAGGGAACTCTAGCCTCGATCAACGACTTTAATTAGCTTATTATGCTACAATTAAGCTGGCAGCAACGAAGAAATCAAAAAAGAAAGCAGTGATGATGCATGCTTAAGCAAGTATAACAGTGACTTCTAAGAAATCTGAATACTGAGTTGGATGAGAGAGAAGAAGCGGGCTGTAAACTTATAGCCAGCTTAGGCACAGTAACTAAGAAAATTTGTGAGAGAGACAGGTGAACCATATATTTATAGTTAAGAGCTAATCACTATATGAGTGAGCTGAGAGGTAGCCTGTAAAGATCTATACCGCTAGTAGCTGACTATATTATTAGCCTTGCTCTAATAAGCCTATACAAGGAAGGCGACATCTCGCCGGAAACACAACATGGGCAAGCACATGGGGGACGGTGAAGAAATCCTGCATGTTACTAGTGCTAGCCTCGCCTTCTTCGATGGTTATGAGAGGATTTCCACTACTACGGCAGTTTCTTTGCCTGGCCTACCAATACCCGAGCTACTAATTAAGATTGTGCTCTGTATGCCTGCCAAATGGAGCAATCTAATCTAATCTAACCTAATCTCTCTCTTTCTTTTTATAATCCGGTTGTACTTATCATATCCTCGTATATGACTGATCAGCCAGCCGCCCTGTAATGGCCGGCGACAAGCTGTTCTTCCTCTTATATAACTTTGGCCAAGCAACTTGGACAGGCCAGTTGCCGCTAACTTTTGTCCACTTTGACCTTGATGGCCATATATGCTGTGGGCACCGTAATAGTGTACACCGGATGGGCAACACAAGGCTATGTTTTGCCTGGTTTGCCTTGCTTGCAGGTTGCAAGGATGTGTACTTTCTACCTGGGAGTTGTAGTATGAGTAGACCAGTAGGAATCTGTGGGCCAAGGTGTGTTCACAAATCCCCAAATCTACCGCTGCAATCGAGTTAGTAAAAGGTTGGGGCTTTTCCGCTGACGAGGTTTGCGAGCTGGATGGACGTAGTTGTGGCCATGGATGAGTAACTCCAGCTGGGTTGGGGTCACTAGTAGACAAGAAACAACACATTTAGAGCAGGAAATGGACGGAGCAGCGTACCTTGGGTGCCTGGCCGGCCTTGAGCGGCTCGAAGAGCTCCGGCTTCTTGCTGCGGAGGAGACAAAACAAGCAGCAAGGTGATCAGGTCAGTTTCATCTCACGCCGGGCGGCTACCCAAAATCTTCTCAAATTAATCAACTAGGCAACGGGGGGCTTACTCATAGAACTCGGTCTTGAACTTGGCGAACCCATCCTTGAGACGGTCGACGGCGGCGTCCATCTGCAAGCAAATAATCACACCGATCAGCTCTCATGACATCCCAATCCCAAAGCAAAACAAGAACACACACAAAAACGCGTGAAAATTTTTATAAACCCATATGCATCATGAAAAAATGAGAGAAGGAGGAAGACGGTGATATAATGTCGTTGTGGGTTCCTGCGCCCACCGAGGCATGCACAAAGGCGATCTAAAGTGGATGCAAAGGATCTCCCCTTTTCCCCCTACAAAAAAGGAAGCCACGCCCGCGCGAATCGATCGACGGGATGAATGAATCGCGAAAGGGAGAGGAGGAGAAGAGGATGATGATGAGAGCAGTAACTGTATTGCGGATGGTGCGGGAGGAGGAGACAGGGGGACGGACCTTGGAGGGTGGGGGATGGTTGTTGGTGAGGAGTGACGGGGAGGAAGAAGAATCTATGGACGGCTTCGTCGCTGCTGCTGCTGCTTCCGCTTCGGCCGCTGCTGCTGCTGGTGGTGGCGATGGCGTCCCGTTTGGGGCCTTTTTATAGCGGGGGAGGCAGAGGCATCCACTCATCTTCCCTATCGATGGATCAAACGATCGGCTCTAGTTTTTGACTTTTTTTTTTCTTCCGTTCGCTGGCGGTCGTCGCGGCCTCCCGGATCACTAGCAAACATGCATACGCCACGTGGAACGCGGTGAGTTGGAGCAGCAAAGAGGAAAATATAGCAGCAATGGATGGATGGAGGGGCTGGTTTTGTGGCCAAAATAAATGGCCGATCGGAATGGCAAGAGCCTCCCTGTTTTGGTATGCTGTTCAAAATAAATTGGGTTTTGTTTCCTTCCTTTTGCAGAGCAAGTAAGAAATGGGGATGCAGGATTATATCTAAGAAATTTTGATGATAGATTAATTAAGGGAGTATGATTAGTCACACGAAATGGTCATATGCCTTTTTCTTAAGTCGATGCATCCAGATGATCAACAACTCCTAGCTAGTGTATACACATATAAACCGTCGTGAGGATTTGTCGTCTCTTTCTTTTTTCTTTTTGAATTTGACTCGTGAAGGCTATACTATTGATCCCAGAAATGAAACTACTAGCTAACTAGCATGTGTGCGTGCACGGCTTTCTTATTGGGGAAGAATGGCAGTTGTTTTGATTAAATCATGCGCGCGCTAAGGAAAAAGGTTCAGATTGATCTAGTGTTTGTACATGTGTGCTAGTAGCAGTAGGATTGCCTCGTTAGGCACTTCTTTTGTGGGGTATCTGATTGTTGATAGTTGAAGAAGTTAAAGCTGAGGCAACTTCACGACCTCACGAAATTCTGATTCGATCAGCTCTGCTCCTCTCTTACTTTGCAGACATTGACAGCCTCTTACTATACTTATGTCACGCATCAGACAAACCCTGAAAGTGGATTTGTTTGCAAGACAAATACAGGATTATGTAATCAGATGCAGATTTCACCATGCATGAACCCCGCAGCAAGATTTTCTGGGGTGATCCAAGTGCTACAAGTTGTTTGTACTGTTTGGGCCTCGGAAGCGTCAGCAGGAGATGATCTGAATCATCTCTGCCTGCCAGGTTGCGCAGTTTTCTACTGCCTCCTCACATCTCAAGAGCCGTTTTGCCTGGTGCATCAGGTGACCAAACTACATGGAGCAGCTACTGGCTCCGTGATCCAAGAAACAATATCTCCAAACGAGACCAAGAACTGTTTCATAGTATCCCATATGCTTGATTAACTACTGTATCAGTACCAGTACGACGGGAGCAAGCTACACAATCTATGCTGGATTTGCGCAATCTGGCGCGTTAATCGTGAACTGATCTTGTCACTACTCAGCAGTTAGTCTTTCTGTGTATCCATCTATCTGCAGTACTTAGATAAAAACAACTGCTAACTACTCTGCAGCAGTGCAGCCATCCCAGTAGACGGGAGACTCAGGTTGATCTGAAAAGGAACAGTAAGTTTTCGGCAAAGCGAGAGGTCGCTTTGCAAGCTGGAAGAGCCAATCAGCCAACTATTCCTTCACGGAATCTTCCTTATCTTTCCGCACATATTACTTGTCAAAACACAAATGGCATAGAGGTCCCCTACTAGTACATCATGCAAGGTACAAATAGCTTTTCGCCACAAGATGGGAAGGTTTTGGTCCCTAATCTGCACTCCTAATCCGTTAACTGCAATCACAGGCATATTCCTACAGAGTAGGTGTTTCTTTCGGGTATGCGTCTGTATATGTTGACAAATCAGTATTGCAAGCTAGTTTTAATTTTGGGGGTTGTCTTGTATACATGAACCAGGAGTTTCAGTACTGTTAGGCAATTTTGGGTAGAGCTTAATTGATGGAAATTAATTCCCAATATGACTCTTTAAATAAAAAGATATTTTCAGGTTGGATGTACTCTCGCCGGTATTGATTAATGAAAGCTCAATTTCCCTAAATATTAAGGAAACATTTCAAACCGGTTTTGATAACCGGTTGATTTTCTTGTTGACATCTCATCTGTGCATCTAACATCAGTTAATGGTCTTGAATGGTTTTGTACCACACAATTTTGGGTGAGGGTCAACGTCAAGCAGAGCATTGCATCAGCCTGACCTTGACTGCAATAAAAATCAGGGCTTGTACTGGTTACCCCCAACAAGTCAGATCACCACACACGAAGTAAAAATAATAAAAAAAATAATTTTAGCTCAACCATTTACAGTGAAATTCCCTTTATAGTGTTCGAAAAAATAAAAAAATAGTCTAGAAAAACACCAAACTTGACCTTTCTAGCATTTCTGTATATACTAGATACTATGATCTTTATATGGCTTGAGATTAGAACTAAAGACATATCATATTTTTTTTTCAAAATAAAAGGGAAATTATATGTGTTAAAATAACGAAGTTGATAGTGACTCGACAGTCCATTACTAAAGCTAAATCATGGACACTTCTCCTCAAGCGAAAAAGAAACAAAGTAGAAAACGAACACTATCTGTCCCTGCTAGGACTTTACCTTATCGTTTCAGGGAAAAGCCGCCTAGATGTTTGATTTCTTAATGTACTTGGAGCTTTCTTCATTCCACTCAAGACTTCTGGGGGTATCTTTTATATCCAAAGCACTTTCTTATCTCTAATGAACAATATAATTGGCCAACTGTTTGGGAACCTTTTCCTCCCGAATATTCTATTTAGAGTTTGTTGACATGCACGTTGATTGGCAGAAACAAATTGGGAAAAATGCATAAGAAGGGCAATATGCAATATATACTCCTATATGTTGTCAGAGTGTTGATTAAAAATTGAACCTGCATTATTTTCTTTTGCTGTACACTGTTCAATGATTGCTTAAAAAACTAAAAGAGTCGGTGGTCACGGAACATTGATTAGTTGGACAATTTGCCGAGTTGCAGGGTGTGATGGTACGTGGGATTTACGCATAGACAATTATATTTCGAGGTATGGACAATTAGACACACAGTATTCGACTATTAGTCTTAGATATAACACTGCAGCGCATGCATGTAGCCATGCTTGCACAGTTTGCAGGTATGGAGATGAAACCAAATGACATGTTGTGTGTAGAGCTAGAGAGAGAGCTGCAGGAATGCTAGCTACGTACGACCCGTGCATGTGTCGGGCCGAATGCAGCACGGATGCGCGTGCATGCATGCACGTATCGTGTATGTATATGCAACCTTGTTATAGCTAAATTAGCTTGAGACAGAACGTGTCAAAAAAGCTTTGAGATCGAAAAGGTGCCGGCCGGCGTGTATGCATGCAGCTGCAGGGGTGGCGTGACCATGCATAATGCACGTACCGCGGCGGGGGCGACGGGGGCGGCGAAGACGGGGGTGTTGCGGATGAGCCGGGGGCGGAAGGGGGCCGGGAGGTTGCTGCTGTTGGAGGAGGAGGAGGAGGAGGAGGACGGTGATGGGGAGGCGAGGCTGGCGACGACGGTGGCGCGGGAGCGCGGGGTGACAGTGGCGAAGCACCAGCTCTGGGCGGCGGCGGCGGTCGACATTGTGCGAGTGGGCAGTGCACGCGGCGCGCTCCTTATAGCAGTAGCACACACACGCGTCTCGCCGCGCGCGCGCGCGCAACAAATAGACGCCCGCGCGCCCGCGTGCCGACAACCAGCGCCCCCGGACAGCGGGAGGGAGGGTGGCAGCTAGCGGTGTGCGTACGTGACTGGTGATGGGTCGTTCGCGGCGCCGGGGTGGCTGGGGCGTGCGGCCCGGCTCGGCCGGTGGATCCGGGCCACTCGGCGCCTCACCCTCCCAGGCTCCCAGCTCGCCACACGCGCGCGGATAGGCTCGCGATAACGCGCCGCGGCGCCGTGGCCAACGGTTCCCCGCCCGCGCGTCCTGGTCCACTCGCGCGCGGATGATGGGCCGCCGTGGGGCGGAAAACGAAGGGGGGTTTCAATGCGGTTGGGTCGCGCCGTTGCAGGGGTTGTGGTGGATGGATGGATCGTTGCTGGATGGGGATGTGGATGTGGATGTGATGCGGCTGTGCCTCCGCGGCGCGGCCTCTCGTCGCTCACGGGGGTGAGTTGGGCCGGTCGCCTCGGATGTGGTGGCGCTGCGAAGCGTGGAACGTGTGCTCAGGGCTTGCTTATACCCTCGCTTTGTCACGGTAAATATCTTTTGCTCAACGAATGCAGAGATAATGCAGGCGCTGCACAAAGTGTGGCTATGCCTTCTGTTGATTGCACTGGCTTGCTGGGAGCGGATTGGTCGTGATTAGGTGCTGTCGATTGGAGCGGGAACACGATCTTTGGGTGGAACGAATTTACCGAAGATACACGTTAGCCGCAGATTACAAATTCGGTACAAGGCTTGCGAGAGGATTGTATAGTAGGAACTCTGACTACTGGGCCCTATTCGGCTATGTCGAGTTTGGTTAATTGGGCGGGGGATGTTCCTGCCTGTTTGGCTCCTCGCCTCCTTGCCGCTCGGAGCACACCGCCCGGCTGACAGGAATGACCGGATTGGGGAGAGAGAGAGACAAGGAAAGAAGGAAGAAGATGTATCACTGATATGTAGGTCCACGTGGTTTTTTTAGTGCCACGTCATCTAAAATCGTTTTCGTTACTTGGGATCTAGTTCTCGTTGGTTTTAGGAGAGAAAATTAAAATATGTTGTAGGAATGTGATTATAACTCGACCCTTAGCTCAGGGACATCAAATGGACGTTTTTACTGATGTGTTGATCAGTTCATATTCCTAAGGCCTGGGCCCAAACTTCTGGATAAATTTTGGCCACTCTCTACTGTGCCAATCTTAATCTTGCCGTTGTAGTTTAAAATGGTAAGTACCATGATAAAGCCAAAGGGTGCTTGGAAGACATCCATCACGTTTGAAAGTGTTTATGAAAGATGGTTGGAACGGACAATTATTTGAGATCATAAATGAATGAAATAAAAATTAGAATTTGATAAGTTGATTTTTTTTCCTTAAAAAAAGAAAATCTAATAGGAAATGCTAGTGAAGAATGTTTTTTTTTGCAAAAATCGTGCCGGTTAAAAAGGAAGCATGTTCATGATAATCCGGTAGCCACAATCAGAAATGAACCATAAATATGATCTTGAATTTTGGGATGAAACTACTACAGAACCCCTGTTTTTTTTTTTTTTTGAGGACACGAGGGGGGGTCCCCACCTGAATAAACTTTTTTAAAATAAAGAAAGCATTGTACAAGAGTTATAAACACAGGTTACAGAGCCCCTGTTATGCCATTGCTTCAAAGGAAAAGGAGCAATAATTGGCATGTGATGACCTTAGTGGCACACTGACGCATCCAAGTTTTTTCCTCACCCTAGCAGAAACGTGTATCCAAATTGAACTCATCGTCGTCAAGGAGGTCGTCGTGTCCTCACTTGTGTCAGCTCGAGTGCCGGTCATATCGAGCTCGCTACATAGAAGGGCTTCGATGAGGTGGCTACTAGTGTGGTGATGGGGAAGCCGCATCACACGGTGGCACTTGAGTTCCCTCTGTCGCCAGCCTGCAAGCTCCCACTAGATCTTTTGAAAAATATTTAAAACTATTCGTCATATGTGGGTCTCGTCGAGTTTTTTTCTTTGTGATCGTATTGTCATGTGGATGTCTCCCCTTACGATTTGATCAATGTTACATTGACACCACGTAACCTCTACATAGGATAAAACCATCATTCAAATAACCAAAAAGATAAATTAACCCAATTTTGGTAATTAAGAGAGTTTTTTTATTTAATTTTGTGGCTACCGGACGCGAATCAAACCGTGGCTGTAGTTGAATGAGCTAAATTGGACCTTTTCCGGTACATATCGGATTTGTAACTCATATAAGAAATGGTATGGCACATTTATCTGCTGCTACAGTTACATACGGAAGTAAAAAGAACAGAACAACAGAAGAATCGAGTGTACCATTTGCCATAGCACGCAGTAGTATTGATTTATCTGTGAATTTCCTGTCGAGATTCCGAGCCCCACCTACGCGCAGATGTCGAAGAAGGCAGCTGCCAACTGCCATGGCGAGAACACTTCACCTGCCTCTCCTTTCGATAACTTTATATACGTGCGACACTACTCGTGCTCGCGGGGGGCCCACCTGGCGGTCGCGGAGAGACTTGTACGCGGCGAAATGTCGACAAGGTGACATGGTGAGCTCATTTTGGCGACACCGTAACCTCACAGTGTTGCCCCGTTCTGATGTCTTGGTCAGGACGGCGTCACCCGAACAAGGACAACAGTAGACCAGAGAAGCCATGGGAAATAGTCAAGATGGCATCACCGTAACTCCGCCGTCTCACTCGATGTATCCCCAATTTTGGCGACCCCTAAATATAGTCTCTACCTATTACTGATATTTGAATATGTTCACCCTTATTCTGAACTGCAGCAAGGCCCAAATGGATATAGCCGAATCCGTTCAATACACTGGGAGTGATAACAATTTGCTAAAGTACTTTCTTTTTTAAAGAGTAATTTTACATTACTTGATAAGTACCTAGTTGTACCAAAATTTTCATGCTAATTTTGGTACTTATATTGCCAAAGATATCGAAAAGTACTAGATTTTATGCTAGAAGGAAGATGTTGTACTTCCCGGTACTTGCTCAAGCACAGTAAAATCACCCTTTTAAAAAACATTTCTTCTTTTTTTTTAACGAACATCTTTTTTCTTGTTGTTCTAGGTAGTACACCAGGATCTTTGGTACACTACAGCCTAATACGCTGGAGTACCAGATGAGGATACGTGGCTTATAAACACCTGGGCCTTGTTCTGTTATCAATGTGTGAACGAACCTAGCCCAGTTTGTGCCTCGTTTTGGCGCCCATATCAAGGCCCAATCCCTACCGGCTGTCAGGCTCTATTACATTTCGGCGGGGATATGGATCAAAAGGTCTAGTTCAGTCGTCATTTCGACTCATTTGCAGCCCAAATATTGTCAAGAAACATTGATTACTTATCATCTGTAATTGGGTATATGTACCACATGGTTTTAGGGTTTCGACCAAAACTGATCGAAAACCGCAAAATTTTAAGGTAGAGGCAGGAGGAAGGTTAATACCAAATGAAATTTACATTGGTTTCGAGAATTCAATTTTAAAACAACGCAATTTGATCAAAATTGGATCGAAATTTGATGCAAAATGTCATATTGCTGTGGTCGGAATCCACCGAACCTGATTTAAGAAAGCGAAAAGTTAGCCTATTTCCCAAATGTGAACTAAGTTGGGCGAAATTCTCAACAAAAATAGGTAAAAGGGAGGGTAAAAACGAAAAACGAGATCGTTTCTCCAAACATCTTTTAAGAAAAAAAAAAGTGAGCGTATTGATAATTGAAGATAGAAAGTAGGTAAAAGCACACTTGCTCCGCCCTTTATCTAACACGAAATGCAAACATGGACCATCACGTCAAATATTTGAAGAGTTGGGAGCGTAGTTTATTTACTCCGAAGACTCTAGCAGCTTGCCTTTCCCCGGCAATTTAGTAGGCGCTGTTTCCATTTCCGTGTCATCACAAGCTTCTTAACCAATAAGAACGGTTTGACATTGATCCGTCAAACCCAAAACTGACCAATTAACCTCTACTTTTACATCAAGTTGTAGTGCATACTGACCTACATAGGACATTAACAATTAATCACCACCAAACAAAGAACAGTCATGCTAAAAAGGAAAAGATAAAAAAAACAATCATGTCTGAACTCTCTCCGGATGCTGAATATTTCTCACCTCTGATATCACGCGTACTTACGCAAAACGCACTGCTCCAGAACAGAACTGTCCATGGATTAGAGTAACACTCTTTTGCGTGTGCATTTACGTGCGTATCCATGTTAACATCGCACGAGATGACGATGCGTTCCTCTCCCGTGGGGGTTATCACTGTGCGAAAAACGCATGGATCACACGACTATCTGTAGTCTGACGTTGAATTTTTCTGCGAGATCGATCAAGATCTGGAGCGCGTAGATCGCAAGAAACCCGTTGCTGACGTTGTAATCCAGTAGTTACTAGCCTCCAGCTGTTCACTTTGACAGGTTCTTTCTTGCAATATCTTGTGGGAAATCTGTGTTAGCACATGTCCTTTTCTGCCTTTTTTATGGAGTTCTGATCTATATTAGCCACAAACCTAGCGTAAGCTAGTACGTGGTACTTACCAATAACCAACCTAACCTGGATCACACCAACCACAATCTAGCTATCTAGCTAGTGAGCAAACAGGCATATATGTATATCCGTAAGCAAACAGGCACGCTTAATTTCAGGATAAATGAACTGAAGAAAAAGAATGACGCTGAACCGGCAACGGATACTCATTGACATTTCCTACTAGCTAGCTACTGCTCTCTGTTCGAGCAGCTCAGGTCAGGAGCAGTTTCAGTGTTAATGAGATGGTGCTTTCTTGCAGCAGTTGATGTCGTAAGCTTGGGATGAGGCGAGGATTACGGCTTGCGGGTGTTATTTAGTCGGTTAAACAAGGTAGCTGCAGCCTGCAGGGTCACTGTATAATCGCCTAACTGTTAGGTAGCTTGGGTGTTAGGCAACCCTGAATTAACATGACGATGGAGAGTAATTATCAGAGCATGTGATTGTGAGAGATTTTACATCGAACCCGTACATTATCGCTTTCGGAATTACTTTGCCTGCCGCTGCTGTACCACCATTTGGACAACATATAGGTGGCGGAATACCTGCCTTAATATGTTGCTTAACTTGCTTCCCCCCTGAAACACCTGATCACTTAACGTAGACAGACGCACACCTGACTGAACTGAACTGACAAATACATTTGATAGCCATCATTCTCACTGATCACGTCGTCGTGGGGATGGCATTGATCAGTTCGGACTCTACAGCTGAGCGTTACCGATCAAACAACTCTTGAATCGTGAATGCAGCAGGTTGCGTCCGGTTTTGGGAAAAGAGCAGTAGTATACTCTTCTTCTTTTTTTTTCAGGCTGTAACATCGGGAGAATCTGTTTTTCCTATCTCGATTAAGAGGTTGCATCATCTGGATGCCGTGGCAGCCGTGGAACCTACTTGACCAGGCGCTCAGATTTGCATCGACGCATCCGCGATACGCAGCGCTCTTTTTTTGCAGCAGAAGTCGGGAGCAAGCAACGGGGGCCCGATTGAAGCTGGCGAGGCCGTACGACGACGAGTCCGTGCTGTGCCCAGCCGAGGCTTCGTTTGATAGGGCGATGGCTAAGCTTTTCCAGGGAGGTCAGGTGTCCGTCTCCCCGTAGTAATGGAGAGTTGGAAATGGGGGTGTTCAATCAAGTGGTTAATAATCTTTTATTTAAAACAATCAAGTGGTTAATTCACATGCCACGAAACGTGAAATAGTTTGGTACAACATTTCACATGCTTAAAAACCCACCTTTTCAATTAATCGTGCACATATTAATTGAACTGTTAATGTTTTAGTAGTAAATCACTGGAGCTGTACACATCAGTACATAACAAACTGCCGTACTCTGTGTTGCCTTTTTCCTAGAGGTGGATAATACTTGAGGATTGAACAAAAGAGGCATTTTGTGATGAGTCAGCCATTTTAGCTTGCCAAAAGGTGGGTGCCACGACATGGAGGAAGTTTCTCTCTTCCCTCGCATCGCTCGCTTGGCTCTCGGCCCGCTCCTTGATCTGCCTCGCCACTTGTCTCGCTTCGCCCCTTCGTTCGCCATCGTTTGAGGAAGCTCCGTTCCCTCTCCAGCGCCTTGATCAGGTTAATTGTTACCCGTCCGCCATGTGCCCTGTCGACCTGATCTGTAGCATCTGTGCTATCATCAGCACCGCGATCGTCGGACTCCCGGTCCGGTGTCTCACCGGTGAGGTGATGGGTGGGGGTGGCTCGGGAGGGGAAAAATCTAGATGGATGGAGGGTGAAGAAGTAAAGAGAGTTTGACATGTGAGACCCACTGTTGGAATAAAGAGTGAACTAGAGAGAGTTATGACATCTTGAGTAAGAGTGGAACCAACTTTTAAGATCTTTTTTCTCCAACCGTACCACTAACAAGTTAATTCTTTTACACGAAACAAAAATGAAAATGTAATTGGATCTGTCTGTCGGATGGGTTAGACTGTGCGGTTTTGAAGGACGAACCATTATAAGAGACTGTTGGCAAGTTTTAATATTTATAAACTTCCTTCGTCCCAAAATTGAACAACATAAGACTAGATTAGATACAACTTAATACTATAAATTAGGAATTAAGATCTTGAGCATAGAGATTAAAAACCCGAATTTACAAGAGGGGATATGCTAATTAATTTCATGCATGCACGGCTTGTATCATGAAACACTTAAAAAAGTAGTTGTGTTCTATATTTTGAAATGAAGGGAGTACTTAATATTTTTATCACTAGTTAGATGCACCTAAAACTAATTTAGATATCAAAATTTAAATTTCAATTAAATAGTCATGAAAAAGATATGTGAAGAACTTTAATAATGGTGTCATCTATTTCTGTAAATAATTTCAATTTAAAACATGTTTTATTAAGAAAGAGAGAGAGAAATGCAACTATGAATCATTTTTAATACTTTAGAAGGTAAAATTAGCGAACAAAATCTAAGCGGAGTAAAATGGATTTTTTTTTCTTTTCAAATCACACGCCCAATCATTGTCAAAAACCCAACGGGGAGAACGTTATTTATTAAACAAAGTATGCAAAAAGAGCAATACCACTAGTAGTTAGATTGTGCAAACAAGGGGAAAAAACCTATCAACCTAACATATTTATCTAATAATGCACGGATCAGGATCCTTTGCAGCCAATTACGCCTATCACTGACACGTGAGCTCGGAGATCATCGGATCCACATGTCAGTAATAAGGTACGGTACAATCGACTGTAGAAGATCTTAATTCATAATGCACGTACACATATGTACAAGTACAAATAATCACATGGAAGCTTTTTTTTTTCTCTCACAACTTCCCCGTGTGTGATTCCCTACCACGTTCACATGTCGTTCGCGTAAACCGACTTGCAGAGCTGCATTCCTCGGCGAATCCCCCAAAAAAAGAAGCCCCCACATTTCGCCTGCTCTGACTTCACGCCTCCCATTTCGACTTCATTAATCCCCCGTGGCCCGTGCAATAGCAAAACTATAGACTACGCTAATTACACAAACTTCAAATTGATGTTGGCTTCAGTCAAAGGTTCGAAACTTCAAATCCCGGAGAATTCAAACTCGAAAATCTCTTTCTCACTTTTTTGAGTTGAAGTGGTCATTCGCCTTGACGGCTGTGTCCGAGCGATCAGAACGGGCGGTGGTGAGTCCGGCTGAGCCCGTTCACGTTGGCGAAGATGCCCATGAGATCCTGACGATACGGCAGGAACGTCCGCCGCGTCGCGCCGGCGTGCGCCTTGTGGTTGGGGGAGTAGGACAGCCGGTGGACGGCGGCGATGGTGTCGAGCTCGGTGTGGAACTTGGTGGCGGCGGCGCCCTTCGTCGTGGGCTTCGGTTTGGAGTGCTCCCTGGCCGGGGACGACGGCGCGGAGAGGAAGCGGAACTTCTCCTTGCCGTCGCTGTGGCTGCGGCCGATGACGAGCTCGCTGATGCGGCGCCACCGCGCGATGGACCCCGTCGACCCGCTCTTCCGCGGGGGGCGCGACGGGGAGGACGCAGGCGACGACCCGGGCACCCAGACGCAGTAGCTGTCCGGCGACACGCCGTCGAGCTCGGCGGTGTCTGTGGACGTCGACGACGACGACGACGACGTCGACCCGACGGACGAGTTCCGCCCCTCCTCGAGGAACAGCCTCCCGAGCGGCGGCCTCCGCTCCGCCGCCGCAGCAGGCGTCACCGCCACGTCGTCGAACACGCGGCCAAACACCGGGTAGAACGCCCTGATGCGTCCGTCCGCGAAGAGCTCGTCGGCCACGCCCCCGGCGTCCGTCTCCCTGCTCACGAACGGGAACTCGAACTCCCCATCAGACTCATCGCCGGAGAACACGGCGGCGGCGTCGCCCCTTTCCTCCTCGACGGTGCGGTCGCGAGGCCTCTCTTCCATCGTCTGTGATGTGATGATGCGTCGCGGTTGGCTCTCGTCTCGTGTGGTTGTGAGGTTTGGGGGATTTTGGGAGGGAAGGAAGGAAGGTGCCCCAAGCGATCTTCTTCTAGTCAGCTAACGGTGCGTGGCGTTTATATAGGCGATCGAGGGGGGACGAGACCTTCTCGAAGGTCGCCTTCACTTCGCTGCTTTATCTCGATCCCCTGCGCTGTTTCGGTTTCAAGGTGGAGACGGAACACGTCACTCGTGAGGCACGCGGTGTGCCGTTGGCAGGTTCCCGTGTGAGCCCATCGGGGTTTGTTTTTTCGGTTTTACACATGTTTTCCTACTATATAGTACTATATATTTCTGGAAGAGGCTTGGCGGTTGCCTACAACGAGACGTGAGGAACGGACGATCGACGTGGTTGCTTGTCAAGCAAGCTGCAGGCGAGTTAATTCGGTCGGTTTGTAGGATCACAGGGCGGCAGGCCGGCGGCTGTACGGGCCCCGGTACGCATCTCGTGGGGATAATTGGTTTCGTAGCCAGCAGGAAATCGGACGTGTCGAGGAACGCGTGGCCATAAGAATTCTGCTTGCTATGATATGGTCATGATCATTTCAAATTCAAATTCCATTCAACTCGCTTCTCGAAATATGAAAACAAATCGAAAATACAATCCTCCTCAACTCCTCTAAATCCTGGTAAGGGTTGCATAGTAAGCCAGCTCGGCTCGTTTTAACCTGTTATCTTAATGAGTCTCGATTCTGCTCGTTAATATAATGTTATCGAGCTAGCTCGCTCGGTTCACGAGTTTGTTAGACTCGTTAATGAGCCATATCTCATTTATTATGTATAATTAATACTTTGAACTTATCATTTATTACATATTAACATAATAATAAATAATAAAGAACTCACCAAATACAATTTATTTTAATGTAATTACTAGACTAAGCTCTAGTTAAAAAAAATACAAGATATAGTGATATCTTGCACTAGCAAGTTAAACGAGCTAGCTCGTTAAGCTCACGAGTTAAAAGGCCAACTCGGCTCGACTCATTAAAACTACGAATCCAAGCCAATCCGACCCGAGCTTGCTACAAGTAAATCCGAGTCACTGAGTTTCAAGGCTTTTTTCTACCCCTAATACCGGTTGCCTAAGCCGACTTCTTCCATCATGGTTAATCAGAATCACTTTCGACCATGGTGTGATGAAGGTGACGATCACGTTTACAGATGTGGGGCTGAAGCAGAGTTGTCCGTTCTTTTGGTTCATGCTTAGTTGGGCATAGTGAGGGTGTGAGTCTCACACTCTTGTCCTGCTTCTGCATGAGTGGTAGTACCGAATCCTCTACACACATTTCGTAAAACTTAATTCGATGTAATCGATTGAAAGAGGAACGAGTCAACGAGAGCTCTGTTCAATTGATCGATAATCATATATTCACATACTTTCTCCGTCCCAAAATATTATAATTTAGGATAGAATTGAACATATTTTAGAACTGCTTAGGATAGATCTAATTTCATGATCCTGGGATGGAAGGAGCATATATCAAAGTCTCACCGTGTTAAAGCCCGAGGTAGCTATCTATCATCCGCACATCACTGTACTGTAGAGATAAAATATTGATTTCTAGGATCGGCAATATATTTTATGAGGTACACTAGATTAAAGAGAGGTGGTAACACAGATTTATATTGGTTCAGTCCCTCAATGAGAGGTAATACCCCAATCCAGTTGGTGTAGATTGGATCTATGTTGTTGTGCGCATATCAGCAATGGAATGGCTGATGGTGTGTATGACTGAGGAATTGTGTCTGCGGCGAGTAAGCCGGGTTGTGGAGATGCTAGGACTCATCCCCGTATCGGGACCCCTACCCGGGGAGGGTTACAAGGAAAGTATCTAGTTGATTGCAACTAGATCTCCCTATTCTATATATGAAAGATATGCATGATCCTCGTGATTTATATCTTATTCCGGAAATATCTCTTACTTAATTTACAAGTAAGCCGTATGGGCCTAATGCTCTTGACCCACCTTATGCCACATGGCCAAAGGCCTCTTCATGGGTACCCGGGTATCATATACCCCACAATAGCCCCTGAGTACTTAGCTTGACGAAGACTCAGAGGTTGGTTAAGCTATCTGGGAGAGACAAGACAGGCTGAGTACTCATCCCAGCACTACCGAGTGGTAACTCTTGCAGCCGAGTGACTATCTCATCAAGTAACAGTTGCACCCATCGAGGGAGCGCAACCCTAAGTCAGTGGCGATGAAGCAGCCATCCTGCACGGGGACGATGTCACCCGATGACGACGTAGGCGGCCGACCTAGAGGTGCAAGCCCCCAGTCAGCGAAGAAGTAGCCGTATTGCACGAGGACGAAGTCACCCGACGACGGTGTAGGTGGCTGGCCTGGAGGTGCAAGCCCCCAGTCAGCGACGAAATAGCCATCCTACACGGGGACGATATCACCTGGCGACGGCGTAGGCGACCGGCATGGAGGTGTAAGCCCCCAGTCGGCCACGAAGTAGCCGTCCTGCACGACGGCGATGTCACCCGGTGGCGGTGAAGGTGGTTGGCCTGGAGGCGTAAGCTCATAGTCGGCGACAAAGTGGCCGTCCTGCACGGGGACAAAGTCACCCTGCAGCGGCGTAGACAGCCTGACTGGAGGTGCAAGCCCCCAGTCGGCGACGAGGTAGCCGTCCTGCACGGGGACGTGTCACCCGGCGATGGCGTAGGCGGCCGTTTTGGAGGTGTAAGCCCCCAGTCGACCACGAAGTAGCCGTCCTGCACGGGGGCGATGTCACCCGGTGGCGGTGAAGGTGCCCGGCCTGGAGGCGTAAGCTCATAGTCGGCGACGAAGTGGCCGTCCTGGATAGGGACAAAGTCACCCGGTGGCAGCGTAGGTAGCCGGACTGGAGGTGCAAGCCCCCAGTCAGCGACGAGGTAGCCGTCCTGCACGGGGACGTGTCACCCGGCGGTGGCGTGGGCGGCTGGCTTGGAGGTGTAAGCCCCTAGTTGGAGACGAAGTGGTGACCGAGTAAGATAGCCCTCCAGGGCATATCTCCCTGAACGGTATGACGCGTGATCCCGAGTATGCATACCCAGATTTGGACCGTTGCATTATAAAACATAAAAAAGAATTAGCATGTAGTATAGAAAACATCTACTCGAGAAGAGTACAAGTATGTTTAAATGCATGCAAACATTCGTTCCTCCTCCTATTAGAGTTAATTACCCTGAGTAGTTGACTCCACGTTTAAACACTATGTCTCGAACGTACGGTGTGGGGCGTAGTCAACTACGCATGAGCCGTGAGGGGGTAGCCCTTAGGCATGCGGTGAGGGCGGTGTAGCCAAATCCACGCGATCCGCACAGGGGCGAAGCCACCGGGCATGCGGTGAAGGCGACGTGGTCGGGCCACGGCAGCCACGCGAAGGCTGAAGCCCCCGGGCGTGCGGCGTCGTAAACGATGACCCCTCCTTACGAAGGTGACTCCATGGGCTGCCATCTCCTCCTTGAAGAAAAAATGATCGACCACCTCCTTACCTGACGCGTCAACTATCGATTTCTATTATCAGCAATATATTTTATGGAGTGTGCTAGATCAAGGAGAGATGGTGACACATATATTTATACTGGTTCAAACCCTCGATGAGAGGTAATACCCTAACCCAGTTGTATGTAGATTGGATCTGTATCAGTGGCCAGATCGGTGTTGGAATAGGCAATGACGCGTATGTGGAGAATGGTTATCTAGGAGTTTGGCACTAGTCATCGCCATCATCTCCTACCTCAGTACCCTACCCCCTCTTATATAGAATGAGGGGGAGGGTTACAAGGAAAATATTTAGTTGATTGCAACTATCTCTCTCTATTCTATCTATGAAAGATATGCATGATTATTAGGATTTATATCCTATCCCGGGAATATTTCTAAACTGCATGGGCCTAGACCTTTTAGCCCACCCTATACCGTATGACCCAAAGATTTTTCTATGGGTACCTGAGTATTATATACCCCACACAAAACTTGGAAAAGACTCTTAATTAGAAGCGGGTTCAGTTTCATTGGAAGGCTATTCAATGAGGAAATCACGCCTCTGATCTCGCTTTATTTGAGGGTTAAGCCGCGTAAATCTGTAGAAAGCTTCCGAGAGAAGGGAGCGCGTTCTGCTTCGGCACCTCTACATCGTGCCGCTTCCTGTGGCTTGTCGCGACGGTCGCGTCGATGTTTTGTCAATATTGTGTTCTTTTATAGATAATGAAAGAGCAAATGTATATAGCTCCGGTCTCTGCATCAGAGATGCAACAATCAATTCTGCTTATTTACTACGTACTAGAGCATTCAAATTTACGTGTTGGCGTTATGCGAGTTGCCAGGTAGCTTCCCTCTCGTGTATACGTCGCTCGATCGGTAACTGTTATGTCAGGTACGTCTCCTGGCTATCATCGTGTTATGATTGTGTACGTATCTCGGTGCAAAACAGTAGTATCACTTTCATGTTGTTAAATTTGTACACTGACCTTTGATTAATTAATTTGGTAACGCATTGCTATCCAATTAAAATATTGAATCTTGTCCTAGTCCCCCAATCCCAGCAAATCCTCTACGTGATACTACTACATGTGGGCTTCGCATTCTAGATCTGTCTGTATACTCCATGTTCCATGCATAGGTGTGGTCCTTTTTTTGTAAATAAAACAGTTCAATATGCAGCGAGAGGGATTTGTACCAGCACTAATATTGAACTGTAAGGCAAATTCTGCTTCTCACACTCTAGCAGTCTAGAATCCAAATTCACGTGCTGGATAGGTTCCCTCTCGCCGTGCCATTCAGATTGGTGTTATATTGTTATGTCAAAGTACACCTCCCAGGCTCCCATCTATTAGTGTTGCTTTCATGTTAAGTCTTATACATTGACCATGTACCAGCCTGATTAATTTGGTAATATTGCTACAAATCTTAAATATTGCACTATTGTCCCAATCCTCCAATCAGAGCAGATCCTTAATTAGTTAACTAAAAGATACTACTACTACATGTACATGTTTCGCACTCTAGACTAGGTAGTATATATAGTCCCTTTGTTTCACAGTCCTTATTTCACAATCTAAGCGGTTAATATGTCTTATTGATCTAATCCACTATATTTGTGATTGGATTTGTGCGTGTGTGTTTTACATAGACCAATGGAAAAAAAATTATATGAAAGAATGTTATGGATCAAGATATGGCTAGGTCAGGTGTGTAATCAGCGTGATTTTCTTTATCGCTGGTTACCGCACAGCAAGCTGGCTTACTGGGGTGTGATAATGATAAGTGCCCTGTAATCCCACCAAGTTCAGATAAATTAAAAAAAAAGAGTGAAGTACATGAACGGTTCCTAAACTTGTGTGGGTGTATTATCTAGGTCTCTAAACTCTCAAAATACATTTTTGGATCCTTGAACTTGTCTTTAGTGTAATATAGATCCAAACGGGCTCCGATCAGCTCCATCCGCTGATGTGGCATGCCATAGTGGCACCTACATATCAGTGAGATCCACATGTCAGTCACATAGAAAAAAATAAAATTTTAAAACATATTTTTCCTCTTAGGTAGAGAGAAAAGATAAAATTTAAAATATTAATTCTAAGGTAGAGAGGAGAAAATATGTTTGTAAATTTTATTTTTTCTCTATGTGACTGACATGTGGGTCCCACTAACACGTAGGCGATATTATGGTATGCCACATCAGCGGATGGAGCGGGTCGGAACCCGTTTGAACCCACACGACACCAAAGACAAGTTTAGGGATCCAAAATTGCATTTTCAAAGTCCAGGGACTTAAATAACACACCCGCACAAGTTTGTGCGGTTTAGAGACCGCCCATGTACTTCACTCTTAAAAAAAAATGAATTTTTGAGTAAATTTTGTTCCTTTTCAACTATTAATAACTACCATGGATACCAGGCTTATCACCAGTGTGTGGTAACCTTCATCCCGGGTAAGATAAACATTGGTAACCAGAAGATTGGAATAACAAAGAATGCCAAGGACTTCTTTTGTGTTGTGGTGTGGTGTCCTTTATTTGAAAAGAAGACCCGGAAAAGAAGGTTCCTTGTAGGAGGCGTTCACAAAGGATTTGGTTCCTGTGTGCAGTTCCTAATGTGACACTGCAAATTAAGTGGTCACACTAGGGCTGTAGGATGCAAATCCAAAGACCCAAATTCAATAGAATACTGTTCATTTAGGGCATTCCACATAGCAATGTTAAAGCAGGCTTACTGTAGCATCAATCTGAACCTTCGATTGAAAAATTGGATGGACGAGATTGCGTGCAGTTCCTAACATGCAATTGTAGTTGGGACCGCACCTGATCCCAATCCGTTCACAACTATAGGTGAGTTGAGGCTTAAGTTCTGTCTCCAACTTTCCTAACTTATCTTCCTCGTATCCCACGCGCACACTTTTTAAACTGTTGAACGGTATTCTTTTTATAAAAAATTTTTATATGAAAGTCGTTTTAAAAAATGTTCTGTTCGTTGTGGTATGACTGTTTTTTTTCCCCTCTTGGAGTTGTGGTTTTAGAAGATGCTCTGCGTGTTTCTCTGTGATGAGACGACAACATAGAAAATCCCAATGCTGCTATGGAAACAAAATGGTTTGTAGATGACAAGATGTGTAAAAAACTTTGTCCACGGACTAACATTTCTAGTAATGAAAATGAAAAAGAATATTTTACATCTCTAAACTTTCATGAAAGTCCTAAGTTAAATTCATCCATAAACTTGAAAGGCCGGACAGTATTCAGGCCTAAACTTCCATGCCATTCAATTTCATTGTTTGACCAAATTCAAAGTGGTTTTGAGTGACATGGCATTGAGGTTTAATTAAGACTGAAAATATTTTTATTTTTTTAAAAATGTACTTAAATAAAAAATCTTAAAAGTCATTACTATTCTATACTGTGGACAACCTAGATTATATTTTTTTGAGCTATAAATTGAATAATTGGCTCACGATCTATTTTTATAATATGTGAGTGGAAAGATTTTTATTAGCAATAACATTGAATATATGAGGGCATATATAAAAACATAGTGAACTAGTTTTATATATAAAATGTAAATCCCCTCTCTAGTTAAAAAAAGGTGGTCAATATGTGAGTGGAAAGTTTCTTTTAGCAGTAACGTTGAATATACGAGGGCACATATAGAAACAGAGTCAACTACTCTCTCTACAGGTTAATTTGTCCATATCAACAAGGGGCTCTCCGAAACACTATTACAAGTTTGGAACAACAAATTTAATATAAGTATAATTTTTTCTAACTTCATCTATAGCCAATCAAGAACTCCCACACAATGCCGACTATTGGCCTCTTATGTTCCTACAATCCTACTAGCTAAAAACCCATGTGTTGTAAGGGGCAGGTTTAATATGATTCCACCCATCCTCCACAGCTTTGAAAATGGATGGTCCATTGTTTAGTGGATCCTAAGTCAACTTATAGGGGAAGCATCTGTGGTGTGACGGTGGAATCGTGGATACATTGACTTCATCTACTAGGGTTTAAATCTTGATATTCATGAATATTACACATAAGCGAGTATGTTTTTTTCGTAGGAATGTATTATTGTGGTTTGGGATATGCAACTGTTTTTCGTCTCTTTGAGCATGTGCTAAGAACTATACTCGCAGACGTCTGAGTGTTGTGCTTGCATGGTGGTGGTCCATGTGCTTGTATATTTTGTGTAATTGAAAAAAAAATTGTAAACTCAAGGTACGAGTAGGAGGTAGCGCATTCACCAAATTCATGGTCCCCATGTCAATTAGTGGGTAGTAACATATTCACCACTCACCAGTTACCACTACTAATTTAATCTTCGGAATTGCTATAAAGATGGTGATTTTTTTCACTAATCTCAGTCGGTTTCCCTGTCCGTTAGATTTGTTCGCATGCAAACGTTGCGGTAGCTGTATCCATCCAATCTTCCAGTTGGCTTGTAACTTGTACTATTGTGTATCGTACTGTTGCACAATAACTACAAGCTATAAAGGTAGTCATTTATATATTTATACGAATTTGCACAGTAGTTATACCCCACTTACATATGTCATTAGTATATAATTTTGGGATTTACATATATAATTTCAGAACTTACATGTGTAATTTTAGGATTTACATTGTAAATACACTAAAATTACATATGTAATTTAGGAACTTACAATGTAAATACATGTCGATTATTTTTTGGTGAAAAATATGACGCCATTTAATCTTTTAAAGTAATATAGATAGTCCATATGTGATCTCCCCTTCCTCTCCAAACCGTTTTACAATAGAAATTCGTCACCTACTATATCATCAATTCAGCTAGGAAGCACAGCACCAAATTGCACAAAAAGTACTTTGTTGTCGCTTCTGTTTGTCCAACCAAGCGATTCTGATGCACCGGTCCAAACCAATCACACATACCTGATTAATTTCTTGTCACAGATCGATCGCCATCGGTCCACATGGGTTTAGTAGGGATTAGGCCATCGATCATATCGCCGCCAGATAGTCCGCTTGCACGGTTACACCACCCGACTCGCACCCACCACTCACCCCGCCGGCGCCGGTCCGTCGCCGCGGCGGCGGCGGCGGAGGTGGTGGGTGATTCCATGCTTTTCTCGCCGATTCCGCTTATCAGGTGACTGATGCTCCGGTAAGCACGGGGCGGTTTAGAAGTTAGGCCGTATCATAATCACTAACCTGTCATGCGCGTGCGTGTGTGCATGGAATGTCTTGCGCCAGTTCGAGTCAGATGCAATGCATTTGACTACCCGACTAACTAGGAAGTTGGAATTCCAGACCCGACCCGGAAATAATGTCACGATCGTCTCAGGAAGAAAAAAAGGGCAGCAATCCAGAAGCGTTGGTGGTTGTGTAATTGTGTTTAGCGGATGGGCGAGTACACCCAATTGATCAGTGGAGACCTAGCAGGATAGACATGTTACTAGTAGTTGAAACTAAGAAAACGAATTTGGTTTTAAAAAATGAGATTAAAATCAAAACAAATTCGCCTGCTCACGTGATTAGATACAGCAATTAGTGAACTATAAGTGGTAGTAGTGTTTTATGGGGGAGAAACCTACCGCGTGCGGCCAAACTAGCTACTGATTGATGATTGATTAGCATTGATGAACCTGGTATATATTTTGCCTCCCATTTGATTTGTGCGAGTTGCATCCATCTACCATTCTACCTACCAGTCCGTGCTAAACAGCCAAGACGGAGCATGGATCGTTGTTGCGCCAGGACTGACGCTAGAATTTTTCGCATTGACCTGTGCAGCCAGCAAAACTCCGGCAAATCCGACAAACTGAAATTTTCTATAGGAGCTGGCTCAACTGAGTGGATAAGTAGTAGGCGAGCTTTGACAAAGCTGCGAGTGTCCCACCTCGCCATACTAGAACAGAACCTTCCATGGGTCGTACTCCTACCAGTAGAGAATACGGGAAACACATCGCAATCTTTTTTTTTCTTCTTCTCTGAAAACTACACCAAAATCTTTTATTATATTGCCTGTTCTTGGTTTGTCAATGGAGTAATAGTATATTCCGAGGAGGTGTTTCATGTCACGCAAATAGTTTTCCTTCTAGACGTGGACGAAGACCAAGAACGAGCGCCTTGCGGATCAAGCAGCTGCACTGCAGCGGCAGCCGGCAGGAGGAAGTGTTGCTTCACATTCCGTAGCACTGCGGCTTCTAGTTCAGCTGGTGGACGCCAGCTAGGTGGTGTCAACCGAGTTAATAATCGCCCATAGGGGTTTTCTTGCTGATCGGTGCTCGCACTGCTTCGTTCTAAAGTAAACGGGTTATTAGACCTTCTAGTCGATCTCTCTTGGTTGGGTTTATCTTCTTTTTTTTTGACTGATCTAGTTCTGGTTGTTCTAGATAGCTAGCGCTCTGCGTCCCCTTCTAGCGAGGCGAAGCGAAAAGCAGAGGAGTAAGAACACGTGAGAATATGAGATGGAAAGGTGTGTCATCCAGAAGCAATTGAAAAACCATGGCGTGGTTGATCAGTTGGAACTGATTACATGCCTCTTTTTTTTTTTCCATTTTTTCTAAGAACCGGATATTCAGAACTCTCTTTCATCAGGATCCATGGGAATATGGACGGATGATATACAGATTGCAATTTGGGGATGAACTGCACTTTTTAATTTTTTTTTTAAGTACAATCATGTATAATGAATAAGGGAAGGTCGTAGTAATCTTTTTTTTTTCAGTAGAAACGCAATTATTGGGAATCATTATTTTCTCTGAAAAATGATTTATTGTAGTCCCTTTCAAATTAATGCATGTATAAAAGCGAAACACATCAACACGACATTCGAAAAAAAAAAGACAAATAAATTTGGGTAAATATGTACCAGTGATCGTAAAAATATCTTTAGGCATACATCAGGTCAAGTTTTCGAGATTGCATTCATCAATACTTTTTTTTTTTAAAAAAAGATTACATTGGATACATTAATATTGTGTGTTTTTTCTTAAAGAAGTGTTATAATTTAAGATTTTTAATAAATAACAATAGGGCCAGATTATATTATGAAGACCATCTCTAATGTATATATAGCAGCCATTTTATGACGGGAGCAATTGTTACCTGAAATTAGTCTGAAGGCTCTCATGGGCTAATCGTCTGGTCGGCCGACAACCACAGAATTCGCAGATGGGCCTAATATAATATCTTCACATCATTCCTGGATGAAAAAAAGTTCACTTTACATCTCTCGAATATGAGCCAAATTTCAATCACATCCCATAATTGTAAAACCAGGTACAACACATTTTTCATCTTTTAAAACCAGTACAAATATAATCTCAAAACAATATTAAGGACGGTTTCAGCGTATGCGGCAATCACGTAATGCATGAACTAGATCTTCATTACATGTGACATCTTCGTGACGATTTTAGTGAGAACAATCAGTGTGGCATGTGTGTCAGCGCCTTCTGAGGTAATTATTTCTGAGGTAATTATGCCAAAAACGATTAGAAGAATTTATAGAACTGATCTGAGTCATCCATCAAAATGAACGGCTCATATCGGTCTGCATCGGGCCGCCCTCCATCGCTGAGCTGCAGAACTGCTAGGCCGAGTGCGCTTCATGGGCCGCACGCAGGCCGGCTGGTCCAACAAAACACATATGTTAGACTTTTGGTTGGGCCCACAAGGTAGAAAAAGGAGGAGTAGGGGGAACCCAATTAGACTTCTTGCTGGGCCGGACGGGTGCACGGGTAGAGGCGGAGGGGAGGAGAAAGGAGGAAAGCGGGCTGGCTCGGTTGCGGCCTGAAGAATAAAATGGCTAAAAATGGCCTAGAGAGAAAGGTGAATTTTTATTTAAAATTTAATTTAAATAAATTTTGAAATGATGTTTGTATTATCAAAGTTAGCAACTAAGCTTTGCAAATTCCAATGAAATTCCAAAGAGTGTAATTAGTCATGGAGAATTTAATAAAATTAATTCCAACCATATCATTTTATTTCTCACATTTACTTTACTTGTAAATTAATTTAATTATACACCTACCTACTTAAAAAATACCCAAATATTTAAGGAAATTTGTGTTTCGATTAACTACATAATGTAAACTTCTCTCAAATTTTTCTCAAATTTCTAGTCTTACACTTCCCGTTGCAACGCACGGGCACTTTTCTAGTCTTTTTTAAATGCATTGAAGGGGTACCTAGTGGCATTTATCCAATTTTGGTCAAATTGTAATGACATATCTCCAAATAGACGAATAGTGATGACATTTTTCAAATCGAACAAGTTACAATGACATGGATCCAATTAACCCTTTTTTCTTACGCCATTTTCAATGGGAGGTTTCGTTTTTATACGCGGCGCTATAGACGATACATGGCAGGAGCGGCGAATGTCGGTGATTCGACATATGGATATTCCTTTGTTGGGGGCATTTGTGCTTTTGATTTTATTTTGAAGCCTAACTACCAATTTAGCCCTACTTTTTTAAGTTTGCTCATTTGGCCCTTCTTTTCAATAACAAACGATGTTAACTCAAGGAGAAAAAGCCATTTATGCCCTTGCTCATTTTATCCTAATTTCTCAATTATTTTTTTGTGTGTCTGGAGCTGAGTGAATAGATAGAGCGAGTAGGGAATTGGAGACCGGTGTAGCTGGGTGGAGACGGTGGCGTCCATCTAGGGAGAGGCGGCCTTGAGGCGTCGTGTGAAGGGTCCCCTCCCGCACCCCTACCCCCTCTGAGCTCCGGTCGATGGTCGCCTGCCAAATGGGGCACAAGGAGGGGGTCATCCCAATGATGGCGAAGAGGAGTCGGCTGGAGAAGATTGGGTGGCGACTAGCGGGGTGGGGTTGTGTGTCCAGGCGGTGGCCGGTAGTGAGAAGAGGTCGTCTGGGCCGATGGTGAGGAAGTTGAGCCACGGGAGACTAGGGCACATAGGCTAGGAGTCGGAGCCGATTGGCAGCAATGAGTGGTAGGCCACACTGAAGCAGAGCGACAACTATGCTAGATGGGGAATGAGGAAGAGGCATAGTCGGCGGGACAGCCACGGAGCATATGGTGGAGGGTGGCGGCCGAGGCCGCTGCCTCCAGATCCGCGCGGGGCATCAGCGGTCTAGCAGAGGAGGAGCGCGGCGAAGACAGTTGTGGTGGTGGAGCCCTGTTGACAACGAGGAGCCTCAGGGTGATGCAGATGAATGGGTTGGGACTGCATGATAAATTTGGGGATAGGGATGATGCGTACTTAGGGCTATTTTCATCAGTTTGGTTTGTAAATATATTTTTTTCTTTTTTCTAAATAAAATCCAAACGGTGTAGTGAAAACAGCACAACAACTCCGATTTTAGAAAGCAGTGTCAAATGAGTAAAGTTAAGAAAAATAAAATTAGATTGGTATTTAGACTCGCAACATAGTTTAATGAGCCATTGCCGTTTCTTTGTTTCTTTGGCCGGCCTTATGTACTCCGGTTCTCGACATCCTGGGTCTGGATGAAGTGGCCATGTACACACGAACTCGATCTTTGTTGAGACGCATCAGCCGTCGACTGTAAAATTGTGCACGCCTAATATGATGTGGCGTAGCTTGAGTTTGTATATGATTTATGCAAGATTAATTGGCTGGTCTCTTGTTCTTTTTTTTTTTTTTGGGCGGGGGGGGGGGATCATTGGATGCTAATAATTGGCGAAACTAATACAAATGGGCAAAAGTTGATGGATCAAATACCGCACAATATTCCTGTGTATCGAGGTAAACATTTTGAGTAAAATACACGGAGGGTATCAGAACCTGTGATGTTAAATTGCCTAAACAAGTCATTCGATTTGTTTCGAGAGTACAGATCTGAACAAATACATGCCGGTGTGTTGTTGCCAAGTTAGAAACCGTACTGGTGTATCATACACGTGCACGTTTTGTCAGCCACATGGGCATGGCAAACTTCAGAATTTCTAGAGAAGTAATAAAAATGCGACAAATTAAACTGGTAACTCGTTTAAGTAATTTACAAAATTAATTGACTAAATTACACCTAAGTTGCAAGTTGTGGTATCAGTTATTACCAGTGTATTTAGACTCTAATTTTAAAATATTATAGTTTTATCTGTTTTTTACTATATGACAATGGGATCAATTTGTATTTTGGATAATATCTCTAGCCATAAAAGCATTTTTCACGGAGGAGCAATTTTGACACGAATAAGTTGTTGAAATTGCAAGTCTGTCTTGGGGTTACGTGTTTGATTAACAGCCCAGCATAACTTTCACAGATGGGCTTCCCCTAATGGCCTCATCTTTACATGATTTCTGGATGCAAATAAGTCCACTTTGACTCCCTCAATATAGGTGCAATCTGATTTATATCCTCAACCGAAATACAGGATAGGTTGACACTCCCAACTATTAAAATAGGTACAAAATAACTCCACATGGATCGTTGACCTAGTCTAACTGGCTGAGTCAGCGTGTGGGACCCACATGTCATCTTCCTCTCTCCTTCGTCACCCCCCCTCTCTCCGGTGGGAAGGCATTGGCGCCGACGCCAGCAATATCCTATGCGGTCAAATGCGGCGGCGGCCGCCACCACCACCCCATGAACCCATCACTGCAGGGCCTCTCCGCGGCGCTCGAGCTCCTCCTCCTACCCCGCGGGGAGGCATGGGCAGCGACGAGGTGCCGCAGACCTGTTCGCGAGGTGAGCCCATGCTGCAATGGTGAGGAAGGACGTCGATGCCCTCTCTGGATGGACGACTGTGCTTTTCTTTGGGCGCGTCGAGGAACGCGATATTACGGGACGAGCTCGTGAGGAGGGCCTTCTACGTCGCCGAGGCGGCTCACCACGGCCAGGTGTTCGACTGTGTCCCTCCCTCTCGCTCCGTTGTTTTGTCTGTGCGTTAGCTTTTGAGATGTTGAAGTGGTTGAGCTGCTCGTCTTTTTGGAGTTCAGTACATTTCTCCAGATGCACGCGAGCGGTGACACTTATTTGCAGCATTGCGTGTATGGATGGCAATTTCCCCCGTGGGGCCGGGGACCCGCCCCTACGTGCATGGGAGCGGGTGCTGTTTTTGACCCGCGGGGAGTCGGGGCCCTGGTCGTGGGCAGGGGGCGGTGGCGGGGGTGGGGGTGGGGTTGGGGCGGGTGAGGACAGCTACCCGCAAGGCCCCGAGGGATGTATATTAGACTATTAACACTAGCATATTACACCAAAAAATCCCATCTAACCCACCTTATATAAAGCAAAACCCTAAATTCCCCACCCACTCTACCCTATCTTCATTTCCTCACCCCACCTAGGCACCCAGCCGCCACTTTTCACCGGTGGCTAGTGCTGTTGACGTTGTAGATCGCGACTACGTTATTTGTATGGTATGAGGATCGTTGATATCAAGGTGTACGCAAGATTGAGGTAAAAAAGATGGTGACAATGATTTTTATACAGGTTCGGGCCCCCTTCGTTGATAGGTAGTAGCCCATCTCCTGTTGGCCGATGTTGGTGTTAACTTGGTGGTATGGAACAACACACGTAGTCAATGATGGAGTAGTCTTTTTTCTCGAATATGAACTCAGCTAGATTGGGGGTAGCGCTAGTTCCTTCGTGTCAGTCTCTATGGCTCCAGATTGGGTCTATCGAGGTTTGTCCCTCATCTCGGTGTCTATTGGGATGTATTGTCTTCATGTATGTCCTCTCCTCCTAGGGGATCTTGTATTTATACCCACAGATATCCCCTTTGTCCAAGTAGAACTAGGGATACAAATATGGATACGATCCGAGTAGTCCCTGTAGTTTCCAACTTGAACTCTGTTTCTGCTTCCTTATCCGGAACACCTTCCGTATATGAGGCATGATACCGTATAACACTTGGTATATGGTGGGCCCCGCCGAGCCCAACCCAAGACTACTGGGTATGCATTATCTATAACACTGACAGGGACGTCTCCATCCAGCAAACCGACAGCAGCCAGGGACGTGCGGCGGCGTCAGCGGTGGCCATGTGCGGGTGGCTGCGTCGGCAGCCACGCGCTGACGCGACCATCCGCGTTGGCATCGATGGCTGATGTCGGCGGCCAGGGGCGGCGCATCCGTGTCCACGGCGAGGCGCAGTGCACCGGTGGAAGCGGAAGCGGCGACCAATCCCTAATCACCCCATAGCCGCCACCCCTAACCTGCATCCCCTACTATCGGCCGCGCATCCTCATCTCACTGGCCACCTTGTCACCGTCCGCCGTCGCGGCTGCCCTTAGCTTTTGTGGTCGCGTCGAGCTGTACTCACCCTGTCGCCGGAGCTCGCCCATCCTCGCTGCTCCTCACTCGTCACCCTAGCGGCCTAGCCGGGTGGTGTGGGGCCCCGCTCACCCACCGAGTCCCTTACAGGGGTGGGGACGAAGGATATTGTCCACCTGACTACGTCTGTGGGGCTAGGCCCGGGGAGAGAAGTCGAGGAGCGGGGGTGGGGGCGTTCTAGACCAACCCGCCCCGACCCTCCCCGTAGCCAACCCTAACTGTGTGGAGACGACAACACTACCTGCGGAGCTCGGCATCGGGCCTGCTTTCTTCATCAAAGCTCTGTTGCACGACACGGTCGACGATGTAGGCCTGGGCTATGGCTCCCTCTCCTTCAATTTGTTGTTGGTGTCCTCGACCTGGTGAAGGGGGTAATGGTTTCAATCACCAAAGCTACGTCGCTCTGTCTTTGGCCGTGCTCCGCCTCGAGCCACGTCGTCGCTGTGTGATGTAGGGTAAGGAAGGGGGGAGAAAGAAAGAGAGAAGACGCTAACATGTGAGCCCCACATGCTGAGTCAACGAAAAACATCCTCAGAACCATCGAGGGAGTCAATTTGCATTAGCTTTCATACTAAGAGGGTGAAGATATGTGGTATTTCGGTTAAGGGATACGAATAAGATTGATGCTATATTTAAGATCGTCAAAGTGTACGTATTCCTTTCCGGATTGACTTTGGGCCTTAGTTGTCTTGCAAACTTGTTCCCCGGCTGGGCTGGGCTGGGATGGGCTTTTCCGACACAAGCCCAACCATTACTCCGCCGCGTCCGCCAACACCATCCCCGCCTCTGTCGCCTCCTCCCCCCTTGGGCTGTTGTTAATAATCTGCTCGTTAACACTACACTCCTCTGCAGCGACAGCCAACCCACGACCACTGTTTTTATTCCTCTAGTACTCCACTGCTCCACCTGCCTACCTATTACTCTCTCGTTGTTTTTGATTTTTTTTCTTTAGTTAAAATTCATTATATTTGATGAAGATTTTAGAAAAAAAATTAGTAACATTTCACGACGCCAAATTAGTTTTATTAAATTTAATATTAAATGTATTTTGATACAATGTTTGTTTTGTATTGAAAATGTTACTCTCTCCATTTTTTAAGTATATGATGCCCTTGACCTTTTTTCACATGTTTAACCATTTATTTTATTCACAAATTTTACGCAAATGTGTAAGATATAAATTATGCTTAAAGCACTCTGAGTGATAAAACAACTCACAACAAAATAAATTATAATTACGTAGATTTTCGAATAAGACGAATGATCAAACGTGTTACAAAAAGTCAACGACGTCATCTATTAAAAAACAGAGGTAGTACTATATTTTACTATAAACTTAATCAAATTTAAATAAGTTGAACTAAGAAAAAAATTAAACGATTTATACTATGAAACTGAAGGATTACTTATTACAGAAGTTATTCCTGCTCCTAACGGCCATTGTTGCCAGTGGCCACTGAGGCTGTTTTAGCGTGACAATAGGTTGTTGCCAATTTGTTGTCGTAACAAGCATGCATATGCGTGTATGTAAGACGGGGGCAGAATTGATATATACAGAGGCTTTGATTTGGGGAACATATAATTTTTTTCTTCTATAATTAAGTTTGGTAAGTACGTGTTTGTGACGTACAGTGTCGATATATGTCGTTGTTGTGTGCGACTGTGCATTGACATTGGCGTGTGCTAGCCTTCGCGGTGACAATTTCGTCCATCGGTTCTCGTACATTAATTTACTACCTGATCTTTTCTCACGCCGTGACGTGTGACCGTTGAGAGTATAAAAGCAGTGTACAACTGTACACGTACCGTAATCCGGTACGTAGTAACGTTTGCATGCTTGCTCTGAAGATTAAGACGTAGCAATTCGGCCGCGTGGTCCGTCCTACACCAGAAGTACGTACGTCCATCAAATAAAACGTGATGCCCACAAAAATGGAGCATGGTCACATGCCACGTACGTGTGGGTAGAGTTGAAGCAGAGTCTAGTCCACATACGGTGTACTACCCGAGTAACCCGATGTGTTAGTCATTCTATCTGGTGGCGTCGCTGACACGTACGCTGTGTTGGTCCAGGCTAGGCTATCTACGATTTAGGAGTTCACGTATACCAGCAGTAGCTCACGCCGACCATGCACTTGGGATATCGATCGATCGATCGATAAACATTAATTTGGACGTTGGAGCTAGCTAGCTAGTAGCTACTGTGGGAGGGGTAAACTAGCGGATTCTGGCGATTGCTAAGATTTGTCGAGGGCCACCGGCAGCATATGGCGCCGTATCGGTGTCTAGCAATAATACCGGATGGCTCGGCTTAATTACATATTAGCCACAAGCTGTCCGCCAGTTCTTGGTCTAACACGTATTCCTCGTACATGCAGAAATACTTAATGTGGGCCATCGATCCGAGCGGTTCATATATATATATAAAATATTTTTTTCTTTTTTTGAACTGTGGGTCCATATATATCTTTCAGCTAGGAAGATTTGCTGGATGAGCCTAATCTTAAAAAGTTTAAACCACTAAGTACAATTAAAGTTATTTAATTTTCTCTCCTCTCAATAACTTTTATACACTAGATCAAATTTCAGCGCTTCAGATCGCCCCAAAGTACTTCTATTGACCGTTAGATTCAAGTTCGTCCGCTCGGATTATTTCAGTGCTGTGCATTATACCGCTTGTGTTTAATCCTCATACACTACCATAATTATCTCTATCTAATTTAGTAATTAGTTGGCCACCAATTCCATCATCAATTCTACACGAGTGTTACTATATGTCATGTTAACATCATGTTAAAAAGAAATACTATACCACTCAATTCTGTTTTGACCCCGCCAATGAACCAATCCTCATTAATTATATCAGCATATTCTGATCTTGTATCTTTTGTTAGTTCATGTCATGTTTTTCTTAATAAATTTCGGATCATGTTGATTTGACTCAAGTTGTGACATGCTTATAATATACAAAATATCTCTTAATTTCATCTCAATGATTTGCTTATTTTAATTTTATAGAGATTCCCACAACAACATATGGGTTATCACTATCATCTAGTTAATGTATGAGAGCATGTCATCCAGAAAATTCACGTTATTTCAATTCATTAAATTGAGGAAAAAAACACAGGTCCAGCACTCACCCCTGCCACGCGCACACCATATGTATAAACACCTGCGAGTGTGTGTCCCTTTTGATATCCAAAAAAGCATATGAGCCAAATAATTAATATGTGTTCTCGCGAAAAACCTATTGAAAGTGCATCGACATGTGTGTACTTATAGGATCAAGGATTTAAACTATGATGAATAGGTCGTACACTCATAACTCTATCACCATGTCAAAGGCGCTTCCCTAAAATTACATTTTTATTTGAATGGGCCATACTTTCTACTAAAATTTTGTGTGGTGTATGCATAATGTATCTTTCATGCATAGTTGGAAAGGCCGGACCGGCCATCGAGCATCTTGTTGATGTAGAATTGCACCGCCACACCTTGAGCACGTTATGTGCAACCCGCGGCGGTATCCGGAGACGCGCCACCGTAGGGATTGGGTAGATGCCGCCAAACGAATACCCGGGAGGGACCCCGTCAGGGTGAACGCGCGTCAGTTTATCCTAGACTCGTCAGGCCAGCTAGGACGTCCTCTAACGCCGTAGAGACGAGAGACAACGAGCAATTGGGGATTTGAGGAGAAAAGACTTGTGATAGGTAGCAAAAAGGAGGGAGATGTAGAATATAGAGGTTTTGATAGTAAATTGAATTTGACGATTGATTGGTTGTTATTTCAATCGGTCTTGGTCCCCTTATATTTATAGGAGGGGTGGATTTGCTTCCCAGGGTCTTTCCCACGTCCAATTAGGCTTAGCAATCAACTAGGACTCGAGAAATCCCGGTCTAAAACAAAGAAACACGAGAAATATCTAAATTGGACTCGGACTCTGTACTGAAGATATGACCTCCCGGACACCTGCGATTTGACTGCAATTCATTGTCCGGTCTGACCGGCCACATAACGATGGCCAGATCGGCCTTCGCGAGAAAGACTCGGTAGTTTCCAAATTTATCTAGAACTTACTATAAATCCAAACTAGTACCAAATTTGGTTATCAACACATCTTTCATGCATAGTTGAAACTGTGCAAGCTCCTTGGTTAATGGTCTAACAATGTAACCGCTGGCTGAGCCGATTCAAATGCAGGGCCATACATGTTTAATGCACCATTTAGCAGCTTGAAAAGCGTGCGCACGGAACACGAGGGAGGTGAGTTGAGAAAGTTGGGAAAGAACTCAGCCTAAGTCGTGTAAGCAGTGGGCTCTCAGCCAACCAACATGAGTTCGAAAACTCAACCTCTCCCTTGACAAATATTTGCAATACTGGTCCATTTCTGTGGGGTGGAGGCCCATGCACGACGAGTCGGCTGGCTCGGTTTGTCTCGGTTCGATTGATTGCACAATAGTCGTTCGGTTCACCCGATCATACTAGCTCAATTGATACCACTACTAGGGAACCCATCTTTAGTCCCGGTTTGCAACCCTCTTTAGTCCTGGGTTGCAAACCAGGACGTCCAATCCGAAACTAAAGATGGACATCTTCAGTCCTGGTTAAAATAACCGAAACTAAAAATTGATCTTTAATCCCGGTTGGTAACACTAACAAGGACTAAAGATGGTAGCACCACGTGACTGGTGCTACCATCTTTAGTCCCGGTTAATGTTACCAACCAGGACTAAAGATCTTTTTTCATTTTTATTAATTTACATGTGCTGCTTGTTATTTGTTTAAATGAAAATGAGGCAAGTTATCAAATAATCACAAATCCATTCCTAGAAATATTCACAGATACATTCACAAATAAATTCACAGATACAATACATTCACAGATACAATTCGTTCACAGATACAATCATAGAAGGAAAGACCAGAGAATACATTTGAGATTAGCGAGAGAGAGGAGGGCCTGGCCGGGTGAGCGCCGCCTAGAGCCGCGCCAAGCGCCCTGAACCCGTCGGCCGAGGTGGAGGTGCAACGGCGCCGACGTGTGGGCCCCCGCCTCCTCCCCTCTCGCTCGGATCTGACGAAGGGGACGCCATCGGACCATCGCCGCGTCGGTGTTGCCTCCTCCTGCGCTGGACCCCGCCACCTTCCCTCCCGCCCGGATCTGGTGCAGAGGGGCCATCGCCACGGCCGCCGGGCTGTCGTAGGGTCGTCGCCGCGTCGGCGTTGCGTCCTCCTGCACCGTGCCCCGCTGCCTCCCCTCCCGACCGGATCTGGCGGAGGGGAGGCCATAGCCGCCGCCACCGTCGGACCGTTGCCACCTCCCAACACCATCTGCTAGAGAGAGATCGGTGGAGTACTAGAGAAAGGATAGGGGAGCGAGAGAGAGAGCGTGAGAGAGAGAGAGATCGGTGGAGTACTAGTAGTCGATGGATGCCAACGTTATCTCCTCGTTCCTCGTGGTGAATCTTTAGTCCCGGTTGGTTACATCAACCGGGACTAAAATGTCGATCTTTAGTCCCAGTTGGTGTCACCAACGGGACTAAAGATCCCCAGCAGCCTGACACGGCCTGACAAAATATAAACCGGGATCTTTAGTCCCGGTTGGTGTCACCAGCCGGGATTAAAGATCAAAAAGTTTTGTTGGGCTTTTCAACCAGGTCTAAAAATTTGATTTTTAGTTCCGGTTCTTATTTGAACTGGGACTAATGTGATTTTTGCTATCCGGGTAAGATCACTTCTCCAGTAGTGTACGTGCCATTTGTATGGGATAGAAGAATGGTTGATCTGCCTCAGTTCAATGGTTAGCACAAGAAACCACATGATTCACCCAATCATGACGTCTCAATTGTGGTCCTATTTTTTTCCTAGTTTAACCACTAACCTGGTCCGGTTTTTAACTATGTTTTCATGTAATCAAGAAATTGAACTAGTAGAATGTACATAAGTTATTAAGGTTTTTTTGAATATTTTTTTGTTTTTTACAAATATATAATTCTAAAGTAATGAATAGCAGATGCTAACATTGATATTTTGAATGTGGAATAAAAGGGTGGGGATTTATGTACCACCAAGGTTAGAAACTTTTGATTACATCTATGAATGTTTCATTTCACAATATAGTTAACGAGTTGGATCACCAGCTCACACTACTAAAAAACGATTTTTATGTATATACCCCTCTTTAGATTGTAGACGGATTGCAACTGATCGCATATGCAAAAATCATCCTCCATTTTTGTGTGCGGGTCCTTAAGTGGACCGCACACGAAAATGAACCTATTTTCGCAGACGGACCTCTTAAGTGGACCACACACAAAAAATACAGAATTTTTATCTCATCCCCTCTCTCTTTTCCCTCACTCACTTCAAATTTTTTACCTTCTCTCTCTATCTCTCTTCCTTTCCTTTTTATTCACTCCTCTCTCTCTTTCTCACCTCTCTCTCTACCTTTCCTCTCCTCTCTCCCCTCCAAGCGCGTGGCGTGCGGGGCGCGAAGGCGGCCGGCTCGGCGCTGTTGCCGATGAGGTGGCAACCGGGAGCGGGCAGGAGGTGGCACGGCGGCTGGCGACTGGAGGAGGCGCCGCGGCGGCGGCTGCTGGCGGAGGAGGCGGCGGTCGCGCGCGCGATGGCCGGATCCGTGCCGCCGTCGCCGCCGACGAGGAGGAGGAGGCAGCCGGGAGCGGCGCCGCCACCGCCGCCGCCTGACGAGGAGGAGGAGAAGGCAGTCGGGAGCGGCGCCACCCTCCCCATGCGCAGCGACAGTGGATCTGGTGGTGGGGGATGCGGGCGGCGGCAGATTTGGTGGTGTGAGGCACGACGGTCGTCGCCCGCGCGGATCCGACGGCGGCCGCCCTCCCCCTGCGCGGCGGCGGCGGATCGGATGGTGGGAAGGTGCAGCGGCAGCGGATACGGCGGTGGGGAGGCATGGGGGCGGCGGATCCAGCTCCGGCGACGGCGATGGCGATGATGAGGAGGGCGGCGGTGACGTCTTATAGGGTTAGGGTTTTAGATTTTTAAATTTTTTTTCGATTTTTTATTTTTGCGTGCGGACGGCATAAGCTGCGGGTGCGCCACCCGCACGTAAAAATAACGATTTTTTCAGACCCCTGGGCGCGTGCGGTTAGCCCTACCGCACGCGAAAACACTTCTAAGACCGCTTGGAAAAATCTCTTTTATAGTAGTGTCAGTGGTACTGCGTCATTAAGAGAATGTCATACTCGATTCATTGACTAACTTTGCTAGTTTGAATTCCTTGAAAGCTTGGTTAAGACGAAAGATCAGATAATTTAGTTACAAATTGTTTTATAATGTGGAAATTAAGTTGATATAGGCGATTGGAAAAGAACTATATATTATCGCATTGCGATAAATGTCATGAACTCATGAAATATGTCGTGGTTTTATTATGATTACAATGGGTCCAAGTTCAAGGAAATCCAGACAACACAGTTAATCGGTGTGCTATACAGCCGGTATCCAGGGGATGTTTAGTTGATTACCAAACATTACCATAATACCTTTCCAAATCTTGGTTATGGTGCGGCCGAAAATTTATTTGTCAGACATTAAGTAAGGTTAGAAAAAAAATTAACATTATCGATGTTGTAAATCATGACTATCGTATTTGCATGATATGGGGATCGTTGGTACCAGGGTATACACGAGGTTGAGGCAAAAGAGATAGGAGATAAAGATTTTTATACAGGTTCGGGCCCTCTTTATCTGACAGGTTATTGCTCTACTTCTCTTGGCCGAAACCGGTGTTACTCTTATTCATCAGAATCACTCAAGTACAATATTTGGGATAACTTATCTAGTCGTTGTTGACAAGGCGGCATGGACCACCACCCGTAGTCGACGACGGGGTAGTCTTCATCCTCGAATACGAACTCAGCGAGATCAGAGATAGTGTTAGATCCCTCTTGTCAGCCTCCGCGGGCACCAGATTGGGTATGTCTAGGCTTATCTCTGTTGTCGATATCTGGCGGTGTGTATTGGTTTCTATTCTCACTGTTGCGTCTCTCCTCGCGGGCACCACATTTCCCCTCTCCTCCTAGGGTGTCTTGTATTTATACCCATAGATGTTCCCTTGTCCAAGTAGAGCTAGGGAGATAAATATGGATATGATCTGAGTAGTCCTTATAATTTTCATGTAGAACTTTGCTTCTACTTTCTTATCCGGAATATCTTTCGTATATAAGGCATGATTCCGTATAGAACATAGTATATAGTGGGTCCCGTCGAGGTTATACCAAAACTATTGGGTATGCCCTATCCATAACGAACACTAACAACTAACAGACATCAAAGGGTTCTTGGCCAAAAAATTGGTATGGTGCAGCTGTAGCACCAAAAACAAACGGTTGCATTAAAAATGTGGTAACTTTTGTGAGGGAGCTACAAATCGGGGGACCAATTCCTAAAAGAAGATTAGGCGGTCCAATGTTTCGGTTGACCATCATGTGAAACATTAAATCGTATACTAAATATTTCAATTGTTGTTTTTTTTCACCATATAAATCGTACGTGGTGAAAAAAATCAACAATTGAAACATTTAAAAAATTTTGTGAAACAGAGTGAAAACAAACGTTAAAACATGTTGCTATTATGTATGGAACAATGAGTTTTAACAGTTTGAAACATACATTTTTATTTCATCAGAATATAATCATGTGATATTTTTTTGTAAAGATTTAATTACAACGAATACAATGATATAGGCGAATCGTAGATTAGATAAATAGTTTAGGAGAAACAATATTTTGAAAATCACTACATGCATGCATGTATGAATGGAATGGAGATAGTAGTATGGCAGGAGAGGGAGTAAGATCATGTGATTGCGTAAGTTTTGTGAAACGTGGTGAAAACACATTGAAATGTGTCGCTATAACGTATGAAACATTAAGTTTTAACGGTTTGAAACATGTGCTTTCTTTTATCGGAATATAATCATGTGATATCTTATTATAAAGATTTAATTGCAATAAATACAGTGATATAATCAGATCGTAGATTCGATAAGTAGTTTATGAGAATAAATATTTTAAGAACTGATACATGTATGTATGATAGAGTGGGGGAGATGAGTAGGTAGTTGGTTGGAGAATTAGAACGCCCGATACTTTTCTTTTTATCGGTACAGAGTGTTTTCGCAATTTTCGGCAAACCGTAGTAATTGCACTGTGTGTTGCATTTCTAAAGTCCATATCAAAGTTTGGCATCCACCAGTACTCCTATGACTTCTCGAGTATTATTAATTTCCTGTTTCCTGTCCAAAGCATAACTAGTACCCTCGTGGTTGGCACCACACAAATTCCATCCTTTTTCTCATTGCTGTTAAAAAGATATCACGCATCGGGGCAAAAATTTGAAAATGATTGCAGCTGAAAATTTCTAAATTGTACATAAATGAAAAATAAATTGTGCGTGTGAAAGACTGAAGATTGTGAAAATCAAACTAAAATTTTTAGGAAGTCGAACTGTGGAGGTTCAATATTTATGATTTAATTTCTCGCAAAAAATATTTCCGAATTAATTAGTGATTAGAATTTCATTTGGAATTCAAATATTAAATATTGTTGTTGCCTATCATGACTTTTGTTAACGTTTTATTCTATACAAAATCGAATTGAGAGAGCAGTTGAAATTAGTGGAAAATTTAAATGGTAGAGAGGGTAAACCATCCACCAATTCAAATGTCAGTTTAAGACCGTGCACATTATAAAAATTCTTTATATAAAGATTAAGTATGGGCACGTAAAATAAGAAAGTTATTAGTGTAGAATTAATTGAGTTTTATAAACTTAAAAAAATATTTGATATTTTAAAATAACTTTTGTGTACATTTGTTTTGATAAAATACACTGTTTAGTAGTTTAAAAAGACTAACAGAAATTTAACTACGTTCCCTAAAAACCAATATAGTACCGAGTATGACACATCATAATATTACTCTCTCCTTCCACAAAAGTTACACCTATTACCTTTGTCATCAAGACCAAGGAGAAATTAAATCATCTTGAATGTTACAAAATCAAGGAGTGAATGCAAGCATACAACCAATGAGTATTTAGATAACTCCTTAGATTATAATCAAACATTTAATTTATCCCTTCATTTAAGTCTTGGATGCATAAAGACTACACTTAGAGCAAGTTTAATAGTACAGCTCACTACTAGCTCCAAATCTTTTATAGTCAATGTAATAGTCAATTCATACAATAGTTGCTTACTATACTAGTAATTCCTGATCCCACCTGTTATACACACATTACGTCTTGGAGTCCGTGCTGCAGCTAGCTACAGATCTGTAGCCCGCTGCTTTTCTCTCTCTTCCTTTATCTTTTTAAAATATGTTTATAGTTAGTTTATAGCCTGCTATTGTACCTGCTCTTAGGAACAACTTATTTGAAAAAAATTAAACGTGAAATATGTCTAACTTTTATGGATGGAGAGAGTATAAATTTAGGCATGTCATATCCAGTGTTACGTTGGTTTTTTCAGGAGAACGGGGAAGTATGTTCGTCGGAAAAGAACAGGGCCTACGCGATTAAATGCATGGACTGACCAACATATCCCCATCGCGTATAGTACAGATTTCAGTACGTGCAGACTTCAGGCTTCCACTCGTCCGCCTGGTTTTCACCGTGCAGACGTGCACCGATTCGGTACACCGGTGCATGCGCAGTTGGGTGGAGAGCTCCGTGGCCTCGTTCGCGAAACCACTCCTCTCGTCCGAGCCAACCACGGCGACCGATCGATGCGTGCGTAGTGCCACCGACACAGTGCCCCGGGGGTGGTGCATCGTGGTAGGTCGTTTTTTACCCGCAAAAGCACGCACATGCATAGCGCGATCCGGCGTGCAAGTCAGCCACAGAGCCGATGAGCCCGCCGCTGCCACGATTCATTGATTTCCTCTGACAAGTGAAAACGATAGAACGGTCCCCTTTCTCGCGAGAGCTTAGCTCTCTGTCGCTGCTCGGAGTGCCCATTCTGTTTGTCGATCGCGGTGACTCGAAAGTCAGTTACTCCAACTACTGCTGGATCGGTGAGTACCAGTGATCCCCTCCTATCCGCTACTACTATGAGTCGTCGATACAAAAACAACCGAGGAGGTGCGCGTGCGCCGCAAGGGTTCAGACTTGAGAGCGAAAAAAAATTTACTAGTAGGAATACAGTAAAACAAGTTACAAATCGCGTACTCGCGTATACTAACAGGGCCACGAGGGGAGTATATATACAACAAAAGAAGGGAATAATTGATCGGGAGAGGAGATCTGTCGTTTGGTTGACTTCCCTTCACACTCGTTAACCGGGGCGAAGGGTAGAGGGAGACCGTCGGATCGGGACGGCCACGCGATCCCTGCCCCGCAGCTTACCTACTACCGCCCCCAGCTTCGCTCGCGGCCTTCTTGACCAGTAGATACACACGCAAAACCCCCCAAATCCGTCGTCCGAGCCAAGCGGAGCGGCACCGTGACTGCGCGACCACACATCCGACTGAATCGCTGACCGCGCGCGCGCGGAAGCGAGAGCGTCCCGTGCCCCCACCTCTCCTATATATCCACGTCTCGCTGCGCGCACCCACCCCCCACCGAAGGGGAGGCAGCCAGCGCGCGCTCACTCGATCACGCACGCACGCGGGCGAAGCGAAGGCGGCCGCGGATTGGGAATTGGGGGAGAGATAGATCATCATACTGGTTGGATAGGGATCGGTCGCGGTTGCAGCTGCGGCGGCGTCATGGGCGTCCTGAGGAGCACGCAGAGCATGCAGGCGGAGGTGGAGGAGATGCGGGCGGCGCTGCTGCACGGCCACGGGGCCGGGGCGGTGGCGGCGGCAGGGTGGCGCCCCTCGGCCGGTGACGCGGACGTCAAGCGCGCCGCGGGCGGCGACGGTGGCGCGGCAGGACCGCGCACCGTCTGCGTCACGGGCGGCATCTCCTTCGTCGGGTTCGCCGTCGTCGACCGCCTGCTCCGGCACGGCTACACCGTGCGCCTCGCCCTCGAGACCCAAGGTCAGCTCCAAATCCAGCTCACCCCTCATCTTTTACTGCTTACCTGTTCGATTACCTCCTTTGCCTTGGTTGGCTGTTTCGCTTCTGTGTCACCGACATGTGGGCCCCGGTCGCCACACGTTTCTCAAAGCCCCGGCCACTTGTGCAAATACATTCCACGCATTGTTATATACTGTACCTCGGCAAACAAAGAAAAAAACAAAAGCGCTCTTGCCTAGGATGACGTACCCCTTTGCTGTATCCAATTTCCGGCGTTCATCTAGCAGCAGTAGATTTTACTGGCATACTAATTGAGCAGGTTAGTTTTCCGATCCATCTTACCTCTCGTTTTTGGACGAAAGGCAGCGACTTCCCAGCATAAACAAAGTTTAGTTGCTGTTCAAGCCGGATTAGCAGATGATCTGCGTCTCCTCCCGAGTGTTGTTGGGGATGGAACCTTGGCACCTACCGCCTGCACTGCGGGTTTGGTGTGCTAACCTGCAGTCCGGTCACCATTTCGTCACATCGCCATTGATCGGAGCTGCTGCGCTGCATCTTCCCGTCGAGTAGAATTAGCTTTCTTTGGATAATGGCATGACATTCTTTGGTTATCTATATCCACTTGTGAATATAGAGACCAGATTTCTATCTATTATTTTAAGAAAATGGAGTAATGCTCTGCTCGGGCCGGTGGGTATTGGCAGCCACTTTCCTACGCACAGTGTGCATGTAGCCGTGAGAGTCTACCTAATGATGATTGTTTTATGCTTTGGTGAATATAACCAACTTACCTACTTGGAAATGACAGACCGAAAGAAACGTGCGAAAGCCAAGAGATAACATATGTGTTTTAAGTCTAATATTCCTTGCACAAGGAAAACGAATGAAGAAAATAAACAAATGCTAACAAGTAGGATTGATGGGAGGTAGTAGCTAGACTGAAGTAGTTTAAGACATACGCAACCATCTCTATGATCGATCAACGTTGAACATTTGACTACACGTATATATAAAGCTACCGGGCATATGATTTCTTCATGGAGTAGTTATTCTTGCATTTGTTTTTTCCTCGTGCTAGTCTGCACAATCTTTGGATGCATTCCAAACATTCTGATTGTAGCTTTCTCCACATACCCATGGACTCATGCTTATGGCGTTCCATTAAACTTTTCGCCGGTTTTTATTTTTGTTCCGATCTCACCTTCCTGGTGGTCAGCCGGTTTCTTGGAAAGAAGAAATTGATCGTAGTTTCAAAGTCTCCTATACGACTCGTCCGGTTGGGGATGAAACAATCTACAAATCAAACACTAGCAGAGACGTACGCAGATTATTTTTTCCACTGGCAGCACCATTTTTCTTTGACTCGAGGTAGAAATCTTCAGGTCTACCACATCATGATTAGATTTCAACTAACCAGTGCTCCAATTCTCCCACCCATTTTAACATTGCGCCACTAATTAGTCAGCTTTTTGTTGCTTAGTTGAGCCATACTTTACGCGTTCTGATCCTTCACATCAGCTAACAAAACCAATCCTTCCCCTGAACATAAATCTTTCAGTGCTGCTCCCTTAAATTCCCTAGCAAGAAAGCAGAGAACCTTTCTACAAACAAATAGTGTTGGTACTAAGTGGGTACTGGACTTCTGATAGCTTCGCTTCAACAGACAACAGTAACACCCAGGGGCCATTAGGAAAATTTATCTGATGATAGCTTAGCTCCAATCTTAATCTGGAACAACACATCTGGTCCATTAGGCCTCCACTGAAATAGAGGAATATCACTGGAGTTTTACTAATTCTTGTGAAAATCCTGTAAAAGTCATGCCTTTATGCTATCACTACCATTCTCTATTGTCACCAGTCATCGCGGATAAGAAACCATGGGCAAGAAAAAATTTTCAGAATATCAAAAAGATAAAATCCTCTCTCCGGCCGGTTTTCCAGCCAGCGACGAATAGTTGAAAACACACCTGCTGCATGACTATGCTTATAATAGTGGAACATGGTTGATATTTCTGGTTTTCAAATGGAGTCAGGTGAGAAGGATGGAATGAGATTATTGGTAAAGTACTTACTGTTCCAAAAACGTTCTTATCCTTATCGGATAATTATCAATCATAGATAACCGAAAGTAAAATCGCATGACAGCATCGCTGTTAATTTATTAAAGCAACATGCCTTTTTTTAGTATTCGTGCAACCATCGTAATCTATTTTTTTTTGAACCAACAACCATCATAATCTTAACGTGTAGTAATTTGGCCCGTTGCTACTTGCTACATCGCAGAGGACCTGGACAAGCTAAGGGAGATGGAGATGTTTGGCGAGGATGGCCGGGACGGCGTGTGGACGGTGATGGCGAACGTGACGGATCCCGAGAGCCTGCACCGGGCGTTCGATGGATGCGCCGGCGTGTTTCACACCTCGGCGTTCGTGGATCCGGGCGGCATGTCCGGCTACACGGTGAGTGCACCAAACTCTGTCCCTAACCTTAAGATCCTCACAACTACTACACCTACCTATGTTATGTGTTCCCTAATGCTGTCAGTCTGTCACATAGGATTGTTCTTATGTGATGAAGTGGGCTATTTCTGCCAGGATAGAAATCACTAAATAAATTAGGTTAGTAAAATATAAAAGACATCATACAAACAAAACAAAGTGAACTTGAACAGGATGGTGGAAATTTAGTATATATGCTCCATTTGACATTCTAACTGGAAGGCGCAACTGAACGTCAAACATAGATATTGAATGATTGGTGTACTATAAAAAGAGCGCAATGTTATGTTTGGTCATTGAGAAGTTATAAGTACTACATCTTTTATAATGTAGAATTTGATATATCTTGGTATCTACTTTCCCCATCATAAAATATAAGGAATTTTATCTAGTTGGATGAGCAAAATGAAACATTGAGATTTTCTTTGTGGTAGTGTGGTGGGGACCCAGTAACAGTCTCAACTCTCAACTGCTGGAAATTAAGCAATTAATTGACCCAAAACGGCGTTCCGGAAATATTTGAAGCCAATGGACCTAGATCATTTTCGTAATTAATGGCATGCACAGCACAGAGCCTCGGACATCTGGCCCAGAGAAATTTGTACAGTTGAGCTTTAGAGTTTGCATCTACATGGCCTTTGGTACTGCACGTGGAGGCACTCATGCCTCAGAATTCAGAAAGATTTTGTAAGACCGCGAGGCGAGATCGTGTAGCTCGTGTACCACACGGGGAAGATTCTGTTCGTTCTCGGCTTCCCCTGGTATCCGTTATCTAGAAACGTTGGGCGGTGCGGTGTCCATCACAGATGTTAACTGTTACACCTTCCATGAATAGTTTTTGAAACTGAGACCTTGCTGATTGTCGATTCCATTGGTCGTACAGTAACAAAATTTCAAAAAATGACAAGCCAGTACTATTGACTTTGAGGTGTGAAGAGCGGTAGGTGCCTTATTTCGAGCAGACTTAATAAAAAAGGGTTTATAGAAAAAGGTTGCATCACCAACTCGTACCTTCTAGGACTATTCTGTTTAGGAGCCAGTGTCTTGTTTGTTGCCAAAGGCAGGGTGGGAGAGGCTAAAACTTGAAAATGTGCGGTTTAATCGAAGATCTTGAGGCTGGACCGTCCTCCTTGTCGCCCTTTCGTTGACATTTTGCCAAACCTGAAGTCCTCCTGATGGGAGCAGGTGGTAACTGGTAGTCCTCTCTAGGCAGATGGTTTTGCACCTATCTAGTCCAGGAAGTAGAGCTTCCCAAGCACAGCATTGGTGGGCGCACGCCTGTCTACTCCGTCACCTAATTCATTGACACAAAATCACTTGTCCATAGCAGGGGACCGGGTTTATTATCTGATAGGAACTGGTAATCAGGTAGGATTAGTATCTGAGTGTGATGAGAGTCCGCATTGCAGCAAGAATTGGACAATACAACCACCGAATCCACTTTGGTGAGGTACTTCCAAGCCGCCGTCAGAATCATGACGACCTTAGTGTAACCAAGGCAATTAAAAAACAGAGATGCCATCCAGTTGCGTGACTTGCGTCCTACCCTACAGTAATATACTCCCTCATCCCAAAATAAATTTATTTTTCACCCATCGCACGCTTTATCAAATCCATACCAATACAAAACAAAAAACTAGAATACCTCTACTTTATCAAATCCTAATACAAACTATTCACCACTTTATCTACTCTTAGTACAACTATTTTTTATTTTTACAAACTCCGATACAAAGATTACTCTAAAAATAAACTAATTTTGGGATAAATAAATGGAGTTAAAAATGAATTTATTATGGGACGAAGGTAGTATATGCTAGTAATAGGCTTTATTTTAACTCTTCTTGAGTACCTTTAATTTTTCTTTTACCATTCTTGTTCCACACAATATAACTTCTTTTGAATGGAAGAAATTTTCCGCAATTTTGGAGAAAATGAACTGTTTCAATTAAAATCCTGTAAAATTCATGCGTTTCAAAGTAGCCCGTTTGGTATCTCAATCACACCAGTGTTTGTCATTTATCTGCAGTAAGTAAGCGCTTCCGTTTTGATTTTCGCTAGTGGACCGTTCGCGTTCTCACCATCATTCCTGGGAGTCAATTTTTGTGTAGTCATGGTAATTTGTTGTTTAGTAGCAATTGGCATACGATTGAGGCAGTGTGATTAACCTTTTCACTGTCAATCTCCAACTCTTGAACAGAAACATATGGCAAGCTTGGAGGCCAAAGCAGCAGAGCAGGTGATCGAGGCGTGCGTGAGGACAGAGTCCGTTAGAAAATGCGTCTTCACCTCGTCGTTGCTAGCATGCGTATGGAGGCAAAACTACCCTCATGACCGTCGGTTTCCTACCATCATCGACGAGAACTGCTGGAGCGACGAGAGCTTCTGCCGTGACAACAAGGTGAGTTTGTTATTAAGGAAAAAAAAAGGGTTTGTTCAGTGACACCGAAGCGCACTTGCAATGGTGGATGCATATTTTACCACCCACCAACTGTATCCTTTTTTTTCTTGTGGAAAATTTGTGCAATCTAATGACTTTGTGGATAAACTTTTCAGCTGTGGTTTGCACTGGGCAAGACGGCAGCGGAGAAGGCGGCGTGGAGGGCAGCAAGGGGGAGAGACCTGAAGCTGGTCACCGTCTGCCCGGCGCTGGTCACCGGTCCGGGATTCCGCCGCCGCAACTCCACCGCCTCCATCGCCTACCTCAAAGGTACAAACTTCATACCAGCAAGTAAACTATGATCGGAGAGAGAAACATGGATGGCTTGTGCTTGTGCAGTACACTGACATGGCTCGCGTGTCATCAGGGGCTCGCGCCATGCTCGCCGACGGCCTGCTCGCGACGGCGAACGTGGAGACGGTGGCGGAGGCGCACGTCCGGGTGTACGAGGCGATGGGCAACAACACGGCCGGCGGGAGGTACATCTGCTACGACCACGTGGTGCAGAGGCCCGAGGAGTTCGTGGAGCTGGAGCGCCAGCTGGGGATCCCGCGCAGAGCGGCGGCAGGGGCGGAGGACTCCGGCGACCGGCTGGCGAGGTTCGAGCTGTGCAGGCAGAAGCTGGCGAGGCTCATGTCCACCCGGAGGCGGTGCACTTACGACGACTACTACTCCGTCGCATTTGACTAGATATCTAGCTAGGCTAGGCAAACTGGCGAACACCGTGCACGTCAGGAGGCTTCCAGCACTGCACCAATGATGGATCATCTGGGTTGGGTTTTGCCTGAAGGGTGCAGAAGACCAGAGTCGTAGACTCGTAGTGGATGGATGGAAGAAGATTGTGTGAAATCATGTACATAGTGCGATCTTGTAGGCTGTTTGATGCATCAATAAAGCTTGATCGAGCCCCATTTTTTGGCTATCTAATGACTCGTACAATGCTTGTAAAAATGTCTACTTGCTTCAACGAATACCCATCCACCAGGGAAAATGCGCAATAAACCCATCTACGAGCAGTACGTGACATTTTAAAGTTTTCAAGAACTAGAGTAAATGGAACACTTCGGCAAACTGTAGTAACATTTGAGATCACAACACAGAGATCTAAATACCACCACACCTTCAACGAGAAAATCATCATCAAATCCTTGTGGCAATAAATATAACGAACAAGTCTCATGTTCAGAGCAGAAATGCAATAATAGTGTTACATGAGCTGGCGCTAAAATTATATACAGATCATGTCACAAGAGAGGGACGAAACCAATAATAGTGTTAGACTCGCCCTTTTTAAGTTCACAGCAATACAGTCACAGCAAAACATGTCAACCAAAATCACAACAAACAAGCTCAGTTGTTTCCAGACCAGATGATCAAACATGGTGCGCCACTCCAGCACTCAAATAAGATCAGCAACATTCATTGGCATTTCATCAATCTGTGTGCTGTAGTACTGCTCAATATCTCTCAGGATACGGATGTCTTCCTTTTTGACAAAATTGATGGCCACACCCTACATCATGCAAGGATTTTTTTTTTTTGGTCATTATCAGCCCAATCAAACTATTACCTAGAGTATGCAGTTAGCTAGCTCATAATGATTATGTGTAGTGCCAGGGCATGGATCTGTCTTGAAACCATTTACGTCAATCTTACAGGACATTTGGAATTCAGAGAGTAAATATTGTTTAGTCATTTCTAGAAAATGTGCTAAACTGTTTGGTTTACTGGAGCACTCAGGTGTTCGGTTGGTAGTACACTTACCACAACGATTAGTAAGGAGGTTTACAACTTAGCCTAGTGTTTGACTTGCCACCACACTATTGGCTTGCCGCAAAAACCTAACTTAATGCGCCGCAGCCCGCATGTCATAGGCACAAAGTTTAACAAGTTTTGTGTGGCCAACAATTTTTTAACCACACAAACTGTGGCATGCCACTCTTTAGCATAAAAAGTATGGCAACCCTCAGAGGATTTCATTCTGTGCGAACAGTATGAAGTCAGAATTTTTGTTGTCTAATTTGTCACATACTGCCAAAACAACATGTGCAAGCATTTGATTTCATTATTATCGACGAGATCATTGGTGAATGTGCAATCATGTTGAGCAAAACCATGTACATATGCATTAGTACCAATAAAACTTGAAACAAAATTCCGTTGCCATGAATAACCCACAAACCTAGAGGATAGATGTAGAATAAAGAGATGCAAGTTGTGCAGCATTACCTTGCGACCAAAACGTCCAGAGCGACCAATGCGATGGATGTAAAGTTCACGGTTATTTGGGAGATCATAATTTATGACAAGAGAGACCTGAAAATAAATGAAATAATAATCAAAACTCCACACACAATAAAATCAATAGTCTTCAAACAAAACATTACAACAAACTTGCCTGCTGAACATCCAGCCCTCGAGCCCACACATCTGTCGTAATTAGAACACGGGTTGCACCAGACCTGAATTCAGCCATAATGGCATCCCTTTCCTTTTGAGGCATGTCACCATGCATAGCTGATACCGTGAAGTTATTGCTGCGCATTCTTTCTGTAAGCCAATCAACCTGACCAAAGTAAACCCCAGGATATCAAACAAAACATCAGAAATGAACTAATGACAAGACGGCAAAGTTAGAAAACATTGCATTCAACATAGTAAAAAGAACAGCAAACGGAAAATATCAACTCATGCGCACAAAGGGAGCAGATTTTGTAAAACAATATTAGAGTACCAGTGAAATGACCATAACAAAAAAGAAGACTATATATTACCTTTCTCTTCGTGTTGCAGAAAATGACAGCTTGGGTGATTGTCAGTGTATCATAAAGATCACAAAGCGTGTCAAACTTCCATTCTTCTTTCTCAACAGCAACAAAGAATTGTTTGATGCCCTATGAACATGATATGGAAAGATGAACATATTAAAGACCAATAAAACCAACTAAGTAAAAATACATATTGAATATCATCAGATTTGCTAAGCAACACAAGTGATGATATTTACCTCTAGAGTCAATTCATCACGCTTTACAAGGATCCGAACTGGGTCAGTCATGAACTTGCTGGTCATCTCCAAGATCTCGTGAGGCAGAGTTGCGGAGATCAGGCAAACCTGTGCAGAAAAAAAAAAGATACGCTTGTACATTAGCATTGGGATTTGGGACCTCACTGCCCAGGATATGCCATTATTTATTGTCATCAAGTTCACACATTGGTGCTCATGTAAAGCCAGGGGTGACATTACAATAAGCATATCAGCATATAATAAGTCATGCATTACCGAATCCAAACAGAGACAAGATAGCTAGTCTGTTGGTATGATGATATGTTACAAGAAAAGATCAAAACATGGACAGAACAGTGTAAGGAAAAATGCATCAGATGGAAAATAGATTACAATACACGTCAGTAGCTGATTCTTATTAAAATAATCAACTAGCTGATAGAACAATGAAACACAAGACAAACTATGAGTTTAGCACAGGTTTAATCTGTGATTGACCTGGAGTTCTGGAGGGAGGTATCTGTAGACATCATATATCTGATCCTTAAAGCCTCTGCCCAACATCTCATCAGCTTCATCCTGCCATCGAACAATGTTATTCTCATACTATTTGATCAAACCGAAGAAGGTTTCAAAAACAACATGAAAAGTAAACTAACCAGAATTAGGAGCTTAATGGCTCTTGTACGCAAGGTCCTTCTCTTGATCATATCACATACTCTGCCAGGTGTTCCTGACACAACATGCACTCCGTGCTCAAGCTTTCTAATATCCTCACCAATACTTTTGCCACCAATACAAGCATGCACTTGGATATTGATGAAATCACCAATAGCCAGCATAACTCTTTCTGTTTGTGCAGCAAGTTCTCTAGTTGGTGACAGTATTAACGCCTGCACCCTACATAATGAGAAACAATATTAACTGTTGTAACCAACACCAACAGAAGAAAAGGATTAGGGGAACACAGACAACAAGATGGAACAATAATCAGTACCAAAACAGGCATGGAAAAAATTTGTGTACAGCTCTAATTAATTTGGATGCCACCACCGTCCACCTATAACATTATACTAAATCCTAGTTCCTTTTTTTTTGAAAAATGTAAACCCTAGGAGAGCAATAAAATCCTATATCAATGGCAATATAAGGTAAACAAAAGATAAAAATAATACATATTGTGGTGCCCAGATTCAAATAGCTCGGAGGCTAAGTCACAACATAGCAAATCTATGCGAATGCAGGAGTTGCATTAAGAAATAATAATCCAGGCCAAACATGTACGTCCTAATTGCTGCACCTATCATTGTTGATATCAGCACGATCCTGCGATGCAAGTTAATCTACAGTAAAATAGATCGCACAGTAGGTGGGGAAAGTGGAAATACTTAAGTAAAATGTCAGATTGGTATTCCAGCACAGTAGGGGGGTAGTAAGGGGCGTACTCACGGACGGCGGTGTCCACGATCTGGCAGACAGAGAGCGAGATCATGGATGTCTTGCCGGTTCCGGACTGGGCCTGGGCGATGACGTCGCGGCCGCTGATGATGGGGAGGACGGCGCGCTGCTGGATGGCGGAGGGCTTCTCGAAGCCGTAGGCGTAGATGCCGCGGAGGAGGTCGTCGCGGATCCCCATCTGGTCGAAGCTGCTGATGACCTCGACCCCTGGGGAGGTCTCGAAGGTGAGGTTCTCGTCGTCCATGGCGCCCGGGCCGCGCCGGGACGTGGTCGCCGCCGCCATTGGAGCAGACGAAACCCTAGAAGAGAAGAGAAGGAGAGGGGGGAAGGAGGTAGGGGTGGACGAATGGTCGGAAGAGGATATTGTGACTAAAAGTCACGGCCGTGCAGTTTCAACACGTAATATCCACCGTCCACTGCCATCCAACGGTTCTCTTCTTATCATATGACATATCTGCTGCTTTCCTTTCACACGTCCAACGTGGCAACGTCTCCTTCGCAGGGGTGGTCGCCGTCGTCGTGGGGGGAAAGGACTTTTCTGCGTGGGCTTGCAACCTCATTGCTGACATGGGCTGGGCGGGTCATGCCTTTGCTTTACATTTCACTTGGGGTGGCCTAGTCCTGAGACTCATGACATTGGATTTCCTTTTTCTTTTTGAGGGTACATTTTTTTAAAAGAAAAAACTTTTTTTGAGGGTACACGACACTGGATTTCAATGTGCCATGGTTGTCACTCTGAATGGTACTAGTCCTTCCGTGTGGATAAATGTCATACGGATGTACACAAGTTAAAATTTTCAAATGTCATACAGACCGGCGAGGCTGAGCAGCACCCCGTGGGATAGAGGCGGTGGTGGAGGTTTCCTCGCCGGGTCAGATCAGGCGCGGTGGCATAAGGGGATGTCAAAGGAGGAGGAAGGAAGGGGATTTTATGGTTTGTTTTTGCTTAGCACGAATCTTAAAAGCAATCAGATATTCCAAAATTCGTGAGATTTCAAGGGGTATATATTTTCTATCAAATAACATATAGATACTTAAAAAAATAAGGAACATCATCAACAATACAAGAGCGATCGCCTCCATACAATTCGGATCTCGGAGACCACAATTGAGGCATAAAAACCGAAAACGCTTCATCTAAGATGTTCGGATGAGCGTAAAATTTCGAATGCTTGTTCTAATCCAAATCTCTTGGCACCTCCTCCACCACACGTTCCCTTTTATATTTTCTTCTCTCTCCTCAAAGTCTCTCTCTTCTCAAAGTCTCTACACAGGGGAGTTGCAAGCTATAGCAAGGCATTGTCGTCGGCGGCTACACGGCGGTATCGACGACGGGGCAAGGCAGCGCGTGATAGGGAGGAGGTGCTCGACCTCGCCAGCGACGGGGCAAGGCGGCGTGTGGTACGAAGGAGGCGATGGACCTTGTCGGCGGCCCCACGACAATAGCGGAGCAAGGCAGCTCGTGGTTGGGAGGAGGCGCTGGACCTTACCAGTGTCCACACGGCGACGGAAGAGCAGACAACGCAGGATTGAGGAGGAGGTGTTATACCTCACCAGCGGTCACATGATGACGGCGGGGTAGACAACGTAGGATTTGGGAGGAGGAGTTGGACCTCGCCGGTGGCCACACAGAGGCAGCGACGAGGCTGTCAGTGAGGACTGGACAACGCGACTAGTCTTGGGCGAGGTCGCCCACCTCGTGTCGCTACTCTTCTCCCACGAGTATAAGTTACTTGGTTCTAGTAGCTAGGGGTAGAAGAAGAAGATAAAGGTGGGTTCATTTTATTGGAGTTTTAGTGATATTGCAGCATATTGTTATATCTTGTTGCACTTTATTGTGTTTAACGTGTTTCATTTTGTTTTGATTCAGTTTATATTTTATTGATTTTTCGTGTTGCAACCCGTCTATTTCAGATGTTGTATTTGGTTGAAACAATTTTGTTCCAGCGATGAAACATTTTTTTCTTGATTGATGAAACATTTGAAACATTTTTAATTGAAGGATGCAACATGTGAAACTTTTTGTGATAATATAGTGCAACACCGTATGATATTTGAAAAAATGTCGGACGTCCGATTTGTAGCACTCTCCCATCAAAACATAGAAACAAAAATATTCAATTTTACACCTGGCCTGATCTTGCCTGCCCGCACATTGGATGAACCATGCACGCATACGAATACGTGCGCACACGTCAGCCTTCTGGTGAACCGAGTCGTGTGCCACAAACCCGCAAAGTCAACTCGCTCTCAATCTTGGCAAATGCAGACCAAAGAACACTGCCATGGCCGGATCACTGCCGGGAAGCAGCCACGCCGTCGTCGCCGGCGTCGCCTCTGATCACCTGAGGCTGTGAGAAGGACAGCCGGCCGAACCCCCAGTGCCCGAGCTGGTAGATCTCCACCCACGTCTTCTCCGCCGCGTCCACCCGCGGCCTCACCCTGCCGCTGCCCTCGCCGACGGCACTGATCGCGTCGACGCTGGCATCTCCCGGCGGCGCAGCCGAGGCACCACCGGTGCGGCCAGGCTCTCGCCGATCCTCCTTGCGCTCTGTCTGAGCCGCGCCGCCGGCGTGGCGCCACTCCTGCAGCTGGTCGTCGTCCAGGTCCCAGACGCGGTTCGTCTTCCGCGGCGTCGCGCATGGGCGGCCGCCTGGCCTGATCATCCGGCGCCGCTTGCCGGAGGCGAGCCTGGCCACGCACCGCCGGCCCGCCACGTACGGCGCCTTGACGAGGGCCAGCGTGAGGCAGCCCACCACGGCGCACGGGCAGCAGCACAGCGCCACGCAGCTCGCCACCGCCGACGCGCCGCACGTCCCGCACGACTGGGCGGCGGAGCGTCGTCGCGTCGGCTCGCTGCCCTCCGCCGGCACGGGGAACCGGTATGGCCGCGCCGACGCCATCGACGCCTTGTGCACGGCCGAGAGCGCGGAATGTCGCGATAGGCTCCACGGGCAATGACCGATGGCACAGAGCTATAGCTTGTCTGCAACCAGGAATAAGCCATAGAGTGTAACAGGATGAGACCAAAATTAATGGTTTAATTTTTTTTCTTTCTAAGATAAGGTCGCCGAGGAGGAAACAATCATAATGCATGCCACGAACCTGTACTGCTGCATCTGTTTTCAAATACATCACTAGTGATACTTTCGTCTTTAAACTTGTTCATTCTTTTTTTTTTCTAAAAAATATAACTTACAAAATTATACTATATTACCAAAGCGGGTTGCATCCAAAATTTAACCATATTCATCATAATCAAACCATTCGAAAATTGTTCATAATAAAAGTTCAAACAATACTAATTAACACAGACAAATATTTGAAAAATGGAGTGAGTATCTCACCGGTCAATTGAGACACCTCTAAAATGCGAATTCCAATGCACATTTTCATCAAAAGATCATAAATCTAATAGACCGATAGTCTATAGTAGTTTATTAGCGGCATAAATATATATCTCATTTTCATACTTCAAACGAAATATTACTCTGATGGCCATAAACATTTGACGTTTGATGTAATCTTATCTTATATGTCAAATGTTTAGGGTCAAAGGGAGTATTATGCTCATTGACCATTATCTCCTTCTGTTTTTAGCATATTTAAGAAGGGATAACATTGCTATTTCAGTATTTCACTTATATTACCTTCTTAATATTTTCTGAGCACTAATGCATGTCGATACGAAAGACTTGGTCGAGTTTTAAATTTTTTTTAAAAAAAAGGATGGCATAAGTTAGATCAGAGAGGATAAAACAGAATGTAGACATAAGCATTGAACATGGTCTTCAAATTTCACTATCGATGAGCTGGAGCAGTTAATTTGATTCAGTATAGTTAATATCACGTCAGCCTTGATATTCATTTTTATTTTGTTGAACTTGGTTATATAACAAGCGTTCTTCATTTTTTTTTTATGGGAACCGTTCTTCATTTTTCTATATACATAAACGGTCCTCGCCTTCCTACATCAGAATATGAAATTGTTGATACTTGGAAAAGAAAACCATATGTAATGAACCTTCTGCGAGGAAAAGGAAGAAATTTTCTGACAAATTTGGCTTTGTACTTGTGTAAAATTTGTAGTGTCATGGCACAGAAGTACAGAACTCTCAGCACATGGTATCCTCTTGCAAGAAAGCTAAATAATGGAAAAGAGAAAAACAGAGTGCTAGTTTACTTTAGGATGATCTGATCCTACGAATATGGCAAGCAAGTCCTGTTGTTCGCCCATTCAACTTCATGGAAAACAACCGTCTCCTCAAAACAAACAGGGACAGTACAAAGGCCGGGGCGGCAAATCGATCAAATCGAGGCGAAGATACATTCACGGCTTACGGCATTTCTCTGTCCATGGAAGGCGAGGGCACGCACGAAAGCATACCGATCTCCCGCTATTTGGAAGAAAACTGGAGGCGCAAACATACACCATGATAGAAGAATAGAAGTAGAAAATAATACGTATACCTGGAGGCGAAACCTGCCGCTCACAATGCCCTTCTCTTCTCCGTTGCAATGTACGGAGGGCGCTCACTCGGTGCTTGATTTTCGCGGGAGAGGAGGAGCAGATACAAGGGGACAGAAATTAGAATGGTGTACCGCACGACGAGTAGACCATGAGGAAACTGGAAATGGAGAAGGGTTTAAAGCTTAGCTGGAGAATGATGTGGATAGGCTTACATTCTATCGGTCTGAGTATACTTAATAAATATATATTCTGCACTCATTCTTTCCATCTGGAGAACATGTCCTTTTAATATTACTACAGTTACAAAATATAGTTTTGAACCACTAATATTTTCCGTTACGAATAGTTACACATATGATGAGGCTCCTCTCATGTATGTAACAGGAACATGTCACTCTAACATGTGGATCCATGAGGATGGGGCTCATATTTCACTGACCCACGTCCCTCTGACTGTACATCCAAGGAATTGCTTCCATTATATATATCATGACATACATATTGGTGTCCATGAATACACCCTATTAAGTATTAACACATGCTAAAATAATAGAGACTAATGTAAAACACAGGCCCCACTAAAATCATACTAAAAAAACTTAGGTGTGCACAATATATATGTAAAACACGACCCACTGAAAATAAGTGAGCCAAGGAGGAGGGACACGTGTGGCTCTGCTAGCTGTCCGTACAAATAGCCAAGAATACACTTCGACCTCGGCAAACACTCGAACAAACACACATGTTTTACATTAGAAGGCATGATTCATTGTTGAGCACTTCCATTAGCCACCTTGACGTCTCCTACCTCCCTTACAAAATCCATTTGTTGTGTTTCTTTCATATAGTCTAGCACGCCAGGATCATAATGACGTCAAACTATCTTCTATGCATTTTGTCCAACGGCCTCCTGTGGATGCACCACCGCTCCACTAGGTCGGTCCCCAGAGGACAGGCCGAAATCATTGATCTGTCCTTAAGTAAGGACCAGAGTGCTGATAGAATGCATGCCATGAATAGGTGGGGGCATGTCTCATCCTTAGAGGAGTGGAGAAGGCACAAGGCTGATACAGACAACCTCGAAGCTAGTGGTTGGTAATCAAGACTGATACAGGTGATCGGTTATCAAGCAACACTCATTCATTTCCAACCACATGACGCTAGTGATTGGTAATCAACCAGTGTGGCACCTTACCTTAGAATTTCCGCACTTCTACCATAGATCGATCTAATTATCCTAAAGAAAAAGGATTTGTAGGTTGCCAATGTGGAGAACACCTTGTCCCGGCTGCATTCCAAACATTGAGTCTTGGTGATTTGAAAATAAACACTCTTGTTCTAGCTTATCCCACATCATCGGTATTCACACAAAACTGCTGAGAGATTGTTCTTCTTCACATAGGAACAAAGGATTAGTGCCACCACTACGATCGACACTCCTCCAAGTAACCGATTAGCGTCCACAACCGAGTTTTTGCGCCAACTGCCAACTTCCACCCATGTCAGGGAGTCAAAGGTGATCAACTTGATATCAGTGAAGATCTGGAGGGAGGTCCATGGCCTTTCTCCTCGTGTCCAACAGTACTAGGGCCACCATATGCATAGAGCAAGAGTCCTAGGTTCTTTATCATATCCCAGCTCCTCCATATTCAACATGAGTAGAAACTCTATCTTAGGAGATTTGATGACAACCAACCCCCCCCCCCCAATGAAATACGATCCTCACCCTTATAAGGAATTGCAGTCGACTCGCCTTGGAGGCCTTTCGCAGGAGCTCCAAGACTATCAAAAAGTAGACTAGTAGAGCCATTAGCACAGAGTTAATTAGTGCACATCATCCTTCCTGGGACCTTGCGGTCCTCTTGGAGAATCTGTTGACCAATGGCTGAATGAGTTGCTTGGTCGACTTCCTAGCTAAGATGATCAGCAAAGGCTACCAAGAAAAAGAGTTGTCATATATATTAAGATTAGAGTAAAGTGTATGGTCGGTCCCTAAACTTGTTCAACTGTGTCATCCATGTCCATATACTCTTAAAATGTAGATCCAGGTCATGAAAATTATTAAAGTTTGTCATTCAAGTCCATAATTTCCACGTCCGCTCTAAAATCCTATGAGGCGCTGACATGGCTACCACCTCCTCTCGTCTCTTTCTTCTCTCTCTACTCTTTCTTCTCTCTACATGCACCTTCTTCTTCCCTACTCTTCTTTTGTCCATAGGGACAGCTTCAAACTGAGCACCTCTTTCTAGCAAGCATGTTGTCGTCGGACTAAGCGAACTCACAAAGGCTAGTACCAATGGCAATGGCAGCAAGAAGGCAATAACAGATGGAGCGACCAATAGTGACATGGCATCGAGTGCCTAATATGCAAGGCATGCAATGGTGAGCGGTGCCCGAAAATGGGCGGCAAGCAATGGCAAGCGACACTTTGTGATCAGCAGTGGCGTGGAGAAGCCAACAACAACGACGATGTCATGGATGGTAGACCCAACAATGGATGGGCGGAGGAGATCCAGACGCAATGGATTTGGTGTGATGGAGAGGAGTCCTCTCCATCAGCGTGGATCTTGAAGGAGCTATGGTGACTCATCGGAGTGTTGTTGCTTCCCTCTCTACCAAATCTCTCCCCAGTGCTAGTCGCGATGCGTGCGGTGTCCTCATGACGCATATGGGTAAGGGTGGAGAGGTGGGCTCGAAGGAGGATGTCAAGGACATGGAGAAGTTGTTGGCTCACTGGCCCTGTTGACCTTGGCTATGCCTCCGTCCCCGTCTTCCTCTGCTCAGCTTCATTTGATCCAGTTGCATCCTCACTACCGTGCGAGAGTTGCCCCTGCCGAGTGGGAGAGAGAGAGGAGGAGGAGGAAGGAGGAAGTATAGAGATGAGAGAGGAGGTGGGTCCACATTAGCGCCACGTAAGATCCTAGACGTGTTGTGGCAATGTTGGACCGGGATGACATCCTTTAACCCATTGACTTAGATGTGCATTTTAAAAGTATGGGAAACTATGGACAAACTTTAGATAGTCATATATAGTCGAAAATGATGTGTATTGGGTACCATGTTGGGCACAGGCTCATTAAACTTGGGCGATTGCCTAGGCTTGTCAGTTTGCTGTAGCAGATACGTCATACCATTAATGTATGATGTCTTATGTTTCAAATAAACTCTAGGAATTTTTTCCATCACTACGGATACAATGTTACGAGAAATATAGTGTACAGATTTAGCAAAGTATTCATTAATGTTTCTTTTAAGAAAAATAACAGGAAAAGGTGGTATGAAGTCTACTTAAGACACCGAGGTTTTAAAGAGATGCGTCATAATCTGGTCCATCATCAAAATTGTACGGAGTATATTTATTTTGAAATGCATGACAGCAAAAGAGTGGTCCAAAGTCCACATAATGCTATTATTTTTTTTTAAAGAATGATGTGTTGATTTTTCGATATAAATTTAACCACCCATTAGAAAATTTGGTGTAAGTATGCAAAGTTGCAAGTCTCATTTAAATTAACTTTAATGATAAGATATATCATAACAAAATAAATTATACTTATAAAGTTTTTTTTAATAAGACAAATAATTGGATGTCATGCCTAACATTAATAAGACAAATATAAAGTGGGATTGAGATTCTCTAACTTACTTCCTTCTAACGTGGGTTTAGTGATATGTGAATCCTCTACCAAGTTAGAGTGAGGTAAGTTAGAGAATTCACTTTAGAGATAGTGCATACTAAGGTTTTATAAACCATCATTAACTTGGCCCATCACCAAATGACAAATGTATATTACGGAAGAAAATACATGATATGCTGCAAGAACTAAGACGATGAACTCGCCAACCAACTAACCATCAGAGCTGTCTGGTCATTAGCTCATTATCAGACCGGCCACCGGCGACCGCCCGGATGCAATCTCTCGACGTGCCGAAGCTCCGGCGAGCCATCAGCTCATCCAGCAGCCGTCCGGCATCGTCGTATGAAGAGCCGCCCTGCTTCACCGCCCTTCTCGCCTTCTCGCCGAGCTCCTTAACCATTTTCCTTATCACCTCGCCTTCCTCGCCTTCACCCATCACTCTCTCGATGGCTTCCGTGATCACCTCGCCGCCAATCACCTGGCTCTGGTGGTCAACGAACGATGCGAAGTGCCTGGTGCCGACTCCGACACCGACCTTGAGCATCTCGATGACGAGCTTCTCGTTGTAGAACTGGTCGGTGTAACGCGGCCAGGCCACCATCGGCACGCCGGCGCTCACGGCTTCCAGCACGGAGTTCCACCCGCAGTGCGTCACGAACACGCCAATGGTGGGGTGGTTCAGGACAAGCACCTGCGGCACCCAACCCCGGACGATGAGGTCGCGCTCGTCGCGCCCCATATATAAGATCGACGAAGCCTTCAGGCATCCGCTCTTATGCGTCAGTGTCCTCGCGGGTGATGATCCACAACTTGTTGTTGTCGGACTAAACGAACTCACAAAGGCTGGTACCAGTGGCAATGGCAGCGAGAGGGCAACGACAGATGGAGCGGCAACAGTGACAGGGCATCGAGTGCCTGATATGCAAGGCATGAAATGGTCAGCGGTGCCCGAAAATGGGCAGCAAGCAATGGCATACGACGCTTTGTGGTCACTGGTCAGTAGTGGCGTGGAGAAGCCAACAACAACGAAGACATCTTGGATGGTAGAACCAACAATGGATGGACAGAGGAGATCCAAACGCAATGGATTTGGCGTGACGGAGGAGTCTCCATCGACGGGGGATCTTGAAGGAGCTCTGGTGACTCATCAGAGTGTTGTTGCTCCCTAGTTCCATGCGTGTAGTGTCCTCCTGACACATGTGGACAAGGGTGGAGAGGTGGGCTCGGAGGAGGATGTCAAGGACATGGAGAAGTGGTGGGCTCGACGGCCTTGCTGACCTTGACTATGCCTCTGTCCCTGACTTCTTCTGCTCAGCTTCATTTGCTCCAGTTGCATCCTCGCTACCATGCAAGAGTTGCCCTTGCCGAGTGGGAGAGAGAGAGGAGGAAGGAAGAAGAAGGTGATAGTATAGAGAGGAGAGAGGAGGCGGTATCCACATTAGCGCCACGTAAGATCCTAGATGTGTTGTGGCAATGTTGAACCAGGATGACATACTTTAACTGATTGACTTAGATGTGCATTTTAAAAGTACGGGAAACTATGAACAAATTTAGGGATCGACCGTGCACTTTAGATTAGTCATATATAGTTGAAAACGATGTGCATTGGGTATACCATGGTGGACACAAGCTCATTAAACGTGGACACATGCTCATTAAACTTGGACGGTTGCCTAGGCTTATCAGTTCAGTGTAGCAGATACATCATACCACTACTGTGTGATGTCATGTGTTTGAAATAAAACTCTATGAATTTTTACCATCACTACGGATACAATATTACGAGAAATATAGTGTACAGAGTTTAACGAAGTATTCAGTAGTGTTTCTTTTAAGAAAAATAACAGGAAAGGGTGGTATGAAGTCTACTACAAACACTGAGGTTTCAAAGAGATGCGTCATAATGTGATCTATCATCAAAATAGTACGGCTATATTTATTTTGAAACGCCTGACAGCAAAAGAGTGATATGAAGTCCACATATTGCTATTGTCTATTTTTTTAAAAAAAATGATGTGTTGATTTTTCGAAAATGAGTTTAACCACTCATCTTATCAGAAAATTTGGTGTAAGTATGCAAAGTTGCAAGTCTCATTTAAATTAACTTTGATGATAATATATATCATAACAAAATAAATGATGCTTATAAAGTTTTTTTAATAAGACATATAATTAGATGTCATGTCTAACGTTAACATCGTCATATATTATAAGGTGGGATTAAGATTCTCTTCCTTACTTCTAACGTGGGTTAATTTGCTTCAGAGATTGTACATACTAAGGTTTTATGAACCATCATTAACTTGGCCCATCACCAAATGACAAATGTATAGTACTGAAGAAAATACATAATAAGCTACTAGAACTAAGACGATGAACTCGCCTCAGTAACCAACTAACCATCAGAGCTGTCCGGTCATTAGTTCATTATTATGCATCGACCGGCCACCGCCCAGATGCAATCTCACGACGTGCCGGAGCTCCGGCGAGCCATCAGCTCATCCAACAACCGTCCGGCATCATCGTAGGAAGAGCCGCCCTGTTTCACCGCGCTTCTCGCCTTCTCGCTGAGCTCCTTAACCGTTTTCCTTATCGCCTCGCCTTCCTCGCCTTCACCCATCACTCTCTCGATGGCTTCCGCGATCACCTCGCCACCAATCACCTGGCTCCGGTGGTCAACGAACGATGCGAAGTCCCTGGCGCCGACTCCGACACCGACCTTGAGCATCTCGATGACGAGCTTCTCGTTGTAGAACTGGTCGGTGTAACGCGGCCAGGCCACCATCGGCACGCCGGCGCTCACGGCTTCCAGCACGGAGTTCCACCCGCAGTGCGTCACGAACCCGCCGATGGCGGGGTGGTTCAGGACGAGCACCTGCGGCGCCCAACCCCGGACGATGAGGCCGCGCTCGCCGCGCGCCATCAGATCGGCGAAGCCTTCGGGCATCCATTCCGATGCGTCGGTGTCCTCGCGGGTGATGATCCACAGGAAGTTCTTGCCGGAGAGTTGCAGGGCGCGGGCGATCTCCCTCAGCTCCGCCGCCAATAAACGGGCCAGCGTGCCGAAGGAGATGTAGACGACAGAGCCGGCCGCCTTCCCGTCGAGCCACCGCAGGCAGCGTTCCTCGTCGGGCGAGAGGCGGCCGGTGCCCCGCCTCTCCACCATGCCCTTGCCGGCAACGGCAAGCGCCACCGGCCCGAGGAGCCACGCGCGGCGACCGAGCTTCGTGTGGTAGTGCTCGACGTAGTCCGGCTCCATCTCGCGGAAGCTGTTGAACAGCTCACCGAAGCTCCTCTGGTCCGCGGCGTTCACGAGCTGGTGGAAGGCCCACTCGTCCCCCCGCTCCCTGGGGTCCATCATCTGGCTCCGCCTCAGCTCGACGCGATGCGGCAGGTCCGGCAGGGACACGACGGCGTCGGGGTCGTCGGGGGAGGCCTCCACCGGGTTGTGGCGCAGCATGCTTTCGGTGCAGGCCCGCGCGAACAGGCTGCTGCCGAGGAACGCCAGCCGCGGGACCCCGTGGTCCGCGGCGGCGTCCGAGGACCAGTGGAAGAAGCTGTCGACCACGACGGCGTCGGGGTGGTGCTCGGCCAAGAACCGGTCGAACGGCTCTCGAAACCGCAGTAACGCTTGAATCATCTTGTTGCCTTCGGCTTTGGAGGAGATGCCTGGAACGCTTTCGACGCCCAGCGGGAGCCCGACGTCGGGGAAGGGGAAGAGCGTGATGCTGATCTCCGGTGAGCCGGTGCCACGGGAGGCATCGTTGGCACGGTCCACGGCTGAACGGATAACGGCGGCGTTGACGGGGGTGGTGAGGATGGTACACCTAACGCCGCGAGCGGCGAAAAGCGCGGCCATGTCGGCCACCGGGATGAGGTGGCCGTGCGCGATAAACGGGAAGAAGAGGATGTGCAACGGCTGCTGCTCCCCCTCGCCGACAGCCATGGTTGGCTAGCTGCGTGCCCGTGCCGGCGCCTGCTGATCTTATGGCCAAATAAGCGCACGACGCTTCTGCAATTTCTTTCGGCGGCCTACCACAAGAATGCCTCCGACAGCAATAAAGACGGATCGGAGTAATCAAGAAATCCTTTGGTGTTTAATTGTTAAGGCCAGTGATCGTATATGTAGGTATATGTAGTAACAGTCCTACGAAGGATATGAAAACATGACGGCAGGAGAATCCATGTGTGTTGCGATTCTTTGGAAGATTGTGGTCCATTTTTCGAGAAAAATTTGCACGTTCAGGCGTTCAGCACTGCTAAAAATCTCATTTTTGACAGGGTTTAAGTCTAAATTAAACCGATATTTTTATTTTTAGATGTCCTCTCCTCGTTTCTCTTACTATCACCCTTCTTCACAAACTCTAGTTAAGGGGTGTTTAGATCCAGGGGCAAAAAAATTTAGCGGGTCACATCGGATATACGGACACATATTTGAAGTATTAAACATAGACTAATACCAAAACAAATTACAGAATCCGCCTGTAAACCGCGAGACGAATTTATTAAGCCTAATTAATCCGTCATTAGCAAATGTTTACTGTAGCACCACATTGTCAGATCATGATGAAATTAGGCTCAAAAGATTCGTTTCGTGATTTACACGCAAACTGTGCAATTAGTTTTTTTTTTCATCCACATTTAATGCTCCATGCATATGTTCAAACGTTCGATGTGACGGGGAAAAAATTTTTGCCTTGGATTTAAACAGGCCCTAACCCATTGTTTGCCTTTTTTTGCTTATAAGAGCTGTTGCCAAATTTTAAATTTTAAAACTTGATTTGATTTTGGTTGTTTTTCATCATATTTATTTATTTTACATTGACTTTTAAACTGTGAAAAACACAAAACTTTATTAATAAATTATTTTTTACCTTATTGAGCGTCTTCCGGGCAGGTGTAGGCAAAAAGATCAGACTCTCAATATGTGGCAACAGTTCCGGGCGGAGAATCTACCGGCAGCGTGTTCTGTGCGACTCGATCTGCGGGATCCACGTTGGATTGGATTGCACATTCTGGTGAAGTGAGAATAGGAGCAAGAAAAATCTGGGGAGAGGGCAGCGCACCCACGGCTAAGGCTAAGTTCTTTCCTAACTTTCCTAACTCACTATGCTATAGTTTTCCACGCATACACTTTTTAAACTGTTAAACGGTGTATTTTTTACAAAAATTTTCTATATAAAAGTTGCTTTAAAAATCATATTAATTCATTTTAAAAAAAATTAGTAAATATTTAATTAATCATAAGAAAATACGTCACTCCGTTTTACGTGTGCGGGAGGTGAGTTCCCAACCTCACCTCCCGAACACAGCCTAATTATGCACACTATCTTTTTTCACCGGGAAAGGCCGAAGGAGGCCATCCGAATATATTAAGAAGGAGAAAAGTTACGAGAAAAAACACGACGGAAGATGTGGCTGTCGGACGTGCACAAAGCACCTCCACGAACCACACGCTAATCACACAAGCACTAACCATTGAAAGTGGAACCGAGCACTAAAACGACTCCCGCAAAGCGTGGCCGATCGTCGCTCGGCCTACAATAACACCACAAAGGCGAGACTCCTGAAACGATACCCCCATGGAGGTCACGACATCCAGGATGCCACCATCGCCCTTCTAAGAAAGATACGATTTTCACCTAGAGAGAACTCGCAAGGAAAGGGATTGAGGTGCCCTCGACAGCGCCCCCGAGAGGGTCACGACACTCGAAGGCGTAGCCACTGCCGGCCTGGTGAACCACCGAGTGAGGCTTGCGCCTGGAACCCCTGCAACCTTTCAAGTAGCTTGTCACCCACCAGCACAACAACCACCAGACTGGCAATGGCAGCGTGTGGCCTCCACCAAACTGCACCGGCGCCTCTCCGTCGACCGACTTCCGAACTTGCCGCAACACCCTGCCCGCCAGCTCGCTACAACCCACAACTCCACCCATAAGAGTTGGCCCAAGTATACTCCGTTCCACCACCAGCCGGCCTCCTTGTCGTGTTTGGCCAAAGGAGAACCCGGGACTGGACAGTGTCGCTTCAGCCGCCTAAGCTTCCCCCGCTGACCAGCAGCCGCCTCAACCCAACCGAAACTCCCTACAAAGAAGGGGAGGAGCTCAAGAAGGGAGAGGGTGCTAACCGGCGACGAGGAAGACGACCCACCGTCGCGCCAGCTCCCTTTGCACTGCCACATCTCCCTTGCACATTGTCACCTGGTCTGCAACGCCAAAATCGGCCGCCACCCAAGGTCTCCAGCCACTCCTGCACTACCACCACCGTCAGGCATCGACGCCCAACCGCCTGTCTGCAGTGCCTCGTCGCCACCGGTCGTGCTAGCCACGAAGCCACCCGCTGTTGATGTTACGCTGTGTGCCGGCGTCGCCACCGGCCGCCTACCGGGCCGTCCTGGCCGCACCTTCTCCAGGCAGAGCGGTCGACCGCCGCCGCTCCCAGCCGCCCTAGCCGCACCGTGTCGTCCCCGCGCTGGCGGTACCCCGAGACCACCACCCGTGCCGGTCCCGGAGCCTAGCCCCACGCCGCCACCGCACTCGGGCTATCGTGCATGCCAGATCCTGTCGTTGGTGGACCAGATCCGTTGCCTCCCCAAGCCGTCTCGCCAGCTCCGCCTCTGGTCGCGGTGGACGATGTCGTTGGCTTCGTCCCGACCTCCTCGCACCGAGGCGGGATGACGCCGTGTTGATTGGCCTCGCCGCCGCCTTCCTGGCTCGCCGTCAGCTTTGCCGCTGGCAAGCTCCAGCGGCGGCAAGGTGGAGGAGAGGAGGTGGCGGCGCGGCTACGGTTTTCGCCCCCTGAGACACCCGCGCGAGAGCGACACGGGGAGAGAGCGGTTCACTTTTAATTATGCACACTATCATATGCACGTGCAAATGTTTTTGCTGAAAGCGATGAAAACAACAGCAAATCTATGGTATTATAAATTCCTATTAAAAAACAAACTTATATAAAAATAATACATGTTGGTACCAGGACAATATTGTTGCTCATTTATTTTTATTTTTTTAAACGAAGACGTACGTCGCCCGTACCGTAGGCATCTCAGCATAGGACAAGAAAAACAACAACAGGCCACCAAACAGACCGAGAAGATATCGAATTCCCTCCGTCAGCATTTTGGACTTTTGGTAGACAAAAGCGCACTTATTTTGATGTTGACAAACAATCCAATGTCTATGAAGCAGGCTACCACAAGAATATTCGCTCTATTTTTGATAAATCAATTTTTAAAGTTTAAACTTTTGTCCCTAAAATAAATAAATTACTATCTTCTTACCTGTACTCGATCCGAAAATCAACAAATTTTATTCTTTCAATAACTTTACAAATCTGCCCAGCACCATTTTCTTGTTAATAAAGAGCACTTTGTTTTTTCCCCTTACTTCTAAATAAATGTTTGTCGAGATGCAAGAGATTGATTTATTTTTGGATAGAGGAAGTAACTTCGATATGACATAGGGTTGTTTGAATTACTTTCGAATGATTTTCAAACACTGGATCCAATGAATCTTATTTTATTACTCCATTTGACCCAGATATAAGGCCTTAAGTTGTTTTAGAGAAATCAAATATATAGAAAAAAATAATGCCCTTTATTAAATAAGGGATATGTAGAAAGTGGGTGAATAGTTATGGTTAAAATGAGAAGAAATTTGAATTGGATGTGATTGATGGAACAAATAATATTCTAAAATATCTTATATTTAAAAATAAATTTTGAATTTTAAATGTTCAAATCTCGGACAGAGTGATTAACTGATTATATATACTACAACCACTTGGTACGACTAGTAAAAGTTTTATAATGGTAAAATTAAAACTACAAATATATAAAGTTGTGATAAATTTGTATGCCATATACTATATTAAAATACATGAGCCGGTAAAGTTCAAAGTTTTGATTAAAATGTTTGAAATACTCATAAAACAACTAGTAATAGAAGTTACTCTAAAAAAAGTGAGTTTAAATCGATTAGTTTATCCCATAGTAATACTCTCTCCTTTTTAATACATAACATTGCTGACTTTTAAACGTGATGTTTAACCATTTATCTTATTGAATATTTAAATATGTAAAAATATTATATATGTGCTTAAAGTACTTTAAATATAAAACAAGTCACAACAAACTAAATAACACACTTATGTATCGTTTCTTTAATAAAATGAATAGTTAACAACATCATATCCCAAAAATTAACCATATCATATATTTAAAAACTAAAACATTAAAAAAGACAAAAGAAGATGAAAGAGTTAGGTTACAACAGGTTGTAATGTAATTTTTCGTCGAGAACACGCATAGCTATTGCCTGCGCTGCGCGAGCGAGTCGTGCACGCCGCATGTGCATGGCTAATTGATTTATTAGCGGTTTAGCACTCCCCTCTTCTGTAACTATAACATGGATATAACATCGATGGTTCATCAAGTACGAGGAGTAATAACCAGGATATATCAGTTTCCTCCAAGGTTAATTCCACCGTTTGGTCACCGACACTACAGCCAGGCAAGTTCCCAGTCTGTACGTGCCGTCGTGCGCAACCCCGCTGTTGCGCAGCCTCTCCAACGAGTGCCAGATAGCCAGTGTGCCAGGAATTACATGGACGATAGCCATTACAGCATGAGCAATGCAAACCGCTCGTACGAGGGGCCTCAAGGAAAAAGTATGTGATACATGAGTTTACACACCTAAGGATACCCTTTTCATTATGCAAGTGGCTTTGAGCGGAGCCAAAGTAATTTTATATGTCAGCCCCTTATGTTTTTCAAATTAGTCCACATATCAATAACCTTCACTAGTGCAGATCCTCTCATCTTTGACGAACTGTAACATAACTGGATTTTACGGGCCGTCACGAAGAATACATCTCAAACGGGTCTTAAAAGTGGCCGATTGAGATAGGGTCGGAGAGACATGTTAAATGTGCGTAGAACTAAAGCCCGTCACGGATGACACATATCTGTGACGGGCTCCAACAAGGGCCCGATTGAGATAACCTTAGATATCTCAATCGAGCTCCAAGCTCCAAGCAGGGGCCCGTCACGGATGATAGTCATCTGTGACGGGCTCCAACTTGTGGCCCGTTTGAGATTTTAAGGTTATCTCACTCGGGCCCTAGTTGGAGCCCGTCACAGATATGTGTCATCCGTGACGGGCTCTAACTTGAGGCCCGTTTGAGATAACAAATAAAGCCCGTCACAGATTGCACACTCTGTGACGGGTATTTTTTTAGGCCCGATAAAGATAACTGGTATGCCCGATTGAGATAATAATTTTATGGACCGTTACAGATAGTTATTGACACTATAAATAGCCGTAACTGCCGGTGTAACTGTATCCCACTGTTCACAATCTTGGTGGGAGGTTGGAGGGGGCGAAATTTTAATTTTTATTTCCAAAAAAACAGTAAATTCATAAAGGTACTTAAATAGTAATCGGTACTTTAGACAATTCATCAATTGTCATTAATTCAGAGTATTTATCTTCTAAGATGTTTCTTTGATTATTTTTTCATTTCTGCAGCGATGGATCGAAGTTGGATGTATGCGAAATCCGTGAAACGTCATAGTCAGGAGTATAGAAATGGGGTATTAAATTTTATAAACACCGCGGAGGAGGATAGGAAAAGAAGAAACAGCGATTACATTTGCTGTCCATGTGCAGATTGCAAGAATGAGAATATGTTTGGTAGTCGAGTGGATGTACACGGTCATCTGATACAACGAGAATTCATGGAAGGCTACACATGTTGGGTCAAGCATGGAGAGCAAGAATCTGGAGATGTTGCAGCTGCAGACAGTACTGGTGCGCAAAATCAGGAAGATGAAGATGAGCATGACATGTTTGTACCTTCTCCACTGGGCGGTGAAATGGTTGATGTTGATCACGATCTGCTACAAGACATGTTACGTGACGTTGAGGATCCAACCTACAACGAGAGAGATTCCATAAAGTTCAGCAGGTTGGTCAGTGACTCACAGACGCCTCTGTACATCGGATGCAAAGCAAAGCACACCAAATTATCAGCTACCTTGGACCTAATGAAGCTGAAGGCAAGTAGTGGATGGACAGACAAGAGTTTCACGGAGCTTTTGGGAATTTTGAAGTCCTTGCTGCCTGATGGGAACACTTTGTCCGAGACGACATACGAAGCAAAGCAGGTTTTGTGTCCGCTGGGGTTAGAGGTCCTTAGAATTCACGCTTGTCCAAACGACTACATATTGTACCACAAGCAGTATGCGGACTTAGATGCTTGTCCTGTCTGCAAGGCATCTCGATACAAGCGAAAGAAAAGTCCTGACGAAGAGAAAAGATCAAAGCGGGGTGGTCCCGCGAAGGTTTTGTGGTACCTACCAATCATTGATCGTTTCAAAAGATTATTTGCAAACCCCAAGGAGGCGAAGTTAGTGCGTTGGCATGCCACTGAGAGAAGGAACGACGATATGCTAAGACACCCAGCGGATTCAATTCAATGGAGAAATATCGATCAAAAACACAGTGACTTTGCTGCCGATCCTAGAAACATGAGGATATGTCTTTGTACAGATGGCATGAATCCTTTCGGAGACTTGAGTAGCACTCACAGCACCTGGCCAGTTCTTATTTCAAACTTTAACCTACCGCCATGGTTGTGCTTTAAAAGGAAATATATTATGCTATGCTTGCTAATCCAAGGACCGAAACAACCGGGCAATGATATCGACGTGTTCTTGGAGCCTGTTATGGATGATCTTGAGATGCTATGGAAAGAAGGTGTGGAAACTTGGGATGCGTGTGGTCAGGAGAATTTCAAGTTACGAGTTCTACTGTTCTGCACCATTAATGACTATCCCGCCCTCGGTAATCTTTCTGGCCAAACCGTGAAAGGAAAGACGGCTTGCTCCGACTGCATGGAACATACACGCAGCCGATGGTTGAAGAAATCACGAAAGATGGTTTATATGGGTCATAGGAGGTGGCTCCCGCTACGTCACGCATTCCGAAGGAAGAAGAATGTTTTCAACGGTAAGAGAGAACTTCAGCAGGCTCCCAAGGATTTGTCCGGGGATGAGGTGTACAACTTGGTCAAAGATATAACCAACGAGTTTGGGAAGAAAAGAAAACGTAGTCAGGCAAAGGACAAGGGTATGTGGAAGAAGAAGTTCATATTTTGGCGATTACCTTACTGGAAAGATCTTGAGGTTCGTCATTGCATTGACCTCATGCATGTAGAAAAGAATGTGTGTGAGAGTTTGGTTGGCCTGCTGCTGAATATTCCCGGCAAAACAAGGGACGGGTTGAACGCGCGTCTTGATCTACAGGACATGAACATTCGCAGTGAACTCCAGCCCGTAACAGATGCACAGACAGGTAGAGTGTACCTCCCTCCAGCTTGCCACACACTGTCGAAGAATGAGAAGATCGCAATGTTGTCTTGCCTGAGAGATATCAAAGTTCCATCGGGCTATTCAGCGAGGAACGGTAAGTACGTCAAATCGGAAGACCTAAAACTGGTTGGAATGAAGTCTCACGATTGCCACGTGCTAATCACACACATCTTGCCAGTTGCTATCAGAGGCATTCTTCCCCCCAAGGTCCGACATACGATCCAACGTCTGTGCGCCTTTTTCAATGCAATCGGTCAGAAAATTATAGATCCCGAAGATCTAGATGGGTTGCAGACCGATATTGTTAATACCCTATGCCACATGGAGATGTTTTTTCCGCTGTCTTTCTTTGATATCATGGTTCATCTCCCTGTTCATCTTGTGAAGCAAACAAAACTATGTGGCCCAGCTTTTCTAAGAGAAATGTACTCGTTCGAGAGGTACATGGGAGTTCTGAAGGCATATGTTCGGAACAGAGGAAAACCGGAGGGGAGCATCATTGAAGGATACACGACCGAGGAGGTCATTGAGTTCTGCGTGGATTACATGTCCGAGGCCGAACCTATAGGAGTTCCACCGTCTCGACATGAAGGAAGGTTGTCAGGTGCTGGCACAATAGGTAGGAAAAGAATTAGGCCCGATTAAGCTTCGTACGCGCAGGCTCATTTTGCTGTGCTCCAACACATGGCAGAAGTTGGCCCTTACTTTGAGGAGCACCTAGCGAAAATCCGGCAGGAGAAGTTGGGTCGATCTGAGACGTGGATTAACAGGGAACATAACTCTCGGTTCAATGCTTGGTTCAAGAATCGTGTCACAATGTCGACGGATATCCCAAATGAGACAGTACAGTTGTTGGGGATGGGACCGTGCTGGGCCATAGACACATGGCAAGGATACGATATTAATGGATACACATTTTACACCGTCCAGCAAGATGACAAAAGCACAGTGCAAAACAGCGGGGTCCGTATAGATGCCTTCCAGGATCAAGTTGGGTCTAACACATACTACGGCCGCATTGAGCAGATCTGGGAGCTGAACTACGTGAAGTTCAAGGTTCCTTTGTTTCGATGCCGTTGGGTGAATATACGCACTGGTGTTAAAGTCGATAAGGAAGGTTTCACTTTAGTAGATCTATCCAAGGTTGGATACGCCGACGAACTATTCGTACTTGCGAAACAGGTCCAGCAGATTTTCTACATTAAAGACCCCGCAAACAAGAAGATGCACATCGTGAGGGATGGCAAGCGCCGAATTGTTGGCGTTGACAACGTCGTCGACGAAGAAGAGTACAACCAGAATCTTCATGTACGGCCCCAAATCGACCTTGACGATGATCCATAGGAGCCTGTAGGGTATACTCGCTCAGATCATACGGAAGGCATAACCTTATGATTTTAGCTGTGCTTAATTGTTATATTGGCTTCGGATACTAGTGAAGTAAAATGGAAAGGAAGTATTTTTTATTAGTAATTGCTAGCTTGGTGCAGCTTGTAATATATTTTTATGATGAATGTACTAAATTTTAGTGATTTATTGTGCTTCACTAGATTATTTTGTATTGTACAATTAATTATTGTGATTTTAGTGAAATCAGCACATGTTAAATGTGTATTGTATATTTTATTATCAGTTCAGGGAAACATGAACAGGAGTCAAATGTCATGTGTGACGGGCCTTAAGGCAGGCCCGATACAGATGACGACATATCTATCGGGCCCAAACTATAGCCCGTCACAGATGTTGTCATCCGTGACGGGCCAAGGTGCGGTGCCCGATAGAGATGACATCATCTCTATCGGGCGATGGAATGGAGCCCGTCACGGATGTTGTCATCCGTGACGGGCCTTTGTTTTTTGCCCGATAGAGATGATGTCATCTCTATCGGGCTTCTAAGTGGAGCCCGTCACGGATGACATCATCCGTGACGGGCCTTAGTGCGGTGCCCGATAGAGATGATGTCATCTCTATCGGGCGTGGAAGTGGAGCCCGTCACGGATGTTGACATCCGTGACGGGCTCTTGTTCAGGCCCGATTGAGATGTTAAAAACCGTACTCAGAATAAAATAAGCGCGCTGGATCTGGATCTGGATTCGAAATTTTCTAAGTCCGACGACGCAACGCCGCCAACCCGCCGACGACGCCGACGCACGACGCCGACGAGCACGACGCCTCTCCTCCCCAAGCCGGCCGCCTCTCCTCCCCAAGCCGCCGACCGCCTCTCCTCCCCAAGCTGCCGGCCTCCTCTCCTCCCCAAGCCACCGGTGAGTTTTTTAGGTTAGGGTTACAAATTTTTAGTTAAATTTTTAGTGATGACAGTGACTTAGATTATTAGTGATGTTAGTGATGTTAGTGATTTTTAGTGATTTTTGGGATTTATTAGTGATTTTTAGTGACAGTGCAAATTAGTTTTAGATAAAAATTAGGTTTAGTGAAATTTAGATATATTGATTGTTAGGTTTAGTGAAAAATTAGTATTAGTGATTTTTAGGTTAACTGATTTTTAGGTTTAGTGAAATTTAGATATATTGATTTTTAGGTTTAGTGAAATTTAGATATATAGATTTTTAGGTTTAGTGAAATTTAGATATATTGATTGTTAGGTTTAGTGAAAAATTAGTATTAGTGATTTTTAGGTTAACTGATTTTTAGGTTTAGTGAAATTTTGATTTAGTGATTTTTAGGTTTAGTGAAATTTAGATATATTGATTTTTAGGTTTAGTGAAATTTAGATATATTGATGTTTAGTTTTAGTTAGGTTATTTTAGTACATTTTAGTGATGTGTTGCCGAATGGAAGATAGATGAGTTAACTTTAAGGGAATTTAGGGTTACTTATTTTTTTTAAGTTAAGTTTAGTACATTTTATGAAATATACGTCACTTTATTATTTCATCTTTAGGGATTATAGGTGAAATGTAGTTTATTTTAAAAATGTACGTTACCAAATTATCGCAGAATCCGAGGTGCATAGGGTCTGACGGTGGTTTGATCGTGTTATATGTAATTGATAAATCCGATTAAGACACCGTCAGATCCCATTGCACCTCGGTTTTTGTTATTTTTTGGTAATTAATCGACTGTAAAATTAAAGTTGGTTCAGGAAAATATTATCGAAACGTCGCAGAATTTTTTGATAATTACTCATTTACGTAAGGACTTTGTTTCTAGATTATGAAATCATCATAGAATGCTATGGTACTACTTAGTTATTTTGGGACGTGTTTTGTTTACAAAATTATTAATTTTGTTATTTAAAAGCACAGTTATTTAGACGATGTCTCAAGGGCAAGGTGAACCGATGTCGACGACAACTAGTGGGTCGTCAAGGGCAAGGGGTCGTAGGACAGGGAACAGAATCCCTAAGAAACGGTTCACCATCTCAGAGGTGAACCAGGTTGGACTGCCGACGCGGCCTCGCAATGTCCTAGCGAAATTCAGGACCCTCTACGGTGTCGTAGCGAGGGAGAACTTCACAATCCTCGCGGATGACATCAAGGGCGTGCCCGAGGCGGAGAAGAACGCTGCTTGGCTGAAGTTCAAGGAGAGATTCGAATATCCTGAAGCCGACGAGGAGAGGCTCAAGCAGGCCGCGTTCAAGGTGATGGGCAATTGCTGGAAGAATTTCAAGAGCAGGCTGGTCACGGAGTTTGTCCTAAATCCGATGACCCCTGATCCAAAAGACCAATGGCCCTTCATAACGGAAGAGGTATGGGAGCAATTCTATGAGAAGAAATCGACCCCTGAATCCCGGGCTAGAAGCGAAGCCTATAGAGCACTGCAGTCCAGGAACGTGCACCCGCACCGCCTAGGCACCGCAGGATACGTCGGGAAGCTGGAGGAATGGCAGCAGGAGGATGAAGCGGCAGCGGCAGCGAACACACCTCCGGTGTTTGCCGACATCCCACACCCACGGGCAAGGAACTGGGCCCGCGCGAGGTACCAGAAGAATCAGGATGGGTCGGTTTCCCTTCCAAATCCCCAAGATCAACAAGTCTACGATAATATAGTAAGTGTCCTATCTCAATATTAGTTCGCATTGTCCCCACCCAACTTTTCGTTTAATCCGAACTCATTTGTACCACAGAAGGAGTTGGTTGCCTCCCAAGAGGCCTCGCAAGAGGGAAGCTCCCAAAGACGCGAGGACGACATCCTTAGTAAAGCGTTGGGTATCAAGGAGCACCGTGGACGCACTAGGGGACTTGGCGCCAACGTACCGTGGAAAGTTGGATTCCCGGACTACGCGTGGCAGTACAGGAAGCGGACAGTAACGAAGGCGCAAAAAGATGCCCGCCTTGCCGCCCAGATCCGTGAACAGGTCAGAGCCGAGTTGAGCTCTGAATTCGATGAGAAGCTCGAATCGATGAGGGCCCGTATCAGGCAGGAGATTCGAGAAGAACAGAATATCCCGGAGGCTGCCGCTGCTGGTGTGCAACAGGATCTAGCAAGTCCGACGCAGAGGCGCAGCAACTGTGCATCAACTGAGGCGGGGGAAAATCCCCCTTCGGTTCCCACCGCCGTCGACCAAATTACGGTAAATCTCTCGTCCGCAACACACATAATTCTTAACGAATATAATTCATAACGAAATCATAGGGTAAGTACTGCTCTAAAAATTGTTATTAACATATCGCAGGAGCCAACTAGCTGCACCCTGATAGTAAGGGTGATGCCGTCCTTCACGGTTCCTGCAGCTGAAGGCCTAGCTTTCCAGCCGACCCCGGAAACTAGAGTGCATGGGACGCAACTACGGGCTGACTGTGCGAAGGTCCAAGTCGACTCGGTGAAGCCAGAATTCGATCATTTCCCGCTCAGGCATCCACCGAACGACGAGGTCCTAACCCTTGGAAATGCACGTGGAACATTCATCCAATGGCCCAAGGATCTCATTGAGATAAGGGTGATCCCGAGGCCAACCACTGCACCAAGCGGTCGCCTGCCGATACAACCTGTCCCTGCTCCTTCAGCACCGCCAGCTCCGGCTCGTCACGAAGATATAGATGATCTTGAGTTGCAGTACGACACGGACTTCGGTGACGAGCCTATGGAGGTCGACAGCGGGGCGATCATCAAACCCCCACCAATGAAGAAGAGCAGGAAGGCGCATTCTTCCCCCCAGAGAGTTGCCATCGAAAAACCTGCTTCAAGGGGGCGAGGAAAGGGAAAGCTGTAGGGCTCACGACTTGCTCCAACAAAGCTAGATCTGAGCAAGGCGCTGGTAGTTCCTAAGAAACCCGTACCTCCATCCTCCTTCCAACTAGGCATGCCGTTGGTTGGAGACGACATGCTAGCTACGATGGGCACCGCTTGCAAGGAGCTACACATGTACTACATGGAAAAATCTAACGTGAGGAGGAAGAAAAGAGAAAGTGATATAATAGGCGAACACGCAAGAGCGCCATTCCTTGGGCCACCAAATTATATCGTGGTAGACTACAAGGATCTATTCGACCTCTACAGGCTCCGCTCAGTGGACACAACCCTCCTCAAGTGCTATTCCTTGTAAGTACTCTTGCTCACGAAAATTATTCATCTCAATCCGTGTAACATGCTTATAAGTAATGTTGTCTTGCGTGTAGGTATAGTTGGAAGTGGTGTCTCAAAAATGCACCGGAAGTTGCCTTCCTTGATCCTACGATAGTGAATGTCACAAATCTTGAAGGGGACCGTGAAGGAATGGTAAACTACTTGTTTGACACCTTCTGGGCCCGACAAGACAAGGAGTACATCATGTGCGCCTATAATCAATAGTAAGTGTGCTCCCTAAATTCATTGCATTACACGTCTAGCTTTAGTATTAACTTTAAATATTTTAATGCCGTAGTGGACATTGGATCCTACTGGTAATAACGCCTAAGTGGAGTACATGCCACTACTTAAACTCCAGGATTGACAAGAAAGCATATGATTGGACCCCGATTCAACTCGTGATAGATGAGGCGTGGGCCCAATATGTGCAAAAGGAAGGCCTTCGAAAGGTAGGGCAGGATACACTTATCCATAAGAAGGACTTCCCAGTCAAACAACAAATAGGCGACCAGTGCGGATTCCATGTCTGCCACAACATGCGCCTACTTTGCAAAGATAAGGTGAAGACTTTGGGTGAATTGGAGGTTTGTGGTCTCATTCGTGAAATGTTCTAATTGAATTAAAGTACATACATATATCTAAAGATCGTTCGACTAATTTCGAATTTTGTACATGTAGGACAAATTTTCAAAGGATCCGGGTAGCAGCTTTCAGGATATTCGTGAGGAGATTGCCGGGTTCATCCTCCACGAAATTATTCACCCTAAAGGAATGTTTAGGGTTAAGATTAAGTGAAAAACAATTTTTAACATTTGAATTGTCAAACACATGTTACTATGTAATATTATTGTTTATTACATTTATTATCTCTATGTAAATTCTTTCTAGATGAATATTGCAGCTTAATTATGATGCTTACCACTTGACCAATATGCAACTGTCAATATGGATGTTATTTGTCTAAAATATATGTGAATGGCATTTGTGAATGGGGATGCAGCGATGTATATATGTGAATGGGGATGCTGGGATATATATGTGATTGGCATATGTTTCTGTTATTTTTGCAGCGGGCATGGCTAGCACAGGCCTGAGGCTAGCCAAAAAACAATATTTATTTTTTTTGTGGTCATACTCATCGGTGACGGGCTATAAGTTAAAGCCCGATTGAGAATACAGTCATCCGTGACGGGCTGTAAGTTAAGGCCCGATTGAGATTAAGTAATCTGTGACGGGCTGTAGTTGGGGCCCGAGTGCGAATATAAGTCATCTGTGACGGGCTTCTGTTTAGGCCCGTTTGAGAGAATAGACATCCGTGACGGGCGCTCGTTGTAGCCCGATTGAGATAGGTCATCCGTGACGGGCTCTCTTTGACTGGTTGTTTGGGTCAACGCTATTGGTGACGGGCTTTAGTTAATGCTCGATTGAGATAACTCCATCCGTAACGGACTTATGCCCGTTTGAGATGATTCCTCACATCAGTGACCTTTACGCTGTGTCGGGCTCCATACCCGACACAGATGTGGGTTGGAGCCCGACACAGATAAGGGTTACCGTTGTAGTGCTTGGGCCCACTTGTCAGCCACCTAATTAGGTCTTTGATCTCCTCCTATTCTCCTTAGCCCCAGTTCCCCATCTATTGACTATGGCGCAAATCGAGTCAACGATACCGACAACAAAGTGGGTGACGCTCCACACTTCACCCGCCAGCACCACCTCTCCCCTCTTGCTGGCTTGCACCATCCCCCACCCTAGATCTATCATGCTTCCACCATATCCCCTCCCCTCTCCAACGAGTGAGACAACAACGAATAGATAAGAGCGACGATCTTCAACCAAAGTCACCCCTCTCTCCTCGCCGTATCGAGCTCTCCCTTCTCCAGCCCTCACCACCACCTTTCCCCTTGAACTCGGAGGTGGCACGGGTTGGACGAGAAAGAGGGCAGAGATCCTCTTCTAGTGGTAGTGGCGTAGTCAGGCAGATCAAGCAAACCGACGGGAGCTGAGTGATTTCATCTTCCTCGCGGAGGTCACCGTCAACAGGGGCTGCGCTACGTTGACCTTGTCTCTCCTCGATCCAGCGCGGGCAGCATGGCACGGAGGAGCTCGATGGCACCATTGTTGGCGCAGATCGAGGCGGGTTGCCGCTGCCGTACTCTCCTCCATTCGGTGATTTGGTCTTGAGCTCTCTATATCCAGCTAGATGTTGGGCAATGGCAGCACACATGGAGCTCGGCAAATGGCAACCTCATCGTCGGTGGTACTTCCCCAAAATCATCCTCGGTGCTTCCCTCTCGCTTTTTGCTTCTCTCTCCTGATTTCCTCATAGAACACATTATTTTTAGCAAATGCTTTTTGCTTCTCTCGCCTAGTTTTTCATATGCGTTAGGGGTAAAGGGGCTTTCCAGGGAGTTGACACTTGCATACGTGGAGAAGAATTTTTCTACATGACAGGTTGAGACTAAATACCACGGGCACTATGAATGAACTTAGGCCGTTCACAATGCTCCTAGGTGGCATTCAACCCCAGCATGCCACCTAGGAGATTCTTCTCCACGTTTTCGCCTGTTGTGCCCCAACTAGAAGCCTCACACCCCAACAAGAACACGAGTTCCTCACCCGCTCTCGAGCCTACGATGTAATCCCCACCTTCCTATGATGCAGTAAAGTCTGAAATTGAAAATACACAAAGGAGCACCCTGCATTGTAGAGCTTGTGGATTCATAGTCTCCATCCCACTTGTTATACTTAGGCGTAACTTTGAATAGCCGGCACTACTCATGTCCTTAGCCGGTTAGCCCTATGCTATAAAGAAAGGAACTGACAACGAGTGACAACAACCGCCCCCCAACTTCATCGATCCATCTTGATTTTGTTGCGCCCGGCCCTGGATCCGTTGAGAAAAAAGGCCATGACGGACCTAGTTTTTGGTCCGTGCTTGAACCTTTTTCCTTTTTGAAAGTATTGAAAGTACGTTCTTGTTGAGATTTGGAACATCTGAGTTCAGTTTTTCTTCTTTTTTTCATGGACGCCTAATTACCGTGTTATTAATACTTAGTAATATTCTTGTGAAAGAACTGAGCCAAGACCATGTACCTTTTCGGTTTTGTGTGCGTACAAGAGAAAATGTTTAGAATAAGAGTTTGTATTTAGTTTTGTGCTGATCACTGAATTTCTCCAAGTTGGAGCAGTACCCCATCCTCCAAAATATAAATATTTCTAGGATTTAAAATTTATACCATAATATGAATATTTCCGGGGCACATTCCAAGCATGGAAAGCAAAACATTTTCAACCAATCAAAAGCTGGGAAAGGAGGCATGTGTTGTGTGTGCCTGTTTTGTTTTTCAGCACTAGGATCAGACGTAGACGCATGGTGTGGTGGTATTCTCTTTTTTCCTAATTTATAGTCTCACATGACTATAGATTTATATTTTTTTTCTATAGAAACATCGCACTATTTTGTGTGGGTTCTTTAAAAAAAAGAGTTGGGAAATGTACTAAGCCTATGTTCGGTTCTTACAATTGGAAGCTAATCCCTTGCGCATGTAAGACAAAACGATTCATTAGCGTATGATTAATTAAGTATTAGATTTTTTTAAAAAATATATTATATTTTCCAAAATAACTTTCCTATAGAAAATTAAAAAAAATATTGTTTAACAGTTTGGAAAATATGCGTTTAACGAACGATGGAGTAAAATAGGAAAACTTAGGAACGTACACAACCCAAGCAATTTAAAATTCAAAAATATTAATATTATTTTTTTAAATAACCTAAAATTGTTTATAGTAGTATTTTTTAACGGATGGGGTAAATTTTAAACATTTTGGGCCGGGCTGATCAATACAGCTGATATCAATACCTGAATCTAGGATAATTGCCCAAAGGTTATCAGGCCAGATTGCCAGAACAAACTTATCAATGGAGGCCTGTACTAAAATTGGACCGTTGACAGTTCATACAGCCCTTACAGTCTCTGAGAATAGTCAAAAGGAAAAAAATATAACTCTGAAGAAAAGGACAATAGTCTGGAGCTGTCCGAATGTCCGATCACCATCCTCTAGTACTGTCTTGATGCGTCAAGCCGTCAATTGCCTTGTTAGTACTTAGTAGTGTCACACATTGACGGAGCTCCGGCGAGCCATCAACTCGTCCATCAGAAGTCCAACATCATCGCACGACGACCCACCCTTCTCCAGCGCGCCCCTCGCCTTCACGCCTAGCTCCGTCGCCTTCTTCCGTATGGCCTCGCCCTCGTCGCCGTCTCCCATCACTCTCCCTATGGCTCCCGCAACCACCTCGCCGCCAATGATCACCCGGCGGTTCTCCAGCTTCGACGCGAAGTCCATGGAGCCGACGCCGACACCCACCTTGAGCACCTCCGTGATGAGCTTCTCGTTGTAGAACTGGTCGGCGTACCGTGGCCACGTCACCATCGGCACGCCGGCGGTCGCGGCCTCCAGCGTCGAGTTCCACCCGCAGTGCGTCACGAACCCGCCGACGGCCGGGTGGTTCAGGATGAGCATCTGCGGCGCCCAGCCCCGGATGGTGAGGCCGCGTTCGCCGCGCGGCGCGATCAGCTCGGCGAAGCCTTCGGGCATCCACTCCGACGCGTCGTCGTCCGCGCCGTTGATGACCCACACGAAGTTCTTGCCGGAGAGGTCGAGGCCTCGGGCGAGCTCCCGCATCTCCGCCGGCGAGAAGCTGGATAGAGTGCCGAAGGAGACGTACACCACCGAGCCGTGTGGCTTCGCGTCGAGCCACCGCAGGTAGCCGTCGGCGTCCGGCGAGAGCTCGCTGGTGCCTCGCACCGCCACGTCCTTGTTCGCAAGAGCGACCGGCCCGACGAGCCACATGCGGCGGCCGAGCTTCGTGCGGTAGTGCTCGACGTAGTCCGGCTCCAACTCGTGGAAGCTGTTGAACACCTCGCCGAAGCTCCTCTGGTCGGCGGCGTTTATGCTCTGGAACATCTCCCAGTGGTCTGGCCGCTTCTTCGGGTCCATCATTTGGCTCCGCCTCAGCTCGACACGGTGGGGCAGCCCCGGCAGGGGCACGACAGCGTCGGGGTCGTCGGGGGCGGTCTCCAGCGGGTTGTTGCGCAGTATGCTGCTGGTGCAGGCCCTCGCGAACACGCTGGTGCCGAGGAACCCCAGCCGCGGGACGCCGTGCTCGGCGGCGGCGTCCGCGGCCCACCTGAAGAAGCTGTCCACCACGGCGGCGTCGACGTGGTGCTCCGACAGGTACCGGTCGAATGGCTCGCGGAGCAGCCTAATGCCAAGGAAGAACTTGTCACGGTCGTCCTGGGACGTAAGCGCCGTGCCGCTCTCGAAGCCCGGTGGGAGCCCAACGTCCGGAAATGGCACGACGGTGAGTTCGATCTCCAGGCCGCCGTTGTTGCGACGGAATGAGTCGTTGGCACGGTCGATGGCCGAGCGGATCACGGCGGAGTTGACGGGGGTGGTGAGGATGGTGCACCTGACGCCACGAGCGGCGAAGAGTGCGGCCATGTCGGCAATCGGGATGAGATGACCGGGCGCGAGGAACGGGAAGAAGAGGATGTGCAGTGGCTGCTGCTCATCCTTGATAGCCATGTCAGACCTAGTCAGCTAGCTGCTTTGCACTGGAACAGAGTAGAAAGTAGATTGTGTCACTGTGTTGCAAGTTCAGAATTTCAGATGCCTGAAAAGCTTTGTGTTCTATGGAAGAGCGAAGCCCCCGTTTTATAGGGTCCAATCACAATGACTTCAGCTCTCATTTTCGACCGGAACCATCGAGGAAGACTAGAGTAGGAGTATGTCGTATCTGACTTGGTGATCATCTCCCCAATTGCTTGGGGTGCCGTCCAAGTTTAGCACGTAAGAGCTCTGAATAATTCGACAGGTAGTGCATACTTTTGGCAGAAATTTGTAAGAAGTAGCGTTTTGTCACTTTGTGTTGATCTGAAACTGAATGTATGAAGAATATTCAGCTTATGAATAGTAATCAACATAAATAACCGCGCGTTGGTGCCAAGAGAAAACTGACAAAAAGATGGGCGTACGAGCTGACGAGACGACTGAACCGCTGTCTCCTTATTAGTTCTTCTGATCCAGGTAGAGGAGAGCCGCCCCAGAACATAGGTACTTTCTTCGTCACCGCTTACGTAAACTTCACATGGAACGCTCGTGGTGAACGACGCAGTGACGCAATTAGCACAAGCTGGATCACAGAGAACCAAAAAGAGAACTCTCTTCACTTCTTCACTTCTTCACTTCTTCAGGGCTTATTCGGATTACGGGATTTCCATAGGATGTTCTGGGGGAATACAATTAACTTGGAATTTTTTCTTTCCTCCCATTCGGATCGCACTAACCGGCTGTTAATAGAAGGAAATTTTCCCCCGTATCCGATTTCATGGGAAAAACATAGAAAACAAACCATCCACTTAAATCTCATTTTTATTTTCATTCACATAACATCAAGAAAGTCAAACAATAAGCAATTGCTAAAGGCTCGTTTAAAATGCAGGATAGGAAAACATGTAAGAATATGATAGAGTTACACGTGAAAAATGAAGAATTAAAAAATGGAGATTTTTCTGGCTGCCAACGAAAACCCTTGCTCGTTTCAAGTCTGTTTGTAAGGCATGTCACGCCATCATCTCTCAACTGTTTTTCATCCGCAGTCATCTCCGCTACTCTGCCTTCAACCATAAACAGGAGCCCTATTTTTCATCATTTTGTACATACTAGACAATGTGATTGAAATTACTTTCTCGAATAATGTCCCCTTCTTCTGGTGGAAGGATGGCCAAAGCAATGCTTGCCTTGTGTATGCAATCGACTTCCATGATGAGTATCAGGTAATCAATAAAATGTCTCACTGTGATGGCTTGGTGCTATTCCTAACTGACACCAGTTAAGTTGTATGTGATCAACCTGACCACAAGTGATGTTCTTAGGATGTGTTTGGTTGAGCTGTGGCTTTTGGAAAAGCTGCTGTGAGCTGTGGGCTGTGGAAAAGCAGCTGTGGGAAAAGCAGAAACCCGTTTGGTTAGAGCAGCTGTGAAGCTGTTCGGCCTCACCTTTCAAACCGGCCGGAGCAGTGGCGAAGGCGTTGTAGCGTCGGGCGGCGTGGGGGCAGGGTTGGCTTCCAGCGGCCTGGGGCGGCGTCGGCCGGCGTGGGGGCGGCGTCGGCCAGGCGACGGGGAGATGGCCGTCGGCCGTCGGGCGGCCTGGGGCGGCGTCGGCCGGCGTGGGGGCGGCGTGGGGCGGCGTCGGCCGGCGTCGGGGGTCGTCGGCCGGTGTGGGGGCGGCGTCGGGCAGGCGACGGGAAGATGGCCGGTTGCCGTCGGGCAGCCTGGGGCGGCGTCGGGTAGCGTGGGGGCGGGCGACGCGGAGAGGGGCGCCGAAGCAGGTCAGCGCCGGGAGATGCGGCGTGCGACGGCGGGACCAGGGCGGCGGGAGCACGGCAGCGCGCGCTGGCGGCGGCTAACCCTAGCGCCGCGCGCTCGCGAAAGGGGAACGGGAAAGAAAAAGAACGAATCGTTTTCTTCCGTAATGGCATAGGTGGGTAATTTTTTCCCTCAAAAGCCAGTGAAAGCAGGGGTAGGGGCTGCTTTTGATTTGTACTACACCAAAAGCTGGCTTTGGGCAAAAGCATCTGTGACTTTTGGGCTTTTTGGTTGGCTTTTGGCTTTTGCAAAAGCAAAAGCAGGTTGAAAAGCCCAACCAAACACACCCTTAAATTCCCTTACAACCAAGTTGCTGATATGCTGAGGCAGGCAACTGGTGTGGACCTTCGCACCAACACGTACAACCATACAAGGTTGCTTGGTACTTCTACCGTTCTATAGACCATACTATTGGGCCGGGACTTATGATGCTACTATGAAAGTGTTCTCCATTGGTCAGGATGCCTTCTGGAGGGAGACATCAGAGGTTCCACCATATCCAGTTCGCTATATGGAAACTCTCATTCACTCCAAGGGATACCTTTTTTGGAATATCGACGGGAGGTTCCTCAAAGGACGACCACATGGCTTCCTTAGCTTCAGCTTAGAAGATGAAACATTGTCTCATCCCCTATCCCCAGCCATATTTTTCATTGGACTGTGAAACACAACTCTTATCAGCGCTAGACGGGGAGTTATATCTAGGTTTATTCATATCAGGTCAACAACAGTTATGGGTGTACAAGACAATAAGTGGGATCAACGCTTTAGCATTAACGTATCTGGACCAAATGATTTTGTATATTCCATTAGATATTCTTCCTCATGATCAATTACTTCTTCAAAGGGGTCACCACAATCACCGATCAAATGAAGACGTAAAAGAAGGGGCACGCATGGATCAGCTAAACTACCTGCAGAGTCCCCCGGGAGAGCCCTTCGTCTACATGGTGATTCCCTACATGGAGAGCCTTGTCCGAGTTACGTGTAACATGTAGAGGAGCGCAACCATGTAATAATATTTTAGGTTCTACCCAATTTTGTTTGAGATGTATGAAATCATCTTATTTATTTATTTGTTCGTCATTTATTATCTCATGAATAAAGTTGAGTTTACCTTTTAAATTTTAAATGGTGGCATAATATCATCTCTTGTAAGTTCATTTTAATTTATTTAGGATCCCTTTGAAATGGAGAATTGTCATAGAAATTTTGAAGGATTTAATTTTTTTAGGAATTTTTCCTATCGAGACCTTCGATTCATAGTAAAGGATTTGGATTTTTTTCATACGATTGCATTGTCATAGTTTAATTTTATAGGAAAATAAGCAAGATGGTCTAACCTCTTGAAAACTTATGCTTTGTTGGTTTCCTCAATTCCTACGGTTTTTCTATCCTATGTTTTAAAGTGGCTCTTAGTCTGTTCCTTCGTATATTTGTTTTCTGTTCACTCGTATTGCTTGGAAGAAAAATATCAGATGAAGTGCTGATTTAGTCAAATTCAACATAATTTATTGAGTTAACTTACATGTTATGTGTCATGGTCTAGTTTTCAAGCCTTTTCTGCAACCAAGATGTTCCAAAACCCATCTCAGGTAAAGTTCTGTCCAAAACCCATTGGAATTTGTAAAGAGAGAACATTTACGGTATACTACCAGTATACACTAGCGGTATATAGAAGGGCATATTAGGAATTTGGTAGAGAAATTAAAAATGGATTTTATAGTAATTTTATGGTTTATATTTAATCCAATTGGGAGGAATACCTAGTCCTGGATCTCATCATGCACTAGGGAAGAACATTGCTAGAGCGATTTGACGACAACACGATTCAACGAGCAACGAGGAGAGGCTAGACCCAGCTGGTGGCGCCCGACCAAGAGGTTGGCGTTCGTGACGATCTGGCAGGCTTGCCGTGCGCTCGTCCTTCTGGTCGAGCCTCAAGGCCCATGGCAAGACACGGCGACGAGCTGATGTATATACGGTCAAGAGCAGCGGTTGTTTGCAGCAGGGTGTGTTCTTGATTTCTTCACTATAATCCGGTTGTTTACACAGAAAGATATCTTTGCCCTTATTTTAATTTTATACTGACGCATTAAGTAGGGAGAGGGAATCAATACACTGTTAGATTATTTATACTAAAAGTATATACTAAAAGTACATTATACTGTAAAAATTCTCATGTAAAAATAGGGGACAAATGCATTGGGACTAGATAAAGTGGTGGATAATTACATAGGAATTTGATAAAGTGAAGGATATTCTATTTTTTAATTTTTTATTGGTATATGGGGATAAGTAAAAAATAAAGTTATTTTGTGCCACAACCACTTACTGAATTTTTGTGGTGCATCAAACAGAAGCTGTGGTGATGACTTGGAGTTTGTAAAACTAATTTACTTTGGCACAAAAAATGTCATGTCTTATATAATTTTCTTGGAGTTCTATCAACATGCATGGTAACTAATCATTCCTTTGCTTTTGAAAACAAATGTGTTGTGCATTCGTGCATTTGCACATGTTCTCTCAACCCAGCTAAGGGCTTATTCGGTTAATCCCTCAAGGAGGGATTGGAGGGAATTGAGAGGGAATAATTTTACACCACAATAGAAGTGGAATAAACTCACATCAAATCTCCTCAATTCCCTTGTGGAAGATATTAACCGAACAAAACCTACGTGGTATTTTATTCAATTAATGGAACTGACAACCTACAATTCCTTGATGAGTCGACCTTAAAACCTCGTGTCCAGTTTTCCATTTTAAGCATTACTCTCAAAATCTTTGATGCACCCTTCTACATTTGGTGATGCATTTAGCGAAGGTAAAAGTTTGGATAGAAAAGCAAGGAGCTGTGAGCAGCTTTTGCCTAACAACTAAAGTAGTGCCTTTTTGTGCACTTTCTTACTATCGCAAGTGTGGGGTGAGTGAGCTCTGATTCTTGTACACTTTGTGGTTATGTTTATAACACATGGTAATAGTCACCACTACAAATGTGATCACAGGGTAATACTCAATGACAGCACAACCGGTGCCACAATATTAACCATTGTACCCTACCCCAAATTACCACTTTAGCCTTGGCCCACTGCTCTCATACTATAATATCAGTGGCTTGCGAGGTTAAGTGTCTTTTCAGTTTTGCTATAGCATGTTAACTTTTTTTTTTACTTTCTTCTTGTTAAACATAGATACACTATAAATAAATGTGGCTTTGTGTATCCTACATACGAAGGATGCAGAGTTTTTTTATCTCTATAAAATCATATTGCACTTGCAGAGACCAGATTCTTTTCTTGGATTACCTTGAAAAACACAAAGTGCATGCCGTGCAAACATTATTAGATCATGATTGGATCTCTGCCCTTAGATCGCCCCTTTTACTCTGCTTTCTACCCAACTACGAAGTCATCATGTACATGTGTTGCGGATTTTGATGGTTAGTGTGAGATGAGAAACTAGAGACGCGAGGGCATGGCGAGAAGGTCGCCAATTTGCCGGTCCCCGGTCTCTTTCAAAACAGAATGTTAGCCGGACACTGCAGCCGCTGAGGCATGCCACGTAGGATAGGAACAGTGTGACTGTGCTAGAAATTTTGTGAAAAAGTCCTCCATCTTTTGTGTAATTACATTTGGCTTGTTGGTTGTTTCTTGATTGGCTGTCTAATTACTGTGTCCTGCTAATCTCTCTCTCTCTCTCTCTCCTTAGGGAATTATTGCAGATGGAGACGCTAGAGCGAGAAGAGCAATCCAGCTCTGCATGTACTGCAAGGGATGACAAGGAGCAACTCAAAGCAGCTTCTACAGAGTCAGAAAATAATTTTTACAATTCCTAATCTTGTTAGGTTCCAATTTATGCAGTGGTTCTTGACTTGAGTTATGAGGAGCACCTACTGTCCAAGTCTGCCCAAGGAAAAGTTTGCCCTGGTAAGCCACATATTTCTGCCAAGCTGCAAGTACAATTTATCATCTACTTAGCAATATCATTGTCTATGACCTGATCATATAGTATTAATGAATTTGCCCACCCATCATGCTTACAAGATATATTTTACGATTGGTGTAGGGTCATATGCATTGTCGCTTTTTCTCAATTTTATGCTAAATGTTTTTTCATATGATCAGAGATAAATTGTGGCACTGATCGTCAGTATAGGATGTATACGCTACAATATTAATCCTACACTCAGCAATATTTATTGTTTCAAACATAGTCTCTCAGACAAGCGGTACACTTTTCTATGCTTCAACTGTTTTTGTTCATCTTTGGCTAATTGTTGTTTGTTTGATCATATTGGTTGACGCTGAATACAAAACAGTGTAGGTCAGGGACTCAGGGGTCTTCTTTGTGAAAAGAGTTCATTCAAACACAACCTAATTGGGTTACAGTTCTTTGATGGAATTCAGGAACGCGCATATGAATGGGGTGCAGAATTTATTTGATTTATCTATAAGCTCCAAAACACTACTTTGTGCAATATTTTTAGTACAGCATCATTTCTCATTTATGTTTGTCGTTTGTTTTGTTGTTTAGAGGTGCCATCTGCCAGCTTCGAAGCTAATTTTTGATGCAAGCTTTAGCTCATATCAATATTCATGAGGGAAAAAAAAGGTATATTCGCATTGATTTTGGCAAATGGCATTCTCATTTTTACCATTGTACTACCTCCAGACCCCAGTTGCAAGAACAAAATTCAAATGATAAAAATGAAATATTGAAATAGGAGTACGCCTACTTCGACAACCCCGAGGACGAGGGGTTCCTCCCTACTGTCGGCAGCGTGGACCACCCGCGGTTTTCCCCGATGGAGACCGCTGAGGTAACGTTTGAAGCGTGCATAATGATGCATGGTTGAAGTTGAACTTGGTTTTGTGTTCGTTTTTTAATCTATTTTGAATTTCTTCCTTCCATATAGAGAGTGGATGGGCTTAGTGTTTATAAATGTGGGGTAGGGTCATGGTAGCTGTGATAGGATGTGGCGGGTGGTCATGTTGGTTGCGGCTTTGTTGACGTCCAATGGAAACTTGAGGTTGTAATGTAGTGAGTGAGGGATGATGTTCTGGAGATAAAGAAGGTGGTATTTCTGTTGGTGACGAAGCTAAAGACTAGCATGTTGAAGCATTTACATGTTTTTGCAGATTGAAGTCATTGATTGATTTTTTTTATCACAGAAACAAGATTATGACTATTTTGTCAGTAAATACTGTAAGATAATGGTTGGTGTCACAAAAAGGCATAAAACATCATATCAGTAGATGAGTGTAATGTAAGTGGGTCGATCTAGGTAGATTGCATGCAAAATCCAAAAGCCAGATACATGGATCAAGATTTTTAATTATATTTAGATGAACTGATTAATTATATGCTCGATCGATCTATTTAATTAGATACATGCTGAAACTATGGTTAAAAGAGAAACTATGCGGTGCAGTTTCTCATAGTACTTATCTTTCATAGCTATTTAAAATGAGCAAAGCATGTTTATTATCTTAACTTTTCAGTTCTGATTTTGGGGCTGTCTTTTCTTCGTGTATTCTAATTCTCATTTTTCCTTTGGTTGGGAACTCTATGTAATGTGATACGGACTTTGATATTGCATTTTTATGTTGCTTTAAGCAGAGATTGATAATTGAACTTTGAGAATCATCTGCATTGCAAATATCACTTTGGTTCTGCTGTTCTTACTCCGATTATGTTTGCAAAATGATGATTCTCATTGTATGCTGTGCAGGAGCTATTCAAGACAAAAGAATAAATAAGATTCTATCGTCTTCAACGTGATGCTATCATACTAGGTCATCAGGAAAAACTCAGAAGATCATGGACCACTCCTGCCATTGATGGTAAGAAACATGAACATAAACCCATGCTAAGATTTGTCCTGTAAACCTAGATTTTTTTGTTTTAATCTATAATACCAATAAATTTAAGTCGCCAAAAAAATCAATACGAAGAGATCATACTTAATTTTATAAATGGCTGACCTCGGGAAAAAAATGTTGTGAGGTGAAAGTGTGGTAATGGGGGGATCTCCCTCTCCTTGCGAGAAGGGGCCATGCAGATTCATGACGTGGAACGTAAACAGCCCGCTCCTCCGGATGAAGAGCCACTGGCCCGCCTTTTGCCGGTTCATCTCCCGCGTCGATCCCGACATCATTCGCGTCCCGGTGAGCTGTGGGTGGGGTTTCATTTTTTTTGGGCACTCTTCACCTCTTTGTTTGTTCGCATTTCACTTCCCTAGGGTTTCCCAATAGTATATATGATGTTAATCAAATTATACATGTGTTGTACAGTTTAATGTACTACATGTATACATTGCATTTATGTGTTACTGTATGAAAACATGAACTTAAATCAGCAACAAAGTATGACCTCATGGAACTGCTTGCCCTCCAGGAAGATCCTCTCATATCATATAATTCATGTTTGAATTTGAAATTTTACCGCTGCTATGTACAGATTATAAATAAAAATTATGTTTCATATATATACTTAATTAATTGGATGGACACAATACTCAACTTCAGTGTCGACTAAATATTTTGGATGTATATACTTAATTGGATGGACTCAACTCTCAGCTTCAGTGTCAACTAAAAATTTTGGTAGAAAGTGACTAACAATGTTTTTGCTTACTATCTACACAATATCTTCACAAATAATTAGAGCTAAGTTTTTATTAACTGATTGTGTTCTGTTTTTCATGGAAGGTTCAATGAAGCCACATGAAGAGGAAGATTAGACCAAGTTGAAGAACGAAAACAAAAATTGGGCATTGCCATTCATTAGAAAAGGGATTCGGCCTTATATATTTTTATATGCTTTCTATTTTCTGGTGTTTGATGCACTTTACAGTAGAATGCTGCTGGATTTTATTGTTATCTCTGAGTGTTCAAAACAACTCAAATTTTGTTTCCTATATTGCAGTTGCTAGGCAAGAACAACCTAATCAAGGACCCTACTTGGTTTTCCTGATACATAAGCTCCTCGAGTAAGAAAAAGTGTGGATACTTATTTTCCTTTGCATATTTACCTCGAGTAAGAAAAGGTGTGGATATTTATTTTCCTTTGCATATTTATACGATATAAAAAATTGCCATCCCCATTCAAAGAATAAATGACATGTAGACACAGCTACCAACATTGTTTTCTAAGTGTATTAGCGCATTTTGTAGCCTAATATGTCAATACAACATAATTGTTTTATTTGTTTCTGGTGAAGGTGCAGTTATATATATGTTATTAGTGTGGAACAATAATCAGTCTATATAAACGATCTAATGGTATAGGTTTGGTCTCAGTATTGCCCATACCTTTTCCCAGATCAATAGAATATGAACTTTCTGGTAACAAAAACAGAGTATGAACTTTCAGATGTTTTGCTATTCATATTTTAGCTGCCGGATGTTCGGGCCTATGGAACGTGTGATCTCATTTCCCAATAGTATATATACTGTTCCTAAAATTATACGTGTGTTATATAGTTAAAAGGAAAAATTGTATTTCCCAATTTTTGTATGGTTACTACTTCATGTACGGTTTATTAAGGCACTATAAATGGCAAATTTTGTTAGAAACATGGCATATAACCACTACTTGAACACTCCAGCTATGTATGGTTCATATAATCTACCTTTAAGTTCTCTCAACAATTTTCTTTCTTATGTACAGGAATTAAATAAAGCTGTATACAGGAGACTATGGACCCCCTAAATATCAATGATGTCAGCAATAAAATGTGAAAATTAAAGGAAGATCCTAGGTATATTGGGGTAAGCTACTATTCTCTATCCACCTTGCTAAATCAATATCTTTGTATTGATTGACTACAACTTTGGTGTGGGCTATCACCAATCTAATTCTTAGGCTGCGTTCGGAACTAACAGTTCCCATCCTCTCCCTCTTTTTCATGAGCACATTTCCTAGACTACTAAATGGTGCTTTTTTACCAAAAAATCTATATTAAAGGATTTTTAAGTTTTTTTAATCATGTTAATCCATTTTTCAAGTTTTTCAAGCTAATATTTAATTAATCATGTGTTATCTCCTTTTTAAAAGGTTTACCAAGGAGGCAACATGGAGGGAAGAAGAAAGGGTGGAGTTCCAAACATAAACCATTGAGGGAAGATGATAACAACTCTTGTGCATTACTGCCCAACTCCTTGGATTGAGGGTTCCGATGCCTAGAAAACATCTTTAGCAGATTTTTACGGTTGTATGGAGGAAATTATATTAAGATGATATCAGCCTTCTGCTTCCATCTCTCCCTGGTTAATTGCCTACTAATATCATCGTCAATGTTGTTAGCATGAGCACTGTTTTTTCAAAAGTGAAAAATATGCTTAGATGAAGAATAGCAGTGCGAAAGGTTGGATATTCATCAATTCTATCAGCAATTGTGTCTGTTTGATTATTCTTTCACATGAATCCAAATTTATTTTTGTTGTTTCTCTTAATGCTGTCCACATAAGCAGAAATCATTTGTTCCAAATGATTCACAGGGAAATTAAAGAATTACATTGGTGGTGGCAGTATTTTGTTATGTGTTTCAGATTTAGTGCTTATAGAGTATCTCTATATGCAAACCAAGAGAAAAATCCAGTGCTTCAAGCTTTATTCATGAATGATCACGAATCTTATAGGTTCATTAGCAGATCTACCTCAACTGTTGTTAGTATAGTTTTATTACCTTAGCTCTATTTGTAAAAGAAAACCAATAAAACAATATTATGCGGGCGGCGCTCATGGCGCACCCAGTCATCTAGTAGGACGTAATGAGCGGCCGATCGATCGAGCTTGTCAGCAATCAGCAATTAAAAGTGCACATGCATTCGCTAGCCACGTTGAGACTTGAGCCGTTCACTCAGCAGAACAACATCCAGGAACGTATAAATAGAACCAAATCTTAGTACCGGGCCACTGCACATGCAGTGATCCAGATATACAACAATATGAACATGGATTTTTTTTTCAACTAGGTATAATGACACCTATTATTTATATGCAACTTAAATTGATATAAAAAATTTTGAAATTTTTTTGGTAGCATTGATCACAGTAGCACAAGTCTATACATAAACATGCGAGGCTAAAATCAACCTATAACTGAAGAAAAAATAATAAAATCAGACTGCGAACAATATCTCTCCAACACAAATATAATTTATTGTTTTTTCTTTATCCGTGGATTGAATTTCGATGTGCATGTTTGCATAGTGGTTTATATCATTTTTATCTATCTTATCAACTTTTTTTTGAAATATATATATAACTATATAGGTGACATGCATACCCTTAAGTATAAAAAAATACTTTCCCATATTAACAACATGTGTTGTCAAAAAGATGCGGAATTACATATTCACTCATTTACATGTACTACTATTCTTAGCTTGTACTATTTGTCGTAGCTTCTGAAGTATCAGAACCTCACACAGAGTGCAGAAGAGCTTAACCTCGCCAAAAAAGTTCTCGCGAACAAAAAGCGAGATCGGAGCCTCTGAAACAGCCGTCTACAAGTATGGAGATATCGTCGTTGATCGATTTCTGTATCGCGTATCTTCTCTCTGTAGGCTATAGTACTATACTCGCTAGCTAGTTGCTGCAGCGCGCGCGCGCGCTGTTAATTGGTTTGTGTGGCGCCGCGTTACACCATGTCTGAAACCGGCATCGTCTCCCAGAAATTGTCCACGAAGTTCCAGAAGCCGTCATTGAAACCGAACTCCGTCGGGACGAACTGCGCGGCGGCGGCGGCGACCTCGTCCACGCCGGCCATTTCGAGGTGGTGGTCGGCGGCAAATGAGGCTAGCTCGGGGTGAGGGAGGCTGCTCGCCTGCATGTACTCATCCCAGACGGTGGAGCTCGCCTGGCTCTGGCTGCTCGACGCCGACGTCGACGCCGCCTCACTGGTGGACATGCCCATGCCCATGGCGTCCTCGCACGGCTCCTGCAGCTGGCTCCTGCCGCGCGGCTTCCTGTGTATCTTGGTCCTCCAGTAGTTCTTGATCTCGTTGTCGGTCCGGCCGGGGAGGTGCTTGGCGATCTTCGACCACCTGTTCCCCCACCGGGAGTGGAGCTCCCGGATGACCATGTCCTCCTCCGGCGTGATGCTGCCCCGCCGCACACCGGGCCTCAGGTAGTTGAGCCACCGCAGCCTGCAGCTCTTCCCGTTCCGGTTCAGCCCTGAATCGGGACATCACAGAGTCGAGACAGTTAAGCTTCCATTGATCAATCTGAACAGATTTTCAGCAACGGGGAAGAACACGGAGCGTATAGCTTACCTGCAGAGCGCGCGAGGTTGTCCCAGGATCCTTCGCCGTTTTGTGAGATGTAGCTGACGAGGATGAGGTCCTCCTCCAGCGTCCACGGCCCCTTGCGCACCGCCGGCTCGCCGGCGCCGCCGCACATCCTGGTGCCCATCGTATAGCGTGCCGAGGAACAGAGAGCAGAGCAGAGACTAGTCAGGGCGATGGATTGCTGCTGCACACTTGGATCCCGATTGATCGGACACCCGGCGCCGTCGGCGTTTTATATAGACGCGACGAGGTTGGTCACGAGGCTTACGCGTTGCGCACATGTTTGTGTGTGGAGCCACATGCTCTCCGGCGTCGTGGCTAGCTTGCGAAGTGCCGCAATCTTGCCCAGATTAGCAAAAGAAAAGGCCTGCTTTCTTTTGAGGTGCTTCCATTTCGGGACGGCGGGTACAAGTCCAAACCTGTCCGTATTGACGGATCAGCTTTTCAGGGAACGGGCTAATCCACAATGTGGATAAAGTACAGAAAATGATTGAACTGAAAGTTTAATCTTTTTTATTATTATAAAAAAACCAGGAGTTATCCGTTGGCCTTTCACTTGATATGTTAAAAGTTGTGTATAGCAAGCGCACTGCGCACATGCAACCCTTCAAGCTCAGCCATACACTCGCCAGTCGCCACCTCAAAAATCTTACTCAGCCTAGTTAACTTGTCACAAAGTCCTTGCCTAGCTTGCCAAACAAAATTAAAACAATCTAGTCTTAATCTATGCATGCTGGTTGATACTTTGAGTAATTTAGCTAGCTTGGTTATTCTCATCAACCCGAGCAATAGCCGCGTCATTTTCATTTTCCCTTCACCTTTCTTCTGTTTTTCCGCCAGCGTACACTTGCCAGTGAGCAAGACCACACAGCTGTAACCCACGTGCACGTTCGCTCACTCGCTCAGTAGTCGCTCGTCTCGCCTCAACGTGTCGCCTGCCATCGTGTCGGCTGTCGCTGTTCTCGCGCCCGGAATGGAAGTGGTTCCGCGCTCGGAACTTGGTTAGGCGATCTGCCGGATTGGTACAAGGTGAGCTCTGGACGGCTGATGGTGAGACGACGAGCTCAGAACGTGGGCCTCGTGCTACGCGGGCTGTAGGCCACGTTTTTTCCTGGTGGGAGAAAGAGATTCGCGTCAGTAGGGAGCGGAGAACCGTAGACGTTCGTCTGTTGGAATCTGGCGATTTTAGAAGCAGCAAGGGAAATCTCCGGACTCCGGTGGGCCAGAAATCTGTGTGTATTCGGCCCAAAACAATGACTATTTTGGTGGGCTCCATTCTGCCAGTGCCAGGTGAAGGGAGGCGACCCAAATCGACCAAGTAACCCAGCGCGAGCGGTTTGCCGTCCGATTACAATCCAACGCTGAGAGTTGCTCCTCGTGCACCGCTCCACACCGCCAACGGCCGAACTGCTCGTCTGCTCCCGCACGCAAGAAAAACCGAGACATCCGTAGCGAGGCACCGCCCAATCGCTGCCGCGTGCGGGGGGGAAAAAAATCGCCACCATGGCCGCGCGCCTCCACCCCCGCCTCCGCTGGTTCGCGTCCTCCTCCGCCCCACTCCTCGCCGCGCACCCCAAAGCGCTTCCCCTCTCCCGCATGGGCTCGGTTGCGCCTCTCGCTGCGGCACGGGCCCGCCGCGGCTTCGGTTACGGCGTCGCCACCGCGCCGCCGGCCGAGGACGAGGACTTCGCCACAGGTTAGCCGCCGCCGCCGCCGCCTTCACGGGGCGTTTCTCTGCTCAGGGGTGCCTTTGTAGTGCTTCTCACCCGGTTTGTTCTTCTACTTCTGGTGGTGTGTGTGCACGATGCAGCTGCCGACCTTCAGTTCGAGCCGCCGCTCAAGGTCGTGAAGTACCCCGACCCAATCCTACGGGCTCGCAACAAGCGCATCAACACCTTCGATGAAAATCTCCGCAGCCTCACTGACGAGATGTTCGACGTTATGTACAAGTGAGTCTGGTGTTTGAGTCGCGTGCCTTTCGTTGCTGGGGTTTTCTTTGCGTGCGCCTACCTGTTTGATGAAATGCGCATGAGGGTATTGTGCCGCTCTTTTGACAATATATGCATGACAATGTTAAGTTGATCCTGCACTGGATGATTTTTTCTAGCTTCAGATTCAATGTGTTACTTTGTTAAATAAGCAAATCGAGGTACCACTTGATTACGAGGCTCCCTGGGGCTTATTAGAGAGGTCAAGTGTTTAACAGATCTCCAAGACTACTACGGCGTGTTTTGAAGTGGTCGTAATTGTGTGGCATACTAGTTATTTCTGACAAGAGTATGCGAAATGCCTTGTTAAGTGGGGGAAATATCCAATCATATACCTTACTACCATTTTTAGAAAGGCTTGGTATATACTATTGCTTGAGAAGGTATTCCTCCAATTGAACCATTGGTTTCTTGCTACAGGACCGATGGAATTGGTCTATCTGCACCACAAGTTGGGGTGAATGTGCAGCTTATGGTATTTAATCCAGCTGGTGTGAAGGGAGAAGGAGAGGAGATTGTCCTTGTCAACCCGGTTGTATACAAAATGTCGAAGCGATTGTTAGTGTATGAGGAAGGCTGCTTATCATTCCCTGGGATATATGCCAATGTGGTGGTGAGGATACTCTCTGTACAAGCCATATTGTTATTTGATGACTGTTGAAAGTCTACATGATATATTGGAAAATAATTGATTAAGCTTGTGTGTTTGCACTGTGCTGCTGAATTCTTCATTCTGCGCACTGTTATATGCATTCAGTGATTATAGCTAGTTCTGCAGTCTGCATTCCTCTTTTACCATAGATTTATGTTTAGAAAAAAAAGGTTGATAACGATCAGTGAAGTTGCCTGCTGAGATTAACCCTGCACATTTTACTGAACTATATTTTCAACTATGCATTTTAGTTAAAGCAGTGATAACATGGTTATAACAAATGGACCATCCTTCAAATTCTGACCTTGTAACAATAGGATAATTCAAGAGTTAGTTACTTGGTTTTAAGCCTACTACTAATATGCACATACTAACTAGATTTAACACAAAAAGCACTATATAATTTAGAGACTGAAATACCCAAAAGTTTAGCAACATATAGATGTGAAACAGATGAACAAAATTTCCATCACACTGCAGCTATGTGTCCTTTGGGTGAATGACTTATGAATTATGATCACTTTATTCATGCAGAGACCAGACAATGTCAAAATTGATGCTCAGGATGTTACAGGGGCAAAGATTAAAGTTAAATTGTCAGGTCTGTCTGCAAGAGTTTTCCAGCATGAATTTGATCATTTACAGGTACGTGCTTAACCATGGTAGAAGTTAAATCGTCAGGACTGTCTGCAAAGGATTGCCAGCAGCTACTCTTTCGCTTCAGTTTCCTTCTGTAGCAAACATATGCATGGGTCTACCAAATCAAGTTCATGCTTATACTTACCTGTCCAGGTTGTTTTTGATAAAGAAGCCAAATTAGGGATAACTCAATTTTCAATGTGGGATGGGTGCACATAAGCACATACTATTCAACACCATAATCTAGAGATCAATTTCTCCATTTATTTATGTCACATTGAAGCATATATACCCTTGCTGTTTTTCCCTCAAGCAACCTAACAACAGTTCAACATATTATTTCTAACCATTTAATTGTGGATGTGCAGGGGATTCTTTTCTTTGACAGGATGTCTCTTGATGTTCTTGAGAGCGTGCGTGAGGGACTGAAGGTTTGTAAAAATGTCATTATAGTGCAAAATAACGAGATTGCATCAAAATTCCATCTGATACCAGTTGTTAATACTAGAACTGTTTCATAACATATTATTCCTTTGTTTTGAATGTATTCTTCACTTTTTCCTCTGGAGTTACAAGTATTGAGTTTTTAGTGTATCAAGAGTTTGCTATATCTTTTGCCTTTTCACTCAAATTTTCTATTTCAACATCCTTCCAGCTAAGGCACCTTTCATGTGGCTTCAACTAATAACTGTGCATAAGTATTTCTGTAGGCCAGCGTGCCTGTATATATATTTTTACAACACATTTTATGAGAAACTTGTTTTACTCACGTGAAATCAAAAACTCACTTTTACAATAGGACCTAGAGAAGAAATATGAGGAAAGTACAAGGCTAGTAAGCCCTGAAAGTATTGACAACTACAAAGGAAGAAAGGATCTCATTAGTATCTCAAGATGAGTAGTTTTCGGTAGGTTGTTACTCTATTTCATCCTAATACCTTTCAATTTGATTGACTTCCCATCTTGTAATAAGCAATGCTGAAAATTCTATCTCTGGTACTTGAACAGGTTCTGGCAGTTTTTCAAAACATCATCCTGCTGAGCTTCACATTGAAGAGTGTGTAGTAGAACAGTTGCCAGTACCACATATTCTTCTGTCATTCTACTTTTTGGCAGTCTTGCTGTATCTAGTTTTGTGCAACACCAATGATATTACAACCAGAAATTACGCTAGTGATGAATGAGCTGTTATTTCCTAAGAAGGAATATGTGAACAATATTATTGTTTGCATATATATGATTTTTTAGAAGATAATGTATTTTTTCATTTTTCATTAAATTGCTCATGTAATGGCCTTTTCTCTCAAACTATATTTAGAAAAAAAAGTCCTAATTGAGCAAAACAAATAACACTATAGCAGTGACACAGATATGTATATTACAATGAGATAGGTGGATGGTTGGTAACAAAAACCCGGATATGCATTTTTCTCGTTAACCAGAACATTTATTAATATTATATACGCATCATATGCTAGTATATCTTTGTAGGACATGACTGCATATATTTTCTCCATTCACTTCTATTGATGCATCATGATATTTACTTCCAACCATCCCCAGATACAAGGGATCCAAGCATTCAAAATTTGTCCTTGGATATAAGGTATCCTAGAGTATTAATTTTCCCTCCAACCACCCCTCATTCAAAATTTTCCCCATTTTACCCCCAACTACCCTTTCCACTCCCTACATATACCCCTCAATTAATGAGGGGCATCATACTCTTTCTCGTCCATCCTTAATTTCTCCAAAACAACCTAGAATCCATTATATTTGGGGAAATCACAATAAAAGTTCTTGTGTGCAAATAAGTGCAAACCTCTCTCTGATCTGTTTAACCAATATCAGTAGGGAATGTTTTCTGTTTGATAGTCAGTTGCTTGCAATGACAATGTTCCTTGAAATCTAAGATTGCTAGCATTTCAAAACAAGGATTGATGGATGTGGTCCATTCTCATGTTGATCAAACAATTCAGAGTGTACTAGCTTTTACAGTGTATGATGTAAATTGCATAATAAAATGGCTTCATATGACCATTTTACATATTCTAAACAGCAAAGATTAAAGTTAAAAAGATATGGTCAACAAGTGAGTGTAATTGTGAACAACCGTACAGACAAGCAGGCTAAAATAGATGTTTCAGTGAGTTAATTTTAGTTTGCAAATACTTCTCTCTCTCTCTCTCTCTTCCATTTTTTGATCAACAGGTGACTGTAATTGTGAACAACGTAACTATTACCTCAGACAAACATGCCAAACTAGATGTTTTAGTGAGTTAATTTTAGTTTACAAATATTCTTTTTGTTTTTTTTTCATTTTCTGATCTACATTGCCCAAATGCCCCTTATCAATTGCTTACTGGTAGATGTTAGAGATATTGTGTATAGAATTCATGTGGGGACAAGTTATGCAAAAAGCTAAGGCATTAGATCTTTCCTTGTTATATGTGCATGGGACTAAAATGAAGTATTGAGACTGGGCTAAAGGAAGTGATATTTACATCATGAGTAAAAATACATCCAATTCATATGTACCTTATAATGAACACATGCTCCTGAACTTTGTTAACAACCATGGGAAGAAACATACAGTTGGTCTTCGATGATTTTTCAATGCTCTCTTTTTTTATTATAGGTTTGTTTGATCTATACGGTATCGTGATAATGTCATAGATTTTCAAAGCAAAGGCAATCGATGTAGATGCTATCTTTGCTCTATCACTTTGTCATTATGTTTACAAATTTATTTTTAGCTAACTTAAGGCCGTCAGTGCCATTAGAACACATACCTATCAGAATATGATGAATAAATATTTTAGTGATGCATAACACAGAAGACTTCTTTCCTTTTGTTTCGATGGGCTCTCTCCATGGCTTTGCAGAATATGCCAGCCATATTATGTCCATTCAATTTTCTTATTATTTTTCAAGTTCCCTTAAACAGCATTATTTGTTCTTTTAGTCCATAATTTTCCCCCTCGCATTGAATAGTGTAGCTGTTTGCAGTCTCAAACCTTTTTAAAGTGTTAGCGACCCGCTTCTCATTTTCTTTAGCTATTTTCCAGTTCCTTGAACAACAGTTCTGTTCCTATAGTACATATCAGTACTATTTTAACTAGCCATTATTGATCAATAGCCTACATGTAATCGAAACCTTTTCTATATGTTACCAGTCTGTGTCCGAACATCAGTTCGTTATTTGTGATCGTATTTTGAGTTATTACCGACCAATAATCTGTATGTAATCTAAACCTCTTCTATTTGTTACCAATCTATGTCTGAGCATCAGTTCAATCATTTATGATTATATTTTGAACATTATCCTTTTCTATCATTTGTAGTTCATTTACATTTGCTATATCAAGTGGTCCGTGACCATTATGTTAACTTCATATGGTGCGTCAGTATACAAACTTCTGTGCCATACTGCTTCTAATACTGAATTGAGGTATTGCGAAAAATTAGAATATGTTCAATACTTTTCAACTCAAATACATATCCCTGCTCCATGACCATTTCATGTGGAAGTATCTATCTTTTCTTTAATTGAAGGGTGACACGTGCTATAGTAACAATGGCATCAGAATAACTGTATATGTGCACACCACCAAGCAATGGTGCAAAGGGGTCGGAAGTTTCACGACCGCTCATGGATAAGCACCAATCAATGGATGAAGGTACTTTTGTGTATCAACATAAGTCGTGATATGACTGTAAGTTGTTCCCAGCAGGTTTTCCAAGGTGCAAGCAAGCAATTGGAGGGACGGTTGGAGTGTAGAGCTCCCCAAAAGCTTGCCAACAGAAAGGGTCGTTTAGGCGGTAGTGGGGTATTTGGACAGGCCTGAGTTGTACTCCAGTAAGAGTTATCCCTGAACAAGGTGAGCTGTCACTGCATGCAAAATGAACAGGCTTGATAGTAAACGTTCCTCTGATGTTCTCATACTGAACACCTGATACTGCCACTGCTGATGTTTGATTTGAGCATGTTCTTTTGTCACAGTAAAACTGGTCTATGATAATTGGTGTTTGGACTTCTGAGACTTGGATGTTTGAGAACCGTACATCTTGAACCAAGCCTAAGCCACCCTGCAAGGAGAGTTTAATTTGTTTAGCTCGGTAAGTATTATGTTTTTACTTAGGATCATCATTTTTTTTCTCATACATATTTCTTAGCACATCTGATTGTGCAAGTTTATGAAGAGGATATATTTATCTTTTTCTTTTGTGACAATGTAATGACTGTCCTGTTGAAGTAGGATTTGTTTGTACCTATAATGGGATGTGCTTACCTGCCAGGTCTTGATTCTGACACCAGTCATGGTTCTGAACATGTTGACATCTCTTACAGTAACATTGGAGACACATGCTTTTGTGTTGTCCCGGCCTAGGCCTCCAATGCTGATTCCATGGCCAGGTCCACAATTCACATTGTGTATATTTATATTGCTGCATCCAGTTTGAATGGAGACACAGTCATCACCTGCATCATATACGACCAAAAATTCCATGTTAACTATGTTCTGCTGCTTTTTTTGAGTAACTGCAAAAGATAGCTTCATAGTTTAGTACTCTTGAAGTTTTTCCTGGTACCCTCCTGTCCTATACACTGCTGAATTTACAGGACAGGGAAACAGGATTTCAGTTGTTTCTAGTCCTTATTGAGCATACATATGTCTCTTGCCCTCAAATTCTTAAATATTTGTTTCACATATGGAGGATTTGAGTAAAAAAAAATTGCTAAGCATTTTGATGTACTTTAGATTCATATAGGTAGTAGAGGTAGTACCACAAGCCAGGTTGGTATGATGAATGCTGACATCTTTAGAGTTCTGCAGGTGTATTCCATCAGTGTTGAGGCTGTTTTCTGGGGAGGATATTGTTACGTCATGGACCATCACTCCTTGACAACTGTCAAACTTGAGATGGCACTGCGAGCTGTTGACAATAGTGATACCAGCTACTACAACGTTGAAACTACCATAAAATCTCAATGCCTGCATCAGAGTAAAGTTCTTATGACTTGGTTTTCGTATGCAACCAGACAATTACAGATGTGATTTGATATAGTGATCTTCTTACTGTAGGTTTAACTCGTGGCATCCTTTCAAACTCCACATCGTACTGCTGGAAGTATCCAAGGTAAGTGACTAAATGAACCATCTTTGAATTATTTGTATATGATGATATACTAGATGGATGGTGAGATCTTACTGTGTCATCATCTTCGTCATCATCTGTGTCTGAATAGGTCCACCATTGTTGTCCTCTACCATTTATGATGCCATTGCCTTGAATTGATATTCCATTTAGTTTGGTAAACTCAATCCATTGAAGTAAACCAGAACCCCAAGCTTTAGCACTGGTTGGGGCTACAATCGTTCCTTCCAGCTGCAAAATAAACACATCACTTAACACCATTATGTTTTGTGTTCCACTAATTAACTTTGTCAAGTTTGTGGATTGTTGAAATTGTCCACTGATAAAATTAGTTGGAAATTTCCTTCGTTTCTTTTATAAACAAAACGACAAATGCTCATCAAAACAAGATTCTGTTAAATATGAAAAACAATCGGAAGTTTTCAGGCCTATCTGCAAAATGTAAGTTGTGGAGTTTTTTTTTGTTTCTACCATGGGCATAATTATAATGAAGTGGGCATTCAGAGTCTGTAAAAATCTAGTATTGTCCTTTTTGAAGCAAGAGTTATGTGGTGTTCAGGCTGATTTGGGGCTTGCATTTTTACTAAAAAGAAGCTATATGATAATCAGGGGAAAGCATATTTGGGTAGAATGAACTTTTCGGGTAGAGCGTACCTGGAACAGAATATTTGGTTTGCAGTAAGGCCCAGAGAATGAGATTGGCCCAACAAGAAACTCAAGTTCCGATGGTACGAGAACTGTAGATGCTCCCTGCTTGCACGCTGCAGCCCATGCTGCTTCAAAAGCCTGCATGCGGATGCAAAACACATTTTGCTCAAACTTTGATATTAGAAGCCACTGTCCTCTAGACTGTAGTATACTAAAAAATGAACCCAGAAACAAAACGCACCCATATATAGCTCAGATCCCTAATGAAAATTCTATGGTCTTTGTTGCCGTGCTGGCACGAGTAGTATACAGCCAAGCAAAAAAAGGAAAGGAAAAGAAAGAACTGAAGCCTTTTGCTGAAAATAAACCGATGCACATTGTTCGAGGATTATTATTATGCAAATTTTAAGTATTGTTTCTGCATAAAAAAACCAATTCTATTGCCTTTTTCCAAAGAAACGGAGGAATTAGTTTTCCAAAACCTTCATAAGATCATGGGAGAAGCACTTTGCTCTTCTACTGAAAAGGACAAGAATGACAACATTACAGTAGTTTGCTGATGTGTTTTTCTCAGCAGTCGGTACAAATAAAAATCCTTATAAATGGTTTTCCTTTAGAACCCTTGACTTATTTGGTGCCTGCTTTATTGTCTTTTATGACTCCTCAAATAATAATAAAAGAACAGCAGCAGTAACCAGCTAAACTTGCATGAGATGCAATTGATCAAGTCAGAAGAAATGAACAATCCAAATTTGCTAACAAAACAAGTTGTTGGCAACACATGCAGAGTAATCCAAAATAGAGAACAAATCAATTGCCAGAGATGCGGTCATGCATAAACTGACTTAAGAGAAAGTACGGCACTAGTGACAATTTCCCTGGGCTCTGCCCTGGAAATCATGTGATATGTGCACCGCCACATGCTGTGATGGTTCTGGTAGATCATTCCATGCTTGTGTCCAAAATTTTGAAGATAAAACTACTCTGAACTGGCATCCCTTTTTCCCCAAATACGACATGAATGCTGAATTCTAATCTCAGAATGTCTTTACAACGAGTTTTATGGGAATGATCAGCATGGAGGCCTTGCTAACGTTTTGAAGAAATGATAAACAATTCGAACAAAGAATCGAGAAACTCCTGGCTTGGAGAAAAATGCATGATGCTTGACAATTTTAGATAGCATGGATAGTTTGAAAGTTGAAACAGAGCATTTTAGAGGACAATGCTGACCTTAGTATCATCAGAGACGCCATCGCCTTTGGCTCCAAAATCAACCACGTTAAACACTGCGCCCTGTGGTGGTGTTGGTGTTGGTGTTGGCCGTGACGGTGGCTGATTACCCTTTCCACAGCTTGGAGTTGGAGACTTGGGACTTGCATGTCCACTCCCATTGACAGGGCTTGGGCTTACAGGTGCATTCGGGCTTGGACTTGGGCTTGGCTGGTATGGACTCTGGTATCCTTTGCCATTACCAGGACTCGGTGGTGGACTGAGCGGCGGCTTCGGGCTCGGCCGGTTGCTTCCATGCTGCCGGTTGGAGCTGCCCTTCTTTCCTTTGCCCTTTTTCCTTAGCAGAGAAGAGCTTGGTGAGCTCCTAGGTCGCCAATGCTTGCCTCTCCTTGCATCGCAGACGTCAATGGTGGAGCAAAGAGCAAGCAAGACAAGGAGAAGAAGGAGGCCGAGGCCTTTTACTCTGAGCTTCATCCTTCTGTTTGTATCTGCTTGCTGTATGGAGAGTAGTGCTTGTATGTGCTTAGGAAGCAGAGAGAGCATAGAGAGTGTGGCTTGTGAGGAGGGAAAGAGAGGGGGTTTAAATAACAGGCATCAGAGCTGGCCATGTTTGCTCCTGGAGGGATTTAGGTGAAAATGAAATGAAAAGGATGGAGGGACGGGCCCCTCCCAAGTCACATGCATGCAAGGGAAACATACAGAGATACACTTCAGTCTTCTTGCTGCATTTGTTCATCTCCATGATCATTTGTACGCTGTTGTTTCTTGATCATGTTAAAAACTTGTCGGTGGAATAGACCTGGAATGCCCTCCTCAGTAATTGACATAACCCGTATTTATACTGTAGCATCAATCTTGCCTCTGTCTAGGCACCTGTAAAACAGGAATGAGAATGAGGCTTAGGCCATTCTCCCTTTGTTGTGTAGGAAATTTGTTTTGGGAAAACTGTTGTACTTCAAAGGGGATGTATTCATTGCTTCACGCATCGGGAATAGAATTCCTGCCTCTTGGATTTGTTAGTTAAAACGAAATAATTCAATTTATATGGACCGTCATCTATATTTCCCTTGCATTATCTAATAAAAGTATGTATTGCTTTCGAGTGGTCCAAAAGATCTAGTATACGTACACTTGTAATGCAAACGATATTTCTCCCAATTTCGATATGGATTTTATACCGTCTTACGGATTTACAGATTTAACTCATTGTATACACTTGCACATGTGCATAAAGTAAGTGCATTATTTGAAACCGCCCATTTTGTGAATTTTTCATCACGAAAAAGCAATATTAATTAAAGTTCTTGTAGTTAATACACTATCTAAACTGTGTACAGGCATCATCACTAATTATCTTGGCATGTGCCCTTAACTCCAGTAACAGCTAAGTCTTGCATTCTTTGTTACTGATTTCGTTTCATGGAAACATTTCTGCTGCTCTGCCGTCGCTGTACATGCAGTTATGTGTGCGTGAGCTCACTTTCGGTTGCAAAAACCAAAGACACGCACGTGAACGACCGGTCTGGGGTCCATGCAGCTAGCCGCATGGCTTGCTGCGCCGTTCCGTAAGCATCTCTAGTGTTAAGCCAAGTGATCGACACGTCAAAGAGAACTAGTGCTGTTCTATGCAAGGCTTGCGAACTCACCCGCTAATAACGGTTTTGAGCTCACGCGCATCGTTTACCGATGTGTGGCCAATGGCAACCCTTGAAATCTCCCCACATATGTAAGCTCACACCGATGCACTGACTGGAATAAGACATAGTATATTTACGCGAAATCGTGGCACTAGTCATGCTTAGCTGGTGCTATCGGCAGTTCGGCACCATTAGCGTGTCTTTCGAATTAGATTAGCTACTAAGAGGACACGCACGTGACGAGTAGAGAAGGGTGAACTTGTGGCTGGGAATGACCGACCCAGATTTGCGCCGGCACGCATGCGGCCCGAAATGACGGAGCTAGCAAACGGGGAATTTAATGTACGTGCGGCCAGGAATGACCGCGCGCATGCAGCCTGCCAGCGTGAACGCCCATATCCCAGCGTGCACGCCCACATCTCTCTCGCGCGGCCGTTTTTGCCAGTACAGCGCGCGAGCAACCACCGGCCTCTTCAGAATTTCAGAGACACACACACCCAGAGTCCCAGTCTCCCAGAGTGAGAGAGTGAGAGTGTGTGTGAGCGGCAGCGGCGCCTAGCTAGGAGACGAGCGGGGCGGGCGGGGCGGGTGCGTGGCGTGACGCCGAGCAACCGGTGCATGCACGCACATGCGCTCGCCCTGGTCACATGGCGACGGTCACGGGCGGAAGCGTACGCCCTGCCCCTTAGCTTGTCCGCACCCGCGCCCCTGCGGGCCAACTGCCGCGCGCGAGCGGCAACGACGCAGCCACGAACGTCGTAGCTAGCATTAAGCTGCTCGCTCCCTCGCCTGCTTCGCTTCTCCCTCCCGTACTCCATTCCTCGATCGTCCAATCATGCAGGCATGAGGCATCGCCATTCGCCCTTATCAGTCTCACACTGCATGCGCTCCACATCTCCATTTTCTGGCTAGCTAGAGATTTGTCCTCCCTCCATGGAGATATTGTAGCTCCATCGATCGACACACCTATAGCTAAGTAGCTGTGCAGTTGTTACACACAACATGGTAAATTAATTGGATTGCAGGAATTTATGCGTGTGCGTGCGTGCTATAAGTACTCTCGGTGGAGTATTAATTATTGGCAAGCTGCAGATGGTCCATGTGCTGTATACTATATAACTAGAAATTTTACAAATATTAATTCGCATTTGTTCGACATGTGTATGCTTCATGGGCAGGTGTCCTGGCCTGGCCACAGCAGTCGATCGGCCGTGCTACCTGATATATGCTCGTATGATCCTATTTGTACAGGCATAACGTGCTAACCTATTCAATGCGATGTATGCGTGTAAGAAGGTATATTGTACACGGTGCCACTCGGCAGTAGTACAGTAGCACTCACAAGCAAGATGCAGATTTGTCGCTGCGGCCTCTGCAAGGTCGTTCAATTTGGAGATTTTGACTCGGCAATATAAATGTACCAGCAGCAGCTGCTGCTTGCTCACATATATCGGTGGATCCCACTGACAGGCTACCTGGTTATTTTACGAAGGCAACAACTTGTTGCATGCTTGCAGCTAAAGTAAACGACATATATCTCACAAGTTGCGGGAGGAAGCGTAGAAGAATACCGTGACGACTCATCCTTGTAAGTAACAAGTACATGTACACTTTGTCACGAGGCCTGACAGTCTTGAGATACGTACAACTAGGCGAGATAGTGTATTTGTACTCATGCAAAATGCAGGTGCATGCGGCCACGGCCGCTCCTACGTGCGTACGTACGTACGTTCTGTCTGTCTGTCTGTTATTAGGTTGGGTAGATCGGCATATACTGCTCGAGGGGCCATAGATATATAGCTTGGGTTGTAAAATTATCAGTGAGTGCCTTGGGGGCCATGGAAAACTAGCTTTCTTTTCGAGTAAGAGAAACGCTAGCTTTGGCATGTGACTCTTAGTTACATGTGAACTAATGCAGGGATCATAAGATGACAACCTCGCTGCTTTGTCCATTGCACACGCGTGTGCCGTCGTATTCCTTGTGACAGCGATACAAGGCATGCAACATAATTGGATCTAGAGCTATAGCTTAGCTAGATAGGTGTGGCTAGCTCTTCCATTTGCAATCCTTTACACAAAGTTAAACATATATTGCTCCCTCTTATCCAAAATATAAATTATTTGGATACGGGGTTAAAGAATAAGTCAGTTTTTGTATTGATATGGTCAATCCACACATTTGACTAGTTTTTTAATAAAAAATTTAAAAAACATGTAAAAGTTTGGAAGTAATTCCAAACAAACAAAGAAAAATACTTCAAACATAGAGTAAATATATGGCTGGTCCTTGAGCTTGGACCCGTGTATCATCTCGATTCATAAACTTGTAGAATACACATACGCTAATGTGACCATTCACAGTGGAGAGAATTTTACATTTAGGTAACTCGTGCTATAGTATGCTTCAAGTCGACACTGCCACTCTTAAATCTTTTGGTACATGACTTAATGCATTTTTTTTTTGGATGTTCAAGAAATGCTTATTTATTGATTTCAGGGTGGTAAGAATCGATTTTGGGAACATACTTTAGTGAAATATAAAAATATTTGATTCTGGCAAAAATCAAATTAATTCTTTTTTAGGGTAGAGGGTGTAGACTCGAGTGGTAGTTAAGGGTTTATTCATAGACTCGAGCAATGGTTCAAGCGGATAAAATATAGTTGCCACTCTAAACTTATCGAAAATATATACAAAGGTGTGAAGGTTCATCAGCATGGAGGATAAAAAAGAGGCCGGCCGGCTGCCGGCTGAGGGCCCAAACAAGCGTCAGGCGCGGTGTCCTCTTGTGCCATATCGCGCGCGCTTAGGGAAGCTCGTGAACCACCTCGCGCCCACTACGTCCGCTCGCGCCGTGAGCTGCTGCTCTGCCTCTGCCGCGCCCGTCCGGTTCGCATCCGCCTTCTGCAACCCCAATCCCAGAATCCCACATATCCTAGAGCTCTCGCCGCCGCCGGCACATTGGTTTCCGCCGGCCGCAATCTGCATATATACCGCCATACCAGCCTCTCTCTCCGGTTTTGATTAGCCTCGTTGTGCCTTCTTGACTGCACATCGAGGACGATGATTCTCAGTTCCGTACATACACATCTGTACTCTGGATTTGGTGTTGGACGCGAACTAACACAATGTGTCAGGGGGAGAAAGAAGAGAGGAAAAGATATGCCAAGGGATGCATGGCTTTAGCCTGAGACGAGTTGTAGCAGTTGATCGATTGCCCGGTACTACACCTAATTAGATTATCATTATCTCAGACCTATACTGTGCTGCAGTCCTGTGCGTATATTTTAGGTGCAACTGATCTCTTTGCTACAGCTATATAGCTGGACTGCTGGAGTACCTGCACCTGCTGCACCTGAATATATAAGGTTCCTCCTGTGTAAAGAAATGAAGCTTTTTTGTTTGGTTCTCCGTGGCGTTGGCTGTGGAGGAATGATGGGTAGGAACGGATGCCTGAAACATCGTGTCATCAAAGCGAAAAAGAATGTACAACTTGATTCTGAGACTGACCGCATGACAGACAGGCATGGCCGGCTGGGCTGATCGGACCAGAAGCCCAAAACTGAAGTCACGACGAGTTCAGCCAGCGGTCTAACCATGGGCCGAATTCATAACATGGGCTGACAGCTGAAGGGCACGGGCGCACGGCACAGGTGAAGCAGTAGCTTCAATCCTGCTTGGATTTTTTAATTTTTAATTTTATTTATTAAAATAGTTAAAAAAAAATTCTCAAAGTTTTACATATCACCTCAGGCGGGGCGGTTTTTAACAAAAACGACCTACCAAAAAGTATTCTAAGAAGGTATCAAGGGAGCTGCCTGTAAAATAGCGACCTATGATATTTTACAAGTGGCTCTCTTATAGCCCTTTAGGAGGATAGCAAGGAGCCTTCCTGTAAATGGTCAGTCCCGATTATTTTGCAGGTGGCCCCCTTTAGCTCTTTGGGAGGGTGGTAACGGGTTGATTGCAAAATGGTCAAGAACCCTCTATGTGGCTGTTAGAATGTGCGCCATGTCATAAAAAAGTCCTCCCAGAGAGCGTTAAGGGTGGAGATTTGTAATATTTTAAATTTTTTTTTAAATATTTTAATAAATAAAATTAAAAATTAAAAAACAATTCCTGCCTGTAAATGCTAGCTCCATTTGTAGGTTTCTTGACCGGTTCACTTTGTATGATCTAATGCTCTGCAACGACGCTGGCCGCTGGCTGGCTGAATTAACTCCTTCCTGTCTCTCGTTTTTTCTTTCCTGGGATGAATTCCTTCCTGTCTCGGTGACAAGCACAAGCTGCAGGAAGGAAGGAATTGAAGCCGTCTTCGATCGATCTGTCCCTGGCTACAAAATAATAATACGCGTCTCCATGCAGTAGTGCACGCAACAGAAATTAAGCGCTGGCTGGTAAGCCAAGTCCTGAGGTTGTTCATGTGTAGGTATTAGGTAAGAGCAGCTCATCTAACTCGAGCCACAAATGCCAGGTCCATTATACTACCAGTGTTCCAGACTCATGTGTACCGATCTGAAAATTAATTAATAGCGGCCCAGATGTTGCGATCAAATGGAGAATTCAGGCTGTCCAATACCGTTATGCTAGCTGATCCGTCATCGCAATGTTTGCTAGTACTATATTTTGGAATGCATTTTAGCCCTTTTAGGTGTCAAGGTGTGTCGTTGATAGTACTAGCAAGATCCTTTTCAAATGGTAGCAGCCCCCACAGAACTCGCGCGCACGTTCGGATCGGACGAAGCTAACGACTTCATTATGCACGCATGATCGGGATAGCTAGGTTGGTTGGTTCACCTGTCCATCGGTGAAGATCTACCCGGGAATGTTGCCGTGAATCTCACGACTGCGACCTTGGATATAAGACCCATAACTTATATTGTTTCTCTGTTTCCTTTCGCTTTCTGCAAATTGTGCAAGATTTTAATTCTAGTGTATGACGGTACCATCTAGTACTACCTTTTTTCCTTCGGAAAATAGCTAAGATAAGGATATGGATTGTTATCCTCGAGTGCATATTCCCTCGTTACTTGCATGTAATTAAAATAGTTATTAAAAATTGACAACATATATTAATATAAAACATATCACTCCACAAACATGCAATATTAAATTCGACTTCTACAAGTTGCACTAAAAATAACAAATTAAAATGAAAATAGTTAACATACATTCGCAGCTATATTTGTTATTTTTGTTACAACTTGTAAAAGTTAAATTTTAACATGCATGTTTGTAGAGTGATATATTTCATATTAATTTTTTTTGTTAATTTTTTTTAAATTTTTTATGACTATTTAGATGATATGCACGAAACGATAAGATATCCTCTCTCGAGGATGAAAAAACTCCTACTATAGTACTGCTTTGCATTCTGAGATGATGTTGGCGCCCAACTCCGAATCAGCAAAGCCTTCGAACACTTTACAGAAGACCATCAACGCCGAGTGATAGAGGACTTGATGGTACGTCATGTAGAGGTGTCAGGGCACCATCGAGTAAAATATATTAGAGAAAACCTGGTGCAAGCGATGGAGTTGTAGGTATCAAATTACCATCTGAGTACTATATATTTAAGGGCACAATGCAGTTTCAGGTATGAAGGTACCAATCAAAAGTACAATGGATCAGAGGGAACTTAAGCGATGCAGTTGTTGGTATCATGCAGCCACATAAGTTATATGTATTATCGGGAACCTATATAGCACACAAGTGAGCTCACTTTAGTATGGAGTTAGATTCCAGTATAACTAGTAAAAATATCGGTGCAGTGTAACAGGTGAAAACAATCTAACGATTGATAATAACTCTACCAATTTAAACAACAAAATAAAACAAGACAAACAAAACAATGATAAAATAAATTCAGAAATCATATATAGTATTAAACCCGGTTGCGCTCGCTTCATGCATTATCACACGAATAATCTCTTATGTACATCTTTTCATAGCCTCATAAATCGTTTGGGTGGTTATTACATAAGTTGACGTATGTGTATTCTGCTATACGTCATCGATCAAATATTGAAATTTTGATTATTCAATTAATGAAAGGCTTTTCCCTGTAGATGAAAAGCATTTGCAAAGTAACTAACTTTTTGCATAGACACTTTAATCATAATTTCAAAAAGAAAATATTTATGTTGAGAGAAATTTGGAAGAAAAAAGGGAAAAAAGAAAATGAGGAGAAAAGAGAGGAGATTGGAAGGAGAGGACATGATGATCGGGAGAAAACACTACCACATAACACATATACAAGTCGACACTATAGGTGCCGGAACAGTTAAAACCGATACCTATAATGTTTTTCCCACCAACAAAGGATAAAAAAATTAAAACCAACACTTTTAAGTAAAGATAGGTGTCAGATTTAGAGAAAAACCGACACCAATATTATAGGTGTCTTTTTTTAAAAAAGGGCACCTATAATATATTATAGGTATCGGTTTTTAATTAACCGACACCTATAGTATATTATAGGTGTCGGTTCTTTTAAAAAACCGACACCAACAAACCGAGCCGAGCCGAGCGCGTGCCTCCCGTCCTTATCCATACTCAGCCCCTCCCCCCTTATCTCTCTCGCGCTCACTCTCTCTCGCTCTCCCCCGCCCACTCCTCTCCCTCGATCCGCTCTCGCCTTCACCGGCAGTGGCTTCCTCCACCCCCTCTTGCCTCCCTCGCCCCTCCTCCTCTCCCTCCACCCCTCCTCTCCCTCTCGCCTCCCTCCTGCGCGGAGACGGTGGTGGTGGCGGCGTAGGCGGCGCCGGTGGATCCAACGGTGGTGGCGGCGTCGGCGGTGGCCGTGGGCGGATCTGGCGGCGGTGGCTCCTTCTGCCCCCTCTTGCCTCCCTCCCGCGGCAGATCCGGCGGCGGCGGCGGTGTCGGCGACAGACGTGGGTGGATCCGGTGACGGTGGCGGTGGCCACGGGTGGATCCGGCGGCGGTGGCTCCCTCTGCCCCCTCTTGCGGCAGATCCGGCGGCGGCGACTGCCTCCACCCCCTCTCGTGTCCCTCCCGCGGCAGATCCGATGGCGGTGGTGGCGTCTGCGACGGCCGAGGGTGGATCCAGCGGTGGCGGTGCCCTCCACCCCCTCTCTTCTCCCTTCGGTGGTGGCCGCGGGTGGATCCAGCGGTGGTGGCGGCGGCCGAGGGTGGATCCAGCGGAGGGGGAGTGAAGTTCTTGAAGATCTGTGATGTTTTTAGATGTTGTTGTTGTTGTTGTTGTTTTGTGATGGTTATTCCGTGATTTTGTGATGTGTGATTGTGGTTGATTTTGGGAGCAAAGTGTTGTTGCTTTTTAGAGGGCAAAATGGGGTGGATGCGCTCATTGCATCGGCTCGATCGAGCCGATGCATCGAGTCAGCCCTTTTTTTGCATTCTTGGGATCTCAAAGGTGTTGCTTGCTAGGTGCCGTTGCCAAATCCAGCACCTATGTGGGGTTGGCAACCGACACCTAAAGCCTTTTTTTATAGTGAAAGAAAAGGAGAAATAGAAAAAAAAAGGAGAGAAAAAAGACGTTGATCGGGGGAAGGGCATGCAGCGCCGAGTAGAGGCACGCGGGATGGGGCGGTAGGATGGTGTGGGCCGGTTGGGTTGAGTTAAGTTGGGCTAAGAGTGGGGAGGGGTTAGGCTGTGAAGGGGATGTATAATAGTTATTCTAGAATCACGTCGAATTTTATACAAATAATATTGAACCAATTCAAAAACCAACTCAAACACGATGACGTAACAAATTTTTGGTGGAAACATCTTAGGTTTTTATAATAGTAGACATTGGATTGGGTATAGAACTAGTATTTGATTTTGTATCTATAGATATAATTATATTTTGTATACAATGGGTTTTATAAGCAGGATTAGAGGTGTTATATAACTCTCAACTCCTATTTTTACGTACAATTATATGTATTACATATGTAATACACTTCAAAAATAAAATTGGATTTGACAAACAACTCTTACTTTCTATCTATCTATGTAGAAGCAATTTTATTTTGTACAGAACTATATCGATCCATCTACACAATTAAAACACAAGGCCATCGTGATCTAATGGTCGATATATTTTTTTCGGTTAACGTGAGAATTTCTATACTAGTTAATATATTTTTATATTTCTTCAATTAACTTAAAAAATTTTAGACCTCAAGAGCGAGTATTGTAGGTCCTTTTCAAGATATCTTTAAAAAAAATGTAATCTCATGATTTTGCTGTACTTTGAATAAAAAAATGGGCAGAGTCCTACTTTAGAGGTAGTAAAAATTAGGCAAATTTTGTTAAAAGACATCTTAACTTCGTGGTTTTAACTGTAGGACACCACACAAAGTGATTTTGGGGGAATACACTCTTAAAATGTGAAAATTTGCTGCTGGACACTGTACCATTAGAATATTCGTTTTCAGTTCAATAGGAGAGATAAACCATGTGAAAGTTCTAAAATACCCTTAGGCCCACATGTTAGGGCTCCATCTCCTCTTTATCTTAGTTCTCTCTCGTTCTCGGCCGGCAAGCACACATTGTAAAAGGAGGTGGCTCTACCAGCAAGCACTGAGGTAGCGCGGATCCATGGCGCAGGCGGCAAGACCAGGTCTGGCGCAGAGCTAGGGAGGAAGGGATGCCGGTGAGCACAGGGGTTTTTGCGGTATCTGTTCCAAGAAGGCAAACACAGTGACGACAACGATGCTGGATTGGACGACGCTGTTGGTGGTAGGGCCCTAGATGGATCTGGTCATCACGATGAGCTCAACATCAGCGCAGACCCAGGCGGCGAGCTTGCATAGAGTGGGTGCATATCCAGTCGGGGAGCTCTGAGTCTAGTGCGGTGGTGAGCTCTACGACCACTGCTTCTTCGCTTTCGTCCACTCCTCCTCGGCTGTCTCGAGTCTCCAACTCATAGATGGAGGTAGCTCTGCCGGCAAGCTAGCACCGAGCCATCAAGAGAGAGGTAGACGAAGACTTGACATGTGGTCCTAGGGGTATCTCAGAATTTTCATACGGTTTCTGTCACGCCCAGAAACTCGCGAAACCGAATCTCCGAACTGAATATGCATTAAACCCCCTGTCCAGGACCGGCCAGGGTACACAGACGACAAAGTTGACATGCAGATCCACATCTTACAAAACATTCAAATGTCTTACATAAATGCAGCGGATAAAGGTAAACAAGCTTATTCTAGGCTTGACGCTTGCAGCGCGGCGAAATCACTCCACAGGCATCCTCGACGGCAGGACGGAGATCACTCGGAGAAACCACCATCAGAAGCATACTCCAACTCTAGTGTGGGGGAAAAGAGCAAGACTGAGTACTACCCACTGTACTCAGCAAGTCATACCGGAACAGAGGGTATGATGCAAGTGTTTCCAAGGGAAGACTAGGGTTCATTTGCATAAATCTAGCATTTAAAGACAGTAGTTGAAAGTAGTAAAACTGTTGTATTAATTAAGCAATATTATATCATCACTGTCCAACGCTTCCCCACGTTGCGACAGGCCCAACTCAACCACCTGAACTACACCAGTTCCATTAAGTCAAATTATTTTAGAGTGAGACTAATTACGGTGAGCTGGTCGATCGCCCATAACTATGGGCACGGCTATTCGAATAGTTTTACTCTGGCCAGAGGTGTACATCTGTACCCACAAGACACAGCCCCACGACACGTTGCCGTGTGCCGGTATACCACCACGGTACCCCGGAAAGGGACTGTGACAGGACCCTTCGTGTAACCCCCTCTAACCAATCGTACCACCGCAGGTTTCGCCCCCGCTCCTCAACAGGCAACGGGCAGTTCCCTCGTGCCACAGTGAATCCGGAAGCCGCATAGACCGTCGCAGGGCCCATCCAAACTCCATCACGCTCACCCTAGCCAATGTATGTCAGCTAGAGGAAAGCTACACTACAAGTCCAACCGTTGCCCACGCTGGCTTGTGGTACGCACGGTGTTTCTTCCAGGGATTCCCGCGAACCGGTCCTTAATCGCCATGGGTGCGACTAGCAAAACCAAGCACCCACGGCCCACCATTTAGCATGTTTTAAGTTCACAATAATACCATGGTGGCATTTCCATAAAGTTACCATGTATAGAAACTATGCCAAAGTAATTAAATGAATCCCCTTTAGTGAGCTAGTTGAGCTAAGCAGGCTAAGAGTACCCTAAACCACAAAGTTACACATTTAATTACCCAAGCTATCAAAGGTACAAGGTAAATAATGTATAAGGCTGAGTACAATAGGACAGTAATACCCATATAGATGACATTATAAAATAATGCAGTGTTTAAAGGAAAGTAGAGTATTGCGCAAATTGGTACAATATGATCAACAATAAAGCATGACTTGCCTTGCTCTGGTGCTGGGTCAACCTCGGCGACTACCTCGAAGTAGACGGGCGCGTCCGAACTGCCGGATTCTACACAACATACAAAGCACACGAGCAATACAGGCTATAAGTCTACTGAAACAGAGAACAAAAGTATTTTTAATGGATTCTCTGTATTTTTACGAATTTACTGCAATTTGAATGAACTTAAACTGAGCTCAGATGAATTAGTTATGAATTTTACAAGTTTTACTGCATTTTAACACTAAACAGAAAACCCTAAATTAATTTATTGCACAATTAATCCCTGGATGACATCGGTAGAGGGGAGTGGGGCTAGCGCCGACAGGCGAGCCCCACTGGTCAGTGGCACAAGGGTCAGTCCACCGTGGACCGAGACCACGAGGGTGGTCCACCGCCGGTCCATGGCCAAAGCCCCCACCCGGTACAGGCATGGGTAGCACAGGCCGGCCCGGCTGGCTCCGGGCGTTGCAGCGGTGGCAAGCGGCGGTGTACGGCGGCGAGCGGCGAGCGGCATCAAGGCGGCGGCGCACCTACGGCGGCGAGCGACGCCAAGGCGGCGGCACACCCACGGCGGCGAGCGACGCCAAGGCGGTGGCAAGCGGCGGTGTGCGGCACGGCCCGGTGCCTCCCGGCCATGGTGCACGACGGAGGTGCACGCAGCTGGCGGCACTGGAGCGGCGCGCGTGCGGGTGAGCGGCGACACGGGCGGCACCGAGGCGGCGACATTGCCAGCCGAAAGAGAGAAAGGGAGGGAGAGCTCACCGGTGGATGTGGAGGACGGGCACTGGAGGTTGTTGGGCTTTGCGAGACGGCGGCCGAGGTGTGGATGGGCACGGTGAACCCGACGGCGGCGATGGCGTAGCGCGGCTGCGACCCTAGCGGCGGCTAGAGGCGACCGGATGCGGCGACAACAGCGGCGGAGGCGGTGGCACGGCTTGGCGGTGATGGAGAGCACGGGAAAGGGTGGCGTTTGGGGAAAAGAGGAGAGGAGCGTGCGGGGATGGATTTTATAGGGTTGGGAGGGGCGGACGTGGCCGAGGTCGGCTAGATTTCGCCGGAGATGCGGGAGAACATGGGGGAGAAGAGAGAGGCGGGATTCAAAAGTTGAATCCCGGTCATCTCGCGAGCGCGTGTGCGATGGGGCATGCGGGAGTGGGGCGGAAGGCGTGGGCGAGGGCGGCAGATGCGGAGGAGGTGGGAGAGTGGCGCGGGATGCGCGGGAGTGGGGCGGCTGCGTTGCGCGGTGGCGCCGGCCGGAGGTTGGGGAAGGATCCGACAGGTGGGCCCCACCTATGGTGACCCTGAGAGAGAGAGAGGGAGGGCGCGTGGACCTGCGGGCGGCTAGGGCTAGTGGGCCTCGGCCTTCAACCGGCCCAGCGAGGGAGGAGACGGCTGTGGACTGGGCCACCGGCCCAAGAAGGGAGAAAAAGGAAAAATAAAAGGGAAAGGAGATTCCAGGGATTAATTTGTGTTGAAGAATACTTTTAATTGGTTTTAAATTATTTCTGGAGCTCTGAAAATTCCACTAAAAATCCTATTAGTGAATTTTGGCAAGGAGAACACAAGAAAAATCCTACAATGCCATTTATGTTTGTTAAATGCATTTATTAATTTAGTGATTCGCTCTAGGTTAGAATTAATAATTTCTTCGGACGATTTATTTTACGATTTTAAACTAGAATGGGAGGGGGTCTTCGGGGTGTGACAGTTTCTCTTTTCTATAGAACAAAAATGAATATTCTAATAGATGTGTTGTCCAACAGCAAATTTCCACATTTTGAGAATATCTTTCCCAAAAATCACGTTATGCGGTGTCCTACAGCTAGAGGGTATTTGGTTGTTAGTCACAGTTTATCACGTCTAAGGTTAGGTAAGTTTAATCACATTGGCATGCCAACGTGGTTAAACTTGCCGAAGGATACCCCTATGGCCGGATGGCCCATACCCTGCTCCCTGCATCGACGCAGTATACTCTGCATAGTAGTGTTAGTTGCTGAAGTACAATTTCATTTGTTTTCACGTTGCGTACTGCACAGTACACACACAAAAAGAAGCTGGTGCTCCTCTTCTCCCAGTCATGGTGGAAGCTACAGAACTTAACTACTCACAACCACCAACTGAAAACAATTGAATGCTTTTCAACAGAACAAAAAGAAAAGTATATCTTCCTCCTAGTAACAGTGTAACACCATTCCCTGACGTAGCACCAATGAACCAGCTGCACGCGGGTCTCTATATAAGATGACCACTGCGTAGATCAGAGAAAAACACACACACACGAGGTTGCTACTACTACTCCTAGTACTCCAGTACTCTGTGCATTGCACGATCAGCTTAGCTATCACAAGGTTAAGGAGAGCAGAGTAAGGCAGGATCCATGGTGAACTTGGTGGAAGCGCCGAAGCCGCTGGTGTACTTCCTCCTGAGGAGGGCCGGGCTCCGGCAGCACACTGTCGACGTCGACGGCGCCGGCACGGTGATCAGCTTCTGGATGCCCGAGGGCAAGGTCCCCAAGGACAGGGGCACCGTGCGTGATGTCGCGCCCGAAGCCACAGCTGACAGCGGCAAGCAGCAGAAGGCGGCCGCGAAGCCCGGCAAGGAGAGGCCCGCCGTCGTGCTCGTGCACGGCTTCGCCGCCGAGGGCGTCGTCACGTGGCAGTTCCAGGTTTGTACGCACATGTTCACGTCTTGGCATGCAGTGCTCGATGACGATCTGAAGATCTGATCACGTATGCTTTCGCGCGTGCATTGCGTGTATAGGCTGGTGTGCTGGCGAAGCACTACGACGTGTACGTGCCGGACCTGCTCTACTTCGGCGGGTCGACGTCGCCGTCGACGGACCGGTCGCCGGGGTTCCAGGCGGAGTGCCTCGCGGCGGCGCTGCGGAAGCTCGGGGTGGAGCGGTGCACGGTGGTGGGGTTCAGCTACGGCGGGATGGTGTCGTTCAAGATGGCGGAGTCGCACCCGGACCTGGTCACCTCCCTCGTCGTGTCCGGCTCCGTCATCGCCATGACCGACTCCATCAGCGAGGCCTCGCTGGAGAGGATCGGCGTCAAGTCGTCGGCCGAGCTACTCCTGCCGGAGACAGTCAAGGGACTCAAGGCGCTGCTCTCCATTGCCACCCACAGGAAGCTCTGGTTCCCTGACCGCATTCACAGAGACTACCTCGAGGTCGTACTAATTATCCTGAGTAGTTGTTTAGCCTGTTTAATCTGTCGTGTTCATTGTGTATGCTCAATCATAACACTACTAGTGGAGATAGTGGCAGTTCATTGAAATGCATGATCTGAATTTTGTGCACGCAGGTGATGTTCACCAACCGAAAGGAAAGAGCCGAGCTGCTGGAAGGATTGGTGGTCAGCAACAAAGACGCCACCGTGCCCGTTCTGCCGCAGGTACGTTTGGCCACCGCCCCAGTTGACCTCTACCTGATTGATTGCTGCGCACTGTGCATGCTAATATGCTATCGAGAATTCAATAGCAGGATGCAACACCCTATAGTGTACAGAAGATGGGGTCATTCATGGCAAATCGAAATACAGATTGCAAAGCAACGTGCTCCTGTTGTGTGAATCGATACTTAAAAGATGGAGGATTTGAAGCACTCATCAAGGGTGCTTGTTTGTTGCACTTGCACATGCAGGCAAAATTATTAGTCAGAAATTTTAAAACTTCAGATAATATATACTATCGTATCACATCTTTTCGTAAAAGTATGCCACACTTACTTGGAAAACTATTTTGATCTCTCGAGAATGTTCTCTCATTTATTTAAAAATCATCTAAATGATTGTGAAAAATTCTAGAAAAAATTAACAATACTCACACAGCATGTCTATACAACTCCAAACTCAACTCACATGTCGAGTTATAAAAAAAGATAAATTCAGCGTATGAATAGTAGTGTACTGTTTATATCTGAATTTATCTTTTTTTTCTCGATGTGTAGGTCGAATTTGAACTTAATTTTTGGTGGACTAGTAGATATCGCTATACTCTATATTGTCTTTTTTTTTTCATAATTTTTCACAACTATTTGCATCGAATTGAAAGGAAAAGGTACACGAGGGGATATCCACTCGAGGAATTAGAATCCAGTCCCTACTTATTTCAGCATTATTATGGTTGGCAAGAATAAAGCAGGATAGGAGAACATTACTTCCTTACCGTAGAATTGAACTTTGCAAACAGTAAAACAATGACGCGTTGAAATGCTCAGCGTGCTGCCTTCGGGTGCTTGCTACCTCTGGGCCCTGGACATGGCTTATGTTTGGACTTTAGATGTTCTTTAGCCTAAAATGTGAAATTAAAAGCGGTTTCCTGATTCATCTTTAGCCCAGATCGAAATGGAACATAACCAGTCACATGCTTCCTGAATGATAGTACTGTAACACATTCAAAGTCTGAATCTATGGATAGTATTCAACTTGATTTGCTGAAAACGCCATGACAATTAATGGACATACTTCATATGGAAAATTCAGTTAGTAGCATCACGAACAGCGACATATGTTGAACAACTGCTTGAAGTCACATGCTCACATGATATCAAACTTATTCCTATCTCTGACAAGAGTTTTGCACTTGCATCAGCAGAAAATACTCCTGCTATGGGGGGAGAACGACAACATCTTCAACATTGAGCTCGCCATGACGATGAAAGAGTTCGTCACTCTGAAAACTTTCAGAATTCAGCTCCACCGTGCACGAATTGAACCAAATGACCTGAAGATACTAACCTGATTGCTTTTTTTCCGAGCATATGCAGGCAGCTTGGAGAGAAGGCGACGCTGCAGAGCATTAGCAAGGCAGGGCACCTGGTGCACATAGAGAGGCCCTGTGTCTACAACCAGCACCTCAAGGAGTTCCTTGCGTACGTCAATGCTGAATCCCCCAAGGAAATCGCTTGATTTGCTCTCAAGGATTGGAGATTCACGCTCCTGAAATTTGTATTGGTTTGTTTTAGTTTGAGAAGATATATGTTCACGAACCTTGAAAACACTTCTACCTGGATTGACAATTTGGGGTTTCTGAATAGGTTTCAGCTGTTTAGCTAAACTATAACGTGGCTGTAGCTTCGATTAAAGAAAAGGCCGGATTTAATATCCATTATCCAAAAAAAGCTAAACTGTAATGTGAGAATGAATCACCGTACCTCATAATTTAATAAAGACAAATCGATTTGTTTTGAGCTGGTTTGTTCCGAAAGTTGAGTTACAATGCTACAGTGTTGTGCTTGACCTGAACTTTGACTTACTTTCGAAGCTACGAATGTCTTTGAGGTTTACCCAATCTCCTGAAGACCTGAAGCACATCATGTCTTCTAGCACATGTAAAATGCAGATGCTCTGCTCCAATAATATTCTGGTGCTTTTTGGCTTTTTGGTCATCCAATTAGCCCCTTTCCTCGACATCACCGGTAACTAACTAGGAGTATCTTTCGAACGCTAACCACCAAAAGTTCATTAGTATTACCGGTTCAAGCATAGAGGATTAACTAATCTGTCGAACGACAAGTTCGTTTACTCTGTTCCAGGATATTCTGAATGTACTCCAGAATGCTAGCTGGAGAATATTGGCAAATCCCACTCAAGAACCAGCAATAAAATGGGGAATTTGTGTTCTGCTTTTTCAGAAATTTGACGTAGCTTTGTACTGATGGTCCGATAAAAAAAATCTGGTTTTTCATGAAAAGATATTTTTTCTTCAATATTTTGCAAAGTCTCGATCATGCAAACCTGGAGTACCAGGGTATCGCCCGGATATTCTCCTCAATGTCCACCGTTAAATTCGTTAGACCCAAGGAGAAGAAACCACTGCCTTTTGCCTCATCCTGCCCCAAGTCAATTTCATTGCTTCACCCCACGTAATAATTAAGCCCAAGGAGAATGGAATATACAAGATAAATCCATCATCAGCCGCCACAACAGCTGCTATATAAACACCGAGTTAGTAACAACCTCGTATCACGACCAAAACGAGCATAATAAACCAGTAAGCAGTACAAGACACACAAGCCATGTGCACCGAGAACTACGACCCGTATTACCCCGACCGGCCGGTGGTCGATCAGTACATCCCTATATGGGCCAAGCACCCGAGCCTAGGCTCCAAGCCCGCCTTCATCTGGGCCGACGACCAGGCCGGCGGCGGCAGCGGCGTGTCGCCACGCGAGACGTTGACGTACTCCGAGCTGGACTCCGCCGTGCAACGCATGGCCGCCGGCCTACTCGAGGTTCTCAGTAGGGGTGACACCGTCCTGGTGCTTGCCTCGCCGGGAATCCGGCTCGTTAAACTGATGTTCGCGTGCCAGCGAGCTGGGCTAGTCGCGGTGCCCGTCATACCGCCCGATCCGTCCGTGCTCGGCACGCCGGCCGAGGGCCCGGCTCACCGGCACCTCCTGCGCGCCGTGTCGCAGGCGAGGCCGCGCGCGGCCGTCGCGGACGCGGGCTATGTTGGTGTCGTGACGAGGTCGTCGTCGGTCTCGGCGTTGACGAGCCTGAATTGGGTGTCGGTTGATCGCTTGGAGAGATGGCCGCCGGCGGCTTCGACTGTGGTGGCCGCCGCCGATGGGGCGTACGAGGACTGTGGGCCGAGGGAGACGTACTTGGTGCAGTACACGTCGGGCGCGACGGGTGACCCGAAGCCCGTCGTGGTCACAGCGGGCGCCGCGGCGCACAACGCGCGCGCGGCGAGGAAGGCCTACGGCCTCCGCCCCGGCAGCGTCGTCGTGTCGTGGCTGCCGCAGTACCACGACTGCGGCCTCATGTTCCTCCTCCTCACCGTTGTCTCCGGCGCCACATGCGTGCTCACCTCCGCCTCGGCGTTCGTCCGGCGGCCCCGCCTCTGGCTCGAGCTCATCTCCGAGTTCAAGGCCACCTGCACGCCGGTCCCGTCTTTCGCGTTGCCTCTGGTGCTCAGGCGCGGCCGCTCGTCGGAGCACGGGACGCGGCCGCTCCAACTCCAGACCTTGCGGAACCTCATCCTTGTAAACGAGCCAATCTACAAGTCGTCCGTTGACGAGTTCCTGGAAGAGTTCGGCCCTGCCGGCCTACGGGCGTCGTCCATCTCGCCATCGTATGGGCTGGCCGAGAACTGCACATTCGTGTCAACTGCGTGGTGCGGCACGGAGGTGACACTCCCGTCGTACAAGAAACTTCTGCCGTCGGCCAGGCTGCCGCAGCCGTCACTTTTGACCGAGGCGCCGGATGTCGAGATTGTCGTCGTTGATGCAGAGACGGGGAAGCCAGTGGAGGACGGCGTCGAGGGGGAGATATGGCTGTCCTCGCCAAGCAACGGGTCTGGCTACCTCGGCGACTCGCCGGCGAGCCTCGAGGTGTTCGGCGCGAGGCTGCAGGGGAGAGCCGGGCCGTGCTTCGTGCGCACCAGCGACCTCGGCGTAGTCCATGGAACGGAGCGGTATCTCTACGTTCTCGGCCGGACAACAGATGCCATTGTTGTAGCCGACAGCCAACGCCGAGTTCCCGCGCACTACATCGAGACGGCCGCCTTCGAAAGCTCGCCGGGCTGCCTGAGAGGCGGCTGCATCACCTCGTTTACCACGCTACCTGCGTCACCTTCGCCGGTGGTGGTCGTGGCGGAGCTGCAAAACGGGAGAGGCGGTGGGGATATGGCTGGCATCTGCGACGGCATAAGGCAAGCCGTGTGGAGAGAAGTAGGCGTAACAGTTAGCCGTGTCGTGCTAGCGGAGAGCGGTGGGGTGCCAAAGACTACGTCGGGGAAGCTGCAACGTGGGGCGGCGAGGGTGAAGCTGCTCGCCGGCAAGCTCCCCAAGGTTTTTGAGGCACGATATGCCGGATTGGAGCCCGCTGCTGGCGTTGTTATGGCCAAGGAGAGTGCAAGCCGTCGGGCTCGGCTGCAATCTCCTCTATGATGTCTGTTTGAAGAGCTTGGAAACTTTCAAGTTATTATTATGCACGTATCTGAATTCTGCATATGACTAGTTGCAGTATAGATGGCCATAAGACCTGAGACCGATGACCCGGCCCATGGCACGGCCATTTGGCCTGGCCCAGGTACGTGCTTGGTCACAGACTTGGCACTAGGGGTGCAGGCGGCAAGCGGGCCAGCCCGCTTGCCCGCAAGGCCGGCCAGGCCGCATAGCTAGATGGACTGGATTGACCCGCATCCGCGTGTCCGCCGGGAGCCCACTAGCTCCGTGTCCACATGTCCCAACCCTAGCTCTCCGTTTCCACACGCGAGATCGAGGCTAGAGCGGCTCACCATCTCTGCCGCAGCCTCGCTTGCTCGCCATCTCTATCACCGCCTCGCTCGCCGTCCTCCGCCGCCGCCTTGCTCGTCGTCCTCCGCCGCCGCCTCGCTCATCGTCCTCCGCCGCCATGGTGCCGGCACACCTCGTCCATCCCCTCTCTCGACTCAGGTGAGTTCTTATCTCTTCATTTTTTTTTCTTGTTTAAGCTCTAGAATCTCGTCGATTGCGAAAGAATGCCGTGGGTGGCAGATGAGGCATAATCATACTAGCAGACAATATAGTTGAGATTTGATTACAATTAAATGTTTGTGATGTGACCATGACTACCATTGATACAACCATTGCTCATATCATGGATCAACAAGAAGACATCAAGATCAAGTCCTCCAAGTGCTGGAATCCAATTCGACCACCTGCAGCAACATTGACTTCAAAAGGCCGCCAAATCTGCATACGAGCTCCGTTTTCGGCCCGTGAGTACTTGATGGAAAGCTCTCGGAGTCCTCTTTCCAATGGATCCAGTCTCATGTCCAAATTCTATCTCAATTGGCCGCAATTACAGGAACAAGGTGCTGCATCACCTATAATGGGCCTATGGGCTTGTAACTTCATCTGGAACCCCGGCACATGTGGAGCCCATGTGGGGTGCGCCCCATGTAGGTGGAGCATGACCCTAGGGCTTTCTTGGTCGTCCTCCTATATCCTTAAATAGCTAGGTACTCCTTTAGAGTTTCTTGGGTTTTGTTAGATTAAAGTTTAGCTATTGCTACTTGCTTGCAGCGCGCGTGTCGGCTAGACCGTCCGTCTGCTTGTTCTTCGTAACCCCAACTTATCATTTGTATTCAATTCCTATTTGCAATTCAGATTGCTTTTATCTTGTTCTTGCTTGTTTCTTCGATTTGCTTGCAGGAATAAGGTTGATCTGCACCGGCAAGATCAACAACCCACGGAGAGGTGTATCGATCGCTAAAACGCACACAATAACGTCTCGTACGGTTGTAGTCGGGTCGTCAACGTTTCTCCCAAATCGTAGTTATCTTCAACTCACCGAAAGATCGGGACAACCAAATCTCTGAGCGCATCGAATGAAGCCCAGGGTTTATCAGTTTGCTTGTGTCTCCTCGCGCTTGGTTTGGTGCCTGGTCAAGAACATGCAGAGATGTGTATCTCTGTCCCCATGATTGGCAGATATATAGAAGTAAAATATTACTAGCGGCACATTTTGGCACATCTTGTAGTTTGTAATCGGCCTTCAGTTTGGCACATTCTAGTTTGTCATAAAGTTTTTGATTTCTGAGTGGATGAGCTGAGGTTGATATATTATGCAAGTATTTTGGTAATTTATTATTTAAAATTTTGTCCATCTTGTTCTACATGCAGTACTTTGGTTTTCTTCCATGTCGACCTCATTAGCTGAAGCTCCGCAAGGAGGACATATCAAAGAGGTCATTGCAGAGGGCTCTTCGGGATACTTATCATCGTCAACACAATTATTGGCTGCAAAACGGAAGTTAGCAGCATTGAATCCTCCGACAGCAAAACAAAGACGATAACCTATTGTATTTCCAATAGTCAGATCTCCAGGAGTGTGACAAATTATTTCCCAAAATGCAGTCATCATGGAGAGATCACAAGTTGCTGGTCAGAGGTCCCCGAGTGCAGAGTCTCCAAGAACTAGATCTCTGTTTCCAGTGGCAAGGCTCACATCAAGTCCGTCTGCTATCCCGATTGAGCTAGATGTTGAAACTCAGCCAAGGGAATCAAGTCAATCAACTCCTCATGTTGTGACTCATCGTTCTGGTTAGTTCTTTACTCTTGATATACTGCATATATAATAATTTATGTAATTTGTCTTTCACCCATGTGTATGAATAATTGAATATATGATGATCGAGTGATTAGACTATAGATAAAAAAATATATATCCCTACTAGTAATATATATGTCATTGCTAGAGTCTAATTGTAGGATAATAGATTAATTTTATATATGATTTAATGATGCAGGGAAAAGAACACTCACATCTTTAATCTGGAAAGAATTTAAACCGTTTTATTCTTCTACTAGTGGAAAGGTGCTCTATGGGAAATGCATGCGTTGCAATAAGGTAATTAAAGCTAACCGTGGTTCGGGGACAAGTCAATGCCATAGACATTTACTTAAATGTCCATTGAGAATTAGAGTGCAACAATTGGTTGAAAGTTTGCATTCCAGTCTATCTCCTGATGCATCTATTCTAAAGGACTGAAAATTTGATCCTGATGTAGCACGTGCATAACTTTTAAGGATGATTGTTTTGCAAGAACTTCCTTTCAGCTTTGTTGAACACCCTGGTTTTAGAAGATTTTGTGCAAGCTTGAACCCGTCCTTTAGGGTGGTTTCCAGAACTGCTATAAAGGGCGATTGCTTGGCTGCCTATCAAGAACAAAAGTTAGCTCTGTTCGAGGTACTGAGGAAAAGAAATTCTCGGGTTTCACTAACGGCTGACATATGGTCATCCAATCAAAACCTAGGTTACATGTGCATAACTTGTCACTTCCTTGACAATGAATGGAATAGGCAAAAGAGGGTCATAAGATTCACTCAAGTGCGTACACCACATGACAGTATAGCTCTCTTCAATGAAATTCTAAAGTGCATTCAGGATTGGCAAATAGAAAGTAAGTTGTTCAGTATTACTTTAGACAATGCATCGGTTAATGATTCTATGGTTGTGGATTTAAAAGCAAATCTTTTGGGTAAGCTTGCCATGCTTTGCAAAGGAGAGCTATTTCATTTCCGATGCGCAGCTCACATCCTTAATCTTATTGTTCAAGATGGATTGAGTACTATCAGTGGTGCCATATCCAGGATAAGGAAAAGTGTGAAGTACATTAGATCATCAGAAGCACGTGAGCAAAAATTTGAAGAAATGATTGCACAAGTAGGAATTGTTGAAGAGAAGCGTCCTTCACTTGATGTGTCCACTAGTTGGAATTCCACCTATTTGATGCTTTCCTCATCCTTATTATTTAGGAGGGCTTTTGATTCATTAGATCGGTTTGATCCAAACTTTCAAGATTCTCCACTATTTTTTGATTGGGAAAGTGCAGAAATTCTTTGCAAACATCTCAAGATCTTCTATGATGCAACTGTTGTGGTTTCCGGGACATCATATCCTACTGTTACTCGCTACTTTCATGAATTTTGGAAGGTAAAGGTGATGCTTCTTGATGAGTCCAACAGTGACTCAGTGAGGATGTTCTTGTTGCAAGCATGGTTTCTAAAATGGATACAAAATTTCAGAAATATTGGGATTTACAGTTCCTGCAGATTTGTGTTCCTATTATTTTTGATCCCAGATTTAAGTTGAAATTCCTTGAGTTTAGGCTGAAAGCAAGTTTTGGAGATAAGACAACTGGTCCAAGTGGATATCTCTCTAGAATTAAAAGTGTTGTCGAAACGATAACTGCATACGTCGAAGGACGTGGTTACTCAACAGTAGTTGGGAAAAGTAAAGTGTATTAAAATTCAGGATTTCTTGGGATTCCCCCTTTACATGGCCCTAGGGGGCTATTTATAATCCTATTACAGGTCCCCTATTAGGGTTTAGGTCTTTTACAGGGGAATTTACATGGTCACCCTTACGAAGGGGACACTTATATGGGTATTCAATGTAATTAAGATACATGGGCCTTTAATGGGCCACCTGACGATTGCTGGCCGATCGGCCAGTGGGCCGAGGCGATTGGGCTGGCCTACTGGGCCTTCTTGGATCGGGCCCAACATGGCGAGGTCACCCCCTTCGGCTTGTACCCTTCGCCGTGCAGCCTTCGCCCAGGACACGTTTAGACTTGCCAGGACCCAGCGCGACTCTTCGCCCTTCGCCCGCCTTCGCCTTGTGGTCTTCGCCATAGGGCTTCGCCCCGGTGGATCTTGGGCGCCTTAGAGCCTGAATCCTCGATGTTTGCTTGGTTTCGACAGGTCGGGTCGAAAGGTCTCATGTCATACTGCCAACAAGCCCCTCACGGGCAAGGGTGAGATAGGAGCTTCGGCCAAGACCGTGCAAACCATGTAGTATGGTATGAGGCGCCCCCTTTCGACCGATGCTCCTGCTGAAACCTATCTTGTGCTCCTACGAAGAACGTATGCATTGTATGTGTGTTGTTGTGATTAACTTAATATATATATATTTGTATTTTTTTACAGCTTTTGCCTTTCGCAAATGGCAAAGCTATCTTTACTGTTTGACTGGGCCCAAATGAACAGTGTTGGGCTTTCACTTTCCTCAAACAGCGAAGCTATCCTTACTGTTTCACTGGGCCGAAGTGAACAGTGATGGGCTTTTTTCCCTGAGGGCCCGCCACTATGCGGCCTGGTCCATGGGATTTTACCGTTTCGCCTACCCTTGCGACACGTGGCAGTTCGTGATTGGTTGGGAAGGCGAAACGTCGCATGGTAGGCTATATATTTCTCCTTCCGCTGTTTTCACCGCCCTTACCCCCTTCATTTTCACCACAGGCGCTCTCTCTTCTCACCTTTTTACTCACGGCGCTCTGATTTAACCGAACCCTTTCGCCAGTTGACCCCCTTCGCTACTACACACTCATTTCGCCATGGCCCCACGTAAGCCGAACCCAGTCTCCGCGATGGGTCCCGACCCTAGCCGGATTGATGAGGACACTACCGTGTTCCTGGGGGCATCACTCATAGACGAGGACGAGCTGGCGAAGATGGTCAGCTCTGGCGTGGTGGCGGAAGGATGGGCCTTCGCCCCGGGGGATGCTGAAATACCGAAGCCGGGCGACAACCAAACGGTTGTGTTCGCCATATTTTTCGAGGCCGGGCTTCGATTTCCGTGCAACATATTGTTGCTGGAAATCCTTCGCCTTTTTCAGGTGGAGCTTCCCCAGCTAAGCCCTTCGGCGCTCGTCCGCATTGCCATTTTCGACTGGCCATGCCAGACCGCTGGGTTTGAACCAAGCGCCGAACTCTTCGGCGCTGTTTTTTCAGCCACCGTGAACTCGAAGACGGTGGTCACCCCCGCCGGGACGAAGAAGACGATGTTCGGGAGTGTGAACTTCAACGTTCGCCCCGAGTGCTCCGGCCTGTGGCCGGTTAATGCCACCATGTCGAAGTGGGATCGCCACTGGATGGTGAAGTGGTTTTACCACTCGATCCCATTCGAGGCCGGGTCTGAAGCGGCGAAGTCCCTCCGATGGCGGCGTAGGGTGATCTCGCCAAACCGGAAGCCCAAGGTCACCGTCAGCGGTGCCATGGAGGCGCGGTTCGCCTTGCTCCGCAAGGTTTGTTCTCGGCTGAGCTGCCGCGATCTGGTAGAGGAGTTTTGTATGCTTCGCATATTCTCCCTATCCCAGTCGTGGCAGGTCGAAGTTGACCAGGACGAAGAGGTCAACGGCCTGCCGAAGCTCGTTATGCCTGCTGGGGCGAATGGTTAGTTTATCCTTTCTTCACTTTTAGATGTTTCGCTCCTTGTTTTTCTTTTGTTCGACACCTGACATAACGACATGTCTCTTTTTCAGTGTTGACCCTCGCCCAGGCCGACACTGAAGCCCAAAAGATGATCGGCAATGTGTCGGTCACAGAGTACAGCCAGCTGCTAACGCGGCAAGCGGCTGACCGGGCGAACCGGGTTCACGTCGGCGAGCTTCCCCCTCGGGCGAAGCCATTTAAAGCCGATGGCGAAGAGGGCCCCTCCCGGAAACGGTTGCGGGGGCAAGTGAAGTTGGCCCCCAGCAAGTGAAGGGCCCCTGCCTCCACCGACTCCGACGCCGACGACGAGGACGGTGTCGAAGAGCAAGAGGACGCGGGGGAGACGGAGGTCGCGGTCGAAATGGCCGCGGATGAGGCCGCCGACAGCCGCTCCGGGACACGCGGCTACACCCCGACTCCCAGCCCTGAGCGCGTCGAGACCGGGGCGGAGTCGAACTCCTCCCCCCTCCGTCGGAAAGATGTGGAGGGGGCGAAAGCCCTGATCGTGATCGCCGCGGCCGGGATGGCGAAGGGGAGGTCTGTTAAGAAGACCCCCCAGAAAAAGGGGCTCGTCGCCATCGCTCGCGTATTTAGCGATGATGAGTCCTCGGACGAGACGCCCACTTCGCCCGCTGGTCGAAGCCTGGGCCTCTCGATCGCCCTTGGCGCGGCGGGCGGGGCTAGGGCTTCGGCTTCGGCCGAACAGGTCGTGAAGACGGCGGCCCGGGTTTTCGACAGTCCCGCTCGCCGACCGCTTGTTTCGCCGCTTGCCCTTGACAAGGGTAAGAAGGCGGCTGAGATGTCCGCCTCGGACTACTCCCAAGCGCCGCCCCACTTCGTCCCCGGTGACTTCGAGACCCGGGCGGAGCTCATCCCCTTCATCGAGGGGGTGAGCAACATCGTTGCTCCGGCTGGCGGCCCGAGCCATCAAGAGCCTGGCGGTCTGGGTATGTTGCCTTCTTTTTTTTGTGTTTGTTTTTTTTGCGTCGTCGTTTTCGACAACCTGTCTGAACGTTTGCCCTTCCTCTCTTTTCGTCAGATCCTCGCGACCCATTGTTCGACCGAGCGAATGATGCGAGCCCGTCTGGATGGCCTAAAGAACCGTCTTCGGGCCAAGGACGAAGAACTGGGCCGCAAGGGCCTGGAAATGGAAGGCCTCGCTCGATCCCTCAGGGAGGCGAAGGCCGAAAACAAATGCCTCCAGGCCGAACTAGACAAGGGCAACGAGGCGAAGGCGGAGATCGAGCACCTCAAGGATGAACTTGAGAAAAAGCAGGGGCACTCCGCCGCCCTTATAGATTACTATAACCTGACAGAGCCGAAGATGGAGGCCCTTCGCCAGGAGGCTAGTAAGGCGGAGGCGAAGTCCCAACGACTTGCGCGTGAGGTGGCGAGGGCCACCGAATCCGCTAAGACCGCTTGCCGCACGCTTCGCCTTGCCTTTACTGACATGGGGGCGAAGGTGAGGGGTGTGCCGGGCGAACACGCTTCTGCCTTTGAGTTCTCCGAATGGACTCAACAGGCTGGCGGTGCGGTCTCGGACTGTGCCACCGCGTATGGTGATTGCTATGCGCGCGTGTCTGCGGCCTTCGCCATGGGCTTGCTGCAGCAGTCCGGGTGTGAGCACATCGCCAGTTCCCTGACTTCACGAAGGGGGACTGGGAGGTCAGCGCCCAGGACATTTCGCCCGCACTCCGCGCCTGGCGGAAGCAATTCTGGCAAAAGGACGGTCGATCCACTGCTAGGGCCCGTCTGCTCGAGCAGTTGGCGAAGACGGAAGCCGCGGACCAAGGCGAAGAACCAACTGGCGGGGGTGGAGGCGATGCCCAAGACAACACAGAGGTGTGAGGCCCTCAGCCCGCTTTTGTAGATTTTTTAATAGTTTTCGCTTTTTGGTGTTTGCCGTGTAGGGAGAACAATGTAAATATGGCCGATAGCCAATCTTATTGTAGAATGTTTTAACATATGGAATATATGATAAGCTTCGCCAACTGTGTTTGATGTCTTTTGTACTCGTGCTTGCATTGCTCCACTTACTTTTTTCGCCCAACTCATGTGCTCTTGCTTCTCTTTCTGCGTTTCGCCACTTGATTTTCCACCGTTTTCAGGGTCTACGCTGAAAGCTGTGCGTTCGGCCCCCTTTGGGGATTGGCGAAGCAGGAACGAGAAGTTTGTTGCGGTAAAAAATGTGCCAAAGATCCGATATCTGCTTCGACCTATTTTCCGCGAGATGATAATAAATGGCAACAGTTACAAGGTTGTGAATGTTGCTAACTGGATGCGAACACACCCCGGGCGAACCTTGGAAGACTACGATCGTGTCCACTCGGCGTGCTTGGAGGGCATGGCTCGCTTCTGGCGAAATCATCAAAGGACCGATCGGCAGGAGGCGATCGCCCAGCGCCGTTACAGCCTTTCTCTTGTTTCACCCCCTTCTCCCCTTAGGGTAGTTTCCAACATTAGCAGTGACGACGAACCTAGTTCGTCAGATCACTCCTTTAGAAGTGGTAGTTTTTTTGGGGGCGAAGATGTAATTTATTTGTAAACTAAGCTGTAAAGCCTGTTGTATTCCTTTCGCCTGTACCATGTTGTATGACATGTACTCTTCGATTTTTTTCTTCAAAGTTAATAAAGATATGCTTTTATTTCCTTTTCGCTATCTCTTGCATTGTCACTTTTCGTGCTTTCGTTAGGTCGGAATGTATCGGCCCTTTGTGTGTATTAGCGAAATAGGTCTACTGACTTTTCAGCTTTCATCTTCCGTTATCGTCTTTGGTGCTTCCCACTGGGAGCGGCACACGTTTTTGTGTAGATCGAGTATAACGGTGTTCAGTTAGTTACTTTCCGAAGCAAGCTGTCGTGGTTTCAACGTTCGGCGAGCGATGCTTTGGCCGATTCGTTTCGCCCCTTGGCGTTTTCGCTGATCAGGCGTTTGCCTTGGGGTTTTTCCACGAATTATCATGTACACAAGTAAAAAAGGCGAAAGACACAAAGATTTTATACTGGTTCAGGCCTCCAGAGTGGATAATAGCCCTACGTCCAGTTTTTTTTCTTTTTTCATTTTCTCCTTTTTTTGTATTTTTTGTGCCGGAAGGCTTACATAATGGCAGATGTCGAAAGGGCTATGTAACAGTATGTACATTTTTACACTTTGGCGAATAGGGTGCCACCCTTTCTAAACGTAGAAACGCTTAAGAGAAGCGGCGTTCCACGAGTGGTCGAACTCTTCGCCTTCCAGTGTTGCTAGGCGAAAGGAGCCCGTCCTTGACCTGTGCTTGATGAGGTACGGCCCTTCCCACTTCGATTCAAGCTTGCCGACCGCTACTGGGTTCGCCTTCTTCCTTAGGACGAGATGGCCGGGTAAAAGCTCTGTCGGGCGAACCTTTTTGTTGTAGGTTGCCGAAGTGCTTGTGGCGTATTTGCGCATATGTTCTAGCGCTTCGACTCGTACTTCCTCAAGAAGTTCGAGCGACACTTCGCGCCCATCTTCGCCCTAGAGAACATTACCCTTGGCGAGCTAGCCCCTAGCTCTGTTGGGGTCATTGCTTCGTCTCCATAAAGAAGCATGAATGGGCTAAACTTGGTTGGCCTTGTGGGGGTTGTCCGAAGGGCCCAGATAACGGACAACATTTCGTCTGGCCATCTGCCCTTCGCCGCTCCTTCGAGTCTTTCTTGAGTGCCTCCAAGATCTTACCGTTTATGTGTTCGGCCACCCCATTTGACTGTGGGTGCGCGACCGAAGCGAACCTGATTTACAGGTTTAGCCCTTCGCACATTTCTCTGAACCTGTCAGAGTCGAACTGTTTGCCGTTGTCCGTGATGAACTCTTTCAGCACTCCGAAACGGCAAACAATGTTTTTCCAGACAAACTTCTGTACTGCTGCCGAAGTGATCGCGCCGAGTGGTTCGGCCTCGATCCAACGTGAGAAGTATTCAATGGCTACAATTGCGAACTTGTATCCATTTCACGCCACAGGGAATGGGCCAATGATGTCTAGCCCCCACCTAGCGAAAGGCCAGACTGGTGCGATAGGCTGCAGCTCATATTGTGGTGCGGTCTGGCTTCGGCCGTGCTGCTGACAGCTTTCGAACTTTTTGGCCTGCTCAACACAGACTTTCAGCACGGTGGGCCAATACACTCCCTGGCAAAATACTTTGGAGGCAACTGTTCTTGCAATCTGGTGTGCACCGCACAACCCCTGGTGTATTTCTTTTACCATTTCCTCGCCTTCGGCGAAAGAGATGCATCGAAGCAAAGGCTATAGGACCCCAGAGTGATATAGCTGCCCCGAGACCAGCTTGTATTGCCTGGCTCTGATCTGCAAGCGCTTCGCTTCTGCCTCATCCTCTAGGAGCCAGACGTTCTTGAGGTACTTTACGAACGGAGTTCGCCAGTCCTCTGGGTCTTCGCCCAGGTTCACCTGGTCAACAACCATGATATCCAGGGTTTCTGTGGGCACGCTTGGTGCATACAAGTGTTGATGCAAAAAAACACACACTGGCCCACACTGGCCTGAGAGGGTTGCTTTACTCTAGTGCAGGTCCAAAATTGAGCTTTTAGGTTCAAGGGCGTGCGAGTTGATTTGATCCTGCAATCAACAAGAAGAAATATGCAAAGAATATTAGTAAACGATAGACAATCGGCCAGACAGCCGATTTCATATCGTATGCGACCTAGCCGATGCAATAAAGCATGAATCGGCTGTAAGGTATAGTCATTGATAATACTAACCCTAAAACTAGTATATCGGCTGTAAAGATCAGTGTTACATAATCAATATATCAATGTTACTTTAGAAATAAGCAATTGAGATAGATCAGACTGAACCGAGACAGTATAAATTGCCCATGTCTAATGTAACATGAAATAAAGATTATGTAAACTCATGTCATAGCCGATATCTAGATTTGAGCATGTATCGGCTATAGCTCCGATACAACCTTATACTAGGATATTCTCTAGTAATAAATATATCCAACTATAACCAATTAAATTGGTATCAAGCTCGATATATTTATATTAGATTAGATCCTGATATAAGGTGCAGATACAGAAAACTAAACAAAGTATTAAACAATGTGAAACATCTATATCAGGTAAGATCGGCTGAAACCCCGATACTATCCTTATTAACGATCATGAGGCAGGCTAGATATCATGTTTCTAAATATGACTTGATAGGTTGGACTTAACCAATGCAGCATTAAGTATAAAGAGAAACATAACATCTAGAGAATCAAGCCGATGATTGTCTTTTCAGGATGGTTGATACATTATATAATCTAAACCAACAAAGTGATCTAGCCGATATCGACGAAACCCTAAAAAGGATCTAGCTGATGCAAGTAGATTGCATTGTCGATTTAAATTATATAATGTATATGATAACTCGGAGATTCACAACATAGAACTAGAGTGTCATAAAGATGTAAGCACTAGCCCTAATGATGCAAATCGCCATGACAAGATATACCTTTTCATCGAAGATCAAATTGATGCAGCACGACTCGAGAGCACAAACTTGTCGAAAAATAGAAAATAAAAGTAGCGATGTGCCTAGATTGATTGAACGTGTGTTGCTATTATTTACAAGACCTCGGGGCTATATTTATACCCGAAAATACAAACATTGTCCATCACGGACACGACTCATATTAACCTAATACAAATCCAACTAACGAACAAGTCCCTTAGGCGGACTCTTACCGGGAATATCTATAAGGAAATTACATAAAATAACCTAATTAATAGATACAATTGCCTCCTCAGGACTCTATCCGTGCATGGCAATCCATCGTAAGCCCTTTGTGAAATCCGATACTGATTTCACATACGATATCAGCCTTATCGGCTATCCCAATCGGAATCGGTCTCCGCATATCTTCAAATCCACTTCGGATTGGATCGTGTCTCCGATTCATGTAGATCGGGTTACTTGCCAAATTTCATCTTCAACAACAAGACTTCAAAAAAGATGCCTGGTGAATGCGGGCCTCCACAGGCGGTAGATTTCGCCAGGGTATCTGCTTCCTCATTCTGACCCCTAGGTAAAGTTCGACCGTTATGCCGGTGAAACACTTTTCCATGGATCGAACAGCCTCCAGGTACTTTTTCATTCCATCTTCTTTTGCCTCAAAGGATTTGTCAACATGACTTGCCACCAGTTTGGAGTCTGTTCGGATGAGCAAACGCCGAACCCTCAATGCTTTCACCTTTCTTAGACCCAACATTACCGCTTTGTACTCTGCCGCGTTATTGGTCGTGTCAAACTGCAGCCTTGCGGCATACCGAATTAGCACGCCCCCTGGCGAAGTGAGTACTGCCGCGGCCCCCGCCCCCCGTGCGACCAAGAGCCGTCGGAGTGCATTATCCAAGGTTGTTCGACGGGCTGAGGTTCAGGGGCGGACGCTGGTGTCCATTCGGCCACGAAGTCGGCTAGGACTTGGGACTTGATAGTAGTGCGGGCAACAAAATGCAGGTCGAAGGGAGATAACTCCGCTGCCCACTTGCTGAGCCTACCAGAAATTTCCTTGCCCCGGAGCACTTCGCCTAAAGGATACTGCGATGGTACAGTGACTTTGTGGGCCTGAAAATAGTGCTTGAGTTTGCACGAAGCCATCACTAGGGCGTAAGCAAGCTTTTCCATTTCAATGTACCTTATCTTCGCCCCTTGCAAAGCCTCAGAGACGAAGTACACTGGTTTCTGTCCTGACTCTGTCTCTTGGACAAGGACTGCACTGACCGCCACTGGCGAAGCCGCTAGGTATAGCAGCATTTCGCTTCCCGGTGTTGAGCTGACCAGGACGGGTGGGCTTTGCAGGTACTGCTTTAGCTCTTCGAACACTGCCCTGACATTCAGGAGTCCAGCTAAACTTTCCCACGCCCCGGAGGGTCTTAAAGAATGGCAAACCCCTTTCGGCTGCCTTTGAGAGAAAACGACTGAGCGCCGCACTTCGGCCTGCGAGCTTTTGTACTTCGCGTATGCTCATCGGTGGCTTCATTTGCTGGATGATGTCGATTTTCTCAGGGTTCACCTCGGTACCCCTTTCGGAAACAAGAAAACCCAACAACTTGCCCGCGCGAACTCCAAAAACACATTTTTCAGGGTTTAGTTTCATAACCGCCGCGCGCAAGTTGTCGAAGGTCTCCTGCAAGTCGGACGCATGGTCGAAAGCCTTACGGCTTTTTACGACAATGTCGTCGACGTAGGCCTCCACATTTCATCCCAGCTGTTTGCGAAGCACCTTGTACACCAGCCTGGCGAACGTTGCTCCGGTGTTCCACAGACCGAAAGGCATCCTGAGGTGGTAGAAAGTGCCGAACAGCGTGATAAAGGCTGTCTTGGGGATGTCACTTGGATTCATGTGGATCTGGTGGTAACTGGAGTATGCATCCAAGAAGCTCATGAGCTCGCATCCAGCTGTCAAATCAACAAGCTGGTCGATCCGTGGCAAGGGGAAGTCGTATTTCGGGCACACCTTGTTGAGGTCTGTGAAATCGACGCACGTGCGCCACTTGTCGTTCGACTTCTTCACCAAAACCAGGTTCGCCAGCCACTCCGGGTGGTCGATCTCCTTGATCACCTCGGCCTTGAGCAGCTTCTGCTCTTCGGCCTTCGCTGCCTCTTGGCGATCGGCGGACATCTTGCGCAGCTTCTGCTTTCTTGGCTTGGCATCCGGCTTGACCGCCAGGTGAAGCATGATGAGTTTCGTCGAAACACCTCCCACTTTGTCGGGGCTCCAGGCGAAGATGTCAATGTTCTTCTTGAGCACTTCTAGGATGTTCCCAGCCTCCTCTTCGCCCATATCACCCCCTAGCTGAACGAACTTCGCCGGATCAGCGTCGTTGACTTGCATCTTGATCACCTTACCATGAGGGGCTGGCTTCGGCATGCGTTTGGTATGCGGTTCGGCCTCAACATTGTGCACTGCCCTGTTGATTTCAGCCAAGTCGCCTTTTGATGCGGTCAGAGGTTGAAGCCCCTAACGACGATCACTCCCGCTGGACCGGGCATCTTGAGCTTGAGGTAGTGGTGGGAGATGGCCTCGAACTTGTTCAAGGTTGCACGGCCGAAGATGGCGTTGTAACTGCACGGAATGTCAACCACGTTGAACAGTATCTGCTCTTCGCGCCTATTTTCGCTTCTGCCGAAAGCTACCACCAACTGTACTTGGCCCAGAACTTGAACTGCCTCACCGCCGAAGCCGCGAAGCGAGGCCGGTGCTCGGGTGAGGGCTTGGGTCGGCAGCCCCATCCTGGCGTATGCCTCGGCGAAGATGAAATCGGCTGAGCTTCCTACATCGACCAGAATTCGCCGAACTTCAAAACCAGCTACTTCGGCTGAGATCACCAGGGGGTCTTGATGTGGGAACTGCACTCCTTCGGCATCTTCTGGCCCAAAAGAAATTTGCTGATTCAAGTACTTCGGAACCCCTTCGCCCGCGGCGGTGATGTTCTGCACCATTCGCAGCTGTAACTTTTTCTGCCGCTTCGACGGTTGGGCCGGTGGGTCGGCCCTTGTAATCACCTGGATCACTCTGCGCTGCATGTCTTGGCGCTGTTCGGCTCGGGGTGCCTGCTCGTGAACAGCCTCACGAGGCGCTTCGACAGCAACCCCTTGTTGCGGCCTTGGTTCTTGAGCGTTGCTTTGCTGACGAATGTTTCGGCATTGCTCGGTGGTGTGCGAAGATCACCCATGATAGGCACAATAGAGGTCTTTTATGACCTTCTTACGAACATGCTGTTGGTGGCTGCCACCTTGCTGGGTGTCGTACTCCTTGCGGAGGGCTTGTACCTCTTCGACAGCTATCACAGCCTTGCCCGTGCGGTCAGTTCTGAATTTTCTCCAAGTGATGGGAGCTTGGCTTGGTCTTGGCGGTTGTCCTTGGCTCGCCGGCTGAGGTTGGAGAACGGCGAGAGGAGCTGGTTTGGCGACCTGTGCTTGCATCTGTGCTTGGGCAGCGGCGATGGAGGCTTTATCGTACTCAGCCTGGATTGCTTGCCTTCGCTTGGAGTCCTCTTTGCCCCTTGCGTACCCGTCGATGATGCGAAGCAGGTGCTCGAGAGTTTGCGGCTCCTTGTTGGTGATTTTCCTTGTGAGTTCGCCTTCAAGCAACCCGACCGAAGCGGTGTTGATGACAGATGCTTCGGTTATATCTTGAACTTGGCATCGGGCTTGCGAGAAACGATGCATGTATTATCGTATTGATTCTCCCAGCCTCTGGCGAATGCCGAGCAAATGTTGCTGCGTCTTCGGCTCCTCGTAGGTGCCTCGAAAGTTAAGGACAAAGACATCGCGTAATTGCTCCCATGAGTAAATGCTATTAGATGGTAGATTGAAATACCAAGAACGGGCGATGCCATCCAGAGCGAGATGGATTATCTTTGCCTTGGTATTTTCGTCGCCGTGAGCGGCTTCGATCGCGGACTCATAGATGGACAGAAACTCTTTTGGGTCTGTTTCGCCCGAGTACCGCGGAACGGGAGGGAACTTGAACTGAGGTGGGATTGGACGAATTTTGATTCCCCCGCTCAGCGGCAACCCCTTTTCGCCCCTTGCCTTGCTTATGGCGCCCTGCAACAAGGGCCCGTTCGGCTGTGGATAAGGCATGGCAGAGGGCGAAGTCATTGCTTGCGTGTGTGGCTGGGCCACGGTGTTCGGCGGTCCGGTTCCGAACGGTGGCGCTTGGGCGGCGTTGCAGAAGTCGAACTGCGGTCCTTGACTCCATGGCGAAGCCCCCAGCCCAGGTTGGTTCGACAGCAGCCAACCGGGTGCCCCCTGGCCGGTGCTCCCCTCCAGCTGGACCGAAGGGGTTGTGCTTGAGATGTTGTGGGGTTGATTAAGTTGTTGAAGGAAAGCTTGAAGCTGTGCTTGCAAGGCCGAAGCCCCCTCTGCCATCACTTGCGACATTTGACCGGGTGGTGAGGGGTGCACCTGGACCACAGCCGGTCGAACCTGCAGCCGCACACCAGGAATCGAGTGAGTTGTTGCGGTCGAAGGTTGCCCGGGGAAGTACATCGGCCCTTGCGGCGCTTGCTGGTAGGCTTGAGGCGGGATGTAGCCTACCGCGTACTGGAGAACTGGGGCCGAAGCGACCTTGGCTTGCCGTGCTGCTTCATATGCTTGCTGTTGCTCTTGCATTTGGTGAAGCATGTCCTGAAGTCGCGTCATGTTCTGCCGCATGGCTTCCATGCTGGCTTCGGCTTGCGCCTCAAGGTTGGGGTCGGCTTGCGCAGCGGCGAGTGTGGTCGAAGTCGTAGCTGGATGTGACGAAGTGTGTTGGGGTGCCAGCAGCTGACTTGCCGAAGAGATCTCCGGCACCTATCCCGCCGAAGTGACCGGAGCCGGAGGCAGTGGTTGCGGCGCGGGCGCCGAAGCCGACGGTGCTCCCCCAGCTTCGGCGGTGGGCGCCGAAGGTTCTGCCCCCTCTTCGGCGGCCATCGCCTCTTCTGCTACACTCTCCTTTGGGTTAGCAACCCTCTCCTTTGAGACCTTCTTCGGTGGCATTCGCTCTCAGTGGTTTCGCTCGGAGGTCCCCACGGTCGGTGCCAGTTGTTGTCGAAACGACAACTGCATACATCGAAGGACGTGGTTACTCAACAGTAGTTGGAAAAAGTAAAGTGTATTAAATTCAGGATTTCTTGGGATTCCCCCTTTACATGGCCCTAGGGGGCTATTTATAATCCTATTACAGGTCCCCCTATTAGAGTTTAGGTCTTTTACAGGGGAATTTACATGGTCACCCTTACGAAGGGGACACTTATATGGGTATTCAATGTAATTAAGATACATGGGCCTTTAATGGGCCACCTAGCGATTGCTGGCCGATCGGCCAGTGGGCCGGGGCGATTGGGCCGGCCCACTGGGCCTTCTTGGATCGGGCCCAACATGGCGAGGTCACCCCTTTCGGCTTGTACCCTTCGCCATGCAGCCTTTGCCCAGGACACGTTTAGACTTGCCAGGACCCAGCGTGACTCTTCGCCCTTCGCCACCTTCGCCTTGTGGTCTTCGCCATAGGGCTTCACCCCGGTGGATCTTGGGCGCCTTAGAGCCTGAATCCTCGCTGTTTGCTTGGTTTCGACAGGTCTGGTCGAAAGGTCTCATATCATACTGCCAACAAAAAGGACAGTCCATAGTTGGTTTGCTGAATATTCTTCACAAATTGGTGGTCCAAACACAACCAATTCTCAAGAAGCATCAAGTATTGGGGTCAATGTTGGCGGCAACCAATTTGCCGGCTGGAGGCAATATCTTCACGATCAAAGCAAGAGTAAAGTAAAGACTGAGTTAACTAGATATCTCGAAGATATTCCTCAAGAAAATGATTTCCCTGATAATGATTTTGACATACTCTTGTGGTGGAGGGTAAACTCATGCAAATATCCAATATTGTCATGCATGGCGCTTGATTTGCTAGCTGTCCCTGCATCTTCGGTTGCATCAGAGTCTGCATTTTCTACTGGATCAAGAATCATCAGCGACTATAGGAGTAGGTTGGCTAGTGGAACTATGGAGGCATTGGTTTGCCTTCAAGATTGGATGCGAGCAGACGGTATGGAGCCTAGCTTAGTCGTATACTCGTATGTGCATTGCTATTTTTATTCTGGCCCATAAACTTATTTATGCTGAACTTTTGAATTATGATGTTTTAGGGTTTGGTGATCCCTATTCAATTCTAATTGATACGGTTGAGGACAATGATGTTAATATGCAACTGTTAGGTATTTAAATTACTTGATTTTGTATTTCTATATGTCTAATTTACTATGGGTACTATGATGATCTTATAAAATTTACAATTTATTTTACATTTGCTTCTTAATACACAAGAAGTAATGCAAGAGCAAGCTCTGGTGGTGGGGGCAAAACTCATTGAAATCGTCTTTTCTGGAATGTTATATTCTAACTGAGGCAAGTGAATTCGTTATTAAATTACTTATTTGCTTCATTCAAGTTATCAGGGCTAGGTTCATATTAATTTGGGAGGAAGCAGAACATCCGTTAGCTAGGTTCATATTGAACTTTGAATTAATGATCTTCTGCTCTTTTTTCATTCATATTATGCTCCTAAATTTCTGCTCTTTTTATGTTTTGCCCAAGCAGAAAATGTTATGCCTTCCAAAAATTCAAATGACCATACAACTTGTTATGTTTCTTCTGTAGGGATGAGATGGCCTTCTGCAGCTGCGAATGATGCTACCACTAGTTTTGTTTCCTGTAGTTTTTATTTCAGTAACTTAGTTCGTTTAGATGCACTAGCCGTTGTCATTCTTGTGCATGTTCAGAGCCTGCTGAAAATAGTCTGATATATGGAAAATTCAGTTGAGCCTGGGATTCCATTTCCTTCAGTTAGTGGCCGAACTGGTTGCATATTGCAGTGTTGATATGAATTGTAATTTAAACATATTTCTAGTTGCAGCACTTGCATGTTGCAGTGCTGAAATGAATTGTTAATTTAATTTGACTTCTGGTTGTATGTTGCAGTGTTGAAATGAATTATTAATATAATATGATCAGGATGTTTGTTATATGTATGTAAGCATTATCAGGATGTTTACTGCTTGTTAATTTGCTCCCAAACTAAATACACCATGCATGCGGCAGTAACGCAGGACCCGCTTGCAAGCCGCCAGCCAATTACGGGCATTCGGACGCGGGCACAGCCTGCCCGCTCCAGCCGCGCGGACAATGCGGACGCAGCACGGGCTGTCCGCAACCGCGCCACCTGCACCCCTACTTGGTCGGGATAGTCTGACACAGCACGGTCCAATGATCAGGAAGGTAAAATAGATGAGTGAGTCAAAATAGACTTATTTTCAACTATACTAGCATCTTAATACTAGCATCTTAAGTCACGTTTTCACGTGACTATGACCTCTCTATCTATTAAATATATTTATATATTGTTTATGTAAATGGGTGTAAATGTTTAATAACAATTAATAATAAATATGTTTTAACATATTTTTAATAAGTGTAGCTATAACATTAATGGATTTATATATCTTGAATTGTCATTAAGAATATTATTGTAACAACAAATAATTTATTATATATTACTGCGACCACTACGTCCTACAATATCTAAATGTGTTATTTGTAGTAATAATGTATATAGCCACATCTATTACGCGTTGCAATTATGTCATCACCAGTTGAGAAGTATGTATATGTTTTTTATCGTAAATCTTATAATCATATGATTTAAATCAAATTTAAAATATTTTATTATGTCATCCATGTCACATGATTTGATGAGGACATCACTTCATCGGATACGCACATGACTTCACACGTTCCAACAACGATTCCAAGTCCAAGTCCAGTTCGGCCTCTGGGAATAACACTGACTTCAAACGGATCTAGCGCCTTCATACCAACTCCGATTTGGGTGATCTTGGACTTGATGGAAAGATTATCTCGTCACCTTTCAAACGCATTCAGTCTCATATCCAAATTCTTTCCGAGTCAACAGGAATCATTAAAATAAGATAGTGCTGTTGCTGAAACCGAACATGGGCCTTGGGCCTTGTAATAGACTAGGCCCATCTCAGAAGTGTCTCCCTCCACCTCCACGAATTAGCACTTAACCCTAGATCTATTTTCCTCTATAAATGTCTATGTACACCCTATAGAACATTTGGGTTTTGTTTAGTTGAATTTTGCCAAGTGTCATTCACCTTGTCTCTAGTCCTCGCTCGATTAGTCGGCGACTATAGATTCAGAACCCCCAATAGTTGGTGTGTTGATTTGCCGGGTCGATTAGATCTACCACTTCAATCACAACTATCCCTTTGTGCTTAATTACCTATTCACAATATTTAGATTACATCTTATCTTGTTCTTGTAGTGTTCTCTCAATTGCATTGTAGGGATCATCAACCGCGCGTCACGGTTGGTACGACATCGTTTGTGGTGTAGCGATTGCACGGTGTCCTGGACTTGTTCTGGTTGGTAGCCACGTCGCAAACCTCATACTCGATCAAAGCGAGAGTTATCCCCTCACCAGAAGATCGGGCCACGAGAGAGCATCATCATGATTTTTTAATGAAGTAATCGATATTATTAGGTTATGTAGCTATTTATATTTTCACGGATACTTGTTATTGCTGATACAGTAGAATTACTATTGAATACTCATTGGTGATTTTGTATAAGGATAATTTTGAAGGTACTTTTTTCATTCGCATATCTTTGTTACCACACATTTTATGGGATGTGCTTGAAGGGTCTAGAACATCCCATGACATCATTTGCTTTTTTTACTGATTTTTCTCTCTTTTGATCCAACGGTTCTCTTCATTCAAATCGTGCATCCAACGGTTCATATTTATTTGATGACGTAGCTCATTCTGGTGGGATCTTGGGATCCCCTTTTCACTAATGTAGATAAGATACAGCCCAAAGAGAAGAGGAATGCAAAATAAACTTATTCCAGCCATATCAGACACGGCTCAAAGAGATGAGGGAAGCAAAATAAACTTATTCCATGGAAAAGCACAATGGGCTTTCGTGCCTTCGGGCCGGCCTGACACGACCCATTAAGCCTAGGCCGTTGGTGTAGCCCGTGGGCATGCCCGACCCGACCCGACGTGTAGGTTGGGCCGTGCCGGCCCAACTAATCTTGGCCCATGCCGGCTCGACTAATCTCGGCCCGAGCTAGGTCATGCCCGGGCCAGGCGGCCCATTTGGCCATCTATAAGTTGCAGCGATCGAGATCCTCTATAGTGCAATACTATTCACTGACATATGAGCCCGAGGGTCTATAGGTTCACATGTCAGCGAGCAGTATTGCAGAGGACCCTCTCTCTAGTTGCAGGCTTGCAGCTACTCATATATATGCATTGCCCACATACACAAGACATGCTAGTGATGGAACTACACCCTAGAGTAAAAATTCAGTTAACCAAAAAAAAGAATTAGATGGGATTTATTTCACACCTATTATACTGGAATTATTCCCCCTTAATCTTCTTCAAACTGAACTAGGCTTAACAGTGATGTAGTCCTTGTCTATCTATTGCTCTTATATTAGAGTAATTCCAAAAAATACCATTGGCAAGCGTGCAGTTCTATGTTTGCCATCGACGAGTGAAAGTTCCAGGAAATCCTATTGTTGGGAAATGGACCCCGTTAGAGGAAAAATGGCAGGACAACTTTTAGTGATTTTCGCGGGGGAGCTACTTGCGAATGAGTAAGGGAGTTAGATCCCCCCAGCCAAAAAGAATTGCTAGAACATATGAACATGAGGGGTTATACATGTTTAGGCCATCCCTAGGTATAACACCCCACTCCTGTTTTGGTGGTTTTCTCTCTGTTATCCAGAAGGATCTTATAAGATTGTCGACTACTCAGATTAGTTCCTCTTCCTTTCTTTTCTGAGTTTCCTGAGAACTTAGACAAAACGTGTCGGCTAAATCCAACTTGTATGTAATCCATATAAGCCGATCCAACGTCCAGATAACTCATCGGCTGAAACCCTGATGAAACCCTTATTGGCAATCAAAAAGCAAGCTAGAGATAATGGTTCTAAGCATGACTAGGGCTAATGCAGCGCAAAGTATGAAAAGAAAGAAAACATCTAGACAATCAAGCCTTTGACTGATTTTCAGGGTGGTGGATATCTTAGTTAATCTAATCTAGCAAGATAATTTAGCTGATACCAGAATAAACCCTAAAACGAATCTCAGCCGATATGATCAATTTAAAATGCTAAGCTAGATTAACTAATATATATGATAACCAGCGGTTGTACAAGATAGATTAGAACATCTAAAGTGATGCCCTAATCCGCTAACGCAAACCTCCGAGACAAGTCATACCTCTTGTCAGAAGATCGAAGCCGATGCCCTAACTCGAAGCAAGAACTCGTTGAACAATTAGAAAATTAAAAGGTGGCGATGCACCGAAGTTGTATTGATCAAGAGATAGTTTACAGTGATCCTCGGTGTATATATTTGTACCCATGGATAGATATTAGTCTTTTTCTAAAGATAAAAGGAAAAACATGAAGTCCTTATCGGACACTAATCACACTTTCCTAAAGATAACAGGAAACTAACAAAATTTTCCTAATTAATAGATAAACTGCTATTTCACCTCCTCCTTGAACTCGGTATCTTTTGGATAAGCTTCCTTTAATTGATTAATTTCCTTAACCGAACCCATTAAGAATCCGACTACTGGCAGCTGATTATGCCCATCGACTGAATACAGGACTCGAAAGCCGATACTGTCTACCACCACCACCACCCAACTTCCTATATGGGATCCACAAACTATGAAACAAAACTTTGCTTTTTTCTTAGCCCCCACAAGCCATAGACCTGATCTAAAGGAAAATATGAACAATAAAATATTATGGAATTTTTTATCTTTACAAAATGATAGCAAAATTAGCATGATGATAATATATTAGACAATTAGAAAAAAAACCATCGCAACGCATGGGTATTATGCTAGTAATGAAAAATCAAATAAGTAAATACAACATACCATGATAAGGAGGCACCATGTTTCCATACAACTTTTAAAAGAAAGTGGTGGTGGCAGTGAATCTATCACCTCACCTACTCCCATTGCAGTTTTACAAATTACCCTTAAACTTCTTATTATTAAATATTGAGGTGAATATTCCCTTTAGCAAAATCATAGGCTACACATTTCATCAGAAAATATTTGTTATTATTTTATTAATATTATAATATATTTTTTATCCATGGCAAAGCATGGGAATTCTAGAAATTTCTACATTAATCAGAGAAAAAGAAGAATTATAATTCAAGTAGGAATGTAATTTACAAATAACTGAAATTCGGAATAAAAATAAGAAATATTAAAAGAAGAGTCCGTCTATAAGATACATTTTTGCTCTCATGGCTTAGAAATTTCCAGATAAATAGGATAAATAGAGAAGAATCTATACATACGTGAGCATATCTAAGTAATGAGGAAGAGGAGTAGCCAAAGGACAAGCCAAGGGGTGGCAAAAAGAGTAGGGCAATAGCGGCTAGCGAGATCTAAAATCTAGGAAAAGAGAACCCAACAACGATCAGGATTGATTTTTAAAATCCCAATGATAATAAAGAGGAGAGGCAACGGGCGGTTCGTAAAGGTATAGGGTGGCGACGGTTGATGGGACATCCAAAAACTATAAAACAGAACCCCAATAACGATTATATTTGATTTTTAAAATCCCAATAATCATAAAGAGGAGGAGCGACGGGAACGCTGTAAAGGAGTAGGGTGGCGATAGTTGATGGGACTTCTAGAAACTAATAAAAAGGAACTCCAACGATGATCAGGTTTGATGTTTAAAATATAAATGACAATAAAGAGATAGGGCAGCGAGTGGGCTGTAAAGGACTAGGGAGGCAGCTTTTGACAAGACATTTGAAAACAATAAAAAGGGGACCTAGTGAGAGAATGAACTCTAAAAACTATAAACTATAAGGTGCGGTTTTTAAAGGTCCCAGGAATGATGAATTGAAGCCATGGCGAGCAGGCAAACAAGCAAAGGGTAGTCAAAGAAGTAAGGGGTGGTGGCTGGTGTGACTTTTAAAAACTATAAATTGGAAACCCGATGATGAGGTTTGAGTTTTTAAAATCCTAAGAAAATGAGAGGATTATTTATTTCTTTAAATGAAAATCATGTGTAAACAATTAGATAGTTTTATACGGGTCCCAGCCGTGTCATTGCGTAGATCACACTGCTAGTTATATCATTAAGAGATGGTTGAAAAGAGGCACAAAGTTCACTCTAGAGGCTAGAAATTCCCATATTAATCGGAGATTAAAAAACAAGAGTTTATGTAGGAATACAATATAGAAATAACTAAAATTTAGTATTAAAACAAGGAATATTAGAAGAAGAATCATATAGAACACAATAGGAGATTATTTAAAATTCAGAATAAAAAGTAAAATAAGCCCAAAAGTTGGATTTCAATAAAAATTCCAAATAACCTTAAAAATCATTAAAATTAGAAATAAAAATATAATAAAACTTTCTCTTAACACTATAAATTCCCACAATAATTGGAGAAAAGGAAGAGTTTAAGTTGAAATATAATATACAAATAACTTTAATTCTAAAAGGAAGGGGACATTGAAAGAACAATCCATCTAGAACACAACATAAGTTCAATAAAATTTTAAAATCATTAAAATATGGAACAAAAATACAATATTACATATCCAAAAGTAAATAACACATGCCAAGAAGAGTTCATGGAAACTACAATATTAAATTTCCAAAAGTAAGATTTTTTTAAAAAATACTATACAAAAAATAAAATTGATGTAGAAAAATACGAAAAATGGATCCATGAGGAATATTGAGATAAGTGTCCAACATGAGATAATTCTGAATAAAAAAACCATCCCTTTATTATATTATTAAAGTAAATTTTAGATAACCCCATGTATTATGACATGTGTCACCTAACGCTAGGTATTATGGTTCTAAAGTTTCTCAAACCCCACCCTTATGCATTTTGAGCACAGATTTACTTAAAGTTTTAAATTGTACAGTGTATATGAATTTTTAATTATTAAATTCTTGACTTAGATTGATAGTTGAAATATTCACAACTTTAAAAAGTTGTCTAATATATGTTGACATTAGTCAATATTTCAATAAAGGTAGGGTTTTATGAAACATTTAGAACTCAAAATTTGTGGTTATGTGACACGTCATAATACCTGTGGTTTTCTGCAACTTAGACCAAAAAATGTGGGGTTTTATGAAATTTACTTGCATTATTAAGATAACCATGAATGTGGGCACCATGCTTGCTTTGGAGGCTATTAATTTCTAAAAAATATACAAAAATATACAACTTTATATTGTGGTGGACCCTATTGACGATGAAATTTGGCAAGTTAATTGATACGGATGAATCGAAAACGAAGTCCAAATCCGAAGAAGATTTGAAGATAAGCGGGGTTTTCGGAAACAGAGCGCGTATCGGCTAGAAGACCGTATCGGCTGGAGCCGAGTCTGATTTGGATAGCCGATGTGGCCGATATTGCATGTGAAGTCAGTATCGGATTCGAGAGAGAGTTTGAGATGATATTGCCAGACAAGGATAGAGTCCGGAATTGGTAAAACTATCTATTAATTAGGAATATTTGTAATTTCCTTATAGATATTGTCGGTAAGAGTCCATCTAAGGGACTTGTTTGCTAGTTGGATTTGTATTAGGATAATATGAGTCTTGTCCATGTTGGACAATGTTTGTATTTTCGGGTATAAATATAGACCCGAGTCTTATGAATAAAGTAACAAACACACGTTCAATCAATCTCGGCGCATCGCCAACCTTTGTTTTCTACTTTCGACAAGTTCATGCTTTCGAGTCGAGCTGCATCAATTTGATCTTCGGCGAAAAGGTAGGCCTTGTTATGGCGGTTTGCATTATCAGAATTAGTGATTACATCTTTATGACACTCTAATTCTATCTTGTAAATCTCCGAGTTATCATATACGTTATATAATTTAGATTGACAATGCGATCTATTCATATCGGCCGATCTCTATCTAGGGTTTTGTCGATAACGGCTAGATTGACTTGTTGGTTTGAATTATATAATATATCCACCATCCTGAAAAGGCAACCATCAGCTTGATTGTCTAGATATCATGTTTCTTTTCATACTTAATGCTGCATCAGTTAAGTTTGATCTATTAAGTCGTGATATGAGTCATGATCTCTAGCCTGCTTTATGGTTGTTAATAAGGATAGTATCGGGGTTTCAGCCGATCTTACCTGGTATAAATGTTTTACATAGTTTCATGCTTTGTTTAATATGCTATATCTGCCCCTTATATCAGGATCTAATCTAATACAAATATATTGAACTTACTACCAATCTGATTGGTAATAGTTGAATATATTTGTGGCAAGAGAATATCCTAGTATAAGGTTGTATCGGAGCTATAGCCGATATATGCTTAAATCTGGACATCGGCTATGAAATGAGTATATATAATCGTTATTTCATGTTATTTGAGACTTGGGCATTTTATACTGTCTCGGTTCAGTCCGATCTATCCCAATTGCTTATTTCTAAAGTAATATTGATATATAGATTATGTAATATTGATATTTTCAGCCGATATACCAAGTTTAGGGTTAGCTTATCATTGACAAACACCTTACAGCCGATCCATGCTATATTGTATCGGCTGTTACATCACGATACGATATCAGCTAACTGGCTGATTGGCTATCGTTTACTGATAAACTTGCATGTTTCTTCTTGTTGATTGTAGGATCAAATCAACTGGCATGCCCTTCGAACCTTAAAACAAGTTTTGGACCTGCACTAGAGTAAAGAAAATCTCTTAGGCCAGTGTGTGTTTTTTGCATCAACAGACCCATATTATAATGGTTCATAGTTAACTGAAAAAATGAGCAAATTTAACTTGGTGTCTTCTTTTCAATTTAAATTGGACATAGATGTACGAGGGTAGTACTAGAATATATTTATGCATTGGTGGTATGTGGGGGTAAAATTTTTACCCATGCATGTGTGATATATCATATAGCATTTTGCGTATAACATATCACCATACAAAGAAATTAAAGCTGATAACATAGTCACAACTCAACCTAGCCAGGAAAAGAGTTTGAGGCGACCGAGGAGCAAATACAAACCAGTCAATTTACCAATTGTCCAAACAAAATATCAAATCCATACATAAGCACCTTCAAGTACCGAGGAAGAGAGGAAAAAGGGTGAGCCAAGGGGCAGCAAAGAAGTAGGGCAACGATTGGCGAGACTTCTGAAAATAAAAAAAATGGAACCCTAGCGATGATAAGATTTGATTTTTAAATCCCTAATAATAACAAAGAGTGGGGGTTGCGGGTGGGTGAGTGAGCAAAGAGTCGACAAACAAGTAGACAATATTTGTTGACAAGACCTTTAAAAAGTATAAAAAGGACCACAACAAGATAAGATTATATTTTTGAAGTTCCCAAGGAAAACAAAAGGAAGGGCTAGTCGGTCGTGTGAGCACGTGGAGGTAGCAAAGTAGTAGACTAATGGAGGCGGAAGTGACTTTAAAAATGTTTTTCTAAGACCCAAAATAATGAGTTGACAATTTAATAAATTTTAAAGATAATTAACCATGTGTATAAAAAATATAGATACTTTTATGTCATAATACAAATTTTTCTTGGTGCTAATCGTGCAATTACACCAGCCACCCTGCTTGTTCATATAATGTTACTTCTATGTTGTTTATATCATACATAGTCAGAAGGGCGTGCCATAAAACTTCTATTTTAGTTTTCTAATGCATATAATCAACTTTTTTAAATAAAACTATAGCATTATTTCTTTTCATAATGTTTTGTTTGCTCCTTTGCAAAAAACAAAGAGAATGTTTTGTTTGGTCAAAAGCCTAGACTAGTTTTATGACACGGTCGAGTTGAAAGGAACTTGAACAAGAAGGTGGGCATGTACTATAACACCTTAGTAACACGTTACCGATGAGTTGTACCCGACTACGGTATTTGTAAAGTACTGGAGATGTTGGTGCCAAGGCATATGCAAGGTTACGATAAAGAAGACATGGGACATAGATTTTCATATAGATTCAGCCCCCACCTGAAGGGTAATAGCTCTACTTCTGTTGACCAAAGCCGGTGTTGCCATTATATAATCAATCTCTCACAAGTATAACGGAGAGGAGAACCTAATTTAGTATGTCAGTCTAGCGTGTAAAGCTCGAGTAGGTGGTCGATGGCTAGCAATCATCGGCTTCCTCAAATAGGAACTCGACGAGATTGAGAGGCGGCTACAAATCCCTCTTGTCTTTTGTGGTGCTTGTGGATCGTATAGGCCTTGTTTGGTCTTGGTGTCTCTTGTTGGCTTTTGTGCCTCTTGTGTTGGTTTGTCCTCTGTCCTCCTAGAGGTCTTGTATTTATACCCTCGGGTGCCCCTTGTCCAAGTAGAACTAGGGAGGGAAGTATGGATATGATCCGAGTAGACCTTGTAATGTCCAAGTAGGACTATATTTCTCTTTTTCTTATCTGGAACACCTTCCATATGTGGGGCTTGATTCTGTACAGAACTTGGTATATGGTGGGCCCTGTCGAGATTAATACACAAGTATTGGGTATCCCATATCTGGATATTAACACACGTGTAGTTAAAAAGAATGTGATGTTTTTCGGTTGCTCCCATCCCATTTGTGGGTTAACACCAAATATGGCTATCCTAAAAATCATTGTACAATATTGTGTCCCTATAACAGAAATTCTCTACTCCACTCGAAAAAAGACATGCACGGTGGTATCCTAATATTGTCCTCAAGACCAGTTACAGTTGATCCAGGCAATGTTCTTGTCCACACAACAATCCAAGCCTCTCATTTTGGTCATAGAAAGCCAAACATAGGAGGGAATTCCATCCTATAAAAATACATGCACCCATACATGTCCATTCGGTCGTATACCCATCTACAAGGAAAGGAAAGAGACAATTGAGAGAAGGAGAAGCTCACCAATGGCAAACTTCTATAGCGGTGTTCTAATCTTCTCTATGTTGCTCATCTCACTATGGGCGGTGCCTCCGGTGCTGTCCCATAGTGAGTTGGACTACGGACGCCGGTATGGAAACAATATTCTCCTAAATCTAAAGACACGTGCATATCATGTGGGATTATTACGATACATATTTTAAATGTCAATCCTATACATGCATGAATAAAAAAGTGAATGTATTTTTCTTATGCCTATAATTTTCACACATTTATATCTTTTGTACTTAGGGCGAAGAATGAGAAAATGCCAAATCAGAGCAAAGATATGAGCAAGGAAATTGGAAAAGAGGAAGAGCATCAATTAAACCAGGAAGCAGCTGACGCTGCTGTTGTCCTAAAGGCTAAAGAAGAAATTGCTAAACAAACGGCAGAACACATACAAAGTACCATTGGAAATTCTCAAGTTGCAATACATGAAAAAGAGGAGATACTAGAGAAAACAGCTGAGGTGATGAGCCATATGGCAGGAGAGGTCTCAGTGCAACTCTCTAAAGTAGCTAAGGAACACACGAAGATTGCCGTGGGTAGCATTGCTGCTGCACTCAAGTTTAAGGAAGAAATCCTAAAGAAGGCTGCACAACGTGTGAAGGATGTTTCAGAAGATGTGCATATGGCAACTAAGGCAAAGCAGGAAATCTTGCAAAACGTGGCCCATGATATGGGCAAAGTTGCAGGAGACATGGCAACCAGCATGGCTAAGATGGCTGAGGTTGCAGCAGGTAATATCTAATATCATCAATGATGTAATGCATCAATATTTAAGGTACAAATATACCGTAGCAGAAAAGGAATATTAAAAATAGTCCATTAAACAACAATTAAGCCAGTTAGGATTTACTTATATAAAAATATAACAAGACATTTTTTATCCTTCATAGGAGTGGCTGGTGGTGCAGCAGCAGGAGTAGCTACTGGAATTGCTGGGGGGTTTGCAGGTGGTGCTCGGGTTCATGTATCTGGAGGTATACATGCAAATATTCATATTAGTGCTAGCGCTAGTGCCCATGCTAAAGCTAGCGCTGCTGCAAGTGCTGGGGTTGGAGCTAAAGCGAGTAAGAGTGTCAGTGGCAATGTAGGGAACAATGCAGAAGAATATGCAGGTGCCCACGGTAATGTCCATGGAAAAGCAAAAGTCGGTATCGGTGCTGGTGTTGGTATCTCCGCCGGTGCTAAAATTGGTGGTGGCATTGGAGCGAACGCGGGAGTTGGTGGGGATGCGAATGCAAAGGCAAAAGCCGGTCTCGGTGCTGGTGTTGGTATCTCTGCAGGCGCTAAAGTTGGTGGTGGCATCGGAGCGCACGCGGGAGTTGGTGGTGATGCAAATGCAAAGGCAAAAGCCGGTCTCGGTGCTGGTGTTGGTATCTCTGCAGGCGCTAAAGTTGGTGGTGGCATCGGAGCGCACGCGGGAGTTGGTGGTGATGCGAATGCAAATACAAAAGCCGGTATAGGTGCTGGTGTTGGTATCTCTGCAGGCGCTAAAGTTGGAGGTGGCATCGGAGCAAACGCGGGAGTTGGTGGTGATGCGAATGCAAATACAAAAGCCGGTGTAGGTGCTGGTGTTGGTATCTCTGGAGGTGCTAAAGTTGGTGCTGGCATCGGAGCAAATGCCGGAGTTGGCGGTGATGTGAAGGCGAATGCAAAAGCCGGTATAGGTGCCAATGTTGGCATCTCTGGAGGCGCTAAAATTGGCGCTGGAATCGGAGCGAATGCTGGAGTTGGTTCTCATGCGAAGGCAAGTGCAAATGCTGGTATAGGTGCAAGTGTTGGTATCTCTGGAGGCATTAAAGGTGGCGCTGGTATCGGAGCGAATGCTGGAATTGGTGGTGATACGAAGGCAAATGCAAAAACAGGTGTCGGTGCTGGTGTTGGACTTTCTGGAGGCGCCAAAGTTGGTGGTGGCATAGGAGCGAATGCGGGAGTTGGCGGTGATGCAAAGGCAAATGCAAAAGCCGATGTAGGTGCTGGTGCTGGTGTTGGTATCTCTGGTGGCGCTAAAGTAGGCGGTGGCATCGGAGCGAAAGCGGGAGTTGGTGGTGATGCGTATAAAAATGCACAAGCCGGTATCAGTGCTGATGTTGGTATCGCTGGAGGCGCTAAAGTTGGTGGTGGCATCGGAGCGAATACGGGAGTTGGTAGTGATGCGAAGGCAGACGCAAAAGCGGGTGTCGGTGCCGGTGTTGGAATATCTGGAGGCGCTAAAGTTGGTGGTGGTATTGGAGCGAATGCGGGAGTTGGTTCTAATGCAAATGCAAATGCCAAAGCCGGTATAGGTGCTGGTCTTGGTATCTCTGGAGGCGCTAAAGTTGGTGGTGGCATCGGAGCAAATGCAGGAGTAGGAGCTGATGCGAAGGCAAATGCAAAAGCCGGTGTTGGTGTTGGTGTTGGTATCTCTGGAGGAGCTAAAGTTGGCGCTGACATCAGAGCGAATGCCGGAGTTAGCGGTGATTCGAAAGCAAATGCAAAGGCCGGTGTAGGTGCTGGTGTTGGTATCTCTGGAGGCGCTAAAGTTGGCGGTAGCATCGGAGTGAATGCGGGAGTTGGTGGTGATGCAAATGCAAAGGCAAATGCAAAAACCGGTATAGGTGCTAGCGTTGGTATCTCTGGAGGCGCTAAAGTTAGCGCTGGCATCGGTGCGAATGCCGGAGTTGGCGGTGATGCAAAGGCAAAAGCAAAAGCGGGTGTAGGTGCTGGTGTTGGTATCTCTGGAGGTGTTAAAGTTGGTGGTGGCATCGGAGCGAATGCGGGAGTTGGTGGTGATGTGTATACAAATGCAAAAGCCGGTGTTGGTGCTGGTGTTGGTATCTCTGGAGGCGCTAAAGTTGGTGGTGCCATCGGAGCAAATACGGGAGTTGGTAGTGATGCGAATGCAAATGCAAAAGCAGGTGTCGGTGTTGGTGTTGGACTCTCTGGAGGCGCCAAAGTTGGTGGTGGTATAGGAGCGAATGCGGGAGTTGGTGCTGATGCGAATGCAAACACAAAAGCTGGTATAGGTGCTGGAGTTGGTATCTCTGGAGGCGCTAAAGTTGGTGGCGACATAGGAGCGAATGCGGGAGTTGGTGGTGATGCGAATGCAAATGCAAAAGTCGGTATAGGTGCCAATGTTGGCATCTCTGGAGGCGCGAAAATTGGCGCTGGAATCGGAGCGAATGCCGGAGTTGGTTCTCATGCGAAGGCAAGTGCAAATGTTGGTATAGGTGCAAGTATTGGTATCTCTGGAGGCGTTAAAGGTGGCGCTGGTATCGGAGCGAATGCTGGAATTGGTGGTGATACGAAGGCAAATGGAAAAGTAGGTGTCGGTGCTGGTGTTGGACTCTCTGGAGGCGCCAAAGTCGGTGGTGGCATAGGAGCGAATGCGGGAGTTGGCGTTGATGCGAAGGCAAATGCAAAAGCCGATGTAGGTGCTGGTGCTGGTGTTGGTATCTCTGGAGGCGCTAAAGTTGGTGGTGACATCGGAGTGAACGCGGGAGTTGGTGGTGATGCATATACAAATGCAAAAGCTGGTATAGGTGCTGGTTTTGGTATCTCTGGAGGCGCTAAAGTTGGTGGTGGCATCGGAGCGAAAGCGGGAATTGGTGGTGATGCGAAAGCTAATGCTAATGCTGGTGTTGGTGCCGATATATCAGCAGGTGCTAAAGTTGGTGGTGGTATTGGAGCAAATGCAGGTGTTGGTGGTGATGCGAAAGCTAATGCTGATGCTGGTCTTAATGCTGGTGCCGGTATTTCCAAAGACGCTAAAATTGGTGCTAGTATCTCTAAAGAGGATAAAATCAGTGCTGGTATCGGAGGAAATGTTGGTGCTAACGCTAATGCCGGTGTTGGCCTTGGTATTGGTGCCGGTATCTCTGGAGGTGCTAAAGTTGGTGGTGGTATTGGAGCAAATACCGGTGTTGGTGGTGATGCGAAAGCTAATGCTGATGTTAGTCCCAATGCTGGTGCCGGTATCTCTAAAGATGCTAAAATTGGTGCTAGTATCTCTAAAGAGGATAAAATCAATGCTGGTATCGGAGGAAATGCAGGTGCTAATGCTAATGCTGGTGCTGGTGTTGGTGTTGGTATCGGTATTGGTGCTGGTATCTCAGGACATGCTAAAGTTGGTGGTGATATTGGAGCAAATGCTGGTGTTGGTGGTGACGCGAAAGCTAATGCTGATGCTGGTCTCAATGCTGGTGTTGGTATCTCTAAAGATGCTAAAATTGGTGCGAATATATCTAAAGAGGATAAAATCAGTGCTGGTGTCGGAGGAATTGCAGGTGCTAATGCTAATGCTAATGCTGGCGTTGGTGTCGGTATTGGTCTCGGTATTGGTGCAGGTATCTCAGCAGGTGCTAAAGTTGGTGGTGGTATTGGAGCAAATGCGGGTGTTAGTGGAGAAGCGAAAGCTAATGCTGATGCTGGTCTCAATGCTGGTGCTGGTATCTCTAAAGACGCTAAAATTGGTGCTAATATCTCTAAAGAGGATAAAGTCAGTGCTGGTATCGGAGGAAATGCAGGTGCTAACGCTAATGTCGGTGCTGGTGTCGGTGTTGGTCTCGGTATTGGTGCCGGTATCTCAGGAGGTGCTAAAGTTGGTGGTGGTATTGGAGCAAATGCGGGTGTTGGTGGTGATGCGAAAGCTAATGTTGATGCTGGTCTTAATGCTGGTGCTGGTATTTCTAAAGACGCTAAAATTGGAGCTAGTATTTCTAAAGAGGATAAAATCAATGCTGGTATCCGAGGGAATGCAGGTGCTAACGCTAATGCCGGTGCTGGTGTCGGTGTTGGTCTCGGTATTGGTGCCGGTATCTCAGGAGGTGCTAAAGTTGGTGGTGGTATTGGAGCAAATGCGGGTGTTGGTGGTGATACGAAAGCTAATGTTGATGCTGGTCTTAATGCTGGTGCTGGTATTTCCAAAGACGCTAAAATTGGTGCTAGTATTTCTAAAGAGGATAAAATCAATGCTGGTATCGGAGGAAATGCAGGTGCTAATGCTAATGCCGGCGCTGGTATCGGTGTTGGTCTCGGTATTGGTGCTGCTATGTCAGGAAGTGCTAAAGTTGGTGGTGGTATTGGAGCAAATGCAGGTGTTGGTGGTGAAGCGAAAGCTAATGTTGATGCTGGTCTCAATGCTGGTGTTGGTATATCTAAAGATGCTAAAATTGGTGCGAATATATCTAAAGAGGATAAAATCAGTGCTGGTGTCGGAGGAAATGCAGGTGCTAATGCTAATGCTAATGCTGGCGTTGGTGCCGGTGTTGGTTTCGGTATTGGTGCTGGTATCTCAGGAGGTGCTAAAATTGGTGGTGGTATTGGAGCAAATGCTGGTGTTAGTGGTGATGCAAAAGCTAATGCTGATGCTGGTGTCAATGCTGGTGCTGGTATCTCTAAAGACGCTAAAATTGGTGCTAGTATCTCTAAAGAGGATAAAATCAGTGCTGGTATCGGAGGAAATGCAGGTGCTAACGCTAATGCCGGCGTTGGTGCCGGTGTTGGTCTCGGTATTGGTGCCGGTATCTCAGGAGGTGCTAAAGTTGGTGGTGATATTGGAGCAAATGCGGGTGTTGGTGGTGATGCGAAAGCTAATACTGATGCTGATCTCAATGCTGGTGCCGGTATCTATAAAGATGCTAAAATCGGTGCCGGTATCTCTAAAGAGGATAAAATCAGTGCCGGTATTGGAGGAAACGTAGGAGTTGGTGCTAATGTTGGTATTTCTGGCGGAGCTAAAATTGGTACTGGTGTTGGTGGAAATGTTGATGTAAAGGGTAATTCTAATGCCGGTATTGGATCTGGTGATGATGCTTACGAAAATGGCAAAGCTGGAGGTGGTGTTGGAGGACAAGCTGGAGCAAATGCAAATGCTAATGCTAATGCTAATGCTGGTGCTAACGTTGGCATTGGTGCTAGCAAGCATATTGGTTTTGGTTTTGGAGCAAATGCTGGTGTTGGTGGTAGTTTCCATTTTGGTGCATCGGGCAAGGCGAACGCAGGTGCTAACACTATTGTTAGTGGATCTGAAGGTTCTAAAATAGGTGCTGGAGCTAGTGCATCGAAGGGTGTTGGTGCCGGTATAGGCGCCGGTGTAGGAGTACACACTGGCTTGAACTTTGGATTTCACGGAGGAATCGGGGGCAATGCAAATGTTGGCACTAATGCTGGCATTGGTGCTTCCGGTAAGGACACAAATGGTGCTGAGGAAGAAAAAAGCAAATCAGGTGAAGGTAGCACAAATAATGGATATGGTTCGGGAAATTAAAAAGGAATTCTAAAAGAAGCCGCCCATTATAAGAAGATTGATATGCACATTACAAACGTTTGAGATATTTTTTTTATTGACTCCTTCAGTAACTATATGTATATTTTTTCTATATTTTTAGTCTGGAGATCTTATGACAAGCTAAGGCTCTCCTTGACATAAGCCGATGAATAAATGTTGGCTATGCATGTAACATAACATGTTGATTTTGATGATAAGCATCACCACTTTATATTTGATGATTTTGTGGTTTTTGTTTACTTTTGACGACAAGATACAACGTCGTGCCTTAACTCATAGTGCTTCCGCACTATGAAGTAACATGTCATACTAACAACACTGACAAAGTTCAATTTGTAGGCTAGATATATATATACTTCCGAAAAGCTAAAGCTTATTACTGATTATCAAATTAATTTTTAGGGTTTTTTGGTTGCTTTTGTTGAACAACTTTGTTCTTCATGAGATAAAAAGACAAATAAAAATTATACTTAAAATTATTCTTGAAATAAAAATATCAAACTCAAAATTAGCTAAAATTTTTAATTACACGAAAGTCACACGCGCATCGCACTCATGCACAATGAATGCACCTCTTGACACACACTCAAAGAGACAAATTCAAAGACCCATAGATAACCTCACTAAATTCTAAGTTTGGAATGCGTCGCTAGAATCTTAGTATGTGTTTGGTTGCAGGATCGGGATGGATCGGGATGGGTTGGACCCATTTTTTAGGGTGTTTGGTTGAAGTGATGTATGAAGTGTGTTGAACCCAAATGGGAATATTCCTCTCAGATCCGGGTTCCGCTCATCCGCTAAAATCTGCCGGACCGATCGAACCCACCTCGATTTCTCTCCCTCGCGTTCTCTCTCGCAAGTTATTCCCGAAGGCAGAGCGCAACGTGCGGCAGAGCTCAACAGCGTACGGACAGGCGGCGACACGTGGGGCGGAGCTTGCTGGGTAGCATGCGGCGCGCGGGGAGGAGCTTGCTACCCGTGGACAGGCAGCGGGAAGCTTGCTGGGAATCACGGCGGCATGCGGGGCGGAGCTGGCTGCTCATCGACGCTCGCGGCTCGCGGAAGGGTGGCGGTGCACGGGGCAGCACGGCAGCGCACGGGGCGGAGCTCGCTGCTCGTCGACGCCCGTTAACACTCGTGGCTCGCGGACATGGGGCAGAGCTCGCGGCTCGCTGACGGATGCCGACGCTCGCGACTCGCAGACGTGCGGTGGCGCGCGGGCCGGAGCTCGACGGCGCGTGGACGGGCGCCGACACTCGTTGCTGCGGACGTGAGGCGAGACGCAGGCCAGAGCTCGATGGTGCGCGAGGAGCTCCTAACTCGCAGACAGGCGGTGACGCGCGAGACGGAGCTTGGCAGCGTGAACCCGGTGAAGTGCGGCAGAGCTCCTAGCTCGTGGATGTGCGGCTGCACGACAAAGCTTGTGGGAGCACGACGGAGCTCGTGACTTGCGGACGTGCAGTGGCGCACAGTGAAGCCAGGAGCATGACGGTGTGCGGCGCGCAGGCGGAGCTCGCCGCTAGTGGACATACGGCAGCGCCCGGCGAAGCTCGATGGAGCTCGACAGTGCGTCGCTCGGCGCTCGCAATGTGCTCGATGAAATGCCTTTGACTTGATCCCACCTAATCCTTCCAACCAAACAAAAACTAAGACCATCCCATCCCTCTTCAACCAAACAAGCAATTGGGATGGGGAAAGTGAAATCATCTCTCGAGGGGATATCCCTTCGTTTCGTGCATGTCACCTAAATAGTCATAAAAAATTTTGAAAAAAATTAGCAAGATAGATTAATATGAAATATGTTACTTCACAAACATGCAAGTTAAAATTCAACTTCTATAAATTGTAACAAAAATAACAAATATGTACGCGAATGCACGATAACTATTTTTAATTTAATTTATTCTTTTTGTTGCAACTTGTAGAAGTCGAATTTGAACTTGCATGTTTGTGGAGTGATATATTTCATATTAATCTATCTTGTCAATTTTTTTCAAATTTTTTAATAACTATTTAGATGACATACAAACATATATCCCCTTGAGGGATGAAAATCCACATCCGGGATGGGGAAAGTGAAATCATCCCTCGAGGGGATATCCAACCTATTCCAAAAAATAGGGGTGGTGCCAACCTATCCCAAGAAGTCCCCAAACCAAACACATCCTTATTGAAAACCCATCTTTATGATCATAAGGATTTAACCCATGACAGATAGAGTCAGGTATGTAGGACTTCACCGTCGTACCACCGGTGTGCCAACAAAAGGCTAAACCAAGCACACACACGTCTTACAATATTTGAACTCCAACGTTATAGATTGGGGAGAAATCGAATGGAAGTAGTCTAGAGCAATCGCTATACACCCACAGCGAGGTGCTCAATCAACATGAAGCAGTGAGAAACCATGAGCGTTCTCAGCCGTTTACTGAGTAACCAAACCACGGCCCAGCAAGATCGAGTGCGCGCGAAGTCTGCCGCTGTCGGTGGTCAGCACCGGCCGCGGGAAGCAGCATACACGCCGACGCGGCCGGTCGCCGTTGCAAACCTGAGCCCGGTATCGTCAGCCTGACCTGCCCGCACCCAAAAATATCCCCGACATGATCACACGCATCCCCACCGCGACGACCACGTATTACACGCTATTCCCCCACCGAGAAAAACAGGAGCCCGCCGCGGCAAGCAATGCTTTGCACACTGCGCGTACGTGGAATGGAGCTCAGCGAGCACGATGAGGACGTCGGCGACGTAGGCGGTGGCTGCTCATCCCCGCCCACGCCGCCTCACCGCGTGCTGACGGCCACCGCCGAGACGAGGTGCCGGTACCACGAGTGCCTCCGGAACCACGCGGCGGCCTCGGGCGGCCACGTCGTGGATGGCTGCGGCGAGTTCATGCCGGCGTCCACCGAGGAGCCGCTCTCCTGCGCGGCCTGCGGCTGCCACCGCAGCTTCCACCGCCGGGACCCTTCCCCGGTCCGCGCGGGCGCAGCCCGGCTGCTGCAGCTGCACCTGCCAGCGTCCATCAACTCGCGCGCACCACCCGCGCTGCTGCTGCCGCCTGCAGCAGCGGCCGCCAGCAAGCAAGGTTTGCCGTTCCCTGGCTACGGCACGCCCAGCGGCGGCACCGGCACCACGACCGCTTCCTCCAGCGAGGAGCGGCTGCGACCCTCGCCGGTGCAGCCACGGAGGCGGTCACGCACGACGTTCACGCGGGAGCAGAAGGAGCAGATGCTGGCGTTCGCGGAGCGCGTGGGGTGGAGGATCCAGCGGCAGGAGGAGGTGACGGTGGAGCACTTCTGCGCGCAGGTCGGCGTCCGGAGGCAGGCGCTCAAGGTGTGGATGCACAACAACAAGCATAGCTTCAAGCAGAGACAGCAGCAGGAGAACAGACAGGAACAACAGCAGTAGGCAGGAAGCCATGCATGGGAGGAGACAAGGTTCGATCGAAATGAACGGGGAAGGTAGAGCGCTCCACCTTCCTGCCATTTGATGTTCTTTTCCTATTCTTGTACGGATCAAATTATTTCTTCTTCTGACCTTTTTATTGCTGATTAATTGATACGGTAAATGCAATTGGTTGGATTAGATTCTTTTTCTTATAGATAGAAAAAAGTTCATTTTAAGACCAATAGGTGGTTTAGATTTTGGCATGTCTCATTTGCGTAGGACTCCCTCCATCCCAATATGATCAGCTCTGGACGCAAAGATCAAGGACAATTTATCATACGGATCAACAATTGGCTCGTCACATTTAATCCATCAATTTAATCTCCATCGAAGAAACTGCTTTCTCGTTTCGTTTCTCCGTGTATCTTTCTGCTTTCGTGGGCTTTGCATGCGTAAATCAAGGAGAGGAGCATCCTAGATTTACTCAACCTCTTTGCATGCAAGTGTATTAACTGTGCATGCAGAACTGAACAGCCGTTTGTATTAAATCTGCATGCAAATTACTCACCCATGGTCTAATGTGATGATCAAATTGGTATTTTTGGTTTTTTTCTTAGGGGATGATCATATTGGGATGGAGGGAGTATATCCTTGTAAGCCAAACAGATCCAAAAAAAAAAAAATGATCATAATGCCATTAAAATCGAAAGGAATCTCAGGCCAGTCAACTGAAAACAACTGTATACATACACACGGCTTTTTTTTCTCCGATTGGTAACTTGCGCCAGTGAGAAAAGGAGGTAAAAACGCTGGTCAGAAGTCAAAATTATAGCCGTGATCAACCTCTAAGCTGTATATCTGTGTGATGATGGTTCGAAAGATAAGGCAGTTTATTAGATTACTCCACGTTTTCCTTGTTTCTGGGAGGTGTTGGTACATAACAAGAAAATTCAGCATCCAGCATCGATGGCACATAGGCCAGTCACCATTCATTTCCGGTTGATTTTTTCCGTCGCGGATTAGGGTGGGTCAGGGAGGAAGAGAGATGAAGGAAATGGTCTGATAGTAACCGGAGGTGCTGAACAATCTATCAATAGTTGGCATTTGCAATTTGTGCACTGGTGGGCGGCTGGGATTTACGTGCATGTCCGGACATCACATGGTATGTGTCCACATCTATCATCTGTAAGCTTGATTGCAAAGATTTTGTTTGAAGAAATTGTGAGGTCCGTGTTGCGAAGGAGGAAAGGTTGACAAGGACGTTATGAATGCGCTCAAAGAATATAGCAGAACAGACAAGCTGAAAGAACCAAAAAAAAAAAAAGGGAAACTTCAACTTCTAATAAAGATCTTGGGTATTCATTAACGCTTCAATGGTGTAAGAAAAAACCATGTGGAGTCTAAAATAGATGAAGGACAAACAAACATTACTATGCCATAGTATTATATGAATGTTTGAGCATTGACATTCAAAATTTATACGTTCTTTTTTTACCAAATTAATACCCACATTAGAATGCAATACTCTGAAATTTCATTCTGAAATCATGCTTCAAACTCATGTTTACATCACCACGAATTCATCAATTAGCTTAATAGTCGATTTTAAAGCGTGTCATTGAAGGTATTTATTTCTTAAGGCAGAACCTAAGAACACATTTTAGTCACAGCTGCTCAAATCTGTACACTTAATTTGTAATCAGTAAAACTCCTGATAATCTTCCTGGCACGATTAAATAAACACCTCCTAGTCAGTGCAATTTGTAGTAAATTTTAACCTGTGGCTTAGCAAGCAAAAATATTTGCGCGCACCATCCCAGGTGCTTATGCTTGGTGGAGCTATGCTCGAGTCTTTCACTAACGGTGACAGTACGAAGTGGTCGGTTATTTATATAGCTGTGTGCCTGGACAAGGACAGAGAACAGAATGTCTAGTTGTAGTAGTAATGGTTAAGTAACCTCCTACTCCCTCGATCCCAAAATATAACAACTTAAATCCAAATTAGATACATATTAGTATTACAAATTTGGATAAACCCCTCTCCAACATTGTTTTTGCCTGTGACGACATTTAATGCTGTTGTATGAATGTATTAGGTTTGTACTTCGCAGGCCCCAGAAAATCTGGACCTGGGAGAACAAAGTTGAATCGGATACCAGGATTGATCTGAACGCATTCGGTGTAAAGATTGCATATAACTACCATTGTCCACTATTGCAATTCACAACAATGACCAGAAAAATATGTGTTTACAAGTTACAGTCTCATGGACGAAGAGATGGCATAAAGAGTCCGGAAGGTGGATACTCATGCAGGTAATTAGCATCAGCGAGAGGATGTTATGATTATGAGAACCAATCCTCAACCTCTTGTTGTCAGGTCTACTTCTTATTAACACGGGGCTTTCCTTTGACCTCAGATTCCTACACACGAAAATAATGACAAAACAAGAACCTATCAGAGAAGAATAGCCAGACCAAGCATATATGTCCTCATCCAAGAAAAAACAACAACAAAGAGGATGGCGGTCCCTAAAATTGTATTAGCACATCGAGACTCCAAGCAATTTTAGGGAGTCTGTTTGAAAGTAATAAAGTGTAACTTGTCAGATAAAAATGCAAGGAGTTATGGCCCCAGGTCCTTTTTATGTCTATGTAACCACTTCAAATTGATCAAACAAACTAAATATGTTATACAGCACATAATAATTACTATAAGAGAACCAACCTGAACACTATGGAGAAAGATATTTGTTTTTGCAGTAGAAGGATTATGCTTCTCAGCACCCTTGCTCCAATCATAGCATACCTAACACAGGTCATCAAGAAGTTGCATGAGCAATTTAATTAAATTTCAGAACAATCTGAAGAATACAAAATATTCATGGAATTATGGTTGATATTAGTGCCAAATAGGAACTTATCTCCACACATCCTTTCTAACATCAAAAGTGCCATGGTTACAAGAAGTCAAACTTAGCATTTCTACTGTCCATTTATCAACGAATATTCCAAAACATTAAGACACATTAAATTGCACTCTGCAATATGACGTATTAAAATACACTCTGCAATATGACGTATTCCCCTGATCTGAAATATTCCCTACATCCCAAATTATAAGGCGCGGTTTGACTTGGAACAGTCTTCAACATCAAACTTTGATTGCCAATTTCTCTGAAAGTATATTATTATCCATAGTGAAACTAAAATCATATGAAAGTAGATCTGAATACGAATCTAACAATACCATATTAATATCACAAACCTATATATTGTAAGGCCAATTATTAGTCAAATTTTATGAAGTGTGAATTTTGAAATGCATGCGCACCTTATAATTTGGGATGGAGTACTATCACATTAAGGTCTATGGTATTATATGCATCCCTCTCTCTTGGCTACTGCTGGTTGTGATGTTAATCATTGAGGTGAATGACAATCCAGGAGAAATAAATCTAGCAAAAGTATCAAAAGTAACAATGCATATCTAACAATTAATTATGGTGCAGATGGCAAGAGATAGCCTACCGCATAAGCAAATATTGAGCCATCCTGATTGAATGTACTGCATGTGATGGGTGACGGACACTTATTGAAAGCCTGCAAAACATTAGAGGTAGATATATCATGAAACATTAATACGGGAATTGAGAAGTAAAGACTTGGCAAAGGAAATTTTAGTATAATGATTTTCTTCCTCATAGTTTAATGGACCACGCTAAAGACTAATGTGTTAACCATGAGCTTTAGTGCTTGCTGGCGATTCTTTTGCACTAAACAACACATTAAACAATCACAAATTAGGATAGCTGGATATGTCGCACCAGTGATATTGGCATGGCCAGTGAGGAAGGGAACCATACATCAACCCTTGTTCCAATGCCCATCTGCTACCTTATATTTATAGCAGTTAGTTAAATTGAGTATGATTTATCCCTGTTAGTTATCTCATCTCTTAGTGTTAACTCTTACCTGAATTGCTAGGCTCTATTTAAGAAGAGACCATTACGTTAAAATTTCATCATTTCAAGAAGGGTAAAAAAACAGAAACTTGCACCAGAATTGGTCTGTCTCTCAGGCACATACTGTTATGAATAGTGATCATATTCATGAGAGGGCAATGGCCCAAGTGTATATACAGGTACAGGAGAATGCCAAAAGGCAGAAAAACCCTTTTACAAAAAAGAGAAAATAGAAAAGCCATAAATATACATCTAACACCCCCCCCCCCCCTCAAACTCAAGGTGGATCAACAACACTGAGTTTGGACAGATACAACCTGTGTTGAGCTCTAGTTTGTGCCTTTGTAAAGAAATCAGCCAACTGCAATTCGGAAGGCACATATGAAGAGCAATCACCTGATCATGTACCTGTGTGCGGGTATATGAGGCATCCACACCAATATGCTTAGTAAGCTCATGTTTTATAGGATCACGAGCAATACTAATAGCACCTGTACTATCCGACAATAAAGAAGTCGATGAAGTCACAGAAACACCAAAATCCTCAAGTAACCAACGTAACCAAGTAACCTCTGTTGTCAAAAGGGCCAAAGCTCTTAACTCAGCCTCTGCATTAGAATGAGAAACCGTTGTTTGTTTCTTAGTCTTCCAAGCAATGAGGGAACCACCAAGAAAAACACAAAAAGCAGAAAGAGATCTACGATCAGAGGAATCACTAGCCCAAGTAGCATCAGAGTAACCCTGAAGATGTAAAGTTGTGGAGCGAGGAAAGAAAAGACAACGAGAGATAGTTCCACGAAGATAATGAAGAACACGAAGAAGATGACTATAGTGAAGTTGTGTGGGAGCAGAAACAAATTGGCTCAGAATATGCAGAGAGTGAAATATCAGGACGAGTGACACCAAGATAAACAAGACTCCCTACAATGTGATGATAGCGAGTGGGGTTAGCTAACAGTTTACCATCGGTGGCAGAAAGATGGAGATTAAGTTCCATGGGAGTCTCTACTGTGCGCTGATCAGTGAGAAGCCCTATCAAGAAGATCATGAATATACTTGGCTTGAGAGAGATAAAATCCTTCAGGAGTAGAGGAAATATCAATGCCAAGAAAATAACAGAGAACCAAGATCAGACATAAGAAACTGCTCACTGAGACGCACTTTAACAAAAGCAATAAACTCAACATCATCGCCCGTAATGATCATACCATCCACATAGAGAAGTAGGATGGTGCGACCACGAGGCGAAGTATGAACAAAAACTGTAGAATCATGAGCACTAGCTGAGAAACTAGCTTCTGTGACCACAGAGGAAAACCGTTGGAACCAAGCACGAGGAGCCTGCTTAAGACCATAAAGAGAGCGTCGAAGACGACAAACCATACCCGCAGGAACTGAATATCCTTGAGGTGGTCGCATGTAAACCTCCATGCAATTCCCCATTGAGAAAAGCATTCTTGACATCAAGTTGCGAGATGTTCCAGTGTCGAGCAGAAGCTACTGCTAGAAGTGTTCGAAGAGTGGTCATGTGAGCCACAGGAGCAAAAGTCTCATCATAGTCACGACCATGTTCTTGTTGGAAACCACGCGCTACAAGACGAGCCTTATAGCGTTCAAGAGTTCCATCTGAGTCTTGACCTTATAGATCCACTTACATGTGATGGGACGAGCATGAGAAGGTAATGGAACAAGATCCCAAGTACTTGTACGCTCAAGGGCAGCAAGCTGCTCTGCCATCGCATGTTGCCATTCCTGGTGGACAACAGCATCACGATAAGAACTAGGCTCAGAAAGGACAGTAGCAACATAACCATAGTGATCCTCCGGATGAATTGTACATAAGTTACGATCACGGAGATTATATCTAGTAGAAGCAACAGGAGAAGTATCTTTGTAAACGAACCAGACTGTGCAGAGGGCAAAGCAACAGAACCAGCTGAACCTATTGAAGCAGAAGCAGTGAGGCGACGTAGTAGCACAAGGATCTCCTGTGTATCTGAACTTCCAGTACTCTTCTGAGAAGAACCCGGAGCAACCTGTGGAGCGACCACACTGTAAATCCTTCTTCTTTCGAAAGCAAAACGACTCCACATGTCCATCTTTATCACAATAGGTGCAGTGAAGATGGCTGCTGGTAGATGACACAATTGGAGAAGTACGTGCTGGCGAAGTTAAGGGTGGAGTTGTAGTCGACGTCGAAAAAACCGAAGAGGCTGCAGAATGAACAGCTAATACTGAAGAGGGAAGCGGTAGAATACCCGCTTCTCGAAGGCGAATCTCCTCTGAACGAATATATGTAAGAGCCTCCATCATGGTAACCCGAGGGTGTCGAGCAAGCAACTGGGCACGTGTCGACTCATACTGAGCACACTGACGCTGGCAACACTGACAAGTGTGGCAGATCTATGGTCCCAAGGAATCAAGCTGGCGCCAGATAGAAGTCGACCATGTATAGAACTCATCAACTGTAGCATCCCTCTGCTGCAATGACTGCTCTTGACGCACCATAGCAAGATAAAGAGCATCTCCAGTAGGCGCATAACGGTCTCGCAAGTGTGTCCACATAAGATGTGCAGAAGCAAGCGTAACCACATCACCAGTGAGACAAATCTCCATACTAGCCACAAGAATAGCAGAAGCACGAGCATCCTCATCTAACCAAGCCTTATACAGAGCATACTGATTTTGATAAACTTCCATAGCATCATCGTACTCCTGCGCCTTCGCTGTGTATTCGGCAGAAGACTGAGCGGAAAGTGTGGCCATACGAGCATTGGGACAAGGCAGGCAGGGCAGCTCACCAGTCAGAATATCCCAAAGATGCTGACGACGCATGTGAAGACACATGTGCTGAGCCCAATGACTGTAGTTGATACCATCAAAAAGAACCGGGCAACGAGGAACAGAAACGGTGCTCGATGAAGACGACATCATCAAATAGTAAAGAGCGATGGCGGGAGCGCAAGAGCAAAGCAGTAGCAAACAAGATTTATTTTTTGACTCTTCAACTTCAGATCTGGATCAGAGAATGAGTTGAAGGGCAGTAGGCAGCGATGACCAGTGGCCGGCGGCGCCCCGATGAGTAGGCCGCAGGAACAACATGCGACGACCCGCGACGAGGGGCGACGACGTGCGGCCGTCGACGGTGGCGCGATGAACGAGCAGTCACCCTCGACAATGCGGCCGCCCGCGGCAGCCGGCGACGAGGGTCGATGGTCGAGCAGCCGCCCGCGACGAGAGCAGCCAGCGGCGCCGCGACGTGCATCAGCCGGCGACGCGGTTCGGCGATGAGCTGCGGCAGCCCACAATGAGGGGCGATGCCGGTAGTGGGCTGCCACGCAGAAATCGATGATGACAAGCAGAATTTGATGAGTAGAAATTGAGATGACATCTTGCTCAGATCAATAGGAACATCCTGTCTTCAAGTTGAAGAAATACGATTATCTTCGACGAAGATCAAGCAATGAGAAGTCATGGAAAAAAATTTCTTAGGGAGATGAGAAGTCTAACTGGCTCTTGATACCATGTTATGAATAGTGATCATATTCATGAGAGGGCAATGGCCCAAGTATGTAGGAGAATGCCAAAAGGCGGAAAAACCCTTTTACAAAAAAGAGAAAATAGAAAAGCCATAAATATACATCTAAAACATACATGCTAAGTGAGGAAGGAGCCCAGCTGTGGGACAAATATCAAAAACATGTGTTATCTTATCTATTCCCACAAGTAAGCCAAATCATATTTCTTCAATTTCCCCTTGCCTTCAACCATGCCCATAACATGACTGCTTAGAACTAGAAGTTTCAATGAAGGGAGTACTTAGTTTGTTTCTCTAAAGAAAATTAGCAGCTTCTGTTCGCTAACATATAATGCGAGTGTAAATCATCAAAATATTTTTGCAGTTCTCAGAACAAAGACCTCATTTTGTGATCAATCTGACCTTATCTTTACTACTTAAAATATCTAAGTAGACAACTATGGCGTTTATGATTTTTTACATAATTACGCCATGCAGACAAGTGCATATACAGGCCTACTACTGGGTTGAGATCCAGTTCAAAACAGCTCCAACCCAGCTCCCTAGTGAAGCAGCGATCCAAACCAGTCCACACTGCTCCCTCCACTCTAGAACCCATACAGAACCAACCCATAACAGATTTTAACCATCCGTTCAAGTTAAATGGACTCAAAACCATTTGCTGCTAACAAGACGAGGTCTAGGCATCCAGCTCATCTCTTCTCCACCATGGACGTTGCCGAGCCGAACCACCGCCACCATCTCGGAGCTCGCACGCTGCCACCAAAGCCACCATCTCGGAACTCACACATCGCCACCACCGCCATTTGGGAGCTCAAACGCTGTCGCCGCCATCTCAGAGCTCGTATGCCGGCTCCGCTGGCCGCAGCACACCATGTGCAACAGTATGTTCATTTTTGTGAGCTCTATATACTACTACCAACTCGTGTGAGCTTGTTCTGCTTGCAGCCTGCTTGCATGAAGCTTTCTTCAGTGTGCATCCAGATTCAGCCTGCGTGCTTGATGCCCAAGTTGTTCGGCCAGAGGAGCAAGAAGCAGGCAGGAAAATGAGGTCCGAGCTGGGGAGGGCAACACCACCGTCGATGTCCTTCATGGGGACACACGAGTATCTGGCACTGGAGATCATCAAGGGAGAAGGCCATGGCAGAGCCGTTGACTGGTGGATGTTTAGCTTCTTCCTGCACGAGCTCCTCTATGGCAAGACACCGTTCAAGGTGTCAGGCAACCGCGCCACATTGTTCAACATGGCCGGCCAGCAGCTGAGCTTCCCGGAGTCACCGGCACCAGCACACCCCCATCCCAGTGCCCACGGAGGCCGGGTAAGTAACCAGTCACCGCAACACAGGGATACAGCTCTTCGATAGCCATGCGAAACACGCTTCGGCTCTGGCTCCAGCTCACGCTAGTGAAGCATCCCGTGTACAACAGGTTGAATCCACTTCACCCATGGCCCCATGGGTTGAATCCATGGACCGAATCCAATTTGAGGCCACAAAACTGTAACCACAACCAACCCACCCCGAACCTTTTCTTTAGTGTATCCAACACACCCCAACCCATTCACAGCATCGATCCATTCATCCAAAGTCAATCCACATAGGAAACCGATCCATTTAACCCATTCCAACCCGATCCACTAGTAGGCCTACATAGATGGCTGATTAATTTTATTTTATTTAGTTTTAGATCTGGAGATATTGATTTTCTCATTTGTAAGATTATAGTATATGGTATATATTATATTATATTTATTTGAAAACCTCCACAGTGCACAAGCATTATCATGTCCACAGAATTGGCAGTACTACATCACTCCCGTGTTAGTTAAAATTAAATACATAAAATAAATAGACATATGATGTGCAGTACCTTAAGCCTTTGCTTACTGTCCTTGTCCCAAAAGTTGAAACCTCCATCAGAGCCCGAAGTGGCAAAAGTATGGTGCACCTAGATGAAATGTGCAGCATAACAAACATATCAACAAAAGTAGTTATTTCAAGAGAGCTACTACTAATTTAATCCTGAGGCAACAGGCAAGTAATCAACCTTTATATCCCGCATAAAAAGTAATCAGCTATTATTATAATTCAAACGAACATCCACAATGAGCATTTGTAATTTACTTCTCCAGATTTGAAAATTTATGCATATTCAAATTCTTACATCCAGTTGTCTCAGAAAAAATCCATCAAGCTTAGGAAGCAAGTAATCAACAATTCAAAATATTAAAATGAAATTATATTGAGCAAGGGATCTTACGGGGTGAAAGTTCAATGCGTTAACAGCGTATATGTCATTGCCATCACGGTGACATTTAAATGTAAAGTTTTTCCCTTGTTGACCATCATCAACATGATGAACACCAACTCGTCCTTCTATCGATCCAACCTTCAAATAAACCATAGGTTAATTAAGCATTTAAGCGCTCGAATGATCAGAAACAGTTGACCTTTTATCAGGTACACAAAACACAATGATGCAGTAAAGTCAAACAAAAATGGCAAACAAAAGACAAAATAAAAGCAGCTGACGATGGATAAAAAATGACCAAGATTGAGAAACAAATGTATATCATCAATAAATAACACTCCTACGGATACCGATTTTCTCCTTTTTTTTCGCTTTTTTTTTTGCTCCTCACAGAGCACGACACGTAGAAAAACTTAGTGGAGGAACTCCTTTGATTGGGTGAGCAAACCGGCGCTGAGTGGAGGGGCTCCTTTGATTGGGTGAACAAACCGGCAGGAAACGGTTACTTCTGTACACCTTGCATGCATTTTGCCTAGTGTCCCGTTTCTCCCACCGTGTGTGCCCCATACTCCCTTTGCATGGAAGCCACGCGTGCTCTAGCGTTTTTTGCAAAAAACTCCCCATACATATAAATAATTTCGAAAAGGCTATCCCACCCCCCTAACAGCTTGCAACAATTTTCTAGAATAACTCTTGTACTTCTGAGAAATACAATGCAAAGAAGACAAAATATCACTTCTAAGGATCCGCGTTGTAAACATATTAAGTGTAAGGGTGGTTACGCAAAATAGCCCTATCTAATCCTCACCGAACCACCAATCCCGTCCCTCCCCCACCGCCCTCGCACGGGGTGTCGCGTGCGCTCCACCCCAATTCTTCTCCCTCCCCTCATGGCGGCATCGAAGCCGGCCAATGGCCCTCTACCCCCTTTTTCCTCCCTTCCCTGGCAGCGCCGTTCGTTCGGATGGCGGCGTCGGAGCTGGCATCGGTGTCCCCCCCTTCTTCTCCCCCCGCTTGCAGTGGCATCGGAGCCAACGCCGGTGTCCCCCTTCCCCCTTCTTCTCCATCCTCTAGCAGCGGGGGGTCAGCGGCGGCGCCAGAGCAGGTACCCCTCTTCTTCAGTAATCCGATATGGGGTAGCACCGGTAGTGGCGGCGGGTAGGGGCAAGGTGGCAGCGAAGGGGTGCTGGAGCTCAGCCTCGACGACGGCTGCCTCCTCCCTTCCCCATCGCTCACCGTCAATTCCACCTGCTCCGCTCGTCGTCGCATTCCTGTCCCGCCTCCCGCTGCCATCCATCTTCTCTCGGGGCCCGCCGTTGTCGCGGCCGCCATGGCCTCCTCAAGCCCTCAATGAGGAAGCCACTTGGATCTGAGGCCGCGACGATGTTGGCCGGGCTGAACATGAAGACCCTCTTCAAGTACAAGCCAGGTATGCTGGTCGGCGTCATGCAGCAGACTCGCAAACTCCTCGTCTTCATCGACCTCCACTCTGGATCACGCGGTGGCAACACCAAACGCGAAGTGAAGGTGAAATCGAATACACCCTTTATTGTTTAGTTGTTAGTGTTTTTTGCTGCGCACATTTGGCGTCAATCATTCGTGAGTGAAATCTTTTTGGTTAACAAACCATGATTTGTGCTCTGTAACTTCGATTAGATACACCCTATCATAAATGCAAGAGCTGGGATTTGTTGATATATGAGGTTAGCAATGCAAATCTTTTGCAATTTTGAGGATGCTAATTTATTCTTTGCCTTTTCAAGTATATACAGAAGAAACTATGAACAAAACTATGTTTTCCTATGTCAAATGGGGGAACCAGGTCCCCTGAGCATCACGCAATTTTACTATGCTATTGTAGTCCTACTTTTAAAGATGTTTCAAGGATGAGCTTGTGTTGAATCTTTAATTGCATTCGCATTTTCACGGGAGCTTATGAAGTACAGTGATGCATCACAAATGGCTGCTGTCGAGGCTATGCAAGCAACTTCTGCTGCAGAGAACTTGCTTGAATGTTTAAGGTCAATTTTCCACTGCCAGATTATTATGTTATATATAGAAAGCAGAAAGCAGTATTTGCATGGTACAGAAAGCAGAAATTGTCTAGACAGGAATTTGCGCGTTCTATTCAATTCTTTTCTACGAAATTAGGTAATTCAGAAATCAGAACCTGCTGGTGTAAACAAGTAGAGGAAAGTATGAACGCTGAATTATTTTTGTGACTGGTCTGAACAACTCAACTATGAGCAGTAATTTCATGCAATGACACTGATGAAGTCATGAATGCGTCTAGACTCTGATCAAATATTCTTCTGTCTGACCTTGAATGATAAGGAGATACTTTGATCTGGAAGCTAAACAGAATTGGTATTCACTTGTAAGTCTATATGCTGTTATTGCTTTTACTGGGATCTTTCCTGTTTTTATTCCTAAACCTTTCAGATATTTATGAGCTCCCTATAATTCGTGTTTTTACCATGGTCTCCTTTTCCTGTCATGTAGGAAGTGCCATATGGAAGGAAAGAGAGTACTGGTGGGGCTTGGCACTTCACTGCTCTCCTGCCACTCTTTGATCCTCCAAGGCATGAAAGTGCATAAACAAATCGAATGGCACTTGACCTTGGTGTAAATGTGAAGATGATCACAGGTAGTCTTCCAATTGGGAAAAGAAAATCTAGATGCTCTATTTGTTTTATATTTTTTTATCACGATTCCAAAAAAATTATAATTCTTTTCTGGTTGTTATGGTGATGAGAAGGTAGTTCATGTTCAGTTATTATATGGTGGATCAGTAACTATAATCCTCATCTACAATATGAAGAACAACTAGCATAAATGTTCAGTACTGCAACCTGTTCCATTGGAAATGCATTATTATAATGTGCCATAAAGAAGGAACTTAATTTTCTTCATGAAAAAATTAAACAATCCATTGCTCTTCTGTCATTGTTTGGAGCCATGGGACCATCACCGGTTCAAAGCTGCTGACAGTGCTCTTGTAGTGGTTCCAGACTTCACAAATTGCATATATGTATCCATTTACATGTCTAATTTAATGCTTATAGAGATTATCTTTGTTCTTTATGTGTTCTTTTTGCGAGTTATTCCCATATCAAACTAATTCAGTTGCGACTTTGGAGTTGCTGTCATAGCAGAGTATTGAATGGCTCTGCTTTTCTAAGTGCAAGCAATTGTGTTCTTTGGGTTTTATACTAATTCTCAAACTTGATGATATTGGGCTGGTTGTTCATGGCTCTACATTTGCTAACTCAACAGAGCTCTTTTCCATTATAGCATCTTTACTTCCAAATTTTTGGATTTGTAATTTATTTTTCTATGAGCAATTCTGGCACTATGAATGTAAGAGACATATGGCCCTAATTCTTGTATGTTTGGGGAATGGGAATTGGTTGGACAAAAAAAAGTTATTCCATGGACTTCTTTTATGTTAGGCTCATGCTCAACTAGCCCTGGTAGTTTCCTAAAATTTTGGTTAATTTAAGAAGCTATGTAATAATTATGTTTTTAGTGTACAAACCATTAGCATTATGTTATACATAGATATATTTTTAAAGCTAAATAAAACTACATAGGAACATTTGGTCAACAATAGCTACATATATGTTTTGCTTAAACTGTTAAGTATCCCTGCATGCGCAGCTGCGCGCAGTGTGGCGCCGCGCTTATACTTCTAGTAATGTACTAAAGACAACAAAAAGGACTGCTAATGGCTAAAATTGGAAGATCATTTCACTGAGAAAGATAGAACAGACCTGCTACACACAAGATCAGTTGTCATAAACAATTGTAAATTGGTGGATTTAGCAAGTATTTATTTCACTGTGCCTGAGAAAAACTGACTGATGATATAGCAACTGTCAATTTGACTGCTAAAAATTGAATGACGACAAAATCAACACAGATTTACAGTACTTCTAACTTCTAAGTACTTGGCAAAAACTTCCTGCATTTACTTATCTTATGCATAAAGAACAACTTATTGTTTCAACCTCGAAATATAGGCCATCTACATTGTAGTTGCATTTTACACCACCTTTCAAATTAAAAGGTTAATCCTTTTACACATATGTTAGACTAGAGGTCAGAAATGGCAACAGTTGAAGTTGGGTGCAAACTACTTAGTTTGACTTTTTATCTTATTTTTTAGTACAGAATTTAGGCATTAGTTAACTACTGAAATTGCAATTATGATGTACATGGGAGCTAAAATTATAGGAAAAAACATTGATGGAACCACACATTTAGACCAAAGAGAAATCAAGGCATTACCAGAAACCCTTGCTGATCAGGAAATGCAGCAAGACACCTTGTCTGGAGTTTTAAAGGTGACACAATCCTCTTGAATTCAGCCTGTTGAAGCATAGGAAGTGTGAGTTGCAACTTGCAAATGACATTTAGAGTGTCCAGCGTTACAGTGATAAACACAGAAATTTCAACTGGTTGCAGAAAGGGGCACAGCTGTTACTTGCTAATTTACTCTTGTTAAAAAAATCTAGAGATATCATTTCACCTCATAAACTTTTCACCTCCACTTCACACAAACTAAATATTGATCACATGAGGACAAAAGACCTAAAGCCTACATGATTGGAAAGCTCTATGACGATAGGGTATATAGTATATTGCAACACTTAATTCTCCAATTCTTTAGCAACCGAGCAAAGGCGGAATAATTTATCTCAGTGATCTACATACCACGAGAAGTACTTGACTCACTGAATGTAACTGCGTAAAACTGCATACAATGAAACAATTTCATTTTCATGTAATAAAATATGCAGCAAAACTAAAGAAAAAGAGAAATAGACTTCAGAAAGTAAGAAAGTGTGCCAAACATTAAACTATAATATAGAGGTAGTAGTTGAGTTAGAAGAAAGATGTGTGTAACAGTATACAAGAATTTATGCATAAAGCTCACATTGACTATAAACTATGATAACTATTAAGTTGAGTAGGAAAACAGAATGTGCTAACATATATAAAAATTATGGATAACAAAAAAACTGAGCATACGTATCTCCTAAATCCTTACACATAACTAGGATAAAAGTATGGAACTCAAACCACCACGAGAATCTAATATAAATTACCTGCGGATTCTGCATATTGAAGACTATTACATTGCGATCAGCAGTGCCAACCACCATGAGAGGATAACTAAGTGAGAGAGCATAACAGCGCTCAGGTAGTTGCTGAACATGTGCTGGCTGAGGTTGTCGAACATCCCAGTACCTTAATGAAAAGAATTTTATATTTTTTTTGTTAGACATTAGTTGCAAAAAAATGATCACTCTCTTCATTGTGTTCACATGTGTGTATGCGTTGGTGAAGAGGCCGGAAGCTATACTTCCATTGTCCAAAAAAAACATGCAAGTATACATTAGGAGAACAAATTTGTGGTGCTTGAAAATAATGATTCATTGTTCCCTGAACATTACATCAGAGGGAAAGCTCTATATCACAAACAGGAAGCATCAGCATGCATTAAGCGAGCTCAAATAAATGTAGTTTGCGCAAATTTCCTCACCTCAGAGTCTTATCCCAGCTCCCACTGACAAGAAGGTTCATCTGTGGTATCCAGGCAAGCTCTTTGACAGGTGCTTCGTGCCCTGATAATACCGTGGGCTGCCCACCCGAGAGCAGCGGCCACATCTTAATCTGTTTATCACAACCTCCCGAAAAGACAGTTGTCCCATCATCCTTCCATGCCGAGCACAGCACCTGCATGAAATCAACCAACCTACAGATCAATGCAGGGAAATACAGAGTGCAGAAATCGAACATCTATAGCGACCTAATGGGAGCAAACTGTAAGGAAGGACCGAAGTACCGGTTGATCGTGCGAGATCGAGGCCTTCGCTTGGCATTGGCCGCCAGGCTGGATCTCCCAGCAACGAACCTGCAAAATTCCAACCGCAACCTCAATATTCCTCTAGCGGATTCGCCGAAACAAACAAAAAAACAACGAACCGTCTAGGGCTCGGGCGACGGCGGGCGGGCCTCACCTGGTTGTCCCATGATGTGGCGACGAGGTGGTTCGCCTTGGGGCTGAAGCTGAGGCTGGAAACCGAGTCCCCGGGCGCCGGATTCACCTGCAGGGAACGCGAACAAATCCGTCAGGATCGAATCGACTCAGCCAGGGAAAAAGTTGAGCCGTGCAGGCGAAGGGTGGCGGCGGCCGCGCGCGCGAGAGGACGCACCTCGAGGGACTTGTTGGGGTTGTTGTTGGCGGCGCCGGCGCCGGCGGTAAAGCTCGCCATTGGGTCGGGCGGCGCCGCGTTTGGGAAATTTTGGGGAGGGAGGGAAGGGGAGGAGAGGGAAGCGGAGGAGGCGGGGGTTTTGGGGAGGGTTTTGGCTTTAGGGGAGCCGGGAAAGGGAATCGCGTGGGATGGACGCCACAAGCCCGGACGAGGCGGCGGCCAACGGGCCAAGGCCAGGCCAGGTCGAATTGGAATGTGGGATCGCGGGTGATTTTTTTTTTTTCGGGGGAACCTTTTTAATTTCTAATTTTAAAATATTTAAAAAAAACTGAAATTGTGTGATAAAACATACTGCCACACTGATCTAAATGGTGTGACAGTATTGTCTTATCACGCTAATCAGGCTAGCGTGTCAGAACAAGATTATCACACTCGCTGCGGTAGATATGACAATATTGTTTTGTCACATCAGACGGGTTAGCGCGACAAAAGGTTCTGATTGTGAAAATATTTTTTAAAAATAAGGGTCTGGTTTTGAAAAAAAGGTTTATTTATAAAATTTAAAAGGTTTAAAAATTATAAAATTTCATCGTGATCGTGCGAGACAACGTCACCGTTGGCGGCCTTCCGGATCCAACCACGCTGCATGTGGTTTGAAAGCATAGGAGATAAAACTGACCAACCATCCAGCTGACCTCCTGGTTCATAGGTTAGTCGGTCTAACCACTAGTCTGACCGGTTTAATTGTAGTTGGGACTAATATGGTAGAGAAAAAGGCATGTCACAAGTGGGGCTACCAACTAAATAGATGGCTACCTTGATTAAACTTATATAACTAACACGAAGTGTGGTAATATGAGGCAAATTATGATGGGCAACCAAATATCCCTTATGTTTTTCTGTAGCACAGCCAGGTAATAGCCCACTTGGTCACTGAGACATGCTTCATTTTTTCACCCTTTTTGGTGTTGTGTTATGTTACGTGTTTGAAACGTATATTTAAAGGAATAAAACTATTACGCTTTCTAACTAAGTTTTGAGGTATTTGCTAAAAGTATTTAGTTTTGACGCAGGCAAGAATATCAAGATAAGAAGGGGACTAGCCGCCACCAATTTTTATGGTGTAAATTTTTAATTGTTCTTTGCGTATATAAAAGGTCGACTTGCGTAAGAGCACGACTCCACCATTGTATTCACCTAAGAAAAAAGATCAGGATTTATCTTTTGGCTAGGCCTTGGGTTTGAAGGACTTTAACTGTCCAAAAATGTCGACTCTCTTTTCGTTCTAGCTAAATTAAACATTGATAGCTTTACAGGATAAGAGTTATGTCACAAGATATCAATACAAATGTTCTTTCTAACGTTATAAGTGGTAAGTTTCTAATGTTTACACACTCTTTCCTTCAAAAAGAAAAGGTAGAACCTATTTAAAAACAAAAGGAAAACGAAGAAGATGGTAAACGCACATTGTGCTACAATATGCACGATGAGCAGACGAGAATAGCGTATATATATATTATGGCACCCTAAAACATAAATACACACTAAAATATTTTCTAACTAAAGAAAATTTAAGCGAAAATTGGATGACCACTTTTTGATCGGAAACATTACAAATTCGATTCATTATCTACACTTCAAACTAATAGATGTAGGAGTGCCATTCATTTCCCCCCAAATATGCTATTACATATATTAATTACATTGTTGTACGCGTGCATAAATTTACAAATGAGACACAGACAGCACGCTCGGGAGATCGATTGATCAACGTAGTACAGAGTGCAGACTAGGATTACTATACATGCCGCATAGCTAGATCTTCAGGTGCAGTCGTGCAGATCGAGGTGCTTCAGCCTGCACATTGTACATATATATAGTTGATATCAGCGACATGGATAAGAGATTCCCAATGTATAACTTGCTCATACCAAGATTTGAACTCAGAATTTTAGAGTGTTCCTCATGTTGCTGCAATCACACTACATACCTTTTCACATGTATATATAGCATGCCAAAATTAATTTGCTGGAAAAATTATTGTTTTTGAGTCATCAAAGCTGCAGTCAACTTATTTAGCTTGCTGACGAGAAAATTAACTCCTGTCCAGTAGCCAGGTAGCTTTACGGCAGATAAAATTAGGTACTCCTTTATCCATAAATATAAGGATTTTTTAATACTCTTGGTATATTCTAAGAAAGAAGATAAAAATGCTACAATGCGACCAGGGTGGAACTTGTGAGGGGGTTCAGCGGTAAAATCGGTACTCCCTCTATCCCAGTTTAGTAGTCATTCTAGGAAAGAAGTAACAATATATGGTGTTGTAAAAATGACCGATGTGCACCTACGTTAATCATTTTAATGCTAAAAAATGGTCACAAAATTAGTACTGCTTGTACCATTCTGATATGTTTTCAACAAGCATAGGGAAGAAAATTAATGTGAGTACTCCTGAGTGGCTAGCCTGCTAGTTGCTCCACGCACGCCTAAACGACCTCCTTTCTGGGATAATGACCATACCCTAAGCGACAACTAAATTAGGATGGAGGGAGTAAAAATTAAATAAATGGGTGATTGGATGGAGGAAATATACTACTCTACAAGTCATAATATTTATGGGGAAATTTCAAACATTAGAAGTTCTTGTTTGTAGGCAAAGAAGTAATAAACAAAACTTAAAATTGTAAGGTGAATTTATAAATCCGTGGCATGTTTCTCCTAACTTTAGAAGGTTCCTCCGTAAAGTTAAATTAAACCTTGATTGACCAATTGGCCATTCGCTACAGATTCCATAATTTTCTTGAGATGAATAGACCGCCAAAAATAATATCACAACGGTCAAATTAATAAGTTTTATCGGCCAACTGATAAGGAATAACCGTTAAGGTAATATAACGAGTAATTTTTGCAGTCGGATTTAACCGTCAAGATAATTAACGGGCCACAAAAAAAAATTCTTCATTCCGGTGGTGATTATTGCAAATTAACTTCGAAACATAGCAAAAACAACGACTTGATTAGTAACTCCAGTGAACAACACGATCGAAAGCGGCCGCGGTGCCTTCCGATATGATGCACTGACCTGCAGTCGCGGGCGGGGGGCACCTGTACGCGGGGAAGGGCACCTTCCCGGTCTCGATGTGCTTGACGTCCTCCACGAGCAGGTCGTAGTAGCGCTTCACCTCGTCGGCGGACTTCCCCACAACGGCGCGCGCGATGTTGTGCCACCGCTCCGGCGTGTCCCTGTCGTACACCGCCAGCGCCCGCTCGAACTGCTCGTTCTGCCTCGCCGTCCACTGCGGCGCCCTCGACGAGCTCATCGACATCGACGCCGTCGAGTCTCACACAGCAAATTCTCTTTCTGAACTGGTTATATCAATGTGTTTGCGGCGCTGATCAGCTCATCATCAGCAGCGCTACTTATAGCCTGCCGGGCTGGAAGCCTGGAAGACGATCGATGAGCTGCTAGCTAGATGCAGATTCTCTTGTGGGGTCAAGGAGGGAAAAGCTAATCAGTAAGCATCGAGAATAAAGGCATAATCTAACCGATCGAGCCACTGGAGACGGCCACTACATGAACGACGATGAGCTTTGCTGAGAATAAGGCATAACTTAACCGATATATCGAGCCAATGACGAGCTTTGCAAAAGAAAATTATTGGAAGAAAGATTTGTGTCGATCGAACGCGGTGGATATATCATATATCTCTCTCACCTTTTTATCCCTTCGATCTATCTCCTCGCGCAAGATATATCGATCGATCGATCGATAGTCATATGGCACGTAGCTTACGGATAGAATAGAAGGTTATTCCGCCGTGTGCGTTTGTCAACTGTGACATGCACGTAATCCGGCCTGCATCGCGCATCGGATTGGCGGGGGCTGCGTCTGGTCTCTGGATGATACACCTCGATGCTGCTCATGTGTGCAAACGGAGACCACACGCGCACTTGTCCAGGGTCATTATGGGTGATCTCTGCCACTATTCACAGGTATCCTATTCCCACGGACTTCTTTCTGTCGTGGCTTTACCCGGTGCACATCGGCTTGTAACAGGGTTTGGTGCTTTCTTCTAGCTTTAAAAGTATAGTTTTCTTCAAAACTTAATTTCTTTTTTGGCCGCTAGGGCCGAGGCCTCAAACTTGTAATTAGTTACCTTTTGTACAGTTTCCACTCCTCTGTTCATGAAAATTTGACGGCTTGCCGATCTCGTTAAAAGAACTTAATTTCTTCATTAGAATTGGTTGATAACTTCTTTCCAATCTATTTGGTAACTTTATAATACTTAATGTTTATTAGTCGATCCCTATTGTTCACTTTTTGATCATCTAGCTCAAACTAGTCAACTAGCAGTGACACCGCTGGTAAAGGGACAGCCTTCTTTCAATTCTACCCACAAAATAGCATCAAAATACTCTTATATTGTCACCTATATTGGTCATGGCACTCACTCGCAAATGCTTCATGCTTTGGACATCCGACAATTTTTTTTAACTTTGTTTATTGAAAATATAAAAACGTTGTGTGTACATTTTTTTAAAATCACTTTCACAATCTCGTAAAATCATTATATTTTTTATATCTATTCTGTATTGGAGAGAACTGCTATAACTAATTAAGTACACTACGATAATAATTAACTTCTAAAAACAACATTTGTTTATCGATTCTATAAGCATTAGTTGGAATAATCTTCGAACAGCAAGTTGCGGAACATTAGATTCCATCACCAAAAAATAAAAGTGATTTCTTCACATATTAGAATAAATATCTTTTCTTTGATTTTTCAGACAGAACAATATCATGCTGAAGGGTCCATGAATGATTCTCCCTTGGGTTTTTGAGTATTTTATTTCCACTTTTCCAGCCATTCAACTAGCTCGATCAGCATTCTGAAACAGTACACTTATTTTTCACCTTTTAAAACTATTAAAAATTTCAAAGCAGCAAAGTAGCTAGTAGCAATTGTTTATTTTTGGCACTATCAGTACAATTTAATTCAAAATATTTGGCTGAACGCGACCATTTCAGTTATATTAACTACGAAATAAAAAAATGGAACCGCCTCTACCACTTAAATTTGTTGCTGCGTTGGGGAGGGGTTGTTAAAATTTACGTACCTTAATTTGTGCAATTTTAATTTGACAGGGTAATAAATACTATTCACCCGCATTACCACACTATCAAATTAAAATTGTACAAGAGTACATACAATCCCATCATTTTGCCTATAACATGTTGTAAGCTATAAAACTTATTAGCGAGAAAAAAAATAATTTGTGAGTAAAACTTTACAAAATTGTTCTTATGGACTTAAAAGCTAATACTAAAAAAATCAACTGCGATAATAAAAATCAAAATCAACTCTAAGTTTCAAATTTTAATTTTTGGCTACCACTTTGATAAGCTGAGGAGCAAATGATGAAGAGCCCTACAATCCTATGTATCTCTACTTTTCATTGTTCATCTTCTCCCCCCCCTCCCCAAAAAAGAATGAGAAAAATTCTTTATATGCCACTTAAAGTTTACGAATTTTCTTATATGCGATTAAAAAGTTGCTATTTCCTTATATGCCATCCAACAAAAAAATTTTATTCTTTATATGCCACTATCAAGGTCAAATTGCTTTGACCTCGTCGGTTTTTCAACAAAATGACAAAACTACCCTCGTGTGTTCTTCTGACTGCTTCTATTAAGCCATTATCAACATACACACTTGAGCATAATGATTTCACCTTACAGTTGTCATTTTTGCTAGTTCATCCCGGGGATGTCCCCTTGTTATTACCGTCATTAAAATTGTTATGAATATTTTAAAAATAAATGATAAGATAGATTAATATTTGATATATCAGTAAAAAAAATTCAGATTCAAATTTGATGTTCGCAAGTTGTAATGAAAACAACAAATTTAATTGAAACTAGTATACGTGTGCTCATAACCAAATTTGATTTATTTTTTATTTTTTTGTAAAAGCGAAATTTAAGCTTGCATATTTGTGTAGTGATATATTACATATTATTCTATGTTATTAAAAATATATATTTTTTAATTATTTGGATGATATGCAAAGAAACGACTAGACATCCCCTCGAGGGATTAAAAGGGTAATATTGTACTTTTGCATCCCTATTACACACGATGATGATGTGGATGGCATATAGGAAAAGAAAATGCTCAAGCGAATAACAACTTTTCGATGGTATATAAGTAAACTTGTGAACTTTGAATGGTAAATAAGGGGGTGTTTAGATCCAGAGGTAAAAAAATTTAACGGGTCACATCGGATATACGGACACACATTTGAAGTATTAAACGTAGACTAATACCAAAACAAATTACAGAATCCGCTTGTAAACTGCGAGACGAATTTATTAAGCCTAATTAATCCGTCATTAGCAAATGTTTACTGTAGCACCACATTGTCAGATCATGACGAAATTAGGCTCAAAAGATTCGTCTCGTGATTTACACGCAAACTGTACAATTGGTTTTTTTCTTCATCCACATTTAATGCTCCATGCATGTGTTCAAACGTTCGATGTGACGGGGTAAAAAAATTTGACGGTGGATCTAAACAGGGCCTAAGGAATTTTCTCAAAAAGAATCTACCATCTATTTTCCATATATGTTCCCAGGCCACCGTCTCAACTCCGGGTGGGCAACCTCCCAATCCATGTAGTTTGATCCTTGCCTGACACTTGGCACTATATTCTGATCAACAGGTAATGTAAGGTATATGAGTGGATGCAAAACCTATAAGAGATGATGAGGTTCATTGGAGAAGAATGAACCTTGATTGATATTTAACTATTTACCATTCTTACAAATATCAATTAAAGATTTATCACTTAACCCACATATCATAGATACATGAGAATCCACATGTCATAGATTGCAAGTAGCAAATTCTTAATTCCTACATCAAGTAGCAAATAGTTAAATGCCCCGAACCTTGCTAGAGAAGACATGCATCACCCTCTCCTGAAGCATGAATGTTAAAAAAAAATCCATTTGGATAGATAATCAAAACTATATTTAGCTAAATGCATAGCTCATAATAGCGTGACCATCAAAACGGGTTGAGTTCATTTTGGCTGTTGGTCGTGGCAACTCCGTGGCACGCAAAACAAGGTAAGCTATTAATACACAATTAATTTATATATTAATTATTATAAACTTAATAAATATGTTTATTTGGTTTTTTAAATAATATCTATAAAAAAGTTTTTTAAAAAATATGCATCATTTAACAGTTTGGAAAACGTACTAATGGATAACGACAAAGTTGCAACTGCAAAATGAATGAACGGGGCCTAAGAAAGTCTAGGAGCATATTTTTCTTCCTCAACTTGTTGGTTTGTCAGTACAAGACAAGTGCCCCTACTTTGGAGTGCGCGAGCAACCATTTGTGCAGATTATCGATTCTATTATCTTTCAAAACAAGTTGTTGATGTGTGATTCGATTCTATTATCTTTCAAAACAAGTTGTTGATGTGTTGATGAGGAGGAATGTATCCCTCAAACAAATACTTAAATCTACTATTTCTGGCTAAGCTAGGGGGAGATGGATCCCATGAAAACTCAAAATTTTAAGCTCTACTAGCTTAGATTCATATACAAATTTTCATTACAAGTACTATCCCCATACCAAAATACTACAACAAAAAAAATACTTTCATGGTAGCAGAGCACAAAACAAACACTCCCTCCAATCATAAAAAAACACATTTCTAACATCTATCATAGAGTCAAACTTTTCAATTTGTGAGCGTTGCATGTAGATTTATCTTGAAAAGTACTTTCACAATATTATATTTGCTTTGCTAATAGACACATTCTGTATTCTTGTGACCTTTTTAGATAATGAAAATGGTTTGCATCTCTGGTCTCTGCTGACACGCACATAACTAATAAGTCTTAGTTCTAATAAAGAAAAAACCAACAAAGTGATGAGATAAATCACCAACTCCTCTAGAATGATCGTCACTATATTATTATTTATGGCTCGATTATGAGTCACTGTATTATTTGTGGCTCGATGACTAGTGACAACTTCAGAATTGGCCACAATCACTTACTTTCTGTGTCCAAAATAATCACCACAAAAAACAATTTCCCTATAGTGTTAAAAGCTAAAATAAATCACATATATTTTGTGTTCTTGTGACTAATGAGACTACTAAGTAATCTTAACAAGAAATAAGATTTTGATTTGTACCTATTGTGAGGGAAGATGCATGGGCCAGGAGAGGAGGATTGAGGGCATTCCATATCGTCCAAGTTCCAAACAGAATGCACCATGCATACCATACAAAATGAAGTAGAAAAAGGATTTGATCTCTTTAATTAGTTACCAGATTGGTGACATTTGTTGTATCAAGTCATTATTGAAAGTACTATGGAACATGTACTAGTTTATGCAAATCATAGCATAACTAATATAAGACAAATCATAGCATAACTAATATAAGACAGATCATAGCGTAACTTTGTAATATTGTCTGTAGGACAACGCAAAAATCAAGTTTTAGGGGAGACACTCTTAAAACTTGCCAAAATTAAATTGTGATTCACTCATGTCGCACGGATTATAGGCTACGGGGAGTTACTATTTTGTTTTTTACATAAATGGGGAGTTACTATTAACTCGATTCATGTTACGAGTGTAATACACTTTTATAAATTTCTTTTGAAAACCTTATTTAAAAATAAAATTAGATTGGATGATGAATGGTGATGGATGTAGAATATAATTATAGATTATTAGATTATTATTTGTGCATTTATGCTTTGTTATTAGTAACTTGCTGAATATATTAGTGTGTGCATCCTTGCTATGACCACTACTTATGCTCCATACTTTCCAAGAATAACACAATGTAAAATGCCTTAAGACTTTCGAGAACAAAGAAAGTTAACTAAAGGTAGTTTTTAGCTATTTCTCTGTTATATCTCCATTGGTGGACTATTATTTAGCAAAACAATATGAATTGAGTATAGCTCAATTTGTCATTTCTAGTAGTGGAATCTGCCACCCAAGTTGAAGTGCTATACAACCTATACCTAGCACGATTACTCAAATTTACGGTTAATTATTTTTTCAGTGGTGGATGACCTACCCATCGATAGCGATGCACTTGTGGTGACTTCGTGAAATCTTAGTCCAATTTCCGGTCTTTGAAGGTGCTTATAGGGATAGAATGTGCGTGTGTGCGTTCATCTCTACTACTTAAAAAATTGAAAACGTTTCTGTCATCCTTAATAACAAAAAAAGGGTGAAAAAACATAAAAACGACAAAAAAGAAAGTCCGATTCAATTTGATGCTTAATGTGAGTCCGCATCAAATTTGGACCCAAATCCTCGAGAAAACACTACTACAAGAACACAAGAACATATTTCATCAACAACAACGACAACACAAGTATATTACAAGCACAAAAACGTCGACGCTGAAAGGGAGAGTGCCGCTGTCACTGCCAAACCACCACAGCCATCGCAGGGACGCCGGGTCACCGCCGACTCCCCTCCCATTGGATCCGATGGAGGGGAGGGCGCCGCCACCGCCTCCCCTCCCCTCCCGCTGTGTCGGTGTCGTGGGCCCAGGGGTATGTAGACTTGGAGCTTGAGGTGGCCCCCTCCGCCCACGTGGCCCTCCCCGAGGGGGGGTCTGGCCCGAGGGTGAGGTGGCAGCCGCCCTCTCTAAATCTCAGCTCCCATAGCGCTCCACTGTAGCAGGGGTCAGGCTGCCCCGACCCCCCGTGCTTCCGTCACGTGTGCGGGGTTAGGTGAGCAGTTCCAACGCTCACCTAACTACATTACTGACGGCTCAGACGAGTGCATCTCACCGTGCGTCACGCTGCATTTAATGCGGTTAGGCACGCGCGTGATCGATCTGACGCCGGTCACGCCAGCTGACTGGTCTGTGATTTGTCAGAATGACCGATGGGACGGTGGTAGTACAACATCAGTGCACCGGTTGCACGTCAACTGGCACGCTGCACGCCCCGTCAGGTCCCATCAAAATCATGAGATCCATTCTGCCTCTGTCGGTGTCATGGGCCTAGGGGTATGTTAACTTAGGGCTTGAGCCGGCCCCGTAATCCCACGTGGCCATCCCCCGAGGGGGGATCGGGCCCGAGGGTGACATGGCGGCCGCCCGCTCTACTTCCCAGTGCCTCCCGCTCACAACTGTGGTAGGGGTCAAGCTCCCCCGACCCCCTCGGGCTGCCGCCACGTGTGCTGGAGTAGGTGGGCGCTCCGCGCTCACCTACCCCCATTGATGGCGGCATAGGCGGAGTGTGCATGCGCGCGCGCGTGCCGCATTAAATGCGAGTAAACGCGCACGCACGCGTCTGACGCCGGTCACAGCCGGCTGACCGGTCTATGACCGGTACGAATGACTGATGGGACATGGCATAGTACCGGGCGTGCTGTCCGCACGCCGTTAGGTACGCTCCATGCCCTGTTGGGTCACGTCAAAATTATGTGAGCCGATTCGGCTCTCTCATCCGGCCGGAGTTGGTAAGCCAGGTCTAGTCGCCTGGCGCACGTCGCTACGTACGGGCGGAGCGCGCAAGTCTCCGCCGTTTAATGAAGAATGATGCGCGGCGTCACATACGGATCATGGGCATCCTGACAAGGGTCGCATCGGCGCTGCAAAACGGTGGACTTCTGCCTCAAGCAACAGTGTGGCACTTGTTTGTAAAAGAATGTTTCTTTCTTTTCTCTAGAATATAGCCTGTTTGGCCCATGTGGTGTCCCCTTGGGAGTATAGAAGGAAGCCCAGGCCTAGAGGAAGGGGGTTCGATCCCTGAACAAGAACACACATAGTTCATCACACACAGGAGTAGGGTATTACGCCTCGCCGGTGGCCCGAACCTGTATAATCCCTTGCGTCACCGCCCTCTCTCGTGCGAAATACTCTCTACGCCACCGGTGCACCGGAGTGAGTGCCGAAACGTGTCCCTCGCGCCCTGGGCCGAACTCACAAAGGGGGGCCCTCACAGTCCCCCGCTGAGGAGTTTACCCTCCGTCAGCCTCTTTATCCAACCAAGAGTTGGTGGGTCAACTCCGGTCGTATGGCGCCCGTCGCCCGATACGGACAGAGCGTGCAAGTCTCCACCCATTTAATAAGGAATGACGCGGGCGTCACCCAAGGTCAGATAGCCGGTTTGACAGGAGTCATGTTGCGGCTACTATGCGTGCGACTTCTGCGCCAAGCAACAAGACCGCTCTTAAATGTAAAAGAATGTTTTCCTTTCTCTAGAAAATAGCCTATTGGCCCATGTGGTAGCCCCTAAAAGTATAAATGGAGGTCCAGGCCTAGAGAGAGGGGGATCCCTGAACACAAAAAAATGCTCTAATCAACCACGCACAGGAGTAGGGTATTACGCCTCGCCGGCCTGAACCTGTATAACTCCCCGCGTCACGTTTCCTCTCGGCACGACTCCCTCGATCCCTCTCGCATCGGAGTGCGGATTCACGCCCTGCGTCCTCGGCCGAACTCATATTGGGGCCCTCACTGTCCCCCGTTGAGGAGCTCACACTCCGTCAGCTAGCGCGCCAGGTAGAGGGACGCGTGCGCGTTTTTCGGCCTCCACTCCTTTTCGTGTGCGTGAAGTTTCACCGAGTAAGCCCTATGGCTGAAGAGGCGGTGGTGTACACCCCCACTCCGAGTGTCAGCGACGACGGCGGAGAGCTGCACCCTCGTCGCCGGGCACACACTCCGTCGCCTCACCCTTGTCGGAGTCCGAGGCGGGAGAAGGCGCTGGAGAAGCCGGAGGGGTCAGCGACCTCACCGCCGCCCGGCGCCGGGGGGGATTCCGTGGTAGGGCACGCCGCCGTCTCGTCTACGGCGATGGAGGCACACCTCCGGGTGCCCTCCAAGCTGCGGGAGCACTCTTGCACCACACACCCATCGTCTCTGACCCGGAAACCCCAGTCCAGCGCTAGCTGGACGATGTGGCCAACCTGGTCAAGGCAGCAAAGCAGCAGCTAGGCACCGGCGGGCGGTCGTCTATAGACGGGTCGTCTAGCACTGCGAATGTCACCTCTTCGTCAGCAAGGCAGAGAGCTCGACGAGCAGCGACCAACGCCCGCTGTTCGTCCCCACCTCCCTTGTCGACGCGCATGGCTACCCGCGGGCGTCACGAGAGCATATATGGGGGCCCATATACCCGGCTCAACATTGAGCACCGGCATGACGAGCGCCGCGCCACCCGTACGGGGGAAGATGCCGCCTCCTCTGGAGCACTGCATTCTTCCAGCCATAGGGGCAGGCCCCCCGTATCCCCCGTCGTCGGGGCTGGATGCCGGGCTTTCGTGGCGAGTCTTCAGAATGTTCGATGGCCCCGAAGTTCTAGCCCAGCATCCCCAAAAAATACGACGACAGCGTCAATCCCGCCGAGTTTCTCCAGACTGGAATAGAAGCCGCGGGGGGTGACGATAAGGTCATGGCGAACTTCTTTCCCATGGCCTTAAAGGGCCAAGCGCGGGGTTGGCTGATGAATCTGCCACCCGCCTCGGTCCACTCCTGGGAGGATTTGTGCCAACAGTTCACTACGAACTTTCAGGGCACATACCCGCGCACAGGGGAAGAAGCGGACCTGCACTCTGTGCAGCGGAGGGATGACGAGTCCCTCCGATCATATATCCACCGGTTCTGCCAAGCCTGCAACACTATTCCTTGCATCCCCGCCCACGTGGTCATCTACGCGTTCAGGGGAGGCGTGCGGCATAACCGCATGTTGGAAAAGATAGCCTCCAAGGAGCCCCAAACTATCTCGCAGCTTTTCGAGCTCGCGGACCGTGTGGCCTGGAAGGAGGAGGCCTGGACCTGGAACTCCTCCGGCTCTGGCGCGGCGGCTGCGGCTGCCCCCGAGCCCGCTGCCCATTCTGGGTGGCGGGAGAAGAGGAGGAAGAAAAGGTTGGCCCGTTCTGACGACGAGGGCCACGTCCTCGCCGCCGAAGGCGCTTCGCGGCCCCAGCGCAAGGGGAAGGCCGCGGGCGACAAGAGGAAGGACGCCGGTGTTCCCAACGGAGAGCGCCCGGTGGGCAAGTGGTGCACCGTGCACAACATCTCCCACCACGACCTCGCTGACTACTACGTGGCCAAAAGCCTGGCCGAGTGCGTCAGGAAGTGGGGGGAGGAGAGGGAGCAGGGGCGCCGTGAGGGCAAGGGCCCGACGGCTCCTGCCCACAACCGGCGAAGTGAGGCCAAACAAAAGGCCCCTGCTGACGATGACGACGACGAGGATTTGGCTTCCAGGAGCCCAAGGCCACCGTCGTCACCATGGACGGAGGAGCATGGGCTCATGCTTCCCGCCGCAGCCTCAAGACCATGAAGCGCGAGCTCCTGGCCGCTGTCCCCACACATGAGGCTGCACGGCGGGCGCGATGGTCGGAGGTTCCACTCACCTTCGATCAGACCGACCACCCACCGTGCGTTGCCCGGGGTGGGCAGATCACGATGGTGGTCTCCCCCACCGTCTGCAACGTCAAGTTGAGGCGCGTCCTGATAGAAGGCGGTGTTTCCCTCAACATCATCTCCCCCACGACCTTTGATATCATCAAGGCCCCGAGGATGAAGCTCCGGCCATCCCTGCCGATCAACATAGTGACGCCGGGGCACACGTGGCCCCTAGGTCATATTGACCTCCCGGTCACCTTTGGTGGCCCTGCCAACTTCCGCACCGAGCGGCTTGACTTCGATGTGGCGGACCTCAGTCTACACTACAACGCGGTCCTGGGGAGGCCCGCGTTGGTGAAGTACATGGCGGCCACCCATTACGTCTACCTCCAGATGAAGATGTCGGGCCCGAGCGGCCCCATCACTATCCACGGTGATCTCAAGATCGCGTTGGCTTGCGCAGAACAACGTGCGAGCGACCTCGCCGCGGTCCCCAATCCCGCGGGCGGTGATGAGAGGCCCGAGGCCTCTTCATCGCGTGCCCCGAGGAAGTGGATGACCTCGAGCGACGAGGTTCCCGTGAAGGAGGTGGCGCTGGCCGACGATCCGTCCAAGACCGTCAAGATTGGCGGTCGTTTGGACGACAAATAGGAAAACGCATTCGTCTCCTTCCTGCGGGAAAACACCGATGCCTTCGCGTGGAAGCCATCAGATATGCCCGGGGTCCCAAGGAGGTGATCGAGCACCATCTAGCCGTGCGACCGGACGCAAGGCCCGTCCAGCAAAAAGTACAGCGACATGCCCTAGAGCGTCAGGCCTTCATCCGTGAAGAAGTGGCGCGTCTTCTGGAGGCCGGATTCATCCGAGAGGTCATACATCCGGAGTGGCTCGCGAACCCGGTCGTCGTCCCCCAGGCGAACGACAAGCTCTGGATGTGCATCGACTGCAGCGACCTCAACAAGGCATGTCCCAAGGACTAGGGGTGGATTATCGAGCCAGCTCGACTTGGCTCGGCTCGGCTCGGTTTGGCTCGTTATCTTAACGAGCCGGCTTGGCTCGGCTCGTTAAGGCTAACGAGCTTGAACGCCGACTCGGCTCGACTCGGCAAGCTTGCTCGAGCTGGCTCATTAAGCTTGTTTAGCTCGTTAACTCAATGAACACTCCAGCATCAGTGCATGTGCATCACAATCAGATAATAAGAAAACAAAACTACTGAATAAGATCACAGTCTCACAGATCATTAGAATTTAAAAAACTCTATGAGTAATAATTAAAATAGCATCACAGTCACAGTGGTCGGCGGCTGCGGGAGGAGCGGAGTGGTCGGCGTGGCCTGGCGGCTGCAGCGGGAGGAGCAGCGCGGTCGCCTGGTCGGCGTGGTCGCCGTGGTTGGCATGCGCTACAGCTGCGGCCTGCGTCGTCGGCGTGGCCTTGCGACTGCGGCTTGCAGGAGGAGCAGCCGGTGGGTAGGGGAGCGCTGCGGCCTACGGCGGGTCGGTGGCGCAAGGAGAAGGGCGAGGCAGGCAGGCAGTGCTGCCGCTGCGGCGGCGCAAGAAAGGCGACGGCGGCAGCAAGCCTGCGAGGCTGCGACCCTGCTGCGGTGCAAGAGAGAGGCTCTCGGTCACAGCCACACAGGAGTACGACTGGATAAGGTTTTTACAGCTAGGGTTTTTACTTGGGCTATTGGGCAGTTGGGCTGGGCTACTGTTGGGCTGCCTGCCTGCCTGTCGCTTGTGTGTGGGGTGTGTCCTGTGAAATTTTTTTGCCTATGAGAGTTTAACGAGCCTACCGAGTGACTCGCGAGCTGGCTCGGGCTCGGCTCGTTAGCTTAACGAGCAAAACAGCTGGCTCGGCTCAACTCATTAAGACTTCGAGCTCGAGCCGATCCGAGTCGAGCCTGGAACAAGCCGATCCGAGCCACGAGCTTCGAGCTTTTTGCCCACCCCTACCAAGGACCCTTATCCCCTGCCACGCATAGATCAGATTATCGACTCCACTGCAGTGTGCGACCTTTTATGTTTTCTAGATGCATACTCAGGGTATCATCAGATTCGCATGGCTAGGGAGGATGATGAGAAAACTGCATTCATTACTCCTGTAGGCACTTATTGTTATACAACCATGCCTTTTGGTTTAAAGAATGCAGGCCCTACTTTTCAGCGTACTACTCGTATTACTTTGGGTAGTCAAATAGGGCGCAATGTTGAGGCGTATGTCGATAACTTGGTTGTGAAAACGCGCAACAAGGAGACATTACTTTCGGATTTAGCGGAGACTTTTGAAAGTCTCCGCTCCACGCGTATGAAGCTGAACCCCGAAAAGTGCGTGTTCGGTGTACCAGCGGGCAAGCTTCTCGGGTTTTTGGTCTCTACCCGAGGCATAGAAGCCAACCCTGAGAAGATTGACGCAATAAACAGGATGCGCCCCCAGCAAACTTAGGGATGTGCAGCGCGTCACAGGATGCATGGCCGGTCTAAGCCGATTTATATCGAAGCTGGGAGAGAAGGCGCTGCCCCTATTTAAGCTCCTCAAGCGCTCCGGGCCATTCAGGTGGACAGAGGAAGCCGAGCAAGCCCTCAACTAGTTGAAGGCTTATTTCAGCTCCCCTCCGGTCTTGGTGGCCCCGGAGCCCGAGGAGCCGCCGCTGCTCTACTTAGCGGTGACCCCGCAAGTAGTTAGCACGGTGCTAGTGTTGGAGCGTAGCGAGGAAGACCCTCGGGCCGCGCTCCACCATCCCATGTCGAGGCGGCCTAGGCCAGAGGGAGATGGAGGAGCCCCTTAGCCGAGTGAGGGCCCCGAGGCCCCCCCGGATTGACGGTGGCCCTTTGACCCGTCGCTAGGCAGCGCGAGGCACCCCCGATCCCCAGGCAAGCCCCGAGGCCACTAAGGGGAGGAGCGACCCGACGCCCCAGACCCCGAGGCCGTCGACATGGAAGTTGAGCGGGCCCAGCGAGGCCCCTCCTACGATCAGTGTGTGGGACCTGGCGCCCCTAACGAAAGGACGAGGCCCCGCCGAAAGGTGCAGCGGCCAGTCTACTTCGTTAGCGAGGCACTGCGGGATGCCAAGACTCGATATCCTCAAGCCCAGAAATTGCTTTATGCAATTCTGGTGGCTGGAGTAAGCTGTGCCATTACTTTAAGGCGCACCGGGTCACAGTGGTAACATCCTACCCCCTCGGCCAAATCCTCCACAATCGAGGGGGCACCGGACGAGTGGTCAAGTGGGCCATCGAACTCTCCGAGTTCGACCTCCACTTTGAACCGCGCCACGCGATCAAGAATCAGGCCCTCGCCGATTTCTTGGTAGAGTGGACCCCGACCTCCGAACCCGACCTCGGCCCCTCCGGCCCCGAGGCCGGAGCAGATCCCTCGCAACAAGCCCACGGCTCCCATTGGGTGATGCAGTTTGATGGCTCGCTCACCCTCCAGGGTGCCGGCACTGGGGTCACCTTGACCTCACCGAACGGGGACATTCTCAAATACGTGGTTCGCCTAGATTTTCGGGAAACCAACAACATGGTGGAGTACGAGGGGCTTCTTGCGGGACTCAGAGCGGCGGCTGGAATGGGGATCCGCCGCCTCCTGGTTCTAGGCGACTCTCAGCTAGTCGTGAACCAAGTTTCCAAGGAGTACCATTGCGCCGACCTGCAACTAGAGGCCTCCGTCCGTGAGGTGCGGCGTATGGAGCACCATTTTGACGGGTTAGAACTGTGGCACGTGCCCAGGCGGGACAATGCGCTCATCGATGAGCTATCAAGGCTCGCCTCGTCACATGCCCCGACCCCACCGGGTGCCTTTGAAGAAAGGCTTACCCAACCAACGGCGCGTCCCAATCCCCTGGGGGAGCCGGACGCTGCCACGTCACCCCCAGGGGCCCGATGGAGTCCAGGCCTCGGGGGCCGAGGGGGTCGAGCCTGACCCCCCACGGCAAATCACCTGGATGACTAAGATCCAGGCATTCCTCAAAGATGAGACTCTGCCCGAGGATCGTGAGGGGAGTGAGCGCATCGCTTGCATCTCCAAGCGGTACGTATTGGTAGAGGGGGCCCTCTATCTGGTGATTACGGTGTTAGGGGTGAGATGCACCATCTGGATGTCGTAATACCCCAAGACATCCATGAAAAAATGCGAGAATGGCGGGATTAGACCCGCCATGGAGAAGGAGAGGAAGAAGATTGACCGGAAGGGGTATTGCGGTGCCGGGCGCGCCTTGCCCAGCACCACCGTCTCCCGGTCAGGCATCACCGGCATGAATTTGAGCGATAAGCCGGCCAGCCTCTCGTTAGTAATACGGGAGGGTGGCAGCACGCTGCCATCTGCCGGCGTGGAGCCCCGCACCATGTCGCCGGAGAAAAGGGGGTGCGAGAAAGAGAGCGAGCGGCGAGAGGGATGCAGGAGAATTGAGAGAGCTAGGGCACGATTAGGCTGAGTTAGGCAAAAGTGGCGAAGGAAGGAAACGAATCCCCTCCTCAACGCCCTTTATACCCTAGCCGCCGCCATGCCCGGCTCCTCGTTTCCTGCTCCCACTACTCGCCCCCTCGATTATCGTGCCCACTTCCCCACTAACCTCACTCGCTCGCTTCCGGCACGCGTGCCAATCTTGTGGCCGTTTCGGTAGCAGGGAGATGGATCGTGCCCATGTTGATTGCGCACGGTTACCGAAAAATACGCCGTCATCATAGCTCCTGGCGAACGGATTGACATGTCCCGATTTGCGCACCGCCCCAGATAACGTAGCCGTTACGAAGTGACGGCCCATTATTACCGCCACAGGGAGCCTGGGCCCGCTTCTCACCATACCGAGAGGATGGCGTCAAACCTAGTCGCCCCTTAGGTGGGCCCACACAGGCCTAACGCCGAGGACTAGTATCGGTGTCGTGGGCCCAGGGGTATGTAGACTTGGAGCTTGAGGCGGCCCCTGCGCCCACGTGGCCCTCCCCGAGGGGGGTGTCGGGCCCGAGGGTGAGGTGGTGGCCGCCCTCTCTAAATCTCAGCTCCCCTAGCGCTCCACTGTAGCAGGGGTCGGGCTGCCCCGACCCTCCCCCCCGTGCTTCCACCACGTGTGCGGGGTTAGGTGAACGGTTCCAACTCTCACCAACTGCATTAATGACGGCTCGGACGAGTGCATCTTACCGCACGTCACGCCGCATTTAATGCGGTTAGGCACGCGCGTGACCGATCTGACACCGGTCACGCCGGCTGATCGGTCTGTGACCAGTCAGAATGACCGATGGGACGGCGGTACAGCATCTGTGCACCGGTTGCACGTCAACTGGCACGCTGCACGCCCCGTCAGATCCCATCAAAATCATGGGAGCCATTCTGCCTCTTTATCCAACCAAGAGTTGGTGGGTCAACTCCGGTCATATGGTACCCGTCGTCCGGTACGAACGGAGCACGTAAGTCTCCGCCCATTTAATAAGGAATGACGCGGGCGTCACCCAAGGTCAGATAGCTAGTCTGACAGGAGTCATGTTGCGGCTACTATGTGTGCGACTTCTGCACCAAGCAACAAGACCACTCTTAAATGTAAAAGAATATTTTCCTTTCTCTAGAAAATAGAATGTTGGCCCATGTGGTAGTCCCTAAAAGTATAAAAGGAGGTCCAGGCCTAGAAAGAGGGGGATCCTTGAACACAAAAAAAAGCTCTAATCAACCACGCACAGGAGTAGGGTATTACGCCTCGCCGACGGCCTGAACCTGTATAACTCCCCACGTCACGTTTCCTCTCAGCACGACTCCCTCGATCCCTCTCGCATCGGAGTGCGGATTCACGCCCTGCGTCCCCGGCCGAACTCACATAGGGAGGCCCTCACTGTCCCCTGTTGAGGAGCTCATGCTCCATCACGCTGGATCCGGGACGCCGGATCTGGGACGCCGGGCCGCCGCTGCCTCCCATCCCATTGGATCCGGCGGAGGGGAGGGCGCCACCCCTGCCCTCCGTCTCCCCTCCTGCCGAAAGGGAGGGCGTCATCGCCTGCCGCCGCCCGCTGCCGTGGATGGGGGAGGGGGAGCGGCATGACGCCGATGGGGAGGAAAAGGGAAGCGGCACCGTCGGCGCTGTCGTTTTGAGAGAGAGGGGGAGAGGTAATGATTTTAGGGTTAGGGTTACAGGTGCCGAACTTTTATATAGGTCCGAATCAATCGGGACCATCGATCGGATTGAACGGCTGCGGCTTCTCCCGTATCGGGCCGCTGTTCCCCGGCCGCCACACAATTTGGCCGCCTCATGGGCCTCGTGTACACTCCACATGGAATAAGTTCAGTTTAGGTCCCTTAAGGCTGAGTTCTTTTCTTCTCAAGTTACTGAAAGGTGCATTTTTCACAAAAATTATCTATACGAAAGTTGCTTAAAAAACATATTAATCTATTTTTCAAATTATTTATTGCTAATACTTAATTAATTATATATAATAAACTACCACGTTTTCCATGCGAGGAGGTGGTGTTCCAAAATCCACCTCCCGGACACAACATAAGTTGTCCCCGAATATGAAATTCATCCCTAAACTACAATACCAGATATGACACGTCCCTTAACTCCTAAAACCAGTACAAATTAAGATTCTAATGCGTTTTGGATGGTGGTTTTGGCCAACGTAGCGCCTACGTGGCGTTGATGTGACATAAAAAGTAAAAAAACATAAGGAGTATCGGATTAAAAATAAAAAAATACAATGGGAGCACGTCATCACTCATCACCCCTCTCTTTTCCCTCTTCTCTCCCTTCCTCCTCTCTCGCCCAAGGGGATCGCATAACAAACTGAAGAACCATAAAAAAAATTCATCCTTAAGTCCAACCGAGCGACACCTTGCGTCCCCGCACACGTGATGTGTTCATCGCGTACGCCGGTCAAAGAAAGAAATCAGAGATTGAATCAAAATCCTAATCACGTATAACGGACAAATCACAAAATCAAAGATCAGTTAAAAACCCAATCGTGGCAAATATCATTCCGGAGTCCGTATCAAATAATAAAAAAACTAAACCAAAACTATAGAAGAGGTATAATGGGTATAATGTACAGTGATCTAAAACGTTCTTACCTATTGTAACGCACGGGTATATTTGCTAGTAAAAATATAATGAGTATGTGTGATTATATGAGTACATGCGTATATATTATGTTTCATTAAAAAAGCAAAACGATAGTTTGTTAAATAATAATCGTACTTTTATGTACAGTGATAAAAATATGAGGCGTCACCGTATGCAAGATTATATTGTAGCCGATCAAGGAGATCTAGAAAGACCGACCGGTTAGTGCCGCCAATTATATCTATACATCGATTATCGAGTGAGCATTCAATAGATGGACACATGGAGACTGGATACTTAATAAGGTAATCTTAATTTATCAATATAATTAATTAAACGCTGACTGGAGATGGATAGTGCAAAGATTCATGTGCAATGCAAACTCCCCGATTATATTACACCATTATTTCAGAATAAAGGAAATTAAGAATGACACCTGATCTGCATGAGAATATGCATGCGAGTACATCTCGAGGAGCATGCAGGAACGACAACATTACTATGCGAAAAGATGAACAGCACACATATTTGAACGTTGGTTGTCAAAAGCTTGGCACGTACAATGGTTATCGTACCAATCAACCATCGGAATTATCATCCTGGATGTACATGGCGGTACAAACAAGCAAATTAATTAAGACGTACACTATCACAATTCACACCCCCACGCCATATCATGATCTCTCTAGTATACTCCTAAAAAGCACCTACACTTCATTTCTCGAGTATCACTGTCGATAACTATAAAACAGACAGGGATAAAAGTATATACATGGTCACGTACGTGTCTCAAATCACGTCTTTTTTTTTTAATTAAAATACGCATGCTGCGGTTGATTAATTGGCTTCAAACTGACGACCTCTCCCTCGGTGCACAAGCCTTTTTCTCACCACCTTATTCATCTAAAAAGGTGATGCTAATAGCATTAAATTTAAGATTATGTCTGAAACATTTAAAGAATCACTACTAATCTTTTATCGTGGTACCTAAAACACAAATCTCTCGGTTAGATTTAGAACCGGTACTAAAAATATTCTTAGTACCGATTCTAAAAGCCCAAACCCCCAAAAACATCTTTAGTTCCAGTTAGTGTTACCAACCAGTACTAAAAATGGTAAAACCAACCGGAACTAAAGATTCTCAATCTTTAATCCATGTTGCTATTACCAAACGGTACTAAAGATGTATCTTTAGTACCGATTGATAACACCAACCCGGACTAAAGAAATCTTTACCGGTTGATGTTACCAACTGGTAGTAAATAAGCAATCTTTACCGGTTGATTTTACCAACTGGTAGTAAATAAGCATCCAAGGTTAGTTGAAAAGAAAACATCTCTTTTCAAGTCAAATGTGTGTGGTAGGTGGTATGGTAACGTGCACGCGTGAGGACTGAGGTGAGAGATCTTTGAGTTGAATCCCACATTCAACATATTTTTTGACTTATTATGCATTTTTAGTAGATCTTTAGTCTCGATAATTTAGTACCGATTGCATCTTTAGTACTGATTATTTCAACCGGTACTAAAGATCGAGATCTTTAATCTCAATAATTTAGTATTGGTTGCTATATACGGTAATAAAGGGGGTTACGAGCCGGTAGTAAAGAGTCGTTCTCTAGCAGTGAATATTTAGACATCTAAATGTTTTCAAATAAAAAGTCGTTGTCAACTATATATAAGTTGTCCATCACGTGTACTTTGCTACATGAAGTTTTTCTTTGCCGAATTTTGTGTGTTAAAGTTATAACGGCTCCTTTGGAACACATAAAAATTTAAGGAATTTCACATATATTAATTTAATTCATGTACAATTTCTAGAATACAAAGGAGGCCTAAATGTACAAAGAATAGTTGCCTTGCACTACTTGTTCTTATCAGGCAGTCATAACAATAATCAACAGTGATAAGGTATATCATTGCCAGGTCAATCCTATTTCACAATTTTTAGGACATCAGATGTTGTCAATTGACAATGATAAATATTAATTATTGACGGTTCTAGAGGAACCAGCAACTACAAGGGATTTGGATTCGCATTTTTTAGTAATGCAACAAAATCGTTTTTATTTTGGGGTATATGTATGTGGGTGAATATATGTAGACATGTGAGCTTCATATATCTATGGAGTAGATCACAAGATAGTCAATTTCCCTTTTTAATCTACACAATTACATTAAATCTCACAAAACCCCATATATTTTTTTTGTTCAAATGTACAAAACCACATGACTTTTGACGTGTTGCACGTAACCACATGTATTATATGGTCTAATTGTTTCATAAAACCATACCTTTAAACAAATTTTATTTGATCTACTATATACACATATAAACATGATTCTAAACTTGTGTACTAAGTTGATGAATTCGATTAATCCATCATTTAAGTGATGTTGTTATCCATGTTAATTATTTTTATTTGCTAAGATATTACACTAATTAGTTAACGGTATGGTTTTGTGGAGACATGATACCTGGGTTTCTACGAAATTTGCTCCAAACAATATATATCTCACAAAACCCCATATATTTATTATAAAAAATATGCCATATATTTAAACATATAGTATTCGATTTGATGATTCCTAAGACAACATTATTTTTTATTGGATGGGTTAATTTAGAGCTAGGAAATACATTGACAGGAGTAGTAGCAACCTTGAAAGTGCATGCACCTACGACGACAAGGAACAGAATGCGCCTTTGATTAATCACCTTTCTACGACGTCGACGCTAGCTAGCTAGCGGCGGCCGGCACCTCCGCGGCCGGCCGGTGGCGTGGCGCCGTAGCCCAAGGAGGACGGCACGCCGCCGGCCTCGATCCGCTCGACATCCACCTCGAGCCGCTCGTAGTGGCGGCGCACCTCCTCGGCGGACTTGGTGCCGCCCATGTAGCGGGCAACGTTGTGCCACCGGTCCGGGGCGTCGGTGTCGTACACCGCCAGGGCGCGCTCGAACTGCTTGTTCTGCTGCTTCGTCCACTCCGACGACGAGTCCTTGGAGCTGGATGCCATGTAGTCTCGTCTTGAAACGGACGAACGGGTCCTGATCTCCTGGAGAAAAGAGAGAGTTAATTGCTGCGGCTGTGCGTAGAATGAAACGTATGGAGGGAAGATAGTTCCTGAGGTTAGAACGCTCATGAGAGATGAGTATATATAGGAGCAGCAAGGTTGCTTTTAGACTCCTTTAGGCAACCCCAACGGACAAAAGGAATCATCACAGAAATCAGGGGTGTGACGCTAGTTTTTATTACTATAAATCAGCCTGGTTTGAACCTTCCAATTTCATCGAACCAAAGGATGGAGCCAAATTTTCTCAAGCCTATATATAGGGCTGAATTAGTGTATTTCCATACTTTTGTGTTTTTTTCTTCAAAATTTTCAAAATTTAAAGTGGCATTTCAATGGGTATTTACGCTCAAGAGGGCTCTAGCACTAACTGCCCTAGCTACTAAGCTCCTGTTCCGCCCCTGCATCGAACACTTATGCGCACATACATCACAACACGTAGTGTATTTATTTCTTGTGCAAAGATTTGAATCACTAGCAAGGGGAACTATATCTTTGGTGTTGTTGAAATAATAAAGTTTTCAATATAAAAAAATTGCCTAACCATATATGGGTTATCTTCGTGTTTACAAATTAATTAGCTTCGCTCTTAGTCTTTGATGCTATCACAGAGGAAGCAAGACACCATGTATAGTGTTAAAAGCTCTTAAAATTGGTAAAGATGAGAGTCTTTTAGTGGCTAACCTGTTGGTTTTCGTGAAAAATCGAGAAGCGAACTCAGGCTGAGAATAGAAGCCAAAAAAAATCGATGAGTTTCAAGCGAACTCAAATTTGAATAAACAAGTTATAAAATATTAGAAATCCTCTAAATACTATGATATTCATAATACCTATAGGCACACAAAATTTTTAAAAATATTGAACTTTTAATGTAGTTTTTGAATTGGGCACTTGGAAAGAATGGTGAAATGTTTTTTAAAAGGAAAAAGGCCTTCATGGGCTAAAATTCCATCACTTGGGAAGTTGGACGAACGTAGCCCATTTTATTTTTTTCTAAAGAGAAGATCCTTCGATGGAGGATTCCTCCCTCGATCACTCCGCAATTCCAATCCCACCATGTTGGTACAATTCCACGTCGTTGGTATCCTACAACTTAAATTATGTTGTCAACCTTGAAACTTTATTTATATAATGGACTTTAAATTATATATTGATTGTGGACAGAATTTATATTAGATGTTAACAACTTCAAAGTTCAAACTATGTTGTTGCAATGTTAATGAGATCATTGTTATATTTGGTTATGCAAATTAAATTGTCAACGATATAGGCTTTAAATTTTTGTGCACATGAATACATATTGCATTGTATTTTTCTAAATGTGAGGTTGTCAAAATTATGGGAAATGTCATGCCAAATTTGTTTATAAATTTCTCACACGTTTCCACATATATTACCACATTTCCCCTGATTTGATATGCTTTCTTTTGTATTTCCCCACCATCCTACATTTTCCCCCATAATTTTCTCCATCTCTTCGTTAAGTTCCTACAATTTGTTTTCACAGCCAATTTTAAGTCAAATTTGGTCATAACAGTTGAAATTTTGAGAATTTTTCACTTGTTGTTTTTCTGATGAATGCATAATGGAAATTGAGAATTCAAACTTTGGATTTTGATTTTTTTTTCAAATAGTCATACTGCCGGGGACCAGGGTGGTAATTTAAACCCCGATTGCAACGAGTAATTCTCTTTTTCACTATCTAGACATATTATTGATATAATATTTACCACATCTTGTATGTCTCACAATCTACAGTTGATTCATCATTTACACCACCAAATTACACTACTACAGAACAACTAATACAAGTCAGTACTATAAGTACCGAAAGTGGTAAAACCGATACATATAGTGCATTTCCCGCCCACGCACCCGCCAACCCATCTAAACCCTTTGAACCATCATCTTTCTCTTCAAATAGGTGTCGGTTCTTGATAAAAATCGACACCTATATTTATAGGTATTGTTTTTTTTAAAAAAAAGCCGACACCTTTAATATAATATATTATAGGTGTCGGTCAATAAAAAACCAACACCTATAATAAATTATAGGTGTCATTTTTAAAAAAAAATTAGCACCTATAAAAAACCGAGCTGAGCCGGTGAGCCGAGCATCATCCTTATCTCCTCGATCACCCCCGCGCCCGCGCACCCACGCTTCTCTCTCTCCCACGCACCTTTTCTTCATTCTCTTCTTTCTTCTCCTCCTCTCCTCCTCCATCTCTCGCGCACCCTCCCCTCGGCTCCCTCGCGTCAACGGCGGCCCGACGGTGGAGTTGGCGGTGGCCCAATGGTGGAGGCGGTGGTGGCGCCTCCCCTCCACTAGATCCGGCGGGAGGGGAGGCGGTGACACGGTGGGAGGTGCGGCGATGGCCTAGCGACAGAGGCAGCGACTCGGTGGGAGGTGCAGCGACGGCCTGGCGGCGGCGGTGCCCTCCACCAGATCCGGGCGAGATGGTAGTGTCGGTGGTGGATCCAGCGTCGGTGGCTTGCGGGGTAGCGTCGGCGGCAGATCCGGCGTCAGTGGCATGCGAGGTGGAACTGGCGGCGGATGGGGCAACATCGATTGATTTTATGTGTTGTTCTTTTGTTCTTGTGACTTTGGATTGATTTTGGATTTTGGATCGATTCTTGGGGGCGAAGCGAGAGGGAATGCGCTCGGTGCATCGGCTCGAATCGAGCTGATGCATCGAGCCGGCCTTTTTTTTTCATACCGGGGACCTCAAAGGTGCCGGTTTGGAAAATTGACACCTATTGGGGTTTTCCAACCGGCACCTATCGCCCTCTCTGTAGTATTGTTACCACTTGCAGTATATATCTAACAAATTGTTCCCTTCATCATCATCAGCCATTCTGAATTATGCATCCCAAATCAAGAAACATATTTTTTTTTTACCTTGAGTTGCATGATATGTATCTACTATTCTAGTATGTCTTCATTTTTTTTTAAATAAATGAAATAGGATTGGAAATGGAGTGTCATCTTTTGTTGCCTCATTTCAATTACCAAAACAGGAGAAAAGGAAAAAAAAAGGGTGGAATACATCTTTCTCCAATCGATATGGTATATATTAGAATTCTAACAAAAAATTGGACTCTCCAAATTCTGTGGGCAACTTGATCAGAAAAGGTTTGGTCTAGAGCCGCACAAAATAGCTATTTTTTTGTCTTCCTAAGACAAGGAAGAAAGGCAAGAACCAAAAATCTAATCAATCTTGTGTATGCTAAGAATCTCAATCTTGATAGTGCAAGATGATGGTGAAAGGTACATGACGTAAGGGTAGATAAGTTACCTGAAGTGGGTGTGGAGTAGTTACCTAATTGATCCATCTTAGTAACACAAATTACACAAGAATTGGGAAAAATCATGATTATTAATTGACGATGATCATCTAAATGGTCGATTATTTCTAGAATCATCAACAAATATTTTGTAAAGAAAAAGACACACATGCACGCGAGTGCACATGACACACCCACTTAGAATTAGCACACGTCGAACATGGTTGAAGGACTATCGAGTCTAGAATTCTGGATTCTGGATTTTCATTTCTATAAAAAAAAGTTTCTTAAAATACTTGTCTAAAGCAACTATTTAGCTTTGTGTTAGTTCATTCATTCGTTTATACCCTCAAATAGCTATCACAAAAAATCACATAATCCATCAATTTTAGCCATCTCAAATGGGCCTAAAAACGTGGGCAGTTCCAACACAAGGACAATAAAATATATGTAAGTTGGTTCACATAAGCATATAGTAGTTAATTAACTAACAAGGTTAGTTTAGCATTATCTTCCGTGCACCAAGTTATATCACAAATGCATGTCGCGGTGTGTTGATAGTATCAGCGCCTAATGTACTCGAGACTTCTTAGCACAAAATAAAGATAGACATTGCCCATTGGCAATGCCTTTATCAAGTGCTGATATAGGTAAAAAAATGTATCACTAAAATGAACCAATGCATGGATAAGAAGTCAACAACACTCAATCAACACAATGAAAACCATACGGGATATTTGATTGTACTGAGACTTATATAACTGTATCGGGACCTTATATCTCAATGGAATCTAATTTTAACAATAATAGTTAAGTTTAGGTTAGGCATGTTTGCATAACTTGAATTCCATTCTTTTCTACTTCGGCAAGAAATTATATATCATACAAGCTGCTATTTATGATCCGTGGAGGTGAATCACAGTGCTCTAAACAGGCCAAAAAAGCTCTAGCTTGATCAAGGAAAACGCTCGACCAGTTGAACCTGATTGCAACTTGCTATGAAAGAATATCCTCAATTCAACATAAATGTGCGCACTAATCCACTTGAAATTGCACGATGACAATGTTGGAATGGAATTTTATTTTCATGTAAATAAAACTTATTTGTTTAGCAATCGATATATGGAATGAGTACATATAGTGGCAGAGCCAAAATCCTAAATTTTATCTATTGGGAGAGGGGGGTCAACAATGCTAATTTATCTTAAACTTATCGATGCTATCACACAAGGAGCAGGATACGATACAAAATGATCGACGGCTTTTGCTATGCACCAGAGATGATACAACATTTTTTTCATGCCATGTTGCTCGCTTTGTTTGAAGATGTGTATATTTTTCTTTTAATATCCCCCACTTCGTAATACCAAAAATATTTTTGGTAATTGGTTTAGAGGAGTAACTAGCCAACTAGGTCATCAAAAGGATTGTTTTAATTGGAGCTAGTGCTTTATATTAATCAATTTGGTGTAATGACAAAGTTTTAATGGTAAATAATTGTGTAACTCTACGTAGGTTGTTTTTATGTATTCATGTTGGCTGCACTTTTGTTATAAGATGCTATTACAGGAGGAATATGATATGATGCAGTGCTGCGCTCTTCAAATTGATAGCCAAATATCTCTTATTTCACTATAAGTGGTATAGTTACATTAGAATTGCTACCTAGAATATAAGTGGTTTAAGACCAATCAATAATAGAAGAGAGTTGAGAGTTTGTCCCATCTGTATGTTTTTCTTGTTGAATAAACTTATGGTTATATACCTTATGGTAAAAAATAACAATGTAAATTATTTCCATTATCTGAGAAAAATCCACCCCTGTTTGTACAAAGGTTTTTTTCATCGAGCAAAATGATAAGGTAAATTTGACGTGCAATAACAAGCCTTATAATGGAGTGAATTTATCATATACTAAAATCTCCATCAAAACAGGAGGCTATTTAATTATTTGCGAAAATAAACAATCAGAAACAATCAGGCGTTGCCCTTAATTTGGTGGATCATTCAGATTGGGTTGTAGATAAAAGCTCTTTGAGGATAAATATGATAGAAATTCTCAAAAATATAAATTGAACTATTCTATATTTTGGCAATTAATTTGTACATAATCTTCAACGCTATGGTTGATATATATGAAATCCTGTGTTTTAAGCTTAAATATCCACTATAACAGAATTGACAACGATATACAACCAATCATGTTTTCGTTTCTTCCTTTAAAAAACAGCTTTTTTTTTCTAGACTTACGAAAATATGAATGCATCTCCGGTCTGCAATAGCATACATATGACCCCAAAAAAACAACTAAACTTGTGTCAATTTCTAATCAAACGAATTTGTGCAGTCCTAGTCTGATATATAGTAGTGAAATCGAGACAAATTAATCACAATACATGACTGCTAGAAGAATATATGCAATCCGACAAGGGCTAGCAGGCTGCCGTCATTTATCATTTTTTCACTTTTTCGTCACGAAAGAATATCAAGTTACCCGCTTTATTATTGTTCGTGTTCATTCGTGTGTCGGCCATGACCGAACCTGCTTTTGCATACAGCGCCCCCTTGTGGTGGCCTTGTTGTACCATCAGCCGGAAATGCTTCACGACCTTATGCGTATCGCACGCACACAAGATTCAATGTAGGTGGGATGAGAACCATTGCTAAAAATATTGATTCCGGCATGACACAAATTCTTGGTGGGATTTACCTTGTCATTCATGATAACTTGGCGATCCACCATAATATGGGTCTGTTTTAAGAAGTTTTGGGCAACTGTATCTTTTTCCAAAATAAAAAACCCCCAGTAGTTCGGTTTTTGTTTTTCAAAATTTAAGAGGTTGTAGTTGTAGATTTAATAAAAAAACTATAAGTCAAAATACCGGCTTCTCTAAATTCTTATGAGTTAAATTCCCACTAGCTCCTCAAAATACAAAGATCCCTCAAACACACCTTATGTTGCCCTGTAAGATTGTAACCAAAGTTAACAACTAAAAGTGAATGTAGCTCTGAAACCTGCATATCCGAATTTATGACTTATAGTTACAGGTGCTCGTATATCCGAGTTTATGACTTATAGTTACAGGTGCTCGTATTTATGACTTTGTTCTATCGGTAGCAGGCGATATACCATTGATAATGAGATGTCTATGGTGACTTCATGAATAAATATGATATATACCGATATAATCTTTCAAAGATATTCTAGGGTATTCATAGGAATAAGTTTACACACGTTATGAACTCCTTCGTTCCTTCATCTGTAGCGTGTTTTAGAAAAGTTACCATAGTGCACTTTGGTTTGATCACGACCAGTGGCGGAGCCACCGCCCCTCTAGCCTGGGCGGCTGCCTGGGCTCACCGGCGAGAACTTTATTAAATTTTAATATTGATGAGTAAATTTATGATAAAGTTTCTATAATAAATATTACTTATATTAAAATTTATCCGGACTTAAAAATATTTTTGGCTCCTCCACTTATCACTGATATTGTTGTCAATCCCTATAAGTATGGCCTTCACTCTTCAGAGTTCAGAGAAACGAATACCGTACCGCATTTTCAACTGCTAGCTTTCCTTTTCGCGAACACAATTACTAGCTTTCATGCGGAATAATCTATGTTCATGCAAGCCAGGAGCTGAGACAAGAAGATTCTCCACTCTAAGATTCGAGAAGAAGAAGGAGAAGAATCCATGTCAGAAAAGCAGCACTACTTTCCAGTGCAGCAGCAAAATTAAACTGCGCTCGAGTGCTTATCTACAATTCTACATATAACCGGCAGGTAAAGAACATATTCTCCGCGCGTGGCTAAAGCTACGACATCGACATCGACATCGGCAGCTTAGTCGCCGGCCGGCGTTCGCTTTAAGCATCTGCGATTCCGCGTCGTGCTGCAGGCTGCTTGGAATTGGAATCACTCGCTGCCTCGCTGGGAAGCAAAATCGCACGACAAGCTGAGGTAGCACGCGGTTTGACGTTTCTTCATGATGAAGTTTTTTTTTTTTTTGGTCTTTTCCGTGGAGATCCTGATGCTGTTTGGGCCAAGGCCGTCGGCCCGGTTCTGTCTCCTAGGGGCCCACAAACCAAGACCACCTCTTCCTCTTCCCCAGGGCGGGCGGGCGACGGGGACCTGACGCGGCGACGGCGAGCCGGCGAGGGGGAGTCGCCTGGCGGCGGCCGCCACGCGGACGGCGGGCATGCCAGAGATGCCGAGTGTGTCGGCCTGGAGATTCTGAATCTGGCCTGGAGATTCGGAATCTGGCGAGGAGTAAATATATATAGTATCATATTTTTTATGGAAAAATAATTAATATGTATTTATATCGTAAGTTCTAAAAATTACATTATATAAGTTTAATAGTTACGTTATATAAGTTTAATGTATTTACAGTTCCCAAATTTATATTTATAAGTTTAATGTATTTTTACATTGTAAGTCAAAAATCATATTTGTAAATCTAAATCTTATGTTGAAAAAAGAAAACAATAGTGTAAAGTTTAATGGATATGTAGATTGCACTATCCTTATTTCCTGGGAGACGATACACAGTAGTGTAAAGTTAAAAGCTAATCGGGAAATCGGATGGATACAGCTGCCGTAGCGTTTGCATGCGAATAAATCGAACGGACAGAAAAACCGATTAAGATCAGTGAATAAAACTGTCGTCATCTTTATAGCAATTCCGATATAGGGGCAACGAGACCTCGGCGCCCACCGATGGTTTGTTACAAACCTGCCCTAATTTATGTGCTAATCATGGACATCGCGCATGATAATGCTCGTTTAATCCTTGCTGCGTAATGCAGTAGTTGATTCGTATGAACAAGCGCACATGGGAGGAAGGCAAGTATACATCTTAGTTAAAGACCATGAATAATTGCATACGGTTTATGTTCTATGTCGAATGTGTACATGCTAATAGTAATCTCCTCTAATGTATTTCTTCAATTGCTTTACTTCTTGGTGCTGCTGGTCGACGATCGTCTTGACAACGTCACCAATGGTAATCATGCCGATTACCTTCTCATCAAAAACAGGAACATGGCGAATATGCCTGACTGTTAATGCAGAGAGAAATAGACAAATTAGTTCAGAATTACGATAATTATGTGCGGAGAGATATGACACAGCCATATAAGTGAAACTCTTTATGAAAGAATCCTCTATTACCTGTCATAAGCTCCATTGCTCGCAGAATATTGGTATTGCTCGACACTGTAATTAGCTTGTCCTGCAACACAATAACGAAAACCATCAGGGTTAAGGAGCAGTGGAATAACATGTCTTGTCTGTTAAAATTTCTTCCCATCTTCAAACTCATTCACCTCTTCCGTCATAATGTCTCCAACTCTTGTTTCTTCTGAAGGCCGTCCTGGTAAAAGGATCTTCCTTGCGAAATCTGTATCAGATGAGGATTTATTTTAGCAAACTTGTGTTTATGCACTTTGAACCATTTTGTAGAACAAAATGAACAAAATGTTTTGTCATTTTTACTGGATTTTTCAGCTGTGTTTATCTTCTCGTGTATTTAGAGCTACGAAAATCACATAATGTTTGTGATAAACTCATAATTGATGCACCTTTTATGCAGAGCATCTTATTATGGTGATAGATTATTTCTTTATATTGCTACCTTTATCTGTTATTATTTTATTTTACTTTCAGAAAAGGGGGAACAGCAGAAAGCTTATTTATTATAGGAAAGGTTGAAAGTAATTATCACAAACAAATTTTCATACAGTCAAATTCAATTTTGTACTACAAGATGGAAGGTCGGATTATTTTAATACCAGTTTTTTTCAAAGGATTTTAATGACAGTTGACCAACATCCCTATTTGGATTTAGAAGCTTAGCTCTCTCGATTAAAAATTCAAGACTGAAACTGCTGATTTAATCTTACCTCTCTCAGTTACGATTCCTGCCAGCTGCTTCTCATCCCCAGACTTGAGCACCACCAGAGCTCCGACATTGTGGGCTGTCATCTACAAATTTCAACACGATCTTTAGTCACTTAGTATAGTTTTTTCTGGATAAAAGATTCACCATTTGCCCAACGATTCAACTGCAGGATATAAACTCTTACATGCTTGACGGCTTCATGTACCAAATGACTGGTGCAGCACCAGTAGAGTGCTCCAGCTTCAGCCTCTCCTTTCGCGTTCAGAATCTCTCTGACTGTAATGTTCTCTAGTCCAATGTGAGGAATAATTACAGTCGGAGATTCAGTTTGTATCCGTGAAATCAGGGTAGCCCAGGAGAAGATGCCCTTGTTCATATGTTGTAAAACCGTGAGCTTAAGTTGCTTCCCATGGAAGCGTAGTGCCTTTGTAATTCCTTGCATATTTAATCTGCTGGAATGACAAGGTGGATGGTTAATATTGCTTGTTTGGGTTGATAACCTGACATCAGCTGACTATTGGCTCCTCATATAGATATTGTTTCTTTGAGGTGGCATCTGTACTGAAATGCTAAGATTGAACATCCCCGTGTTCAATTTATGCAACAAACTGTTTTTTGTAGCAAAGCTGAGATTTTCCCAAGGTATGGTCTAATTAAGTTGGCATCTTTTCTTCAAGCATGATAAACTATTTGAGCTTTTTTTTTTCAGGAGGCACCAAAATGTATATAGCAACAAGAAAATGGGTTCAAAACATCATCATCATCATACCTTAACAATTGGTGGAGAAAATGCTGCAGTCCTGCTCTCGTGGCTTCCGCCGATTCCTGGCTCGAATGGATCGGTGAAGACGACGAGCTCTCCCTGTGGGAGTTTTAAAACTGGATTCAGGGCTGCGTTGCCTCTTATCCCATGCAAATCCATCACCAAGCCGGCACACAAGGATCTGTACTTAACTTTCTTGTTTCGAGCAACGCAAGGAATCCCAGGTGGCTTCCGTACCCGACAGGAGGAAGGTTTCCTCAAATTCCTTTCAGCGTGGTGCCTTCTTTTATGCATTGTTTGTTCTCTACAGTTTCATGTTCAGACTTCAGAGCCACAAATTCCAGATAATGGCACACGTACAACTGTTAGGAATACGAGCAATATTTCATATTTTTTTCCAGATTAGTAGGATGCAAAATTCGCAGAAGACTAATGATATACTACTAGTAATAAAGCTAGTAAAAGCAGGCAATCTAGCAGTTTAGTTTTTATTCATGGACCTAATGTAACTAGGAATAAAGTCATGTGTTCATATTGCCCATTCTGAGAGGAGGTTGAATCCGGAGTAGCGCCTATTTTCAGTATTGATGTAGTGCGCAGAGCAGAGGCGCGAAAGAACAATTGCAATGCTGAAGCAATTCAGCAAGGCTTGCCTTGTGGAGCACACGGCCTGCACGCAGAACTGCAGCCCATTTTGCCCTCCAATTGCACCTGAATTTGGGAGCTAATCGGCCGAGCCAGCAAAGGAATAAGTTCACTTTGAACTTGTTAAGTGATCGAATACGATTCGAATTCATGAACCACGATACCGGATATCTCGATTCTCAACTATTAAAACCAGTGCAATTTAACTCCCTAAATAGTTTTGAAAGGTGATCTTGTTAACGTGATGTCTACGTGGTAATATTGATATGTTCTTCATCATACGTAGTGTTGATGTGGTGCTTAAGAGTTATTATAATCAAAAACATATATGCGAGGCCAATTTGTCATTAAAAATAGTGTGGGACGCACTGAGCGGCGGTGGCCCGCCTCACCACCGCTCCCCACCGCCTTCCTCCCATCTCGCCACCGGTGACGACTCCGCCGCAGCGGGAGCGGGTCCAGCGTTGGATCCGCGTCTCAGGAGGTGGAGGCGGCGGCGCGATGATGCCCCCTTCGTGCGGGCGAGATCGGCAGTGGCGGGGCCGCTTTTCGCGGTGCTTGCGGTAGCGGTGGCAACGGTTCGATGAAGCTTGGTGACCGTCGCCGTCGCAACTGTGCTCAAGCACGGGTCCCACCTCCTCCGCCGGCTCGTCTAGCCGTTCGTTGTCTCTTCTCCCGCGATCCTCCACGCCGCTTGGATTACGGCCCTCCTCGCCGTCCGCCTCGCGCTCTGCATCATCCACTCTCGCAAGCCACTACCCTCTTCCTCCTCCTCCTCGTCCAAGGCTGCCAGGCGCGAGCGCTGCGCTGCCTTGACACGGCGCCATTCCTGGCAAGGGAATGAGGGCCCTAGCAGCAGTGGCACACCGCCAGCCAAGGTGTCCTCGTGTTGTCCCGGCGCAGGATCTTCGGACGCTCGTGTCCCTTGCCGGCCTCCTCTAGTCATCGCCGACCCCCGTCTCCGCGGTCTCCAAGCTCCGCCGCTCTCTCGAGACTCCCGACTGCCGCCTGCTCCTCATGACCCCGCGCCGCCGAGTTCTTGCGCTTGGGCCGCGAGCAGCTGATAGCCACAAATTTATCGGAGAGAGAAGGGGGAGAGAGGGGAGGAGGAATAAGGGTTGGAGAGAGGGGGGAGAACATGTGCGTCCCATAATATTTTTTTCTGTGAATGATAATGGTCCCATGTATTTTATTTAATTATAATACCATATAAACATCACGTCAATATCGCGTGAGATAAAACAAATCAACACCACCACATAGGAGCACGTCAGTGAAACCGTACTCGGAATGAAATTAAGGGAAACGTAATTCGTGAAGATGGCTTATGGCAACAGAGCAAAGCAAAGACTCTCTTTGACTTTGATGGAGTTCCCGTAGTATCTAAACTGCACTCCACCGGCACCGCACATAGACCGGACGTAAGCTCCACGCTGGCGGCCCTGCCATTTGTGTACGATTAACTGCATTACTGTTCCATCTATCCCGTAGCAGAAAGCCAGTAACTAATCAAGCAATCCACTGAACCGAACATGCAAATCATTTGACAAGACCTGCACGTCGCAGCAATTAATTAAAGAAAGCAGTTTTTTTTCTCTGCAACAAGAAACAGAAAAAGGCAAAAAATGCACATGAGTACGTTACACTGTCTCCAGCGTCACAAAGCAATCAGTTCTTCTCTCTCCCTACCTAGGAAATTTCCCCCTTTGCATCAGAGCAGTTGCGCGTATCCTGCACCCATACATCAGGGATTTCAGGGCGGAATGTATGTATGCAACCGAGAACACGTACGTTCCTCGCTTCCTCCATCCATGTACCACCTCCACCTGCCTGCCCATCAGTAGTGTCTTCGTCCAGACGCGACACGTATCATGAACCCCAAAGCGTACAGTGAGTTAGCCACGCTAGCTACTTCTCGCAGTTGTGTATGCCAAGTTAGGCGACCAGCTCACGTAACGGGACACTGCGCCTGCGCGCGCATGAAAGTTTGCAGCTAGCGGTTGACAAAAAACATCATAAAAGTCAGTCTTATTCAGTGCACACATATATAAACTGCACCGAATGGCGCGAAAGCGATCGACTTTGCCTTGAGCTCGAATCATCTCTCTGGACATGCCGATGCCGTTATATGGGGTGGTCAACGCGCCGTGCCGCAGCCACAGGGCCGCGGCAACGTTGTTGGTCTCGGTGTCACTGCTCTGCTCTTGCTTCGCCATCGCCATGCCGAGCGTCATCGTCACGGTCGACCAGTCCGGCAAGGGCGACCACCGGAGGATCCAGGACGCGATCGATGCCGCCCTGGCGAACGCCTCCGCCGGCACCGTCATCCGGATCAAGCCCGGGGTTTACAGGCGAGTAGGCAGCCAGTGAGAGATCAGCGATCGAGCTGTTGATTCGTCAATGGCGTTTTGACACGGTTGTGTTGGGTTTCTGCAGGGAGAAGGTCGTGGTGGACAAGCCGTACGTGACGCTGACCGGCACGAGCGCGAGCTCGACGGTGATCACCTGGAACGAGTCGTGGGTCTCCGACGAGTCCCCCACTGTGTCCGTGCTGGCCTCCGACTTCGTCGCCAAGCGCCTTACGTTTCAGGTGCTTTTAATTTTCCCGACGCTGAGTAAATGTACTGCATTTACTGTACGGGGGGATACGTTTCGCATGGCATGCATCTGCGAGTTAATTCCTTTTACCTGATGTGGCTATTTAATTTGGTGCGTGCGTACGTGAGTGCAGAACACGTTCGGGGACAGCGCGCCGGCGGTGGCGGTGAGGGTCGCCGGCGACAGGGCGGCGTTCTACGGGTGCAGGTTCGTGTCGTTCCAGGACACGCTCCTGGACGAGACGGGGCGCCACTACTACCGCGGCTGCTACGTGCAGGGCGCCACCGACTTCATCTTCGGAAACGGCCGGGCTCTGTTTGATGTATGCATCTTACTTATTTCACCCTACACGTAATTAATTACTCTCCCCCGTACGAAAAGGTCCGCTCAGTGGCTGACCGGTAGGCCCCTAAGGAATGGGGCCCACAGGTCAGCATTGACTGCCTCGGCCAAGTTTAGTCAACCTAACGCACGAACGACTAACTACTAATCTGGCGACAGAAATGCCACCTGCACTCCACGTCGCCCGACGGCGCCGGCGGCGCGTTCACGGCGCAGCAGCGGTCGTCGCAGTCGGAGGAGACGGGGTACAGCTTCGTGGGGTGCAAGCTGACCGGCGTCGGCGCCGGCACCTCCATCCTGGGGCGGCCGTGGGGGCCCTACTCCCGCGTAGTCTTCGCGCTTACCTACATGTCCTCCACCGTGAGGCCCCAAGGCTGGGACGACTGGGGCGACCCCTCCAAGCAGAGGTAATTCTCATGCGTCTCTGCCCTGCTCTACTCTGCCTTAATCCTCATGCGATGCTATTACTGAATTACTGCTGATCGATCGCGAGGGTTTGGTCTGCTCAGGACGGCGTTCTACGGGCAGTACCAGTGCTACGGCGACGGGTCGAAGACCGACGGCAGGGTTGCCTGGTCTCACGACCTGACGCAGGCCGAGGCGGCGCCGTTCATCACCAAGGCTTGGGTTGATGGGCAGCAATGGCTTCGGTAGATTGGGAATTTAACATATATGGAAGTGCTCCTAAGTACTGAGGAGTTATATGTTTCAGAAGAGTCTATACGTTCCAACAGTTTAGGTTGATTTCATTCTGTGATCTGATCATAGATAGAACTGATCATCTATATATATATATATATATATATATATATATATACATGTAGAAAAGTAAAAATATGAATCATTATCAATGTATGCAGGAAAGTGATCGTCATCAATTTGTAGTTGTATGTACGGAATTGGCGAGCGAGGAATGTTCGGTTTCGGTGTTCCGACTTTCGATGTCAGTGCGTACGGAACCCATTCAGCTAGTGACACCACGACTGAGAATCCTGTACTAGTTAGTGAATTGATAAACTTGTGTTGTTTCGGTTCGACTCTTTCGCTTTGAAGTGATGAAGTCAACCTACTAGCAGTAATTAATTGATGTGCCCTCACTATTTGTATGCTACTCTCTCGCTAGCCAAAGCAGCTCACTGCATCTGTCATTTGTATCCTGTATCCATGGCGATTCTTCACCAACTGTAACCGCGGCTACCTAGTCCGATCCTCTTCTGTCTCTTCGGAACACCGCGTCTCCTCTTCTAAGTGACTCAAAGTTGTATGCTTCTGTAAGCACTAACTAGCTAGTACTAGTAAACAATTAACTCTGCCCTCTTCTCTTCACCTCCAAGACAAGGCCTGGATTTGGCTACACATCGCTTGCGTTGCCGTTCTTCAGAGGAAACGCATTCCGTGGTTTTCCATGCCAAAAATGAACACCCACACACCTGTTTACTTCAGTGTAAAGTTACTCTGAAGAGACGACCATTGTTCACAACTGATTGTCTTGATATGCATAGCTAGATTGTATGTATGCGTGCACACATTGCACCATTTCGTTTGGAGGAGCAAATTAAGATTCTCAGGTGCCAGCGACAGTACCCGGTCAGTGTCACCTATGGCCGGTACCAAGAAGCATGCCCTGATCAAGTCGGACAAGCATTTTTTTTCCACGCAAAAGAACAGCTAAACAAACTACAAGTATACACCCATGTTTTCCTTTATCTTTAAGCCAAAGACCACCCAGGTGTACATTCCAGGATCGATTAGGCTGAACCGATCGAACATACGCCTATTAAAAATGGCAATTCCTGAACCATATGAGAATTCGTTAGCTTCGACGCCGTCGTCGAGCACAAGCTCCATCGCCAGCTGCTGGCAGCCAGCGCGGCCTCGGTTCTTTCCTCCACTGACGTCGCCGTCGCAGCTCCCTTCACGCATCACCTCAACCCTGCGTTACTCTCCCGGTCATTCCAGCCTCGAGCACCGAGCCTCCCTATCGATCGATCACCACCAAAATATGCACCTTACCAACCTCGCCAGTCTCTAACTGCCTTGACAAAGCAATTTCCCGGTTCTTCCAAACCTTGTAGTCCCTGAACATTTAAAGCATTGATGTCGAACACCGACGAGCAACACACAGACTGCTCGGTTCTTCACCATGGCTTCTTCTGTATCCAGCCTCCTTCTGGTGGTTTCGACTCTTCTACTTGCCCTCTTCGCCCTCGGTACACATGCCGATGTCAAGAGATACCAATTTGATGTGAGTTCCATATACTGATCAATCATGTACAGCCGTTACATCATGTTTCGTTAATTACGTGCTCATTTATTTCCTTTATTTTTGCATGTGTGTAAATATGCACTAGATTGTGATGAGCAACGTGAGCAGATTGTGCCACGAGAAAGTCATGGTAACGGTGAACGGGAGCTACCCGGGGCCGACCATCTACGCGCGCGAAGGGGACCGGGTCATCGTCAACGTGACCAACCACGTGAAGCACAACATGACGATCCACTGGCACGGGCTGAAGCAGCGGCGGAATGGGTGGGCGGACGGGCCGGCGTACGTGACGCAGTGCCCGATCGGCAGCGGCGGGAGCTACGTGTACGACTTCAACGTGACGGGGCAGCGCGGCACGCTGTGGTGGCACGCACACATCGCGTGGATGCGCGCCACCGTGCACGGTGCCATCGTCATCCTCCCCGCGCCCGGCGTCCCCTACCCGTTCCCCAAGCCCGACGTCGAGGCCGAGATCGTCCTCGGCGAGTGGTGGCACGCCGACGTGGAGACCGTGGAGACGCAGGGCAGCATGCTCGGCATGGCGCCCAACACGTCGGACGCGCACACCATCAACGGCAAGCCCGGCCCGCTCTTCCCGTTCTGCGCTCCCGGGCAGAAACGTGCGTGAACTTCGTGTGTGCTAGATTACTCTCCGCTTTGCATGCGTACGTCGGCAATGGCTAAACGTGAGAGTGTTTTGTGCTGCAGACACCTACGCGTTGCAGGTGCAGAGCGGCAAGACGTATCTCCTCCGGATCATCAACGCTGCAGTCAACGACGAGCTCTTCTTCTCGATCGCCGGACACACCATGACGGTGGTCGAGATCGACGCGACCTACACCAAGCCGTTCGCCGCGTCCACCGTCCAGCTCTCCCCGGGGCAGACCATGAATGTGCTCGTCAGCGCCGACCAGAGTCCCGGCCGGTACTTCATGGTCGCCAAGCCGTTCAACGACGTGCCCATCCCCGCCGACAACAAGACGGCCACCGCCATCCTCCAGTACGCCGGCGTCCCGACCTCCGTCGTCCCGGCGCTGCCCCAGCTGATGCCTGCCACGAACAGCACCGGCTTCGTGGCCGCGTTCCACGACAAGCTGCGGAGCCTCAACTCGCCGCGGTACCCGGCGGACGTGCCGCTCGCCGTCGACCGGCACCTGCTCTACACCATCGGACTCAACATCGACCCCTGCGAGACGTGCCTGAACAGGTCGCGCCTCGCGGCGTCGCTGAACAACATCACCTTCGTCATGCCGCGGACGGCGCTGCTGCAGGCGCACTACTACGGCCAGAAGGGAGTGTTCGCCGCCGACTTCCCGGACCGCCCACCGGCGCGGTTCAACTACACGGGCGTGCCGCTCACCGCAGGCCTCGGCACGTCGCTCGGCACGAGGCTGAGCAAGATCGCGTACAACGCCACCGTGGAGCTGGTGTTGCAGGACACCAACCTCCTGTCCGTCGAGTCGCACCCGTTCCACCTCCACGGCTACAACTTCTTCGTCGTCGGGAGAGGCGTCGGCAACTTCGACCCGGCCAAGGACCCCGCCAAGTACAACCTCGTCGACCCGCCGGAGAGGAACACCGTCGGCGTGCCCGCCGGAGGCTGGACCGCGATCAGGTTCAGAGCAGACAACCCAGGTGAAATCCAGTTAACTTTTTTTTGTCGTTTCAAAAGTACAATATGCTCATTGTCAGTAACTTTCTTAGGTAGAATTGTAAATTCACATGTATTACTCTGTTTTTTAGGTGTTTGGTTCTTGCATTGCCATCTTGAGGTGCACACGAGCTGGGGCTTAAAAATGGCGTTTTTAGTGGAGAACGGGAGCGGTTCTGATGAGTCGGTTTTGCCGCCGCCAAAGGATCTGCCCGAGTGCTGAAGAGATTAGTGATCACACTGCACAAATCACTCTGCAAATGCCCGTTTGTTATTTCTGTTCTGAGTTCAGACTCCTGAGAGAGGAGCGAAGAGCCCTTTTTGCATAAAGTGTGCAGGAAGGGTGATCTGTTCAATACAACCATAATTTGTGTACTCCGTATTTGGGTGCAAGTGCCTAATTACTAATGTGACTTGTTTGGCTGAAACTCTGCTAGAGCAAGTTCTTTGTTATACTCTGATAAACTCGTTATACAGTACCAACTCCATTATCGAAAGGATAACATTTTACCTATCGATATTTTTTTAAACTAAACCGGTAGGAAAATTGCAATTATATTTCACTTAAACAAGAGTAAAAACCCAAACAAATTACAGAAAAAGAAAAAAAACAACCTCTCAGCGCGAAGAGACTCGCCGAGTCTCTCAACCGTGGCCGGTACAAACACACAGCACACAGAAAACCACACAGCTCTAGCCAAACAACAACGAAAAAATAACGGCGGAACCCAAAGGAGAACATCGATGTCGAGATGATGAAGAAGCGGCACAAAGTTTTGACATCGCAAGGCACGTGTCATCGTTGCCAAGCTTGCCACCCAGCGACCCAGCAGCTCCGACTCCACGGCGATCACGTCATCGTTGGTAAAGGCACCGCCAAAATGAGAAATACAACACCAAGTTCACACTTTGGGCATCAGCCAAGCCCCCAAAGCGCTAAAACCTGCACCGGCAAACACCAGCATCCCTAGAAAGAAACTGCAAATGTTATCGTTGCCAAGCTTCGTCGCACCCCAACCAACGTAGTAGCTATGACTCCACCCGATAGAGACAAACGAAGGAAGCTAGATGTCACCAAAACAAGAAAGGAGCCAAAAGAAGAAGGCCTCTCCAAACACCTAGGCACCTAGTGTTTCGAGCTGACACAGGAGTCCACCGAAGCAATCGATGCAAGGGTATGGTTCTCCAAAACGGCGCCCCCATGGTGGATACGACGTGAAACGCCGCCACCGCCCGTCCGGAAACCGGATCAAGGTTTTCACCTGGAGATTGGCAGCGATGGAGAAAAACCCTAGAGACCGTTGCCAAACCACCACATCATCTCTCCAGCCACCAAGCTAGCCCAGTCCACGACCCCACGGCTCAGGTAGTCTCACAGGGCTGCTCCGGCACGTTGTCATGGCACCGCCATCCCCTGCACAAGCCACCACGTCCACCCTCCCCCGGAGCTCCCCACGACCAAAAGGGAAGGAGAGCCACGAAGAGGAGGTTGCTCAGCCAGCAACCGAGAAGATGAACCGCCGCCGCCGCCAGTCGCCCAAACTGCCACCAAGCCACCGTGGCTCACGTCGGAGTGGCCAGATCTAGGCAAGGGGTTGCCGAATCTGGCTGCAGAATGCCAAGTCCAGCCGGCCCTACCACCCTCGAGGAGTGGAGGCCGCAGTCGCCGCACCTGAGCCGACCTTCCCCGGTCGTCGCGACTGCCATCACCCCTAGAGCTAGCCATGGCCAACGCTGGGAGGGGGTTTGGAGTCATCGTCGCGGCGCCTGGACCGGCCTTCCCTAGCGGCCGCCGTCGCCCCCAGGTCTGGCTAGGGTCCCTCCGTTTGCGCCTCCATGGTCGTCGTCGCCATTCCTTGTGCCACCTCACCGCTCGCGCCGCACTTCGCCGCGAGCACCAGCGCCACCCCAGCTGGCTTCCTCCCCCAGTCCGCCCGTGCTGGAGTTCGGGGAGGCTACCTCTACGAGCCCCACCATCGCCATCCTTGTGCGCCGCACGGCTTGCCGGCAGCCTGCTCTGGCAGCGGCAAGGCTGAGGGAGGGGGAGGTAGGTGGTGGCGGCGGCTAGGTTGCGTCGCCCGTGCCTCCCTCACGGGAGGCGACGCGGGCGCAAGTTTCGTCCAATCAAATGTATTTTTAGCTATTGATATAGTCTATAATACACATGTTTTATTTATTATTATTTCAAACAATATATTTATATAAATCTATAAATACATAAAAAAGAGTTTTTTATGACAAATCCACTAATATAATTGTCATAATTTTCATGACAATCTTGATATTTTGACTGCACCTATTTTATGATCCTTTTGATTACAGAGTTACTCTCTCCGTTTCGAATTACTTGGCACTCTTGTTTTGTTCTAAAACAATCATTACTATCTTTGATCATTAATTTTTAAAAAATATATGTAGTTTAACAAAATATGGATTATATATTATGAGAATATTTTTTATAGTGAATCAAGAAACATAGATATGATTTCTGATGTTAAACTATATGAGTTTATGAAAATTGATCGTTAAATATTAAAATGTTTGAATTAGGATAAAACGAAAATGATAAGTAATTTAAAACGAAGGAAGTATTAATATATATATATATATATATTATATGTGTGTGTATGTACGTACGTACGTATGCATGTATGTATGAAATCAATCTAGCCTTTTACATTAAAGATGTTCTTTTCTTGCTTGGGTAGGTCCAAGATTAAAACAAGCTCGAAGTCGTAGGTAGGATTCAAATATATAAGTCGGTTTAGGTTTCTTAATTTCCTTTTCCAATTGGAATTTCTAGGTGTTCCTTTTAACTTTTCTTTCTCATTTTCCCTTGCCAATTAATATTATCCATCTTACCAATAAATCACTTATTTCCAACACACTACTATTATAAACAAAACAAAGCCATTTTAGCTACTTTCTTTTTTGTATAAGTTTAAAATGGGGGGATAAAACACTTTTTTCTAATTAACTTCTAATCTGATTAGCTAAACAAACCTCTACTTTTTTTTTTCATGGAGGTTTTTTCTCGTCCTTCTAAAATAAGCATTGTTCAGTACAACAGCTGCACCTTCACTCTTGTGAGTGTAATACTTTGTGTTATGAACACATCATCTTAAGCCTACATCAAATGTAGCCAATATTACACTAATCGTCAAGCCCACTTGGGCATGGGCCTAATCATATTTGAGGAAAGCTCCTCCCAATCTTGAGAGGGAAGACTCTTCGTTCTTCTACCTGACAGAACGAACGGCTCTGCATATATACGTAGCTACTAATGGCTGTATTACTGTTAGCTCACGTGCAGTACTGGCATGAGAAATGTCGCGATTTGGAGTTTTCAAGCGATCACCGACATGGCAACTTTTGTAGTCACACGGAGAGTACTTGGGGTGTGTCTTCCTCTTGGGATCTTAATTTTCTTTTAAATCAGTTGATCAAGTACTCCAATGCTAATATTACATATTCGTCCAGTACACCTTGGTTGGAGACAGTGGCAAACATAAAATAATTCGAGCATCCAATACATACTAAAATTTAATTATTAACCTATATACTAATTAATATGAAATAATTTAAATAAGATCAGAAAATCTACTCTCAGTAATTTTTTTAGAGTATCTCAGTAATTATATGAAATCATCACTGGTTGGAGATTTTTTTCTAGGTAGTGGCTTATAAACTAAAGAACTTTTCTAGGTAGTGGCTTATAAACTAAAGACACGTGACCGAATAATATAATTTTGGTAATACATTTATATTCGTACTCTTCGCTGATCAAAAGCCAATATTAAGCCACAAAAGCGACAAAAACCCTTCAAATTAATTGTGAAACTTAGTTACAAAATTTTAAATTGGTTGTGACTTGCAAGCCTAGCAGTGTCTCTCTAATAGAACAATGTTTATGTTCCTCTTGTGATGATCGAAGTCCGATTTCAGTACTCACATGTTGGCTACATCCCAACGCTCAAGGTACTACACTTTATGCTTTTATCTCAAGTTCTCAACAAGACAACAACTCGATCCGTGCACTAAAACAAAAGCATAACGCTAGCTAGCTTGAGGACGTGTCAGCGTCATCCAGCCATGCCGGTATGGTGTTACGGGGAGCATATCGCATCTGTGGTGATCTAGTACTACACTTTGGTGGTGATTGTCTGATTGAGACTGTTTAGGTTGGACTTGGATTGACACCAACTAGAGTTAATTTCGGAGAAAATGTACGATGGGACAATGATGCAACAGATAGAAAATCATTAATTTGCGCGAAAGGAAGAATAATTAGATGGTCCACACGATCGAGCATCAACATCTGCAAGGCATTGGTAGCAAATCCTTCTGGTGAATAATGCTGAAAGATAATTAAAAAAATATTGCTTTCATGCACTGCATACATCCACGATATCGGAAATTAAATTCCACACTAATGTTGGAGTTTGTACAATAAAATGAGAAAAATGATTCTCTACTATTAAATAGGTGTCGAATATACTAGTTCTACTAAAAGTTGGACTTGGAGTTGTAATAGTTGTTAGGACTAGAGTAAGAGTCGAACTCTATCCTAGAATCTCTCTTAAATAGAGAGGGGGCACCACAATGTAACCATGACGACTACAATGTAGCGTAGACACGCAGGGAGATGATGACGGTGTGACCATGGACTCGTAGCGGCTAGGTGATTGGGGAGGAGTGCCCATAATCAGAGCCCCGGAGATGTAGGCTTCGGCTGAACTCCGTTAACAAATATCGTGTGTTCCTGTGTGGTCATCTGTCTTGTCTTAGGTAATCAATGACTGAAGCGATTGAGAAGGTTAGTCGTTGTTCCGCTATATCGGCTAACTTTTATAACAAGTGGTATCAAAGCAGAAGGTTTCAGCATTGGATCAAGAAGACATGTGGAGGAGGAAACACGAGGTGGGGACGCGCATCGATAGGAGATCGTCGGCCGTGGCGATGAGATCGATGGCGACAACGAGGACGTTGCGGAGGCGGCGACCTCGCTCGCGATCAGACTGGTGATGGCGGAACGTGACCGGAAGACGGGGCCGGGCGTGGCCGAAGGCGACCGGAGAGATCGGAGGGGTAGCACCATGGACGGCGTGCCCGACGCACGCGGTGGTCGTGGATCCGCGGAGGCAAGGAGGCTAGCGGCGGAAGGGCGAAACCGATGAGTGTGGTGCGGCGCGGCGGACGTGCTGGGCCGAGGACGACGTGGTCGTGGACGGTGAACACGAGGGCTGCGACTACGGTGTGTGCGATGGCACGGACAGCGCATATAGAGTATGTGCTATACACGTATACAAGCGCATGGTGACTGAGCAGGAAGCCATGAGCAGAACTAGCGAGCAAAGAGAACAATTGCAAACAGGGGTTGCAGGGGTGTCGGAGATGGAGTCAGTGACTCGGATCAGGACACGGTAGTGCAAGCTCGAAACCGAATCAATCTCTAGGAGGCTCGGCTAGGTTCTGTGGCAGGCTGACTTCGGATGGCTACTGAGCTTTCTTAGCTGCATGCAAGAGGTCACATGAATAGCTAGCAAGATGCAGTGTTTGTGCGATGGTGTTGTAGGTCAGCGTGGTTCACGGGCATAAGATGAGAGGCATGGTGCAACTATGTGGTGATCAAGGTGATGCAGTGAGTATACGGTTCGGAAGGAGGTGCGCAAGGTGTGCGTGTGTGACGGTTGGACTGGGCCAGCAGGGTGGTCAGACCGACGGACTGGTTAAGACTACGGAGTTTGGACAGTTAAACCGGGTTGTAGCTGATGGGTGGTTTGCTACAGAAACTTGTAAACACATTCAAAAGAAGGGCAAGAAGGCTCTGCAGATGGATAGATTATAGGTGAAAAGGGCGAGTAGACTGGTGGCAACAGGCTAGTCAGGTCGCATATGGAATTATCTGGCAGAAACAGGATATATCTGGGACTCGACGAGGAGTTGAGATATATAGAGTTAGGCCAGAACTGAAGAAAAATCCCAAGCAACAACGGGTCAAATATCGTTGATGGGGTCAACGATACTGTTTGGCAGTACAGGATATATCCAAGATATGCAGGTCAGCATGATGGGATATATGAAAACTGCGTCACTGAAGAGGAAGAGCAAGTGTTATGCTGTAATTTCTTCGATGACTCGAGGCAATGGTGAATTTCTCACAATATCATGGATTCAGTATACGGATGCGGAAAGCGTGGATGTTGTATTTGTTAGCTTGGTTCATAAGACTACAAGGAAGAAAGGGTTCTCCGTCAGTCTGGTGTGTTTGATTTATCTATTTGGTGATAACATGGGTTATCTGGCCATGGATTAGATAAGATCAAATTAAAGATAGAAGATGAAGGTGAACATAGTCTTCGTGGAGTCTATGATGTGACAGCTAAGGATGAGTCCAAATTTCGCTTGGCAAGACGACTAAGATGATAGGTGAGAAGGTGGAGCACTATTGTAGGTGAAGTCCAGAGGAAGAAGTTATAGGGATAGCGGAGTCTCTTGAAGGCGGTGAGTCTGGTGCGGGCTCGTCGGGCGGCTCGTGGTGAAGCTGCAAAAAGGAGACAACTCAAGTCTGGTGGAAAGGTGGATCGACATGGTGATTCTACGACTTCTAGGTGACGTATATTCATCAAGGTGGAGTTTATTAGAATAGGTGCCGAATATACTAGTCCTACTAGGAGTTGGACTTGGAGTTGTAATAGGTGTTAGGACTAGAGTAAGAGTCGAACTCTATCCTAGGATCTCTCTTAAATAGAGAGGGGGGCACCACAATGTAACCATGACGACTACAATGTAGCGTAGACACGCAGGGAGATGATGGCAGCGTGGACATGGACTCGTAGCGGCTAGGTGCTATATTGATTGGGGAGGAGCGCCCATAATTAGAGCCCCGGAGATTTCTGGATCTCGACGGTTTGACCGGCGACAAAGAGGCGGTCTAACCGGCGACGTGGAACTAGTCAAACTGGTGGCGGCGAGCAGCAGCAAGAAAGGAGGTAGCGGTCCGACCGGCCAGACAACATCGGTCAGACCGACGGCATAGGAACGGTCAGACCGGCTACGCTGAGATCTTCATCAACTACAAGGGTAACTTCTATTTCCGCTAAAAGTTTTTGGTTTTTTCGTGTTACAATCATTCACCCCATCTGGTTGGCTTGGTTCTTGTGTTCGATCCTACAAATGGTATCAGAGCCACGTTTACTCTATTTGATCTTTGTCGATCTTGAGTTTTTACCATGGCTAATAAATCTACGACCAAGCCGCATGTTTTTTATGGAGTTGATTTTCCCTATTGGTGTGAAAATATGCAATCTTATATCATGTCTGAGAGTTATGATATTTGGCAAAAAGTTGCAAATCCTTATGAGATTCCTGCTCAGATTAATACTGCTATTCTTAAGACCGATTTTGAAAACAATTGCAAAGCTCACAATATTTTGCTTAATGGAATCCCTCGTTTGGTTTTTGATCGTGTTTCTCATCTTAAAACTACGCATGAGATTCATAAGGCTTTTATCTGATTTTCACCAACGGACTTCCAATATCAAGGAACTGTGCAAAGATCTTTTGAAAACGGAGTACATAAAATTTGAAATGAAACCTGGAGAGGCTTTGGATGATTATCTTGAACGCTTTAATAAAGTTTTGAGTAATCTTAGATCCGTTGATGATTCTTACGATGCCTATTACACACAACCTGAGATTTCTCGAAAGTTTTTGAATGGTCCTGATATGTCAATTTGGGATATGAAAGTGACTTTTATTCAAGAATCTAACTTTGGATTCTCTTTACATCAAGCTAAAAACTCATGAGATGAATATTTTTCCCGCAAGATTGATTCTAAATCGAGTGCTTTGATTTCTTCTTCGAGTTCTTCCATTGGTGCTTCTTCTTCATCGGCTCTTAATGTTATTAATGCTATGTCCGATGAACAACTCGAGCTATTCGAGGAGGAGGACTTAGTTTTGGTTACTAACAAACTTTCTCGAGTTTTTGAAAAAGTCAAGAACAGGAAGCAAGGAGGACTCGTTCGATGCTTTGAGTGTGGCGAGTTAAATCACATCAAATTCAATTGTCCTAATCGCAAGAAGACAAATAAGGAGGAGGAAGTAAACAAGAAGGACAACAAGAAGGAGAGCAAGAAGAGTCGTAAGCAAAGGCTAATCCGAGAATTGATAGAAGCTTTTGAAGATGATGAATCAGAGGATGAAGATGAGCGTCATAGTAAAGGTAAGAAAGTTGTTGATTTGACTTTTGTTGCACGTAATGCAGACTCTGATGTTGATGAATCTGATAGTGAAGAAAAGCTTAGCTATGATAAATTAGAACATTATGCTTTTAAATTTGCTGAGAAACTGAAAATATATTCTAATTTGCTTAATGAGAAGGATCACACTATTGAGATTCTAAATGCTGAAATTGATAGATTAAAATTTTCGATTCCTAATGATGATGTTTGCAAATCTTGTGAAGTTTTATTTTCTGAAATTAATGCTTGACGAGATGTCAATTCTGTTAATTGCTTGAAGTTGGAATGTGAGATAGAAAATACCAAAAAGCTTGAGTCTTCTTTTACTCTTGAATTTGCTTTGCATACTCGTGTTGTTAATGAGTTGACTTTGACAAAAAAAAGTTTGAAAAACTATAAAGTTGCTTTTTGTGTGAGTTCTTTCTTCAATGTTTTGAGTGCGAAAAGAATTAAACAACACAGATGTTTTGGTTTCCTCAAATTGCTCAAAGTGCTTTTTGAATGATATGAAATTGAAAGATGCTTTAGAACGTGTTGAGTATATGGAAAATATTGTGAAATTTGATGAAGTGTTTTCTTGTTCTAAGTGTCGCACGAACAAAGGTGTTTTGGTTGATTGTGAAATTTTGAAAATTTGACAAAAGAAGTTTCTTATCTGAAAAGTTCTTTGGGAAGGTTTTCCGATGGTAAAAAAACATAACATGATTTTAGATCAACCAAAAGTGAGCACTTATAATCATGGTGTAGGTTTTGATTCAAATGCCTATTCTATAGGTCACCAATATGTTGTTTTGAGCATAACTGAAAAATGTGAAGTTTTGAGAAAGACCGAACCTAAGAAAACGATTTTTAAATATGCTAGAGTTTTGCCATTGCTTTCTTCGACGATTCAAGAGAAAAAGTCTTTCATTGCAAAACCATCAATTTCAAAACCATCTACTTTAAAAACTTCTTGTCGTGAGAAGTATACTTGTTCTTTTTGTGGAAAAGATGGACATTTGGTTGGTTTTGTTTTAGACTTGCCCGGAAACAGAAAAAAGGAAGAGAAATTGCTTTTGCGAAACGACGGTGGCAAAAATCGGGTTTTGGAAAGAGGAGCACAGTCAAACCGACATTGGTCAGTCGGTCAGACCGGTTGCCAACGGCAGTTAGACCGCAAGTGTATCAACGGTCAGTCCGGCGGCCAAGCCCGGCCAGACCGCAGGGGCAGCGGCGGTCAGATCATCCTCAAGGTAATTTTGCGCGTAATTCAAATCAGACTTTTGTGAAACGACAAGGTAAGTTTGGTTCTGATTTTGTTCGTGCATATGTACATACTGGTTCTATTGGTTGGGTGACTCATTGTTGGATTTCAAAATTTCTTATGAATAACCCCAACACGGAGGCCTCGACATCTTCTCATTCGTAGGTAGTTTGGCGGCATACTCCCCATGTGCATTCAATGTGGAGACAGTGATTGCTTTTCAAGGTAACATTAATGAACTTTTGAGATGACTTAATTTTGTTCTACTTCTTCGTTTATTAGTTTTTCATGCTAGTGTTTGAAGTAGTAGTTTTGGTAATACAAGTAGATACATGTCCATTTATGAGAACCTTGGTGATATCATTGGCGATTGGATGTCCTATTTAAAATATTTATTTCTTCTTGATTTTGCTTTGGGGAGAATTGGAGGTTATTTTGAGGAGTTTGTGCTTTTTCGGTGCATTCATGTCTATATCCATGCTCTAAATCTGAAAATAAATAAAAATGAGAAAAAGAAGAGCTTTGGTTTATACCTCTAGTATATTCTTGTGAGAGAAAAAAATGTATCGAATCCTTGGAAATAGTCTTGACGACAAGGACGTATTCGATGTGATAAAAAAATAATGGGTGCCGAATCCTTAGAAATAATCTTGACGATAAGGACGTACTCGGAATAATTGAGAGAAAAAAATGAGCAAAAACAAAAAGGCTCAAATGAATGTTTAATAATTCTTTTGGTTGTTTTGTGTTTAAGCTAATTTGAGAAAGAGTGATACATGCAATAGGTATATATGTATAGGTTTTTCTTTTAACCTATGTGCTTGTGAATATGTTGCATTATAAATTGTTGAAATCATGAATCTTGATTGTTGATTTGAGTTTAATTGTAATATCTTTAATTCATGATTATACGTCAATGTACGCTTGTTAACTAGTTAATGGATTTATCTCATTTGTCTTGCAATGCATGACCATGAATTGCTTTAGATACACTTCAAAGCTCTCGAGAAAAAAATCAAAAAATTAAAAATAAAACGAAGTGGTTTTTAACAAGTGACATCATGGCATTGGTGCTTTATTTGTTATGTTTCTCTTTTGAAATTCTTGATGGAATCATTGTCAAAGGGAGAGAGAAATATACAAAATGCATGCTTCTTGAAAGGGGAAGAATTCGATTTTAAAAATAGTCAATTTTGCAAAAATGAGGAGAAATTCTTTCTTTTGAAATGGGGGAGAGTTTTTCTTGTACATTTGTTTTTTCGTTTTTTAAAAAACACCAAATTGCATTGAGATGTTGCCAATGTGTTTATCAAGGTGGAGATTGTAGAATCATGTGATGATTAATCTTAGTGATGAACAATTATCAAAGGTGAGTATTTACTGAAAATACAGTGGATCTAACCGGTGGCATGAAACTGGTCAGACCAGTGGCGGCGAGCAGCAGCAAGCAAGGAGGCAGCGTTCTAACCGGTGGCGTGGAACCAGTCAGATCGGCGACGGCGAGCAGCGACAAGAAAGGAGGCAGCGGTCTGACCGACCGGACAACACCGATCAGACCGACGGTATAGGAGCGGTCAAACCCGTGCGTGCACGACGGTTAGACCAGCTACGCTGAGATCTTCATCAACTACGAGGGTAACTTTTATTTCCACTAAAAGTTTTTGGTTTTCTGGTGTTACAATCATTCACCCCTACTAATTAGCTCGGTTCTTATGTTCGATCCTATAATTATAGCCGTTGGGATATAGACTGTGAGATATATATGAAGAGCTCGTTAGAATGTTCAGAAATATAGAGAGAAAATATTACGGGGGAGGTTCTCCATATGAAAATATATATGGACAGCTATTTTTTAGCAATCCTCTTTTAGATGCTATGTACACCATTGCTGTAAAAATTATTAATTTTAAAGGCGGTTGTCAAGTACCATAGCAAATACCTTTCACTGTTTCAGCACACGTTTCATTTGAATTACCATTGCTGCCACCTCAAATAACTGGAAGCAGTTTAAATGATTATGTCGGCATTTAGAGACGGTTGCTCCATATGTTTGAAACCAATCACTGCACCAAAACTCTAGCTTCAGATCATTACCAGACCTACAGATATAACCCATTATTGCCCCGGACCACAACTATAAGAATACATTTTTCAAAAATATATATATTATACAGTACTGCTTAGACCACTTGTTGTAAGCTATATTTGTTAATTTTATTACTCAAAATATGTAATTTATCTCTATAATAAAGTAGATAATCTGCAGCAATATTATGGCCAACAATTTATATTAAACATGTAGACGAAAATTTTGACAATAACCAAATCTTCTCCTAAGAGAATAAAGGCAAATCTAACGATGAAAAAGAGTCAAACATGTCGAAGGTCGATAATTAGTTTATGCATATACTAGGGTAGCTATTTAGAGCATATTTGACAATGGTCCCTATTTTAAAACCCATAGGACAAATGAGGATTGTCCAACCCCTTTTTTTGTGAGCCCTAAATAATGATTGAAATTGATCTAGCAGTAAACCCCATTTCTTAGTCTTTATTTCCCTTTCTCTTCTATTTTCAGGAGATGGCCGGAGCTGAGGTGCAACCAGAAATTGAGAGACGGAGGACCTGTCAACAAGGTGCGACCAGAGCTCGAGAGGCAGAGGACCTCGGCTGGTCGTGACTTGAAGCTCGAAATGGAGGAGCTTGGCGAGGACATACAGAGGCGGCGCGTGGTGTCGTGGAGGAGCATGGTGTCGAAACTAGAATTTGGTAATATGAAAAGGGGTAGCGCATGAGATCTAAAAGTGGATAGATGCGAAGACAAGAATTTAGATAGGTTCAGTCCCTCTCGATGAGAGGTAATTACCTACTCCTATTTGGGGATTATATCCGTCGAGTTGTGTATTGATCTGATGAACTAGTTGTGAATCATACCCGCAAGAGATACCCTGTTCTCCTTATATAGCTGGAGGGGAAGGGTTTACAAGATAGAGATTAAACTCCTTACGGTTTAAATCTCCTATAACTACTTTACAATATTACCGAATCAGGACAATAGGTCGTTTCCTTGATTTACAAGTAAATACCCAAGTCGATCCTAACTTGTTATATAATCCACGTATATAATATATCCCCTATAACCAGTCAGATAAACTAGATCTGTGGATATGTGGTACCCATAATCTCCACTTGCCCGTGAGAGTAAATTCCACAATCTTTCAGCAATTTACTTATTATATACAGAAATAAGCCGTATATGCAAAGATATACCATATTCGTATATTCCATCAGTCGTAGTATAGGAGGTATGCCTTATCCATAACCATGACATAGCATATGCGGTATGAACTCCCAAGTAAAGAAGACTCAAGTGATAAAACCAACTGCTTTGTAAAATATAATGCGAGCAACCTAGAGTTGACTACATTCTTGAAAATTCACATAGCAAAATAGCTATAAATAAACTTGTATGCTGTGAATAAAGAAATTTCCAAAGTATCGGGCACATACCATGCTCACACTGCTTTAACAAATGTGTTTAAGTCCCTGAAAGACATGGTTTCACCATACCTGGAAATACACAACATATTTGGTATAAAATCTGAGTAAATAAACTCATAGAGGATTTACCAACGCCTAAAAAATGACCAAAATATATTATCAGCCTAAGCCATAATATTGGTCAATAAAAGTGCACACTTACGTGGCAAAAAACAAAGATATTATATCCAATCGATTGCTTTATAAACCCAAACAATGCCTTGACTTATACATATATAAAAAAGTCAGCGGGGCAGCTATATAAAGCTTCACTGTTTGTCACCTTTTAAAGTGTATTGTACCAACTCCTAAGAAGTTGAGTAACAGCGGTATAAAAGGATTTTAAAATATTGGGCACTTGATCACGCACACTTTTGCTTAAGGAAAAAATGCCTAAGCCCCTAGAGACACGCGACAGGCCATACCTAAAAATATAGGCTACGAGCATATTAGGCCTAGACCAAAAATATGCTCACCGATACCCTTGAAATATGACGTGTAGAGCACGCCAATTAATATGCTCCTGAGTGATAAAATTCCCGGGCGATATAGATCAAGTGCATCTCATCTGAGTAACTTCTAATTTGGGTGGTTATCCCTCATGGGATGTACCAAAGTAGATGTGATAATCAAATCCTAACTAGCGCAAGTACTCGACTGATAACCCTCACGGGAATAATGATTGGTCAGTCTTTTGAGCGCAACAAAATAAGCTCATGACCATGAATCCATGTAGTAGGTACCTAGAACAAGTCTAGATTGAAAGGTATGATCCTTATGCTTGAGCTAGTAAGCCCCAAAGCATGTAGCTTATCCTTCTGTCGTAGTCAAAATTGTCCATTGGTGGTAGCTGATGCAGTCGGCATGGAGGCGAGATGACCAACATAGAGATGATATCGCCCATCATAGGTGACGAAGATGTCAGTGGTGGAGATGAAGTTGCCCATCAATAGTGATGATGAAATCCATCAACCGTGGAGACGAAGAAACCAGTCGGTGATGGCAAACACAACCAGCGGTAATGACGACTGACAACAACAGAGATGGTCGGCTGTGATGATGAAGTTGCCCATCAATAGCAGTAGAGTGGACTATGTCGAAGAAGTATGGCATGATGTTGATGAAGAGGACGATGTCGGTGATCCAATCAGATTTTAGCATTGACGAAGCCCAACATACTCTTGTTTTATTAAGATGACTGTAGAACTTAGTCTTGTAGCTGTTGTAGATACTTCACTTGGAGGAAAGTAGATGTTGTTGTCCAACTCGTCAAATTTGAGTTGATTGGTTGATAACTCCAAACTCCCAGACATGTATATTAAATCTTGAATTTGATACTTGAGAAATTTGGAGTAGATTGTGGTAGCGTCCAGAAGCCAAAATTCCCTATGAAATAATTGGAGTTGCTGAAGTAGAACGGCTGCTCTGAAGCGAAGATGAAGATAATGACTCCCGGACTTGACTCATTGGCTAGTTAATTGATTGCTTCATCTTGACAAAAGACATGTCGAATTTTGAGTCTTGTATTTGTGTAGCCCTTGACTCTATGCTTAGTCGGGAAACAACTGAACATAGAGTCAAGAACTGTAGCTTGTCATTCAGTAGCCATTGCTTGACTGAAGATATGCATTGAGGACGTCCGAGTAGAAATCTTGAGGTTTGGAACACCAATTATTATAGTAGATTAGCATGACGTCATATTTGGTGGCGCATGCCGAAATGTCGAGGCTCTTGGAGACGTCGTGGTTGGTGAAGTAGCGAAGCTTGCAAACTAGAGGCACTAGAGTTTCTCGGTGCCGAAGACAATCAAGATGAAGTCGCCCCACAATGGTGACATAGTTGCACAACTGTGACGATGTGGACACGAGTCGGCGGCAGACGACGTGGACAGAGGCAAACTGGTGGTGAAGACAAGGTTCCAACAATGATTGCGAAGATGCATAGTCGTGAAGATAAAAACACTAGTCGGCGACGGAAAAAGCAGATTGATGGTGAAAACAAATACGTGCAAAAGCGGCGGTGTGACCAACAAACCGTGAAGGCGAGGACACCAGTCGGCAGCGGCGAAGGAAGCTGGCGGTGAAGACGTAGACGCCCAACAACGCTGGTGTGACCAACCAACCGTGTAGGCGGAAACACCAGTCGGCGTCGGCGAAGGCAGACCGGGGGTGAAGACATAGACGCCCAACAATAGTGGTGTGACCAACCAACCGTATAGGCGAAGGCACCAGTCGACGGCAACAAAGGCATGCCGGCGGTGAAGACGTAGACGCCCAACAATGATGGTGTGACCAACCAATCGTATAGGCGAGGACACCAGTCGACGACGACAAAGGCAAGCCGAAGATGAAGACGTAGGCACACAACAACGGTGGTATGACCAACCAACCGTATAGCCGAGGACACCAGTCGGTGGCGAGAAAGGCAAGCCGGCGGTAAAGACATAGACCCCAACAACGGTGGTGTGACCAACCAACCGTGTAGGCGAGAACACCAGTCGGCGACGACGAAGCAAACCGGTGGTGAAGTCGTAGACGCCCAACAACGGTGGTGTGACCAACCAACCGTGAAGGCAAGAACACCAGCCGGCGGCGACGGAGGCAAGCCGGTGGTGAAGACGAAGACGCCCATCAACGGTGGTGTGACCAACCAACCATGTAGGCGATGACACCAGTTGGCGGCTACAAAGGCAGCCCTGCGGTGAAGATATAGACGCTCAACAACGGTGGTGTGACCAACCAACCGTATAGGCGATGAAAACAGTCGGCATCGGTGAAGGCATAGACGCCCAACAGCGGTGGTGTGACCAACCAACCGTATAGGCGAGGACACCAGTAGGCGGCGATGAAGGCAAGCCGGCGGTGAAGTCATAGACGATCAACAACGGTGGTGTGACCAACCAACCGTGTAGGCGAGGACACCAGTTGGCAGCGACAAAGACAAGCCAGCGGTGATGATGTAGACGCTCAACAACATTGGTGTGACTAACCATCCGTGTAGACAGAGACACCAGTCAGCGGCGATGAAGGCAGGTAGACGGTGAAGACGTAGTTACCCAACAACGGTGGTGTGACCAACCAACCATGTAGGCGGAGACACCAGTCGACGTCGGTAAAGGCAAGCCGGTGGTGAAGACGTAGATGCCCAACAACGGTAGTGTGACCAACCAACCGTATGGGCGAGGACACCAGTCGGTGGTGGCGAAGGCAAGCCGGCGATGAAGATGTAGACGTTCATCAATAGTGGTGTGACCAACCAACCATGTAGGCGGAGACACCAGTCGACGTCGGTGAAGGCAAGCCGACGGTGAATACGTAGATGCTCAACAACGGTGGTGTGACCAACCAACCGTATAGGCGAGAACACCAGTCGGCCGCGGTGAAGGCAAGCCGACGGTGAAGACGTAGACGCCCAACAATGGTGGTGTGACCAACTAACCGTATAGGCGAGGACACCAGTTGGCGGCAACGAAGACAAGCCGGCGATGATGTTTTGACTAATCCATTCCCGAAGCGTAGGAGATAAGCTTAAATCCATGAATCCCTACTATGCATATCTGGATTTGGATCCTGTAGTATAAACATGTAAGATGAGTAGCATCTGATGCAAATATGATACCTGAGAAAAATTTAAGCATTTTAAAATATTTATAAATATGTATTTCTCCTCTTGTCAATTTTGACTTCCCCGAGTAGATGACTCTTCACGTTTAAACACTTTGCTCGACTAGCCATTGACATGAGTTCGTCATTAATGGGAGCAAGTCTCACGGATCGGAATTTACTACTTGGGTACTTTTGCAATTGTTAAGAGAAGAAAACAATATATCTTATCTCTATGCTTTTGATTTCTTCCGAGTAATACTTACCACCTTGCGTTATACACTCCATCCAATGAGCCCTGGTGCTAGGAATCTGCCCAAAGACAATTATACATCGACAAACCAAATGGAAAGCATAAGGAAATAAAGCTCCATAACTTGATCGGCACTTTTTTTCTCGGATTTTTTCTCAAGAAATCAAGATAAACATTATGAAAAATGTTGAAAAAAATATGATATTACATCTGTAGCCCTCCGACTCACTACTCAATGGAGAACCAATTGATGTAGTGAGGCAGAGGAAAAGGAAAATATCATATAACAAAGGAAATTGATAGTGACTTAGCTTTTTTGTATCTTCCTCGGTAACGGCAGGAGTGGCCGATGTGGGAACAAGGTCGTCCATCAATGGTGACGAAGACACCAACCATAGAAGCAGCTAACGCGGTCAGCGATGTAGGTAAAAATGCCCGTCGACAACAGCGTAATATGCCAGCCATAGACGAGGACACCAATTGGCGGCAGCGGAGGCAACTGGCGGTGAAGGCGATGACGACCATAAACGGCGGCATAATACACCAGCCGTGTAGGTGAAGAAACCAGTCGGTAATGATGAAGGTGACCGACGGTGAAAATGTAGACGTCCATTAGCAATGGCATCATATATAATAGACGAGTCAGCAGCGATGGAGGCAACCACCGATGAAAACAAAGACGCCCATCAACGGTGGCGTGTAATAGGCAACCATGAAGGCGAGGGCACCAGTGGGCGGCGATGAAGGCAAGCCGGTGGTGAAGACGAAGACGCCTATTAGCAGCAGCATAACAGGCCAGCTGTGTAGGCGAGGACACTCGTCGGCGGTGACAAAGGCGGCCAACAGTACAGACGCTCAACAATGGTGTGCTGCTTTTGGACTCGTCGTGGCCAAGAAGGAATTATACCAAACAAATAGTTTGTGTAAGGCTTTGTCCCTTGATCCGACTCGGCCATCGATGATATATGCAAAAGCAAAAGTAGACCACATATTAACTCGTGCTTAGTAATTGGAAAGAAATAATTAATAATACAGATAAGAGATCGAAAAGATAAAACCTAGATGACGGAACCGGAATTAATATGCCTAATTAAGGTGTATACATACACTTGATTTCTTTGGAAACTGTAGAGTATATGTAGCCATATTTCCCAATTGTCCAATATATATCATTGTGTGAAGGTTGCCGATATGCATAACTCGATGTTGTGCATGCACGTTGATTTCTTGCAGGCTAACAGAAGCACGATGCGACACGGAGGATGATACTCTGCTACTCGGGTCCAATATAGGCTAGAAAGGCCCTGCCAGAGCTGTAGGATTCCATGCAGATGGACGCCGAGTAGAATTTACATCGTGGTGTGTATTACTTGTACAGCTTGCATGCCTCGGCCGGTGATGATCACGTGGATATCTTGTACTATTGGAGAACCGATCTTTGCTTGGTCAATCAAAATCACAAATCTCTCGCTTCTCTTACGAATCGGTACTAAAAATAATCTTTAGTACCGGTTCGTAAGCCCAAGACCTTTAGTACCGGTTGGTAACAACAACCAGTACTAAAGATCATTTTTAATATCAGTTCAATTTTTTTAGATCTTGGGAGGCCGCCCAGGATCATTCCAACCGGTACTAAGGAACAAAGTGGATATCCTTTTCCCCTTTTAATTATTACCCGGCCCTCTCCCCCTTCTCTCTCCTCCCTCCTCTCTCCTCCTCCCTTATCCTCTCCTCTCCTCTCTCCTTATCCTCTCCTCTCTCCGCCTCCTCTCTCCTATGGTAGGCGGCGGAGCCGGCGCCTCTCCGCCAATACGGTGGTGGACGGCGGTAAGCAGCAGCGCCCTCCCTTCCGGCGGGAGGGGTGGCGGTGGTGGCCCGGACCCAGCGGGAAGGGAGGGGAAGGGACGTGGCGGTAGCTCGGCGGTAGCGCCCTCCCTTCCCGTGGGAGGGGAGGTGGCGGGCAGGGAGGGGAGGGGAGGCGGTGGCGGCCTGGCTGCTCGGTGGCGGCTCCTAGTGGATTTTTTTAGTGTTTTTTCTTGTATTCTTGCAGTAGTGTTTTTATAGGATTTGTGTTTTTGTAGTAGTGTTCTGGTTGTTGATGAAATCGATTGTAAGCGTGATGGAAAGAAATTTGTTTTTGATGATGGATGAAAATTCTCTACTGGAAGAGATGCATATGTATAAAAAACAGCCAGGAAAAAATAGAACATTAAAAAATCTATCTTTAGTACCGGTTAGTGTTACCAATCGGTACTAAAAATACCTATCTTTAGTCTCGGATTGTACTTCCCGGTTGCACAATCGGGACTAAAGGGGGTTGCAAACCGGTAGTAAAGACCGGTTCACCAGTAGTGTTGGTGTCAATCGACGGTGCTAGCAATTGAAGCGATCTTAGTGTCGGCGATCAGTCGAGTCATGTCTAGTCGGGATTCGCAGATTGGATCTGAAACTCACCACATAGTGGTTGTTATCCTTCCAAGCTGGATTGGATCTGAATCTGAGAGGTGGATCTTGCTGAAGATGTCGGTGATTTCTGAATTGTATTCCATCGCACCTGTCGACGGAAAGCTCGACGCAACCCCTACTTGGCGCGCCAACTGTCGAAACTAAAATTCGGCAATATGAAAAGGGGTAGCGCACGAGATCTAAAAGTGGATGGATGCGGAGACAAGGATTTAGACAGGTTCAGACCCTCTCGATGAGAGGTAATACCCTATTCCTGTTTGGAGATTGTATCTGCCGAGTTGTGTATTGATCTGACGATCTAGTTGTAAATCATGTCCACGAGAGACACCCTATCTTCCTTATATAGTCGGAGGGGAAGGATTTACAAGATAGAGATTTAACTCTTACGGTTTAAATCTCCTATAACTACTTTACAATCTTACCGAATCAGGATAATAGGTTGTTTTCTTGATTTACAAGTAAACGTAATACCCAAATCGATCATAACTTGTTACATAATCCATGTATATAATCTATCCCCTATGACCAGTCAGATAAACTAGATTTGTGAATATGTGGTACCTATAATCTTCACACGTAGGAGGAGCAAATTAAGGAGCCCAGGTAATGTCGATGTGGATGGAAAAGCTCAAAAAGCTGTTTGTGCGGCTGCAGGCACATGCGCATGGCATGGAGACGAAGAAACGACCGGGGCCGATCAAGCTCGATCGAGAGCCATGATAGAGGTGTGCGCGAGATTAGAGAGGGTCATTGTATCGTTGTAGTGGTGGGTTTGGGGGTTTGTATTCTAAAAAGCCTGTATAGGGCCTTTGCTGAACTTTTTTTCCTCTCAACTAAAAACTGTTTGGGAGCTTAATTTATATATTTACAGGCCGTATTTAAGATGCTTCGTGGGACATATTGCAGTGGGAAATATAACAGCAAAATGTATTTTACGGAGATAAAAAAATTTTATTAACAAACATTTTTACGCACAGAACAAAATTGTTGTACGCTATACAGCAGCATATCCGGCCACAATTTATAGTAGATGGGTGGTCCAGCGTCCACGTACATGGCATGCACGCACGTACGCGTACGGATCATGATGCGCCTGCTGTCTTCTCTGCAACGTCTACAGGAAACAGTCCAAATCGCACAGGTACAACGTAGGTCCAGACAAGCTGCTATTGTCTGATACAGTACTAGTACATCACAGGACAAGGTTTCTGTTTAGGAGGTCACCAACGGATGCTTCGTTTTTAAGCACGGAGTACTCAGGTAGATCGCTTTTGAGTTTTACTCCTCATTCCTCAATTTGCATCAGGTTGTGCAGGGTTAATCGTGGTGGAACAATATGAGTGCAATTTACGCTTTCAAGCTTTTGGAATGAAAAGGTCGTACACCGTTATCGTACTATACGACTAGGAATTATGAATTATGACAATGCTTAAGCAATAGTAATCGCAGATACTAGTTTGGAATTGAAGCTGGAATCTTCCTCAACATTCAGGTTAGAATGATTACTACAGTCCTGCAAATCCGATGAATCAATTTTTAAATCCAAAAAGGTTATTAATTGTTCAAGTTGTGTAGCATTGGATTTTACAAAAGGATCAAAGTGGAAGAGTTCAAATTTATGAACTCAATCATCACAGCCTTATTGTGATCCATAGGAAGTGTATTTTTTAAGTTTTGCTTGGTTAATCCTCTTGGAGGAGATTTATTCCACATCTATCATGGTGTACGAAATTATTTCTCTTCAATCCCCTCCAATTCATTCCTCTTGAAAATTTATTTTTACATATATTTATTATTGGAAATTGACAAGTGAGCTCTATCCACACTGTATTTTTCTTCTCACAAAGTAGCGAGTTTATGTGCGCGTGGTTGATATGTGAGCCTCTGGCCTTTTCCTTTCCTAAAAAGTAGAGAGAGTTGGTGGTGGTGAGTGGTGACAGATTCACCACTCACCACCATCATTGCTTTCTATAAAGAAGTATAGATCATACTCTCTCTATCTAATAAAAAAATAAATTATGAGGATGAATTTGGACATAGTGTATATCCAGATTCATCCCCAGAATTTGATTTTTTATGGGACAAAGGGAGTAGCTATTAAGATCAGATCGGACCGGCGATCTGACTGGAAAAAATAGGAACCAGGGTTTCAGCCAATCCGATCCAGCCAAAAGATCGGCTATGCAATCAAACCGGAGGAAAACCGGTTGAACCGTCGGTTTTAGGTATAAACAAGAGAATAAACCGATAACAAGCAGTGGGAACGTGGGATGGGATAGAGAACAGAAAAATAAGGGAAAAGGAGGCGCACAGTGCAAGAAGTGGGACTCAAACAGCCAACCTGTGGATACAACATGCAACCCCCACCACTAAGCTCAGTGGTGGAGCCGCATTGTGTTTAGGTGGTGCACAGGAACCCCCTAAACTCACAATTTTTCACTTATAAATACTAGAATATACTGTTTTGCATTGAAATTTTCTTGATTTTCAATGGTAGTGCACTACCCTTATTTTGATGCTAACTCCACCTCTGACTAAGCTATGCACCTGTTGATGATTTTGATAAACAGGTGAGGATCTTTGATCCGTGTTGAGCAGATGGTCTAACCAGTTGGACCATGCAAACCGTGAACCGATGGCTTCACCGGTTCATCGTTTATGGTATAGATATATTTTTTATAATATAAGCATTTAAGATAGTTAAAATTTTCGTTGGTTATCTTGTCATAACACAATCAAATATTTATAAACCGATAGAGTATTCACTTCACACTAGTGTTGTTTTAAAGCATGGTATGTAGGAGTAGAGCGGAGCTATCGTCGGGGTCAATCAATCTTGACAACCTTGAACGAAATATATGGTTAAATTGTTTAATCCATGAAGAGGCACCAAGTACTGAGAAAGTGCGGTAGTAAAGGTTAGTGTATTCTGTCCCGAGAACACCGGTGAATCAATTTTCCTCCACCCCTGTAACGACGTAAAGAAAGATCGAATTGAAAATTTATCAAAGCAAAAAGTGTCTGAAAGTATGCAAATATTCGAGCAGAGTAACCCAGAGCAACGGTTCCGGTCAACCGCTCCCAGTGGGCCCTGTCTGACGTACAGCAAGGCCGCACCCGGACAAAAGCCACCTCCACCACGGGCCCACACGAGGACGCTGGTCACTGGTCATCCGGCCCCACTTTGTCCACCAAAAATAATACCGCCACACCGGCTCCACCTAACACCCACGTAATCACGTTCCCGGCCAAAACCAAAACCCCCCAAACTCCAAAGTCCCCGAGGCCTCGACCCCGAAAATACAGCCTAAAGCCGGCGGCGCGTGCCACTGTGTTCAGCCGCTGCTCCTCCACTCTCCGCGCGCTCTCCGATTCGCCGCGAGGAAGGAGGAGGAGGGATGGAGGAGCTCGCAGCGGCTGCGGCGCCCCCGCGGCACCGGGAGCGGCGGAGGCATCGGAGGAAGGCGTCGTCAACGACGGACGCGGCGGCGGCGGCGTACGGCGACGTGTTCGGCGGGCCACCGCAGTTCGCCGCGGCGTTCGACGGGGTGCCGGCGGACTACGGGGAGGTGTTCGGCGGCGTCGCAGCCTCCTGCTCCATCCCTTACCTCGACCTGCCCCCGGCCGCCGTCCGCGACGACGGCGCCGGGGCAGGGGCGTACGGCGAGATCTTCGGTCGGTTCGACTTCGGGGACTTCGCGGAGCCGTACGAGGACCTGCTGGCGGAGGCGGTGGCGTTGGCGGCGGAGATCGCGTCGTCGAGCGAGAGCTCGAGGTACGAATTCCCCTCCTCTTTTTACCTTTTCTTTTTTCCCCCCGTTGCGCTATTTGTAAAGCTCATTGTTAACTAAGGGCGGTGGCCTAAGGCCTTCCACTACAAATTATTAGAGCGATTAATCTGGTTAGAAGAGCTCTGGGTGAACTGTGGAAGGATTCCTGATGCTTCCCTACCAAGTTCCCTTAGCAAATTCAGACGAGACGTGTCAATGTGCCTATTTGGGGTTCAAATTCTGCCTACATGGCTACATAACCACTTTCTATTTAGCAATTAGCATAACCTCAAGTCCCTACTACAGTGTTTGCTTGACTTTCAGTAAATGAGGATGGTGGCGAGTCAATTCTGTGCTACGTATATCACAATTTTCTGATCTATAAAGGTGACTCAGTTTGGTTGAGTGCTAACTTGTCATCGTCTTGAGTGGATGCTTTGGAGTAACTAATGTGATTGGAGAGTCCAGATATTGTATACATCTTCGTGTTCCATACACAGTTCTTTTCACAAAGGTGGTTTCTTTCGGACAAAGTGATGTCTTTTCTCCGCAAAATTCAAGTTATTGTGAACTGAAAGAATCTAGGAGGTTGCTCAGTAACTATGTATTTTCATATCTATCATAGGATCTTCTTGTTGAAATGTTCTGTCCAGGGGTTTCAACCACCCTTTTGTTGCAAAAATGAGAAAGGAGTAACGATTTCAATATCTAGATATTAGAAATTGTAGTCTTTATTGGAGTTCATCACTCTTAATTTTATGTACTTCATGGTAGGTAAATCCAGCTATGAAATTGCACAGAAAAAGACAATTCAACCAAAATGGATATCTTCTCAACGAAACATTTACTATAAGATCTACCACTATCCCTTAGCCCTACAATTTCAGCTACATCCAATTACTCCTTTACTGCCCTATCATGTTCTCCCTTTACTATTCATACCTAGTCTAGGAGCAGACCCCATTATCTGTCTACCAATGTTTATTTTGGTGTGAACTTCACATTTGTATTACTACTATCTTTTTTTCACAAGGTGTATTGTGGTCATCATGACAGTTAAGGAGGCTATAAAACCAAGTGAACGGTAGTGGGAAATTACCATGATTTTAGTGGTGTTAATGTTTTTAAGATTAAGAATGGTAATAGTTGGCATGACTGTTTATTCGTATATGTTGAAGAAAAGAGATGAGATAAACGAGGATACAAGAGAAAAAACAATTGCTTCAAGCTCATCTTAAAATTTGAAACAATATCGCAAAAAACAGGACTTGTGGATAGCTTGCTTGTTGTGCTAATTCTATTGCTATTTTTCTTCACATTAGCTTGACTGAAGTTCTTTTTTCATTATAATATGTCAAAAGCACATGTTACTTTTAAACTTATGGCCAATAATTTCATATATACAGATCATCAGTCAGAAAAGAATCTGGCCAACTAGATGCTGAGCCATCTATACTCCATCAACACTATCCGACTGTAGGTTATGACCAACACTTTGATGAGGACGAATTTTCTCCAATCTCCTCTCCTCCGGATAGTGGGAAACAGTTTAGTATGTCATATAACAAGGCTACCAGGGGAAGACCAGACGATATAGTTAAAATGACTACTTGTATGGTGGAGCCTTCGATAAGTTATGTAGTTGACTCTCGCAATATGTCAAACAAGTCAGCAATGGATCATGTTGTAGTAGTGGAAAGTGATACATTTGCAAATGGTGAAAAAGGAAGCATGGGCCTGACTTTTCCATCAAGTTCAAGCCTGAAGAGTGCTAGTAGTGATTCTGTAGCCGATCAGAACCTGCACACACCAATATGTCATCCCATTTCTAAGAATGATTGTGAAGATGAAGATTACCACAAGAGGTTAAGCGCCCATTCAGCATCAAGTGAGGAAGTACCTTCCCCTGACTACCCATTCTTAAGGGTCTCAAATAACAGCCTTCACACACAACCCATCAAAGTACAGCCACCATCAATGCCACCATCTAAATTGCTTAATAAAAAGGAAAGTAAAGCAAATGGTGAAAAAGGAAGCACGGGCCTGACTTTCCCATCAAGTTCAAGTGTGAAGAGTGCTAGTAGTGATCCTGTGGCTGATCAGAACCTGCACACACCAACATGTCATCCCATTTCTAAGAATGATTGTGAAGATGAAGATTACCACAAGAGATTAAGCACCCATTCAGCATCAAGTGAGGACGTACCTTCCCCTGACTACCCATTCTTAAGGGTCCCAAATAACAGCCTTCACACACAACCCATCAAAGTACAGCCACCATCAATGCCACCATCCAAATTGTTTAATAAAAAGGAAAGTAAATCTAATGGAGATTCTGAAGTCAGTACTAACTCAGCTGCTGCTGCTGCTGCTATCAAAGAAGCAATGGAGTTTGCTGAAGCTCGGTTAAAAGCTGCCAAAGAATTGATGGAGAGAAAAGGTGATAGTTTTAAACTTCGAAAGAAGCCAGGTCATCATAGAGGCACAAAATCGACAGAACTTAAAGAAAGTATGGCACCTGAAGAGGTGTGTGTTTATGATGAAAAGCTGATCATGAGAAGGATAGTGAAAGAGCAAAAGACCTATGAGGAGACAGCTTTGGTGAATAAGAATGGAGACATAAGTGCAGTTAACTTAACTCACTGTGATCACAATGAAAAAAGGGTTCTACTACCAAGGAAGCCTCAGCATACAGTGCAAAGTGGCTCTAAACTAGAACAGCTAGGAAAGTGGACATCAGGTGCTGAATTTTATGAATTGATTAGCCCTGACCAGAAATGCAAAACTAACTCAGTTACATGTGAAGGAGATAACATTCAGACAACAAATCCCTCCAGCGAGCTCGGCCAGTTTGAGAAAGGAAAAGGAGAAACCATTTCAGGGGATTTTGTAGAGTGTGGAAAATCATGGGATGGTGGTGATATAGCAGAGTTGAGAATGGAACATGTAAATCTGAGAGAATATGCTATAGGTTCTACGGGGGATGGATGCAAAGCTCCTACAGCTCCAGAAATTTCTTTTGGCAATGAAAAGCCCACATGCCAAGAGTCAACTGAGACCCATTTCAAAGAATGTGTGGGGGCACAAAATTATCAAGAAGGATATGGTGATGATGGGAGATTTGAAATTTCATGTGTGAACAGTTCAAAGCTACATGCTCCAGAAATACCCGGTGCATCTTTGGAGTCTTGTAAATCTGGAGGCCACTGCAATGGTAATAAAAATCCTTCTGATGCTAGTGCTGAGGAAACAACACCATTAGGAAAATCTAACAAAGAGAACAACAATATAAAGGCACTTGAGGTTCCATGTGCTGATGAGATGCAGAGCCAAATATTACAGGAATATCATGAAGTTCGTAATGAAAGTATTGATGACAACAAGGCAAGTCAAGTGATAGTATCGAAATTAGAAGAGTCGGTGGAATATTATGAAACCCCAAATTTCCAGAAAAGTTCGAGTACAGCTCATGTAGAGACCGAAATTGTTGAGAAAGAAAAGATGTTTAGTTTTTCTGATGAATTATGCCCACAGAATGAAAACATAGAAATAACTAAAGCACCTCCAGAATCACTCATCCATGAAGAAAATAAGAAATTTGGAACTGAGGAGAAAGCTTATATTACTTTGGAAGGAGATGTGGTTCAAAAATCTGGATCTCTGGAAAGGGAAGCTAACATTACTTTGGAAAGTGCTAGTGCTAATGAAAATGAAGAAGCAGAAGTAGCGAATGCATTTGTGGAGGGCATCAATGTGATGGAAACCCATGTTAGTACATGTGGTACTTCTGTTGAAGATTCAGATCAGATACAAGACTCTGAAAACAGAATGGATGGAATGGGGGATCTTGTATCTCATGGTAATGAAGAAGCAGCAAAAGATCCCTGGTTAGATAATAGTGAGAAGTCACAGGTGGAAGAAAATTTCAGCCATGAAGAGGGCCAGCCATCTGTGGAAGGTGGTATCAACGAAGGACCAAATGATGCATATGCAGGAGTTAATGCAATAAATGATGGAAATGGTAATGATTCTGAAACTAAAGTTATTATTGATGATGGCAGTGATTGTAACATGAAGATGAGCACATGCTCAAAAGAGCTGAATGCTTCATTTTTAGAGTCATCTGCTAGCATGCAGCACTTGTCTCAGATTGACGAGTCTATTTCTGCTCAGACATCTGATGAGAGCACCCCTCTTGAAAACCTTGGAGAAGATTGCAGAGAAAGAGAATTTCCAGAAGAAAATAGTACAGCACTGGAACAAGGGCAGGCTATTGGAAGTAAAATGGAAGGAGATGGCAAAGATAAACAGTCAAAATCAAATCTAAAGGATCAGAAATATTTTCATTTGGACAGCTATATTGTACCTAAATTTAAAGAGAACACTACATTGAATTTTGTCCAGAAATTGAGAGATGAGACCCCTGATGGTCAGAGAATTGAAGGGAGGGAAAATGTGAAAAAGACACTGAGAGAAACTGAGAAAGAGGTCTTGCATAGACTAGATGAAGACAAAGAAAGATACAAAATGGAAAGAGAAAAGGAACAAGCTAAAGAGAGGTCAAAAAGAGAATTAGAAGAAGAGAAGGAACGGGAGAGAGAGCGAGCAAAAGATAGACTTGCTGTTCAGAGAGCTACGAAAGAAGCACATGAGAGAGCATTTGCTGAGGCCCGTGCAAAGGCTGAAAGAATAGCATTGGAAAGGATTACCTTAGCACGTCAACGAGCATCTGCAGAAGCTCGAGAGAAAGAAGAGAAGGCAACTGAGGAAGCAGCTACTGAGAAGGCTTCTAGAGAAGCTAGACTAAAAGCAGAACGTGCAGCAGTTGAGAGAGCAACCGCTGAAGCTCGGGAGAGAGCAATTGAAAAGGCAAAAGCTGCTGCAGATGCAAAGGAGCGAATGGAAAGATTTAGATCCTCCTTCAAGGACAGTTTCAAGTCTACTAATCAGGTAGTTGATGTCATTATATTTGTACACTACAGTTCCAAACTAAACACTTAATTATTTTTCTAAGCATCTAGTAATAATACCTTTAAGTAGTATCTCATCCATGTTCTTGATGCAGGATAATCAACTGGACAAACAGGTTCAGAAGACAGCTTCTAATAACTATGAAAGAAGCACGGATTCTAGTAATCAAGGTATTGGTAATAACATCCTTAAACATTTCTATTATAAGAAGGGGAGGAGTTTGTGCTTTGTCAGTTTTATCTTTGCTGTAATAGTTCTTCATTGTTATACTAGTGGAAACTTATTGTAACGTATTTATTTACAGTAGTTGAGTTTGAGTCAGCTCTGAGACATAAAGCAAGATCTGAGAGGGAGCAGCGCACAGCTGAGCGAGCGGTATGCTGAGATGTTTTGCACTCTTTTGCCTACTGACATCGTCTCTTTATTTGTTGTTTTCAATTTTTTAACATCACCAATTTTCAGGCCAAAGCTCTAGCTGAAAAGAATATGCGGGACATGCTGGCTCAGAGAGAGCAAGCAGAGAGACATGTAATACATCTAGTAGTTAGAAAAAAAAGTTCTTTTGTTGTTTTGCAAAATCCTTCTCTTCTAAAATCCTGTCTCTTTTTGTACAGAGATTAGCTGAATACCTTGACCCCGAAGTCAAGAGATGGTCAAATGGAAAGGAAGGAAATCTGCGAGCATTGCTATCTACATTGCAATATGTAAATACTTTTATTTGCGGGACTTCTATTTAGAGTTTTAGACCACACTTAACTTCCACTCAAGTTTATCAGTTTTGCTAATTTCTTTTCCTAGATCTTGTCATATGCTTACTTTTGGCCTCAAGTAAATTCTGTTGACCTCTAAAATTCATCCCAGTATGTTTAATGAAGAAAGGCAAAAAGAACAACACCCAGCCTTCTAAGAACAGCATATTTAATTCTACTTAACAATATAAAGTAGACCTAATCATTGTATAAATGACACAAATGTTTGTATATGTTTATGCTGTTAAAATATTGCAAGAAAGGACAAAGTAACAAACAAGCATATTTAAAAAGAAAATAAGTGAATCAGGTCCTTGCACATTTTTTGCAGTTTTGTTGATGCTAAAAATCTTCCCATGAAAATTATCAGTTGAACTGACTTACGCTTTACTTGCTTAGACCAATTCTGCACTACATCATTATACTGTCATATTGAATTTGAATTTTCACAGATGAACTAAACTGGATATTAGTCAACTCATGGAAACCTTTTTCCTGGCAGATCCTTGGTTCAGATAGTGGTTGGCAATCAGTTCCCCTCACAGATCTCATTACAGCAACCGCTGTCAAGAAAGCATATAGAAGGGCAACCCTTTGTGTCCATCCCGATAAACTACAACAAAGGGGTGCTACAATCAGACAGAAATATATTTGTGAGAAGGTGTTTGATCTTCTTAAGGTACATTATTTATTCACATCTTATGCATATTTTTGAGGTTTTCATCTTTGAATTTCCATCCCCAGTTACTTATCAGCAATTGCTAATATTCAGAGAATTTTGTTCATAGCTGATGCCTGATGGTTATCATTCTGTCTTCTTAAAGTGCATCACATTTGCATTGTGGACCATAATTTTGTTTACCTTTCACCATGCCTCTTCATCAAGAGTACTAAATTTTTTGTCTTGGTAAAAACCGGATTTTACCAGGGTTGGTAATTCCAGAAAAACCCCGGGTTTTGTAACCCTGCTTTTGGGACCCTTCAACTCTTATCACTATTTTTTCCCTATCAGAATGGTTCAGATAGGTCTTGAACTCAGAACACCTAGTTTGACATCATGCTGATTTTCATGCATTTACCAACTCCCCAACTGTTGTCATTCTAAAACTTGACCTGCTGGGGGTAAGACAGCCCCCGAGCATCATGCATAGAAGAAGACCTTCTCACGCAGGTTAAGAAAACCCTCGAACCCCTGCCCCACCCTTACACATCGGCACCATAGCCCATGTGAGAATGACCAACGACCTGGGCCAGACCTTAGACCTGTGCTTTGGCATGGGACAAACGAGGGGATATTTTTAACCCCAGCCTGAAATTCGCTCCCACAGGGAGTCGAACCTAGGACTTGAGGAGTGCTACTAGAGCCACCTAACCAACTCAGCTAAAGGCCCGTTCGCAACTGTTGTCATTTTATGATAGGCAGTATCCAAGCAACTCCTAACATGATCTCGAAAGCCATGATCATTGAGATTTATGCAGCAGCACTATGTCTTACAAATTTGATTGTAACCCAAGACTTTAGATGCTTGTTACTTTTCATCTGGAGCAGTACGGTTTTGACTTCAGCAGTTTGTGCCCAGTTATCCACCTGCTTCCCTGTTTTTGGTTAACAACGGGGACCTGCTTCGGTAAAAGCTTATCTGGACTTGGGTCTGGTTAGCAATCCATTTTCTAACTAGCTTTCATCATTTGGTGTCATCTGAGATTCTTTCAATGACTGTGTTGAAGGGATATCTATAAGTGCTGGTAGCTATCGGATGGGGAAATTACTGCCGATTTATGGCTATGGGAAGTAAATCATAGCCCCTATGATCCAGCCCATTAAGGCCTTGTTCGGTTAATCCCTCCAACAAGAGGATTGAGAGGGATTTGGAGGGGATTTATTCGACCCCTATTATGGCGTAGAATTATTCCCTCTCAATCCCTCGTGGGGATTAAACGAACAAGGCCTAAGAGAGCTTGTCTTTCATCCTCCATTCTTAGCATCCAGCTGGTTCCTGGTTTGAGTGAGCTTTTTGCAGTCCCTTGTGTTTCACACGTTACAAGCCCAGTTATTGCGGTTACTTGGCTGGAAACTGGCGCTCACCAGTTACCAGCAGTAGGTATAATTTTTTTTTCAAAAGCTTGTTCATGTCAGAATCTGTATGGAACATAATTGCAAAACTAAGCGTTTTTTTTCATCTATTAAAACACCCATAAAACCTGGAAATTTTGTTTTGACTAGGTAATGTATTTATTTACTTAATGCAATAAATGGAGGCTGATTGGTATATGCTGCTATTGTGCAGGAGGCATGGAACAAATTCAATTCCGAAGAGCGATAGCTCGGGATGTAGGGGACAATAAATTGGATTTTTGATTCTCTAGTGTTACCAAAATTATATTTTATTAAACAAATTTCAAAGCCTAATAATAATAAATGATCGATAACAAAACTGTGAATAGCGTTGTGGAGAGCAGTTTTGATATGTGATCTGAACAAAATTACATGTTGTTAGGCTCTGAAATTTGTTTAATGAAATCTAATTTTGGCAAAACGAGAGATCCAAACAATTATATAGCCTTGATGTTGATTTTGGTACCTATGTAAATATGCAATCGTAGAAAGCATTTTCTGCCCATTCTTGACTGAAAATTAATATCGATTCAATAGTAAAGCATCAGTGATTCTTTTGAAGACAGTAGCACAGATTTAGCTGGAGAATTCTTCGGTTTGCAAACCTGTACAGAATTTCGCAATCCAAATAGCGCTGAACAGCAAGAGTTCGTTTTATATCCAATCTACACTCCCAAACCCAACGAATATGCTATCTAAATATTGTTGCAACTTGCCACGTTAAGGTTTTATAAGAGCAAGTTTGGTAGTACAGCTGGAATAGATTAGCTATAAGGCCATTTCTAGTAGGGGCTTTATTTTGTGGTTCAAATTAATAGTGCCACATAATATGAAGATATTTAGGTTGATGGATGAAACAAATGTTTCTAATGCATAGTCTTATTTTGTGATTTTATATGCTACCCGTAGCATTTAATTATTAAATGGTGTTATAAAACTATTTGATCACAATAGGGTTTCATATTCATTTCCAAGGCATGGGATGAAATGATTCGGTCCTGGTGGGGTTTCATTCTATTTAAGGCATAGGTAAAGTGTGTAAACCAAGTTTCATCTGAGTAAAACTTATTCTTTCTCTCTTAATAAATTTCATGACATGTTGTCGGTTTATCCCATGTAATACCTGTGAAATCGAAACTCTTATAAAACCTGTAGTGGGAATGGCCTAAGGCTATCTCTGAAAACGACTCGCACGAATCTTGAATCTTCTCTCTCTCTTCCTTAGCTTCTTCAAAATTTCTCTCTATGGGAGCTCGCTAGGAGAAAGTGTAAAGCTAAGATATTTTAAGGTGGTAAACAGGTAACCATATGGAACCAATAAAAAAAAATCAAATGGGTACATTACATATGAACTTACAGGATTAGGATAACCGCTCCGATTTATTCCAAATCTCGCATTGTGAAATAGACGAAGCCAAGGAGGCGAGGAGCAGCGAAAGCAACACACGATCAATTTCAATACCGTTCTCTGTACTCACTAGTCAACACTCTCATTTGACCAGTGCTTCTGTTTCAGCACCAATCGCCGTCCCCCTCCCCAGTATGGCTTCCTTCTCGCCGGCCACACTCGCCGAGCCGTCTCCTCCGGCCACGGCCGCAGCCGTGGCCGCAGGCGGCGGCGGCGGGAGAAGCCCCTTCTCCCTGCACGTCCGGACGGCGGCCTCGAACATGTCCTCCAGCGTGTACCTGAACCTGAACCCGTGGGCGAGGAGCTTCCAAGACGAGAAGTGCACCGGCTCGAGGTCGTCGTCGATCCCGGGAAAACTCCTCGGCACGTCGTACTCCGGGAACATCTCCCCGAGCATCCTCGCGAGGCCGTGGATGGTGGCGTCGTGGGAGGAGCAGACGTAGCGGCCGCGCGCCTCGGGGCTCTCGAAGAGGAAGATCTCGGCGTCGCAGAGGTCGTCGAGGTGGACGAACTGCACCTGCTTCAGGATCGAGTAGTGGGCCTCGTTCCCCGTGAGCAGCGCCAGCGCGGTGACGTGGCTCGGCGGCATCCCGTTGCTGATGAAGGGCCCGACGACGAGCGTGGGGATGACGCTGATGAGGTCCAGGCCGTGCTCCCTCGCGTAATCCATGGCGGCCTTCTCCGCCAACGACTTGGACACGAAGTACATCTGCCATCACAGTTCGCGTGCTAGCTGGTTTCAGACTTTCAGTTCTTTGTAGATTATTTACTGGATCGTTGAAATGAAAAATATATGTTTTCAATTTTTTATTACATTACTTAGACCATCTTTTTTAAATTACTTATTAAATTTGTTTATCAAAATATTTAATTATTTCTATAATCCGCAACAACAACCTTGCTCGATAATCTGTTTCAAACTGAGTCGACCAATTGTCGTGACCAATTGCCGTGTCACACTTTGCAAGCTTAAATTGCTTGTTAAGTTTGTTTATCAAATATTTAGTTATTTCCTACAAACCAGTAGATAATCCGTAGTAATAATCTCGCTCAATATTCTGTTTCAAAATAAGCCAGCGGATTATCGTGCCACGCTTCGCAAGCTCTTAAGTGGAGGAGTGGATTCTGATCTCTCGAGAGAATATCCTCTCATGTATATTTTTCTTTTAAATTTGAAACAAATGGTTACGAAAAATTATAAAAAAATTAACAATGTAGAGTATAGTAATATCTATGGGTCTACCAAAAATTAAGTTCAAATTTGACCTACACATCGAAAAAGAAAAAAAGTTAAATTTCGGTGTGAACGGTACGGTACTATTTATTCGCTGAATTTATCTTTTTTATAACTTAACGTGTGAGTTAAGTTTGGATCAAAGATTTTGTGGAGTTGTATAGATATGTTAGATAAGTATTATTAAATTTTTCTAGAACAGATAGTTTTTATGCAAATTAAATGAGGGAACATCTTATCAAGTGATCAAAATAGTTTCCTCTTAAGGGATAGTACACATTTTGTTTTTTTAAAAAGAACTGTATTCATCATATTTCTTGGAGAACATTTTAAAATCAATTTTTACTTAATTTTATTTACTGCTATTTACTTGTGCTCCGAATAATCGTCACAAACTCTATTTCATCCATCGCTGATACGTACCCATCCGGTCATCTTGACGCGGCGGCAGAAGTCGATGTCGCTCCAGTCGTCGTGGTCGTAGGACGGGCGCTGCCGCTCCTCGATGTTGACGGTCCCGGCGGAGGAAGTGAAGACGATGCGCTTGACGGTGCCGGCGTCCCTGCAGGCCCGCATGATGCTCAGCATCCCTTCCACGGTGGGCTTGATCACCTCGTTCTCCGGGTCCTCGGACTCGAAGTCCATGGGCGTCGCGACGTGGAAGACGCCCTTGCAACCCCTGATCGCCACGTCGAAGCTGCCTTCCTCGCCCAGGTCGGCCTTCCACAGCGTCAGCCGCTCCTTCGACCCCGGCAGCTCCAGCAACGGCTTCGTCTTCCCAACGTTAGCTGAACACAACAACAACATGTACACTTGTCGGAGTCAAGCAAGCGGCATACATAATTAGAGTAAACTACGAGGAGAGTGCACGATGAGTGAGCTCACAGGGGTCGCGAACTGTGGCACGGACGGTGTAGCCGGCCTGGAGGAGCTTCATGACGAGCCATGAGCCGACGAAGCCCGACGCGCCCGTCACCACCACTGGCCCCTTCACCGCCTCGCCCATGGCGTACCGCGCGTTCGTACGTACCTCTGCTTGTGTTGGATTCGCACACGAATCTACCACGCGGGCGCACGTACGTAGTAGTACTACGCGGTGCGGAATATATGGTAGCTTACCTTGCACTTGGTGATGGCTCTCGCTCGTTGGCTCGCCTATATAAGCTGGTATAGGACAGGGGGAGTAGCTACACACACTTGTACTACCTAACAAGTTAGACAGAAAACCAGCGTTTTGATAGGTAGGTGTGAGCTACGTGCACGCGCACCGGCCGGTTCTCGTTTGAAAGGCCGGTGCGTTTAGTAACATGTCCTTGTCAATTCTCTAAAAAAAACATGACCTTGTCAACTGCAGGATTATCTGCATCCTATTGTCACTGTTCAAATTTTACGTACTCCCTCCATTTTATATTATAAAATAACCCTTTGACTTTCTTTAGTCAATCTTATATAAGTTTCATCAAATCTATGAGAGAAATGGCATCTCTTATATAATACCAATTAGTTTAACTAAATCTAATAGAATGTTTGAGATTATTGTTATGTTTTTTTTAACAAACTTGACTAAACTTTGGGAGTGGATTCTAATCCCTCGAGGGGATATCCCCTCGTATACCTTTTCTTTTAAATTCGATACAAATAGTTGTAAAAAATTATGAAAAAAATTAACAATGTTAAATATTGTGATATCTATCTTTCCACCAAAAATCAAGTTCAAATTCAACTTACACATCGAGAAAAAAAAATAAATTCAGATGTAAACAGTACACTACTATTCATTTGCTAAATTTATCTTTTTTATATCTCTTTTTTATATCTCGACGTGTGAGTTAAGTTTGATCCTAAGATTTTATGGAGTTATATAGATATGGTATATAAGTGTTGTCAAATTTTTCCGGAATTTTTCATAACCGTTTGAATGGTTTTTAAGCAAATGAGGGGATATCCCCTCGAGAGATCAAAATAGTTTTCCCTAAACTTTGATAAGTTTAATTTAAAAAAAATCAAAGCATTTTGTAATATGAAAGGAGAGAGTAGCTTTCAACATGAATAACCAACAATCGCAAGGTCCAATCTCTGCAGGCAGGGAACAAAACTGTAAACATTGTTTTAGATAATGAGGTCGAAATTATGAGTTCTGAATCATCTGCCCATGCTCAACGCGGCAGCCGGTCTGCGCAAGCGCAGCCGAGAAGAAGGTGCCTCCGTCGATCCTCGAGTCCATGCATGGTGGGGAGAAGACGGAGATGATGTCCCTTGCCGTGACTACTCCATCGACTCGCCCGTGCTCGTCGACGATGAAGCTGCAGCTGCTTCTTGACGCTGTCAGCTTCTCCATTGCTTGCTTCAGGGTGTCAGACTTGCGGTTGGTAACAGGCAGGCCTGCTGTTTTCCTCTGCTCTGTTCTGAGGCTGAGGACACTTTGGCCATCAGAAACTGATGAATTTTCTGTGCTGATGTCCTTATCCTTACTCTTCAGTTTGACGAATTCTTCAGCATTTAGTGTCCTGAAAGGAATGGATTTGGTCAGCAAAGTATTCTCAAGGAGGGACAAGAATTAGAAGACTGAAAGAAAAATAATGCTTACTTTCTGTTCCTAAATAGGGAGCTATCGTCCAGAAGCAGATAAAGATCGCTGCACTGTATTGATCCAATCAGACAGCTGGTTTTCCTGTCAACAACTGCAACTCCTATTTTCTCCTTTGAAAGAATATGCAGTGCATCAGCGAGAGTCTGATCCGAGTAGACTGAAACAGGCTTGTTCGCATTTGCGAACCTGCAACATGCAAATGAAATCTGTTCACACTAGCAGAATTTTTTCTTTTTCTGACAGGAACACTGCCAGCAAATTTAACTAGCGATGTGCTATGGAAATTCAGATCTTCAACTTATTAGTCATCTTGCAATATTAAGATAAAGCATGCACAGCTAGCTCATGCATGCGAGAAGTAGAGATTGATTCATTTTTTTATGATTCTGCAAATATTTTGACCAGAGAAGAAAGAACATCAATACAATCAAATTACTGCCAGGTCCAAATTTCTGTCGTTATACAATTCATATAACAGAGAACTAGAATTTAATAAAATTTATATGTTTTTATTCATATGTATTAGAATTTTTAACAAGAACAAATTAGTTTTTGAAAGCTAAAATGAATTAGCATACAGCTGTGCAAATTGCAATGGTACACTAGCTTATTTTTTTTAGATAATTGATCTACTTCCTCTAGCCTCACACTCAGCTACACTAGTATATATTCAAGTCCAAAAATGAATAACCATATTCATCACTTAATCAAATTACTTGGTCTATTGCTTGCACCCCTATGATTGTATAAAAAAAATTGCAATCTGGTAGTACTTCATTTATTATCAAGGCTTACCTAAATTCAGAAAGTTGTTTATCTGCAATTTTATCGAGCCACTCGAGACCACTTGAACTGAGAAGCAATTCCATTACTGCATTCTAATGTGATCTATTAACCATTAGCTTTATGACTGACTTCTTACTATAAAAACATCAAGATTCAAGAAATGCACAAATAAGTACCTGCGTTACAAATCCAACAACACTGGAGTTCATCAACTCAACAACAGGTACCACATTGATCCTGCGGTGCTTTGAGAAGAGAAGCATCGCATGGAAGAGTGTATCGTGGGATCGAACGGGGAAGAATGGCTCCCATAGGAACGACTTTGCTAACCAGGCAATCTGTTTCCGTTTGTCAGAGCAGCAACCGAAATGTGAATTTGTATAACTTCCATATTACCGTTCAATCACAAGCGAAAATTTGGGTTATCAACAACTTCCCCATTTCAGTGAACTACTGAACTAATAACAGTATGCTAATACGTGTTTACTTCTTGAAAGCAGAGAAACAGGTACCTTTGTTTCTGCAATCTGGGGGTGCTGTTTTAGACTTGTCAAGAAGTCGGAATTTTTGTCACCTATTCCACTTCCCAGTTTGTCAAATTCCTAGAAACAACGCAATTCGAGTTTGCTCTCAGCAAGAAACAAACCACTGGTAGATAACGCAGTAAAAATAGAGAAGCTGAAGGATGGAATCTCACGCTAATTCTGACGGATAATTCGATCGATTATTACCTTAATCGCCCAAAGGACGAGGCTCGGAAACTCGATGAATCCTATGTCGCGATCGACGAATTTGCCGAAACTAGTCCGCACATCGTCGACGATAACCGCGCCGGCGATATCGCTGTGGTACATGGAGTCGATGGCATCCGGCACGGAGCCATCCAGCCTGATCTCCAGCGCTGCAGCACGGACACGAGACCAAAACGTATGAGCGCCCCCCGGGCCCCGGCCGGCGCGTGTAGGGATCAAGAAACCGGTGCTTGCCTGGGGAGGGAGAGGGCTGGAGCGCGCCGGGGACGGAGGAGACGGGGATGTGGTCCAGGAACGACTTGAGCGCCTCGCTCCAGTACTCCCCCGCCGCCGCCGCCGCCGGTCCTCCGCCGCCGGCCTGTCCCGCCGCTCCCGTCTCCATGTCCAACGCCGTGAGTGAGACTCTGCCCTGCAGTACTACTGTTCAGTTGGATGTGTTCCTTACTGCGGGGAGTATTTTCGCCAGTGTCCTTTTGCGAGCAGTTGCCCGGCCACGTCCGCGGGTGCGCGGGGACACGCGGCGCCGCGCGGATCGCCGCCGGCGGTAGGCATGGTTGCCGAATCAACCTACGTGTTGCATTTTCTGCGGTCCTTCGCTGCCATTTTACTTTCCTGAATGGGCTTCTACTGGGCCAGAATGGGCCAAGCCATGCTATTTCCCGGGCTCGAAATTAAAGTGGATGAAGCTTTACATTAATTCATGCGAGGCTTCTGTGACATACTGACATCAGTTCTACCAATTTGTATTAGTCGCCAGTTAATAAAGATCCAGTGATCAGACAATTAATTTTGCATAAATCGTGCAATGCTCCATAAGAATGCACGCCCTGCCGCATCATATTAGGCCGGTATGTACAATTTTACATACGACGGCTGATGCCGTGATGCGTCTCAGGAATGATCAACAAGCTAAGTTCATGTGTACAGTACACTATCAACTTATTAAGGCAACACAAGCTGTTCGGTCCAGCCAAAGAAAGAAACCAAGAAAGATCCATGATCCATCGGCTTCTCGCCATCGAGTCGTCGACGACGTCGGCCGTCCGGTCGGGCATGCATTGCGCAGCAACTTTATGCCGCGAGCTTTGTCCATGGCGCGGCGACCAGGGCGCACACGTCGTGGCTGCACACCGGGCACGTGTTCCCCTTGTAGAACCACGCGAGCACACAGTTCGCGTGGAAGGCGTGCTCGCATGGCAGGTTCACGGGATCGGAGGACGCGCCACCGCCATTGCCGAACTTCTCCCGACAGATGCCGCACGCCTCGTCGGCGGGGCCACCGTCTGCATGGCGTTCTCGACGCACGCCCCCAGCAGCGCGCGGGGCTCGCTAAACACGAGCGTCACCTCCAGCGACAGGTGCGCCTCGAAGCGGTAGCGCGCGCCGGCCCACCGGCCCTGCTCGTCCTCCCCGCGACGCGCTCGGCGGCGAGCTCCGCCTCCCAGTTGTCGGGCGAGAGGGCGAGGTCGCGGAGGCGCGGCATGGAGGCCAGCATCTCCTGCAGCGCGCGTTGGGTGTCGTAGCGGAGGAAGATGGAGTGGTCGTGGACGGGGCGGGTCTCCTCCGTCGTCCATGGATTGTCGGGATGCCGGTCGCGGACGGGCTTGCCGTTGCCGCGGAGGCGGCGGGAGGCGTACTTGACGGTGACCTTGCAGCGGATGTGCACGGACGAGCAGGTGGTCGTCGACGTCGACTCGCTGGCCTTGTGCTCCAGCACCATCTTGCAACTGAAGTCGGTGATGCTGATGCGCGTCTCCACCGCTGCCATGGCTACCGGCCGCTAATTCTGCTAGCTCTCTTCTTGCTTCTTGGGCGATGGGGATGGAAGGGAGCAGTTAGGGTTCGGGAATAGAGATCGAGAGCGGAAGGAAGATGGAGAAGTGAAGGAGGCGATCGTGATGGAGCCCAGTCTCGGTGTCTATTTATGCACGGATGTTCTTCTCCGAGTCGGGATCGAGTTGACGGCCCTTCACTAAATCAGAGTTGACGGTGCATGCGCGGAACCCCACTCCCCCTCCGATGCAGTGCTAAAAAGGAGAAAACGCGTTCAGTTGCTGAGGCAACAACCACTAGTCCACTAAAGGTTGTTTACTTTCGAAATAATCGAGCTGAATTTACATTCGAAATAATCGAGCTGAATACCAGGCTGCCTAAAGCACCTGAAGGTCAAGCACCAACCAGGCAATAACAGATTTCAATCAGAGAAGCATTTCATACAATCTCTTTACTTGCTCATACAGACTTCAATCAGACAAGCAGCGTTTCATAGAGTCATACTACATATTCCGCTGCGTCTGCATACCAAGCAGATAAATAAGTTACCTCGGTTCATGGCTGTACATAGCATACCTAAAACAGGGACTTAAAACATATCTACTTGTACAAGTGGACCATAGGTGGCCACCAATGCAGATACTGCAACAGTACCCCAACTTATTGTGTCCAACAAGGAATGAAACAGCCATGGTCTAACCTTACTACATATTTACTACAGATTTCGAATGCATTAATGCTTAAGTAGCATGATGTCCAGATCAGGTTGAACGCAAACAGCAGCGCTACATGCAATGGCATCGAACAGGTGGGCTTAGCGCTTCCTCCTGTTAGCTCGCCACTGTCTCAGGACGAACTGGACCGTTTCCTTCAGAGTGGCCTTCCGTTTATCCTTGAAGTTCCACAGCTCTCCTACTGGGAATCTGCCGCTAGGGTTGTACTCATTAATTTGACACAGCGCGTCCCTCACCAATCTGTATATATCTTCACCATGCTCTTCTTTTAATTCTTGAAGTTTAGCATCATCCTCGATAATTTCCTACAACACATAGATGTCAATAAGATAGCGCAGGTAATGAGACTTAATATATAGTGTCACATCTTGCCAGGCTATTGCTGCGAGTAAAATGGTAGGTTGGTTTTTTGTACATGAGTTAGCATTTTAGCAATAGGCAAAATGAGAAAATCGTATATATATCATAACAAACAAGGCATTTCAATATCAAAACACCAGTATAAAACACAAAATCATGAATATGCCACTCTAAAATAACAAAACCTACAAATTATTTAGTTACAAGCAATGTACCACACTAGCGAATATTAAAAACTGTAAATTATGTAAACACTGAAATGTGCACAAGCAGTATTTTTACAAATAATGATTCATACCTTCTCCTGCCCATCAACCAAGACAAACCTAAAAGGGTGCCAATCAGGATTTTTAATTTCAGCTTGCCACTTTGAACAAAGAATGGCAGCAGTAATCTCTGCATCCTCTTCCAATGACATCTTTCTGCATGCTTTTGAAAATGCTTCCAGATCAAGCTCACCCATTCTCTTGATTCCTATATGTGATTGACCATCTGAGAGATCAAGCAAGCCCTGTGGAACATGCAATAGATGAATGATTAAATGACCATTAAATCTGAAATACAACAGTAAAACAGAAATTGTTGCCCAGTTTGTTCAACTTAAAAGGTAACATACATTTTCAAGCTCCTTTCGGGCATCTTGCATTTCAGTATTGCTTTTTCTTTCTTTGATAACCAAAGTTTGGTTAAGTGATTCCATAGCATCTAGTTCATCCATCTTTTCTTGCAGCTCCTCACTCAATTCATCAATTTTGTTTTTCAATGCTGAATCTTCATCCCCTGGCATATGCTTCATCACTTCCAATTTGCCCTTTAACTGCTGTATATCTAATTCAAGCTTTTGTTTTGCATCCACCTGCTCTTCTAACTTCAAAATTTTCTTTACAGCAGCTTCTTTCTCCCTCTGAAAATTTCCATACAGTAAGACTTCCATATGAAGCATATTGTATGGAACTGGAGTATCATACAATACAATGGACAAAGGAGATTGCTACACACCTTATGTTCTCTTACAAGCTTCAGCACATTTTCATCAGCTCTCTCTTGTTCCAACGTTGCCAACTTAAGATGGCTTGATTTGATAGCATTCTGAGTTCAATCGATAAAAAACTTTGCATAAGTTGCATGCATAATCATGAAAGACAAGGCCTAACCATCTGCACAGTACGTGAAATGCAAAAACCAAGCGTATACTGAAAGATCACTAGTAGTACACAGATGCCAACAGAAAATAAATAATATACACGATTTCGCCACCAAAATAGGGCAACCAGAAATGAATTATCCCCCCTCTTAAGAGAGAAAAGGAAAATGCAACAACACACACCTTCTGCTTCTCTTGCTCAATGATCCTTCGGTCATAATCACTTTTTGCAGCAATCTCATCAAGCTCCTTGGATCTCGTATTAAGTTCACTCATTTTGGACTCCAGTTCAGAACGCAGCTTTTGATTCTCATCAATTATCTTCTGAGAATGTCTCTGAGCTAGCTGCTGCATCTTGCGAATTTCTGGTAGCAGTTAAGTTTAATCGGTCAATTAATAAATGAAAACTCAGTTAAGGGTGATAGATACTCTCTCTCTCTCTCTCTAAAAAAGAGGGTGATAGAAATACATGCATCCTGACAAATAGACCTTTAATGAAAACACAAACCTTCATTATATTTCTGGAGAAGCTGTTCCCTTTGCCCCATCATCTTCTCAAGTGATGCAGTTCTTTCATTGTATGTAACTTCAAGTTCCTGCAAATGCCTGTTCTTTACCTCAATTTGGTTAGCTAAATTAGCTACAAGTTTGTCAGTTTTACGTGCTCCTTCATTCTCAAGATCATTGATAGTCTTCAAGTCACTATTTTTTCTTAAATGGTCACCTATTAGCCCTGGAGAACTGTGATCTTCAGCTCTTGCAACCCATCCAAAAAGGTTTGACCCATGATTCTGCTTTTCCTTCCAGTCCCTCTTACCATATCCTTCTGCCTCAAAGTAATTTTCAAAGGCAAGTGCATTTCTGAAGCCATGCCAATCTTTTCCAAACTCAACAATAGCATTCCCTGTATGACCTCTAAAATTCCATAATGGAATGATCTTAAGTGGGCAAAAGCGTGATAGTTGCTCCTTCAAATGATTTCCACTTCGTCCAATTTGGCGCCCATCCTTCCATTCGGTAGGCACATTAACTAGAACACCCATCCACGGCCACACGAACTTCTCATCTCTGTTTGGAAGTGGTTGCGGCTCCACAACAACTGTCTGTGGCTGCTGTCCCGATGACTTAGTGAGGCCATTCTTCAAGTGCTTGGCAAGTGCGCGATGGGTTGCCTTATCTTTCGCCTGCCGATTAGGCGCCGCGCCTACTCCCGAGGCATGCTGAATAAGATTGTTTATGTTGAAATCTTTCTTCTTCTTGCCACTGCAAAATGGGCAGCTGTAACTTTCCCCATCCTTAACTTTGAATTCCCCAGCCACCAGTCGTGCATAGAACTTGTCTTCATACTCGTCAATCTCAGAATCACTGATTTCCGAATCTTCATCTGAACTATGACTCATCTTCAGAGAGGAAAGGAAATCCTGACAACCTGAACAGGAAATAAATAAGGACTGAGCGCAGAATAATCAACTGCACATTACTACATTATAAACTCAGTCAACGTTATCGAATAGGTGCGGATCAAACGTGGGGCATGGGGGTTTAGCTGAACTCCCAAATTTTGTTCCAAACAAACTGCTATTACTACTGCACCACGAATCAAAGAAATCAGAAGGAAACTGTATGGGTTAACAGGAGAGAGAGGAATCAATCCAGGTCGGGCTGGATCTCCGATCTACCCAGCGCCACGCTCGTGCATGGCGCCGAGGATTCAGTGCCCACGAAGAGAAGAAGGCATACCTTAGACCGGCCACGTCGCGCCCCTCCAAACCTGACAGCCCGCGGCGAGCGGCGCAGGGGCGGCGGGGGTCGGGGAGGGAGAGGAGGCCGTGCACGCGGGTGCCTTCGGCGCGGGCCCTTCGACCGCCGCCGCGCGTGGAGCGGCGGGGGGGGAGAAGGCCGGCCCGTGCCACCCGGTGTGGCTCCGCCGGAGAGGAGCGAGGCGAGGGTGAGGCCCCGTGAGCTATTACTGAGCTTGGGACTGGGATTCTCCGGGCAATTACTACGGAGTGAATGGGGGGGGGGGGGGGGGGGGGGGGGTAATGGAGCGGACTGGACGAGAAAATCTCGGACGCGGATCCGCTGCCATAGCTATTGCTACCGTAGACGAGCAATTTCGTCCATTTGTTAAAATCTGCACCGTTTATCTAAGAGCGAATGGCTGTGTTGCACTCATGAGATGAGGGCCATCTCCTTTCCCTTTCTCCTTGAAAATGCTGGTACGACTATCGTACGACTAGTCGATGGTATCATCTGTGAGCGTGAGCTGTTTAATTTAGTGGGCTGTGATTGTTGGGCCTTTTAAAAGCCCAACTCCAGCCGAAGCTCCATATTCCGGCGTCGATTCCTCTTCTCGATATTACTCTATACACAGCCGTGACTTTTCATCTTCTACATTTGCTTTCTCACCCTAAACCCTCATTCTAATCTCCTTTGCCTCCTATCCATAACAATCAGTTAAGATTAATCGGAAAATTTTTTTGCGGCAACCACAACAGAGTATTCACGTTGAAGCTAACAGAAGGTATGAGAAAGTTGTTGATTTATTTTTGCCTGACATTTTAGGCTCGTTTTTCAACATCTCTTGTTTTTCCATGCTTGCAAACACATACATTACCATATTTGATTTGCTTTTAAAATCGATTTAATTTTCCTTGCCAAATTAAGGTAATGGACACCAATCTATGTTCTGATGATGAGCAAGAAGATCATATCATATTAGATGAAGATGGCTTTGCTGTTGAGGAGGTTGAGAGTGATTCAAATGCTCTGGTAGCAGATAAAACCAAACTATTGGAGCCAGCTAAAAGGTATGCTATTTGATAGTGAGGACAGTGCCACTTGCTTTTACAAAAGTTATGCTCGAAAGATAGGATTTGGTGTCATAAAAAGAGGATCTAAGAAAACCGAGGATGGCAAGGTGAGATATTTCACACTTGCTTGTAGCAGACAAGGTAAGGCATAGTACACATCAACAAATAAATTCAAGCCTAACCCCTCCACAAGGCAGCAATGCCCAGCTAAAGTTAACTTTTATCTTCATGATGAGAAATTCTGCATTAGTACGCTTACTCTTGACCATAATCATGCTGTAAGTCCTAGCAAAGCAAGACATCTCAGATGTCACAAGAAACTTGATTTGCAAGCTAAGAGAAGGCTAGAGTTGAATGACCAAGCAGGAATTCGTATAAACAAGAATTTCAGTTCTCTAGTTATTCAAGCTGGAGGCTATGAAAATCTTCAATTTGATGAAAAAGAGTGCAGAAATTATTTGCAAGATGTACGAAAGCTTAAGCTTGGTGCTGGAGATGCACATGCAGTTTATCAGTATTTCCTGCATATGCAGTCCAAAGATCCAAACTTTTTCTATGTCATGGATGTGGATGAGGACTCTCGACTAAAAAATGTTCTATGGGTGGATGCAAGAAGTAGGGCTACTTATGAATCCTTTTCAGATGTTGTGACATTTGACACTACGTACTTGACTAACAAGTACCATATGCCGTTTGCTCCTTTTGTCGGTGTAAATCATCATGGGGAATCAGTTCTATTAGGATGTGCTCTGCTATTAAATGAAGAAATCGAGACTTTTGTTTGGTTATTCAGATCATGGTTATCATGTATGTCAAATAAAGCACCAAACGCCATAATTACCGATCAGTGCAGAGCAATGCAAAATGCTATTATGGAAGTATTTCCTAAAGCTCGACACAGATGGTGTTTATGGCATATCATGAAGAAGATTTCTGAAAAACTTGGTGGATACATAGAATATGAAGATATTAGCTCTACATTGTCTAATGTGGTGTATGATTCATTAAACAGAGATGATTTTGATAAGGGATGGATGAAAATGATTGATGAATTTAGCTTACAGGATAATGTATGGCTTGCTGGGTTATATGATAATAGGGATTTATGGGTGCTGGCTTATGTGAAAGACACATTTTGGGCTGGAATATCTTCGTCGCAAAGGAGCGAGAGTGTGAACGCCTTCTTTGATGGTTATGTTAATGCTAGAACCACACTTAAGCAATTTGTGGAGCAATATGACAATGCACTAAGAGACAAAGTAGAGAAAGAAAACAAGTCTGATTGTAAATCATTCCAAGAGGCAATTCCTTGCATTACTCACTATGAATTTGAGGGGCAATTTCAGGTGGCATATACCAACAAGAAGTTTAAAGAGTTTCAGGATGAGCTAAGAGGCAAAATCTACTGCTATGCAACTCTTCGGAAGACAGAAGGGTTGGTTCATACTTTCAGTGTCAGAGAGGACCGAAAAATTGTAGAGCAAAGGATTGTTTCAGAGTTACTTGTTTTGTTCAACCAAGAGGATTGTGACTTGCATTGTGAATGTCGGCATTTCGAATTCCGAGGGATCTTGTGTAGACATGTCCTTTCAATACTCCCTCTTGTTGATATAGAAAAAGTCCCTTCCAAATATATACTACAACGATGGAGAAAGGATTTCAAGCGCAAGCACACATTTATTAAATGCTCCTATGATGATCAGCTTGACACGCCAATTGTGAGGCGTTTTGATACTTTGTGCAAGCGTTTTAATGAAGTGGCAGAGAATGGTTCAGTTTCAGATGCATTGTACAATTTAGTGATGGATGGCCTAAATGAATTGCAAATAAAGATTGATGCACACCATGGCAGCAAGGAAATTCAAGAATATCAGCAAAATGGGAAGAATAAAGATATGGTGCCGAAACAAGGAAAAATGATGCTAAGCCCAATAACAGTTCGTAGAAGAGGTCGTCCTTCTTCACTGAGAAGACGATCAAAATTGGATCAAGTGGTAAAGAGATTGAGAATGAAGAAGCAACAAGAATCTACAAGTGGAGTACAAAGTCGAAGGAGAAAGATAAGGACAAAAATGTTATGTCAAAAGATAAACAGCTTATCAATATTCAGAACTCTAGACAAATGGTGGTAATATCTTTATTAAAATGTGTACAACATATTCTATTCAGTAGTATTAAGTACTTGAAATATTTCATCTCTCTATCCTTTCTGAATATATGCACTTCATTATTAGGTAAATTTTGATCATTGTTATGGTGGAGCATATGAGGCAGGCAGTGCAGGGTTTGCTGCAAATGAGTTTCAGGTACTTTGTGTGACTGATTTGCCATACATAATTTTGTACAAGGACTCCAATCAAATCACCCGGCACCACCATCTCACATTAGTTCTTACATGGATCTTCTTCAGGTGCTAATTTTCATTGTTGCCTTCTAATATATATCAGTACTGTCCCCTAACTTGTTGCTCTGTTCCTTTTACTTTTGGAGGGAAATAGTGATCTGACGGAGCTTCTATCCCAGCATATGAATGGATGAAAGAGAGAATGATTTTTTGCTTGCATTACTTGTGATTTCAATCGACGAACTAAACAACATTTGCTTTATTATTATTCAATGTTAGACAGTATGCTTGTGATTTTGGATGTCACTCTACCTGTATTTTGAATGTCACTCTATCTGTATTCTGTTTAATCAACTGATTTTGGCCATAAATATGGAAATTGAAGCCGTGGTGCCTTGCTTTTCTAACAAGTCTGGTCAATCATTTTTTTCTCTTGCATGTTATGGCTTTTTTTTAGAGGACTTGCATGTTATGGCTATAAGAATATATTAGTTTCACATCCTGAAGGCCTAAACTAATCTAACATCTGGAGTGAATCATTTTAATAGCAATCTAAGCTATATCGATACATGTTCTCAGCCATACTAGCCTCTAGCCTCAGTGTACAGAAAGCCCAGTACGCAAGCAAACAACAACGAGGCCCAGCGACCCGTAGTCATATCTGACACCGTCATTGCTCGTTTTTCCGCCGTTTCAGTCGTACATGCGTCGGACGTATAGCAAAGTTGCTTTCTCCTCGTCCACTTGGGATCTCCAGTGTGTAGATCACTCGACAAGGCCGAGCTCCTCCGCTTGCATCGTAAGAGAGGGAATAGAGTAGACTGCAGCCGCGTAACTCTACAGCTACCTCCAGCGAGCACGGTGAACATTCTTAAGCCGTTGTTGATTTTTGAAAACATAATTTTAAAGCTGATTCTGATTTTTTTTATTATCCAAGTTTATTTGCCAGTATTGAATTTTAAATTGTTAGGTGCACGTAAATAAAAATTTTAACTATAAATTACAACACGGCTTATAATCTCAACTAATGGCAGAGTAAGAGCAATCGCCCAGACTTTTCATTCCCATACAGACCTTCTCATACATACCCCGCATATTCCGGAAAAAGCCCTCAAATCTCTGACGATCCTTATCTCCTGGGAACTCTGGTGCAAGTAAAACACAAGAATATTCCAAAATAGTGGTAAACGGACAGTCACTATCATCACCAAAATTAAAGATGAAGCAGCCACGTGGATCTTAGCTGTGACTTCTAGATTAAGTGAGTTGTTTTTGGAGAAGTTCGTTTTATTTTGCGGGGCGCCGCTTGCGCTTGACCCTGTACATATTTAAAGTTTTGTTGTTAACTCTTCTCAATCAATACCTACGAGATAAAGTTTTTGTCTCTTTTCAAACAAAAAATTTCCATACAGCTGTTTATTGCACCCATAAGCCCTTTTATCTCATAGTATGTTGCAAGGAGGTGAGAATTAAAAACCGAAGACACATCAAACAAGCGAAGCAAATTACGGGGCAGAGGTTGCAAGCTTGCTGCTGCGAGAGAGGTGCCAACTTCAAAGTACGAATAATAGAGCTTCCATTCCAAAACAAACCAAGCACATAGACCTGAAATTACACAAAAGGTTGCTGCGACTTCCTCGGGCAGCTTATTGCATATAACTAAACCAAAAACACCACTTCGGCATGAAGGAGGCTATGCTATCCGTCTTGAATCCAACTTATGCATCACCATCCCACATCAGTGGATGCCAGTTTTGACATGATTGGAGGTGCTTGATTCCAAGGCTTGTCTACGCTTTTATATGACGGTCCCGTTCTTGATGGTTGCATTCTTCAGGATCACTACAATTCCAGACCTTATGTAGTATCCCTCTTCAGGGTGATCAGCCTCTTGGACCCCCTATCATACGCAGTGAACTCGTGTGGTTACCAAGTGTTTATAAAAGATGAGTTCATCGACTTTTGGAGTAGTTAAATACATATACTTGCTCACCTGAGTGTTTGCAATGACCACGTTCCTGCCAATTCTAGCATTCATGTCGATGATACAGTTCCTAAAATTCATGAAACGAAGGTCTCATACATTTGGAAACACGATATTGCCAGGTAAGGACAGTAATATGTAAGCATTAGTCCAGATGTGGCTCACCTTATCTTTGTGTTCTCGCCTATACCAATTGGGACCTTGCCTTCAAACAATAACTTTGAAGTTTCTTCCTCAGTTTCATATAGATCTGAACCCATCATCATGGTATCCTGTGAATTTTAGAATTGCAAAACTACATGAGAATCATTGGTAGCTTCCAAACAGTAACTATGAATCAATATAGTCTTAATAAGGCATCAAACTTTGATGCATTGAATGTCCAAACTATGAGCTTAAGTCTTGACAAAGCACCTTGAGTTCACACCCGATGCTAACGCGTGAACAGATTCCAATGACAGAATGCTCAATGGTGCATTCACTGAAGGAACAGCCATCGGAGATTATTGCATCTTTGATCTGCAGACAAAAAAAAATCCAAAATTTAAATTGGATTTGTTGTGATCTGAAGCAACAACTGTGGTTTACATGACTCATACCTTGCACTTTTCCAATCTTGCTGGAGGTAAGTATCGAGGTGAGGTGAAGAAAGGAGTTTTTGGATCATAAAATTCGAACTTTGGAGGCTGGAATGGAGAAACATGTTCAGACAAATTTTGTATACAAATTGTTGTTAACAGTAAGTTAACTGAAGAATAATGGGTAAATCATTAGACTCTGTAAGACATCTTTGGGATACTCAATACATAAATGGCAATACCTGCTCGGTGAGGGCCAAGTTTGCATCGAAAAATGATTTGATTGTTCCAATATCCTCCCAATATTCTGTGAAGACACATGCCTAAAACAATAGAGTGCTAGTTCAAGTTATATAGAGTAGTCAAAATGTAAAAAGTTCATTGATCTGCATATTGCTCTGGGTGCTGTCCTGTTAGTTACTCCCAGTGCTCCAGCAAACACAAAACACTAAGGGTATTCAGACTGTAAATTTATCACTCTCTATAAGTAAATCAAAATGGAAACTACTGGTCAAACTTGTGTTTTCAGACTGTGTTGATGTCCAGAACATCATTCCTCTGTGGGTGGAGGTAGCATTAACTAAACCAGTGAATATGCAAAAGCAATAGATGGAGATTATGTAGGGAACCCGGATCACAGTTGTTCGGAACTTACCTTCACATTATGCTCTAAAACAGCTCTTGGGAGAATTTCTGATCCAAAGTCTTGCAGGTGTGCATATTTTGACCTAAGAATACGAATTATCAGAAGACATAGTTGGAAGTGGACTGAACTATCACAAAAGGGTGGCACTTACTTCAGAATATCTAAAAGAACATCCTTTTTCAAGACATAAATTCCCATTGATGCAATGTAGGGATACTTTTGTTTGTCATCTATTGCATAGCTGAGGAAGCTGGTATCAACTTTCTGCAGTCATCAGTGGATTTAGTGCAGCATTATGCAGAAATAGATAATTATTTCTGACAGACCAACTGTGCAGATGAACTAAAGAAAAGATTTCTCAACAGAACAGTAAAGATCACAATTACTAACCATCGATTCCAAATCAGCACCCTCTGGTTTCTCAAAAAATTGGATCACGCGGCCTGAATTATCAAACTTCACCAGTCCATAGTCAGAAGCTCGGCTTCCCAATAAAAAAGAAGAAAATTAGAACACATGCATCTTATGTTGGATAAGGCACGCACGTAGAATCAGGATGCACAAGAACTAATTTACCTCCCATCGATGGGAGCACATGATATGGTAATGTCAGCATCGTCATCAACATGTTTCTGCAAGTATTACATGTCAAAATATTGCTCAATCGAAAATCAAGATACATGAAGTAAAAAGAATGACAACATAATGCACCTGCACAAGCTCCATGTAATTCATCCTGTAAAGCTGATCTCCACACAAGATTATGACGTGCTCGATGTTGTTTTGATTGTAATGATCCTGGACAGGAATGCAATAGAAGGGGTATTTTATGATCCATGATAAAAGTAACATGCTGCAGGAATTATTGCCCATTAATATCAGGGAAGAAACAATTTAATTACCTCAAGTATCCACATAAATTTTCTGATAGCATCTGCTGTACCCTGGAACCATCCAGCTGGTTCGTCAGGCATTTGTGTAGCAGCCAATACCTATATATTACCAACGGTAGTTCAATTAATGTTGCTACCTGCTACTGCTAGTAACTGGTTTCCACTAAGGCATATCAAGAATATAGCGGTAAATTACCTGCACAGACCCATCAGTAAAGTTGATCCCCCCACCAAGGTATGTATGATGGATATGGCGATTAAGAGAAGCAGAATTGAACTGAGTCATCACAAATATTTTATTTATGCCGCTATTGAAGCAATTGCTCATAGGGATGTCAATAAGCCTGTAACATCCTCCAACAGGAACCTAAGTAATACAAGAATGAAAATAGAATTAGATTATTCATTCACAGTTGACATTGAAATTTCGAATCACCTATCTCCTAGTCATTGATAGCCTGATGAGATGAGACTTAAAGTTAGATGGCTTAAGGTTATGACAGAGATAAATTTGAAGCTTTTAGGCATCATGGTAAAATAAAACATACTACTAGTATATGTTTTCTCGGATGAAGTTCTAAAAGTAGATAACTTCTTGTTTAGCATCCTTGTATCTAATTGTTGTGTTGATGCGATACTCTGATATCGGTTAGTGTATCTCGTTAGTCTAGGCCCCTACAAAGAGTAGTTCCAAATGGATAGTAATGTAGTAACCCAATGACATAGTAAGCAAGTTGAAATAACCAAATGATATCAGATGATGTTGTAACTTGATTTGCAGTCACTGAATCAAGTTAAGCGACAGACATTAAGAACAGTAAGTTAAAATTAGCACTTGTTTAAAGTTTAAACTGACAAGAGATTCTGAACTTTTTCTTAAGTTCTAAGTATGTTATCCACAATTAAAAATCTATTATCTGCACAATACAGTAGTCAACATTAGATATAAATTGTGCTTCACTTTCTTACAGCGGGGGTAGCCCTTGTGCTTGTCAGAGGAAAGAGTTCAACTCCAGTGCCTCCACCCAAAATGACAGCAGAAACTTGGCTTGCATCAGCATAATTCTTTCGGGAGCATTGTGTCCGAAGATGCTGTAAATTTTAAGATCAGTTAGATTACTTGAAATGGATGGTATATAAGCATTTCCCGTGCAGTTATATACATATGGAATAACAATTCATGAATACACCAACAAACTAAGAGCGAAAGTCAACTGAAGGACGAAATAATTAATTGTATATTGCATGGAACTACACCACATCAATTATCAGATCTTCTAGCTAGGATCTAGGATATTGATGGCTGGTTAACAATCTTCTAAAATTTGTCCCATAAGTTCTTACTGTATTTTTAGTAAATCAAGATGTCCATAGGTTGAATGCGGTGATGAAAGCTACAATTCTCTATAATCTCGAATAAATGCATTGTGCCTGTGGAACACAATCGTGAAATAACAAATTCAATAAAAAAATGGCAATTTACAAGGGAGTTAAATGCTTACAAGAGTGTCTCTATCAGCATCTGATGTGAACACACATCGTGCGGTTCCAGTAACTCCATCACCAAAGCACCTCTTCCTCAGTGCTTTCTCCTGTGTCATGCCCCCAATATTCAATCTTTCCATCAACCTCTCAGTCCCAGCACCCTCACCAGCCCTTCTCATTGGTTGTGCACAAGCATTCGTATCCAATGGCATCATGAATTGCATGGGTACTCAAAGTTCCAGACAAACCTGCAACTAAAAAAAAATGACCAGGTAATTATTTTCTTCAAGAATATGCAGAAAAATTCTGCCATAATGTCATTTCATAAAGAGATAGAACGAAATACAAAATGCCTGAAATTCAAAAGCCACCATCCTGAACAAAAAGAAGAACATAACACACAACTAAATGAAATTAACAGACAAGAAGTTATCCAGCTGCCAGGTAAAATTAAAAGCTGGTGGACAGATAGATCCAGCCCTTTTAAATATACAGATAGAGCTGAACTACTGCTCCTGCTTGATCCCATTGTTAACCTTCAGATTGGAGATCTGATGTTTCCTGTGCTTGAGTTATTAGATACTTGTAAAGAAGGAAACTATTTGTGGTGGGCTCAACATTCAGTCTATAAAATTATTTCTAAATTCTACCAGTTTCCTATGGCACTCAAGATAGCGTCAAAACCCAAAACAAGTCAAATGACTAATTATGGGCATAGAACTCATCTGAGTTCCAACATCAAGCAACAAATGCACAAAATTAATTAAAACAGGGATATAGTAATCAAGGAAAAAACAAAACACAATTAAATTTTTTTTCCTGCAGTACATCATGGTACCTTAGGACCAAACTAAGATATACTACTTCCTGAAAATTGGACTGTGAAAGACTAAGCAAAAGAGAAAAAGAAAGGCCACGAAAAAGAACCGAACAAGCAAAAATTGCAAACCATTCCTGCAATTAGAATAAAACTTTCAGGGTTGGTGCAACGAGGCATACGCCTTTTCTATCCTATATATTGGAGAAAGAAAAAAAGGAAATTTGAAAGAATTCTCAAGATGATGGGCCCAACTAAAAAAACAACAGACCCATCTCAATGCATAAAAAGACCGGAAAAATAACTAAACTTCCACACAAGACATAGATAAAACAGCATGTCATTCATTTATCTAGCCCAGAATTCTCACAGTAAATGATTATTCAAATTCACTTGGAGAGTACACGGTTGATAGTAGTTCACCGTATTTGCATCAACACTTCAAAGATATGAAACAGACGAAGAAAAAGAATATAACTAGAAACCATATGCTCAGAAATAGAACATAACAACAGCTTAAAGATCAAAGAGGTGCTTGCCTGCCCAAGTGTTCTTGTGGATCTAATGCCTGTACTTGTGCAATTGTGGTGATGCTGGGGGTCCTTATAAAGAGTCAGGAGGTAGAGATGAATTGTGTGAAGCCATCGACAACTGTGTGAAAGGCTGGACACCTCTGGCGTTATGTTCATGCAGAGGAAGGAAGCAGGGTTCACGTTTCTCTGAAGTCCCCAGTCCCCACAGAACCTTACTGTAACGTTCCCTTTCTTAGTTTTTCCCTTTCAGGCCTTCCCATTTGGCATAAATACAAGAAAGTACATTTCTTTTAAAAAAATGTTTTCCTCATTTCATGAAAATGCACGGAGTACTTGAGTATAAGCTCCCCTGGGGTAGGACATGTTAACCTACAAAGATGATAATCCACTAACTGTGATCTTGATGCCTATATTTGCATATTTGCCTTCCTTTAATACAGATGGCAAAAGTTTCTGCCATTTCCAATTTTGCATGTAAAACGGGCAAGAGAAAGCCCATAGGCGCATGATGAAGGTGATGTTAGGTGGAGATGCCGTAACGCAAACAAATCATTTGATACATACGAAACATTTTACATAAGAGGTTGTTTCCAAGCCTGGAAACTTTGTCATGCAGCCTTCCCCTCTATAGACAACTGTAGAAATGCTAACTCATGGATGCCCTTTTTTTTCCAAATGTTGTTTTGTTTTAGACTTCCTTTTGCAGGAAGGAACTATAAGACAAGCTAATTTCATGCAAACAGCAGGGATAAAGGTGCTCCAGTGGGAATTTTTTATTATGTAACAACTGTCACGATACGCATGAAACCTTTAAGGAAAAAAAAAAGGAAAACTGAGCTGGAACTAACGGTGGTAAGCTAGTTTCAGACATTCACGCAATGTCCATTCACAAAGCTCAATAAAGCTTTCAGATAAATACCAAAATGGTTTTCCATATGTTGCCACTTCTATCTTGCTCTCCAGTCTCTGTTCATTTGAGTTCTATTTTACAGTAAAATTGATTCGCATTTGTGAAATATGAGTTCACTCTTATCTGATTGCTTATAATACTAACAAAACTAGAGATGAACCATGCTTCAGAAACCAACGATGGACTGAGAAAACTCGAGTAAACTCTTGATATAGTATGAAAAATATTCATTAGTACAGAAGTATAGTATTAAATTTATTATTTATTTTACTGTGCAATATAACACTGGTAGTTCCATGTCTAGTAAAAATATATTTAGGAGTTTCACAAGGCAAATCTGAATCTTAACAGATTGCAAACATTATTCTCATAAACAGAAAAACTTAGAATGTTGTACCTTTGAATTCATCTCTCCAAGGCAGTCCAGTTTTCTTGTCTATAAAACATGAATTTGCATTGTACACCAATGCATGGCAATGGCTATATGTTCAACAAGCAACACACTTACACACCCTGCAATACTGAAAGAGAGAGCATTCTTATTACTTTTGAAAGTAACTAGTCATTGATCCAAGCATTTGCACAGGTAAATTAAATGCTAGTCAATTCTGTGAGAAGGTCCAGTTCTGAAGGAAAAGATCAAAAGACCAATTTAATCAAAAAGATATTGTAATTTTCCCATTTTCAAAAGAAATATAACTGAAAATTGAAGAAAACTATTTTTTACAACTTTGAGATAGCACTTCACTTGAAGGAAAAAAAGTACAGGTCAAACCATCGTAATCTAAAATACAGAACTTGTCCTTTTTATTCTGTCAGGATTTGTTTCCCTGCCAAGTCGAAGGGATTGAGCATAATCCCCTTCCCCTTTTGTCCAAACAAACTATTATAAGGTGTCATATTACATGCTTGCTCCTTCATTAAGCCTTGAGTTATACTGTTCAGGTTTTGATCCTTTTCAACAAACACCACAAACATACCAAAGAAAAAAAAAAGAGAGGAAATAATTGGTTATCTCGAAAGAGGCGATGTATGTGGAACATACGAACCAATGTGTTTGTTCAATCAATTCAACCCATTTGAACTTTGTTCTATATATATATAATACGTATAATGATATTTTTCTTACATGGCTGTATGCTTCAATCCAGTTGAAACATGCTTACTTGTTTGACACGAACTCTTTGCATTTAAAAAGAAAATTCTGGAAACATTGTGCTACCTACAAAATCATTAATGCTACATTTATCTCGATATTGGATACATAAGGATGAACGCAATGCAAACCTATCCCCTCCATCATATGCAAACCCAAAAGAACCACCACCACTGTACTAGGAAATGAATGAGAATGTGTGCAAAACATAGCTTACCATTTTGTCGCCGAGACGCTGAAGCGGAGAACGATATGGTAGAGGGCATCCCCTGCGGGATTGGCCTCCGGACCGAGAAGCCAATCCGGGAGCGTCGCCACCGGGGGACCGGACCCCGGCAGTGGTGCCGCGGGGGAGGAAATCGAGGCGACCGAGGAAGCGATGACGGGCCCATCAGGCTCCGGCGCTCCGCGTCGTGTCGATGGCTTCTCGCGGGGCGCTGGGGACTGGATGGAGGAGCGCTAGGGTTTTCACGGTGGGAAGGGCTCCCGCCGGCGCCGGCGCCGCCGCACTGGCGATGTCCGTCTCGCTGTCCCGGCGGAGCATTTCCGGTGGAAGCTGGAATAGGCCTACTGGGGCCCGTCAGGAATTGGGCCTGTTAGGTGCGATCGATTCTGGGCTTTTACCACGCTGTCGGCTCGCCATCTTTTTATCCGGACAAGGAAAACGTACACACGAGATCCCTCGTCTTATCGCTAAATTCAACCCTCTTTCCAACCGAGATCTTTCGGTAGTATTATTTCTAGTTTTATAGCTCGTTTAACTAGATCTTCATGATTTCTGGGGTGTTTGGATCCAGGACTAAATTTTAGTTCCTATTACATTGGATGTTTGGGCACTAATTAAGAGGATTAAACATAGATTAATAATAAAACTAATATATTATATTATTAAAACAACCTTGAAATGAGGCATCACGTTCACCGTGGAGGCTATAAATTCCCACATTAATCGAAGAAAAAGAAAAAGGAGAGTCCAACTAGGAATACAATTTAGAAATAACTGAAATTCAGAATTAAAAAAAGCAATATTAGAAAAAGAGTCTATATAAGAATCCAATACGAGATTAATTAAAATTCAGAACAAAAAAATTCAAAAATTAGGAAAAGAAAAGGAAGAGTTCAAGTAGGAATACAATTTTGAAATATACTGAAATTCGGAATAAAAATTAAACAATATTAGAAAAGGAGTCCATATAAGAACCCAATACGAGTTTAATTAAAATTCGAAATAAAAACAAAATAAATTATCAAATTAGGAAAAGGAAAAAAGAGAGTTCATGTAGGACTATAATTTAAAAATAACTGAAATTCGGAATTAAAAATAAGTAATATTGGAAGAAAAATCCATATAGAAACGAATACATGATTAATTAAAATCCGGAACAAAAAACAAAATACATTCTGAAATTAGAAAAATAAAAATAAGAGTTCATGTACAATTTAAAAATAACTAAGATTCGGAATAAAAAATAAGCAATATCGAAAGAAGAAACCATCTACAACACGAGTTTAATTAAAATTTAGAATAAAAATAAATTAAATTTAGAAAATATAAAAATAATTATAAGAGTTAAAGTGGAAATAAAATTAATAAATAACATAGTATCGAAATAAAAATTATGGAATTTTCAAAAAACACAATCCATCTAGAAACACAACGATGACAAATTACAACAAAGAGGGGATAAACAACATGGCCGTAAAGAAGTAGGATGACAACGGTTGATGGGACATCTAAAAACTAAAAACAAAACCTTAAATAGAATCCCAATGATGATTAAGAGGAGGAATAACGGACGGGCCGTTGAAACATCACGATCACGGTGGTTGGCGGGACTTCTAGAAAGTAAAAAATAAACCCCAATAATAATCACGTTAGATTTTTAAAATCTGAATGATAATAAAGAGGAAGGTAGCGGGTATAAACACTGTAAACAAAACCTCAAATAGAATCCCAATGACGATTAAGAGAAGAGATGGCGGGCAACCCGTTAAACAACACAATCACGGTTGTTGGTGGGACTTCTAGAAATTAAAAAAATAAACCACAATAATAATCACGTTCGATTTTTAAAATCTCAATGATAATTAAAAGGAAGGGCATCGGGCAGATCGTAAGAGGAGTATAATGGCAATGCCGTTGACGGTTTGGCGGGACTTCTAGAAAGTTAAAAATGAACACCAATAATAATTATGTTCGATTTTTAAAATCCCAATAACAATAAATAGATGAGGCAGCGGACGGGCCATAGAGGAGTAGAATGGCGGCGTTTGACGGGACTTCTAAAATTTATAAAAATAAAAACCAACGAGATAATTAACTCTAAAATTTATAAGATTCAATTTTAAAGTTCCAAGCAGAATGAATAGAAACCTAGTAGATCGTGCAAGCAAATAAAAGGGGTGATAAAGAAGCGGTAACGACTGGTGATTTTTAAAAACTATAAAGATGATAAGGTTCTGTCTTTTAAAATCCTAAGATAACGAGATAGTTATTTAACAAATTTTAAGTAAACTCATATAGAAGAAGATAATTTTGTATGCATACTAGCCGCGCAATTGTGCGGGTCACCTAGCTAGTTGCATAAATGAGAGCTAATTCGCGAGATAAATTTTTTAAACCTAATTAATTCATAATTAGCACATATTTACGATAGCATCACATAGACTATTCATGGATTAATTAGGCTCAATAGATTCGTCTCGTGAATTAGTTCAGGGTTATGAAATAGGTTTTGTACTTAGTCTACGTTTAATACTTCTAATTAGTGTACACAAATTCAATCTAATAGGGACTAAAAGGATCCCAAAACCCTATTCGTCCCATCTTACGTAACGGGTTGATCTGAAAAATAATAATAATAATAAAAGGTTTGGCCCATTGGTCAGATCCCCTTCTTTTTTTCTCTCTTCTTCCTTACTTTCTTGTGTTAGGCAGGGAGGAAGGGCAGAGGACGCGGTGCAGCTCCAGCGGCTGTCGGCGACCTCAACGACGGCGGGAGGTGGCCCGGTTGCGGCGACGCTGGGGATTGGAGTGGCAGTCGGCGAAGGGTGGCTCCAAGGAACGGTGGCGGCCTAGCGGCAGTGGCGAGAGTTTGAGGGGAGAGAGAGTGGAGGAAGCTCCGCGCCGGCCTCCAGCGTCGCCGCCGCCGACGAATCAATCCCTCCGCCGCTTTCTAGCCGCGCGGCTTTCCAGCTCGTTGGCTCGCTCCATCGGTGGCGCCATCGTCATCGCCGTCCTCCACCGCCTCGGCGTCCCGCTCGATGCTGCTCAGCACCTCTCCGCCAGTCGTCGCTCTTCTCCCCGCGGAGGACAAGGAAGCCATCGAGGAGGGAGGCAGTGGTGGATGAGCCGGTGGTCAGGGCGGCGCTCGTCTTAGGGAGAAGCAGCAGGTAGGTTAGCGCGACGTGGAGCGCGTGGAGGTGGGTGAGGCCTGCGGGCGGCACGGCCGGGTTGGAGAGCTAGGAGTGGATGGCGGTGACGGTGGCCTAGAGGTGGGAGCGGTAGGGGAAGCTGTCCGAGGAGCTTCGAGGCGGTGCAACTGCCGACGAAGCGCCGGGGAAGGAAGCCTACGCTGGTGACAGGTCGGCGAAGGTGCAGACATTCTCAGGCTTGAGGCCATCAACGATGGCGAGGCTCTCGTAGGCGTCGAGGCCCGGGAGGTTCCGAGGTAGCCCTGGAAGGGCTTCTCAGGGTCACAGTAGTTGCGGGGCTTGGTGTCGACAGGGAACGCGAAAGCGGCCGGATGGCGGCGTCGAACAGGCTGGCGCGGAGCTCCGGTGTGAGCCAGGTAGTGTGCGTCGAACTAGCCGTGGGTGGTGAGCGTGTCCATCGCCTGGGCGCGCACCTCCGCCCACCGCCCGATCCCCGGCGCTGACGAGTCCACGCCACGGCGGAGAAGTCGATCCTGGTTGGGAAGAGAGAGGATTGAGGTGCTGACACGTGGGATCCACGTGGGTCCCATACTGACTCAGCCATCATGATGGATAAAACCGGGTTCCGTCCAAGAACCTGGAGTAACCCGGTTTTATATGTTGAAGGATGATATATATCTACTTTTTCGGTTGATGGATGGTTTTGTAATTTGAGGATAAAATGAGGGATCTCAAATATACTTTTTTTCCACCGGACAGTCGCATGTGCTGAATTGTGCATGGAATTACTGGCTCCATTGGTTGTCCTAATAAGTCAAAACCAAAACTAAAATTTGAATTTTTAAAGTTGATTTTAAGATATTTTTAATATAGTTTCTTTTTCGGTATTGGTTTTTAAGTCGCTAAGAAGACATAAATAAAAGTTTTATCTATAAATTAATTTTTTACCCTCATAAACTAATAAACCGTTTTGACTCGTTTTGACTCATTAAGGAATTTGGGCAACCGGCTTACTATTTAGCACAGATTTGTCTCCAATGCACACCTTTTTTATAAAAAAATCATCCGATAACTTTTGTCCATAAAATTTTCATCTAAAAGGAGAAAACCATTTTGGACTGTTTAGGCGTACACGGCGTGGGCCACTGACAGTAGGCCCATCTAAGTTATCAAAGAGACCACTTTCACCTAAAAAAATGCAACACAAATATTTTCACCACGTAAATAAATGGAAAAAAAAACTCTTGCATCTTGTTTTTTTTTCTGGGCCGGCAAGTAACCAACGTGTTTCAACCCAAACCAAACAACAATTACACAGAACAGTTCACATGAGGCGCCTCAATTTATCGTCGAGATTGAAATTCGTCACTGAACCGTAATACCAGGTATAACCCATCCCTTAACTTACAAAACAGGGTCACATTCGATCCAAGGGAGTATCACACTTGATTTTGGCTGACGTGGCAGCTGAGTTAGCACTTGACTTACATATAAGGGCATTTCGGTCTTTAACAAATAAATAAAAAATTGTGGATCCACGTGTCAGTGACACAAACCCTTCCCCTCTCTATTTCGACGTTCTCCAACCCGGCGGACGCATGTAGCTGACGAGACGAGCGGCGACCAGACGCTCTCCAACCCGAAGCTCGACACCTCGCCGGCCGTGAACATCAACCAGGGAACCGCCGCCGCCTAGTACGTGCGTGCGTGTGCCTCTGCTATGTTGCTTCTCGCTTCTTCCTTTTTTCCGCTCAAAACACGGAGTAATGCAATTGTCCATTGGTTAGCAACTTAATTAGCAATACTAGTATAGTCCGTGTAGGAGTATTCACATTTATTATTGGCACCACTCACTCAGCAGCAAAGAGGAAGAGGAGGAGGGAGGAGCTTCGTTTCATCACCGGTCAGTAAGATCAGTCATCACTTCCCTTGAGTAGGAGTGGTGCTAACTCGATTCACTTCCACACTCTTCACTGCACTGCTCCAGTGTGTTCACTTGCTCTGCCCCAATTTAATGCAAGCAATCAACACAAGCAAACAGATGAGATCGATGTTGTCTCCTGCCCTCCTCCTCCTCTCCGCCGGGGGAATCGCAGGCGAGGCCAACTCCGACGAGGCGCTCCTCCTGGAGTGCGTGAAGCCGGCGCTGCAGGGGCAAGGCGGGAACGCTCAGCTCGCCACCTAGACTGCCTCCACGCCGCTCTGCCTGTGGCGCGGCCTCCGCTGGTCCACCGCTGCCACAGTCCCCCGCGAGCTCCCCTGTGACGACTCCCCGACCACCCGTGCCATCTTCTCCCTCGCCCGCGACCTAGACTCTCCCTCCGCCTCCCCGCCTCATCTGGGGAAGAAGGCGAAGAGGGGAGAAGGAAACGGTAAGGAGATAGTGTAGGGAGGAGATGAGGTGGAGGAGGTGGGGCCTACTGAGATGTGGGTACCACTATTTTTAAATCTTATTATTTAATTGATATGTGCGCTCATATATTTTGTTTTATTTTTTAAATTGTTCAATTTTACTTTACATGTTATGTCAGATGGAGATCGAGTTAAATTTGCCACGTAGGTATCACGTCAGCTAAAACCACCGCTGAAACCTCTTTTAGGATTTATTTTACACCGGTTTTAATAGGATCTATTGTATCTTGTTTTGTGGTTAAAGGATAGAATCGGATTAGTTGATAAATTAAGGCATCTCGGATGAAATTAGTCCACCGGAGAATCATAAAGATCTAGAAAGCCCAACCAACGCGAGGCAGGCGAGCGGACACCCGGACGGCACCCGAGCCTCAAAAATTCCGAGAACCATCAACGCCGAGAGGATAACACCAGAAACCGATAAGAAACACGAAACAGGGGAAGAATCCGGAGCAAGTGCGACGCGAGCGCGCGAGGAAGCAGCAGCCATGGCGCTCTCCCTCTCCACCTCCTTCCTCCCGACCCAAGCCGCCGCAGCGGCCACGAGGACCACCCTCCGCTCCCTCGTTCCCTCCCAGGTACGCCCGTTCGTCCGATTCCTTCCATTCCTCCCAACCGCGTAGCCGCCGAATCGGAGATTCGGAGGAGGTGATTAGAACTGGGCGGTGGTGTGACGATTTGCCGTGCAGAGGATGCGGTGCTCGATGCGGAAGAAGGGACTGCACCCGGAGATCTACGAGGACGCGAAGGTGTACTGCAACGGGGAGCTGGTGCTGGTGACGGGGGGAACCAAGCCGGAGTACACGGTGGACGTGTGGTCGGGGAACCACCCCTACTACGTCGGCGACACGTCGGCGATGGTCGTCATGGACAGCCAGATCGAGAAGTTCCGCAAGAAGTGGGGCCACATCAAGGAGTACTGGCCCGAGGACCAGTGGAGGGAGATGCACCCCGACGGCGACCCGGAGTTCGACCCCGAGGAGGAATCCGCCGGCGCCAGCTGAGCCCCCGCTTCGCCTCTCACCTCCGCCGCTGGCCTCGCTGGTGCGGTTTCTCTTTGGTTGATTTTGGGAATTACGTAAAATGGATTAGCTACTCTTGCTTGCGCCTCTCGTTACACGTGCATTCGCATTGCTCTCTAGGTGTTCGATCGGTGTTCTCAGTGGATACGTGTGCTCATATTTATGGTATCGAACTGTTTATTCTCTGCATATACTCTTTGACATCGATATAAAATGGAGATATTGCAATTTGCACACTCTGTATTTGGACATTTCCAACTCGTTGAATCGATGCATGCTAGTGTTGGTCTGGGCTCTGGAGTAGAATCGTTGCATACATCAGTTTGTCCGGTCTTCAGAATAAACAGTAAGCGCCTTAAACATATACTCCATATACATACAAACTGTAAGGAGCGTTTGGATAATGGGTAAGGAAAAGAGATAAGGGGCGTTTGGATAATGGTCAAGGATAAAGGGTTGGAGAACTAATCCTAACCCCCCCCCCCCCCCCCCCCCCCCGACCTGTTTGGATCAAAGGAATTTTGAAGGAATTGTAGAGGTTTGGTTTTCTTTGGAAAAAAGGAAAGAACATCTTCTGAACGAAAGGTGAGATATCCTGTACTTTTCAAAGGAAACAAAAGATGAGGTTGAACTTAAAAGGAAATTTCCATTCACTTTGGTTGTGTGCTTGTGTCTCTCTCTCCCCCATAACATTTCTGTGATCCAAACAGCTCAAGTTTTGCAATTTCTATATTTTGAATTCCTTAGTTTCTCAATTCACGTTATAGCATATTTGTGTTTTTTTTTCCTATTTCTTTGTTTCAGACAGGCGAGGTGGTATATGATATCCCTTTCCCACCCTCTCAAACCCATTTAACCAAACAGGTCAAGAATTTCTCTTGCATTGGTACATTTTGGATTCTGTAACACCAAACCAGCAGGGCTTACACCTTTACCACGTTTTTTTTTTAAAAAAAAAAAAAGAAAAAAGAAAAAGAAAGAAAAGAGGAACAGAAAGGTGGACTTTCGGCAAAAATTGTGCATCACCTTGTCAAAATGCAGTCACTTTAAACCGTTGTTGTGTAGGAGTAGCTTTCACCCTCCTATTCAGACGGCTTGTATAATGTAGAGAGATTAGGCTTGTATAATTGTAGTACTGTTGTAAGTACTAGTCTAGTTAGCTTCGTACAGTTAATGATTAAAGTCTAATCTCGCTGGCTATATTCTAGCTACGAATGTGAATATGTGTTAGATTCGTAACGAGAATCCCTCATGGACTGGAAGGGCTATAATTTAGAGATGTTAATCCACGGGAACAGAGAAACCGACTACTAGACCACCGGTACATGACATCACTTGTAAGTTTAACAAAAACCCTAAAGTTGAGAACTGGCAAAAAATATATATCTTCAAAAACCAACGATAGAAATTAATCTAACTCTATTAAGTTTTAAATTTTAGCTACATCTGATAACGACAAGAAGCAAAGATGAGAATTTAGGACCAGCGTTCTGAAGTCAAGCCATAAATTATCCCAATTGATTGTTTTCAAGAGGACTACGATTTGATAGAAATTATATATTAACATCCTAGAAACTCTAACAAGGCGCCTGTAGCTCAGTGGATAGAGCGTCTGTTTCCTAAGCAGAAGGCCGTAGGTTCGACCCCTACCTGGCGCGTTAGATTTACTTATTTTTAGCCTTCCTCTTGTTTTTTTGCCTGTCCCCAATTCCCCATGCTGCCACTATTTGCCACATTTTTCTATTCTTCCTAAACAATTGGTGTCTTTTGGTTTGAAGGATTTTTGGAGCTACTTTTTTTTTAAGCTTTTTTCTTATTTTTGCCTGCCACCAGGCTGCCACTATTGGCCACATTTTTGTACTCCCCCTAAACAATTGACTGGTAGAACAAATCGTCATGCCTCCTTTGGTTTGAAGGATTTTTGGAAGAAAGACATCGGATTTGAAATCCTATAGGAAAAACTAGTATTCATCCCTTTGGAATAAAGGAATTGAATATAATGTATCAAAATTAATGGAATGGTTTTCTTTAACAACAGTTACGCAGGAATTCAAGCATCCACTTATACCATTTATTATTATTATTTCCTTTCCTAAGTCCAAGGACCAAGGAATCAAGTCATATAGAGCATCAAATGAACATAGTTTGAGGCTTTGAGCTCATTTTGAGGAATAACTAAGGATTTGAACTTGATTAGCAAGAATTCCTATATTTGCCAATTCATGTGTCCAAATGAAATGTCTTCACTTTTTCCTACATTTTTAAGTCCTTTGTTTTGTGTGTGTTCCTATCGCTAGGATCATCCCTAACAATTTGGGGTTCTATGCCAAATATAAAATAAGGCCTTATTTTTAGAAAATATTGTTTCCTTTATCCTATAATATAATATAAGGCACGATCAAGCTCAGTACAGTCTTCAAAACTAATCTAACTTATAGTTTCTCATATACTATAAGGTTTATAGCAATAAAATTATAACCATATGAAAGTAAATTATAACCGATTGAGTGGAGCGGAAAGAGCGAAATTTGAAAAAATGGAATGAAGAGATCCTAAATAAACCGGAACGTATTGGTTTAAACTGAAACACAAAATTTTTGGGTCCCCTAAATTTTTGGTCACACGTGCCTAGGGATGGGCTTAATTGCCCATCGTTTTCCTATATTTTTTCTAGGGATTTGCTAGATTTCAAGTATCTGAAAATCAGTAAGTTTTCAGTAATCTATTGAAGGGATGGACCCGACCATGGTATTTTAAGGACATAGGATACACTGATACCAGGGTATACATGAAATTGAGAGTAAAAGATGGGAATCATGTATTTTTATACTGATTCAGTCCCTCGAGATGGGTAATATCCCTAATCTTGTTTATATGTATAGATAGATATGCGATTCACACTTATTACAAAAGAGGATCTTGTTTATATGTACTTGTTTATATGTACTTGTTTATATGTATAGATAGATATGCGATTCACACTTATTACAGAAGAGGAGAAAGCTAGCTATTCTAACCTACCAGCTAGTTTTACTGAGAACTACTCCGGTGACTTGTAGTCGGCGACTAGCTTTGGACTTCCTCATGGCTGGTCTTCGATGTGGCTCATGGCTATGGCTTATGCTTCAATACCCTCCCCTCCTGAGGAGCTTTGTATTTATACCAGTAGGTAACTCCTCGTCCAAGTAGAACTCGGTGACTCTAAGTCGACAATAGGCAGACAAGACCTTGTAGAATCCGGATTGGTGTCCGACATCTTACCTTACCAGGAAAGGAATTTCGATTTATCTATAAAATTTACAAAACTTGGATATACCCTTCCATATAATAGTGGGTACATGGTATTCCCTACCGGTTTGAATACAAGTGTATACTTGATCCATAACACTAACACCTATAATTACACATTGCTAAGCCCAGGGTTGCAATGCTATATAACTTGCAATTTTAGTTCTTTTTAAGTGTAATTTTGTCATCTATATACTTTTTACTTTAGTTGTACGTAAGTTTGAATATTGAATATTTTTACATTTATTTATTAGGAACTGCAAAGTTATTTCATATTTTAATTAGAGTAATTTATTGTTCAACATTTTATATAAAAAAACATACTTTGTTTTGAATAAGTAATCGTAGGAGTTATTGGAACCATTAAATCACTATCCATTGAATAGAAATATGTTTCTCCTAAGTTGAAAATTTAGAAAAAAAATTCAAAATTCTTAGGATTTTTAAATTAGACTGTTTAAATAATATGTAAGAGAAAATCCCACCTACATCCTTTGTTTTCTACACATGTTGGATTCGATTTAACATTCGTGCAATCTCTCAACCTTAACCCCTTCCCTCTTCGATCCCCTTCACCCCAACTCCGGACTCCAGTGCCAGTGCCACCTATTTTGATCCCTATCTCCTCCACCCCACAGGCCCTCCACCGACTGGCCTCCTTCTCCTCTCATTACCCTAAGCCAGTGGTGATGAATGTCGTTGCTCCGTAGTCTAGCTTCCTCGTCTTCAACGATTCCCTGTCGCTGGAGATGCCATTACCTCTTAACTCCCACTGTCTATCCGCCCATAGTCATCGGCCATCCCCACGGCTTCGACGCTGCTATCACCACCTTGCCATCCACTTGTTCCGTCGCTTACCTTCAAGCCACCGCCTTTCACAACCATTCTCTAAGGCTGGTGAATCTACTCATTCTTCTCCCTTCTATTCTGAGCATAACCCTAAATCCTAAGTGGTCGGTCCACCACCATCTAGACTGAGTTTTTTCTCTTAACTTGGAGAGAGTTTTTCAACGCACGTGAAACAAGAAAGTTTATTAGTACATGATTAATAAAATATTAATAATTATAAACTTAAAAAATAGAAACTAACATCTATACAAATTGTTTTTTAAAAAACACATCATTTAACAGTTTGAAAACGTGTTAATAGAAAATGAGAAAGTTAAGTTAGCAGTTTTAAGTTGAAGAAAATAGCTAGGCCTAATTTGCCGTGAGACGGAGGTTAGCAGTTCCGTTTTTTTTTTCCCAATAGTTGCAAAAGAAACCTCAAGGTTCAAACAAAATTCGCGTGGTCGTACGTCTTCATCGCGGCCGGCCACAAGCCCCATGCAATGCCCTCGTGGTCCGGTCTCGTGATGATCGATCGAGTCACGAACTCACGCGCGAACCTCGACGCGAAATAACACCGCGCGTTGGCAGTGGCAGAGACGCCGCAGAGTTGGCACCTGATAATCCGTGCGCGTTGCATAAAACCGTCTAGTCCCTGCCCCGTACGTGCAACCCTGCACACCTGAAACTTGCCATGCGCAGTCGCTCGCCACGGCAGCAGCACCACGGTCCACGTGACCTCGCAGTCTCTGACACACGGAGACCCACGGCTTCTCTCTCTCTCTCTCTCCCTAGCTCCTCCTGCGTTCGAGACTTCGAGTGTCGACTCTAGAGACTGGAAGCATGGACGTGGCACAGGAGAAAGGCCACCTCCTACCAGTAGTTTTATGGAAGGAGGACCGAGGACGTGCGTGCCCGTGCGCAGTGGCTGCGTGCTGCGGTGGTGGTGTTCAGGGGACGGGATGTCCGGTCTCCGGTCCGGCCGTGCATGGCGATGTACACTGTCAACGCTGATGCCCCAGCCCACAGTGTCCTGCCTCTGTTGGTGTGTCACAGCCGAGCTTTCGACCTGCTTTATCGGGTTTCTCGCCTGGAGCCGAGGTACTGCGAAAAGGTCGCCACAAAACTCACAGCCCCATCAGTTCACCTAATAAGCGAAAGAAAAATCAAAATTTAAATTTTCAAACTTAATTTTGAAGTTGATTTTAAAATATTTTCAACGTAATTTTTTTAGCGTTGGCTTTTAAATCGTTACGAACAAATATATAAAAGTTTTACCTATAAATTATTTTTTACTCCCTAATAAACCGTTTTGGCTTATTAGAGAATAAGCCAACCGATGAATCCCTCAATTGGGCACATGTACAGACACGGAGAGGGACGCTAGGGCGCGAATCGATAGCTCTAATTAACATACAGATTTTTTTTTTGTTCTTCGTCACCATGAATAAACAAATAATTTTATTTTTTAAATTTCTAATAATTAGAACACAATTAATTATGCGCTAATAATTTATCTCGTTTTACGTGCGCACTTAATCTTGAAGAAGGCCTAAGAGCATCTCCAATAGTCTCTCTAAATGTCTATTTGGCCAGCTCTCCATTTAATTTAGCAAGTTAAATTCGTTGTTCACTCCAACAGCCTATCTATTCATCTCTCTATTTTAAGTCTATGACAGCGGACCCACATATCAGCCTCTACACCCCTTTCTTCTTCCTCATCTTTCTCCCCCTCTTCCTCTCTCTCCCTCTTCCTCTTCTCTCGACTATCTTCCCACATGACGGCGACTACGCAGAGGCTGGCTGGCGGCGGCTACGGCTCGCAAGGATGACCTCGGCAACAGCGACCACGATGACGACCAGGGGCACGGAGGCGGAGGCCGCGCGGCCCCCGGATCCACGCCGCCGGTCAACTCCGCGCGGGGGCGGAGATGGCGTGGAGGCGACGTGTCACGCCCCGATTTTCTATCGGGATTAAAAATCATTAAATAATATATTTCTAGAATTTATTTTAAAAGTTAAAGCCATTTAATCAAGTGAATTAATGAGGGAATTAAAAATTTCCTTTAAAAATCATGGCCGGAAATATTTTTGTAGTATTCTTTGTGTCCTAAAATACTCTTTGAAATTTCCCGTGAATTTTCGGAGCTCAATGTCTAATTTTAATAATACAAAGTTCATCTAATCAATTAAATAAAATAAAAAACAAATTAAAACCTTCCTCCTTCACTTTGGGCCGCTTTCGGCCCAAAGTCCACCCCTCCTTCATCCTCTCCTCTCTCCTCTCGGGCCGCCTCTTTTCCCCTCCCGCTTGTCCGTTCGGCCCCTCCCCCTTGAAGTCCGCTTCGCCTCCCCCAACCGGCCTCCTCTCTCCCTCTTCCCGATAAGTGGAACCCGCGGCCCCACCTGTCATCCCCAACCTCCAGCCACCTCGGACCGAAACCGCCGGCCACGTCGCCACCTCCCACGTCGTGACACTACTCACCCCGCCTAGCGAGTCAAAACTCGGATGCCGAGTCATCGCTGCTCCTCCAGCGCCCATTTCCCCCACTCTCCTCACCAAAATCGGTCTCGGGCCATCGCCACCCCGCCCACGTTGCCGACATCTCAATCCTTCTTCAAATCCGCCACTTCCGGCTCCCAATCCGCCTTCCCGGCCCTATAAAAACTCTCCCCGCACCTCCCTCTCCTTCTTTCCTACCTCGCTCGCTCTCCCCACGCTCTCTCATGTACTCCCCGCGACATTCCCAAGCGCCGTCGCTCGCCACAGACCTACAGTCGCGCACCGCCGCTGCTAGGGCCTCCACCTCGCCGTACAACTACCGCCGCTAGCTTCTCCTACGCAAGAGCAACCTCGGCCACCGCTTTCCTTTCGCAAACCACGGCCAAAGTACCTCCTCCATCGCGAAACCGAGCTGCCGCCTCCTCCACCGCCTCCGGCCGCCACTCGCCGCCGCTCCGAACCTCCTCCGTCCTCGCGCCCCTCGGCTTCGCAGCGGCAAGAGGAGGCCAAGCATCCACTTCTCTCCGCCAGAGCTCCGTTCCCCTCGCACGCTGGTGAGCTCCACTACATCCTCCCCCCGGTCATCGATTCACGCTGCCTCGCGCCTCCCCTCTCACACTAACCCCCTCTTTCACCTTCCCTAGGTCCTTCCGACCGCCGGCCGCCACTTCGCACTTGCGGAACGCCGTCGGACCGCCGTCGTCACCGTTGTCTTCCTCCACGCCGGCCGCTGGCTCTCGGTGAGGAGCTCATACTTCCTCTTTCCCCTCCCCTTTTCTTCCCGCTGCCCATGTGCGCGGCCCTCTCCGGCCGCACGCCACTGCTTCCCTCTCCGCCGGCCACTGCATGCCGCCGCCGCCGCCTGCCCGGCTGACTCGGCTTGGGCCGAGCCTCGCGCCCCTACCACCGTCCTTGTGGTCTTTTGGTGCTGCCCCGCATCGGTGCCACCGTGGCGCCACGTCGGCGACACCTCGCCCTCTCCGTCCGTCGTGGCCGCCACGTGGTGCGCCTGGGGATGGTACGCGCGTGGACCCGGTCCACCGTGCACCCACCCCCTTTGAGTCACCGACAGGTGGGGCCCACTTGTCGGTGTCACCTCTCCGGTCAGCTGACATCATAAATCATTATTAATTGCGCAATAAATTAAATTAATTTCCACAAATCTATTTAAATGGCTCAAAACTTCTAAAATCCATAACTAATTCATACGAACTCCAAATTGAGTCATTCAACTTGCAAACTTCATTTAAAATTGAGATCGACATGTTTGTTTACTTTCCATGTACCGTTTAATTATTTTTTATTAGGGTTTTTTTTCTCGTTTTGCGTGCTAGCGCGTAGATTGCGTCATTTCGGAAGATCGCGTTCGCGAGGAAAAGAGTTCAGAAGATTGTTTGTAGAAGCAAGGTAAGTCACACATTCATCTTAGGCATGTTGAACCTAATTTACAAATGTTTTACTGCTTGCAAATAAAATTGCATGTTTTGCTAATTACATGGGATTATGGAATTACCTATCTACTCGCTTGTGTCATATTTACTTATTACCCGTCCTTTGTTAAACTTGGGTGATAATTTAACTAGCTCGTGTCACTGATGTTGATCTTTCTAGAATTATATTATGCTTACCCATGCTTAATACCACTAGCTCACAATATGGGATAATCGCACTATATACATTTAGTATCTGGATGAGCTGCGTGCTCATGACATCTGGCCATGTTTTATTGGTCGTAATTAACCAACTAAAATATGGCTAAATGATAGGCTGTGGGTGCATGGTTTTACTAGTCGCACCCATGGCAATTAATGACCGATTCTCGGGAAACCCTGGAAGACTAACAGTGCTTAACAGAAGCAAGAATGGGCAACTGCTGGACTTGTAGTATGGCTCTTCCCTTTCCGACATTCCAAGGCAAGGGTGGGCGTGATGGGGTTGGGTCGGTGGTGGTTAACCCATTGATTGGCTTATGGATTCACCGAGGCACGAGGGGGGCTGCCTACCTTGGCTAAAAGGTGGGAGTGAAACCTGAGGTGTGTTGAGCTTGGTTAGAGGGAGTTATGCGAAGGGTCTTATCACGATTTCCCCCTTTGAAGTACCATGGTGGTATTTCGTGGCATGATGATATGTGTGCAATCGTGTCTTGTGGGTGCAGTTGTGCACCTCTGGCCAGAGTAAAACTATTCGAATAGTCATCCCTGCGGCTATGGGCGATCGACCAGATTCACTGTGATTAGTCCCACTTTATTAATTAACTTGACTTAATAAACTGGTTTAGTTCAGGTGGTTTGGTTGGGCCTGTTCAACGTGGTGTAGCGTTGTTCAGTGGATATTTAATCTTGCCTTAATTAATCAACTGTTTTACTGTTACAAACTATAAATGTTTGCAACCGCCTTTATGCAAATAGCCACAAAAACCCCCTTGTCACCCCTTGCACGTCTGCATCATTGGTTTGGCTTGCTGAGTACGGTGGTTGTACTCAGTCTTGCTATTATTCCTCATTTTCAGAAGTACAGTGCTTCTGAGTTGAAGACGAAGTTAGATGACCAAGGCTTATATCCCACTTAAGTTTTGCCTATGGAGTGCGGCTGAAGCCCCGATAGGATCGCCTTTTTCCGCTGCTGCTGCTTTCTTTTCGGTATTAAAACTAAGTATCTCTTCTGTAAGTATTTACGCTTTAGCTATATTTGGATTTGTATATTAATTTGTCGTTTTGTGTACCTTGGCTTAGTTCCTAGATAGGGATTTATACACAAAATAGTCTGGAAATTTGCGTTCAATTTTCTGGGCGTGACACAACGATGGCTGGAGACGGCGCGGACGGCGGCGGCGGTCGCAGCTGGCTCCGGCGCCTCTCTCCTCCGTGTCGTCATCGACGTCGGGCCGGCAACGAGCAAGCCGACGCGAGAGAGAAGAACCGACGAGGAGATGGGAAGAACAATATGTGTGGGGCCCACAGTTGGCCAATCACTTTTGGTTGGCCAAATTTGGCTAGGGGAGGGAGGGTTTTGGCCAGCCAAATTGCTTAGCCATCCGTTTGGAAAGGCTATTGGAGGATATTTTTTTGTTGTAATGGCTAAAATTTAGCTTAGAGAGTAACTTGGAGAGACTGTTGGAGATGCTCTAATACTCCCCTCCATCCAAAATATAATAATAATAATATTTTGGAGTTTTAGCAAAACCTAAATTAAGTTTTGGCAGACTCTAAATATGAGAGGAGAAAATATTTATGACGAAGAACGGTCTCATTATTTTGCCTATAGCTAATTATAAGCTGTAATGCTTATTAACAACAAAACTCATAGTATATATAGTATACTACTACGTTCTTATTAACTTAAAGGTCAATAATAAAAATAACTATAAAAAAATCAAACAACTCTAAAATTGAGTTTTAAAATTTAAATTTTGGTTACGACTGATAAACGGAGAAGCATATGATAGAGCTGAAAGTTGATGAAGAAATTATATACAGATAATTAGTTGGAATTAGGAAGGTGGAGAAACACTTTGGTACTCTATAAATTTTAAATCAAAGAAAATGTTAGGCCAAGACACAAGTCATCTGTGTCCTGCAATAGGGATGAAAACGGTTCGGAAAGTTTCCGGATTCCAGACGTGTTTTTGGAAACGGAAAGTGACGGTCGGAATTTTTTCGGAAACAAAAACGAATTCGGAATTATTTTCTTGGAAATGGAAACGAATATGATAAGGCTACTATCCATCGGAAACCGGAATCCGTCAGAAACTTTCCGGAAACGAATTCAGAAACTTTCTGGAAATGAATTCAGGTTTTATCTCGGAATCAGAAATGGAAAATTTCTCATATACAACTGATTAGCCTCAACATCCTCTTCACGAAATGTTTAGATTTATACTATGTATTGAGGTGCTAAATTAAATAGAGATATTTTTTAGTCTAGTACTATAGATTTTATTTGCCTAATGACTATTTTTTAATTTTTATTAGCCCATGCCATAGTTATAGATAAATATAGTTCTTTTTTTAACAAAGTAAAGTGTACAACTAGTTTTATTATTATTAATTTATAAAATATATAAATATTGATTTATTGTTGCAGAAATAAATATTTAGCTATATCTTTTCGTGGATTTGAGAAATTCAGTTTAAGGGTGTTTTATATTCCGATAAATATCCGTTACCGTATTCGGTCCGATTCGTATTCTCTCAGTTTTCGTATTCGATAATATTTGATTCCCTTTTCGTATCCAAAGCTTCCGATTCCGATTCTGGAAAAAAAATATAGAAATAAAAACGATAAATATGGTTTCCGTCCATTTCCGAACCGTTTTCATCCCTATCCTGCAACACCAGAGAACTTGTAATTGGCTCCACCCTTGTGAAGACCATTCTTGGACCAAGGCCTAGGATGTCAATGTCGTTATCAAGCTCATATCTGCGTTTGGGTTAATATTTTTTCTTTGAGGAAATGTCGTACTCCCTGCAGTACTATGTTGTTAATTTTTAAACATGTGTTTAACCATTTTCCTTATTAAAAATATTTAAGTATAACCAATATTGTTGGTATCTTATTATATATTTGTATAACTACTTTTAAATAAGGAGTACATGTAAAAATCAACATAATTATATCGAGAGACAGTATCGTGGAACTAAGTGTCGCGAGAATTACTTCTCTGTTTTCAAACTGTTTCTTATGATATTATTGTTTCCCCCCTCTCTTCTGCATTCAGTTATTTCGTCCAATTTCCATTCCACTTCTAATTTTTCTTTTCTTTTCTTGTAATCTTGACAATGGCAACACGGAAGAGGGACCGTGATATTAAGCTCACATTATACCCAAGTTGTTTCCCCAAGTTATATTGTTAATACGGTACTGTATCATATTGTTAAAATCATGAATGGTACAAACAACTACATACCCCACATTTGCATTTTCAGACTAAAATAACTTAGAGTCTGTTCAGATTAATGTCATTTTAAATCATATCATTATTTGGTAAAATTAGTAATTATGTGGTTACATTTAGTTTGTTATCCAATATTGGTAATGTCTATTGATAATACTATATTGAGCCTATCCTACCAAAATTTAACAATGTTACCAATTTACCAAAACTTTGCCAAATTTTAAAAAGGTTCACTTTGTCATCAATTTGAACAGTCTTGAACCTAAAGCCGTCCATGGCTTCCATGCCTCTACATGTATTGTGTTGTACCCATCCGCGGCCATTGAATCCATCCCAAACAGCCATTGGAGGGGAAAAAAAATGCCAAAAATTCTAGAAGATCTGTTATCTGCTGTACCCAACCCATGCAGTTGTAAAAGCGCTGAACTGGTAACGCACGCACGCCTCACACTATCCCCACTCCCACTCTCTCATCAGGCATCATCCGCACCGCACGAGTAAAAACCATTGGCCTCGCCGCTCACGCGCACCAAGTGTCCCACACTCTCCAACCCAAAAGCCGGAAATAAAGCCAACGCCCGGCAACCGACGGCACCGCAGCACAGCGGCCGCGTTTGAAGGCCATTGCCACCGCGCCCCATGACGGCCGCCGCCGCAGCAGCAGCAGCAGACGATGCCGGAAGACCGGGCGCCGCCACGGCGAGGCTCCGCGTGATGTGGCGCGTCGTGCGCGCGGCGGAGGCGCTGGCCCTGACCGTCCTCCTCTCCCGCTCCCTCCCCCTCCTCCCCGTCGCGGTAGGCGCAGCGGGCGCCGTGCTCCGCCTCGGCGCGTCCTTTCTCCTCCACCCTTGCTCCGTCTTCCTCCTCGCCAACGGCATCGTGGTGCTCCTCGTCGCGCTCTCCCGCCGCGACCGCTCCTCCTCCGCCTCCTCCTCATCCTCCTCCGACGACCACAACCAGTTCCTCTACTTCGCGGGAGCGCATTTGCCACCGCTGCCCTCCGCGATCACCGAGGCGGCCGCGGCGGATCAGGAGGAGGGCGCGGTGTTCGAGGACAAGCAAGCGGTGCACGTGACGCCGGCCCGCGCCGCCCCGCGGCGGAGCAGGTCCGAGAAGGTCGGCCGCGGGAGAAGGCCGACGAGGGCGGCGTCGCCGGAGCTGCGCCGGTCGGAGTCGGAGCGGTGCCACCGCCGCCGTTCCCTGTCGTCGTCGTCCGCGTCGCTGGCGGACTGGAGCGTGGAGGAGGAGGACGGCGGGGAGGAGGAGGAGGAGTTCCGGAGGGCGGTGGAGGCGTTCATCGCGAAGCAGCAGACGCGGTTCCACCGCGAGGAGTCGTTCGTCCTGGTCGCCGGCGCCGGCGCCGGAGACGAGATGAGTACTACTGCTGCTGTTGAAGTGAAGTGAGGCCTCGCCTCTCCGACTCGGAAGAGCGTGATGATGAATGTGAAAGGATCGATCGGTGGGGAAGCGTGTAAAGAATGTCTTGGTGCCTTGTTTAGTGTACAAGTTTTGCCTTTTGTCTCTTGTCCTCCCAGCATCTGGAAATGTTTCTTTTCTTTGCTTGCTTTTTGGCGTGTCTGTCCACTGCTTCGTCCGCTGCCAATGTACTGCTGGTACAAACCACACCAATTCAAATTTCTCCGTAGCGCCAAATGAATGGCAGGGCATACTACTAATATGACTGGATTACAGATTAGGCCATGCCCAACGCTCCACCATGGAGGGTATCCCTAGCTCACCACGTAGGAACCGAACCACTTTTCGGCTGAGGACCATCACCCTGCAAAGAATTGCGGACCTCTGCAGGGCTCTGTGTACATCTGCTTGCCCTGGCTCGAGAACAGTGAAGGTACACTTGGAGCGGCGTGTTGGCGAGGTCGTCTCCCCGTGATGGATCCCCATCCAACCCTTTTCCTTCTTCTTCTCCTATATTTTCTATCGAGGTCATCTCCCCGTGATGGATCCCCATCCAACCCTTTTCCTTCTTCTTCTCCTCTATTTTCTGTCGGGAAGAGATCTCATGCGACAGCGGCTGATGAGGGAGGAGAAGATGATGGGGGTACATAGGTCACTGCTAGCGAATGCCTCTTTACTACCGGTTCATAATCCTCTTTAGTACCAGTTATAGAACAGGGATTAAAGATCTCGATTTTTAGTACCGGTTGAAATAACCGGCACTAAAGATGCATACTCAGTTAAAAAATATACGGACTGCGGGATTCGAACTCAAGATCTCCCACCTCAGCCTCACACACGTTACCATCTCACCTAGCACACACATCTAACATGTATATAGATGCTTTCTTTTGAACTAGACCCTGAAGACATCTTTAGTCCCGGTTGGTAACACCAATCCGGACTAAAGATCCTCGATGTTTTTTGGGACTTGGACTTTTAGAACCGGTACTAAAAATATCTTTAGTACCGGTTCTTAATCTATCCGAGATATTTGTGTTTTTGGTACCACGATAAAAGATCACTTCTCCAATAGTGGGTGGTGGCCGCCGTCAAGGGAAGACGCCGCCGGGAAGCTCTGCCGGCCACCGATGCATCGATCTGCACCGCTGCCGGGAAGCTCCGCCGGCCACCGACGCCTCGTTATGCCGCTGCCGGCTATTCCACCGCTCCGGGCAAATCCGCCGCCGTCGCCCAATCCACGCCGCCCATCCCGATCTGTGCAGCCGCCACCCTGATCCATGTCACCGTTGCCTTGATCCACGCCGCGCCGCCTCGGTCTTCTTGGCGACACCGCTGAGGATAGAGGGGAAAGGCGGCTCTACCGGAAAGGGGAGAGGTGCCACCGAGGAGGGGAGAGGAGAGGCGGCGATGCCGCCGAGGAGGAGAGCTTGAGGTGGAGAGAGGACGGGGGAGCTCGCCGTCACCGTTGGTGTCGGCTAGTGAAGTGGGAGAAGAGCAAGGGGGATTGGGTGTCGGTGGGGAGAAGAGGGAGGGAGGAGAGATTTTATATTATTTTCTGGATTTTAGGGTGTTTAGTGTAAAATTTAAACTTCTATATAAATTGGAAAATTGTGAGAACTAAAACCAAAAACACCAGGAGCTGAAATAAAAATATAAGACTATCACCGGAAGCAACTTGCACTGTGGGAAATTAGCTTTTTGAAAATGTTGCCTCATCATGGATGGCACTTGAGAGGTAGTCTCCATTGATCATTCTCTTACTAGACCCCGTCTAATGCCAGCATTGATCTTTGTAGAACTGAATCGTAGAAATATTTGAATCGTAGAAATAAGAAAACAGAGGAAAAAAATAGGATTTCAATAGAAATACAAGTGCAAAACAGAATATTGCAAAACACATGAAAACATAAAAATAACCGTTTGATAAGACCACAGAAAAAAATCAGAATTGGATGAGAGAGATAGGCTCAAAGAAAATTTTCCACAAAGTTGAAACCCTTGCTAAATTTTCTCTAAAATATCTATAGGATTGTTCATTCCATAAAAATTTCAAAAGATAGGATATGATTCAATCCTTTGTTTCAAAGGTCTTCGTAGGAAATAATTTTCTTATAGGATTATAATCCTTCAAAATTACTATTTTTTTCTGCAAATCAAAAGGGTCCTAAAAAGGCAGGAATTTAATTCTTATGATATTCGCACAAAATTCATCTACTCCTTATAAAGAGATAGTGAAAAATAGTACTACTATGATTTCTGAATGATGGACCAAACTCCTGATCTATGTGTCTCAGAGGTGCTTTAGTAGCATATTTCAGGAGCCCCGAGAGGCCGAGATCAACTAGCCTCCAGAACCGTGTCATCTCGCACTCCGAGTGGTGAAGACGTACGGCAAGTTTACTTGTGCTAATGGACATGGATATGAGTGCAGGAGCGCGGTGAAACATCTCGGTACATCGGACGCATGCCTTTTCTCCGTATGAACAGTTGCAACGTACAAATGCCATGCCGACCATGCATACCCCCAGGTACTATTCGTGCAGCCGTGCCCGTGCATGATTGCCAAGACGAGTCGATCTATCCAGGTTAAAAAAAAGGGCTTTGCTAAAATTATGTCGACATATTTCTTAGCTAAATACTGTCATTTTTATCTACCATCTAATCTTCTTCACGATTCGTGCAAAGCGTATCTGGATAAGCTGATTAATCAACTTGCCCCTAAGGTGATTGACTCCTTTTTGCTTTGCATGACACGTGCTAGTCATCAGTGAATTAATTAGTCAATTTACACAATAATTACATGCGTAATTACAAATCACATTAGTTACATTGTAACTACATAGTTACATGTGTAATTACACTATAATTATATTGGACTTACATATATAATTTAGAGACCTACATGTAATTTTGAAATTTACATTGTAAATATACTAAAATTACGTATGTAATTTAAAAACTTACAATGTAAATACATGCTGATTATTTTTGGTGAAAAATATAGCGCCATAAATATAGCTACTCCAAAATAAACATAAGTTTAGCTAATCCATGCAAATGAACGGGATATATATAATGAACTGAAATATTGGTACATATATATAACATTTTCTCTGGCACTGATCGTCTGATCTGAGAGCCTGTAAGATGGATATTAGTTTAACTGTGCCAAATAATGCAAGTCGACATGAGGTATAACCGTATAAGGACTACTTCTATAATGTATAACGCTCACTTTAAGGACTTAAGATTCTCTTATGGCATACGTTGTGAATGCCCTAATAAGATGATTCATGCACATACGTAAATAGTACTCTTGCCTGTAGTAGGCTACTAGCATTAGCAGTCGTAGCATGTAACTAGTGTGCTGGCCGGATGCTTCTTGCCTGTCACTGTGTGCATATGCTTGCATGATGAATGGTTTAGCTCTTAGTTTGCTAGTAAATTACTACTAGAATCTAGCTACTCCTAGTTCAGAGCAGGGGCCCCGGATTAACCAATACACATGGGATTCGATGCAATAATGTTACTACACAGTTGGGGTGCAACATGGCAAGTAAAAAAAACATAAAAAAATTAGAGAATTTTAATCCAATAACAAAATTTCCTACAAAGTCATTTAAAACAAAGGATCAAATCATATCATCTCATTTGAAACCTATGGAATAAACAATCCTATAAAGATTTTAGAAAAAATTTAGCAAAAACTATAACCTCTTGAAAACATTCCTTTAAAGTTTATCTCTCTCATTTGATTCATACGTTCTTCATACACTTCAATCAAATGGTATTCCTGCGTTATTCCTGTGCTTTACAATATTATATTTTGCACTTGCATTTCTATCCAAATCCTTTTTTTTCTTTTTTTTCATTCTTACTATTCAAAGGGACATCCTATGGATTGTCTCCCATGTGTTCCTTTAGAACAAAGAAATGGGCACATGAGATTCCTACAAAATTCCCATGGAATGGCTTGATTCATGGGAATTTCAGAGGATTTTTAATATGAGGTTGGACCCTATAGGAAACTTTTCTTGGGTCCATCTCTCCGAAAATCCTACAATTTTGAAGCATTGAAACAGCAAGTTCTACACGATCCCTGTATTTCAGAATTTCTACGAATCAACTAGATATGTCACTAGAGTATGTTTTAAAGGAGTCCTGAGGGGGCCGGCCGACTGCCGGAGCCCGGTTACATTAGAACATTACTGAGGCTAATTAGCTAGAGTAGGTTCTACGGGTCACTGACATGACAATTCTTGCATTATTTATACTATATTTCTTCTACAGTAAGAAGAGACTGGCTTGGCACAGGCCAATTATTCAGTCTGAGTATATAAAAGACCAAGGCTATATATATAGCATGTTGCCTTTTCAGTTTTACAGCAAGAGATTGACATGGCTGTGAGCCTGTGACACTGCACCACACATAAGTATATATTCAGGGTTTGTTAGCTGATGGCTAATTGTGTAGTAGTTCTGAACGACATAAAAATGAATGGAGGCAGCGAAACACTACTCAACACACATAAGATTGAACAACCTTAATTCAAAGGTTTTCAAAGAACACATACGGCCTCAACTATTGTCAGATGTTATTCGAGATTTGGAGATTGCAGAGCTACAGAGTACTGTAACATGTATGAATGAACACATTTTACACCACTGAAGTAGTGTTGCACTACTGCAGCAGAGAAAAATGCGAAATGCTTGTCTTTCACGCTGAATCTGCAAATCCAACCCTCATATTGCCATAGTCAAAGATGGTGTGATAAGCCCCCATAAACACATCGCCTAATATCCTGCATGAGAGGGATCAGACAGAGGAACCTATAAGATTGAGGGGTCACATGCATCTGATAAAAGCGAACTGAAAAGGCAACCGCTTATCATTTTTTTTCCGATTACCTCCAGTGAAATACATATGTCTAGTCAGCTTATCGCCATCTTTGCAAAAATAAAAATTATTCATTTTAATTTGAAAATAAGTCAAAATTAAATATTTTCCAGTCTAATTCTGACAAATTTGCATATATAGTATTTATACTACCACTTTTCATAAATATTTAACATTTTGAACAAGATTCCATGAAACTTTTAAAATTCAATCGAACTATTTGATGGAGCTAGAGTAGGCAAAACACTAGTTATCATGAAATTAATTAACAGTACTACTCAAGCTCATGGTGACGTATCCGTATTTGGCAGGTAGGGGAATGAACTCGTGAAGGCTTCCTCGTTCAATGAGCGACACATCCTACACATCCTGCTAATCAACCACTTCCTTTTCGTACTTTATTTATATGATAAAATTGCATGTAATAGTAATCGTCTTTCCATAAGTACCCAACCCAAATTACAAGTCTTATATTTTTTTACACGGTGTTTAATATATACCTTGACCATTTATTTATTCCATATTATTTTTCTAATGAATATGAAATTAGTATCACATAAAAGAATTTTAAAATATGAATATAGTGATATAACATGTATAATAATTAGCATAGATATGATTAGTATAATTATTAATCAAAAGTTACTGAGTTTGAGTTTTATAAAAAAGAAACGCCCTAATTTGGGATGGAGAGAGTATGATCGTTTACATCCGTCTTCATGTTCTATCATCTACCTTATATTTTTAATGTAGCATTCAGGTCGGATAACTCTATAAAATTACAACGATAATTCTACATATTATGGATAACGTAGCAAACATCCCTACATATTAATTACCACAAGCATCTTGAACGAGTTTATCAATCCATGTAGTTACCCGTGTAATTTTATATTACAAAAAGTTTATAAAATACGTTTATATTATTATGATAGCATTTTTAAGATGAATTATGTATATTACCATTTATTTTGTTTATAAACTAAGTATATGAGAAATCACTAATGCTCGGAATTTTAAAGTTTAATCAAATTTTATTCTAACTATTAAATATTTGAGCCTCACCCGATACTCTCTACTGGTAGTAGAAAACAATCTGAACCGTTGATCTCATTTGATCGAAGGGTTCATATTGCTTTCTACTACCATCCTATTTAGTGGTAATAGAAATATGTAGGGTATTACTGTTCCAGAAAATAAGGGTATAATTATCATTTAGTATTAACTAAAATTTTTTTCCTTCTTTTTTGGCTTTTTGATGGAATATGAGTAATGCCAATATAATGGATAACCATATATCGAGCTAGCCGGGAAAAAACATAAATAATAATGTTACTCGTAATCATTGTATTAGTAAATTACTAATATATTCTTAATATTACTGGTAGTATAATACTACAAGTAGAGAGTACCAGAACATCACTCTAAATATTAATTTAGAACCAGAGAGAATACTACCTTGTACTAAGGTCCGGAAACTTTTATAAAGAAATAGGTCCATGGGAGCAAGGTTGAAACAAAAGACATACATATATAACGGTCTTACCAGAGAGGACCTATTGGAGGAGGAATGTCTAAAGCCGTGAATCCACTCATACAATGAGCCAGGAATCCCTCTCCAAATTTGAGAATGTACTGCTTAACAGGAAAATTGTATTAAAAAGGAGTATTTTGGTGAAATTTGGAAGGACAGAACTTCTCCGTAGGAGGATGACAGTTAGTCAATCATAATTTTGTAAACAACAAAAATAAGAAACCAAACAGTATGAAATGTTAATCCATAAAGCTGAGTCGAACAAATGGACACAGAGAAATACGACACCTTGTGGCTTGGGCCATCTCCGTGGATGGACCAGAAAAGGGAAAATCTCGGACCATTCGTGTGCAGAATGGGCCGGTATATTGATGGTCAGAAATTATGAATAAGTTCACCTGCCATCCCTCAACTTTACACCGAATTTGTTTGACATCTCTTTTCCTCAATACAAGAAATCTCACCCTAAACTATATAAACCCGTGCAATTTAGATCCCATAACAGTATAAATGTCTGATTTCGCTGACGTGGTATCATAGTCAACAAAAAATAAAAAAAAATATGGGACCCACATGGTAAGTGAAAAAAGTGGACCCACGTGTCAACATCATCTTCTTTCTGCTCTCTTCTTCACAAGCTTGGGAGGGAAGGGGGAGGTGGCCACCTCGCGGCCGGCGCGGGTCATATATGGCGAGCACCGAGTCAAGCACGCGGCACGCGAATGGCGGTGGTGGCGCCTGATGCCGCCTCCCCTCCCTCCTCCCTCTACCATCTTTGCCTTCCTCGCATGGAGGCTCGACTAGATCTGATGAGTTCGCAGGCCACCTCCCCTTCCCTCCCATGCTCATCAGCCGTCTCTCTCCCGCTAGCCGCCTCCCCTTCCCACCCGGGCTCGCTGGAACTCTACCTCGCGGTCGGCGCCTCGCGGGTCATAGACGGCGAGCACTGGGTTGAGTGCGCGGCACGAGAACGGATGTGGCGCCTGATGCTGCCTCCCCTTCCCTCTACCGCCGACTGCCGACTGCTTCCTCCCCTCTCCCGCCAGCCACCTCTCTCTTGCTCCCAAGTTTGGGAAGAAAAGAGAAAGGAAGAAGATCATGCTGACACGCGAGCCTCACATTTTTCCTTCTCACTTACATGTGGGCCCCTACATGTTTATTTTTTAAATTTTTGCTGACTAGAATGCCATGTTAGTGAAACCAGGTATCTATACTGCTATGGAATCTAAATTGAACGGTTTTGTATAGTTTATGGGTGGAGATTTTTGGTATTGAGGATAAACGATGTCAAACAAACTCGATGTAGAGTTGAGGGACGACAGGTGAACTTATTCCTGGAAATTAATACCCATCCAAACGAGGCCTCATGAGGATGGGCCAGGATTTTGGGCTTCCCAGATCAAGCAAATAATGCATGATGCAAATTAAATATTTGTTTCTACTTTATTTTATAATCCAAGTATTCTAATGAGAGTTGGAACTCCGGGGAAGATTCAGGGAAGCAGCAAAACAGAGAGAAAGAAAGATAAACATAGAACATGTAGTACTAATACTCTATTAGAGCGCCCCCACCCCCCCACCCCCCCCCCCAAAAAAAAAAAAAAAAACACTATTAGAGAGCAATACCTGCTCCGGAGTCAGCTCAAATGCTCTTCCACCTATGCTGAATGCGACGTTCGGCAAGTAACCGATGTGTCTGCAGTCCACATATGATCCTACTGGGCTAGGCATGTTGTCACAGAGCTGTCATTCAACACGGCTACTGGTTTAGAAACTATTCGATAAATAAAAACAGTAACACTTAGTGACCCGACGTATAGCCATACCTGATTAGCATACTCCAACTTGCCCTCCTTTGTATGGTTCTGAACAAATTCGCTCTGCATCCATGTAACTGCCATCTCACATGCATTACACGTAGCGTCAGAAACTTCATCTGCCGATTTGTGCGTCTCACCCAGCACACTCTCAATGCCATCGCTGATAAATTCAGAAGAAGCATATACGATTATGATGGGAATCCAAAATAAACAAAATACAAAGAAGATATTTTGTCTATAAAAATGTTATTTAATTTGCCACAGCACCTAATTCCATGCGCTCCATCTGATTCGCAGAGCCCAATTTTGGAACACACTTGTGCTGGTGGTGTCTGCAACCAACATCCAACCATGCATATGGAGTTGAGATTCTAAAGTGAAAGAAAGCGGCATGGAGACATTGCATCTTGCTGACCAAAGTAGTAAATACAGCGGATGCAAGTAACTGAAGAAGAGAGCACAAACCTTATCTTGCAGCAACTCTAGCATTTCATGCCCATGTCCAGCAACAACTTGTTTGCACTCTTCGTTTGCCACCCCGGTGGCTCCAATTTGTGCATGGATCTGCGCAATAGCAGCCTACACAACAGCAAGTAATCCAATGTAAACCTCTCGCCCTCTCAAAAACATAAAATAAAAGTAAACCTGTCACTGAGATGATGGATTCAGTGAGTACTTTGATTTGCTATGCAATAAGCATAAAAGAAAATTGTCAAAATTAAGATGAAACATGTGGAAGGATATGGATTGCTTACTATAGGACCAGCAATCAACGAAGTTCCTGAGTCTGCTATGACAGCACAACCGTCAACACAAATTCCTGTCATGACATACATCATCAATCAGGCAAGAGGAACGTAGTTATTTGTAGACCTGGAACTGGAAAAGCAAACAAGCATAGAGCATTACCAGTGCTCCTGCCTCCAATAAGAAAATCTCCCATTTCAAACTGCAGGTTTATCAATGATGGAAACAAAATTAGATTTTCAAAAAAGTGCAGAAAGAATAAATTATAGAAGATTCAGATCAGGCAACTGTACTATGTAACTTATGAAGACTGAAACTTATATGCTAACCTGCCAATAAGCCTTCCGAGTAACTCGGGTGTATGTATGATCGCCTTTGTAATGGCTCTCGTCAGCACCTCCAAACACAATTTCACCCCCATTCATATCGTTTGCATTTCGATTTAACCAAAAGGAAAATACCTTGGCAGTCACAAGGTTTTGTTGAATCATATTGTACCTGGTAGACTACTGAAAATGTTAAATGCCACAAAGAAACAGGACAGTCAAGTGATAAGTGGCAAAAAATATTTATGGCATACTTTGTATCAGGTTCCCATCTATTATATACTAAAAATCTATTAATCTTCCTACAAATGCTCCTAGACTACCACGTGGCGCTATGATAAATTCTAAAAATTATAAAAAAAGGTAAAACATCTGACCATCGATTTTCATTCGATCTGGTGGACCCATTGTTTCACACCATTAGATCTACCTTAAAAAACTACCAATTAAATTTATCTCCAACAATCCCCACGTTACACATACACATAAGCACCGTACGTACGTAAAATAAAAAAAAACATCGTTAAAAACCATTAGATCTAGCTTAAAAAAACTACCAACTCAATTTATCTCTAAAAATCCCTAAATACACGTGCACATAAGCACTGTACATAAGCATGTAAGTACGTCGACCTCACATCCCTCTATTTTTTTCTTTCTGAAATCCAAAAAAATAAATACACCGTTAAATAATTGAATTCAGTTCAAAGATATATTTAGGATTTAAAATTAAAATTTAAGGCTACTTCGAATTATAGGATATAAAAAATTATGCAATTTGGATTCCTATTGATTGATCACTATACTCCACGAATATGTCACAGAGAAAAATCCTTTTCTAACGATACCATGCAAGAAACACAAGAAAATTAAAGTACATTAAACATCCTGCAAAATACTCCTAAATTACCATGTGACATCCTACAAACACTTCTAAACCGCTACATAGCACTCTAATAAAATTAGAGAAAATCAAATAGAAATTATAATAAAAAGAAAAATACTTAGCTATCAGTTCTAACTTAAATTGATACCCATTGCTACCCATTGTTTCCAACCGTTAGATCCATCCTTAAAAACACAAATCCCTTCCACCACCTCCACCTCCCTCTCATACATAATCACTCCTCCCTCCCCAACATCCATACGTACAGAGCATATATCTTACATACGACAGAACTTTAAATAATTCAATTAGAGTAAAAGTAAAAAACAACAACACATGAACTGTTTCGTAGTAAGTAGATGTTTAAGGAATAAGTTTACATTAATCATAATTCCAACCCTTTCATATGAAAGGTCGTGCTGCTCAAATGTGCTTTCTTACGCACTCATTTTGAATTATCCAAATAGTCAGTTTGAAAGATATATTTTATATTTTTATAAATAATAAAATACTTAGAACATGTGACGAGTTATAATACACGCAATAGGAAAAAGCCATAATGTTATAATGCCGGACTCAGTCGTCGTATATAATATAATTATGATTTTAGTGGTTTACTACCTAGATATGTTAATGATTGTTAGGACAACTAACGCTCAACATTTAATTTTGAAAATATCAAACTCTCATATGCAAAATAAAAAGATATGGTTGTATAGTTTTATACGATATTAACAAGGTGCTCAAAGAGTGGGCTACAAATATTAATCTTGGTGATTTATAAATAAATCTGGCAGGTACCATAAATACTAAACATTATTTAAGACAAAGATCATATATTTAAACTATTATCAAATAACATCTTTAAGTAAAAGTTGCCCTATATTTCTACTGCAATAAAATCAACAAAATAAAAATAAGATGTCCGTGCATGTTTTTTTCTTTCACATAGGATCGAGCCAATCAAGCTGCTAATGCAAAGGTTGTTTGGTTATTTTGGATGGAGCGCAGAAAAACACGGGGTGTTGGTTAATAAATTTTAAATTCCCGTGTTTTTATGCGCTCCATCCAAACATCCATTATTTTCAATACTCTATTTTACAAATACATTCCATTTATGTATCTTTTCTATTCTTTTTTAGTCATGTGTTACAAAGGAACCCTTAAATTCTTTCACCGAGAGACAAAGTCATAACATTTCACAATCCTAATAACAACAAAAATTATGATAGTTTAAATAAGATGCACACGCAGATGCACGGGCTGCCTTCCTAGTTTAATGAACAACAAAAAGTTCACAAAGAAAACCAAACAAGAGGTGATATTGCACGATTACCGTGGTAAATGATAGCAATATATATCAGAAGATTTGTGTTGTCGTTGTTATTAGGATTTGTGTCATAAAATTGGCTTGATCGTTAAAAAAAAGAGTCATTGAAGTATGATGGAAAAAAGGTTACTTCCAGCAAGATGGATCCCAACGTCTGAATCAAGATGTTTTTAGATAAAGAAAGACTTTACTGAAATCAAGATAATTACATCAAGATGATACAACCATCTTGAGATCACTCCCGGACTGAATCAAGATGTGGTGATTGATTCATGTCAAATAAGGATAATCGAAAAAAAAACACCAGAACAATGGCACCAACTAATCCTGAAAAACTACAGTAATATCAACAGTTAAAATTATCATACCAGACTGGGTCTGCGCCTTCAACTGAAATTTCCTTAAATCCAAGTCCAAGGATGCCATCAAATTTTGCTGCTAGAAACGTAAGACCAGGCTCATGAGTAGCTTCAATGAATTCCTGGGAACATAATTCAGTTCAGTAACATGAGCACTGACAGTTCATAGTGTTATGTCAGATTAAGCATATAATTTCGAAAATGGTAAAAGAACCTGATTATTGACAACTAGATCACCAATGGTAACTTGATCTTGACTGTAATAACCATGAATAGATCCTGTTCCATAGTGAATGGAAGCAGGTGTTCCTGCATAACACAAGGAAATGGAGAGGTGAGATTATCACGAAGTATTAGTCCTATTAGAAGCACTATGTATATTAAAAAAATCGTTATGTATTCTTTGGGAGGTACTATCAGAAAAAAAATGTATAGCATGGATAGAAAGAAACTGAGGCTGAAATGATGTCAAATCAAATATAATTGAACTAAGAAACCAATTCCTATATCTTATTTTTATGGCTTTTTCACCTAAAGTATATTGGGTGAGGAGTTAACCCACCTGAAGTTCATTCAGCTGAGAATATCTAATAATTGGAAGCTGAATTGCTAGATAAATGATTTGACAATAGATAGTAACACAAAAATTGAGTTAAAGTTGACTTGAACTTAAGTCACAGAGCACACCCACACTTTCCCCTTCTAAGTTTTCCTATCACAGATTTTTTCAAATTTGAGAGCTAGTACAGATTCTGTGAGCAACAAACAATCCACAATGTGCTAAATTGGTAGATATCTGGTAGAGAAAGAATACCGTTCTCCATGTAAGTACTGGAACTTCTTGATTCATACTTCCGATGGAAGTAACAGGCAAGCTGTTCCCACAACAGCAAAAAAAAAAAAAAATTCAGTTATCAACCTAGCATAACATGAATCCCAATATGCAAAAGAAAGGAAGAAAAAACATGTGTTGCCGTAGCTTCTTACCGAAAAAATGCACTTGGCAGAAGGGACCCAAAGGTTGGAGCTCCCGGTGTCAAAGACCACCGTAAAATTCTGCGGGGGGCAGCCAACTCCGATCTCCCCAAAATACTGAGCGTTCAGGAAGTTCTTCAGCGCTAGAGGATGATTCCGAGTGCCATTTTTCAGGCTACCCCTTTCTCTGAACCCTCTGTAACTCCAGAAATGCTTGAGCCTCCCTTCCATGGCTGCAGCCTCTATGTCCTTGAGCATTCTTTGCTGATGCACACGAACATGGTTAATGGCTTCCGTGACCGGATCGTAGAATCCCTCATCTGCCGAATTCATCCTGACGCCAGAATACTCAAGTGCAACCTCGTGATCCACTGTACCACTCTTGGGAACTAGGTCACCGTAGATGCTCTCCATGATTGGTCTCTTCTTCAGCGCGATGCGGATCAGTCCATCATTGGCAGCAGATGCAAGCATGCAAGAAACGAAGAGGATCGAGAGAAGGGTACATATCCGACAAACCGTGTGACCCATTCTGATCAGCAGAATATACAGATGAGGAACAGCAATAATAGTTCAGCAAAGCTTCAAGCATGACAAATATGTACATCATGTTTGTGTGATAAAATCAGAATTAATGAAACGGCATGAAAATAATTCTAGCAATATAATCTTTTTTTTGCGGGGTTTAGCAATATAATATTGACCCCGTGCTTAATTGACTTGTTTCCTTACACCCAAAAAGGAAAAATAAAACGGCGCCAATCTGCAATTTGGAAGAGCATTTCTCGAATTGGCATAAAGAGTTTGCTAATTCATCTCAGAGTAACTGCTCACCTGGAAGAGGTAGTAAGTTAGAAAAACTGGAGATCAGCGGAGGGCGTCTGAGAAATTATTGGCGTGCATAAGCTATTTATAAAGGCAGAACACGTACGAACTGAGCTACTCCAGCCGGGACACAAGTACATGCAAATCTGATCTACTTGGAGATGGAGTACATCCTTGAACGGCACTGGAAAAACATCTAAACATGCAGTGCAACGTCATGGTAGTATATGCTTCACCGGAGACGGTATAGGTTTGCGTACGTCACGTAACACTGTCAACTGGACCTGATGCAGCGCCTTGGAAGGCTAGCTAATTAATCAAGGATTCTCACTGAACCCGAAGTGGCAGTAGGAGCAACGCCCATGTCGCCGGCCGGCCGACGGCCGCGATGCTCGGCCATCCGATCCACCGGCGAGATGGCCCGCAGGCCGCAACGCAGCCTTTGGGGGCACGAGACGCGACGCGACCAGATATGACGTTGCATGCGCCGCACTCCACGTCCCGGCTAGTAGCAGCAGCGAACTAGACGATCCTGGTCTTCTATTATAACACCGTGTTATAACCGAAGAACAGGACCTATTATTATAACGGTTAAATGGTATAATTAGTATTAAAATTTTAACACGTTTATCAAGCTGTTAAACAATATATTTCATATTAAATTTTTCTATATAAAAGTTGCTTTAAAATAATAGATAAATATATTTTTTTTCATGTATAAAGTAATTAAAACCTAATTAGTTACTCTATCTGTCCTAAAATATAAGGATTTTTTGATGAATGAGATACATCTTAGCACTATGTTATCTAGATTAGATTCGTAGTATTGTTCCATCGACTTAAAAATCTTTATATTTTAAGATGGAAGGAATCATATACTTTTTCGTTTTAAGTGTCCATACTTAATTTCAAACGGAGCCTGACATTCTGTGAGGCATTGGCCATCGTGGCGAACGGTATACTCCGTGTTTAGGCAGTCGCAATTGCATTGAGGGATGAGTACCTGTGGTGTGGTACCTACCTGCCCGGCTTGTGGACACTCAGGTATCATCAAAGAAACTGTTAAATCGGAGAATAGCTCTTGTTTCTTTGTCAGGTTGAGGTGTTTCGTGTATAAACCAGTAGAGGATTGTGGTTGATTGATCCACACATTTGCGCGTGAATTGCAGAGTAAGTACTGGTCTGTTCTCTAGTGTGGGTAGTGGCTCTGTTGCGACTTGCGGCCCCTAATGTTCAGGAAAGATGAGAAATGCAGCAACAGAGTTGGTAACAGTTTGACCTTTTCTAATCCGGGTCCCCCGGCTGGCGAGATCAAGTTGCTGGATGGTTTTCTGGTCCAGATTCGCCGTTATTTTTTTTTTCAAATTTTTCGGGTGACATGTAAAAAAGAGAGAAGTCTCCTCAAGGACGAATAGACTTTTCCTGATTTTGCGGTCAAAATATGAAGCGATTTCCAGAAATATTCACATATATTTTCATTCATGTCACAACATTTTACGGGCAGAGATCAGACGAAACATTTACATTTACACAGGGGATTAAAAAACAAAGACAATTCCTCGTATACACAGACAGCAGGATACTTACAGTTTCTCTGAAAATAAAGCCAATAAAAGTGACAAAACAAAATGGCGCCAAAAAGAAGAAGAAAAAAATAATCAACGGGACACTTCAAAAAAATCTCCCAATTTGTTGTTCTCCCCCCGCTTCTCCTTCTCGAGGCCAGGGCTGACAATCTCGACCAATTTCGAACGAATTTCGCGAAATTGAAACATCTTTAAATGTTCATCTCGAACGGTTTTGTTCGAAAATTATCTAAACCCTTGAATCCAGACCAACGAGAGAGAGCTCAGAGCTGCTTGAGGCCGAAGCGCATGACGAAGAAACAGAGCCTGGCCACGACGACGACGGACTCCACCAGCCACAGCAGGTGGTACACCACCTTCTCGTACAGCACCGCCAGCACGCGCCCCCGCGGCCGCCACCGCAGCGCCGCCGGCAACGCCCGCGCCCGTAGCTTCCGCTTCGGCGGCGCCGGCAAGGCCTCGCCGCCGTCGCCCTCGCTCCGGCTCCCGGCCGCCTTGCTCTTGCTTCTCCGCGGCATCATCCGCCTCCGTATCCACTCCCCCACCTTGCCCACGCCAGCAGCAGCCATCCAATCCAAAGTCGTCGAACGATCTCACAGCTGGTTCTTGAGATGTGTACGTACGTACGACTATGACCTCCTCTGCTCGCCGGAGCCTTTTATTGTGGCGCGACACCCACGCGGTTGGCGAGTTGACGCTGCCTGCCGCCAGAATTTGAAATTTCGAATGCGTCCAATGCTCCGATGCTTCTCCGTATATTAATACTAGTGTTTTACTAGTCCATGCATCGACGAAGATGAAGTGGAGGAGACGAAAAAAGATTTTATTACTGCAACATGAGAGGGCGACGAGTCTAGAAGACGATTCAGGGTCAGAGCTAGGTCTGGTCAACGAGAGGCCTGAAACTTGTGAAGGTTTGCCCGGAAGATTCCGATGCTGCTTGGAGAAGGAGGTTTGACAAGTAGTGGTGTTATAATTTTTTGGTTAAGCTCATTGTTAGTGCGTGAATCATGATAAAGAAACATGATTTTGCGTGTGATGGAGTCAAGATTAGCCGCTACGGTTGATCGATTCGTCCAGTCTCGATGTACACGGAAGCATTCTGTTTGACTGAGGTGACAGTAAGGCTGACGCTAGTAATATAAAGCCCCCATCGGTTGCACGTATTGTCTAATAAGACAAAACGAATTATTAAGGAATAAAAATTAATATATAGGTAAAATTTTTATATATGTGTTCTTAGCAATTTAAAAACCAATGCTTAAAAAGAATTACATTGAAAATATTTGAAAATCAACTTTAAAATTAAATTTGAAAATTCAAAATTTAACTTATGCTTTGATTTATTAGGGCAACCAATGGGGCTTTAAGAATATCACGCTAGCAGTGCAATTATTTGGGGTTGCGGCCAGTTGATTTTGCTCTGCTGGCTGTTTCCTTCTAGAAAGTCAGAGCTCGAAATGCTTGTGGAAATTCAGGACTAATGGTGTGCTTCTAGTACGAGGTGATGCGACCATGCTCTGTGATATGATAAGTACGAGCATATGGATGAAAGGCGTCAAAGTCATTTGCTTTATTTTCTTATTTTTGCCGTACATTTTTAAGATGTTTTTGTAGTACTACTATTCTGAGATCAAAATGAGGAAAATACAGTATCTGGTCAGCCAGAGCCAGATTTCTAGTGGACGACCCAAACGTAAAATGGTTGTTTCGTGCTTTTGTGACGATTCACTAGTAGACGTCTAGACATGCCGTAAGAGGCAACATCAGCATACTGAAATGGTCTGATTGTTTCAGACTTTCCGTTCACCTAAACTACTAACGTGCAACATCATGAGAAACATAATACTCCATATACTAGTTAAAAAAAAGAGAGAGAAAACCTCGTGAAATTCAGTGTAGCCATTTGGCTTAAAGTTCTATAACTCTCGACCAAACTCAGTCAAACTGATATGGCCTGGTCAAATGAACCGTGTAGCTGATTCTACCAATACAAGGGGAGAGAAACTGATGATAACACCATTCCCTCATGCACAACACTGCAAGTCTGCAAATACAGAGGAGCAAGTGAAAACTGAAAGCTTAACAGCACATAAACCCAATGAATGATCCGTGTCATACACCCAACAAGCCTCGTGGATCACGAGAATGGTCATCCAAAGAACCAACATATACCTATACAGCACAAAAAACTTTGAACAACAAAAGAACCATGAAATCCTTCCCTCCAAGAATGCTACTACTCGACCTAATGGCTAGGTTTTACCTACCAATCGTCTCCCTATCAGAACGGTAACCACATTGGTGATTAACAACATCATATCCCAGGCTGATCAATGATGATGATGATGAGTGCTCAAGATGGATCATAGGTTTATGAACTCAGGACTGAGACCTGTCCGATGTCGAGCTTCCAGTTCTTTCTACCTTGTTTGCAAATTCGGTTGAATTCGAGCCCTCTGCAATCGACTCGATATCCATACTTCCTGTGCGACTCCTTCGGTTCCTCCGATCCTTTTGCACATGAAGATATGTTAAGCAAGAATTTTATTACTTACAGTATACAACAAGTTTGGTTTTTCAATCATTACCTCCCGGTATGGAACTTCTTCAGACTCAAGCATCCTAACAACTTGGCCCATCTTAGGTCTCTTTTCAGAGTCAGGATCAACACACCGTAACGCAACCAAAAGAGCCCGCTTAATAGCTCTAACAGTTGGTCTAACCTCTAGGCTTGGATCAACCACTTCTTCTGCTCTCCGGTTGGCCACCATTATTTTGAGCCACTCGACAAGATTGACCTAAAGAAAGAAATTTGTTTTCATCTGAATAAAAATGTCTTTTTTGGCAAACATAAATATGTGTTAGACTAACGGCAATGCAGAAGCATAGTGTTCATAAGCAGTTGTCAATACAAACTTACCGAAGGGCACAATACTAAATTATCATATTTAAATGCATAAAACATCAGAAACAGTACTAAAAAGGCACTGATATTATAACAGGAACCAAACGATTGCAAAGCATGGAACAAAGTAATATTATGTACCTCATTGCCAGAGCGGCTGTAATCAACAGGTTCCCTTCCCGTCACAGTTTCCAACAAGAGAACACCAAAACTATAAACATCGCTCTTTTCATTCAACATGCCCGTGTTAGCATACTCAGGTGCAACATATCTAAATCAAGAAGAATGGATGAGAATTATTTAACTCCTTGAAGCATGGCGAACAAAGGATGCATAAGAGTACAAATAATGGGTAGCTAGCAGAGGAAAATACCCAAATGTTCCCATCACTCTAGTAGTAATGTGGCTTTTATCAGACCCCAAAAGCTTGGCCAATCCAAAGTCAGAGACCTTGCCATTAAATTCCTCATCAATCAAGATATTGCTTGATTTTATATCTCGGTGCACAACTTTTGGTTCTATAGCTTCATGAAGGTAAGCTAGTCTGTGATCATGATTAACCCGCCAAAATATCATCAAACAAATTCCGACAACAGAAACAATATGTATCTTATAGACTGAGAAGCTGATGAAACTTACGCTTTTGCAGTGCCGATAACAACCTTCATACGATTTTCCCAGCTAAAAACACCATGCTGGCGCATAGCTCCATGAAGCCACTGCTCCAAGTTACCGTTATTCACAAATTCATACACCAACATCCTATTAAAAAACCATTGTCATATTGTTGCTGTGATGTACAATATATCCTAGAGCCTAAGATGCAACCACAAATTTCTAAACAGGTGATGCAAACTTGTTTAGTTTTTCCTTAAAAGACCAAGGGTTACAGATTTCATAAAGAGAAGAATCAACTCTCTCTAATCTGTGGAGGTGTACATATTTGTCATGGCAAAATGGTACCTAATATTGCATTTTGTCTCAACACAAAGAATTTATGGTGCTCCAATGCAATTCATAGTTCATAATTTTCTGTTGACATCATAATCACTGTAAAATATATGTTTCTTTCACATACGGCATAAAGTAGAAGAATTCTAGATTAATCAAAGGCTAACTCAACCCTCTCTATTACCTCACCGTTTATTCTTTTTGCAGCACCAGAGCTGGCAGGCTAAAAATATTGTACTCCCTCTATTTCAAAATATAGGGCGTATTTTGTTTTGTTAGGACAAAACTTTGTTGCAATATTAGAATATTATTTATGTGATACAAAAGTATAATCATAAGCAAGTACTTTTGAATATGAATCTAATAAATTTAACTTTGCATCAAAAAAATTATATCCTAATAGAGTAATCTTTGGTCAAAACCTTGTCCTAACGAAACAAAATATGCCCTATATTTTCACACGGAGGGAGTACATGTTTTATGTGCCACAGATGACTGCATGCTTTGAAGCATGTGTCCGCATATCATGTTGGATTTGCGAGGATGAGGGAGCCCTGTAGGCAATTGTCGTGTGTGTAGGATACATGGAAAATTAATTGGGACAAATGCAGGAGCAGTCTAAGGAAGGTTGAAGATACAACTGAAAAGCTTAGGAGATACGGACATAGTAGAATGTAGTTTGTGCAATCTAAAAAACAATCTGAAAGGGAATTTGCTAGTTTACTAAAAAGCATGACCTTATTTTTTTCATCTGCACATCCGAAAGGACAAAATTAAAGCCCGTAGTTCCTTTAGTTGATCTATTAAGGATCATTCAGATAGTCCACACAAACTTAGGCAAAATCAGGTTAGCCTAGCATGAAAAGTACATATATAAATCAGAAAAAAAGAAACAGACCATTTTGTTACTAACTGACATATTTCTGAAAACAACAGAGCAAGTGAATCATGTCTGGCACTTCACATACCTATTCACTCCCTCAACACAGTAGCCCAACAGCCGAACCAAATTCTTATGACGTACGTGGCCAATAGCCTCAACCTCCACTCTGAATTCCTTCTCTGCCTGCCCCCTGCAAACCCATCATGCAATGTACTTAAGTAAATGAGTAAGATTGCTAGAAACAGAGAGGATCAGAGCAATAGCTAGCAGCCAATTGTGAGCTTACATATTGTTAAAGATCTTTTTGATAGCAACTTCAGTTCCATTCACTAGACGGCCGCGATACACAACTCCATATCCACCCTCTCCAAGCACATTCTCCCTAGAGAAACGGTTGGTAGCAAGCTCAAGGTCACGCAAAGTAAACCAATGGCCCCAGCCGAGATGAGAGAACTCAGGGAGGCCAACAAGCGGCGACGCTGACACGAATGCTGCAGGAGAATACGGTTTCCTACCATGCCCTGTGCTACCATCTTCACCGGAATGCACACTACCAGCACGGTCAACATTGCAAACTGAGCTCCCCTGGCTCATGTTGTCAGGTTCCGATGACTTGCTCAGTGCCATATGCCCCAACGTCTTCCCCGGCTCCCGGTTTGTGTGCTTGTCTTGCGGCGGGAAGCTAGGCTGCTCACGTTCATGCATTGTCTGCGCAAGGCTGCGGCCGCCAACCCTGTCAACCGGGATCTCCTTGGAGAAAATGGGGATCTGTGTTTGCCTCAAATTGTCCATTGTTCTCTTCGTCTTGCGTCGGGATGCCATCCAAATGCATATCATCAGCAGAATGGCAACCAGAAGAGCGACCACACCAATTGCAATCCAGACCCACAATGTTAGTCCAAGAACCGTCCTCCTCATCTCTGAACTCAAATCACTGGAACCCATAGTGGCACCGTGCTCAATTCTTGTCTAGATTGGGAAATTTCAGTTGGACTGCATCAATGGGGATCCCCTAATTGGCCTCAGCAAGTGTGGATGCACTCTTCTCCCTGCAGAAATGAGAATGAGGCACTTAAACACATATAACTTGGTTGTCCTTGCGTTGAAAACAATCAAGCAAGTCTCAGTTTATAAAGAAAAAAAATGTCACTTGAACTACGCCGTGCAAGGAAACCCAACAAGGCACAATTCCTGCTCCACGCAGGAATTGCGCCCCAAGAGAAACGTACAGTATTTTTGGGATGGTGAGATGCATCGATGTAAGCAGAAAAAGATATGCAATTAGACAGCCAAAAGAAAAAAGATATGAGGACTCCCAAAATTCTCTTTTGATCCCCATTCTCATCAGTCATCACATGAGAAGAAAGTTAAAGCTTACCTCTTTTGGCAATAGGACCTCCATCCGCTCATCCCTCAAGCAAAGAACCTGGAGCATCAAAAGGGAAAAGAAAAAGAAAACCAAGAACCAATGAGAAATTAGGACCAAATCCCACACTTCGCACTACTCCTGCCAACAACTTGAGATCACAGAATGCAGGCAAGAACAGCAGGTTGCCTGGCAACACATGAACAAGAATCCAACCTGCGCCAGCAATGGCGATGGAGGTAACGCCCAAGACGCGGAGAGAGAGAGAGAGAGAGAGAGAGAGAGAGAGGAGGGAGTAAAAGGGATGGTGGTGGATGTTGCAGGTCTAGCATTAAAGGCTGGATCAGGGAGGAGTGAAGGAGAAATGGGTGGGCTGGCAATTAAAGAAAGAAATGGTCCGGTAGATTTTTGGATGAAACGGTGAAAATGGCTGCTCTGCTGCTGCTCTGCTGCTGCTGCAGCAGGGGAAGAGAGGGAGAAAGGGAAAACAATTTCGCAGGTCTGCAGGATAAGGTCAACTGACGGAATAGAATAACTGCATGCATACGCATGACACGAACAAGCATGGATTCAGGCTGGCTGATCTGAGCCTGGGAGAGTGCGGCCACCACTCCCCCTCAATCCTCACCGAAATCCTCTGTTTGTTTAATCCACGAGCTCTGCCGTTTTGCTACACTTCTTGGCGTATCCCGCGCCCCAGCTGTACTAACGTCGCAGCCCATAAAATTCTCCTCGGCCTTCCCCGGATCCTCTGTGGCTGCCCCTTGCTGACACCGTGGCACTGCTGAGACCAAAATCTGCTTCTACTCAGTGTGTCAAAACTTTGACCAGGGTCGTGTAACTAACGGCAGTCTCTCTCTGATCCTGTGATGACTGACTTACGAACAAATACGGAGTTTATGCCACCGCCGCCTGCACGACGAAACGAGCGAAATCCGGAAGGGGCTCGTGATTGGGAAGGTAAACACAACAACTGTCAACAGCACGGCACGATGGCACTGCTGCAGCATCATGAGACAGGTTGATGCAGACGATCACGTACCGTCCCGAAAGCAGGGCCCCCTACCCCTCCCCCGCAGGCGAACGTACCGGCCGGGGACCGGGGACCACCGGACCAGACCATGCACCCCCGCGCGCGCGTAATAATGCGATGAAAACTGGAAAGGCGCGGCGGGGGGAGGAGGAGAGGGGGGACACCGGGACGACAGGGCCAGGCTTGCATGCCACAGCCAAAGCCCACCGGTGAGTGAGTGAGTGACAGCCGCAGCCGCAGCCGCGCGCGCCGCGGAAGCTGGCGGGCGGCGCGCCCCTCGAACCCTCGCGCGACAACGCATCGCCAACGCCAATGCCCACCCACGGGCCACGGCCACCAGCCCACAAGGACGGAACCCGAACGGATCGATCGTAACAGCAGCAACCGCGCCCGCCCGCGCGCGCGGTGATCATCCCGAATCATTGGCGCGGGTGGTCCACCGCGTGGGCGTGGCCAGGGGGGGCACTCTGGTGGGACGACGACGACGCGGTTCGCTTGCATGTTTAGATGACGACGCGCCGCGCGCCGCTCGTACGTGCCTGGCTCGGCACCTACGCGCGGGGGGTTGTGGTGGTTGGCTGGGTGCGGCGGTCTGTCTTTGGGGCTTCTTTCGGCACGAACAGTGTGTAGCGAGGAGAGGAACAGTTCGGATCGACGTGTGTGTCTTGTGTCGAGCGCTGAGTGCCTTTCTGAAAGAGAAACCGAAGGTGTCTTCTCCTCTAGCGGTAGCCGCTCGGTCCATCTAAAAACACGAATATTAAGAAAAAAAAACATAATATCAAGTAAATAGAAGGGTGAAACTTTCAATCCAGATCGATTAGTTCACCTTGTGAAGCTAGTTAGGAAACCCTGGATGTTTCTCCCGCTCGGTCCATCTAGCTTTGCCAGCGTTGAGTATTACTGGATTGAGATCCTCACTCACTTCTCTCTAACTTTAGAAGACTCTTATGTCAGTGATCCACATTATAGAAAAAATAAGTCAGAGAATCCTCTTTCAAATATTACTTTGTTAGTAATAATTTTAACCAACAAAATTGTTGGTTAGGTTACTACAAAAATTTTCTCAGTTTGTTCCAAAATATAAAGATTTTATTAAAGTTTTGGACCTGACAACGATATTTTAGAAACTAGGGTAGCTTGATATCGGGGTATAAGCGAAATTATAAGTAAAAGATGGAAAACATATATTTTTATACTAGCTCAGACCCACGAGATGGGTAATGGCCACAAACCAATTTATATGTATATCCATGCAATGTGTCATAACTAATTCGGTGGCTTTGTAGTCAGTGGCTAGCTTTGGGCTTCCTCCTAGTTGGTCTTCGATGTAGCTCGTGGCTATGGCTTATTATTCCATGCTCTTCTCTCCTGGTGGACTTTGTATTTGTACATGCAGGTAACCCCTCGTCTAAATAGAACTCGTAGACTCTAAGTAGTCTACGAGCAAGTCCAACATCTTATCTCACCGGGAAAGGAATTTCGGCCTTATCTATAGAATTTATTATTTGGATATACCCTTCCACATAATATTAGATATATGGTATTTCCGGTGAATACGAAAACAAGTATAGGATGTATACTAATCCGTAACACTGACAACTTTCTAGGGTGTTTAGCTAGGTCAAAATATTCCTTTTTGTCATTTCAGTGGTCAGTTCTTGAATTGCTCATATTTCCTTCATCCTAAAATATAAGTATTTTTTAGGTGGACATATATATTTAGAAAGTAGGTGTAAATGGTTAGAAGTTTAGAACAAGGTTAGGTTATGATTGGTCGAGAAGAGAAAATAAGTAAAGAAATTAATTGGAGAATGATTATAATTGGTTGAGATGACGTGATAGGTGAAAAATAGCTTTATTTTAGGACAAGACAGTTTATGACAGAAGTAGTATTTCTATTCCAAACATCTAATTGCCTTTGGAGTAATTGAAATGATGGAAATCATCGAAATTAGTGTAGATATGCTTATATTGTTGTACAAAATTTGATTGTAAAAATCCTTATATTTTGAAATTGAGAAAACCAGAGAAAGTATATGGTATGTTTATGATGCTAAGTACTTCAATAATATATATTATCTCTAAATAATTATGAATTTGTTGGCTACAAATATGAGTGACCAAAGTTTCAAATAATGTAAATTGCATTGGTGGTACATGAAGTTGTTAGGTGGATGTAAATAGTACATAAACTTGTAAAAGACTTGTTTTTAATAATGGATTTTCATTAATCCGGCCTCTATATCCATAAAGGATATACATAGCCAAAACAAACACGAGTTCTTAGACTCCAATCCTCACACAGAGGAATACACACAAGCACACGAAAAAACTAGAAGAGCGGAAGGGGAGAATTCGAACTAGTCCGTGTTGTCCGTCGCCGCACCATCTCCGCATCTACAGATCACAACATCATTTGCTACTAACTGTTGTGTTAGCTGTCCACCGTTGCTGTCCAAATCCCTTTACGTTGTCCGTGCATTCCGAATACCCCTAGTGCGTCGTGAAGCCACTCTACTGTGCCACCATTGTCTTTCGTAGACCGGTGAACTCACCGTCACTCCTAGAGCGTCATGAAGCCATCCAACATGACATGCACCTGCCTCTACTACCAACAGCTTAGCGGAAAAGCTCCACTGTCATCGACACCTATCCACAGCTAGACCTTGGCGCCGACGCTCGCTTGGTAGTTAACGCCTCTAGGACGATACTGCCACCCGAGAACCTCTGTTGCCACCATCCTCATCTGCGTCAGTGAGCCGATGACCATCTTATTGTCAACCCGCCCAATCCCCAACAACCATCGTCCCTTCGTTCTCGCTTGGCTGTGGTCAGATTTTGGGCGTTGGAGCTCACCTAGCCACCGTCGTCCCTAGGACGCCGCCACCTAGAGCCTCGTCCACCGCTGTCGCCAACTGTCGTGGCTGAACTAACCTTCTACCGTCATCGCCATGTGCATCAACTAACCCGTTGTCACAGGGAGAGAGCTAGCCCTACCGCTGCCCGTTGCTGTCAACCCCTGACGGAGCGTGAGCTCCTCAACGAGGACAGAGAAGGCTCCCTTGTGTGAGTTCAGCCGGGGATGCAGGGTGAAATCCGCACTCCGATGTGAGAGGGATCAAGAGAGAGAGAGAGGTGCCTCGGGAGAACGTGAGGACTTATACAGGTTCAGGCTGCCGGCGAGGCGTAATACCCTACTCCTATGTGTGGTTGATCAGAGTTGATTTTTCAAGGATCGAACCCCCTTTCTCTAGGTCTGGGCCTCCTTTTATACTTTAAGGGGTTACCACATGGGCCAACAGGTTGCTTCCCAGAGAAAGGAAAAACATTCTTTTACATTGAAGAGTCGTCTTGTCACTCGTCCAGAAAGTCGCATGCATAGTCGCCACGGTGTGACTCCTGTTTGTTAGTCGACTGACGAGGGGGGACACCCGTGTCATTCCCTATTAAATGGGCGAAGACTTGCGTGCTCCGTCCGTACCAGGAGATGGGCGCCGTCTGACCGGAGCTGATATACCAACTCCGGTTGGATAAAAGGCAAAAAGGCTCTCATCATTTTGATGGGACCTGAAGGGGCGTACCATGCACCGCCTGACATGCAGCCAGTGCACAGGTGCGGCGTCGCCGTCCCATCGGTCATTCTGACCGGTCACAGGCCGGTCAGTCGACGTGACCGGTATCAGACCGGTCACGCGCGCTCCACGCTGCATTAAGTGCGGTGAGGCGCACGGTGAGTTGCGCTCATTTGAGCCGTCATTAATGCAGTTAGGCGAGCGTTGGAATCGCTTACCTAACCCTGCACACGTGGCGGAAACACGGAGGGGTCGGGGCGGCCCGACCCCTGCGACAGCGGAGCGCGAGGGGAGTGGAGATTTAGAGAGGGCGGCCGCCACCTCACCCTCGGACCCGACCCCCCTCGGGGGAGGGCCACGTGGGCGCAGGGGGCCGCCTCAAGCTCTCAGTCTCTATACCCCCGGACCCGCGTCACCGACAAACCCTGTCATGGGTGATAGAGGAAGGGAATGAGGATTAGCCTCCGTCTCTGCGCAACGCCGCCGCTGCTGCCCAACAAGTCTGCCGGTGATGAAAGAGGGGACGGGGGACTAGCTCCCATCTCCGCCCAGCACCGTTGCCCACCAAGTCTGTGGCGCCATCGGTGACAAAGGAAGGGACATGGGGCTAGCCTCTGTCACCACCGCCTATCGAGTCCACCGATGACGGAGAAAGGGACAGAGGACTAGCCCCCATCTTTACCCAACGCCGCCGTTAGTAACCACGTCCTCTGATGTCGCTAGTCCATGCCTCCACAGCATCCACGACCACCATCATAGCACCCGGCTAACCGGCAACCGCCTCCACTACCACCACCCCCCGCTAATCGTCCTGCCTTGCGATTGCCATCGGGCACTGTCGACATCAGCACCCCTGCGCCACTCGCTAGAGCCAAGCGAGATCCGCCGCGTCGCCCCATCTCTAGGAAGGGGACTAAGGAAGAAGCCTCGCCGCCAACCCAGTGGACCTGCACCCCTCCGGTGTCCCGCTCTGACAGTAGCGAGGTTGAAAGTGGCGACGACGATGAGGATTTACTGGGCAGGCCAACTAGCTAGCCTAGATATGAGAAGAAAAGCCTAGATATGAGAAGAAAAGGTAGAAGAGGGAAATGGTGAAAGGGGGAGGGGGAAACAAGGAGGAGGAGAGTAGGGATGCCACCGGCACCACTGCTGGCGATGATAGCGAGGTGGGCGATGAGGGGTGTAGTGCTAGGGTCAAGCTGTTCTCCTCCAGGGTCACCCCAGAGAGCGACACAGGAGTCAAGGAGTAGCGTGTTGTACTGATAAGATGTTCTAGACTTGTCTATGATGTCACTTAATACTGAGGGCACAAACTTGCGCTACTACGAAACACATTTTTTCTGATGGCTAAAACATATTTATCCTGGTGGCTAGATGTTCCGCTAGCAATTAAAAGTTAGTGAAAATCAACGATCTTCACTGGTGACATCCAACCATCCGTGAAAATCGAATATGGAATATTGTACAACAAATCACTAAAATATATAAAAATATCCAACCGTGACCTCCAGTACCCCATATGCAACGGGGACAAAGATTCCGGCTGTACTATGTGAGAGTACATCACATCATGGCCTCGACCGGTTGTATGTGTCAGGCATAAGCATGCGTGTCGTGGTGCTGCACTACTGCTGGTGGACGTTACTATGCGTGAACGACGCAGATGGCGGACGCCGCCTTCATCCTCCAGGCTGTAGCTGCATCGAAGTCCTTGGCTGGCTGGTGTGTTGTGGTGTGGTGTGATGTGAATGCCGGTATCACTGAAGGAGAAATATTATACCACTCAATACATGTGGTTTTAACATAATACCATCATCTAGGATATCCTTAAAAGATGATATTTTAAAGAGTTTCGAGACTTTCAATTAGAAATGATATACGAAATGATAAAAATACCCCTAGGTTTTACGTAGATGAAGGTCTAGGGAGGAGTGGCGGCAGTGGTTTGCGTGAGCAGTGGCGGTGCGTGGCGGCGGCGGGGCGGTGATGGGTTGGGGGAGGGGGAGGAGGGCCGGGGACGGGGCGGATGGGCGGTGGCCAGGTGGGGGCACGAGGACGGGCGACGGTAGCTGAGGCTGGGCGTGGGCGCGCAGATGGGACAGCGATGGCGGCATCTCTCGCCCCTAGCACCGCCGAGAGAGTCGAGAGAGACCTCTCTCGATCTAAACGATAGTATAGGGATATTTCGATCATCGCGAGTGAAGTCTGGAAAAAAATATAAACAAAATAAAAAAGCTACAAAATAATCTAAAGTAATATTTTATTAAGGAGTCACGTGATATATTTATAAGAATATCTTAAAGAGTGATATTCTGTTAAAGTCATCCCTATTAAGTGGTATACTGTTAAATTTCTCCTACCGGCCGTCTCATCACTTCATCCGCTAGCTAGCTAGCTTTGCTGCACAGGACGGTTTGGTATTAGCACGCGTGTTATGTCTCGACACACATTATTGGTCCGGCCGGCGGCAATGGACATGGCGTAGCTGTTCTCTCGTCACACGCTGACACACACCTCCGACCCAATGACTAGATGAGGGGGACTATGCCGGGTTGGCAACAGAGCGACGCATAAACCACACAGGATTCATCGGGGATCGATGTGACGGATCTGTTCCGCGAGTATAATCCGGGATCGGGAATGTACGTGTACGTCTGCGGCCAGCTCATCATACAGAGATACGCCGCGTCGTTGTCGTGGAGGAAAATACACGTCCTGATAACACGTACCCGAGACAGACGGCTAGGTAAGCATGTTGGAAGTATCTGTTAAAACCAGGGGCATGAAAAATCTCCGGCCTTCTGAGGCACGGAGCTGTACAGCACAGACGCTTCTAACAAGTACACGAGGGAAAATATGTATGCGAATTATGCAGTGGAAACTTAAAGAAACTACAGTTATATAAAAAAAGAGGTGTTCCAGATTTATCCACATCACCATGAGTAAAAATTTTATTCTCAATAAAATTTTTACTCATGGTGATGTGGATGAATGTCAGATATCCATTTTTCCACTAATATGTTTCCACCATATATTTTCCCAGTATATGACCTTCATTTCTCGAGTCCTTGCCTCCATCCGAACAATAAAAATAAAAAAAAACTACTGGTAGTATTTAGAGCAAGTTTAATAATATAGGTAACTAATAGCTCCAAATCATCTATAGTTAATTTAATAGTTTATTCATACAATAGTTACCTATAAACATACTCCCTCTGCCTCAAAATGAATCAATCATAGGGATGAATCTGAACACATGAATTGATTTTTTTTTTGGACAGAACGAGTATATTACATCATTGATATATAGTCTAACCTCTAATACACACATAATATCTTAGAGTCTATGTTGCAGCTGGCTACAAACCTGTAGTTCTTTCATTCTCTCTCCTCTCTTATCTCCTCCACGTATGCTTATAGTTGATTTATAACCTGCTATTGTACTTGCTCTCAGGCTTCGTTCATTTCGCTGGGGAATGATATTTCAAGTGCACGCAAAACGAGAAAAAATAATTAACACATGATTAATTAAATATTCATTATTGTAAAGTTAAAAATTAGATTTATTTGATTTTTTAAACAACTTCTATATAGATTTTTTTTGCAAAAAGTACACTATTTAGTAGTTTGGGAAACGTGCTAATGGAAAAAAAGAGCAAGTTAAAGTTTATAGTTGAAGTATATAACGGGGCCTTTGAGTATCAAGCATTTAAGCTCAAGAGTACTTCCACTGTTTGGTCTTCACCTCTTGGACGATCATAGTATAGGCGCGCCCAAGAGAGCCATCGGCTTGGACTTCTCAACCTTATCCTTTCTCTCCCGTGGGTGGTGAAAAGCAAACGAGCAGGCTCATCCTTTCCCCTTCGCCGGAACCCCTCTTCCCTTCGCCTCTGATGGCTACTAGTCGCCGGTGAGGGGAGGGGGGGTTTCGGGGAGCTGTTGGGTTCATCCCATGGTCGGGTTTATCCTATTATATATCGAGTTTATCTCGTTCTAGGTTTTCATTTTTCCCTTTGTGTGCAGCTTGAAGGAGATGTCAACACCCATCTTTTTGTCCCGGATGCTTCCTTTCATGCTCAACTTGAGTTCAATCGGAGCTTGCTTCTCTTTGTGCAGTTCGAAGGGTTGCTATGGAGGTCTCTCTGGTGTTTGGATCCACAAGTGCAACATATTTGCCCTGTGGTGGGAACTCTTCTTCCTCCACAACGACGAGATGGCGCCGGCCATTCAAATCCCCTCCGGCGAGGTTGTTGCTGCTGGTTTGGTGCCCTTCCTTATCTTCGACGGGGTATTTTCAAGGTTCGATCTAAAACTTCTCATGGTCATCGAGTTTGCTTCAACCTTCACTTTTGCGAGCCCCTGCCATCTTTTGCAGTCAACCTCATTTTTGTCGTAGCTGTTGTCGGCTTCATCGTCTAGGTCACCGGATCGGGAGAAGAAGCGAAGCAAGGACTGGATTGCTTTTCTGTTTTCTTTTGAGTCCTTCTTTGCATATTTCAAGGACCTTTGTGTAACTTATCTTTCTTTCAAGGGTCCTTTTGCAAGTTGTGCTATATCTATTTGTTCTACTTACAGCAACTCAATCTCTCTTTCTCTGAGAGATGTCCAAATCACTCATGTAATCTGTATGAGAACACCTATATTGAATAAATACATGAGTTTTTTTTTAAAAAAAGTTGCGCGCCTAAGTTCTTTCATAGCCTCCTGGCGATCTGAATGAAACCAGATGTAAAAATTGCCTCGTTAAGTACACACGCAAAGCAGCTGGAACTATAAAGCCATGGGGCATGGGCCACGGCACGGTGTGACATTCTCACGGACTCATAGTGAGAGAAGCAGTGTTCTTCTGCATAATTTTTTTATTTTTAATTTTTTATTAAAATTTTTGCAAAAATAATTTTCTGTTTCAAAGTTTGACGAAAGTAGGCTCCCGTCGCACTCTGGGAGGACGATTATTAAAAATCGCCCTTCCAAAGGGCGGTGAATGTGACGTGGCAGACGACCGTTCTGCACAATTTGCAGGCGGCCCCCTTGCCGCCACAGCACAGGGCGGTTTTTACTGTGCGGGGGGGCCGCCTGCAAAAGGGCGGCAGGGGGGCCTGTAATTTTGCAGACGGCCCCCTTGCCACCCTCTGTAAGGGTGGTTTTTAGCCTCTCCCCTATAAAACCTTTCCCCTCTCTGAAATTTCCATTATAATCATTCGTAATTCCAGAAAAAAGAAATAGGGAGGGGTGAGGGGGAGCAGAAGGAGAGTGGCGAAACCCTGCTGGTTTACGCACTTCATTACAGGTAAATACATCACATTACATTGTGTTGTTAATTTATGTTGCATTGCAGTTTTAGTTCCATATTTTTTAGTAGATCTGTAGAACACAACACATTTGTGTAGATCTAGAACACAGTAGATTTTAGTAGGAACTGAGATTTAGGCCATAGTGTAAATTGAAAAATGTAGTTTAGTTCGATCTGAAGCACGCCATCTATTTGTAAAATTGTGGACATAGGAAACAGAACAAATAATGTAGAAATTGTAACTTAGTGCGGAGTACCGATGAACATGAGGTTAGATCTTATTAGTACGGTATGAAGTTAGTTAACCTAGTTATTTTTTCATCAGGCACAATGTCAAATAAGGTCCTATTTCAGATAGTTCACGGTGAAGGCAACCTTAGATTTGGTCCAGATGGTGTTGATCTATCAGATTTTGTAATGATATCTAAGGGAATCGATAGGCCTGCAGAGAGAACATTTCAGTCAATTTACAGTTGGTTGTTGAGAGGATTTAGAATAGACCCAAAAGTCTACACAATGTCAGTATCTGTTGTAGTGAGTCGTGCAACAGAAGGTTATTTTTGGGAACTAATGCCGATGGATAGTACTGCTGCATGGAGACGATATGTGGAGATGGCTTTTGAACGGTCATGGCCCCTTGTTATATTTGTGTCGGTGCAAGTGAAAGATGCAAATGTTTCGGTGGGAACCGAAGATGTCGAGGATCCTAGCAATGCGGGTAATATTGTTGGACCATCGATGCAAAGTGAGCAAAATCAAACAAGGGTAGAGCAGGCCATGGGCATGGTGGATGAGGGGGAGAGAGTCGGTACAATCGTTGATGAAATGGAGAGGGAAGATTCGGATAATAAGCAAGCGGAGGGCGACGCATCATTCGATGAGGAAGGTGATGTAATGCCCACTGATTGGACAAACGAGGATTTCTATGGACCTGTTATCTCATAGGGTCATCATGTACCCTGGTAATACAAGGAGAACGAGGTAATTGAGGGTGCTAGGTATGCTCATAAGGATGAGATGAAGGAGGCGGTCAAGCATTGGGCAGTTTCCTTGCAGAGAGAGTTTAGGGTGGTCAAATCAACCAATTATGTGTATGAAGTGAGGTGCATGAAGGAAGATTGTCCCTGGCGTGTCCACGCATATAAGGGTAAATGGAATGATTATTGGAAAGTTAGCATTGTCACCGAGCACCAGTGCTATTTACAAGGGGTGGAGAAGTATCACCGTAATATCACATCAGCTTTTGTGGCAAGTGAGATGTACGGCAATGTTGTTTCTAACATTGGCTTTGAACCAAGGTCAATTATCAGCCACATTGAAAACAAATTCAAGTACACCATAAGCTATGCGAAGGCCTGGAGAGCTAAACAAAAGATTCTTGAGATGAGGTATGGAACATTTGAAGCATCCTATGATAATTTGCCTCGTCTTTTAGCAACCATTGCCCAGAGGAATAGTAATACTTACTATGACGTCCACACATTATCATCGACTGATGATCCAATGAAGATGGTGTTGCAAAGAGCCTTTTTCTCATTGGGTGCTTGCATCAACGCTTTTGTGCACTGTTGACCTGTTCTATGCATAGATGGAACTTTTTTGACACGTAAATACCGTAGTCAGATATTGACAGCAATTGGATGTGATGGCAACAATCAGGTTTTACCTATGGCTTTTGCATTTGTGGAGAGTGAGAACACTGAAAGCTGGTACCGGTTCCTGGAGAGAGTGCACATAGCAGTTGTGCGTATGAGGCCCAATGTTTGCCTAATACATGACCGTCATGCAGGTATGTTGCGGGCTATTGACTACTTGCAGAACGGTTGGGATGAGAAGGGACTTCCAGCAAAGTGGCCTAATGTTCGGAGTCGGTGGTGCATGCGTCACATTGGTGCTAATTTCTACAAACAATTCAAGAACAAGCATCTTATGGATCTTTTCAAGAGGCTGTGTTCTCAGAACCAAGAGAAGAAATTTAATGAGTTGTGGAGAAGGCTAGATGAGTTGACAACGAAGCAAACTGACGAGCAATCTCGCCGACCACAAGTTGAAGGTGACGAGGCTCCAATACCTCTTGGTGCATTACATGACGACCCACCGATAATGAGAAGGAGGTCGGGGTCATCCATCAAATGTTTCACTCATTGGATTGAGAATGAACCTAAGGAGAAGTGGTCTTTGTTGTATGACACTGATGGATCTCGGTATGACATAATGACAACCAATTTGGCTGAGGTATACAACTGGGTAATGCACGGAGTTCGGGTACTTCCATTGGTTGTTATTGTTGAATTCATCCTTCACGGCACACAGGCCTACTTCAGGGATCGATACCAGAAAATTGGTCCCTCAATGGCTAATAAAAAGATAGTTTTTGGCAACATCGTGACTAAGTACATGGAAGATAAAATCACAAAGGCACGGAGGCACAGAGTTGTTGCTCAAGGCACACAAGTTCATCGGTACGAAGTAATGTGTGTTAATAGGAGCAAGCGTGTCATCTATCATAAGCAAGCAGTGTAGGATTGTGTCTTGAAGGCGGATGGTGGATGTAGCTGCAGTTGTATGAAGCCTAAGCTTCGACACCTGCCTTGCTCACACGTTCTTGCCGCTGCCGGTGATTGTGGCATATGTCCTGATGTGTATGTCTCACATTATTTCAGAAAAGAAGCAATCTTTCATACATGGAGTGAGGAGATATATGGGTTCGGCATCTCTGGATCATACACAACTCTGAGGCCCCAAGTTTTTTAACGTTCCTGATCCATCCAAGCTAAGGGTGAAGAAGGGTCACCGTAAGACAAGACGCATCAAGAATGATATGGATGAGTCCGAGGCAGGTGGGAGGACTCTACGCTGCAGCAGGTGCGACGAGCGCGACCATACGTACAAGAAATGCCAGAAGGATGCAGAAGTTCCTAGCGGCGCGGATGCTGGCCCGTCTGGACAGGGAAGTGATGGAAGGCGACCACCAGGGGAAGGAACAACAAGTAGGCATCCACGACCGAGGCGTTCTCGTGCAGCAGGCGATTCCATGGTGTAATATTGCTATCGAGTTATGAATTACACTGCTAGTGTGTTCTTTTTAGTGTTCGGAGTAAGTACTTGTATCGTCACCTTTCAATGAATGTTGCTATAATGAGTTAGCAAACTATTATTGTAATTGCAGTGTGTATTCCGACTCAGCGCATCACGGTACTGTCAGTTCCACTAAAGCGCACAGTCCACCACAGCACGAGTTGTCACGATCAACTTTTGGTGCTGCTTACTAACATAAAATGAATCATGCCCGTGCATGCTCGTGTTATCACATCGATTGAAATATACAGCTTTCATTTAGTGCAGGTATATTGCACTACGTGAGGGGCTATATAATTGACAAATCGAAGGCAACCCATTCATATCTTCGTTTCATCTATCACACAAGTTTACGGAATGGAACTACCATTTCTTGAGCGTCTGAACTGGCGAAGCGATCCTTTTGCCGGTTGGTTTCCACCATGGTGTGACAGTCCATTGTACGATTGTGGGGATGGATGCATACTCAAGTCATCCATCATGGTACAAACTCAGGGCAGGAGATTCTTCCAATGCGCGAACGTTGATCAGGTATGGTTCATCTATTCGTAGTTCCAATAGATAGAACACTAACTGGTTTGTACAAAATCATAACATATTATGCAGTCATATCGTACATTGTGCAACTTCATTGAGTGGGTAGACATGGAGAACCCACGAATCGATGGAACACGTCCATACCCACGTAGTGAAACAAGATTGGAGTACCTAAGGCGGAAGGATGAATATGAACACCGAATTGTTACTTGAACTTTAGAATGGCGGGTAAATCCCCTGGGACTCCCCACATGGCGTGAACGTCCAGTGTCATTGTGGTGACCGTTGTCAGGTCATACAGTCCGTAAGGCACCGAACTCGAGGACAAAGATGCTTCGCGTGTCCAAACATTGTCGATGATGATTTCGTCGTAAGTGCAATTCTTCTTTTCATCACTCATCGCTATTATCATGACCTTAAATATCCCCACAATGTGTGTATGTAGGAGGATGTAAGGAAATGTCAATTCGTACAATGGATCGACACGGCCAGAGTTACTTCCAATGGCGGGCCGATAACGCAACCTGAACCGACCACACAATTCATTCAGGCTTGGATGGAGTACGAACGTCGGGTAGAAATTGCAAGCTTAGACTGGAGGAACAATCCATTAGGGTTACCCAAATGGTCGGAGCGTCCCAAGTGTGGTTGTCGAGATCGCTGCCAGGTGGCTACCTCCTTTGCAGAACAAACATTTGGCAAGAGATATTTTGTCTGCCCCAATGTAGACAACAATTTCGTTGTATATCTAACTTTTTCCAAATTGCCCTACATTTGCACAATATTTCTACCCTTACTGACTAATCTTATTAATTTCGTAGGGCAATCCAAGGATGTGTCGATTTACTCAGTGGATCAACATTGTTACTCCATCCTATCATGGACAAAAGATAAGAGAGTCTGAAACAGAAAGAGAGTATCAACGATTGAAGGACCATGAAAATGCAACGCATATTGACCGACCTAGAACGGGCTAGTAGGTTAGTGCAATCTACATTCGTCGGGACCGACAAATTTGTATCGTGTATCCATAGCACTTCTTTCCTATCTTATCATTACAATGTTTAATTATGATGGTGTATTGCATGCATATAAATAAAAATTAATGTGTTTCTATCGGATATATTAACATGGTTCTTTGACGCCCCGTTACGCTCCTTTCCTTACAATTGTACACAATAAAAATGCCTAATAATATATCATCCGATACTTACTAAATTTTACATACTCTACTTGTTTCTACAAGATCATTAACCTAATGCTTCAAAGTCACACACCGCCTCCTCAACCTACAATTTGACCTAGTCTATAACTTTATAAAATATACCTGATTTTTCTCTTCTCAGAGTGAGTGGTTACCTACTTTTATTCGTTCAAATATCATAGTTTACATCAAACAAATTTACAATCATTACTCTTGTTTTATTAGTTTTCAATATAATGCTTTACTAAAATTTTGTACCAAATGCTTCGATAAAAACATAACAAAACATATGGAAACCCTATTCTGTATGAACAATTAAAAACCGCCCCTACAGAGGGCGGCAAGAGGACCGCCTGCAAATTCTAGGGCCCCCGCCGCTCTTTTGCAGGCGGCCCTCTCGCACAGTAAAAACCGCCCTCTGCTTGGGCGGTAAGGGGGCCGCCTGCAAAATGTGCAGACGACCATCAGCTAAGAGCCAACGGCCGTCTGCCACGTCACATTAGCCCCCCTCCGGGAGGGTGATTTTTAATAATCATCCTCCCAAATGGCGGCGGGAGACCAATTTCGTCAAACTTTAAAACAGAAAATTATTTTTGCAAAACTTTTAATAAAAAAATTAAAAATAAAAAAAAGTCTCCGTCTGCAAGAGGGAAGTTGTGTCCCTCATGGGCCTATCCAATAATGGGCTTGAGCTTAAGCTTATTAAACTGGTTGGGCTTTGCTGGTACCGTGGTACCGGCTTGCAACGTTCTACCCGTTGTTTCGTTCTCTTGATGTGGAACAAAAGAAATCCCATTTCCTAGATTTTCTTTATTAATGCGTCCATTTTGCCTTGTAAACATTACACGGTTCAGCGTGAGGAAAAGGCGTGAATCGGGTGAATAATTAAGGAAATAAATTCTTCTCATAGGTTTTCTAAGTACAACAGTGGAATATGTAACTGTAATATAAACATCTCCTGCCTGCCGCTAGAACTGGGACGTACGAAGTTGCATCACCGTGCTTCTGAGTTTTCTGACGAACACTAAAAACAGATGGGGCGCCTCAGCTTTTGCCGAGCTATAGCTAGCTAGCGTGTTGCATAGCGCGGCAGGGGATCCATCGATCGAGGTGTTCGTCGCGAATTTAATCTTTGCGTGCATGTCTCAGCACCCAACGCGCCGCGGCGCACCCCTCTCTCAACTAATTTTCTTGAACTGCAACGGCTGTAGAGAATTTCGCCACCCTGAAGTATAGGCGATCATGTTGACATGCTCATCAGAGACACCGTCGCGATCAGGACGCAGGCTAGCGCCACCGCCGCCCTGCCGCTGGCCATCGTCGTCGGTGCGGCGCCGACGTCGCCGTAATCAGGAGGGGAGTTTGACCCGAAGCCGCCAGGAGGGGACATTGAGCCGTAGTCAGGAGGGGTCGTGGATCCACCGTAGATCGGCGTTCCGGTGTCCGGCGTGGTCGGTGTTGGTGTCATCGGGGTGGTCGGCGTCGGCGTCATCGGGGTTGGCGGCGGCAGGGTGGTCGGGGACGGCGGGGGCAGCATGTTCTGACCGCCACCGCTGCCGTTGCATGCCAGAATAAAAAGTTCAGTCATTGTCCCAGAACAAAAAAACAAGAACACATATTTTGTTTCAATATTGTTTTTAATTGGCACGAAATCGAAATATTACCTTGACACTGAATACTGGCACGACCCTGAACCTGCATGATTGAAAGACGAGCAGATTCGTCAGGAAGATGTAACCACATAGTTTGCTTGTGTTCAGCGAGCCAGGGGGTACTGATGAGCTTACTCGGATCGGTGTTGGTGATGGTGGCCGTGCCCCCGAAGTCGCAGCTGGTGGCTACGGGGTTCTTCTGGTAGTAGCTGTTGAAGGCGTAGGAGGCGTGGTCGTGGACGGTGTCCGGGTTGAAGCAGCTCCCGCCTGGCTGGATCGCCGAGCAGTCCGCGCCGTAGCCGCAGGCGTAGTCCAGCGCGACCTGCAGCGCCGTCGGGCTCGCGCTCTGGCTCGCCACGCACCACGATCCTCCACCGCCGCCGCCACCTGCGGTCGCCAGGGATGGGAACACGGAGGACGAGCTGCTCATCGGCATCGTGCTCGGGGAGGTGGAGGCGGACATGGGCGTGGTCACCGTGGGGTACGACGGCTTCGCCACGGAAACGGTGGTCAGGCCCCTGCGCGCGCTCGCGCCACGGGCTGATGCATCGGTTGCTTCTGCTCTGTGGTGCTCTGCTCCTGTCGCGATCAAGCGAAATTGGTAACACGAAAAAAACATGTATGTATGGGATGCTTTTGCATGTCAAGCCACAATTTTTCATGTGAAATAAATCCATGCAAAATAAAAAAAACCTGTTTTTCGTTTTGTTCAAATACTAAGACATACTAAAATTATTCCCTAGAAGTACACCACCGACAAGAACAATATAAATGGTGCAACTAACATCAACATAAAATTCAACCATATTCCTATACTGAGCAAGTGAGCATCAACCTACGTTCGTAAAGTACAAACCGAAGATTGAACATGAATGGTATTCCAACAACTCACCGCCGCAGAAGGCAAGAAGAAGAACAAGGAGGCCCAAGTAAGCCATGTCGATATCTATTCCAAACAAGGCAGCAGAACGGCCTGACGACCTGACCTGATCTGACGGCGAAGTGTAAAGTAGGGCCTTGCTTTCCCTGCGGCGATGGCGTATATATACATGACGCGGGAACAGCCGAATCACAGGTTCCTTGGGCGACAGGGAGAGAGAGAGAGGGAATAAGAGGAAACTTGGGAGGGGAGTCCGGGAGCTTTGCAGGAGCACGCAATGAAAAAAATGGCAAAGAAATCCGCCGGGGGAAAGTAAAAGAAGGCTTTGGTCGATCGATCAGGGTGGAGGGAGATCTAGCCGGGGAGGCAAAGCACGCAGCTTGGGCGAGAGGAGGGAGGAGTAGGAGTAGTACTTTGGAGATGAAAGAATTCTTCATGTCGGCCGCGTTCGTCGAGCACAACCGAGCCCATCATGATGGCGATGGCCGCATCGGGATCGCAGCGAATATTTGGCTTTGCCGGTTTTTATATGCATAGGCGGTGTACGAGGTTCAGATAAATATGCGGTGAAAGGGTTTCGATCATAGTGTAGTTCAGGAAATGGTTGGTGTTTTACCCTTTTTTGTTGGTCTTGTTTTTTTTTTTTTGGTTCTAAAATCGTGGCTTTGGCTTAGGATCCACCATAATGATGGAATGATGATTATATTCGAGGCGGTTAATAATTTCTTGAGCAAAAGGTAATTATATAATGTAGGGCTAGAGATCATTGTTTTTGTAGGAGTATCAACTTAATATGAGCTTTCATATTGTTAAATTTCATCGGTCCTGTTAAGTTGGCGCTTTGTGGACTGCCATCATTTTTTTCTCCAAAGATATGAGTAACAGGGTTAAAAGTTAAAACCGATTACATGGCCTTTTCTTTCGAGATGTTAACCAATCACCTCTTGCACAACAGAAAAACAGAAAAGGCAGATAGGGTTGAGGTAAACCAAAAAAGTTGTAGAATTTAGTAATGAAAGATATCAAAGTTAACATCCAATTAATAAAAAACTTTGATATACAAATCAAATGTAGCGTAAAGTTGAGAGAAAATTAATTCATACTGGAGTAGTTAAAAAAAAAGGAGAGAGATAGGCATGTGTGTTTCTTTCACGTAGCCTTGACTGGTCTCCCTCACTTCAAGAAGATGGTATTTTTTTTGTTGCTAAATCTACAATATGTTATTATTTTGCATTTTAAGTGTCTTTCGTCAATGATTCCATTATCTATTTGTGTACATGCAGATGGGCCGATTTTTCTGAAAAGATTTCAGGATAAAATTTTATGTTTTTAAGTTGACATTGCATGATCAGAATTCAGAACGATGTTGTTGGCGGAGCCAGACAACCTGGGCAGTGGGCAGTGATGGCGATGGTGAGGCGGAGAACTTCAACTTTCCACACGATGCGATGCTTTTACTGTAACCATGGAACTTCAACTATACACAAGGAAAAAGTTTGTCACCTGGGGGAAGAGAGGCTCCTCTCAGTTTTCACTTCCCGTATATCTCTGCAAGATGCTGTTTGCTTCCCTTTTTGCCTTTTCGCTGTTCCCGCACAGCCGCAGTCTGCACAAATCATGGCTAAAGCGCTGAGATTAAGCTTTCTGTTTGTCGAGCCTATGCATTTGGGCTGTGTGCCAGTAAACAGAAAGAGATCGAGCTACTCCAGTAGTTAGCTTCACTGCTTCAGTGCTTGGCTTAGTGAAGACCATGGTGGACAAGGCATCTAGCCAAGGAGTAGTAATCTATCCACACTTCGTCAGTTTGGAATGTTCTTTCTGGGCTTTTGGGGTGATTGAATTGATGCATGGAAAGCGATGGTATGGCACATATTGGTTGGGTTTCCAATAGACGTAAGATAGATTCTACTCGAATTTGGACTGTCAAGTTTTCAGGTCCACATCAAAGGCCTTTTATAGTACGGAAGTGTTTTCAAGGCCCAGAATGTTTTGAGAGTTTTTGGGCCCAGATCTAGCCCAACCAGTGGCCCTCAGGAAACATGATTATCAAGAAGCTTAAAGGTTTTGTTCAGATTGGTGTTATTTTAAACCTTTAGTTTCCTACCAAACATTAATAATGTATGCAACACATTGAACTTATTATACCAAAACTTGGCAATGCTGCCAATTTGCTAAAATTTTAGCATTGCTAAAATTTAAAAATGTTGATTTTGGCAGTAATTTGAACATGCTCTATGATTGGAGAAAACCTAATGTCGATAACAAAAAATCTGCCTGGTAATTACAAATATTTTAGGTTATGTTTAATTTGTATTGAGTTCTTCCTTATCTTTGATTGATTTAAGCAGCATTTCAAGTCGCTCTATACGAAATTGTTTTTGTGCAAACGTTCGCACGCACCGATCTACGCGAATACACTCCTTTTTCATTTTCGGCCTATGACCTATTTCTCCTTTGAATCAACCCATCCCTTTTCCTTTTTCCGGCCTAGACGCATGGTTTTTTTTACAAGCTTTTGGTAGACTAGGCTTTTTTTAAGTAGTTCACGAAGGTTGATTTTGAGTTGTGAGTTTGTGACCTGCTAGCAGTAGACATGCCACATGGGTCTCATGATCTAAGTGGGCATTTTGTAGTTTCTATGTATAATTTTTTCTATACACAAAGTTTGTACGTATAAAGTTTATAGGTATAAAATTTGTATGTATAAAGTTGATATATACAAACTTTTATTTGGGCCAAAATCACACGGGATGAGAATAGTCTGGGAAGCGAGAGTGGGCTAGTTGCGTGTGGACTCCTGGAATTTGGAAGACCTAGCAAGTTAGGTTATTTGCCTTGCTTCTTCACCCACACCCGAGCGGCAACAAGATGTTCTTGTTCGCCAACCCATCTTCCTGTCCTGAGCGGCTTGTGCCGAGATGCCACCGCTGTCCCTCCCATTATCCTCCTCCAACCCCACAGCTCGTCGCCGTCTTGTTGACCCCCTTCCCACTCCGACTTCCACCTCAAGACCTAAACTCTAAACCTAGTGCCAAAGTTTATGTTGTCCTCACCACCACTGTCACTGTACGCTAGATAATACTCCATTACACGAGTGTTGATGTGGATTCTACTGTAAGCAAATTTGACTGATGTTTTTAGTTTTTCATATGACTTTTATAGCAAATTTGACTGATGTTTTTAGTTTTTCAGATGACTTAAAAGTCATACATAGAAGTATATAATAGTACGATCTATTTTTAGCAAAATCAATGAAATTTAACCTCAATACTGGGCTGAAGATAGAACTAGTGACGTGAGGTGGCGCAGTACGTACCATGGATTGATTTGACAGTACATCTCACGGTCGTAGGAGAAACATGGGCCGGTGAGTCCACTAATAATGGGAGTACTAATACGTGACAGTGCCGTCACTATGCTGTAGAAGTTGTGGGAGACGCTCCACCCGCGTGTATGGCGCGTGTACGGACGCTGATTTTATGAAACCTCAGCCCTCTTCTCCCCCGTTTCATGAACAATGTTGACCTCATATCTTAACTTAAAGTGACAAGGATCGTGCTGAAACGGAATCCTGAAGAGGACACGACAACAATGTGCAGTCACGACAACAATGTGCAGTCGTGTAGGCGGCTTCAATGACGGAGACTATATCAGTTATCAGCCAGCTAGATGCAACGAAGAGAAAGCCCAAACTCCCGTGCAGTCGCAGACCAGCGCACGCTCGATCTCCGTCTCCTCTGCGTGCCACGGAAGTTGCTGACTATAGTAGCCACGCCCAACCAGGAAAGTGATTTCATCCTACTCAAAACGATATTCTTTTATTTCGTACATATTAATTAAATAGTTATAATTTTTTTTAAAAAAATTGATAAAGTAAATTAATATAAAATACATCACTCCACAAACATGTAAGTTAATATTTAACTCCTACAAATTGTAAAAAAATAATAAATGTACTATAACTACTTTTATTTTAATTTGTTCTTTTTGTTGTAATTTGTAGAAATTAAATTTGCTCTTATATGTTTGTGGAGTTATATATTTCATAATAATATATGTTATCAATTTTTTTATTTTTTTAAGAACTATTTAGACAACATGCAAATAACGAGATGATACTTAAAATGAAAATCCATATCCCGCCTAACCATCCGTTGATCATCCATATCCCGCCTAACCATCCGTTTGATCCGTGCAAGATGCACGAGAGCGGGGATCGCCGACTTGGTAGTCCGTGGGAGCTATGCTTCGCTGCCGCACGGTTGTGAAAGGCTGGATGGGTTCGTGCCGCCGCACGGTCCGGCGGCTCACCAATGTTTTGACAAACTTGTGCAAGGACGGTGAAACTAGATACCGCCAGACCGGGAGTCCTGTCCTGCTCCTGCTGCATATGGAGGAAAACGGGTGCACGAAATATCCATGAACTATTCACCCAAGCATGTAGGGAGTAGTATTTGAGAAGAGCTTTCACTGCCATAGTAGTAATAGTAATTTTCTTTACATATGAGCAAAGGGAAAACAAAGACATCCGTTACTTCCTTCCAAGCATATTACAGTAGAGTAACTACTTTTGACATTTTGGTTACAGAGCATGCAAAGTATGCGCATAAACAAAAGGACCAGATGGAGTGGCGCGCGCCCACTCTACTTGGCGACCACACCGTCGTTGCCGGCGAGCATCATGTACTTGTCGCGGCGAGTCAGCCCGGTGCATTCGTACCCGAGCGCCTCGCCGAGCCGCCGCTGCACCCAGTTCGCCACCTCGGCGCCGGCCCTGCCACCGGCGCGGGTCCACTCCTGCGGCACGGCGCCCAGGAAATCCACCCGGTACGCGGGCTGCGGGTTGGCGAAGAACACCACGGGGTCCAGCCACTTGTGGCCGCTCGCCGTCGTGCCGTACAGCGTCGTCACCTGAGCGTCCAGCGCCACGGGCTCCATGTCGTCGGCCAGCTCCGCGAACAGCGGGCTGAACCGCAGCAGGTACGGCTCGCGGCAGGTGGTGCCCTCTGGGCAGACCGCGAGGTCGCCGTGCTCCAGCAGCCGCGACATCGTCTCGGCGTCGCGCTCGCGGTCGCGCGTCAGCCGCACCGTCTTGATGGGCGCGATGACCTCGGACAGTCGGCTGAGGCTGTACGTCACGGCCGGCACCGGCTTCTGGAGCGCGGCGGTGAGCATGATCGGGTCGACCAGCGTCCGGTGCGTGCAGACGTACAGGACGCCCCTGCGCTTGACGCCGGGCTCCGGGGCGCGGAGGCCGGACGTGCGGTAGCGGACGCCGAAGAGGGCGCCGGCCCCGAAGCTGATCTTGTAGGGGAGCAGGATGCCGATGGAGATGCGGATGACGGAGAGGATGACGCCGAGCGGGAGGAAGAGGAAGAAAGCGAGCGCGGCGGAGGGGGTCGGGAGGAAGGCGAGGCGGCCGTCGTGGAAGATGAGCGGCTTCGGGTACCTGTCCCGCGGCAGCAGCGCGGTCTTGGTGCTCTCCCTGTTCACGACGTAAACTTCCTGCAGAAATCAATTTCACCTGTGGTAAGTACTCTGTATTAGTAGTATGCAAGTAGGAGTGATTATTCCCTTTTCTGGAGTTACTTGGAGTTCAGTGACGAAATGTTCTGATGTTCACAGTCAAAATGAGAGAATAAGTTATGTTGCCTTTAGGCTTACAAAATGAGAGAATAAGTGACGAAATTCTCCCAACAAACAGAAATTTGGTTGACTACTTCTCACAAATACCCTGTCGCTACCAGTGGCATTGTTACCGTGTAAATGCATGACGCCATCATCATTTAATGGTGTTCCTTTTATGGCAACGCTCGAGCATTGCTACGACTTTTATGCAGTTTGATTGACAGGAATACATAATTTACTGTCAAAATTATCCTTTCTCATTCAATACTCTTATAGTACAGTTTAGCTACCAGTGTATCAATCTATAAAAGACCCTGTCTAGAGATATTTGGAATGGCAAATGGCAAATGGCAAAAATTTTAGTGGCAAATGGCAAAGTTGCTATTTTCCCATGCACCATGAGAGGTGGTCCGTGTCCCTATGCACTTTTTGGTGAAATTTGCTACTCTAGACTGCCAAATGCCAAATACCAAGTTGCCATTTTCCCACCCTGTTATTTAGATCCATTTTACCAAAAAATGTTTCAAAATAGTAAAAGTTTTACCATTTTAAAGAATCTAAACAGGCCCAAAATTAAAATTGACATTCTTATGTACAATTTACCGGATCTAGACTTTATAAATTGTGAGGGTTCAAGTCAAGTCCCTTTCTTCTTACGAAGATAACTGGCTTCTTATTTTTAATGGAATGAAATAAATATTCGCACTGTTTGACACAAAATCCCCTAGAAGGGCTAGGTACATAGGATAGTCTTTACCAATGTGATAAAGATTTTGACACAATCATGAGACTTGACAAATCGAGATTCCTCTATTCTATATATTTAGAGAAGATATAAAGGTATAATATAATAAATAAATACAAATATAGTATTATTATATGATAATGGAATTGAATACGCAGGTTTATGGAAAAAAATAAAAAATATATTTAAAATTAGTTGAGTATGTTACACGTATCCATTTCATAATTTCATATTGTAAGTCGTTTTAACTTTTTTCCTAATCAAATTTTTAAGTTTGATCAAATTTATAAAAAAGATAATATATTTTTAATATAAAATAAACACACTATCAAAATATATTCAATGTTGTATTTAATAAAATTAATTTGGTATGGTAGATATTGATAATTTTTCCTATAAACTCAATCAAACTAAAAAAGTTTGGAAAAAATCAAAATGACTTATAATACCCCATTTACCTTCATCGATCATAAAAAGAAACTCACCGTTCCCATGCAAAATCTCCTACCACTATCAGTCAATTTTATAGAGAACTTGATATTAGAGAAGAGTAATCCCCATAAGATATGAACGATCCGTTTGAGGGAGTTTAAGATTCTGAGATACTGTAGAAACTGGGACCTAGCTTCTAGTTCATTTTCTAAATTCAACAACTATCAAAATCCAAGAGGAAATTTGAACTATTTGGGGAAGCTTCTAGCAGTAGAAACTGTAGCTACCCTAAGCTCCCCAAACACACCAGAAATGCATTTACAACTTGACTTGATATGAAGTAACCTAACTTCTGTTATAGATAGGAGAGATCTAATGGCCCAATTCAATGCTCCTACTGTATTTCGTACTTTTTTTTGCCTAAAATATAAGACATTCATGTATTTAGAAAAGTCAAGGTTTGTAATATTTTTTACTAACAATTAAGTATCAACATATATGTTTTACGTCATATAAGTGGTACCAATGCAATCATATCTGAAAGTACTTTCATACACTTTCCAGGTCCAATTTGATCAGCGTATAAGTTATTTCACCAAGTGTAAGGAAAACTTAGACTTTTCTACATTTCATTTAATGCGAGTATGTGATAAAGAATCAGAAACCATACAGACTTCAACTCTCCCACATGCACAAGAAATAGGCGTTGCTGCCCCCAAAACCTGCATACAAACTCAATTTACATGCATAGATACAATAATGTTGCACGTCAAATGAATGATCAGGGTTATATGATGGACAATTTGAAATTTTTGTTTTTTTAATTATGTGATGATTAATTTAAAACGGAGAGAGTATATAATACTATTGCTTTTGTAGTTGTTGATAATATATTAGTTAAGATATTAATGTCAAGTTCAACATTAAAAACCGTGTGAAAACCTAACACTAATATTTCTTAACGAGCGAGTAGTACTATATGGCATAGTAAAAGTAGTTTGTAATTCTATAATTACAGTCAGAGGACATTATCCACTTGTATGAGATAAATACTCTGTTTTAAATATTGCTGACTTATATTATATCAATTTTAATAATGATTAGCATTCAAATGACTAGATTATGATGTGTTGCACGATCATGTTTATGATGCATTTTATTTCGAAAACATTATCTATTCTAAATATCGGAGTATGTGAATTTATTACTAAATTTGAGCGATTAAAAATAAACATCAGACCTTTTCCACCGTACATCTAGTAGTATACTAGATTATAGAATTTTCGTCCTTTGTCAGGCATTGTACCAGTATCCTATTCATCGGAAACAGAGATAGGTAGGATCTCATTTATGAACTGTAATCACTATTGTCGGACGGGCTGACGGGCTCCTTTCGGGATCTATACCATCCACACATAACACATTCTGGACGTCCTACGCTTGCACTGCAGTCTCGCACCTACGCCTCGCCACAATCTATATATGTATTGTAGTCCAAACTCTAAACGCCCCATCTACATATGTATTGTACTAGTACTCGTCGTCCTACCGAAAGTCATTACTCTCCACGCACCTTCGCCGTGCGGTTTAGACGAAGATAATTAAGACCCATAAAGACAGGGAACCGTTCTTTCTACTAAAATCTACTCCAACTACTAGTACTAGTATCAATACTAATTAACTAATTAATTAATCTGCGGGTGTTAATGCAAGAAGGGCGTAAGTGGAGTTGCATTGGTACTAGGTCTACTGTAGAAGACCCAGAGAGTGAGACAGAGAGAGAGCAAGAGCAAAGGCAGCAGGAGAGGTGTGCAAAACTATAGCAAAGGGAGTGGATTCTAGTTGTAAAAAATTATAAAAAAATTGACAATATTGAGTATTGTGATATTTATATTTCCACCAAAAATCAAGTTCAAATTCAACTTACACATCGAGAAACAAAAAAGATAAATTCAGATGTGAACAGTACGCTACTATTCATTTGTTAAATTTATCTTTTTTATATCTCGACGTGTGAGTTGAGTTTGGATCTAAGATTTTATGGAGTTATATAGATATGATATATGAGTGTTGTCAAATTTTTCCGGAATTTTTCATAACCGTTTGAATGGTTTTTAAGCAAACGAGGGATATCCCCTCGAGGGATCAAAATAGTTTCCCCTTAGCAAATGCCAAACAGTGCGAGTGGACGCCTCTCTTTGCCGCGATGCGACGGCCATGTCGCGCACTCTAGCCGGCCGCCCGGCCACGGAGCACAGCGTGCGGCCTAGGGAGAAAAACACAAGCTTAAATGTCACCAAACACCGCGTAAATGCGCTTTCAATGGGGCGCGCTATCGTCTGGGGCGTGTGAAGGATCGAGAGGCCACCACCACCGTGCGGCTGTCTGCCTGCATCTGCATCGTCGCTCCCGTCCTCCCCTCCAGGCCTTGCGCGCCCATGGCAAGTTGGCCACAAATCCAGGACCTGCGCGCCCATGGCAAGTTGGCCACAAATTGCCCAGGTGTCTGTGCATGTTGGTGTTCTTTCTAGGTCCTGCCTAGAGGTAAACTGCCTGAACCAACAGTGCGTCTCGTCGATGTGGTAACAGTACACTGTTCTAGGTGATTCGATCCACAGATTGGACGGGTCTCATCTACTGCTGCTAGTACATTTATGCCTACAAGTGGTCGTAGTAGGTTTTATAATGTGGTGCAACGTGTAAGTGTGGTCTCTGTAGATCCACACTGCCGCAAAGGCTAAACAGGGTTAACCTGAAGTTTGTGTATGTCGTGCGTTCTCTGTGGATAGCTACAGGCTAAGCTAGGGAAGATCTCACGGTTTACGATCAGGCCGTGTGTTTTCTGATCCAACACGGTTAATTATCAGATGACCAGCTCCATATATCGGATTAGTTTTTTTCTTTCTGTGTATGTGGCTATGTGCATGTGTATATAGATTTGAAGTACTAGCTGTTTACGTGTATATATATTCTGTACCAGCCCGAAGAGAAGGTGATATACTCTGACACAAACTGTTGTCTTTTCTTTCTTTCTTTTTTTTTTTTTTGAAAGCGAAGTTCTATACTTCTATGTATGTACTCCTATTATGAAATGGATTTTAAAGCCAAAAACAATTAGCGCTATAATTAACAGTACTAATGATCTGATCTACAGCGACATGAGATGAGATGTATAAGGAAAGCCTATTAAAATGATCGTTAAGAACCAACAAACGTACGGACGCACCTTGCAGTATGGGAAGCAGGGGTGATCGAGCTGGCTGGCGTTCCCGACGACGGCCACGTCAGCCATGGCGTTGTCCGTTCCCAACGCCTCTGCCAGGACCTTGTGCTTCAGCGCCGGCGCCGATCCTCCTGGCCCACACAGCAGCCCGGTGAAGTAGCGGCCGCGGCCAACCCTAACAGCATGAAGCTCGCCGCCGACCACCACGTCTGCGGCCATGTACTCCTTCAAGAACCACTCCACCATCACCCTCGGCGCGCCCGTCACGACCACCTTCCTCCTCGCCGGTAGCCAGAGGCGGCTGTACACCTGCGCGTTGAGCCCCTCCATGTAGAACTTGGGCAGGACGGCGCGGGCCACGAGTTCCATGTCGCGGGGCCTCAGCCCGAAGAAGGTGACGAACGCCATGACCCTGACGCCGGCGTCGGAGCGCTCGCCCAGGGCCCAGACGAGAGGAAACGCGCAGAGCAGGAGTAGCCCGCGCAGCAGGCTGCCGCCCTCGCAGGCGACGAGCATGAAGTAGGGGAAGAGCGCCGCGGACCTCATGAGCGCGCCGTCGAAGCCGAACACCACGGCCTTGTCGGCGGCGTCGGGGAAGACGACGGTGCACTTGGCCGCCGGCGAGACGGACGACGACGACGGCGGCGGCGGCGGCTTGGTAGTAGCGGAGGAGCTGCGGCAGTACTGGAACGCATGGCCGCGGAGCTTACGTGCCGCGCGGTAGAAGGTGAAGAGCCAGTGCGCGGCTATCTTGGGGAGGATGGTTGGAAGCACCATCGATCTCACGTATACGTAGTACTACACGTTTGTCACGCACGTATGTATGTTGCCTGTGCAAACCTAGCTAGGCGCCAGTTTTATAGTAGTAGCACGTAGCTGATGCAACTAGAGCTTGTTCTCAGCGTGTTGCTGCAAATGTTGGTGATGGAACGATGGAGTTGGTTTGATGATGAGGGAGATCGGGAACCAGGAAAGGAAGCTGGCATTGGCAGGGGAGAAGTGGCCGGTAGGGTGGTGCAGGCGGCGAGAGGAGGGAACGTGTGCATATATAGAGGAGTGGACTGACGCAACGGATGCGTAAGGCCGGGAAATGGAAAGAGAGAATTTATGGGGGGTGGGTGGGGCGACGCATGCATTGCATTGCAGGGGGAGGAGATGATACAGTAGCGGATTTTAGCGGACGAAGTAGGCATGGCGCGCGCGATTGACCGCGCGGCACCGGGCGCCGGACGGCTAGAAAAAACTCTGCTTGGCTCGGCTCGCGCGCGAAGTCGCGATCTGTGCGCGCTTCTGTGGCGCATTCATGAGGCCCAATGGCCAGTCTTCCGTCCGCCACTTGGTTGCGGCGATCACTCTCGTCGGAGGACGGAAACGCCGGGAATATCGAGCGATCCGGGTGGGTTTTTCTACTTTTACGAGCGGGCAACGCGGGATGGCGCTAAGATTAATCCTCGTGCACGAGCGTTTTTATGAGCTCCTCGGCATCGGGAATATGGCCCCGCGCGCATAGGCTCTTTGCTGCTCCGTGCGCATGGCACCATTGAGGTTTTGCTTGCGTTGCATTGCTGCGGTGCTGTGCGAGCCCGTGATGTTCTCCGTTGGTAGGTGATGTAATACAACCAACGGATAGCACAGCTGGCGTTGGTTTTCCTTTGCTTTTCTCTACCTCCGCCCTAAAATATAAAATTAGCATTTAAAATCTTTCCTAAAATATAATTTATTCTGATAAATTAAGATAAAAAATATCTCAAAATTGAATACCTTTTAACTTGCTCTGTTTATTAAACAGTCTAAATATATATGCCGTCGATAATCAAAATAATTTCAATGACGTCAATTCTAATAGTGTAACGGTCTTGTAGGTGGTAGAGAACGAGGGTAACCTTTGGTATTTAGCAGGAACATCTGACCTTTAAAAGTTTCTTAGTGGGTCGGTAAACTTGGGCAGCTAGCGCTTCCCGGTGTTGGCTGGTTTGTGTGTGTGTTTTTCGGTGGGAGGGCTCTGGTTCTTCTACCCTGTAACTAATTTTACTTTGTTTTCTTCCCTTTGATGGAATGAAACATAATTCTTTTGTGTTTTCAAGAAAATATTTTGAAATCCTGGTCTTGTATGTTGGGAAAATTTACTATTTGGCACTCTCCCAAATGCTAGTTCCCAAATACATCTCTACCAAAATTTTGTTCCTATTCCTACCCACGTGGCTGTTTTTTTTTCCAAATTAGTTCATCCAATGCGAAAGCCCTAGCAAAAAGACATGATTGTCCTTGGTCCCCTTTGTAAGGAGAACAAAAGATCATCCATTCACAAAGAGATATGCGTATGCGCCTACGCGGATGCCTCATGCTTGTCACATGGCCCATGCATGCTACCACACAAAATCACAAATGGTTCCAAGAGATGAAATAATTGTTGGTTCTACGAGGAGTGTGATGAGATGAACACTCGAATATGCTCTAGGAATATAAGCCGTTGTGTTTGATACTTGCGTCATATGTACCTATCGGCGACGGTCGGTGGGTACTCTTGATACCCCTTGTCACCGTTGCACGCCCACTGGTCAGCGGCGTAGCCGCGGTGCACTTAGTAGGCGAGGGTGTTGATCTGGGTGCCCTTGACAAGGAGGATGAAGACAAGGAGGCACTCGTAGCGCACACGGGAGATGTCGTCCAGGCTCCAACTCATCGAGCCTAGGGAGACATAGTGGTCTGAGCCGAATTGGTTGCTGAGTTGGCTTATTTATCACATGATTCGTACCTTTACTCCAGTTGCCACACCATCGCTATTATCGAGCCGGAGAGCCCCAGAGGATGAGAGAGGGATGGCAACAGGATGCGTCGCTCGCCGGTGAGATGCCATGCCACCACGATGCCAAGCCACTACCATCGTCGCCCTCGTTCTCGCCCAGGTCCCCTTGCTCTTATCGATGCGCCAATCCAAAGTTGGGAATATAGCCTTTGGTCTTTCACTCACGCTTGTTACAAGTGAAACAATGACATCCAGATCTTTTCATCATGTCTTCCACGTCGGATAGTGTGCATCTAAGAAAAAAGCCAGCCAGCGAGAATGAGGGCTAAAAATGGTGCAGGGAGAGAGTCAGTAGGGACTGGCCGACTAGGTAGCAAATGAGAACGGAATTTTGGTAGAGTGACATTTGGAAACTGTTAGTAAATAGTAAATTTTTCCCTCGTATGCTAAAGATTCCGATCAACGATTCTAGTTGATGAGAATATGAAGAAGCTAATAGTGTGAGAATATGAAGAAGCTAAGAGCCTGGGATTTCAAGTTTGTCTTCTTCATTTCTAGATTGCACAGTTATTGAGTTTTAGAATCTGATGGGAGAATATGTACTGTCTGTAGAAAACTACGTACCTCAAACACGACCTAAGTACATCCACGGTGGATTTCCTGGAAACCATAGAAAACAGTGTTGAAAAATTATCTTGGAGTATACTTTATTTTAGTTCAAAGTTAAATCTTCTTTGGTTTAAACATTGTTAAATTTCTTCATCTCTACGTTGAAAATTGTTGCAGAGGGAGGGAGACGCTTTAGTATGTTTCACGATGTTCGCTAGCTTATTTTCACGAGGCCTGCCGCAATGAGATGTTCCGTGCTTTCCCATTGAAATTTCACAACCTTTTTTTTTGAAAGGAAAAAATTTCACAACCTACTAGCGTACGGACATGCAGATCAATATTAATCACCGTGCAGTGTTAACTATCCATTTTAATTTTCCAACAAATTCGCACAGTGCACCGTACCCCTATCGTTTTGGACAACTTCATGCACAAGTTTTATTTTCCTAACAAATCTGATATACGCAAGACAGGCCAGTTTATTTTCTGCTGACTGAGAGGTGGGGGTGGCTACCACACGCACTGACTCAGTCGCACGCACGGGAGCGCATAGCGCTTATAAGGCCGCTCTCAATGAAATTTTCATTCACTGCAGCAGAACCCCTCATTCGAAATAGACTTCCTTAGCTTGTGCACATGCACATGCATAGCTAGTTACCCTGTTTTGTTATGCACGGTGTTACACATCCAGCAAACGCGGCGATCAGCTTTAATTCACATAGAATCATTATACTAACCTTAATACGATGAGAGGACCACCCCCCCCCCCCCCTGCTATAGCGGTTAAATTGATAGCACACCTGAAAAAAAAAACGCAAGGAAAACCTAGATCGTTTGTTCGTTAATCGCCTGCGGTCAAAATTTAAATTTTAAAGTTGTCTTTTTTTATTTTATCATATTCTATTTTCGACCGTTAGCTTTCAAATATCAAATAATACTCAAATAATATAGACATAAAAGTTTATATGTAAATTATATTTTGTTGTTTTGTTCATATCTATACGACTAATTAATGAGTCATAGCTTAATCGACCAGATCACTCACCGGAGTTTCGGTAATGAGCGTGTTTAATTCAAGACTCTTATAACAATGATAAGAAGATCGATCGCTCCCACTTACTTTGTGAAGTAATAAATACAATCTCTGTCAAAAAATGTAATTATGATAATAATACTTCTAAAGAAGTATTCATTCAGGTATATAGATAAAAATGTCTTTTAATGCTACCTTAATTACATGGTAGTGAACTTTAGTACACCAGGTGCATAGATTTTACAGAGTTATGAACAAGTATTTATCAAGGTACATAAATAAAATTGTATTTTTTAAGTGCTACCTTAATGATCAGTATTATGAATTTTAGTTATGATTTTTTTGAAAGATAATTACAGAGTTGCGAAATCTGATACATGGACCATACCCTTTTGCTTTCTGAACCGAATAGGAGCAATGTAACTTAACGTATAACCTATGCTTCCACCTATATAAAGGATTTCTCTCCACGGGCACATTAATATTATACTTACAATAACGTACTCTAATTAAATTCAGTAATAGTGCAACAGATAGAGTCGAGATCCAACCCTTATATATTTCATGAAAAAAAAGGCATGTACTACTTGGACATGAATATTACCCTAGTAGACCTTAGATCTCTTTTTATTGGTACCAGGTGGTCCAATGTGATCTAGCCGATATAACTAAAGTTTTCAAGGAAAATAGACCACCGAAAATTCTAATATTCATTAAAAAAAGTATCTACGTGTGCATCATATATGTTGAGGAAATGCTCATGGATGGTCATCTGATGTGAGCCTACCTCTACTCCTCCTTTCCTTCTCCATCTCACTTCTCCCATCTGCTCCTCCCCACCACGTGGTGCACTAGCTAGCTAACGTATGTGGTGATTGTCACGCCGTCACCATCACCGCAGTTGAGATCCGTGGTGTAGGGATAGAGGCGACATCGATGAGGAGGTTGTTATATGAACTGGTGATAGAGGCCTAGGACTATGCCCTTTCAGAGCGCAGCAACACCCTCCTTATGCATGATGGTAGCTACAGTGCGAGGAAGCCATGATACTTGGGGGTGGACGTGGTAGTGGCATTAGAGTAGAGGAAGAAGACGAATCCGACCACTAGAGTAGAGGAAGAAAGCGGATCCTATCACCTGAGTAGAGGAAGAAGCTAGATCTGGACCGCTAGGATATTGTTGGAGTTTCACGATTTTTGTTGCAATCCATCGTTATCTTTGTTGCACTTTGTTATACTGGAGTGGTTCACTCTGTTCAACTGGATGTTGCGTCGACATGCACTGCAGACACGTTTCTCCATGTTGCAGTCAATTTTCTTTAATATTGCACATAATTATTTCTTGGTGTTGCAATTAATATTTTTGAATGTTGCATTTGGATGAAACATTTTTTCACTAAGTGATGAAATCTATACCACTTTAAATAAGACAATGGTGGTGGCAGTGAATCTACTACCACCATCCAATCAATGACATGTGGATCCTCATATGTACTCCTTAAAGTTTAAGGGAGAAGAGAGTACTAAGAGCAACTTTTGCTTTAACTAGAGAGAGGAGGAGATAGCTGCATCAAAATTTAAACTGTAGTATTTGTTTTTTTTAAAGATGAACTTAAGGGTTTTTCCAATCTCTTTTCATGATTATCAAGATAAGTAAAAAATCATACAATTATTATTAAAACTCAAGGAACAAAATTATTGTGTATCACCTAATATATATGATGCAGACATAGTAATTTTCTCCACTGAATATGTAATACCATATGATTCTTGTTTTAATCCGAGCATTCTTCTCGTATATGAAGCAATTCTTATTTAAAATTTTTTCACCTAGTGCTGAAACATCTAGAATATTTTTTTTACAAGTGACGAAACACTGTCAGTAGATTTTTTTTAAAAAAACATATGTCCAATGCTGATCTTTTCATTGGCACTTGGACTTAAACCCTAACGGGTGAAAGTATGCACCCACGACTACACCACCACCACCACGAGTGTTTTCTTGATTCTCTGGGCAATCTGGCTACTTATTGACGTCTCATTTGGGTCAAAAGATATATGGAGAATTTTTTAGAGATTCAAATTATATACTAAAATTTTCTATTGTGTTATTTGGAACACAGTTTGAAGTTTTTGAAATTTTATGAACCTATCGTGATGGCCTGTTTAGATTGTGGGGCTAGCATCATTGAAAAAATTTCCCCTATGATACATATGTACTTACACACTTAATTATGAAATTTATGAAATACTGAAAATGACATATAATTTTGAACTCTACCGTTCCCCCAACCCCCAGCCCAAAGAAAAAAAAGGAAAATTTGATCAAACCTTTTCATCTTTCAATTAACATGGTAATTCCTTTGTCCATTAAGCAAACGTGATGCCACCTTTTCATATTCTCTTAATAATAACACAAAATGGTCAAAGATCTAAAAACGTCTATGATATATTTGTTAAAATAGTAGCTTGCATCTTCTCATCGCTCAGATGACACTCTCCCACATATCATAAATGGTATATTGTATTGCATATTCACGGTAGTTAATAACCTGTTTCAAATAAGAAACTTCACTCATTATCAACACTTCTTTCTTTATTACTTGGCATTTTATATTTGTAATATTCTCAGCATTACAAATGCTCATCTTCATTCTTTTCTATTAGTTCCGACGGACAACAAAAATTTCAGAAGGCTTAATGATCTCCTCTGGATTAGATTGATTTTTAACTCAAACTAAGTAAATTAGATAGTTTCATTTATTTTTATTCCCAGTTTTGGCTATAACACAAACTATTTTTTTAATCATATTAATTTATATTCCAGCTTATAACATTTAGAAATTTTATTAAATTTACATGGTCATCAAATTGCCAATGTTCATATTAAAATTGCAGCTTATTTTTTTATTTGGTTGGGGCTACTCTATATCATATTGACTCTCATATAGAAATTTCTATTGTTCATTAATTGTTTGGTATTCCGGTTTTTAGTGTTATAGGGATTTGCTATGAAATTTTTTTATCAAAGTCAATTATATTTGACTTATTAAGTTATAATTAGAATCGCTATAGTATTTGTACCTAGATTGTTCTTTTGATATTTTAATCATAACTTCGGATATTTAATGTACTTAGATATGGCCTTTTTATCATCAAATTTCGCACAATGGTTTATTTATTTTATTTATTCCTAATTTTAGTGATTTGTTGATTTTAATTTGGAATTCATACTAAAATCAATTTGCTGGTTTTATTACATTTTTTTATTATGAATTGCTCGGATCGTGTTGTACTCTGGATTCTTCTTTTAATCGATATGGTATTGTTCGGAATTCCAGATATTTACAACTTGTTTAATATAGACTCGTTACATTTTGAGTTGATGGGATGCGTGCCATTATAAATTTGGTGGTTTTGAAAAATATCAATACAATTCAAGTGTTTAGGTTGGCTGCATCATTACAACAAAACTGCTCTGTAGAGATATTTTCCTAATACTATAAAATTTTACAGAGCCATTTTCCTAATACTATAAAATTTCTCTACAGTGATGTAGAGATATTTTGAAGAATTCTCCATAAGTGTCTTTTGATGAGCTGTCTCTCTAGAAATGTTGAGACATTTTACAAAATATCTCTATAAGAAAGTAGAGACACTTTCTAGAGACATTAAATTGCGTGGCAATATGAAAAAAGAAAAAGATATTATCCCTTGCCAATCTTTGAACAAATGACCTCTTGAGTAGATATTTTTTTATCTTTAATGCACTAACCATCTCAACCTCATATCATTAACTGTAAAGATATGCCTTGTGTTAGTTATATGTGGTTGCTGAGCATATATTAATATTTAGAAAAGTGTCTCTATGAAAGTTAGAATGTCTTAACAAAATGCATTTACATATGAGACACATTAAAGTGCCAAAAAGATTCCTCTACAATATAAATTCACAAAATATACTAAAAATATCTCTAAAGTTTCTCTAGAGTAAATGTAGTCTAAGCGATTTGTAAAGTGCCTCTAGAAAGTGTATCTAGACTCCTGATTTTAGTGGCAAATTAAAAACCGTCTCTACAAAAGTGTCTCTACATAAGGTTTTTGTTATAGTAATTACAATTTGCATATAGTTTGAAACATACCACTATGCTACATTTTTAAGTGTATCGAAAAAAATGCCCTCACCTCAATCTGATCTCTTCTACCTCACGCACCTCCAGTTTCCTACTCTCCCCCTCTCTCTCCCAAGAGAAGGAGCTCTCGCTAGAGACGGAGCTCAATGTCCATCTTGCAGACATCATTGCTGCATTGGTACTTAGCCAATGCTCCACGATAAAGGGGCACTAGACCAGCAATGAAGGGACAACAATTTCGGTAGATCAGGCGGCGAGGGTGGTCGAGCAGGCGGATCCAACCGCATCGAGTCGAGGGGAAGGGCGACACCGATCCAGTGACGACGGAAGTGAGGAGGAGCAAATCCTGTGGTGATGAGTAGGAAGGGCACATATCTGTCCTGTTCTTCCTCTTCTAAGTCGGAGTCATCGCCCTTCCCGCTAGTTGCCACCACCTGCCATCCCGCGAGTCTAGTGGAGTGTCGGTGTCACGGACCTAGGGGTATGTTGACTTAGGGCTTGAGGCGGCCCCCTTACGCCCACGTGGCTATCCCCCGAGGGGGGATCGGGCCCGAGGGTGATGTGGCGGACGCCCTCCCTCCTTTCCAACTTGCTCCGCTCGCCACTGTAGCAGGGGTCGGGCTCCCCCGACCCCCTCGGGCCGCTGCCACGTGTGTCGGAGTAGGTGAGCGCTCTCAGCACTCACCTACCCCCATTAGTAGCGGCGCAGGCAAAGCGCGCTTGCGCGCGCGCGTGCCGCATTAAATACGATTAGACACGCACGCGCGCGCCTGACACCAGTCACGGCCGACCGACCGGCCTGTGACTGGTGCGAATGACTGATGGGACACGGTGAAATACCGGGCGTGCCGTCCGGCATGCCGTTAGGTACGCTGCGCGCCCCGTTGGGTCACATCAAAATCATGTGAGCTGATCCAGCTCACTCATCCAGCCGGAGTTGGTAAGCCAGTTCTAATCGCCTGGCGCACGTCGCTACGTACGGGAGGAGCACGCAAGTCTTCGGCTGTTTAATGAAGAATGACGCACGATATCATATGCGGATGATGGACGGCCTGACAAGGGTCACATCGCTATTACGGAGCAGTGGACTTCTGTCCTAAGCAACAACATGTTTCTTGCTTTGTAAAAGATTGTTTTCTCCTTTTTCTCTAGAGAGCAGCCTGTTTGGCGCATGTGGTGTCCCTTTGGGAGTATAAAAGGAGGCCCAGGCCTAGAGGAAAGGGGTTCGATCCTTGAACAAGAATACACATAGAGGAAAGGAGTAGGATATTACGCCTCGCCGGTGGCCCGAACCTGTATAATCCCTTGCGTCACCGTCCTCTCTCGCGTGAAACACTCTTTACGCCACCGGTGCACCGGAGCGAGTGCGGAAACGTGTCCCTCGCGCCCTAGGCCGAACTCACAAAGGGACCCTCACAGTCCCCCGCTGAGGAGCTTACCCTCCGTTATGAAGTATCTAGGATTTGAGATATGGGTTATCCGCCTTATAATATTTTTAAAAAACATCGCAAATATAACAATACCAATATATACCATATAAGTATATCGTCATAAGTATATATAATGGAATTAGCCAAAAGTGCACCATGATATATTAATAACATATCTAAAGAATATCTTAAAATTAACAATTAAGTATTAAAATTGACTTGAAAGAAGCTTATAGGGTAACAAAAGTTTAAAGAAAATTACCATTACCATAATACTTCTTCGTCTACACTTTAAATTGGCTATAAAAATATCCATTATATCTTCTTCGTTCACTGTAAGAAAATGTTCTGCTCAATGAATATGACTAGACAATTATTGAAAATGCCATCACACATCTTACTTCTTAACTTATGCTGATAAAGTAAGTGTCAAAAATTTATATCTCAACTCTTTAATCTGCAATACAGTAGTTAAATTTGAGATGGCATGGGTTAAAATTGAAAATTGAAAAGAACAATAAAGATCTAAAATATGTAATCGGGTAATCACTAATAAACATACCACCTACCCTAGTGTCCTCGCCTTGCTTCTTTCTTTCCTTGAAGCTTTCCCAGTTACCCACTCTAGTGCGCTGCCGCCATCAGCCGCCGCACCTGCACGCTGGTGCCGGTCGCCGCACCAGCATGCTGATTTTTCTACCTGACGCTTGTCGTCATGACTTGATCGCTAGTCGTCGGACATGGGGAAGGGAAGGAATAAAGAACAGCCGGCGACCAGGAGGCAGGAGTGAGGACTCCTAACCCTAGTCACTGCGCTAATCACGCTCGTCGCCACTGTTATGATCGTTCGATTGCGTGAGGTGTCCGGGTAGGAGGCCCAGGAGGCGGAGTCTCACATCCACAGAGGAGCGGAAACAACATCGCTATGGTTCGACGCTTCCACTTCAGATTCTTTTTTCATTTTACCATATGTCTACCTGGGCCTTCGGCCTGCCCTTTTTTTTTTGTCCGGGGATCATCTGGACCACCCGCTGTATCCGCTGGTGCGCGAGCCGCCTATAGTGGGTGGGTTCCTTCTCCTCCTCTGAAACGGTGAGCACAATGGTCATCAGATCCACATCCTTCGCATCAGCGTCCATCTCCACTGCCGGCTTGAGTAGAATAAGCGGCTTTGCGAGGACTCACGGTCAACAACGTCAGGAGCACCACAAGCGACGGGAGATCGGCTGGGCGGCAAGAGCGACGGGGTCGGGGATGGTGCCTCCAGCCTGGGGCGCGGTATTAGGAGAAGGGGAGGAGGCTGAAAGAAGACAGGTGCATTTGTCCAGTACGGGAAAAAAAATTGTAGATTAGTGGTATGTTTCAAACTATATAAATTTGTGATAACACTGATCTGAATATGTAAATTGTAATAATATTTTTTACAACCGTTAAATTTATAATTGTATGGATCCAACTAACCAATACATTTTTATTCCTAATTTTATTAAAATAAAATTTAAGGTAAATATAAATTTTTAATAAAAGCTGGGACCGATCCAGAACAGCCTAACTAGGTTCATGGTGACCGCAACTTTTCCATTCAATTCGATGCATATGTGCAATGTACGTGTACTGTTCTTCCCGAAAGCAGAGCACATGCATGCATACTTGCCCTGCATGCATAAACACCACACTAATCGCAGCGTGTTATGTGTTATGTGTTGGGCGACACATGCAGACTTTAGTAGGTAGGCATCATGATTGTTGATGATCGACTAAAATCGATAGATACGATTGGTTTCCTATCTTTCAGAATTCAAAGAAAGAGTTGGTTAGTTGATCCATCGAGTGGGAGACTAATTTAAGTCGCTAGTGATCTATTGCTGGGTACGTACATGTGGACCTGATCTGTTTATTGATTAGCAAAAAGAACAGGTAGGCGAGTAGCTAGTGCCAAAGGTGCTGCAGTGATCCCATTCCCATGTACTCGTACTATAGCTTAAGCACGTTCATGATTGTACAGTGTCTTTTTCTCTGTTTCTCTGGTTGCACAGTGCCACCGTCTCACTGCCTCATCTGGTCCCAAATTAAGTTCCAACCGAACGACAACACACGCATGCAGAGGAGTGATGCAGATGCAGGTTAATTCCGGATAGTACAGTGCAGCTGCGAGCTCATTTAATCACCAGCCACGGTGAACGAGTACGTGTACCACGAGTGAAGTGATGCTCAGACTGCCACTGGCACTCACAGGTGGTGACTGCATAGCGCCATGCGTCGTCTAGCTAGCTACTAGAACGTTTAACCGGATCAGATCGGTGTTTTACTGCGTCGTCCGCGCGGCGGCACGTCGGCCAGTAGCCAGACGCTTCCGGCGCAACCGCGCACATGACCGACGCGTTACGCGCGTTCTTCGTGGCGTCGCACATGTGACGCGTGTGTTTCCGGAGGGCGAGGCCGCCCGGCCCCCGCGGCAGCCGGTGGTTTCCCTGGCCGCGCACGCGCCCGCACACCGCGACGAACGCTCGGCTCGCGCGGGCGGAGGCGCACACGGGAACGGGCCGCGGCAAGGCAGTGATTGCACTGATTTGGGCCAGTGTGCACGCCGTGGCGCGAGGGCCGGGGCCGGGGCGCGTCGCGAGCGGCGGACGGCGACAACGCCACGTCGTGCATATGCGACGGAGTCAAATATCGAGCCATGGAGCAGAGCAACTTATGGTAGCGACGTAACTGTGGTTCTGGCCTTCTGGGAACATAGGAGCAGATGATGCGATAGCCATATGCAGGTTGCGTTAATAACGCTGCCCGTGTGGTCGCTGTACGCATCCCTGTGCTCTACACATTCCCCAGCGCTGTGACATCGTACGCGTTGGCAACATCAGACGAGTTGTACCAAACAGCCCCCGAAATATCAGATCCACATGCGTGAAGAAAGTAGTGGATCGACATGATCTTGCTCCCAACACATGCTACTACAGCTACCAACTTGAGGGCATGATGCATGACGGATCGATCGATGTAGTAGGCCTCTATCAAATTATCAATGGGCCGGACAAGTCATTATCTGAAATCAATGAGACAAGAACGTTGCTTATGTTCTCTCTCATATTCATGGTTCGACCTGGTGTTTCACTTCGTTGGGGGATCGGAGTGTCCGCCGAGTTTTCGTGTTACTCCCTATGGTCTTCAAAATATATCCATCTTTTTGGATATCCAAATTTATAGCTTAAGATATTACTTTGATCATATTTATTTGGTAAAATATATTTATAAACTCTATAAAATTGTAATATCTTGAAACCGCTTTCCTAAACAAATCTAGGTGTGGCAGATTTGGCCCTGCCGCCGCCAGAGCTGGCCGGCGATATTTGCGGCGGCTAGGACGCAGGGTCGGTCCTGACATTTTAGGGCCTAGGACGAGAAAAAATTAAGATCCTATAATAACTAGTATGTGTATATGTATATAAGTAATATTTTTTCATTATATGGAAGACACACGTATACATCACTACACACGCACACATGAGTCCCCTAACATACGCTCAAAGGGCGGAGATCAATGTTACATCTGTAGTCTCAGTAAATTTTTGTTGTAAGCCCATTTGCATGTGTACATTATTTGAACCATAGTGGGTGAGTTTTTAAATAGAATGAAATGTTTAACTTTAACAGAACTCTAAACGAAAATTATTTGTTAGGTGATAATTAAATATAAAATCAAAAATACTATAAAAGGAATTCATGAACACCAAACTTTTCAAGTGTATAATATCTGATTTGACCCTAAAAATTAAAAATCATGCAATATGTAGAAAATTGATGCAATGCCACAAGACAAGAAAATTGTGATATAGATATACTAAGGCACTAATTACCATGACCATCTTGTAGAACAAATAAAAATCATCAAACTTCTATCTAGTTTTTGTGTTCAGAGGATTTAAACATACATGCATATAGCACATATAAACACCTATAGTTTAATTAATAGTCTTGTTTCCAAGAGATTAACTAATACATAATAAAGCAAACTGTACGTACAAGGCAAACTATATAACACACCTAGTTGTACACAACGTGGACCCCTTGACGCCTAGGGCCGAGGACGGCTGCCCTGCCCGCCCTGTCCTAGGGCCGGCCCTGCTAGGATGGCGGCGGCGGGGAGGTGGGAGGCGAAGGCGCGGCAGCAGCGGGCAGCCAGGCACGCGCCTGGCCGCGCGGGTTGGTGACAGCAGGAGGTGATCGGGAGGGCAGCGGGTAATGGCGAGGCGTTGTCGACAGAGCTCCTTCAGATGACGGTGGGGACGGTGGAGGACGGCGGCGACCTGAGCGTCAACGGCCACTTCACGGTAGGAAAGAAGCTGGTTTCAGGTGGCGACCCCATAGGCGTTGGCGGCGGTGGCCCTAGGGGCTGCGCTGACCGGGGATGGTGGTGGCTCCCATCGGCGCCGTTGGCCCGGGACGACGGCGGTCTGAGCACCGATGCAAGGCTCTCGACAAGGAGCAGGCAGAGGTCGACACCAGTGGTGGCGGCGGCCCTAGGGCAGCGGCTGCCCGGGGTGACGGCGACCTGAGCACCAGTGCAAGGCTCGCGGCGAGGAGCAGGTGGAGGTCGACCACGGTGGCTGCAGCGGCCCAAGGGGCAGCGACGACCTAGGACGGCGGCGGTTTGAGCACTGGCGCAAGGCCCTCGCTGAGGAGCAGGCGAAGGCTAACCCCATCGGCGGCGGTGGTTCTAGGGACGGTAGTGGACTGGGAGTCTGGAAGGTAGAAGAGCATCCCCCGACAAAGACGATAGCACTATGGGTGTGGAGGCCTAGGATCCGGTGAAGTGGAAGCCGATCCCGTCGGCTCGTGTCCGGTCGGCTATGACTGAACGACGAACGACGATGGATGAAAGTGGGCTAACTGGCGGCGCGTGGCGTCAGCTCACCTGAAACGGATGAAGATGGCACTAACGGGGGTTCGCAACGATGGCACACTAGGGGCGGCAGCGTAGACGACTTCTACTCGTCAAATTTGGCTGTTTCAGGAGAGTATGTCGGGAAGCAGAGAAGTAGGGGTGTGCTAAACCCGTTTTGTTTTTCTTTTCTTTTCTTGTTGTGTGTTCTCTTTCTTATTAAGATATGAGTCTAAATGCTTCTGTATTATTTTGGTTGTATATATCCTTCATGGATATAGAGATCAGATTTATGAAAATCCATTATCTAGAAAACAAATCTACGTATATATGTGATGTGCGGAAGAGATGGTTGCGGCTGTACGGTTGCTTTGCTTGCTGCAACAGTGCAACTGTGTCTGTGCAGCCGCAACCGGCTGCAACGCAGCACAAGCGAGCAACCCATGCTCGGTCTCATGCATACTGTGTAAATATTTTTAAAAGAACTGCTATGAATTTTCTAGGTTTAAAGTTTGATGTGATACATATGTATCTGTAGCCACAGATGGAGTAGCAAACATGCTTCCAAGTGGTTTCTTTAACTGACAGGTGGAGGGGATAGACATACCATGGAGGCATGGACTACGTACCGAACAATCTCTTCTAGCACGTGTTTGTGCATATGGGTCTTTCTATCTGTGCGACCCGAGAGAACAACATGCTAATTAACACGGTAAGTCGCTTTTGTTTTTTCTCCCTATAAAATCTGTTTTTTTTCCTCCTCCTTTTTTCCCTTTCTAGTGGGAGACTCGGTCCACAGCATCTAATTAATCATGACATAAATACCAACTGTCACGACAGTGAGAACTGAGAAGTACACTGTTTGTTGTCAATTATAGATGCGTCGAATTTCCATGACTTCCGAATATAGTGTGGGTCTATTTGGGGAGTTTCTAACTGCTGCAGCTTCTCTTAAATCAGAAACTCCTTCAAACAGTTTAGCTTTTGGTTTAGATTCTGAGAAGCTGTAATTATAGAATCCAGAAAATGAACTAGAAGTCAGACGTTGGGAAATCCAGTTTTTCCAGATTCTCAGAAGCTGACTACCAACGAGTTACTTCTTAGAATCTTAAGCTCCCAAACAGATCCTGTATTTATGTTGCCTAGTTTCTCCTCGGCATCATCGATTGCAACAGTAGACAACGGTACACTAGGCCCGCGTGCTGACCATCTGTACCAGGGGAACTAATGACTTGGGAACAACAATGTAATAATATTGTTCGTAGCAACTGTAATAGCGGTTATGGTAGTGGACCTCTGCCGCTATCGCTACAAAATAGCGGACCGAAGATAACGTGTTGGAACTTAGCAGTCGCTAGAGCGCTTCACGACACGACAACAACCCACTAGAGCAGCATGCTATTGATTTTATTGGACTGCTATAATGCATGAACGATGTCCTTCACATATGTATAGGATATGTATAGGATAATTTAACATTGTGCGTCTTCTTTTTATACATACATATATATATATATATATGTTATTTCACAACTATTTTATGTTATAAAATGCAGGAGTAATTAAGTATGCAATCTAAATTCGTGAAACTTGATGTTAATATTAATGGATAATCAAAATTTATGGTTATTTTTAAAAGTTTCACTATTGGAACTATCCACAATCAGCTACCCAAATACTAATATTACTGGAAGAGTCGTACAGGAGGGCAAGTCGGCGGTGGAGCCGTTTTGGACCCCCCTCATCCTCTATTTGTAAATCTCCACCCATAGTTGGTAAATACCTGCATGTCTGTTGACGGTTTGGCACACAATATGCATTAGTTTGTTGTTCTCATCACACCTTTGTAGTTATATCCAGAACTCTTGGAAAATACCTGCATATAAGATTTAGATGGGAAATTGTAAAAAAATCATATCATTTTTCCTAAGACACAGACCTCAACTTAATCAGTGGTCTAGAAAATTTGCTTCACTTTAGTGCAAGTCCTAAGTTTCGGGTTCAAGGTGTGTCAGTTGGTTCGATCCTACAACCAACAAAATAAACGAAGGCAAAAGTTAGAGGACGATGGCCGATTGGCCTATAGGCCGATTTTGTATCACACTAGCCGATACAATCGACTATAAGGAATAAAGAATATTGTTCATAAATTGGATTTAAATTTAATATAATTATACACAATCTTTCTTTAACAATACCACTCCTATAGGTCAAACCCAATTGATACATCATAAGATTGATGAAATCAAAGTCTATTTACAATTATATGACCTAAATAACCAGCCGATGGACATAAGTTTTAAGATTATCCCAAGATAATTACGATCAGCCGTAGAGATAAATGACATGCGATTACTAACCCAATATTATCTTAGAAACAAGCAATTATGATAGATCGAACTCAACCAAGACAATATTAATTGCTTATTATCAAGATAAAATAGGTTAATAATAATATGGATTTATATCATAGCCAATGAGGTGCCTTATGCAAAAAAGATAATGTATCGGTTAGAACTCCCATACAACCTTATACAAGAATATCAAGCTTAATTAAATCTATTAAACAAATCACAATTTCAACAGATTAGACCTAACCGAGATAGTCTGGAATTAATAACAAGATTAACATATTTAAATATTTGATAAACTTATATAAGTTGACAAATGTAACATATTAAGTTAAAGACAACAAGCAGTCTTAAAATGAAACAGTTATACCATGTAAGATCGGCTGAAACCCCGATACTATCCTGATCGGTAACCTAAGAGCAAGTTAGTTCTTACAACTTTGATTATATCTTAGTAGGTCGAACCCAACTGATGCAACACCAAGCTATGATCATAGTTGTAAGGTCTAAACAAACCTTTGATTGTTTTTCAGGGTAGTAGATACATTAACCAATCTAAACCAATTATGGTGTTTATACAATACAAGCCTGTGCAAAACTGCACTAGCCGATATGAATAAACAAGATAATCAACTTAGAGGGATTAATTTATATGATAAATAATTCTTATATCGACTGGATTAGAGTATCGGATTCATCTGATGGAAGCACTAGCCTAGGGCTATCAACAAGCTGAGCTCGAGCGAGCTCGTCTGCCCAAGCTTGAGCTCGAGCCGAGCCTATTGCCCCTTCGAGCTTTTAGGCAAGCTCGGTTCGAGCTCGTTCAAGCTCGAGGTCGGCCATAAGTAGTATAATATACATTTTAATGATAATCTCTTGATAAGTACAATTATTTTCTAGTTAATCACACTAATAAAAGAGTAGAAAATGATTAAAATAAATATATTGCGCTAACACATGCTAATTTATTGTGTAAATAGATACTTATATATATATATATTATTTCTTAGTTTATTCTATCAATAAAGTGAACAAACAATATAAACTATACACAGTCAAACTCGATAGAAGCTCGTGAGCTTTTGCTCAGGCTCGGGTTCGGCTCGTTTAGAGCTCGAGCCGAGCTCGAATCGAGCCTAGGACGAGCCAAGCTCGAGCTGCTCGTGAGCCTCTAGCTTTTTTGATAGCCCTACACTAGCCCACCGATACAAACGAAAAAGACGGAACTCAACTTGTCGTCGGAGATCGAACTCAACCGATGCAACCCAACTCGAAAATAAGAACTCGTCGATAGAAAAAAAACCTAGAAAACTAGGGTGGCGATGTGCTGAAAGTTATATATTGAACTGCTGATATTTACAAACACCCTAGATGTACATATTTATACCCATGAGCAAGAACTAGTCCATATCGGACACGACATAACTATCCTAAAGATAAACAAAAATTACAAAGTCTAGACCGGCTATTCAATCTTTCCTAAAACTATAAAAGGAAAATAATAATACTTCCTAATTAAATAATACTTCTATGTGCTACATCCTCTTCGAATCTGATTCCCTCTTTAGTAATTCATTAAATCTCCTCAACCGAATCCAGCAAGAAATCGACCTCCTGTCCCTATCGACAGCCTCAAGATTCCTTCTAGCTGATACTTGCTGGCCGATTCAATCTTCTGTTTTGGCAACTAAAATCATGCCGTCAACTCCGCTTCATGGTTGCTCCTTTTCTAACGGAATATGCCAAATTTTACCGTTAACAACCCTTTAACCATTAAAATTGTCCCCACGTTCTCGCTCTAAACTAAGGTGTGTTTGAGCTTACTTGGTTGCAAGAAGCAAACAAATGTGAGGCCCACATATCGGTGGCCATTTCATTTTCTTTTCAGCCTCTCTCTCTCTCTCACCCACCAGACAACGCCGTTAGCATGGTCATCTACCTATGTTTGCTGCCATCCAGAGAAAGAGACACGAAGGAGGGAATTGGCCGCAAAGATAGCGCAAAAATATCGATCTTGTGGTAATGGGAGAAGGGTGGCATCAAGCTAATGGCAGATGATGGCACGAGTGGCATGGAATTGGAGGTGGGGAGGGTGGCGCGGGCAATGAAAAGCTAGCAACAGGAGAGCAGTTATTGCCACAAGAACCCACAACTAGATAGCACCGCACACGCTATTCTCTACCATGCTAAGTTGATATCGCCCTCTACTTTTTCCGCGTGCCACCTTTGCTTTTTGGATGCCCAAGAGCCTTGTTTGGGCTATGTTAACACTAAGGAGATCTACCTTGTGGAAGAAGAGGCAACTATTGGTGGAGGCGGTGGAAGGGGAGAGGAATGTATGGTGGCTATTGGCGAGGGGAGATTGGGCAAAGAGGGGGAGTGAGGCAATGGCTCTCACTAACGCCCTACGCGCTACATAGATGAAAAACATCTTGGTTTGAATCCTAGGAGGGAGAAGGAGGCTAGTCAGTCATCGCCAACGAGATTCTTTTTTCGGGCCCTCGTGTCGCTCCTAGGGTAGGGCGACACGGGTGGTGACCGCCGCCGCCGTGCACAACCACCCCGCCTCCTTCCCTTTTTCGCCTCGTTATCGCCCGAGCAGGCCGCCGGAAACTGCACAGCCGCAAGGACAGCGGCGGCGGGGCCTCTTATCTTTCTCCCCGAGGGTGGTCGGAGCCCATGACCCCGCCTGGATCTGTGGCGGTGACGGCCACGGCGGCGCTGGGTTGAGGGCTAGCTACCGATGGCATCGACGGTGGGGAGAGCGGCAACATTGACGGCAAGGCGGAGCCGACCAGGACGACGGGGCTGAGCCGGTGTCGACCTGGTCGACAACGGCGAAGCGACACTACTGAATCTGGTGCCCTTGGCTAGATCCTGCCACCTCTCGTCCGGATTTGGCCTCCCCGGCGCGGGAGGCCGGCTCCCGAGCCGGCAACGGTGATGAGGCGAGGGGGCGTGACTGGGTGGCGGTGGGGTGAGGTGGGAAGGACGCGGCGGTGCGGGAGGTTGGTTCCCGAGGTAGCAGTGGGGACGAGACGGTGGGATGCGACTGTGTGGCGGTGGGGCGAGGAAGGAAGGGTGCGGCGGCTGACGCAGCGGGAGGAGGTGGAGACCGGCGAGGCGCGTGCTGGTGCGGAGGAGACCTAAGACAGCACGCGGGGAGTGGTGGCGAGGTAGAGAACGCTGGTGGAGGGACAGAGTTGTCTCCCTTGATGTCGGCCGGGTGCCCTCTCTAATTGTGGAGCATCTCCCCTTCTCTGTGAGATGCTCTATAGGTAGGTGGGGGGTAACAGTATGTCAATAGGGGAAGTCTTGGGTTGCCGAGGTGACATCGTCCACTTCCTGGCTCCTTGGCCGGATTCGGACAGGAGGTCGGTGGGCGGCGAGATGAAGGAGACCTAGCCCAGCATGCGGGGGTGTGGCGGCGAGTAGAGGACGCTGGCGGCGGGGTGAGGTGGCGGTCTTGCCAGTGGCAGGACTGGAAGTCGGCCGGCGGAAGGGCACCGGACCGGTTTGACGGAGGCCACGTGCTACCGATGTTGGGCTGGTGGTATCAGCGTTGGCGGGCGACGGACCACGACGACGGGGGTAAAGCGTCCCAGGTGAAAGCCTAGCCCAGTGTTTCACTGGGCCGTATCACGCCCCGATATGGCCCCGGACGGGAACTAGAGCGGGACGCCCCAAATAAACCTGTAAGCTGATACTAGTCCCAGGAAAATAGTGCTGGTATCACAGAAAGACGAAATATCACAGCAACAGCGGTCTCTTCATTAAGAGTAGTCCTACAGTCATGTTGGGCTACGGACAGACCCCGTGCTCACAACTGCATTACAAAAGGGAAAGGCGGAAGCGAAGACTGGCCCAAGGCCACAAGCATAACTTGGGAACTACGTCGAAATCCTAAAACTGCTCGAAGCCGGTTTTCTCCTGGAAGAACTCCTCGTCAGCGGGATCCATCTCCTCCTCTTCGAGAACTGGGGGGTTATTTATATAGAGCAAGGGTGAGTACGGAGAGTACTCAGCAAGTCTTGGGAATTAAGTATGTATTGCAAGCTTCATAGAACGACTATTTGTTTTCGCAATTGATTTGGTTTAAATCTTTCGAAACGATTTCTAAAGAAGTGCTTCTTAACGACTCGAGCCTGACAGTGCATCAAGCCCGGTCGGAGTTGTGCAATGTATCAATCTTTCAAGAATCAAGTTTCGGCTCCCGGCCAAACGATTTTGTCGGCCTCCCGGGCCTAGCTGAACCCGTCAGCCATAATTGATAACAACGTCATCCAACCCATCAAGTCAATTTCACAAGCAGTAGTCAAATAAAACTACGCTAAGGAATCACCTCACATCCTCCCATAACCGTGGGCACGGCTGTTCGAACAGTTTGTTAACCTCTGCAGAGGGGGTACACTTTACCCACACGATGTTACTAGCCTGGGTCACCCATCCTGTGCAGAACAGCCACGTCTGATGACTTTGAGGCTTTCACGACAAGGCTTTTCCAAAGCCGACACAAGGTTACCATATGCCAACGGGAGGGGTCATCTGGACAAACAATAGGTTAGGTCCCAGACCATACTGTGCCAGGAAGCCCAGGGGTCCTCCCCGACACCACCCCGGCGAATCCACTTGTCCCTTGGCATCAAGGCTTCCCTGACCCAGCTAGTTACTCAACCAGGGGTGTCTCATTTCACCCATGTGGTCGCACTGATTATGTTTGGATGAAATCCCAAAGGAACTCGGTCCTTAAGTGCAAGTACGGGAAAGCGTACTCCCGGTACGTCCCCGCACTGCGATTTTAGAAATCGTTTTATTTTGCAGACACCGACCCAAGTGTCGGTTTTTCCAAGTATTTTATAAACCCAAGTTTTACCCATCGTTGATAGTTTTAAATTTGAGAGGGTCCCGATGTATGTGCCCGAGGGCTCGGACATCGGGAACCGACAGTTTACAAAGGTGGTACGTGTATCAAATGGGTTGGGCCGGTAGGTTATCTTGCAAACCGCGGCCAAATACAAACAGGTGCGACCTAATCATGCATAGTTTACGAAATGGAAATACTTAGTTTTAAATTATGGGTGCAAGATGGTCAAAGGTGGCTTGCCTTGCTCGAGATCTTGGACTTGTTCCTCGAAATCCGCACACTGCGAGTCTTCGGGCTCCGATACTATACGCGAAACGAAAAAGACTAAATAAACGGTGAAAAGAAGGCCCTAATATTGACCACTAAGTGTGCCATTAAGTAGATCACGATTTTTGATAGATTTTGGAAGTTGAACGGAGTCAATCGGACGAACGGTTGAAAAGATATGGATTTTCTAAGGTTAATTGATTTTCTGTCTAAAGGAAAAGGAATTATTAAATTCTCTGGAAAAAGAAAAGGAATTAGGGGTGTAATTCAGACTTTTTCGGTGAACTGGAGGTGCGGCCCATAGGGTTCCGCGCAGCGCGGCCGAGTAACGGGCCGGCGCGCGAGGATGCGGCCCAACGATCGAGCGGCGTGCGGCGCGCCGTAGCGGCTTGCGGCCCATGCGGCGCCGGGCGTGGCAGGCTGAGAGGGGACTGGTGGGCCGCAGGGGCGAGCGGGCCTGTCGGGTGGCGGCCCAGCGACGCGCGGATGGGAGCAGGCCGAGCGGGGCTAGTGGGCTGCGGGGGCGCGGCCCACGCGACGCGCGTGAGGCCGGCCGGGAAACAGGCCACGAACCGGTCGAGGCCGAGCGGGCGAGCGGGCGGGGCGAGGTGGCGGCCCAAGGTGGCACGGCAGAGAGAGGGGGTGGACCGGTCAAAGGGGGTTGGGGCACACGGGTGGGTCCCACCACCTTCTCCTTCCTCTTTCTCTTCTTCTCTCTTCTGCTCTCTTCTTCTCCTTCTCTTCTGCACTTGGTCCGAGTGGGGGGCGGCCGGGACGACGAGGCGGTGGCCGGAGGGCGCGGGGAGAGGGGCCGACGGCGGCGGCCCGTGCTGGGCTTCGACGAGAAGGAGGAAAAAGGGGAGGCGGCGCAGGAGAGGGAGAGGGGTTGGGCGCGGCCGGCCGGCGAGGAGCGGCAACGCGGCGGCGGCTACGCGATGGAAGAGGAGAAAAGAAGGGGCGGCGAGGGAGGGTTACCGCGAGGAGGAGAGGCAGGTGCTGAGCCGGGGAAGAGGAGGCGCGGCCGGGGTCCTCGCCGCGCGTCCGAGCGCGGCAGTCGGTGGCGGAGGGCACCGGCATGGAGGTGGTGGTGGCGTGAGCGCTTGGGGCGGAAGAGGGAGTGGCCGAAGGGGAGGGGCGCGGTGACCTTATAGAGGGTTGGAGCGCTCAGGCGGCATCATGGGCGCGCGCGGGCGCGGCGCTCACACCAGCGCAAGCAGCCAAGGAGCGGTAGAGGATGACGCCGGCAGTGGAAAAAGGGGAAAAGGGGAAGAGAAAGGAGCTCGGCTCCTTGCCGTTTCGGGAGGAGGAGGAGAGAGGAGGGGAGGGAGGCTGCAGGGCTGCGGCTCGGCGTTTTGGCGCATTTGCGCAGGCGGTGACAGGCGGCGGGGCCGGTGGTGACGCGGCGTGATCGGCGCGGCGTTAGACACGGCAAGGCGCGGCAGCGCAGTGCGTCAGGGAGCAGGCGCGGCAGGCGGGCAGGCGCGCAGGTGCGGCAGGCGGCCGGTGGTTTGAACGGCGCCGGCGGCAACCGGTGAGAAAGAGAGAGAAACAAGGAGAGAGAGCTGCTGCGGGAGAGAGAGAGAAACTGAGCCGGCCGGAAAATCGGCCCAAGGAACATGAGGGAGGTAAAGTAGACTTTCGTAGAGAATTTGATTTGGAGAGATTTTGGATTTGGATTTGATTTTTGGTTGGAGATGTGGACAGAGGGGAAACGAGACCTTGGTACACATACTCTTGCAACAATAAAAGAAAAGCGAGATTTTCGAAATTAGAGTTTTGTGAAAATAGGTTTTTCCCCATAAATGCCGCGACGGATCGGGCGTTATAGGCCGGCAGCGGCTACGCCTTCGGGCGCGATAACCCTCTTGGGGGCATTGTCGAGGTACCTTCCTCCCTCGACAAGGATCTCTAGGTGAAAACCATATCCAGTCTCTTTGGACGGACAATGACGGTGTCTTTTGACATCACTACCTTCGTGAAGGCGTTGTCTTTTTTTTAGTATCTGTTCTGTGGTGTTGTTGTAAACCCGGTAGCGATTGGCCTCGGATATCGGCGGCCGGTTCAGTGTTCGGCTCTCCTCTTTGTAGCTTGTGTTTGTGCTGTTGGCATGTAGTGTCGGGGCGTGCGCTTTGGTGTACATCCTTCCTCTACAGCTTGTTGTCGATGAAAAACTTTCTTGTAACATTTTTTCTCTCTATCTTAATAATATTTGGATGACCTCCTTCGGTCATCCCGACAAAATTGAATCCTGGGAGGGGAGGTGTTTCCTTTATCTATGATTGTCATTTTGCTAGTTTTTTTTTTTTTTTGGAGAACTGTTTTTGTTTCTTTTCGTCTGAAGGCATCAAATAGTTTTATTCACATGTTTGGAAGTTAGCTTGTTAGGTTTGACTCAACAAGAAAAAAAACATAGAGTTGTAGGAGTGTCTGCTTTATATTAGGTTCTACGGGTCCACATGAATGATATGGTTTTTTTATAGAACTCCATCTAAATCTTATGTGTAGATTGTTTTCAGGAAACATACTGACTTCATTTCTAGGCCAAGCTACAAAGGTATGATGTTGTGACGAGGGCATAGAATTAATTCATCTTACATCATGGAACTAAAGACAACTGTCATATAAATTTTTATCACCTTTAGATGGAGATTTACCAATAGGATTGCTTTCTAAATAAGTTGTATCATTGTTTTGTTGGTGGTTTCTAAATTTATTATCTTCTCATCATCATCACTTGTTAGATACTTTTAGATTTTGCTCTATGTCAAGAACAATATGATAAAAGCTCGTACCTTCTGTTAAAGCAAAGGCTAAATTCTATCTATTATCAAATGAAAAAAGTGGTATTGGAGTTGAGGGCTGCTTTTTACTAAGACAAACACACGAATACACGATAGTTGAAAAAGGGTCAAATACTCTCACCGTTCTTATATATTTTTCTGATGAGAAGGCCCAGTCCTCATAGGGCCACAAATTCATGTTGGCAACCACTAGACGGCCCAGCCCGATGGAAACGAGATAGGCTTGTTCCCGGGCCGACAACACCTACAAAATACGTTGCTGTAAACAAGCCCCATCTCCACCCTTAAAGGCTTGTACAGTTCTACTTCACTGGCACGTTTTGCATTTCTGTCTGAATTTAGAATCAACAAACAATAATAGATCATTTCAATCATTCTGTTGACACGGTTGCCGGGTAATCGTGAGTCGCGAGTCGCTCAAAGTAAGCTGGTAATTTTTATGCAGTGGTTAACAGCAAACACGAAAAGGAAAGGTGTACACGTTTTATTCAGAAATAATTATCAAATGTACAATCGAGTTCTTCACGAAGGAATATGCAAAAGCTGACATACAACGATTGGTACTTTGGTAGACGCCATACGCGGATACGCCTGTTGAGGGCTTCATGAATCAGGAAAGCCTCTGACCAAAAAAATGCTGGGTAAACAAAAACGAAAGAGAACAGCTCCAACCTTAAAATGGAAGGGAGTAGTGAACAGCTCCAAGTAAAGGAGTACTACTCCGAGTTGAAGAATTGCAGTAGCAGTGAATAAGTTATGTCAAACACCGTTCAAATGCAGTGCTGTTATTTGAGGATCACATGTCCACCTTTGTTCAAAGCTGTCATCAATCTTTGAGAATCTCTGTTTCCTGTGATGTCATCAGGGAAGGTGCATAATCTCCTGCCCAGGTTCATTCCATCATCTGTTTGCATGCCCTAAACTAAATCAGATCAGATTGGCTTAGATGTTACTTGTGAAAGTCCATATCTGATGTATGACATTACTCAACGGTCACTCCGACATTTGATTCTAGAGGAACTGCTATCTTTTGGTGGTTGCATACAAATTCTCAATGGATTGTGCACCCTGTTTGGGTAAATCGATCCAAAAGGGTGACAATGCCACCACCTTCCCAATAATTATCAGAGTAGGAGAAATTAGATCCGCCGACTTGACTTCATTCACAAGATCCTTTAACATTGCGAATACCTACAACAAAAGAAATGTTCAGCACAGAAAACTGAAGCCATACACAATTTAAAAGGTGAGGATCAATGCTCAGTACCATGCGTTGTTGGGGGGTAGTGCCACGCTCAACCGCAACAGCCGGAGTATCCGGTGGAAGACCATGCTTCATCAACTTGGGAGCAAGAGATGGCAGTGTTGACAAACCCATATACACAACCAAAGTTGTGTCCGGATCTGCTGCATTCTCTGCCACATATAGAGGATCTGGCCCACCATTTCTAGAGTGCCCAGTTAAAAATCTGACACTGCGACAAAGATTACATGTCAAGAACAAACTATTTATAAAGAATAGAACTAGTGGACATCGTTTAATTGGTATGTACAATATGAAATACAAAGCCAAACATCTAACATACAAGAACTGAAGCCCCTAAATGGCAGAATAGTTCATTTTCCAGTAAGGGAAATTATTATGCTTTTCTACTGTTCTTCAGGCCTCAGGGTTCAGGTGTTAGGACATCAGAACAGATAGATGACCACATGGAGCAATGGTGCCTACTGCCAAGTGCTTTAGACTTCCTGTGATCACATTCATGGTGAATTGTGGTACTAAGATGTGTTTGAGAAGTATTTGCACATTAAAATAACACCAACAGATCAGCAGAAAAAGTTGGCATCAATACAGGTTGAATATCGTAGGTACATAAGTTGGCATGTAACAAGAAAGATAAGGGGTGCAAAAATGCCAAGTTACCTGGTAGCAACACCTCTATGGGTCAGTGGAATGCCAAGTTCTGCTGCAATTCCTGAAGCTGATGTAATTCCTGCATTGTTTTCATTCACACAATTCACATCTCAATCACAAAAGGCAGTGCAAAGTATTCAAGCTACCATATAGTGATTGTTATACCTGGGATAACTTCAACTCTTATTCCTTGTTGTTGAAGGAAATCCATCTCTTCTCCACCCCTTCCAAAGACCTAAAAGATAACAAATAATAATTTTAGTGTTTATTAATTATGGGCAAAAAGTAGCATACCCCCTACATGGAAAATTAGGTCGGTCTAAGGTGCCTATGTTCTCAGCATGTTATGCTTAGTGATATGTGGCACACTGGACTAGTAGTTTTCGGCACCTTTGAAGGATTTGCATCGATATATAATATACACACAAATGGTGTGACTAATAATGGTGGGCATACAAAACTATAGGATGTTTCCAGTTCCTACTGTGCACCTTCAAAAGACAAAATCAACTGAAAATCGTTACTTTTGGCAGGTTACTTCATGAGAAGCATTTATGTTTATACAACTGACAAAATCAATCGGAACAGGGATTGTTGATTTACATTGAAACAAGCGTGCGTGCTGCGTGCACACAGACACACACACATAGAGTGAGAGAGTGCAGCCTAAATAAAGTTCATTTCCTCTTCCTCAACTAATAGTTTCCTCTCCTACTTATTTCTATTTTGTGCCAGGATTAAGAACTTCTCTATGCAAAAAAGCCTAAAATCGTCTCCCAAACCAGAAGTTAGCCTTTCTTCCAACTTATCTGTTGCTTTCTAGAATTGCAACTCGGAGTGAAAAAAAACTTTGATTTCTACAAAAGCGTGGACTGATAATAGTAAACACTGAAACAGTTTCCAACATAAATCCATCATCTGAAATGATCAAGCCGTGACCAAGTATGGATTACGACGAGTAATACGTTAATCGCGAATGGCATAAACAATAGCAACAGCCAACAGATGTTGTGCTTGCACGAGCGTCACAGCCAAATTCCCAGGTCCTCTAGATAAGTTGCATACATGAACAGTGTATTACCAGAGGGTCGCCGCCTTTCAACCGCACCACATTGGCACCAGCCTCTGCAAAGCTCAGGAGCAGCTCATGAATCTCCTCCTACATTTTGCAAACAGATATGGTTCACATTTCGCAGGAACAACATAAAAATTTCAAATAGATAGATTTTGAGACCAATGAGCCGGATCAAATGTTACTATACCTGGGTGCGGCTGTGGTATCCGGCCGTCTTGCCGACGTAGAGCAGCCTGGCGCCCTCCCCGACCAAATCGAGCACGTCGTTGGACACGAGGCGGTCGTAGAGCACCAGGTCCGCCGCCTCGATGGCCCGCACCGCCTTGAGCGTGAGCAGCTCCGGGTCACCGGGCCCCGTCCCAACAAGCGCCACCCTCCCGGGCCCGCCGCCGCCGCCCTCCCCTTCCGCACCCCTCCCTCTCGACGCCCGCAGCGCCTCCAGCAGCCTCCTCAGCTCCGGCAGCTGCAGCGCGATCTCGTCGTCCCGGCGGCCCGAAGAAGCCGCCGCCGCCGCCGCAGCCGCAGCAGCGGATGACGACGACGAATCGCCATCCGAGGCGGAGTAGGACCAGGCGTCGCGGCGGTACCGCGAGGAGGATGTGGCCTCAGTGAAGGGCGAAGCAGCAGCGGCGCAGACGACGGCGTGAGCGAGGGAGGAGGAGGGCCGTGCGGCGAGAGCGGTGGTGGAGGCGGGTGACGCGGGAATGGGGGCGGGGAGAGGCTGGAAGCGCGGCGGTCGAATGGCGAGCGCCATGGAGAATTGGCGATGACGGGGTAGTGGTGGTTGACGGGAGACGAGGGTGAGGTGGCCGTGGCCCTTTTATACGGCGAGGGAGCAGCAGGAAGGAGGAGGAGGAAGAGGAGAGCTGCAGGCCTGCAGCCGAGTGGCTCGTCGTCGTCGGGGGTGCGGTTTTGGATGCGCGAAGGGGTGGAGGGAAAGGGGAGGAGGAAGAGAAGGGTGCGAGCCCCAGGACCAGGAGGGAGACGGCTGGATTGAAAAGTGGCGGCGGCCTTGTGGAGCGCCGAAGGGCCAGGTTCAATGAACCGAACGGCACAGGAGGGGGTTTGCCTTTGGTTTTCCGTTGTGTTGTTTGGAGGCGAGGAGGTAGCGAAAGCCAAGTGGGAATGCGGCTCACGGCTGTGGGGCGCTGTGCGTGGCTGCCGGGCATGGAGGGACGCGGGGGCGGGTTCGCTCGTTTGGCGATGGCATCGTCATGGCTTGTGTCACTGACGCGCACCTATTCAGATTTCATAGGGCGTGTTTGGTTGGGTGCACCGCACCAGCATCGTATCAGGCCAGCAAATTTTGGTCTGTTTGGTTGGCTGGACCGGCCCGCGAGCTAGGTTAGGCCGGTGCAAAATCGCCCTCCGGACCAGGTTGATAAGAAACGTGAGGGGAGAGCATCGTTGCACGGTCAAGCTGAATCGGTGCAGTGTGACTGCACCCACGCGCGCCCCTCGCTGCAGCCGCGCGTGCAAAGAGCAAGGGAAGGGTTACCTCGCAGCACCCCCTCCTTATTTCACTCCCCTGGAGAAAAAGCTAGGGTTTAGGGGTCTTCCTGTGTACCGCCGGAGGAACTCTCTCTGCTGCAAGCTCTCGTCGTCAGCAAGAGTGCTTATCGTCGGCGGGTGTGCTCCTCCGGTTCACTCTCCCGACCATCGCTCCTCCCTCCGGCACTCCATCGCCTCATCGCCGGTCAACTCTATCCATCGGCGAGCTCTGAGGTAAGTTCATCTCACCCCTTCCATCCCTCTGCTCCCTTCCCCTCCACCCCCTATCCCTGCAGCTTCATTCTTTCATCCCTTTTCAGTATTTTTGTTCTTCTCTCTTTGGTTTTTAGGTCTGATTTAGGTGAAGTAATACATGTATACTTTATCAATTATCTAGATCTGGTAAAAATGATGTTGTTTTAGTTGGGTGGTTGGTCTCTTGTGTATGTTTTTGCGTCAATGTTTGTTCAGTATATTATTATCTTTGGTGGAACCCAAGCCACAGGAAGATTTGCAATGGGCTCTAATGAGGCTTTTGGAGCTCCTGTTGACATGGCTAACAGTGGCTTGGGTGTTGGGGATATGGAGGGTGGGAATGGGGTTGGTGCTGGATGTGCGAGTGTTGCAAGGGCTAGTGGTGTTGGGCCTATTGGTGGTAACTTTATTCCTGTTGTTAATGACATTACTGGTGGCTCATCCTCATCTGGGAAGAGAAAGAGAACCGGTGCTTTCCTGACTAACATGACCAGTGTTATACATGAGGTGGTTGCCGCCATACGCTCGACGGCTCATACTGAGGTGCACCCTGAGCTCTACAATGCAGTGATGGATCTTCTCGGTTTTACTGAGGACCAATTGGATCTTGTTCTAACTCATTTGACTGCTGACAAGTCTGCTAGCCTCATATACATTCAGAAGAATGAGACGCGTCGTGCTCGTTGAGTTACGAAGTTCCTAGCAAAGCATCATCCTGATTGCAGCTAACTATTTTAAATTGTAATAGAGAGGTGGTAGTGGGACACCATGTAATATGCATGTATTAGTATTTGCTAAGTACTGATTAGGTGGAAGTGGACACCACGCTATATGGCTTTTTGTAGTTAACTGGATTAGATCTCTACTGCTGCTGACGCTTATTGATATTTGCAGTGAAATAGCTATGTAATAGTAGTGGCTAAGTACTTGTCAAGGTGGAAGTGGACACCATGCCGTATGGCCTTTTGTAGTCTGCTGATGATACAGCTTATACTTGATGTTTACGATGAAATGGCAGATGATAATGCATGCTATTGGTAGTTGATCTGTTGGTGTTTTTTCTATTGTGTTTATTTGATCTGTAGTATAACCAGCGATGAGTACAAATTGGTGACTGATTAGTCCAGTGGTTATCCACACATGTTGCGCAAATGTATAAATAATTCTGTGTTTGCCACACGCTTCAAAGTTAGAAAAAAAATCACTTCAGTTCTTTACATTAATTTAAGAAAAAAAATCCACCTTAAGACATATGTAACACCATAACCAAACACAAGAGTAAAACTTAATTTATTTTGTTAGCATACTTCATAGCGGTAACTTTACCATATGTAAGAAGAGGTCACTTAACCAAAAACCAACCAACCAACCAAACACCATCTCTAGCGTATATCATCTTATCATACAACCAACCAAACAACATCTCATATCATCCAGAATAAACTCATGCAAGCAACCAAACACAGCTAATTGTATTACCCTAGCCAAGCTGAGAGCACCCTGGTTGAGGGATAAAAGCCAGGCTGGGGACATACGAGCAACCAAATACACCCATAGACTTGCAATTTCTCAATCTCAAAGAATCAAGATGGCTCGATCCGGCTAAGGGGTTCGCTCATAATCCCAGCGAGGCTGTAGTTGAATTTGACCTACTATCAGGTGTTCAATGTTATTTATTTCTCTCTGTTTCACGTTTTGTTTTTTTAGTCAAATTGATCGAGTTTATAAAAAATAATTAGCAACATCTAAAATACCAAATTAATCCCATTGAATCTAACATTAAATATATTTTTATAGCATGTTTGTTTTGTATTGAAAATGTTACTTTATAAATTTAAATATGTTTAACTGGAAAATTATCAAAGCGGAGTATAATATAAAACAAAGAGCATCTTATACTATTAAACAATGTTATTCGATCACTAATCGATCATGGTCGCCAAGGGACCGATCAGGACCAATAATTGTTGATCAGCCTCGATTAATCGATCTAATCGGTACTATGTATGCCAGAACCTGTATTCTGCAATCACTTGCCCTAGTATAAAGCAATCACAGTATAAAACAACCAGCTGTAGCACAAAACCCTAAGACTTCTAAAAGTGATTGATAGCTGATAGGACGATTAATCGTGCCTGATCGATGATTAATTGGACGATCGGATTTCTAATCGAGCTGATAATGAATGTCCCCGATCGGAGTCAAGACAGCGATCAGGATGAGTAATCGTGATTAATCGAACGATTAGATAACACTGATATGAAACGAAGAGAGTAGCCTCTGTTTGTTTTCTTATCAGCCGCAACAAACTTTAAATTTTGAAGCTTTATAGTTTTCTCATCATAGTTTATTTTAGGATTTATTTTTAAACCTCTTAAGAACATGTATTCAGAAATTTTGCCTATAAATTATTTTTAGTTGCTTAATTTATTATTCCGCAGCTTATTAGCCATAAATCAAACCGTCAAAGCTTCATTCTTTCCACAACTCTGTACTGTATTGGTTCTACACTTTTACTACTCCCGGCTCTTAATAGACTACACTTTAAACATACGTTTGATTATCTTATTAAAAAGTTGTATAGTCATCATTTATTTTGTCGTGGTTTGATTTATCATCAAAGATGCTTTAAGCAATGGACAATAGATATTGAAAAGTACACCAGTAGCTGCTCTGAAATATGACAAGTGCACGAATCTACCACTGGGTGTTTCTGTGACTTTGATTTTTACAGAAATTCCTTGTACACTTTTGACGTCTACAAGTCTGCAACCAACTATTACTCCTAAAAGAACGCAAGGACAGCCTGAATGTATACATTACTTTCAAAGGGATGGAAAACAATATTCTCTTCCTATTTGGAGTGCACTTATCTCCATCTGTAAGGTGGAACCAGGCGCCGACGGACCATTCTAACAACAAAATATTTCACAAGCAAACTTCTACCGTGAACATTTTCTTTTCCTGGAACTGCACCACAAAACCTTTCTGTTGTCTATATAATAGATGCATTGATTGTGTTGTCTGTTGAGGTTCAAGTCATTTACCTATACAATGGGAATCTTAAGAAGTACAATTGAGAGGAAATACAGACATACGGAGATGGCAATCCCAGCAACAAAATTTTGATATAGACGATTGTTATCTCTGCTGGGAATAAAAGCTGACTTCAACACACCTGTCAGCTCAAACACTCTGTATGATATCTGCAGTATTGACAATCAAATAAATATTCCTGGCAACTCTAGTTATATTTGAATTAAAAGAAGGAATTCAGTTTTTTTTTTTACTTACAAGAAGATATATTGCTGTAGAAAGCATAAAGTTGAGCAATGGGTAATCCGGAATGAAAGAGAGAAGCCATTTCGGCTGCCCGTTAGGCATGTTAGACCTGTATGCATATAAGAATTTTGTGACAATAGAAAGAGACAAAACATCTTGATATGTAAGCACAAAACACAAAATATGAAACTTTGGACATGCACAGCCATCATTGCCCAAATCTAAGTTAATGGTCCATCCAATGTTTCGTCCTGTGGACAATGCACCTCTCTATGTGTCCAGTACTTCACATCATAAGCTTAACTTAAACAACGATATAACGTTTTATGGTATAGTTGCTACTGTTATACGTATTTACTGGTGACTCTGATGATAGTAAATGTGAAAAGATAAATGTCCAGAAAATCTGATGGAATCTCCCTACATCAGGTTCCCAATTGTGTCAAGATTCTACAGGGAGAAGGTCATGTACCCTGCATCTACATGATGTTTAGGGCTCTAGTTGTGGTCTTGAGATTCACTTTTTCAGTTTATCCATATGAGAAATCGAAACAGAACCCAGGTTGAAGATGAATTTACTTAGTATCACCAATTCCTAAAGAACTGGCACATCTTAAGTACTGAAAACCAAGTACTGGCTTGGCTACCGTTAGGTGACTTCCTACTTCTGACTGATTATTGCTAATATTCTCTGGAACTTACACTTTGACTACTAGTTCAACCACTAAGAAAATCAGAATCTAAGTTATTAATCTTGTTCATGTTAAGACAAAGCATCAAAATCCAAAAAGGGATTGGCATAATTCTGTCCATGACTTCCAAAACGAACAGCTTTCTTAGAACAGAGTCAAATATTGACATAGCTGAACCTCTCCTATTGAACAGTTGTGTCCAACAGGTTAATACAAACAGAGTCCAGAAAATTTAAAGCATGGCAGTCGCAGACAAAAGATAGGAGCACATACTGAACACAAAAGGTTAGCATCATACCTGAGCCAAATGTGGATCTGAGAGATATAGGTCTCTAGTGTAATCTTGCCAAGCCACCTATTGGTAAAAAGTATGTTATAAGTTTAGTCTGACAAAATGAATCCATAGGAAATAAAATATAAAAAATTTTAGGTTATAGTTTGAAAAGACTTACGCAAAAAGAGTTAAAGAGACGTTTCTAAGCTGCTGAGTGCAATTCCTTAGGGAGATATAAACACTGCATGGAAACCGTGGTATCATTAACACTGATACAAAAGCCCACATATATATATTTTATGGCATATTTGTATACTCACGTGATAGGAATCCACGATGTGTACGGATGGTACTTGTTGTATGTAATTTTGTCTAGTTTGTAAATATACTCGTACCACAAATAGCCAGCCTGAGATGGAGCAAAAAGGAATGATCAATAAGCAGTCTAGTCCGTACATCAAGTAGAGCAGAGAGGGTACTCGCGGATAATGCAACTTACCACCAAGGAAATACTAATGATGGTTCCCTTAATTGACAACCTAACCTTAGTTTCAGATTCTTCAAGCTTCTCCATCCATCTTTCAACCTGTATGACAGAGATCTGCATTTCAAGCACTAATACTAATAGAAGAAAAATACCTGAAACCATAGCATAACGAATTGCACCCTACATATACAACGATGGAGAAGGGCAGAAGGCCAAAGAGGATCTACAGTGATATCAAATAAAAAACAGTCATCTGTGATCCTTGAAAACTTACATTTGGATGGAAGTAAGCATAGATCATTCCAATAATCCATATATAACGATCAAGGCCAGATCGGAAATGCCACTCATGCAACAGTGGTAAGTTTGCTTTTGAAGGCTCTGGGTCCTTGTAGCCTGCATCACAAAACACATGTTAACATGATTTATCTAGTAATGATAAGAAAAATGACACATCGAAATATAAGAATAACCAACCTAGCAGAAATGTAAATGGACTCCACAGAAGTTCAAATACACCAGGAATTTCCCATATCAAGATCACTGCTAAGAAGCAGCTGGCAATCTTCATTGCCATCACTGAAGGTATCTCATTGTACTTATTAAAGAGACCAAGGGACCCATATACCATAAGTGTAAACAAAGTGTGCATTGGGCATATGTAATAGAGCATGTAATCATTGTCAAGGACAATGCAGCAGAAAGCCACAAAAAAATTAAGTCTCCACATCATCTGCATTAGAAATATGGTTGTCAGTGTAAACCATGTATTAAATCAAGGAAATGAAAACATACTAAAATATCATATAGAACAGATTGGGGTTAAAGATCAGAATAGCACCTGAGCAAATCTGGCAAGACTAAAGTCTTTCTTAATATAATAGTATGAGAAGTTCCCAAATCCAGTCATCCAGACATAGGCAGCAATGAAAACACGAATTGCATTGTATATTTCAGTGGCGGCAAAATAGTGGTACATTAAAAACAGGACCTGTAAACAGCAGGTGGAAAAGTTACAAATCTTACCTAAAAGTTGGCAAAAGACAGCAACCGAAAATAATGACGACTGACATTATAAGGAAACTAGCATCATGCCTGTGTGTTGTGAGTTGTGACAGATCTCAAATGAATATAACATAGGTTCTGAGTTTGAAAAACAATTATACTCTAATACAAAAACTACATATACATATACAAAATTTTAGTAAAATTTGCCCCTTAAATAAAACACAACACTCAAATGTCTACATAAATTTATCCACGAAAGATCTTAGTTGAGGCTACATAGAGCACACCAACACCATCACCAATTCCTGTTTTTAAGTAATAGATATATGCACCTCTGCAGATTGCAGCAAAACAGTACAAGATAATGATGTTTTCGCTAGCAACAGTCTAGTAAAATATACTAATATGTGGTTCTAAAGAAAGTTTAATTCATACCGAACACATGCCAAATATACTACTGCATGTTCAAGCATATGCTATGTTAGTTGAAAATAACCTGATCATAGTATTGCAAAATAATACATAAATTTTGACAGCAGCAATAATTACAGCTGTGTATGATCCTGCGTTATGTCAGTGAACTGAACTGTATTCTACATGACATGAAGCACTCTGAGAAATGTAAGTTGGGTACAGCCATTCAGACTACAGTTTACAGATCTAGTGGCAACCTGATATGCAAAACTGTACCCACCTTGTTTCCATCATCTCAACCAAAAAACCTTCCAACTTATGAAACACTAGACATATCAATCAATCAATTTTCCCCCCTACAAAGGACTGCTTTGGAATGGCCAAATATATTTCTCGCAACTATAGACAGATCCCACTAGAAATACCACATCCAGATAAACTGTCAGGAACTTGTCTTGGAAAAACTAACAAACCTACTCTTCAGATCTATTAGCATCAGATCTTTCAGAAAACATTTATTACAATCACCAATCACTCACGTGTTCCTTTGACTAAATTGTAACACAAACAGGACAACAAAAGAAAGAATACACAAAGCAAAACAGTGAATTCAAAAATTAATAATTATTTAAATCACTAACCTGCATCCAGCCTTTCCATTCCTCTGTTTGATGGCGATTAAGATAGAGTATAGATTTCCCTGAGAATGCTGATTTGTCATAGTGCTTCTTAAGTGATGTTAATGCTGATGCTATGATGAGAAGAATGTACAAAAACAGAAACAGATCGCGGTTGTAACTCTGGCAAAGTAAAGGGAAAGCCAATCATTATCAAAATATGGTCATAATATGATAGCACAAAAAAGTTGAATTGTCCGAAGTCTGTTAATTATCTAATATATAAAAAATTAAAAGGGGTTTAATAGAATAGATTAAGCAAGTAAGCAGTGAAATCATCAGTAACTATTTGTTAATAAAAAAAATAAGATTACAGCATATGTCCTCTTATGCTCATTCATTCGAGAAGGTAGAATACAGTAGAGCAATTAAAGATTGCATGGCAGAAGACTAGTGGCACAGTAAACCAAATAACATATAGGTAAGTAGTATGGAATATCAAGATTATGTCACTTCTTAGCTAATTTCTCTATTTGAGTTGCAAAATTCGGAGAAAGACTAAGCAAAGAAATGAAGATTATATTTCCTTAGTGTAAAATGTTGGAGTTTACAACTGAAAAAGAGGGAAAGATATAAAAAGAAGAAGCAAAAAGGAGTACAGTAGTAAGGTGGGAGGATGGCACTATATTAATATGATAATCTAGCAAGAATACCTATTTCTTTCCATCAAAAGTTGAGAATGATCATTAAAATAATGACGGCATCAATACCTTCTTGCTTTCTGGAAATATGTTTGTCCGATCACAAATGTAGAAATAGACCAAAACGATGCCAAATTCTGCCCTGTAGAAAGATGGTGCCTGTAAATATCGATGGATATTTATTTTTAGTAAATGCAAAATAGTTCTATAGGGTCTTACATTGCTCTCAGTACAGCACGATTTTCCAGAAGGAAAGATTCATCCATTGTTATAAACCTACAACTCACGACGTTGAGATGTTAATTCTCAGCATTCCACATTTGTAATCATGAATCAAACATGTACTATTATGCCAAATCACCTTATGAGGTTTGCTTTTGTAGAATTGATCCGAAACTTTGTAGATGGTGACTTTGACAGGCCTCCTTCCAGCAATACTGTTTTATCATCTTCTTTGACAGTTCCATTCTCCAAATTGGAATCTGAGTGACTATAGAAACAAAATAATGCGTGGATAGGGCCAGGGTAAGTATTTGTTACTCAACTCCAGGCTTAGAAAAACCATAAGAACATCACTGTACTACTGAGTTAATACTAACCAATATTGTTAACTTACACTTTCACAGACGAAGATTTTCTGTATTCCAATACTTCTGAATAGATCCATGCAATGAGAACAGGGAATAGAGCAAGCAAAAATGACACCTGCAGGAATGGACAAAGCAACAAGAGCCATCAATTGTACTGATGTCAACTCTAAGATGACTGAAGTTCATGAATAACATGCACCCTTCGCTTAGATATTCTGCAATACGACAAAAATCGTGCGCTTAGTTTACCTACTAATACTCCACTATCCTGACTGAACTTAACCATAGTCTTACTCTAAACATTATATGTATAGTAGGTTTCCTTTTATGTTTCCCAAAATTAAGCTAAGCATATACAGATCAAAACAAACAGCAATGTGCATTTCCTGTAAGCAATGTAGGTTGAATTCGAAACTTTTAACTTGGCAGAGCAACCATATATTTGTGCCTCAGTTGGTACCAAACTATACTAACTTCAACTCTAAGACACCTGCAAGGGAACACAAGTACACCTAACCTCCTAAAGCGTCAGATGCAAGATAAAAGACGACAAGCAACCAACCAACCAGTGGTTGCTCCATTCCAGAGGCTGGGTGTTTCAACTTTCAGTCGCATCACACAGGACCGTATCATGAAAAATGCTTAATTACCATACCAATATATGCCCCCATCAATTAATCAAAGCCGCATCCATCAGCGATCAATCAACGCTCATCCTCATGCTATCCAATTCGATGAACGCCACGACTATCGAGGGGAATGCATCTACTTCAACGCTTCCAGCAACAAACCAAATCGAACCTACCGCGGGCGCAATCCGGGCGAAACTTTTTTTTTAAAGAGCAGCCACCCGAAAGTCCAGAACAATACACAAGGTTTAACACATCAGTCAACACGGACCAAGCATATGCACGTCAAACCAATTTCACTACTCGCACGCGACCTATCCAGAGAGCGTGGATGGAGAAGGCACGAATCCAGTGTTCGCGCGCGCACGTACGTACCTGGCCGGCGGTGACGGGGCCGAAGACCTCCATTCCCGCCGGGAGCCCCTCCCCTGAGCGTGCCACGACCAGATCCCGGGAGCTCGACGGGTCCGGCCGGGATCGCGGAGGGAGGGAGGGGATCACGCCGCGTTCGGTGAGCGATAGGGTGGGGTGTTATATGCGGCGTTGGCGGGAGGGAAAGCGAGCGGGCGCGGGGCCCGGCCGGCGGGAGGAGGGAGGAGGGAGGAGGAGGAGATCTGAAGCAAGCGGGTGGCGGTGGGTGGTCGCCGTCAGAGACCGGAGGGTCGCGGCTCGCGGGACCGGCCGCGGAGGAGAGGGAGAGGAGGTCAGACGTCAGAGCGAGGGAGGCAACGATGGTTGGAGTTTTGGTTGATTTTCTTCGGAGTTCAGACTCGTGCTCGAGTGTGTTTTGCTTTGCCCTGCTGGTGCTGGCCGTGTCTGGGTTTGGGATTTGGGGTGATGGATTTTGATTAATCGGCGGTTGAGACGTGGGGTTTGGAAGTTTGGTCGTGGGATTCATTCATCATCTTGTGGCTACTAAAGTGAAGCGACTAGAGAAAGGGATCAGTGTACCTAACTAACGTGGAGAGGCGTAGAGCGGAAGCACAAATGTTGGAGTTACGGGTGGAATTTTTGCCATGGTCCATGATTGAATCGTTTGTTCTCCTGCACAATGACAGGCATCGATCAATCTTCTTGGTACATCTCCTTCGTAATCATGCTTAATACTCTATCTGTTTCATATTATAAATTATTTTAACTTTTTTCTAATTAAACTTGATTAAGTTTGATCAAGTTTATAGAAAAAGTTAGTAACTTTAATTTAACATTGAATATATTTTAATAATATATTTGTTTTAGGTTGAAAATACTAATTTTTTTATAAAATTAATTAAACTTAGATAAATTTAATTAGAAAAGAAGTCAAACGACTTATAATATAAAACGTGGGAGTATGTTGGAGTTTAATACACTTAATTAATTTAAGGTCTTAGCATAAATATGATCACCTCTACTTAATACGGAAAATTGATCTAACTAACCTTGTTTGTGAAGCTATTGAAGCCAGTATTTGTTTTTCTTTTATTCCTTTTATTCCTTTGCTTTTCTACTTCGGTTCTTTACTACTTCGGTTCTCTATATTGAGTTATTTCTTCTTCTTTACTGTTTGGCTCTCCTGTCGAGGAAAAGAAAACATGCAGAGAAGTCTCACGAACCCCTTCCAGTGTATAGATGATCGGGCGATGGTCTTAGGGTTTAGGATTAGAGAGAGAGATCGAACTCATCTGTTGCCTCTCCCCCTCTTTCGTTTTTATAGCGACACTGGTGTGGCTCGGGGTTTATCTCCGATTAGAATTCGAATATGTTTTTGTACCGATCACACACAAAACAATTTTACCACTTAGTTTGTTTCTTGTAAGGAAAGGAAAACCAGTGGGATTTTATTCCTTCGATAACTAATCAGCATTAGCCGATAAAATCAACCAACATAATATTGTTGGAGCAGTAACGGATCTAGAAATTTTTGTGAGCCTGAGCAAGTTTAATAACAACAAATATAGTATACACATGGCTATACAAATCCATAGATCATTTTAGAGTGAGCATTTGCTTTGCTATTTTACACTAAGCCGTTAGTTAAGTATGTATACTATATATTGCTGCTGCTTCAATTCATACGGTGATTAAGAAATATGATTAGCAAGGTAATTAGGCTTAATCTAATGGGGCATGGTTGCATGCAGCCGGCGGAGCCCGGGCAGCTGCCCAGGGTCGCCGGGCCCTGGCTCCGCCACTATATTGGAGTACTACATTCACAAATAACAATACCCCATAGCGAGTGACCTGTGATCCACGTAGGGATGTAAGCAGTCATGGAGAAGAGAGGGGTAAGAAGAGTGGTTTGTAGTGGTGCTAAAAGTGCCTATGCACTCGCAAGGACACAAGTGGCTTCGTAGAGGCACGGGAGAGGAAAGTAGACGGGATTTATCGTGGACCACCATCGAAGTCGCTGGATCAAGCCGTGCTGTCACCAAGGTCACCGACTCGAGCCGCTCCAATAATGAGGATGGGGCTGCAGTTAAGAGTTTGTTACCTTGGGTCCCTTTGCTAACTAGGCCAACCAAATTCGACCACTCCACCGTTGCTATTGGGCATGTCCAACAATGCCACCATCGCTGCGCCTTAGGGCCGCCTAGTTGCCGCTGTCTCATACCACGCTAGCGCCAAGCTTCCGACCTTCATCCGTTGAAAGGGATTTCCGAATAGAGAAAGAGGGAGAGGAAAGTGTTGACACGGAGAAAAAAAGCTTGGATTTATTTGTAGTTTGGTTTTCCGTGCATTATTTTGGATGTAGATATAAATTAAAATGAACAAGTGTTGATATAAAGACTGAAAATGATGAAATGTAAATTATATATGTCTCTTCAAAGTAGTCTACATTGTGGAGAATTAGCTCCAAACTAGTTTCATTCTACGTGGCACCTAGCAGTGGTCTCCAATGTAAATGTTGTCATGTGTAAGCTGTGTCATTTTTTTCAACAATTCTTTTCAGATATGTGCAGTCGAGTTTTTTGAGCCCTTGTTTTTATCTTGAACTACTTGAATTTTGGAGACCGATTTTGGCCCAAATTGTATCGACATCAACCATGACTCCATGAATTTCGGAAATAAATTTTGCATCAACATAGTACAATTTATTTGGCCTAACAACCCAACTTGCACTTTTGGAGGTTAATAAGGACATTTTATGTTTGAAAGGCTTATTGTGTGCCTTAAAATCAATGGATGTTCTGGCGACGTAACTTGCGTCGGAGTCGTATGTCACATGCTCACTACACACTCTCGCCTAGGATCACTTCCAAAGAAAAAGATCATGGGATTTCTAGCCTAGTGCTCGGGAGGTGGCCTGTTTTTTCCGATCAACACTGCTTGACGAACGATGGCTTGACATGAATACATGCTATCAACTTATACCTGGCTAGATGGGTGGCCCGGCCCAGCACGGCACGGGCCCGCTGCCGGCACGACCCGCTAGGGCACGGCCCGTTAGGCACGAAATCTCTAGTGGGCCGTGCCGTGCCGACCAACATACCGTCTGCCCGGCCCAGGCACGGCCCAAGGGGAAGTCGTGCCGTGCCATGCCGGCACGGGCCCGTGAATGGTAAATGGGCCGTGAACGGCACGGTCGGCCCAGGAACTGAAATGGCGTGGAGGGATGCAATGCAGACTTGCGGAGGCGGCTGGCGGGCTGGGCCATCGGCTGGGAGGGATGAGATGCAAACTTGTGGAGGGATGAGATGCGGACTTGCTACAGTAGCAGTGCCGTGCCGTGCCGGTCCACGGGCTCAGGCGTCGGCCCCGGCATGGCACGGCAGCCTGTGCCATGCCGGGCCTGGGCCGTGCACAGTACTACCGTGCTCGGGCTGACCCGGCTTGGCACGGCCCACTTGGCCAGGTATATATCAACTCCACACCGTTTTTGGGTGCTTGCCTTCACGTTTCTTGGAGATGAACCATGCTCGTTTTCTTTGCGGTGGTCATGATTGGTAACATGGTTCTGTTAGGAAAAACAAGTCGTAACATGGATGTGGTGGTTTCATCTCGGACAACCTGATGGTGGCTAACGCTAAGCAGAAGATTTATCGTTTATCAGTTTGATATCGTTTGCCCTATCGGCCAGTATATATATGAAAATCATTTTGAACGTCGACATTTAGACACTAGGACGAGCAGAAGATTTGGTCAAAATTTGAAGACCAGAAGGTAATTTGAAGTGGATTTCGAACTAGGCATTTCTGTAGTGCAAAGATCAGGTATTCAGATGTACAAAGGAAATCACACATATGTTTATTACACGTCTGCACAAATACAAACATTTATCGTTATCACGCATACCATACCTGCAGATCTTCAAGTGTGCTTGTTTAACATACTCTCCGGAGATAGAGGGCCCATGACAAATCCATAAAACTTACTATTGAAAGCACTTTCAACGGGTACGATCATGGGCTAGATTTTGTTAATATGGCTGAACCAAAACTCAACTTCCTAGCTAGTGGGTGTCGGTTGGATTTTGTTCTCTATGCTAGCTTGTGGGTAAGGGTACTTGAACACGTAATTTTGGACAACCATGAGTCAATCGTAACTTGAGCTTGAATATATGATTTAAGGTTATATAATAAGCTATTGGGGGCCTAGTAGTCATTTAGTTTCTTAAGTTATTTGGCGTGGCAATAATCTGTACTTTAATTGTAAAATTATGGATTTTGCTGGTATGCTACTCAATACCTTCCTGAATTATTGTAATATATTTATTGATGATTGCGTGTATGTTGTAATGCGCTGGCAATAAATGTGGTGGTCTAGATTTATGTATCTATAAATATTTAGGGTATTTGTAATCTTACCCTATTTTGAACTCTAATTATGATTTTATCCATGATTTTCCAATTTTATGGTTGTACCCTTATTTTTAATTGAATATTGTGCTTGTCTTCGTTCTGTTAAGAAGGACATAACGGTGTTAAAATGCATGTGGAAACAAGGACCCAATTCATTTCAACCTTGTGGTTGCCCTTATTTTGCCATTACTTTTAACTTCTCAGTTGTGTACGCTACCTGGGATACCATCTTTAGTTCCGGTTTGCACCTCCTTTAGTTCTGGGTTACAAACCGGGACGTCTAATCCGAGACTAAAGATGGACATCTTTAATCCCAGTTGAAATAATCGGAACTAAAGATAGATCTTTAGTCTCGGTTGTTGCTACCAACCGAGACTAAAGTTTTTTCTCCATTGTTTTTGCTGCTTGCATACTGTTTTTTCATTGTTTTTTCCAACACCACAGATCGAATGCAACGACATCAAAATTATTTTTTCTAATGCCACAGATCGAATGTAACATCAAAATTATTTTTTGCAATACCACATATTGAATGTAACAATATCAAAATTACAATCACAGATCGAATGTAACAACAAAATCATTCAAAAATTCAAAAAAAACATCTAAAAAATCTACATCCGCCCGCTACCGCCGCCTCAGGCGTCGGCCGCCTGCTGCCCGCTGCCGGCGACCGGAGGCTAGTCAGATCTCGGAGGGAGAGAGGAGAGCGCCGCCAGCCACCAACCGGGATTAAAGATAAAAAAGTTACTTTGAATTTTTTTAAACGGGACTAAAAATGATTTTTAATCCTGGTTTCTTTTTGAATAGGGACTAATGTGATTTTTACCATCTGGGTAAAGATCACTTCTACGATACAAACTAATCAATGATGTTCACTGTACTGCAATAGTTTTGTCAGTTTAACATGTGACGATTTCATTTGATTATAGTGGTGCGTGGAAGAGATTTGCGAGTAGCAGTCCCTGCAAAGTGACTCGTAGTTTTGTCAAGATCTATCTGCGTGTGGATGAGTTGCTTTCTACAGTCTAAACAATGTATGCTTACTAACAACTTATTAGCAAATGTAATTTGCGTGCAACGATCAGATAAAAACAAGCATCTAGCCTTAGTTACTGTGACGTCAAATTTGCAGGTTAATTATCTATCCTGAAGAGCTACAATATAATATATCTTATTTGTTCCTCTAATGACAGAGAGCTGCGAGCTTACCGTCAGCTACCATAATAGCATGAATACTGTCAATGCCAATGTATCAATTCAGGAGAGTAACCTGGGATTCCTTCCGGGCAATTGATGATCTTATTATATTTCAGTTTTCACAGACACTTGAAGTGGCAGCTAATGATTTTGGTTAACGTGAATCTTCTGACAGCTCCGGTCATTTCTGCTTTTCAAGGTGAAGCCTGTAGCCACGAGAGATAATCATCATTCAGAGTGCAACATAACACTTCCTTGTAATAGAACTAGCCAGCCAAGCTAGAGAAGTTGTAGTAACCCGTAACAGAGGAAGTACCCTTGACGGAAAAGGAAGTGCATTGGCTATCTGAAAATCGTAGCCTCTTCTTGGGAGGAAAAGTTCAGATCTGCATTACCTGAAAACATGATAGACGCGTTTTCGCCAGAATTGAAACACTTCACACTAGGCATTCTAAAATTAATACGTCTGCAGCTACCTATAGCCTATAGGTCGCATGGCCGTAGGAAAGACTGCATGTATGCCGCATTGCCGCGAGCCCGCGACTGTGGGATATAGCTTCTATCAGCCACTGCACTGCACGCCTGGCCGAAGGGGAGGTACGTAGTGGTGGCATAGTAAAAAAAAAACCGTACCAGACCAGCGGTTGAACCGAAAAAACAGGGAGCGGTGACCTTCGTGACTCGGTTCAGAAAACGACCATCCCTGTAATCGAACCGATTTTTATGGGAACAGATGAGGTGGTGGTTTTTTAGAATTGAATCGGTTTTTAATTTATCATATAGCAATACGTCGCTATGAATTTATTGTGTTACCACACTACATTTATTTATTTTTATCTTGTAGCTATATAATAATAGATATACTGATTTATTTATGCATATTTTCACCAATTTGTGATGGTTCTATATTTAAAACAATACAAATCAAATATAATATTAATAAATAAAAAACCATCGGTTCGACCTGTGAACCGTAGCAGAGTGGGTCTATCCCGGTCCGGTTTTTTTTAGGTGATGGCAGGAATAATTGCTCTACCCCGGCCCGGAGAAGAGCTGCAAAAGCGTGGACAAGTGTATCGCCCCCGGCGTGCACGTGGCGCGCCAGCTGCTGGCGACCCCGCGTAGCCTAACATGCCCGCACATGTGCGTGCATGCCTAAGCTAAGCTCGGTTCACCGGCTCACCAGACGGACGATGTACTGCGAATCCCGAGCTCCCGTCGCGCGCGCCACGACGGCGTCGATCGGGATTCGGGAGTACAACCTGGTCTGCACCTGCTCCTGCTCAGTTGCTCCCCCTCCATGATCCATGGGCAGCTATGGGCACAGGACACGTAGTACGTCCATACGGGTGGCGGCCCCCCTTTCTCCTCAGGTCCTCTCCGCGTACGCGCGCGCGAGAGTCAAGTCGCCGTGATGCGTCGTGCATATGGGATGGGAGAGCTCGGGCTGAAAATTCGCGTCAAACCATGTGGCCGGGGCGGATTCCAGCCGAGCCGGCATGTACGGGGAGGGGGAGTCGGGGACCGGGGAGCACGGTGGTGTCGCGGATGTGGACGGATAACTCGATTTCTGCGTTTGCCGTGGGGGATCTCCGTTAATACTCACCGCGCGCGAACGCATCTCGTAACCCGGCACGTTTTTGTCATCGGGGGAACGGGGTGCCGCCACATACTCGCATGCACGCAAAGGCGCACCTGGTGTCACGTGCAGTCGTGCAGATGATCCGAGCACCGGTTGACCTGTGAAAATAAAGGCTGCACATGAGCCAACATGTATATACGCGAAGATCCTATCGCCGTGCGTGATGCATGCAAGCAACGCTGCATGCCACTTCTGCGGCTCTGCCCGTTTGGGCATCTCATCTTTCCTTGAAAAAGAAATACAATTTGCTCTGCCCAAGTGCCCATATAGTGCAGATTTTTATGCTCAGGTGTTCAAGAGTAACAAGAGGAGAGGAAAGACAACTAAAAACAAAATTAAAGGAGAAATTTGGAAAGATAAATGCTGCGTATTATTCAGTACATTTCGTAATTTACATTCAGTACATTTCATAATTTACAGCTCATCTTTCAGGAGTGGATTTTAATCCCTCGAGGGGATATCATCTTTATTTTTTTCTTCTAAATTCGATATAAAATAGTGTGAAAAATTATGAAAAAATTGACAATATTGAGTATTGTGATTAAACATCGAAAAAACAAATTCAGATGCGAACAATACGATTCATACGCTAAATATCTTTTTTATATCTCGTTGTGTGAGTTGAGTTCGGAACTAAGATTTTATAGAATTTTATAAATATGATGTATGAGTGTTGTCAGTTTTTTTTAAAATTTTTCACAATCGTTTAAATGGATCTTAAGCAAACGAGAAAATATTTTGTCGAGAGATTAAAATAGTTTCCCTCGTCTTTGTATACGGGTAGCTTTCATGGATGTTGGCTTGTCTGGTCGCACGGCACATGTTACCCGTACAGGACATGACGCCCACCCTGCGTACGTACATGTTAGCCTTATCACACAATTAATGAACATGTCACTAATAATATGCGTAGGCTGTGTACATATCCTGTATACGAGTACCACGACTGAAAAGATGATAAGGCTGAGATATCAGATCAGATGTTGAAGAGGAAATGTGACGTATCGTCTTCAACCATGTACTACAAGTCCACAACGCACTGGCTATACAACTAGGTAGCGCCCCCCACCCCGCTCGCGCTACTCGCTACACGTAGCAAGTTGACTAGAGCGCGATTACAGGCTAGCTCGTACTAAAGGCACGCCCAGATGCGCTGCACTCCCCCCACGCCCGCCCACATGCGCCTGCCACCCCCAGCCGTTCACTTCCTCCCCATCGCGACAAAACAAAACGCCGTTACGCCGCGCTGCTACCACAGTGTAGTGTAGTCTCCTTCGGCTCAGCTGCGCGCGAGCGGGCGCCGTGAGATTCTCGCCACCCTCTTTTACTCGCGCGTAGACGATTTATAGGCGCGCCACGCATGGCGAGTTGGTCATTCGCTCATCACGCGGTAGCGGTAGCTTGCTAGCTCAGATCACCCCGAGAAAGACGCGCTCGCCGCCGGGTCGCTCGCTAGCCTGGCCATATGGACCGCCATGTCGTGGTCGTGCAGGCGGAGGAGGACGAGACGGTGCGTCAGCGGCAGCTCGTTCGCGAGCGTGGGAGGCGCATCAAGGCGGCAGCGGAGCTCGGGCTGGCGCGCTCTTCGGGCGGGCGGCAGTGGGGCCGCGCGCTGGGCCGGCGCGCCCTCCTGCTACGGAAGGGTCCCGCTACCGCGGCGCTCTCGTCGTCGACGCTACTGCTAGAGACGTCGGCTAGCCAGGAGGAGGCGAAGAAGCAAGGGAAGGTGATGGAGGGAGAAGCAGAGAAGGAGGAGGAAGAGGAGGAGGAGGTGATGGTGGATGAGAAGGTGGCGCTGCTGCGGCAGCTGGTGCCGGGGGGCGAGGCGATGGCGGTGGAGCGGCTGCTGGACGAGACGGCCGACTACATCGCCGCTTTGCGTGCGCAGGTCGGCGTCATGCGCGCGCTCGCCTGCCTCCTTTCCGGCCTCGGCTCGTCGGCGGAGAAGGAAATATCCGTCACGCAGGAGAAGCCTCTATGATCAGAATGATGGCGCCACAGGTTACGTGTGTCTCGTAAGAGGTCTCGTGTAAGCGCGCGTTTGAATCTTCTGTAGTGAGTTTCATCCGTTTCTACTCTTCGTATCACTTGTTCCATTTCACCTCTTGCTAGGCTGGCAGGCAAACGCATGTTATTATGTATAGTGGGACAAGAAGCTAGATGCAAGTAGGAATTTTAGTGTAAGCTCTGCCTGTCTGCCACTTGAATTTTCCACCTCCTGGTGCTGTTGCCCCTGTCGTCGGAACATGGAAGTAGCAGCAACAAATGCAGATTAGTAGCTAGCTGCTGGTGATTAGGAGTTGTGAATGCATGGCACCAGATTTTATTGTATTTTGTTGCTAGGCAAAAGTTAGTACGAGTATACATTTGTAAAGGGTTGGAAAGGCAACACTAGAGCATATGCATGCATGCTCGTCCTAGCATTCTAGGCTGATAAAAAGTATCGCGATGTGAGCATGCATGTGGCTCGATGTTTGCGAGGTACTTTTCCCATGTGGCGAGCGCGATCGTAGATTCGTCGAGGGATCACGGATCTGTAGCCTTGCGGTCACTTAGGTTCTCTTCTTAATTCAGACAGCTGCCTGCCTCAAATGCTATGGAGAAACAGAGCTAGCGCACTCAATGCTGCGACATCTGCTTCCGTGAAGTGATTCCTGCATTCCTTTCTGGGTGAGGCAGAAAAAACGTCAACGTGCACAGAGTGAACTCTCAGTTGGTCGAACAAAGCGATCATATCAAATCAGTCCATCGGCTCTTTAAAGAAAAGAAAGAAAAATCAGAGCCATCGCGTGATCAAATCTCACAACTTGTTACTAGACCAAATCCGTACAAATAACGTTGCAATGAAGCAGCTATTCACGGTAGTAAGATATACCATCGACCATGACCATCATCTCCCCGAGTAAAGATCTTTTGGATTATGCTGAAAAAGAAGGTCAGAAACTCAGAGAGTAAAAGCTAAGGCACGTGAAGGCTGAATTGATGCGGAAAGCAACATCCTTATGCTAGCACGTGTATTTTGCATTATTGGGCTTGTGGTCTCGTATTGTTGCCATGGAATAAGTTCATTTGAGGTCCCTTAACTTGACATGGAATCCGATTTTCAACCCTATACCGCAATACCAGATACAAATGGTGCCTAAACTGATAAAACCAGTGCAAATAAGGTTCTAAGGCGGTTTAGATGGTGTGTTTCGGCTGATGTAGCATCTACGTGGCAGGTTTGACTTTGTACTGGTCCTACGTAGCGGTGACGTGGTACTGGAAGCAAAATATTTAAATTAAAAATTAAAATTAAAAGTGGGACCCACGTGTCATCGAGTGTTTAGTTAAAAATAAAATAATTACAGTGGGACCCACAGCCACCCCTCTTCTCTCCCTTCTTTTTCTCTCCCCATATCCTCCTCGTCGTTACTGTGAGCGAGGAGACGGCGTCGATGGCGAGAAGTAAGCTCGCAGGCGAAGCATAGGGGTGGGCGGGTGCCACGGCGAGGCGGAGCGGAGGGGCGGTGGCGTGGCACTGGAAGCAAAATATTTAAATTAAAAAGTGGGACCCACGTGTCATCGAGTGTTTAGTTAAAAATAAAATAATTACAACGGGATTACGGGACCCACGGTCATCCCTCTTCTCTCTCTTCCTTTTCTCTCCCCCTATCCTCCTCGTTGTCACTGTGAGCGAGGAGCCAGCGTCGACGGCGAGAAGTAAGCTCGCGGGCGGAGCATAGGGGTGGGCAGGCGTCACGGCGAGGCGGAGGAGAGGGACGGGTGAGCACCACGGTGGGGCGGAGCACAGTGGCGGGCGGGTGGAGCGGCGAGGCGGAGCGGAGGGGCAGGTGGAGTGGCTGCGGCGGGGCGGAGCTGAGCGGTGGGCGGGAGTCGGGGTGGGGCGGAGCAGAGGGGCGGGCGGAGCGGCCACGGCGGGGTGGAGCAAAGGGGCTGGCGGGCATCGCGGTGGGCGGGGTGGAGCGGATGGGCGGGCGGAGCGGGCTGGGCAGAGCAGAGGGCAGGGGGGCATCACGGTGGGGTGGAGCAGAGGGACGGGCGGAGCGGCCGCTGCGGGGCGGAGCCGAGTGGTGGGCGGGCGTCACGGTGGGGCAGAGCGGAGGGGCGGTCAGAGTGGCCGTGGCAGGGCGGATCGGAGTGGTGGGCGGGAGTCGCGGCGGGGTGGAGCGGAGTGGCCGCCATGTCGCCCCTATCGCTCCTCTCCCTCCTTCCAGTCGCGTCCGTCTCCCCGCGAAGCCGATGAGCCGCGTGGAGATCCCCCACCGTGAACCGCCTTCTCGTCTGCGGAGCACGAGTTGCCTCGCCACTCCACGCCTCCTCCTCCTCCTCCCCCTCCGACGGTGGCGGACAAGGACGCGGTAGCAGATGGCGGTGCCTCTCCCTCTGCCCGTCGCCGTCGAGCCCCTGCCTCCTCGCTCCTCGTCCGCCTCGCTGGCCTCCTCGCCTCGTTGCTCTACACGCTCTTGCAGTGGAGAATTGAAGACAGGAGATAGAGGTACAAAGGATGAGGTGGAGGAGGTGGAACCCACAAATACGTGGGGCCTACTATTTTTTACTTCTTATTTGACTGACATATGGACCCGACATATTATTTTTTAATTTTTAATGTTGCTTCATTTATTTTTTTCGAATCAGACTGCCACGTAAGCGCCATGTCACCACCACATAGGATGAAGACCAAGTCAAACCAGCCACATAGGCGCCACGTTAGCTAAAATCACCATCCAAACCGCCGAAGGATCTCGTTTGCACCGGTTTTGTAAGTTAGGAGACGGATTGTATCTGGTTTTGGGGTTTAGGGATGAAACTCGGATTCGTTGTCAAGTTAAGTAACCTCAAATGAACTTATTCCTGTTGTCATTACACAACCTTTTGTACGATTTCGGCCCACAACGTGCGGGCTTTTCTGCCGGTGCTAGTGCGAGCCGTGGGCACTGGCCCGTTTCACGGCCTAGGCTCACACAGCCAGGGTTTACAAAACCGCACGGTTACCGCTACGGTTATCGCGATTACCATGCAAGGTTACCTTTTCCGTTTCCGAAACCACGGTATATTTCGCGATAACCGCGGTAACCGTTAAACCGTGGGATCACGGTAACCGTGCCCTAAACGGTTTTGTAAACCCTGCACACAGCTGCTGCTGCATGCCACTGCGGGTGCGGCGCTCATCAGCCGCACCAGTGAATTCAAAAGTCACTCGAATTCATTTGAGAGACTCGGCGTATGCATCTCTGTTCAATTCCGGGTATTTGCAGAAGCGAGGAAATAAAAAAAAAAGTTCTGGATCATGCAGGAATCTGAAACAAATTACTGGAATCATGCTGAATTTCAGTGACTTCTGAACTCTCCTGATCCTAGCAAGGAGAAAAACAACGCTGAACTATCAGTCTATCACTAGTGCCGTGAGCCCTCGAGTACATATCAACAGTTCATCGGTACAAAAAGCTTATAATACAACAGGGCAGACGCTATCAGGGCCCAAGTTTATCCCTTTGGCGGTAGGGCATGAGGCCAGCGGGCAGTGCTCGCCGGCCGTCCCCCACCAGCTGATGCTCCGGTTCTCCATCGACAGCGAGAAGTAGAGCAGCACCGCCATGAACGCGACGCCGGCGTCGAGCGCAGCCGAGAGGATGTAATTGTACCTCTTCCACCACAGCTTCCTGTACCGGAACACGAAGAAGTTGAAGACGATCCCGATGATCAGCCACGAGTTGTAGTTCAGAGCCGTCGCCGGCGGCATGTAGGAGGTCGCTCCGATGAGCACCGGCAGGTTGATCATCGGTATCCAGGTTTTGCTGGGGAACGCCCTGTGGAGCAAGTACACGATGACGGGTCCCACGGCGCCAGCGAGGAAGAACCAGTTGAGCGCGCCGTAGTTGCCGAGGGGACCAAAGATGCGGCGCGGTCCGACGAGGCCCCAGATGACGGACGCGTCGAAGAAGACGCGGTCGTTCGGGCACGTCCACGGGCTGTCTGCCGGGAGGAGCGCGTCCTGGCAGATGTTGGGGATGGAACCCAGCAGCCAGTACGCCACCACGAGGTTGACCGTGGCGGCGACCACCGTGCCGACGAACTGCACGAGGAACATGGACTTGGGGGGTATCTTCATGTAGTGGCCGAGCTTGAAGTCGGACAGGAAGGACACGGCCTGCGACATGCTCATGTAGCCGTACGCCTTGAAGCAGACATTAGCGATGGGCTTGCCCGGAAGCATGAGCCCGATGACGTACTCGGTGATGATGTTGAGCCCCGGCGTCTGGTTGGTCGTGGCCGTGATGATGCTGATCGGCAGCGTGAACACGAAGGCCATGGCGCAGGCGAAGAGGAGTCCCCACCACGGGAGCTGCACCGCCGTCCTGAGGACGGTGCAGAGCACGAGCGAGACGGCCACGGAGAGCGCGAGCATCGCGTAGAACCACCAGTTCGGCACGTCGCGGTAGCTCTTCATCAGCCTCGTGTGCACGTCGGGCTTGTCCCTCTGCGACGCGCGGAACCGGCGGTAGATCTCCTTCCCGTGGAACAGCGCCACGTGCGTGACGGTGGCCGCGATCGTCGCGAAGCCGAGCCCGTAGGACAGCGCGAAGAACGTGCTCATGTTGATCCGCCCCATCTGCTGGTACGCGTCCATGTCGATCTCGAAGCGGTCGTTCACGATGGCCGTGATGTCGTATGTCCTGCCGCTGGCCGTGAACAGGTGCGACGAGAAGATGGGGAACCTCCGGGCGTTGTACAGGTCGAGGCCCCAGTACGACACCGGCACAATCACGTACATCAGGAGCACGTAGCCGGCCAAGATGTTGGCGGTGGCAAAGAACGGCGAGATCAGCGGGCTGTACAGGAAGGCTGATACGGCCGTCCAATCGAGGGTGAAGACGCCGAGGCCCAGGCCCTTCATGCCGGAGCCCAGCTGCTGCGCGGTGACGGACTTGGAGAAGATCCAGCAGACCCACGAGACGGAGGTCAGCGTCGGGAATAGGTAGCCCGGCACGGCGTACCACACGAAGCTGCAGGCGAGCGCAATCAGGAAGAACTTAGCCTGAGACATTCCGCCGCCGCCGCTGCCGCCCTCCGTCTTCTCCTCCTGCTCCTCCTTCCCGTGCAGCGCCTGGAACAGCGACACCTGCACGAGCGTGCCGGGCCACCACATTTGCGCCGGCTCCACCACGTACTTGCGCATCAGCCCCGCCCACCCGTAGCCGAGCACCTGCGTGGTGGTGATGAGGAGCCATGCGGGGAAGAAGGAAATGGACCGCCGGTAGAAGGCGCGGATGATGTCGACGATCATGACGGCGTAGGCGGACCCGCTGCCGAAGGCGCAGCCGGCGTTGGCGAAGATGGAGACGAGCACGTGCTCCTTCATGTTGAAGGGCCCCGGGTTCAGGCTCCACTCCCCGCCGCCGAGCAGGGCGGGGGCCTTGAACTTGCGGCGCGGCAGCACGCGGGCGAGGAGGTGGCCCAGCGGTAGCGAGGCCACCTGCACGGTGATCTGGGTGACGATGAGCGGCTCTGTGCGGTAGGAGAAGAACTGGTTCAGGAAGCTCATGAGCACGCACGAGAGCAGCCCGAGTGTCCACATCCGGAACGTCCACACCGGAAGGGACGGGTCATCAGTGACCGGAACCGTCAGCCGGACCTCCTCGATCGGCGAGGCGTCGTCGTCTACCTCCTCCTCACCGACCATCCCGCGGAGGCCGCGCTCGACGTCGACGAGCTCGCCCGAGCCCATCGCGTCCCGTGCTTAGTTGTTGATCGGTCGATGTGTTCGGCACGTGGTTCGTTGTGTCTATTGGGATTGGGAGTACGTACCCATGTTTATATAGCGTAGCGTGGAGGGAGCGGAGTATGCCACTTCGAAACGGACACGCACCTATCCGTGCAGAGTGCACAATGGCACAGCCGACACACGGACACGGACCCGTAAGTCCGTATCACAGACGGACTACGTCTCGACTGAAGGTTGATTTTTTTTAGAAATAATACTTTTTTAATAGAAAATTGTAAAAATATAGTTCGGTCACCGAGAATCGCAAGTTTAACACTCTATCGAACAAACCAAATCCGATAGGATACATATCGAACGGCCATTGTTGTACAGGGGCTATTCGTCAAGATGGTAAGATTTTTCTCAAGTTTTTATGATGCATGTGTGCATGTGCTAATGTGCATGAGGTTCCTATCAAACATTGGATGTTCGACAGGTCTCTTACATGTATGCATGTCTTTTTTCCAGACTCATGACCGTGTCGAATAACCGTGGTTCAACAGGTACGGTTATTTGATAGGCTGTCTGATATATATCTTGTCGCACTATGGTGGGTTATTCGATATGATGCTAAACTTATGATTTCATTTGGTCAATCTACATTTTTACAATTTTTCATTAAAATCGTATTATTTCTTAAAAAAAATTCACTGAAGGTGCACTAGAGGGCCTTGATCTGTGCATGCCAGCCCAGTTATGCTAGTTTGGTACGTGAGCGGTGAGCCCACGTTCTGGCTACATGCCTAGATGGTGATATGGGCATTTCTGGCACAAGGCCTTCTCCACGTTCTGGCTACATCCCAAAGTAGGCTCACGCCTCAGTTGTCTTCTGTTCGTGCTGAGAATATGTGATAGACTGGGCAAACAATTTCGCATTTCTATATTTTTCAACTTAGGTCAACTTAGATCCTGTTGTTTTTAGATATGGATGAGGGATTATTTTGAGTTTATGATTTAATCATTCTGAGTAAGATACTACAAAGCTGAAAAAATGTTTGGAAAAATATTTCTTAAAAATATTGATGAAGAAAATCATTATTTCCTCCCTCTCAAAATAGAACAACGGTGTAAATTTGTATTGTAAGTGGTTTCCAAAATAATACTTGCTAGAACACGAAAAAAATACTCCCTTCATTTCATATTATAAGTCGTTTGATTTTTTTCTAGTTAAACTTTATTAAGTTTAATTAAGTTTATAGAAAAATTAGCAACATATAAAATATCATATTAGTTTCATTAAATCCAACATTAAATATATTTTTATAATATACTTTCTAAAAAATATTTTTATATTTTTCTACAAATTTGATTAAATTTAAATAAGTTTAATTAGGAAAAAAGTTAAACGATTTGTAATATAAAACAGAGGTAGTAGTCTGTATACACATGCCAACACATACTGCGAGACCAGATTAGAAGCTCCAAAGTCGACGGTCGAAAGTGAGTCCTTGTCCTTTGTCGCGGCATCGGCGCATCGCCATCGCTGCCCTCCTATCAAAATCACCACGTGCGCCACATCCCACAATTCCTTTGCACAATTGCACTGACCCTGTGCGGCTGACCGGCCATGCCGGTACGCCCGTGACTCACCGTTCCACCGCGGCGCGTGAAGCTCCCTCTCCACCGCACGCGACGCGAGCGCAAACACATTGACACCCAACACGGCAACACACAATGACAAACGTCTAGCGCCGCGGAAATGGAAAAAAAAAAAAAAGGAGTTAGCGTTGCATTGTGCACACGCATAATGGCGTAGCATAGGTGAACGGCACCAATCCTACGTGCGGTTTCAGCGATTTTCTTTGACGTGTAGCGACAATCCAACCGAGTTGACCGGACCACCTACCTAAAAACCCAAAGCTTCTGTAGCCCAGCAGCAGGTAGAGCTAGCTGTCAAGCCATGACGTGCGCTCCTGTAGCCTAGTCTCCCCTCCCAATCTCCTCTCCGTCTGTCGGTCACAGGGAACAAATATTTGGTGGTAGTAGTAGATCCTTCCGTAGGACTCACGGGGGCCCATGGCACAGCTTGGAGAAGAAATGATCAATCATCTCGCGTAGGATAGCTGACATCGGTACTTCCGTTTGATACTCTTGGGAGTTGATGCTAAAAATGCCAATGACTATAGTTCCATATTATGATGCCTACCCACACTCCAGTGGGTCATAAATATTTGACCTTTAAGATATTTTGTCAATTTTTTAAAAATTTAGCAACAAATAGCTTGTCAAATAATTTAAAAAATATATGCGTGCCTTAAAAGTATTATCATAATAGCATAAAATTATTGGATTTTATAAACTAATTATTGTACAAATTGATTTCTAAAGTTCTAAAAGTAGACTGAATCTTATCCTTATTATCAATTTTTAGACTAGTGTGATTTTTTTAGAAAAAATAATGGGTAGTTGGGTGCTAAGCTCAGGATCAGATCGACTCTATATTAGTTTGTAAGGGTATCCATAGTGCACAAGTAATCCATAACTAATATAATATTTCATTCAGTCACCTAGTAATATTGTGCAACTAGTACATAATAAGAAAAAACACGTATATACATATGGACCACTCGTATGAAATAAATAATATTATCTACCTCTACTTCTCTCTATTCTCATATGTTTTCTTGTATCTATATAAATTATGGGGATGGCTATAATTAAAATCTATGTATGTGGGTCCCATTTATATGGGTCACTTTTGTTATATACATCGAGTATATAATTTCTCATCATTTAGGTCATAATATATAAAATAATATTTGATAAGCAGGATTAACTTCACCAGTTTAAATCACCGTGCAGTTTGGACGTTCAATTTGTATTCCGCATTTAATATCTTGCTATAGTCAATGATAGGTGCATTATCGATCCGAACCAAGCTATATCAGTCAGAATTTTCTAAATTAGCAAGCCCATTCTTGTTGGAGCTAAGGTAATGGAATCTATCTATAAAGTCCACCGCGGACTTCTACAAGTAGATGGTAATTGTAGAATCCCTTCTCATACAATTCAATTCCCCATATATAAACACATCGAGCGCTTGTCAGCAACTTTTGTACTCTTCATTCTTCAACAATTATCTCACGCATGTACTCCATATGGTCCTTTTGCGCGCATAACTGTCAATGTCATCGGGACCCATGCGTAATCAAATGCAGATCTAGATGGGAGATACAATCATAGTGTACACAGGACGCCCACGCTCAGTATTAACAATATATGTAGTTCTCAATCATAAAACACGTATTGTTTCATTTTTTCATGGCTCCATGGACTGACCAACCAAGTATGTTCTATAGCTAATTCATTTGTTTGTGTGAATCCATGCTGGTCTATTAGCTTTTTAGCAAAGACTTCGGGACAACACCAAAAGATTTTGGCCGGTCAGCCAGGCACATCACACTAGCTGGACCCATCGAACGAGCAACTAGTTATGTCACATGTACATCTTTTATATACTTGGACTGCCATCGCATCAAACGTGTACTAAATAGCAACTCACTTAGGAACTTTTTAATCCACCAACCAAAATATGAGCAAGGTAAGGTAAGGTAAGGCCAAGAACTATATATATAGAATGATATATGTACGACATAATGCAATTATATGCCAATGAGTGCATGTGTAACGGCTTTTTATTAAGATATGAGTGGCTCATCTGGGGTCTAATTAAGCCAGGGATGATCAGAGGAAAATAGGCAGCAATAGCCTTCTAATCACGTGACACTACTGGTGGAGACGATCGCCAGCAGCAGGTATATATATTTCTCCAATAGCTGGCGTGGGCATACAGTGTCAACCACAATTAATTAAACTTATGCGAAGCGCACTACGTCATCATGCATGCTAAATTACATATTTAAACGCTACTAAAACAGGCACAAGTTGTATAGAGTTAGCAAGTTCTTTATAATTTGCAGATTGTGCGAGTCTTTGACACAGCAACTAACATTTCTCACATGGGTGCACAATACCTCTCTGCTTCTTCGGTCATTTCTGGACCAGAGTAACACAACAAAAGCAATTTTAAACATGTATGTGCGGTAATGTTAGGCTTCTAACAACTCAAAATTAATTTCTATTCACTTACACGTCAATAGTGTAAGATTGTTATTGGGAAACTTGTAGTCATAGTCGATCGGTCGTACACTCGTACTCATACTCATAGAAACGAGCACACACAACCAAATAGCACCCCTGATGAACATTGGGGAAAAATACGGAGCAATATTCCTCGATAGTTTTTTTCTCTGGTATTTAAAGATGTCTACTCCTCTCTGACCTAAAAAACTCAATCTAGAATAGGATAGATTATAATATAGTAGAATGAATTTGGAGAGAAATCTGTTCAGACTCGTTGTACTAGGTTATATCTCATTTCATTCTTAAAAAAGATTGGGTGTTTGTGGGATGGAGGAAGTACATCTCTCTTTATCATGGGGTCTCTTCTGATTTTTTTTCTGTAAAACTTTTATAGAATCATTCTAAAATTTGTGTGCTCTAAATCAAATAAACCATTTTTTTATAGAGAAAGAGACCTGTAGCTAGGATATTTTCCGTTTTAAATATGTAGTCCCATTATTTTTCTTATTTACAAAGCCAACATAGCCATCGTAAAGCGCAAAAGTAATTGCTAAGAGAATGCAAAAGTCATTGATAAGGGAATGCATGGGTGCTAATTGCCGTTGAGAAGATGTACGTAGGTTGTATTACGGAACGTATCCTATACACACAAATTTACGATGCACACTCCGTGCAAACAAACTAACTAATGTTACCAAAAATTTTAGAGAAAATGCTTATGTATATATACATCCAATAGTATTATCTATAAACTATCAACTTGTTACGATTAAAAAATATATAATGAGTTAGAAGATGAGACTTTACATATATGTGCAATGATATAGGAAGTATCTGCATAACCTTGTCTAGAATTTTGGGTAAAATTTGTTAGTTGTGTATACACTCAAACGACCCCCTTGTAGTGTACAAGTCATTTGCCACCCATCTCTCTAAGACTATGTAGAGATTTTTGTGTTGATCATTGTCTATTTGCAAAGAGCTCTCAATTCCCAAAGAATTGCCATTGAGGAGCCAGGTATTATCATCTTCTATATATGAGTTACGGCGCTTTTGTGGAATAGAGTTAGGTTTCACACTCACAAATTTAAAGCAACAACATCTCAAGTTGTTGTTGTTGTTTGGATTGTATGGTGCACTATGGGGCAAGCAAAACTTTGAGTAGATGTGGAGTTGTAAATTGTTACTTATGGAATGGAACTGTGGTGTTTGGATAGTTGACTATGATATTCGGAACAGTGGCGCATTTCCGTGACTGAGGGCTGCTATACAACGGAATCCCGTCCGGATAGGATGATACCGATTAGGTATTAGGTCCTGATACCTTTGAGGTATCATGTCATGATACCTACCCGATATCAGGTATCAGGTGATATCTATAGATATTGATTGATACCCGTTAGTACTAGATGTTGACACCCGTTGATATCACCTGATACTCATCGATACTTGCGAGGTATCAGATGATTCCTATGAGGTGTCAAGTGATACTTGCAAGGTACCATGAGATACTTACGATATCAGGTTCTGATACATATAGGTATCAAATGATTCTTCTGAGGTGTCATATGATACTTGCAAAGTATCATATAATACTTGTGAGGAATTAGACGATACTCCCCGCGAGCGGCAATGTAGTTGACTAGAAGCAGGTCCACCTCTACCATCCACTGCCCACACCGGAGGTCATCACCGGTGGTCGAGTCCTACGTGTTGAGTAGGTCCTCCATCGTCCACGTCCCACGTCGGAGCTCGCCGCCGACGGCTGCCCTAAGGATTTGTCAAATGCAATCATCAATAATTTAATTTCCCATGGCTGCATCTGCAGAATCATTTCACTTTTGGTTAGATTCGTTGATGCATGAGCTGCAAATCGAAAAAACATGAGAGAAATAGTAGGGGTCCATTCAGAGTCTTGATTTTAAACCGATGCATATATATAGAGAAAGAGCACTTGGTGCAGTGTGGATGCCATCAACCATAGCCACGAGGGAGGATGGATCCAGTCTTCTCCCCGTCGCTGGATCCAGCGAAGAGGTCACACATGCACTAGATCGGAGGATGCCAGATGCGATGCTGCTACTGCATGCGCGAGCTCAGGAGCTGGCGACGGCGGTGGCTGGTCGAGGTTGGGGCTCAGAGCAGCGGTGGCTCCGGCAATGGTTCACAGTAGCGGCGACTGTGATGGGGTTTAACGCAAGGTGCCAGCCGCGGTGGGTGGCGTTGGCGGTTGCGTCCGCTAGAACTCATCGTCGACTGCCGTCCACGCCCCACACTGGAGCTTGTCGTCGGCCGTTGTCCACGTCCCATGCTAGAGCTCGTTGTTGGCGGCCGCGCCCTCTCGCTGAACAGGTCCTCTTCCCTGAACCGCGCCGGAGATTCTCTCCAGCGTCCACCTCCTCCTCGCAACTTCCTTGAATAGGTAGGGGATAAGGGGATCCCGTCTTGACGGGATCTCGGTATATAGCATTTCCGTGACTATTATTGCGAGTGAATGAGAAGAATCTAACAGATATTTTGGTGCAGATGTGGGTAACTTTTGGCATGATCTTTTTCCTAGTATGATTAACATGCAACTTTGTGATATTAGACTTCCCTCCTAAGATTAATTTGTACAGCTGGGTTTTTTTGAAAGTACGACGTGGACTACCTTACGCTAGCTCAAGCATTGTTGTTGCTTGAAGAATTAACCGAACGGGATAGGTCGTGACTCGTGACGACACCCAAGCTAAGGGGGAAAACCGTGATCGTGGTCAGTGATCTGATCTACTCCATCTACCTCGCTGTCATGGAACGCAACAGCTTGATCACGGCCTCCAAGAAGCCAAGTAGAGTGAACAGTAAACACGGCCTTCCCAGAGGGAAAAAGAAAGAAAGAATGCGATGGATATATGCGTGTTTGTGAGTACTAAAGGATCTGAGCTCCCGTATCATGCCGCGCCGCCGAACGATTATATCTGAAGCTTAGGAAAAACAACTCGTAGTCAACCCGCGCAAGAGCCACAGGCCGCACGACACGTCACCGGTGACAGGGCCGCGCTGCGCCCTACGTGCGTGTGATCGCCGCCGGAAGGTGTCCTGATGATTACCCCGTGCGTGCGTGGGAGCGCCATCGCCACCGACACCCGTCACGGGCACGGAGGAGAAGACGGGGCCAGCTACGCGCGGCCGGTCAGGTGTACCGAGCGACGTTATCGCGGTCAGGGGATTGAAGAAACGCGCAAAAAAGAGGGAGAAATTTCTCCCTCGAGGCGAAGAGTGCGATGGCAACCGCGCAACGCAAAACCGTTGCCTGTTGTACACTTGTAGTACGTGCAGCCGTGCTGGTAAGTGCGGCCACAAGTATACAGAAGTAGTTTTTTTTTCTTCAATTGAGAAAGAGATGGGGGACACTGAGTTAATTAGCTAGGTTGACGAATTTGCTATATATTAATTGACAAATTTGTTAAATATAAATAAAATATAATTATGGTGTAATTATAATATAATTTATATGTAAGTTTCACATAATTTTAAACCGTTAAATTTATTTCAAGATTTATGCATGTTGGAAAGAAAAAAAAATCATTCGGTGCGTGCACATGTGACGAGTTTCGGTCTCACAATTTTCGTATCATGAAAATAACATGTCATCGTAGAATTTTTAAAATTTACATACAAATTATATTATAGTTACATGTAAATTACAGTATAATTATATTATTATTATATTATATTTACAACTGATAAATATAATATATAGCTAGTTCCGTATATTATTGCTGTGTGCACTAACGGCTGCAAGATAAATACGCAAGAGACAATTAATTCTGTCCAAGGTCGGTCAAGATATAGAAAGAGAATCCTGCTAAGATAAGCCAAAAATATATATGCACCGTATCAGATGTGTCTTTGTAGAACCTGGACGATGTTTTAGGGGTGCAGAACCCTCTTTAATTAATTAGGAAGTGCAAAAAAGAACTTCTAGAACTGTAGTTTAGCAGTCCTGTCAGTGTGTGTCAAAGACTCAAAGTGGTAGTAGTTGATTGGAAAGCTCTTGTGGTGTCCGGATAGTATATTTTTCTTGAAGACTGATCTTGTGGTGTGCATAGATTAACAATTAATAAGGAGCAACTAAAGCCATGATGCCAGTAGCTAGTTTACACTCCTCCATCTATTACTTCCAACAATATGCATATGCACATGCTTTGCATGATCGAATGAGGCATCTTGCATGTTGTTGGCAAAATTAATTACTCAACTTATGGAATTTGGGCCGGAACTTTGTGGTGGAGGAGGAACCACTTATGAAAACAAGCTAGAAAAAACCACATACTCCCTACCATGACAAAACGATTTTTTAATTCAAAGTTCACGAGACGCAACCTTAACTAGGTTTTATTTTACATAAAAATAATCACATAAGTGTAATTAGCAATAACGAATTTGGAACCATCATTATACATCTATCCTTTATTTGAAAAAAAACATTTTGTCCAGAACGATAAATAAACAGAGGTAGGTGTAGTATTAGAGTTGCAAATAAAAATGTTGCGGTAATCAAGCTTATTAGTTTTTTATTAATCAATACTAATGCTATACTTTAAATACTACCCTGCCAATCGCACCAAATTTAAGCTAGCAATCTTACAACTGTCAGCTCCCTGGAAAAGAGCAGTGCATGGACCAAGAGATTTTCTTCAAGAAAAAGCAGCACAGGATGAACCTTCAGAATGCACTCATGCAGCACAAAAAAGGCACACTGAATTAGTTGAAACCTCAATTCCACCACAAATCACAAATGCCCACCACCTAATGCCCACCCAAGCTAAAAGGCACTCAAGAAACGTACATACTACATAGCGCCGATGAATTACGTCAAACGGAGGGACACACGTACTGACGTAGCATACACTTTTACAAAGAAAGGGAATTTTATTTTGAGAAGAAGTGTACTAGTGCAAATACGCCTCCTTTTTCAACCTTCGCGTATTGGCTGTCTACCAGTACCACGTTCTTTTACCCAACGGAGGCTTATCCAATGACCAACCAAAAGTAAAAGTGACCAGCAAGCTAAGAACCCTAAACGCAAAGTGTTGTAAAAGAAAAGAAGCAAAACATCGTAGAAAGAGTGAGAAAATAAAAAAAGGAGAGAGAAAAATAAAAGAGGGAGAAAAGAAGGGTGGGGAAAACTTTGATTTTTCGCCCGCAACGGTAAAGAGGAAGAAGATTCGGGAGGTGCGCGCGCCGCGTGCGGTTGGTTGTTCAGTTGTTCTGGTGCGAGGGAAGAAGCCTGGCAGGCACGCAAAGCGGCCGCCTGATCCGACCCGACCCGACCCAACCCGATCGAAGCACGGGCGCGACGCGAGGCCGCGAGGGCTTTGGCCTGCCTGGCTCGGGCGGTGTGGCCCACCGACGGCGCCGCTGCGGCTGCCCACGCCGCCCATGCCCCGCGGCGTATTTACTGAGGCTTGCCACCGCCGTGCATGCACGGCTCGGCGTCGGCGGAAAACACGCAACGGGCGGCAGACACGCGAGCCCCGTCAAAAAGCCCCACAGTATTTTTGGATGGATTGGCTTGGCTTTTATCCGGTGCGGATAAGCCTAGTTAGATTGATCGCCTTCCACTTCCAGGGTGGTCAACCATAACAGCAAGACAATATTCAGTACTCCTATTTTCTTCCTTTTGCTCCTACTGATATACACTTAACCCAGGGTAAGAACAGCCGTTTTTACAAAATCCCCGAAAGGCGGGTTGGTGATTATATCCGGAGAGGATAAAAACTACTACTACCAAGTTTGACCCTACTAATTTGTAACCGGCGAATAGTCCTAAAATACGCCGAGCTGGTACGGTACAAAAAACGATCGCGCTAGGAAACTGCCGTATTTTTTTGATTTTGATTTCGAAATTAATTAACAAAAGGATTGACCTGCCAGCCTCCGTCCGCCCAATAGATGCCGTATGCCCGTATTTTTCCCATCATCCATTCAATGGAGGCCGATCGGACGGCGCGCAGCCGTCCGCCCGCCGGCCCACCGCACGCGACCCACGACAGGAGGCCAACCGGAACGGGGCAATCTCGTCCGAGCGCGAAGTTTAAAGCAAACCCATCCCGAGATTCATGGCGAGAAAAGAAAGCGCACCGGCCACCTCCCCCCTCCCTCTCTCCTCCCGTGCTTCTCTCTTATTCCTCTCTCTCGAGAGAGAGCTCGCGCAGAGACCGAACGCGAGAGGAGGAGAAGGAGGAAGAGGAGAGGGAGCCCTAGCCCTGCCCCAGCCGGCGTAGGCGGTAGCTAGGGTTAGGGTCTCCCCCGCCCGCGCCTTCCTTCCGGCCTTTCCCTTTCCAGTCCTCCCCTCACCTGCGGCGTGTGCGCTTTTCTCGGCCTCGCGGCGGCGCGGCGCGGCGCGAGCCAATGCCGTGTGTCTGACCCTTCGGTTCTTGGCGGATTATTGATCTGGAGGTGGGCTTGTTGGGGTTGTTGTGGTTGCCGGAGGGGGGGGGGTGTGCGCGGCGGCGTTTCTGAGGATATTTTGGTGCGAGATCCGGCGGGGCGGCGAGATGCAGCAGGATCAGCGCAAGAAGGTGGGCTTTGTTTTTGGCTCGGGAGATCTCTCTCTCTCTCTCTTGGTTTCGAGCGTTCTTGCTTTGGTGTGAATTGGTTCCGTGGTTCGGCTTGCCCCTGCCGTTTTTGTGCGGTTTGAGCAGCTGCTCGTGCGGCTTCCTTGCGATGATTTGGGTTTCTGCCCGTCCAAAAGTTCGATATTTTTCCCCTTCTGATGTCGTTGACGTTCTTGCGTCATTCTGAACGGATTTCTTTTTTACCTCCAGACTTCAATTCTGTAGAATTTTGACGTTGTTACATGGCATCATCATGATAGGATTATTTTTCCCTTTCAGTTCGGCAGAATTTTTTTTACGTCGGTGACCTTCTGGCATCTTCTGATGGATTCGGCGTGTGCTTGTTTTATTTATTTTTCCTCATTTCAATGTCGTGTCAATTCGAAAGTTGAATCGCCGTTGCTGTTCGGCATAAATGTCTAATTTTGGTCCTTGTTCTGTTGTTGGTTAGCCGTTGCTGATCCTTCTAGTCCAAATTGAGCTGGAGTCCTTCTCATGATTATGTCGTCCTTCTTCCCTCCTTCCTGCCGTTGTTCCATTCGTTTTCTGCAATCCCCTCGCATTGCAATTTGCACTGCGTTTCAGAAAGACTTTTGCCCATATTTGGGAAGAAAAGCTGAAATTTGGTGCTCCCATACCATAACAACTTGTAATTCACATGCAAAAGTTGACCACACCCTGTGTGGCATCGAGGCGCCGCCCGTTGCAGAGGCATGGGGGCCATTCCTTTCCCTTGTCGGTGAGCAAAGCTGTTGCCTTTTCTTGTGGGGTTCTCCTGATCTGTGCACGAGCACTTGGCTTCACAAGTGCAGCATGCGAGGATGCCAGTTCTGGCAACTAAAGCTTTAAGATCTGTAGCTCGTAAAGATATTTGTCTTGATCTGCAGAACAATTGAGATTTGCATCGGTTCGTTAATGCTGGTTCTAGCACCACAATTACCTGGTCATTCACGTTTCGGCCATCAAAAGTTTCTGGAGATCTGCCTTGGTTTTGGCGATGCACCAATTTTCGTGCCATTCATTCTTTCTGGGTTATGCTGCATTGACCATTTTGCGTTAATTATCTGCATATGATTAATCACTGAAGCTTCTTTGCTGTGGCTTTTTCTAAATGGTGATTTTGTTTTCAATGGTTCTTAACTTGATATCTGCAATTATTTTAGAGTTCTACAGAGGCGGATTTTTTCACGGAGTATGGCGATGCAAGTCGATACAAGATTGAGGAAGTTGTTGGCAAGGGAAGCTATGGGGTGGTGTGCTCAGCGATTGATGTCCACACTGGAGAGAAAGTGGCAATCAAGAAGATACACGATATCTTTGAGCACATATCTGATGCTGCACGGATTCTCCGTGAGATCAAGCTTCTGAGGCTGCTAAGACATCCTGACATAGTTGAGATCAAGCACATTATGTTGCCTCCATCGAGGAGGGATTTCAAAGATATTTATGTAGTTTTTGAGCTTATGGAGTCTGATCTTCACCAAGTTATAAAGGCCAATGATGACTTGACGAAGGAGCATTATCAGTTCTTTCTTTACCAACTACTTCGGGCTCTGAAATACATTCACACTGGTAGGAAACTGTCACTTAGTTTCAGTACATTGTAGTGAACCTGCATTGAGTCAGTGTCTCCTGATTAGATATATTAAATTTATTACCTTTGGAGACTTTCCTTTTTGGTTAGTTTACTATGTATAAGATGCTTGTAGGATATTCATTCAATTTCCACATAAAATTATGGGGTTAGCATGATTTGCAGATTTATAGCGATAAACAAAGGGTCTCAAGTGTCAACAAGTGCCTTGGGTAGGTATGGGGAGAGGTGCTAAACATATGGGCCATATTGAATTCAAAATACGCTTCTAAAAGATCTCTCTGTTTTTGCAACCTTTAAGGGTAGGAAATGTGCAGGATGGCAGGTATTCTTGATAGATACTAATTTGTAACTTCCTCATTATTTTAGAGTTCTTGTATTAAATAATCTGCTTATAACTTGCATATTAGTTGGTTGCAATGGTATTCCGGCGTGCTGTAGTCTTCTGAACAACACTACCATTTTTCCAGTTCTCTCATCAGCAGAGTGTGCATAAATGTTCTATGCAGACGTGCTACTTTTTCCTTTTGCAAGCTTTGCTTATAGTAAGTCCACGTGACTGCAGCTAATGTTTATCACCGGGACCTGAAGCCAAAGAATATATTAGCTAATTCGAACTGCAAACTGAAAATTTGTGATTTTGGACTGGCGCGAGTTGCATTCAATGATACTCCGACAACAATCTTTTGGACGGTATGCTCATGGGAATATCTATCTTTAACTTAGTTCTGTCTAAACCTTTGTCTTCTGGCTTATTCATGTACGCTGATCACTTTGATGTCTCTTTATTTGCCTACAGGATTATGTTGCAACAAGATGGTACAGGGCTCCAGAGCTCTGTGGATCCTTCTTTTCAAAGGTAAGTTTTGTGCCGGACTATAGCATTCTTGGTTTTAATTTGGCTAAGTCTAGGATAGGTCAATGATGCTATACTGCTATCTTATACGTATTTGGTTGACTGGGCATCGTGTCAGCACATACATTGTGATGGCCTGACATGTACCAAATAAGTATTCTGTAAGATCTAAAATTAAAAACACAAAGTAAAAATCTCAAGTTTAGCAATTATATACATGACTACTTGATTCCAACCGACCACCTATATGTGCATATGCTCAAAGAATGTAATTTTTGTAAAACATCTTGCAAACAACACACATATGTATATATAAATCTAGCCATATAACATTTCCTGGGGTGTTGGTATGGGGATAGAGCAAACAGTCACCTCCAACTCTTTTTAAAAGGTAGAGATTAATGAACCATGTAAATATGATGAATTCTTATGTGAAGTGTCAGTTAATTTTATTCTCAACAAAATTGCAGTATACACCAGCCATTGACATTTGGAGCATTGGATGCATCTTTGCTGAGGTGCTGACAGGAAAGCCTTTATTTCCTGGTAAAAATGTTGTCCATCAGTTAGATTTGATGACTGATCTTCTGGGCACGCCATCCATGGATACAATTTCTCGGGTATTGTAATTGTTCTTTCAGGGAAGCCTTCTATTGATTATCTGCTGGGTATCACCTAAGTTACGGAAGGTTGACAATGGCAATTTATTCCCAGGTTCGGAATGAAAAAGCAAGGAGGTATCTGAGTAGCATGAGAAAGAAAGAGCCAATCCTATTTTCGCAGAAGTTTCCTAGCGCAGATCCTTTGGCGTTGGATCTTCTGCAAAAGCTATTAGCATTCGATCCAAAGGACCGTCCAACTGCCGAAGAGGTAACTATTTAAACAACAATGGTGCATGGTGCGGTTTTGTTTAATCTCAGCAGCATCAAATATTGTATCTTCAAACTGTGACAATAATTAAGTAATTCATTATTCATGTCAGGCATTGGCTCATCCATACTTCAAAGGGCTCTCAAAAGTTGAGAGAGAACCATCCTGTCAACCTATCACAAAAATGGAGTTTGAGTTTGAGCGTAGAAGAGTGACAAAGGAAGATATAAGGGAGCTGATATTCCGTGAAATACTGGAATACCATCCACAATTGCTCAAAGACTATATCAATGGCACTGAGAGAACAACCTTTCTATACCCAAGGTTTTAGCAATCATATCTTTGGATATAACATACATATGACCCTTTGCGCATGCATGTACCAGAACCAAACCTTTGTTTTTCGTTACACATGCATGTTCTTGTGCTTTTAATTCAATCAACTACTACTGAGAACAACATCCATTTTTGTTGTGTAGTGCTGTTGATCAATTTAGAAAGCAATTTGCTCATCTTGAAGAAAATGGTGGAAATGGCCCGGTAATTCCAATGGATAGAAAGCACACTTCTCTTCCCAGGTATTGTTTTTAATCATATGTTCTGTTCTCTTTAACCTGTGCTTTTTCATATTAGTTGCAGTTGTTCAGAACACTTTTAAGCACGTTACAGAGCTTGGTAGAGCTGTTCTTTTCCTATCGTCTATGTTTCAAATGGTGTAAAATCATGCTGGAAACTTTATTCTCGCCTTCAAGGAAAGGTCACACTTTTAAAAGCTTCACATTGACCACACCTGATGTGCTGAAACACCATTTGCTAGAATACTAAGAAACACTAAGGGCAATTCAACTTGGCTTGTGTGTTCCTCACTACCAGTTTCTCATGTAATACCTGAAAGTTAAACTTAGCACTAAACTATGAACCGTGAGGAACACACAGGCCAAGTTGAATTGTCCTTGGTGTTTCTTGTGGCTGTAACCTTTTTTTAAAAAAAATGCCATCAAAGAACTTGTATTTTCTCTTCTACCTGGTTGATCACTTTGTTCTTGTGTTTAAGTTAGATTGAATCATGAATCATTTGCTAACCTTTTGCAGGTCTACTATTGTTCACTCAACTCCAATTCCTGCCAAGGAACAGCCCCGAATTGGCCCATCAAGGGATAAACCGTCTGATGAATCCTATAGCAATCCCCGGGAATTTGACAGATTTTCTGGCAACGCCCCGAGGACCTCACAAGCTCCACAAAGAATGCCAACAGGTGCTTTGTGGTTACATTATATACATGTTTGGTTGATAATAGTCGAATCTAATCCGCGGTAATTCTTTATTTTACAGCAAGACCAGGAAGAGTTGTTGGTCCAGTATTGCCTTATGAAAATGGTGCCACAAAGGATTCCTACGACGCACGGAGATTAGCAATGAACTCAGGGTATCCTCCCCAGCAACAAATCCCTCAAGCTTACGGTTATTATCAGATACCCGGTAAGCCAGCTTGTTCTGAGCCATCGCAGGCTGAAAGGTATTCGCTGCACCAGCAGGCTTACGCTTGCGCAAACAGTGCCACTGTGACTGATGTTGCTCTGGACATGAGAGCACCCCCGTTCCATCTATCAGGAGGGCCGAAAAGCGATTCGTCCGAAAGGTTGGCAGCAGAGACAAACCTATACACGAGATCTCTCAATGGCCTTGCTGCTACTGCCGCAGGAGTGGCAGCAAGTGCACACAGAAAGGTCGGTGTTGTTCCCTACGGCATGTCGAGGATGTATTAGTGCCCAACCATGGCACATCCTGCATGCCCAATGGGAGCTCTGATGCTAGCTTGCGGCGAAGCATTGAGAACAAAGTGGCAGTTCAAGCTATTTTGGGCACCAGGAGCACAGGGCAATCCAAGGTTGACGACGATGCCTACCAAGCTGCAGTGGTGCCCTGCTGCTTCTGTTCCTGCTTGATCAGGAATCACCACCGAAGGTGTCAAAAGCTTTTAGGCAAATCAGCTTGTATCTGCCTGTGTGTGTAAGAAAATGTGCCCTTCGTTGCACACTTGAAGGGGGGTAGTCCAGTTGCTTGTAATCTGAGCATATTTTTAGGCGCCAATTGTATTTCTAGGGTGAGGGGACAAAAGGGAAAGGAAGGAACACTAACCTCTTCCTTGTTTTTTTTTTCTTTTCCAATGTTGTATAGAGATGTTTCTCATATCAAAAGTGCTACATCAGAATGACTCGAGAAATATATAAAGCACACAATTGCGCTGTTTACCGTAGCTGTATCTTCCGCATTAAACTTGGAACTAAACATGGATTAGGAGCTGTGTCGCTACCTATTTGGTAGAACGTCGAATATCCGTTTGTTTATGTCGAGCTGTCGCGGTGTACACGATGAAAGTGGCCCAGAATTAGCCTCTTCTGCCAAAGTCTAATAAAATCTTGGTATTGCTTCTAAGCAACCAGTTCACCATTAAAGCATGATGTCAATGATCGCTTCCACGACTACCTGTATCAAAGTCCATTCCATGTTTTGTACTAGAATAAGAAGTGTGGTCTTGGTTGAACTTTTTGGTTGAACACAAACGGTCTACTGTTTGGATGTTGGTGCTCGAAATTGTTGTTACGGGAGCTCCAGAAGTCCGGTGATTCGCCCCCTCAAATTCGATCACGTCACAGCATGTTGTCGGGGTGAATTTGTTGTCAGCATGTTATCGGGGTGAATTTGTTGTTACGGGAGCTCGATTCGCCTACGCGATGCCTCTCCCTCAAATTCGATCGCGTTACAGCATGTTATCGGGAGGTGGTGTTCTTTTGTAATGAAATGAAGATAAAAGTTAGGATGCGCAAAGAAAACATTAACACATAATTACAAATTAAAAAAATAAATTAATTTGATATTTTAAACCAACTAGCGTATAAAGTTTTTATCGCATGAAATACAACATTTAACAATTCTAAAAACGTACTAAACAATCAAGGTAAAGTTTATATCTTAATCAGAGAAAAAACACCATCATAGGGAGACCGTGTTTGATATTTTTTCAAGTCTCGATTTTCCGCGAAGGACTTTTGTCCAGGTAGGTTTTACGCCAAACGTTTTAAAAAGGAGATCTAACCGTTCATCAATCATATCTTGTTGTTTAATGTCATAACCGTGGACTTCTCATGGCCCATTCAATCTGGTGTAGTGGCTACCATTCAATTCGAATTGTAGGCCCCTTTGCCCTGCACGAAAGGATAGACGCAAGTGCATGCATAGCCACCAGCATCAACTGGACGCACAAGATACAGCGGCGCTAATGCACGGCTGACCGGATACGAACGATCAATCCGTTGTCCCTACACATAGAAGAACTTTACATGTATATGTACAAACTTTATATTTATATGTATGTTTATATAATATATGTGTAGGTATAAAGTCTTATATTTATATGTACATATCAATTCTACATGTATATACATATAAACTTTTTGTTTATATAGATCATGCAATCTATGTTAGGGAGGTTCTATCTCCATTCTCAAAAGGATAGCTATGCTAGAATGCTTGTGGTCAAATTTTGATATCTTATATCATTAATAAATCAAAAGTATTAAGATTTAATATGTGAAAATAAAATTAATATATTTGTTATGAAAATATTTTCACATAATTATATTTTATTAAGTTTTTATAAATATATGTTAAGAAATATTACTCTGAGATATATGCATCAGAGACTATGTTCGGTATCCCAAGTAAAACGGTGTCCTCCAGTAGCGTGCCGTAATTACCAAAAAGCACTTATTTAAGTCAAAGTCAAGCTCACCCGTGAGTCAGAATAAGGAGCCAAGGACTCGTTGACCGCTTCCGTCGAACGGCCCCGTCTGCAACACCCATCCCTCAATCATCGCCTGCGCCGCCGGCCGGTTGTCGCCGGCCGCCATGTGCCCGGCCCCGACGATGACCGCGTTCGCTAGCGCCCCCGACCTCTGCACGTACCCGGCGAGCTGCCCGTCCCCGAGCCGCCACACGGCGCGCTCCGCGGCGAGGAACGCGCCCAGGCCAGGCCACGCCAGCTCCCTCACCCACGCCTCCACGGACGCCGGCCCGCTGTGCAGGTCGAACACGCCCTGGAACAGCAGCACCCGGATTGCCTCCGGCGCCAGGAGGACGGCCTCCACGTCGCCCTTGGCGCTCTTCATGACGTCGTCGGCGAGCGCCGCGGACACGGCCTTGCTGCAGCGCGCCCACTCTACGTCGCTCCTCGCGCCCAACGCCGCCTTCGCCTCGCCGGTGTTGAGGAAGTCCCTGAGCGGCCGCGTCGGGTACTTCTTCTCCCGCGCGTAGTTGAATGGCGTCGCGACGCCGGTGACGTTCTTGAGGAACGCTATGATCCTGTTCCTCTCCCTCCTCGCCGCGGCCCGCTTCTTGGATTTGATCAGGCTTAGCGTCCTGTCCTGCATTTCTTCGACCTTGGCCTTCTGGTCGGCGTTGATCAGCCCGGCGAAGTAGGCCTGGTCGGCGTGCACGGTCACCTGCGCCACCGGGTGCGTCATGCCGTTGCCGATGGCGACGCCCTGGAGGTTCACCCTACGGTCGTCCGGGAGCTTGGCGTTGGCATCGAGGATATGCGATGCGGCCGCGGGGATGTACTTGCCGGCGTAGCTCTCCCCGGTGAGGAACAGCGGGCGCGCGCGGAAGGCGGGCTCGAGCGCCATGAACGACTGCAGGGCCGCGAGGAGGTGCGCGGCGATGGTACGCTCGTCGGTCGGGATGTCGTCGCCGGTGGCGGGCGCGCTGAAACCGGCGCCGAGCGGGTTGTCGATGAAGATCACGCCGAAGCGGCGGTTCCACCGGTTGTCGTTGCGGGCGAGGGCGGAGGTGGAGTCGAGGAGGAGGTAGGGGCCGAGCTCGGCGAAGTTGCCGATGAGGGAGGAGCAGCCGGGGCCGCCCTGGAGCCAAACTAGGAGAGGCACGGCGGAGGCGGCAGCCGGCGGCGTGGTGACCGGGTCGGTGGCCTCGTAGAAGGCGAAGTAGAGGGAGTTGGTGGACGTGATGTTGAGGTATCCCCACCTCGTGGGGCGCGCCTCGTCCGGGAACAGAGCGGCCGCAACCGCAGGGGAGGTGGACGTGGCGGTGGTCAGGACGACGGCGAGGAGGGAGACAGCGGCGGCGCGGGAAAGAAACGGCGACATGTTGTGGCTGTGCTTAAGCGCGACCGCTGGCTGCTACTGCTGGGAATGCCCCGGAGGCCGGGACAGTAGACTTTACTATTATACTCGACCCTAGTGGCAACATTTTCTATGCACGTGACATCTTGCATGACGTCTCGAGATGTTGACAAATCAATCGGAAACTTACCATCTATCCAAAATATAACAATCTACTTCAATACCAAATGAATTCAAAATATAACAACCTATTATTTAGACACTACTTTGATACTAAATGAATTCAAAATATAACAAATAATACACATACTAGTATTACGAATTTAGATATAAATGTTTAGATTTGTAATAGTAGAATATCATCTAATACTAGATTATTATGGGACGGAAGAGTATATAGTAGTATATCGTAAGGTCTGTACATGTCATCTCTAATCTGGGATATGTGGAGTTTGGTTTTGGAGGCTTGCAATATGTATTACTACAAGAAAAGACAGACCAAGAATTGATTCAGAACAGTTTTATTCAACACTAGTATTGTTCCTGTACAAGGATCTGAAACAGAAAACCGATGCACACATATACAAGCCATGGCGACGATTGCAGTTTATGCTCGCTATTTGTAACAGCTAACATAACATAAATGGTGAATCTTGATCCTATGCCTAATTCCCCCCAATAGTGGGGGTGCACCTTATGGAGTGAACCTAGTAAGCTTCAGTGACAGGCTCAGTCGAAGAAAATCATGAATTCTCTAGATCTAATTCTGCTCAATTGTATGGTGAAATGCCTTCGAGATTATTGGCCTAACGTCCTCCACACCAACAAGTGTCTCCAGGAATGGGAGTAACTCGACCAATTCCTGGTCTGAGGGGTCATCAAACCAGCTCTTTATTGGTATACCATTGTCCACTTGCAACTGGAAAACCTGAAAAAAAAAAGATGAAGATTTACTTATAACTTTGGAAATCATACATCCACAAGAAATAGGCAGCTAAGAAATAATAAGCATATGCGTGTTCATAGTACTTGACAAGTTAAAAAGAGTTATAAAGCTCTCTGTCCAATTTAGAAGGAAGCAATTGGATGCCCGCAGATCGCTGTTCCATATTTTTAGCAACTAAGTCTAAGTCTAAAACTATAGAAAAGGAAACACTTCCATCTGTCAATATAAAGCATATACAGTATTCTGGAAAAAGGCATGCTACCTGTGGAGTATTGTCAACTATTACAACTTTTGCCAGGTCAACTCCAAGAATTGTCAGATCCTTTGTATAGCAACCATCAGAGAATATACATGATTCACGATAAATACGGTGTGAAATCAACCTCCCATCAGGGTCGAGTCTATCTATTAGTTGCTCGGCATAGATTCTCTGGCTAGCTGTGAAAATGACAAGCTCGAACATCTGAGCTACCTTCTCAAGAAAAATCTTCAGATGAGGTCTTTGCCTAACATAAACTGTGTGATTCTTCATATTAAAGAAAACTTGAAGGGTGAAATCAACATTGTCACAATGATCCAATGTTGAATGTACAAGAGTCTCTGCATATGAGAAATAGTTAAGATTATGTCAGAAAAGAAAATTATGGTAGTAAGGATGCTGATATATTAACTGGATTTCATTATCCTCGAGAGCATCCTATAACAGTGGGCAGTGGTTAACTTGTTACCCCATAGAAATAAATAATGTAAAAGCTATGACTCCCAGAAGAAAGAGCATTAGCCATAAACCATGTATTGGGAGCTTAAATATTTCATCCTCATAAATGTATGTACAAATGGTTTGTAAAATAAGCTAAGTCAAATTGCCACTTAAACTTCCAAGAAAGCAGAAGCACGGGATCCATGTCATCCGAGATATCAATGAGGACATATGTCGTTCCCACTGCTTCTCCCTTTTGAGATTTGTTCCGGTCCAGCAAAAAGTACCTCGAGGTACCGGTACCTCACGGTACCAAATCGTTTCTGATCGTTGGATCTAGCTGGGTAGGATGAACATTGTTAGATCCAACGATCGGAAACGATTTGGCACTGCGAGGTACCGGTACCTCAAGGTACTCTTTGCTGGACCGGAACAAATCTCTTCTCCTTTAATGGTTAGGTTTGAATCTCGCAATGGAGCTTCCAAAAAATTTCTTTCCGGGTCAGGTGGAGTATGCTAACAGGACTGCTTTAGATAAACTTCATCATTATAGAGCATAATCAAAAGGTTTTTCTTCTGGTTCATTTTTTTTTATTTTGGTGGGATATTGTTCAATAGCTGGTCATCAACTGTTATAGTTTCCAGCTGATGTAGAATAACTCACAAATTCAGAACAAAGAACACTCAATCAAATGTAAGATTGAATGATGTGAAGTTACTGCCAACTTACCGTCCAAATCCAGAACAAGAGTGATTTGTTTTGATCTTGCTGATTTTGATAGACGACTGGGTGAGTCGACATCCATTAAATCGGGCAGGCCTCTAGAAACTGGCTTTTCATCAACATATTCAGTTACCGCAACATCACGAAAGGCACAATTACTTTCAGTTTCGGTATCTGAGGGTTTCATTTGAAGATATGATGATGTATCATCGGGGGACTCATCAGTTGAGTTGTTTTGCTCCTCAGTATCATTGAGGGACAGGAGCGCAACAGGTCGCTCTACCATGTCAACAAGATTCATACAATCGTGATGGGAAGAACTAACATCATTTGTAAAACCCATCAAGCTATCAAACTGCACTGCAGAAAAGCTTTCTGAGAAGTAGAAGTCCAGAACATCCCAAACTTGGAATTCACTTCCAGTATTGTATCCTTCATCATTGCTACTAAGAATCAGCTGAAGGAACTCATTGTTTTCATCCATTGCTGCAGCAACAGAAAAATGAAAAGAAAAAAAAGAGCGAGAGAGAAAGCATTCAGTTACCAAGATATGAAAGCCTGGTTTCAAATTCATATACAAGTTGACAACTTCAATAATTGAAAGGGTTGGAAATGAAGCCAATGTTACCTGTAGTATTGTGGTTCGTCTCTTTTACCTGAAGATCGCTGTATGTTGTGTCAGGCAATAGGACAGTCTCCAGACTAGATGGTGATGGTACTGATATAGGGAGCTACAAAAATAAACGATAGTTTGAATAATCCATATGGCTCCATAGCTTTTAAGAAATGGAAACAATTAGTATGCAGATGTCACGAATAACAGCAAAATTAGATTATTCTGTTAGATTTTACAGAAAGCCAGCTATGATTATCATCTAAGCCGTTTTTACTAATATAGCATATCCTTTATGAGCACTTGTATCTCTAAGGCACTGGTAGCTTTATGACAGTGAGGAGGGACTTGACATTCAAAAACTGATTTCAGAATTAGTAAAATTAAGAATTATATTTGTGGAAAAATCACAGTTAAGGAGTATGGGTTAGTAATTGCCAATCCCAATGACTGACCAGTACGATTTCCTAACTTCAGTCCATGTTGTTAGAGTATATGGTTTCATAATTTATATTAGAAAAGAAGATATTAGCTTTGAACAACTTCAATCTGTTGCCTCACGATGTCCAAATATAGTTTTGATGGAACAAAAGTTATCTGAGTGGTAACTTTTTATCAGCCCTTTGCACTATTTTCATTTTATGTAGCGAGCCGGAATCGAACCAGCGCTTGAAGCAAAGAATCACACTATAGGTAGATGGCTAACATCCCGGGCTACGCTATCTACGACTACTGCCACAGATTGAATGAATTGTGACTCGGACAACTCTTTTCAATTGAAAACCTAAAAGTGCTGATAGGAAATAAGAGCTTTGACTTGTGACTGACATTTCATCTTATTAGCTGACTCCGTAAGTTTTGACAATGTGGATAATAAGCAAAGAACACGAAATATGTCTCTGCACAGATATACAATATGATAATGTGAGCCTACGCTGTCCCTGTATCCGTCAGATACAACAGTGGAGCGGAGCTGTCATGGTTAAGGGTGTGTTTAGTTGGGTGGATGAGCATGGATGGGAGATGGCCGCCCGATTTTTTGTGGTGTTTGGTTGGAGGGCAGGGTGGATGGGGTGGCCCAGAAAAGGGAATATTCCCTCAATATGCTAGATGAGTGCATCCGGCCGATTTGGCTAGATGAAGCCATCCAATTTTGGTCTGGGTGATGTGTCCAATTCCAATTGGCTGTTGTCGGTTTGATTTTCTGTTAAGCAAGCTCCAAATGATTTTTTCTCCAAAACCGTTTATCTAATTTATGGTTTGATTGCACCATTATATTTGTTACAATTAAATCTTTAAAACAAAATCTCGGATGATTATATTGTGATAAAAAAATATATATGACAAATGGGTCCCGTTAACTTTTGGTTTATCCCATCCATGCTATATCCCTCCAACCAAACAAGAAACTTGGTCATCCTATCTATACAAACCAAACAAAAAATTGGATCGTCATATCCAACAAAATATAGATGGCCATATCCCATCCATGCATGACTGTGAATCAAACACACCCTAAGCCCCTTTGGTTGGTCCCTAATGCATGTAAAACTAGCCACCTCATTTATCAAAACAGGTTCACATTGTTTTATCTCTATATTTGTTGTAACCTACACCAGTAATCAAAGCATTTGCTTCTGAAAAACAGAAGAAATCTGAATATCTGATGACAGAGGATATTGAGAGAATATTAGCAAGTATCAGAAACAGAAATAATTCATCAGGCAATTTGTAATGGAAAGAAAAACAGTTAATCACCATAGATCTAGAGCCACAGGACAAAAATGATGGTGGCAGTACACCGGTGGTTTCTGCATCATATTCATCCTGTAAAAAACTGACTTCAGCGATTCCAAAGTTTCCCCCTGATACTTCAGAAGTAGAGCAAACTGCAAACGAATAACTAATTAAAATTGAACACGTAATACTGGTATATCTACTAACTAATGAATAGTATTAACTTGATAAACTGTGTTTGTGCTGACCATGCCCGTATTTCCAACTGTTTATAAAGGGGCAGTTCTATGTTCTACATACAAAATAAAACTGGAATTATATATATAAAAAAACTGTAGCACATGCGGTCTTGAAAAACTACAATACATTTGTTTGTATTAAACTAATTTTGCTTCTGAAGCACACGGTAATTCGATAAACTTGATATTTTTTATTCGTTAAGAACTATTTTTTGTGCTCAGCAGTCATCACACAACATAACCAACAGGCAACAGGGTATTCTCTTTAATAGTTTCATTTACAGAGAAGTTCCGTTTGTACCTTGCAATAAGTGTTAAGCAAACACAGCATAACAGTGCTAAAGTTCTTATTTATGCGAGTAAACTGCACCTGAGAGCATACCAGTGTATTAAATAAACTCAAGGTGTTGTGTTCAGGTCAGCATTAACCCTATGCACTATATAATTCAAGAGGTAACTAGTCACGTATGCATCTTTCACCGGCTATTTCTGGTGTGTTCACAATACAAACTAGTGACTTCCGCTAAAGTGCTAAATCAACATCGCCACGCTTCTTGTTTCAGTAACATGGCCAGCACAGAAGATTGATGGACTCGTGCATCCCAGGAAGCGCATGCACTTGCAGAGTCACTGGTGCAGTGGTGCTAAAAGCATAGAATTAAAAACAACTTTTGCAGTGCGGCAGGTTCAGGTGTATGCTGAGCAGAAATTCTTGAAAATCAGCCAGAGCAAACAAAATCAAGAATAGTATAAATATGGACTTTACCATTTTGATGACTTAGAAGTGTTGACCCCACCGCTGTTCTATCGAGTGCAATCTCTTGAGACTGTGAGTCTTCCAATATTTCGGTGGTCTTGCAAAATGAATGAAGCTCCTGCGTCCCTAAATAGTCGGTGCTTAACATTTTATTCATCCTTAATGCAGGCATTTGCAAAAAGCATGTTGAAAGTACTGCAGTTCCAGTAGGAAAAGTCCAACTGTTGAAACATTTGATATCACTAAGACATTAGTGGAGAAAAGTGAAGCTGGTAAAATATCTACAGACTAATGATCTACTGGAAAGAACATACTTTACCCATATGTTCTCAAGAAATTAGAGCCAGCCACCATTTTTTTTCCAAAATCTACCACTAAAAAAACACTAAATTCAGTGAATTCACCAATCCAACAACCCTTTCAAAATATTTAAACACTCCTAGCAAGCAACAACTTAACACCAACTAAAATCCCTTCCTTTCCCCTCTCAATTTTATACTTCCCGACGAAACAAATTTCCATTAAACTTGTCCGGACAGTAATTAAGATCAGAAACTAAGCTACAGCAGGAACGCAGCGTACAGAATTCCCCAAACACATCCCACATCTCAAAAGCTCGCACTCCTTCTCCACTGAGCAGCCCGATAACCTTCACACACAAATATAATTTCTCTCTATGCTCCGGCCCAAATTATGAGCTTACAAATATTTCTGACGGATAAGAGCTCAACCACCCAACAACTTGCTGAAACATACTCAAGCAGTCAAACATGTACCACCCTACACAAACCGAACCATCCCCCAGATCAAATTACACAAAACCCACAAGAATCACAGAGAGGCGAGCAGGAAATCGAGCTCCGGAAATCCCCGACCAAAGCAGAGCTCGAGCGAGGCACGTACCCGAGATGCACCCAGCTCTCGCCGCCGTACGGACCACGATCTCTCCTCCCCTTTCGCTCTCGCTCAGCCTCAGTCTCGCACAAACGCACGCACTGAGAGAGAGAGAGGAGACGAGCAAGCAAGCAAGCGCGCAGCAAGAGGAAGAAGAGGGAGATGGAGAGGGAGAGCACAGGTAGGGGACAGCTCGATCGCTCGCTAATCCCGCACCACATATAATCTACACGACCGGTCCGCGTCCGCGGAATCAAGGTCTCCCCACGTTCCACCGCGGTCACTGACGTGTGGGCCCAAAAGGCTCCGGCCCCGCGGAGGCGTAGCAGCGGGTAGCAGTTTACGTAGCTTTCGCATTTTTAAGGGTGGGTTGCGGCTGCTCTGCCCCTCGCCCACCATTCATTCCGCGACTCGTCCGTCCCCGCGTACCAAGTTGATCGGTCACTGACAGGTGGGTCCGTGAACATGTGGCCCCGGTAGTCAGTTGGATGGGTTAATCCGAGGACGGTTGGTGCGGGTTATCAGGGGATGAGATGTACACGTGGACGGAGAGGATGGGTAGCTCATCATGCCCAGCGGAGTCCACCCGTTAAGTTTAATACTAGCGATTAGTCCCACTTTATCTAATCGGGCTACTAATCTTACTCGTCGTTTTGGTTAGTCACTGACAAGGTTGGGCCAGTAGATTCCGGGCCCGGCTGTAAGCGACGTCGGATCGGTGACGGCCTGGAGGTCATGGGAATTCATGGAGTTGGTGGGTTACACGTGGACGGCGCTTGATCTTTTGCTCCTCCTTTGCGGCTGCGTCCACTGGCTAGGCGACGCGTGGAACGGGAAGCCGGGGGCCGGAGCGCGTGCTTCCATGGCGCACCAGGTCTGCGGCTCTGCGCGGAGAGAGGGGAGCAGCGGCGCCGGCGCAGCGCGCACGTGCGGCAGAGCAAAGAAAAGACCGCCGCAGCGCCGCCCATCCGGCGTGCTCGTGACTAGAGAAGCCGTGAGGTCGCGAGTGAGCTGATTCCTCAGCCGCGTAGAGGCATACTGCGGACGCCCTGAGCGATATCAAATAAACTAGTAATTAGATTGATCGAAAACCGTCAAACTGAAGGGCAAATGATAGCAAAGTTAAAAAATAAAATCTTGTATAAAACAATCCACCCCAATGAAAAAAAGAGAACCTTTTCATATTGTATAGAGCGCTATTGAATAGATCAAATCTAAAAAAATCAAGCTAAAATAAAAAAATGTAAGAAGCACTATTATTATAATAATAATAATAATAATAATAATAATAATAATAATAAGAAGAAGAAGAAGAAGAAGAAGAAGAAGAAGAAGAAGAAGAAGAAGAAGAAGAAGAAGAAGAAGAAGAAGGGGCTTATCACTTCTTTTTCTGCACGAAGGTGCGTCCTCATCGGTAAGCCAAAAGCTTTGGCTGATCAGCCAAAGTTGGCTTCTTCAATTATGCTAAAAAATCCATTGATTGGTTTATTTGGCTTAAATTGCTTGATGAGGATTTTCTGTGGCTGAAAAGCCTTAGCCCAAACAGCCATCCGATGAGGCCCGTGATCTTCATTGCATCAAATTGTTTGCAAAATGCATCTAAACACTTATTTCTAACCTTACAATCTAAACTCAAGATAATATTCTAAAACCCTAATTTTTTCTCTCCACAAATATGTCTTACCCAATTTCTATCCCCTCGGGAGGTTATTTACCCCTAACTTCTTACATCAACTAGGACTTCAAGTCCTAGTAGATATTCCCTCACAATTTCCATTCTAACTCTTTATGAAATCTTTCCAGATTTGAACTTCCTCCAAATTTGACTAGGACTCATAATCCTACTAGGATTTCCTCACATAACACTTCCTGATCATTCTTCAAAATTTTCAAATTTGGACTATTTTCATAATTGACTAGGACTTTTAATTCTACTAGGATTCTCTTGCATACATATCTTCCAGTTTGTTCTTCGAACTTTTGAAATTTTGATTCCCTATAATTTTAACTCATTTTTCATACACACACCACCCTCTAAACCTGAAGAACTCTCTTCCCTATGCCCCCACACCTCTCCCAGTCCCATCCTTATCCTAATCTTGTACACTCTAGCTGGGATATGTGAGCTCATAGGAGTTTGTTGGAATTAGAGAATAGGGATGGCAATAGGTCAGGTCGGGCACGGGCAGAGCAAATCCATGCCTGACCCGACACTCACGTGCTCGCGTCGTCCCACGTCCGCAAAGTCTATGAGCAATACCGCATGCTCGTGCCCATGCTCGTCGGGCATGGGCATGCCCAATGGGTGCCCGACTAGTGCGCTGTGGTTGTGAATGTTAGCGCGGCCGGTGAGGAAGACCTGGAGGTGGAGCCATGAAGGCCGCGGCCAGTGAGGAAGAGGTAGAGGTGGAGATGGTAGCAGCTGGTCAGATGTAACGCCCCGATTTGTTCAGGATTAAAAATCATTAAATAATACATATCTAGAAATTATAATAAAGCTAAATAAATTTAATCAAGTGAATTAATGAGGGAATTAAATTTTCCTTTAAAAATCATGGCTGGAAATATTTTTGTAATATTCTCTGTGCCCTAAAGTACTCTTTGAAAATTCCCGTGAATTTTCGGCACTCCAGAAATAATTTTAACATCACAAAGTTCATTTAATCAAATAATTAAATTGAAAACAAATTAAAATCTCCTCATTTAATCACAAAAGTTTTCCTTTCCTCCCCGCGCCCCGCTTGGCCTCGATCCCGTCTCCCCGAGGCTATATAAACACTCCTCATGCTTCCCTCGTCCGTTTCCCCCTCTTTCCCGAGCTCGCCGCGCCCCGAATCGCACCACCCACGCAAAGCCGAGCTCCGTCGCCCGCCGCCAATCTCCGGCCACGCGCCACCGCCACCAGTGCCGTCCTCGCACTACGCCGCCACCACCGTCGGCCGCTACTCCACCTCCCCAAACCACCACCGGAACCACCTTCCCACCGCACTCCCTTAAAATTTCTTGGAAGATGCCAGTGGAATTGCTCCATCGCATCGGTCCGTAGTACATGGACGTGAATGTCAAGCCAGAAAATATGATCAACAGATTAAGCGACACAGAATCCTCACCAGTGAAACATCTCTAACTAAGGTTTGAAGGTGAAGTTGTTATGACCAAATGATCAAAGAGCTGAAATTCTTGGCAGCATCAAAGTCAGTCACCAACAGTCGTACAGTTTGTAGTATTTGTGACAAAGCACTGTAGAACTTATAGTTTATCAACTTGGAAGAGTAAGTGAAGGATAAGCAAAGAAGTGAAATGTTGTACCGTGGGAATAACCTCTTGAGCTTGATCTGGTTAGTGATTTGTGCTTCTTTCAGAAGACATCTACCAATTGAACTGTTCAAGTAGTTGACACCGAAGTCATGACACAAACAGAACAGTCATTCCAGCAGTCAGAGCTAATGGGAGTGTTAATCAAGAGTTTGTAGATTCATGAGCTGAATAAGGGTCGCTCTTATGTGGAACTTCCTGTTATCAATTAAGTGTTAAATTCCAAGCTTCCTGGAATGAAAGTGCACCCTCAGCATTTCATTTGGATTAACTGATAAAGCGTCAAGTTTTCAAAGTCAGGATTCCATGAAAAATCAAAGAAGTTTGAGTATTCTCAAGGATAACAGTTTAAGTGTTCACAGTTAGGTGAAAGCTCAACTACCTCGGTAAAGGAATCTTGAAGTTAAATCGGGTTTACCTCGTAACTGTTTTGCTTGGAGGTCTAACCGGGTAAAGCAAAATGGATTCTAATTGAAGAAGTTAGTTGTGAAGCCTTAGTGAGCTACACCAACCTCAAGCCATCATATTGAGTTCTCATGTATACCCGAGTGGCCGTATCAATTGTTCACCTTACAAGGCAGCGACCTACGGTCACACAGACTAGCTGAAAGGCAGGTCCAGCAGTTTGTTGGAACACTGTTCTTCAGGTCGAAGCAGTTCAAGCAAATCCCAAGGTATATGGTTTCACCAAAGTCATCCTCAATGTGCCAACCGAGCTCCAACAATCTCAAGTTAACAGGTTGAATTCTAGAGTACCCAAGCTAAAGCATCGACACTCCAATTTAGAGAAGCAGCAATTCAGAACCCCGTGATCCAAATGAAAGTCAGATCGGGCAACTTCTTGGTATACTTGTCATTGAGATCGAGCAACTCCCTGGAAGACTCATTGTTCTAGTTAGGAGCAGTTCAAAGCCAGTTCAGAAATTGAGGGTTCAGTAATGTCATTTGCAGAATTTCGAGGAAGCTCCACCAATCTCTTGTTTACGTGGTGAATCCTTAGGTTATCAAAGAAGCCGGCACTAACAGTTCAGTTTAAGTAGATTATCAGGTGTGTCAGTATTATCAACTCAGTCCAAGGAAGTGAGATCTATGAGCACCTGCAATCCAGATCAGTGTCAGATTTAGTTGAATCAGTGAGTGCAATTTTTGGACAAAGCAATAGAGCGCCTAGCTTGATGTCAGCCACGTTGGTTGTACAGGTTTGGTCAATCAATCAGTTAGTGGGATCAGTTTGAAACCGCAGAAGTTAGCAGACCAGTCCAGCGCCACCCGCACCCAAGCTTTCTTTCTAGCCATCCCTGAATCTCGGGACGAGATTCCTGTAAGGGGGTAGATTTGTAACGCCCCAATTTTCGTTCGGGATTAAAAATCATTAAATAATGAATTTCTAGAAATTATATTAAATCTAAATCAATTTAATCAAGTGAATTAATGAGGGAATTAAAATTTTCCTACAAAAATCATGGCCGGAAATATTTTTGTAATATTCTCTATGCCCTAAAGTACTCTCTGAAATTTCCCGTGAATTTTCGGCGCTCAAGAAATAATTTTAACATAACAAAGTTAATTTAATCAAATAATTAAATTAAAAACAAATTAAAAATCTCCTCTCTCTCCTTTGGGCCGCTTCCGCCCAAAGTTTTCCTTTCCTCCCCGCGGCCCGCTTGGCCTCCCTTCCCTCCCCCTTCCCTCTCGGACCGGCCCCTTGGCCCCTCTCTACCCCAGCCCGCTTGCTCCTACCCTCCCAAAGTCCATCACACATCCCTCCTGCCTTGGGCCGCCGACTGGTGGGCCCACCTATCGGGGTCTTCTCCTTCCTCCGGCCAACCACCATGGCCACCACCACCACCATGCCCATGTCACCACCTCTTCCGCTCACTTACCGCTCCCACGCCACGGCCAACAGTGGGGACGAGCTCGTCGCCCTCCTCCTCCACCAAAACCACCCACTCTCCCCGCAAAATCCAGCCACGTCACCGATTCCCGCACCTCTCTCTCTACATCACTCTGGTAGGCGAATCCGCCCCTCTCGGCTTCGATCGCATCTCCCCGAGCCTATATAAACACTCCTCGTGCTTCCCTCATCCGTTTCCCCCTCTCCACCGAGCTCGCCACGCCCCGAATCGCACCACCCATGTCGAGCCGAGCTTCGCCGCCCCACCAGCAATCCCTGACCGCGCGCCGCCGCCGCTAGCACCGTCCCCGTGCTGCGCCACCGCCACTGCCGGCTCAGCCGCTCCGTGCCGCACCCCAGCCGCTACTCCACGTCCCCAAACCACCACTGGAACCACCTCCCCATCGCGCTCCCTCTCTCCGCCGCTCGCCGCCGAACTCCGACCGTGCGTCACCACCGCCCTAGCCATCGTCGTGCCGCGCCGCTCGCGCTGCAAGCTTCGCCGCGCCGTGCCGCCCCTCGGCAACCATCTCGCGGTGTCGGAAACATGCCGGAGCCCTCTTCTCCTCACCCGAGGTGAGCTCAATCTCTTCCGTCGGTCTCCGGCCACCTTTTGTCGTCACTGCGCGCCACCTCAATCACCCTAGCTCCCTCCTTCTCCTTCCCCAGGTCGCGATCGCCCCCGTTCACTGCCTCCCGCTCGTGGGACCACCATTGGAGCACCGTCCCACCTCCATCCCGGGGGTGCGCCGCCGCTTCGGGCTCGCCGCTAGCCGCCTTCCCATCGCCGGCTCGCCACCCCTTGTGCGCGGTGAGAATCCTCTCCCCTTCCTCTCCTTTTCCCCCTCCTTTGCCGTTTCCCGTGGCTGCTGTCGTGCCATGCTGCCGCTGACTTGTCGGGCTGGCTGGCGAGCGAGCCCCGACCAATCTCGGTCGCCCATTCAGCCTAGGCCGATCTAGGCCATTGGCCTCCCGTGGACCACTCGTGGTCCGGGTCCACGGCACCACCTCGGCCGTGGTGGACCGAGTCCACCGTGGGCCGCTCCCTTTGACCCGCTGACGCCTGGGGCCCACGCCATCCCCGCCGGTGCCCCTTTGATGACGTCAGCGGCCGCCATTTCCTTTGAGAAAATAATTACTAATTGCGTCATTAATCGATAATAATTCTAGAAATTCATTTAAATGTCTCAAAACTTCTAAAATTCATAACTAATTCATATGAACTCCAAATTGAGCCATTCAACTTGCATAATTCATCTAAAATTGAGCTCTACATTTTTTTTTACTTTTTATATACTGTTTACTTGGCTTTTATTAGGTTTTTCCCTTTTTTGCACGCTAGCATGTAGATTCCGTCACTTCGGAAGATCGCGTTCGCGAGGATAAGAGTTCGGAAGATCTTTTGAAGAAGCAAGGCAAGTAACACATTCCCCTTGAGCATGTTGAGCCCAATTTATAAAATGTTTTAATGTTTATAAATAAACTGCATGTTTTGCTAATTACATGGGATTATGGAATTACCTATCTACTCGCTTGTTCTATATTTACTCGTTATCCGCCCTGTGTTAAACCTGAGTGATAATTTGTCTAGCTTATGTTACTTATGTGACTTGGCTAGAATTACATATGTTTAGCCATGCTTAATTACCACTAGCTCACTTAATGGGATAATCACACTTTATACATCTAATATCTTGTTGAGCTGCAAGCTCGTGACATCTGACCATGTTTATTGGTCGTAATTATCCAACTAAAAGATGGCTTAATGGTGGAATGTGGGTACATGGTTTTGCTAGTCGCACCCATGGCAATTAAGGACCGGTTCTGAGGAAACCGTGGAAGACTAACAGTGCTTACCACAAGCAAGCGTGGGCAACTGCTGGATTTGTAGTATAGCTCTTCCCTTTACGATGTTCCAAGGCAAGGGTGAGTGTTATGGGGTTGGGTTGGTGGGGGTTTACCCATTGATCGGCTTCTGGTTTCACCTATGCATGAGGGGGGCTGCCTACCTTGGCTAAAAGGTGGGGGCGAAACCTGAGGTGTGTTGCACTTGGTTAGGGGGAGATATGCGATGGGTCTTGTCACGATTTCCCCCTTTGCAGTACCATGGTGGTACTTCGAGGCATGGCAACATGTGTAGAATCGTGTCTTGTGGGTACAGTTGCGCACATCTGGCAAGAGTAAAACTATTCGAATAGCTGTGCCCACGGTTATGAGCGATCAACCAGATTCACCGTGATTAGTCCCACTCTATTAATTAACTTGACTTAATGAACTGGTTTAGTTCAGGTGGAATGGTTGGGCCTGTTCAACATGGTGTAGCGTTGTTTAGTGGAGAATTAATCTTGCCTTAATTAATCAATTGTTTTACCATTTTAAACTATAAATGTTTACAACCGCCTTGATGCAAATAGCCACAAACCTCTTCTTGTCTACCCTTGCACGTCTGCATCATTGGTGTGGCTTGCTGAGTACGGTGGTTGTACTCAGTCTTGCTATTATTCCCCTTTTCAGAAGTGTAGTGCTTCTGAGCGAGAGTCGAAATTAGAGGACCAAGGCCTATACCCCAGTTGAGTTTTGCCTGTGGAGTGGAGCTGAAGCCCCGCTAGGATCGTCCTATTTTCCGCTGCCGTTTCCTTTTCGGTGTGAGGACTAAGTGCCTCTTCTGTAAGTATTACGCTTTATTTACGTTTGGATCTGTATATTAATTTGTTGTTTTGTGTACCTTGGCTGATTTCTGGACAGGGATTTTGTCGGATGAAAAACTCCGCAGCGGGGGACTGTGCAGACCCCCTTTTTAAGTTCGACCCAGGGGCGCATGAGGGACTTCCTCCGGCCCGGCTTCGGTGAGGCCGGTGGGAATCGAGGATCGAGAGATAGAGAGCGGTGACACACAAGCAAGTATACAGGTTCGGATCGCCGATGGGGCGTAACACACTACTCCTGTAAAGTGGATTATATACGTGGATTTTAGCTCTTGAGAGCTGAACTCGGCTAGCAACTACTCAAGGAGCAGAGTTCAAAAAACCCCCACTCCCTTCCTCTAGGCCTGGACCTCCTTTTATATCTCAAGGGGATACCACAGGGGCCAGACAGGTTGTTTTCTAGAGAGAAAGGAGAAAACTATTTTACAGATGGAGTTCATGTCGTGGCTTGGAGCGGAAGCCTCCTGCTCCTGTAGCACCGGTATGGCGTCGATCGGACCGCCCATCATGGCGGTCAGCCCAGCACGTCACTTTCCATTAAACGGCTGGAATCTGGCACCCACCGTAGATCGTGTAGTGCGCCAGGTGATTAGACTTGACGCACCAACTTCTGACATGGCGCGAGAGCCGGATCGGCCCTCGCAATCTTGATGCAGGCCATCGGGAGGCGCAACGTACCTACCGGGCGTGCACCGGCATGCGCGGTGCTGTACGCCATCCCATCGGTCATTTGCACCAGTCTGACGCCGGTCAGCTGACTGTGACCGGTGTCAAGTGCGTGCGCGTCGCTTCGTAATCGATGCGGCACACGCGCGGCGCAGGCGCACTACTCCTGCGTTGTCATCAATGCGGGTAGGTGAGCGCTGGGAGCGCTCACCCGCTTCGTTACACGTGGCAGCGACCCGAGGGGGTCGGGGGAGCCCAACCCCTGCTGGGCCTCCCCCCGAGGGGGTTGCGTGTCGTGGGAGGGCAGCCGCCACGTCGCCCTCGAGCCTTCTTACCCCTTGGGGGATGGCCACGTGGGCAGACGGGGCCGCCGCAAGCCCAAAGTTAGCATACCCCTTGGCCCAGGACACCGACAGATTTATACACAAAATAGTCTAGAAATTTGGCTAAATTTCTGGGCGTGACATCAGATCTGGCGACGGAGAGCCCATGGCGACCGGATCCAAAGACCAGGCGACAGAGAGACGACGACAACAAAGGGCGAGCAACAATAGAGAGATGAGGGCGATAGGAGTGCTGCGATGGAGACACGAACACGACCATCGACCCTGTGCACCGCCGCATCCCCAGTCACCACCACGCCACCAGTGGCCGCCTGCTGCCCTGCTCCTAGTCGTGCAGCCAACCGCCGCTACCTGCTCCTTCCCGTGCGCGTCACTACCTTGAGAGCTGCCGTCGTCGCCGCTTGCCCGCGCGCTGCCTTGAGCCGTCGTCACCGCTGCTAGCTGCGCCATCATCACCAGCTGTCACCGCCGCTATTTGACTATGTGAGGTGGGGTGTAAGTTAGGTTAGGGTTTGATGTTGTTGGATATATATATATATATGTCCATGGTTAATGGGCCAAGGGAAAGGAGTATGAGAATGAAGGTATAGGCCAAAATCAATAATATATACACCGGGTTGGGCATGGGTTACCGTTTGTACAAAATAAGATCCAATTGCTACCCACCACATTGTCGGGTCTTGGGTGGGCGTGTCCATAGACAAAATATTGCACCCATGCCCGTGCACATCGGGCTAGATATCCGCTGATACCTAAACCCGTGGGCAAAATTGCCATCCTTATTAGAAAAGGATACATAGCATACAAATCTGTGGACAGGGTGCAGGAAATCTAAATGTTAAGATTTTTTCTATCAAATGTACTCAGTAGCAAGTGAAGATTTTTTTCTAGCAAATCTATCATATCAAGTGAAGATTTGTCTAGCAAATCTAAATGTGGAGTATCATTTAGCAAATTCGCTTTTTATTTGACGCCTACAGTAACATTTTTCCATGCCACATCCTTCAGGCTGCGTTCGTTCTCTCCTTTTGGAGAGAGATGTTTAGCACTCGCAAAACAAAAAATCTCATTAGCATATGATTAATTATTATAAACGTAAAAAATGAATTTAATTGATTATTTTCAAACAACTTCTATATGAATTTTTTTTCTTAAAAAAACACAGTTTGAAAAGCTGCTAACAGGAAACGAAGAAATTGAAATTTTAAGTTGAAGAAAATAACTAGACCTTAGGAACGGTTTAAGAGCATCTCCAAGTGCTCTTGTATATCCTGTTGGCTAGCTAAAAAAAGAGAAAAGAGAGAAAAAATTGCATCCAACAGACTAGTCAACTGGATAGCTATCTTTTCACGCTAGCTATCTTCTCCCCTTCGCTAGCTATCTTTGTCTAGCCAGACGGGTTCTCCATCCACGTTTGTCGGTTTTAAAGAGTATGTTGGATTACCCCTACTTTTGGAAAGCTTTTTATTTTTTAGCTATCATCTTATTCTTTAAATTTAGCTGGACTTATTGCTAATCTCTTGGAGATGCTCATCAGTGAAACATAATAGAGGAATTTATGCCAAATTAACTAGTACTACTACAAGACCACTCCACAAGAGAACTTCTCACACAAAAAACGACAGTATCCTACATTCCTACTCACACTCGTCATAGAAATGCAACGTTTCCCGATGGCCGATCCAATGCTTGAATGCCTAGTGGTCTCCAGTGATCGATCCAATCAGCTCCAACGAGGAGGCGGCCGTAGCTTCATCGTCATACCCTTTTGAACCGCCTCAAGACCACGCCGAGAAGGCTGCCGTACACGACGATGCAGTAGCCGACGAAGAACCTCTCCCCTGCGCTATCCCCGCCGCCACCTGCGAGGTCGTCCTACTCCTGGCCGCGTCCCCCGCAACCGGCTCCGCCATCGTGGCCGCGGGCGGTGCTGACGAGCTTTCGCTGGCTGCAGTAGCGCTCCGCCGCCGTCCGGGCGCTCCGAGCGACGAGCCTTGCCACGCTCTGCATGATTAGTTTCCTGGCTTCGCGGGTTTGGGTTCGGTTGTGAATTGGGAAGCTTTGTGCCGCGTTGTGAGGTGTGTGGCTGAGTGGGTCTCTCGGCCTCTTTGCTCCCGATATATATGTACACGAATCAGGAGAATTTGGTGTCCTGCTCGGATTCGGAATTTCGGAGCCACTAATCCGTATGGGAAACGAAGCCGAATCGTCGATCGTAGTGGCGCTTCCACCCACATCTGCAGCGACAGAACGCTCGCGTGTGCAACAACTGAATCAAAGGCAACAGCTGTTGCAGTTCGTCTCAGCAATTAAGACCATCCTCAACCTAGAAACTGTCAACTAGTTTACATACTTACCATATCATATAAACACCATGTATAGAAACTATGTATCTTATGGATGGTGTCTTGAAATTAAATTCTCTTCCAATCATCTCTCTTCTCTCTCTTTTTATCCACTTATCTCCATGTTTTTATTCTTGATTCTTGTATAGACATGGTTTCTTCATCCTTTTACCTCTCCCCTCGTTAACTCTAGTGCCACATCATTTTTGCTTATGTGGCAATGTATTAAATGCTATGGACACTAGATGACATAGATGGTTAGGGATGGCCTAATCCTCTCCTTTTCTTTTCAGTTTTCCTTTTCCCCCCTTCAATGCTACCATACATGTTACATTTATTCCCCTAAAATTTTCAATCGGCATAGTTCCCAGAATCCCAGTTGATCACAACATCATCACCTTTTTCATTGTCTATCTATCTATCTATCTATTTATTATATTATTAAGACAGCTCGAAAAGAAGACACTATATTCGCTGTGGAGGCTAGAAATTCCAACATTAATCGGAGAAAAAGAAAATAAAATTCCAACTAGGAACATAATTTAGAAATAACTGAAATATAGAATTAAAAATAAACAATATTGGAATAAGAGTCCATATAGAACTGGATACGAGATTAAATAAAATTTGGAACAAAAACAAAATAAATTCTAAAATTAGAAAAAGAAAACGAGAGTTTAGGTAGGAATACAATTTAAAAATAACTAAAATTCGAAAAAAATAAGCAATATTGAAAAAGAGACCATCTAGAACACGACACGAACTTAATTAAAATTTGGAATAAAAAATAAATTAATTATGAAAATATAAAAATAATTATAAGAGTTCAAGAGGAATACAATTTATAAATAGCATAATATCGGAACATTCACTGTGGAGACTAGAAATTCCCACATTAATCGGAGAAAAATAAAGGGATAGTCCAACTTGGAATATAATTTAGAAATAACTGAAATTCGGAATTAAAATAAGCAATATTGGATTAAGAGTCTATATAGAACCGAATATGAGATTAATTAAATTTCAAAATACAAGATAAAATAAATTCTGAAATTAGAAAAGAAAAAGAGAGAGTTTAATAAAATTTAGAAATAACTGAAATTCGGAATTAAAAATAAGAAATATTGGAAGAATAGTACATATAGAATCGAATACGAGATTAATTAACATTCAGAATAAAAAACAAAATATATTCTGCAATAATAAAAATAAAAATAAGAGTTCAGGTAGGAATACAAATTAAAAATAACTAAAATTCGGAATAAAAATAAGCAATATTGAAAGAAGAGAACATCTAGAACACGATATGAGCTGAATTAAAATTCAGAATAAAAAATAAATTAATTATGAAAATATAAAAATAACTATAAGAGTTCAAGTATGAATACAATTTATAAATAACATAATATCCGAATAAAAAATGGTTTATTTTAAAAAATACAATCCATTTATAAATATAAACACAACAATGACAAATGACGATAAAAATGGGAGAAGTAACAAGGCCATAGAGGAGTAAGGTGACAACGGTTGATGATACATCTAAAAATTATAAACAAAATCCTAAATATAATCCCTATGATGATTAATAGAAGGGATGATGGAATAGCTGTTAAGCAGCACGATCACAGTGGTTGACTGGACTTCTGGAAAGTAGAAAATAAACCCCAATGATAACCACATTTGATTTTTAAAATCACAATGATAATAAAGAGGGAAGACAACAGGTGTAAAAACTAAAACCTAAATAGAAACCCAATAACGATTAAGATGAGAGATAATGGGCAGCCCGTTAAGCAACACAATCACGATGGTTAACGGGACTTCTAGAAAGTAAAAAAATAAATCCCGGTGGTAATTAAGTTCGATTTTTAACATCTCAATGATAATTAAAAGGGAAGACATCGGGCAGGTGGTAGAGAAGTATAATAGCGAAGCCACTAACGGTTTTTCGGGACCTCTAGAAAGGCAAAAATGAACACTGACGATAATTGATAATTAAAGGTTTCATTGAAGATGAACAAAAATAGTGATAGATCGATAACCAAATAAAGGACATATAAATGAGTAAGGGGTAGCGACCGAAATGACTTTGTAAAACTATAAAATTAGAAACACGGGATGATAAAATTCGGTCTTTCAAAAATCCTAATACAACGAGATAGATATTTAACAAATCTTAAGTGAAATCATATGTAAAAAATAGATAATTTTGTATGTGTGCTAACCGCATAATTGCAAGGGCCACCCAGCTAGATATATTATTAAAACAACTTTGAAAGGAGGCACCACATTAGCTGTGAAGGCTAGAAATTTCTACATTAATCGGAGAAAAGAAAAGGAGAGTCCAACTAGAATTACAATTTAGAAATAACTAAAATTTAGAATTAACAATAAGCAATATTGGAATAAGAGTCCATATAGAACCGAATATGAGATTAATTAGAATTTGGAATAATAAATAAAAAAATTCTGAAATTAAAAAAAGAAAAAAGAGAGTTCAAATATGAATACAATTTAGAAATAACTGAAATTCGGAATTTAAAATAAGCAATATTAGAATAAGAGTCCATACAAAATTGAATACAGGATTAATTAAATTTAGAATAAAAATAAAATAAATTCAGAAATTAGAAAAGGAAAAAAGGGAGTTCATGTAGGAATGCAATTAAAAAATAACTGATATTCGGAATTAAAAATAAGGAATGTTGGAAGAAAAGTTCAAATAGAACTGGATACGAGATTAATTAAAATTCGGAATAAAAACAAAATAAATTCTGAAATTAGAAAAAATAAGAGTTCATATAGTAATACAATTGAAAATAATAAAATTCAGAAAAAAATAAAATAAATTCTGAAATTACAAAAGGAAAAAAGAGAGTTCATGTTGGAATACAACTTAAAAAGAACTGATATTCGGAATTAAAAATAAGCAATATTGGAAGAAAAGTTAATATAGAACCGGATACGAGATTAATTAAAATTCGGAATAAAAACAAAATAAATTCTGAAATTAGGAAAAAATAAGAGTTCATATAGTAATACAATTTTAAAATAACTAAAATTTGGAATAAAAAATAAGCAATATCGAAAGAAGAGACCATCTAGAACGCAACATGAGTTCAATAAAAATTTGGAATACAAAAATTAAATTCCAAAAATATAAAAAGCCAGGAGTTCATGTAGGAATACTATTTATAAATAACATAATATCAGAATAAAAATATGGAGTTTTCAAATAACACGATCCATATATGAACACAACGATGACAACTGACAATAAAGATGAGAGAAGAAACAGGACCGTAAAGGAGTAGGACGACAATGGTTGATGGGACATCTCAAAATTGTAAACAAAATCCCAAATAGAGTCCTAATAACGATTATGAGGAGGGACTACAGACAAATTGTTAAAATAGCATGATCACAATGGTTGGCGGGACTTCTATAAAGTAAAAGGTAAACTCAATGATAATCACGTTCGATTTTTAAAATCTTAATGATAATAAAGAACGAAGGCAGCGGGAATAAAAACTATAAATAAAACCTCAAATAGAATCTCAATGACGATTAAGAGGAGAGATGACGGGCAACCCGTTAAGTAGCACAATCATGGTGGTTGGCGGGATTTCTCTAAAAAAATAAACCACAATGAAATCACGTTGAATTTTTAAAATCTCGATGATAATTAAAAAAATGCATCGGGTGGCTCGTAAAGGAGTATAATGGTGATACCGCTGACGGTTTGACGGAATTCTAGAAAGTTAAAAATGAACATTGATGATAATTAGGTTCGATTTTTAAAATTCCAATGACAATAAAGAGAGGAGGCGGTGGACGGACCGTAGAGGAGTAGAGTAGAGGCGTTTGACGGGACTTGTAAAAACTATAAAAAAAAGCCAACGAGATAATTCACTCTAAATTTATAAGATCCAATTTTAAAGTTCAAAGGAGGATGAATAGAAACCATAGTAGATCGAGCAAATAAATGAGTGACAAAAGAGTAAGAGGTAGCGACTGGTGTGACTTTTAAAAAATATAAAATTAGAAATATAGTGATGTTAAGGTTCGGTCTAATATAACGAGATAGCTATTTAACAAATTTTAAGTGAACTCATTTGTAAAATAAGATAATTTTGTATGGATACTGATCGCACGAGGCCATCCAGCTAGTTCAGTCTTTATGAGAACATCCTAAACAGTAAACAGAAAAGCAGAGGCTGCAGCAGATCGAGCCAGGCTCATCCGCTGGCATGCTTAGTAATCTTGTGCTACTTAAAATTATCAGAATTTAGTAAGCTTAATCTGTGCCCCATGCTGTGGCTGGAGCGTGGGAAGCGGGAACGGTGCGTGCGTGTAGGACGGCGACAGCTCGAACGAAAACTGTTGCAGGATCATGCTCAACGCCATCTTGGCCTCCAGCAACGCGAAGTTCTGGCCGACACAAATCCGTGGCCCCCAACTGAAGGGAACCAACGCCGGTGAGTCCTTGGACGCCTTGGAGACGCCCTCCGCGAACCTCTCCGGCTTGAACTCGCCGACGTCTTCTCCCCACACGTCTGGATCATGGTGGATGCACGCGATCGGCAACGCGAATGTCACCCCAGCCGGATACGTGATCCCTCCGAGCTCGGTCTCTTCGTATGCCTCTCGGCCAACCAGCAGGATCGGTGGATAGAGCCTAAGAACCTCGTGCATTATCATGGTCACCTGTGACAGAGAAGCTGGAGCTAATTAGAACTGTAACTAAAAACATAACCTGTCTTGTTCTCGATCTTTGGTAGTATATGTTGCACTCACGACTTTGAGATGGTTTATGCCCTCGAAATCAGGGCTGTTCTTCCCGAAAACGCGCAGAACCTCCTCCCTGGCACGGTCCTGCCACTCGGGGTGCATGCTTAGGAGGACCATCGTCCAAGTGAGCAACACCGCGGTTGTATCCGATCCAGCAAAGTAGAGCAGCTTCAGCTCCTCGATGATGTCCTTCGTGGTCATGGTTGGCTTGGAGCTTCCAGCTTCTTGGCTCTCCTTAATGTTGGTCTCCAATAGCAATCCAAGTAGATCATCGTTAACCGCATGGCCGTCCTTCATCGCGCTCTCCCTCTTGGTGATTATGCCTTTCAGAAGCTCTCTGACCTCGCGTGCGTTTGCTTTCGTCCTCCTGTTGATCTCTGTAGGCAGAAACCTGCACAATAGGCAAAAATTCGCATGTCACATGTAATCAAGTAGCAAACCTCTTTAATTTCGGACTTAATTTTGCTACTTGTGGATTGTTTGATTTTTTTTTCTCCTTGTGTGTCAATCACCTGTAGCCTGGGAAATCCAGAGCTCTTGCCATCTTTGTAACGTTTTGTGCCTGCTCTGCCTGCAACTGGAAGATCCTCCTCCCCTCACTGAAGCTGCTGCCGAACGCCGACCGGGAGATGACATCCCCCGTGAGATTCTGGAACTCCGGCCAGACATCGATCTCCTGCGCACCATCAGCCCCCACAGAATCCTGCCATCTATTTATCAGCTCGCTGGAACATGCTGCAAACGCCGGCAACATCCTCTGCACAAAGCATCAAGCAAATCCTTTCACTGTTAGAAATTTTACGATCCTCAAGAGGTGAATACAAACCTCTAGACTGAGACTGACGAAACCAGAAAGGATATATTAAAAACAATTCGGTTATGGTTGTGTCGTGTGTGCAGGATGGTGGTGAGTCACCTTCAGCTTCTCGAGATGGAAGGCGTGGTTCATTATCCTCCGGTGAGCGACCCATTTCTCGCCTTGGTGGCTCGTCAGTCCATCTGCCAGCAAATTCTGGATCGGAAGAACGGACTTCTGCTTCCCGAACCGCCCGTTCTTGTTCGCTAGAATCTCCCGAAAAAGTTTAGGATCACTCACGATCACTCGCGCCTCCGGGCCGAACCAAGTCACGCAAACATTGCCTGGATATGCCATACAACTTTCGTTTGATCTCTCACGTTTGCAGGTGTGTGTAAGCAGTAAGCTGCTGATTAAAAGGAGAGCCAGTACGCACCGTGCTGCTTGATGGCGGCGAGGTCAAACGAAAGCGCTCGGGAGGCGACGTCGTGCGACAGCGGTGGCATGGGCGTGGCGAGGGCGGCGCCGAGCAGCCGCGCGTACTCCTTCCAGTCGCCGGACGGGAAGCGGTAGGGCGTGCCGCGGAGGCCCTGGGCCCGCAGCGCTCGGCCCAGCCGCCGCGGGCGGAGCCAGAACCGGTCCAGAGCCCGCCACACCCACCACAGCGCCGCCAGTGTGCCGAGCGCGTAGAGCAGCAAGCTCCATGGATGCAACAGTGGAGCGCCATCGACAGTCTCCATGGTTTCGATCTCGTCGTATGTGTGTACCTGCGTGTTTACGTGATATAAGTAGCATCAACAGGAAATACATGGCCTTAACGATACGTGTTGCGTGTTGACGATGCGAAAAGAGACTAAGGGTGGACCTTAACAACAGGACCTTTGTCACAAGGGCGTCTATGCCAGTGAGATGCGGTGATACAAGTTGGCTTTGATTTTTCTTTGGTTTCCTATATACACAGGTGTCGTTTGTGTCATTGCTCCACCGGTTACATCGTCAAGGAAAACAAGAAGAGTCTTACTTTTCAGTTGATTTTTCTGCATCTCTATCGGAGGAGTTGCTTTGGTTGGTCTTCTAGACCATCACATCATCTAAGTCTTGGCCTGGGAACGATGCCATACACGACTCGAAGGCTCAAAGGATTTTCTTTATTTTTAATTTTATTTATTAAAATATTAAAAAAATAATTTTCTATTTGAAAAAATTATAAAACTAGTCGCTCATCGCTCCCTGAAAGGGTGATTTTAAAATTCGCTCTCCCAGAGGGTGATTTTGCCAATGTGGCAGATGACTTTTGGCTCTCATCTAACGGTCAGCTACCGAGAGAGGAGTAATTTACAAGCGATCCCCATACCACCCTCCTTGAGGGTGTTTTTCACTGTGCGAGGGGCCACCTGCAAAAGGGGTGGCCTAGTATTTTGCAGACGCCCCCCTCGCATAGTTGAAAAATACCCTCTGGGAGGACAGTAAGGGATCCGCTTGCAAAATACCACCCGCACAATAGAAAATAGCCCTCTCGGAGAGCGGCAAGGGGGTTGCCTATAAAAATACCAGGCCGCTCTCCCATCCCTTTTGCAGGCAACCTCTAGAGAAAAAACCACCCTCCGGGTGGGCAGTAAGGGGGCGGCCTGCAAAATCCCGACACCCTCGGTGGTCGGGTGTTAGGCGAGGACCAACGGCCGTCTGCCACGTTGGCAAAAATGCTCTCTGGGAGGGTAATTTTTAAAAACCGTCATCTCAGAGAGCGATGGATGATTAGTTTTGTAAATTTTTCAAATAGAAAGTTATTTTTAAATATTTTAATAAATAAAATTAAAAATAAAAAAAATCGGCTCAAAGCACGGCACGCGGCGCGGCTAGGATTAGGATGCGCTCTCGGCACGGAAGGAGTGTTGGGCTGTTGGCACATGCCGACCATGCAAGCAAGATGGGCCGCACGGACTAAACATGGTCCAAAGATCACCAGCCCAAAGAACCTTGTATCACAGTGAATTGTGAAGTTATTCTGGAGCAACTCATTAGAATAGCGGACCTGTACATTTTTCTGTAGACATATATATTCCTTAGTACTGTACCGGAGATACTAAAAATCACATAAAAAATGCTGCGCTGTGCTACCCACACTAGACACAACGTAAATACACAACATTAATTAGTCGTCATCCTCTTAAATGTACATAGGTCCACTCTTCGTGAGAGCACACGTGAGTACGTGACACACATTTTGTACAACGATCCGAGCGGATCAAAAGCACTTAACAAACATCACAAAAGGTAAAAAAAGAAGGTCTTCAACAACCACTCTAGTTCAGGTAATTTGACTTGTTCTGAACATATCGTCCATGCACAAATTATGCTGTACATTCAGACTAGAAGAGATGGACTGACCTAGCCGTTCTCGTCTAGGAGGTGTTTGTCATCAGTTTAGCCTCGTGAGCCTGACCTGCGCGCCGTGCTCCGGTTGAAGCAGGCCGACGGGGAACGGCGCGTGGGTGTAGGACGGCGAGAGGTCGAAGGAGAAGCGCTGCAGGATCATGGAGAGACCCATCTTGGCCTCGAGCAGCGCGAAGTTCTGGCCGATGCAGATCCTCGGCCCCCACCCGAACGGGAAGAAGGCCGGCGCCTCCCTGGACGCCTTGGAGATCCCCTCCGCGAACCTCTCCGGCCTGAACTCGTCCGCGTCGGCGCCCCACACGTCCTTGTCGTGGTGCACGCACAGCAGCGGCAGCGTCAGCACCACTCCCGCCGGGTACCTCACCCCTCCGAGCTCCATCGGCTTGTACGTCTTCCGCTGCAGCGCCGTCAGCGGCGTGTACAGCCGCAGCACCTCGTACAACACCATGGTCACCTGCAAAACCCAAAACCCAATTAGACATATATCTTTCGTGAATCACCATTTAATCGCGTCGAAGTGCTTACGATTCTCAGGCGGCTTAAGCCGTCGTAATCCGGGGAGTGGCTGCCGAAGACGTGGAGGACCTCCTCCCGGGCGCGGTCCTGCCACTCCGGGTGCATGGAGAGCACGACCATCGTCCACGTGAGCAGCACCGACGTGGTTTCCATGCCGGCGAAGTAGAACAGCTTGCACTCCCCGATCACGTCGTCGATCGAGATGCCGGAGTTAGCGGTGCCGCCATTGCCCTTGCTGTGGTCCAGGTTGGACTCCAGCAGGAGGCCGAGGAGATCGTCGCTGCTCGCTTCCCCGGCCTTCAAGGCGCTCTCTCTCTTCGCGATGATGCGTTTCAGCATCCCTTCGATCTCCGCAGAGATCTGCTTCATCCTTCGGTTGGATTTGGTCGGCAGATGTCTGCATCGCAAACACGTCAGATCATTAATTTGTCGCGTGGAATTCATTGCACTACGTACAACTATCAGCAGGAGGAAAACATATGAATTTTTCAGGGGAAATGGGCCAAACGAGAGATGAATATGAGAGTGAGAAGGGAGCTCACATGTAACCAGGGATATGTATCTTATTCATGGTGGCCACGATGAGCTCGATCTGCTCCCCCTGAAGCTGGAAAATCCTCTTGCCCTCAAGGTAGCTGCTGCCGAATGCGGCGCGTGAGATGACATCCCCTGTCAGGCTCTGCATCTCCGGCCAAACATCAACTTCATACGGCTCATCACCTCCTTTGGCTAAACCTTCCCACTTGTCCACCAGCTCGGTGCAACATGCAGCGAAAGCGGGCAACATGCGCTGAATATTGAAATATAAAAATTAGTCCGAAACAACGGCTAGCCCCGATCACTGTTGCCATGTTCGTGACAGAAATATCTCTCACCTTGAGCTTCTCGAGATGGAAGGCCGGATTGATGATCCTCCTGTGCTTGGCCCATTTCTCGCCCTCGTGGCTGCCCAATCCGTTGTGCAGCAACCTCTGGAAACGTCCAAACTTTAGCTTCTCGAAGTGGCCAAACTTGTTGGACAGCACTTCTCGTACCAGCTCAGGCTTGGTGATGGTCACCCTAGGCACTGGCCCAAACCAGGTGATCGACACTTTACCTGCCAACATATGACACACAATTATGACAAAATTTCATTTTCCGCTCTGAATTTGTGATTACATGGATCCCTTACATGTACATTCAAATGTATCATCGCTTTCACAAATATTGTATGATAAGTTGCAGTTATTGTAGTTTTTAATTCATGATTATATAGGATACATTGAACATGCTTATTCAAGAAAAAATAAAAATGATGGTTCTCACAAAAAGAAAAATAAAATGATTGTTCTCAAAAAAGAAAAAAAGGAATCATTGCAAAAGAAAAAGAAAAACTGTAGTAACCACTAAAAATGGGGGAAAGGGAGATAGGAATTAGGAAGCATATCACTCCTCTATTATTGACTTAATAAGAGACCTCGAGTGCTAATATATTAGATTGTGTGGAGGATAGAAAATTATGTGAAATAATGCATGGTGCATATCCCAAAAAGCCAAATGGGCATGTTGGGATTCAAATGATAGAAATCTATTATTGACAGGAATGCGTGAACTCCAAGGTGCCACAAGATTAAATCCATTTATAACCCTTGGCCTTAACAAACCAACTACAGATAATCTATCACCATCGTGCGGGAAATCTGGCTTCATCTCTATGTGTATACCTTTGCATACCATGTGGTTGGACTTTTCCGTTTTGGAAATGTCGTTGGATTGATTTGAGAGTGTAGTATATATATAGCTATTAGGAAAGAGCCCTTAGATGCTAAATGGAAATTTCCTGCTACACTCTTTAAGTGTATATAGCAGGTTCTATACATAAGCTCATCTCTTTAAGACAGGAGCCCTTCTACAGAATCTAGTGAAGTAAGAAGCTACAATAAATCCTATATTCATGTATTTTCCCAATAAAAATTAAAAATATAATAAATTTGGCAGCCTAAGCTGATTCTTATGGAGACATGCATGCAAGCCACTTTAATTTTCAAATTTGTAATATGTGAAATCACACTCAAATATAATCCAGAGCATCACAATATTTCTGCCATTGCGTCTATTAGAAAATTCCATTGGGGGCGTTTAGCGTCTACATATTTTAGTGTTATCAATCAGATTCAAATTTCGTTTGAGATTTTACATTCAATGTATGAAATATAATTGGCATATTATATTTTAAATTTGTATAGAACAAAATATATGTGGCATCATTTTGCTAATTACTACACTCACCTTATTAACAGTGTTAATTCTAATGGTATATTAAAAAACCATTTCTTTCCTTATTATGAGGTCTTGCCTCTAACAAGGTTAATAGGTTATATAACCATAGGATCAAGGTCTAATAGCTAGATTACTAGTCCATAAAAACTCAATTGGAATCCGATAGTGAGCTCCTGGACATTCATTTGTTCCAGATCTGTTGTACTACATGAAAACAATGATTAATTATCTCAACAGAGCTTCAATTTTTTTGCTTCCACACAGGTGGAGCCTGAAACTATTTGCCAGTGAGGCTGTGAGGCACGCCTTTTTCTTTTTAAAAACGAAAGCAAGAGCACTAGCAGATCATTGATAGCAGGAAAACAGAAAGGTCAGGCCTTTTACAGTTACAGAGATCAGGTGTTCGGCCATGTCTCGTCCTGATTAAATGCTCAAAAATTTATGGTTATGATCAAGAGAGAGAGAGAGAGAGAGAGAGAGAGAGAGAGAGAGAGAGAGAGAGAGAGAGTAAAACATTCCGTACCGTGCTCCTTCATGGCCTGGTGGAACAGCGGCATCGCGCGCGGCACGACGTCGTGGCAGCCGAGCGGCATGGTCCGCGCCCTCGCCTCGGCGCTGAGCTGCACGTTGAGCGGCGCGTCGCCCGCCGGGGAGCGGTACGGCGTGCCGCGGAGCCCCTGGGCCCGGAGCGCCCGCTCCAGGCGCCGCGGCTTCCACCACGCCCACTCCAGCGCCCGCACGGCGCACCACGCCAGCACGGCGCCCGCAACGACCGCCCACACAAGCAGCAGCTGCTGCTGCTGCGGCTGCGGCTGAGGCTGAGGCCGCTCGTCACCAGCGGCGAAGACGACCATCCCCATCGATCGATACCCCACCACTCGCTGGCTTATCGCAGCAGCTAGCCTCGCTCGCAGATCACAGCCTACTTCTTGGAACAGCAGGGGTGCAGCAGAGAGAAGGGGAATTGATCGGGATGCTCACGACCGGTTGTCTGCTGCTCTGCCTCGGCTCACCACCCCGCTGTTATATATAATCCTATATACAAACACGGCGTGTGCGTGGTTTGTTCGCCGGGCCGTATTGTTTATTCTGCATTTGGAACATATGCTCTTGATTGCTACTTCCGCGACGGTTCTACAGTCCATGGCTGGCATGTCGTTCACTGGGAAAAGTTGGAAAAGTGGGAGCGGTACGGAAAGGAAAATAATTTGCGAAAAATAAGACTTGTGTTAATTCGCTGACCATCGGATGTTGGTCGTCGCACACACTTCTCCTCCTTCCAATATGGAGGTCAAATGATTTTGTACCTAGCAGCACCTGGGGTCTGGAGGATCCCACACGGTCAGAAGTCAAAGCCAGAACAGCCAGCGAACCGCGTTTACCCTTGCCCGGCCTTCTCGGACCGGACGCCCTTTTAGATTATGGTGATACATGTTTATAAGACTAAATTCTGTTTCTAAAGTGTACTAACAAAGAGATTAGCGAAAATTCATTGGTATTGTATGTGTCGTAATCTTAGGGCACGAACAAAATCGGGAATAGACGGGAAAACACAAACTCCTCACCTATCCTGAGAATGAGTTCGAATAACAAATACCCAAAGGTGATGAACCGTATTTTTATTATTGAATATGTCTTGTCTCGCTACAGGATGAGGGTTGGCTTTTATAGCTTACACCCGTACATAAGAGATTACAAGTTTGTCCTTATAGAGTACAACAAGTACTCTAACACCCCTAATAAAATACACCACAGTAGGGGTATCTGGGTATATTTTTGGGGTCCTCTCTTAACATCTGGGGCCAACTGGTAAGAGTGATTGAGGTGGTCCCTAAGCATATTCCAATGGTATATTCTCTGATCAATGGTGTGCTCCATAAGCTCCCTTTGCCTTGAGGTGAAGGCGAATACCCTACTTCTTAGCTCAAACACTATAACTCGAATGGTTGAGGCTCGAATTCTCTATCCCCTGATATCGATCCTGCCAAACAAAAAGGAAGATTGGATGGTTGCCGCTCGATGGCAGTAACCTTACCATTCCGCTCGAGTAAAAAAGATAACTTGAGAGAGTTGCCAACTGATACAACAACTGCCAACTAATAGAACAACTCGATAGTGGATTCCATCTAGCTACTACCTCGACTCGAAGGAAGAATCCACAATCCACGGAACTTAGCCGAAAAACACTTAGCTAGCGGGCTAAGAAAAACATTTGGACTGAAATGGGGGATGGTGTTTACCCTCTGATACAATAGTATGACACCAGTGATTACATATGGTGGATCCGCTCTCTGCATAATCATGATTCGGCCAACCGGTGGAACCCCTTATCTTAACAAGATACTAGCTTTTTTTCTCTCTAAATGATAAATCCTAAGCTCTACTCGATAAGCACACGGTTTTGATTGGTCCAATCTTTCAGTGAGTTGATGATAACTATGATTTGGAAGAAACGTTGACGATCAGACTACAACTGTATGAAACGTTGTTGTGTTGCACCTTAACATCGATACACCTCCCATTGGGTTGTTGATCTTGCTGGTGCAGATCAACCTTATTCCTATGAGCAAATCGAAGAAACAAGCAAGAACAAGATAAAACAATCTAAATTGCAAATAGGAATTGAATACAAATGATAAATTGGGGTTCCGTAATGAGCAAATCGGCGATCTAACCGATCACAGGATTATACGACAAAGTAACGAAGCTAAACTTTAATCTAAATAAAACCTGAGAAACCCTTGAGAGGTACCTAGATATTTAAGGAGGTGGGAGGACGACCAAGAAGTCCCTAAGGTCATGCTCCACTAGATTGGGGTGCACCCCACATGGGTCCCACTTGGGCCAGGGTTCCAGATGGAGTTACAAGCCCATATGCCTATTGCAGGTGACGCAACACATTATTTCTGTGATTACGATCGACTAAGATGGAATTTGGAGATGAGGCTAGATCTTTTGAAAAGAGGACTCCGATAGCTTCCTATCAAGTACCCACGAGCCAAAAATGAAGGTTGTATGCACATTTGGCGGTCGCTTGAAGACAATGCTGTTGCAAGTGGTCAATTTGGATTCCAGAATTTCGAAGGCTTGTTCTTGATGTCTTACTGTTGACAAATGATGTGAGCAATGGTTATATCTATAGTAGTCATGGTCACACCACTAAATGACTCATTAACGAGCTATTGGCTCTGCCCGTAAAAACTTTATTTTTTTATTTTTAGCTATAAATCAAAAAACTTGTCTAGATGAATAATTAGAAATAAAGGCCTTTCGAACGAATATAGTAGTTTTTTTAACGATTCATTAACAAGCCAAGTCAATTTGGCTTATTGAGACTAACAAGTTAAAACCCACACTCTGGCCGACGAGCTAGCATGCTTAATTAGCTCGCTTCGAAAGATGTGTCCAAGAATAGAACAAAGATGTGATCTCTGAGCGTTAAGAGTGATCGGATGGTGGATGGCAACATCAGGTGACACTTCAATCGAAAGTTATCAACGAAGATAATATAATGCAAATAAGGATGCCAAGTTCTAGCTAGCTAGGAGGCACTCCGACAAAAGGTTCGGAATGCCAGCAAAAAATATCACCGGTTGGTATTCCAATCCTAACTCATGATTTATGTATCTAAACTTTTCAATACGAAATAACCACATGAGTTTAAAAAAGGAAAAAAAAGTACGAATTACCCCCCTAACTATAACAACAGTATGAATTACCCCCTGAACCATAAAACCGGATATTTTAAACACAGAACTATCTATACCGAACGAATAACACCACTCGACCCAATCCAAAGCAGTTTTATCCTACGTGGCGTACGCGTGACAATCCAGTCAACACTTTTCTTTTTAAAAATGGTGGGGCCTACCTGCCATACACTCCTACCTATCTCTTTCCCCTCTTCCTCTCAATCTCTCTCTCTATCTCTCAGAAGTTGCCGGGAGCGACCGACCCAGTGGCTGGTGATGGGTGTGGCAGGGGCGCGGCAGGCAGCGGTCGGAAGGCCACTGCGGGTGGCAAGCACGGTGGATCTCCCCGCCACCGCCGCCTCTTCTCCCGCCGCCCACCACCGGATCTCCCTACCACCGACACCTCCTTTCTCGCCGCCCGCCACCGAATCTCCCTGCCATCAACGCCTCCTTTCCCGCTTGCCCCCCGTCGGATCTCCCTGCCACCGACGACTCCTGGAAGCCCGTCACCGGCACCGCTTCTCCTTCGCCAATGGGGTTCGCCTCCACCTCTGCCAGGCCATCATCGTCAATCACCCTACCCAAGCTTTGGCCACGCCGATGCGCCGCGCCCTCCTCCGGCTCCTTCTCCGTCGCCGGCCTCCCTCACCTAAGTCATCACCGCCCGCCGTCGGCGCCATCCTCCGCATCCTTAGGTGGAGGGCGGTCCCAATCCCGCCGGCTATGCCCCTGCCACGCCCGCTGCCCACCGCGCCCCCGCCACCCTGCTACCGCCGGCCACCGGGTCACGCTCTCGACGGGCGTCCGAGAGAGAGATTGAGAGGAAGAGGGGAAAGAGAAAGGTGTGAGTGTATGATAGGTGGGCCCCACCATTTTTAAAACGAAAAATGCTGATTGGATTACCACTCGTACGCCATGTAGGATAAAACCGCTTTGGATTGGGTCGAGGGAGGTTATTTGTCCGGTATAGATAGTTCAGGGTTTAAAATATCCGGTTTTGTGGTTTAGGGGAGTAAATCATACTGTCATCATAGTTCAGAAGGATAATTCGTACTTTTTCCTTTAAAAAAAGTTGAGGAGGAGGGTGATCAGTGGCCATAATAAGAGAGTGTGGCATAACTACCACCAAGCAATAATATTGCACGTACAGACAACATTTGAAATGCGCTGACATTATAGGAATTTCATTATGGTATTGAAAATGGTAAAATAGTAGTTAGGCTAGTTAGCCCGGTCTTTTGTCTCATTTTGGATAAATGGACTTAACAAGCGTTTGATGAGCCATTTTGAGATCAGCTTGTTAATTTAGCACTCTACTCGGCTTGGTATCATGGTATGAATAGGAGTTCAAGCCGAGTACAAAGTGAGCCAAGCCAACTCATGCTCTTTTACCTTTTTCCCATCCCTACCATGTACTGCAGAAACTTTTTTGGTCACAGTATTCTCATTGGTAAGTGCCCAACCTCTAGCTCTTCCCAACCTGATGTGTTTCTAGTTCTGCCTCCTTCCTTCTTGCGCTATAATATCCTCTCGAACTATTTACGTTGATTAGATGTCGTCGTACGTGCTGCTCATCACGATCATCCTAGCCAAATATTCTCTTAGACTTTTCTATTCCTTTTATTAATTTTCTATTTTAAGAGTCCACTCAATCCTGATTTCTTATTTTGTGGGCTCATATGATTCTGTTTTCATGAATTTTCCGAATCTGATTTTATCATATATTAGCTTTTATCCCACCAATTTTTTTCTCGCTTTCAATTTCGAAGACTGCAAGGAGTGTAAACGAGAGCTGGCCGGGGGCGTGATCAACATCGACATCAGCACGGTAGAGACCCCCCGCGGACAATAACCGGCCGACGGTTCGACGACAATGGTCGAGAAAACTGAGAACGTATGAAACCGTCACGGCACGACACGGTCGCGCGGACCATTGAACGGTCATCGTGGAACTAGACGGAAAACGAGACACAGGAGACGAGACCCGTAGCAAGTGGGTGTGCAAACCGTGCTGCCTATCCAACGGGCGCGACCCCATGCCGTTTCTCTCCAAGTTCTCTTCTCTCCGAAAGTGACCGCAATCTGTTGAGGAGGACTGGAGGAGGAGGAGAGACGGGATTTCACCAGCCACACGGGAGATTTTGCCGTGTTGAACGGCCGCTCGGAATATCAAAACGGAAGATTGATATATTACGATCGAGACGCACGCCTCGATCGGTCGAAGAGGTTTATACGCGGTAGTACGGCACGTGCCTACGTGGGGGGTGTGGTTACGCCATGGGCGGGCAGCCAAAACGGAAAGCGCACAAACACACGCCTAACCTGGCCAGAGCCCCCCGGCCTCGTTGCAAACGAAAAAGGAAAGAAAAACGCCTGGTGCTCGTGATATCGCTGAAAAAAAAGAAAAGAACTACACGTGCGTGCCGTGGCTGGACGCACCGGCCGCGGCTAGATCCTGTACCTAATCCATCCTTCGCGGGGCGCGCGCATTGCTCCTCCTATCGTGCGCCTTTTGTCTTTTGCTCGCGGCTTTCGTTTGCCGTGCATGAGTGCGTGACAGCACCACCACATGCCGCCTGCTAGTGCTGATCTCGGCTTGGGACTTTTGGGAATGGAGAGCTTAGCTAGCTTTGTTCTCCTGTTGGTGAGGAGCACCGATCATGTAACGGGACAGAGGGCCATGTGACCACAAGTATATATGTCTACGTATCAGCTAGGAGTAGCTATCAGCCTATCACCTGTCGAGCCTGCAGCTAGCTTTGGTTTGCTTGGATCAGGTACGTCGTGTGCCGGGAGCAGGGCATGCATGGGCCGGCGGACCGGCGTGCAAAAGCTGCGCAGAGAATTCATTCGGAGAAGGCGTGCGTTGGTACAAGTAGAACACGTGCCCACGGTTTCCAATACGCGAGTTAGAGCACGTTGGCTCGGTGCATGCCACATGTATGGTCCGATCCAAGTCTTTGAATAGAGTCTATACCCCATGTACCACCTATCCGTAGCCAAGTTTTCTTTAGCTTGGTTAAACTTGTGTTCAACCTTTGATTTGTTACCAAACAAAACAACTACGGCTGCTTGAATTCTCGATTCATTTCGTGAATTACGTGCCCTCGTGCCGACCTGCGTTAGGTGTCGGAAAAGATGTTTGGGCACTTAAACGTTTATATTGGTTTTCTTGACATAGTCAAAGAAGAATTACCACTAACTCTATGGTATTTGGAAGCATAAACATCTACCCACTTGTTACAATCAAATTGATAAGCTAAAACTGGAGAGCGGAAATAATTCTATTATCAAATTGTTACGTCTTACGAGATATACATCATACAGTAATATATCTATGGGTCACCTTATTCTGATAGGCTATAGGAATGTAATGGATTGACATAATCCTATAGCCAAAATAACTATAGAATATTAGCATGGTGATCCGCGTAATTACATGGCTAGCACTGAAATAAAATTATACCGTACTACGATGCAAAATTATATTCAACTTTAAATCTTTTTTAAAAAATACAATATTCGATTTGCTAGCTTACAGTATTGCATATATATACATATATACATATACATATATACATATATATATATATACACATACATATTTATACATACATACATACATATATTACATACATACATATATATATACATATACATATACACATATATATATACATATATACACATACATACATATATACATACATATATAGGACACTCATATGGGGCACATGGTGCCCGGACACCATGGTGTGAAATGCACAAGTTCATTCAAATTTTTTAAAATTTTTAAATTGTGAGTAAATACCTAGGTACAAGAATTAGATTCATATCTATCCCTAGCCATAAAACAACTCAAATTCAACCTTGTTTGATCATACATTATTACATACGTAACTATATGTTTGGATGTTATATACCTAGGATCAAAATCTAACAAAAAAAGTTCAAATTCAGTTCAAACTTGTTTTGAACTAGTTAGTAAAGTAGTTAATGTTCATACCTAAACATTAAAAAAAATTCATACTCATTTGAATTGGGTATATACTCAATTTGAAACATGGAGCCCGGGCACTATGGAGCACAAAAAAAATTTACCCCATATATATATATATATATATATATATATATATATATATATATATATATATATATATATATATATATATATATATATAGACACATATACTTATATAGGCATATATGATATACTCTCTAAAGGAAACAATAAATAAAGTGACCATAACAATTTTCCTGCTTCGAGTTTAAAATATATTCGAGCCTCTCCGACAGACCTCCTATCATGCACCATTAAGTTATGATTTTATACAAAAAATGTTCCTCCATTTCTATAGCTTTTGGACCATAACAATATTCCTGCTTCAACTTCAAAGTACGATCGAGCATATGTGACAGACTCCCTATCCTACACCATTAAATTATGAATTTATAAAAGAAATGTTTCTCTATTTTCATAGTTTTAAAAAGTTTCCCTCGTCAAAAAAATCCACCGCGACGACGACTTGATGAAGCTTGAGGTGATGAGGGTCCCGATCTGTCAGAGAGCGCACTTGGATCGAGCCATATCCCCCTATATCCGAATTCGTCGAATTGTTTATTATCGGAGAATCCGTCTTCTTGAAACCCATCTCGTCAAAACCTTGAAGCACCAAAATTCTCCTGCATGGCGCGCCACTGTCGATGTTATAGATCACGATTACGGTATTTGCATGGTATAGGAATCGTTGGTACCAGGGTATATGCGAGATTGAGGAAAAAGAGACAGGAGACAGGGATTTTTATATAGGTTCGGGCCCCCTCGTCTGACAGGTAATAGCTCTACTCCTATGACCGAAACCGGTGTTTCTATTATATATCAGTATCACTCGAGTACAATATTTGGGATAATCCATGTAGTCATCGTTGACATGATGGCATGTACATGTCTAGCAACGTGTATTGATATCTGTTCTGATTATTGTCTCCCTTCTGACTGAGCTATACCCCTCTCCTCCTAGGGGGTATTGTCTTATACCCACATAAGTCCCCTTATCCAAGTAGAACTAGGGAGATAAATATGGATATGATCCGAGTAGTCCTTATAGTTTCCATGTAGAATTCTGCTTCTCCATCCCTATACGGAATACCTTCCCGTATATGAGACTTGATTCCGTATAAGACTTGGTATATGGTGGGCCCCGTCGAGCTTAACCCATGATCATGGGGCATGCCTTATCCATAACCCTGACAGTAACCCCCGACTTCAATGCAAATGAACGAGTTGATGTTCTCGACCAAAAACCTTAGAACAACAGTTGTCGAACTCACTTAGACGTTCTCGGACGACCGAGAAGGCGTGGAGTCTGCGACTAAGTTCCCTATCCAACCTTGATCGAGAAATTGGATTGAAGTCAAAAATTTCCATCTCGGCGGGTACACCATCGCTTCATTCCGTCATCCTTGTCGAACTCCAATAACCGTTATCGGATAATCAAGTAGCTGTAGAGTCTGCAACGAAGCCCTGCAACCTGACTTGACTGTTCTGATATATGACTTTTCTAAAATTAATACTCAGAACAAATTGTTAGATAGAAAAAGCCCCGAAGCGAACATTTAGGGGTAACATGATATAATATGGATTGAAAAATGGAAATAAATTGAATCTACATATGACAATAAAAGAGTATTCACACTAGAGCTGTCCTCAGCAATCCAATCGAAGTATGGTACCCTTCCTAGCCCCCAGCTGTCTTTATGAAAAAGTCATTTTTCCACAAAGGTAATTTAGATCTTATAACAAACCAAGCTGAGCTGCAATTTACCTAGCCCCCAGCCGTGAAGTTGGGAAAAACCAATTCTTGATTACACAGCATAGTTAATACGCTGTCATTGAGCACTCTGATATGACCAAATATAATATGGTCGTTCGGATCTGCAGTGCCTGACATCACCTTATCAATTCTGGGCGTCCCCAACCGTAGACGGTTAGGACCTCGGACATGTGTCAGACTAGCGACAAGGCGATTTAAGAAAAGGGGATCAACGGATAAATATTGCACATTCATATAGATAAACACTTATAGAGATTGATGCACTTGGGGTGACGAGATGACCACCACACTGGGCGAAAACCAAGTGTATAGTCGTACTCGATCACTTTGCGGAAACGGTGGGAGAATCGCTACTATCGCTAGTCGAGGACCAGGTATGTAGACGTACTCGACCACTCGAAGATGTGGTGCGAGAACTGCTACGCCGTTGGTTAAAGACCAATTGTAGTCGTAGGTCGACCATTTAAAGTCGTGGTGCAAGAACTGCTACGCCGTTGGTCGAAGACCAGTTGTAATCGTACCTCGACCACTTGGAGAGACGGTGAGATAGTTAACACCCCTGTACTCACACCAGGTGAGTAGGCATATCTCGACCAGTCGGATAGATGGTGAGATAGCTACCGTCACTGTACTCACACCAGGTGGGTAGCCATATCTCGACCACTCGGATAGATGGTGAGATAGCTACCGCACCTGTACTCACACCAGGTGGATAGCCATATCTTGACCACTCGGATAGATGTTGAGGTAGCTACAGCCCATGTACTCACACCAGGTGGGTAGCTGTATCTCGACCACTCGGAAAGATGGTGAGATAGCTACCGCCCCCGTACTCAGACCAGGTGGGTAGCTGTATCTCAACCACTCGGAAAGATGGTGAGATAGATACCGCCCCCGTACTCAGACCAGGTGGGTAGCCGTATCTCGACCACTCGAAGTCGTGGTGCGAGGACCGCTACACTGCTGGTCGATGACCAGTTGTAGTCATATCTTGACCATTTGAAGTCGTGGTACGAGGACCGCTACGTCGCTGGTCGAAGACCAATTGTAGTCGTACCTCGACCATTTGAAGTCGTCATACGAGGACCGCTACGCCGCTCGTCAAAGACCAGTTGTAGTCATATCTCGACCACTCGTAGAGAACTCGTAGAGGTGGTGGGATCGTTACCACGCTGTTGACGACGAAATTTGGTAAATCATACATCGAATTTGGAGTTAAGACCGAAGCGGATTTGGAAGGGAATCGGTAACAGAAACAGAGTATAAATCGGCTTCGGAACTGCATCGGCTGATATTGAATCGGACAAGGAAGCCGATGTAGCCGATTCCGATAAGGGGATGTTGGAACCATTGTCGAGTTCGTTTAAAGTGCTTCATGAGGATTGCCATGTATGGATTGAGTCCGAAAAAGGCAATTGTATCTATTAATTAGGAATAGTTTGTTAGTTTCCTTTTATCTTTAGGAAGGTGTGTTTAGTGTCCGATAAGGACTTTATGTTTTTCCTTTTATCTTTAGGAAAGTTTGAGTCGTGTCCAATATGGACTAGTATCTACCCATGGGTATAAATATGTACACCCGGGGTCTATGTAAATTATCTCTCGATCAATACAACTTCGGCGCATCGCCACCTTTTACCCTTTTACTTTCGACGAGTTCTTGTTTCAAGTTAGGCTGCATCGACTTCGATCTCCGACGAGGGGTAAGGCTTGTTATGGCGGCTTGCGTTATCGGGATTAGTGCTTCCATCGCTTCGATACTCTAATCTTGTTCATGTAAGTTGTTGAGTTATCATATACATTATATAATCTAGATTGACAATGTTTTCTACTTGCATCGGCCGATCTCCATCTAGGGTTTTGTCGATATCTGCTAGATTACTTTGTTGGCTTAGATTATATAATGTATCCACCACCTTGAAAATCAGTCAAAAGCCTGATTGTCTAGATATTATGTTTCTTTTCATACTTAGTGCTGCATCAGTTAAGTTTGATCTACTAAGTCGTGCTTAGAACCATAATCTCTAGCCTGCTTCTTGATTGCCAATAAGGGTTTCATCGGGGTTTCAGCCGATGAGTTATCTGGACGTTGCATCGGCTTACAAGGATTACTTACAAAGTTGGTTTTAGCCGATGACAACAAAGGTTTCACTGTTTATATAATCATTTGGATCTATTGACATCGGACTACCAGCCGATGAATGCTTCAACCTTCGGATCAGTGCTTATTTAATCTATCATTACTAGCCGATTGGTTTCTACTGGATTATATTATTTTATTTTCATCAGCCGATTATCTTTATGTCATTATTTTCTCAAATATCAAGACTTATACTGGATATCGGCTGTTATCGGCATCGGCTGGAATCACTCCATCGGCTTGTCAGCTGATCGGCTATCTTTTGATCTTCAATTTATATATCTTGTCAGTTGCAGAATCAAACTGATTGGCACGCCCGCATCTCATCGTTATTTTGGACCTGCACTGGAGCTAAGCAGATCTCCCAGGCCATCGTGTTTTTACGTCAACACACGCCTGTACTCAGACCCGGTGTGTAGTCGTACCTCGATCACTCGTAGAGAACTCGCAGATCTGTTGTGGGGATTGCTATGATCGCTGGTCGAGGACCAGGTGTAGCCATACCTCGACTACCCGAATGCAACTGATAGGTGGCGAGAGATCACTACAACCGATTGGTCGATGACCTGGAGTAGGCATCTTCTCGACCACCTGAGGATCATTGATAGGTGGCAAGAGATCGCTACAACCGACTGATCAATGATCAGGAGTAGGCATCTTCTCGATCACCTGAAAGTAATTGATAGGTGGAAAGAGATCGCTACAACCGACTGGTCGATAACTAGGAGTAGGCATCTTCTCGATCACCTGAAGATAACTGATAGGTGGTGAGAGATCGCGAAAACCGACTGGTCGATGACCAGGAGTAGGCATCTTCTCGATCACTTGAAGGTAACTGATAGGTGGCGAGAGATCGCTACAACTGGCTGATCGACGACCATGAGTAGGCATTTTCTCTATCACCTGAAGGTAACTGATAGGTGGCGAGAGATCGCTACAACCGACTAATTGATGACCAGGAGTCAACATCTTCTCGATCACCTGAAGGTAACTGATAGGTGGCGAGAGATCGCTACAACCGACTGATCGATGACCAGGAGTAGGCATCTTCTCGATCACCTGAAGGTAACTGATAGGTGGTTAATGATCGCTACAACCGACTAGTCGACGACTAGGAGTAGGCATCTTCTCGATCACCTGAAGGTAACTGATAGGTGGTGAGAGATCGCTACAACTGACTAATCGATGACCATGAGTAGGCATCTTCTCAAACACCTGAAGATAATTGATAGGTGGGGAGAGAGCGCTACAACCAACTAATCGATGACCAGGAGTCAGCATCTTCTCGATCACCTGAAGGTAACTAATAGGTGGTGAGCGATCGCTACAACCGACTGGTCGACGACCAGGAGTAGGCATCTTCTCGATCACCTGAAGGTAACTGATAGGTGGCGAGAGATCGCTACAACCGACTGATCGATGACCAGGAGTAGGTATCTTCTCGATCACCTGAAGGTAACTGATAGGTGGTGAGTGATCGCTACAACCAACTGGTCGATGACTAGGAGTAGGCATCTTCTTGATCTCCTGAAGGTAACTAATAGGTGACGAGAGATCGTTACAACCGACTGATCGATGACTAGAAGTAGGCATCTTCTCGATCACCTAAAGGAGTGCTAGAGGTTGTTATTATATGTGCATCTCATGTGGCCAGCATGATTCACATACTCAACTTATAGCATATCCGGATGTCCGTTCACAATCATGCCGGGTGATCAAGCCGACAATGTTCGTGGGGAATTATCCATTGTCAACCTGTTCTCAGATAGTTCAGCCACGGCCGGTGTTATACGCGAGATAGGTCGTCAGTCTTCGTTGGTACGTTTGGTCCGACAACTCCGCATTTATCGAGAATACTCTCAATAATGGTGTTATACCCGACCGTTGCCAACTCGAGTACTTGATTATTCCTTAAAAATATTTACTAGAAGACAAGATATATAGCAGAAAATATCGAGTATGTACTAAAAAACTGCATGAAACTTCTAGTATTATCAGGATATAACGAGCAGACATAAATTAAATATCATGTACTATGTAAATCGTAAATAAATATGTTTTATATAAAAGAAATAGAGCGAGCCCGATCATTAGACAGTAGTCGGTTTAATATAGGGAACACCCGCACAACGAATATTATAAAAAAGTTTTAGGTAAACATAATAAATTATGGTTCTGAAAAATAGGTACAGTAAAATTAAATATAAAATATTGTGCATCTTTGTAGATATATATCGGATATATCAATGGAATTAGCAGATTAATTTTAAAAACTAATCAACTAAATACCTCTGGTGATGTACACGTACATGGGGTATCCATGCCTCTGCTTGTTATGGACACGTGGCAGCCTCTTATTGCATGTATAGTAGAGCAATACATCTGGTCTGTTTTGTATACTATGTACTGATCCGGCTGCTTTGGGGAAGCTTCTGTTAGGGTGCGTTCTTTCTTTTGTGTTGGGAGTTAATCCTCTCATCACACAAAACGGAGCAACTCATTAGCGTATGATTAATTAAGTATTTGCTTTTTTTTAAAAAATGGATTAATATGATTTTTTGAAGCAACTTTCGTATAGAAACTTCTTGCAAAAACACATCGTTTAGCAGTTTGAAAAACGTGCGCGCGGTAAAATAGAGTAGTGGGTTGGGAAAGTAGGGGGAAGACACACCCTTAGGATGTGTGCACGCCAACTCGGTGGGGCCGACCTCTGACAGAAGATAGGAGTTACAAATTGACTATGTGACCGGAACGATCTTGTTTTTGGTCTCGTATTACCAATCCGGAGGAACCTCGTGTTTGCCGTTGAATCCGATATGGGTCCGGCTCTGAAGGGGCTCACGCCAGATTGATCTTGAACACCGTAGATACTGGTGACAGAAGTACACCGGGACTTTTACGGTAGATGTTGGTTCGCAAGTAGTCGATTCAGGAGGATACTTACGGCTGACAACCTTAAACTGACGTAATCTGCGGTAGCGATGTCTTAGGACTTGGTCGATCCCGAATTATCAGTGGTGATTATTACAATCTGATCAGGGAACGTACCCTGGTCGGGTCAGATCTCCCTGAGCTAAAATCGTTCAAGTATCCCTCATCAAAATAATCCACCGCGATGATGACTTGATGAAGCCATAGATGATGAGGGTCCTGATCCATTGGAGAACGCACTTCGGTCGAGTCATATCCCCCTATATCCGAAGTCGTCGAGTTGTTTGTTATCGGAGAATCCTTCTTCTTGAAACTCATCTCATCAAAACCTTGAAGGACCAAAATTCCCCAACGTGGCGCGTCACTGTCGATGTTATAGATCATGATTACGGTATTTGCATGGCATATGAATCGTTGGTACCAGGGTATATGCGAGATTGAGGAAAAAGAGACAGGAGACAGGGATTTTTATACATGTTCGGGTCCCCTCGTCTGACAGGTAATAGCCCTACTCCTGTTGACCGAAACTGGTGTTTCTATTATATATTAGTATCACTCGAGTACAATATTTGGGATAATCTATCTAGTCATCATCAACAGGATGGTATGTACTACCACACGTAGTCGATGATAAGGTAGTCTTACTCCTTGAATACAAACTCATCAAGATCAGAGATAGTGCTAGATCCCTCTTATCGGTCTCTGTAGGCACTAGATTAGGTATGTCTAGGCTTATCTCTGATGTCGATGCCTGGCGACGTGTGTTGATATTTGTTCTGACTGAGCTATCCCCCTCTCATCCTAGGGGGTCTTGTATTTATACCCATAGATGTCCACTTATTCACGTAGAACTAGGAGACAAATATGGATATGATCCGAGTAGTCCTTATAGTTTCCATCTAGAACTCGGCTTCTCCTTCCTTATACGGAATACCTTCCGTATATGAGGCTTGATTCCGTATAAGACTTGGTATATGGTGAGCCCCTACAGAGTTTAACCCATGATCATAGGGTATACCTTATCCATAACCCTGATAGGATTTTTTTTAATTTTGAATTTTAATTAATCATGTTGTGTTCTAGATGGTCTCTACTTTCAATATTCCTTATTTTTTATTCTGAATTTTAGTTATTTGTATGTTGTGTTCCTACCTGAACTCTTATCTATCTTTTTCTAATTTTGGAAATTATTGAATTTTTTCATGAATTTGAATTAATCTCGTATATTCTACATGGACTATTCTTTGAATATTATTTTTTTATTCTGAATTTTAGTTATTTCTAAAGTGTATTCCTACTTAAACTATTTTTTTTCATTTTCCTTTGATTAATGTATGAGTTTCTAGCCTCCACAGTGAATATGGTGCCTTCTTTCAAGTTTATCTTTATAATGTAATAGATAGATGGATAGATAGGTATAATATTGTAGTGTTTTTATTAGTCGCCAACTCTTATCTTATGTTGCAAGAGGGTTCATACTTTTATTATGCACATTTTGTTGATGTATACATCACTTAATTAGTTCCATAATCATGAAGCTTACCTAGTTCAAACTTAAAATATGTTAGCGAAAAACCACCATTATATCCATCAAAGAAATATGTTTTAGGGTGGTATGTGTTCGACTTAAAAAATTGAAGGTGAGAAATAACTGATTTTATAATACAGGATCAATAATAAACTTCAAGTAGAGCTCATGAGCCAAAAATATGTGTTGCCCTATTTTATGAATTCAAAATATGCATCTATATACAACCATAATAATATAAATGTTTAATTGTTCTCGCTAATCTAGTAGGTTTGTCGGCATGATAAATTGAATTGAGGCCTCAGGGTTTGAGATACAGGAATTTAGCTCAATTTTTTGAAAGTTAATTTAGAGAAATTTTACAATAGTTGAGAAAGTATCTCAAGGAACATAAATGTTACACTTAAAAACGTAGGTACCTCCTGATAATTTTCCAAGGATGGTAAAATTATCATTCAATTTATGGGTACATACCTAGGTGTAACAATTTACGAATTGATAACCATACCTTGCAACAAAATAACTCCAATTTTAAAATATTTCACTATCTCATATCACATACCCTAATTAATTACTTAGGGAAAAAAAGAGAAAGAGGGATATATAAGGTCAAATTCAGTTAATGTTCATACCTAAAAAGTTCTAAAATTTTTCATACACATTTAAATTGTTATATATTAAATTTAAATATTTAAAACCGGACACCATGGAATCCCATGTATCTATACATATAGAGATAGTACTACCGAATAATTATTCCCGAAGGCACGCAGACGAACGTGCACATATATTATGACACGGCTGAAGGATTATACTATTGCCAAATGTAGCTATATGCATATCATTATCCAAATTGGACTTTAGTTAGTTGTACTATCATGGATAGATTCTCAAACAAAAAAGGATACTCTATTTTCTATCTAGATTCCTATTCGAACAAGGCCTACAAACAGGAGGCATATATCAATAGGCTGGGGTTTGACGCTTTGATACTCCTCCACGAGGCATATCTATAGGTCTAACAAAGCATAATTGTAACTCTAATAAGGAAGAGGAATAAGAATACAGGAGCAAGCTGCTTTGATCTGAACCATCCATTGCAACCGAAAGAATTCACGTCCAGTCTCGATAATGTTCGAATCGTCCCATGAATGGACATTTATATGCCTGTCTTATAATTAAGGTGCAGATTTGAGAAATGAGAAACACGCATAATGTTGTGTAGAATATATCCAGTGTATTCTCTTGGTGATTGAGATGCCCAGCTAGAATCATGATTTTGCATGTACAGAACATTATTGTTATAGCTTAGATCTCAAGCTACGTAATTTCATTGTTAATGTTTATTATTGTTGCATATATTATCATCGATCTTTTGAAAAGAGAAGTCATTTATCATGATGACAGCTAGTTGAGCGGGTAGGAGCAAAAGTCAAGTCTTATCAAGTACTACCATAAATGCACGTGCTAAATTGCAGTTCAATTTGCTAAACCAAAATTAGGGAACGGGGGAAACAAGAAGAAAAAATTGTCAATGTGTGATTTAAACAAGAAGAAACAATTGTCAATGCGTGATTTAGTCTTGGATGCTTCTCTCTCTGACTAGGGGTTCTGAAATTGTGGACTGTATTGGAGGAGTACAGTGACTTTTTTCTCCTTTTCTTTAAGGATCTTAAGGACATTCACAATTCACAACACGAGTGATCTTATCAAGTAGCCTTGATATCACAAGGCTATCATATATATTGATACCACATGTCTAAAAATAAAATCCCTCACAATACGCGGTGTTCTCGTGGTGTAGTTTCAACTTTTCATGTTAGCTTCTAATATTTTTTATTTTAGTAATTGTATTTTATATATAAGTCTAAAATTATATATTAAACACCATAAAATCTAGAACTAATATAAAATAAGTACTATCTCTCCTCCCCACTCATTCACTCGTCCCCCCAACCCCCATCCTCTACCATGAGCTTTCCTCTCTATCAGCTTTCCTCTTTTTTCTCAATCACTGACATGCTTGTTGCCTCTCTCCTCTTCACCTCTCCTTGCTCCCCTCTTTAATGCTATGGCGCAGAGCTCTGTGGTCATCATCTCTCTCCACTCTCTGATGTTGTCTCTCCCCTCTTCACACTGTGGGGATGACTCTCCACTCTCTGATGTTGTCTCTCCCCTCTTCACACTGTGGGGATGAGTATATCAGGTCAACGCAGTTTGCAACAAGCATACCAGGGTAGCGCAAGCCCGATAAGCTACCTACTCATTTGTAGATCAAAACGTCACCGGTATGGTTCAACGATCTTAGCTATCGGTAATGACGGTCTACTCCTAGTAAGTTCCTCTAGATCTGCATATTTTCCCTCCAGCTAACCATGCTATCAACTACACAAAAGGGACTACACACGCTACGTGGGCATGCCCTCTCCTAACGCTCTAGTGAGTCTTGGCTCCCCACCTCTCCGGAGTGGCCTCGCCTTGACATGGAAATTGTGGCCTTTGCAAGGCATGACATGCCTCATCAGGGCACAACATAGGCTGAGGTGGAGCGGCGGTTCCAATGTAGCAAGCTAGAGCCACTCGTCACGTTGACGTATTATGAATGGCTTTAGTGGATATACAAGAGGATGCTTCTTGCTTGTTTATGCAATAATTTTAAATGTATGAAGTAGAGATAGAGTTATCAAAATTTAACATTACTCCGCATCGTATTTCACTGCCAAAAATGACCGTGAAAATAGTTGCTGGAAGGAGGAGCCTAATTGCTGATGCTATGAGTCGACGAACAGCCCATACTTGCTTCTAGTTGTTCTTTTTTTAACAAAAAAATATTCAGGCATTTTCTTAAAAAAAAGCCACATCATAAGGTTATATGATGAAGGATTGTAAATTACAAAACGATAGCTTGATTAAAAATAAGAAAACTACTTATATCACCTTAAAGTTCCATTGGTTAGTAAGAATTTGTATAACCATTGTTTCTCCCCCCCCCCCCAACAACTTTTATGTTGTGAGGCATTTAACTATTTATCACCCTTAAATTTAACGTCTAACTATTCGTAATTTATATACCAATAATATGTGAATCCAGATGATAAATAGTTAATTGTCATATCTAAGAGTGACAAATAGTTTATATCTTAGATGTAGCCTTCCTTAAAGCTAAAATAGTATCTCTTAAATGAGCGGCTGATTTGTGTCGATTTACTTCCGCACATAAATACCATATTCAGCCATTGACAGATATTGATCGGAGCCATATTCTATGAATGTTATCAAACTTTCTTCCAAGTTGTTGGATTGACAATGAGCATCTTGACAGATATTGATTGGAACCATATTCTATGGATGTTATCAAACTTTCTGTAACACAGAGGGAGCTATAACTCCCTACGCAACGTACCTTGATCATGGCTTCGTCCTCAAATTGCGCACATGTATTTGCATTTATTCTTTGGACATGTTATGTGCCACAATGTGGAACAATATTCTATTGCATCCATATGTCCGCGTCATTATCACAAGTATTGCGCACATGCCTTTGACACCTCAGCGAAATTGTCACGATCTTTGGACAAGCATATAGCAGGGCAGCAGTCTAGCAGACAAAATAATTGAGCATTCTCTACAGTGATGATATTTTGATTTGTCTCGTCATAAAAAACTGGCGCCTTTGTCGCATATACCCGTCTTTGTCTCCGTACGTGGTTCACCTTTCATCGGCACTATATGATGATATGAATAGAGTGTTATTAGTGGACTAATTGTTTATTGATATTTCATTTAATTGGCCTGTTCCTTCTTAATTAATCGATTGTGCTGTTCAGACTTCAGATGCTGTAGCCTGTAGCCAGTATCCAGTCCAGTACGTGGCCGTATATATATGTATCCAGGCCAGGACCCAACTAGCCTCCAATGTAGGATGGGAATGATTTTGCAGAGGAGAGGGGCGAGATGGAGTACGGGGTTAAGCAGCAAAACACTGTTTCGGACAATATCAGAACACCCGAAAATTATATGTCATTTGTAATCACCACATAGTTTCGGATAACTGAGATCCATATACGCATAATAGCCACAAGCCTCAATGTGCCCCATGATCACAATTAAACATCATTCAATATAATTTACATAGTATCGAATATTATAGAAAAGAGATATTACTGGCACTTAGCATACCAATCAACTTCAGCCTGAGACGTCCTCGTCAAATCACACGAAGGCGACGACCAGATGTGTTACACATCCAAGGAGAGTTGACAAATTAATAAGCTCTACATCTCGTTTGTTCAATACTCATACTCATTTCTAGCTAGGCCAAAACAAGAGTCTAACTAAACACTTTCATCAAGGCATTAGTATAGAGTAATAAGGCACTCAAATAATTAACTTTAGATTACAACTAAAATTAGATATGCATAGGCCAATTGACCAAAAATATTAGAAGTTCACACGGAAGATTATCTACCCAAGACCCATAAGAAAATCCGACTAGGGGTAGACCCCTATTGAACCATCCTGAGGAGAACAATGGAACCTGTGACACACAACTAATCCTGCAAAATAATTTAACCAACAACCCACAAAAAGATACAAGTGTGTACTGGCAAGGCAATACAACCCTACATACATGCAAGCTCTAAATATCAAAGAAAAGATAATTGATAGGTTCATTTGCATAAAGCTAAGTTGTTTCACAATATTTTACAAACGACATATTTGTAAAGCATTTCTAGGATAAGTTTGTAAATTAAAGCATGGTGATCATCTTAAATAATTGTAGCAACATAATCATCATTTCTTCTCATTACCATCATCATAAATCATAAAACCTGCACCTTCCATGGTAGCAAGTCATCATCATAAATCAAAAATCATCATCAAGTTCCCATGCCAACCATTTTTATATGGTGTTTTAGAAAGACAAGATTATACTCATGCTAATTCCCCAAGTCGCTCATGACCGTGAGCACGACTAACCGGTTAGTTTTAACTGCAGATTTCGTACAAAATCCACATGATGTGAATTCTCTAGTTTGTTCGGTACCTGTCGGTACTACCACACTCTACACATTGAATGCGGTCTAGAGATCACAATGTGGTCGTTACGTTGCCTAACGTCTAACCTTGCATGAGCACGATGTGTGGTACTCCACACTAAGCCTAGAAACTTAGTGTCGTCAGGACGATTGGCCGATCGACCCTGACACCGTGGCGTAGCATCCCCTACCCACAAGGCACTACATCATTGTATTGGACAAGCTCAGATGTTCATGCCACAAAGCGAACATCAGTTCCTTTGCTAGAAAACATGGTAGCTTCTATAGCAGACTATCTCATACTATAACGGCCTCCCGAATACAATGTTAGATGAATAAACAACTTAATAAACCAAGATCATCCCATACTAACACGTGTGATAGTACTGTATACTTAGTTGGTAACATAGAGTTCGGTCTTTAATTGACATAGGCAAACGCTCCCCCTATCAGTGCACAACTACCATATGTACACCACTCGCCGCCCAAGTCTAGAATTAAGTTTTTCTCTATTTTAGTTCACAAATAACCAGAGGCTTCACCTTTGTCCAGAAGTTTCAAATTACCCATTTTCAAATGTATAAAGTGGTCACAATGTTTATTAGCATGTCACTAGGCATGGCTAAGCATATGACATCACATTTAGCAAGTATAAACCCATTTGAGCACATGTAGAGTACTCTAAACCATTCTAAGGGTACAAACAACAAGGATGACAAATTTCAAAGTGGATTGTGCAACAATTAGGTCATAGATACCATTGTACCACTTTCAAATATTTTTCCCAAACATAACTATCTAACGCGTGCAATTTTGCAATAGAAACAGTTGCCCAATAAAAACATAGGATCAAAGTGTTCAAAAGAGGGGGCACTTGCCTTAGTTAGAAACTCCACCATGTTCAGCAATAAAACCCATACTCCTCACCGATAGCGGATTTGTTCACTATATGAAATAACGATAACGGTATAAACACCAAATCAGGCAAAAATCCAAAATGACTTTGATATGCATGAATTCTCTACTGTGATTAGGTACTGATTTGATTAAACTTGATTTACGGTGAAAGAATTCATATTGTATCACTTGTATTTTGGGTTATGAATTTTGTAAGTTTTATACTAGACCTAGTTGAATTATGCTTTAAATATTTTCTTTACATTTTTCCAGAATTTACAAATGGATGGGTCCACAGGTCAGTGACTGGCCAATATGCAACAAGGCTCCTAGGCTTTCTAGAAATAAACCCTCAGTCTTAGGCACATGTTGAAAGACATTTTCATTAAGAGTCCTTGGGTTCTCAAAGTTATTACATTTAGGTCCGGTCCCACATGTAATTGACTAGTTATATTTCTAATTGAATCCCTAGAGTTAGTTGTATTGACAAACGAAGTCCTTGGTTCAAACATACAGGCAGGAAGCTAGGCAGCAGCATGAGTGAGCTCACCGCAGCGAATGGCAGCTTGTCTGAGGTTGTGCACAAAAGGGAAAATGTGCGCAAGGATCTTGCGCACACGACGGTGGTGGACTTGTCCCCGGAGATGGCCGGAGCTGCACCGATGAGAAGTTCGAGCGGCGGCGGTTGCTAGGCTGCATATGCATGTTAGGCCATAGGCTTGGTCCGATTGAATTGATGCATGCATGTGGCATTAGGAAGTGCTAGGAAGCTCATCGAAGCTTGATCGCGGCTTGAAAAGGTCTGGACAGCGGCGACAGTGGAGGGGATGGCCCGGCAGCGGTAGAAGCTCCAGGTCGACGATGATGTCACGGATGGGCCAGAGAGCTATGGAGGAGAGACATGTATGAGGTTAGTAAGATCTTAGGGGTACTTCATGCGCGAATAATTTAACTATGGCTCACCAGAGAGGGAGGAATTGGCGATGGCGCTCAGCGACCGGAGTTCGAGAAGACGACGGCAATCTCCCTCGTCGGTGCACGATTCTTGAAATTTCTTGAGGGCTTTTGGTCGTGATGGTGAGACGATGACGGTGACGCGACAGCTTGGCTTGCGGTGGTCCACCGCAGCCAGAACGACGACGATGATGCTGCGGCGGCGCTTGGTGCGCGCTCCGAAAACGTCAAAGACACAAGGGCGTCCCCGTCGCTGCAGTGGATTAAAAGAGATGGTGTCAAAAGAGGATATGCTCGGCATGGAGACATGAGTATGGAACGGGGAAGAGTTTGGGATGGCGACGGCTTGACGATGATCGGCGGCAACTTCTTCCTCGCGGCCGGCGATGGAGATGAGGCAACGGACAGGCTGAGACCTTCCTCCTTCGGTTTGGTCGGCTCTGAAATGATGAGTGAGGAGAGGCAACCGAGTAGAGGGGTGTTGGAGGCGAGTTCAGCAGTGGCCACGTCCTCGGACACGCGTCGACACAGTCCAGCTCTCGGTATCTCTCTCAGTCGCATGTTCTGTAGATGGAAAAGAGAGTAAACAAAGGAAACAGAGGTGGAGCTATCTAAGGTGTCTGCCATGTGGGTTCACTTCGTTCTTCACTAGATATGGGTGTGAGGGTTGGGTAGAACACTTGGTGAATACACAGTTTTAGTCATTTTTCAACATTTCCACTGATTATTTCTCTCCCTCTTCTTTGTAATTCATTTATTAAATTTTTGGGGCTGATTAATTATGGTGGATTTTTGTGATGGTAGATAAAAATAATCTAGTTTCCATTTTGCCTGTCTGCACTCGAAAATTCTTTATAAATTATTCTTAGGAAGATAAAGAAAATGGGTTTGATTGAATCTAGCTTGAATTTTTAAGAGGTTAATTTGAAAAATTATATTCTTGCATGATAAATAAACTAGTATTTGAATAAATTATGTCTCATATACATTCTTATGTGACTTTATGTATTTTGGGTGATGTAATGCTTTTGCCAATTAGAGTTTAAAAATATCCCATTATTTGACTTCTTTGACCTATTTGTTTGAGCTATTAAATGTAAAGATTAAATTATACCAAATTTCCAGTGAGTTATATATATTGAGTATTATCTAAATGAATTTTTCCATGATTTTATCTTACATCAATTATTTATAGGTATTAGTTGAGCTTAACTTTACATATAACCTATTATTATGAAGATGCTATTTAAAGGATTTTTGTAAAATTTATATTTACTTAATATTTGGTCAGAGGTGGTGTTTTTTTAGACTTGATCCTTATGTCTTCATAAATACTTCCCAAAGGTATTTGGAAGTTTGTATGCATGTAGGTTTGTATCCTACTAGGTAAAGCTTAAGATAGAATTGAGTTAATATGTTTTACTTATCTTTTATAATCATGAGACCTATTATGGAATGCATTCAAAATCCAAAAACACACAAAGGACTCAAGTCACATCAGTACATTATGCAAATGCAAGCACTCACCGAGTTTTAGCTTTATCTGTAGGTTGGTAAGGAAAAAATTTTAAATTATTCACAAATTTACATATTAGACTCACCTAGGTCTTTTAGCAGAAAAATTTGAGTTATAAATTTGGAAGCACATTTTTATTTTTTTTTATCAAAGTCAAAGTTTGAAAATCGAATTTTGGGCATGTTACAGATAATATATTAAACACTCTATTTTTCGGCCTAAAATTTTCATGTTTATGGCTGCGGCCCTCAACTACAAAACTAGATAAGAAAATATATATGTTCTATAAAATTAAAACCAGATAAAACCTAGTCTCTCCACCCTATTTGATGGTGATTTTTACTCCATATTATAGTGAGGCCCACTTATCATACATAGCATAATGTTGATGATCCAAGATTCACCCTTCTACGAAAGGGCATATAACGTAGTGGTTGCAGTGACCTGAGTACCACCTCAAGATCTTGATGAATTTAAATCTTCATAGGAGTGAATTTTGGATTAGGTTGTTTGAGGGACTAAGTTTCCAATTTAAAAAGGTTGCAGATGTAGAGACCGGGTAAAAAATACTCTTCTCTAAAAAAATAAAAATAAAATAAAAGATTCACCCTTCTTCCATGATGCATGCTAGAGGAGCCTATTTTTATTCTGAAACATAGCACAGGCTCACGAGCTCATATAAATGTGCGCATAGTTACCTCTAAATATACATCGTTACTTTTATAAGCATCTTTAAATTGCCTGGTATATCTTGGTATTGATGCCTTCCATCTTCTATAGGATATGGCTTCTCATACATAAGTCAAAACTCTTACTAAATATGGGTATATTTGGTTTTGAAAGTAATGGGGTGTATTTCACAAAGTTTGGTTGTTGAGGAATGAGAAATAAGTCCATGACCCCCTGTGAAGAGATGAGGGATGGGAATATACTTCTTTTTCCCTAATATTTGTTTCTTTATGGCGTGTTAGCACGAGCTATAAAAAAACCTGGATTTTTCCATGTTTTGGACTTGGGTAATATTATCGGTCAAAATTTGAATTCTAGAGTACAATCAGTTATTTAAAAACATAGAAAGTGATGCATATATACATGTGCCAAAATATAAGAAAAGAGCAGCAAATTGCATATGCCTTAGCACTAGCTTTTTAACTAAGCATTGAACAACTCTCATCATATGATTGTCGGCTTATTAGCAGCATCCAAAAATTAAAATTCAAAACTTAATTTTTAATTGATTTGAGGGTCTTTTTTTTCATCATAGCCTTTTTTAGCTTTGGTCTTTAAACCGCTAGTAATATGTATATGAAAGTTTTAGCAATAAATTATTTTTAAGTTGCTTTATTTATTTGTATACAGCTTATCAAATCATAGCTCAAACTGTCAAACAATATATAATGCAGTCCGTTTTGAGTGCATATTTTGACTGACTTTTTTTATATAGGAAGTACCTATACAACATGAGACAATTTTTTTGAAAACTTTTAGTATAACTGTAACTGGTATGTAACTAATAATTAACTTACTAGTTTCTTTCGAAACACACATCGTCGCATGTGGCTAGCGTAACGGATGTATGAACAGCACATTAGGGTTCGATTCCCTCCATGTGCGCGCGTTGCAAATATTTTTCTATCTCGGTAGCACGGATCTTAAAGAACATCTGTCGGTGGAAAATTTGAAAGTTTTGAGGAAATAAATCTGTCGGAAGTTTTTTAGTAAAACTGTTTTTATATTGCGTTATATATACATACATAGAAGTAGCCATACGCGGCATTAGATTTATTTGTTCATAATTTTTTATTACCACCTTCATCCCAAAATGTAGCAATTTTGGATGGATTTACCTATGTTTAGATTCGTAGTCTTAGGTTGTTACAATTTAGGATATTTTGAGACGATGGAGGTAATACAAGTTATCTTGAGATCTTTTGTATCAGTTAACAAGTTCGGTTATTGCAAGAGTGGACACGTTAACATTAGTAGAACAAAATTTGAGCCTCATTGTACAAATGGGACTAGTCCTAAGGCCAATCGAATGGGTCTATATTCTCTGATAGGGTATGGATAGGGAGTGGATTCTAAACTTTCAAGGGGATATCCTGTTATTTGCATGTTCCCCAAATCGTTATGAAAAATTTTAAAAAAATTCAACAAGATAGATTAATATGTGATAAATCACCCACAAACATTCAATGTTAAATTTAACTTCTACTAGTTGCAACAAAAAAAAACAAATTAAACTATATTCGCATTCAAATTTATTTTTTTCGTTGCAACTAGTAGAAGTTAAATTTAACCTTGCATGTTTGTGGAGTGATTTATCACATATTAATCTATCTTGCTGAATTTTTTAAATTTTTCATAACCATTTGGAGAACATGCAGACAGGGTTCACCTTCCCCTTTTGCCCGGGGTAACCGCACCCCCGCGGCTTCGCGGTTACCGCGGTAACCGCGAGAAACCGCGCAAAAATCGCTATGAAATATTTGAATTCAAAAATTTGGCGATATTGCGGTTTGGGCGTGGTAATCGCGCGGTTTCCCGCGGTAATCGCGGTATAGTCGCGGTTATCGCCGCCTGTGCAGACTGTTGAGTATGGAAAGGAAAATAGGGAATAAAAAAAATATGGTTAAATGCATGTAGAAAATTGGGATAATTGGAAAAATATGTACAATACTTAGACATTTAACTATTGAATGTAAAATAAAAAAATTCAGCATGACCTTTGCTCTATTATGAAGTTCGAAGCATTTTAACATTTCATAGCATAATAATTGGTCAACAACAATTCAACAACATCACATTTGAAAGCATTATGAAGTCCACATAAAGGATATAGAATGACATAGCTAGGTGTTCCACTGATTGTAAGCCATATGGTACTCTTCAGTAGACATGAGCATCAAACCGTGAGAGTGTAGCAACCCCGTCTTGTAGTCTTGCCAAGTTTGATCTGTCCATGATGCTGTTGATTGCCACTGAGCGTACAACTGAGCATACCACTCGGGCTCTCTCCATTCATACACCCATGTAGGATCAGGATAATCGGAGGCTTGGGGACGACTGTACACGTACGGTTCATAGACACCTTCAATGCTGGAGGCACTGAATGAGCTATAGCTATCCTGGGGCATGTCATAATGTTGTTGATGGTGACGGTCACTTGGATTAATGGTAGTTCGTTGCGAGGTTGGAGCACTATGATCCCGGTCCTGGGTAGCGTGAGTGAAGTCGGCTTCACCTGCAAATCAAATAGTACGAAGAAGATTAATGAGTCGTGAATGACAAGGAGAAGGTTGTAAAACAAAGTGAACAACATCGTACCAGTGAATTGAATCGGGCTATGGTGATCTGACATAGGCATGTGACCCCTCGAAGGCACATCAGTAGTGCCTTGGCCTCCTTGACCAGCATCATCTCCATCATCTGTATCAGTTTTGGAGCTACTGTTATTGGACTCTTGGTACTCCGGGCTTCCTTGAGTCTCTTCATCACTATCGACAATCGTAGACCGTGTGGATTTACCTTTGCCCTTCGATTTTTTGGATGGAGGTGCTTTTGGCCCCTGTCGAGTCTTTCTTTTTCCAATGTGACTGTCGCCTATGTTTTCATCAGCCCACTGGGCAACACTAGAAGCCCCGGTAGTCCTGCGGAGGTCAGTCAAGTCCACGTGGTCAGCTACTAGTGGACTTGGCACCGGTGCTTCACTCTCAGTTGATTCCTCATCGAGTTTAGGGCAAGCATTAGAACGAGAATTGTCCATCCAGTCCTTGAGCTGATTGTTGGTGTCATAGAAGGAAAGGTCTGCAAGCCTCTGAAGGGGATCATCATCATCCTTCCTAATGTGGGCATTTGCTTGTTGTATGCGAAGGCGAAGATTGTAGTTGACATACGCAAGTTCAGTTTCTTGTGTGTAAGCCTGTTACGGACCTTTGTATGTATGAATGCAAATGTGCTCCAATTCCGTTCTCATCCACTTGAAGAGCAGCATTGACTAACCAATCGCAAAGCAAGCTTCTTCAAGTTCGGCGTGTCTGAGGCGAACATAGACCACCATTGTGCTGCAAAATATGAATAATATGTCATTGACCTGTTCTTAACACATAGGAAGACACTATGAATTTTGTTCCTTACAATGCTAATAACATACCAGGTGAAGTTTTACCATCCAACGCCATCTTTCTTGCAAGCGGCTTCCCAAATTCGCCACTCTTACGACGATACATTTCTACCTCCAACAGAGCGGCTGCGGCCGTGTCGATGTCTGTTAGCCACTCGAAAGCTTGACGGAGGTCTTGGAAGACGCTCGCAGTGCAAGTGTAAGCATAGTGCGTCCTTGGGTTCAAAGCCGCAGCTACAAAAATGTCAGCACAAATTAGTTTAACATTCAAGTGTTACGAATTGAACAGTACATAAAGACCGCTACTTACTGGCATTGATTAGTGTCTCAGTGGTGAGGTCGTGCATCCGTCTGTCGACAATATCCATGTAAGCGTTGTACTTCTCCCTCTCACGAGCGAATAGACTGTCATACTCCATTTTCAACAATTGATATCTCAGAAGAACCTCACTCAAATTTGGGTTCTTGTCCTCGTCAGCAAACCAAAGGAAGGAGTACATCGGTTGCACTGCATTCACTACCGCCTCCAAGTTTTCCCACCAACTAATGCTAGATAGGCAGGCATGGGCATATCTACCATCCGGTGTCCCACTGAACTTACTTTGCATGAATCCAGACGAAGCCATCCACTGCATGAAATGATCTATCTTCCTAAGGAAGCTCTGCAGGAACATGTAGTTGGTGCCGAAACGCGTAGAATTCCACTTAACCAATTCACCACCTATCGCTGCCACCATCATAGCATGCAACTTAGAATGATTGTATAGCCATCTGCAAATTTTTCTACCACTAGCAATCACCGTATCATGGTCTTGCATATTTCCAACCTCCTTAAGTATTAAGTTAATTGTGTGAGCCACGCATGGTTGCCACACAATAGTTGGGTACTCTTGCCGCAACAGTCTACAGGCCTTCTTATAGTTCGACCCATTGTCAGTGATGATCTGTACGACATGTTGGTGCCCTACTTCCCGTACCACCTTCCTCATCTCCTACATTTCCAATTCAAAGAGTCCATATAAGTCCACCACATATAACCTACAACCACATACTAGTCAAATGTTGTACAATCAGTTTTTTTACCTTGAGTACAAATTGAGCATCCTGGCTTTGTCCCGTTGCATTGATTGACTTGTGAAAGAACATTATTCCATTGCAATATATAAGAAAGTTGATGACAGCCATACCCGTTGGACCTGTCCATGAATCACACATCAAAGTAACACCATACTCATCCCAGTCGCGCTTGAATCTCTCGAATTGCTTCTTCACGTCTTTCTCTGTGGCATCCAGGTACTTGCCATCTATCTCCTTGCCTGATGGAGAAGGTATATTTTCACCTACATATGACATATGAAATGTTAGTTCCTGAAATATTCACAAATGTGTAATTTGACATTACATGGTTACTTACCCCACTTTTGTGTCTCTCTAACGGTGCTGACAAAGTATGGATTATCAACATTTCTTGCAGAAATGCCGGAGGTAAAGAAGAACCTAGCCCAGGACTCACCAATAGCTTCCCTAGCTTGCTTTCCCTTCTTCATAAAGAAACATGTATCAGTGCGTGTCTGCACAGGGGACTTAGCAGATTCTAGATTGTAATCTCTCAAAGTAGGTGACTCCCTATGAGATGTAGCCCTACGCAACAAATTGGCAATTGGGTTACTTCTACCCCGTGCCTCAGGCTGAGCGGAACCACTGCCACCACCATGCTCATATGAGCCACCTCAATGTTCTACATCCCTCCCGTAGCTCTCCTCTTGCCTTGAGGCATTCATGGCTGCTTCCATTTTTTCCTCCTCGTCGGCATCACCAGTAAGGTCATAATAGTTGATCCCTGCCGCTTCAACCCTTCTTGCCTTTTCAGTCTTACGCCTGCTACCGGCAGCTTGTATCCTATCCAACTCGCGCCTGAAGATGTCACGGACATCTGGAGGCACTGAATTGCAATATGTTGTTCCCTTCCCTTTTCCAGCCAAATGAATTTTTAGTCTAGTTGCCCCACCACCGCTCTTATACTGATGACAATACTTGCAACGAAATCCATGGCCTATGCTCTCCCCGTGCTCCCACACAATGTCCTTACTATCTGACATCTTCACCCCTAATATGAAAAAAGAATATCATCATAAAAGAACTAATCCATTCCGTAATTTACTTCATTTTTTTAACAAAAGGTGTTATAAGTTACTGTCTACTACAGGTGGTTACCATAATGTCTACGTATCAAAGGAAAAACTAACTACAATCATATCCATTTAATTAACTTCACTACTTTAAAACAACTTACCTTTTAAGCATATCACATGAAAATAACATTTAAACGTTTTCCCTTGTACAATTTTCTACATAATGTCCTTCTACCAAAAAAAATCAACAATGCTTTTGTCCCATTTTAATCCCATATATGTACACATTTTTCTTTACTGTTTCATTAGTTTTTTATCTTCTCTATTGAACTTATGAAAGTAAATCCTACAAAAATACTAAATCGGTGCTTTAACAGACAAAATCGTGAGTTATACGCGATTACCGCGTGGTTTCGACCGATTCCCTTCCAAATCCGCGGGATAACCGCGAGGAGGCGGCGGCTTACCTCGGTCCCGTCGGCGTAGACGATTACCGCGACTAACCGCGCGATTACCGCGCCAAATCGCGCGGTTTTGACGCTCGCTGGCGCGTCCAGGCCGGATCTGGCGGCGGCGCGCGTGGTTCTGTCGCCCAGGAGCTCCAGCAAGTGAGTGGTGTGGATGAGGATAGGAGAAAGGAGTTGGGAGATATTTTCTCCACTAAAGGGCCTTAATGGGCCGAATGAACAGTGCGAAGTGCAGCCCATTCTATTTTTTATTTTCAGATTTATTTGATTCCTTTTCGGTTTAGCCATATAATTTGAATTTCTCTAACTAGTTTTCAAAAAATTTATTCACCATATGAATCTAAAATTCAAGAGCAACATCCAAGAATTTTTCTGGTTTTTTTCAATTTTTTTTTCGAAATTTTTGAATTTGGATGAATTTTGCTAAACCCTAACTGCCGGCTACCGCTACCGCCCCACCGCGGTAAGCGCGGTTACCGCGCGGTAGGGCGAACCCTGCATGCAGACAACGAGGGGATATCCCCTCCAGAGTTTGAAATAGTTTCCCGATATGGATAATGGGATATGGTATGTCAAGAATCATGTTCACTAGTTGGGCCGAGACAGAAAAGGAGTCTTCAGTCTTTTCGTAGAGGAATAAGTCCACTTGTCATCTCTCATTTTTACGTTGAGTTTAATTGATATTCCCAAATCGTAAAACAAAAAATCTTCACCCCATCTTAGCAAAACCATCTGAATTAGGACCCATGGCAATATAAATAGTTGGTTTTCATTGATATGACATCCTAATCAGCAATAAATAAATAAACAATCAAATGGGGCCACATGTCAGTGTACACTTCTTTCTTCTCCCTTTACCCCAGCTCTGCACGTCGTTCAAGGGTGGTGGCGAGGGAGGCAGAGGTGGTCGACAATCCTTTGCAGTGCACGCAGTGCGCGAGCTTGACCTCGGTGACCTTGGGTGTCGCCGGGGCGTCGGCGTAGAGGGACAAGTCCCGTGCCATGCATCGTCGGGAGGAGGATGCGAGAAGTGCGCCAAGGCCACCGCCCGCAAGGCCTCCCGCGTAAGCGCCCTGGTGGCACTCAAGGTAACTGAGGTTGAGCTTGCGCACTGGCTCGCTCGTCTCCCTCCTCTTCTCCTTCATCGTCATCGAGGAGGCCCTGGTCGGCGGGGAGAGGGACGACAGCTGGCGAGCCCATCCGCGGGAGGCAGCAACGGCGGTGGGAGGTTGGTGACATGGTGTAACGCCCCGGCACTCGTTAATCGATAACACCAGCTAACTAATGCCGAGGTGCTACATATTACCTGTGAAATAGTACCAGTCCCAGGATACACTAGCTGGTACACACAGAATAACCATGGAATCAAAGTAAACTAATTAATACATCACTGGGTTTTAGTCCTTACATAAGTTGCCATCCTGGACAGGCCCAAGGATGAGCAACGCAACATTACAAAAGTCCACAGAACGGAAGTCAAAAGCAGCGGGAAGCTAAGCATCTAGGCGACCATCTTGATCCACAGGCGAGGGCTTGGGGCTAGGCACGAATCTTCTAGAAATCCTCATACTCGGCTTGCTCCTGGAGACACTCCTCGACGGTCGGGTCGACGTCTTCATCTCCAAGCTCTATAGATATTATATATAGCAAGGGTGAGTACTTCACGTACTCAGCAAGCCGGGGGAAAGAATGACATGCTTGGTTAAGACAAGGAGGGCTAGGATTTTATTTGCGAAAGCAACCTTTTTGGCGAAAGCGATTTATTTCTCAAAAACTCTAGTGAGTCAAAATTTTAGTTGTCCGGAGGAGGCTCACGCCTCGTCCCATTCCACAAGTTGCTTTGCAACAACTTGTCACAAGAGTAACAATTAATTAAATAACTGGTTTCCTCTATTAGCATCTTTTTGCCTTCACAGCAACTCTGTTCCAACCATAAATTCACCACAACACTATTTCACATAGTTAACTTAGCTTTCTCAGCACCACAAACGCCTTCTCGGCACAACAACGCCTTCTCGGCCCTAACAACACCTTGGTGCCAAGCGACACCCCAGGTCACACAGACCCGTTCCTAACCACAAAGGTTAGCCGTCTGCCACACAGGCGGACTCTGGAAACGAATCCCTTCCCACCAACCATTTTCATCAAACATTTGTCAAACAAATCTACACTATGAGAAACACCTTACACTCGCCCTTGACCGTGGGCACGGCTGTTCGAACAGTTCATTAATCTCTGCAGAGGTTGTACGCTTTACCCACACGACACGAAACTGACACCGTGTACCCGTCGGCAACGGAAGTTCGTGACAAGGCCTTTCCAAAGCTAGCCCATGGAAATCGCACACCACCTAGTTGGGCCAAGTTTCTCAGCCGAGTATCAGGCAGTCGCTGCCGTCATCCACTCAGGAATACCGAGGATGCCTCCTACTCCTACTCGGTACCGTGTGCCACATAGAGGCAAACAAAACACCCAAAAGAACTATAATGATCCAAACACTTCGTCTCCTCATCCTCGGCATCCCACAACTATTGGCATGCCAAACTCCCATGTGATAACCATTTACTTAGCCAGGGGTATCCCATAAATACCCGTGAGGTCGCACTGTAACATGTTTGGATGGATTTCCCAAAGGAATCGGTCCTTAACAATAATACGCGACTGAACCACAAAGGCATGGCCTCGCATCATCACCATTTTCACAACTCGTTTTATTTCGCAACACATTGGTACCACGTACCGGGTTTTTAAGCATAAGGTTTGGAAAATACCGAGTTTCCCACACGACAATACAACGTAAGCATGGCTAAGCAACTACCTCGGTAATCGTATCCAATGGATAGCGATACCGGCGTAAGTATGTGTAGCTAACAAGGATAAAGGGATTAACAACATCCTACGTAAAGTGAGTGCAACTACTAGGTCGGTCCGTCGGTTGCATAAACAATCCGAGGCCTAAACAAGATTTATCATGTACACCTAGCAATGCATTTTGCAAACAAAATAACTTGCAAATATAGGAGCAATGTGATCAAAGGGGCTTGTCTTGCACAAGATGGGGGTCTTCTCCTTCGAAGCCGACGTCCGGAGTGTCCTCGTACACGTGCTCTATATGCGAAACGGAGAACAAATAAATAAAAGGCAATAAAACAAGCTCAAAACAGAGAAACAAGTGTGCCACTATGTAGATCTCAATTTTAGAAAAATTTAGAAATTTGAACGAGGTCAAACGGAGTTACGGTTGAATTTCTATGAATTTTCAAAGGTAGAGGGATTTTTCTGAAATTTTGGGATTTATATTAAACGGTAACGGAATATTCCGTTAGGGTTAGGGTTAGGGTTGACGGCGTGGGGCCCACATGTCGGAGAGAGAGAGAAGGGGTGGGGCCCGCTGGTCAGCCAAGAGAGAGAGGGGGAGGGGGGCCCACCTGTCGGGTGTGTCTCCCTCCTCTAGCTCCGGCTTGGGCCGGTGGTGGCGAGGCGGCCGGGGGGGAAAGAAGGCCGGTGGCAGGGGGGGAAGCGGCGGCGAACGGTGGCGACCGGGGAGCGGCGGCGGCCGGGAGGGGAGAGGGGGAGAGCCAGGAGAGAGAGAGCCGAGAGAGTGGGGTCGCCGACGGTAATGGTGGAGGAGCGGCGGCGAGGGGCGGAGAGGAGAAAAGGGGGGTTTTCCCCCTTTTATAGGCGGCGCGCGGTGATGCGACGGCAGCGCGGCGTGGCTCGGGGCTCGGTGCGGCGCGACGCGTGGCTCGAGGATGGACGGGACGGTGACATGACAAGGCGCGGCGCCGACCGGGACGGGACGCGGCGCGGCGCGGGGCTCGGGGCGGGCGCGGAGCGCGAGGCGCGGGCGCGGCGGGCGCGGCGAGCGGCAGCACGGCAACGGCGAGCGGCGGCGGTGCGGCGAGAGGTAGGAGATGACCCGGGGTGGGCTTGGCCGAGAGAGGAGGAAGGGGGATGGGCCTGGCCTGCTCCGGGGTGAAGGGGAGAGAGAGGGGGAGGGAGTTGTCCGGCCCACTCGGGGGAGAAAGGGAGAGGGGGGAAGAGGGGTTGGTCCGGGGGAGAAAGGAGAGAAAAGGGGCCCAAAGAACAGTGAGGCTTACCCTTTTTTTTATTTGGAAATGAATTTGGGAGGAATTTTTGGAGGTTTTGGGATTTGAATTGGATTTTTGACAAAAAAATTGAGAGGATGACCAAGGAGAGGGTTTGAGATCTAATTGGCACAAAAACAAAAACCAAATTTAAATTCCAATTTTTAATTGAGAGACATTTTTAAATAAAAAAAAATGAGGTGTTACACATGAGGCCTCCAATGTTCCGTGGCAGAGGAGGAGAAGAGGAGGGAGGCGAGGGGGCTTCCCTGGCAACGGCGAGGTACAGCACGTCGCATCGTCCGATTGGTGGGACAACTGCTTGGAGGGTGAACCAGTGAAGCGCGGAAAAGTCATCGAGGCGGTGCACTCGGAGGAATGCGGTGTGAACATCGGCATAAGTAAAGGAGGAGGGGGCGGTAGTTGGAGAGGAGCGCGTGGAAGGTGAGGAGCGCAGTTGCGGCAAGGTCGGCCTCCCTGTCCTTGGAGGAGGACAGGAGCGCGAGAATGTGGTTGTGGTGCACGAGGTGCAAGTGGCGGGAGGGGCTACGTGAGGTGCACCGCGTTCGGGGCGACGGCAGCGTGGAGTGTGCTACGGCGTTGTGCTTGGTGGGAGGCTGCCGCCAAGGCGGCATCAGCGTGCGCGAGAGGGAGGAGCGCCGGCATGAGGCACATGCTGAGAGCGGCTTGGACAACGATATTTCTCGTGGCTAAGCTACTTACATGTGGGTCTCATATACTTTTTATTTTCTTCTTACTGATTAGGATGTCACGTCAGTTAAACAGCCATCTGTACTATCATATGATGTAAATTAACCCTGTTTTTCAAGTTAGGGGTTGGGGCACGATTTAAGCTCGATGAAAATATGAGAGATGCAAAGTGGACTTATTCCTTTCGTGGTTAGATTTCATTGTTTAATGTGTAAATACTTGGGCCAATCAAAAGCCCATATCTCCTTGGACTTTTATTTCCAGCATCCATACATGTGAGGAAAACATCATTACATAGGTACACCGTAAACGAGTCACGAAATGACGTATTAGTAGCGGGCAACAAGTACGTTAAGTGACCGGATATCATTGATCGGATCAGATAGCCCTGAGCTTCATCTGCGCACCATGCATGGGATGCAACGTTATGACGGTGTGCGGTGCGTGGGTGTAGGACGCGGCGAGCTCGAACTCGAAGCGCTGGAGGATCATGCACAGGGCCATCTTGGCCTCGAGCAGCGCGAAGTTCTGGCCGATGCAGACCCGCGGCCCCCAGCCGAACGGGAGGAACGCACCATGATCGTTGGACGCCCTAGAGATCCCCTCGGCGAACCTCTCCGGCCTGAACTCATGCACGTCGCTGCCCCAGATTTCGCGGTCGTGGTGGATGAACAGCACGGGCAGCTCGAGGATCACGCCGCTAGGGTACACGACGCCCCCGATCTCCATCTCCTTGTACGTCTTTCGGCTGAACACGATCGCTGGTGGGTACAACCGAAGAACCTCGTACAAAACCATGGTTACCTGAAAGTATAAAATGCAAAGACCAATAAACCGATGTCGGATTAATTGTCGTCGACCCTGACAACATGAAAGGAAATACGATATTCAGATGCAGTGGTTATGGTTTCTCCGAGCACTTACGGTCTTGAGTCGGCTGAGGCCTTCGTAGTCTGGTTTGTCCCTCCCAAACAAACCAAGAACCTCCTCCCTTGCGCGGTGTTGCCACTCCGGGTGCATGCTTAGAACAACCATGGTCCATGTGAGCAGCACTGACGTTGTCTCCATTCCTGCGAAGTAGAACAGCTTGCACTCCTCGATGACATCTTCAGTTGTCATCCCTGGGCTGGATCGCCCATTCTCGTCTGCGTGCCTCATATTGGACTCGAGCAGCAGGCCGAGAAGATCATCGTTAGTGCTTTCACCTTCCGCGATGGCCTGCATCCTTTTTCCAATTATTCCTCGTAGAATGGATTCAACCTCACTGTTAATCCTCCGCATCCTTCTGTTCTTTTTGGTAGGCAAGTACCTGCAGTATAGAAAATCATTCAACTTGACATTATCAAGTTCGATTTAAGAAGGGAATAATCAGTGACCAAAATGTAGCTGCAGTAACAGCAGAGTTTTAAACAGAGTATGCCCGAGGACCATGGAATTTGTTGCTCACATGTAACCCGGAATGACGATCTTCTGAATGGCTCCTATGAAGAGCTCAGCTTGCTCAGTCTGCAGCTGGAAGATCCTCCTTCCTTCACGGTAGCTGCTGCCGAATGCCGTGCGAGAGATGACATCTCCGGTGAGACTCTGCATCTCCGGCCAAACATCCAGCCCGCACGAACCGTCGGGACCGAGGGAATCCATCCATTTCCCCACAAGCTCTTCACAGCACGTAGAAAACGCCGGCAGCATGAGCTGCAAATCAACCCATACCGTATATTACAATCCTAGGATCAACCAAGCGTACGTCTGTACGCGTGAGACATTTTCACTTAATTAATGTGTATACCTTGAGCTTCTCGAGATGGAACGCAGGGTTCATGATCCTCCTGTGCTTGACCCACTTCCCGCCGTCGTGGCTGGTGAGGCCGTCGGCGAGAAGCTTCGTCAGCGCCGGGAACTTGGGCTTCTCGAAGTGGCCGAGCTTGTTGGACAGCACGTCCCTGACCTGGGCAGGGTCGGTGATGGTGACGTTGGGGATGGGGCCGAACCAGGAGAAGCACGGCCTGCCGTTCTCCCGCACGTTGCGGTGCACGAACGGGGTGACCCGGGGCACGATGTCGTGGCAGCCCAGTGGCAGCGGCGTCGACGACCACGCCTCCTCGTTGAGCCGGCCGAACTCCCTGAGGTCGCCGAGGAGGAACCGGTACGTCGTGCCGCGGAGCCCCTGCGCGCGCAGCGCACGCTCCAGCCGCCGCGGCCGCCACCACAGCCGGTCGAGCAGGCGGCCGGCCTGCCACAGAAGCACCGGGCCGACGAGGCCGTACGCCAGGAGGCTCCATGGTGGTGGCAGTGAGGCTCCAATGATCAACTCTCCAAAAACCATTGCTGTGAACTCTGAATAGAATGAAGCTGATGCAAGTGGACCACTTTGACCGGAGAAGTGGGGATGGATGAGGTACGGATTTCACGTCATGTTATATAGAGGTGTCACTGGGTTGCATTAGTCTCTGGTGTTAATTTGTTTAAGGTTTCTTGGAGTGTAAACAAGACTAATGAACATTTGGGCCAGCATATGCACAAATTAATGAACTTGGTGGAGAAGAAATTCCGACCCAGAAATGACCGGTCAAAGGATGGCACGATCGGGACGACCACTGGTGCTGTAAGACTGACTACTATTAAACTATAATATGTATGTGCTAAACGCTACGGGGTATAATTGTATTTATCTTTAATATTTTTTAAAATTTTATGTTAGTAAAAATTATTTCATATGATATATGCATTTAAACTTTAATTCAATTCATGTTGTACATCAAATATATTAAGTATAATAATATGATTTTACGTAGACACAATAAATCTATATAAGAATTAATTATATATAATCACTTTAGTATGCAATGTACGCTTAAAAATATAATAAAAAATTATAGAGTTATTCTATTATTTTGTTGCGCGCATAAAGTTTCAAAATAAATCATTTGATATATATATAAAATATACCCAAATAACTATCCTAATATATATCGTGAATGAATTAAAATTTGAATGCTTTTTATCTTTTTAAGTTGTATGGACAAATAAAAAAATAAATTAATAAGCATGTAATATATACCATAATTAAAATCTCAAATGACAACTAAATTATTAATCTTGAAGAAACATATAATAAAACATTATTGATCCTTTTTTCTCCATGTCGGCCAACATATATTTTTCCTCTTTTTTTCCCCTCCCCGTCAACTCACCTTTTAGATTTGAGAATACATTGCGGCTACAAATAATTGCAAGATATTCCTGAGGTTGTTGGCAAATGGAAGAAAGCATGGTAGGAAACCTCCCAATGTCAGATTGGGTATTTGACATTCTTTTTCAGAAATATATTTATCCAGTTCTTACAACCTAATGGCGTCAAATTTAAGTCCATAATCTGAATGTACTGTAGTTTTTAATTTACATAGTCCTTCTGTCATTTACAAATTGGATTTTCTCATTTACAAAGCATATATAACTGATTTCATTTACAGATTGGATTTTCTCATTTACAAAGCATATATAACTGATTCAGTGCACAAAAAGTTTAACTATTTGTCCTACATGCTGAAGCAGCAAGTGGCCCTCTATCATACTGCCACAACACTATGTAGCATCACAGAGCAACAAAAACTGTTCCACAAACTAACTGCAATGTTGAAAAATCATAGCATTTGGTCTCATGAGCAGGGTATACAGTACACTACTGTTGGGGAGCTGAATAGATGCTTCCTGCGATCCAAACAATAGACTATAGTTTGATGACAACAAGTGATATTCTCAATCCAAGCTACCATAATATTTTTATTACCTAGATGGATCATTAAAGCAATAACAACTTGATATAATTATGGGAATTGGTTGCCTAATTGTATCCAACTCAGTGCAGTTCACTCATTAACAATTGAACATATGCAAACATTCTTGAACAATAGGATTATATCGCTTCAGCACATCTTGCTTCAACTTGAATTGTTGTCACAGAAAAAGGTAACATAAATTGGAGTCCTGCACGTTGAGCCAAGAACACAATAAACAATAATTATTACATGTTACAATAGCCAAAATACCTGAATTTATAATCTCTAAATCAAAGCTCTGCTCAGGACTGTTTTAGTTTCATTGCACAGAAGAAGCATAGGACATAATAGAACCATGAATACATAGCAGAACAGAACATAACCATGATGAGCAACAGGGCTATGAAGCAGAGAAGAGAATATGAATTTATTCAGATATTAAACATCTTTTTTTCATAAATTCTAATAAACTGAAAATTTGTTCCTTTATGCAATACATCAGTGCTTGCACATTACTAACGCAAGACATTTTACATATTCAGGTTCAGGAATAAAAATGTAAACCAAATTTGACATTTTAAAGGAAAAAAATTATCACTGCACAAATCAGAACTCGCCATGTGTGTGAAAGTATGCCATTAAGTAATATCTGCAAAGACAAACTGAAACTGCTCAAGGTAAACTACAGTATGAATACAAGTGGTTCAATAGAACAAAATTCCAGCATTGAGGTAAATTCTCATTATGTATGTAACATTCAGTACAAATCTCAAAATAATGTATACAACTAAAAGTAAAAAAGCTCCGAATACTAGCATCATGATTTAGATTATAAAATATCTTCTTTAACTTGGATGTAAATTCGGATCGTGATCTCTTTTGACAATGGAATTTGGTAAACATATGAATCGGAAACGAGAGCCAATCCGAAGCGGATTTGAAGATATGCGGAATTCTCAGAAACAGAGTGCACATCGGTTGGGAGTCCGTATTGGCTGATACAGAATTCAACATGGTTAGCCGATACAGCCGATGGTAGCAAGATTGGTTATGTGATCAATGACAGATTCGAAAGAAAGACTTCGATGATATTGTCAGATAAGGATAGAGTCCAAGATAGGAAATTGTATCTATTAATTAAGATTTTATGTAGTGTCCTTATAGATATTTTCGGTAAGAGTCCGCCTAAGGGACTTGTTCGTGTGCTAGAATTGAATTAGGAAAATATAAGTCGTGTACGTTAACAAGTTTGTATATTTGGGTATAAATAAAAGCCCAAGATCTTGTAAATAATTAACGTCAGTTCAATCAAATTTCGGCGCGTCGCCACCTTTTCTCATTACTTTGTTTCGACGAGTTCTTGCTTTTAAGTCGAGCTGCATCGGTTTCGATCTTTGATAACGAGGTAATTACTAGTTCTGATGGTTTGCGTTCTCGGGATTAGTGCTTACATCTTTATGACACTCTAATCTTGATCATGTAATTCGCCGAGTTATCATATATGTTATATAATCTAGATTGACAATGCTTTCTACTGGCATCAGCTAACCTCCATCTAGTGTTTTATCGATAACGGCTCGATTGACTTGTTGGCTTGGATTATATAATATATCTACCATCCTGAAAAGACAACCATCGGCTTTATTGTCTAGATATTATGCTTCTTCTTATACTTAGTGCTGCATCAGTTAAGTTTGATCTACTAAGTCGTGCTTAGAATCATAATCTCTAGCCTGCTTTATGGTTGTTAATAAGGATAGTATGGGGGTTTCAGCCGATCTTACCTGGTATAGTTGTTTTACATAGTTTTATGCCTTGTTTAATATACTATATATGCCCCTTATATCAGGATCTTAACTAATATAAATATATTGAACTTACTGCTAATCTAATTGATGGTAGTTTGATATGTTTGTTGCAAGAGAATATCCTGATATAAGGTAGTATCAGAGCCATAGCCGATACATGCTTAAATCTGAACATCGGCTATGATATAAACATATATAATCGTTATTTCATGTTATTTTAGATCTAGGCAATTTATATTGTCTCGGTTAAATCCGATCTATCCCAATTACTGATTCCTAAAGTAATACTGATTTATAGATTATATAATGTTGATATTTACAGTTGGTGGATCAAGTTTAGGATTGATTTATTATTGGGAATATGCCTCACAGCTGATTCACCTCACAATGCATCGGCTAGGTTACATCACGATATGACATCAGCTTCCTAGCCGATCGATTATTGTTTACTAATAACGTTTGCATGTTTTATCTTGTTGATAGTAGGTTTAGGATTAATTTATTTTTGGGAATATGCCTTACAGCTGATTCACCTCACAGTGCATCGGCTAGGTTACATCACGATATGACACCGGCTTCCTAGCCGATCGATTATCGTTTACTAATAACGTTTGCATGTTTTATCTTGTTGATTGCAGGTTCAAATCAAATGGCACGCCCGCATCTCATCATCATTTAGAACCTGCACTAGAGTAAAGCAAATCTCTCAGGCTAGTGTGTGTCTTTTGCATCAACAATCTCTTAAAAGAGCACACAACATGTCTATCAATTTAATTGGTTTCATGGGCTATGTTGTGGACTATGTTGCCGACCAAGTAATGATGTTCAGAAATAAACATCCCAATCATGAGGGAAGTAAATAATTTCACAATGCAGATGATGATCAAGTTAAACCATTTGCAATATATAAAAAGATGCAGATGGTAATGAAATTGATTAAACCATGAAAGTTGCATTATTATTCACATCCACTGATTTCACAATTTTGTATTTCTACAGTAAATGCAAAATCATGATGGTTACCTTGTTGGTGGTCGGGCTTGGTGGCCTGTGATGGCGAGGAGTCCCAGACAGACGCGACTGACTGGACGACGAGGGTCAACGGCAACCCGATTTGTGATGGAAGGGGTGGAATCTAGTGGCGGTGTGTGAGGGATCGATGAACTGATGGTAGCATGTTTAAAATTAAGCACATAAATCAGTTGACTGAATCCTACATGAAACCAGATCAGCACTACGGCACCTTATCTCAAGTATTCAGCATTTTATACAAAGCCTAAATGCCGACCATAAAACATAGGGAGATCACTAGTGGAAAATTTAGCCCGTTCTTACCCTATGCTCAGGCTATTAGTTAGGTAGTACTCACAGAACCTCAATCCCTATTGACCCCATATTAGAAAATCCTGATTTTGATTTTGAGTACAACCGTTCTTTCTCTATATGACACACTAAGATGTAGAAGACACTAAGTTGTATATCATTTTTTTAATGCTAAGATTTGGCATCGCTAACTGGTTCCATTTACCATTTTCTTCTTCCAGATAAGCTAACACACACTTTCTTCTACCATTATCTCTTCCATGAAGTTTCAATATGAAACAATCATATGGTCGCTGCATCTCTTCTCATGCATAAGACCTGACAAACCCACTCATGCATGAGACAAGGTGCAATAAAAAAAACCCTAACCTCAATTTATTCATCCAAAAGCACAATATGAAACCATATATACATCCACCATGCATGATACTATTGAATGAAAACCAACCCTGCAAATTATCACATGTACTAATGGAAACATATATTGCACCGCCACAACAATTAATTAATAAGTACAATGCCCTAATCACAGCTTTTTGTACCTTTTGGCCACGGAGGGGCAGTGGTGGATCTCGAGGTGCCGGGGACAGCAGCGTGTTGATGGAGGAGACAGCTACACGTTGGCACCACCGATCAAGGCAGGGCGACGGTGGTCAGCAGAGAACGGTGTCTGTGTACGGCGGCGGTGGCAGTACAAAAAACAGAATTCATTAGGTAAACAAAAAAACAAAAATTATTCATATGAAAATACTTGAAATTAACATGATTTCATTTAAAAGTTTCGTGGCATCTAAGTTTGCAATGCTACTACAAATCAACCCAGGCAACAAGTTTGCAATACAACTGCAGCATCAAGAAAGCAACCTACTGTGAATAGAAATATGCATAGGTTTTGTTTAAAAAAGTATGCAATATGAGATGTTTAAAATGTTTTCTAATGATTTCACGATATTTTGGCCCGTTCATGTGGTAGCAAACCTGATCATGTCCAGCAATCTAACGCCATAAACAAATTTTTGTTTACCTTTTGGGGCTCCTTTGGCAGCCCGGGATCCCGGAGGGATTCCGGCTCATTCCCAGGGAAAAAGCCCCGCGAGGAAATTATCCACGGGCCAAATTACTTGCACATTTGGAAGCCCATAAGGGGGAAATATCCCGGCCCAATCCGCGTGGGATACCCGGGGAACAGAGCCACGCCTCGGTAGGTAGGGAATTTTTCCTGTCGCTCGCGAGAGTCTCTGCCTCCTCCTCCTCCTCTCTCTCTCTCGAGTCACAGCCGGCGCCGCCTCCCCTCTCGTGAGCCACCGGCGCCGCTTCCTCTCCGGCTAGCGGGCGCCGCTTCCCCTCCGGCGAGCCACCACCTCCGCATCTCTCCCGTCACCTCCTCGCCGGCTCACCGTCGCGGCAGCCTCCTTTTCCGCTCCAGTGCCTCCTCGGCCCGGATTGGTCCTTCCTGAGGTGAGTCTTGACTGACTGACTGGTTAGCTAGCTAGCCCTAATCATTCCCCCCCAAATCTTGATTCCTCGGGGACGAATCTTGCTGGGTGATGGATTGGTCTTGCTGGTCTCAGGAAATTACGTAGTTTAGTGCTAGTGAATCCCTCCGTTCCGTGCTCGTGTGGGCAAGGCCAATCATTCCATGGAATTTCAGCTAGCCTATGATGTTTGTTTGTGATTCTTAGTGTTAGTTTCATGCAGTTCTTTCCTGGTATGTCAACTATGCTGCTGTGTGCTTGTTTACATATACTACTAGTTGGCCTATATAATAATATGATTTAAGCATAGGATCGTGCCTTAATTAATTTAATCCTTATAAGAGCTTTTCAGTTTTCTGTCTCGCTAGTAATAACATTGGGAAATATCATATTAGTTCTTGTTGATTGAGAAATCATTATTTTAAGTTTCTTTATGATAATTTCTGTGTAAAGAAGTTCCCTAGGATGCAGAATTTTGACTTGTGTGCAACATAGCATGAAAACTTACTTGACTAGTACCGTATAGAATTTTGGAAGCATAATATTATATGTCTTTAGGAAGTAGATTAATGGATTACATCACTAGTCTAGTTTATAGGCTTTAGGACCATCAGACCGAGAATATATGCTGTAGTAGCATGAGGCTTTAAACAACACTGTAGTTTAACTGAAAATGTTGCAAAATTTACAATGTAAATTTCTTAACCCTCACGAATCATAGGTGGACACCATGTATTCTTATATTTTTGTAGTAATAAGTTCTTTTATTTTTTATTTTTTTGTTGTAATTTTAGTCTGATTTTCTAACAGAAAAGTGATGGGTTCTGCAAACGAGCAAATAAGAAAGTTTTTACTAGAGGAGGAAGAAGAGGATGATGAACTATTTTTCGTATTGGTCCCTGCTATACTTGCAGCCCTTCAGGCTGAAAAAACACCTTTACACACCTCTTCCCTTTCTGAGGAATTAAAAGTTAGGGAAATTCTAGAAGGACATGAGCATTGGTCTCGGGTTGAATTTCGAATGGAACCAGAAATATTTAGAGCTACAGCAAATTATCTTAGAAGAGAGCATCTTCTATGTGATACGAGGGGCGTTAACGTTGAGGAACAGTTAGGAATATTAATGTACATGATTTCTCACAATGCTAGCAATGAAGATCTACAAAATGGATTTTAACATAGTGGTGAAACAATAAGTAGGAAAGTAAATGAAGTTTTCGATGTAGTCCATACCCTAACCAACCGATTTGTCAAGCTTCCGAATTCAACCGAGACTCCCATGAAGATTGCGTCGGATCCTAGATTCTGGCCCTATTTTCAGGTCAGCCTTACACACTAGAAACCTAGATTTATTCCATCTTTCCTATCTTAAATTTCCCTTGTTTATGTGCAGAATTGCATTGGTGCAATCGATGGTACGCATGTCCCTATCACTATAGCAGAGGATCTGGCCCCCCTTACAGGAATAGGAAGGGCACCTTATCACAAAATGTGATGTTGGCTTGTGACTTTGACCTAAACTTTACGTATATCTCATGCGGATGGGAAGGATCTGCATCTGATGCATGAATGTTTCAGTCCGCTCTTGCTAAGGGCTTTCATGTTCCGGAGGGAAAGTTTTATCTTGTGGATGGTGGATATGCCAATACCCGGTCTTGTATTGCCCCATATCGTGGAGTCCGGTACCACCTCAGTGAATTTAGGAGGCGGCGCTCATCTCGAAGAGATGTATACGCAGATTACAAGGACTTATTCAACCATCGCCATGCAATCCTTCGCAACCATATTGAAAGGGCAATTGGGGTCCTTAAGAAGAGATTTCCAATTCTAAAGTCGGTACACACCATACTATAGAGAATCAAGTTAAGATTCCAGCTGCTGCAGTTGTATTTCATAACATTATTAGAGGGCTAAATGGTCAGGAGGGTTGGCTCGATCGACAACCAAATTATATTCCAGAAGAGAGTTATGTTGATCTTCCGGATGAAGAAATATATCCCAATGATGATGAGTCCATCGATGGAAACAATCTTAGGGATCAAATAGCAATGCAGATGTGGGCTGCCCATATTAGTTAGTTAATCACGCATCTTGTAAACAATGTGCATGTGTTGGACAATTGATGTATTTTTCTTTTTGCTGTCCCTTTCTACTTGGTAATGAAAATAAATGTTCATTGAAATTGTAGCAATGTCGACGGAACGTGTAAGGGCATCTTGGAACTCTGCATTAGAGAAAGGACTTGTTGACATACTACATGATCACAACCAACCAAGATTTAGGGCGCAAAATGCTTGGATACCTGAAGGATGGAGAAGTATCGTCAACAAGTTCAATGAAAAGTTTCCATATGCTTATTTCAGCAAACAACAGATCCAAGAGAAAGAAAAAGAGCTTCAAGGGAATTACAAAATTATCAAAAATGCACGGAAAGAGAGTGGTTTAGGCTGGAATGATTCTCTCGGTATGATTGTTGCTGAAAAACCAGTTTGGGATAGAATACTTCTTGTAAGATTTTTTTTCCACTCACTTCAACTAATATTGTAGAATAAAATTACATCTTGCATACTTACTATGTTTTTATGTTGTATTCAATAGGCTCACCCAAAGGTTAAGAAGTTTCGCACTAAACCATTCCCACTTTTCAATTCTTTGGCATCATTGTACGAAGGTGACTGAACTTTACAATTTCATATCTTGTTGAACATTTTTTTTATTTATATCTGTTTTGTTATAACTTCCCTTCCTTTTTATTTTGATAGGAAGTATAGCAACAGGAGATGATTTGTGTTTCACGTCGACTGAGGAATCGACACCTTCAAGCAATCAGTACATGGAAAAAGCACAAGAGGCTTCAAGCCTGAATAGGTTGATAGACCCATCTTCAAATCTGGATGGACGGCCAAACCCATTTTCAAATTTGGATGGGCTAGAGGCTTCAAGCACAAGCATGGAAAAGGCACAAGAGAGCTCAACTCCTAACAAATCAGGAGAAGAAGGTGCTCCTGGGAAGAAGCACAAGCAAAATCAAGTAGCATTGGTTCACGAGAACTATTTAGAATTCAAAAAGGATCAAACACAAATGGTTGTGGATAAACTAGTGCAAGCATCAAAGGAGCAGACTGATTGTTCTATCCCCAAGTGTATGCTGCTGTAGAATCGATTCAGGAGTTAACAGATGAAGAAAAAGCAAAGGCTTTAGGACTCTTTCGATGCCCAATCAATAGGGAAATTTTCATGAACACAACCAGCCCTACCGTGCGCCTGATATGGCTGAGGAGCCAAATTGCTGCATAGGTATATCTGATGGCCCTGCAATTTAATTTGGAAAGCTCTTGTTGATGTATATATTTAACAGCATGCACACCAGTTCATACTTTTAATTGTTATTTTTCTCCAATGGCCAGGTGTAACAGTTACAAGCAGATGTAAGCAGGTATGAAGGTAACGTCTCTTAATGCATTGTTGATATATCTCTTCAATTTCTTCTGATACTTGTTGCAGTAGGAAAAAGGTGTTGTTGTGCAATCCTTCATAGAATCATCCTGGAGATACTGAATTTTGAGACTGTGTCATACCAATGTAATGTTGGGTGTTAGCAGTAGGACTAGTAATAATAATACTTTGAACGATGCAGCATATATGTACATTGCTTTTATTTTTTATAGTAATTTTAGTCTGATAAAACAATTAGCTTTTAAAGATATGCACAACAAGTCTGCTAAGAACAGGTTAGAGCAATTATCATTCTTTACCCTCGAGTACATGATTTTGTTCATCCTAGGTTGTTGTTTTGTGCTCCACTGCTCCATTTAATTTTTCTTCAGAGCAAATGCATAGTATGTTCAGTCATATTAGTTGTAGATGTGCTAGTGAATTTTGTTTCTTATTCTGTATCCCTCTTTTTATTGGGAAATATTTATTAATGCAACTACAATTTTTACAATTCTGTTTTCATCACCCAAAATTTACTTATTTTGTATTTTTCCTTTTCCTGAAGTTACCAACAATATCTTTTGTTTTTTAAGGATCTATATATCTCCTGTAAGAGGAAAAGATGATGTCAAATTAAGAGCGTAAAGAAGTGAGCTTGCAAAACTGTTAGCCCGTGAGTAATATGTGCTTGCAAAAATAGCTGAGAAATATCCGGTGTTTTGATGCAAATTACAGGTGATTTTGACCAGAGTGTGCAATGTGCTTGCAATGGCCAGTGTATTGCTTGCTTGTTAAAATTAGTCCAGCAATATCATATCTGGTGTGTTAATGCAGATTGAAGGTGATTTTGAGTGTTCTTTGTGTTGATGCAAATGTTCAGGGTGAGCCGTTTGGAGCGTTTGTTCAAAATGGAACCATTTGATTGCCTTTTTCTACCTGTATAATATCTATAATTTGATACTGGTTCATAAACCAAACTTACAATGCGTGAACAACTATTGTGTCTGTGTGTGCTCTTTACTAATCTATCATTGGGAAGAGAACATTCAAAACCTTGATCCCACCCCTAAGCTTTGCTTCCAAATGGTGGCATGGAAATCTCCCCTACAGGGAATGGTTTCCCTGGAGGTGGAGGGGGATCACCATGTGCATGGGAAAATCCCTGTACGGGATTTCTTCCCAGGGTTTCTTTCCCCCAGATCCCAAAGGAGCCCTTGTAGATGGAGATGTCAGTGGTGGCACAGAGGAGGATGAGGGGAGCGGCGGTGGACTCGGTGGCGGTGCGCAGGTGACAGTCGAGGCAGAGATCAGTGGCGGTGCAGAGTAGGGCGAGGGATTGATTTGCCTTTCCATGTTGAACCAGTACATGCGAGTGTTTCAACAGAATTAGCTCATTGAACCTATTATTCCCCGAACATGCACGCTTTCCTGCTAGTATAAAGTAACAACTCTAACGTATGGTCTCTGCTACTGGGAGAGTGATTGAGACTACAATCGGCATATCTATGATAAGAGTAAGGTTTAGGCCCTACAATTTAGTACAAAAAGCAATGTTCAAAAGCAATTTAACTATTGATCCTAGAAAGCAATGTAGGTGTTGCCATAGTGCCCAATTCTGCATGTTCAAGCTTTAAACAAGAGAATCTAGTTTTCCCAAACCAATCTTAAACCTAATAACAAATCCCACCTCGTGCTACAAGTTTCTTCTCTGACATATGTTATCCCAAGCCAAAAAATTGAGCTAATCCTAGTTTTCTTTGCTAACATATATCTGACAAATAAAATGATCTAAACTTATAACTTAAATCCTAAAGGACCTAAACCTAACGACATCCAAATTTTCAATCAAGGTTTTGTTATCCTAATAAATTTTACTGATTAAGCACTGGATGTTTGAATCGTAACTGCTTTCGATGCATCCATGAAGGCAATTATACTCTTCAATGGATCATAACTGCTTTCGATGGGAACTATCCTGTTTAACAAACATGAACATAGAGTAAGAATTCAGTTTAACTCACCGTAGCAAAATGAATTTTTTTAGAGTTCAGTGCAGTCCATCAAGCAAAATCATTTCTAAGAGTACAGTTCATTGAGCAAAATCAATTTCAGAGTATGTGATATCATACTTAGATGGAAAACAAATTCTACTCGCTTGATCACTGCATATAAAAGGTAACATTTATTGTAAAAAATAAGGAGCATTTGCATGAAGTTTCCACATAATGTATCATGTACAAAGAATGTAAAATATACCACGTACACAGAATGAATACCAAAATGATGTTTTTCATTGGTTTCTTTTGGTTGATTCTGTATTAATTTTTTTGATGGGGAATAAAGAGAAGGGGGAGGGGTGGAAGAGGAGGATAGATGTACCTTTCGGCGAATCAGATTGAGGCGGGTGATGCTGCTGAAGAGGCGGAGATTGGGGGCGGTGCGTCGAGGCCGACGACGGTGCTGTCGCCAGGAGGAAAACGGTGGCGGCGTTCGTCGGCGAGGGCTAGGGGGGCGGGCGGCAACGCGAGCGATGAGGCGGAGACCGGTGGCGACGCGAGCAACGAGGACCCCACCGAGTTGGGGTGACACTATTCCAACGGCGAAATCTGGTGGCTGAGCGTCGATGAGGCGGAGACCGATGGCAACGCGAGCGACGACGACCCCATCGAGTATGGGCGATGCTGTTTCGGTGGCTGCATGGAGGCGGGCGACGAGGTGGAGATTGGGGGCGGCGTGGAGGAAAACAGGCGGGCGATGCCCTTACTGCAAGGGCGAGGGGAGAGCGGCGGCGGTCCGCGAGGAGGGCGAGGAGATTAGGGTTTCGCGTGTTTGGGGAGGGGGCGAGATTGGTAGCAATGTGGAGCGGTGGAGGAGAGCGAAGGGGGAGAGAGAGAAGCGTGTGCGCGCGACGGGAATGCGACAAGCCCGCGAAAGGAGGTGGAGTCGCCCAGGATCGTTCGATCGGATGTAGATTAATGTGGATTGTTGGATTTGATGAATGAGTAATGTATGTGTAAGAATCGGTTGGTAAATTATAGGGTAGATAGAAGAGCTTATTTACACATCTAGGAAATGTTGAAATTCAGAAAAAAATATTTATGAGTTGAAAATAAGATTTGTATCATAACTAAATTCACGGGTGTATAAGTGTGGTGTTGCGTGTGTAGTGGTGTGTGTGCGTGTACATCTACCGTGTAATTGTAAAACAATTCCCCACCACCACAAAAATGAAATTTGGAATTAAAAATAACAGAAAATGGAAAATTTCAATTAACGGGAACTCAGTCCAATTACAACAGTATATTTATTAATAAGAAAAAAATTAAAATGATCAATGTGGAAACTATAAATCAGATTCCATATTAATGAAAACTCTTTATCACATAAAACTTGGTAACTATTATTCCATATGAATAAATACATTTTTTTAAAAAATACAAATTACATAATAGAAAATCGATTTGGAAAAAATGTATTTCTACTTATAAAAATTAAAAACTAAATCAAATCAATATATGTGTATAACTATGTATTTGTAAATAAAAATTATCAGAATAAAGCTATCAGAATAGTCTGATTTTTAAAATCAAAATGATTTTGACCAATACACATTTAAAAATATAAAAGAGCAAGAACGGAATTTTAAGTGCTTATTTTAAAATATATAATCCTATACAAGAAGGTGTTGGCGGTGAATCTACCACCCCCACCTACCCTTATTGTAAATTTTATAAATTATTACTTGAGTTCTTCATGTTAAAAGACAACCAAATCTAAATGGATAGTCACATATAAAATTAAATTAGGGCGAATATTCCTTATAACAAAAGGATGGGTAACATATTTCATAGAAATATATTTTTATTTGTTTAGAAAATATTATAGTATATCTTATTTGTCCATACCAAAGCATAGACATTCAGCTGGTATAAAAAAAAGTAAATTCTTGAGCTTGAATTAGGCTCTTTCGTCTGTTGGACTTAATAAGCCTAATCGGCTTCTTGGTTAGGCTTAACAAGCTAAGCCAGCTTGTAGTCACCAAAGTATGTGTTAGGTTCTTCATATAATTTCTGACAAAAAAAATACAATTGTAACATCCCCATAAAAAAACAGAGTGAGAAAAGAGAGAGAAGAGTATTTTGTATTTTTAAGATCAAAGTATGAACCCTACTTATATGCGTCAGGTTATGGATATAGTGTAACGCCCCGGCACTCGTTAACCGATAATACCAGCTAACTAATACCGAGGTGCTACGCATTACCTGTGAGATAGTACCAGTCCCAGGATACACTAGCTGGTACACACAGAATAACCATGGAATCAAAGTAATTAATTATTACATCACTGGGTTTTAGTCCTTACATAAGTTGCCATCCTGGATAGGCCCAAGGATGAGCAACGCAACATAACAAAAGTCCACAGAGCGGAAATCAAAAGCGGCAGCAGCTACGCGTCTGGGCGACCATCTTGATCCACGGGCGAGGGTTTGGGGCTAGGCACGATCCTTCTAGAAATCCTCGTACTCGGCTTGCTCCTGGAGACACTCCTCGGTGGTCGGGTCGACGTCTTCATCTCCAAGCTCTATAGATATTATATATATAGCAAGGGTGAGTACTTCACGTACTCAGCAAGCCGGGGAAAAAATGACATGCTTGGTTAAGACAAGGAGAGCTAGGGTTTTATTTGCGAAAGCTGCCTTTTTGGCAAAGTGATTTATTTCACAAAAATCCTAGTGAGTGAGTCAAGTTTTAGTTGTCGGGAGGAGGCTCACGCCTCGACCCATTCCACAAGTTGCTTTGCAACAACTCGTCACGATTAACGAACAACAATTGATTTGTCTCATCTATTGGTTCCTTCTCACTTTCACAACCACACATAGTCCACACAGTTATCTCAGCACTGCAACACCATCATGGCCCTAACAACACCTCGGTGTCGGACGACACCCCAGGTCACACAGACCCGTTCCTAACCACAAAGGTTAGCCGTTTGCCACACAGGCAAACTCTGGAAACGAATCCCTTCCCACCAACCATTTTCATCAAACATTTGTCAAACAAATCTACGCTATGAGAAACACCTTACACTCGCCCTTGACCGTGGGCACGGCTGTTCGAACAGTTCATTAATCTCTGCAGAGGTTGCACGCTTTACCCACACGACACGAAACTGACATCGTTTACCCGTCGGCAACGAAAGTTCGTGATAAGGCCTTTCCAAAGCTAACCCATTAAATCGCATGCCACCTAGTTGGGCTAAGATCCATAGCCGAGTATCAGGCAAATACAGCCGTCATCCACTCAGGAAATACCGAGGATGCCTCCTACTCCTACTGGTACCATGCCACAATAGAGGCAAAAAGACACCCATGATGGGCAATAAATGTGTAACACTTCGTCTCCTCATCCTCTTCATTCTACAATCATTGGCACACCAACTCTCATGTGATAACAATTTACTTAGCCAGAGGCATCCCATAAATACCCGTGTGGTCGCACTATAACATGTTTGGATGAATTTCCCAAAGGAATCGGTCCTTAACGATAATACGCGACCGAACCACAAAGGCATGGTCTCGCATCATCACCATTTTCACAACTCATTTTATTTCGCAATACCTCGGTACAACGTACCGGGTTTTTAAGCATAAGGTTTGGAGAAATACCCAAGTTTCCCACACGACAGTACAACGTAAGCATGGCTAAGCAACTACCTCGGTAATCGTATCCAACGGATAGCGATACCGGCGTAAGTATGTGTAGCTAACAAGGATAAAGGAATTTAACAACATCCTATGTAAAGTGAATGCAACTACTAGGTCGGTCCGTCGGTTGCATAAGCAATCCGAGGCCTAAGCAAAATTATCGTGTACACCTAGCAATACATTTTGCAACCAAAATAACTTGCAAATATAGGAGCAATGTGGTCAAAGAGGCTAGCCTTGCACAAGATGGGGGTCTTCTTCTTCGAAACCGCCGTCCGGAGCTTCCTCGTGCACGTGCTCTATACGCGGAACGGAGAACAAATAAATAAAAGGCAACAAAACGAGATCAAATCAAAGAAACAAGTGTGCCACTGTGTAGATCTCAATTTTAGAAAAATTTAGAAATTTGAACGAGGTCAAACGGAGTTACGGTTGAATTTCTATGAATTTTCAAAAGTAGAGGGATTTTTCTGAAATTTTTGGGGTTTATTATTAAACGGGTAACGGAATATTCCGTCCCGTTAGGGCTGACGTGGGGGGCCCACATGTCAGGCCGAGAGAGGGGAGAGAGATGTGTGGCGTGGGGCCCATATGTCGGAGAGAGAGAGAGGGAGAGAGGAGGGGGGCCCACCTGTCGGGTGTGTCTCCCTCCTCTAGCTCCGGCTTGGGCCGGCGGCGCCGGTGGAGGGGGAGGCGGCGGCGGCCGGGGGAGGGGGAGCGGCGGCGGCCGGGGGAGGGGGAGCGGCGGCGGCCGGGGAAGGGGGAGCGGCGGTGGCGGCCGGTGAGGGCGGCCGGTGAAAGAGAGAGGGAGGCGGTGAGGAGAAAAAGGGCTCCGGCCCCCTTTTATAGGCGGCCAGCAGCGCGGGGAGGAGCGGCGATGGGACGGCGCGGGGCGCGAGGTTGCGCAGCGCGGCGATGGGACCTTGGAGCGGCGACGTGACGCGAGCGGCGCACGGCGCGGCGGCGCGGGGCGCGAGGCCGGGCGCGGCGCGGGCGGCACGGGGCGCGAGGTGGGCGGCGCGTGGCGCGAGGCTGGCGCGGGGCTCGGGGTGGCGCGGCAACGGCGGCGCGGCGCGGGCGAGGTGGCGCGGGTGCGCGGCGGTGACGGCGGCAGCGGGCGCGGCGAGCGGCGTCGGCGGCGGGGGGTAGGAGAAAGGGGAGTAGTGGTGGGCTGGGCCAGCGCGGGAGGGCCCATGGGCTGAAGGGAGGGAGGGGAAAAAGTTGGGCCGGGGAAGGGAAGAGAGAGGGAGGGGGAGGGAGTGGTCCGGCCCACTCGGGGGGAAAGGGAGAGGGGGGAGAAGGGTTGGGCCGGGGAGAGAGAAAAAGGAAGAAAAGGGCCCAAGGGAGGTTTTTCTCTTTCCAATAGTCTTGGGATGAGTTCAGCGGGACCCACCATATACCAAATCTTATACGGAATCATGCCTCATATACGGAAGATGTTCCGATAAGGAAGGAGAAGTAGAGTTCAAGTTGAAAACTACAGGGACTACTTAGATTGTACCCATACTTGTCTCCCTAGTTCTACTTGAAGAGAACATCCGAGGGTATAAATAAAAGACCCCCTAGGAGGAGAGGGGATAAGACAATACACGCCAATAAACACCGAGATGAGGGACAAACCTAGACAGATCCAATCCGGAGCCAAAAAAGTCAATATGAGGGATCTAGCGCTACCATCTACCTCGCCGATCGAGTTCATATTTGAGGAGAAAGACCACCCTATCGTCAACTACATGTAGAGATCCATACCGCTAAGTCAACGATAACTAGATTAGATTATCCCAAAAATTATACTCGAGTGATACTGATATATAAGAACACACTAGTTTCGACCACCAGGAGTAGGGTTATTACCTTCTGAGGGACTCGAACCTGTATAAAATCCTTATCTACATCTCTTTTACCACGATTTTGCTTACACCCTGACACCAATGATCCCCATGCCATGCTAATACCGTAGTCGCGATCTACTCCATCGATAATATGGAAACCAGAAATGTAAAAAACAATAACTAGTGATTGTCAAGGTTCACCAAGTTTGTATACACTAGAACAATACAATAAAACATAGGACGAATGCTATACATCTTTGTTTTTCTAATATATAAAAATGCTATACATCTCTTATCTGTTGTCCAGTTGTTGTTTGTGTTCATTAATCCAGTTAAAGATCAGCAGCGCGGGCACTCACAGCACTACCGCGCGACCCCAATTTTTTATTTTGAAAGTAATCCAATGCGTACTTATGCTCAACAAAAAATCATTTGTAATAAACAACTCTTAGTTTTATTCCAAAGGTACAGATATCACAACTCACATACAACAGTTGTAAAAAAATTAATACATGACTGAATCGATCATACAACTACCAGGCGAAAAACTATCGTATAGCTCTAAGCTTAATCTGCGCACCATGCATAGGACGTAGGGTTACTATACTTTGTGGTGCATGAGTGTATGACGGCGCGAGCTCAAGCTCCAAGCGCTGAAGAATCATACACAACGCCATCTTAGCCTCAAGCAACGCGAAGTTTTGGCCAATACAGATCCGCGGCCCCCAACCAAACGGTAAGAATGCGCCTGGATCCTTGGATGCCTTGGAGATCCCCTCCGCAAACCTCTCTGGATTGAACTCGTGCACATCACTTCCCCATATGTCTGGGTTACTGTGGATGAGCAATACGGGGAGCTCGATGATCACGCCGGCGGGGTAAGTAACGCCTCCAATCTCGATCTGCTTATATGTTTGCCGAATCAAGGTTACGGCCGGTGGGTACAGCCGAAGTACCTCGTAGAGGATCATTGTCACCTGCACGATATGCGTACAGATCATTGAGTTTTAGTAGTAGTTTTATACAGCTACAAAATTGTTGAAGTCATGCAGCCTCATGATATTATCGAATTCCGCAAGATACTCACGATTTTGAGGCGGCTCAAACCTTCATATTCAGGTTTGTTTTTCCCAAATTGTCCTAGGATCTCTTCCCTTGCACGGTCCTGCCACTCTGGGTGCATGCTCAGTAGCAGCATGGTCCATGTAAGTAGCACCGACGTTGTCTCCATTCCTGCGAAGTAGAACAGCTTGCATTCCTCGATGACCTCCTCGATCGTCAACCCTTGGCTTGACTGACCATTCTCTACCGTGTGTCTCATGTTTGACTCGAGCAAAAGGCCCAGTAGATCATCTTTGGTGCTTTCACCTTCTTTGATAGCTTGCATTCTTTTCCCAATTAGACCCCGTAGAATCGAATCAATCTCTTTCTTTATTTGATGCATCTTCCGGTTGTTTTTAGTAGGCAAGGACCTGGAATGAAAAATCAATTCACATTTTTACTGCGCGAACTGATTAAACAAGAAGGTGATCTAACTTAATGTCATACAGTCATAGATAAACAGTTATTTTCTTCTTTACAAAAATGTCATCGGTAAGTAGTTAACACTGCTAAAAAAGGTCACGATATTGCAATTAGGAGGTGCGAGTGAGTAGTAAACTCACATGTAACCCGGAATAATAATCTTCTGAATGCATTTCAAGAGGCGCTCAGCTTGCTCTGCTTGCAGCTGGAAGATCCTTCTCCCTTCAAGGTAGCTGCTTCCGAATGCGGTGCGAGAAATGACATCTCCAGTGAGGCTCTGCATCTCCGGCCAGACATCCACCTCGTACGAGCCGTCAGAACCAAGGGACACCATCCACCTGCTGATCAGCTCCTCGCAGCACGTAGAAAACGCCGGCAGCATGCGCTGCAGAGTCTCGCACACATTCCAATATTCAGATACAGAAAACAGTAAAAAAAAAAGGTTTACCAGTACAGTGTCAGTATGGAACATTTCTGTGTGGTTACCTTGAGCTTCTCGAGATGGAAAGCCGGGTTGAGGATCCTCCTGTGCTTAACCCACTTCTCGCCCTCGTGGTTGCCGACGCCGTCGGAGAGCAGCTTCGTCAGACCCTGAAACTTGGGCTTCTCGAAGTGACCGAACTTGTTGGACAGCACGTCCTTGGCCAGGTCCGGATTGGTGATTGTCACCTTGGGGATCGGGCCGAACCAGGAGAAGCACGCCTTGCCGTGCTCCCTGACGGTGTTGTGGAGGAACGGCGCGACGCGCGGCGCGATGTCGTGGCACCGCAGCGGCAGCGGCCTCGCCCAGGCCTCCCTGTTCAGCCGCCCGTGCTCCCCGAGGTCGCCGGTGAGGAAGCGGTAGCGCGTGCCGCGGAGGCCCTGCGCGCGCAGCACCAGCTCGAGCCGCCGCGGCCGCCGCCACAGCCGGTGCAGCAGCCGGCCGGCCTGCCACATGAGCACCAGGCCCAGGAGACCGTACGCCAGCAGGCTCCATGGCACGGAACCTAAGGAGGCTAGACTCATCAACCCGGCTCCAAGAACCATTGGAGGAGTCAGTCTATGAGTGCAAGTGTGCGAGTGAGTGGAGTGGATAGGTGTTGGTTTTTGACTAGTGGAGATGGATCTGGTACGGTGTTGGGCGAGGTGTCACTTGGTTGCATTAGTCATTTGTGCTGATTTGTTCAAGCTAGTCAGAGTTGGTAGCAATGGTAGGTACCTTGCTAGTAAGGAACTTGGTAGAGAAGAAATTCCATGAGGAACTGATATTCTGATTAGTCAAAGTCCTCGCGGATGGTGACGCCACGAACGGTTACCCGCTATCATGTGAGGATTGCTTCGCGGCTGCTTCGTGCCTTCGTTTTGCTTGGTTGGTTACTGTTGTGAAGAGTCTCAGATGAATTGGGCTGCTTGAAAATGGGCCACATGCCCATACAGGTAGTCTAACTAGAATTTTGGAGTCCTTATCGTACAGGCTATATTGGAGTATTTTGTACCTGAACTAATTAATTACTCACCGAGAAAATTCTCACAATAAAAAAACAATACTACCATTTTTTAATCATAATAGAGAGACTATATCACTATACCCACATCGTCTCACATAGCATTAAGTATCGTACTAGAAAACCAACGTGTCGGTTAGCACGCTGGCAAATTATTGCCCCGTATGTATTACTATGTGTTTTGCTGTTAAATTATTGATTTCTTCCTAGCAATTGGTTTCGGTTTTCTAGAACTATAAGATATGAGCATGGTAATGGTATTTGTCTTAACGGTATTTACCTCAATATTTATCGATATCGTAGGAAAATTCTTGGGGTTATTGTAATTACGCTTGTTTTGTCTTAATTTTTAATTAAATCTATAGTAGATTGTATTTTTTCTAAATACTAAACCTGTAACCTCTTTGGTGCTTTCAATTTCACTATTTAATGTTTTATTTTCTAGGCATATAGGATGTTACTATCATGGAGTTACTTACCTGAATTTTGATTTAACATGTAGTAATTGCTTTTACAGAAAAAAATTCCTGGGTTAGAAATCCTAATATTTCTCATGTTTCTCTCCCTTCCTTTATATTTATTTATTCAGTTTTCTCGATCTCTCCTGATGCAAGCGAGCACGGTCGCATGTTAATTTGCGTGGAGACCGATTCCATGCATAAGGGCACGCCAGATGGCTTATCTCTCCGGCACTTAATTTGCCTAGAATTCGTGTTATAAGAAGCAAACTCCAAATTTTGTTCGAAAGGAATACAATGTGTAAAAACAGGGAAAATCCAAATACCCCCTACAACTCAATTAGGTATAAAAGGCCCCCCTACAGGCTACAACTCAATTTGTATTCTAATTTCCCCCTTATGTCCAGATTTTATTGATTTCTATCCTCGTTTGCTCAATTTTTTGTAATTTCTCCTCGTTTTCCCAATTTCTTGTGAACCATGAACCTCCAGCGTGGCATCCTGACCCACCTCAGCACAGCAGCACTACTGCGACTTGCTGATTTGGAATTTTCAGGGCCTGAAACATGTTGTAGCCAGTTGTTGTTTTGTTGTTCTAATTTCGAATCACGGCTAACAGATAACTGCATCAGAGAGCAAGCGTCTTGATGCATATTTGCGCTATTGTTCCCATCATACCACCATGCCAGAGGCTCACACGGGTCATGAGAAATTTTGAGAGAACGACGGGAAAAATCAGTGAAAATTGGACGGAAGGTGTAAGTTAGAAGAGAAATTGAATAGTGGGCAGTTCTTTGTATCTAATTGAGCTGTAGAGGAGAGAGTGAAAATACAAGTGGTTTGTAGGGGTTATTTGGATTCTCTCCTAAAAATTGAGTTTCTATACTGCGCTCTCTGCTAGTAGTAGAAGTGATCCAGACCTTCTAATTTTTTTAATCCAAGGAACCTATCTATACTACCTCCTCACTTCAACAGTAGTAGAAATTAAGAAGGATATAATTATCTAGTAAACTAAAAATGCGAAGGACAAAATAGTAAAATTGATGGACGCCCTGTTCTAACAGAGCCGAGGCTCCTGCTCCTCTTGCCGGAGGGAACCTGAAGATGTGGCAGCGGTGCGCCAGCAGCTCGGATGGGAGGTCGTTGTTTTTCCCCGCATACGCAACTTCGCGGCGATTGTGAATCCCTTTGCCATCTTTTCCAAATACCACTTCAGCCGGAGAGCATCCCTTTGTGATGTCATTAGCAGACATCCTCAACCATTGACTCACCGGTGAATGCATTGGTTCGAGATTAGCGTCAATTCAGAACTGAAATAATTGCAGCTACTTCGCTATACACACTGCTACATTTTGGATTCAGGAATGTGTTGCAATTTTGGCTGTTTGGATGTATGAATGAAAGAAAATCGCCATTTGTTTTACTTCAGGGAGTTTTAATTAAACTTTTTGTTGACTGAAATCATTCTTCTCTACTATGCAATACGCACTTTTTCTGCTACGGTCTGAATCGTAAATTTCTTTAAACGAAACTGCTCTGATTTATCAAACGCTGAAAATTATAGCCTCAACATACAAAGATTAAAGTTCATTCAAATGATTCATAAAGGCTACCTGAGATCAACCAGGAATATTGATCCTACACTCGACAAGAAACAAACGCATATAAATCTACGCATATAAAATAGGCCCCGTCGCGGGAAGAGAGCGGCGCCGGCGGAATAGGAATGACAGCGCCTACTGCGGGCGCCGACGCTGGTCGCTGTCCACTGACGATGACCCTGAAGGTGGCAGCGATAGACGGCCGTGCAATCGAATCGGTCTCTTTCTTTATTTGATGCATCTTCCGGTTGTTTTTAGTGGGCAAAGACCTGAAATGGAGAATGTATCACATCACAACCATAAACAGGGAGAATCATTAAACAAGAAGATGACCAAACTAACCCTCAACTCATATTAAATTTTTCGATATATTAAGTACTGAATTCTCACATGTAACCAGGAATGACAACTTCTGAACGCATTTCAGGAGACGCTCAGTTTGCTCAGCCTGCAGCTGGAAGATCCTTCTTGCTTCAAGGTAGCTACTTCCAAATGCGGTGCGAGAAATGACATCTCCGGTGAGGATCTGCATCTCCGGCCAGACATCCACCTCGTACGAGCCATCAGAACCAAGGGACCCCATGGTCCCCATCCACCTACTGACCAGCTCCTCGCAGCATGCAGAAAACGCCGGAAGCATGCGCTGGAGTCTCGTACATTATTATATCATAGAGTGATGTTCTGTTACTCTCTACTTATAATATTATCCTACCAGTAATATTAAGGTAAATTAGTAATTTACTAATACAATGATTACGAGTAACTTTATCATTTATATTTTTTCTCACCTAGATCGATACGTGGTTATCTATTATAATGGTATTGCTCATATTCCATCAAAAAGTCAAAAAAATTAGGAAAAAATTAGTCACTGCTAAATGATAATTATGCCCTTATTTTTTGGGATAATAATACCCCTCCACATTTCCACTACCACTAATTAGGGTGGTAGTGGAAAACAAGCTGAACCTTTTAATTAAATGAGATCAACGGTTCAAATTATTTTCTACTATTTCAGTAGAGAGCACTTGAGTAAGACTTACTATTCCAATGTTCCATAGGTACAGAAAACAGTAAAAACAGTATGTGTGGCTACCTTGAGTTTCTCGAGATGGAAAGCCGGGTTGAGGATCCTCCTATGCTTGACCCACTTCTCGCCTTCGTGGTTGGTGAGGCTGTCGGAAAACAGCTTCGTCAGCGTCGGGAACTTGGGCTTCTCGAAGTGGCTGAACTTGTTGGACAGGACGTCCTTGGCCAGGTCGGGGTCGGTGATTGTCATCTTTGGCGTCGGGCCGAACCAGGTGAAGCACGCGCTGTCATGCTCCCTGACGGCGTTGTGGAGGAACGGCGCGATGTCGTGTCACCGCAGCGGCAACGGCCTCGCCCAGGCCTCCTGTTGAGCCGCCCGTGCTCCCCGAGGTCGCCGGTGAGGAAGCGGTAGCGCGTGCCGCGGAGTCCCTGCGCGTGCAACGCCAGCTCGAGACGCCTCGGCTGCCACCACAGCCGATGCAGTAGGCGGCCGGCCTGCCACAAGAGCACCAGGCCCAGGACACCGTACGCCAAGAGGCTCCATGTCACGGAGCCTACGAAGGCTAGACTCATCAACATGGCTCCAAGCCTCCAAGAACCATTACTGGATTCAGTCTACGAGTGCAAGTGTGCGAGTGAGTGGACTGAAAAGAAGTCGATGCAAGTGTGCTTTGACTAATGGAGATCATTGTGGAGATTATGGGTACCACATACCCACAGATTTAATTCTCTCACTGGTTCTAGCGGATATACTATGTATATAGAATATGTATAAAACTATGACTCGGGTATTACGTTGACTTGTTTATCAAGGCACGGCCTGTAGTCCTGATTTGTTAAGATTGTAAATTAGTTATAAGAGATTTAAACCGTAAGCAGTCAAATCTCTATCTGGTAAACCTTTCCCCTCTGGCTATACAAGGAGGATAGGGTGTCCCTTGCGGGCATAAGCACAATTAGATCATCAGATCAATACACAACTCGGAGACTCAAATCCCCGAAACAGGAGTAGGGTATTACTTCTTCAAGAAGGTCTGAACCTGTCTAAATCCTTTGCCTCATAACCCATCTACTTTTCTGATGTGGACAAGGGTTCCCGATCTTCCGAAAGGTTCTGATAATCAATGATTTGGTGGAGTCACGACACAAATCGATCCAGCTTCTTGAACGAGCACGTTCCTGAACCCCGCAATCGCAGCATCACGTCTCCTCTGGTTATCAACCGTGCCAAAATTCGGTTGACCTCACCAAGAAGGCTAATCCCTGCTTGCGAATCGAAGAACACAAACAAAAACAAAGAAGATTGTAACCAAAATTGCAGATGAATGATTAAGCTCACAAGTTGGGGTCTTGCAAACCGATCTAGCAGCGAAACTATTATTGACAGATTAATCTAAGCAAAACCCAAAAACTAAAGATGGCGACGGCTACTGATATATGGAGTTTAGGGTCGTGCAAGCACCCCTTGACGCAACCCTAATGGGCTCCAACACGTTATACGGTCCAAAGTCCCAAATACGGCGTCGCAGCGCCGGAACAGATTCTGAACATCAACTTTTTCGGTTAATTCCCGATGACTCGTAATGAATTTGGACATGGGACTAGAACCATTGGAAAGGTTATCTTCTTAGCTTTCCATCCATATAAAAAAAACCCCAATCCGAGCACGTATGCAACCTGGGCGCCCGTTTTAGTGCAGACTGGTCCTGGACTCCGAAATAGACTCGAAGTCAACTTGGTTTGGGCCTCCACCTTGACTTGAACGTCCTCGCTGATCCTCCACGACTCAAAGTCCATCTCTAAGTGTTTCCTTGTCCTCTCCATTGTTCCTAATCATAATATAATCATTAGGTAGCAATCTATTCTCAAAATCATATAAATAAGAACTTAGGAACGAGCTCACCTCTAAATTCAATTGTCGTGCGCGAGCTCTTGTGATTGGACCTTGAATGACCAATGGAGGATTGTTGTGTATATCCGAAGGAATGATGTCCGCATCATTTTCCATCTTGTTCGCTACCCCTCTTTTCATATTACCGAATTATAGTTTCGACAGTTGGCGCGCCAGGTAGGGGAAGCGTCAAGTTCATCGTTTATCAAGTGAGATGGGATCATCATCAGGCATCGACGACAAAGCCTTTCCTCCAGGACAGGCATACCGCTTCGGCAGCCTCGACTTCATCACCAACAACTTTGGTAAGGTCTCTCTTCTCGACTCGGCATCCATCCAGTCGGGAGGAGACGACGTCTATTGGCCGCTAGGTTTTCCTAACGCGGCCAAGACCAGCGCCAAAATAGTTTCCCATAAGATGGCTCTATACCACTCGAGAAAAAACGTCTACATCAACTTCTCTTTCTATGCCCCCCGCCTTAAGACGAGCAAGTGTACCCGATGGTTACCATGCAGTTACCACCAGATCTAGTCGCAATTTCTGGGTCAAGGGCGCCATCCCCCCGTGGGTTGAGATCCGATCCGAACCCGGTCAAGATTGGATCTGGCTCTTGGGAGGTCAACGTCGTGCTTCCACCACTCGGATCCTGCTCCACCACCGAGCTCGCTGCCTACACCAGTTCTTTAGAAGAAAGCGTCCACGGCAATCCTCCCGACATCGAGATTAGAGATGACTCCGACTTCGATGATGACTACACCCCGGTCTTCAACGGAGTCTTCATGGCAAACAACGAGACCGACGCTGAAGTAGCTGTAAGGCTGCAAGCAGAGGAAGCGGCTCGAGTTGGAGTCGAACAAGAACGGATCAGATTAGAGCAAGAACAAATCAGATTAGATCAAGATAGGGCTAGACTGGAGCAGGAGCGACAAGCGCAAGCAGAGCAAGACCGCCTACGCCGGGAAGACGAAGAGAGGAGGTGCAAGGAAGAAGAAGATCGCAGAAACAGAGATCTGGCTGTGGCAGGATGCAAGGCAAGAAACCTCATTGGGCAAACTGTTGTTGACAACACTAATGTGTTCCTTACACCACAACAAAATGCTGTCGGGGCAGTTACTCTCCTCGACGCGCTACTCGGCACAGCTCCGCCTCACGTCACTCCACTAATCAATCAAGTAAAAACTCTTGTTGCGGCAACCGTCCCGACTGCCGGTGCAAGTCGGCGAACCAGTGAATCCACATCAAGAACTCCAGGTGGCAGTCGCCCACTACCCTCAAGAATAAGAGACAGCAGAAGCAAGACAAATCAACGCGCCGACTACGACAGCGGAGCACGCCGAGAGCAGTCGGCCCAATCACCCATAGGCCACTTAGCCCGACCATCGCCTCATGCCAGAGATCACATAATTCACTCTAACTACCACAGTCCCTCAAGGGCTTCGATCGACCTGAGGGACACCCTCAACCAGCGACACAGAGAAAGAGGCATCATAATACAAGACGACGAAGATTGCGAAGGAATCCCAGCTTTCACCAGCGACCTACGTCGAGTGAATTGGCCCACCGACTTTAAGCCGACTAGCATCGAGAAGTACGACGGAAAAACTGACCCGAGTCTTGGTTAACCATCTACACACTCACAATTCGCGCAGCAGGGGGAGACAGCAAGGCCATGGTGAACTATTTGCCGGTGGCATTGACCGACTCAGCCAGAAACTGGCTCGCTGGGTTTCCGCGAGGCACCATCGGTTCCTGGAGCGAGCTTCGTGACCACTTCATCGCCAACTTTCAGGGCACTTTTGAGCGTCCTGGGACACTTCGAGCTATACAACATCATGCAGAAGCTGGGTGAAACCCTGCACGAGTACATACGACGTTTCTCCGAGAAACGCAACAAGATTTCTGACGTCATCGACGACAACATCATCGTCGCATTCACACGAGGGCTCCGCAATGACCTATTGATTGGAAAATTTAGCCGCAAACCTTCAAAGGCAGTCAAGCAGATGTTCGAAAAGGCAAATGAGTATGCCAAGTCAGATGACGCAGTCAAGGCCTCAAGGCAGTCGGCAGGAGGCTGGAGCTCTAAAAAGAAGGACAATGATGGTGCGACGGGAGCCAGTGGGAGCGGTGGAAAGTACAAGGATCACAAGCGTAAGCCCGAAGATCTGGTCGCTACAACTTCAAACCACCAGAACCAACGGCCCCGAGTCACCACCTACGACAGAATAATGAACAGCCCCTGCAGACACCATCCTAATAAGGGACATGCGGCCAAAGATTGCTTCATCTACAAACAGTTTGCAGAAAGGTACGCTGCTCAAGCCAAGAAGCCGGCCAAAGGAGAAGGAACCTCTGGGCAAAAGAAGAATGACGATGAGCCGAGTCAAGGGGCTTTCCAAGATCCCAGAAGCGAGCTAAATCACATCTTCGGAGGACCACTTGCTTATGAATCGAAGAGAAAGCAGAAGCTCATTGATAGAGAGGTCAACACGGTGCAACCAGCGGTTCCCCAGTACTTGCGATGGTTGGAGGTCCCCATCAAGTTCGACCGCTCGGATCATCCTGACCGAGTGGTCCACTCGGGGCGGCATCCCCTGGTACTAGACCTAGTCGTCCGTAACGTCAAGCCCAAGCGCATGCTTATCGATGGAGGCAGCGCGCTCAACATCCTCTTCGCAAAGAGTCTGGATGAGAAACAGATCCCGCGTTCCGAGATGAAGCCGAGCACCGCTCCTTTCCACGAAGTCATCCCAGGATTGTCTTCAACACCACTCGGACAGACCACTCTTCCGGTGACTTTTGGAACGAAAGGCAACTTCCGTACAGAGAACATCAGCTTCGAGGTTGCCGACTTCGAAACAGCCTATCACGCCATACTCGGCCGCCCAGCATTAGCCAAGTTCATGGCTATGCCTCACTACACCTACATGATGATGAAGATGCCTGGGCCACGTGGAGTTATACCCCTGCGCAGCGACGTCAAGCAAGCTCTCACCTGCGACTAGGAGAGCTGCGAGTTGGCACAGTCTCGTGAGAGATTACTCGGCCAACAGGAAATCCGACTGGCAGCGTCCACATCACAAGAAGGCGAAATCCCTGCCAAGAAGGCGGCCAAGACTAAGAAAATTTATTGAGATTCCTGTGATCCCTCTAAAACTGCTGTAATAGGCGCCGAGCTAGATAGCAAATAGGAAATCGCGCTCATCACCGTTCTTCAAGATAATAAAGATATTTTCACGTGGAAACCATCTGATATGCCTGGTATTCCTAGAGGGGTGATTGAGCACTCTTTGAATGTTAAAGAAGACGCTAAACCTATTAAGCAACGACTCCGCCAATTTGCATAGGACAGAAGGGACGCTATCAAAGAAGAGTTAACAAAGCTCCTAGCAGCAGGTTTCATCAAGGAGGTCTATCATCCCGACTGGCTCGCGAACTCGGTTCTGGTTCGCAAGAAGATAGGACAATGGCGTATGTGCGTCGACTACACAGACATAAACAAAGCTTTTCCTAAAGACCCTTTTAGCTTACCCCGCATAGATCAAGTAGTAGATTCAACAGCTGGATGTGAGTTGCTCAATTTCCTAGACTGCTACTCGGGATACCACCAAATCAGCCTGAAGGAATCCGACTGCTTGAAGACTTCGTTCATCACCCCGTTCGGAGCATGCTGCTACATCACCATGCCCTTTGGACTGAAGAACGCAGGGGCTACCTATCAACGCATGATCCAACGGTGCCTCCAGACACAACTCGGGCGCAATGTGGAGGCTTACGTTGACGATGTCGTCATCAAGACAAAGTAGAAGGATAACTTGATAAAAGACCTACAGGAGACTTTCGCAAACATACGCGCTTTTAGAATGAAGCTAAATCCTGAGAAATGCACCTTCGGAGTACCGTCAGGGAAACTACTTGGCTTCATGGTGTCTCATAGGGGCATCGAAGCCAACCCGGAGAAAATTAATGCTATTCTAAAAATGAAGCCCCCGAGTTCCCAGAAAGATGTCCAAAAACATACCGGGTGCATGGCTGCACTCAGTAGGTTCGTTTCAAGGCTTGGAGAGCGAGGGATGCCTTTCTTCAAGTTGCTCAAGAAGAACGACGATTTCCAGTGGACTCCCGCTGCCCAAGAAGCATTCGAAGACTTCAAAATCTTTCTAACAACTCAGCCGGTGCTAGCTTCGCCATTGCCACAGGAACTGTTGCTACTCTATGTATCGGCAACTTCAAAAGTAGTAAGCACGGTCCTGGTCATCGAGTGTGAAGAAGAAGACCGCACTCAGAAAGTTCAGCAACCAATTTATTTTGTAAGTGAAGTCCTTTTCCGACTCCAAAACCCGCTACCCCCAGGTGCAAAAGTTGTTGTATGGAGTCCTAATCACTGTCAGGAAGCTGGCCCACTATTTTCAGAGCCACCCGATCATGGTGGTCACATCGTTTCCACTCGGTGATATTCTTCGTAATCGGGAAGTTACAGGCCGTATCGCCAAGTGGGCCCTAGAGTTGATGGCTTTAGACATCACTTTCAAGCCCCGGGTTTCTGTAAAGTCACAGGTGCTTGCCGACTTTGTCACCGAGTGGACCGAGTGTCAAGAAGAGGTACCTGGGAAGAAGATGGAATACTGGACGATACACTTCGATGGATCCAAGAGGATTTCTGGGCCTGGGGCAGGAGTCGTCCTGATCTCCTCGACTAGAGAACGCTTGAACTATGTACTCTGCATTCATTTTTCAGCGTCACATAATGTAGTTGAGTATGAAGCCCTTCTGCACGAATTGCAGCTCGCCGTGTCCCTAGGGATACGATGCTTGGTAGTACGAGGAGGTTCTCAACTTGTAGTCAATCAAGTAATGAAAGACTGGTCATGCCTCGACGACAATATGGCCGATTACCGAAAAGAGGTTCGAAAATTAGAAGACAAATTTGATGGATTGGAGCTAACTCACGTTCTCCGACACAACAACAAGGCGGCAAATCGACTGGCTAACTTCGGATCCAAAAGGGAAGCAACCCCTTCAGATGTCTTTGTCAAACACCTTTACCAACCAACTGTCTCAAATAAACCAACTTTGGAAAAAGAAGCTGGAGAACAAGTTTTACTACTCGATGTCGATTGGAGGACACCCTTCATCAAGTACTTGAAGCACCAGGAATTGCCTCCCGACAAGAACGAGGTCGAACGAGTTCACCACCACAGCAAAACCTATATCCTAGTAGAGGAAGAATTATACAAGAGAAGTCCTTCGAAGATTTGCACAGCGTCTTCATGGCTGTAGCCGAGTCCGTTTTGATATATTGCATTCAAGATTAGGGCAGCGGCGTTAGCTATGTCGTCCCGAACGCTCTCTGCCCTTTTTACTCGTTCAGCAAAGACATCAAACTGAGCCTTGGTTTTTAGTTTATGATCTGCATTTTTAGGAGTTAAAGTGAATGCCCCAGTAAATATGACAAGGTTATTCGCAATCAAGGGAGATTGAGCTTTACCTTCAAGATTTGCCTCAGCTTTGGTTTTGTCAGCTGTTAGCTGGGCATTGGTCTCTTCAAGTCTTTTCAGTCAGGGACTCGATTTTTGCCGCTTGAGCTGCAAGAAGTTAGATGGGTTTGTCAAGTTTGATCATTATCATAAAAAATATAAAAAGGATGATGATTACCTCTAATTGTGCCCCGGTGGTCAAAACTGATGTCCATGAGCTGGCTGATTTGTTCTTTCAATTCCCTCTCCTTACACTGAGCATCTTCTCGAGCTTGTTTTAACTCGGCCCTGACCTTTTCGAGGGTTTCAAGGTGTGGCACGAGTTTTTCCAATGCGTTGGTCTTGTCTTTGTTTCGAAGATGAATTCTCTGAGGAATGATTTAGTTCAGCAAGCAATTGAGGCCGATGATAGAGATAAAGGGAGAAGGACTTACGTTGACTAGCCGGGTGGATTCATTTAAACTCTTGATTAGCATGTGAAGTTCTTCATCTTCTTTCTGCTTGTTTATTACCACACCTTGCAAAACTCCGTCTCTATCCCTCCACTGAAGTTTGGTTGGGGGGAGAGAGTCTTCAACTGACTTGATCCTGATGATTTCTTCTTCTTCTTCACTACTAAAGGGCCTAATTTGCAAGACTTCAGGCTATTGGAACGAAGTGTAAACATGGGTTCGAAGTGTAGAAGGAAATTTACCAGATATGATTTTGGGGCGCTTAGAAGGTGGATCTTGTGCGTGATCAGTCGGCTGGCTAGCAGGATTTATTTCTTCGGTACTCGGCAGTGCAGAATTGGCTGGTTGCTCTCTGTCATCTTCTCGGTGATCTCTAGGAGTCGGGTCCTAGACAGTGGTTGCTGGATCTCTTTCGCCCGACTGGTTTTTAGCTGGAGGTTCGGTTTCTGGAACCAGGGTAGTTGTTTCCGACTGACTTCCAGTCAGGGGCTCTGACTTTAATTCGGATGGAGTGCTAATAGGTGGAGTTTCTGCTTTGCCGGTCGGGTCGATGTCCTGTGGTTTCCTGAATTGGGAAATAGAAAAGGATGGTTATGTGGGAGCTCTAATATTTCTGATTGGTAATGAGATGGTAAGAGTATGAAAAATTGGAGACTGGACAGTACCTTGTAGATCTGCGGAATCTTGGAGCTGGCCGAGTAGCAGGAGATTTGGTTGGAGCTGATGCAGTGCTGGTTTGCTGCTCGCTTGCTTCATCGTCTTCGGAGTCACTAGAGACTAGTTTTCTCCGTTTCATTTTTTGCTTTGTGTTGTCTTCCTCGACAGCCCGTTTGCTCCTTGCAGTCGGATTGATGGTGGGACCGCCAGAAGGTTGAGTGTTCTTGACTGTTGATTTTTGAGGAGCAAGTATGGGAGGTCTGGAAGAGAAGCGTTTATTTTCCCAGCGAACAAATTTTGAGAAAATTGATAAAATATTTGAGTTAATGTTAATAATTCACAGAAGAATTGGAATGTGCTTACCGCTGGAGGTTGGTGCATCAAGCCATATGGGGTGACAGGGAGTTTATGTCCATAGTCGACGGTGATGCCAGATGAAAAAACTTTGTATTCTATATAGCTTGGGTCTTCGCGGTTTGGGTCCGACTGACCTTCGTACTCGTACGCCGGCTTGCTTCTCTCTTTAATGGGAGCCAGTCGGCATTTGATGAAATGCCGAGTGACTTGCTCTCTTTGAAGGCCTTGTTGTTTGATCTCCACCAGCCGAAGAAGTAATTCGTTGGCCTGGGTGAGTTTGTCGCTGACTGGAAAATTCTTCCAATGTTTTTGGGGAACGGGTGGAAGGTCGACAAAGTCGGGAAGACAAGGGGCTGGGTTGGATATGTAAAACCAATTGGAATGCCAGCCGTTGTTGGAGGTTTTGAATGGAAGAGAAAAGTATTTCTGTGTGAGAGTTCCGCGCAACTGAAACCCAGATCCACCGACGACACAGGGATTATTTTTGTCGGGCTGGGGTTTGAGATAAAATATGCGGCGGAACAAAGCGAAATGGGGTTGGATGCCAAGGAAGGCTTCACAGAGGTGGATAAAGTTGGCAATGTGGAGTATTGAGTTTGGATTTAAGTGAAAGATTTGGATTCCGTAAAATGAGAGGAGACCACGGAAGAAAGAAGAGGTTGGAAGAGCAAAGCCGAAATAAAAGAAAGGGGTGAATACCACGATTTCGCTGGTGTCTGGAGTTGGGAAGTCTTCGCCGAAAGCGGGGCGCCACCCAATGACCTCTTTAAGCGGAAGGACGCCAGCCTTTACCATTTCTAGGAGAGTTGACTCCTTGACGTCAGATCTTGCCCATTGCTCAAAATGGATTTTTCTCTCTCCAGCCATATATGGGGTTGGGGGATTGAATGGATTGAGGAGTTTTCTTGGATGCAAATGGAGCGAGAGAGCAAATAGAGGCTATCCGCTGTGGGATCTGATGGGGGGAGCGAAGATTTGGAGCTTGAGAGTGTATAGATCTGGAACCCTAGTTGAAACACTGTACGTGATTGGGGAATTTTCACGAGGAAGACGAAGGGGTGAGAGATTTAACGGTTACCTTGATTTTATTATTTGGTGATTGGGCCGAGGACTATTGGATATTTTCAGCCCATGATATCGGAGGAAGTCTGACATATATCCCTAGGGGCTTAAGCTTTTTTGTGATGAGCAAAAAGGTATATGTCACCGAAGTTTGATGTTTTAAAATTTATTCACTACTGTGACTCAACTTTTTAGGAGTGAGTGCAGTGGGTTTTTTGCTACGTAAGTGTGCATTTTTATTTAAAGACCAAGTATTATGGTTTCGGCTTATTAAATATTTTGGTCGTTCTTTGGTGGTTGGTAAATCCTTTATGAGTTTTATTTACTCGGATTTAATACCACATATGCCTTATGTTTCCAGGTATGGGAAAGCCATGGGTCTTTAGGGGCTGAAACACGTCTGTTAAAACAGTGTGTACATGGTGTATGCCAAGTATTTTGGAAATTTCGTTATTCATGACACATAAGGTTTTTTATAGCTGTTTTTGTTATGATAATTTTTTATGTTGCTAATTTTAAGTTGTTCACATCATACTTTACAAAGCAATCGATTTAATCACTTGAGTCATGTTACTCGGGAATTCATACTGCATATATTGTTATTATGCTACTTAGATGGCTTAAAACTACTCGGATGGTTAATACTACTTAGGTGGCTTAAAACCACTCGGATGGTTGATACTACTTAGGTGGCTTAAAACCACTCGGAATCGACCTTGACTATATATTTAGTTTGTTCAACTAATCACATAGTCGGGGGCTACACCGAATTAGGTGCACCTAGGTATGTTTTTAATTTTTTAATTTTTAATCAGCTCTTCACAGCCTTATGATTTGGTAAAAGCACTAGGGAGACTATGGCAGAGATGATCGAAGCACTTGGTGGTTATTGTTTTAATTCGGGAGAAGATTATCTCGTCGACTGTGAAGGTCTCAGGGGCTACTGTGGAGATTATGGGTACCACATACCCACAGATTTAGTTATCCGACTGGTTTTAGGGGATATACTATGTATATAGAATATGTATAAAATTAGGACTCGGGTATTACGTTGACTTGTTTATCAAGGCACGGCCTGTAGTCCTGATTTGTTAAGATTATAGATTAACTATAATAGATTTAAACTGTAAGGAGTCCAATCTCTATCTGGTAAACCCTTCCCCTCCGGCTATATAAGGAGGACAGGGTGCCTCTTGCGGGTATAAACACAATTATATCATCAGATCAATACACAACTCGGAGACTCAAATCCCTGAAACAGGAGTAGAGTATTACTTCTTCGAGAAGGCTTGAATTTGTCTAAATTCTTTGTCTTATAACCCATCCACTTTTCCATCTTGTTCGCTATCCTTTTTCATATCGTTGGTATGTACGGTATTGGGTGAGGTTATATTAGGTGTCACTTGCTAGCATCGATCGCTTGACGGGGGCCTATCAGGCTATCAGCATTGCTAGCATCGATCGCTTGGTACCTTGCTGGTAAGGAACTTGGTTGAGAAGAAATTCCAGGGGAAATAGATATTCTGACTGGTCAAACTCCTCGCGCGCGGATGGGTGACGCACCGGAAGGCTAACCACCATGTGAGGAGTGCTTCGCGGCTGCTTCGTTTTGCTCTTCTTTTTTTTTTTTTTTTTTTTTTTGAGGGATCGTTTTGCTTGATTAGTGGTTACTGTTGTGAACTGAGTCTCATATGACTTGAGCCGCTTGAAAATGGGCCACATGCCCAGCTCATATGCAGGTAGTCCAACCAGAATTTTGGAGTCGTTGGCTACTACATGTGTCTCATAAAGGATTTCTAGGTTGTTTTAGAGATGTTAAGAAGAAAGGAGGAAGACTATATGGCCTCTAATTAAATGAGGAGTATTTGGAAAGTGGGAGGTAGGTTGGGGTAAAGTGTGAAGAAATTTGAACGGTGAGTTGTTGGAGGGAAAAGTAGTACTATTTAATCTCTCATATTTTGTGATAAAGTTTGAATCTCCCACTTCTTTATATCATGAAACGAAGGTAGTATAAAGGAGTAATTTGTATACCTGGACTAATTGCTTACCGAGAAAACTCTCACATTAAAAAAAAATCATACCCAGCCATCTAGCATATACAACGTCCATTCCTTATTTCTTATTATAAGATGTTTCGATTTTTTCTAAGTTAAACTTTTTAACTCTGACCTAGTTTATAAAAAAATATAATAATATTTTCAACACCAAACAAACAAATACTATCAAAATATATATTAGATTTAATGAAACTTATTAAGTGTTGTATACATTATTATTTTTTCTACAAACTTAATTAGTGAAACTTAAAGAGGTTTGACTAGAAAAAAGTTAAAACATCTTATAATATAAAACAAATGGAATTTATACCAAGTCATAATGAACTGCAAAGATATAAAAGTGAGTTCCTTGTCAACTATCAGGTAGAGTAAAAATTATAAATTCACAAAAAAGAAACAAATAGTAGTAACTTGTCCCCTACTTTCTAAAACTCCAATATTATGATTGCTCTAAAGTTAAAGTCTTTGTAGGTGCAAATGAATTTGGTAAAGATAAAATTATTTTGATACGGAGGGAGTACTGATCAACTTCAATAAAAACGACAAAAGTTGGAAGGAAACGTAGAAGATTTAAAAAACTATTTTTTTGCAAGTTCTAACTACATATCGAGTGCAATAGATCGAATCATTGAATGCCAGGTTTAACCTTGAGATCCATACACTACTTAAAAACACATTTTTTCTGGCGACCAGACGTTCCGCCAGTAATTAAAGGTTAGTGAAAATCAACGATCTTCGCTGGTAGCATCCGACCGTTAGTGAAAATCAATTTTCACTGGCGGGCGACATAACGCAACCACCAGTAAAAATCGATTTCTAAACATTTCATTTTTGACTTTTTAGGTGAGAAAATAAAATCAAAAAATATTTTGATTTTTACCAAGCATCTATAACACAACTATGCATCCTAATTGATAATTTAGGCAATTTTTTGAATTAAATTCACAACTATGTGATACGTAGGATACGAACTCAAGACCTCTTTCTTCACACATGTGTTACATTATTATCTCACTATGAAGCAATTGTTGCCTATATTCAGAATGTTATTGTTTTGATTTCTATTGTTTGAAACTTAAAACACTTATTTGCCTCTCTAAATGATTTCAAATAAAAAGTCATGAACTACAAAGTTGTAGTTCTTGCAGAGCTCTACAACTTTGACACAAATCATGTGTCCATTGGAGTATATTTGAATCATATATCTGAATTTTTGTAAAATAGAACTTGAATTTTATAACAAATATTTTAAACCCTAAATGATCTCAAATGAAAAAGTTTTCAACTAAAAATTCTCATTGGGACCTATTAGTTTGGTATAAATTTTATTTTCATACAACTTTTTATGAAAAAATTTAGATACAAATACATATTTTTTATAAAATTGATTATCACTAGCGGATATCTTAAGCGTCTACCAATGAAAATCGATTTTCACTAGCGGATGCTTATACCGTCCGTTAGTAAAGATAACGTGATTTTCACTGGTGGACATCTTAAGAGCCCATTAGTGAAAATCGATTTTCATTGGTGGTTGCTCATATCATCCGCTAGTAAAAATAAACATGATTTTCACTGGTGGCGGCACTATTTTAGTCCGCCTGAAAAAATAAAAGAGAAGTGCCATGAAAAACATTTTTGTAGTAGTGAATTACTGCATCAACGATATTTCACCTTAAACGTCTCTAAATTTGGGTTTAGAATAAGAAGAGGATTGTTTAGAAGTACACAGTTGAGATGTTATGAAACAAACCCTTTCTTAGATTAATATTTTATGTCCTGGAGTATATACTAGGAGGTCTCACAAATGAACACTTAAATTAATGAGTTTGAGAAAAAAGATTGAAATATGTGATACAATCTAAAGGATTGCAAAATAACCCGAGTGATTACGTGTGTATAATTGCATAAGAAAACAAAAGAACCAAAATTAAAAAAAAATAAAATTTTGTTGTATATCCTCAACAAACGTAAAAATAAGTGGAGTTGTTGAAACACTCCATGGTTCCTTTCTTTCCATATCTTCTAGGTCGCCAGTAGCAGCAGGGTGTGAACACCTTTTCCTAGGTGTCCCAGAGTGGCTGGCCACTGTTGTCCACCAGCTATGTACATATGCTACGGGATTCCACCCGGCCGGCTTGATGTGCTCCTTATCCATCAGAATTTCTAGGATATACGAAATTTTCCTTATGTATCTGTAGTCTATGAGAAGGTGGACTGTCGTCTCAAGGGTGTGCTTGCATAGTGGGCAGTAGGTATTGTTGGGCCATCCCTAAGTCACGAGCCTGTCTGAAGTCCAGACTCTGTTTTGGATGACCATCCAAGCGAAGATTTTACATTTGTTTGGTCCCCATGACTTCCAGATGATCGAATCGTAGTTCGTGTTGATGGCTCCGAGGAACTGCACTTTGTAGGCTGAGCCTGTTGTGTACTTTCCATAACTTGTGACACCTTCCAAATGATTTCGTATGCCGCTCCTGGGGTGAGCTGTATGCTTTGCACACTGTTGTCCACAAGGTCACTAGCTGGTCTAGAAGCTCAGTTGTCATCACCCTTGCAACCGAGAGGTTTAGGTCTTGTGACCAGATATCATATGTAATCATCTCCCTCAGGGTTCTATTCTTTCTTTTGGAGATGGTGTCAACCTGTGGCATTACGTCCTTCGGTCGGTTTCCGTGCATCCATGCCGAGTCCCATAAGCATGTTGTTGCACTATCCTCGATGGTTATCCGCGTCATTGCTGCGAAATGGGTTTTGTCGATCTGGTCGCATGGGGTGTCTAAGCTGACCCATGTCTTCGCGATTTTCGTTTCTAGCAGAGCCATCTGACCCGGAGCGCTCTTGCGAAGCTTGCCAAGTTTAGCATGCCCAGCCCACCATAGGTGGTTGGAGAGCGCGCTCTTTTCCAGTTTACTTTGCATTTTCCGCTCGTTATGCTTTCTGCACCTGCCCACAAGCCACAGGAAGCTCTTACGCTGATTATCGAGCACCTTTAGTGATTCCTTTGAAACTTTGAGCGTCATTAGGAGGTAGAACCTCAAGCATATTCATTTCCTTGCTTGCTTTATTTTTCACGCTCATCAGCACATACAAGTTCCCACGACATTGAGATATACTATACTGTGTCAACACCTAGTTACATACTCCCTCCGTCCCATAATATAAGGGATTTTGGCTATACAATTGTATAGCCAAAATCCCTTATATTATGGGACGGAGGGAGTATAGCCAAAATCCCTTATATTATGGGACGGAGGGAGTACTAATCAAGTACGATTTTGCTAAACATCTGTCGGGTGATTTTTTCTATGATATTTAACCTTTTTTTGGCCGTAGGACTGTGCTTCAAGATTAGTGCAGGAAATTACAGTCCTATATAACTAAAATTACATTCGTAAATTCAGTTGATATGACATGTAAGTACACTGTAATTTTGGTAAAAATATTGTGTAAGTAAATATTATTTATTATTTTCTTTAAAATATAAAATTAAAGTCCTATGTAACTAAAATTACATTTGTGAATATAAAATTACAGTCCTATATAACTAACATTACATTTGTAAATTCAGTTGATATGACATGTAAGTGAACTGAAATTTTGATAAAAATATTGTGTAAGTAAATATGTATTTATTATTTTCTTTTATAGTCCGTTAGATGTAAATCTAAGGATACAAAAAAATCTGGGTGATTTTTTTTGGTTAGAAATCACCCGATAAAATGTATAGGCAGTCCCATCAAGTATAGCATGGTATGTGAATGGGCTGAAAATCCTCTAATCTCAAGTAAGGATGTAAATGGGCCGGCCTGTGAACCATTTTTGTGTCCTGATTCATAGTTAGTGTACGGAAAATCAAAATGTCCTATAAACGGATTCACGGGCCAGCTTCTACCAAAACTGCGCCATATAAGATGATCACAGTCTTGTGAGTATAATTTGTGCACCATGCTGCGGATGTAGCGTGACACTGGCGTAAGGTGCATGGGTGTACGAGGGCGACAACTGAAACTCAAAGTTCTGAAGTATCATGCATAACGCCATCTTGGCCTCGAGCATCGCAAAGTTCTGGCCGATGCAGATCCTCGGGCCCCAACCGAACGGGAAGAACGCCTGTTGGCCGGTCTTGGTCGCCTTGGAGATCCCCTCTGCGAACCTCTCTGGCTTAAACTCTTGCGCGTCCTTCCCCCACACGTCGGTGTTGTGGTGAATCAGGATTATGGGCAGCTCAAGGGCCACACCTACAGGGTACGTGATGCCCCCAATCTGAATCTCCTTGAATGTTCGTCGGCTCAGCGTGATCGCCGGCGGGTACAGCCTGAGCACCTCATGTAGTATCATCGTCACCTGCAAAAGATAAACAGAGTATCCAGCCATCGTCAGCAATACTGTAGATGAAATTAACATGTGTATTACCACTTGTGATCAAATATGGATGAAGAAATCTGTTGAGGTTTTCACAAACACTTGCCGTTTTCAGTCGGCTCAAGCCATCGAAGTTGGGTTTGTCGCGGCGGCCGAACGCGCTCAAGACCTCCTCCCTGGCGCGGTGCTGCCACTCTGGGTGCATGGATAGCACGACGAGGGTCCAGGTGAGCAGAACCGACGTGGTCTCCATGCCGGCGAAGTAGAACAGCTTGCACTCCTCGATCACGTCCTCCGTGCTCATCCTCAGGTTGGACGGCTCCCCGCTGTCCATGTTGGACTTGAGCATCAGTCCGAGCAGGTCGTCGCCGCTGAGCTCGCCGTTCTCGACGGCGCGGCTCCTCTTCTCGATGATGCCCCTCAGGAGCCCTTCTATCTCTCGGCTGTTCTCCTTCATCCTCCTGTTGTTTTCAGTTGGAAAGTACCTGCATGGCACAGGAGCAACCATGTCAGAGATACATCCATATACGTTCTGTACTTGACAATTGACACACTGACACAAAAGGGAGCATTAGTTAATTAAGTTGGTTCTCACAAGTAGCCTGGGATGTAGATGTATTGGATGGCCTTGATGATTCGATCAGCTTGCTCTCCCTGCAGCAGGAAGATCCTTCGCCCTTCCATGAAGCTGCTGCCGAACGCCGTCCGGGAGATCACGTCTCCGGTGAGGTTCTGAAACTCCTGCCAGATGTCCAGCTCGAACGGTCCATCAGAGCCAGCTAGTTTGCTGTCCCAGCGGTCGATCATCTCGCTGCAGCACGTTGAGAAAGCCGGCAACATGCGCTGAAAACATCAAATTCAGTTCAGTAAGCACACACGCGTACACATACAGGTATAAATCACTCCCTGCTAGCTAGTAACATATATGTACCTTGAGCTTTTCGAGATGGAAAGCAGGGTTCAGGATCCTCCTGTGCCTGGCCCATTTCTCGCCTTCGTAGGACGCGAGCCCGAGGGCAATCAATTTCCCGAGACTTTTGAGGGTGAATTTCTTGAAGTGGCCAAACTTGTTGGATAGGATGTCCTTCACTAGCTCTGGCTCAGCGATGACCACTCTCGGCGTTGTGCCGAACCAGGTGATGCAAACGTTGCCTGCATTCAGTTCAGTGTTCTGTGCCGTCAGATAGAGCTCGATGAACAGCCTAAACTGAACCCAACAGCACGCATACTTTCTCAAGTAGATGAACTTGTGATCAGTATTTAGAAGCTAGAAAAGGCCTTGCAATGGAGCTTACCGTTCTCCCTGACGATGTCGTGGAGGAGCGGCGCCACGCGGGGGACAATGTCATGGCACGGTGACATGGGCTTAGCCCGCGCCTCCTTGCTGCGCCGGGCGTTCTCCGGGAGATCGCCGGCGGGGAACCGGTACGCCGTGCCGCGGAGCCCCTGCGCCTGGAGCGCGCCGGCGACCCGCCGCGGCCCCAGCCAGCACCTCTCCGCCGCCCGGTAGAGCGCGCCTAGCACGAGCAGGGCCGCGACGCCATAGAGAAGGCTCCACGGCGCCAGCGCCGGCGCCGATGAGACTCCCACCTCCATCTCCATGGCCTCCACCATCATTGGCTGCCTAGCTAGTTAGCTGACTTGTTGCGACTGCGGCCACAGCTGCGAAGAGCTAGTGAGTGGGTACGAGTGGCAGTCGCGCGAGCGCTTTATAGGGACAGGTGCTTCGGTGCTTCGCTTGGCGTCACATGTTTTTCTCCGTCTTTTGCAAGGTTTCTTGGCGGCCACGGTCATACATACGTGCCTGGATTTGCAGCTTGCACGATTGCATCGACAAAGTTTGGCAGATAGCCAGAGCGCTTGCTAGTTTCCTAACTTGTTGCAGAAGCTGCTCCCATTTTGGATTTTTTTTGTTGACTGTAAAATCAGTAAATAATGGGGATTTGTTGCTTTCATTTCTGTGGAGTCAATGAAACGGCCGGAGAGCTCAAAGATGCTCTGACTCTAGAGTGAACGACTTCCTGACGTGTGCGGACACGTAGGGAGTGCCTTGTAACGGACCGAGGCCCAAAGTCCCAATCCATTATGTTTTTTAGCCCATCCTGAGTCCTCTCCTCCTGCCCCATTAGGCACTTCGGTCCAAATCCGATCTGGGCCTATTTTGAACCTTTCGGCTGGCCCGTGAACTGGGAAGTAGATAGGCCTACTAGACTGCTTCAACTTAGGTATGTATTTTAGGCCGACCCGTCTCTCTGTTTCTGTTACTAATTCCAGTTCACTGAGACATTGCATTTGCATAGCATAGAAAACCTGTTTAGTAGAAAAAAAAACTGTCACTAATAGATTCACGGCGATTTGCAATTTGCTTTGTATTTTATCTCGTGAGTAAACATAATTATGTTCTTATGCTTAAACTTATTATAGTATTCTTGTTGGAGTATATTGTTAAATAATCACATAAAAAAACTAAACTTTTAATTCTAAGTCATAAGATCCATTGTTTTACCTACGCATGAAATATAAAAAGAATTATACTTTTTTTTCAATGGAGGGACAAACAGTATACTAGTTACACGTGTTAATATATTGGTTAAAAAAATGTTTGACAGATAAAAAAAATCACTCATTCATAAGGCACGTACGTAGATGGTCCGAAGCCCCAACTTACCCTCTAATTGTTTTTTCACAGAGGAAAACCTCTCCTAATTCTATTACCGGAAATGACGTTTATAACAAAGTCAACTTATCCCAATTCACCTTTCAAAAAAAATAATATCCCAACTCCTGATAGTTACATTAAAGTGGGCGTGCCATAGTAGAAGGGACCCCCCCAGACATATTCTAAGCTCACACATGGTGGGTGCCCCTTTCTTAAGTTTCTTCTCCACCAAGTTCCTTCTGATCAAGGTTTAGACCGCCCAATGTTTGACCAAATAATACACAACCAGAGGCCAGCAAGCAAGCAACTTCCTTGATTAATTAACATCGATAACCTTAAACAAATGAGGACACAGAGACCAACTGTCCCATTGACACTCCTATATAATCGGATGCGCTAAATTCACATGTACACAACACCGTACTGTCCCTTCCGGTCAAAATACACTGCCCGCTGACAGTGACCAGAGATTCTAGCTTGCTACTCATTTCGAGGTGCTCATGGATGCGACCTCGGTGGTGCCATGGAGTTCCATGGTGTACGGGCTCTTGGGGCTCGCGCTTCTGTGGCAGGTCCATCGGCTGCTGGTGCGGCTGTGGTGGCAGCCGCGGCGGCTGGAGAGGGCGCTGCGCGCGCAGGGCATCCGTGGCACGTCATACCGCTTCCTCACCGGCGACGTCAAGGACTACGGCCGGCTGAGCAAGGAGGCATGGGCGAGGCCGCTGCCGCTGCGGTGCCACGACATCGCGCCGCGCGTGGCGCCGTTCGTGCACCGGACCATCACGGAGCACGGCAAGACGTGCCTCTCCTGGTTCGGCCCCATCCCCAAGGTGACCATCGCCGACGCCGAGATAGCCAAGGACGTGCTGTCCAACAAGATGGGCCACTTCGAGAAGCTCAAGTTCCCCGTGCTGTCGAAGCTGCTCGCCGACGGCGTGGCCAACTACGAGGGCGAGAAATGGGCCAAGCACCGGAGGATCCTCAACCCTGCATTCCATCTCGAGAAGCTCAAGGTACGAATTAAATTACAGTAGTTTTCGGTATCTATTACAGTACAAGTATTTACTGTGATGAACTGTGCGGTTGTTCCTTGAATCATATCATGCATGCATCCTTCTGCAGCTCATGTTGCCGGCGTTTTCTGCGTGCTGCGAAGAACTGGTCGGCAGATGGGCGGCGTCTCTTGGCTCTGATGGTTCGAATGAGATCGATGTTTGGCCGGAGATGCAGAGCCTCACCGGAGATGTCATTTCTCGCACCGCATTCGGCAGCAGCTACCTTGAAGGAAGAAGGATTTTCCAGTTGCAGGCTGAGCAGCAGGAGCTTTTCATGGGTGCCATTCAGAAGATCTCCATTCCAGGCTACATGTGAGTTTCCTTTTCTCTATTCATCAACACTGATTTAATGGTTTATGCTCCATACCTCTATTGTAATACTAAGCAGACCTTACACATAATTTCTATCCAAATTAAGTGTTTATTATTCAGTACTCGTAGTTCCTCTGTACTGAAAATCTGAAGCGATGTGTCCTTTCAGGTCCTTGCCTACCAAAAACAACCGAAGGATGTATCAAATTAAGAACGAGGTTGAATCAATTATACGAGATCTGGTCCAGAAAAGGATGCAGGCTATGAAAGAAGGCGAGAGAACCAAAGATGACTTGCTCGGGATATTGCTAGAGTCAAGCATGAGACATGCAGACGAGAATGGACATTCAGGCACGGGGATGACTATCGAAGAAGTGATGGAAGAGTGCAAAGTGTTCTATTTTGCAGGAATGGAGACGACAGCGATACTCCTCACATGGACCATGGTTGTGCTAAGCATGCACCCAGAATGGCAGCACCGTGCAAGGGAGGAGGTCCTAAGCCTATTTCAGAAAAACAAACTTGATTATGAAGGCCTGAGCAAACTCAAAACCGTGAGTAAATGTTGAAAGTAACTTTTTTTATGCAATCCATGTTTAAGTTATATTTTAGATGCACTCCTAGATGATATTGATATCACTACGAGAGGTAATTAACATTTGGTACGTACAGGTGACCATGATTCTTTACGAGGTTCTCCGCTTGTACCCGCCAGGTATCGGGTTTGTCCGAAAAACATACAAGGAGATGGAGATCGGTGGCGTCAAGTACCCTGCAGGCGTGATGATCGAGCTACCGTTGTTGTTCATCCACCATGACCCAGACATCTGGGGAAGCGACGTGAACGAGTTCAAACCGGAGAGGTTCGCCGAGGGGATCTCCAGGGCGTCCAACGATCATGGCGCATTCTTCCCGTTCGGTTGGGGCCCGAGGATCTGCATGGGCCAGAACTTCGCGCTGCTCGAGGCCAAGATGGCGCTGTGCATGATTCTCCAGCGCTTCGAGTTCGAGCTAGCGCCGTCTTACACTCATGCTCCCCATATTGTGTTGATGCTGCGTCCGATGCATGGGGCACCAATTAAGCTTAGGGCAATCTGATCGTCGATCTTGTGATGTTCATATCGATGCATTTTAGGCTTTTTTTTAAAAAAATTTTTTGGCATGTTCGGTTTTAGCAACAACCATGCCAACAAAAAATAATTTTGCCATACCAATAAAGTAATTCTCCATTTAGTTTGTAAAAAAAAGGTATTGTCAAATATTTAGTTTTGTTGAATTGACACTTTAAAAAATATATCTTTTTTAGCAAACCAAATATTTTGTGGCTTAATTGATCCGTCAACTTCATCAAAACTGTATGTTTTTTTATAGCAAACTAATGATAGCCTGACCAATCTTAATAAAGTTTTAAGAACAGTACAGAAAAATATAAAAAGGGTCCGTTGGCATTAGGAATAAGAAGGCAGTTTCCTTGATGGGGACAGGGACCCGCCCCTACAGGACAAAGGCCAAAGCAACATTTATCCTCCATACATGGGTTAAGATGGGGCTCGACATCTTGTGGGCATAGTGAAAAAAAAAACCAGATCGGTCTGACGGTTAGACCTGAAAAAACGGGAACCAGCGTCTAGCATGGTCCGGTTTCACCTAAAGATAGTTTGTGCATTCGAGCTGAGCGATTTTAAGGTATACTGATGCTAAACCGGATGTTTAAATCATATGGTTGGACCGGACAACAATTCTAGCTAGGCCAAATTAAAGCCCAACAAGGCCAGGTCATCCATTTTACTTAAAAAAATAACGAAAATTGAGGGTTGCTAAGATTCAACCTCAAATTGAAGGAGACTTGCACTACCACTAGGCTGTTCATTTGCTTATGAGTTAGTAGAAGAAAAATATTGTGGTTACACCGAGGTTGAACCGGTGACCCAGTGGTCAAACCGGCAGAACGTCAACCGAGAGATCGATTGGGTCACTAACTGATCTAATTTGATTTACTGTGCTTGCATGGCCGGGCCCATAGAATAAATCTCACACGTGGGTTCCCTAAAGGGTCGGATGCATGGAATTATCATCGATAATATCTTGACAATAATATCATGTGTATATGGGGTCGTTTGTGTCAACACTGGGATTCATAGTGTCGAAACAAGAATTCGGCAATATGAAAATGGGTAGCGCACGAGATCTAAAAGTGGATGGATGTGGAGACAAGAATTTAGATGGGTTCAGACTCTCTCAATGAGAGGTAATACCCTACTCCTGTTTGGGGATTGTATTCACCGGGTGTTGTGTATTGATCTGACGATCTAGTTGTGCTCATACCCGCGAGGGGCACCCTGTCCTCCTTATATAGCCGAAGGATAGGGGTTTACCAGATATTGATTTAACTCCTTATGGTTTAAATATCTTGTAACTAATCTACAATCTTAACAAACCAGGACTACAGTCCGTGCCTTGATATATAAGTCAATGTAATACCCGAGTCCTAGTTTTATACATATTCTGTATACATAGTATATCCCCTATAACTAGTCGGATAACTAGATCTGTGGGTATGTGGTACCCATAATCTCCATAGTAGCCCCTGAGACCTTCACAGTCGACGAGATAATCTTCTCCCGAATTAAAACAATAACCACCGAGTGCTTCAACCATCTCTGCCATAATCTCCCGAGTGTTTTTACCAAATCATAAAGCTGTGAAGGGCTGGAAAAATTTCAAAAATATACCTAGGTGTATCGACTAGATGCACTTAATTAGGTGCAGCCTCGACTATGTGATTAGTTGAACAAACTAAACATATAGTTAAGGTCAATAATATCAACCATCTGAGTGGTTTTAAGCTTATTAAGTAGCATAATAATAGCATATACGGTATGAACCCCCGAGTAAATAAGAGTCAAATGATTAAACCGGCTGCTTTTGTAAAATATGATGTAAACAACCTAAAGTTGACTACATCTTTGAAAACTCACATAGCAAAACAGCTATAAAAAAGCTTGTATGTCGTGAATAAAGAAATTTCCAAAGCACCAGGCATACACCATGCACACACTGCTTTAACAGATGTGCTTAAGTCCCTAAAAGACACACGGCTTGACCATACTTGGAAATATAAGACATATGTGGTATAAAATCCGAGTAAATAATCTCATAGAGGATTTTCCAACTGCTTGAAAAAATGACCAAAATATATAATTAGCCTAAGCCATGATATTGATCAATAAAAGTGCACACTTACATAGCGAAAGTAATGATATTATATCTAATCGGTTGCTTTATAAACCCAAACAGTGCCTTGACTTATTCATATATAAAAAGTTAGCAGGGCAGCTATATAAAGCTTCACTGTTTGTCACCTTTTAAAGTGCATCGTACCAACTCCTAAAAAGTTGAGTAACAACGATATAAAAGAATTTTAAGGTATTGGGCACTCGATCACGCGCACTTTTACCTAAGCAAAAAATGCCTAAGTCCCCAAAAGAACGTGACTGGCCACACCTGAAATATGGGCTGCAAAAATATTAGGCCTAGACCAAAAAATACGCCTTCGATACCCTCAAAAGGATGACGCATGTAACATGCCTCTTGACATGCTTCCGAGTAATAAATCTTCCAGGTGATGTAGACCAAGTGCATTTCATTCGAGTGGCTTTTGGTCCAAATAGTTATCCCTCATGGGGTATAATGAAGTAAATATGTTAATTAAATCCCGATTGGTGCAAATACTCAACCGATAGCCCTCATGGGGAATAAAGATTGATCCAGATATTGAGCATAGGGATAAGCTCACGGCCATGAATATGTATCCGGAACAAAGCCAAATTAAAGATTTGATACTCATGCCTAAGCTGATAAAGCCCCTGAGCATATAGCTTGTCCTTCTGTTGTAGTGAAATTATCCATTGGTAATAGCTGATGCAATCAACATGGAGGTGAGATGACCAATGTGTAGATGATATCGCCCATCAGAGGTGACGAAGATGTCGATAATAAAGACTAAGTTGTCCATTAGCAGCGATAGTGAATTCCTCCAACCGCGGAAATGAAGAAACCAGTCAGCAATGCCAAACTTGACCGATAGTGAATACGAAATTGCTCATCCACAACAACAGAGTAGGCACGACCGAAGAGGCATAGCATAATGCTGATGAAGATGGTGATGTCGGTGATCTAGTCAATAGCGGTGTAGCAGCCAATCATAATGATGAGGTCGCCCATCAGTGGCGGCATAGTAGGCCAACCGTGAAGGCGAAATAACAAGTCGGCGATGACATAGGCAACCGAAGATGAAGACATAATCACCCATTAGCAATAGCGGAGACTTCATGGCTGGTGAAGTAGGAGCGATGCTGAAGAAGTATGACATGAGGTCGATGAAGATGATCCGGTCAGATATTCAATGTTGACTAAGCTTGGACTGAAGCAAACACCTTGTTTGACGGTAATTGACCGGAGACCACGATAATATCGATGGAGAAGGTGCTGGTGATGATTTCAGTAACAATAATCCTTCAAATTGTTGAGAAGATATCGAAACTCGAGTAATTTTCCTTAACGCTAACACTTGCATGACGAAGATTGATGCAATGCCCGTTGATTTATGATGATGTCAATAGAACTTGGTGTTGTAAATGTTGCAGATGCTTCACTTGGAGGAAAGTAGATGTTGTTGTCCAACTCATCAAATCTGAATTGATTGGTTAACAACTCCAAACTCCTAGACATATAGATTAAATCTTGAACTTGATACTCGAGAAACTTGGAGTAAATTGTGGTTCCATCCAGAAACCAAAAAATGTCGGTGAAATAATTGGAGTTGCTGAAGTAAAACGGTTGCTCTCAAGCGAGGACGAAGATAACGACTCCCGGAGTTAACTCATCGACTGGTTAATTAATTGCTTCATCTGGACATAATGTCTGTCAATTTTTGAGTCTTGTATTTGTGTAGCCCTCGACTCTATGCTTAGTTGGAAAACAACTCATAGAGTTAAGAACTGTAGCTTGTCGTCGAGTAACCATCACTTGAGTGAATATACGCATTGAGGATGTCCGAGTACAAATCTTGAAGATTGAAACGCCACTTGTTGTAGTAGATTAGCACGGTACCACATTTGGTGGCACATGCCAAGAGGTCGAGGCTCTTTGAGACGTCGTAATTAGTGAAGTAACGAAGCTTCCGAAGTAGTGGAAGTAGAGTTTGCCGGTGCCGAAGATAATGAAGATGAAGTTGCTCCACAATGGTGATAAAGTTGCACTGCCGTGATGACGTGGACATGAGTCGGCGGCAACAAAAGCAAACCAGTCGGTGACGGAAGAAGCTTGTCGATGGTGAAAACAAAGACATCCATCAACGGTGACATAATAGACCAGCCGAGAGGGTGGAGATGCCAGTCGGCGGTAGTAGAAACAAGCCGGCGGTGAAGACGTAGATGCCCAACAACGGTGATGTGACTAACCAACCGTGTAGGCGAAGACACTAGTCGGCGATGACGAAGGCAAGCCGGTGGTAAAGACGTAGACGCCCAATAACGGTGGTGTGACCAACCAACTGTGTAGGCGAGGACACCAGTCGGCGACGATGAAGGTGAGGACACCAGTCGGCGACGATGAAGGTGAGTCGGCGGTGAAGATGTAGACGCCCAACAACGGTGGTGTTACCAACCAACCGTCTAGGCGAGAACACCAGTCGGCGACGATCAAGACGAGCCAGCGGTGAAGACGTAGACGCCCAACAACGGTGGTATGACCAACCAACCGTGCAGGCGAGGACACCAGTCGGCGACAAGAAGGCGAGCCGACGGTGGAGATGTAGACGCCCAACAACGGTGGTGTGACCAAACAACCGCGTAGGCAGAAACACCAGTCGGCGACGGCGAAGGCAAGCCAGCGATGAAGACGTAGACACCCAACAACGATGGTGTGACCAACCAACCGTGTAGGCGGAGACACCAGTCGGCGACGATGAAGGCGAGCTGACGGTGAAGACGTAGACGCCCAACAAAGGTGGTGTGACCAACCAACCGTGTAGGCGGAAACACCAGTCGGTGACGGCGAAGGCAAGCCAGCGATAAAGACGTAGATGCCCAACAACGGTGGTGTGACCAACCAACTGTGTAGACGGCGACACCAGTCGGCGACGATGAAGGCAAGCCGGCGGTGAAGACGTAGACACCCAATAACGGTGGTGTGATCAACCAACCGTGTAGGCGAGAACACCAGTCGGCGACGATGAGGGCGAGCCGGAGGTGAAGACGTAGACGCCCAACAACTGTGGTGTGACCAACCAACCATATAGGCGAGGACACCAGTCGGCGGCGACGAAGGTGAGCCGGCGGTGATGTTCTGACTGATCCATTCCCGAAGCGTAGGAGGTAAGCTTAAAGCCATGAATCCCCACTATGCATATCTGGATTAGGATCCTGCAGCATAAACATATAGGATGAGTAGCATCTGATGCAAATATAATACTTGAGAAAGATTCAAGCATTTTAAAATATTTATGTGTGTATTTCTCCTGTTGTTGATTTTGATTCCCCCGAGTAGATGACTCCTTACGTTTGAACACTTCGCCCGACTAGTCATTGACATGAGTTCGTCATTAATGGAACAAAGTTTCACGTATGAGAATTTACTACTCAGGTATTTTTGCAATTGTGAAGAGTAGAAGCGAATTATATTATCTCTATGCTTTTGATTTCTTCCGAGTAATACTTAGCACCTTGCGTTATACACTCCATTCAACGAGCCCCCGGGTGCTAGGAATCGGCCCAAAGGCAACTATACATCGACAAACCAAACGGAAGGCATAGGGAAATATTTTGCAACTCGATCGGTACTTTTTTTACTCGGATTATTTCGCAAGCAATCAAGATAGACATTATGAAAATTATTGAAAAAAATATGATATAACATCTGTAGCCCCCGACTCACTACTCAATGGAAAACCAAATGATGTAGTGAGTCAAAGGAAAAAGAAAAATATCAAATAAAGAGTAAAATAATGATGACTTAGCTTTTTGGTATTTTCTTCGGTGATGATAAAGGTGACCGATGTGGGAACATGGTCGTCCGTCAATGACAATAAAATGAGCCATGGAGGCGAAGAAACCAATTGACGGTGATGATGGCAGCCGGTTTAGCCCCTGACTTTTTGCTTGGCACTCCATGAGTTGATAACAACCAGAGAGGCGTAGCCGGGTTCGTGTGAGCCACGTAGGGGTGGAGCCCCCGGGCATACGGTGAAGGCGGCATAGCCCCCAGGCGTGCGGCGTGGCCATCGTGCACCGAGCGTGCGTGAGCTGATCGTAGTCGGGCCACATCATCCATGCAAAGCGCAAAGGCCGAAGCCCCTGAGCGTGAGGTGTCGTGCCCCGGGAATAGTCCGTCTAGGGCGTGGTTGGACCACGTCAGCCAAGCCAAGGCCAAATCTCTCGGACGTGCGGCGCAGTGGACGGTGAAGCCTTCTGACGGTGTTGGTGCAGGCTAGTCCGAGGACATGACCGGCTAATCGCAGAGTGGGCCACGTCGGCTCCGGCAATACATGCGAAAGAAACAACAAAATAATTTAATTTATTAGCACCGGAGAAAGCACATGCGTATATAAACATGTTAGCTGTATCGATGCATGAATGTGTGTAGATGATTTTTTATCCACGGAGACGTCACTCGGTTGGATCAATCTGATCTGCCTGCCCATGAACGGACTCGCTCATGAGTCGTGACCATAAGATTTGTGGACCATGCGACGACGTGGCTGAGCGGCCGTGCGGCAGAGCTGACGTCATGAAGCCGAGCAGGCTGCCCATCCTTGTTGGATACATGGAAACAAAATAGCCAACAAGCATCAATTAGTTTGTAATCAGAAATCAATCTAATTAGCAATAAAAATTAATGATCTGGATGTGATTAAGTTGCATGAATGCAGCATGCATGTTAGTTGATCAATCTGGTCGGCGGCAATCCAAAATCGTCTCATGTATAGACATATGCCAGATCCACCCATGCGTGCATGCTGTCGATGAAAACACCGATCTGCGCCAATCCGAGGAGCCCGGCTATGGCCTCCAGGGTGAAGATTCCGGGGTGGGTTGCTCCCGTAGGAAAATCGCGGGGAGGCGCTGGGGCAGCAGCCCCTTCGACGGCGACGACCAACATGAAGATCGCGGGTGCGGTGCAGCGTGGTCGATGATTCCTGAAGATCTCTGTATTGCGCGCAGCTGCTGGTTCCTCCTCGCACCAGATCGATGAGGTGTTGTAGAGGAAATCGGCGTCGACCATGGTAGTGGACATGCTGGCTGACGGTAGAGAAGAGGAAGGTGGCGGCACATCTGAGCCGAAGATTGGAGCCATTGAACTCCTTGAGATTGATCTCAACCCTTTCCTTGAAATTGATTCCATCGCACTTCTTGATGGGAAACTCGGCGTACCCCTACCTGACGTGCCAACTATCGAAACAAGAATTCGGCAATACGAAAAGGGGGTAGCGCACGAGATCTAAAAGTGGATGGATGCGGAGACAAGGATTTAGACAGGTTCAGACCCTCTCAATGAGAGGTAATACCCTACTCCTGTTTGAGATTGTATCCGCCGGGTGTTGTGTATTGATATGACGATCTAGTTGTGCTCATGCCCGCGAGGGGCACCCTGTCGTCCTTATATAGCCGGAGGATAGGGGTTTACCAGATAGAGATTTAACTCATTATGGTTTAAATCTCTTGTAACTAATATACAATCTTAACAAACCAGGACTACAGGCCGTGCCTTGATACATTAATCAACGTAATACCCGAGTCCTAGTTTTATACATATTCTATATACATAGTATATCCCCTATAACCAGTCGGATAACTAGATCTGTGGGTATGTGGTACCCATAATCTCCACACATAGGCTCTCGTATGCATGTATAGAGACAAAGAAACCAAGGTATTTATGCATATCCGGCTTTACTAGAGTAAAATATAGATAGAATCTTTATATGCCACTGAGTTTGTCACGGGTATACGATTTACCACTAACTTTATCACGTTCTACAATATACCATCGACTTTTTCTTAACTTCTACGATTTATCATCACCGTTCGGTTAGCCTCCGTTAGCACTGTACAATTTTGTCCAAATGACCAAAATATCTCTGGAGCAAAAACTTCCAAAAATTGAACAAAAATTCTGAAATATCATGTTATAAACATAAGATTGTAAACACCCAAATTTTGGCGAAAAACTTAAAATCTGATATTTTAGAATTTTTATCCAAATTTTGGAAGTTTTTATCCCAGAGGTATTTTGGTTGTTTGGATAAAATTGTACAGCACTAATGGAGGTTAACCACACGGTGATGGTAAATTGTAGAAGTTAAGCAAAAGTCTATGGTATATTATAGAATGTGATAAAATCAGTGGTAAATCATAGACATGTGATAAACTTAATGATATATAATGGATTTTCTCTAATATATAACCCTACATCCAGTTTGATTGTACTTAATTTATATGTATATAGATGACATATATGTGAAGTAGTACTCTAGTCTAAATCTAACCGATTATCTCTTCAGGATCCTCTAATTGGAAATTTTAGCTAGGTGTGCCATGGTTGTCGACTTGGCTTATTGGCTCCAATTGTATTGTCTTGAATTGACCTCTCAATAGGCTTATGATGGCTTGCCTTGGTTACCCTCCCTCCTAGGAAGTGTCTGTCTAGGATTGTCTTGTCCAAAAAGGATTGGGGCCCATTTAGGATATTGTCAGCCGTCCTAAGCCGGCTTTGAGTTAACTGTTCATATCCATTTACGGATATAGAGATCGGATTTCTATCCGCTATCTTAAAAAAATCGGCTTAGAGTTGGACCGTGTCCTCTTTTCTTATCGGGAACTCCTTCCTTATCCGCTTAAGACTATATTTCTATTTTGGGGACTTTTTCCATATAGAACTTAGTATGCAGTACTCCAATGAGATATTTGCACGTCTTTGGGGTACACAATATTTGGTACATTGATAGGAACAATCATCAAAATACACGAACAAAGCCCATTACCCAGCCCAACTACTCAAGGTATAGAATGAATTCAACCCCAAGTCCCTATCCATTCCCAAGTACCAAGTTGAGTCTCTGAGCGCTATCATGGGCAACAACTTCGAGGTGCGAGACACCCTCAGGTGCGAGTCCCTATCCTTGGTTACCCTCCATCCTAGGAAGCTATCATGAGCGCTATATGTTGAGAATCACGGCCCTTAGCTCCACGTTGCATGCCATCGAGCATCACCTCCTTCGCCTCTTGTTAACGTTAAAATTTGATAAGATTCTTAGTGGGTTCAGTCAAGAAAGAAAGTTAATCAACTGATGAAAATATCAAATTCAATAAGGAATCATGAAGACCACGGCATGATTAGACATTAATTATTAATTAGACCAAGATTTAGTAGCTTTCCTTTTGTAGGATCAAATAACAAGGACCAAGCCAACCAGAGAGAGGGGTGAATGGTTGTAACACTAGAAACCAAAAACTTTTAGCGGAAATAAAAGTTACTCTCGTAGATGATGAAGATCTCGGCGTAGCCCGATCTGACCGTTGTGTGCGCACCGGTCTGACCGCAATCTTGCCGCCGGTCTGACTGGTGTAGATCGGCCGGTCGGACCGCTGCCTCCTCACTCGCCGCTGCCAGTCTGACCGGTTCCACGCTGCCAGTTAGACCGTTGCTACTCCGCTGGTAAAGACCGCCCTTGTGCCGCCGGCCAAACCGTCGGCATCCAGCAAAACGCGTATCGACGAATCTCTTAAAAGTAGATCAACTTTATTGCATCAATTTGTGTTTACAAAGTGCATTAACAACACTCCTCACCAAAATCTCGAACTAAATTCGAAACACTAACTTATCTCTCAACTCAACTCTCTAACAATTGATATCGGGAGGCCACACCCTCCCTCTCTATTTATACCCATAACGTGGTTGCCCCTAGCCACGAATCTAACTAGATCTAGGAGTCCTAATCACATAGGAAACCTACCAAACCAGGGAAACAACATCCCCATACAACTCTAAACTCTACACTTCCCAACTTGGACTCCAATCCAAATTTGACTCCTCTCTCCATATGCACACAACACCATGTGTATGCCATATGGAAATCTTCACCTCCACGTGCATTGTTCTCTAGCCTGAGCATCTTGCGTGATATCCTTGACCGTCTGGACCTCAACCTCTCCCAAGCCTAGTCCTGATCCATCACCGGCTATACTCCCATGGCCTCAACCAAAACCTGCACATGAACAACAAAGAAACAATATATCCGACCACAAGTTCGCACCAACTTGACTCACCTCAGCACACAGTAGTATCACATATGAATAGAAACCATCTAGAAGTCATAAACATGAAGCAATCTAGAAATTCCACGAAAACAACCCGAAACCGACTCCCTCCTAGAATCACCCGGTCAGACCATCGGCCACCCGGTCAGACCGGCCACACACCTCAGTCTGAACAGCGCCTTCTACGTACCTGGTCTGACCAGCACCTAGTGCCAACTTCACTGTTCACCGTCAGAAAACACAATCCACCGTTTTTGCAACAAACACTCTTACCTTTGACAATTGTTCATCACATAAATTAAATCATCACATGATTCTACACCTTTTATCTTTAGGAAGTGTTTATCTAGTGTCCGATTAGGACTTGTACCTTTCCTTTTATCTTTAGGAAACATATGTCGTGTCTGATATGGACTAGTATCTACCTATGGGTGTAAATATGTACACCCAGGGTCTTTGTAATCTATCTCTCGATCAATACAACTACTCTCGGTGCATCACCACCCTCTTTTCCGAGGTTTTACTTATCAACTGGGGGAACTTGGCACCTGACGTGGGACTGCATTGGCTTTTGATCCCCGGCGAAGGGGTAAGTCCTACGTTCCGCCAATCCTGGTGAATATACCGGCTACATTGGTGTTGTTCAAGGCTGCATTGTTTCGATCTGTCATGCCCCGATCTGGCACCTGACATGAGTGTGTCGTAGGAAAAACGACGTGAACCGCTTCCCATGAGATCGCGATATCGGTACCAGTCCCAGGACATAGTGCTAGTACCCACGGTGACAATTATGAATCATTACAATCCTTAATTTAAATACATGACTTATTTACCTTAACTTAAGTTGCAGCTCAGGGTGGCCCGAGAATGCAACAGACGAGACGGAAGCAGCAACAACAGAAGTAGAGGCAGCGGAAACCAACGAACTAACACCCAACACCGCAAGCAACGACTGGGAACCAATACGAAACCCTAATCTTCACTTCACATCAACTTCACCTTCAGGGCGGAGGAACTATATATCTAGAGAAAGGGTGAGTACTTTCATACTCAGTAAGTCACGGGAACTTAGGTGTTTAGTGCAAGCTTGAAAGGGGGGAAGGGTTGTTTCGCAAATCCTTTATTTGGAACCATTTTGAGACCACTAAGTGATTTTCCTCTTTTTATGTTTGGGTCGAAAAGAGACTTGCGTCTCGATTCGACTTAAGAGATGCTTTTCAACAACTCAATTGGTAATGCACTGACTTCCCAGGTCGGTTCATTAATTTTCGTCTATCATAGCAATTTCACTTGATTAAGCGGCTCCCCGAGCCATTTTCATTTTCTCAAACTCAAAGAGTCCTGTTGCCCCGCAACACAACAGTCTGCGTCCACTCGAGAAGCCTAGTCTATGATGCCCTTAGACATCCCGGATCACACAGATCCGTTTCTGACCACCCAGGCCATCCATCTGCCACAGAGGCTGATTCTAGTACGATTCCCAATCCATAACACTTTTCACAAAGCACAGGCAAGCAAAGCTACGTAACGAGAATCACCTTGAATCCGCTCATGACCGTGAGCACGGCTGTTCGAATAGTTTATTAACCTCTGCAGAGGGGTACACTTTACCAACACAACACAAACTTACTCTAGACACTGGTCGGTGTCGGAGGTTTGTGACAAAGCCTTTCCAAAAAGCTAATCCTAGGTCACCTCATGCCACATAGAGGGTCTCCCTGACAAACATCAGGCTAAATCCGGCTTTCATTTCAGGACTCCCGGGTGCCTTCCTCTGTTTAGAACTCCCAGGATGTCTCTACCACCACATACCGGCTTTCCACCCCTATTGTCATACAAGATTTTCAAGAATCAGCTAATTACTTAGCCAGGGTGTCCCATTCCACCATGTGGTTGCACTTGCTATGCTCGGATGTAATTCCCAAAGGAATCAGTCCTTATATGCGAATACGGGAACAACACCATGCAGGCGCAACACCCGCATCGCGAGATTTCACAATCATTTTTATTTTCAAACACACCGACACCACATGTCGGTTTACAAGGCTTCTCAAACCCATTTCCCAAAGTTTTGACAAACAACAGTGTATGTGGAGTAATTCGTACTCGTTCTCAAAGAGCAGGGATACCGAAGTACCACAAAGGTGGAGCAACAAGGAAGCAGGGTTTATCGGCCTACAGGAAGTAGTGAGGCTACTGGGTAGGTCTGTCGGTTTGGCATGCAAACCGAGGCCATGCAAGTTATGTGTGTACTCCTATTAATGCAAGTTGCAAACAAAATAATAATGACTTTTTAATTATAGAAGCAATATGGTCAAGGGTGACTTGCCTTGCTCAAGGTCTTCATGTAGGTTTTCGAAATCCGCACTCGGACGAAAATCCGCAACCGTAACTATACGCAAACAATGAAAACCTACACAAGGACCAAAAGAAAGATCCTATTTAGACTAATTAATAGTGCCAATAGATAGATCTCAATTCTATGGAACTATTGGAAGTGGAACAAAGCCAATCGGAGTTACGGATTGCGAGAAATGGAATTTCTAAGGATTAATGATTTTCTGTCTATGGGAAAAAGGAATTAATAATTCATTTTGAAAGTAAAATGGAAGGAGGGACGCAATTTGGACTTTCGGGCGAGCAACTAGGCGTGGCCCTAGAGGAATGCACGGGCGCGGCCGGGCAAACGGGCTGGCGCACGGGAAGGTCGCCCAAACGGCCGAGCGAGGCGCTCATGAGGCCGAACAGGCCGGTGAGCGAGAGAGAGCGGCCCAGGCTGGGTGCGGGTGAGCAAGGCGCGACCCACGCGGGCGAGGTGTGCGCACGAGAGAAGCGGCTGGGTGTACGCGGTCCACCATGCGGACCCCACATGTTGGCGGCTTGGTTCACAAGGGACGGGTGCACGCGGGGAGGGGCGACGGGGTTTTGGTGGATGTGGATCAAGGTGGTGCATCGGTGTGGACTCGTGGGTGGTGGGCCCACGCGACAGACTCACGGCTACCGTGGACCACTGTTGATATATAACACGGTGGCCTAAGAGATTTGCTTTACTCTAGTGCAGGTCCAAAACTTGGTTTTGGGTTCAAGGGCGTGCCAGTTGATTTGATCCTGCAATCGACAAGATGAAATATGCAAATATCATTAACAACGATAATCGATCGACTAGAAAGCCGATGTCATATCGAAGTATAACCTAGTCGATGCAATGTGAGGTGAATCGGCTGTAAGGCATATCTATAATAATAAACACTAAACTTGGTCCATCAGTTGTAAATATCAACATTATGTAATCTATAAATCAATGTTGCTTTAGAAATCAGCAATTGGGATAGATCGGACTTATCTGAGACAACATCAATTGCCTAGATCCAAAATAACATGAAATAATGATTACATGCGTTCACGTCATAGCCGATATTCAAGTTTAAGTATGTATCGGCTATAGCTCCGATACTACCTTATACTAGGATATCATCTTAAAGTAAATATATTAAACTGACATCAATTGGATTGATAATAAATTCAATATATTTATTTTAGTTCAGATCCTGATATAAAGGGTAGATACAATATATTAAACAAGATATAAATCTATATAAAACAACTGTACCAGGTAAGATCAGCTGAAATCCCGATACTATCCTTATTAGTGACCATGAAGCAGGCTAGGGATTTTTATTCTAAATACGACTTAGTAGATCCAACTTAACTGATGCAACACTAAGTACAAGAAGAAGCATAATATCTAGACAATCAAGCCAATGATCATCTTTTCAGGATGGTGGATACATTATATAATCTAAGTCAACAAGTCAATTTAGCCGTTATCGATAAAACCCTAGAAATAGGTAAGCCGGTATAAGTAGAAAGCATTATCGATTTAAATTATACAATGTACATGATAACTCGGTGATTCACAAAATAGGATTAGGGTGTCATAAAAATGTAAGCACTAATCCCAATAATGCAAACCACCATAACAAGTTTTAGCTCTTCGTCGAAGATCGAAACCGATGCAGCCCGACTCGAAAGCAAGAACTCGTCGAAATAAAGTAACGAAAACGTTGGCGATGCACCGAGATTGTATTGAACTGGTGTTAAATATTTACAAGACCTCGAGCTTATATTTAGACCCGAACATACAAACTTGTCCATAACGGATATGACTTACACTTCCCTAATACAACTCTAACCGACGGACAAGTCCTTTAGGTAGACTCTTACCGAAAATATCTATAAGAAAATTACATTAAATCCTAATTAATATATACAATTGCCTATCTTGGACTCTATCCTCGCCTGACAATGTCATGACGTCCTCCTCCCGAATCCGACATTGATCATGTAACCAAACTTGTCAATATCAGCTGTATCAGCTATCCGTATTAAACCCAGTATCGGCCGATGCAGATTTCCAACCGATGTGCACTCTGTTTTCGAGATTCCTGCATATCTTCAAATCTACTTCGGATCGGATCTTGATTCTGATTCATATGCTTACAAAATTTCATCGTTAACAACCACGTGCATAGAGTGAAGGGAGGGGGTGATGACGTGGCGGCCACGTCGGACGGCGGGAGGAGGAAGAAGCATAGTTTCATCATCCAACGGCGGGCGGCAACGGTGATTCTTGGAGATGGAGCACGACGATTCAAGCGAGGGGAGCATGCCGGAAGGTGGAACGGGATGAAGGGAGATGAGCCAATGGCTCGGATTCACCGGAAGTTCACCGAAGAAGGCGAATCGCGGTGGCGCATGATACCGGTGAGAGGAAGGGGAAAACATCGAGCTAGCCAACTAGGGAACTCATTCCCCATGGATTTGGGGCACGAGCGGTGCTAGAAAGTGGCGGCGACGGCGAACACGGCTCGGCATAGAGCAAACGCGCGTGGCGAGCTATGGCGGAGAGCTAGCAAGTCGACTTGAAGGAGTAAGGATGGGGGAGGGATGGCTACCGTGTCGCCGTGAAGCAATTTCGGCAGTGAGGCGTGTTCTCTTCGGTCTCAGCTGGGTAAGAGGAAGACGGGGAACGGTGGCCTCAACACGAACTGGGGGTCGAGGAAGAGGAAGACGACTTCACCTCGGGCACCGCGAACGCACCAACACCTTAGACTAGCCGTGCGGTCGACAAGAGCGGCGAGACAAAGACGAACAGAGCAAGCATGGCTCGGTCGGGGCGAAATGAAGAAGGAGAAAAGGATGGGAGATGGCGAGGCTTTATAAGGGGATTGAACCGGGGCTTGGAGGAGAAGGAAGCCACGGGGGTAGCTGTCACACCCAGAAATTTAACCAAATTTCCAGACCATTTTGTGTATTAAATCCCTGTGTAGGAATCAGCCAGGGTACAAAACGATAAATTAATATACAGATCCAAGCGTAAATAAAGCGTAAATACTTATAGAAGAGGAACTTAGTCCTCTAATCGAAAAGAAAGCAGCAGCTCCGGAAAAAGGCGACGATCCTAGCGGGGCTTCAGCTTCACTCCACAGGCAAAACTCAACTGGGGTATAAGCCTTGGTCCTCTAATTTCATCTTCAGCTCAAAATCACTACACTTCTGAAAAGGGGGAATAATAGCAAGACTAAGTACAACCACCGTACTCAGCAAGCCACACCAATGATGCAAACGTTCAAGGGGAGACAAGGGAGGTTTATGGCTATTTGCATAAAGTCGGGTGTAAACATTTATAGTTGGAAAATAGTAAAACAATTGATTAATTAAGGCAAGATTAAACATGTACTGAACAATGCTACACCACGTTGAACAGGCCCCACCATTCCACCTGAACTAAACCAGTTCATTAAGTCAAATTAATTAAAGTAGTGAGACTAATCACGGTGAAGCTGGTCGATCACCCATAAACGCGGGCACGACTATTCGAATAGTTTTACTCTGGACAGAGCTGCACAACTGTACCCACAAGACACAACCCACCGTCATGTCACCGTGCCCGGCCGGACACATCACCATGGCAAGTGATTGTGAAGAGACCCTTCGCATAACTCCCCTAACGAATCGTGCCCACCTCAGGTTTCACCCCTACCTTTATATCCAATGTAGGCAGCCCCCCTCGTGCCTAGGTTTATCTGGAAGCCGCATAGCACATCACAGGACCCATCCAAACTCCATCATGCCCACCCTTGCCTCGGTACGTCAGAAAGGGGAAAGCTATACTACAAGTCCAGCAGTTGCCCATTCTTGCTTGTGGTAAGTGCGATAAGTCTTCTAGGGTTTCCCGTGAACCGGTCCTTAATTGCCATGGGTGCGACTAGCAAAACCATGCACCCACAACCCACCATTAAGCCATATTTTAGTTGGAATTACGACTAATAAAACATGGCCAGATGCCTCGAGCTCGTAGCTCATCAAGATATCAAATATATATAGTGTAAATATCCCATATTGTGAGCTCGTGGTAATTAAGCATGGCTAAGAATAATACACTTCTAGCAAGATCAACATAAGTGACACAGGCTAGTCAAATTATCACCCAAGTTTGACAAAGGACGGATATCAAGTAAACATGTCACAAGCAAGCATATAGGTAAACCCTATTCCCATGTAACTAGCAAAACATGCAATTTATTTACAAACAATAAAACATTTATAAATTAGGTTCAACATTCTCAAGGGGAATGTGTGACTTGCCTTGCTTCTTTGCTTGATCTTCCGAAATCATTTCCTTCCGAACGCGATCATTCGAAACAACGGAATCTACACATTGGCACACAAAATGAGGAAAAAATATAATAAAAACCAAATAAACAGTACATTAAAAGTAAACAAACATGTAGATCTCAATTTTAGATGAATTTTGCAAATTAAATGGCTCAATTTGGAGTTTGTATGAATTAGTTATGAATTTTGGAAGTTTTGAGTCATTTAAATGGATTCCTGGAATTAAATATGATTTATTGCGCAATTAATATTTATTTTCTTAAAAGAAATCAAGAATTATTGCGTCAGTGAGGGGCGGGTGTGGACCGAGTCCACCAAAGGTGGGCCCCACACGTCAGCGGGGAAGGGGGCAGCCGGTTCACCGTCGACCGGGACCACGGGGTGGTCCACGGGCATGGGCGGCTGAGACCGGTCCATCGGTAGCGGCAACGCACGGCGGTGGCTAGAACGGTGGCGACGAGCGGAAAGAGGGCGACAACGAGCAGAGGCGCTCCGGAGTAGTGGCGTGGAGGTGGTTCCGAGCACGGTGAAACTCATTGGAGGTGGGGAAACGGACGAGGGGAGCGTGACGAGGGGCCTTATAGGGCACGGGGGCGGCACACGGTCCTAGAAGAGGAAGAAGGAGTCGGTGAAATGGGGGCGGCGACGTGGGAGAGGTGGAGCTCGAACCGGCACCGATTTACGGGGAGAGAGGGGGAAAGGTGGAGTGGGTGGACTCGGCGAGCGTGCGGGGGTAGAGGAGGTGGGCGACTGGCGTGAAATCGGTGGCGGTGTGGGGGAGGCGGTGGTTGCCGGTCCGGCTGGAGGCTGGGGATGGAGCTGACAGGTGGGGCCCACCATCCCACCTGTCGGTAGCTCGAGAGAGAGGAGGGAGGTGATGTGGACTTGGTGAATGGGAGGAGGGAGAAAGCGGCCGACCCGGGAGGGAGAGGGCCGCGGGGAGGGAGGAAGGACTTTGGGCTGAAAGCGGCCCAAAGTGAAGGAGGAGAAAATTAATTTGTTTTCCTATTTAATTCAATTGATTAAATGAACTTTGTGCTGTTAAAATTAGATCTCAAGCTCCGAAAATTCGCGGGAAATTCCAGAGAGTATTTTAGAGCATGGAGAATAATTAAAAAGTATTTCCACCATGATTTTTAAAGGAAATTTTAATATAAATTCTAGAAATGCTTTATTTAATGATTTTCAATCTGGATCGAAAAATGGAGCGTGACAAATCTACCCCCTTATAGGAATCTCGTCCCGAGATTCGGGGATGGATAGAAAGAAAGCTAGGGTGCGGGTGGTGCTGGACTGGTCTGTTGACTTCTGCTGTTTCTTCTGATTCACACTAACGGATCGACCAAATCTGCATAATTGATCCATCTGACACCAAACTGAGCGCTCTATTGCTCTTCCCAAACTGCAACCACTGGTTCTACTCGATCTGACGCTGGTCTGGTGATGGCTGGAAAGACTGGCATCTAGACTTGCTTGGACTGAGCTGTGTGTACTGTCACACAGGATAACCTGCTTAAGCTAAACTGTGAGTGCTGGCATCTTTGATAACCTGAGGATTCACCATGTAGAAGAGAAATTGGTGGAGCCTTTCCTAAAATTCTGTAGTTGACTTTTAGTAAACCCACGAACTCTGACTTGGCTTTGAACTGCTCCTAACCTGACCTACGAGTCCTCTAGGAAGCTGTTCAATCTGAACGACAAGTGTTCCCAAGAAACTGTCCGGTCGGACTTCCGTTTGGTTTGCGGGGTTCTGAATAGCTACTTCTCTAAGCTGAACTGTCGATGCGGTGGCTCGAGGGTACCGTAGGATCCAACATGTTAACTTGAGATTGTTGTAGCTCCATTACCACTGACTTTGAATTTGCTCGTTTGAATTTGCTCAAACTGTTTTGACCCGAATAACAAGCACTCCAGCCAACTGCTTGACCTGCCTTTCTACTGGACTGTGTGACTCTAGGTCGCTGCTTTTGTAAGCTGAACAATTGATACGGCAGCTCAGGTATGCATGAGAACTCAATATGATGGCTTGAGGTTGGTGAGGCTCTGCTTAAAATTCGCAACCGACTTCTTCAGTTACAACTCATTTCACTTTACTCGGGTAGACCTCTAAGTGAAACGGTTATGAAGTAAAGCTCCTTTAACCTCAAGCTTATCTTATCAATGTAGTTACGCTTTCGCCTGTCTAACATCAAGAAACTACCATCCTTGAGAATGAACAAACTTCTTTGACTTTCATAGAACCCTGGTTTTGAAAACTCGATGCTGCCTCGGTCAACCCAAAGGAAGCACTAATGGTGCACTTCCATTCCAGGAAGGCTCGAAAAAATAACACTTAGTTGATGATAGGAAGCTCCGCAAACAGTGACTCTCATTCAACTTCTGAACATACTGACTCTTGACCAACTTTTCCACCCGGTCTAATTGCTGACTTGACCGTTATGCTTCTGTCCTGATTCCGGTGTCGACTGCCTGAATAGGTCGCTTGGTAGATGTATGTTGAAACACACATAGATCACTTACCAGATCATGCCCATCAGAGTGTTCTGACTGCTTCCCATTTTGCCTGCTCTCGCACCATGGGCTGACACTTCTGTATTGATAGAAACAACCTTCGCTGTTGCTTTCATACCGACATCAGGACATGTACAACTGCTGAAAACTTCCTTTGAGGCTACCAAGACTATCTGCTTAACGTTCGTAACCGATTTGCTTTCAATCCTAGAGTAGAGATGATTCCACTGAGAAGGAGTCTCCATCGCTTACTATGCCGACTGGACTTTCTAGCCTAACATTCGCATCCATTTACTATGGACATACGTCAGGGAGCAATTCCAATGATGCTTTCCAAGAAACTTTGAGGTCGTTTTTGTCATACTGCCTGCTGGCTATACCATTCTGGCCTTAACTCTTGTATCCATTTACTTCAGACAGAGGTGATGGAGCAATTCTCTTGTTGACTTCAAGAAACTAACCAAGATAGCCAAGATGGTAGATATGTCTTTGAAGAAACTTTAAGATGGTTCCCGGAACTATAACGATTGCCTTGAACTAAGGAAAACCATTATTGACCCACGTACGGAATGCTTTCTTTGTCAACTTCTGAGAAACATTGAGATGGTTCCTGGAAGCTATAACTGTTGCCTTAAATCAAGAACGACCGTTCTTGATCCATGTTCACACCACTAGGTGATGCTTCCCCTTACCATTCCATAATAGGCTTCTATGGTTAGAGAGTTCCAATATTTCTTATATGACGTCACTGTCAAATGTTTCATCATTTTATTCATCCGCTTGAAGTACCACTTATACTATCCCCTAGAGCGATCTCATCACGTCGAGTGTTACCGTGGTCTAACCATTCTCACTTCGTTGGTTAGCCCTTCCTTCGTTGGCTGACAATTAGGTATTGAGGCTCAACAAAACTGCGATGAGCTTGAAAAGAAACAATAGGTTTCTTGTGACACTGACAGATATGCCCGTTAACCTGCTTTTGGATACTCAAGGTGAATCATAAGAGAAGAAAAAACAGTATGACTCATACTTTATTCAATATTTACTTTTCATTACATAGCTGCTATTAAACATCTATGCACAACGAAGAGTACTGCAAAGCTAAACACTTACAAACTGTTTTAGGCCTTGACTAGAAGAAGTCTTGACTGGTACAACATTTGCTCATGTGACTCTGACCTAGTTGACCTGTCCTTTCATTTCTTACTGGCCGTGGTTTCATTAGAAACGCTACTTTGCACGCTGACCCTCCAAGGAAGATTAACAACACTATTGGCAGCTATAGTAGGTAGGACCTTCTTGCTCGAGGTGACGCTAATCTATGATTTGCTGGTGGACGTCAGGATTGGAGCAACACGAAGTGTGTTGCTAGAGTTGATGGCGGTCTTGTGAACTGGTGCTAGAGACACTGGCTGCGGGCACTGCTGGAGGGGTGTATTGTCTCTTTGCAGTTGGGGCGAGCTGTTGTTCTGACATTGCTTGCCCTGTTGGTGCTGGCTCCGTAGGTTTGAAGCGGTTGCTGGTGGAACAATGCGACCTTTGACGGTGCCCTTGACGATAATTCGTTGTGGTGGAGGCTTCACATTCAAGTGTCGGTTGGTATTCTTTGCCTTTCTATTGTGCCTGGTCTTGATCTGGCCACGTTGCGCTGGAGCTGTGGCAACTTGAGGAATCAGGGTGCTACGGATAGTGCGGGTGACTTGAGGGTGTTTGCGCTTTGGCTTTGGACAACCTTCAAATAAATGATTTGTCTCCCCACAGTTGAAACAACGATGGACTGCTTTCGTTGATCTCGGAAGTGGACAGTTATTGAGGCGATGTTCTGGCTCAAGACAGTTGAAACAAATCATGCTGGGTTGTTCTTGAGGTGCATGCTCCTAGTTATGCACGCTGTCAACTGGAACTGAATCAAGTACTGACCTATGAACAACATTGACAATGTTGTTGCTTTCCACGGTTGGTTCCACTAGAGCTAGAGTTGGTGAAAGAGCAAAAGAGTTATGCCTGTTGTTACTGACTACCATGGGTGAATGGGTTGCCAGGTTGTCCTTTGGTCTTCCTTGGCCTTAACTAGGGCCAAGTTTAGCTGACAGTCCTTAGGCACATGATATGTTCCCTCACACAAGAAACATGTGACCTTCCCCATAGGACATTCATCTGCCAGGTGGGTGTCTTCACCACATAGGCATGTCTGAGTGCATCGGCTCACTATGTGTCCAACTTCTCCACAGCTGGTGCATGCTTTGAGCTCTCTTTCTTTTTCACCAAAACTTTCAAGGATCTCATCATCATCATCATCATCCTCAGAGAGCATCTCCTCTGGTTCATCACATCCGGGCTTGGGTGGACCATACCGTTTGAGGTGTTGAGTTAGTTGACGGGCACCACGAAAGGTATTTCCTCTTAGATGCTTGGGTATCCTTGCTGCATATTCTGGAGTAAATTCTGAACCAGTGATGGTCATGGTCCTGCCATCATCCATCTTCCATACTATTCTCCTTCTCTTCTTAGGTTGGATTGTGGTGTACCATAATTCCTGCTAGCAAATTGACTTGGGGCTTGGTTACTTCCTAAGCATTGCATCTCATATTTTTTCGGTGTCTTGGCATACATGTTCCAGGGACAATTTGTCGCACAATGATCTTGTTCTTCACATCCTTTGTTTTCCTTCGGTATGAGAGTGACCGAGGTGCACTTGTCTTGTGGGATCTTAGCGGTATACCGGCAGGAGTCGTAGATGGAAAATACTGACTTTGCCTCCGGTTCCAGTTTCGAGCTTGCATCTGGACCTGCACCTGCTGTTGATGATATTGTTGTTGCATCTGCTGCATCATCATAGCCATTGTTTGGTTCTGATCAGCCACCACTTGTGCTAGAGTTGGATCCCCAAGAGGCGGAACGCTCATCAGGTTGCTCTGATTTACTCCATTAATCTCCTGGTGTCCTGACCCACTGACACTGTCCCTGATGCTGACCATCTGTTGCAGGCAGAAGAGAGGAACGAAAATGAGAGGGGTTGCTCTATAGATAAGGCCTTAACCCACTTACTTATTGATCTGATGTGAGTAGACTTTTATTGTTCAAGTTGATTAAGCAAACAACCTAGTATGGTCACATCCCCACCACTGATGCAAACCATACCCCTACATACAAGCAAACAATACATGTTCTAACAGCTAACGATACTACTCTTCAGGGAAGGATTAAGTTTAGGAAAACCGCGGGAAAACTTCACTTGATCCTTAAAAACGTCGACTTGGATTGACCATCTTGCTCCCTCTGCTTGAAGCTTGAGACTTGGCTTGACTTCGAGAGTAAATGCGAAACCGACGGTTTGTCCTAGGTTCAACAACTAAAAGAGTTGGAGAAGAAAGGAGGGAAATTTGTTAAACCGTTTTGCAAAGAAGTGCCGAAAGGTGAGAGAAGACAATTTCGCAGTTAGGGTTTTCGGAGAACTTTTCCTTAGGGTTTGACCGTTTGGCTCAACCTACTAGTTGGATCTTAACCACTTTGTCACGCTCAGAAATTTAACCAAATTTCCAGACCATTTATGTATTAAATCCCTATCCAGGAATCTACTAGGGCACACAAAACGATAAATTAATATACAGATCCAAACGTAAATAAATCTTAAATACTTACAGAAGAAGAGGCACTTAGTCCTCATACCGAAAAGAAAGCAGCAGCAGCGAAAAAAGGCGACGATCCTAGCGGGGCTTCAGCTCCACTCCACAGGCAAAACTCAATTGGGGTATAAGCCTTGGTCCTCTAACTTCGTCTTCAGCTCAGAAGCACTACACTTCTGAAAAGGGGGAATAATAGCAAGACTGAGTACAACCACCTGTTGACGATGAAATTTGGTAAGCATATGAACCGGAATCGACATCCAATCCGAAGTAGATTTGAAGATTTACGGGATTCCCGGAAATAGAGTGTGCACTGGCTGGAGGTCTGTATCGACCGATTCTCGGAAGCACTTGGTGAGCTTGAGAGAGTTTTCATCGTCGCGTGCAGAGGAGTTCATCGCCGGGCGGTAGAGTTGCAATATGAGTCGCAGGAAAAGTCAAGGAAATCGCCGGAGTTGGTGGGGAAAGTTTTTTGTTTGAGCGGTAAAGACAAAGTTAACGCCGTGAAATTTCTGGAAAGGCGGTTGGTATTTATGAAAGTAGGTACGTAACGGTCGAGAGAGATAACCCTAGATATTTGCGGGATTGACGATGAAATTTGGTAAGCATATGAACTGAAATTGAGATCCAATCCGAAGTAGATTTGAAGATTTATGGGATTCCCGGAAACAGAGTGCGCATCGGCTGGAGGTCTGTATCGGTCGATACCAAGTTTAATACAGTTAGCTGATACAGCCAATATTGGTAAGATCGATTATGTGATCAATGATGGATTCAGGAGAAGGACTTCGATGACATTGCCAAGCGAGGATAAAGTCCAAAATGGGTAATTGTATCGATTAATTAGGATATTATGTAACTTCCTTATAAATGTTTTCGGTAAGAGTCCGCCCAAGGGTCTTGTTCGTCGGTTAGAGTTGTATTAGGAAAGTATGAGTCGTGTCCGTTATGGACAAGTTTTATGTTCGGGTATAAATATAAGCCCGAGGTCTTGTAAATAATTAACATCAGTTCAATTCAATCTCGGCACATCACCAACCTTTTTCGTTACTTTGTTTCGACGAGTTCTTGCTTTCGAGTCGAGCTGCATCGGTTTTGATCTTCGATAAAGAGGTAAAACTTGTTATGGCGGTTTGCATCATCAAGATTAGTGCTTACATCTTTATGACACTCTAATCTTGTTTTTGCGAATCACCGAGTTACATATATATTATATAATCTAGATTGATAATGCTTTCTACTTGCATCGGTCAATCTCTATCTAGGGTTTTGTCGATAACGACTAGATTGACTTGTTAATTTAGATTGTATAATATATCCGTCATCCTGAAAAGATGACCATTGGCTTGATTGTTTCGATATTATGCTTCTTTTCATAGTTAGTGCTGCATTAGTTGAGTTTGGTCTACTAAGTTTAGAATCATAATCCGTAGCCCTGATTTATGGTCGTTAATAAGGATAGTATGGGGGTTTCAGCCGATCTTACCCGATATAGTTGTTTTACGTAGATCTATGTCCTGTTTAATATACTGTATCTGCTCCTTATATTGGGATCTCAACTCATATAAATATATTGAACTTATTATCAATCTAATTGATGTTAGTTTAATATATTTATTTTAAGATGATATCCTAGTATAAGGTAGTATCGGAGCTATAGCCGATACATGCTTAAGTTTGGACATCGGCTATGATATAAATGTATATAATCATTATTTTATGTTATTTTGGATCTAGGCAATTTATATTGTCTCGGTTAATTCCGATCTATCCCAATTGCTGATTTCTAGAGTAATATCGATTTATAGATTATATAATGTCAATCTACAGCCGATGGACCAGGTTTAGGTTTTATTTATTTTTATAGAGATACCTTGCATTCGATTCATCTCATATTGCATCGGCAAGGTTACACTACGATATGAAATCGGCTTTCTAGCCGATCTATTATCGTTTACTAACAATATTTGCATGTTTCATCTTGTTGATTGCGGGATCAAATTAACTGGCACGCCCTTGAACCCGAAAGCAAGTTTTGGACCTGCACTGGAGTTAAGCAGATCTCCCAGGCCAGTGTGTGTGTTTTTGCATCAACACGCTTTTGGCACGCTCGGTGGGACCAGTGTCATCATGACGCCCAAAATTACTGAAGTCACGGAAGATAATGTTTTGCCTATAACAATTGAGCATCTAAACGAGGAGCAAAGAGAGGAGATGAAGAAATTACTGGATCAACTCCAGAGCTAGTATTTGCACTCGTTCACAGTGACACGGCAAGGCACGGTGATTCAAAAGACTAAAGTTGAGTTACCACCAATCGGGAACATAGAGCCAAGCATATCTGAGGTACACGATGACAAAGTCAAAGGGGTTAAAACCGAGCCGAACGATGAGGAACTCCATACATTACAAGATCGCATCGACTCGACAGTACATCACGCTTTGATTAACCAATCCGATGTACTTGTCAACACATTAACAAACATGATCAAGACGGTGGTGGATGGCACCATAGTTGAAGAAAAAGCGAAAGGACCCGTTTATCTCCCAGGGGATATGTGCCCAGGTTATAGGGCTGTGAAGACCGAAATTAGCTGGAAACAACAAACGATTTCAACTCAAATCCCATCGGCTCCCATGTCTAGCAGACTTATTCTGACAATACTGACAAGACAATAGTCGATGCATGGGGGGCAGAATTCAGCTCAGCTTACACCAGAACAGCTGATCAACATGTTAAAGATGAAGCTGCCAATTGTTGAGCCGATTTCTCACATCCCTTCAGCAGCAGAACTTGTGGCACCGCAACCACCATTGGAGCAGCTGATAGGAGTGACTCAACCGATCGGACAACAACATATACCAGAACCGCCATTACATGTGCCACATCAAGGTTTGGGAGGCAATTTTAACTATCAATATCAACCTCACTCTCCACAAATCCAATATCGGCCAGAAGGATCACTACGGTTTCAATATCCAACTCAGCTTAATCATTATGATCAAATGCAACAACAATATGGAGGAGGGGTACAACAACAGCCGTTGGCCGATATGATTGCTGATGTGGTGAGGGAGCAATTTGGACTCAAACCTAAGGGTAAGGGTAATATTAGGTATCCGTACCATGAATATTTTGATCGAGTGCCACTACCAAATCGATACAAAGTACCAGATTTCTCAAAATTCTCGGGACAGGATAATGTGTCAACATATGAATATGTCAGTCGATTTCAAGCACAATGTGGGAAGGCATCGGCTACAAAGGCTCTCAGGGTTAGATTGTTCCCGTTATCACTCTCTGGATCGGTGTTTATATGGTTTTCTTCTTTACCTTATAATTCCATCAGGAGTTGGGCCGATCTGGAAAAACAGTTTCATAAGTATTTCTTTAGTGGAATTTAAGAGATGAAGTTGTCAGATCTTACATCCATCAAGCAAAAATCGGATGAGTCAGTACCAGATTATATCCAGAGATTCAAAGATACAAGGAACAAGTGCTATAGCTTGGCATTAACTGACTTACAATTAGCCGATTTAGCTTTCCAGGGATTATTGGCACCAATAAGAGAAAGATTTTCTGCTCAGGATTTTGAGAGCTTAGCACACCTAGCTCAAAAGGTATTGGCTCATGAGACACGATTACAGGAAGCTAGGAAATTTGCCAAGAAGGCCAACAGTGTTAATAATATCTATAGGTATGATTCTGATTCTGAGGATGAAGACCCAGAAATCAATGCAGCCGAGTGAGATAGAAATAAGAAAACAGTGGTGTGCCAATGGGTTAAGAATTCTGGAAAAGAGGAAATATACGACTTTGATATTACTAAGGCTGATAAGTTATTTGACATACTTCTCCAAGAAAAACAGATTCAACTGCCAGTAGGACATGTGATACCATTAGCTGAGGACTTGAAAAGGAGAAAGTATTGCAAGTGGCACAATATAGGACTAATGACTGCAAGATATTCAAGCAACAAATCCAATCAGCTATTGAGCAAGGTTATATAATGTCAATCTCTATAGCCGATGGACCAGGTTTAGGTTTTATTTATTTTTATAGATATACCTTGCAGTCGATTCATCTCATATTGCATTGGCTAGGTTACACTGCGATATGAAGCCGATCGACTATCGTTTACTAACAATATTTGCATGTTTCATCTTGTTGATTGCAGGATGAAATCAATTGGCACGCTCTTGAACCCGAAAGCAAGTTTTGGACCTGCACTGGAGTTAAGCAGATATCCCAAGCCAGTGTGTGTTTTTTTGCATCAACACCACCGTACTCAGTAAGCCACACCAATGATGCAGACGTGCAAGGAGAGACATGGGAGGTTTGTGGCTATTTACATAAAGGCGGTTGTAAACATTTATAGTTGGAAAATAGTAAAACAATTGGTTAATTAAGGCAAGATTAAACATCCACTGAACAACGCTACACCACATTGAACAGGCCAAACCATTCCACCTAAACTAAACGAGTTCATTAAGTCAAATTAATTAAAGTAGTGAGACTAATCACGGTGAAGCTGGTCGATTGCCCATAACCACGGGCACGGCTATTCGAATAGTTTTACTCTGACCAGAGGTGCACAACTGTACGCACAAGATACAACCCACCGTCATGATACCGTGCTCGGTCGGACACATCACCATGGCGAGTGATTGTGAAAAGATCCTTCGCACAACTCCCCCTAACCAATCGTACCCACCTTAGGTTTCGCCCCTACCTTTATATCCAAGGTAGGCAGCCCCCTCGTGCCTAGGTAAATCTAGAAACCGCATAGGCCATCCCAGGACCCATCCAAACTCCATCACGCCCACCCTTACCTCGGTACGTCAGAAAGGAGAAAGCTATACTACAAGTCCAGCAGTTAATCATTCTTACTTGTGGTAAGCGCGGTAAGTCTTCCAGACTTTCCTGCGAACCGGTACTTAATTGCCATAAGTGCAACTAGCAAAACCATGCACCCATAACTCACTATTAAGCCATATTTTAGTTGGAATTACGACCAATAAAACATGGCCAGATGTCTCGAGCTCGCAGCTCATCAAGATATTAAATATATGTAGTGTGAATATCCCATATCGTGAACTAGTGGTAATTAAGTATGACTAAGCATAATATACTTCTAGCAAGATCAACATAAGTGACACAGGCTAGTTAAATTATCACCCAAGTTTGACAAAGGACGGATATCAAGTAAACATGTCACAAGCAAGCAAATAGGTAAACCCTATTCCCATGTAACTAGCAAAACATGCAATTTATTTGCAAACGATAAAACATTTATAAATTAGGTTCAACATTCTCAAGGGGAATGTGTGACTTGCCTTGCTTCTTTGCTTGATCTTCCGAACTCATTTCCTTCCGAATGCGATCATTCGAAACAACGGAATCTACACATTGGCACGCACAACGAGGAAAAAAATATAATAAAACCAAATAAACAGTACATTAAAAGTAAACAAACATGTATATCTCAATTTTAGATGAATTTTGCAAGTTGAATGGCTCAATTTGGAGTTGGTATGAATTAGTTATGAATTTTAGAAATTTTGAGTTATTTAAATGGATTCCTGGAATTAAATATGATTTATTGCGCAATTAATATTTATTTTCTTAAAAGAAATCAAGGATTATTCTGTTAGCGAGGGGCGGGTGTGGACCGAGTCAACCAAAGGTGGGCCCCATGCGTCAGCGGGTAAGAGGTAGCCGATGCACCGTGGACCGGGACCACGAGGTGGTCCACCGGCACGGGAGGCCGAGATCGGCCCGTCGGCAGCGTTGCGGGAGGCCGGCGTCGGCCTGACCGGCAGCGCGGCACACACGGCTCGGGGATCACCACTGGCGACCACCCGACGCGGAAGCGTCGCGCGAAGAGGTGGCGAGATGCGGGAGGAGAGGGACGAGTGCTTACTGGTGGCACAACAGCTGGGATATGGCGGCGAGCGGTGGCGCGGGCGGAGGGAGGCGGCGGCGCTCCATGGGGTGTGGCGGCGAGCCAACTCCGGTGGAGCCGACGAAGGAGAATGGGTGGCGCGGTGCGGGGGAGCCGGCGAAGGTGGCGGCTGGGCGTGATAGTGGCTATGGCGGCGAGGAGACGCGGCCGATGGCCGGTGAGGGGCAGCAGAGCTCGGGTTCACGGACAAGATGGCACTCCAGTGGGTTTCCGGCGAAGATGGAGGGTGGCCGAGGTAGTCTTCGATGCAGCGAAGCTGTTGGTGCTAGCGGCGGTGCACAGCGGTGGCTAGAGCGGCGGTGGCGCACGGGAAGAGGGTGACAGCGAGCGGCGGTGTTCCGGAGTAGCAGCGTGGAGGTGGCTCCGGGCACGAGGAAACTCGGTAGAGGTGGGGAAACGGACGAGGGGAGCGTGAAGAGCGGCCTTATAGGGCACGGGAGTGGCACACGGGCCCAAAAGAGGAAGAAGGAGCCGATGAAATGTGGGCGGCGATGTGGGTGAGGTGGAGCTCAAATCGGCACCGATTTGTGGGGAGAGAGGGGGGAAAGGTGGAGAGGGTGGACTCAGCGAGCGCGCGGAGTGGAGGAGGTGGGTGAGTGGCGTGGAATCGGTGGTGGCGTGGGGAAGGCGGTGGTTGCCGACCCGGTTGGAGGTTGGGGATGGAGCTGATAGGTGGGGCCCGCGGTCCCACCTATCGGTGGCTCGAGAGAGAGGAGAGAGGTGATGTGGACTTTGTGAGAGGGAGAGGGACCAAGCGAGCCGAGGCGGCCTTGGTCCGAGGAGGGAGCAGGGAGAGAGTGGCCGGCCTGGGAGGGAGAGGACCACGGGGAGCGAGGAAGAACTTTGGGCCGAAAGCGGCCCAAAGTGAAGGAGGAGAAAATTAATTTGTTTTCCTATTTAATTAAATTGATTAAATGAACTTTGTGCTATTAAAATTAGATCTCAAGCTTCGAAAATTTGCGAGAAATTTTAGAGAGTATTTTAGAGCACGGAGAATAATACAAAAATATTTTTGGCCATGATTTTTAAAGGAAATTTTAATTTCCTCATTATTTCACCGATTAAATTACATAACTTTTAATATAAATTCTAGTAATGCTTTATTTAATGATTTTTAATCTTGATCGAAAATTGGGGCGTGACAAGCTGGCACGGTCAAGGATACTAGGACGATGAGCTAGCATGCAACGTCAGTGGCGCGCTGTCCATGCGCTAGGAGCCAAGCGGTGGATGCAGGGGCGCCAGTCCGGGAAGGTGAGGAAAGGAGAGGGGAGCGCGTCCCATGCCATTTTGGGAGGAAAGGAGAGGGGAGCGCGAGCTCCGCCTCTCGGCTTTGGATGCACGCAGCATGGAGCGACCAGGCCCGGGGTGACGATGACGGTGATGACAAAAGGGAGTGGTGGCTGGTTTGGCATCGTGCGGGGACATGGCGGTCGCCGGCGCAGGGGGTGACGGTGGCGTCCTCGGCAGTCGACCACGACGCTCGGACAAGCGCAAGAATCGAAGGCGGTGGCAGATTTAAAATCCATAGCAGCGGCCAGTGGGAGATAGAGATGACGAGGTGCGCGGAGAAGCAGAGCGCTCTCTCTGTGCGGTGTACGTACCCGGGGAGGGAAGCGGGCCACCGGGGAAGGAGTGGGCCGAGAGTGGATGGCCCACAGGGAAAGAGGAAGGAAGGGCGTGGAAGGAATGGGTCACCGAGACAGAAACAACCTAAGGAACAAAGAGAGGTGAATTAGACTTTTACACAGTGAAATTGATTTTGGGAGAATTTGTAGTTGGATTTGAATTGAAATTGGATAGTTGATCTCAATGAGTCAAGGAGAAGTCAAGGAAGAGATTCAAAATGGAAATTTGATATTCTTGGTATTGGGAGAAGTATTTGGCGAGGATTCAAATAGAGATATTGAATTTTGGAATTTGATTTTGGAATAGGAATTTCGAGGAGACGATTTTTGATATCGAGGATAGGTAACAAGCAGTGATTGAATTGAGATCCACGACACGACTTAGACTCACACATAAATAATGAGACTTTCGTGAATAGGTTTCTATTAATCTAGTTCTTAACGTCTCGCGAAAAGCGGGGCGTTACACGATCTCTTGAATAGCTCTAGTTGGGTTGATATATTTACCTACCTGATATTTCAATTCTATTTTAAATTGCATTGTGTTTAGAGACACATCGGTTTAGTTGGGAATGTTTTGGTTAGGTCTGATATTCTAGCTTAGCCGATATAACGTTGTTTTAAATAGATTTGTTGTATTCATCACATTAGATAGATCTATTGGCTAATCGAGTATTAGATTATCATATTCTGCTGCATCGGTTAGGTTCGACCTACTAGATTGGTGTTGATAATATAAATCTTGTTAAGTCGATAGGCTCATACTAATGTTTTATTAGAATGCTAGCTGATAAGTTATTTTTACATCGGACCTTCAGCCGATGTATATTTTAATCATCGAGGCTACATTCAATATTTAATTTCAATATCGATCGATTGGTTTATTTGCAATTTACTTCATCATATTATCATTGGCCGATTAGATTGATTGTTCAAGTTCTTTAATCGTATTTATATCATCAATTATCCAGGTATCAGAATCTACATCGGACATATAGCCTATCAACATCGACTAACATCGTTACATCGGCTTATCAGTTGATCGACTCTTTGATCTTCAATTTATATATCTTGTCAGTTGCAAGATCAAATTAACTGGTACATCCGTATCTCATCAAAGTTCAAAACCTACATTGAAACTAAACAAATCTCCCAGTCATGTTTTTCGCGCCAGCACCTCTCCACCGCACCGTTAGCCAGCGCCTTCGTCAACCACGGGCCCCGTCGTTGCTTGAACCCCCATGGACCCCTGATTGGGGTTTAGGGACCCGACGGCTAGCGGGGCCAAGGCCTGTTTTTGCCGTTCCCATTTTAGTTCCAGGTGGCAGCTTCGTTCTTGTCCAAACTGTCACCGGCTCCATTCATTGCCAATCCGATTAGCACTGAAGAAAACTAAATAAGCACTTTATATTCTTGGAAAATGTGTCATGTGTCTTATCCTCATGCGGTCCCAAAATAAAATAACTTGGGATGGGACGAACACAATAAATCTAAACATGTACAAATTCATAGTATAAGACTCAAAGATATTAACACTTCGTTTTGCAGCCCATTTATCCCATGGCTTGAATAGCCCATTTACCTGGCCTTGCATCTAGAACGTCTAATTATGCCTCTAGCTTCTAGAATGTCTAATTGCATTATTGTGGGGTCCCAAATCAATGTGGATCTCCGGTGGAGCAGAGCCATACAGTAGTACTAGCAGTTAGCACGAATCCACTTTGGCACCTGAGGCCTTTCACGGTGCGTAGACGTGGCACGTTACTTCGTGGTGCCAGGTAGGAAAATCCCATACGTGTCAACCCGGTGTGCACCCCTGCTGGGTCTCTCACCCCCACACAGGGAGACGCCAAACCTCCTCTCTCGCGAGTCCACACGCGATGGAGAAACGTATCGGGCCTGCACTGCGGAGGGCTTGGCTTCGAGTCGCCCTTCCCTCACGCCACACTCGCCCCCGGAATCCCCAAAATCGCCCTCTAGTACCATTGATTCTTGCCCAAAATCACCAGCGTCGTCGTCTTTTTCCTCCGCTCGGGGCTTGGGAGCCGCTACTGCGGAGACAACACGTCGTCGACGATGGAGGCCCTGCACTGGAGCTACGCGGCTACGGGCCCCGCTGACACCACCGGCACGGATCGGAGAAAGCCGACCTGGTTTCTCCACCGCCGACGCCACAAAGGAGAAACGGTGCAACGGAGGAGAAGAGACACAGCGGAGGAGAAACGCTAGCACGCCCGCCGCTCGAGATCCGACACCGGGGCCGCCTCTCGAAGCGTGGAGGACGATGACCATGAGCGGCTCTGTCACTGCTCCGCTCGGCGCTTCCTAGAGATGAGCACGAGGACGTCATCGCCGCTCCAGCCGTCGTCCTCTGAGACCTCGACGGTTCGTCTCCTTGTCGCCGGCCAAGAGAGGAGGGGCCCCGACGAGCACTCGCGCCGCTCCACATCCATGCTGCCGCCGCCGTCCTCCCGATCCGTGGCGCCATTGTCGCCCTTTGCTGCTACCGGATATAAGGTCGGGGACGTCGTCACCATTGTGGCCTCCTCTCCTCGATGCCCTGCGGCCTCCTCTCCTCTACAGCCGGGAAAAGGGGAAAGGGGAAAATGGGAAAGGGAAAAGTGGGAGAAGGCCGGTGAAAGTAATTTTGGGTTGGGGTGGTTAGATTGGGGTTCCTGTGAAAGTATTTTGCACTATGAGAGGAGTGGATTCGATGTGTATTCATCCTACGTGACGTATAAGGTAACTCAAATGAGGTCCTTGCACTGCTACTGTCCTCATGAATACTCTCCCTAAAATATACACTGTACTAGTATAGGGAGTGGTACATTTCAGCCCATCCATGCCTCACTAGTCACTCCTTTGCTGCAAAAGCGCCGATTCCCCGCTGTCCGGCGCCTACATGTCTTCATCACTGCATGTGACTATGTGAGTACTCCACGGAAGGAGCCTCAATCGAGGCCGGCTCTTACGCAAGCGCTTGGGTCATCCTCTCAGCATTCTGGTACTTGGGGCCTTCCCTTCGTGACGTAATGCATGACACAAACCGCCCATTAAAGCGGAGTAGTATATGATGCAGGCGAGCTATTGACTTGTTGACAAGGAGTGATTGTGTGAGGCTTTTAACTTGTGAGATTACTGGGTAATAATCGAAGCTGAGATTACTTGTTAATTCATTGCTTGGGCGAAAAGAATCCGGGCAACCCTCTCCACTTGGACAAAACGGAAAAGCACAACACACGTACCAGCTGCGACGCTTTTTTTTAATTTAAGGCCCTGACGATGTCATCATCCGTTAATAGTGCCATTAGCAATAATCAGATCAACGTTTTCGAGGGGAACTGGTAGTAGCCTAGAAGAATATCGTCGTGCGGTTGGCTCATTGGGGTGCATCGCTATCAGACATAGCGTCTGGTGCCCTCGATCTTGTATTTTTCTCCGATCCACATCTCCATGTCTCCTTTTTTCTCCGATCCACATCTACATGTCTCCGCGCGACTTGCATGATTGCGTCTGATTGCATCTAGAAGAAGCGGTCGCCTGTATAGTACATTTGTACCAGTAGTAGTATATATAATGATCCATCTGTTATAAAATATAAACATTTCTATAAAAAAAAGTTTATACTGTAATGTATTTCTAGGAGACTTATTTCAATTTACGAAAATCTGTACAATTTTAGTCGTTGAGATGCTTGGAAAGAAATCTAAGCAATTCAAAATTCATAATTAATCCAATTAAGTGATTATAAGAGAATATTTTCCTCTATTTTAGTTTTTCTAAAGAATCTAGAAACAACTATATTTTAAAACTAGGGATTACCTCCATTTTTTAATATATAACTTGGTTGATATTTTTTTATCAAACTTCGACCAACCATATTTACTTATAGTTAAATAAACGGAAAAGAACACTACTAGATTTGTCATCAAAATAAGTTAAGCATGCCTAATATGTTGATCTATTTATATAGGGTAGCGAGTTAACGAACTACTCAGTTCTTGCCACAAGACCGGGCCTAAGAATATGCAACACCGAGTTTATGAATTTGCAGTAGTAGATCATATTCACAAACGGATGCTGGAACTTGAAAAAAGAGTGGGTGTAAGAATGTATTAAAAAAATCACATTTGTATATTCACAGACTCGATCTTGGGACAGGAACCGTGTCGCGAGTGAACGAACAACATAGAGCGAGTTCACCAAGTACTCAGTTCCTGCCACAAGATCGGGCCTAAGAATATGCAACACGAAGTTGGAACCAGCAGAACGTTTATGAAGAAGAGATGTAGTTGTGTGCTAGGTTTGGTTGTTATTTATAGGGGATTGCAAGAAGCTGCACATAATGACAATTATTAGAAAGAGACGACGGCACGTCGGACTGTTTCACTCGTGAAGTGAATAATTACAAAGGGACACCGTCACTTTCGGCGCCACATGCTGTTTAACTGTTTGCTTTAGTAATTACTACGCGACGAAGGCACTTTCGGTGCGGCGGAATCTTCACTGTTTAATTGTGAATGATTGATTCTCTGTGACATGTCCCGTGATTGGAAAGAGAGGATGTCATTTTAGGTGCGTATGATTGCATCTCTGTGAAAAGAAATTAGTGTGTAATTTAAGTCATAGTAGTAAAAGGTAAAAGTAATATCCAATTTTAACCGCACGATTAACATCGAAACTGCACTATTAATTTAGTTTGTGTGAGACTATTATTCTTGTTAGCTCTCGTACGAAAAATTATTAGTTAACCAAAAATCATATGTGTTAACTGCGTACAAAATAGGGCGTAAAAATATGAGATATTTATGAACCACGAAAAATCGTACATAACGTGAAGAATAACCAGTACAAAGAAATAATGTTCACTGCTAGTAATAGAAAGCCAAAAGCATAGCAAGGTTCAGACAGGGTTGCCAGTGAACTTAAAGACATAATGTTAACTTCTACTTATCATCATGGTCAGTCATAGTCGTAGATGTGTCAGCTTGCTTTTTTGTAGTTTTTTCCTTCCTCCTGCGGCATGTCGAGGGTCTGAGAGTGACAGACGGTTTGGCTCATGGCGCTCACGGTTAGATCTACGCGGGTCATTGTCATTTCCTTGTAAATCGCCATCCTCTGGTTGTGTGGGCTGTGTCACCTGGGGCGCATCATCAGTTTGCGAAGCCCGAAACTCATTGGGTACCGATGATGACCCTCCACCGAAGCTGGACATGTCTCCGTACGATGTAGTGTAAGGCCTAATCCCTGACACTAGTTCAGGGCGAAATGACCCTACAGAAGCAATGTAGATATCAATGAAATTATCAAAGCTGGAGCAAACAATAATAACACAAAAAAAAATCCAAACCTGTTGACGGTGCTTGCATATATGGAATTTCATTACGATGCGAGGAATATTGACCAAATAGCCAATCACCTTGTTGCAACAAGTCCATATAGCCCTGTACTCCACCACCAAATGACGTGCCTTGCATCCATATAAAATATCACGGAGTTATTATCGTTTGTTGAAGTGGGAGTCATGTAAGGCAGGAAAGTGCCATCGATATATGTGTATAGAGAATGATGGTTGTGCGTACCACCGTAATCCATGGATTGTCCTTGACATGGGTTGGTGCCATATGTAGGTGCATGCAGTGGAACTGACTGAGTAGGCCCTGTTAATATCAGGAAGTAAATAGTCAATAAGATTCCTATACATGAAAAATTAATAAATTGAAATAATAATTACGCGAAATTAGATGTAAGTGGAGACTGACCGCATAACGACGTAAAAACCCTCCTTGACCGATAAATTATGTTTCCACTCGGGGTATGGTAGGGATACCTTGGCTAGTCCCTGTATATGCAATTAATTAACAACAAGTAAAATTACGAGTGGACATATGCGTGACAATATGATACTGAATGTACACGGACCTGCAAATGGTGCAAATCCTCCTTGCCAGTGTGAGGTTGGCACATCGGGAGTCATTTGAGGAATCATATGTGACCTTGCATGTGGCATCTGAGGCACGGGACGGACCATTCGCGTTCCCTCTGTCATCAATTGGAAAACATCATTTAGTCATTTCACATAAACAATTGGGAAAAAAATCAGCATATTTATGAGCTATCCCGTACCAGCGAACGCCGCAAACCCACCCTGGCATTGAGAGGTGATGGGCGCAGAGCTATGTGGGGGTACCCGTTCCGACATTTGAGTGATTTCTGGGATAGTCGGAATAGTAGGTGCCTCAAGAAACGAAGTTGACCTTACTACAGCACAACCATCACTGGATCGTCGCGGAGGCTGAAGGGCGGGCTAAGGTGGATGGCCGGGAAGAGGTAGAGGGACGCTCCGGCATTTGCTCGAACGTCCTTCTTGATGTTGCCGGAGTATAGACGTCCGAGGAATGTCGGCACGACACGAGCCGCATGATTCGCTTACCTTTTCTACGGAGGGAGTCGACCGCGGCCATAACTTCTTGGTTGGTACCCGCGATACCATCTCTAAGTTTCTCCCACAAAGTTTTTGCATCCCTTACTAACTCCCCTGCAATGTCGGTCTGCATGGAACGGAGCAACAGTGTTAGAAATTGGAACCCCATGTATAAGGAGACACCGATGCAACAAAATATTTAAATGCGAGTAGTACCGTCAAGTGAGCGGGGGGTGCTAGCTGCATATCATATATTTGCTCAATAGTGGGTGGACCTCGCTCGTCGGGATCCTCGGGTGCAAGCAGCTGGATGCGAGTCTGCGATGAGTATCAGGCCATGTATTGTTCGTAAGTGTTGTGGTCGTATGCCCTGGTCTCGTGGACGACATCATTCAAGGCCTGCGACCACGTCTCTATCCATGGGGTCATCCTTAAGTGCATAGACCAATGATACCTGTTGCCAGCTTGCCTCTTTTGCCTGAAACAAAAATACAACAACTAGCTGTTAATTATATCTCACAATGTTGGAGAGCACAGAAATTAGAGCAATGTAAAATAACAACATCCGTGTGCATATCTGGTGGAAGGTGAAGTCCAGCAGGAACTGGGACTTGCTAGTACAGTCCCATCTGACGCATTACCCTTTGAACATTATACCCCTCGACGAATATGTCGTACACCAGCATTTTTCGTGTCATCCAGTACGCTTCATCGCGGTAGTATAAGATGCTAACTCCATTTGGTCCACACAAATTGGCCTCTTTGTTTGTGTACGGAGTCCACCAAACTTCGTTTTCCCTAAGGCTTTCGAATGACTCGGTGAAGTACTCGTACACATTGTGCACCTGGATTCTCGCCCACTATGGCTGGACGATCGGAGATTGCAGATTTAGTTATGCAGTATCATTGAATTGACAGAAATATTCCTTTAATGCAAGCATATGTACCGGTCCGTAGCACCAGCGAGTACCGAAGGTAGGACGATCATCAACTGCGTCAGTGTAATCGTCCTGGTGGGCCACAGCCACGCTCATGTATGGACGTCCGAACGAGAAGTGCTCGTACGACCACAACTTGACCAAAAGTGGACACCCCGTGAAAATAGCCTCCCTTTGTCCGGTCTTAACACAAGCGTCGCAGAATCCACGGTATGTGACTGCAAGGACGGCTGATCCCCAGCTAAACTGTGCAGATGGCGCTATATTACCTTCAGCAATTTGGCGAGCAAGGGGGATAAGCCTGGCGTCCACAGTGTTCCCGTGCGAGCCGGTGAACATGACCCAACCAAACAGCCAAAGTAGATAAGCCTCAAGGTACAACGTCAGTTGGTACTCCTGGACATCGTCGGGCATATATCGCACTTAACAAAAAAACAATATCTTGTGAGATATGTGAATGTGAACGGAATATGCCTTAATTAAAAATATTCAATTACCTCAAACTGTGACAACCACTTCAATGTGGGGCCATGAGTTTCTTTTTCAGAGAAAAATATTTTGTCCTCGTCATCGTCTATATCACTGGTAGCATACTGTGGCAGAATACATGCATATTGTGATACAATATCATCTCTCCAATCTTCCGGAGGGTCTGGAAGTACAATTGTCTGGCCGGCTATGGGCAACCCCGTGAGCATAGACACATCCTGCAAAGTTATGGTTATTTCTCCGCACGGTAGATGGAATGTATGTGTCTCTGGCCTCCACCTATCAACCAGTGCCATAAGTAGGGACTTGTCGATATTTTGTCGTCGTTTGCTATGTGCCCCCATTTGTTTTTGTTTTGGTTCTCTAGCATCGTAATGCATCCTTGTCTGCATCATCTGAAGGAAGGTAAGAAGACCTGCAGCTGACAACCTATGAGGAAATTTATTAGTCACATTAGGATATGTTATAGTACGATATCATTATGTTGTAAACTTTAACCATTTATGCACCTCGGCTTCCATCGTCTATCAATCCCCCACCATCCGGTTGTACGCGGTATCAGGACAGCTAGACTAGAACAAGAATTTCCATCAGATATCTTTTTTGCACGATGTCGTGCATCGATCTCTTTGCTAAGCAACGGGTAAGGCCACTCCTCTTCCATATCTGCATGTACATCACGAAGGGTAAATTAGAAATTTCATCAAGTGCATATACGAAAAAGTACATAATGCATAAAAACAAGGAATACAATTTTCTCAGAGTACAAATACAAACTCGACCACACCTTACGAAATAGGTTTACAAACGTTACAAACTTAGTAACACCTTACAATAAAATATTACAACATTACCAGAATAAAATAAATATTACACATACTTATTGACTAACATATTACAAACTTATTGAACTACAACATAGTGCAACATACATATCATGATCGAACATACATAACCAGACAGTGTAGATGATAACTACTGCAGGTTTCCTTCCTCCCTATCATGAGCCCCCTGAGAGCCCCTTCTATTCCTCCTCGCACGTTGTTGCCTAGGTTTCATGCTAGAAGATGTGCCCTCCTTGTTATTCTTGCAATCTTTAGTGCGGTGCCCGTACTGAAGACAGTCCTCACATCGCCGCACAGGCCCTCCCGCTTCGGATGCATCCATATCATTTCTTAAGCGTCGTGTTTGTCTTCTACCCTTACCAGCCTTCAACAAATCCAAGTATGGCACATAGATCCTTTTATCACCCCCACTTTCAACTAGGTGTTGGAGGGACCTCCACCCGACGATCTCAGCACTCCATGCATTCAGCACTCTATCTTTTAGGTAGAACGTCGACACGTATGATGTTGAATCAAGCTTAATTTTAGCGCACGCGGCCAGGACATGGCTACATGGCTTATGAAGAAGCTTCGGCTTATTGCAAGAGCACGAACATGTGTTATCCTTTGGAGAACATCCAGTAGAAGATCCAAAACCCCCTTTAGTGCGACATGTGACTTCCCACCTTCGTCTGATGTTCCCAGTGGTAATGACCGTGTGAAATCTTGCCTTGTGAGCCTTCTCTTGGAGGTACTCTGCCATCTTTTTGCAGACAGGTGTTTGTGCGTTAGACATTTGTTGCAACGCCGCGGCCCGCCTCGTCCTCATCCACATCGTTGTCCTGTGCATAATGTCTTCAACAATAGCAGTTAGAGGTAAAGCCCTTAATTTGCGAAGAACCGCATTGTACGCCTCTGCAAGATTAGTGGTCATTATGCCATGCCTAGCCCCATTAGTGTCATGCAGGAGTGCCCACTTATCATTCGGCTCGCACTCAATCCAATGGGTGAAACATTTGATATTCTTTGACGACCTACGTTTCTTTCTATTTGATGGAATAAGATCATCCATTGGTTCCAGGGCCTGGGGGACATGTACATCGTGCGGGTTATTGTTGCTCTGCTTTGACCGGATGTGTGTCCTTGTCCCCTCGTTAAGTTGTTTCCAAAGCTCATCGAACTTTGTAGACTGATTTGCCTTGCACAACCGCTTGAACATGTCCATCAACCACCGACTGTTGAATTGCTTGAAAAAATTGGCTCCCATGTGCCGCATGCACCAACGGCTGTGCATGTCAGGCCAGTAGTATGCACCATAAGCATCCTCCTGGAGCTCTTTGATTGCCTTCAACAGACCAGCATTCCGATCATGGATGATGCATATCGATGTGCGTTTTTGCACCACTCCCCACTTTAGATGTTGCAAGAACCACAACCAGATTTCATAGTTCTCGCTTTCAACAAAAGCAAAAGCTACTGGAATTATCTGGTTGTTCGCATCCGCACCAACGGCTGTTAATATCTGGCCTCGGTACTTCCCAGTTAGGAAAGTACCGTCGACACACAGCACCGGTCTCGAGCACTGGAACGCATGAATGCATGCTCCGAATGCGAAGAATGCTCACTACATCACAAGATAATTGGGAGGCCGAACTGACTCCCGATCCTGCACAGCAACATAGGTACCAGGGTTCCTGCTCTTTAGAATGTGAAGCATCTGTGGCAGTGTGTCATATGCTTCTTCAAATGTCCCATATCTTTTCTCCATGGCCTTCTGCTTCGCCCTCCAAGCCTTGTGGTAACTAATTGTGTACTGTTCACCTTTCTCCACCAGTTTTATTATGTGCCGCACAGGCAGGTCATCACCTTCAATAATTTCCTTGTAGTACTTGTTGGCGACGTATGCCGCGGTCAGGTTGCGGTGGGACTCCCTAGTGTTCCAAATCAGACAGGAGTGTTCCTGCAGTCTAGACACAATCCAGTAAGACTCGTACTTTGGCACGTGACCATGAAGACGGAAGGTGCAACCTTCCGTCTCACAGACGACCGTGTACTCGGTCTTGCTAGACCTGACAACCCTGAACTGTCTTTGCATCTGGAATGACCATGACTTCACTGCGTCTTGCAAACCAGTTTTGTCACGAAACATTGCGCCCAGATTGATTTGGCCATCCCCGTAGAACCATATTGAATCATGACAAGAGTTTTCTGCAATATGACCAGGGTCTTCAAGGTTCCACGAAGCAGGCATAGGTACTTCCTCAACTTCTTGGTCATCTTCATCATCATTCCCTTCAGCAGTTAGGTTTTCCTCATCTTCGAGTGCATGTCGGTCCACCCTCTCAATTTCTTCAACTATAGCAGGTATCTCCTCCCCTTCATCGGCTTCACCAGTAGGATGGCGGTTGACCACATCATCTCCTTGTATGGATAGATTTTGAATGTCAGGACCAACATCGCCACCACGATGGGGAGCCACAACTTCATCTTCTTCGGGTGAACTAGACCCCAACTCCTCACGGTTGCTGGATTGCCCCGCCACGCTCTCCGTGGGGACTCTTCCTTCACATGCCTGCACCAGCATGACAAATTCATATCCCCGTCTCCTACAGCCAGCGAGCCAATCCTACCAGGCCTTACTCCGTGTCACATTTTTTAACTCCCATCTTATGTTGTTGGCCGATCGGCTCCACATAACCCTCACGTTAACACTATGTATACCCGGATCTAAAGAAAATGTGCAGGTTAACCAGTACCAAACTTCGGGCATGGTAAGGGTGTCTGGATTTGGATGGTATAGTGTGCAATGCCTAAAGTTGCTCAGATCCACACCACTTCCATTTTCCATAATTTCACCTTCACCGAAATACACTCTAAATGCCGACATTCCTGCCATTGCAGACAACACGGACTACTCCGTAAGGAAGTCTTACAGAACAAACGTGTTCTATTCACGACTAAAATTAGTTTACACCCATACTGTTTTTTTGATAAAAAAATCTGTATTAATAACTAATAATTTATATTTCCATATTTATTAAAAAATTCATGTACTTGTAATAAAAAATATAAATAAATAATTACGTAACCATAAATTATTTACTTACGAATACATGACAATGCAATAAATTATTTATATTTTTACTACAACTTCCACATAAAAAATAAACACATGACAATAAAATTAATACAGATTAATTAATTAAAACACGTAAGTAATAATAACTATGGCAATTAATTTAAGTATAAGAGTATGTAATACTTAAACAACACAACCATATCATATCGTACATAAATATGATGACAAAATATTTACCTGCGTTTATCAAATCCCGCCTACTCCTTTTTAACCAGCTTGCTCGTCTAAAATTTGCGGAATCAAAGTTTATTACTACTCCTTTTTAACCAGCTTACTCATATAACAATTGCTACCTCAATGTTTATTTCACTGCATAATCCATATGTTGAAGTGACAATTAATTATACATATCAATTAATTTTAATACAACAAATGACTACGTGCACCGAAGAAACATTTACGGAAGCTAAGTTAAAAATCATTTCGGTTAGCTCTTTCTATTCTTTATCCGATAAATTCTGTTTCTACCTACTTAGTTATGACCTCTGAAACAATACTACTATTGCAATTTTGGATGAGTTCATTTAATACATTAAAGCTTAAACTATAAATTATCTAATGGCCTGTAACTTTACTTAACTACAAAATAATTGTGAGACTATCAGTTACTACAAAATTATCTATACATTAATCATAACATGATAAATTAATAGAACTAAGTTCAACTTCACTTGATTAATTACACAATCAAATTAATCATAACTACCAATTTATTATAGTGACATAAATTTATTTAACTGTACTTTCATTTCAATACCAAATTAATTACACTGTCTTATAGTAAAATTTTACTACATCTTCCATTATATTATAGTACCATACCTTGTCTTGCCTTCTCCTTTTCAACCAATCTGCTCATATAAAAGTCCCAATCTCAAAGTTCTTCATAGTACTGTATTTCTTTATTCGTTCGTAACTACCTACAATGTTAAGCATGCGTTTAACCACACCATATATTTCCCGATACTTAACGAATATTTATACCTTTTCCATTTCTTACAAAATAAATAACTGCATGAACTACTAAGTAATTGTAACTTAAAATTACTACGAATTAATTATAACTTTAATTTAATTTTTTTACCACATTAAATAATTATATGTACCTACTACAATATGAATGTTTAATATTTATATCTACCTACAATGTGACTTGCGTCCACTTGTTCTCTTCTCTCCACTGTCTCCTCTGTTCCGAACGCCTCCACTTCTGCTGATCCTTGTTCTTCTCCTCCTCCCTCAGTGCACTCCCTTCATGCTCTTCACATCATGCATTTCTTTGTTCCTTCATAACTACCTACATTTGTAAGTCCACATTTAATCACACCATTTATTCCCGTTACTATATGAAACCTTATGTATGTGTCCTACAAATATGTGTCCTACAAATAGAATTATCAATATTTCAGTTTTTTTTCATTTGTTACATATAATATTGGCTGTATATATAAAATTAAACATCACATGAACTACTAATTAATTATAACTTACAACTACTACTACGTACAAATTAATTGTAACTTCTATTATACTTTTATACCTTATAAATTAATTATGTCTATCTATTTTTTAACCCGAATCGACTCTATTAACTTTCTACATTTCTATTTTTACATGTGACCTAACAAAATATAATGTAGGAACTAATACATACCTCAATTTTTCTCTAACATAATTAAAAACAAATATTAACTAACACTAATATAAACTACGTGAACTAATATTTTCTATATCCTCATCGTACAAATTTGTGCTAATAGAAAACTAATCAACTTACGTATCATTTTTTCCTTCTCTCCACTGCCTCCTATCTTCCCTTGCTCTTCCTCTCCTCCTCAGTTCACTCCCTTCTGTCTTCCTCTGTGAGGACCATCTCCTCCTCCTCTCATTTTATGCATATCGCGCATTGGATTCGAACGACTACAGCGGTTAGCAGCTGAAGAAATGGCCAGCATGATGTGACTGTAACGTGAAATGATAAGAGAGTGCACAGAGCTCTACCACCCTTCCTAAAAAGCAAAAAGAAAAAGAAAAGGAGAGAGGGGAAATAAAGTTGTCAGAGCCGTCGGTGTGCGTCGCTCTCGTGCATGCGGAGCGCGAGACCGAGAACGGTGTCGCGCATGCGGAGCGCGAGACCGAGGCGCTCTCGCGCTTTGCCGAGGGCCCACGGCCGATCTCCGATTCCTTCAGTCTCGCGCATGCGTAGAGCGAGACCGCCACCGGTCTCGCGCGCTGAAAGCGCGACACCGTGGCCTCACTGCCGCGGTCCCAACTCCCTCGCTCTCGCGCACGCTTATCGCAATACCGTCACGGTATCGCACGCTGAAAGCGCGACACCACGGGCCCACTGCGCTCCCCCACGCCTTCTCGCTCTCGCGCATGCCGCGTCACCGGTCTCGCGCTTTCGGATTGCAATACCGACCGCGGTCTCGCGCAACGAAAACGCGAGAGCGATGGCTCCGCCCGATGTAGTTCCGGGGATTTCTCCACGTGCCGCTCTCGCGCTATGGGAAAGCGATACCGCTGCGGTCTCGCCTTTCACTTGCACGATACCGCCAGCTCACCATCAGTATCGCTTTTTCACATAGCGATTTCGCCCCGATATCGCACTTCCCAGGTGCAAACATCGGTATCGTTCTTCTAAACAGCGATACCGATGGTATATTTCCGTAAAACCTTCGCTATCCGGTATATTTTTGCAAAATCATTCGATAAACAGTATATTTTCAAAAAAAATTTCGGAAAAAAGGTTTGTAAGTAAATACAGTCCGGATCAGATTTTTATTATTTTTTAAACTTTTTGTATTTTTTAGTTTTAAAAACAAACCCTTCTAAAATTTATTTTTAAAATATGAATCTTTTGACCACGTTAGCCGGGCTGACGTGGTAAATCACACTGTCACATAACTCATAGTAACAATTTTATCTCCCACACTTGCCAGGGTAGCGTGGCAGCGTGGCAAGATACCGCGGTCATGCCAACAAGATCGGTATAATCAAATAAAAGTGCCACACCGTCTAACAGACATGATAATATTATTTTGTAAGGCAGCCTAGTTAGCGTGGTAGAAGATTCAGATTTTGAAAATAAATCTTAAAAAGGTTTGTTTTTAAAATTAAAATTTAAAAGTTCAAAAAATAGAAAAACTTCTCTGGACCATTAGTTTGGCTCGGTAAAGTTACGGATTATAAGTTTTAACAGTTTTAGATTTTTAAATTTTGATTTTAAGGATTACTCTCTTTATCTAAAAGAGTATTTTTTTTAGTTTGTTCGGATTCATAGCAACAAAGTACTTTATTCAGGTTCATAGTTAAAAATATATTTTTAAACAGTCATATTAAGATAATGTTGGATGAGAAGTAGAGATAGGTGAGCAAATTGAATGGTGAAGAGTTATAATTGGTAAAAAAAGATATTGGTGAAAAAATATTATATTTTAAAATAAATCTAAAAGAGTAAATATTATTATATTTTGGGATGGAGGAAGTAAAGTGTTAAAATTAACACTTTACAAGATAGTGTTAATCTTTTTCTATGCACGAAAGCTTTACTTAGGGCATCTCGAGTTCTCGACTTCGGCTCCTTCATCGGAGAAAACAGGGCGTGTGTCTGGACTCTAGTACGGAGAACTACTCTAGTAGTCGTGAGAGTACAAGATTTTTGTGTAATCCACCTATCCTACATGTGCTATTTAAAGCCCATACATCACGGCAGAGATCATCAACAATATCGGCCATACGGTTTCGCGGATCACCTGTGCGGCCGTTCGCCTCTGCTTGCCTCTCACCCCACCGCGCCACCGGCGAGCGACCGGCGGGGGAGGAGGCGCTGCAGCCGCCGCTGATGCTGATGCTGGGGGAGGCCTCCACGTGGAGCCTGGCCGCGGCGGCGGCGGCCGTGGCGGCGCTGCTGTGGCTGGCCGTGTGGACGCTGGAGTGGGCGTGGTGGACGCCGCGGCGGCTGGAGCGGGTCCTCCGGGAGCAGGGCGTCCGGGGCAACCGGTATCGCCTTTTCACCGGTGACGTGCCGGAGAACCTCCGGCTCAACCGGGAGGCCCGGACGAAGCCGCTGCCGCTCGGCTGCCACGACATCAGCCCGCGCGTGCTGCCTATGTTCTGCAAAGCCGTCAAGGAGCACGGTATAGTAGTCCTTTCCCTCCTGCCAATTTCCAGTTTTATACGAAATCGTAGGTCTTGGATTTACAGTACTGAGCTAACATCTGATGGTACATAAAAGGCTAATCGGAGTTGAGATCGTGTGCGTGCATCACGTTGGAGATTAGCTTCGGATTTTACCCTTTTAGGAAACAGTAAAATTCTTGCTGTTCTAATTTTCAGGAAATCTTACCGTTTCTTGTTCCGATATATGTTCTCAATATCTTGGGAAAAAAATTTGACGTTGATGTAAAAAAAATGTTGAGGATATATGTCTTTGTGGGATAATCATGCGGAAAAAAACAGTTGGGGTTAATGTAAAAAAAATGATGAGGATGTATGTTCATGTGGAATAATCATGTGCGTATGGTTGACAAGAGCTATTATCTAAGTGGAATGTGCACTTTGATTAAGATTGTCCTACGACATGTTGGGTATAGTTTTCAGTCTCCTTTCACCTTTTAATGAACGTAACTGCAGGGAAGCCATCATTCACTTGGTTTGGCCCAACGCCAAGAGTGATGATTTCAGACCCTGAATCAATAAGGGAAGTTTTGTCTAACAAGTTTGGCCACTATGGCAAGCAAAGGCCTAGCCGTATCGGAAAGTTGCTAGCCACCGGAGTTGTAAGCTATGAAGGCGAGAAATGGGCAAAGCACCGGAGAATTCTCAATCCTGCCTTTCACCACGAGAAAATAAAGGTAATGTCCATTTTTTTTTCACTTTTAAGTTGCAGCATTCCATATTTTCTTACTGGGTAATGTACAAAGTTATCTAACAATGTTGTCTCGTTCACAGCGGATGCTGCCAATTTTTTCTAATTGCTGCACCGAAATGATTACAAGATGGGACAATTCAATGTCTGTTGAAGGAATGTCTGAGGTAGATGTTTGGCCTGAGTTCCAAAATCTTACGGGAGATGTCATATCAAAAACAGCATTCGGTAGCAGCTACGAGGAAGGGAGGAGAATTTTTCAGCTGCAAGCAGAATCAGCCGAACGCTTAATACAAGCCTTTCGGACAATTTTCATACCAGGATATTGGTTTGTTCTTTCTTCTTACATTACCCTATGAGTTATATAATATCTTTATTTTGTACTTATGTGATATACTACGGTCGTCGAAAACCGTTGTCAAAATGCTCCACTGAGGATTGTGAAATTAAAGTAGTAAAAGATGACCTGTTTATGGATAAAGTATAACCTTCAGTCATATTTTTAGATACAGGGGAAATCAATAATATGCTAACAAATCATTCACAGTATAACAGTCATTGCCAGCAGACATGTGAGTCAAGAGTCAGACATCGAACACATATTTTAGAAGAAAATTTGGCAGTCTGAGGACATGCAAATTTTCAGATAATAGAAAACACACAATGGTGAGAACAGGATACAGTTTTTCATTTCTTCTGTTTAACGAATTAGTTCTTTAACAGTCCTTTCAGAAAGGTATCAAAGGTACGACAGTTATAACTTGGAACATACCAAAATATGGTACATCCTCTGAGTACTTTGGTACTACAGAAGGTACAACTAATAATACATATTGGTGCAATTTGAATGATTGCAAGAAGAATCTACATGTATACACTTTTATTGGACTAAGCTAAATTTATACAGTAGCAATTGAGAATTTACTCTTGCATGATTGAAAATTTTACAGGTTCTTACCAACTAAAAACAACAGAAGGATGAGAGAAATTGAACGAGAGGTCCGCAAACTTCTACGAGGAATAATTGGAAAGAGAGAGAGGGCTATTAAAACTGGTGAAACCAGTAATGGTGACTTGTTGGGCATTTTGGTGGAGTCAAATATGAGGGAGTCAAATGGGAAAGCAGAACTAGGAATGACTACAGACGACATCATTGAGGAATGCAAACTATTTTATTTTGCAGGAATGGAGACAACATCAGTATTGCTCACTTGGACATTAGTTGTGCTAAGCATGCACCCAGAGTGGCAAGAACGAGCAAGAGAAGAAGTGTTACACCACTTTGGAAGAACCACACCAGACTATGATAGCTTAAGTCGTCTGAAGATTGTAAGTATGAGATCAACACCCGTCTCTTATCTTGAAAAACAATCAAAATGCAGTCTATTAATAAGGACACTAAGTTTGTTCTGTGATTTTGGCATGTGATTTGTTTTGATCAGTTACTTTTAAAATCTGAAAATGTTGTGTTGAGATGCTAACTATTTGTCACCAAAAATAACAGGAGCTTATGCCATGCATTTTCCCTATGCTTCTAGAACGTTTTCTTTTCCATACAGTTCAGATGGTGCTATGTTAAAGCTTTATCAGTTATCACCGCTAATAAAATTGAGGGGGTGTTGGATTGCCAGTATATGTAAGTGAAGAAAACAATCTGATTGATAGATTAAGCAAGGATTTATTTGAAGCAAATGGGAAGATATCATGTTTTAATTTCGGATTAATTAACAACGGTCGTGACCTCTGTTTTGTTATTGCAGGTAACAATGATTCTATACGAGGTTCTTAGGTTGTACCCACCAGTGGTATTCTTGACCAGACGAACATACAAGGAAATGGAGCTTGGCGGCATCAAATATCCTGCTGAAGTGAACCTTATGCTGCCCATTTTATTTATTCACCATGATCCCGATATTTGGGGAAAAGATGCAGGTGAATTCAATCCAGAGAGGTTTGCTGATGGCATCTCAAATGCAACGAAGTATCAGACATCTTTCTTTCCATTTGGATGGGGTCCCCGAATCTGCATCGGCCAGAACTTTGCACTATTGGAAGCCAAGATGGCTCTCTGTACAATCCTTCAGCGGTTCTCCTTTGAGCTTTCACCATCGTACATCCACGCACCATACACTGTGATAACTCTCCACCCACAGCATGGTGCGCAAATTAAGCTGAAGAAAATCTAACCATGCTGCTCACTTGCTCGGATTTGGCCAAGGAGAAGCAAGTCAGTTTGATAAGTTATATATTTTTCTCTTCTGTAAACAGAGGTAGATTACAGGTTTTGTACTTCGAACTAGAATAAAGATTTTACCTATTGATATATACTCCCTCCATCCCAAAATGTAAAACATTTTGGATGGATAGAACATATCCTATTAGTACAAATCTAGATAGAGCTGTAGTATTATGATATATCTTATTCACTCAAAATCCCTTATATTTTGGGATGGAAGGAGTATTAGCTTTGTATGCAGAGAAAAACATGGTGAGTGAAATAATATTCCAAGTTCTTCTGCCACTATCCCTTTTGTTTTCGCTGAGCTGGCGATTCTTGTGTTGTAGTTCCCTGATGAGGTGGGAGTGTGGGACTCAGCGATCATGTTGTAAGAGTGATTTTGCAGTTCTTGAGAAGGTACCGAGAGTTACCATATTTTTTAGTGTAAAATTTGGTATCTTTGATACTGGGAATGTAAATTTTCTAGTGTAAAATTTGCCTAGTTTTTGGGTTGGCAACGGCGACGCCTGCGGCGTTGTTTTCCCCTCGGGGCGTTGTTGCATTTTTTTCCTCTTTCCTAATGGTTTTTTCAGGTGAAAATTATGTCCTGGTTCTCTACGATAGGTAGCGGTGGAGCTCTTGGTGTCGTTATTGTAACGCCCCGCTTTTTGCGAGACGTTAAAAACCTAAATTAATAAAATCATGTTCGTGAAAATTTCGTTCTTTGTGTGTGAGTCTAAGTCGTGCTGTGGATCTCAATTCAATCACTCCTTGTTACCTATCCTCGATATAAAAAATCGTCCCCTCCAAATTCCCAATTCCAAAATCGAGGCCTCCAAAATCAATTCCCGAAATTTGATCCATCCCTCCTTTGAATCCTTGCCAAATATTTCTTCCAATTCCAAGAATATTGAATTCCCCTTTGTTATCCATTCTTGAATCCCTTCATTCACTCCTCCTTGAACCCTTGAGATCAAATATCCAATTTGAATTCAAATCCAACTCCAAATTCTCCCAAAATCAATTTCACCACAAAAGCCTAGGTCGCCTCCCTATTTCTTGGACTGCTTCTCTTGGCCAGGCCATCTCCCCACCTCTCTCCCTACCTCTTTTCCCCCTCGCCTCCAGGGGCCGCACTTGCGTGCTGGCCCACTCCGTCTCTCGGCCCGTGCCCTGGGCACGCACGCGGCACGTGCAAAGCAAGAGAGAGAGTGTGTTCCTATCCCTCTCTCTCTCTTCCTCTCTCTGGTTTTCTCTTCCTCTCGCCGCGTCTTGCCACTGGCGTTATTCGAATTTTGGGCGTCGCCGTTGGTTCTCGCGCGCGCTCCCGCCGTGGCCGACCGGAAGGACATCGGCGTCATCTCGCCTATCGCGGTGACCATCCTATCACCACTCGGCTTCAAACAGACCCCCTCCCTTTTGGCCGACAATGTCATCGTCATCCATGGTCCCCACTGCTAGCGGCCAAAACTCGGACATCGAATCGCGTGACCGCGCCAGCTCGCTCACCCTCAAACCGACCTAGCCGCTTCCCTATAAAATCCATCCCCGGGGCATTTTTCTCCTCCTCTTGCTTCGTGCTCCAAGCGGCAACGCCCTGCCACCTTCATCCTCCTCACCGGCCAAGAACGCCATTGTCACGCCCGAAATCCACTAGTAATTTCCGAACTAATTTGTGCATACAATCATCATCTAGGAATCAGTCGAGGTACACAAATCGACAATTAAATATACAAATCCATCATCATAATAACATTAAATACTTACAAAAGAAAAGAAAACAACAGCGGATAAACGATCTAGCGATAGCTCCAACTCCATTCCCATAGGCAACTCAACTGGGGTATAAGCCAAACGTCTTCTCCTTTATAACTTTCTTCAACTGAGGTTTGATTGATTATTGCAAGGCTGAGTACATGGAATACTCAGCAAGCCACACAGCAAATAAAGGGTTTATTTGCAAAATTAGCATTTAGCAAACGTTTAAGAGTAGTAAATCAGTAGAGTAATTAGTCATCAATATTAATCAACATTGAACAACACACCAATGCTGCACAGGCCCAACCATATCTGAACAACCAATCCCAGTTGCACAGATCTAAACTCCGTAATAGGAGCTAACAAATTATCATCACCAATTATTATCATTAGTGAATACTGTGGGACTAAACAAGAAAAAACATTGTTAGACCCGCCCATAACCACGGGTACGGCTATTCGAATAGTTTTACTCTAGTCAGAGGTGTACCACTGTACCCACAAGACACAGCCTCAACATCGTGTCAACCATGCGTCGCAATACCGGAAAAGTACCCGAATAGAGACTGTGACAAGACACCCAGCATAACCCAAGGTATGGACTCCCCAGCGAACCCCTGTGGGCTTATGTTCGCCACTTCACAGTCTGGCACTCCACATTGAATCTGTTACATCAAATGTCAAGCCATTGCTCATGCTGGCTTGTGGTTGGTACGGTTAATGTTTCACAATAGTAGCTCGTGATCCGGTTCTTAATTATCATGAGCACAACTATCAAAATCTCATCTCCAACCATGTGCTCACAACCTACCATTAGTCAAGTTTTAGTTGGCAATTTAATTAATTTATAAATCGCGATTGACCATCGTGAGCTACCATTAAATATCCATCAATATGTGATAATGAAGTATAAGTTATCCCATTAGTGTACTAATGTTTCTAAGCATGACTAAGCAATTATACTAATATCTAGTTAAACCAATATATAAAGTCCAACTAGTCAAATTTATAACCCAAGGTATCAAGGAATACGGTAATCAATGCAAATTGGCCATAGACAAAGGAATAGGTTCACACCACCCGGTGACATTTGAAAATAAATGCACATTTGAAATAAATAGAGAATTTACTCAAAGGATTGTGTTTGGAATCTGTGTGACTTGCCTTGCAATAATCGGTCTTGAATTAGTCTTCTGGAACACTTCCGACGCACTCACGAACCTTTGAAACGATGGAACGACAAGCAAACACGCAAAACAAGGAAAAAGACTAAGAAACTCCAAATAAACAGTACATAAAAGTAGACAAACATATAGATCATGATTTTAGATGAATTATGAGACTTGAACGGCCTCATTCCGACTTCATATGAATTAGTTATGAATTTTATAAGATTTAATCCAATTAAGCCTATCAAAGAAAAGACTATTCCAAATTTATTAAACAATTTATAAATAATTTATAACTGACAGAAAAGATTAGAAACATCCTTCAGAAATTATAGGATCAAATTTGGTAGATAACATATGGCAAAAAGGAATAATATGTCATTGAAAAGAGAATGATATGATCTATATTGATTTTGAACGATTGAGATCGATTGACTGGATTTTGACATAGATCCGACGGATGAGATCAATCCTGATCTAGGGTTTTGAGGTGGCTGCCACACGGGACAAGAAGACGACATGGCACTGAGGTGGCGGCCGGTGAGGCGATGACGTCAACAATGACGTGGCGACCACGTAGAATCGATGTCGTCGAGCAAGGGACAACGGCTGTGACGGTGAACGGTAGCACGACGACGGACACAAGGGACATCGGAAGAGAGCATGGGACGGCGGTCCTTACCAACATGGAAGCGATGACAAACGATGAAGAGCAGTGGTCGGCGACGAGCTTCAATCGGCAACGAGGTCGGGTCCAAGGCGATGACGGTGTTCCGGCGATCTTCAGCGGCAACGAAGGGGTGGACAGGCTTCTCCTTGCTTTTGCGAATCCAAAGGAGGTGGCGGCGAAGCTTGGCGACGACGGGAGGAACAGCAGGGCTTCACCGGAGATCAAAACATGGTGGCGAACTCGGCCTTCATGGTGACGGGTACTTCCGACGAAATTCGGCGCAAGGAAACTGGTGGCCGTGGTGGAGCTCGGCCTTGCGAAGCCGGAGGAGGTGGTGGCGTAGGGTGGGGTCGATCAGGGTGACGGCGACCGGCGGTGGAGAGAGAAGGCGAGCACGGGGAGAGGGTTTCCGGCGATGGCAGAAGAAGGGGGAGGTGGTGGCCGAAAGAGGAAGAGGAGGGGGCTCTTTTTATGGGCACGGAAGGGAGAGATCGAGCCCAACATGAGCCCAAGGTCGCTGGAAAAGCTAGGGTTCGGTGTGGAGAGATAAGGTCGATCCGAGCTCGATTCTGCATCTATTTCTTGGGGATAAAGTCCGATTCTTGGGGGGAAACGGAAGAGGAGGATAAGGGAAATATTTCCCCTCAACTAATTGGACGCGGGGATGAACAAACGCGTCGGATTTGGAAGGGAAAGCAGCGCAGGGTCAAGCAATGGAGCTCTGTCCAGAGGTTAGGGATGACAATGTAGCGAGGGGAGGTGGGGAAGACTTTCTGGACAGTTGGGCCAAAAGAAAAGAAAGGAGCAAGGGACAGGAAATAGACTATTCCGGGATAGAAGGAGATAGGGAAAGAGAGAGAATGGGCCGAGGAAAGGAAATGGACTTCTCCAGGTTCGACCCGCAAAGGAAAAGTGGATTTTTAATTACTTTTCCAAATAAATAAATCAATGAATTGATCTTTGAATTTTTAGAAATACCTCCAATGCTCAAATAATTCCAAGAAAAATCTTGAAAATTCTTGGACACTCAAAGTATTTAAAATAATTATACTCTGATCATTTAATGATTAATTTATTATGTAAATAATTACTAAAATGTTCTTTGTATGATTAAAATTAGTAATTTAGCTCTGAAAATTAGAGAAAATTCCAGAGAGTAGAATTGACCGTGGAGAATTTAATAAAAATTAAATCCAGCCATGCTTTATTTAGAAAATTTTATTTCCCACATTTAACTTCACTTGCAAATTAATCAACATTTAATATAAATTCTAAGAAATAATTTATTAAATAATTTATAAATCCTGAAATGAAAATCAGGATGTGACATCCACCCCAACACAGCGGCCTTCTCCGTCGGTGGCGTTCCCTTCCTCGCCATCGCGCGCCTCCGCTCAGCCAACACCAGTGCTGCCCTAGTCGAGCCACGTTCACCGCCGCGAACACCATCCTCTGCCTCGTCGCAGCACCCCTTCTCCTTAGTAGCCATCTCCTTACCTCTCACACTCATACCCCTCCCTAGGTTGCTAGCTAGGTCGCCACCACTCCGGGTCACGTGAAGCTCACCTCCGCTCGCCGCCTCCATACCGACGCTAGCTCGCCATTGTGGGCCTTTTCGGAGTCGCGTCGTGCCCCCTTGAAGCTTGAAACAAGTTCTTGAACCCTTGAAGTAGCGCTAGCTCCGGTGAATCGACTCCTTGCTGCTCCGGCGAGTTTCCCCTCATTTGCTCGCAGGCGGATAGCGTCGCTGCAATTCACCGTTCCCAGCCGCTTTCTGGCGAATCCGAGATGTTGGCTAAATTTGAATCATCCCTTTCTTCACTCCGGTGTGCTTCCCCTCGCACAAATCACCATGTGCCTCCCCGGAGAATGCTACCATCATCGGCCGTCAGATGCTGACACTGTGCTTCTTCAACCTCCCATCATTGGACGTGGCAGCCACGTGGATGCCACCTCGGCGCCTCCCTTCCTCTCTGTGCGCGTGGTCCACAGAGAGCCGAGAGGCTGTGAGTGGGCCCGCCGCCCCAAACCCTAGCGTCGCACCTCGCGTGCGCCCTTCCTTTGTGAACCAAGCCACCGACAAGTGGGTTGTCACGCCCATAAATTCCCAAACAGGATTTCAAGCAGAATGTGTATTAAAACCCCTTTCTAGGACCAGCCAGGGTACACAAATGATAAAGTTGATACACAGATCCACGTCTTACATAAATGCAGCGGAGTAGTAAAGAGAGATTATCCTAGACTAAACACTCGCAGCGTGGCAAATCCACTCCACGGGCATCCCTTGACGGCAGCAATGTAGCCTACTCCTCCGAGTAGCCTCCATCCGAAACATACTCCAGCTCTGGTGTGGGGAGAGATAGAGTAAGACTGAGTACTACCCACAGTATTCAAAAAGTCATACCGGAATAGGGGGTATGATGCAGATAATTCCAAAGGAGGCTAGGGGTTCATTTGTATAAAACAAGTATTTAAAGACAGTAGTTGAAAGCAGTAAAATTGTTGAAGTAATTAATCAGAATTAAATAATCACTGCCCAACGGTACACCACGTTGCGATAGACCCAACCATCCACCTGCACTACACTAGTTCCATTAAGTCAAATTATTAATAGTGGGAGTATCCACGGTAAATCTGGTTGATCACCCATAACCGCGGGCACGACTATTCGAATAGTTTTACTCTGATCAGAGGTGTACAACTGTACCCACAAGACACAGCCCCACGACACGTTTCTATGTGCCGGTATACCACCACGGTACACCGGAAAGAGACTACGACAGGACCCTTCGCATAACCCTCCCTAACCAAGCGCACCACACCTCAGGTTTCGCCCCCACCTTTTAGCCAAGGCAGGCAGCCCCCTCTCGTGCCTAGGTGAATCCGGAAGCCGATCAACGGGTAAACCCCCTGCCGACCCAACCCCATAACGCCCACCCTTGCCTGGATGCATCAGCTAGGAAAAGCTACACACCAAGCCGAGCCGTTGCCCACGCTGGCTTGTGGAAAGCATGGTAATTCTTCCAGTGTTTCCCGTGAACCGATCCTTAATTGCCATGGGTGCGACTAGCAAAACCTTGCACCCATAGCCCACCATTTAAACATGTTTTAGTGTACTTAGTACCATGGTGACATGTAATCACAGTTAACATCATCAGGTCTATAGTAAATGATTAACTGAGATGACCCCTTTAGTGTGCTATTTGATCTAGGCAAGGCTAAGCATCACCTAAACCAGCAACTAATCATGTTATTACCCAAGCTATCAAAGGAACAGGATACACAAAATAAGCCTGAGTACAATAGGTCAATAAGCCCATATAGTTACATTATAAAACAATCTAGTATTTAAGGAAAAATAAGACATTTGTGAAATAGGTATAATATGTTCAATTGGAAAGCATGACTTGCCTTGCTCCGGCGCTGGTGCAACCTCTGCGACAACCTCGAAGTAAACGGGAGCGTCGGAATTACCGGAATCTAACGACAAACAAAGCACACAAGCAAAACAGCCTATAAGTCTACTGAAAAAGGGAACAAAACCATTTTTAATGGATTCTTGACATTTTTATGAATTTACTACAAGTTGAATGGACTTAAACGAAGCTCGGATGAATTAGTTATGATTTTTGGAAGTTTTACGGTGTTTTAATATTAATAGAAAAAGTACTTAATCAATTATTGTGCAACAAATCCCAGGGCTAACGTCAGCAAGGGAGGAAGGCCCCACATGTTAGTGGTACAAGGCCCGGTCCACGGTGGACCGAGTCAACGGGACCGAGGAGGGGTGCGGCGCAGCACGTGGCGCACGCGTGGCGCCGACGTGGCAGCCACACAGCGACCACGGGGCGGCGGGGCGAGCACCAGCCGGGCCACGGCTAGTCCCGGGCTGGCCCGTCCGGCCATGGCAGCCGGGCAGCAGGGCGGCCACCGCACAACGGCAACACCGGCGATTTTCCCATGCCATTTCCACTTCTTAAATGCATTTATCAATTAGGGATTTTCTCTAGGTTTGTTAAATAATTTCTTGAAGCGATTTGTTAAATAGATTTAGGGCTAGAAAAAGGGAACCTCAGGGTGTGACATGGGTCCAGCTCGGGATCTCGAGTGGTCGACCGAGTCCACTGGCCTGCCTCGTGCTCGCCCTTTTAGGGTGCACCCTCATACGGCCCACCCGGTCTCCCCATCCACCGCAGCTGCTCGCCCGTGCATGGGCTGCACATCGCTTGCTAGCCCGCTCGGCCACTTGGGCCGCCTCCCGCGCGTCGGCCCGTTTGCCCGGCCGCGCCTGTGCATTCCTTCTGGGCCACGCCTAGCCGCTCACCTGGAATTCCAAATTGCATCCCCGTGTCGTTTTTCTTTTCCAAAGGAACTAATAATCCCTTTTTCCTTTAGACAAAATCATTAATCCTTAGAAAATCCTGAAAGGCAACCGAGAGTCCTGAAAGGAAAGCCCGAGTTGGCCTGATGTTTATCAGGGAGACCCTCTATGTGGCATAAGATGACCTAGGATTAGCTTTGGAAAGACTTTGTCACGAACCTCCGACACCAGCAGTGTCTGGAGTAAGTTTGTGTTGTGTGGGTAATGTGTACCCCTCTGTAGAGGTTAATAAACTGTCTGAACAGCCGTGCCCACGGTCATGGGTGGATGCAAGGTGATTCCCGTTGCATAGTTTTGATTGCCTGTGCTTTGTGAAAAGTTGTTGTGGATTGGGAATCGTTACCAGAATCAGCCTATGTGGCAAATGGATGGCATGGGTGGTCAGAAACGGATCTATGTGATCCGGGATGTCTGATGGCATCATAGTCTAGGCTTCCCAGGTGAAAGAAGATTGTTGTGTTGCGGGGCAGCGACACTCTTGGAGTCCGAGAGTGAAAATGGCTCGGGAAGCCACTTAATCAAGTGAAATGGCCATGTGAGCTGAGAATTAATAAACCAACCTGGGAAGTCAATGCATTACCAATTGAGTTGTTGAAAAGCATCTCTTAAATTGAATTGAGAGGCAAGTCTCTTTTCGACCCAAACTTAAAAAGAGGAAAATCACTTAGTGGTTTCAAAATGGTTCCAAATAAAGGATTTGCAAAACAACCTTGCCCCTCTTTCAAGCTTGCACTAAACACCTAAATTCCCATGACTTGCTGAGTTCGTAAGTACTCACCCTTGCTCTCTCTATGTATATAATTCCTCCGCCCTGAACGTGAAGTCGAAGAGAAGTGAAGATTAGGGTTTCGCCCTGGTTCCCAGTCGTCGCCTGTGTTGTTGGGTGTTAGTCCATTGGCTCCGCTACTATTGTTGTTGTTGTTATTGTTGCTTCTGTGTCGTCAGTTGCATTTTCGGGCCACCCTGAGCTACAACTTAAGTTAAGGTAAATAGGTCCTCTATTTAAATTAAGGATTGCAATGATTCATAATTATCACCATGGGTACCAGCGCTATGTCCTGGGATTGGTACGAATATCGCGGTCTCGTAGGAAGCAGTTTACGCCTTTTTCCTACGATGCACTCCTGTCAGGTGCCGTTGTATGGCGGTGCTAAATTGGGGTGTGACCGATACCTCGTTGGAAGCATCGTTTAGAAGATCCATTTCTTAGCGATGTCGTGCGCTTGTTTTGTTTTTCAATAGCAAGATCAGACATAGACGCGTGATATGGTTATATTTTTCTTTTTCCTGACTATAGTATTACAGGAGAGTAAACTGTATTTTTTCTGCTCTATAATAGAAACTTCGCACTATCTCGTGCGGGTTGTTTTAAAAATATATATTAAAATTTTAATAACTCTTGATACCTCTAAAAACTATAGAATATCTTGCAACACAATCATTACACAGCGGCACCAGCCACTGTGAGAACAGAGCAGGTCTTCTAGGCACCGGTAGGTATGTCCCACAGGATTTCCACCAAATCTTGCGACGGCAGGTACGTCCCAAAGGATTTCCACCAAATCTGCGGTTCACAAGAGCAACCCCTTCCTTTGTGATTGCTTCAACCAACTCCGCTGGGCTTCGACAGATGCCTCAAAGGTGCGAGTGTTTCGCTCTTTCAAGGCCATCCAACGGACCGAGACTACCAGCTTTTTTTTTGAACAAAAAGCAACAAGGTTGCCTTATATATTGATAGAGCAGGGAAGCATGAGTTATGTACAAGTTATGGGAGTTATGGTCATCCCGGACCAATAAGCACAATTATACTCTCTCAATGGGTACATCTCACTTAGGTTTTTTGCCCCAGCAACTACCCAGAGGCGGGCTTCCTCCTTTATTCTTGAGAGGATGAGGGAAGGGGTACCGGCCAAGTTCCTGAAGATACGCGAGTTCCATTCTTTCCACAGTTCCCAAGAGACTAGGATGACCATCGACTTGAGCTGCTCCCGTGGGGTTTGCTGGGCTGAGGTTATTGCAATCCACCATTCTTCCACCGTTTCGCAGGCGGTCCAATCCAACGACTGGATGTTTAGTTGGGACCAAGCCCCAATAGCTTCCCAGATTCTCTTGGAGAGACGACAGTGTGCTAGGAGGTGGACCGCCATTTCAGGTGCTGTCCGGCAGAGCGCACAATGGCCTTGGTTTGGCCATTGCCTTGTTTGTAGTCTGTCGGCCGTCCAAACCCGGTTTTGCACTATCAACCATGACAAAAACTTACATTTCGGTGGTGCCTAGGTGTCCCAGATTAACTTTTTGAAGACCGTAGGGATTGTGCCTTCGAATTGTAGCCGGTACGCTGATTTGACAGTGTAGTGTCCATGTGTCGTCAATTTCCATCGTATTGTGTCGTTTGTGTCGGGTTGTAGTTGCACCGTTTGGACTAAGGCCCAGAGCTCGACATACTGTTCAAAGTGCTGCACGGTGGTGAATAGGAGAGGTTGCAGATCCGCAACCTATTTATTTCCGGTTAGCGCATCTTTCACTGTTCTGTTTTTTCTCTTCGATGTTTGATAGATGAGTGGCGCGAGAGCTTTGGGAGCTTGATTGTTTATCCAGTTGGAATTCCATAAATTAGCCTTCTCACCATTTCCAACAGTGATTTCCGTCGCAGCATTAAAAAGAGCTCTATCTGTCTCGTCACAGGGGATTGGTAATCCTACCCACGGTTTCTCCGGTTCCGCCCATTTGAACCAAAGCCATCTAACACGTAGAGTGCGAGCGAAGCGTTGAAGGTCGAGCATACCTAACCCGCCGAGGTCTTTTGGTCGGCATACCCTCTCCCAGTTTACTTTGCATTTTCCCCAGACACGCTCTCTCCTCCCGCCCATAAAAATCTTCTTCTTATTTTGTCGAGAACTTCGAAGGTTGCTTTGGGCAATTTGAGGGAGGTGAGGTGGTAGATTGGTTGCGAGGAGAGAACTGACTGTACCAACGCTTCCCTGCCGGCTTGGTTTAGAAGTTTTCCTTGCCATTGCGGTAGCTTGGCTCTCGCTTTGTCTACTAGAGGCTGGAAGTGAACCTTCTGGAGCTTTGTTACCGAAAGTGGAAGTCCAAGATATGTAATCGGTAGGGGGGGCAAGGTGGCGGGGAAGTGGCACAAAATCTCTCCCAAGTCAAGGGACTCCCAAGTTAATAGTTCCAGACTGGTTGACCTACGCTTCAAACTATATATCTTCTTTCTGTGGAAGTGCGCAAGCCATACTTCAACCTATTGGCAACCACCAGAATAGCAGAACCATCTAATCTCCAAATATGCCTTCAGTTCAAACTGTAACACTCTTTTCCGATGAAGTTACTCTGCTGCAATGTGCCGCAAAACGTGGATGCACATGAGTACTGGAAAGTGGAGACGTCTATTTCATGGATTCATCCTTCAATATCATATCGATCAGCCGCAATTTTTCGTTGAAAATTGAATGCAGGGGGCAGGGATCAAGAAAAAGACATTTTTTTCTATTAAGAGACTACCAGCTGATCATTGTTCGTACCCATTGTAACGAGTAACGACACAGCGTATCAGCTGTAGGGCAGGCTTCTCTCTTATGGCCAAGTTTGCATCTCGCTGGTGCATTACAATACACCGTTCCAGGTCCAAACTTCCAACTTACAGATCAAACAATAGCATTGTGGCTCAAGCCCTCGCATCACTCTCACGTGGGCGGCTCGGCGGAGAAACCCTAGCCACCCGCGCCGCCACCCTCCTCGCTCACTAGCCGCCTCGCCGCCGCCGGAGCCCACCGCTAGAAATCGCGTAGCCGGCCAGGAAGGCGGCGACGGGGAGAACGAGCCAGCAGCGGAGCTCCTCCTCGGTGTGGGAGGCGGAGCAGAGCGCGTCCGGCGGGAGATGGTGGCCGGAGGCGGATCCCCCTCCCCCCAGCCGGAGGTGGATCTGGCCTCCCCGCAACTAGATTGGGAGCGGACGACTCCGAGGACGGCAAACTTCATGGCAATGTCGATGACCTGGTGGTGCTGGGCGACGTGATGGCTGTGGCCACGGTGGAGGTGGGCGACGCTGAGGAGGTCAGCGGCGAAGCTCCCGGCGACCCGTCGATGGCGCAAGGCAGCGCAACGGCTGTGCCGGCGGCGGAGGTGGCCACCGCCGAGCAGGACTGCGATGAAGTTCGCTGCGATGGTGTCTCGGACGAGGCACGGGGTGCCACAACGGCCGTGGCCGGTGGCAGAGATGCCGAGGACTGCGGCCGTGGCCAGTGGTAGAGGTTTGGCTGGCGGGAGGCGCAATAGAAGGCAGTGGCTGGCCGGCATGGGTGGCTACGGCGGGGGCTGATGCGACACGCAGGAGGAGGCGCAGCCGGCAGCAACGAAGGCCGGCGCAGCACGAGGAGGCGCAGCCGGCGGCAACAGAGGCCGGCGCGGTGGGTGGAGAACGGTGAGGCGCGAGGAGGCACGGTCGGTGTGGAGGCCGGCGAGGCGCGGCTGGATCCCGGTCGCGGCGCAAGAAGGCGCAGGGCTCGGCTGGCGCGACGTGACGAGGTGCGACCGACGCAGCGGGAAGCGAGGCCGGTAGAGGCGGAGGCCAGCGGGGCGCGGCCGGTGGCGACACGCGGAGGCTGGCCAGTGGGGGGAACTGGTGCAGTGGTGCCCACGCGCCGGCAGAGGTTTAGATGGTGGTGGAGCAATGGTGTGTCAATTGCGGATAGGCAGGCGGAGGACGGCGGGTGAAAACCCAGCCTGGCCTTGGCCGGGCTGACAACGATGGCGTTCATGCGTCACACCCCTCCTGAGGGTGTTGTTGTGCCATCTCATCCCCTCTAGTGGGGCGGCCGGGTGAAAACCTTATCTTGGATCTCATTGAGACCTTGATAGACGGCGGCGGCGATGCTTTCGTCGCTTCTCTGCTTGGAGACGTTGTCTAGGCAATCCCTTGCCGAAACCTCCCAAGCAATTGGTGCATTCTCACTTTAGATTAATGTCCTCTTATGTCGGTGCCGTAGCGTCTGCAAGTTGGTAACATCGGAGGGCCTAGGGGGGTCTCAATCCCAAAGATGTGGATAGAGCGGGGTCTCGTATCAGTTGTCAGGGTTGGGTTTTGGGTGATCTCAGTTATAGTTCCTTTGCTGGGCTAGGGGCGGTCGGTCACGCTTAGCAGCGGCTAGTCCGGTGCTAGCCTTCTCCTGGATTTATGTGTTGAAGCTGTCGGTGTGTGAGTGGTGGTATTCTTTTTTTCGTTTTTCTGATTACGATCTCTCATGGTTGTAATTTTGTAAATTTTTCCTGCTCTATCAATAGAACTTCGCACTGTCCAGCGCGAGTCATTTAAAAAAATACACCGTTCCCACTCGGGCAAGAAGAAAATGAAGTAGACGAAGCAGAGTAAAGTCCCGTTCCCTGACAACACAATCCGTTGTGCTACCCTAAAGTACCCTATCCTGAATTAGTACTTGGCAAATCATTTCTAGTAGGCTTGGGAGTGCTGTTTTGGCTGAATGGTATAATAAATAGCTTAATAATTGGAGGTACAAACAAATGTATTAAGTAAAAAATGATTTTAAAATAAACTTTAGAAATTTCGTGTAAAAAGTTTTTAAAAAATCGCACCGTTTAAAAAAATTTCAAAACATGTATATTCTTATTACATTTCATTATATGGGAACACAACTTAGGCTTTATTCTTTCCCCTCTTTTCCCAACTCACCTATCTCATTTTCCGCACGCACGCTTTTCAAACTACTAAACGGTGTGTTTTTTGCAAAAAGTTTCTGTACAAAAGTTGCTTAAAAAATCAAATTAATCCATTTTTGAAAAAAAATTAGCTAAAACTTAATTAATCACACGCTAATAGATCGCTCCATTTTCCGTGTTCACTGTGCAAGCTGGGAACCAGCAACGAACAGCCTTGCTAGTTTAGGATTTAAGAAGACCCAGCTGAATACCCACGATCTGCAACGGATAAAAGAAAATACATTGTAATATTATGTAGAATAAATAAATATATATTTTACATGAAATGTGTTTGCCCTCCTTTTTACTATATAGAATATTCATCTTAATTTAATTTTATATGTTTGCCATTATTTACTACATCCGTTCCATATTACAAGTCGTTTTGATATTTTTTTAAGTCAAACTTTATTAGTTTAACCAAATTTATAACCAAATTTATAGAAAAATATAGTAAAAATAAAAATATTATTAAAATATATTCTAATGAAACTAATTTGGGGTTGTAGATGTTGCTAAATTTTTCTATAAACTTGATCAAACCTAAAGAAATATGATTATGAAGTTAAAACGAATTATAATATAAAACAAAGATATTATATTTGATTGTTTTTTTATTACGAAGTAAAAAAGGTAGGAGTAATATACACATTCACTGCCATCACCACCACTCTGGAGTTTGGATCACTGTACTCAACTAGGCAAGGAACTTGCAGCAGCGGCTATCAGCAAACGTGTTCTGCTTTCATATCAGAGATTCAGAGTGTCGGATGCCCGGCCGGATCTATACAGACGGTTTCCTTTTTTTCTTCTAACCCGACGATCAGAGTCGGTGCAGCTTAACCGGAACGCCGTGCTGCGGGTGCAGCGTCAGCACGGTGTAGGGCGCGTGCACGTACGCCGGCGACAGCTCGAACGTGAAGCGCTGCAGGATCATGCTGAGTGCCACCTTGGCCTCCAGCAGCGCGAAGTTCTGGCCGATGCAGATGCGCGGGCCCCAACTGAATGGGAAGAATGCGCCGGCGCCGGGGTCCTTGCACGCCCTGGCCACGCCCTCGGCGAACCTCCCCGGGTTGAACTCGCCGGCGTCGTGCCCCCACACGGCGGCGTCACGGTGGATGAACAGCACGGGCAGCGACAGCATCACGCCTGCCGGGTACCTGACGCCGCCGAGCTCTATCTCCTTGTACGTCCGGCGGTTCATCATCACCACCGGCGGGTACAGGCGCAGCACCTCGTACAGCACCATGGTCACCTGCCAAGATCGGCTCCATCGATCATCAAATCGTGAACATCTTTGCAGCAAACAGTGCAAAATTGCGTTACGGGGCAGAGTGACAACTCACGACTTTCAGGCGGCTAACGCCATTGAAATCAGGTTTGTTTCGCCCAAAGACCTGCAGAATCTCCTCCCTGGCGCGATCCTGCCACTCCGGGTGCATGCTCAGGACAACCATTGTCCAGGTGAGCAGCACGGCGGTTGTCTCCATCCCGGCGAAGTAGAACAGCTTGCACTCCTCGATGATCTCCTCGACTGCCATCCCCTTGCTGGATTTGCCGTCCTCGTCGCTGTAATAATCCATGTTGGATTCTAGGAGCAAGCCGAGCAGATCGTCCTTGCTGGCTTCGCCGTTCTTCATAGCTTTCTGCCTCTTTTCTATTATGCCTCTTAGAATACTCTTGATCTCTCTGTCTATTGCCTTCATCCTTCTGTTGTTTTCTGTCGGTAAAAGACTGGAGAGAGAGTATTATGTTAGCTCTATGGATGAAACGAATAAGTGGATACAAAATGAATTTAATTTTTTCTCTACATACAAGTTGGATATATCCATTGTCCTGAAACAATGAAAGTTGGACACAAATAATGGCAAAGATAAGGAGCACTTTGGTCTTTGGTGGTCCACACATGTTTTTCTCACAACTGTTATGTTGTCCTGTCTGTACTTAATTTTCTCTTGATATTGATAAATTCGGCCGGCTTTCATTTGCCGGCCCAGAATGAAAAAACAAAGAAAGATTAGGAGCACCTCTGGACTTTAGGTAGCGTTCTAAATAAATAATATGCAGGTAAAAGTCGATGGATGATCCACTCGTTTGTAGAGATAAACTACATATTATATTATAAAACTAACAAATAACTTAGAATAAGTGGTGTAAACAATGCAGTAAAAGAAAGTTTATTTAGAGTATTTTTAGAAGCGTGAAACAAGTAATCCAATTATAAATTATAATCCAGCAGATGAGTTGAAAAAAGAAATCGGGGCCTGAAACTAAAGATGTTGGGACAGTGATGAGAATCATACGATAAGCCTGGGATGTAATTACTCCGGAAAGATTGAACAAGGCGTTCAGCTTGCTCGGCCTGTAGTAGGAAAATTTTTCTGCCTTCCTGGTGTCTGACACCAAATGCTGCTCTTGAAATAACATCTCCCGATAAATTCTGAAAATCTGGCCAAATGTCCAGCGCAGCTTTTCCAACAGAAGTAGCAACCGCATTCTCCCATCTGCCAATTAGTTCGCTGCAAGATGCGGAGAATGCAGGCAACATCCGCTGCAATTAGTTCCAAGGGAATATATAAGTCAGGGAAAGCCGGAAAGGGGAAAAATACCAGGAAACTAAGTATAACCAAATTGATCCCTGGGTGCTAATACGTTTGGTTCGACCTATTTAGTGACTGTAAAGAATGCAGGTGTTCATCAGATTAATCTCTTCTGATCAAATAGCTAGACTAAGTGAAAGGCTTACTAAATGATAATTCTTACATATGAAATTCTGAATACTAAATACAGTAGTCAGGTCTCATATTCACGAATTCTTTCAGTAAATCATAGTAACAATACCTTTAATTTTTCTGCGTGAAAGGCTGGATTCATAATCCTCCTATGTTTGACCCATTTTTCACCATGAAGGATCACGAGCCCACCAATGAGTAACTTGGAAAGCTGAGTGGTCAGCCTTGTCTTCTCAAAGTGACCAAATTTATTTGATAGAACTTCACGGACCAACTCCGGATCAGTGATTGTAACCCTTGGCATTGGCCCGAACCATGTAAAAGAAATCCTACCTGCATTGTCATGCGCACAGAGATCAGAACATAGTACAAAGACACTGAAAAAAACAAGATAATTGATGATCAAATAGTGGCATTTCTAGATCAACTGTATGATGAACTTAAAATTGCATAACAACAATCAAATCTTGGATGTTCCCCGAAAAACAAAAGAAAAATCAAATATTGAAGAAGTAGAGCGAGTACAGTACCGTGTTCCTCCAAGGCACGGTGAAGCAGAGGCGCGATGCGCGGGATGATGTCGTGGGGCCGGTCCATGGGCACGGGCTTGGAGCGGGCCGCCGTGACGAGCCGCAGGTCCTCGGTAAGGTCACCATGGAGGAAGCGGTACTGGGTGCCCCTCAGGCCCTGGGCCCTAAGGGCCCGTTCCATCCGCCGCGGGGCCAGCCAGGCCCACTCCAGCATCTGCGCGGCCCAGACCAGCAGCAGCGCGGCCACGGCGCCGCCGAGCAGGCTCCATGGCGAGGCCTCGCCGAATGGTAGCGCAGCGCCGGTGCCGGTGCCGATGCCGATGCCGATGCCCATTGCTTCCTCTCTGCATGTACCGAGCAAAGCAAATGTATTATGGAAATAACGAGACGGAGAGACCAGTGTGTGCAGTGCATGTACCATCAATGATTGCCTTCTCCAACATTTAAGAAAAAATGATATCCTAAAACCAAAACCGGAGATTAGTGACCCTATATCCGGTCCCACTGAATAACTCCGAAACCCTATCTGTTACTACTGACGTCACTGATTACGATCGTTAATCACTCCACGTCACGGCGCCACGTAGCCGGAGGTGAGCCATGGTGGAGGAATTCAGCAAGACACGTGTGTGCAGTATGCATGTAGTACCTTGAACCTTGTAGGCGGGCGAGGCGCCGCCGGCGTCGGCGTGGTCGACGGTGCTCAGGTGGAGATCTACGCAAGGGATCGGAGGCCGAGACCGGTCGTCCAGCCGGCCGAACGAGCAGGCGGGAGGCTGGGGCGGCCAGCTGGTGAGAGTTTGGGAGAAAAGGCGAATGGCGCCGGCGCCGCCGGAGAGATGGGAAAAAATTAAGATGGGGGAGGATTTGGAAGGATCTCAAACAGAAAAGACGTGGCTACATAGGAGTATCTCTTGGAGGAGCGGGACAAACGACAGGGGGAGCATGGGCGCTGCGCATGACGACGCGACGCACGCGGGTTCACGCAGCCACGCATCTCGGCGTGGTTCTACGTGCCTCGGGCGTTGGTACACGGCTGGCGTTGAATGGAGGATATATGGCTGCAAATCCCGGAGATACCGCACCGCGCGATAGGGCCGGAGGAAGGAGAAGCTGATCCAAAGACGCCCAAAATGGTCAGTCATCAGTCGGCCTGGAACGGAAAACATCTTTCGGCCCATCAAACACCCCATGTTGATGCACACACAGGCTAACCAACGAGAGGCCCATGCATGCGTAAGGTTTAGCTGAAGTTTTTTTTTTTTAATCAAGAAGACGTTCTGTTTTCTGAAGCTGACGCTCGAACATTGTTTTTTTCTTTTAAGAAAAGAACATTGCTTCCTTTTACTTTTTTTTAAAATATATATATAGAGAGAGGGGGGCATATAATCTACGTGGCGCCGTCCCACCACCATTACATCGTCATTTCTATCCTCCACCTCATTCACTGCACCCATAGCTATCCTCCATCAGACCCTTCCTCCCCTAAAAGGTCGGCTGTAGCCCTATTCGAGAGCTACTGGCACCGTCCTCGAAAAGCTAACAAGAGAGTGGAGGCCACGGCACCCTCAAGGAGAGTGCATGAGAAAGACGAGGCTATGTCTTTTCTAGGAGTTCAACCCCTACACCTATTCATATTCTTATCTTTTTTAGTTATTACTTCAACTTCATGCTTAGGTCATCGGATGGATGGGGCGACTAGCGGAGGAGGCACAGCATGTTGGGGATAGGAAGAAGATGATTTGCTTGGTTCTATGCGATACCTCCATGTACCTTTTTTGTTGGTACCAGGCTTGATATGCAACAACTGGTCTCAATACCTTGTGGGTACTAGGCACGATACCAGTATCATAAGTATCAGGTCTGGTACCCAAAGTGTCGGATCTGATACCTCAGGTATCAACTCTAGCTCCTGACAAGTGTAGAGATCGGATGCGGATATGTGGTAGGCATGAGGAGTGCATGGTAAGCATGGAGACATGTAGGTGTGTAAGGGAGCGGTTGATGGGGGCAACGACTTGTCATGATAATCTATCCCATTAAGAAACGTGATATTGTGCTCTAGCACTCTTTTTTTATTTGGGAAACACAATTTAAATGCATGCGCTCACATACATGTGCACACTTATCCCTATGAACACGCGCAAAAACACCATATCTCTACGAGCACCCATGAGAGTCTGGGCCTGCATATTTGATATTGACGAAGTTATCATGAACAACTCGCTGTCAACAGGTGCGTCGCCTACGATTAAAACAATAATAACTGTAAATATGAGTCTAGGACATGTGGACGTTACATCACATTAGGAGACTTGATGTTTGTCGGAGTACAAAACTCCACTAGTGGGGAAGCAAGGCACTCCCCCTTTATGAGTTCGTATTAAAATAGGTGTTGAATATACTAGTTCTATTTGGTTACAGTTGGACTTGGAGTTGCAATAGGTGTTAGGACTAGAGTAGGAGTCGAACTTTATCATAGGATCTCTCTTAAATAGAGAGGGAGGCACCACAATGTAATGATGGCGACTACAATGTAGCATAGACACGCAGGGAGATGATGGCGGCATGACCATGGACTCAGTAGCGGCTAGGTGCTATATTGATTGGGTAGGAGCGCCCATAATCAGAGCCCTGGAGATATAGGCTTCGGCTGAACTTCGTTAACAAATATCGTGTGTTCCTGTGTCGTCATCTGGCGTGTCTTGGATGATCAATGACTGAAGAGATCGATAAGGTTAGTCGTCATTCCGCTATATCGACTAACTTTTATAATAAGTGGTATCAGAGCAGAAGGTTTCAGCATTGGATCAAGAAGACATGCGGAGGAGGAAACACGAGGTGGGGATCGCGCATCGACAGGAGATCGTTGGCCGTGGCGATGAGATCGATGGCGACAACGAGGACGTTGTGGAGGCGGCGACCTCGCTCGCGATCAGACCGACGATGGCGGAAAGTGATCGGAAGATGGGGCCGGGCGTGACCGAAGGTGACCGGAGAGATCGGAGGGGTAGCATCATGGATGGCGCGCCCGACGCACGCGGTGGTCGTGGATCCACGGTGATAGGGAGGCTAGCGGCGGAAGGGCGAAACCGACGAGCGTGGTGCGGCGCGGCGGACGTGCAGGGCCGAGGACGACGTGGTCGTGGACGGTGAACACGAGGGCTGCGACTGCGGTGCGTGCGATGGCACGGAGAGCGCATATAGAGTATGTGCTATACACGTATACAAGCGCATGGTGACTGAGTAGGAAGCCATGAGCAGAACTAGCGAGCAAAGAGAATGATTGCAAACAGAGATTGCAGGGGTGTCGGAGATAGAGTCGGTGACTCGGATCAGGACACGGTAGTGCAAGCTCGAAATCGAATCAATCTCTAGGAAGCTCAGCTAGATTCTGTGGCAGACTTCTTCGGATGGCTACTGAGCTTACTTAGCTGCATGCAAGAGGTCACATGAATAGCTAGCAAGATGCAGTATTTGTGCGGTGGTGTTGCAGGTCAGCGTGGCTCACGGGCATAAGACAAGAGGCATGGTGCAGCTATGTGGTGATCAAGGTGATGCAGTGAGTATACGGTTCGGGAGGAGGTGCGTGAGGTGTGCGTGTGTGACGGTTGGACTGGCTGACGGGGTGGTCAGACCGACGGACTGGTTAAGACTACGGAGCTTGGACAGTTAAACTGGTTTGTAGCTGATGGGTGGTTTGCTACAGAAACTTGTAAACACATTCAAAAGAAGGGCAAGAAGGCTCTACAGATAGATAGTTTACAGGTGAAAAGGGCGAGTAGACTGGTGGCAACAGGCTAGTCAGGTCGCAGATGAAATTATCTGGTAGAAACAGGATATATTTAGGACTCGACGAGGAGTTGAGATATATGGAGTTAGACCAGAACTGAAGAAACGTTCCCGGGCAACAACGGGTCAAATATCGTTGATGGGGTCAACGATACTGTTTGGCGGTACAGGATGTATGCAAGATATGCAGGTCAGCATGATAGGGATATATGAAAACTGCGTCACTGAAGAGGAAGAGCAAGCGTTATGGTGTAGTTTCTTCGATGACTCGAGGCAATGGTGAATTTCTCAAAATATCATGGATTTAGTCTACGGATGCAGAAAGCGTGGATGTTGGATTTGTTAGCTTGGTTCATAAGACTACATGGAAGAAAGGTTCTCCGTCAGTCTGGTGTGTTTGATTTATCTATTTGGTGATGACATGGGTTATCTGGCCATGGATTAGATAAGACCAAATTAGAGACAGAAGATGAAGGTGAACATAGTCTTCGAGGAGTCTATGATGTGATAGCTAAGGAGGAGTCCAATTTCGCTTGGCAAGATGACTGAGATGATAGGTGAGAAGGTAGAGCACTATTGCAGGTGGAGTCCAGAGGAAGAAGTTACAGGGATAGCGGAGTCTCTTGAAGGCGGTGAGTCTGGTGCAGCCTCATCGGGTGGCTTGCGGTGAAGCTGTGAAAAAGGAGACAAACCAAGTCTGGAGGACCAGTGGATCGGCATGGTAATTCTACTGTTTCTAGGTGACGTATATTTGTTAAGGTGGAGTTTGTTAGAATAGGTGTCGAATATACTAGTTCTATTTGGTTACAGTTGGACTTGGAGTTGTAATAGGTGTTAGGACTAGAGTAAGAGTCGAACTCTATCATAGGATCTCTCTTAAATGTAGCATAGACACGCAGGGAGATGATTGCAGCGTGGCCATGGACTCATAGCGGCTAGGTGCTATATTGCTTGGGGAGGAGCGCCCATAATCAGAGCCCCGGAGATGTAGGCTTCGGCTGAACTCCGTTAACAAATATCGTGTGTTCCTGTGTCGTCATCTGGCGTGTCTTGGATGATCAATGACTGAAGAGATTGATAAGGTTAGTCGTCGTTCCGCTATATCGACTAACTTTTATAACAGTTCGTTTAGGATGCAATGTTTGAGCTCGGGTCCTAATCACGCGCGAGACTGAGCACAAGCAAGTATATAGGTTCGGGTTGCACGAATACGTAATACCCTAGTCCTTTGTGATGGACTACGGATGATGAAGTAGATTACAAAATGAAATGTGGAAAGTTCTAAGTGGGGAGGAGAGGGTCCTTGCTCACTTAGTATCTGGCTAGCCTAGCTTAGATGGAGGTGTGAACCCTTTTTTCGGTGGCATGGATCCTCTTTTTATACGTGAAGGTAATCCACAATACCAATACATGCATGCAAGAGTGAGACCCACTCAATTAAACTTGATATGTTTAATCTTATCGTTGTCCCTTCAAGCGAGCCGACTAGATATGACAGCCACACCTACTGACTGACAAGTGGAGTAGGGAAGCAAAAGTCTTCGCTCCAACTGTCCTCGGGCCCACCTGTCAGCAACCGCAGTTAGCAGGGTGGACCTAGGGGAGGATGCTGAGGACGTGCCATGTCGTGTGCCTTGTTTTCTTCGGGGCGATGCGCTAGGTTTGTACCACCCTGCAATCAATGTAATATGATGGTTTAAAAGAAACCACAGGACCCAATCAACCCTCCTTAATGGGGCGGACCCCTCCAAGGAGAGCCACGGGCATCCCTGGAACCCTTATTAGAGCTTGGGCTCTGAGGTGTTGAAGACTTGTCCTCGGGCAGCTGCCGTCCTCGGGTCACCCTTGTGCTCAGGTTATCCCGTGTCCTCGAGGCACCTCCGCGTGCCCGTGCCGCTCCCATTACGGAATGTAGATTTCATTGTTGTATTGGACAAGTTTCTCAAAAATATCGATGAAGAAAGAGTTCATGATAGGCATGGCTTTGAATGAGATGCCCCTGTCCATGTGTATACCTGCTTTACATCTTTAAGATGTTGATCTGGTAGGTCTTGATATTCTTCTTAACACCTTAAATATGTAAATCTTGTAGGTCTCGATATTTTTCTTGTCAATTTAGATTTTGTAGGTCTTGGTAGAACCCACATTTGCCTGAGCATCCGAAGGAAAGGAAACCCAATTCCAGCTTTTCCGACAATGTTCATAAAATATGGCAGAAACTACCGAGTCACTTGCCAAGTTTTCATCCGCAGAGAACACAAACCAGAGAAGAGCCTTTGGATGACCCGCAAAATCGTGAAATTTCATGATTTTGAGCCAGTTCAAAAATCAATCTCAAGGGGAAATTTGATGTTTTCTTAAACAAAAACAAATTTAAAACAGTAAGTTCGATCGGAATTTCGTTGAAATCTTTTCAACGTCTCGCGGGGTTCTAAATTTCCAATGATAGTGTGAACCCTGATCAGAGCACCCAAACCATCTTTATCAGTAATCAGGCCTCCAAACCTATTCACGCATATGCTCTTCCTGCAGCCTCCAAGGGCGAATGATATGTATTTATCTGGACTGTTAATAACAAAAGTCTGAATCAGCATGCGCATCGCCTATACGCACCTACTGACCTGACCTGCAACCTAGGCATGCCCGGCCTCATTTTTCTATCCGGGACGAATCGCGCATGCGTTCCCTGCAGATGACAGCGATCTCCCCTCTCCTCGTTGCGCGCCTGACGAAAAAACACCGCGGCTGGGAGCGAGGGGGTTTTCAGTTCACCGGAGTCAAACACCGGATCAGCAAAGGAAATAAAGTTTGGTGCCAAGTCGCTCTCGGCAAAGGAAACGCTTGCCTCCTGGAAGGCACGCCTGCCACTTCGAGATCAATTTTAAAAAAGGTCTTAGACTACGACTTAATACGCTGTCTACGCATGTCATGTATGAACAGGTTAATTTTCTTCAGAGAATTTTTGCACAAAGTCGCCTCGCGTACTCTCACCGGTAAAAGAGGATACCAGCTAGCAAGATAAGCGTGTGTTTTGTGTTATCACTGGACTTGCTCTAGATCAATCTCAACTTTAAGAGGAAAAGAAATTCATGGCTGCGATATAACATATCATATCATGCATATAGGAGTATTACATCATGCAGGTGTCTTAGCTTTCCTATTTGTTGTTACATGACCTTGCTTATGTCGACACTTTAGTCTGTTATGTCGACACTTTGGTCTAAACACACCGTGTACTGTACAGCGGCGACCGTCCTCCCCCTTATATGTCAATAACACCTTAAAAAACAGTACATGTCAAAAAGAATGTTTACAAACATCAAAAGAAAACAAACTAACACTCTCTTTGTTTGCAAATATTTGTTTGTTTTGATTAAAACCAGTATTTTTGAGTTTAAGATAAAATTCTGGGAAAAAGGGGTGCTCCCATATAGCAAATGTATTCTTAACAGTCATACTTGAAGTAAATAGCTTTGAAGTAGATTGTAGACTATTAAGAAAGTACTTTTGGTTACATATAATTACATAACATCAAAACTGCTGTTGAGCACACAAATCAGTTTAAGTCAAACTTAAAAAACATTTGCGAGGAGCTTCTGAGTGGCTGTGAACCGACCCCGCATCATCAACGCGCGTATAACACGGGGGAGAAACCCTAGTCTCCGCCGCCGCCGCCGCCACCACCCCTTCTCTCCCCCGCCTCGCTGCCACCGGAGCGCGCCACTGGAATCCGCACAGCCGCCAGGATGGCGACGGCGGGGCCAAACACCCCCGGCGGCACCCCGTCTCTGGCGGAGGAGGAGGAGGAGGAGCGGTGCACAGCTTGAGGCAGCGTCTCCAGCGCCGCCATGGCCAGATCCCCCCCTCAAGGTTGGATCTGATGCCGCCACTGCCTGATCTGGCGGCTGGAGGAGACGGAGGCCAGTGGCTTGCGACTAAGTGGCGAAGGCCGGCAAGGCGCATGCAGGCGCAGCCGGTGGCGGTTGAGGGTGGCGCGGCGCAAGGAGGCGTGACCGGCGGTGGTAGACGCCAGCGCAGTGGGAGGCGACGTGGCCGGCAGTGAAGCTAGCGCATCTGGTAGCGGTGGAGGCAGTGAGACCGTCACCGAAGAGGCCGGCGTGCGGGAGGTCATCGCCGAGAGGCTGGCGCGGGCGTCGGCAATGGTAGGGAGGCCATCGCGGCGAATCCGGTGGCGGAGGCCGACCGGCGGGGCACGCGGAGAGCATGGCACAAAAATTCGTGGCTGGCGAGCGTGGCACGGGGCTGAAGTGATGTGGCGGCAAGCCTACCGTGGTGGGAGCATGGCAAGACTAGGCTGGTGCAGTGACAAAGCTACCGTGGTGGAAGGATGGAGGCGACGACGATGTGACGAAGCGGCCCATTGGACATGGGTAGCCTGGTCGAGGTGGCGACGACGGTAGCGCCATGAGGTGGGCATCGAAGGCTGCGACGATCTCCTTTCTAGGAGTATGTCCTCTTGCGGCGGTGGCTTGCCGCTGCAAGATGGCTACGTTGGATGGGCCAGTGGGGGGAGGGGATCCATTACTCTCTCTCACCCTTTCCCTCTCCAACCCACCCACGTGGATGGATTTGGAGCGCGATGAAGGTTGAGATCCTACTCTGATGGCGAGGTGTCGGTGCAGTGGCTGCGTGTTGAAGGGGATTAGTTGGTGGTGACTGCTGAAGCTGACAAGCATTCTTTGGCGCGGGAGAGTAGGAAAATTTTGGGCAAAGGCCTAGCCTTCGGGCCAACAACGGCAATGTTTGCAGGCGCTGCATCTCTTGGGGCATTGTTGCGTTTTCTCATCTTCCAATGGTCTCTTTATGTGAAAACTACGTCCTGATTCTCTAGGACGGGCGATGGCGGCGCTTTAGCGTCGTTTCCTCCTTGGAGGTATCGTTAAGAAGAACCATTCTTTAGGGGTGTTGTGTGCTTGCTTGTTTTTCAATAGTAGAATCAGACGTAGACGTGTGGTGTGGTTGTCTTTTTTTCTTTTTCCTAACTCTAGGTAGTCTCCTAGGAGACTTGTATTTTTTTCTATATCAGTAGAAACGTCGCACTATCTTGTACGGGTTGTTTAAAAAACATTTACGAGGAAGGAAGGGAGTACAAAATAAAATATACAGCAACAAAGATGAAAACCCGAAAAAAGTAAGTCTTGAAATATGTCGTCGTGTACATGTCTCGAATCAAAGTTCTGAACATCAATATTTTATAAACATCTAGTCTATGCGTGCAAATAGATATAGTAAGTAATAGAAAGAAAGGCTGGCATGAGATGTAGAAAACATGATTATGTAGACTGTAACAGAGTGCCCTGTTCGCTGCTGGTGATACTTGATGTTTGACATGCCATGCATATTTGCCTTACTGGATGTGTGTGACTAAAAGAATAATGTTTATACTTTTTTCCAATATAGTCAAAATATTTTTATTACTAACTAATCTATTATGTTACATAACTAATGGAACCAATGATTAATATATGTTCCTTCGTGCAGTACAACATCAACACAGGAGATTATGAGATCAAAGAACCACAATCAAGGTACCAACTGTATACCCATAGATAATTTAGTTTTTCTGTGTAGCTATTTTATTATTCTACCCTCAACCATGTTTTTCAGTATAGGGAGTCTAGTGCACAGATTTTAAACACCGGTCTTGCTTTCTGATTTGTCCTGTTTAGTATGTAGCATATCAGGATTGATTGTAGACAGTAGATAAGCATTATAACAGGAGATAAGTATTGCATTAGTTCAGCTAGCTAAATGTATAACCTGTGATATTATGGAAGGGGAATTAACTTCATTAGGGCCAACTCATTGACAGAATCAAGTCGGTAAAAGAACAAAGAAAAAAAATCAAGTCCTAACAATTTCCTCATACTTATCAAAGATTGATTTTGTTTCAAAAACATAGCGATTGCATCAAGGCACATGTTACTGATCATCTTTTCAGAGAACTGGCAAAGATTCTGAGTTATTTATGCTAGTCAGTGCTACAAATGTTAATCATTTCATATTAATGCTTGCCTGGATTCATTTCTCCTTGATAGCCAGGTGCATCAATATTGAGATCAAAAGGAAGCACATGGTTGTCACCTTCCTGGACATCACCTCCAAGTTGATCCTCCTCCTGACCAGGATGGATTTCAACGTCAGCAATTTCCTCATTGAGGTCAGGCAAAGCCTGTTCATCTCTCTCATCTACTGGCTGTTCATCTCCCTCATCTACTGGCTTGTTTAGATCAAGAGCCACGGAGGTGATTTTGAAGACTCATGCAGTGATTAAGTGGGAGGGAAACCTGCTATTGAGGTTCATTTCAAACTTATATAGGGTTGTTGTAGTGGTGTGTGCTGAGATTTGTAATGCTTGCCACCAATGAAGCAGTGCTGAGTTTCAAATTATTTGGCGCCCTGGTTGCTGTGAGTATTATTTGTATATTGAGCGCTTAATGGCCGCAGCAGAAATATGCTTATCCAACTTGGTGGCTGAGTAGTACTACTATTTTATTTGTCTCCAATGATTGTATGTACTTTCACCGAGGGTATTTCAGTCTTTTGCCACATGTCCTAAAATTGCCTTGGGATTTTAGCATTAGAGATATTATAGGACGGAGGGAGTAGGCTATGATCAGTTAAGCTATGGATGAAAACATAGAAACATAACCAAAGCAAACAAAAATAGTTTATGTAAAACCTTTTATATGTGTATTATCGGTTTAAAAGTCGAGGCTAAAACTATAATACGGTGAAAATAAATTCCAAAATCTAAGTGTAGAATTGTGTTTCAAATTATAAATTTTAGTTGTGTCTAATAAGTCAAAAGGCAGACGATGAGAGACTTAGATTGGGCGTGCACAATTATATGTACAGATTTATCTTCAAAAGTATTTTTAATGATACTATAAATTATATGTAGATTTTAAATGCTTCCTTCAGTCCAAAATATAATAACTATTAACATTCATATTTGTTTTAAAATATAATAACTTATAAGTCTACATTATCTTCTCAACCAATTACAACCTTCCTATATTTTATTTCACATTTTTTAATACTCATATCCAAATCAAAACTTCTTATATTTTAAATATGAGATGGAGGTAGTAGTTTGTAATAACAATATGTGGTGAAATGTGGTGAATGTTTTATTTTAAAGACCATGGAATGTTTATTCTTTCATAAACGGAGGGAGTGACTGGCTAGATATTTTTTTAAGTATTCAAAACGGAGTTGAAAAATGTGTGGTAAGGCTCATGCTCGTTTTTTTTTTTTTTGAAAATTGGTACTGTATGTATTAATCCATTCGGTCTATAACTGTTTTCAAGTGTTTGATTGCTCCTATAGTAATCTAATACACTCCTCACCCCCTGCAAATTACAGTCAAAACGCTAGTGATGATCTCCTAATGGCCCGATTAGTCGTCGCAGGTCAACCATTTGGCACCTTATGTATTTTCCAGATATTTTTTTACCCCCAAATTCCAAGTAGTACTAACAGAGAAAGAGGGCAAAGGTAGTAGTACAAATTACAAAAGCAATAGCACTTGAGAGAAAAAGGAGGGGAGAAAAAGTAAACACATCCACCTAGTGCTTAACCCCATTGTGTATGGATTCAGTGCAGCGGCTGCAGGCCAAGCAGGCAGGCAGCACAGCACTACACATACAAAGACACACATCCCATGCTGCTGCTAGTGCTGTGCCCTTTTGCTCCTTGTTGTCTTCGCCGCTCCCGTCTCCTCTCCTCCCCCAAATTCCCCCTCTCTTTTCTTGGTGCTGCTGCTGCACGAAGCCACGAGCGCCTCCCCACCTCGCCACCTCGGGATCGCCTCCAAGATCCTATTTTGATCGTCCCGCCGCCGACGAATTCAGGCTCCTTCTCGTCGAGACCCGCCCTCGCCGTACCTGCCCAACGGTGCTCGATTTGGTTGTAGTCTTCTGGTTCTGGTACTTGGCTCCATGGACCTATCTTGATCTTATTATGATTCTTATTACGGTTTTAATCTGCTATATCGGTTGTGGCTTGTAATTAGGGGAATATGGGATCGTAATAGAACAGTGAAAGTTTGGAAAATTTTCCATGGTTAGTGTCTGCTTACCAATCAAGGAGGAAATCGGAGGCAAGCCTGTTGTTTTCTTTATAGGACACTAAAAATCGGTTCTTGCTTCTTAACTGTGTTGGATTTTTATTAAGGTTGTTTTCTGTTGGTATTGAATGAAGTCGATGCTATTCAACAGTAACTTAAACATTAAGTTATTACGATCCACTTATCTAATCTCGTGTAGAACTCTGCTCCCCGGCTCTGGGCATTAGTTTTCCCACGAGAACAAATATAAATAAATAAATATATATATATATATATATATATAACCCTAAACCCTAAAGATTGTGAACAGACTTTTTAGTTGAAGGTGGCACGAATGAATTGGGTCTACCAATACCACCAAACAGATGACATGCTTGAAGTTGTATATACTAGTTAGCACTGTCTTTTCTCTATCCTTTTGTTGCTATTTTTACGTGTTGATAACAAATTCACAATCAGCAGGATTGCAGGAATATAACAAAATTTAAGCACTGAGCAGCAGTATGCCTTGGACCCCTTTGTACTCGACTTATTACAGCAGCCGAAAGTCTGTTCACCTTGCTGTGTTTTTCCGTGTGATTGTGTATGTCTCTTGATCTCCTGAAACCTTTCGTATTCATGATCATAGAATCTCATAATTCTCACTGAATTTTTAATTTTCCATGCATTGCAGGTGAGGCAGTCACATTTACAGGAGAATACTTTTCCTTTGTGGTTCTTTGTTCTTGACGACATTAGGTGTGTAAAGATTGAGAATGTATGTTAAGGTTGAACTTAAGAGATTCCGCATTGTGAAGGAGGTGGGAACAATAGTAATGAATGTTAGGATCTTTGCTTATTACCAGTTGATGCAAGTGTGCCAGGTGAGATATTTATTTGTTGACCTAAAGCATCCTGTTTCCAAAATGAATTATAGCTGTTGCTAAACAGAAAAACAGAGTCAGGTGTCATTTTTCATGGAAACATTCTTGGTAATTTGTTTGGGATTTTCACAATAATCTCGTACAGTGAAAAGTACCATCCATCAATTATCTAGACCTATGGAACTGTTTGAGATCTTTTGATTATAGAATAGCTAATTAATTTAGTTGGGTTTTGGAATGCATATTGTATAGGTGATCTGGTCATGTTCTCATTGTTAACCTGTAATCCTGGACCGTGTAGTGCTATTGCAGATGAAATTTAAAATGATATATTAAGATATACTAGTCATCATGTAGGGTTTCAGCTTCTTCCCTTCCCTGTCCCTCCCCCAGTGACCCTGATATTCTTGAGTTATGCTAGAAAGTTTTGATTGATCAATCATTATTTCTTTTCATAAATTGAACAGTGTTATCGATAAATGATTATTTGATTACCATAAATAGATATTTTGTTGTTTTGTCCTCAAGATTTTTTACATGATTTGCTTATGCATACCTGAACTAAATAATACATATATACTTATCAGTTCACTTTATTTTTTAGTATAAATTTATTTAGTTATTCAGACATCTTTGTATACCTTATTTTATTGTGTCTCTTCTGTACTTTAACAACATCTTCTAAATTGCAGGCTGAGTACTTCCGTCAATTGCTTAAGCCTGTCACGTAGTCCAAATACAGGAGTCGAGATTAGTCATTTTATCTTCTATTTATATTTCGTCTGGTATAAAGTCGCAACAACAAAAGCAGTGCATTCCTGATGGCTACCTTGTGGTAGGGTGTTTAGTCTCTTGTTGTTGCGAGTCGCAAACATATCATAGAATTCTCGTTGTTTTTGTGTAGTGTAGCTACTACATCAGATCAGGTAGAGGTCTGTACTTAAGTGCATTCTGTCCAGTATCAGCCATTGACTCATGCAGAGGGATCCAACAGCATTCACTGGAAACCGTTCCTTTGCTTATGGACATGAAGCAGATGGTTGTATCGCAAATGGACCCTTGGGTGGTCAATGCAACTACAGGGTTCCTGTTTCACCTGCCTTTGGTGCCCCTTCAGGCATGACCAGTCCTCAACTCCGAACCTCACTCAGTGGATTTGAGTTTCAGCCTTCCAAGGTATGCCCCAGAAACTTCATCATCTTTGATCAAACTGATGACAAAGGGCGCATCATGTGTCATCCTGCATTGGTGAGCAAGCTAAACCCTGCAGCCACCAATGCTTTCTCTTCCTATCCCGAGGCAATTTGCAGAAGTTCCGGCCAAGATAACGGAAACCTGGAAGAAGTTTCATCATCTTTCAAGGAGGATACAAGAGAGATTGATGCACTGCTAAGTTCTGATGAAGAAAGCGATGAAGATGATATCAAGAGTACTGGGCGTACACCGGACTGCTTCGAGAGTGGTTCCCTTGATTCATCTTCATCACCAAGGTCTAGGAAAATGCATCATTCTTCTAGCCAGAGTTCAGTTTTCCATGAATCCATGGAAAGTGTTACTCATGAGAGGATGAGAAACATGGTCACAGTTCTTAGGGGAATAATCCCTGGTGGAGACCAATTGGATACAGCCTCTGTCATAGAAGAAGCTGTTAGATACCTGAAGTTTCTCAAGATGGAGGCGAAGAAACTTGGCGTGGAGGTTTCGGATAACTAGAACTGACAACTGGTACAGTGGCGATACTAAAGCTCATACATAAATAAAATCTGAAGGCATCAATGTTTGTATATATGATCTTTGGTAAGGCCCTTATCATCATCGTTACTTGATTGACTTTGTGTGAGTGTGGAAGGCAAGGAAGGCAGCCCGCTTTTGCATCTTTCTGCAGGCCTCAAAAGAGGTATTGTTTGTGGGATTCTGATGCTTGATGTCTGGTAGCATGGTGTTGCTGCGCTGTGAGCTTTCCCTCCCTCATCATGGTCTGGTACACTGTGGTTAGATCGTCAGACGAAGTTCTGGATGATGCATTATGTTTTCAGGCTTACCTTTGCCTTTTGTGACTTAAACACCTCAGCTCTACCTATCCTATGGTCAGATCACCGTGCTTCGCTCTTTTTCAAGCTCTGCTTACATTTGTTGCACTACTTAAATTATGTACATACTTGGCTTGTTAAATTGTTCGTATTGTGTACTGAACGAGATCATGTCATTGTAAACTAAATTACGATATGAAATAATGTACTTTATCAAGAGGAATCTGTCTCATTTTATTTGCTTTGGAGATGATGATGATGATGATGATGATGATGATGATTCTCACCTTCGAATTAGGCAAAGAGAGTGATTGTGATGATGGTGCCCAAGAGATAGCACGACATTTGTTGCAGTCATTTATTCCCTGTGCTTTTTCTGAAAGCTATGAAAGCGAATCGGGCATTGGCACAAACGTGCAATCTTTTGCAAAGGCCAATTATGTTGGACTAAAGGTTGGAGTTTCCCATGCTTTTGCCTTCAGTTGGCTTGGCTATTGAAATGGAAGAAGTTTGTTCAACACTGCCATGCAGAAAATATTCTTATCGCATATCATTAGATGTATGCATGTGGTGTGTATGCATAGTGGTATGTGTTCGGTAACCGAAAAAAGACGGATGTGTGTAATCCTAAAATAGTGGATATAGCCCCTATTAAAAAAAAAGTGGATATAACTTTCCTATGAATGTCTTCGTGTTTCAAATGTTATTTGAACTTTGTTGAATAAGTGTGCATAATATTTTTTCCTTAAAAAGAGGTTTGTTTTTTTTTTGTTAAGCTTATTTATCATAGAAGGAAGCCATAGTTACCAATTTACAACAGTGGTGCTAATTCAAAGTTTTACAAACGGAGGGATGAACTATTAGAAAAGAGAAAATTCCTTGTATGTCTCTGAAATTTTAGCCGATCTATTCCGGAGTTTTGCTCACTCTTTTATGCCTTTGAATTTTGATTTTAATCCTATTCATACCATTTCTGTCAATTGACTATTACTTGACCGTTTAAAGTGTGAACAAGTCAGTTTTACCTTTGGACATGAAGGAACGTAGGAATTTATTGGCATCAGCTGTTGGAAATATTTATGGTAATTTGCTGTGTGACTAATATTCTTAATTTTGTTGTATAAGGGATTATTATATGTGGAGAAATATTATGTATTCAAAAAATGCATGTGTGGCATTTTTCAAAATGTAAATGTAACAGTTAGTTTCTATGAGAAAACATATATTTTTAATAAGTAGAATAATAAATATTGAAATTTTTCTGTCATTATATAAAAGATAAAAAAACTTGACACTAATAAAACCCCACACAACAAACTCATAAATATAATAATCTCATAGAACAATCTCCTACACACTTCCAATAATATACTTCATAGATTTCTATATTCCTTTCATAACTATGACAAATTTGACCTTTCCATAGCTATTAACTAGTCAGCTAATAGACAACTGGTGAAATGGGCGTAAAATGGATCAAAACCAAATTCGAGGACATAAAGTGAGCGAGCAAAACTCAGAAATATATAAGAGATCTTCTGAATGAGTTATACAAGAAATTTTCTCATCAGAAAATGAGATAACACTACGCCCTTGCCCCTTGGTTTGTACGCCCTGCTTCGAGTTCTCTGAGAAACAGGTTCGCTATGTTTTCATCACTTCCTCATCTTTCTTTTCTCACTTCATTTCGGTTTACTATCTCACAAGGGCTTGAGCTCGCTGCAAACTCATCATTGACGGTGACATTTGCAATTTCGAATTCCTTCTAGACGACCAGCAAGCCCATCATCCTAATTCGTTTACAGATTACAAGCCCATTTATCAACCCACGAGTTTTGTCACGTTGCTTACTGTCTAGTCTAAGCTGCCAGATTTATGGCCCATTTTCGTGTCAGAAAAGAAATTTAGAAAGGGCCGGCCAGTCCACATTGAAATGCATCAACTGTTCAAAAAAGAAAAGAAAAGAAAAGCTGCGCCTACAAATAGATTTCCTGTAATTAATTAGATTAAACGTTTTGTGGGTAACATTTCCATATATTTTATCTCTCTGAATAAAAACACACCTCGGTAGTAGTGGCATGGCTCAGACCAAAGGATGCCGATGGCATTGATAGAACTACAGTGGATACGAAGCGAGAAACGGATAGAGAACACGTACTCCCTCCGTCAAACTCAATGGCACAGTTTTCAAAACTAATTTTTAACTTTAAATTTTTAATTCAACATTGTACTAATAAAATTATAATCATATAAAAATAAATTTAAATTACAATTCCAATAATTTTATTTTCATCGAATAAAATGTAATTTATAATAAAATAATTATTGGTTAAATATTTAGAGAGGTGAATTATAAAATACATTTGCGTCTTAGTCAGTTGGACAAAGAGAATAACTCGGAGGAAGACGTTTGTGCATATTATTGCGGAGCGAATTTACTAGAGGTAGCAAAATCGTCTAGACTTCAGCAAAATAGCAGAGATTGAAGATGAGATGCACCTAGTCTCGAAGTTGGGAGCTTCTCTAGTCCAAAGTGGCAAGGGAATTTCCAAGAACACAATGTGATGCAGATGGATTTAAAGTCTGAGGAGGGTTGCTATGACTTATGGCATGACGCTAGGATCATATATCTATTGTTCATGTTACAATCAGGACTACTATATTCGTAATACGTACATCTCATCCACCTGTCCACACGTCACACCATGTTACATATGTGTTTCTTCAAAACCCTCAATAATTTGAACACGGGTATCTCCTACCATCAATATCATGTACATCTTCTTCGACTTTATCACCCGTCCCAAAATAAACAAACCTACAATTTTAGTATGAGATGTGACACGTTTTGTCAAAGTCTGTTGTTGCTGATCGCATGGGCTAAGGCCCAAGGCTTGCTCTTCTGCTTCATGTGCTAACTAGCTACACTGCCTGCTTCTGCTTTTGTTGCTTACTCTTCTTGTTTTTCCCTATCTAATTATTGCAGGGCATTACATCCCCCCTCTCTCTCTCACATCCTCCCTCTTTATCCCATCATTTCCCTCACTAGGCTCACGGTGGCAAGAGGCAGAGAGGAATGTTGGAGGTAGAGGTTGAGGAGGCAGATACGATGACAACGGTGCTTGGGAGCTGTGGCGGAAGGCAAAGAGATGGGACAACGGAGGTGGAGAAGTGCCTAGGGAAGCTCACCATGGAGAAGGTTAGCGATGATGACCATGGCTCGGTGACAGCGGATCTAACGGAGGGCGACCTCAGGAGCTGTGGATAAAATGAAGGCAGGCCTAAAGAGCGACAATTTCCCCAACAACGAGCCTTAGTGAAAGGACCTCATCAAATTCTAGAGGGGGTGAATAGACATTCTTGGAAAACACTCACAACAAAAAATAAATCTTGATCGGAACTTCCAATCTCAACCACTGAAACTTTTGATCAGTCTTCTCTATCTGGGACGGAGAGTGTTGATCAAAACTTCCGATCATTGGGATCGGAAGTGGTTTCTTACCATGAAAGGAATGAATCAGTGGGTAACTTCCACACATAAAAGAAGCTATATGAATATAGGAAGTACAGGGACATGAAATATACCAACAAGAGGATAATAAGCAAGGGTAAACACAAGATACAAAGAGAGAAGGCGAGAGGCGTGTTTTTTCACTAAAGTTTGGATCTCCATGATCCTAAGTCTATGTTGAAGTGCTTCAAGGAGTTGTATCCCTTTCGATCGAAAGTCTCATCCAAAGACCACTAAAACCGAGCTTGGTTTTCACTTAAAGGTACTCGTTTTCTTTTTGGAGGAGGAGTAACATCTTCACATACCTTCTCGTGTTGTCCACAAATTTGGAGCTCACGGGCAACACCTTGAAGGCTCTAAGGAGAACGTCTAAGAGTAACAAGCTCAAGAACAAACACTGGACGCCGATCCACAAGTGCTCAAGTGTCATACCCAGAAATTCCCAAACGGGGTTCCAAACAGAATGTGTATTAAAACTCCTGTCCAGGACCAGCCAGGGTACACAAACGATAAAGTTGATACATAGATCCACGTCTTACAAACACATAAAAATCTTACATAAATGCAGCGGAAAAATAAAGCGAGATTAATCTAAACTAAACACTCGCAGTGTGGCGACTCCACTGAACCCGGCAGAATCTGGTGACCTTGCTTCTAGTTCTTCTTTCACTGTTTTCGAGGATACAAGTCGACTTCTCCACATAGGTCAATTCCTCTTGAATTTCAATCTGATCAAGACTTGCCTACTCCTCAGGTACCCTCAAACATTTCTTCAACTAAGAGACGTGGAAAACATCATGAATGCCAAGCATGTTGGAGGGAAGTTCGAGTTGGTAAGCAACTTCACCTCTGCGCTCCAGAATTTTGTATGGTCCCAAAAGCATGGTGTCAATTTTCCCTTGGTTTGGAAACGGTGTACTCCTCGAAGTGGCGTGACTCGGAGATACACATAATCCCCAACTTCAAAAATGAGCTTTCTTCGGTGGTTGTCGGTGTAGCACTTTTGCTGAGACTGCACAATCCTCAGTCTTTCCCTGATTGTGCTGAACTTCTCTTCTGCATCGCTCAAGACTTTAGTCCCAAATAGCTAACGCTCCCTAGTTTGATCCCAAAAGAGCGGGGTGCGGCACTTCCCGCCGTACAGTGCTTCGAACGGTGCCATCTGCAGACTGGCCTGGTAACTGTTGTTGTAGGAGAATTCGGCATACGACATGCTTTTGTCCCAGGCTCCACCAAAATCAAGTGTGCAAGCTCTCAACATATCTTTCAATATCTGGTTAACTCACTCGGTCTGACCATCAGTTTGAGGATGGTAAGCAGTACTGAAGTTCAGATGGGTTCCCAACTCTTCTTGATATTTCTGCCAAAACTTTGAGGTAATCTGACTCCCTCGATCAGACACGATCTTCTTGGGTACCCTGTGCAAACACATCATCCTTGCTAAGTAAAGCTCTGTCAACTTCTTCCCTGAGTAGGTAGTGTGTACCGGAATAGAGTGAGCAACTTTTGTGAGTCGGTCAACAATCACCCAAATGGAATCGTGTCCAGATGTTGTCCTTGGCAATCCCGTGATAAAGTCCATTCCAATCTCTTCCCATTTCCATTTCGGAACCTGAAGGGGTTGTAGCAATCTTGTTGGCCTTTGGTGTTCTGCCTTTGCTCGCTGACATACATCACAAAGTGCGATGAAATCAGCGATTTCCCTTATCATGTCGACCCACCAGAACTTCTCTTTGAGGTCTTGATACATCTTGGTACTGCTAGGATGAATTGAGTATTGGGTCTGATGAGCTTAAGTAAGTATTAGATCTTTCAACCCTTTGTTTTCAGGGACACATAATATCTCTCTGTTGACGATGAAATTTGGCAAGTAATCTAATCTACATGAATCGGAAACACGATCCAATCCGAAGCAGATCAGAAGATATGCAGAAATCTCGGAAAACTGAGTCTGTATCGGCTGGAGTCCGTATCGGCTGGAAACCGAGTCCGATTGGGATAGCCGATGGGGCTGATATCGCATGCGAAATCAATATCGGATTCAACAAGGAGCTTACGATGACATTGCGGGGCAAGGGTAGAGTCCAAGATTGGCAATTGTATCTATTAATTAGGATTTTATGTAATTTCCTTATAGATTATCACGGTAAGAGTTCGCCTAAGGGACTTGTTCGTTAGTTGGATTTGTATTAGGTTAATATGAGTCGTGTCCGTGATGGACATTGTTTGTATTTTCGGGTATAAATATAGTCCCGAGGTCCTGTAAATAATAACAACACACGTTCAATCAATCTCGGCACATCACCACCTCTGTTTTCTACTTTTCGACAAGTTTGTGCTTTCGAGTCGTGCTACATCACTTTGATCTTCGACGAAAAGGTATATCTTGTTATAGCGGTTTGCATTATCGGAGCTAGTGCTTACATCTTTATGATACTCTAGTTCTATCTTGTAAACTTCCGAGTTATCATATACATTGTATAATTTAGATCTACAATGTAATCTACTTGCATCGGCTGGATTCTCTTTAGGGTTTCATCGATATCGGCTAGATTACTTTGTTGGTTTAGATTATATAATGTATCTACCATCCCGAAAAGGCAACCATCGGCTTGATTTTCTAGATGTCATGCTTCTCTTTATACTTAATGCTGCATTGGTTAAGTCCAACCTATTAAGTCGTATTTAGAATCATGATCTCTAGCTTGTTTTATGGTTGTTAATAAGGATAGTATCGGGGTTTTAGCCGATCTAACCTGGTACAGATGTTTTACATTGTTTTATGCTTTGTTTAATGTTCTATATCTGCCCCTTATATCAGGATCTAATCTAATATAAATATATTGAGCTTGATACCAATCTAATTGGTTATAGTTTAATATATTTATTACTAGAGAATATCCTAGTATAGGGTTGTATCGGAGCTATAGCCGATACATACTTAAATCTAGATATCGGCTATGACATGAGTTTATATAATCGTTATTTCATGTTATTTTAGATTTGGGCAATTTATACTGTCTCGGTTCAGTCCGATCTATCCTAATTGCTTATTTCTAAAGTAATATTGATATATTGATTATGTAACACTGATATTTACAGCCGATATACTAGTTTTTAGGGTTAGTTCTATCATTGATTATACCTTACAGCCGATTCATGCTTTATTGCATCGGCTAGGTTACATACGATATGAAATCGGCTAGCTGGCCGTTGGACTATCGTTTACTAATACCTTTGTATATTTCTTCTTGTTGATTGCAGGATCAAATCAACTGGAACGCCCTTGAACCTAAAGAACTAATTTTGGACCTGCACTAGAGTAAAGCAAATCTCTCAGGCCAGTGTGTGTTTTTTGAACCTAAAGAACTAATTTTGAACCTGCACTAGACGGTACTTTTCCAGGCTACAGGACTGAAGATAGAAATTGGCGGGAGACCACAGACACTTCAAACCCAACCCCATCGGCTCCTTATTCTAGTACAAACATTCCAGCAATCATGACAAGGCCACAGCCGATCACTGGGGGGCAAGCTTCAAGTCAGCTGACACCAGAGCAATTGATCAGCATCCTCAATCCAAAACCGCCAGTTGTCGACACTTCATATCAAATTCATTCGGTTCCACAACAGCCGATTGGAATTACTCAGCCGATAAGCCAACAGTACAGCACAGAGCAACTTCCCTATGTGCCACCTCAGGGCATATCGGCTAACTTTAATCATATTTATCAGCCTCATTCTCCACGGCCTCAGCCGATCCAGTATGGCCAGTTTGATCCAATTCAACAGCAATATGGTGGAGCAACACCTCAGCAGCCGTGGGCCGATATGATCGCTGATGTCATGAGAGAACAATTTGGACTTAAACCTAAGGACAATGGCAACATGTATCGACATCCAGATCCAGAATACTTTGATCGGGTACCACTGCCAAACCGATACAAGGTGCTAGACTTCTCCAAGTTTTCAGGGCAAGGTAATGTGTCAACTTATGAGCATGTTAGCCGATTTCTAGCTCAATGTGGTGAAGCATCGGCTATAGAAGCCCTCAGAGTTAGATTGTTTCCACTTTCTCTATCTGGATCGGCGTTTACTTGGTTTTCATCTCTGCCTTATAATTCTATCAGAAGTTGGGCCGATCTGGAGAAACAATTTCATAAATACTTTTTCAGTGGTGTTCAAGAAATGAAATTGTCAGACCTCACAGCAATTAGATAGAAATCAGATGAATCAGTTCCAGACTATATCCAACGATTCAGAGATGTGAGGAACAGATGCTATAGTCTAGCCTTAACAGATTCACAGTTAGCCGATTTGGCCTTCCAAGGACTACTGGCGCCGATAAGGGAAAGATTTTCGGCTCAAGACTTTGAAAGTTTAGCTCATCTAGCTCAAAAGGTATCGGCTCATGAAACAACATTCCAGGCGGCTAGAAAGTTCATCAAGAAAGCCAACAATGTCAAATATATTTACAGCTATAATTCTGATTCCGAAGATGATGATCCAGAAGTCAATGCAGCCGAGTGGGCTATGAACAAGAAAACAGTAGTTTGCCAATGGGTCAAGAATTCAGGAAAGGAAGAAAGATTTGATTTTGACATTATTAAAGCTGACAAGATATTTGATCTTCTTCTTCAAGAGAAACAAATTCAATTGCCGGCAGGACATGTGATCCCATCGGCTGAAGAGCTGAAGAGAAGGAAATATTGCAAGTGGCACAATACAGGATCTCACAGCACCAATGACTGCAAAATCTTCAGACAGCAGATCCAATCGGCTATCGAGCAAGGAAAGATCAAGATTGATGAATCCAAGAGACCGATGAAGATTGATGGACATCCTTTTCCGGTAAACATGGTTCACTCTGGATTTAACCGGAATCAAGCCGATGGTGGTAAAAATTACACCAGAAATATCAAATCAACTAGTATGATCAACAAGTATCAAAAAAGGCGCCAGAGGGAAGAAGAGTCATGTCGCCAAGATGATGAGAGATATTTTGATCCCCATTGGAGCTGTGAATTCTTCAGATTTTGTTGGAATGAAGGCATGAGGTTACCATCCATTGAGGATTGCCCCGGGTGCAGTGATTCTGATGCTCAATATGTTCAAAGACCAAGCCGACAAAGTACAAGTGTGCATCGGCCGATTCAGAAAAGATTACCAGTTCATGAAAGACTTGGGCCGATCCAGCAAGTCAATGATGAAGATGATTCACATAAAGAGCCCAAAAATATGCAACCACAATGGTGCTCTTCCGGAATTTTTACCAAGAATCAAAAGAGTAGAGTTCAGAGGATGAGAAATAGAGAACAATTCCAGGAGGTTGAAGGGGAAATCGAACATCGGCTAAGACAGCGAACGAAAAAGGTTTGGCGCGTGAAGAGCAAGGTGGTGCCAGCCGATGAAGTCCAAGCCGATCAGGAAAGAAGTCTCCAGAACAAGGGCAAAGGGGTGATGTCATCTGCAATAAACATGGTTTTTATGCTACCAGCCGAATATGCAGTTGAACAAGTTGTTGAGCAAGTAGATGAGTTGCCATCGGCTAAGTTGCTGTTATCTCCACAATAAGCTGTTTTCGAGAAGCCCGAAGCCGCTGTATGTTGAGGGATTTGTCAATGGCAAGCCGATGTCAAAAATGCTAGTCGATGGAGGAGAAGCTGTCAATTTAATGCCATATTCAACCTTTAGGAAGCTTGGGAAGAATTCAGAGGATTTGATCAAGACTAATATGATTTTGATGGATTTTGGCGGGAATCCATCTGAAACCAAGGGAGTTTTGAATGTGGAGTTAACCATCGGCAGTAAAACAATTCCTACCACGTTCTTTGTTATTGATGGGAAGGGTTCCTACAGTCTATTGCTGGGAAGAGATTGGATCCATGCTAACTGTTGCATCCCCTCAACAATGCACCAAAGTTTGATTCAATGGCAAGGAGACCAGATCGAAATCGTGCCAGCCGACAGCCAACAGGAGATGGAGAACCCCAATTATTGTTTTGAGGGCGCTTTGGAGGGTTCCAATTTCTACACAAAGGACACTGTTGATGATCTTGATGGCAAGCTAGGACAAGGGTTTATGTCGGCCGATGAGTTGGAAGAAATCGACATTGGACCAGGTGATAAGCCTAGGCCGACATATATTAGTAAGGATTTATCAAAGGAGTTTAAATGTAAATTAATAGCACTTTTAAAAGAATATAGAGATTGTTTGGCCTGGGAATACTATGAAATGCCAGGACTTAGCCGATCGATTGTTGAACATCGGCTCCCTATCAAACCAGGCTATCGGCCGTACAAACAACCTCCAAGACGTTGTAAAGCTGACATGTATGATGCTATCAAGGCCGAAATTACAAGACTTTATGATGCCAATTTTATTAGACCATGCCGATATGCTGAATGGATTTCTAATATAGTACCAGTCATTAAGAAGAATGGCAAGATTAGGGTTTGCATTGATTTCAGAGATTTGAACAAAGCCACACCAAAAGATGAATCCCCAATACCAGTAGCTGATCAACTGGTTGATGCAATATCTGGACATAAATTTATCAGTTTCATGGATGGTAATGCAGGTTACAATCAAATTTTTATGGCAGAAGAAAATATTCACAAGACTGCTTTTAGGTGTCCTGGTGCAATCGGCTTGTATGAGTGGGTTGTTATGACTTTTGGGTTGAGAAGTGCTGGTGCTACATATCAAAGAGCTATGAATTATATATTTCACGATCTTATCGGTATGTTGGTAGAAATCTATATTGATGATGTGGTGGTCAAATCTAAGGAAGTTGATGAACATATAGCCGATTTAAGACAAGTTCTGGAAAGAGCAAGGAAGTATGGTTTAAAGATGAATCCAACTAAGTGTGCTTTTGGTGTATCGACTGGGTAATTCCTTGGGTTTTTGGTGCATGAGCGTGGGATTGAGATACCCCAGAGGAGTATTGAGGCAATTAAAGATATAAAACCTCCAGAAGATAAGACTAAGTTGCAATCTTTGATCGGCAAGATAAATTTTGTTCCGCGTTTCATATCAAACTTGTCTGGCCGAATAGAACCATTTACTCCATTATTGAGGTTGAAAGCCGATCAAGAGTTTGTCTGGGGAGAAAAACAGCAGCAAGCATTGAACAATATCAAGGAATATTTGAGTACTCCTCCAGTCCTCGTACCACCACAAAAAGGGCTTCCTTCCAAATTATATTTGTCAGCCGATCAGAATTCTATCGGCTCGGTTTTAATCCAAGAGGTTGAAGGTAAAGAAAGAGTCATATTTTATCTCAGTAGAAGACTTTTGGATGCAGAAACGAGGTATTCACCTGTGGAGAAATTATGCCTGTGCTTATATTTTTCTTGTACGAAATTGAGGCATTATTTGCTTTCCAATGAGTGCACAATAGTATGCAAGGCCGATGTAGTACGATACATGCTATCGGCTCCAGTTCTGAAGGGACGAATTGGGAAGTTGATTTTTGCTTTGTCAGAATTTGACCTAAGGTATGAATCGACTAAGGCAGTTAAAGGGCAGGCGATAGCCGATTGTATAGTTGAACACAGGGATACCAGTATTGATAATGTTGACATTATGCCATGGACTTTATTTTTTGATGGTTCTGTATGCACTCATGGTTGTGGTATCGGCTTGGTGATCATATCGCCTAGGGGGGCAAGTTTTCAGTTTGCTTTTACTATCAAGCCTTATTCTACAAATAATCAAACTGAATATGAAGCTGTTTTGAAAGGGTTGCAACTATTGAGAGAAGTTGAAGCTGATGCTGTTGAAATCATGGGAGATTCACTATTGGTGATAAGTCAATTATCTGGGGAATATAAGTGCAAAAATGATGTTTTGATGGTATATAATGAGAAATGTCAAGAGTTGATGAAGACCTTCAAAATAGTTACTTTGAAACATATCCCTAGGGAGCAGAATGTTGAAGCCAATGATTTAGCTCAAGGTGCATCAAGCTACAAGCCGATGTTGCAAGGAGTTGAGGTAGAAGTTGCTTGCATACCAGCCGATGATTGGAGGTTTGATATATTTGAGTATTTGAAGAATCCTTCTAAATCGGTTTCCAGAAAGTTAAGATATACAACCCTCAAATATGTTCTCCTGGATGATACATTATATTATCGGACGATTGATGGAATTCTTTTGAGATGCTTGAGTCTGAAGAAGCAAAAGTTGTCATGTATGAAGTACATGAAGGTATCTGTTGTCACGCCCAGAATTTCTATCCAAAACTCCAAACGCTTACATGTGTGTAAACCCTCGTCCAGGAATCAGCCGAGGCACACAATAACAAATTGATAATCGAGTGCAATATTTATCTAATTAATAGACGAATATAAAGTCATTACAGAGGTAGATAGTTCCTCTCAAACAATAAAGATCTAAGCAGCAGAATATAAAATAAATAACGCAGGTGACTCCAATCCACAAGCATCTTGACCAGAGCTACGCCTAATCCTCCACACCTTCAGCATCACTGTAGAACTCCTCCTCTGATGAATGATTGCAAGGTGAGTATATGGTATACTCAGCAAGCCACACAGCAAATATGCAAGTGCAATGGATAACAAAGGACGGCATAATATAGTCTCATTTGCGTAAATGGCATTTAATAAATACTACAGAATTTAGCAAAACAGTAAAGTATTTAATTAAACAATATTAATGCAATGCTATGCAACACACCCGTTGCATAGGCCCAACCATTCTGAACAACCATTCCCGGCTATACAGACCTATCTCCAAACTAGGAATATGCCATTCCAAACCAGGAGCTAAACAAATTATTACCAATTACAGAATCATTTATTATGGTGAGAAGTGTGAGACTAATCACGAAAGACATTGTTAGACTCACCCATGACCGCGGGCACGGCTATTCGAATAGTTCTACTCTGGCCAGAGGCGTACCACTGTACCCGCAAGACACAACCTCAACATCATGTCAACCATGCGTCGCGATACTTAGCAAGTACCCGAATAGAGATTGTGACATTACCCTCTACATAATGCAATTCAAAGCAGCGCACCGTTCCTGGATCATAATCACCCCCTTATAAAACAAGGCATGGACTCCCCAGCGACCCCCGTGGGCTTATCTCCACCACTTCTCAACCTGGTGCCCCACAATGAACCTCACTACACAAAGGGTAAAGCCGTTGCCCACGCTGGCTTGTGGTTGGCACGGTTAATGTTTCACAACCGAAACTCGTGAACCGGTCCTTAACTGCCATGAGAACGACCATCCAAACCATGTGCTCACAACCCACCATTATCAAGTTTTAGTTGGCATATTTATTAATCACCCTATCATGATTAACCATCATAATCTACCATTAATCCATCATCAAATAATGGTGAACCATTAATTAACCCATTCATATGAGCTAGTGTCTCTAAGCTTGACTAAGCATCCTAATTAATTTAGCTAAAACCATATAATGTTCTAGCTAATCCAATTATTAACCAAGTGACAAAGTAAAGGTAATCAAAACAAAAGGGGCTTTAGCAAAGACAATGGGTTGTTCCCACCCGATGACATTCAAAAATAAATGCAGTAGTTGAATAAAAACAAATAGCTTTAAAGGGGATCAACATGCTCAAAGGGTATTTAGGATCTGGGTGACTTGCCTTGAGCTACGTGAAACACTTCGGAACCTTCCTCCACGTAAATGCTCTCCTCCGGAACATCGGAAACTAAAGCGAGTGAACAAAATCAATAAAACAGTACAAAAACAAGCATAAACAGTACATGTGGATATCTTTAACATGTAGATCTCGATTTTAGATGAATTTAGCAACTTGAACCACTTGAATCCGAGTTACGATGATTTAGTTATGAATTTCCGAAATTTAACCAAAATTCACCTAAAACAAAAAAAACGGCCGGCGACGAACAGACAACAACAGTGCTAGGGTCAGCGGTGGTGGCGAATTTCCGACGGCTTTCGGCGGAGACAAGTGGGTGGCTGGGCTTCCTCTCCGTGCTGCGAACCCAACGGTGGTCCTCCTGAGCGACGGCGGCGACAGGAACGACGACAAAGCGCGGCTGAACTTTTCTCGGCGACGACGACACGCAAGCTGCAGCGGCTAGGGCACCACGGTCGACGAGGGGCTGGGGCGAAGGCAGTGGCGGATAGAGGAGGTCCAGGGGGGTCCGTTTTATAGGGGCAGGGGCGGCGGCTAGGCCCAAGGCAACCGGAATCGGGGAAGGAAAAACTAGGGTTAGGAAGGAAAAAACTGATCCGAATCGAGCTCAAATCCGGTGATTTCCAAACGAATTAGACTAAATTTTCTATAGAGAAGAGATAGAGGAGATCAAGGGGATTATTTCCCCTCTATCAATTTAATCAAATCGGGCAAGAAACGAAGAAATTTTGGAAGGGGCGGCGGCTCTATGGTGCTCGGGTTCGGCGGCTGCTGCGGCGCGAGGAAGAAGACGACCTGACAGGGGGGGTCCCACCTGCCGGCACCAGAGAGAGAGAGAGAGGGGCGGCTCAGCCTGGTGGGCTGGCTGGGCTGCAGCACACAGGCCGAAGGGAGGAGGGGAGAGGGAAAAGAAAATGGGCTTTTGGCCCAAAACCAAAAGAGAGAGGGTAAACTATTTTTCTTTTTATGTTATGCATGAAGTGCAATTCCAATGGTAAAAAAATTATTTTCTTGGCTCAAATAAATCCTAGAAAAATCTAGGAATAATTGAAACAATAAAGTATTTATTAAAGTTTTACCTAGCCCACTTTTATATTGAAATTTATTAAATTAAAATTAGATCTTTTCTTCTAGGCTTTTAAAATCATTTCTACTAATTCCATTTAAACAACAATTTATAATTTAGAGATTTTTAGGGTGTGACATCTGTGGAACTCATCAATCGGCTCATAAGATGAGATGGCTGATTAGAAGAGTTGGATATTTTTGGCCGACAATGCTGGAAGATTGTCACAGATATTACAAGGGATGTCAAGATTGTCAGAAATTTGGAGCAATACAAAGAGCACCAGCATCGGCTATGAATCCTATTATCAAGCCATGGCCGTTCAGAGGTTGGGGTATTGACATGATCGGCCAGATCAATCCACCATCGAGTAAAGGGCATAAATTCATATTGGTTGCTACTGATTATTTCACCATGTGGGTTGAGGCAATTCCTTTGAAGAATGTTGACAGTAGAGATGCTATTGAATTTGTCAAGGAACACATTATATACCGGTTTGGTTTGCCACAGACGATTACAACTGATCAAGGATCAGTTTTTGTGTCCGATGAGTTTGTTCAGTTTGCAGATAACATGGGGATTAAATTGTTGAATTCTTCACCGTATTATGCACAAGCAAATGGACATGTTGAGGCATCCAATAAGAGCTTGATTAAGTTGGTCAAAAGGAATATTGCAGAATATCCCAAGAAGTGGCATACTATATTGGCAGAGGCATTATGGTCCTATCGGATAGCTTGTCATGGTGCAATTCAAATACCTCCTTATCAACTGGTTTATGGGCATGAAGCTGTGTTACCATGGGAAACCAACATTGGCTCCAGGAGAATTTCTTTACAAGATGAGCTGACAGCCGATGATTATCATAATTTGATGGTTGATGAATCAGAAGATTTGGTTCAGGGAAGATTGCATGCTCTTGAAAAGGTTAGAAAAGATAAGGAAAGAGTTGCTAGACATTACAATAAAAAAGTTGTGCCAAAGTCCTTTAAAGAGGATGAACTTGTTTGGAAATTGGTGCTGCCGATAGGAGCCAGAGATAATAAATTCGGCAAGTGGTCACCGAATTGGGAAGGACCCTTTCAAATTCATAAATGTGTTTCTAAAGGGGCTTATATGTTAAAAGGACTTGATGGAGAAATTTTCGGAAGAGCACTTAATGGGAAATATCTGCAGAAATATTATCCAAGTGTTTGGATTGGTTCATAATCGGCTGAGTTCTGCCGATATATGGTGTCAGCCGATGTATTTACATCGCCTTTAGATGGCCGATATTTTTATCATCCATAGACATATAAGTTTGCAGCATTATGTTCCCTACTGCAAACTTGGGGGGAATGGAGGACAAAAGTTGGAAATTTTTGAAATTTTTTGAACACAGTTATAAATCAAATCTATATAAGTCAATATCACACATTGGCTCGATGGCCAATAACAGATTGTAACAGATTGTACTTAAAGCATTTGGCTAAGTAAAAATCGACTCGATGGCCGATATCCATATATTATAACAAAATGTTGTTTAAGAGTATTGTTTAACTATTACATCAACCCAAGAAATTTTGGATTGCCAAGATCGCACGCAGGCGAATTTGTTCAACTTCATCAATTATCTTGGCATCTGTAGCATCATTTCCTGGCACAGGCTTGAGTGTTCTGTTGAGAGAAGTCAGATGTTTGATTGAAGATTTTAACTTGGATTTTTGCTCTTCAATAGCTTGAGGCAGATCGGCTAACTTTTTTTCTGTATCAGCAATTTTGACCCGACATTGATGAAGTTGGACTAAGAGATTAGATTCTTCTGGTTTAAGTCTGTCCAATTCTTGCTGAGTCGTTTCTGGGCCAGCCGTTAGTTCATCTAACTTTGATTTCTCTTCATTTACTTTTTGTCGGCTGGTTTGGACAGTTGCTTCAAGTGCCTTGTATTCTAGCCGATCAGATATTCTCTGCCTTGCTCTCTCAAGCTTGAATTGATGTTGTTCCAAATAGACAGCTGGGGAGATGGAATCAATTAGGTCTTTTGGGAGTTGATCTTGAATTTCTTGGAATCTGGACCTGATTGAGCCACAATTGGAGACCAAGCTATCCAGTGAGGCATTCAGCCGATCAACAATATTGGCTAGCTTTGTTTTTAGCTCATCGGCTAATGGGGATTTGGCCTTGCTTGCTGTCTCTTCTTCTTCATCATCCATAAATTGCCTTATGTCAAAAGAGAACATATCGACTAGAGCCTGCAGAAGATAGATGATTATAAGTAAGAGTTATAAAAATAGCCGATATAAATTATAGTTGATGGTAATCTTGCAGGAACTGGAGAGGATGGAATTATGGTTGCTGCTTCTTCTATGTGATGGCTTCCTGCAGCCAATGTTGTATGTTCACTTGAAGCCTGTTGGAGAGGTGATATTGCTCGAGTGGGCTGAAAATTTTTTAGCAAGTGTTATAGATAGTGATGAAGTTGATGAAAAAAGAGTTGAGAGATTGTATAACTGGATTTTTCGTGGCCGACGTTTAGGAGTTGGAGTTTTTGTTGGGCTTGTTGGAGGTGAATCGGCTCGAGAGTTTGGACTAGGGATATGGCCAGATTCACTTATTTGGGCAGTAGCTTCATCAATCTCTTCTTCAATGATTGCTTCATCAAGATATTCTTCTACAGCCGGATCAATTGGGGCATCATCGGCTGAGGATTTTTGTTTCTTAGCAGGCATCTTCTTCTTTGGAGCAGTTGGCTTAACGGCAGGTTTCTTGGTCCTTTTCCTCTTGCCAGATGTGACAATCGGCTGCCTGATTTGACCTTGGAGCATATCTCTAATAGCTGGGGCATTGAAGCCGATTGAAGAGGAAGCCAAATCTTAGCTAGATGATGTCTTAGTAGGAGCATTATTGATGTCTTTGCCACTATTGTTTTTTGTTGGAGGAGGAGAGTTGGGAACCTGAAAGATATATATATGAGGAATATAAGTGAAATTACAATTGGGTCAGGAAAAGATGTAAAAAAGTGTGTATGAGTTTACCTGAGGGCTTATAGATGGATCCATGATTGTCAGGAAGAAATCGGCTAGCATGGACAGAAATAGATGGGTTTTCCATTCACCCCACCATTTGTCAAACAATTGGCTTCGTTGTCTGATCAAGGATATTTGGCCGATAGAACCCAGAGGAGGGCTTTCAAGATTAAGAATCCTGTCCATAACCAGAGCCGATGGAATAATGCCCCTTGTCTGGATTTTTTCTGTGAGATATAAACCAATAGGCAACTGTCCCATGCCGAGTTGTCTGGCAGCGATCATAGGATGATAGAATTCATAGGAGGACTGAATATATCGGCCTTGGGATACACCTGTTGGAAGTATGCAAGGAGTGATAGCCGATATAAAGATGTCTCTGATGCCTGGGAAGTCCTCATTGTTCAGATCATCTAATCTGAGATTCGTTGGCAGTTCATAGTTGCTATAATCTTCATAAGGGAACCAAACTCGAGACTCATGAGGAAATCCATCGTAAAATCTTCTGAACCAATCACAAAACTGTTCAGCCGATGTCCTCATGCCAGGATAAGACCATGCTGCCTCTCCAAAAGATAAGCATCGGCGTGTTGATTCATCATCGGCTAGGGATGGAAAGGATAGATCATCTAGAGGAGCTCTGTCAGCAACTTTGATGGTATACATGTTAAGCCATATTTGCACAAACCACCAGGGGCCTCCATAATTGGTTGAAGTATCCATGAGGAGCTTGGCCGATGTCTGACTTTAGGTCTGGTATACTGCTCCCAAAAGATATTTACCTAATGGGATGGATTTTTTGGACACTAGGGCTTCGGCTAGATGTTGCCAATTTGTTGTTGGTCCACAAGTTGAGCCACAAAACAGGAACTTGTCTAGCCACATCATTAGAAAGGCAGTATGTTCTCTAGGGGAGACAGATCCTGTGCCCATGTTTTCAGTTATAAAACCAGACCATCCTCCAATATTCTTAGTCTGGAATTTGTGGTCGCATTTCACTTTAAAGCTAATGGGGTTGGCCGATGAGGAAATATCTAAGCCTGTCAGCATTCGAATATCTAACAGTGTAGGGGTTATCGGACCATGGCTAAACAGGAAAGCATTTAAAGCATCGGACGAGAAATAAGGAGCAGCCGATAGCATGGGTTCATCTTTCTTTGTATCAGCTAGAGAAAGTGAGAGGCATTGAGAAATACTTATTTCGTCCCAATGAGTCTGCTTGCTGGCCGACATCCTTTTGTACCAGGCTTTCCATCCATCTACGGCCGATGGCCAAGATCTGAAGATATTGGGCCAATGTGTGGAGCTGGGCTTCGATTCCCTGAACGGAATACGATTGGTTTCGGAGTTGATGAACAGAGTAGGGTCTTCATCACCCATCGGCCCGAGGAAATAGTGGCTTGGTTCTCTCTCGATGGGGATTGCGATCAAATCTCTTAAGTGCTGCAAAAGAGAGGGAAAAAAAGGAAGAAAAACAAATTAGAGTGAGAAGGGTTTGATTTTGCGGATTGGATAAGAAAGGTTGTGGTCGATATGAACAGAGGGATAAGAAAAACAATAGAGTACCTAGGGATGTTTGCGGAGGTCGCCATTGGAGCAAAAGATTGTTGTCGCCGCTGGAGAAGATGGTCGTCGGTGAGATCACCGGAGGGATCGAGAGCAATCGCCGGAGTTTTAGCCGATCTAACCTGGTAGAGATGTTTTACATTGTTTTATGCTTTGTTTAATGTTCTATATCTGCCCCTTATATCAGGATCTAATCTAATATAAATATATTGAGCTTGATACCAATCTAATTGGTTATAGTTTAATATATTTATTTCTAGAGAATATCCTAGTATAGGGTTGTATCGGAGCTATAGCCGATACATACTTAAATCTAGATATCGGCTATGACATGAGTCTATATAATCGTTATTTCATGTTATTTTAGATTTGGGCAATTTATACTATCTCGATTCAGTCCGATCTATCCTAATTGCTTATTTCTAAAGTAATATTGATATATTGATTATGTAACACTGATATTTACAGCCGATATACTAGTTTTTAGGGTTAGTTCTATCATTGATTATACCTTACAACTGATTCATGCTTTATTGCATCGGCTAGGTTACATACGATATGAAATCGGCTAGCTGGCCGTTGGACTATCGTTTACTAATACCTTTGTATATTTCTTCTTGTTGATTACAGGATCAAATCAACTGGCACGCCCTCGAACCTAAAGAACTAATTTTGGACCTGCACTAGAGTAAAGCAAATCTCTCAGGCCAGTGTGTATTTTTTGCATCAACACTCTCCCATCCAGATTGTTTCATATTCATCTTCGGTGAAGTCTCGTGCTTTACCGACCCTCATATTCTTCTTGAGTTCGGCTATTTCAGGATCATTGGCCTGAGCTGCTCGGACTTGTTCCACGAGTGTGGGTTGTGCCTCAAGAGTAGTCACAAACCTATGTTCCACAATACCCAGATTTAGGTGTTCGAGTTCTTGTTGCAATTGGCTACACATTTCCTCCATACGAGTGGCATTGCAGTAGCTTTTCCTGCTCAAAGCATCGGCCACCACATTAGCTTTGCCAGGGTGATAATGTATCCCCATGTGTTAATAACAAAATTTGGTAAGCCTCGAAGTCATCATCGGCCTAGAGTGAGTATCGTCTTTAGAGTCCTGGAATCGGCCGATGGGAATTATCAATCACCAACAGTTGTATTCTTCATGGATTCGATTAAGGAAATGAATTAATTAAAGGAATATATCTCTATAATCACAATGTTGTTTTAAATAGATTTGTTATATCCATCACATTAGACAGATCTATCAGTTCATCAAGTATTAGATTGTCATATACAATCTAGTGTTGCATCAGTTAAATTTGATCTACCAAGTCGTGCTTAAGAATCATAATCTCTAGCCTGCTGCATGATTGTTAATAGGGATAGTATCAGGGTTTCAGTCGATCTTACGTTTTACATAGATTTATGTCTTGTTTAATATATTGTATATGCTCCTTGTATTAGGATCCAACTAACATAAATATATTAAGCTTATTGTCAATCTAATCGATATTAGTTTAATATATTTATTCTAAGATGATATCCTACTATAAGGAAGTATCAGAGCTATAGCGATACATGCTTAAATTTGGTCATTGGCTATGACATGAACATGTGTAATCGTTATTTCATGTTACTTTGGATATAAGCAATTTATACTATCTCAATTAAGTCCGATCTATCCCAATTGCTGACCTCTAAAGTTATATTGATTTATAGATTACATAATGTTGATATTTGCAGCCGATGAACTAAGTTCAAGGTTCACTCATTATTTCAAATGTACCTTACATCCAATTCATTCTCCTTGCATCGGCTAGGTCACAAACACGATATGACATCGGCTTTCTAGCCGATCGGCTATCGTCTACTAACAATATTTGTTGTTCTCTTCTTGTTGATTGCAGGATCAAATCAACTGGCACGCCCTGAACCTGAAAGCAAGCTTTGGACCTGCACTGGAGTTAAGCAGATCTCCTAGGCCGCCGTGTTTTTACGCCAACACCATGTCATAATCTTTGATCAACTCCAACCATCGTCGTTGTTGCAGATTCAAATCAGGCTGAGTGAAAATATATTTCAGGCTCTTGTGATCGGTATAGACTTCGCAATGGTTACCAATGAGGTAATGCCGCCAGATTTTCAAAGCATGAACCACTGCTGCTAATTCCAAGTCATGAGTTGGGTAGTTATTCTCGTGTGGACAACCCTGACATGAAGCATATGCGACCACTCTGCCTTCTTGCATCAAGACACATCCTAACCCTTGACAGGATTCATCAAAATATACCTGGAAGTCTTTCGTCTGATCAGGCAAAACCAAAACTGTTGCAGACACCAATTTCTTCTTAAGCTCCTCAAAGCTTCTGTTGCATTCTGCTGACCACTTGAATTTTTTATCCTTCTTTAGCAACTGTACCATGGGCTTGGCAATCTTGGAGAAGTTCTCAATGAATCGGCAGTAGTAACCCGCGAGTCCAAGAAAACTCCGGATCTGCGAAACTATCTTCGGTGGGGTCCACTTAGTGACTGACTCCACATTTGACGGTTCCACTGCCACTCCTTGAGCGGTGATGAGGTGGCCTAAGAACTAAACCTCCTTGAGCCAAAAGTCACACTTGCTAAACTTGGCATACAGTTGGTGTTCCTTCAACTTCTCGAGTACTAGACGGAGTGTTGCTCATGTTCCTCCTCGGACTTGGAGTAGATAAGTATGTCGTCAATGAACACCACGAAAAACTTGTCCAAAAACTCGATGAACACCTTGTTCATCAGATTCATTGAAGAAGGCTGGTGCGTTGGTAAGTCCAAAAGACATGACGATGCACTCAAACAACCCATACCGAGTGATGAATGTTGTCTTCGAGATGTCCTCTTCTTTGATCCTCAACTGGTGATAGCCTGATCGCAGCTCTATCTTGGAGAACACTGTTTCCCCTTTCAATTGGTCAAGCAAATCATCAATCCTAGGTAACGGGTACTTGTTCTTGATGGTGACATCATTAAGTGCGTGATAGTTGACACACATCCTCTTGGTCTTGTCTTTCTCCTCCACGAAGATTACCGGAGCACCCCAAGGTGACGTGCTCAGGCGGATGTATCCCTTCTACAACTGCTCATCAACTTGCTTCTTGACTTCCGCCAACTTGTTGGCTACCATCCTGTAAGGCCTCTTGTGTATCGGGGCGGTTCCCGGTACTAGGTCAATCCGAAATTCAAATTCTCTCTTTGGTGGCATCGTCGTTAAGTCATCCGAAAAAACTTCAGGATACTCTCTGACTATGGGAATATCCTCCAACTTCTTAGGACTTTTTGATTCTGGTTCAAAAACATTCTCTGCTTCTGGGGCATCGGAGACTGTAAGGTCACCCCTTCTTCTTTCTCATTAATCAAGGTGATGGTGCGACTTGCACAATCAATAACTCCTTTGTGCCTGGTTAACCAATCCATCCCAAGAATGACATCTAGGTCTTTGGATTCAAGAAGGATGAGGTTGGCTAGAAATTTGGAGCCTTGGATTTCTATTACCACAGAGGGAGAGTAATAGACAAAGGTGGAGTTACTTCCAGGGGTGTAAACCCACATGGGTGTCTTAAGTTCATCTCTTCTTAGCCCATATACCCCAACAAATTTCCTGGGAATGAAAGAATGCGTTGCACCAGAATAAAAAAGTACTGTTGCAGGGATTGAGTTGATAGGAAACGTACCCAGTACAACTTCCGGTGCTGCCTGCGCCTCTTCTACTGACGCGTGGTTAACACGAGCCTGGATGAACCTGGGCCCAGCGCGCTTCAGCTTCGGACACTTGTCGGTGAAGTGTCCGGGCTCATTGTGGTTGAAACAGACTCCTGGCTTCCCGCCAAACTCCTTCTTGGGCTGGGTTGACTAAGCCAGCTGAGCTAGCGCCATAGATGGGCGTGGAGCAGGGTTGCGGTTATGCTGCCCACCACTGTTGTTGTTGTGTCCACTGTTGCTGCTGAAGTTGCTATGGTGGTACGGACGGTGCTGACGAACAATCAAGGTCGAGGGTCCACCCTGCTGTCCGGAGGTGAAGCGAGGCTTATGGTGATTTCCTTGGTATGCCCTAAACTATGCTACCTTCCTCTTGCGATCCATCTTATTGCGTTGATCTTCTTGACGGATCGCCTTGTCAACCAGCTTCTCAAAGTCGGCATAATCTCCCGAGATCAGCTGGTTGGTTAACTCCTCATCCAGGCCAAACAGAAATTTATCCTGCCTCTCGGTATCGGGGCGCACATCCTCTGGGGTGTAGCGCGCGAGGCGGTTGAATTCATGCAAGTACTCGGTCACTGTCCTGCTGCCTTGGTGAAGTGCCCAGAATTCCCTCTTCTTCTGGGCCACTATCCCATCAGGCACTTGCGTCTTCCTGAAGCTACGGCAGAACTCGGCCCAAGTGACTTCTGTTCCAGCTGGGCGAGTGACCAAATAATTATCTCACCAGGCAGAAGAGGGACCCTGGAGCTGGTGGGTGGTGAAGGCGACCTTTTCCTGAACGTTGCACTGCAGTAGGTTGAGCTTTTCAATGGCATGAAGCCAATCATTTGCCTCCATGGGGTTAGTGGTGCTCAAAAAAGTTGGCGGCCTAACGCGAAGAAATTCTGGCAACTTGGATTGGGGTGGAGGTGGAGGACTGAATTGTTAATTCTGCTGCTGTTGTTGTTGCTGCTGCATCAACTGTTGCTGCATCTGTTGGTGCTGTTGCTGCATCATAGCTGTCATCATTTGTGTCTGAATAGCCAGTACTTGAGCAAGAGTGGGGTTCTCGGGTTGTTAGTTGCTCCATTGACCTGTGCTCCTCCTGACGGATCCTCATTGCCACTAGTGTTACCACTTGTCCTTGTGTTAACCATCTGGAAGGGAAGAACTAGCAAGAAGATATGGAAAAGAAAAAAAAACAGACTGCTTAGAAATTAAGCTTTATTATATTATAATTAAACTGTAATTGTTCTGATCTAGTTTAAAACATTTAAAACAGCAAGCAACTCCTTATTAGGACAGGCATACCAAAGGCACATGATATAGGCTGTCGACCAACCCACAAGCATCAAACCTAACACATAAAAACTATCAAGGAAACAAACTAAGTAAAGCGGTGAAGCTAAAGTAGCGAGCCTAATGCTCAGAGCGGCTCCTATGGTCAGTGGAGTCGTAGTCGGCCTCCTGCTCGTCTCCAGGCTCCTCTGAACGGCTCCTGGAGTTGGCCATGTCGGTGTCGCAGCTGGTTGGCTCTGAGCTAGAACCACTGCCATCACTGCCACTGGGTGGTGTAGCACGCAACCAACCTCCATTGCCACTAGCTGCGCCCTGGTAAGCTAACACCGGGGCAAAGGTGATAGCAAACGCTGGAGCTGGCGAAGGGGGCTGGAAGAGAGGGAGCGGCTCGGGAGCTGGAGGCGGGTTGCTCGGTGCAAGCTGGATGCGCACTAGAGCTGTGTTAGTCTTCCCGGGCATCGTGTGAATCCTGGTTACATGTTGATGTAAAAACACGACGACCTGGGAGATCTACTTAGCTCCAGTGCAGGTCCAAAATAATGATGAGATACGGGCATGCTAGTCAGTTTGATCCTGCAACTGACAAGTTATATAAATTGAATATCAAAGAGCTGATCGGCTAACAAGCCGATATAGTAATTCCAGCCGATGCCGATACCAGCCGATATCTAGTATAGATCTTGATACTTGAGTAAATAATGACATAAAGATAGTCGGCTGATGACAATGTAATATAACAATAATATAATCCAGTAGCAACCAATCGGCTAGTAACGATAGATTGAATAAGCACTGATCCGAAGGTTAAAGCATACATCGGCTGGAGATCCGATGTCGTCAAATCCAAACGATTAGATTAACAGTGAAACCTTTGTTTTCATCGGCTAAATCCAACCTGTATGTAATCCTTGTGAGCCGATACAATGTCCAGATAACTCATCGGCTGAAACCCCGATGAAACCCTTATTAGCAATCAAGAAACAGGCTAGAGATTATGGTTCTAAGCATGACTTAGTAGATCAAACTTAACTGATGCAGCACTAAGTATGAAAAGAAACAATATCTAGACAATCAAGCTTTTGAAACAAGAACTCATTGAAAGTAAAAGGGTAAAAGGTGGCGATGCACCGAAGTTGAATTGATCGAGATATAATTTACATGAACCCTGGGTGTACTTATTTATACCCATGGGTAGATACTAGTCCATATCGGACACGACACAAACTTTCCTAAAGATAAAAGGAAAAACATAAAGTCCTTATCGGACACTAAACACACTTTCCTAAAATTAAAAGGAAACTAACGACTCTGCCTAATTAATAGATAAATTACCATACCGCATCCTCCTTGAACTCGGTCTCTTTTGGATAAGCTTCCTTGAATAGATTAATTTCCTTAACCAAATTTGGTAAGAATCCGACTGTTGGTGATTGATAGCTTTCATCGGCGATTCCAGGACTCTGAAGCCGATACTCACTCTAGGCCGATGATGACTTCGAGGATTACCAAATTTCGTCGTCAACAATCCACCCGGTGCTAGACGTCCCTGGAGTCTGGCATTCTCTACCTTGAGATGAGCCACCTCATCCTCCAAGCGAGCTATCTTGACCAAGTTCTTCTCGTTGACGGCCTTGGACGCCTTGAGGAGATCAGCTGCATCTTGTCCAGTCCCTTCATCACGGTGAACATGCGTCCAACGGTGGTGTCATTCTCCCCTGACATTGAGCGGAAGGTGCTAACGCTGTTGCAAGAAGAATGTGTATTAAAACCCCTATCCATGACCAGCTAGGGTACACAAACGATAAAGTTGATACACAGATCCACGTCTTACAAACACATAAAAGTCTTACATAAATTCAGCGGAAAAATAAAGTGAGATTAATCTAAACTAAACACTTGCAGCGTGGCGACTCCACTCCACGGGCATCCCTTGACGACAGCAACAAAGCATACTCCTCCGAGCAACCTCCATCTGAAACGTACTCCAGCTCTGGTGTGGGGGAAGATAGAGCAAGACTGAGTACTACCCACTGCACTCAACAAGTCATACCGGAACAGGATGTATGATGCAAATAATTCCAAAGGAGGCTAGGGTTCATTTGCATAAAGCAGGTATTTAAAGACAGTAGTTGAAAACAGTAAAATTGTTGAAGTAATTAATCAGAATTAAATCATCACTGCTGGTATACCACCACGGTACACCGGAAAGAGACTGTGACATGACCCTTCGCATAACCCTCCCTAACCAATCACACTCACTTCAGGTTTCACCCCCACCTTTATATCCAAGGCGGGCAGCCCCCTCTTGTGCCTCTGTGAATCCGAAAGCCGCAAAGGCCGTCGCAGGGCCCATTCAAACTCCATCACGCTCACCCTTGCCATGGTACGTTAGCTAGGAAAATCTACACTACAAGCTCAGTCGTTGCCCACGCTGGCTTGTGGAGAGCACGATAATTCTTCCAGGGTTTCCCGTGAACCGGTCCTTAACTGCCATGGGTGCGACTAGCAAAACCATGCACCCACAGCCCACTATTTAAGCATGTTTTAGTTTAACTAGTACCATGGTGGAACATAATTCACAATTACCATCATAATGTCTAAAGTAGTTACATGAGATGAACCCTTTAGTGTGCTATTTGATCTAAGCGTGGCTAAGCATCACCTAAACCAGCAACTAATCATGTCATTACCCAAGCTATCATAATCAAGGTATATGGCCGAGTACAATAGGTAAATAAGCCCATACCATTACATTATAAAGCAATGCAATATCTAAGGAAAAACAAGACATTTGAGAAAAGGTACAATATGTTCAATTGGAAAGCATGACTTGCCTTACTCTGGTGCTGGTGCAACCTCTGCGACAACCTCGAAGTAAACGGGAGCATCGGAAATACCGGAATCTAAACACCAAACAAAGCACACAAGAAAAATAGGCTATAAGTCTACTGAAATAGGGAACAAAACCATTTTAATGGATTCTTAATATTTTTATGAATTTTCTGCAACTTGAATGGACTTAAACGGAGCTTGGATGAGTTAGTTATGAATTTTAGAAAGTTCACTACGTTTTTACTATAAACAGAAAAGTCCTTAATAATTTAATGCGCAGTAAAGCCCCAGGACTGACGTCATCAAGAGCGGGAGCCGATGCCGACAAGCAGACCCCACGGGTCAGCGGCATAAGGGTGTCGGTCCACCGTGGATCGAGTCCACGGGACTGAACCCGTGGTGCACCACGTGGCGCCGACGAGGCACCGACGCGGTAGCCACGCGGGCGGCCCCGTGGACGGCCCTGATCTGCCGAGTGGTAGATCGGATGACGGAGAGCGGCGCGGGCAGTGCGCACGGGCCCAGCTAAAGCTAGCCCAGCGGCCATGGCGTGCGGCGGCAGCCGGCGACCGGCGACCGGCGGCACAAACGGCGCGGGCGGCAGTGGCGGCACACGTGGTGAGAGAGAGGGAAAGGGGAGCGGGAGGAGTTCCTCACCGGCAATGGCAACAGCGGCAGCGTGGGAGGGCAGCGACGTTGACGGGCGGCGGCGGATGGAGGACGGGGTCCGGCGCAAGCTAGGGGAGAGGGTGACAGGGGTTAGTGGGGACGAGGGAGACGGCGGCGAGCGGCACTGCCGGCCAGAGGTGGGCGACGGAGGAAAACTCACCGACTAGCGAGGGGAAGGCAGTTTCGGTAGCGAAAGCTCGCGGGCGACCGACGGACGAGGTTCCCCAAGTCACGGCGAAACCGATGGCGACGACAGCGCAGCGAGGCGAGGGAACTAGCGGCGGCTAGCGGCGAACGGCGTGGCGACGCTATGGGTCACGGTAGGAAGCGGTGAATGGGGGAGTGGGGGTTGTTTTTGTAGCGGCGAGGAGCTCGGACTTGGCCGGTAGGCGGCGGATTTGGCGGTGGCATGGGGGAGAGAGAAAGACGGCCGAGATTCGTTTTCGAATCCCGCGCTCTCCGCGAGCGTGGCGCGGGCGGCGGTGTGCGGAAGTGGGCGAGATGGTGCACGCGACATGCGGGGCGACGGTTGCTGGCTCCATCTCCACCGGCCGGAGATAGGGGATAGGCCCGATAAGTGGGCCTTACCTGTGGGCGGCCCGGGGGGAAGGAGGGAGGCGATACGGACCTGGCGGCGGAGGGCGGCTCTTGCAGGCCATGGCCAAGGGCCGGCCTGCGAGAGAGCGGCGCGCGCGGCGAGAGAGGGAGGAGGATTGAGCCAGCGGCCCAAAAGAAAGGAAAAAGAAAGAAAGGAAAAGAAAATGGGAAAAAGAATTTCCCTGGGGATTAAATTACTGCGGGGAGGAATTTTAAATGGTTAAAATTATTTCTGGGGCTCTGAAAATTTCACTAAAAATCCTATTAATGTATTTTGACATGAAGAATTCAAGAAAAATTTGACCAAGTCGTTTCCTCTTCCTTAATCCATTTATTAATTAGGGTTTAGCTCTAGGTTAAATTAAATAGTTTCTTCAAGTGAGTTATTAAATTAATTTAGGCTAGGGAAAGGGGAAACTTCAGGGTGTGACATCAAGGTGCAAACCCTAGCTCTCACTAGCTCAAATCCCCAAATCCCTTTCCAATCTCACATGGGATGCTCAAGATCCAAGGTGGATTTGATGGAAAAAAAACCCCTAGGAAATGCTATGGAAGTAACAACCAAGCCACCCCTCAAAGAGAGGGCAGGAATACATAAATACTTGACTTACCCCGCAACTAGACGTTGCCCACAAATTTGAACATTGGAACTTCTGATCTGATCGAAACTTCCAATCCTCACTTGGCAGATTGTGAGAAAGATGGATCAGAACCTTTGATGGCAATGATCGTAACTTCTGACTAACACTCTCTATCTGGCGGGGAACGCTGGTCGGAACTTCCAATCCAACTTCCTTGGCACAGAGAGAGCTCGGATCATAGGTTTTGGTAACAATTAGCGGAACTTTCGATCCTTAACCAACACTTAACCTATTTTTCAATGTGAGTGATGTGCTTTCTATCTCTCTCTAAAGATCAAAGGTATTTTGAGCACTTGGAGACACAAACCGCGCCATTGACTCGAACCCTCTTAAATAGTGCTTCTTTTCCTATGACTTAAATTCAAAATGAAACTATATTAAATCGCCTTAAGCTTTTTAGACTATATATTTTATTTGTACGGTCATCATGCATAAGTTGAATGGCCATAGGGACTAGGGACTAATACCAACACTTAGCTTCATAAACTCATTAGTCCACTAGTTGCCTTGTTATCTATCATCCAAAACCCACTAGGGGTCTAGATGTAACTTTAATCTCTCTCTTTTTTGTGATTGATTACAACACGATTAAAGCTCACAAGAGATTGGTATAAATTTGAATTTTGATCGAAAGTAGATATAAGTACCTCCCAATAAGTTTGTGCTTTTAAAAATAGTGAAGCTAGTCTCATATGCATATATATATTTGATGGAAACATGGAAGCTCTCCCTATCTCTTCTTAATTGTGGGGTTGTTGACAACGAAATTTGGTAAGCCTCGAAGTCATCATCGGCCTAGAGTCATTATCGGCTTCAGAGTTTTGGAATCGGCCGATGGAAGCTATCAATCACCAACAGTCGGATTCTTACCAAATTCGGTTAAGGAAATTAATCTATTAAAGGAAGCTTATCTAAAAGAGACTGAGTTCAAGGAGGATGCGGCATGGCAGGTTATCTATTAATTAGGAAGAGTCTGTTAGTTTTCTTTTATCTTTAGGAAAGTGTGTTTAGTGTCCAATAAGGATTTTATGTTTTTCCTTTTATCTTTAGGAAAGTTTGAGTCGTGTCCATATAGACTAGTATCTACCCATGGGTATAAATATGTACACCCGGGGTCCATGTAAATTATCTCTTGATCAATAAAACTACTCTCGGCGCATCGCCACCCTCTTTTTGAGGTTTTTACTTATCAATCGGCGAAATTTGGCACCTGACGCGGGCTGCATCAGCTTTTGATCTCCGGCGAAGGGGTAAGCCCTACATTCCATCGGGCCCTGGTGAATTTATCGGCTAAATTGGTGTTGTTCAAGGCTGCATCGCTTCGATCTCTTGGATCGCTCTGTTTCGGTTGATATATTTACCTACCTGATGTCTCAATTCTATCTTAATTGCATTGTGTTTAGAGACGCATCGGTTTAGTTGGGACTATTTTGGGTAGGTGTGATTTTCTATCTTAGCCGATATATCTCTACAATCAAGATATTCTTTTAAATAGATTTATTATATCCATCACATTAGATAGATCTATCGGTTCATCAAGTATTAGATTATCATATACAATCTCGTGCTGCATTGGTTAGGTTCGACCTACTAGATTGTTGTTGATAATATAAATCTTGTTAAGTCGATAGGTTCATGCTAATGTTTTATCGGAGTGCTAGTCGATGAGTTATCATATACATTATATAATTTAGATTAACAAGATTATAATATAAATCTTGTATCGGCCGATCTCCATCTAGGTTTTGTCGATATTGGCTAGATTACTTTGTTGGCTTAGATTATATAATGTATCCACCACCCTGAAAATCAGTCAAAGGCTTGATTGTCTAGATATTTGTTGATGCGAAAAACACACACCGGCTTGAGAGATTTGCTTTACTCTAGTGCAGGTCCAAAATAATAATGAGATACGGGCGTGTCAGTCAGTTTGATCCTACAACTGACAAGATATGTGAATAGCAGATAAAACAGCCAATCGGCTGACAAGCCGATGGAGTGATTCCAGCCGATGCCGATACCAGCCGATATCCAGTATAGATCTTGATACTTGAGCAAATAATGACATAAAGATAATCGGCTGATAATAATGTAATAAAACAATAATGTAATCCGGTAGAAACCAATCGGTTAGTAATGATAGATTAAATAAGCACTGATCCGAAGGTTGATGCATTCATCGGCTGGAGGTCCGATGTCAATAAATCCAAATGATTAGATAAACAGTGAAACCTTTGTTGCGATCGGCTAAATCCAAATTATATGTAATCCTTGTGAGCCGATACAACGTCCAGATAACTCATCGACTGAAACCCCGATGAAACCCTTATTGGCAATCAAAAAGCAGGCTAGAGATTATGGTTCTAAGCACGACTTAGTATATCAAACTTAACTGATGCAGCACTAAGTATGAAAAGAAACATAATATCTAGACAATCAAGCCTTTGACTGATTTTCAGGGTGGTGGATACATTATATAATATAAACCAACAAAGTAATCTAGCCGATATCAACAAAACCCTAGATGGAGATCGGCCGATGCAAGTAGAAAACATTGTCAATCTAGATGATATAATGTATATGATAACTCATCGGCTAGCACTCAATAAAACATTAGCATGAACCTATCGGCTTAACAAGATTTATATTATCAACAACAATCTAGTAGGTCGAACCTAACCGATGCAGCACGAGACTGTATATGATAATCTAATACTTGATGAGCCGATGAATCTGTCTAATGTGATGGATATAACAAATCTATTTAAAACAATATTGTGATTGTAGAGATATATCGGCTAAGATAGAAGATCAGACTTAATCGAGACAGTCCCAACTAAACCGATGCGTCTCTAAACACAATGCAATTAAGATAGAATTGAGATATCAGGTAAATATATCAACCGAACCAGAGCGATCCAAGAGATCGAAGCAATGCAGCCTTGAACAACACTAATGTAGCCGATAGATTCACTAGGGCCCGACGGAACGTAGGGCTTACCCCTTCGCCGGAGATCGAAAGCAGATGCAGCCCCGTGTCAGGTGCCAAATTCCGTCGGTTGATAAGTAAAAACCTCAGAAAGAAGGTGGCGATGCACCGAGAGTAATTTTATTGATCGAGAGATAATTTACATAGACCCCGGGTGTACATATTTATACCCATGGGTAGATACTAGTCCATATCGGACACGACTCAAACCTTCCTAAAGATAAAAGGAAAAACATAAAGTCCTTATCGGACACTAAATACACTTTCCTAAAATTAAAAGGAAAGTAACGACTCTACCTAATTAATAGATAAATTGCCATGCCGCATCCTCCTTAAACTCGGTCTCTTCTAGATAAGTTTTCTTTAATAGATTAATTTCCTTAACCGAATTTGGTAAGAATCCGACTGTTGGCGATTGATAGATTCCATCGGCCGATTCTAGAACTCTGATGCCGATACTGACTCTAAGCTGATGATGACTTTGAGGCTTACCAAATTTTGTCATCAACAATATTATGTTTCTTTTCATACTTAGTGCCGCATCAGTTAAGTTTGATCTACTAAGTCGTGCTTAGAACCATAATATCTAGCATGCTTCTTGATTGCCAATAAGGGTTTCATTGGGGTTTCAGTCGATGAGTTATCTGGATGTTACATCAGCTTATAAGGATTACATATAAGTTGGATTTAGCCGATCGTAACAAAGGTTTCACTGTTTATCTAATCGTTTGGATTTATTGACATCGGACCTCCAGCCGATGTATGCTTTAACCTTCGGATCAACCCTTATTCTATCATATCATTCATCGGTATCGGCTGGAATCACTCCATCGGCTTGTCAGCCGATCGGCTTTTTAATATTCAATTTATATATCTTGTCAGTTACAGGACCAAACTGACTGGTACGCCCGCATCTCATTAATATTTTGGACCTGCACTGAAGCTAAGCAGATATCCCAGGCCATCGTGTTTTTACGTCAACAGGGGTGCAATGTGTATGTTCAAAATATGTGATTGAAGAACACTACATATGGCATGCCAATCACACAAAAAGATTTAAAAAATTATTAATACACCATCCAAACATGCATATCAATATATATACTGAGACAATAAAGAGCGAAAAAGATAAAAACACCAATACTACATAACCCCTTATTAGTACCAGTTAGGAACCAGCTATAGGTACCGGTTTCTCAGCCGATATCAAATTTGGAGATACCAATACCAAAAGACATAGGTACCGGTTTAGGTACCATAGGTACCGGTTCTAAGCTAATAACCGGTACCTATACCTACGAAAAAATTGGCACCTATGAGTGAATCCACCTTCCAAAAGTATCGGTGGAATATCGTTGAATCCACCTTCCGAAAGTGTCGGTGGAATATCGTTGGGGCCTAATTATAGATGTTGGTTCTTCCTTAAGAACCGGTACCTATACTTGCCTGAGTATAGGTACCGATTTTGTGTATTAGTCGGTACATATAGACCAACTATAGGTACTGGTTTTTTATTAATAACCGATGTGTCGGTTCACAACAATAATTTATATATATATATTAATGGATATCGGTTTTTATATAACCGATATCTCTGAGCTGGTACCTATATTTGAGATTATGCAGTAGTGCACTAAGATACTACATACCAATCATTACATCACATGCACATATAAATGTTTGTTACATGTCCGTCATAGGATAGATAACAAATTGTTTCAGGTCCCCAATCCACAGAGTTTGACCAAAACTAAAATTGAAATTGTTGGTTGAACTCATGAATTTTCGTAAAACGGTCTCCTAAAAGACCCATCTGAAAAATGCCGATTTCTCCTGTCATTTTGTAACAGGCGGTAGAGCCGTGCGACCGCCTAAATAGATGTATTTATTATTGACCGACTGCAAAACGTGTTTATGTAGTGTGAGTTTGAATAATGATTGCTATAACAAAGTTAAAAGCAAGTTTAACACAGTATAGTCAACTACCGGCTCTAAAAATTAACACATCATATTATATATAGTTTACACATACAATAGTATTAGATAAATGTATATTGCATCATTACTATTTTGATCCACCTTTCATATACACACTATCTTAAAAGTTCGTACTGCAGCTGACTACAAATATATATAGCCCCGCTTTTTTTCAAGCCATCTTCTCTTATATAATTTATAACCTGATATTACACTTGCTTTCAGTAGACACATTTGTGTACAGTACCTAGGCAAATCTTGCACACCACCATCCGGTAAATTTACTACTGCTATACAGAGACCAAGCAAGCGAATCCCCAATTATTAACTACGGGAGAAATTTTCTCGTTCGTACGAATTTCTATCGCTCGCTACTGCTATCGTCCAAACACGATATATACACGCCGAATCTCTGAAAGGGAGGTGCCACCTATAAATGTGCAAAACCGTTGCTATCAAAAGGAGAAATTCACAAAGCGGTAACACTCAAGGAGTCGCATTCTCGAGCCACAATCCAGCAGGATTAATGTTTGGTAGTAATTGGTACTAGTCATTTCAATGGATTCTAGTTACCGCATGTGCTTAAATATCCATGCAGCTTCCAGGAAACATCACGTCCGACCGCATTATCCTCAAAAGTTTGGTTCGCGAGATCTTGTCTTCCCCCTTTTCCGTTCAGTCGTTCCGTGATCCTGAAACAGAGCATGAAAGTCTACTTCAGGGCCTCGAGAAATTTCTCGTGTATCCCTGCAAAACAAGGTTATTCACTTTTCGCCCTTCAATAAGCACAAACACAAAACCATCTTAACTAATTTAATTATCTGTCCTGAACTGCCCAAAACATCGGAGAGAGTGATCGTGGAGATACGATCATTGAACCAATGCGACGAAGCTTTAGGCTTAATTGCTTTTCAGGTTATTTACTAGATTATTAATATAAATTATTTGCTCCACACTTTAAAAAAATATATATGTCTTAAAACCATTATTCTATTGCATTGCTTAGGTCACTTATTTTAAGCTATTTGCTAAGTTTATTTCTTAAGGGCTCCTTTGTGGATGCATGGGAGAGAAACCCAGGGAAAATTTCCCGTACAGGGATTTCCCATGCATCACCTGAACAACCCAATATCCAGGGAAGCACTTCCCAGTAGGAGAGTTTTCCATGCTACCATGTGGGAGTAGGAGAGGGGGTGATGGGAAGAGGGGGGACGGGAGATTTGGTGTTAAAACTGAAGCTGATGTGTTAAGAAACAAAACAAGTACATACAATTGTTCGTAATCGTGCATTTGAAACAAGATAATTTATAAAAAAAACATATTTGGGAGAACAAACATCTAGAAAATCATATAAACTCCAAAGATCAATAAATTCTAGTGATAAAATATAGAACACTATACAGATACAAGCACTGTTGCAATTCATGCAATAATCAAATTTAGGTACCGTTTAAAGCATGAAGTCAGGTTAATGTTTAAGTATTACAACTAACATCTATGAAAATCAAATCCAACGGCTAAATTCTTAACATTGTCGCTTGCAAAACACTATCTCCATGACTAGCTCCTCTTTTTGAGAACAAGGTGAATCGTCAAAGGGTTAGTGTCTATTGCCTGCATTCAACAAGAAAAATCACAAGTAAAATCACAAGTAAAAATGATAGGTGAAAGAGGCGAAAGGACAACCACTAGTAACAAATGCATAGTTCATATATCTATGGTGATCAAATAAGTAACTAATGGTATTTGCTCTAAAATACAGGAAATTAGGAGGGCCAACAAAAAAACGGGTGCACAATTCATAGGTAGGAAGAAAAATTGCTACACGCCACGTATCAAAAAGGAGAAACTAGATGATTAATTAGCTATAGCTTGTTAGACATCCCAACCTATGGCACCACCACAACAGATCATTGTTAAACTATTTATGGAGGATTAGAGGCTATAGCACCTATACACATCATTGTTAATCTGATAAAAAGAAATCTAATTTGAGTAAAATTTAAGAAAAAATGTGTTTTAGAACTGCCAGATATATAAATATCATGTATAATTTCCTTGTTCGCAGTTATAGATTATCATTAATGACATGACAAACAGGGGGAAAGAACTCCATGATTTTGTCTGTTTCAATTTTCCTCTTTATCATTAAAATGATCAGTATTTGACATGGTATTTTTCAGGCATTAACTAATGTTACAGCAATGAGATAAGCCAAGCTTGATATTCCCAAAACAACTTGGAATGTCTAATTTCACGAAAGTCAGAACGTTTCAGGGATTAGGGCATCCTGTAGGCAACAAACTAAGCAAGGAGAAGTATGCAAATCTGGATATTACATGTCTCAGAATTCAGACAGATGCATTACATGACACAGTAAGAATACACACCATCCACTTATGATTCATGCACACACACAAGTGTCTCCACGTGCAAGTGCTGAGTGTGCAGTGTTGCCATAACACAATGTTTAGATGAGATCAATCAACAGTCAGAACTAAAACGATGGGCAATTCGACATGGCAATTTTCAGTCATTAACTAATGTGGAGCAATGATGCTACTCCTAAAATGATGGGCAATTTAGCATATACTTTTTTCTGGCAATGACTAATGAAAGAGAAATGAGATTATCTACAGATTGATCTCCCAAACAAATCAAAATGTCCAAGTGCACGAGCATCAGAATTCTTTAGGGATCAGGGCATCCTATAGGAGATAAATTAAGCAATAACTCTGGATAAGAATCAGACAGATGCATTACATGACACAATAAGAATACATGGTGTCCACCTATGATTCGTGCACACATACTCCAGTGTCTCCATGTGCAAATGCTGAGTGTAGTGTTGCAATGTTCAGATGAGATCAACCAGCGGTTTAAACTAAAATCATGGCCAATTTGACATGGCATTTTCCAGGCATTAACTAATGCGAGCAACGAGATGGGCCGACAAAGCACATACAAAATGATCTCCCTAAAACAACCCCAAAATTAGGAGGGCACAAAGTTAATCAGTAATAAAGCCCAACAGACTCACCTTGTTTGTCCTTGCAGGAGCTGTAGGAGGTGGGCAGCTTGTTGATCCGGTAGGAAATTGTTAAATATGTGATCCGAATTTTAGGCCTATAATATATTCGGATTAATTTCCTAATAGAACTTGACTATTAGGATTAGTTTCCTAGTATGACTCTAAATTTTTTCCCACTAGGACTCTTAGATTTCTCCTATATATATCCCTTGTAAGCCGCACGAGTAGAGTGCGATAACCAAATGTATTCCCTGCGTTTGTATCCAATTCCTCAATAGTGATCATTGCCGGTCGGCGCCCGTGGTTTTTCCCGCAAGGGTTTTCCACGTTAAATTCGTGTCTCCGTTGTGCATCTATTTTCTTAACAAGTGGTATCAGAGCATTGGAGATCCGGTCTACTACCATGCCGCTATCGTCGCCGGTTCGTCGCTCCTACCTTTCGATCTCATCGAGTTGTTCGGCGAGATTGGCTTCGTATCGAAGCCGACGCGGAGTCTACTGATCGACTCTGATCTGTGCATGCTCCAGTGCAAGGAGAATAGCAGCAGTCCACGCACAACCACGTTCCGGGGAGAAAAGCAGTAGTAGCAGCCAGAACCTATCTAATCTCAAGTGCACGGTTCCTGAGGAGAGCAAGTCATGCATTCAGAGCCATCATTGCTTTTGTTCATATGAATTAAATTTCACGTTGGTGTTTTTGCTAGGCACACATGGCCAGGAATTCAGGTTCAGTTTTTTGCTACACTCACACGCCAGTTTATCAGGAGGTTTTCTACGGAGATCAAGATACTTCGTTTTATACACCTAGAGTGTTTCGCGTTTCTGCTAGGGTTCCACAAAATTATACCAGCAGATTCAGGATTTTATTCCCAAGGCGAGTTTGAAGTTTGATCTACCGCTCCTGAATTAAGATGCAATATTCTCGTTATGGCAAGTGAAGATGCAAGTTGGCACATCTACCATGGAGGAGAAGCTAATACTATCATGCACCAGTCTATCAGTTGCGCATATATGTATTATGACACACAAACGAAGTCGTCGAGAGGGAGCCTCAAGGTTCCTATCCAGATCATGTGTAAGTGGTTAAATTTTCGGCGGAATTGCTACGTTTGTTTGCCCAGCGTACCAGAAGGTTAATCAGGAGATCTATGTACTTCATTTTGAGCACAACACTTTCGCGTCTCTGCTAGGTTCAAACAGGTTTATACTAGCAGATTCAGGATTTATTCCTAATGGCGAGTTTGAAGTATGGTCTACCTCTTCTGGATCAAGGGTGTTACAGTATAGTCATCAAGACTATTTGGTGCGCGGTGATTTGGAGAGTATTTGGAGATTGAAATTTTTTATGCTACAAGGGAAATTCGTCTCAAGGTGGAGATTGTTAAATATGTGATCCGAATTTTAGGCCTACAATATATTCGGATTAGTTTCCTAATAGAACTTGACTATTAGGATTAGTTTCCTAGTATGACTCTAAATTTTTTCCCACTAGGACTCTTAGATTTCTCCTATATATATCCCTTGTAAGTCACACGGGGAGAGTGCGACAGCCAAATGTATTCCCTGTATTTGTATCCAAATCCTCAATAGTGATCATTTCCGGTCAGCGCCCGTGGTTTTTTCCCGCAAGGGTTTTCCACGTTAAATTCGTATCTCCGTTGTGCATCTATTTTCTTAATAGAAATGGTGCCTTGTCGTTGGTTCTCCTCTTCTGGGTGGTGTTGCACCATGTATGCACGATGGAGATGGCCGATTTATCCAAGCTATGCTCCTCAACAGCTGCAATGGTGATTGTTAGAAACTGAAGTAAACTGAACAACAGAACAATGTATTAGAAAGAACAGCAGAACAGATTACAATCCTCCCAAACCAAATCAAGAAACTGAAGTAAAATGAACCCCCAAGAATCAAGAAGCAACTACAAGAAGTGATGTGGTGGGCAAGCACAAATCTAGCCTGGCAGCCGGTGGCGTGTGGCTGGCGACGGGCGGCGAGAAGGAGGCGGCGGCGAGGGAGTGCACCATGGGAGGTTGGTAGCTTAGCTGAGGTGAGGTGGGGGCAAGTATTTCTTGGCTCGAGAGCTAGCTACCACGCAGGTAAGGAGGAAACACTAGAGGAGGAAAGCAGAAACCCTAGAGAAGGAGGAGAGGAGGGGAAAAGGACTTCCCTGGTACGGTGGCAGAGTCTCGCTAGAGGAGGAGTCCTGGCGGTGGCACCTCTCGCTAGAGGAGGAGGCATGGCGGCGTCCGCCTTTGGTCGCGCGCGAGAGAAGCAGCGGCGTCTGCTCCTAGTCGAGCTCGCGCGAGAGAGAAGCGATGGCAGATTGAGGAAATTTTTCCGACCTCCTGAGGTCGGGGTCCTTTCCCTAGGGTTTCCCCGCGGATTGGTCGAGAAATCCCTGCCCCGTGAGCTTTCAATTGGCCGTGGCAATTTTCCTTGCGGGCCTTTCTCCCAGGGAATGAGCCGGGATCCCAGTGGGATCATGGGCTGCTAAAGGAGCCCTAAATGTTTAATTTATCCCTATAATCTAGTAGATAATCAAAGGACAACAATCCACTTAATAATGTTCCAGGAGACATCAGCAGGTGCGTTGACCTGATTTCTTTTTCTAATTTTCATATCTCTCTAAGTGAAAAGCAAATCTCACAAAGAAACCAGGATATACCACGTCATCCGACAAATATTAACCATCGGATGCACTTAAAGATAAAATAAGTCGAAACAATCTTTACCGTTGGATAGTCTTAAGTATAGTTATAAAAAATGTAGGAATGTTCTAGAGTACCCATGAAAACCTCCCCTGACTCTAGGAATAGCTGCAAGCCCAAACTCCATCCTCTTTTGATCTTTTCTTCCAGCACCTGAGGCAAGTTTAGAATAAAAACAAAATAAACTCCTGTACTAACAAAATGTGAAACTTATATTTAGATAACTCTTCTTTCAGATTGAAATGCATTTCCTCGGCCCACATCAGCGGTGTTATTGCTCCGATTTATGGCCACATGTGTTCTATGGATTTTATTTCAGTAGAGTTACAATAAATCCTACATTCACAATTAAACAATATAGCAGGTCTAAAGTTATCAGAGGTCAAGAAACGATCCTAAATAAATAAGATAAAAAATATTTACCACCTACAGAAACATCCGTAACTAACAAACAGAAAAACAAACTGATAGAGATAATCCAAAACTATATCTCAACCTAATTGCTTGGACATAGAAACAAATACTCTCAAATACTCTCCAAAGTTCAATCCTTAACACAACTGAATTATAGAATTCAAATATTCAAATAGACCAATTAAATTTTAATACACGTAATTATTACAAATATTGTATTATCATATTCAGAAATAAAAGACAGGTCGCGCGAAGACGCGGCTTAGATAGCTAGTGGCTATTGATTTTTTAATTTTGTGATGCAAAGGTGAAGGGATGGTAGCAGAAGCACTGTTGGTAACGTGACGAGTTATAGACGCATAAATATATTTACAAGGGTTTAACTTCCTATATATATATTACATATACATGCATACACTTTTAATAGGATCTTAGTGATAAGCTCAACTATTTGCCGTTTACATCTATATATTATATTATGGAGACGCATTTGCGAGTAAGTAAACGTAAATGCATCTGCACGTCTTCTAGCTAATCGAAAAAAAGTCAATGATGGATTAAAAAAAGAAAATATATTACAAGTCATAAAAATAAATAATAACTATTCAAAGATCTATTATAAAATATGTACATGATCAAACTATATGTGCGCCTGTGCCACTTTTTACAGGAGTAAGGATATGAAATTTCGGAATCAAAATTAGCTTGCTTAACTATTTAAAATACTGTCATAGCAATATAAAACCCTCTTAACCAATTCACGTGAAGTGAATTAGAGGTCTATAAGTGTATGTATTTGCTTTGCAGGACAAATATATAAAATGGAATTTATAAAAACTTACTTTTTCCATTCCAAAATATAACAACTTTTTAGTGTTCAGGATTTATCCTAAAATATAACTTCTCTACTAACACTCTTTTCCCAACCAATCACTTTTTCCACCTATCTCCACTTCTGAACCAATCACAAACTCTTATTATTTAATTCTACGTACTTTCCTAATAACATTGTCCAACTCTTAAACTTCTTATATTCTGGAACGGAGGAGTACCGTTGTATCCAACTATCCTTTTCACCATACCATGAAAATAAGTGTTCACCCATATACTTTCTCCATTTTAAAATAAACTAAACTCATCCAAATTTATTGTAATAGGATACCTCACATCCTATTACGATTACGAGGTTGGTTTATTTTGGAAGGTTTATTTTGAAACATAGAGTACTCTCCAGTACATGTCATTAGCTTTTTAATATCTCCGGAGGAATCTTCACGGACACTTTAATGATGCGGAGAGCCCACTAATCCTCAATTAGAAGATCCAGTCATCCAATGCATGCATTTCAAGCTAAGCTCTACTAGCATTCATACCGTAGCCCGTGTTAATTAGACCACGCAAAATGTACGTAATTAATTTTGTCTTATGATAGAAAATGTGTCATTTGGTGTCGACGTACGCAATAATCTCCACCTAGCGTATGTGGTCACAAAATTTTAAACTGAAATATATTCTATGACAATTATATATTAGGGAATGGAGATCAATCCCACCTGTATCCAAAATCACTACTACAAAATTGATTTTTCATAGTAGTATCATATTTTTCTCTCTAGCGGCCCTTTGCGAAATCCACCTACGAAATTATAACGAGGGGTGAGGGGCTAAGAATCACCAGTGAAAATTGGGTTGGGTTACATAGACCGGCAGTGAAAATATAACTATTTTCGCTAGCGGCTCACTTAAACAAACGCCAGCGAAAATTAATTTTTTCGTTGGTGGTAGCTAAGACGTAATTTTTCACCGATCTTATCTCCTCCCATTCCCATGATCTTATCTCCTCCCAGGCTCCCACTCTCACTCGGACTCTCCCTTCTCCTCCCCCAACTCTCCCCTTCCTCCCCTAACCCTGCGCCCCCAGCCTCTCCTCCTCCTCTTGGTGTCGATCGGTGACCACGGCGGACCAGCGACGGAGACGGCGGCGACCACAGCGGAACAGTGACGGGCACGATGGCGACCACAGCAGACTGCGAGGGGCTTGGGCCACGGATCCCCAGCCGGGAGGGGCGCGGCGGATCCGACCATGGGATGGGTGCGGGTGGCGGATCGGGCCGTCGAAGGACCACGGTGACCCTGTCCTCCCTCTCTCAAATCCGGCGACGGGCACCCTGCCTTCCCCTTCCCTTCCTCTCTCAGATGCGGCGCGACGACCTTGCCTTCCCCTCCCCTCCAGGCGACAGCGACTCCCTCCAGCCTCGAGGTGCACTCGGCGATGACGGTCGTGGTGGCGATGGTGATGGCGATGGGGCGGATCTGGTGGCGGGATGGTTAGAGACCGGCGACGCCCTCCCTCCCCTCCCTCTCCTCCCTCTCCCAGCTCTAGCCGTAGGGAGACGGTGGCGGCAATAGCCGAGGAGTGGCTTCGGTGGTGGCGACAGCAACCTCCAAGGTCATCGCGATGACAATGATCTATGTTGATGTTTGCATGTTATTTTCATTTGAATGTGTTGATTGTTTGCATGTTGAAAATGCTGTGAGAAATCAATGGAGTAATCTTGGATGTTGATGTGAATCTGGATTGGATTTGAATCTCTTGATGTGGATTTGAAATTTGAAAATGCAGCAATGTTTCTGAATGTGGATTTTTTTTTTTGCAAAAACGATATCGCTGGCAGTCCTCTTAGTGGTGCCGCCTGCGAAAATCAATTTTCACAGGTAGTCCTCCTAATCGTCCGCAAGCGAAAATCTATTATTGCAAGTAGATCGTAACCACCGGCAAAAATTATTGATTTTGATTGGCCTTTGCTCGCTGGCGGGCGGCAGTGCCGCTAGCAAAAATCGGTTTTGGCCGTCACTAAAAATACTCTTTCAAAAATCGGTTTTGGACGCCACTAAAAATACTCTTTTTTTAATTGAATGTTCGTTAAAGTATTCAAGCAGAATTAGATTGGACCTATAGACCAAAATTTCTGGACCTATAGCTCGGACCTATATACCAGAATTAGCTTGGACCTATAGACCAAAATTTTTAACTCAAGATTGTTGGCTCTATGGGGCCAGAAGCACCAATGTTGTGTTGCAATCGTGGTATATACATTCGTCAATCAGGTTTAAATTTTGATGCTCATAGCGTATCTAAATTTAGAATTTCAGGTATGAGTTGTCCAACATATAGAAAAAATTATAAACATGATAAATGTAAAAACACCAATATATACATTACAATTATAGATAATATATTTATTCAAAAGTGCATTATGATATATTAATAAGGCATCTTAAAATTAATAAATAAGTAAAAAAATTGATTCAAATAAGCTTAATCCACTATAAAAGTATAAATTACCGGAAAAGAGATATGCAATATCTCTATCTTCCTTCGTGTTTTAAAAATCTGCAACGCATAGTACAATTTAAGATTGACAAGGGTTAAATCTGAAAACTGAAATCAAAGTGCAAGTACAGAAGACCTCTTTCGTGGAGATTGCCTAATGCAGATTATGCCTGCAGCCCGCACGCGACGGTCGTTGCACCACGCCACAGATCGCCGAACCTGCACGCTTTGCTGCGACGCGCCGATGCTACGTCGCTGTCCCCATCAGCCACTCGGCCGTTGCCGCGCTGGGCGATCGCACGGAGGCAGCGCAGCGGAGTCGCGATCACCGTTGCAGAGAGGAAGCGGACAACCAGACGCAGCTGCTACCTACCGTGCTATCGGTCTCGCGCCGCGCGAGGAGAGACAGGAGGCGCCGAAGTAGAGAACGGGAGAAGCGCAGTCGGGGAGAGAAGCGGAGTCGGAAAAACACGGTCGCATCGGCTTCCAATCAGAAATCACCGCTTCAATATTTCTTTTTTTTTCTTTTTACAAAACCTATATCTATATGGGCCTTGGGCCAGCTGGTTTTTGGTTGTCCAGGGACCACCTGGACCACCATTTGAATCCGCCAATGCTCACAAGCACAATACACATTACCTTAAAAATATATTACCATTGAAAGTCGATGCTCTTTCAATGTAATTTAGTAAGGTTATGAATTTGCTGTTGGACTATGTCTATTTGAGTGTGTTAGGAGACACATTCACAGTTATGTTATGAGTATGGTGTGTGCATATAGTGGGTATCACTTGTACAGAAACGATTTTTCTGTATGATGAACGCTATATGTTGCATACAGACCGTAACAGATCGCGTATGCAAAAATCGAGTTTTATTTTCGCATGTGGCTCGTTGAGAGGCCCTTATGCAAAAATATATTTTCGCATACGGACCACTTAAGAGACCACATGTAAAAAATGAGCATATTTTCTCATGCGATCCTCTTAAGAGGCCACATACAAAAATAGATTTTCACTTCCAGACTTCTTAAGAGAACTGCATGGGAAAATAACCCCCTTCTCCACACATATTTTCACCCCACCTCTCTCGCTTTTCCCTCTCACCACTTCAAATTTTTTCTAACTCCTCTCTGCTCTCTCTCTCTTCCTTTTCTCTCCTCGCTCTTTCTCTCCTCTCCTCTCTTCCTCTCCTCAACTCTCTTTCTCTCGTCTCCTCTCTCCGCACCAAGCGAGCGGGAGCAGCGGGAGCAGCGGGAGGCACCGACGAGGCGGCGCAGCCGACCTTGCGTGGGTCCGACGGCGGGACGCCACCTCGTTGGATCCGGCAACAATGGCGTGCGGCGCACGTGGATCTGGCGGAGGCGGAGTCGTCCCTTGTGGATCCAGGAGCGAGGCGGCTGAGAGCAGCGAGCGGCACCAACGAGGCAGCCGGGACCCGCGTGGATCTGGGAGCGGAGCGGCTGGGAGTGGCCAACAACGGCGGCGTGCCCGAGTTCACTCGGGTTTTTTATTTTTTCACTGAATTTATTTTTGCATGTAGCCGGTATAGGGGACCGCATGCGAAAATGAGATTTATCCATACGGTTGCGTTGGCTGCATGCAAAAAACCGATTTTTACAGATCTTTTCGTACATGCCGCTGCGTTGGCCGCATGCAAAATTGACTTTTGACCGTTTGTAAAAACGGTTTTGGTAGTAGTGTATGCATCTTCCATGTAAAAAAAAATATTTTGGTTTCCTTTTATAACCCGAATGAGTATATATGTATAGAGAGACACACACTAGGTTGGATAACATTTCATAATAAAATACTATTGAGCTAAGCTGGTTTTAACACAAATTTTACTGTATTAGATACTAAGAGGTACCCTTATTATGTAAAATTTGATATTCCTTATTATAGAGGTATCACGCGACATATCAAATTTTATAGAGTAAATTTCACCTTTTATTATCAAAGTTTCGCTTTGAATCACCTTTAACTTTCACTTTGGACCAGGTAATATTGCTTTTGTTTCACTTTGGACTACCCGACTCTTTTCTTAAGCATATGAATGACCTTGAGTATAACGGTTCCTACTCTTCAATAAACTACCTTAATTGCATGTGGACTGTTTCTTTGCCATATAATGATTTGGATGAAGATAAATAAAAGAGTTGATGGTGATCTAAAGTGTCACAAATATAAAATTATCCGATTCAAAGTGAAAACATTAGTTAAGGGTGATTAAAAGCAAAACACCGACGATAAAAGGTGATCCAAACTGAAATTTACTCAATTTTATACTATGAGTACCATAAAATCACTAGTTTTTAACTACTCCGAAATTTCGATTTAATAGGCTCTTTAGATGGGGACAATCAACAGTGGGCCCTTCTTATTTAAGCTGTAACACACATTTTAAATTTAGGACTAACTCAGTTTTTTTTTCTGTTTCCGCCATACGTCATTGAGCCTGGGCTTTTCGACCGCTGGGAGATAAGTGTAAAGTCATACCCTTATTAAAATTATTTTCTATTGCGTAACTTGTTTTCTAATAATAATAATAATAATAATAATAATAATAATAATAATAAATAATAATAAATAAGCTACATTTAAAATGCATTTTGATCATTGATTTTTATCCACTAAATAGATTACCCAAAAGATTACGAATGCTGACCAGGCTGATTACCTGAAAGATTTTAGATCAATCTGACACAATACAACGTTCTACCATGTTGTGCGACAAGCCCATAATAATGACTTTTGAAAAACATGGACAGTCAAGGAAAAGCTTGGTGTTGATAATTAAAAAAAAAAGTGTACGTGTCAAGACTGGACCTTATGGTAGAAACCACACTTTGATCCCTGCTTATATATGCTAGCAAGCGCAACTCATCGCGGGAGTATTAGGTCTTGTCGAATTCTAGACCTATATAGCTTTGATTATCTTATCCACTCTCATGTTCAAATTAATTAGAGAGCCTGCAGTCAAAAGCTTAAGTTACTGAGGTGGATTTGACAATTTTCATTTTACGACCAATTAGAGCAAGTTTAATAGTATATTCCACTACTAGCTCCAAATCTTCTATAGCCAATGTAATAGCCAATTCATATAATAGTTACTTACTATACTAGTAATACATGATCCCACCTGTCATACACACATTACGTCTTGAAGTTCGTGCTGCAGCTGGCTATAGATCTGTAGCACACTGCTCTTCTCTCTCTTCCTTTATCTCTTTAAAATATGTTTATAGCTGGTTTATAGTCTATTATTGTACCTGCTCTTATCACAACTCGACGGCTCACTAAAACCGCTCCCACCAATCACGACCAACAGTATGATTTTTATTGCTGTAGGTCGCATCTATAAATTTTAGCTTTTTAATTCCACATATACACAGTTCCCGGAGAATCCTCCCACAATGGCCGCACGAGATCAAACTAGTACTGTAGAAAACGCCTAAGGCAACCTTTTGTTGGTCCTAGGAAGAACGTCGTCCTTCTTGGTGCATGCCTGACAAAACGATGGGTTGACTGCTGACGCCCAACTTGCCGTAGCTAGCCTCCCTTTTTCACGACCAATTTCCTTGTCCTTAAGAGCCGGCAAAGTCAGCATGAAATAAGGTCATCCACAATTGCTGGGCGGTAATGAAAATCTCGTCGATCGCACGTTCAGCGCTAAGGAGGCCTTGTAGCCAGACTCAGAGTTATCTGAAACGGAGTCAATTTTCTCGACGCTGAAACTTGTGACCATTCACTACCTGGGAATCGATCTTTACTCGATCAGCCAAAATCATAAATTTCTCAGTTCTGTTATGAACCGGTACTAAAAATAATCTTTAGTACCGGTTTGTAAGCCCAGGATCTTTAGTACCGTTGGTAATACCGGTTTAATTTTTTTCAGATCTTGGGAGGTCGCCCGGGATCATTAGTACCGGTTGGTTACTAAAGAACAACAGCGGATATCCCTCTCCCCTTTTTAATTATTACCCGGTCCTCTCCCCCTTCTCTCTCCTCTCTCCTCTCTCCCTTATCCCCTCCTCTCTCCTGTGGCAGGCGGCAGCGTCAGCGCCTCTCCACCTCGATGGTGGCGGGCGGCTGTGCCCTCCCTTCCGGTAGGAGGGGAGGTGGTGGCGGCTCGGTGGCAGCCCGGATCCAGCGGGAGGGGAGGGGAGGGGACATGGCGACAGCCCGGCGGTGGTGCCCTCCCTTCCGGCAGGAGGGGAGGCGGCGAGCAGGGAGGGGAGGGGAGACGGTGGTGGCCTAACGGCAGCCCAGCGGCCGATGGCGGCGGTGGCTCCAAGCGGATTTTAGTAGTGTTTTTCCTTGTATTCTTGTAGTGTTTTTTCTTGTATTCTTGAAGTAGTGTTCTTTCTAGGATTTGTGTTCTGTAGTAGTGTTCTGGTTGTTGATGAAATCGATTGTAAGCGTGATGGAAAGAAATTTGTTTTTGTTGATGGACGAAAATTTTCTACTGAAAGTGATGCATATGGATAAAAAAACAGCCAGGAAAAAATATAACATTAAACAAAATCTATCTTTAGTATTGGTTGGTAACACCAACCGGTACTAATGATAGATTTTGTCTCAGTTATTTCAACCGGAATTAAAAATACATATCTTTAGTTCTGGATTATGCTTCCCGATTGCACAACCGGGACTATAGGGGTCGTGAACCGGTAGTAAAGATCGGTTTACCAGTAGTGATTATGTTAATAGTGATCCAAAAGTACAAGGCCAAAAGACCAAAGGAAGAATAGAAGAACGCAGGAAGAAAGAAACAGAAGTTGAGAGAAAACAAGAAGAAAACATAAACCAATTATATTGTATATATATATCACATCCAAATTTATTAGACAACGGAATATAACCACATTTGGTCATCCAACTGTAACCTTGGTTCGATTTTAGTACCTCAACTATGAGAAACCATTACTATCAGTTGTTCAACTCTTAATCAGCCCATATTATACACACACACGGATGTGTTTTTAATATAAAGTTAGTGATGTCTGAGATTTATTGTTGTCCTCTATCTCTTTGAGCACATGTGCATTCGCTGGTGTATGCTTGTAATATGCGTGCCTAGCATTGTAAGCGCAGGTGTGTCTACTGTGGAATCGGAAAAAATATTAATACCATTTTTCATCCCTAAGGTGAAATAGGATATGGTTTTTGATGATATGCAGCAAGTAGAATTTTAGTTGCAAATCAAATATAATTAAGAACATATATAGGAGATGGGAGAGAGAGAGGGTGTGAAGGAAGACACTTTTTCAAGTTATCTTATGAGTGAAGTGTACAGATGGTATCTAAATTTTGTGTGGGTGTGTTATATATGTCTCTAGCTAAACTCTCAAAATATATTTTCGGTTTTCGAACTTGTTCAGGGTGTCATATAAGTCTAAACAGGTTCCAACCTTGATCCGTGTGCTGACGTGATATATCACAGTGGCATCTATGCTGGCATGTCACGGTGGTATCTGTGTCAGTGGGATTCACATGTTGTTAGTCATATAAAAATAAAAAAAGAGGAGAAAAAGTTGTTTTTAAATTTTGAAAAAGTTAAAATTTAAAAGAGAGGAGAGAAAGGAGAAAAAATGTTTTTAGTTTTTTTCTATACATGACTGACATGTGGGTCCTATTAGCACATAAGCGTCACCTTGACATGCCACCTTAGCGAACGGGATAAGTTGGAGCCCGTTTAGACCTATATAACACCCAGGACAAGTTCAAAAACTTAAAAATATATTTTGAGAGTTCATTATATGACACACTCACATAAGTTAAGTTTAGAGATCTTCCTTATACTATACTCTTTTGGTATTTTTTGTATTGTTGTTTATTACATTGGTATGGTAACTTCATCGTTCTTTTCCATGCCGGCTTCACATAGCACTGCATCGTTGAAAACTAATTATGTTTTGTTTGGAGCATAAACGATTTTAAGAATTGAGTAACCAATATATATCTTAAAGTTAAACGGTTTTGTAGCTGAGCAATCAAAAGTGAACAAGACGATAACTGAGGGACCAAATGTGTGTATACAATTTTCTCATACAACTTATCTCTTTTGTATCAAATATGTCATAGCCAGTTCTAACTCCGGTTGAGGACACAATAGTCGGTTACGTTAATTATAAGTAATACTATAAAATGACAAATCCTGACATTTAATTTGTACTACCCCTTGGCCCCTCCCCTATTCACGAATGTAAGAGATTTTAGGATTAATCTAAATTTTATCTACAAATATATATATATAAGGGATTTTAAAATGATGTTGTATTGCATCGCTATACGTGATCTTTTCTAATCAATTATTAATAAACCTAAAAACATGAAAGTAATTTTACCTCAATCTTATCTCTATTAAACAACCTATAATTTTTTATATTTGTGGATCGAATGGTAGTACTAACTAGGTGATTCTCACGCTTTGCTGTAGGAATTACTGAGCAATTTTCAATATATATTTTCGATAATCAAAAGCCAAACAAAAAACCGAGTGGCTAGTGGCACCCTCAAGGATGGATCTCATGTCAAAGGTACTAACTCGAGATCTAACTTGCCAGTCTCGATTTTGACCCTGTCAAGCACTTCGTTAATCAGGATAGTAATGCCATTCCACAAACTTGGGTTGTTTGTGCATAATCCATCTGTGTTGATTTCAGCTCTGTGTCTAATAACATATTAAGCATTCCTAGGGAAAAGAAACAAAGAGATGCATAAATTTTTCCAGTTTTTGTAAGAAATGAGTTACGTAACATTAAACTGAATGAGTTGTAAGATCAAAGAAAATACCTAGCACACCATTCGTTGGTGTCATCCAAATTAAGTTGACACGGGAAAGAGCCGCATGCGCGCGGGTGTTATCCTAGGCGCTTGTGAGTTGGGTTGGGTTGGGCCATGACTTTGTACTCTTTGTTGTTACAGGCCTAAAATCTGAGAGAGATTGATCTAACGGTCAATCTTATCTCTATTAAACAACCTATAATTTTTTATATTTGTGGATCGAAAGGTAGTACTAACTAGGTGGTTCCCCGCGCTTTGCTGCAGGAATTACCGAGCAATTTTCAATATAGTTTTTCGACAATCAAAAGCCAAACAAAAAGTCATGTGGCTAGTGGCACACTCAAGGATGGATCTCAGGTCAAATGGTACTATCTCAAGATCTAACTTGCTAGCCTCGATTTTGGTCATGTCAAGCACTTCGTTAATTAGGGATATTAATGTCTTTCCACAAACTTGAGTTGTTTATGCATAATCCCTCTGTGTTGACTTCAGCTCTGTATCTAATAACATATCAAGCATTCCTAGGGAAAAGAAACAAAGAGATGCCTAAATTTTTCTAGTTTTTCAAAGAAATGAATTACATATTATTAAACTGAATGAGTTGTAAGATCAAAGAAAATACCCAACACGCCATTCATTGGTATCATCCAAATTAAGTTGATATGGGAAAGAGCCGCGTGCGCGTGAGCGTCATCCTAGGTGCTTGTGAGCTGGGTTGGGTTGGACCATGACTTTGTACTCTTTGTTGGAACAGACCTAAAATTTGAGAGAGATTGATCTAACGGTGGATTCGCAGAGACAAATAATGATCCAATGGGTAAGGTAATCTTGATGATATGGCCTCATAGAATTTGAGCTTTGTAGCAATAAATGATACTTAGTGGGTCATAACTTTATACTAAAAAGAGATATCTAACTGCTCTACACTTGATTTTTTGATCAAGTGAACTATAATGACCTATCTTTCTACAACAAATCAAAAGCAGCTGAGTTGCACTACTTAATTAACCGCGGCTACCTCAGATTATATATGCAATCATGAATAAAGTAATTAATTAGAATAAAACCTACTCCCTTTGATTTTATAAGTATTAACATTTTAGATAAGGACATGGTCTCCAAAACATATCTTTAATTAAGATTTTTATTATAATATATACCACTATTAGAAAAATAATTTTTACAGTTGGACAAATTAACTTTTCCGCAGGCGGCCACTCCAACCGCATGTAGGCAAAGGCCTATGAAAATAGTGTATTTTCGCAGGCAGGTGGACTGGCCGCATGTGAAAACCGATTTTCATAGGTGGACAGATCCGCCTGCGAAAACCGATTTTCACAGGCAAAAAAAACCTGGGAAATTCAAAATTCCACCGTACGAGCAATTCAAAAGCCCCCAATCCATTCAACAAATTTATCAACTCCTCAAATCCATTCAACATATTCATCACAATTCTCAAATCCAGTAAATAAATTCATCACATATCAACACAAAGAAAAACATTCATCATTGGTCAAAACCTTCACTGCTCACGAGCAAATCCGCGGAGGATCCAGGCTCCCGCGGACGGTCGGCGACGGAATCGCGCTCCCGAGGATGACCCGAGGTCGGTTGGCGGCAGATCAGCGCGCCTGAGGCTGGCCGGCAGCGGATCTGCTCGTCCGAGGTCGGCCGCCAGTGGATCCGTGTGCCCGAGGCTAGCCAGCGGTGCCCGAGGCAGCCCAACGGCAGATCCGCTCGCCCGAGGCTACCTGACGGAGGATCCACGCGCTCGAGGCCGACCGGCGGCGGGTCCGCGCGCCTGAGGCCGGCTAGCGGTGGATCCGCGCGCCGGGGGCCGACTGGGGGTGGGACCCAGGCGTCGGCGCCATCATCACCGCGGCTAGCGGTGGACCCAAGCGGCAACACCGTCGTCGTCATCATCATCGCAGCCTGAGGGAGATGAGGAAGGCTTGAGGAGATGGTGGTGGGGAGAGGAGGAGATGTGGCTGGAGAGTGGAGAAGAGGAGATGGTGGGGGATGGAGGTGGGGAGAGGAGATAGACGAAGGGGGACTTAACCAAATTTAATAGGGGACTCCATATTTTTTAGGCGGATCACTTATAAGATCCCTCCTACGAAAATCATATTTTTTCTAGGCAGAGCCTCAAGAGGTCCGCCTACGAAAATTCCTTTACTTTCGTAGGCGGACCTCTACTCCGCCCGTAAAAATTGATTTTCACAGGCAGGGGCTAAATCTACGGGGGTTTCAGCTAATTTTGCAAACGGTTATAAGTGAGTTTTTTTTTGGTTCGCCTGGGAAAATAAATTGTAACATTGGTAAGAAATCGTTTTTACAGTAGTGTGCAATAAATAAATATTTACTTCTATGATAATACTTTTTAAACAAATCCATGAATAATTATAGAAGCGGAGGGAGGACATCTACTAGCACTCAAAATCAGTACGCGCGTGCATACACAAAGGTTGATAGCTAGCTACGTAGTCCAACACTAGTTGTCCCTGCTATATTTTGATAATAATATATATAACAGCCATTCTTTTCTCTCTTCTTTAATTTTGCTCAAGGGTATTTTATTTCAAGAACGGTAGTTGAGCTAGCATGCGTCTTCTGTTTCAAATAATTCCTCTCTTGCATGCTGTACCTAAGAAAAAAAATAGAGCACGAAAATTGACTTTTTAATTTTAATTTGCTTGATTCCAAAGCTACCTACCAATTATATTTCTACACCTGACCGTCAACAGTATTGACAGTCGTCAGCAACTAACTAGTACTAATTTGCACCATATATATACGCTTGCACGAGGGATAACCGGAAAAGAAGAGTTTGGTCAAAAATGACGGCAGAGGGAATAAAAATGATGGCAGTAGACTGCCAAATCTAGGGAATTCAGCTATATATCGAGAGGAAACCGAGTACACTCGTATCTGAAATCGGTTTAAAAGGTGAACGTTTTGCGTGGCAAAGATACAAAATACATGCATGTGTATATGCTGAAGGAGATCGAGCTAGCTGGCTTTTTTATCATTCCATGCATGCATGCGTGAAAGGATTAGAAAATTCAGCATCGATCTGCACTCCCAAAGCATGTCGTGAGGGCAAGTATTTTGCACGTCTCCTTCATAATTTGCACTTTTGCAGATAAAATTTCGTAAATAAACATATAAACAAAGTGGATTCACTCATAAAGAGAAAAGGTATGCACGCTAGTAAGAACTAATCTTGAAGAAACATTTATGCTTGCCTCCCCGTCCTATAGGAGGGAAAAATTCATGTCACTTGCAGAACTGAAAACTTACTGGTACTATTCCGGCACTTCTGTAATGCTAGTGTATATGCGGATTTCCGGTGTACATCTAAAAATGTGCGGTCACCACCATCCACCAGACCATCATACGTACGTCTATACATCTCGGGCAATTAATATATCGATATATCATGATCATATATAGAACATATAAGGCCAGAGAAAATTAACATCAGATTCAACACATGTTTCGATTAGATAAACATACAAGAATGTGAAAAAAGAAGAAATAAATGTGTTTAATTTGTTGAACTGAATAACAGATAGCTAGCGATAGAGCCATCTAACACAAAACCGGTTGCAGGTGCCTAGTAGTGAATCGAAGATTAAAACAACAGTAGTAATTACTCCATCCGTTCATATTATAAGTCGTTTGTTTTTTCAGTCAAATTTTGTTAAGTTTGATCAAATTTATAGAAAAAATAACAACATCTAAAATATCAAATTAGTTTCATTTGATGTAATATTGAATATACTTTCACAATATATTTATTTTGTGTTGAAAATACTGATATGTTATTTTATAAACTTAGTCAAATTTAAAAAAGTTTAACTTAGAAAAAAGTCAAATAACTTATAATATAAAACGGAGGGAGTGTTTGTCAAAATCCCAGTATTACGGCCATCTGCTACCAAACAAAACAAGCAAACCATGCATCATGATGAGGCGATCTTATGGACACTACCACAAGAAACCGGCCAGTTCAGTGTATCAGTGTCCAAAGCAATCAGAACTCTTCTTTTGCACCGTCATTGTGTATTAGTTCCAGCTTTATACATATATATAGGCACAAAAGAAACTACGGCTGTATACACCCGTCATTAATTCGTACAATATATCTAATAACCAAAAGCGGGTCGATCATATATAAGTTGGCATCTTCTTTGATTGTCAAAAGCAAAAATGTGAGACGAAATATTAATTAATCTCCTCTCTCAGAAAATGAGTCAATGAGGTACACATGATATACACTAGTACATGCATGTACAATAAGTCTAGAGGTGCAGAATAGTAAAGGGCTAGCTGAAGAATTAAGTGGCATGCAACCGTTCTAGTTATAAAGTTGTAGCTTCCATCTCTACTGACGATCCGTTCAATTTGAAACCAGGGAAATGTTGACAAATGGAAGAGGAAAAAAGCATGAAGTGCACAACACACACAAGTTACGTTCAAGATGAAAACTTGCAGAAAATCAATTAATTAATAACAATTATATATTCTCACCAAGACATAGCTGATCAAGCACTCCCTAGCCATCACATTTTGGCGCAACTCCAATGTTTGAAAAGCATGAAGCATCTTGATAAATTCCGGGCGCTAGTTAAAATATTGAGTAGTAGTATATTTGTGCAGAAGTTAGTCATCATCATGGGTTGCTGCTGGGCATTGTGGCAGGGAAAAGGTCTTGCAAGAGGGCGTAGTCAGTGAAGTGATGCTGCTGAAGAGGAGGATGATCGTTGGGCATTGCACCGCCAGCCGCAGCAGGAGGCGGAGCAGAAGCAGCTACGCCTGGGAAGTGCGTGCTAGGGTTTGCGGCGGCGGCCATGGCCGGGTGGTGCATGAGTCCCATCAGCTCAGGGTGGAACCCCGCCGGCATGAGGTGCGACGGCGGCAGGCCGTGCACGCCGGGCATGAAAAGGTGGTGGTGGTGCCCTCCGATGCCGCCGCCGCCGCCGCGGAGGCTCGCCGGGCTGTGGTGCGTGTGCTGCCCTTCGTACGTGGTGATCACCGTGGAAGGGTCCTGGTACGACCGCTCCACCCGCTTCTTCACACCGCACTTGGGCGTCGTGCACCGGTAGTAGCTCCTGCATTTGAATTTGAATTTCATTTGAAATTGGAGTACTTGAACACCATCGTGGCATGCAATTGTATGGCAACAGTAACATGATACTACGATATACATATGTGTGCTACAACAACTGGGTGAAATTAAGGTTTGTACATGTATACATGTGTACCTCGGGTATGGGCTGTTCTTGACTGCCTTCTGGCCGTACTTGCGCCACCGGTAGCCGTCCTCAAGGTGATCGACCTCGCTTTTGGTGAGGAACGCCACGCGGGGCTGCCGCTGCCTCTTCTCAGCTTTCTTCTTGGGCTTGTTCCTGTGTGCATGCATGGTAACAAAAAAAAAATCAAAAATAAGGTCAGGTGGATCAGCTAGGAACAGATATGATGAGGATTCAGAAGATCAGTTGATATTTCTGCGGTGACAAGCTCAATCAGGCCTAATTATTAGTTTGGACTTTTTCAGAGCACTACCGAGCAAACTGATCTAGCTCTAGCTCTAGCTAGCTTGCTAGATAGGATCATGGTGTGGATTATTGGAATAGCTAGCTATTTCATGTTAGATTAGCACCAGGTTTTTCTTAGAAAGAGTTGTTATTTTGATTTATATTAATTAGGGTCTAAATAAGTTAGCTAGCTAGCTAGATATCTGTTGGATTGCATGTTATGGGGCAAGATCAGCGTTAATTTTGCAAAAGTATTGAGGAACTATAGTAGAATTAGGTGGTTGGTGATATGAGAATATATCTTATTTTGAATCTTTTCTGAAAGGGGAAATCATAATATAATCTTCAAAGACCAAGCAGGTATATCTAGCAAGTCAAAAATTGAAGCTATATCGGATAGCAATTGATTCATTCGCAAGATCTATTCTGGAGCATAGGCTATTAAATTAAATCGAATAGTAGCCCCATCGTCTGAAAGATCATATTGGAAATTGGGTCAAAACGAATTCAGAAAAGGGGAACTAGCTAGAGGATAGACGGATCTACTCAATGAAACTAAAAGAACCCTAAAGAACAAAAAATTCTAGCAAACCCTAATGTTCACACCATGCATGCAGTAGAGAAAGCATAAACGAAAGAAAATTTCAGGTCAAATTCTGCAACTCCGCAACAGTATGACCAACCAGATCTAGAACCAAGAAAAAGGTATCCCCATCTCAAGGCACGCATCCAAAAGGAATCAAGAAATCAAGACAAGATTCACACAACGTATAGAGTAGAATCAATGGAAATTAACATACGGTTTCTTGGAGTTCTCTCCATCTTCTTCATCCTTCTCGTCCTCTTCCTCCGCCTTCACCTGGCCCTTTTTGCACCGGCGTGACTTGCCGCCCTCTGCCTCTCCGTCGCTGGACGAGAAAGACGCCGACGAGTTCGGCGTAGCCTGCGCCACGCCTTCTCCGGCGACGCCGCCGGTGCCCTGGCTGTCGTGGCTCGTCACATCCACCGACAGCTCCTGCTTGACCGCCGTGTCCTGAGACGACGGGCACGCCATGTCGAGGTGTCGAGCTAGCCCGGAGGGGTCCAAGAACCCCTGCAGGTAGTCTGTGATGCTGGAGTACGGCATGATCTCGTCGGCACCGCCGGCGCCGGCGCCACCACCATCCCCGCCGACGCCGACGCCCCCCGACTGGCTGAAGAAGAAGCTCTCCATGTCGCTGCTGCTGTACACATAATCTGCGCCGCCGTCACCGCGGCCGAGGTGGCCATGCTGGTGGTAGGGGCCATGGCGATCTCCTCCTCCTCCTCCAGAAGACATGGGGTGTATGAAAGTATGGGAGCTAGCTTATGTGTGGAAAGGAAAGAGAGGCGTGGAAGTGAGGAGGGTTTCAGCTTTCAACCGGTCTCGCCTCCCTTTTGATTTGTTTTTTCTTTTTCCTTAGCTGCAAAAGGATAGGCGCAAGATACGACTTTTTGTGATGGAATATGTAAATCTGTCTTGGTGCGGCGTCTAGTGGTGATCTTCGTTTATATATGTAATAATGGATATTGATTTTTATCTCAAAAAAATGTTCACTCGTTGCTTGCATATATCAAAATAATTATTAAAAAAATTAAAAAAAATTGATAATATAGATTAATATGAAACATATCACTCCACAAATATGCAAGATCAAATTCGACTTCTACAAGTTGCACCAAAAGGAATAAATTAAACTGAAAAAAGTTAACGCACATTCGCAGCTATATTTGTTATTTTTATTACAACCTATAGAAGTTGAATTTTAACTTGCATGTTTATGGAGTGATATATTTCATATTAATCTATCTTATCAATTTTTTTTATTTTTTTGATGACTATTTAGATGATATGCACGAAATGAAGGATATCTCCTCGAGAGATAAAAACACTACTTTCCCCTGTAATAATATATAATACTCCATAATTCCAGTAGTACTATAATATAATATAATATGTATGCACATACTAGCTAGCTAGTCGTCAATTCTTAATGGTAGAGACGTTTTATTAATGAAATCAGCGTGCTTAATTTAGATTCTTTTCGCATGTGTTGGTCAGGGAGGTATTAGGTATAAGACCGGCCAGTGTCAACGTAACTAAACTGTGTAGGGCCTGCTGTACTATGATTAGTTGAATCCATATTCCATACAGTTCAGCTTACTGTATGTTGAATTAAGATGCTATTTCCCGGTTGGAGTTGGTATATATTGTGCATAGCGTGAATATACTATGTACATGTTTTGTGTCCATTAATTTGAGCACTGTAACTCACTTCCATCCACCGCGTTTTAACGGACATCTACGGGGATCCAGCCAAGAGTTCGAAACTGTGCATGTGAATTTCGATTCAAATGTTTATGCATGATCATGCATGCATCAAGATTTTAAATGATTTGCACAGTACACTACAGCTCTTTCTTGACATACACGTGCCACACAAGTACCGTTTTGAAGGATGACATGTATCCATACGTATATACAGCTGTACATATTTATGGTTGGATATTGGACGTACGGCTGTCACAGTACCCTTGCACAGTGCACAGCTACCAAACTACTCTCATCTTGTTAAGGACAAATCTTTCATTCGGTTAAAAATTAGAGAAGAAAGACGTCAAAAAAAATTCGAGAAGAATGTTCATTGCAATTGCCTTCTGATCTACACAATCTAGCATTGACCTCATGGTCCAATTGAATAACATGGCAAAAATTATAGTAGTATATGCGTGTGTATATGTTGAGATGTGTCTACATCGAACATGTGTACGTCTACATGTTTTTAATTTCTGTTGATTTCGTAGAGAGTTGACTTAACTCATCACTGTTTTTTTTTGTCTTTACTGCTTTTCATATTGTAAAATGGTCACTTCTTTTGCCGAAGTTAATCGTCGACATATATATCTAGAGAAAGTTTAGGGATGAATATCATGAAAACCGTTTTTTTATGCATGTTCAACTACCAGCTTCATGCTCGTGCGGTTGTTTGGATCTAGAGGAAGATGGACGAATGATTCTACGAGCTGTGGTTTGTCTATCTAATTTTTCTTGTCTATCGATTTTCACATGGGACTATTGTTTTTGTGTATGCGTTGGTTATTTTCGAACAAGGATGTTCCAACTAGGATGTATTTTTTTACGTGGAAAAAGTGCGATGGATGGGCAGGAGGACGGTACCGCTCATACCGTAGTAAACAGGGGCGGAGCTACAACGAAATGGAGGAGGATGCCTCTTGCTTAATTTACTCTACTTTAGATTAAGTTTAAGCTGATGCAGGTGTCTAAGTTTGTATTAAGGGGTGCACACATGGTGAAAATAAGTGAGATATAGCTAAAAAAATTTCTTGACCGGGTTCGCGTCCATACTCTACCTCCGCCCCTGTTAGTAGAGATAATGTATTCGAGTGTGCTGATCAAATAAAATTAATCTATAGGTGTCCCTCCTTTTTTCACCATTTTTATGATAATGAGGAAACATGGCAATAAATGATAACGTAATTATATTTGTTCTCAGATTAATTATAGAAATACCCCACTATATCAGTTAAGGTTTATATTATGGCTGCTTTTTCCAAGACTGTTAATTGATTTGTTGTATGAAGACCAAACAATATGAAGATGAAGAAGTATAGCACCTTTTATTATACGAAAATATACTCCCTCCTTTCTAGAAAATAAGGTGTATTATATTTTTACGTGGTCTCCAATGTTATAGCTTGACCATTAATTTATTGCATGATATATTATCGGCAGCTACAAAATTAATATCACATAAAAATATTATCAAACACGAATATAATAGTACTACATGTAACTAAACTCACGTATTTTAAATTTAGTTATTAGTTAAATTTAGAATTTTTGATTTTATAAAAGAAGGGTGCATTACATTTTGGAACGGATGTAGTAACATTAATTCTAATTCTTGATGTTGGCATAGTCTCTATATATACGAGAATTCATGTCAGTGAAACTTATTACACTAGTTGATTCCCCACGCATTGTTACGAGCTTAGAAGAATAACCACAATATGCAAATATATATATATATATGGTAGGAACAAAGGAGCTTGTATTATGTATAGAAGATGCCATAACACCAGCAGTTGTCTATTTATTAGTAACAATTTGTTTAAAATACATTGCAATATAGATAGCTTATATATGATTCGCTTAGTGGCCGTAGACATGATTGTGCTGATGAAAAATTGATACCCGTTCAACCACCTAAAATCCTGCAAATAAAAGGTATACTTACAAAATTATATGTGAAACATGAAGTGGACAAAATAATTAGAGAAGCCTTCTCGGGGCTATGGCTTTTTGCTGAAATCAAACCTAGTCGTTGCTCTATTTGAGGAAAAATGTATAGTCGATAAACTATTGGTATGGATGAGCGGAAAAGGTTGGAGCAGTAGAGACTCAACCTAGAGCAAAGATGTATGTTGTGCATGCATGTTGAACCGGTGCTGATGTGTTGATATGGAGGAACAGGGGAAGTGAAGGAAAGTGCAAGCATGCATAGAAAGATGAGTGTGTTCAGCGGGAGAAACATATTTATAAGTACATTGTGGATCGTTTGTGTTCTCGATGGGCTGGTTCTAGGTGCATCATGCATGTTGATATAACGATGAATTGCTATTCATGTGCATGTTTAGTTGATGAATAGGAGGAGTCACAAAACCATCAGGTGCTAAGGTACTTTGATGAGTCTTGTATTTTCAGATGCTCATCCTGTAATGGGGACAAACCACTTATTAAACATGGTTTAGAATGATACACAATGGAGATGAATCCGCCATGCTAGGTCGATGGAAGATGGTGGTCACTCGTGGTGAGCAGAAGATGATTGATTGCTCGATTTTTGGAATCGGATCAATTAAGAGCAAGTCGAGACCGAGAAGACGATGAGTTAAGGTCATTCGTAGACACGCATTGTGGTTCTTCGTGTAAGGATGATGGGCCACGCGAACTGCTCCCCTGGAGATGGGCTCCACAGCCTTACTGGACTGGGATTGGTCTAACCTTGTGTGTGAAATTGGTTGGACTGTGTTTAATCTAACCCTATATTACTTTTTTCATCCAACGACTCAGAGGTAATCTAATCTACCAATCCAACGGCTGGGAATCGATGATGACGTGGATTATTGAGATTTGAGCATTATAATCTTAATGCAATTAGTGGGTGAGAATAGATTACATATAGATCAACTTTTTTTACACGAAAAAAAATGATATGATTTTCAGCTGATCAACTCTTTACAGTACTGTTGGTATATTTTCTGGTAAAAATGAAAAATAACTATATTATTCAACATGTATATAATACTTCATTTTTTATATACGGGAAGTATTACAAATTAAAGATATAGTCAGCCTCCCACGTTTTTTTACTGTTAAATCAGTCACAACATGCATTTGGTCACGGCTAGCTGTGATTTGGGATGCGAAGTATGTATGCTGATCAGGAAACTATTTTAATGATTGGAGAGAATATCCTTCGTTTATTTAAAATTAATCCAAACGGTTATTGAAAAAACTTACAAAATTTGACAATACTCATATATATATATATATATATATATATATATATATATATATATCTCTGTCTCACACACACATATATATATATGTATATATGTATATATATATACATATATATATATATACATACATATATATATACACATATATATATATATATATATATATCACCCAACAAACTTTTAGATCTAAACTCAACTCACACATCGAGATATAAAAAAACAAATTCAACATTGTGTATTATTCACATTCAAAATTATCTTTTTTTTTTCAATGTGTTAAATTTGAATTTTATTTTAGTGAATTGATAGCTGTCACTATACTCTATATTATTAAATTATTTTTTAAATGTTTCACAACTATTTACATTATTGAATTTAAAAGAAAAGGTTGCACGATGAGTATTTCCCTCGAGGGATTATGCTAACCCAGCCCGTGTGTCATTTGGTCGAGTTAATTTGGGAGTACGCGCCCATGAACGATACTGGAGATCGAGCTGGTACTAGTAGCTTAGAGAATTACCTTTCTTGCACATTTTTATATTTTGAGGACCGTCTGATTCCCTTGAAATCAAAATCCAACTAAAACATTAGGATCGGAAAATATCTCCCAATTAGTTAAAAAATATCTCCAGAATAGCAACGATAAAAGCAGAGACCCCGCCTAAAAAAACGGCCGGCCGGCGCACGTTGCCCCACAGCTACTGGCTGGTCTCGGTTGTTAGAGAGATCACGACTCTCATGCATGTTTCCTCCCATGCCACAAGTCACGGCCGGCCAGCGCCGCGGGCGTCGCGTCACACCACGAGCGCGCGTAGTACACAGAATACAAGACGCCCGTACATACAGCCGCGCAGCTGCAATCCCCGTCACGTTGCGCTCGCGCGCGCGCGCGGCCTGCACAGCTGCACTACTGTAGAGGCTGGACGACGACTCTGCTGTACGTGGTGGAGAGGCCGGCCACCGGGCACGTCTCGCCTTAGCTAGCGTATACCGGTATACGTCGATCGATCGGCACCGCGCACCGCGCCGCGCCGCGCGGCGCGCGTGTAGTCAAACTTCCCCGCGCGTGCACGTGGGCCATTAGCTTAGCCGGTCCAAAGCCCAAACCGGCAAATAACCCGGCGGAACCCGACGTCGCGGTTGTCACCGAGCCGTGTACCGCTCCGCCGGCCACACGTGGCGTGACCCATCGGCCATCGCACCGTACGTGGAGGCAAAGCATCGATCGCCGTCTACAGCGACTCCTCCGGCCGGGGCCGGGGCCGCGAGCGATGGGTCCCGGGCATGCATCGATCAGGGCCGAAATTCATTCGCCGGCGTGCGTGCGTGCACGACCGTGTGTGAACGGTCCGGCGCCGCGATAGTACGATGGCTGGTTGGCGGTATCAGTGGGGCGGGACCGGTGGGTTCCAGTCTCCAGGCCTCTCCCGGTCGAGTTCCGTGATTCCGTCTGGTTTCCTCCGCTGATCTCCGGGGATTTCCGCGCGTGCGTGCGGTGGGTCGATCGGACGAGATCGACCCGGGGCCGGGCCGGGGGCCTGCGCGCGTCGGCAGGCAGGTCAGTTGAGGTGATATGCTGTTGGCGTGGTGGGTCGACGCGCGGCGCGGTTGTCCGGTGGCCTGGACGCGAACGCGACGTAGGTGGGGTGTAGCGCGCGCGGGTGGGGTTACGTGGTGGAGCTGAGCCCGGCGGCGCGCGGTTTGTTCCGCCGCGTGCGCGATTAGCTTCTTTTTCGGCTTTTTTTTTTGGCGATTTGATTTTGATGCCTGCTCCCGATGTGTCCATCGGGTGTCGGTTCTACCAGAGACAGCGGGGCCGGGCTGTGACTAGGACAGGTAGTTTGGAGTTATTCGCGGGATAGGTGCCAGTGGAACGGGACGTAACGTACGTATAGGTGCTTCTTCCTTCAAAAGGTCGGGGGTGAGACGGCCCGGTGAATATGCACGTGCGCGTCCTCCCCATCGAATACTCGATCAGCTAATGAGATGATTTGGGCGTCCGTGGCTCGGCGGCTGCTAAGTTCAGCTTCATGCACACCGTACGTCTGTCAATTGTCATGATACCGATAGTTACCTTTTTCGTCGGGTTGAAATATAAATGCTAAGATGCGGCTATGGTGTTAGCGTAGCAAGGAAAAGTGTCTGTGTAAAATGCGGAGGAATTCGTGACAGAGATGCTGATTGCTGAGCGGTCCATACGTCTGGCATTGCCGACCAACCGGTGACTAGTCTAGCATACTGGTACAGTGGTAGTCATTTCTGAGCGACTGTTGTTGTTGTCCCATGCAGGCTGCAGGCTGGCCTGATGGATTGGGCTGTCAAAAATGTCCAGCCCAAACTTTATAGCAACGCAGCCCAATAGAACTATGCTCTTTTGGGCCCATCAGGTCTCTCCTCAAGTTAGAGTCGAATTGGCCCACGACCAAGCCAATATTACCCCCAAATCACCGAACCAGCAGGGATTAAACCCCAGAATAACACTTCCCCACAGCCCTAGGGTTTCTGTTCAGCGATCCCGAATCGAATCGAGAAGGGGGTGCCATGGCGTCGCGGCCGTCGCTGAAGCCGAAGCCCAAGGGCAAGGGCGCGAGGAAGGGATCTCCGGCGGCCGACGAGGAGCAGTCCACGGCGGCGGTAGCGATGCGGTTCGTCAAGGAGTGGACCACGTGGACCATGAAGAAGACCAAGGTGGCGGCGCACTACGGCTTCATCCCGCTCATCATCGTCGTCGGCATGAGATCCGAGCCGAGGCCCTCCCTCGCCCAGCTCCTCAGCCCCGTCTGATCTGCGATCGCCTTGAAGCCCTTGATGCGATCGATCCATCCCCTTTACTATCGCTTTAGTAGTAACTTAGTAATAGTTCTTTCTTAGATCGGGCCTTCTGAGCTGTTGATGCTGCTGTGCGGATTTAGAGGGTTTTTGCTATATGAATCTAATAATGTTATATGGGTGGATGCCTCTTTGAATCAAACTCTTGTTATTATTGTGCGGATCATGGATCTGCTATTAATACTTTGGTATGGTATGGAGGAATTTTCCGTGTTATTTGTATACTCCTACTACATGTTTATGCTTCTGTGTGACCTATTTTAGCTTTCCGTTCCGTTCTGATTGAAGTATTGAACTAGTAGTAAGCATTTCCTTTTCTTTGCAGCGTTATGTGATGTTCTGGTTCCAGTATTCGTCTGAAAAGTCGTTCTAACTTTCGTTTGCATTTTTTTTTATCACTTACGATTATTGACACAAAACTGGAACAATTATTGTGTGTTTTTGTGGATGTGGATAACCTGATTTGCAAAACCGCAAGCTCGTGGTGACGAGGAAATATTCAGAACTCCCATTGCCTAATGAATTATAGTGGACTATGCTAGCAGCGAAGTGGATGCGACCAAACGAAAACCGATCGAATACCGTGAATTTTTGAGGTTTTGACATGTGATGAAAGTAGATTTTGGATGAAATTTCCAATGGTTCTTGAATATTCAAATTTGAAACAATAATTCAACCAGAATTTGATCAAAATTTGGCAAAAAAATGTCACGCCGACCGGGATAGGGATCTGGCACTCAATCAGAAAGGTGAACCCTGATACAAACCCTGCAACCATCCTCTAGCACGTACTCCTACATATTTGCACTTTGACAATTTGATCTTTTGCTGCGTTTTTCTATTGATTTTTATTTATAGGAAAAAGACCTGCGAAACACGGGCGGATCCAATTTACAATAAACGTGTCGTAAGCATTGCAAGCTAAGCTTCACACGGGCAAGTAAGAAATCAGTCAATTTACTTTTCATTCAGAAAATCAGTCGATTTACTTCACAATGTAAAGGGGCTTCATATGTGTCACTTCATATTGGTAAAATGAACAGCTTTATTGCTCTGTGCAAGTAAGAAAGACGGAGTACTAACATATAGAAGCGGCGTGTATCTGTTGTCTCTACATCGACAAAACAGGTGACATTCACCTTCAGAAACAAGAAGCCACAACAACTCACTCCTCCAGATGACATATACGACAATGCTTCGTTTCTCCACCGAGCCACCATAAAATACATCCTTAAAAAACTCCAGCCTATGCTGTCCCTGCTGTATATGCTGTTGAGGATGGAGAGCAGATTTCAACTCACGCTTCAACATTCCCATTAAAGATGTACCGAAAAACTTTAGGACGTTCAAGGATGTAGTATGACAAGCAGACAAACTGAGGACAGGCTCATCACCAATATAAAATGCTAAGGATCAAGAAACCCCAAATTTGGACAAAGCTGACTGAAACAACGTTGAAAATGCCTCTGCAGCGGTCCCATCATCAGCCTTAACTTTGATCTGTGCCTTCGCTGATGCTGTGTTGACGATACATTCTACAAGGAAGAAAGCGGTAGAACCATCTTTTTGAGCATAGAAAAAGAACTTGTAGTTTGGGGGCTGGCCACCTGAAGCAATACACTGAATGTAGTTGCTTTGCATATGTCGAATGAGTGATTGAGGATTCATCAATGATGCTGCTCCTTGTGGACTTAATGAAGATTCCTGACAAAACATACAAAAGCGCACAACGGAAGAAAATTTAAATTGTATAATGGTCATACGGTGAAGCTATTAGAACATGTAACTATTAACTTGGCTTCCCAATTGACAATGAATTTATTTTATTAGAATTAAGGATTGCTGTCATAAGAAAACAATAGCATTTTAACCGGGCAAATCATTACACAGAACATATAACTGCTGATTTCAAGCACCTCATCAGAGTGATTTTCATGGGAAGACACTTATAGTATTTAGATTTAGACAATAGCAGCACCCCATAATTTCATGCTAAAATAGTTCGAACTTGACTGAGCAACTACAAAAAGGCTACATGAGCATGTTGCTATACAAATAATTACAAAATGCATGGGAATGAACTCAAAAGCAACATACCTGAGACAAGGATAAGGCCAGCTGGCCCCATTTCTTCTGGAAAGTACCAGGATCCAGCACAGGTTTTGAGTTGAGGATCAATGCTGGAGCTGGTGGAGGTGCAGAGGCTTGTGGAACACCAAGCCCAAGAAGGTCATCAAGACTGAAGTTGGACTGTGACGAATATGTAGGTGCACCAGGATTTATTAGTGAAGTTTCAGATGGTATTTGCGAACTAAGCAATGAAGGACCACTCAAGTCTGAAGGAGCATTGTAAGTAGAGGCAGAAGAACCATTGCTGGTAGCTGTTGCATTGTCCTCTTTATCCGAAGTACTTAGCAAAAGATCATTATCATTTTCTTGATATCTTTGGGCTGAGATGGCGTTTTCCGTCGTTTCTGCCCCGACAGTCAAATTTGTAAGATCCTCTGAGTACTCAAATGGTCCACGATGCTCCTTGTCAGTAAACATGTAAGATGGCTGCCAAATGCAAAGATAATGTCATATTGATACTTCACATGTATTTGTTCAGTAGTAGCATGAGTAATTATATTAGAATAGCTAATACCAAGAGAAGTACATAATTGGCTTAAGAACTACTAGCAAAGTTATAATACTGATGATAAAAATATCCAGTAAATGCATTATCAATATTTAATTTAGTGAGCAACGGTTGAATAAAAAAAATACCTTCTGATATACCACTGATAGGCTATTGAATTCATCAAATATCCGATCTTTGATTTCACTGCTCTGCGTATCTGCAAATACAGAGACAGCTTGCTTGGGAGGGTTTACAACACGTTCAGCTACAGCAGGATCATACTGCAAAAGCCTATAGTAGAAAAGTGCTCGGTCATGAACATCCTGCAATCAACCCTTGGCAGTTAAGCTCTATGTTACAGTAATCAAATTATCATCAGAAAAAGATCTTGACCTGGTGAGTGTCAGATAGACCAGCAGCTAATGTAGCTCCTAGCGCCATTTGTGTCTCTGGTGGTCTCTTAAAGAAACATTTCATTACCGCAGTCAGGAGATGCAAGCGAACCTGCAAAGTACAATATGACAGGAATAATGACATAGAATTCAAAAACAGGTAGCTACAGGCATATCCGCATATGTCGGTCTGAAGAAAGGCACAGAATTTTACAATAATGTCCAATGACTCACTAGGTATAAGATAACAATTCAAAAGGAAAAAAAGCAATAGAATCACCCTTAGTTTTAGGTGCCATAATATGTGAATTTCAGTCTGGAACTTTTATTTTGACACCTTCATTCCACTGACCAGTGGTCACAGTGCCATTCAGCTAATGAGTAACAGGGCCAGGCTCTACTCTCCAGTCTCCACACATGGGAGTCAGCAAATGTCAAACCCTGCAATAGTTAGTATTTATGCGAGTTCTGACTGATTCACTACTTTAGCTATTATCTCAGATACTCCATGAAAAAAATTATGAAAATCTAAAGAAGCACCTACTTTTCTTATGACAAGATAATTTCAATCGGATACATGAAAGAAAACACAATGGTAACGAGAAGAACCCTGCTACTACCTCAGGAGAGTGCTCATCCTCCCAATTTTCAACAAGACTCTCAAGAATGTATGGAGCATCATGCATGTCTTGCGAATATTCTCCTAACATCCATATAAGAGCTGCTTTGCCTTTTGGCTCCTGAATATTTTTGCTACTGATGTTTCCAACAACTGCTATACAATCATGGCTCCATTGAGGATATTTCCTGAGAAGATCTTTCACCAAGACCTACATTTAAGTTTTTACTCAGGAACATGGGCGCCCAGAGTTAAATGTACTTCATCCTTAGTAAATGATGAACAGTTAAAATACTTTTAAAAAAACTTACAAGAGTTTCAGCCGTCACATAATCCTTGTCCATTTCAAGGAACTGTAGAAGCCTGTCAACAATAGCATTCACATCATACTGCTGCAGTGCTATTTTCCCAACTGCTCGGATAGACTCTCGTGCGATTGGTACATCAACATTGCCAGCATATTCACACAACTCAGTTACTGGAACGAAAAAGGCCACAAAATTTTATAAACATAATGAAAATCATGGAGTTAAAAATATATCATATATGTCACGAGATATGTCGATATATAATCAATGGAAACAGATATCTGCTGTACCAATTTCATAGGTGTTGCTCTCGTTTGCTATAGCAGTCAGCATCTCAAGTTTAAGCTTCTTGACATATGAAGGATCACTGAACTGGCAGTAGAAACTTTTGTAGTCGGAGGAAAATAGCATTGGAGCACGCATCACCAAAAGATGCAAGTGGCATAGCACAGAGTATGATTGTTCAGGACTCCCAGCTCCTACAAGAGTAAGCAGTGGTGCTTTTATACGCTCATAAACCTACAATGGCCGTATGCAAACAATGATTAGAAATATCCTCTGTCATGTCTCTTCTTTCATACTATAAAGTGTACAAAACCAATGTCACAAATGAAATCCATACAACAAAAAGGTATAAGAAATCCAAACAGTCCAGGTGATCTCAGATCAGAGTGAAGAAATTATCAGACCATATAAACTTCCAAAGCATTTATTTGTGGCTTTAGTTATGCAAAATGGAATTTCAGTATATCTGTATGCATAACAGTGACAAACTTCCACTAGAGTAAGTATCAAAACTATGCTGCAAGAGTAAGACCTGCTGGTGAACATCGGTCATTGACATTGTCAAGTGGAGAAAAACTTTGATTGTTGCCAAAACAACAGCTCCATTTGCATGCTGAAGTCTGTCCTCAAGAAGGTTCATGATGTCAAAAATTTCGTTGTTATCAGATGGTAGGAAGTTTGACACTAATTCTAGAACGAGGCACTGTGCCCACTCACTGAACTCTTTGATCCTGCAATGACAAATAAAACAATAAGTATGCACAGAATAGAGTTATTGAGTACTCTCTCCGTCCCTAAAAGTGTGTAGTTTTAGCTAGTAAAAGACATATTAAGCAAGAGGTTAAAAGACTACTATGCCCATTAATACCAAGAGAAAAAAAAAGGGGGTGAAAACAAGGAGGGAGGAGGGAGTAAATGTTGGTTCAGTGGCTAAAAATGAGAAGAAAAAGATAAAGTAGTATTAAAGAAGTCCAGTGGACCACTCTAAAACTACAATCTTTTAGGGAAAAATCTTAGGCTAAAACTACACTTTTTTAGGGACGGAGAGAGTAGTTAAAAGAAAAGAAAGAAGTCGGTGGCAATTTACCTGTTAAGAAGGTAAAACACTACTGGCTTGCTATATAGTGTCTCAATCTCCCTTGCAGCTTCCTCTGACTTAGCTGCTTCTAGGGTCCAGATCTCCTGTAATGCATGCATGCAGTTGGCAACTACCTGCAGATTCACAAGTGTAATCAGCCACCTAAAAAGATAATGCAACTCTCTCAAGACAACAGATACTAGCCAGTCAACCTCAACCCTCTCCACAAGACAATCTCGTGTACGGTATGTTTCCTCACCGCTCAACCCTTTATGAAGCAATTCAAGTAAAGCTTTTCATGAAGTAATGAACAAGCATAGTACAAAAAGTCATGGGCGAACCATGTCACTCTACCTGGTATAACCAGTCTATACAGTGAACAGGCAGGTTTGAAAATATTATATTACAATGTATTTTGAATTGGATCTGAGCCTACACATATGAGTGACTGTGCAAGATCCCTTACAAATCAGAGGTAAAACCCACTTGGTTAGAAGCCTCACAGGCGAGAAGAGGCCAGATGTCCCTGGTTTGATCCCACTCAGCTCCAATCTTTAACAAAAATATATTTTTACTTGGATTTTCGGACCACCAGTCTAGTCCAGTTTTTGCTTACTATGCTAATGAGTAGTCGGTAAACTAGTGAAGTCAAACTCAAGTACTCTGTGCGGATAGCTTCTATTGTAAACATCAACAAACGTGGAACTAAAGATGGCAATGGGGACCCGTTCCCAGTGGAACTGGTCAATTTCTCGGTTTTCTCGTTAACATTATTCTAAAATAGGTCATAAATGTCCTGTGAAAATAATCAACCACATAATTCAAACATTAAGTGATCGACACTAGATAAACATAAAAACATCTGGCCGTTCTATCCAGTAGGTCTTAGCAACAAATCCTTCAGATTTAGAGTCCACCCTGTGTATCTTTACTAGTTATATAGGAAGCAAGGAGTTGATATGGAGTTGATGGTGATCTAATGTGAATTAGGCATGTAATTCTTTACACATGAGGTAAATTATTTTTATTTTGTAAAGATTGAATTCATGTTTTGTTTTGTTTTTTTGAGAATTGATACAACGCATGGACAAATATGCTAGCGTACCAAGAGGTCCGACCACCTGGAAGCTGTGTAAGTTGCCAACCATAGCTTGCTGTACTGGGCTCCTGGCTACTCTCCAAGTAGTATTATATATAACATGAGTTTACCACTCACTGGACCACCAATGACCAATTTAAATAGTGAATCAGCTGTTGGACCAGCAAACTAGAAAGCCAAACACCTGAGCGGTTCAACACCTAGTGTGGTTTCAGTTACTTTGCGTAGAATGCCAATACTACTCGTGGAACAAAAAGAATTACAATATGTTCTAGTGATAAATGGCGAAATTGAGATGTCTTTAAAAATTAAATGGAACTAAAAACTACAATATAATTCTTGGTAAATACTATCTCTGAAGTACCCTATCTAGTTTGGCTAGTGAACACTATGTAAACCTACTATGTTGTATTATACTGTTGAAGGCATTGTGAGAAAACAAGAACCCAAGGGTACAAGAAAATTGCTGTTGAATCTAGAATAATTGCACAAACTGCAGTGTTTGGTGTGTGTGAATTTGTTTTCAGGTCAGGATTTCCTTCTTGACCATGTGTACTTTGTTTTTTCCTCCTTAATGAAATAACATGCAGCTCTCCTGTGTTGTTCCAAAAAAAAAATGCAGTGTTTGAAGAGGAAAGGCAGAGTATTTGTTAGATATAAAACAGCATACGGCTGACGCTACTCTTTCAAGGTACAATCATTTGAGACTAGTGTGTGACTAATTTTCTTAAGTTGTACACATCCGAATAATATTAAGAGTGGTGTAACTTTATTCAAAAGGTGTATAGAAGAATAACATCTAATACAGGAAGTCAGGAACAATATTGAATGTAGGGCTGCAATCTGGTAAAATGTGGCCATGTGTTGGTTTTTCACATCCTATATAATGTTTCTTTCAGTTTGACCTGGATATGGATTCGTATAATATCAAATACAAATTACATGCAGATAGATCTAATATGAATATGGCCATGAATACAAGTAGATATTATGCATGAAGATTCCAGAAATGTTAAGCACGTAATTGTGTGCAATAGGTTGGTCGGAACTCAGAAGGGATATATATACATCAATAGTATTGTAGGAATTTATGTTGGTAAATACTGAAATGATTGTTCCAAAATTTATAAATCATAATGCATGTAAATGTAGCAGATGAACAGAATATCAAAGTACACTTCAAAGGTACAGCGGCAGGGTGAGGCAGGGACACTCAAGGTGGCAAAAGCGTGCAACAATGGAAAATGGACAACAGCGGCAGAAAATGGGGATAGCAAGTTAGAAAAAGCACCAATAAAGGCAACCAAGGTATCTATCCTCTTAGTTTTTATCTGTGTTCAGGCTCTTATTCTACAAGGTTTTATTCGAGTATCATGGTATCTATTTTCCCAGAACCACACTCATATGTTGAGCCCTGTTTGCTTCAGCTAATTCGCCGGCTTATAAACCAAAAAATCTAAGCCTTAAGTAACAGACAGCTTTTCCACAGGGACTTTTAAAAGCCAAAAATCATTATAGAACTAATAGCCAGAAGAAAATTATGACTCTACCCTTCAACTTCTGGCTGAGATCTTAAAAGCCTAAGCCAAAACAAGAATGTTTTGAGCAAAAATATTTGAATTCGCCTAATCAACTCCAAATCCTTCCTGGAAATCAAACCCACATAGATGCATGATCAGATTGGTTCAGAGTTGATCTATTGCATTATGTAACCTTAAAAGAGTAGGGTGTATCTAGGTTCGGTGGTTTTGTCTTGACTAGCATTGTGGTTTCACTTCAAGGCTTCAAACTACTTCAGCATGCTAAGTCATTATACTTTCCATCACAAAATCTGTCGGTCCAAGAAATTACCAACAACCTATATGATCAATCAGATCAAAATCAAACTATTATACAATGAAGATTAAGATCACTAGCATGCAGCTTCATTAGGCATTGCCCTCCACCTGTTCTATTAGACAAACTGCAAAGTAGATAACGATTGGCCGGCTGCATGCTAAACCAAATTCCAAGTCCCAGCTCGCATTGGCATGAAAGAAGAAGTATCCAATCCCTACTGATTAACTACCAGTTCCAACTTTAAATCAGCATTACAGATGTCATAGACTTTTAGGTGGTAATTAAACGGTATTGTGAGCACTATAATCTATACATAATGAATCATTGCAACAGTTAGCAGCATCATAGTTGCCTTATAATCACATCACTGTTTGTGGAATGGCAACTCACCTGTGCATCAGGATCAGAGAGCATAAGCGCTTTGAGCGCCGCAGGCAAATCAGCATCAAGGCAGGCGGTGGCAGATATGTGATACAGCTTCGCAGCACCAACAGCAGCGATCATCCGGACGTAGGCACTGGGGTCCTTGAGCCCAGTGGCGAGCGGCGAGACGAGGTACTCGACGAGATTGGGAACGCGGAGGGAGCAGAGGCTGCGTAGTGCAAGGCCGCGTATGGTGGGGTCCTGGTCGTGGCAATCGCGCTGGAGGAAGTTGATGGTGAGGAGCGCGAGGTCCGGGTGGTTGCGCGCGTGGACGCCGACGTAGAGGTAGCACATCTTCTTGAGCACGACGTCGGAGGTGGCGGAGCAGAGCACCATCTCCCCAAACGCCGCCGACACGTCGATGCCGGCCGTCATGCAGGAGATCACCCGCTTGAAGACGTCCCTGCGCTGGTCGTCGGCGTCGGGCGCGCGGCTTCCCGCCAGCTGCCGCAACTGCTGCTTCAGATCCGCCACCTCGCTCTTCCTGCACACTCAACTCGAAAGTCCCCCCCAATTGGTCAGTTTAGGGTTCAGGTTGGGGAGGATTAGAGAGGCCGTCAGAAGTGAAGGAGAAGGAGGGTGTCGCACCCGGATGGCTGGGACGGGGAGGCGGACTTCGCCGCCGAGGGCGCCGTCGGAGCCATGGCGGATGCGGCCGCGGCGATGGACGCTTGGATCTGGGTGCGCCGTGCGCGTGAAGAAGAAGACGACTACGCAGTGGTGGAGTTTTTAGCTTTTCTGTTTTCTGTTTGGTGGGAACTTGGATCTGGTTCACGGGAGGCTGACATGTGGGTCCACGATCTATAATACGCCTTCCTGTGTCGTTTGCGGAATCAGCGTCGGTGTGTATAATGAAGAAGAGACGGGGGAAATGGCTCTTCAGCTTTTGTCCTCCGCGGAACGCGAAAAATCCCACCTAGCCGCCGCCGCTCATGGCGACGGACGGGAAGGGCGGCGCGCCGCCAGTCCGCCGGAGGAGGATGCGGCGCAGCTTCTCGCCAAGGATATGATGAAGCTGCCTCTCTGGCTAACCGTGCCTTCGTTATCTGCGTCGCTTTCTTCATGGCCGGTAATTAACCCCCCTCTTCAGGAACCAATCTGATACAGTGAATGGTTCTAGTTTACTGCCGTATCTTCTCGCTAATTGGTGTGCGACCGATGGAATTGTGTTGGTGAACTCATTACTGTTATTAAACTGTTCTACAATTGCATATGATTGGTTGCTCTCCAATCTCTTACTCATGTCTTACAGTGAAAATTGAAAATTGAGATTGCATATCGCTATTACTGTTATCAGTGAAAATTCAGGATACGTCTTACAGTGGTTCTATCTATTGCACGGCTTCTCGAGTGACATTTTTAGATGGTGCTATTTCCCCCGTCATATTTGTACTGTTGAGTGATGCCAATTGCCAAATGGATGTGTCTTCATGGAGTAGCAGTGCATCACATCTTCCAATTCATGGTTTGGTCATGTATTCTGTAGCGATGCGTAAGCAAACAATCATCGGCAAAATTTGTCTTTAACTGGACCATGGGTGGAATACATGAAAGTTGTGGGACTGGGACATACCATCATTGGTATTGAATTGCCTTAAATGTGATCATACATCATTGGCAATGTCTAGTGCACAGTCTCGTAGCAGCGCCGCACCGCCCATACACCTTGTTGAACAACAGTCTCACTTTTTCGAGACTAGCAAAATACCTACGCAAAACCAACAATTTTCCCTGTTATCATTTTTACTATGTTTGGCTTACAGGAACAAAAGCTTAAAGATCTTAAATAAAACAAATGTGTCTGTTTTGCTTAAGCTGCAGTCCAGACCTTGTACCACCATGACTTCCCTGAAAATAAGGCTGTCTTATCAGCATTGCTAAGTGCTAGCAATTTCATCCAATATTTCCTTATTTTGTACTTTATAAATGTTCTGCTTTATTACTGTGTTGTCACAAACTTTTGGTTAAAATAGAAGCAGAATCAAAAGGCTTAGCTTTAGGATTTATGTTATTATTTGAGAACATTCTTTTGCCTTCTGCCAAACATATTGGATTATATGCGTTGAATAAATATTTGGAACACATGTTTTGTTTAATAATTTTAAAAATTTGAAGGATGAAGTATAGTTTATTTTGTTTAGATTTTTCTTATTTGAACATACCTAATTATTATAAGATAACTGGTGTATGGAGCTTGTTTATATTACCGAAAGAAAATAAAATAAAGCGATTCTTCTATGCTTACAAAGCAGATGGTTGTAGCCAGGAATTTACGACAGGGTCAAAATAAACTACTCCCTCCGTTTCATGTTATAAGTCGTTTGACTTTTTTTGTAGTCAAACTTCTCTAAGTTTGATCAAGTTTATAGGAAAATATATTAGTATTTTCAACACAAACCAAACATATTATCAAAATATATTCAATATTAGATTAAATGAAACTAATTTGATATTTTAGATGTTGCTAATTTTTTCTATAAACTTGGTCAAACTTAATAAAGTTTGACTAGAAAAAAAGCCAAACGACTTATAATATGAAACGGAGGTAGTACTAATCTAGAGTTCTAGCCTATATGCGACAAGGGTACTGAATAGTGCTAATACAAATTAATTTGCTAGTGAGTTCATGGTTTGGGAAGATGGCAAAGTTTTAATGTGGTCCTTATATGTATTCACTCCTATTCTCTTCTGTACTGTATCGTTTCCATCTTAGCATGTTTCTATAGGACACACATGACCTACTTTACAACCAAATTTGTTATTTCCAAGTTTTTCTTAGAGCCTAACTCTACTAGTATCTAGAGGACCATTTAATTTTTTAAAGAAATTTCAATTCAGATGTTTGTTTTTTGTATTGTTATCACCTCTGTACATTTGGGTTGTTGGTCAATTTCCAGCTAGTTTGTATGCAAAATAAAATTTAGAATTATCTGTTAGTATCTCACACAAAATGCTATAGACTTCACTAGGGAAGATGCTATTGACAGTACAGGAATGAGTGAAGAATTTGTATGCGTGTTTATCAATAACACTCAATAAGTGAATCTACATCAGAATAAGTACTCATTAGTCATTTTCAATAAGCTAAGGAATTCTTAGAAGCTGCTGCAGTAGCAGCATATTATTTTTCTCAAACCATTTCAATTCTCAGAAGTTTATAGGTCCTAAGTAGTACTCCCTCCAGTCTCAAAAACCAAGTCATTTTAGAATGCGTGCAGTCAACACGAGTTAATTTTGACCATAAAAATAATTTAAAGTATAGATTTTGGTATATAAAAACGATATATTCAAGTTTTTATAACAAGAGCTTTCCTAATATTACACTTGTGTAACTTTTTTTTAATATATGCTAAAGAACTAGGTAGTCAAAGTTGTATATATTTGACCTTGGAAAGTCCAAAACAATTTGGATTTGAGACCAGAGGGAGTAAAGTACTCCTGTCAATGTAGATTCTGAATCTTTTTATAAGCTTGCAGTATTAAGAATTCATGTATGTTTGAATATCTTTCCTCTTGATTCTGGCGTTTCTCCTAGTTTTCTTGACCTTCTCCTTGTTTTCCTGACTTGTATATGATGATGAGTCCAGTTGGCTGGATTTGAACATAATGTATAAAATTTGTAATGTCATGAATGGATTGGTTTATATAAATTCTCTCCAAGGTGGACGCTGGATCAGGAAAATTAATTACTAATTAGACTCCAGCTTTTAAGCCTAATGTTATATGCAGGGGCAACTTTTAATAGTTTACAATATCTGAGTCTGCAAATGTCTTCAATACATCTGTCTGTCAAGCATAGTGGTTAGCTGAGCTGAGCAGATATTGCAATTACCAGTGGAAGACATACTTGTGTTGATTGGTTAGCTTGTTGAGAATTTTAATAGCTTCTAAGTTCGGTCTGATGAACAATTAGGTAGCAGATATATGGATCAGGAGTAGTATAATGGCATGGCAGCTGATCCCTTCTTTCTTAAAAAGATCATCCTGCTTAAACTTCAAGGTTAAAATTGTGCTGCCATCTTCTGGTAATAGAAAGAATGCAGACAATAGCTATGTATCAAGATTCAAGAACATTGCATTTTCCATATGTATTGATGAAGACAAAATTGCTTACCAGCATGAACTGCTAGAGTGAGATCATGCCTGAGCACGATGTTTTGTTTCTTTTATTCTCACAACGTACAGTTGTGCCGAAAGGATCAATTTGCATGACAAGCGCACCCTCTGATAAAATGACAGATATTTTAATTTTCAGAACGATGGCATGTCCATTTAGTTGAAAAAGAACAACTGGAAAGCTCTTCTGTAAACTGTAGTTAAAATAAATAGCACATCAAATTTATTCTCGGTCTTCTGTTTGACCAACCACTGTTTATTTTCACTGGTGCTTGCTTCCTTCATTCATGAATCGTGATAATGGAAAGGTTCTCACTTTCCACATAGAAGCCCTGCAATAGCAAGAAACTTGATGTAGCTGACTGCCTCACTTTCTCGGTCACCTTTTCTGCTAACTTCCTGTTTCGCGCAGTTCTTATCTTCTTCAAGTGTGTTGGGGCTGATCACAGTGAAACTGTGAAGGCTTATCTTACTCTACCTAAATCACCATACATACTAGACTGAAAGAGAATGCTTCCTGGTATAGTAAATCACAGTAGCTCCATAGGTCTTATCTTTTTCTATATGCCCATCTGGGGATGCAAGTGTGTTGGGTCATGCCAACTCATTGACATGTCCCACTCCCAACTTCTGTACTTAATATTACCAATGTACACAAGTGAACCACCAATTTTGTGGGGGACTGAACTATCTGATAGGTGGGATGGGTCAGTATCTGCCCAGTTACATCGCACACCCTACTGCAGTGTCAGTGCTTGATGGTGGACACTTGAAAAGTTTATCCAATGGGTGTCTGTCTTTTCTTCCTTTTTCACAAACTTGATTTAGGGGTTAACTCATTGTCCGACTCTTTCTGCTATTGTGTATTGGCATAATCATGTGAATTATGCTTTGTGTCTGATTAGCCCACTTGCTTGCTACCAGTTTGTGTGGTACTGCTGTAAGTTTTGGTTATGTCTATGTTGAAAGCAACAAAGCCTTCTGTAGTGTTCATCATGCTACAATTTGCAAATTTTTTTCTTACTTATTTGGCAACATTTGGAGCAAATGCTACAAATGGCAATTTTTTTTCTTATTTATTTGGCAACATTTGGAGCAAGACTCATGGAACATTTTTGTGGTCTTTCTCAGGACAAACTAGCAGACAGGACAGGGGACCAATATGGATCATTGTCATTAACCATGCCTCCCCTGTTTATTCAAGAGGTACTGCTCATTCTTCTCCTAACTATCCTAAATTCCTAACTAGTAGCTTTTAGAATGTCTGGTAGTACATCATTACATGACTACATGTGATGGCTATTGCTGTGCAAACCTTTTAGCTGATTGATCATTTGCTAGTGCCATTTATTATATTCGCATCCATCCATAACCGAAACTTCATGACGATTTCAGCTACATTGACACTTGATCACCAATCGACATAGATTGTCTCATATACGACTAGTATTGCAATTACATGTTTGGATGTCGCTATTTATAGCTATTGTAGTATATGGTAGTATATGAAGATGACAGGATGTTTCTGAGCCAACGACGCGATCTCTACAGCTGGGACCCTGGGATTCTACAAGTCGCGTATATATATTCGTGTACTCAGCGGCGGAGACGTTGATTTCAGAACCAGGGTTTTGTTCGCGTTCATTAATTGCGCCCGGTAAGCATGCAGGGCCTTGCGAGATCACATGCGTCTATCAATCTGGCAAATCTCATAGGCTCTCAAATGCATCCATCCATTGATTGTACTCAATTACACTCAAACTAGTGGCAAGTGATACTCCAGTTGGATTTGGAAGCAAACGATGAACTGTGTGCCTGACTGACTGGCTGGCGTCTTTGCAGCGGCCGGACCGCGGAAGCCGCGCATCATGAGAAGTTCAGCAACCCACGTTGCCGGGCACCCATGGGGTTTCAGGCAGGCGTACCGCCTTGCAGCGACTGTCAGTCATCCGCTGCTGCTGCTACAGTACTACTGCTCGACACAGATCCACGCCTACATATGCCCCGCTGGCATATGCCGCAGCAGAAGAGAAGGGTCGTAAACTGCGTCAGCATCCAGAGGCCCCCATGGAGGACATTATTCACGGTAAAGCAAGCTACTGCTCAGGACTCAGGAGTGGTCTCGGAAGGGAGAGCGTTCTGTACAGCCTGTAACGTGGTTTTAGGGTGCGTTTGGTTCTAGGCTATACTTTATTACCACTATTTATCAACGAATACTGCTTAGCTACACCTTAGAGATCAAATTCTAAGTTTAAGGGAATCTTGCCATACCTTTTAAGTTAATGATGTGTGGGATCCAATCTGTTGGAAGAGAATTTTGCTATAACTGTTACCACAATCAAACAGTTGATAATGTGATCAAACTTGCTTAACCTTAAGTGTGATAAATTATAGCCATTAAAATTTAATTAATTATATGTTAGTGGTTTTCTTATATTTTATGTTCTAACTTTATATATTTTTATCTTAGGCCATGTTCATTTCTCATAAGAAGAGGTAAATTTTTCGCGCATACGAAACTAGAAAGGTTAATAATACATGATTAATTAAGTATTAACTATTATAAATTTTAAAAATAAATTTATTATAAATTTTAACTCGGATGCCAGTAACCACAAAGCGGCAAGCAAGCCGACTAGCCGAGGCTCCAAGAAGCAGGGTTTCTGTTACCGTTTACCGCACTTTTACCGTGCCTCGGCGGTAAGCACGGTTACCACGCGGTAACCGTGGTAAACTATACGAAATTCGTATAAAATTTATCAAAAATTCAAATTATTTTTTAAATTTATTTGAATTTAAGACGGTTACCGCGGTTTTACTTTTACTGTACCCCGTTGTAAGCACGATAACCGTGGTAACCACGCGGTTTACCGCGGTAACTGAAACCCTGCCAAGAAGGCACGTACGATTGTTCGGATGGTTCGTTCGTTGAACCTTTCCAAGACTCACCCTCGGCCGCGCAGACGTGCGCCGTATCTGGATAACCATTCTTTTTGTCGCTCGGATTCGTTTCAGCAGTGGCTCACCTATCATGCGTCTGCATGCTCATCTGGATCGGCAGAAGCACAGTGGTAGGCCGGAATTGGCCCCCATCTGCACCGGATCCGTTACACGACACAGTCTACTGGAGTAGCTCTCCCCTTGTGTTGTGACCACAGCCAGCGTGTACACTGGCCCGTTCAGTTGTGTTTCCACGTGCATGATACACCTGCCGGAATCGCAGAGATATCTATGCGTGTCAATAATATCTCTGCGTGACACTACACTAACTCCGACTGATCAAGACGTCAAGGGGCACTTTGGCTCAGATGAAGGAGGTAAGCAGTACTGCCCCCTGACTTGCTATGTTATGGTGGTATATCACTTACCAATGACGTAGCTAGATATGCCTGTCAGATAACTGAGATTTTTAGAAGAGAAGTTGTGAAATCCAACGTGGTAATACATGGAGCAGAGTACTAAAGGGTCTCTGGGTGTTTATACAATCAAAGCTCAAATCGAAAAGGTGCGTTTTACGTCTGCTAGCAATCATATCAGATCGCTCTATCTTGTTCACATGCCAATGTCAGAAGCTAAACACAACGTGATGGCAAGTTGAAATTTAGGAGATGCATGAATTGGTTGATGCAGAGATGAGAGACTCCAGGAGGAGCATCTCGAGCATGCACCACTGCACCTAAGTTCAGCCTGTGACATAACAAGACAAGCGAGAAAGGAACAAAACCCTCTCCCTTCTCTTGCATAATATAAATATAATCGCTATATTAGAGCCTCCTCCAAAACTGATCACCACTCCAGCGTACATAATTACATTTCTCCTGTAACTGGCACTGCAAAGCACAACGCTTGTTTTGCATCACCTGTCCCTTTGTTCTTGGCCATTACACACATCAAGTCCAAAGGCATTTGAAATCTACGAAGACCTTTTGGTTTCTCTTTCGTTGTACAGTCCACGGGGGTCAAGATTCAATGACCGTGCAGCCTTTAGCTGTTCCTTTCGTTGCCTGATCTTTAATTTCTCCACCTTGGACTTAGCCTTGTACGTCTATGTACATGCATATGGTTGCTTTTGCCGTACATCTGTACATGCCTAACCTTTTGGCGTGTTACGGTGAGAAGTCATTGAGGAGGACGCGTACACTGACGATGCTGTAATTAGGCTGCCTCCTGCTGCATTGGGAGGATGAAACATTCCGCTACATCCTAATCATGTGGTTACAAACTTTGTGGTGGAAGGATCACCTAGGTGAGAGCGAAATTAGGCCGTTGGGTTTGTACTATTATTAGTTAAACCCGTACTTTGGTTTGAAATCGAAGTGAGGGAGCAGCGACGGTTGAATAATACTGAATATATATAGCTGGCTAGAAGGCAGAATTTTGTTTGTGTTTGGTGCCGTCTACTCTGTTGAAACATGCACATTGAGGTCAGAATGTCTTCTCGGCCTCAGTGGCACATCAATCAGAGAGAATAATCCGTGAAATGTGTATGCTTATCCTGCGCCTTAAGATGCCTCGTGAGTCGTGGTACCGAGCAAGTCCGGACATTAGCTTCGAAGTAGGGGTATCTTGTAAATTATATTAAACCCGATCAACGTACTCCTAATCCTATGTATTGTAAATTTGTAATGCCTTCGCAATCGTTCTTCACGGATTGAGAATTCAACTTTTTTGGCGGCGATTTTGGGACGGTAACAGCACAGTAAGACGAGGTTACCGCTAACTGTTTGGAAGAAAACAAGATGAATGGGAAAAAAAAAAGAAAAGCAGTAAAAAATAAGGGGAAATTCAGGATAATTACAAGAATATGTAGGAGACACTTAGAACATGTACACTGCCATATTAATGTAATTTAGGAAAACTCGGTATGACTTTTGTTATATTTTCAACATTTCAAGCAATTAAAAATCTCATTTGTTCTTTATGTCATTTTTGAATTATCACTTTGGCTCGAAATATGATGTTAACTTCCTCTTCTCACGAAATTTCTTCGCTAGATAACATTACATTTAAATACTACTTACATGAAATTTTCTGAATGTTTCTCCTTTTTTGGGGAAATTTTGAATTCTCGGATAAAATTTACCAAACCCTACCGCTAGCTAAAACCCATCGTAGAGTCGGTAGCAGCAATAGACCAGAAAAAGAAGGATTATATGAGATGAGCGAAATTCAATCAGCACAATGATCATCTGTTTTCTGGATTGAGAAAGACAAGGCTGCGTACGCGTGCCTGGCTTCCCAACGTGTACAGTGCGCGTGAAAAACGGAGCAGTCCATTAGCGTGTGATTAATTAAGTTTTAACTATTTTTTTTTAAAAAAATGGATTAATTTGATTTTTTAAGCAACTTTTGTAAAGAAAATTTTTGTAAAAAACACACCGTTTAGCAGTTTGAAAAGCGTGCGCACGGAAAACGAGAGAGGTGAGTTGGGAAAAGGGGGAAAGAACAAAGCCAAAGACTATATACAACTTATAAGCCACTAAAAGACTAAAAGACAACAGTTATGCAGTTTCTCGTGAATCACTACTGGAAAAATAATTTTTCCCCAACGTTACATTTTTTTCATTTTTTTCTAGGCGGACTATAAAATCACCGTTTGTAAAAATAGCTAAAGATACCATAAATTTAGTCCCTCCTGCAAAAATCGATTTTCGTAGGTAGACCTCTTAATAAGTCTGCCTGCAATTAACGGTATTTTTGCATGCAGACCTCGTGCAAAAACGTTAAGCATCATAAAAAATCACCACTTACCCTGTTAGATTTCATTTCCACCTACACAGCCTAAGTCCTCTCCCCTCCCACCTCTCCTTCCCTCTCCCAAGGCCGGTCCTAATATTCAGGAGGCCCTAGGCGAACTTGACACTTGTGCCCTTAAGGAGTTAAGGCTATTTTTTTTAATTACTTCTAATATATATACTCTATAAAGCACATATACTAACACAAATAAACATTTCTAACGTGGTTGCAAGAGATCACGAGATCGCAAGAAAGGCGGGCCTAGCGATCTGGCGTCGATCGGCTGTCCATCGTCGACGCGGGCGCGCGACGCGTAACTGGTGGTGGCGGACAGCAGACAGCGCGTGGAGTCGGGAGGGAGTCGACGAGTCGCGGAGGGCCAGAGGCGGAGTCGCGATTTGCCAAAAAAAAAGAAACCGAAGAATCGAAAACAAAGCGCCTCCCTCTCCCACCTGGCTTTGCCCTTGCACGTAGGAGAGCAGGCCGCAAGCGCAGCACGCTGGGCTGCTGCAGCTGGGCTGGGCTGCGGAGGGGGAAGGAGGGGATGTTGATGGGCCCCGCCGGCATGGGCCCTAGGAGGTCGCACAACCGGCCTAGGCCGAGGGCCGGCCATGCCCTCTCCCTCTATTTCGGCATGATAAATTGCTTTCCCTCACGGCTCCCCTCCCTCCCTCCCAGATCTGACCGGCGGGGGGAGGGGAGGGCCCCCAGCGACGATGGCGGCTGCGGCCCCCTGCAGTGGCGGTGCGGCTCCCCTCACCTCCCCTCCCTATCCCTCTCCCTCCCAAAACACTAACCCTAGATCCGGCTAGAGGTGGGAGGGTTGCGGCGGCGCGGCCGGAGGTGGGTAGGGCGGCGGTGGGTGGGGGTGGTGGCGATTTTTTTGTTCGCCCAAAATATTTCGCAAGCGGGTGACTATAGCGCCTGTGAAGATGGAGATGCCGCCTACGAAAATGATTTTCGCAGGTGAGGCCGATGTCCGCCTGCAAAAATTACGTATTTTTACTGGTCTTGAAGCGCAGGTGGGTCGATGTCCACCTAAAAAATCGTTTTGGTCCATTTGTAAAAATCTTTTTTTCTAGTAATGAACTATTTAGAATTCGTTATTTTTATCTTTAGACTAGTGTTCCAAGTTTTTTTTCTTGTTTTAATTAAATTGTTTTGTAATTAGTCGGATTTCGACCTACAACTTCTACTATAGTACTCCTATAGTTTCTGTTTCTATGAAATAAAAGCCACAATGAATCCTCTATCACTTTATCATTTTAAGAGAGAGAGAGAGAGATGATCCATTGATCCCTCGCTGTACCAGGGCGGAATATACGGCAAGTGGCCGTGGCGCGGCGCGCGGCGGGCCTGCTCGCTCTGCTTGCGCGCGCGCGGTGATGTACCGGTACGTCAGTACGTACGACCACCACGCGCCGGATCACGGGGACGATCGCGAGAGCCACCGACCGAACCAACCACCACCAAACCTCGCGTGCCCGCGGCGGCCGCGCATGAGGACATCTATTCTCCTCCACTTCCGCTCTCTCATCCGCGACGCGCGGCTCAGACCGCTGGTCCGTCTGGCGCGCGCAGAGAGAGTCAACGGGAGTGAGTCACGCACAGCCACCCGACACCGACACACCGACACGGGCGGGCGCGCTCGCTACCACCACCAGCGCGGCAGCCAGCATGTTCGACTGCCTCGACCAACCGCCTGGCACGTACGGAGGCGTCGGGCCCCGTCACATTCTTGCTGGTTTTTGTGATTGTTCTCTGTACCGACGTGCTGCCTGTGACTGTGAGTGTGCATCCGTCATCCATCCACACATGACCGCATCCCATAATCCCATATCCGAACGCCGGTGGCCAAGGCCAACGCGGCAGTCCGACAGCTACCAATGGACAATAGAGAGGGAATATATATATATATATATACCGTATCCGGGGTGCGCTATAGTTAAAACGCACCTGAAAGTTAGTAATTTTATTACTACCAGTGCAATCATGACAAATCTCTGAAAAAAACCTAATAATAAAATTATTACTATCAGATATTTCACAATATATAACGTGTAGTAAACCAATTACTATATGAGGGGCGCGAGGGGCGCGTTTTTGTTATTACGTACCCAGGGTATGTTTTAGCACATCCTTATATATATGTGTGTGTGAGAGAGATACTCCATGAAGGATTGGGAAAGAAGATAAATAAACTGGAAGTCTTCTTTGAGAAAGTTCATAATGTCACATGCTCCGGAAAACTATTTTAAACTCTCGAGAGCACATATCTCGTTGTTTACATATTATCCAAATAATTTAAAAAAATTAAAAACATTCAACAAGATAGATTAATATGTGATAAATCACTCCAAAAACATATAAGACCAAATTTAACTTCTACAAGTTAAAAAAAATTAACTACGAATATACGTTAACAAGTCACAGTTTAATTTATTTTTTCATTATGTCAGGGTTATGGATAAGACATATCATATGATCATGGGTTAACCTCGGCGGGACTCACCATATACCAAGTCTTATATGAAATCAGCCTCATATACAGAACATATTCCATATAAGGAAGGAGAAACAGAGTTCTACATAAAAACTATAAGTACTACTCGAATCATATCCATATTTGTTTTCCTAGTTCTAATTGGACAAGAGGATATCTATGGATATAAATACAAGACCCCTGTAAGGAGGGGGATAAGCTCAGTCAGAAGGGAGACGATAGTCAGAACAGATATCAACACACGCTGCCAGACATCGACATCAGAGATAAGCTTAGACGTGCCCAATATGGTGCCGTGGAGTCCGACAAGAGGGATCTAGCGCTATCTCTGATCTCGCTGAGTTCGTATTTGAGGAGGAATACTACAATATCGTCGACTACATGTTGGAGATCCATGCCACCAAAACGACAACAGCTAGATAGGTTATCCCAAATATTGTACTCGTGTGATTCTGATAAATAAGAGAAACACAGGTTTGGCTAACAGGAGTAGGGCTATTACCTGTCAGATGAGGGGCCTAAAACCTGTATAAAAATACTTGTCTCCGTCTCTTTTACCTCAATCTCGTGTATACCCTGGTACCAACGATTCTCATACCATGTAAATACCATAGTCGTGATCTACAACATCGACACATTACAACTTGTAGAAGTTAAATTTTAACTTGCATGTTTGTAGAGTGATTTATCATATATTAATCTGTCTTATTGAAGTTTTCCAATTTTTTCATAGTTCTTTAGGTGATATGTAAACAACGAGGGATATCCTCTCGAGAGTTTATAATCCACTTTCCACCTATTCCCTCTGTTCCATATTATAACCATTTTTGGGTTTTTGCAACTTTTTTAAGTTTGACAAAGTTCAAAAAATATAGTAACATCTACCAACTCCACCAAGACATTTCTTTGACAATTCTATTTCACTCAGTACTTCACTTAAGTAGTTTCTTCTGGAAAATTCACATTTTTACCACACCAAAGTACTTAATTAGAGAGATAACACTAAAAAGAATGTTATCTGGTATTAGGCTTGAGGTTACGTATGTAGTTATCAGCAGCTCATTTTTGACAAATCATTAACATATAATTAACAAAGTATTAATTACTATAATCTTGAAAATGAATTTATTTAATTTTTAAAGAGCTTCTATGTAGAAAACATTTATACAATATACACTGTTCAATGGTTAAAAACGTGCTAACAAAATAACGAGGAAGTTGCTGAAGGAAGCATCCAAAACAAACATGTCGTTAGTCATTTGCCACCCCTCATAATGGAAATGGAGCCCGCCAACATCTCTCCTTGGGACACAGTTTTACTAAGCTAGTTGGGAAAGAGTTGGCCCGAGGTTGCACTTTGCCCAGGCTCTTGATGCGTCAATGGACTCATGGTGGCAGCTTGCTCGCAAAAGCATGATCAAGACTCACGAAAAGTGTCTAATGCTGTAGTAATTTCGATCTCTTGGATGATTTGGAAAGAACGAAAATGCTCGGGTTTTCGAGAGGATCAGCGAGTCTGCCATCGACGTGTCCTAGGCAATCACCAAGGAATGGTGGACTTGGCGTGTCGTATGGGCGCTGAGTGGTGTGGTAATATATAGAAAAGATGTTCCTAATTATTTTCTTTAGCTGAAAGGGCAAAGTAGTGCTGCCAATTGTGTCCATGACAATGTTAAGTCCCGAGAGTTCCCAATTCATGCGGAATGGGGTGTAAAACAACGACCTTTTTTTTAAGATTTTTTTACTGTCTAGTAGATTGTACCTCCATGTACTAGCACTACAAGGTACTAAATAAGATCTGACCGTTAAATCAACAGGGGTAAGATGGAGAACTAGTGGTTGAGAAATCATCCCCCACCGCGACCCTATCGAGGGTCCCACATCCCTGCTCGTCACTTCACCAACATCCATGCCGTTGCTACCCTTTGTGTTTCTCCATCTTCCGCCCACATGCGGACGTCGTCGCCCTCTCTTCTTCATCTGGCGGATGACGGCCAAAGAGTTTGGATCCAGCTGACGAGCTTGTGGAGAGGGCCGCCGAGGGAGGCAGAGGGTGTCGACGTTGAACGCCAGCGCATCAAGCAGCGGCCACCGTCGAGAGATGTGCCATCATCTGGTCGAGCTGGAACCGACAGATGACCATGTCTCTGTCCCTGATTGTTCGGCATCGCGTGCGACTGCTGCAATCGCCATAGAAAAAGCGAAAAGCGTTCATGTGACGGATGCGGCTACAACATTACCTGCTTCCCTTTCAGCTCGTTGAGGCTGCCGCAGAGGAAGAACATCATGCCGATGAATGTGACGACCATGCTGAATTGTTGAGTGCCATGGCATTGATCCACGGCTTTGTCAAGCCTTGCCTTGACCTGCAACTACCTGCCTCAATTGGAGCCCGTGTGAATCAAACTGGTCCAAGACTCCAAGTTTGAATATATCATTTCTCCACTTCTTCGTCCAACTGAAGGTAGCCAAAGAGCTTGGATCAGCCTACAGTGGAAGGGCCATTGTAGGAGAAGGAGGTTGCCCGCGAGCTTAGGGGAATGGGCTGAGCTGGAGGCGCGGATCGCCGACGTGCTCAGATCCGTTAGCGAGATTTGGGGAAGGGCCACGTCTTGACGATGAAATTTGGCAAGTAATTTGATATAGATGAATCGGAAAGAAGATCCAATCCAATTCGGATTCGAAGATATGCAGAAATCTCGGAAACAGAGTGCGCATCGGCTGGAGTCCATATCGGCTGGAAACCGAGTCCGATTGGGATAGCCGATGAAGCCGATATCGCATGTGAAATCATTATCGGATTCAGCAGGGAGCTTATGATGATGTTGCCAGCAAGGATAGAGTCCAAGATTGGCAATTGTATCTATTAATTAGGAATATATGTAATTTCTTCATAGATAATCTCGGTAAGAGTCCGCCTAAGGGACTTGTTCGCTAGTTGGATTTGTATTAGGTTAATCGAGTCGTGTTCGTGATGGATAATGTTTGTATTTTCGGGTATAAATATAGACCCGAGGTCTTGTAAATAAACAACACACGTTCAATCAATCTCGGCGCATCGCCAACCTTTATTTTCTGTTTTCGACAAATTCATGCTTTCAAGTCGTGCTGCATCAGTTTGATCTTCGACGACAAGGTAGGTCTTGTTATGGCGGTTTGCATCATCGGAACTAGTGCTTACATCTTTATGACACTCTAGTTCTATTTTGCGAATCTCCGAGTTATCATATACATTGCATAATTTAGATTGACAATGCAATCTATTTGTATCGGCCGATCTCCATCTAGGGTTTGTCGATATCGGCTAGATTACTTTGTTGGTTTAGATTATATAATGTATCTACCATCCCGAAAAGGCAACCATCGGCTTGATTGTCTAGATATCATGTTTCTTTTCATACTTAGTGCTGCATCAGTTAAGTTTGATCTACTAAGTCGTGTTCTGAATCATGATCTCTAGCCTGCTTTATGGTTGTTAATAAGGATAGTATCGGGGTTTCAGCCGATCTTACCTGGTATAGATGTTTTACATAGTTTCTTGCTTTGTTTAATGTTCTAAATCTGCGCCTTATATTAAGATCTAATCTAATATAAATATATTGGACTGATTATCAATCTAATTGATATTAGTTGAATATATTTGTTGGAAGAGAATATCCTAGTATAAGGTTGTATCGGAGTTATAGCCGATACATGCTTAAACCTGGACTTCGGCTATATCATGAGTATATATAATCGTTATTTCATGTTATTTTAGACTTGAGAAATTTATACTGTCTCGGTTCAGTCCGATCTATCCTAATTGCTTACTTCTAAAGTAATATTGATTTATAGATTATATAACACTGATCTTTTCAGCAGATATACTAGTTTTAGGGTTAGTTTTATCTATGATGAACACCTTACAGCCGATTCATGCTTTATTGCATTGGCTAGGTTACAACACGATATGAAATCGGCTAACTGGCCGATGGATTATCGTTTACTAATATATTTGCATGTTTCTTCTTGTTGATTGCAGGATCAAATCAACTGGCACGTCCTCGAACCTAAAGAACAAGTTTTGGACCTGCACTAGACTAAAGCAAATCTCTCAGGCCAGTGTGTGTTTTTTGCATCAACACGCTTTTGGCACGCCCGGTGGGACATTGTTTCATCATGACACCCAATATTACTGAAGTTTCAGAGGACAACGTCCTGGCGATCACGATCGAGCAATTGAACGAAGAGCAGAGGGTAGAGATGAAGAAGCTGATGGATCAACTCCAAAACCAGTATCTGCATTCATTCACGGTGACCCGACAGGGCACGGTCATCCAGCGAACAAAAGTAGAGTTGCCGCCGATCGTGAAATCAGACCCAAGTACATCCGGGGCAAGCGAAGATAAATGCAAGGAACCCAAGACCGAATCGAGTAATGAAGAACTTCATACATTACAAGATCGCATCGATTCGGCGGTACATCATGCTCTCATCAATCAATCCGGATTACTTATGAACACGTTGACAAACATGATCAAGTCAGTAGTCGATGGAACTATAGCCAAGGAAAAGGCAAAAGGACCAATATACCTGCCAGGCGATACGTTTCCAGGCTACAGGACTGTGAAGACCGAAATTGGCGGGAAACAACAAACTTTTCAAACCCAGGCTCCATCGGCTCGTCTGTCTAGTACAAATATCCCAGCAATAATGACAAGACAACAACCGATCACTGGGGGGCAAACTTCAAATCAGTTAACACCAGAACAACTGATGAATATACTCAATACAAAGCCACCAGTCGTTGATACTTCATATCATATTCCTTCGGTTCCTCAACAGCCGATTGGAATTACTCAGCCGATAGGCCAACAATACAGTACAGAGCAACTTCCTTATGTATCCTCTCAAGGTCTATCGGCTAATTTCAATCAACATTATCAACCTCATTCTCCACGGCCTCAACCGATCCAGTACGGCCAATACGACCAGATCCAACAACAGTATGGTGGAGCAACACCACAACAGTCGTGGGCCGATATGATCGCCGATGTGATGAGGGAACAATTTGGACTCAAGCCAAAAGATAATGGCAACATGTATCGGCATCCGTATCCGAAATACTTTGATAGAGTACCATTGCCAAACCGATATAATGTGCCAGACTTCTCCAAGTTCTCAGGGCAAGATAATGTGTCAACTTATGAGCATGTTAGCCGATTTTTAGCTCAGAGTGGGGAAGCATTGGCTACAGAAGCCCTCAGAGTCAGATTATTCCCACTTTCTTTATCTGGATCGGCATTCACATGGTTCTCATCTTTGTCTTACAATTCTATCAGAAGTTGGGCTGATCTGGAGAAACAATTCCACAAGTACTTTTTCAGCGGCATTCAGGAAATAAAATTGTTAGACCTCACAGCTATCAGGCAGAAATCAGATGAATCAGTGCCAGATTACATCCAAAGATTCAGAGATATGAGAAACAGATGTTATAGTTTGGCTCTGACTGATTCACAACTAGCCGATCTGGCTTTCCAGGGGTTGGTGGCGCCGATAAGAGAAAGATTTTCAGCTCAGAACTTTGAAAGTTTAGCTCATTTAGCTCAGAAGGTATCGGCTCATGAAACACGATTACAGGAGGCCAGAAAATTTATCAAAAAGGCCAACAATGTCAATAATATTTACAGCTATGACTCTGATTCCGAAGATGATGATCCAGAAGTCAATGCAGCCGAGTGGGCAAGGAACAAGAAGACAGTAGTTTGCCAATGGGCCAAGAATTCGGGAAAAGAGGAAAGATTTGATTTTGACATCACCAAAGCTGACAGGATATTTGATCTTCTTATTCAAGAAAAACAAATTCAGTTGCCGGTAGGACATGTGATTCCATCGGCTGAAGAGTTGAAGAGGAGGAAATATTGCAAGTGGCATAATACAGGATCTCACAGCACCAATGACTGCAAGATTTTCAGGCAACAGATCCAATCAGCTATCGAACAAGGAAATATCAAGATTGATGAGTCCAAAAGGCCGATGAAGATAGATGGACATCCTTTTCCAGTAAATATGGTACATTCTGGATTTAGCAGGAACCAGGCCGATGGAGGTAAAAATCACATCAGGAACATTAAATCGGCCGGCATGATCAATAAGTACCAGAAAAGGCGTCAGAGGGAGGAGAAGTCATATCACCAGGATAATGAGAAATATTTTGATCCTCATTGGAGCTGTGATTTTTTTAGATTTTATTGGAATGTAGGCATGAGGTTACCATCTATTGAAGATTGTCCTGGTTGTAGCGATTCTGATGCCCAATATGTTCAAGGACCAAGCTGACAAAGTGCAGGTGTGAATCGGCCAGTTCAAAAGAGATTGTCAATTCATGAGAGACTTGGGCCGATCCGTCAGGACTATTATGAAGATGATTCACAAAAAGAGATTAAAAATATACAACCCCAATGGTGTCCTTCTGGAATTTTTACCAAAAATCAAAAAAGGCGTGTCCAAAGGATGAGAAACAGGGAACAATTCCAGGAGGTTGAAGGTGAAATTGAGCATCGGCTAAGGCGTACAAAGAAAGTTTGGCATGTGAAGAGCAAGGTAGTATCAGCCGATAAAGTCCAAGCCGATCAAAACAAAAACCTTCAGAATAAGGGCAAAGAGGTGATGTCATCTGGAATAAACATGGTTTTCATGCTACCAGCTGAGTATGCAGTCGAACAAATGGTTGGGCAAGTAGATGAGTCACCATCGGCTAAGTTAATATTGTCTCCACAGCAAGCTGTCTTTGAGAAGCCTGAAGGAACTGATCATCAGCATCTTAAGCCGTTGGATGTCAAGGGGTTTGTTAATGGGAAGCCGATGTCGAAGATGTTGGTTGATGGAGGAGCAGCTGTTAATCTTATACCATATTCTACTTTCACAAAGCTTGCGAAGGGTTTAGAGGATTTGATCAAGACTAATATGATTTTGAAAGATTTTGGCGAGAATCCATCTGAAACCAAGGGAGTTTTGAATGTGGAGTTAACCATCGGCAGCAAAACAATTCCTACCACATTCTTTGTTATTGATGGGAAGGGTTCCTACAGTCTATTGCTGGGAAGAGATTGGATCAATGCTAACTGTTGTATTCCCTCAACTATGCATCAAAGCTTGATTCAATGGCAAGGAGACCAAATTGAAATCGTGCCAGCCGACAGGTCAGTCAATATAGCTAGTGCCGATTTATCTATTTGGGAAATGGAAGGAATTGATTGTTTATCTGGAAAAGTTTGGCAAGGAGATTACTTAAAAGTTTCTGATTATGACATACAACCAACAGGAGATGGAGAGCCCTAATTATTATTTTGAGGGCGCCATGGAGGGTTCCAATTTTTACACAAAGGATACTGTAGATGATCTCGACGGCAAGCTGGGACAAGGGTTTATGTCGGCCGATGAGTTGGAAGAAATAGACATTGGACCAGGTGATAGGCCTAGGCCGACATATATTAGTAAAGGTTTGTCAAAAGAGTTTAAATGTAAATTAATAACACTTTTGAAAGAATATAGAGATTGTTTTGCCTTAGAATACTATGAAATGTTAGGACTTAGCCGATTGATTGTTGAACATCGGCTCCCTATCAAACCAGGCTATCGGCCATATAAGCAACCTCCAAGACGTTGTAAAGCTGAAATGTATGATGCTATTAAGGCCGAAATTACAAGACTTTATGATGCCAATTTTATCAGACCATGTCGATATGCTGAGTGGATTTCAAATATGGTACCAGTGATCGAGAAAATTGGCAAGCTCAGGGTTTGCATTGATTTTCGGGATTTAAACAAAGCTACACCAAAAGATGAATACCCAATGCCGATTACCGATCAATTGGTTGATGCAGCATCTGGACACAAAATTATCAGCTTCATGGATGGCAATGCAGGTTATAACCAGATTTTCATGGCTGAGGAGGATATTCATAAAACTGCTTTTAGATGTCCTGGTGCAATCGGCTTGTATGAGTGGGTTGTTATGACTTTTGGGTTGCGAAATGTTGGTGCTACATATCAGAGAGCAATGAATTATATATTTTATGACCTTATCGGCTTGTTGGTAGAAATCTATATTGATGATGTGGTGGTCAAGTCTAAGAAAGTTGATGAACATATAGTCGATTTGAGACAAGTATTAGAAAGAGCAAGGAAATATGGGTTGAAGATGAATCCAACTAAGTGTGCTTTTGGTGTATGGGCTGGACAGTTCCTTGGATTTTTGGTACATGAGCGAGGGATTGAGATACCTCAGAGGAGTATTGAAGCAATCAAAGATATAAAACCTCCAGCAGATAAAACTAAGTTGCAGTCCTTGATCGGTAAGATTAATTTTGTTCGGCGATTCATATCAAACTTGTCTGGTCGAATAGAACCATTTACACCATTGTTAAAATTGAAGGCCGATCAAGAGTTTGTTTGGGGAGACAAGCAGCAAAATGCTTTAGACGAAATCAAGGAATATTTGAGTACTCCTCCAGTTCTCATACCACCACAGAAGGGGCTTCCTTTTAAGTTATACTTGTCAACCGATCAGAACTCTATCGGCTCAGTTTTGATCCAAGAAGTTGAAGGTAAAGAAAGAGTTATATTTTATCTGAGTAGAAGACTTTTGGATGCTGAAACAAGATATTCACCTGTGGAAAAGTTATGTTTGTGCTTATATTTCTCCTGTACAAAGTTGAGGCATTATTTGCTTTCCAATGAGTGCACTATAGTATGTAAAGTCAATGTAGTACGATACATGCTATCGGCTCCAGTTCTGAAAGGAAGGATTGGGAAGTAGATTTTTGCTTTATCAGAATTTGACTTGAGGTATGAATCGACCAAGGCAGTTAAAGGATAGGCGATAGCTGATTTCATAGTTGAGCACAGAGATACTACTATTGATCATGTTGACATTATGCTATGGACTTTGTTTTTTGATGGATCATTATGTATTCATGGATGTGGTATCGGCTTAGTGATTATATCGCCCAGGGGGGCAAGCTTTCAGTTTGCTTTTACTATCAAGCCTTATTCTACAAATAATCAAGCTGAATTAGAAGCTATTTTGAAAGGATTACAATTGTTGGGAGAAGTTGAGGCCGATGCTATTGAAATCATGGGGATCCATTGTTGGTGGTAAGTCAGTTATCTGGGGATTATGAGTGCAAGAATGATGTCTTGATGGTTTACAATGAGAAGTGTCAAGAATTGATGAGGACTTTCAAGATAGTTACTTTGAAGCATATCCCTAGGGAGCAAAATGTTGAAGTCAATGATCTAGCTGAAGGTGCATGAGGCTACAAGCCGATGTTGTAAGGAATTGAAGTAGAAGTTGCATGTCTGACAGCCGATGATTGGAGGTTTGAGATATTTGAATATCTAAAAGATCCTTCTAAATCGGTTTCCAGGAAATTAAGATATAAAACTCTCAAGTATGTTTTGTTGGATGATACATTATACTATCGGACGATTGATGGAATTCTATTGAGATGTTTGAGTCTGGAAGAAGCAAAGGTAGTCATGTGTGAAGTACATGAAGGAATCTGTGGGACTCATCAATCGGCTCATAAGATTAGGTGGCTGATTAGAAGAGTTGGATATTTTTGGCCGACAATGCTGGAAAACTGTTTCAGATATTATAAGGGATGTCAAGATTGCCAGAAATTTGGAGCTATTCAAAGCGCACCAGTATCGGCTATGAATCCTATTATCAAGCCATGGCCGTTTAGAGGTTGGGGTATTGATATGATCGGCCAGATCAATCCACCATCAAGCAAAGGGCATAAATTCATATTGGTTGCTACTGATTATTTTACCAAGTGGGTTGAGGCAATTCCTTTGAAAAAGGTTGATAGTAAAGATGCTATTGAATTTGTTGAGGAGCATATCATATACCGGTTTGGTTTGCCATAGATGATTACGACTTATCAGGGTTCTATTTTTGTGTCCGATAAGTTTGTTCAGTTTGCCGACAGTATGGGGATTAAGTTGTTGAATTCTTCACCATATTATGCACAAGCTAATGGGCAGGCTGAGGCATCTAACAAGAGCTTGATTAAGTGGCATACTATATTGGCAGAGGCATTGTGGTCCTATCAGATGGCTTGTCATGGTGCAATTCAAGTTCCTCCATATCAGCTGGTTTATGGGCATGAAGCTGTGTTGCCATGGGAGACCAACATCGGCTCCAGAAGGATTTCTTTACAGGATGAGTTGACAGCCGATGACTATCATAATTTGATGGTTGATGAGTCAGAAGATTTGGTTCAATCTAGATTGCGAGCTCTTGAGAAAGTTAGCAAGGACAAAGAAATGGTTGCTAGACATTACAATAAAAAGGTTGTGCCAAAGTCTTTTGAGGAGGACGAACTTGTTTGGAAATTAGTGTTGCCGATAGGAGCAAGAGATAATAAATTTGGCAAGTGGTCACCGAATTGGGAAGGACCTTTTCGGATTCATAAATGTGTTTCAAAAGGGGCTTATATGTTAAAAGGACTTGATGGAGAAATTTTTGGTCAGGCTCTTAATGGAAAATATTTGAAGAAATACTACCCAAGTGTTTGGATTGGTTCATAATCAGCTGGCTATGCCGATGTATGGTTTACAGCCGATGTATTTACATCACCTTTAGATGGCCGATATTTTTATCGCTCTTAGACATATAAGTTTGCAGCATTATGCTCCCTACTACAAACTTGGGGGCATGGAGGATAAAAGTTGAAAACTTTTGAAAATTTTTTAGCACATTTACACAAGACAAGACAGAAGAGTATTATATATTGGCTCGATGACCGATAGCAGGTCACATTTAAGTATAGATCGACTCGATGGCCGATATCAATATATTACAGCAAAAATATTGTTTGAAAGGACTGTGTAACTATTACATCAACCCAAGAAATTTGGATTGCCAAGATCGCACGTAGGCGAATTTGTTCAACTTCATCGATGATCTTGGCATCAGCAGCACTAGTTCCTGGAATAGGTTTGAGTGATTTGTTGAGAGATGCCAGGTGTTTGATGGAGGACTTCAGCTTGGATTTTTGTTCTTCAATAGCCTGAGGCAAATCGGCTAACTTCTTTTCTGTATCGGCAATCTTGACTCGGCATTGCCGAAGCTGGACTAAGAGCTCAGATTCCTCTTGTTTAAGTTTGTCCAATTCTTGCTGAGTTGATTCTGGACCAGCCGTTAGTTCATCTAATTTTGATTTTTCTTCATTCACCTTTTGTCAGCTGGTTTGAACAGTTGCTTCAAGTGCCTTGTATTCTAGCCGATCTGATATTCTTTGTCTTGCTCTCTCAAGTTTGAATTGATGTTGTTCCAAGTAGACAGCTGGAGAAATAGAATCAATCAGGTTTTTCTGGGAGTTGATCTTGGATTTCTTGAAATCTGGACCTAATTGAGCCACAATTGGTGACCAAGTTGTCCAGCGAGGCATTCAGCCGATCAGCAATATCGGCTAACTTTGTTTTCAGCTCATCGGCTACTGGGGATTTGGCCTTGCTTGCTATTTCTTCCTCTTCTTCATCCAGAAACTGCCTTATATCAAAAGAGAACATATCGGCTAGGGCCTACAAATAAGAATTGATCATAAGTAAAAAGTTATAAAAATAGCCGATATGAATTATAGTTGGTGGTGATCTTACACGCACTGGAGAAGATGGAATTATGGCTGCTATTTCCTCTACATGGTGGCTTCCTGCAGCCGATGTTGTATGTTCATTTGAAGCCTGTTCAGGAGGTGATATTGCTCGAGAAGGCTGAAATTTTGGGTAGGAGTTAAAAGTAGTAGATAAAATTGATGAAAAGAAAAGTTGAGAGATTATATACCTGAATTTTTCGTGGCTGACGTTTGGGAGGAGTTGGAGTTTTTGCTGGACTTGTTGGATTAATTTGGGGTGAATCGACTCGAGAACATGGACTAGAGATATGGCCGGATTCACTTACTTGGGCAGCAGTTTCATCAATTTCCTCTTCAATGACTGCTTCATCGAGATATTCTTCTACAGTCGGATCGATTGGGGCATAATCGGCTGAAGGTTTCTGTTTCTTAGCAGGCATATTTTTCTTTGGAGCAGATGGCTTAACAGCGGGTTTCTTGATCCTTTTTCTTTTGCCAGTTATGGCAATCGGCTGCCTGATTTGGCCTTGGAGCAGATCTTTGATAGCTAGGGCATTGAAGCTGATAGAAGAGGGAGCCAAATCTTTGTCAGATGATATCTTAGCAGGAGCATAATTGATATCTTTGCCACTGTTGCTTTTTGTTGGAGGAGGATAGTTGGAAATCTGAAAAATATATATATGAGAAATATCAGAGAAATCATAGTTGGGTTAGAGAGAGATACAATAAAGTGTGTATGAGTTTACCTGAGGGCGTATAGAGGGATCCATGATTGTCAGGTAGAAATCGACTGGCATGGATAATAATAGATGGGTTTTCCACTCACCCCACCATTTGTCAAACAGTTGGCTTCGTTGTCTGATTAGGGATATTTGGCCGATAGAACCCAGAGGAGGGCTTTCAAGACTGAGAATCCTATCCATAATCAGAGCCGATGGAACAATACCTCTTGTCTGGATTTTTTCTGTAAGATATAGACCAATGGGCAACTGTCCCATGCCAAGTTATCTGGCAGCAATCATGGGGTGATCGAACTCGTATGAAGATTGAATATATCGGCCTTGGGATACACCTGTTGGAAGTATGCAAGGAGTAATGGCTGATATGAAGATATCTCCGATTCCTGGAAAGTCTTCATTATTCAGATCATCTAGTCTGAGGTTGGTAGGCAGTTCATATTTGACATAATCTTCATAAGGGAACCAAACTCGAGACTCATGAGGGAATCCATCATAAAATCTTCTGAACCAATTACAGAATTGCTCAGACGATGTCCCCATGCCAGGGTAAGATGGTGCTGCCTCTCCAAAAGACAGGCATCGGCGTGTTGATTCACTATCGGCTAAAGAGGGAAAAGATAAATCGTCCAGAGGAGTCTTGTCAGCAACTTTGATGGTGTACATATTAAGCCATATTTGCACAAACCAACAAGGGCCTACATAATTGGTTGATGTGTCCATAAGGAGTTTAGCTGATGTTTGGCTCAAAGTTTGATATACCACTCCCAAGAGATATTTGCCTAGTGGGATGGACTTTTTGGACACTAGGGCTTCTGCTAGATGTTGCCAGTTTGCTACTGGTCCACAGGTAGAACCACAGAACGAATTTGTCTTGCCACATCATTAAAAAGGCAGTGTGTTCTCTAGGGGAGACAGATCCTGTACCCATGTTTTCAGATATAAAGCCAGACCAGCCTCCAATATTCTTAGTATGGAATTTATGATCACACTTCACTTTAAGGCTAATGGGGTTGGCTGATGAGGAAATATCTAAACTGGTTAGCATTTGGATATCTAACAGTGTGGGAGTCATAGGTCCATGGCTAAACAGGAAGGCATTTAATGTATCGGACCAAAAATAAGAAGCAGCCGATAGCATGGGTTCATCCTTTTTTGTATCGGCCAGAGAAAGTGAAAGGCATTGAGAAATACTTATCTCATCCCAGCGTACCAGGCCTTCCATCCATCTACAGCTGATGGCCAAGATCTGAAGATATTGGGCCAATGTGTGGAGCTGGGTTTGGATTCCTTGAACGGGATGCGACTGATCTCGGAGTTGATGAACAGAGTGGGGTCTTCGTCGCCCATCGGCCCGAGAAAGTAATGACTTGGTTCTTTTTCAATGGGGATGGCGATCAAATTTCTCAAGTGTTGTAAAGAGAAGAAAGAAGAAGAAGAGAAAATCAGATCAGATTGGTGAATATTGATTTGACTTCGCAAATTGGATGAAAAGGTGATGGCCGATATGAGCAAGTTTTAGAACAGTGGAATACCTGGGGGACGTTCGCGGAGGTCGCCATTGAAAGGGAAGCTTGCTGTCGCCGCTGGAGAAGATGGTCGTCGGTGAGGTCGCCGGAGGGATCGAGAATAATCGCCGGAGTTCACGGAAAAGTTTGGTGGTTTAAGCGGTGAAAACGGAGTTAACGCCATGAAAACTCCGAAAAAGCGGTTGGTATTTATGGAATTAGGTGCTAACAGTCACAGGGGTAACCCTAAATTTTTACGGTTCTAAGGAGATAATTCTGTTGCATTATATAATACTTCGGAATTAGGGGGCATGTGTTGACGATGAAATTTGGCAAGCAATTTGATATACATGAATCGGAAACAAGATCCAATCCGAAGCGGATTTGAAGATATGCAGAAATCTCGGAAATAGAATGCGCATCGGCTGGAGTCCATATCGGCTGGAAACCGAGTCCGATTGGGATAGTCGATGAAGCCGATATCGCATGTGAAATCATTATCAGATTCAGCAGGAACTTATGATGATGTTGCCAGGCAAGGATAGAGTCCAAGATTGGCAATTGTATCTATTAATTAGGAATATATGTAATTTCTTCATAGATAATTTCGGTAAGAGTCCGCCTAAGGGACTTGTTCGCTAGTTGGATTTGTATTAGGTTAATACGAGTCATGTCCGTGATGGACAATGTTTGTATTTTCGGGTATAAATATAGACCCGAGGTCTTGTAAATAAACAACACACGTTCAATCAATCTCGGCGCATCGCCAACCTTTATTTTCTGTTTTCGACAAATTCATGCTTTCAAGTCGTGCTGCATCAGTTTGATCTTCGACGACAAGGTAGGTCTTGTTATGGCGGTTTGCATCATCGGAACTAGTGCTTACATCTTTATGACACTCTAGTTCTATTTTGCGAATCTCCGAGTTATCATATACATTGCATAATTTAGATTGACAATGCAATCTACCCGTATCGGCCAATCTCCATCTAGGGTTTTGTCGATATCGGCTAGATTACTTTGTTGGCTTAGATTATATAATGTATCTACCATCCCGAAAAGGCAACCATCGGCTTGATTGTCTAGATATCATGTTTCTTTTCATACTTAGTGTTGCATCAGTTAAGTTTGATCTACTAAGTCATGTTCTGAATCATGATCTCTAGCCTGCTTTATGGTTGTTAATAAGGATAGTATCGGGGTTTCAGCCGATCTTACCTGGTATAGATATTTTACATAGTTTCCTGCTTTGTTTAATGATCTAGATATGCCCCTTATATTAAGATCTAATCTAATATAAATATAATGGACTGATTATCAATCTAATTGATATTAGTTGAATATATTTGTTGGAAGAGAATATCCTAGTATAAGGTTGTATCGGAGTTATAGTCGATACATGCTTAAACTTGAACTTCGGCTATAACATGAGTATATATAATTGTTATTTCATATTATTTTAGACTTGAGCAATTTATACTGTCTCGGTTCAGTCCGATCTATCCCAATTGCTTACTTCTAAAGTAATATTGATTTATAGATTATATAACACTCATCTTTTCAGCCGATATACTAGTTTTAGGGTTAGTTTTATCATTGATGAACACCTTACAGCCGATTCATGCTTTATTGCATCGGCTAGGTTACAACACGATATGAAATCGGCTAACTGGCCGATGGATTATCGTTTACTAATATATTTGCATGTTTCTTCTTGTTGATTGCAGGATCAAATCAACTGGCACGTCCTCGGACCTAAAGAACAAGTTTTGGACCTGCACTAGAGTAAAGCAAATCTCTCAGGTCAGTGTGTGTTTTTTGCATCAACACCACGCGGGAGGCGTATGTTGTCGGTGAGCTTGGGGGAAGTGCTGCACGAAGGCTCGCCGGCCCCCTTCGCCTCCACTCTGGCTAGCTTGTCCATCACCAGCGAGAGTCCTCGATGCAGCATTGAGGGGAGAGAGAAAAGATAAGAGGCAGATGAAGAAGATACATGTGAAATTATCTAACTACCCTTGCTTCTTTAGTACCTCTTTGTTTTCTACAAAATCACGTGGGCAGTACCACCAGGTACAACTCTTTATCATCCCTTGAATCAAATGAAATTGATGATTCAGATTATATGTACCAGTATCTGTGAAATTGATGGTTCAGATTATATGTACCAGTACCTGTTACCTGTTGGACAGTAAAAACTCTTTTTTTTTAAACTTCTCCAATCTTATTAAAAATTGGTCGGAGCTCTTTTTCGCCACCGCCCGGAGAAAAAAAAATAGAAACGGAGTATGTTTTTCATGCGAGAGACTGGAATGGAGGTTTTAGGATCGAAGGATTGAGGATAACACCAGGTCCAAGAAACAAAAGGACATTGTTGCCTTTCCTCGTATAAATTGTTTTGACGAGCTAAGATCATCCAGGCATGCAAAAAGGTGGAGCAGCAAATATGTATATCTACAACTATAAAAGCACAATCGTTGTCCTAATTCCCACTTATCCCCCTGGCACGTTGCGCATAGTAAGAAAAAAAAGATTGGTGCGCTTCGGAAAAAAATCGTAAAAGAACAGAAAAAAAGAGTGGTTGGATAAAAAAAATAAACCCTCTTTTTATGCTAAATCCACGTTTCACTCCTTAACCTACTTTTATGATATTAGCATTGACCTGTTGTAATGCACTGACATACTACTTACTACTCCATATCATTCATGAATATGTGAATCCTGATTGCAAATGTGCAAATCAACCTTCTCTTATCACATCTCTTGCCCAACCCCACCATTACACCGCATTCCTACACGTGCGTACATAGCCGAGAAATTTCGGTGTACACTTGTACACTTCTACCCCCGCCCATTCTACCGGCTTCCTACTGCCTTCTGTGTCTCTTGCCGTCTCACTTCGACATTTGACGCAATCCAAACCACACTCCCGAGAAGCTTATAAGGAGGCGCAACCAAGCCGCGACGTGAGAAAAACCAAAAAACCTCCACTCTCCAGTCTCCACTCCTCGACTCATTTCCAAACCCCCCAAAAGAATACCGCGATGCACACGCCTTTCGTGGACAAGAGCCCCCACCGCCGCCGCGACGGCTTGGGCGCCGGTGGCTGGCTGAAGCAGAGACTGGCTCAGATCCTAGTGCGCTCTACTTGCACCACCAACACCACCACGACCACGACCACCTCGTCCACGGCTTTCGTCAGCCTCGACAAGACCAATGCCGACACGCACCAAGAACCGCCGGCACCGCCCTCGCCGTACTTCTGCACCCCCTGCACCTACCAGAGGCCCAAGCTTGACGGCGCCGGCCGTCCCCGCCGACGCCGCCGCAGCGCGTCGCTGGTCCACATATCCATCGACTGCACCGGCGGGGCCGGGGCCACCTCCGGCCGCCGCTCCGTCCACTCCGACGCGCCTCTCCTACCGTACTCGTCGTCGTTGCCGACGAAGGATGGAAGGAAAGTGAGCAGGGCGAGGAGAAAGCCGCGCTCGCCGTCCACGTCGAGGCGGCATTGCCCGTCGTCCTCCTGGGGCCGCGCGCGGCTCCCGAGGGGGACACCGGGACAGTACAGCTGCTCGTCGTCCACGGTGACCGACGACGAGCTCGTGCCGTTCAGCACCGACGAGGAGGGCGGCGAGGAGGCCGACACGAGGACACTCTTCTCGTCCCTCAGCTTCTCCTCCGACTCCACCTCGGAGTTCTACCACACCAACAGCAGCAGCAGCCTCGCCAGGAAGGTCCACAAGAACGCGCCCCGCCGCCCGCCGCCGCGGCGCGCATCGACGAGGACGACCAGCGACCTGGACGACGCGTTCCGGCCGGTGGTATCCGTGGCGGCGACGAAGCAGCACAGCCACAACGAGCACCGCAACGACATGAGGAAGAAGGAGGAGAAGGCGATCAAGAAGCAGCTGGGCGCGGATGACACTGGCGACGTCGGCGCGGGCATGGCGGTGGTGAAGCGGTCGAGCAACCCGTACGCCGACTTCCGGAGCTCGATGGTGGAGATGGTCGTGGAGCGGCGCATCTGCAGCGTGCCGGAGATGGAGGAGCTCCTGGGGTCGTACCTGTCGCTCAACTCGCCGCAGCACCACCCGGCCATCCTCGCCGCCTTCGAGGACGTGTGGGAGGCCGTCTTCGGCGAGGAGTGAATGAGTGATCAGTGACCGTGGCCAACCAATCGATCGACCAAAGCCCTGTTTGTTTAGCCAACCAAGCTATAAGTCTATAACTCGTTCGTTGTAAGGCCAGAAGAGCAGAGGTGTACGTAGTTAGGAGATGCAACGAGAGATCGGCAATGTGTATTAATTATCCTGGTTTGCGGTTTAAGTCTACTTTGTATTTACATGAAGAATTGGCATATCGATCTTGCCATCAAATGCATATGTGTGCTCGTGTTATGAATCCACCGTATGCTACAAGATCACTTCGTTTCATGAGAGTTTTAGTTAGCTATGTTGATGATGCAAGGTCCATGCATGCTCTCGCTATAACTGATCACTACTTCAGTGTCAGGAAGTCGGGAAGGAAACCATTGAACGATTCCATTTCGATGCTAATGATCACAAGAGGCCTTCACCAAATTCCCGAAATCCATTCCGGGAGCAAGGTGCTGGTCTCCATCTTCAAAATGGGAGTTCAAATGTGTCTGGAATATTTGATTCCAAAGGTGAATACGGTTTCTACAGTTGTACACACCACACAACGTTTGCAAGGGAACCCGTGGTTTGGATCCATAGTGCCAAAGGACACCTGCAGGTCTGCATACGCGAGACTATAGTAACATCACATCAATGTTTTAGGTTTAACCATAGCTTTCAGAGAAAAGGAAAGTTTGACTCGAACAATATCCAGGCCAAATTTGGATGCGCTAGATGCTGTTATTTCTATGGCCAACCACGCCATAGCTTTATGCTGATTGATCGCTTAGGCATCTTGGTGAATTTGAACCCTGAATTGGATGGTCGCTCACATCACATCCTAGTCTACACATCAGATCAGAAGCACTGTAGTACCAAGTAGCAACAGGAGCGCCAACTTTTAGGATTACAGACGAGAGAGAGAGAGAGCATATATGCTCTCCATCTTGACAACAAACAAACAAGCCAAGATGGTTTAACTAGCAAGTGCGTCATCCCTAATCCCCACGGAAAAAGTAACAACGCAGCCACTGACACGTAGGGCCCACCATAGGACCGATTGGGAGTGGGCCCACGTGTCAGCCAGACAGTAGAACTTTCTTAACCGTGGTCGGTAATTCGGTAATCGGTGTCGTCGCTCGCAGCGCGTGCAGGAACAAGCATAAGCCGCCGCCGCGCTTGTCCGCACGCGGCGAGCGGGGCTTCAGATTCGCGCCCAGCAACGGTGGGTGGTGCCGACTCCGAGTGCGAGCGGCGCTAGCTCTCGTCTAGTGGTTTTTTATGTGGGAATTTCCTATACGGCCTCGAGTTCTCGGTTGCCCGTGTGCGTGCCTGGCCTCTGTTCCCGATGGCGTCGCGCGCGGCGCGGCCCATTGATGCTCTCTGACGTCGACGCGCGCGTTCTTCACCGAATATATTTTTCGTCGCTGGCGTGGAGTTCGGCGATTCCACCGTTGGTCTGGTGGTTCTCGGTTTGGTGGTTTCGGAGAACCTCCTTGGTCAGCTCGTACTTGGGCTCCGATGAACAGGTTTATCAACTATCAACTCAATCATGCCGCGTGAGCCATGCGTGGGCGTCCGGGCGTGTGCCCAAAAATACGGGCGAGGGGATTGGGACTTGGGAGGGAGAATCCGAGGGGCTTTTGCGGGCCAAAATTTAGCGAAGCGTCACGTTGTCAGGCACTCGTCCCAAGTGAGGCCCAAGTTGGACGGCCTAACTATCCAGTTGAATATGCGTGACTTACTGCCTTGGGCCTTCGATTCCATATAACTCGATTGGGCCAAACAGAGAGAGGCCTTTCGACAGAGGTTCTTCAATTAATTATTTCCTCCGCCTTTCGAAAGAGGTTCTTCCATTAGTTATTTCCTCCTGCCGTGCTTGCATTATACTCCGAAAATATGTCCTCTCTCTCTCTCTCTCAAACACACACACAAAATATGCTTCATGTACTTCTACCTTGAAAATAAATTTATATATCTAATAAAAAATACGCAAGGATTATTTATTCTTTTTAAGATCATCCGTATGTCACCCGATTGCTCCAACTTTGGAGGGGGGAAGAGAATATCGAGTGGATAAAAATCCCTCAACAAATTTTAGGAGATCGAGAAATATTTAGCCGGATTTGATGGAAACGATCGGCTCTTGCATCGTATCGGTACGGGACTATCTTTCGGAGTTTGAAGACACTACTGAAGCGTGTGGGTCTAGCATGGTAGTGAGAGGAGGCAAACGGTTGTGCTAGCTGTGCCTATGATTCCACTCGTAGGTTCGGTCGAAGAGAGACAGGTCGAGCAGAAGGAGGTAGGAGGTAGCGGATTGGGCTAGGATTGAAAAGGAAAGAAGGAATGAGCTTCCAGCCTAAAACCAAGAAATAAATTTAATTATTTTTTATTATAATGCATAGCGATCCTAATGTTTCAATTTATTTCTCAGCTTCTAATAGCTGTTGTACTACTTTAAAAAACATCATCATCCATTTGCAACACACGTGTATTTTTCTAGTACAGTATAAACATGTAATAACACCAGCAAAATAACGTTTTCCCATGTACCTTTTTTTCCCTTAGCGCCTTAGCGGTGGAGCCAGAATATGCAATAGCAATGAAGCCCATGGAATTCCGCTGAATTGATAAAACGCCTAGGGTTGCAAGAGAGCAAGATTTCTAGAAGGTCTGGGATATTTAGTTAATTTAGACCTATCAATTTTCATATCTCAATTACCATTTCTCGTTGCAGAAAAATGGCTATATATATAAGATGCCAGTCCACTGACAATAGAGCAAGGGCCTTAGGGATCGATACCAGGAAGAGGCAGGAACATAATACTGCTGTATACTATAATATATATGAATAAGAACAATTCGATCCTGGTGTAGATAGCGTATATTTGATCCCCTATGAATCTATGATAGAATAATCAATCGATCGGTGCCCCATAAGCCATAATATGCGTCCAATATCCCGCACACAGTATGCCATGCGGCATTGCAAGGGAACACAAACCATTCGCGCACACGTGCAAGGCGGGGGGAATACTCGACTCCCTTCGCATGCATCCATGCGTGCACACATGCATATGCTGCGCCGCTGTTGCTAGCAACATCACAAAAACTTCCTCTGTCCACGGATATACGGAATCGTAGGTTTTTTTTTTTAGAAATTAAGGGTTTTATTGGAGTGAAAAACATAAGATTTTTGTAGAATTTTATTTCTACAAGATTTATTTTAAGTTGCCGTTTAAAATAAAGCATTATACTTAATTGAATCCTATGATGATATCCATATGAAATACCTCGTTCTATGCAAGTTTTTTTAAAAAATTAACAAGTCAAAAGACATATATACACATGCTAGTATATATGTACTACTCTATATATCAATTCCATAATATTCCATCCCCGCTATCTATCTATCGACACAACCCAAATCGGGCGTATGTACCACATAAGTTTTGTAACTGGTCACACACATGAACTCGATAGGTGCCATGCGCATATCAAACAACGAGATCGATTGATAACATTGGACTGCAAGTTTGATAGTAGAGTTACCTATAACCTATTACTATATATTAAAACTAACATTTATAAGATTATATGGTTAGCTTTGTTTTTTCTCATTTCCATTTCTCTCACTATAAAAAATTAATGTAAATATTTTGGAGTATGTATAGAGCTAGATCTTGCATGAAAGTTAACACTACTCACTTTTACTTATCTCTCTTTCACAAAAGTTTATAATTGAGTTGTATCTCAATATTATTCTTGTTCTAATGTATGTACTACCCTACTTCAGCTTGCTTGATTTCTACTACTACCTCTATTTCAAAATAAATTTATTTTTCACGCATCTCATGCATACCAATATAAACACCAAAAACTAGAATATCCTTACTTTATCCAATTCCAATACAACTATTACTCATTTTAATTACTCCCAATAAAATTATTATCTATTTTCACAAACTCCAATACAATGGGTATTAAAAATAAACTTATTTTAAAATAAATAGAATAAGTCGAAAATAAATTTAATATGGGATAAAGATAGTAGCAGCCCCACGCAGCTAAGCAGGTGTATAGATAACATATTTTATGCGTGACATGGTGGGCTCCGCACCGGCTAACATGCGATTGAATGCACAACAGTGCGATCAAGTTGGCTCTATAGCTAGCTAGAGACCCGCCGGCCTCTGCATGCAAGAGCTCCCAGGCAATCCTACAGTGGCACGTCACGCCTGCACACACGCTGCCTTTGCCTCTTTCAGAGAAGGATAAGTCTAGAGCCCATTTCCTACTATTAATCTTCTTAAAGTTAACACATATATATATATAATAATAGATCCATTATAAGATTGACTATAATTAATTTTTTTCTTCCCTCTTTATCTCTCACTTATATATTTAATTTATTTTAAAGTTTGTGTTAAACTAGCTCTTGCATGAAAGTTACCACCTTTATTTTTTTATTATCTCTCTTCTTTATATAAACTTATAATAGATTTATAGTTTACTCACATGCTTGATGAGATGAGAGGTCGATAGATAGATAGGCAGATACAAGTAGCCTTTGGCTTTAGCTATCCTGCATTCTTAACTCTGATCGCTCGCTCGCTTGCGCGCGTGCTGTAAGTAGTAAAACTCTACGGTTGCATGCATGTGAAATGTAATTCACATTGTGAATTACACCGTGCACATTGTTACTCGCATTAGTTAATTAATTAGACGTCGTTTGATAATGAGTAGCGATTGCTTTTAACTTTGTTGTCACGCGCGCGGCTTAAATAGTGTAGCAGCTGGTTGTATCACCTGTCGTCGCGCGCGGGTTGGAGATGCGGCTCACAGTAACCGTAACTGTACGTGTATGGGCACCTTTAAAGGCCGGCGTGATCAAGGTGGGCTCCTACGGTCGCCAACGTAACACAGTACACCGCGACTCCGCGAGACGGTCATATATAATTTCATCGGTGCTTCAGAGTAAGCACACACTAAGTCATCTGGTGCCCGATGGAGACCTGCCGCAACCTGCAGCTGAAAATATATCGCTGGGCCCACCCTGTTTTGGACACATCCGTTTACTTTGCCCATATGCACTCGCTAATCGCTATAATCTCAACGCGACGGGTCAAAACAATTAAGAGAGTGATCATTGTTCATCCGATCTTGTACGCAGTCCTACAGCCACTTGCGTCGTCGTACAGTGACATGACATCGATCACTCCGATATATAGAAACAATAAAAATCATTTTATATCCCGTTTCATAATGGCACTCACTTAATTACCATCGGTATCGCGGTATTTATATATTTCAATTCATTCATTGATGAATTACGAAATATGGAGAGCTAGCGCGTCAGCGTCTCGCTACCTGACCATGGAGACCAGCGTCGTAATTACGATCGACATCATTTGCATATAAGCATATTCCGGCCGTGGGGGACATGGACCATATCATGTCACGTGGGTGGTGGATGGATATTGGCTAGTGGCCATCGCGCTACATTCTACTCCTATATACTACTATACCACCTCGAGTAGTACTTAATTAGCTCAGCGTTTAGTTAGTGATCATTAACCGTACGCCCATACATATACATATATCTCCTCACAGCTATAGCTTAGCCAGTAGCTAGCTAGCACGTACCAACTCGATCGATATATATCGATCGGCGATCAAGCTGGCGGACAGCTAAATCTTTGTAAATATCGATCGATCTACACCGGCCGGCAGGTTGGAATAATAATCCTGCAAAGCGAACTACTAGATTACTAGTAGTAGGATTATCATATATCAATCGGAGTGTCACACCTTGCGCGCCACCGAAGTTAACACATGCTGGGGCAGGACCAGCTTAGTGGTGCAATTAAACAAAGATTTCGCGATGCTTAGCCACGATCGACGATCTCAGCCCAAACTAAAGGAGTCGAGTAAGTACTCCTATTGTCCTATATCTGCAAACTCCTGCATCTCCGCGGGGCGCGTAATTAAGGAGTGGACTCGATCGAAGGCGCGGCGCCACCGAGAGCGACGGGGGGAGAGAGAAAGAGAGGAAAAATCACGTCAAAAATCGCCAAATTGCTTGGCGCGCCGCGCGCCCTCTCGTGAGCTCTAAGAGCCTTTCAGTTGTTCTTCTGCTTCCCTTTAGCTAGCTAGCTAGCTTCCGGCATCGACGTCCAAATCCAAACTTTAATTAACATCATCACTCAGAAAATGCTAATGGAAGCAGACACCTGGACCATTAGCGGCACAGCGATCGGCAATTCGTCACCACCCCTACCTTCCTATTGGCTGTGCCGTGGGCCCCGGAGAAATTAAAGAGTCTGAAAGCAAAAGCCACTTCTCACAAAGTCACAAACTACTCAATAAACTAAGTGTATAGCAAAAGTTAGCATCAGGGTAGATGTGCAATCACAGGAAGCCAAATGCATGTTTCCATCAAAAGTTAGCAGCAAGTGCACCCAGAGATTAATTTAAGCACTTCCATGAATGATGAACCCTACAAACTTGGAGGACAAGAAGAAATGTCCATGCATCCACCTAATGGAAACACTACTTACTAATAATAGTAGTACTAGTAATTAACTATCAGCTAGCAATCAAACAAAATACTACTAATCAACACCGTACCACTATTGTTTGATGCGTTGTACATAAGTACACAGTAATTAAGGTTTTACACCATCGTCTGTAATCTAATCTGTACCCTGTAAGAATAATCAGATCAACATATACTGATCGATGCTGGTGTTACTGCATGCATTGCACTAGAACTAACATCTTTTTTTTTCTTGGCAGTGTGTGTACGTATGATCGAGTGACTGAATCAGTAAGTGGAGTGGAAGAATTACTACGTGCATGGGCATGATTCGGCAGGTTAATTAAAAGAAAGCCTGACCAAGTAGGCAGAATGGGAATGGCGGCTCCACCTTGGCCTCACCGTCCGTCAAGCCCATCACGCCGCCACCCCCGAGCTCCGGCACTTGCTGCACGCCGCAGCTAGCGGTGGGCGGCTCCAAGGATGGGAGCACCGTCATGGGCTTCATCTGATGATGATGATGATGCTCAGTCCATTGCCAGCAGGTGCCGTCCATGGCCGCCGCGCCGGCGAGCGCCAGGAGCGGCTGCGGTGGTTGTGGCGGCGGCGCCGGCGGGAGGGGGGAGACGGTGGGCTCGTGGGAAGGGAGGTGCTGCCTCCGGCGCTTCCTCTCGGCGGCCTGCTCGAGGAGGTGGCCCGTGACGGCGTTGGGGTCGTCGGCGAGCTTGGCGAGGAAGGACATGAGCTGGTCGGGCCGCCGCTCCGTCGCCTGCAGCCGCTGGCTCATCCGCGCCAGCTCCTCCCCGATGGCCGTCTGCTCGTGCCGCAGCCTCTGCACCTCCTCGAACAGCGCGGCCTCCTTGGCAAGCACGTCGTCCTCCGCCGCATCCTCCTCCTCTCCCGACATTCCCATGCTGGCCGCAGCAGCCACGTGCTTCTCGCCGGCGCCGCCGAAGCCGCCACCGAAAGAGCAGGACCCGCCGCCGCTGCCGCCCTCGCCTCGCTTCTTGCGGCGCACGATACGCGGCAGCAGGTGAGTCTGGCCGCGCAGGAACGACTCATGCGCGAACTCCCACCGGTCAGGATGCACCTTCCGGAATCCCTGCACAACAAGATGAAAAAAAACGTTAATCATCTGGACGGCGGCGATCGAATCGGGCAAGCTGGCTGGCGATTGATGAAACTGACGTAGGTATTGAGCTGGCGGACGAAGCTGGAGAAGTTGCCGTGCTTGAAGAAGCAGGGGAGGAGGAGCTGCGAGAAGGCGGCGGGGTCGACGACGACGAAGCTGTTGTTGTCCCTCCCCCACCGGACGAGCGCGTCCGTCCGAGGGTCGCACACCATCTGGTACGTCTTCGCCACGAATGCCGCCGTCTGCTGCTGCCCGTCGCCGCCGCAGCACCCGATCAGCCCCAGCGCGAGCTCCGTATGCAGCCCGTCCATCTCTCGATCGATCGACCGAGCAGCAAGCCACCTCCACTGCTCCGAGCTAGTATAGCTTAGCTACACGTCAAATCCCTCAAAAGGCAAAGGCACGGTGGCGGTGGCTAGCTCGCTCGTGGTTAACCCTTATACTAATTGGGGTATGTGTGCCGCACTGCGATGACAGGACATGACCTAAAGTAAACAAGTGATGATATGAGCGGCATAGCACTATTGGAGCGTTGGGGGGTTGTTCATATAGAAGTGTCCGGGAGGCCGGAGCGCGACAAGTGTCGGGCTCCTGACCCTTCCCCCTGTGGCGTACGTCGCCATCGCGTGAGATTTGAGGCCATGACACTAAACAGTGCCGCCTTTTGGACCAACAGCGTGATCCGGGGCATCCGGCAACGCCAAAGCGGGGCGGGCGTGCATGCCTTTCGATCTAATCCCAACTAACCGCATGCCTAATCTACTTGCCAGATCCGTCATATCGCCCTTGGATATATATATACCCTGTTGGGCTCGATCTATCTCTCTTTGACAGTTTGACTCGGACACTTCAGTAGCCAAATAGTAGTATAGTACTAACAGCTAGTACTAGGTGTTGGCCGCTTTGTGAGCGCCGATTAATTAGCGGACCCCTGTGCGAAGGCGAACAAACGATAGCAGCTACCGACTTCGATCGATCGCTAGCTACGCGAGATCTGATACGATCGGTCACACCGGCCGGTGAGAGCGAGGCCGGCACCGTTCGAGATCGCGGGCGATGCGCGCCACCGGGAAGGAGGCGGCCGGGGTTTGGTCGTGACAAGACGGTGTACGTGCACGGCGGATTAGGTAATTTCAGCGACCGGATGGATGGGGATCAGATGGGTGGTAGGGCCTCCTGGCCTACATTGGGATTGGATTGGATTGATTGGAGATCAGAATCGCGGGAAAAGAAGTGCTCCTAATACTATAGCGCGCACTGTGCTAGCTAGGCCTAGGTGTGCTCTCTTCGAAAATATCTTGTCTCCTTGAAGGCATGTAATGGATGGGGATCGGTCGGTCATGCCTCCTTGCCTTTGGTCCCCAAACAGCTGAACGGTTCTGCTCCCCGTTTCCAAAATTGGGGTTGTTCTATTCCAACCCCAATTTAGGAAGGAAGGGATACTCCACTTTCTGTGTCCATATGGTCTTATCAGCTACTTACCATTACCCGATTTAGATAGTAGTAGTGGGGTTTGGTGTTGGTATGTGGTTTTGTGAGGTTATCCAACCTAAGGCCATTCACAGTGCGGGGAGGTGGTGTTCGGTTTCGTCTCGCTGGCTCGGAGATTCCGAGCCACGTCGGTGTGGGTCGTGACCCAGCGAAGAATGCGAGCCTTCGTTTGGATGCGCAAACCTCGTAAGAGATCGTCAGAAATCGTCAGGAGGAAGGCCCGCGGTGACAGAAGAAACTGCGTTGGGTGGTCATGCTCTTGCCCCCGTGAGCACCGGCCCCCTCCTAAACTTCCTCCGTCACCGCCGTTGTCGAGTTGCCACCACTGTCGTTGAACTGCCACCTCCTGAGGCCAGATCCGATGACCTCAGTGGAGCGGCATGGTCGGTGCCGCCATCGTCGACATTGAACCTGCCCCTACCGCCATCATCGAGCTGTCGCCGCCTCCTGAGGCTAGAGCAAGCGAGCTTGGTGGCGCGGATCAGCCACCGCCGCCATTGTCGAACATGCCCCCCTATCATTGAGTCGCCGCTGCGTCGAGCTGCCGCCACCACCATCATCAAGTTGCTGCCGGCGCCACCGCCCGAGGTAGGTGAACCACAGGCCGGATTTGGTGAGGAGGGGGGCGATGGCGGTGCCCCGACGAGGAGTTGGAGAGAGATTGCACGAGGGGAAGGTGGAGGGAAAGCGGCGAAGATGGGGATGTGTGGAGGCCGGAGAAGGGGGGAGGCACAGCGGCCGGCGAAGGAGGGGGGAGGCGCGATAGCTAGAGATGGAGGAGGGGAGGCGCGTGGCTTCTCGTGATGGAGAGGATAAGGGCGAGAGAGGGGAGGGAGGTGTGGTTTATATATTTTTTTTCAAGAATTTAGGGTGTTCAATGTAAATTTTGGACCTCCACACAAATAGAAACAATTATGAGAACTGCGACAAAAAGAGCAAGGGGCTAAAATATAAAACTAAAGATACTCCTAGAGCCACTTGTACTGTGAAAAACTTAGATTTTGAACCCGCAGCTTTAGTTTACGTGGAACTCTGAGGCTCCTCAAAATTGTGTAACGCACTGTGAATGGCCTAATTCGTTTAGATTTCCTAGTTTAGATCCATCAGTGGAATTAGTTAGTGCCAAAGTCATTCTTTCTACAAGAGGAACGTCCTTTCTTACTTTCCGTAAATAAATTAATAATGTCCTCGCAAATGATATCTTTTGCGGCTAATTGGAATAGTGGACTACGTATTGCTTCGGTAGAAAAGAAAAAGAAAATATGTGAAATGTTGTATGTTCTACACATGTTTATATTGGTCTAACGGATCATGTTTTCTATATTATTCATTTAATTTATCTGTCTATTTACTCCGTGCTAAAATACAATTACCTTTGTAGTATTATGTTGTTCTGCCCCAAAATTTGAAATACTTCGAACAGAGGGAATATCATGTTATTAAGACATGATTGTTCGTTCTATGGGCCTATCAGGAGTACGTATTAATAGGGAAACTAAAGATGTTCTCTCTTCGTTAAAAAAACAACCTCATATTAAAATGTATCACATCCTAATACAACGAATCTAGATATAAAGTATGTTTAGATTCGTTGTATTAGGAGGTTGTTTTTTGGACGGAGGGAGTATACCGTTGATCATTGTGAATGCAACCTATAATGAAGTAGATCAGTAGTACAATTAAATTGAGTATATTTGTGGTCTTGTCGAAGAGAAGAAACGATTTATTATCAAATTCAATTCTATTACCGGCAAAAAAAACCTTGCTAATGTAGTAAAATCTAAACAAATACAGTACATATCTATCCGACTATCCGTGCATGATTACATGTCTTGGAAGTTGGAAGTGCATACAGTGCAATCCCATTTCAGTTGATATTAGGCAGATCAACGTTGCCAGCAAATCACTCATGTAGAGATAAACGTACGTACCCCCAATCAATTTGAATCCGGTCCAACTGTTATCACATTGGTAGCATAGGTTGGCCCAGCATAGCCCAAGGCTCATCCATCTCGGATCGTAAAGTTGTGAATTCGGCCCATTGAATGATCACTGAACCAAGCCTTAGCAGTTTAGTACTCCTATAAGCTAACACTAACTCCATTCTTTTTTTAGAATATTTGGTCACCAATACATATTCTCTAATCATTATTTTTACAATTATATATTTATATTACACAACACATTGAAAATACGACTACATGGAAACAATTCCCCATATCGAATGCTAATATTTTCGTTTGTTTATATGTTAGTTACGCCAGAGCACATAGGACAATACGTCACATGTGGGCTACAGAAAGCGGAGAGCGTACAGATGGCCACAAGTTTTGATGCAAAGCTATGGCAACCACAGAATCAGCTTCGTTTGGTTGAAAAATGGATTATCACAAAACTCTGAATTCATCATACATCAGACACGAAAAAAAAAAGTGTATTTGTTGAGCAACAAATAACAGGACAATCCTGTGACGACACAGATTGCACGATATACATACACGAGGATGGATCACAAGGACACAACTGGCGCAACTCGGGTACAAATAGTTTACGAAGTCGGCCGATCGCAAAGTGCAGTAAACTAGCCATCTAGTTCTGCGTTTGTCTTGCGTCTATGGGTTCTGAACTGCAGCTGTATTGGCCAGGCAAGGCCGCATCTCTACGGAGCATACCAGCAAACAGTGGCACAGCCCACTTTTCTGATTAGCCTCGTAGTGAAGACTTATAGGCAACTCCTCTGATCAAGGGCTCTGGTATACAGACGTACGTACTGCACGTTATTCTCACCACAAATAGGTAGCTCCTGTGATCAAGGGCATTGGGCATATAGCAGCACATTATTCTCGTTTAAGCGCCTCTGGAACTGCGCAAGACGTGCCTGTAGGTCCACAATTCCGGCAGCTTTCTGAGAGAGTATACCGCTTAGTCTTGTGATGTAGTCGTCTAATTGGTTGCCAGGTTGATCGGCTTCAACTAATAAATTCATCTCCTAATCAAGAGTTCAATACAGTAATCTCAGTGGTTATGTAAAAAATGATAATAGCAACTACTTGACAATTTACCATTTCAGGGATCTAACCTCTTTGATCATGTCTAGGGTCTCTTCCACCTGCTTCCGATGAGCAGACACCAAATCTTCCTCTTCCTGAAGCAATTATTCAGATTCAAGATGAAATTTGGATAATCTCGTATCAAAAAAATGCTGCACAATCCTCACAAAATTAAAAAGAAACGAAAGGTTGGAGAATAAACACCACCATACCTGGAGGAGTTCGTTCAGATGGTCATCTTCATCTGGTACAACCCTTCTAATTGGATAAGCAATGGAATTTCTCATATTATTGTCTGATGAAGCTGAATCTCGAGCCTTCCTAGTTGGTTGCCTTCCCTGCTGGTACACTGTATCAGGTACTTCAGCTATGCCCACTGGCACACTACCCTTTGTTCTTTGTTCCTTGAAATAACCACCATTTGACAGACTAAATTCCGTATCTTCTTTCACCTTTTGCATTCTATCCACAAATATTGGTGCTTGGTGCTCTTTGACATACTGCTGCTTGGTCCAACCAAAGTTGCTCCTTTCAGTGATATCATTCATCACCTCAGCTGATGAGAAAGAGGGCACAGCTGAAGCCAATAGGGAAGGACTTGACTCTCTTAAAGGTGCAGCAGCCAAAGACAAATCTTTCTTGGTGTTGCTTCCTTTAGACAGACTCTTCACCCTGAAGACCAGGAGAAGCTGGTTATATTATATGTGGGCATAAGCAGCAAGTGCAACAGAAAGAAATAAGGTGAGGATATAGACAATCACCTATCAGCATATCTCAACGTGTTCAGAGTATGCTCACAAGAACCAGAGCTGGGAGAAATGCATGATATCATGACAGTGCGTGAGTCCCCAATGAAGGAATCCCGCAAAACTTCAGTTAATTTGCTTCCTCGAAATGGAATGTGGGTCTGGTCATTATCTAGTGCTCTGATGCATTCCTTTAAAGCAAGCAAACTTTTATTGATCTCAGCTCCTTCAATTCTGCATCAAGTTTCATAATAGGCAGTTCAGTACAGCAGACCTGAACATAATAGGCAGTTTCATAATATTCATGGCATTCCTATAACAAGATAGAAGAGAAAAGTTGTGAGATAACCTTGTTTGTTTGTCGTTGTCCGTTGTATCAGCACCACGCTCACTGCCAGCAAGGTCAATAAACGACAACTTGCCAGCCAATCTGGGTGGTTTTGAGTCGTTGCCATCAACACGCTTTTTAATAGCAAGCTGAAGAATGGCATGGGATCTTGATGACTCTTCATTTGCACCAGTAGTACCAGTACTTCTGGTGGCATTGCCTTTCTCAATCAACTCCTTTATGGTTTCAACATCAGACACCCGATACTCTTGTAAACCAACAATGCAAACTTTCTGTTTCCCATCCTCCCTCATGCAAAGTTTACTGCATGAAGTAAAAAATGTTTCGAAGAAGATGCAACAGGCTTCGTGAATATATACTGTCTATAAGCATAATTGATTGGCGGCAACTTACCTCCTTTCATTGAGAAGATCAAATAATTTCCCACCATATATTTCAAAAAAGCTCACGAATAACTGATAGCCTTGATTGCGATATGTATGATGCATCAATCTCAGAATGTCTTGGGAGGCCTTAAGAGGTAGTGGACGCATGGTGTAGGTCTTTCCACTTCCTGAATGGACAGAATAAGATTGAATATAGCGTTAAGGATGCTGTACACACACATGCACTATAGGCAACAGAATAGGTGCAGCCCACCCTCGCTGGTTGCATGCTAAGGGTAGGTTGCAGCTCTGATGTTGCCCTGAGTCTATACAAGATTAGACATATACCAGTTTGTCCATAAGCAAAACAGGTAGCTTTCGTACGATTAAAAATAGCAGGAACAACAGGTTCCACTGTTTCTCGATAAACCTGTGAATTAAATGAGTAAAGGCTGTTGAGAATGGATCTACAAAACTTAATGATATGAATTGCTAAGCATATGTGGTTTATACTTTACACTCACCTCATCATTCGAAACGTCTTCATCTAGGACAGCATCAAACACAAATTCATGTTTCTCAACATATTCAGTAAGGTCAACCTGCAAAAGAATACCCAAGACATTGATAAATGAGTATAGACTGACAGTACGGAACAAAGAACATAAAGAACATTCGTCATAATAATGCAGATGAATGTAAATAGGTGCTTGGAATGAACCTTGAGTTTGGTCTCATGAACAGTCAAGGAATTCGACTGTTGTTCAATGTCTATGATATCTTCTTCTTTCTTTGATATCTCCTTCTTGTTAAGTGGTCTTTTGCGGACCTGCATTCACATTTCACATCAAATCTATTAGAAGTTTGCAGCTTATCTTAAGCTCAGCTTTGCCATGAAGGAATATTTATCAACGATTATGGACAAAACCAAGAAACATACCACCACTTTGATTTTCGCAACAGGAGCTGCCTTCTCTTTCTCAGGGAAGCACTTGAGGAAATTACTTTCAGCAAAAACAGTGGATTTGCTCATCTGTTTATTTGAAGCGAAGGTTGGGTCTGAATCATCAAAGCCTCCATTGCTATAGCCAAACTTTTGGGCACCATCATACATCCCAATGCCTGGCACTTGAAACTGCATATGAATTTGAGCTCCAGTTAATAGAGTGATTTCAGTATGGTAAAAGATTGGATAGTATATAATCCCTGATCCTGACTGCAACAACACAAGAGTTGTGCAAACATTTATAGGTTTAAAATGCACCATCAATCAACAAACCTAGTACACTGCATCATGTAAACTCCACAATGAAACTTAAACAAACCAACAACTGGACCATATAGTCAGTATTGATGCGGTGCCACATCTCAACAACCATCCACGGTTCCACCAAAGTATTGTTTGTTTTAACACCTTGACATTCTAATCCACAAAAGAATTGCGCATCCAACCTAGCATTCCTAAAAGAAGACCAAAAGCCAGTACACTTCTCCATTTCCTTTCCAAATTCCAACTCACTGATCAATTGAAAAGAAAAAAGAACTTGAAAAAGCAACAGCTCTGACTGCCCAAGCGGCCATGCCATCGCAATGAGATTCAGAGCATCAGATTCACAACGTCGGCGTCAACGCCGCGATTTAACCCCCAACCACGCGAGACAATCGAAACAGAACGGTGGCACTAACTAGAAATGCAGCTGGCCTTACATCGCTGATAAGCTCGGTGTCGAAGGCGTGGAGATCGAGCAGCCCGGGGCTGAGCTGCTGCCTCTGCCCCGGCGACTCCCCCGCCGCCGCCGCCTCCCCTCCACGCAGCCGCGCCGGCGTCGTCGGCTCCACCGACACGAAGATCTCCCCGTCCCCACGCCGCACCCCACCGCGCTGCGCACGCCCACACACGCAAAAACAAACGAGAGACGAAAACCACACCAGTCAGCTCATCCACAAATCACCCGGGGATCCCGCACACCACGCGTAGATCTCGATGAACCCCCGCTCGCCGTACCTGGCCCCACTTGCCGGCGGCTCCCCCGGCATTGGTCGGGACGTCGAACATGAGCTGCTCCGAGGAGTATCGCCGGCGACCGCCCCCGTTCATCGTCGCCGGCGAGGTGAGGCGGGGGGGGGGGGGGGGGATTCGGAGGCTCCTGCCGAGAGGGAGGAAGAGAGAGTGGAGGGCGAGAGCCGGAGAGGGGACAAGGGGAGGCGAGGCGTGGTGGTGGAGTAGAGTAAAGGCCACCCGTTTTTGCGGCTTCCACCCTGGGACTCGCGTGCCGTTGCGGAGATGCCCTCCGGTTTGAATTTTGGAGTGGAGTTCAAGGCAGCAACGCAGCAAGCAGGGTGCAGGTAGGAAGGGGAAAAAACTCGAAAAGTGGGGCGCGTTTTGAAGCGGAGGGGGACCTTTTTCGTATGGGATCTGCTTTGCTTTTTGGGGGGTTTGGTTAGGTGGACGCCGTCTAAAACCCGCGGAGGAGGGTTAGTGCGGACTTCGTTTTCATCTTTTTCAGTCAGGATTTGTTGCACTGTCCTTAATCCGGTTTAAATAGAGAGTTAGGTCGATAGGGGCATTCGATTATCATTGTTTTTCTACCAAGTCATTGTCGAAATGATTTACTATTTACTACTTATAGAAAAATGTGGGTTTTGTTTTTCATTTACGATAAATGATTTGTACAAATAAAGTTTGTTGTAACCATGTTTCTTCGATAAGATTGGTAGGTATATGTTGAGGATAAATCTATGAGAATGTGATCATAGCAAAAATTTCCATTTCTCACTATGTCTCATTTAAGGCAATAGTCTCACTATGTCTTTAGCTCCACCCAAGCTCAACAATTTAATTTCATCAATTGTCTTGTTTACGAACTCGCTAAAGCCAAGTTCTTCATTCTTGAAGACTCTTTTATTGCACTCACTCCATATTTCCCATGTAACGGATGAGAACAGGTTTCATTTCTCTTGAATTGTGCTTATCTTGTAAAAGTCATGCACCTTAAAGCAAAGTACCTTAGTAATCCTAAAGCTAAAGCTAGGAGGTGCAGTACTACCACGAAAATTATCATGCCAGATTTACTGCCCGCACGTACAGTCACGGTTCCCCCCCCCCCCCCCCCCCCCCCGAAGAAATGAACATGAAGGTGATAAGTGGCACAAATATTTCATGCAGGAAAAGAGAAGCTTATCTCTGTCTTCTAAGTTTAAACAACTGGCGTGATAAACCTTTCTCGGCAGAAAATTTTCCAAAACCACAAGGACTCGACGGCAAGAAACGCTCGCAAAATTAGCGAGGGCCACACAGGCGGCCACTTCGGAGATGGTTTTGAATAGCGCCCCCCTCGGGTAGGCGATCGCCTTTCACCGGCACGTGGCGGCCTCCTCCGCGCCGGGCTCGGCCGGTGACGCGCCGGACGCGACCGAAAGCGGTCCATCTCTCCGCAGGCCACCCGCCGGTTTTGCCCAGGCGCCGGACGTGGGGCCCACGACGCAGGACCCTCTCCCTGTCAAAAGGGCCTCACGCACCGCGTCCCTGGCTGATTAAGACGTTAATTAAAACACGAGTGTTTTGCGGGTTAGTGGGCGCGATTATTATTATCAGGACTAGTAAACAAATCAACGCGGCTGATAGCGTTGCGGCCCATGTTTCTGGCGCTTTGCTCCGAAAAGATCCAAAATGCTTGAACCCTAGCGCCGGCCGGAGCCACCGCGGCTGTGGTGGTGCGTGTCACAGACTCACAGGTGGGCCCGGTTTCCCGATTCAAACAATTCCAAGGTCTGCAAAGCTGTGCTCGAGTTTGCACGCAGCATGCGAGACGGGTATATGGCGTACGTACGCGCCTGGGTCTCCCTAATATCGACGCCTTTCTTCGTGCTGCCTCAATTTCAAGACGATACGCTAATATCTCCCCCCGACGTTTAATATTAGCGAGCCCCGAAAGCAAAGCATATACAGATTAGTACCACCACGGCGCCGTGTTTGGGCAATGGGACGCAGAAGGAGTACGTGAAAACACGAGAACACGTGACATGAGAAGCAATTTGGCTAAAAACTTTGCAAGCAGCCAGGCGTGTATCCTGTATGAGCATGGGTATTGGCGCATTCCACGCATTTCAGAGCTCAAACCTGAGAGGGGCCAAAAACGTTCGGAATTTCCTCGTTTCAGGCCCATGTGGTAGTCCAGGTCTCGAGAATAAAAGTCCATATGTCATCTCTCCATTTTATGTCGAGTCTGTTTAACATCCCTAATCCCAAATTTCATAAATCTTAACCTCTCAAGTGTTTAAAATCGTGCAACTTAGGTTCCATGATAGTATAAACTCCATTTTCCTTGTTTTCACTGATGTGGCAAATGTCTAGGCCCACTTGTCAGGCACAGTGCATGCACGAGGAGCTTGAGGGGTGCCTCCTCCTACTTCTGCGACGCGTCGGTGAAGCTGTTGATGAACGTGGAGAAGCTGTGGCTGCTGACAAAGGCGGAGAAGGCCGACCTGCTGTTGGTGGCTGAGCGCGTCGAGTTATCCCTGTCGGTGGTGGAGCGGCTCAGGTTGATGTCCAAGGCGAAGGAGCTAGAGGTGCTGCTCGGCCTCATTTGCGCCGTCGGTGGTTCCGTTGTCTTCGCCTGTGTCCGGCCCGCTGTAGGAGTCAAAGTGACGGAGGACCTCGTCAGGGAAGTCCTCAAAGACTAGCGAGTCGCGAACCTAGGTGGCAATGACAATGTTGGAGATCCCCGTGGCCTCCTCGATCGACGAAGGCGTGATCCCCTCCATGGACAGCGCGGAGATGAGCAGCACGTACTCGTGCTGGCAGAGCTAGTCAGGCGACGCAGTGGAGGGGTGGTGGTGCGCAGCTGCCGTGGTGGGAGAGGGAGAGCATGGTGGCGGTGGTTGGAGTGGCGAGCACGGGGAATCTGAGGACGAGGATGTCACGACCGGCGAGGTCAAGGCGGCCGACGGCTGATCCATACTGCCGGCACTGCCTTCGCCTCGTCTCCTCTCTCCCGTCGTGCGCGCCGCTCAGGAAAGGGGAGTCGAGGTGGCCGGTCACTGCCCTTCCCCTCTCGAGCCAATGTCGCTCCCATGACACGAGAGTCGTATCAAGGCATCGACACCGCACTCCGGTCACCATTCCCCCATCGACCTTTGTCAGGGTTATGAATAAGGTATGCCCTTTATCCTTGGAGTTATGCAAATATACGGATACGGTGTACCCATATGTATACGGAGAGAACCTGACATATTAAGGAAATCGTGTACGAAAAGTGGAAATTAATGGAGTCCTACTCAAAGAAGGGTAGGATATTAGCCATATCGTACGGGATCCGGTGTCTCCGAGTTCTACTTGGAGATTAAGGTGATCTACGGTATAAATATAGACCTCTTGGAGGGGGTACAGGTATCGAATCATAATCATACAACACCAACCGTAAGCAAGAGTGCTTTAGAGAACTCGAAGACCATCTCATCGATTTGTCTCACTAGGTCGATCTCGACGGGAGTTCGTCGGTATTCTGTTTCAGTTGTCCTTCTTTGTAATTGCTACGCTTATTCTTGATAATTCCATATAAAGTGGACGTAGGGCATACCACCTGAACTAGTATATCTCTGTGTTTCTTGTGTTTGATGTCGTTCTCGCTAGATCCTTGTACTAGCGTACGCCAATACCCTTTTTATCCGGTCTACGAGTATAGCTCGTCGACAACCTTGGTCTCCGTTTATTAGAAAGCAACACGAACGCCCATGCAAAAATGTGAAACAAACAGGACACCTTTCTTTGTTTCACTAGCCTGCCAACAACATGAACCAACAATAACAAATTCGATTGATGATGGCAGCGAAGGCGAGGAGTACGACAACCTGATGCAGGTGATGACCGGGCAGCTGCGCGACCTGAAGAGCAATGCCATCACCGCGGAGAGCTTGCGGTTGCCAATCCCATCCACCTAGGCTGCCACCACCACTGGGCACAACCATCCCGGGCTGCTTCCCAACGGCTCGACACTCAAGCTGGGCATCATCTTGGGAGGCATGGAGTGGACACGGCACATGTTTCCTTAATATAAAAAGAAAAAACACAAGCCCTGATCGGACACTAGACAAAACTTCCTAAAGATGAAGGAAAAGTACTTAAACACTCTCTAATTAATAGATATTATATAAACTGTCATATCGTGATCTTTATGATTCCTTATTTAACTTGATCTTTTCTAGATAGACTTCCATTGGTTGATTGACCTCTTTCCTTAACCAAATCCACTAAGAATCTTACCAAATTTTGGCTTTAACACATGCCCTCTGTTTTGGAGTATCAGGACTCATGCTTCAAAATTTTCTTCTGTCTAGCCTTATGTTGACGAAAAATCCGCGCTCGACCGATGGTGCCAGATCTATGTTGGCGTGAACTAAGTCGATGAACACAACGGCCTAGGAGTTCTGCTTAGCTCCAGTGCAAGTCCAATATATTGATGAGATGCGGGTGTGCTAATTAGTTTGATCCTGCAACTGATAAGATATGTATACAACCAATCAAACAGTCGATCGGCTAACAAGCCGATTGTGGCGATGTTGTAGATCACGACTACGATATTTGCATGGTATGGGGAACGTTGGTACTAGGGAATATGCGAGATTGATGTAAAGGGATAGGAGACATTGATTTTTATACAGGTTCGGGCCCTCATCTGACAGGTAATAGCCCAACTCTTGTTGGCCGAAGCCGGTGTTGCTCTTATTCATTAGAATCACACGAGTACAATATTTGGGATAACCTATCTAGTCGTCATCAGCTTGGCAGTATGGATCTCCAACACGAAGTCGACGATAGAGTAGTCTTCCTCCTCGAATACGAACTCGGCGATATCAGATATTCCTCTTGTCGGCCTCTGCAGGCACTAGATTGTGTATGTCTAGGCTTCTCTCTGATGTCGATGTCTAGCGACGTATACTGGTGTCTATTCTGGTTGTTTTGTCCCCTTCCTGATCAGGCTCTAGATTTTCCCCTCTCTCCTCCTAGGGGTCTTGTATTTATACCCATAGATGTCTCCTTATCTAAGTAGAACTAGGGAGACAAGCATTAATACTGTCTGAGTAGTCCTTATAGTTTTCTTGTAGAACTTTGCTTCTCCTTCCTTATCCGGAATACCTTCTGTATATGAGGCATGATTCCGTATAAGACTTGGTATATGGTGGGCTCCGCCGAGCTTAACCCACGATTATAGTTGACGGAGCGTGAGCTCCTCAACAAGGGACAGTGAGGGCCCCCCTTTGTGAGTTTTGCCAGGGACGCAGAGCGTGATTCGACGCTTCGATGCGCAGAAGACCAAGAGAGTAAAAGCCCGAGAGTGATCGTGACACGAGAGATTATACAGGTTCAGGCCACCGGCAAGGCGTAATACCCTACTCCTGTGTGTGGGATTAGCTGTGGTTTTCTCAGGGATCGAACCCCTTTTCTCAAGACCTGGGCCTCCTTTTATACTTTCAAGGGGATACCACATGGGCCAACAGGCTATTTCTTTAGAGAAAAGGAAAAATATTCTTTTACATTTAAGAGCAGTCTTGTTGCTTGGCGCAGAAGTCGTCTGTACTGTAGCGATGACGTGACTCCTGTCAGGCCACTTACCCGACCGCGTGCAATGCCGCGCGTCATTCTTCATTAAATGGCGGAGACTTACGTGCTCCGTCCGTACCTGGCGATGCGCGCCACACGACCGGACTTGACTTACCAACTCCGGTTGGATAAGAGGGTAGAAACGGCTCTCATGGTTTTGACGTGACCCAACGGGGCGTGCAGCGTACCAAACGGCGTGCAACTGACACGTCCGGCACTATACCACGTCCCATCGGTCATTCGGACCGGTCACAGACCGGTCAGCCGGCGTGACTGGTGTCAGACACGCCACGCGTGTACCGAACCGCATTAAATGCGGCGCGGTGTGTGGTTCAGACGTGCTCGTTTGTGTCGTCATTAATGGGGTTAGGTGAGCGTTAAGGACGTTCACATAACCCTGCACACGTGGCGGCAGTGCAAGGGGGTCGGGGTAGCCCGACCCCTGCTACATCAACGCGCGAGGGGAGCCGGGAAACAGAGAGGGCGGCCGCCACCTCATCCTCGGGCCCGATCCCCCTCGGGGGAGGGCCACGTGGGCGCAGGGGCCGCCTCAAACCCTAAATTTACATACCCCTGGGCCCATGACACCGACAATAGTGTATGCCTGATCCATAACCCTGACAGATAAAGCGATACTAGCTAGTCGATATCGATACTAGCTAATGTCGATGAGGTTTTGAGCAATCGGCTATATGTCCGATGTAGAGTTTGACACTTGAGTAAATAACAGTATAAAGACAATCGACTGATGATGATAAATATAACAATAATATAAACTAGTAGAAACCAATCGGCTAATAATGATATGATGAAGTAAGCGTCGATCCGAAGGTTAAAACATACATCAACTTGTGTTCCGATGTCATTAAATCCAAACAATTAGATAATCAATAAAACCTTTGTTGTAATCGGCTAAATCCTACTTATATGTAATCCTTATAAGTCGATGCAACGCCATATAACTTATCGGCTAAAACCTAGATGAAACCCATATTATAATAAAAGGCAGCTTAGCCTTTATGATTCTAAGCACAACTGGGGATGATGCATCACAAAGTATGCAAAGAAGCATAGAGTCTAAACAATCAAGTCTATGAATAATTTTCAGGGTGGTTGATATCTTAGCTAATCTAGATCAACAAAACAATTTAGCCGATATCAGCAAAACCCTAGCAAAGATCTGGTCGATATAGATAAATCGAATCATAGACTAAGATTAACTAAGATATATGATAAATAGGTAGACAAACTGTTAACAACAAAATTTAGCATTAGACTCGGAGAGAAAGAAGGCAAATCGAAGCAGATTTGGTGCGGGATCGAGTCAGATCGAGAAAACAGACCGTGCATCGGCTGAGCTGCGTACCGGCTGGAAAAACAGAGTCGGACAGGATTCAGCCGGTATGGAAAGTAGCCGATACGGGTTGACTTGGGCTCGGTATGGGCTTGGGTTGGAATAACTGTTATTGCCATTCAGAGATAGAACTCATTTAAGGCAATTATGTCTATTAATTAGGATATTAATGTCGGTTTGAATTAGAGATATAGTAAGAGTCCGTCATGAGAACTTGTCCGTTTGTTTTTATCTTTAGGAAAGTTTGAGTCGTGTCCGCTATGAACAAGTTTTGTATCCTGGATATAAATGTAAACCCGTGATCATTGTAAAAAGAGACGACGATATAATCAATACAACTTTCGGTGCATCACCACCTTTTTTCTTTCACTTTTCGATGAGTTTTTGCTTCAAGTCGGGGCATCAGCTACGATCTCTCGACAAGAGGTAACTTGTCTTGATGGTTTGCATTATCGGAGCTTCTATATCGTTTTAGATATCTTAACCTTGTTGTTGTGACAATGTTTTATCATATATCTTAGTTAAATCTAGTTTAGTATTTCAATTTCGTCATATCAGCTGATACTAGCTTTAGGGTTTATGTCGGTATTGGCTAATTCATTTTACTAGATCAGATTAGCTAAGGTATCTACCATCCTGAAAATTGATTAATTACTTGATTGTTTAGATTTAAGGTTTCTCTACATACTTGGTGATGCATCATCCCTAGCCGTGTTTAGAACCTTAAAAATCTAACATGGAATTAATCATAACTAAGGATAGTATCGGGGTTTCAGCTGATCTTACCGAATATGCATTAAACTTGTGTTTTATGTATATTCACCACTTATATAGTCAATCTATATCAAATAATTACATCCAAGATTGATCAATATTCGATATATTTATTTAGATTGATTTACCTATATAAGTTCATACTAGAGTAATAGCCAGAATATTATCTACTTTGCTCTAAATATTGGATAATCGGCTATTTCCATAATATTATCTAAAAAGAGATTGATGAAAACCAAATAGATATATTATAACTGATGTAACATATTTGGGGTCTTGTCTTACTTATTTTATCATAATTTGTTACCGATTTGGTCTAACTACATCGGCTACAACTTTCAGCGATACGACATCGGCTCATCGGCCGCTCAGCTATCGTTCATTTAATTCTATTATTTGAATTTCTTGTTGATTGTAGATCAAATCAGCTGGCACGCTCTTGACACTCGAGACAAGCCTTGGACCTGCACTGGAGTGAAGCAAACCTCCCAGGCCACCGTGTTTTGCATCAATACAAACATACCAACTAAACCAGAGCGATTCAAGAGGTCAAGAATGATGCAGCCTTGAACAACACCAACATAGACGATACGATTGTCAGGGCCACCAGAACTTAGGACTTACTCCTTCGCCAGAGATCAAAGCTACTGCAACCCCGCGTGAGGTGCCAAGTTCCGCCGGTTGTAAGTAAAAACCTCGGAAAAGAGAGTGGCGATGCGCCAAGAGTAGTTGTATTGATCGAGAGATAATTTATAATGACACCGAGTGTACATAATTATACCCATGGGTAGATACTAATCCTTATTGGATACGATACAAACTTTCCTAAAGATAAAAGGAAAAACATGAAGTCCTTATCGGACACTAAACACACTTTCCTAAAGTAAAAGGAAACAATAGATTTTTCCTAATTAATTGATAAACTTCCATGTTGCATTCTCCTTGAACTCGTGCTCTTCTTTTAATTGATTAATTTCCTTAACCGAATCCATCAAAAATACAACTGCTAGCGACTGATAGTTTCCATCGGCCGATTCCAGGACTATGAAGCTGATACTGACTCTAGGCCGATGAAGACTTCGAGCTTACCAAATTTTGGCATTAACACCTTGACACCTCCAAAATTGATCCTCTGTTGTTTCTTGCCATCGGCTTTCATGAGCCATTACAGTTTTCATGAGATGAGCTAGGCTGTCGAACTCGTGGGAAAAGAATTTGTCTTTGATAGGTGTTAACAATCCTTGAAATACAAGCTCTGCTAGTTGCTCATCACTTAGGAACAAACCATAACATCGGCTTCCAACATTATGAAATCTTTGAATATATTCCATAGCTGATTCTCTTTCTTGCTGCTCAACCGATATCAAGTCTAAAAACTTCATCTCATTGACTCCAGTAAAGAAATACTTATGAAATTTTTTCTCAAGATTGGCCTAATCTTTGATAGAATTTGGTAGCAAAAAAGAAAACCATGTGAAAACTGATCCAGTCAAAGACAGTGGAAAAAATCTAACTTTCAGAGCTTCCTCAGTTGATGTTTCCCCACATTGTGCTAAGAACCGACTGATGTATTCAATTGTTGATACATCATCTTGCTCTGAAAACTTGGAAAAGTCTAGAACCTTGTATCGGTGTGGCAATGGAACTCTATCGAACCATTCAGGATATGGTTGTCGATACATGTGGATCTGCTGCTTAGGTCTAAATCCAAACTGCTTCTCTACTAACTTTGCAATTCTATCGACCCAACCATCGTTCCTCTGATGTTATTGTTCTTCTCCATATTGATGCTTTTGAAGTTCTTCTGGCCGATATTGTTGATATGAATCGTCATGCCGATGCTGATGTGCTTGCCCCCCCGAGCCGATATTGTTGTTGCTGATGAATTCTTTGAGCAATCAATTCACCAACTGATTTGTTGATCAAATTACATAATGTACTCATCAACACTCCAGATTGATTAAACAAAACATGATAGATTTCCTTATTGACCAACTCTTGAAAATTTTGATTACGGAGATCTGAATCTGGTATTTTAAGACCATCACTTCCTTCTGCCTCCTTCATCGACTTGGGGAATTGAATCTTTTTGGCATTGACTTTCTCTTCAGACATGTTGGTATAAGACTCGCGTCCCACAAAGTGTGCCAAATTGTGTTGACGCGAAAAACACGAAGGTCTGGGAGTTCTGCTTAGCTCCAGTGCAAGTCCTAAAATTGATAAGATTGCGGGCGTGCCAGTCAGTTTGATCCTACAATTGACAAGATATATAAATTGAAGATGAAAGAGTTGATCGGCTGACAAGCCGATGTAACGATGTTAGCCGATATTGATAGGGTTTTAAACTATCGGCTATATGTCCGATGTAGATTCTGACACTGAGATAAATAATGATATAAATACGATGGAAGAACTTGAGCAATCAATCCAGTCCGCCAATAATAATATGATGAAGTAAACGTCCAGTGAACCAATCGGTCGATATTGAAATAAAAATTGAATGTAGGATCGATATTAAAATATACATCGGCTGGAAGTCCGATGTAAAAATAACTTATCGTCTAGTACTCTGATAAAACATTATTATGAACCTATCGGCTTAATAAGATTTATATTATCAACAACAATCTAGTAGGTCGAACCTAATCGATAAAGCACAAGATTGTGTATGATAATCTAATACTCGATGAGCCGATAGATATATCTAATGTGATGGATATAGCAAATCTATTTAAAATAATATTGTGATTGTAGAGATATATTGGCTAAGATAGAAGATCACACCTAACCGAGACAGTCTCAAATAAACCGATGCGTCTCTAAACACAATGCAATTTAAAATAGAATTGAAATATCAGGTAGGCAAATATATCAACCGAACCAGAGTGATTCAACAGATCGAAGCGATGCAGCCTTGAACAACACCAATGTAGCCGATATATTCACCAGGGCTAGCAGAACGTAGGACTTACCACTTCGTTGGAGATCGAAAGCCGCTGTAGCCCCGTGTAAGGTGCCAAGTTACACCAGTTGATAAATAAAATCTCGGAAAAGAGGGTGGCGGTGCGCCGATAGTAGTTGTATTGATCGAGAGATAAATTATAAGGATCCTGGCTGTACACATTTATACCCATTGGTGGATACTAGTCTGTACCGGATACGACACATGTTTTCTAAATATAAAAGGAAAAGCACAAGTCCTGATCGGATACTAGATAAAACTTTATAAAGATAAAGGAAAACTACTTAAACCCTTCCTATTAATAGATAGAATATAAACTCTCACATCGTGGTCTTTATGATTCCTTATTGAACCTGATCTTTTCTAGATAAACTTTCATTGGTTGATTGACATCTTTCCTTGACCGGATCCATTGAGAATCTTACCAAATTTTGACGTTAACACGGACCCATATGTCATCGAGTGTTTGATTAAAAATAAAAGAATTACAGTAGGACCATGGCCACTCCTCTCTTTCCCCTTTGTTCTCCCCTCTTTATCTATCTCCTTTCCTCCTCGTCGTGGAGGCGGTGACGTGCGAGCAAGGAGGGAGGACGTGGCGATGCCAGCGAGCAGTGCGGGGATGCCGGTGAGCGCGCGCGGAGAGGGAGGTGGCGAGGAAGGCCGGCGAGCGCGCGGAGAGGGAGGAGGCGGGGAGGACAACGTGCTCGTTGCAGGAGATGAGCGTCGCGCAGCGTGGCGGCGGGGTAGAGGAACGACGCGCAGTGTGGTGATGGGAGGGAGGAGAGGAGCGGCGCACGATGCGGTGGCGGAGGAGAGGAGAGGCACCCACCTCCTCCCTCTCCACGCGCTCGCTAGCCTTCTCGTTACCTCTCTCTCCACGCGCGCTCGCCGACATCCCTACCCTGCTCGCCGGTCTTCCTCACTTCCTCCTTCTCCGCTCGCTCGGACCGGTCGCTCCACCCCCAAATGCCGCCACGCGCCACTTCTCTCCCGCCGGCTGCCGTGCTGACCAACGATAGCAACTTCACCGCGCTTGTCAACCCGATCTCGATAGCTGATGACCTCGACACCACGGGCTCCTTCACCAGCCCAACCACTCCCGCAGCTTCACCGCTTCCGCCGCCTCCACGGTGAGCTCCTCCCAGGCTTCCTCGTCCACCACCCCCGCTACACTGACCAGTTAGCTTTGGTGTTGGTTCCCTCATCCCTCGCCGCCATTGATGCTCCTAGGGCTAGTGATGTCCGAGATGGCGACTTCTCCCTCTGCTTCCTTCCCCGTGACAGTTGACTGGGCGGCGGCACCGGCACCATGGCGGAGGGAAGATGGCGCCAACGAGCTGACATGGATGCAGGTGGAGCTTGTCCATCTCCTTCCTCCTGGCGTCGCGACGCCGACGGCGGACGATGACAAGCTCCACCACGGCAACTCTCCTCGCGCCGCCTATGTCGCGGCTACTGCCCTCGCCAACTCCGGCAGCTGGGGAGCCTCCTCTGGCCTCTGCTTTGGACCACTGCCATCCTCCTCACCACCGGATGTCGGCTGCCATCCTCTTCGTCAGCCACTGCTGAGATGGGAGAGCAGAAAGAGAGAGAGGGGTGAATATTGAAGAGAGAGTTGAAGATTCTTACATGTGGGCCCACGCTGACACATCGCTTTTGACTTGGGTCAATTTGCCACATGGGATAAAACCACCCCACTATACTGCCATGAGACTAGTTTTGACACTTGAGGACTCATTCTATTTGGTATTTCGGTTAAAGGTTAAAATCGAACTGGCTATCAAGTTAAGGAATCAACAATAAACTTATTCCAAATATTGGCCTACCTGTTGTTTTGAAGGCCTCGACCGAAACGGAGGCCAAGAACCGGCCCAGTGTACTGGCCCAGGACAAGCCGAAGACGAAAGTTTACTAACCTGACTAACTGATAAGAGCTGCCGTTTTTTTTATGGCAGCATCACAGGACTGTTGATCCATGCATATACTGTACTACGCAGTAGTGCTCATCGAATAAATATGGAGTTTTAAGTTTGATCTATTGCCCCGGTCTACGAAAGTGAAAAGAGTACTGGTACAAATACAAGTGGGTTTCTCTTTTATTGTTTTCTGGCATGATCGTGCATTCGTGCGTGCTAACGCTGTCACACATCAGCTATATATTCTCCTCGAAAGGCAGGCATTGGCTATATTCTCGAATTATCAAATTCTATGACCCAAACTTGTTCTCTAAACTAACAATAAACACTACGCGGTCTTATGGTTATTAACTGCTAGTCCTAGTTAGTTGTTTTAGCTGAGATTAAAAAAAACAGAGAGAGTAAAAGGTGTGGCGTGTACACGACCGATTCCTTTTTCGCTTCGAGGGTAGTCAGCTAGCAGCACATGGCCGGCAAAACAGTTTTGCAGCAGGAGAAATTCATCCGTTCAATTCGCTGCACCCTCTCATTACCTTTCTGAAACCTTTCTGAAACTTTTTCTTAAGTCCAGATGATGACGGTAATGATGTGTGGATTCCCTGAAAAGAGGGAGGGGTACATGATGATGATGGCAATAGGAATACGAGTTGCCATCTCACATGCGAACTCGTCGCCGCGAGCAACGGCCGATCGAGCAGGGCAAGGCAGCGGAAGAGTGGAGGAGAGGACCCTTGGCAAGCTCGATCGGGCGCTTCTTCCGCTCCAAAATCCATCGAGTTCAGGCCGCCGGCAACAGGGATGGCTCCTCCCTTCATTATTCCCTCCTGCAAGGGCCGCATCTAATTGATCTGACCAACTTGCAAGGACAGTCATTAGTCATTGATTACTCGTTAGGTGCTCAGTTATCTATATATTTCGGCTTCGGTGCAAAGAGACAGCTGACAGCCGTCGGCTCGAGAGCCCACACTTTGAGTGGTGATCATAAAACAATATTTCATGGTGGGAATTGTCCTGATTCATGTGAGATTGCATTTCGTTATTTTAATGTGAAAAACCTGAAATATATAACTGTGAAACAGTATTTTCAATCTGATGGATTCAATTCCGTTCATTTCTGATTAAGATATAGATTTTACCTAGGTTTTCATTAACACATTTTTCAAAAGGCTAAACGATATATTTCTTAAAAAACTTTTCACATAGAAGTTGATTTAAAATATCAAATAAATTCATTTTTCAAATTTATAATAATTAAAAAAAATAATTAATCATACGCTAATGGCTTTATCGCTTTGCGTGTACCGACTCTTCGTATTAGGTTATTCCCCGTGCTTTGCTGCGGGAATTAATAAGCAATTCCCAATATATTTTTTTAATAATCAAGTTAGGAGTAAAAAGGAAAAATAAATAATGAAACATCATGGTTTATCAGTATTTTATCATGAAAGAAATAAATGATACCCGTGCTTTAATGTGAAACATATTGATGAGTATATATTACATATTATATAGATTTGTTAAAATATTGTGCAAATGATGTGAAGGGGGATGATTGGATATGCTTGCATGTTAATTTATAGAATAAAATAAATTGTATATGATGTTGTATGCTTGCATGAGGTTAAATATATAATTATTGCTAGTGGGTGATGATGTGATATGGTTACATGTTGAGCTTTATACTTAGTGGCTATATCTTTATAGAAAGTATATTAAATAAATTATAGATGATGTTGTATGTTTGCAAGAGGTTAAATATATAATTATTGCTAATGGGCGATGATGTGGCATGGTTACATATTGAGCTTTAGGAATCGTAGATGATATTGTATGCTTGCATGAGGTTAAATATATAATTTTTGCTAGTGGGTAATGATGTGGTATGGTTGCATGTTGAGCTTTATATTTAGTGGGCTGTAACCTTATAAAAAGTATAGATTCATCTATCTCAAATACTACGCGATGCATGAAGCTTAATCCCTTTTATGCCTATGAATTCCTTCATCTATCTCAGTGGTCCAAGTTGAGAAATTCCTTAAATCCTCCTGAATTTTCGCTCGATTCCTTCTCTGCCTATAAATTTTAGCTTCCTATGAGTTTTTATTTTGATTCCCTATTACCCATACCGCTAGTTGATTGTTAACATTTTTTTCAAGAAATGACTACATTACCCCTCTATCATACTTATGTGCTAGCTTACTAGAAAAAAATAGTTCTAAAGTTGAACAAATATTTATGTGTAAGAAACAAACGAGATATAATTATTTGACACAAATTCAAAACCTGAATTTCAAAATTTTTAAATAATTTTCAAATAAATTTGATGGAATTTATACAACATTTTCACAATTTTTGAACCCAATGAAAAATAATAATTTTGGTTTCCAATTTCTTGGTAAAACTCTTGTATGGATTTGGTCATATTTTTTTTAGATTTGTTTGAAAAATTAACATATTTCTGAAATCTAGTATCAAATAATTCTGTCCTATTTGATTTTATGAAAAAAATACATTAGAATTTATGCTTTTGATGTAGGTAGCACGTAAAGATGTATGAGAGAGAGAGAAGTGATATTATCATTTTAGGAAAAAGTTAACGGTCAACTAGCGGCATGCTTACGAGGGAATCAAAATGAAAATCAAGGGTATGTGTAGAGGATAAGACAAATTTTAGGGGCACAAAAGGAATTAAGCAAAAACTGGAGGGCACCTAAGGAATTTTCTCAATTATGTTTTACTAGTGCTTTTCTAGCAAGTGAGTTCCGATTTACACATAAACACTAAAAGCATCGAGTTCCATACCATTCAGATTATCCTCTAAGTAAATAACTCTTTAATTCAACCCCTAGTTAGTTCACCATAGAATAAGAATTATGCACTGTTTATGTTCCATACTTTCAACTTGTTGGAGCTTATTCTTAAAATCATTAACTTAGCCTATGCATGATCACGAATTTTGCTCTTGCAGAATTATGGTATAGTTACAGGTGTTTTATGAAGCCATTGTAGCCTTTAGTAGTGTTGGTGGGGTGGATGTCACAGTAGTAGAGAGATGGTGATGGGGATCACCGTGTGGTGGCGACGATGGAACTCGTCCTTCGGTCGCCTTCAATGTGCCTTAGGATCGGCAAGCTTAGGGTTTTAGGGAGTTACTTACAGTATGTGAGTCATCAGTCATGCACAGGGTCGAGGTTCCTTTTATATGTGCGTTGAGGGATCGGGGCTATTCTTTTCTAGGAAATTGTGTGTCCGATTGTTGCGCTGAGGCGAGAAACGTGCGTACGAGCCCTAGAGACTCAATCCTCTCTGTTAAGCACACATGGCCACCTGGGGTGGGCGTGCATCTCTCTGGCTCGGTGGCCCAAAGATAACCAACACAACTTGCTTATTACTATATTTTAGCAGGACTGTCTATAAATCACTCAACTTATTTATCCTCTTAAAACCACACGAATTTTGGACTAACCATAACCCTATAATATATCCTTCTCTTGTTCCTCCCTCACTAATGACGGTCTCTTCCCCTCTTGATCTCTCCTACCACTACCTCCCTGCCCCAACATGCCACCCCTAGCCTTATTGCCAGCGCCGGAAGCCACCAATCATACCGACAAGGCCCGTTAGACCGGCCTCTTCCCACCCTCTTCTCTAGCTCCTCCTCCTCCTCCTCTCGAGCGGCAACAAGGTGTCTTTGGCTCTTTGCCCTACATTCTTCATTATATCCAGCGGCTCCCTTTCCATCGGAGATGCTACCACTGTCTATTGTTCCTAACCACTATGAATTCGATGCCCTTGTTGCCACAATGCCATGGCTTCGAAGCCACCTACCTGTGCACGGCACCCACTACTAGTTCATCACTAGTCACATCCATCCCTCTAAAGCCGTCCTCACCACCCCCTACTCCTTCCATCACCCTCCCACCCTGAAACACTAATCCCTAGGTGACTAGCTAGAGTTCAAGACTTGTTCGAGATGAAGACAGAGCATGAATCTGGGTGCATATTTGAAGGCTAGAAATTCATGTGATTTTTTTCCTAAAATATGTTGAGTGATGTATAGCTTTCTCATATTTCAAAACTTCCGCTCATGTTTAGGCTCTCGTCCACCTTATTGTTAAGGATCTCAATGAGTAATTTGTAAAAGAGCAAATCTCATAATACATCAGGATTGGAGGCACGTGTATCGCAAAAGCCTATATATAACGTATTTTATCATGAAATCGGGCTTTTAAGACGTATGTATCATTTAAATCCGGTTCTGCTATAACTTCCATCAAAATGACATGACAGGTGGATACGGCATGTTGACCTCGCAATTTCTCCTTCCTCTCCCCCTTCCCTTTCCTCACCTTCCATTGAGCAGATCAAAAGAGAACATGATGGCGTTGTTAAGGAGATCGATGGCGAGGAGTATGAGAGCACGCAACAAAGGGGAATTTCTCCGGGTGATGGGCCAACATGGGTGGTGCAAGCTCACATCTAGAGTGGTAGAGGAAGATGAGAAGGGTTGGCTTAATGGTGTTGACCAACAGGTTGTTCATGTCAAATGATAGGGAACAACGTGTTGATAAAGTGGGATTTTGTGAAATGGATTATCTCAAATTACGGGGTTTCTTGAAGTAAACCCCAAAACCCGGGGCTTTGTGATAATTATGTCTTAAACCTTTTGGTTTTATGAAATTTAATCTTTGTAAAATATACAATGAGAATAGGTGGGGTAAAAAAAATTCCCTGCCACCACTATCTTCTTTAAAATAGATTGGAACAAATTTCTTCTATAATCTCACGGAAGGGTGAATCAATTACCAACACTGAAATACTGGCCACCTTTGATGCTCTGGCCAAAGGGGCAGAGACTAGGTTGGCCCTTTTTGGTCATAAGTAACATGTGACAAGTGTTATCCTCAATTCTTACTACAGAGTAGTGAATACTTGTGAATCTTTGGCTGTGTCGGATGGTAAACTCTGCAGCGGGGGACTGTGCAGACCCCTTTTTGAGTTCGGCCCAGGGATGCGAAAAAGAGGCTTCTCCAGGCCCGGCTCCGGTGAGGCCGGTGAGGATCAAAGATCGCGAGATAGAGGACGGTGACGCACAAGCAAGTATACAGGTTTGGGCCGCCGATGAGGCGTAATACCCTACTCCTGTGGGGTGGATTATCTGAGTGGATTCTAGCTCTGCAGAGTCGGACTCGGCTAGTAGCAACCCAGGGAGCAGAAGCCAAAAGTCGAAGAACCGAACCCCTTTTCTCTAGGCCTGGGCCTCCTTTTATACCTCAAGGGGACACCACAGGGGCCAGACGGGCAGTCATCTAGAGAAAGGGAAAAAACTATTTTACAATTAAGAACCACATCGTGGCTTGTGACGGAAGTCTTCCGCTCCTGCCGCGCCGGCATGGCCCCTATCAGGCCGTCCATCATGTGGTTCGGCGCAGCACGTCATTCTCCATTAAACGGTTGGAGTCTGCTAGTCCAACCGCAGGCTGTGCGGCGCGTCAGGTGATTAGACCTGACGCACCAACTTCGGCGAAGCACGAGAGCCGGATCAGCTCTCGAGATCTTGATGCAGCTCATCGGGAAGCGTAACGTACCTACCGGGCGTGCGCCGGCACGCGCGGTATTGTACGCCATCCCATTGGTCATTCGCACCGGTCTCACGCCAGTCAACCGACTGTGACCGGTGTCAGATGCGTGCGTGTTATTCCGCAATAAATGCGGCACGCGCGCGGTGCAGGCGCACCACACCTACACCGTCATTAATGCGGGTAGGTGAGCGCTGGGAGCGCTCACCCACTTCATTACACGTGGCAACGGCCCACCCCCGAGGGGGTAGCGTGTTATGGGAGGGCGGCTACCACATCGCCCTCGGGCCCTCTCCCCGCTCGAGGATGGCCACGTGGGTAGGCGGGGCCGGCTCAAACCCATAGTCGACATACCCCTGGGCTCAGGACACCGACAAGCTGCATTGCAAAATCAATGGATTTTTTTAACATTTTGGTCTTTTTTAAAAAAATATTTTACAAATGGACCCCTTGAAAAACTTATTCCAGGACTGGTGCTTTTTAGTGCGCTAGAGTGGCTGGCGCCATCATCAACATGGCGGCGCCACTTACCCTGGCGCCGTCCCCGTGCCACCAAGGCACCCGTAGGAGAGGCGAGCTGACGTGGTACCAAGGCACCAGGCACCAACTAGTACATTGCACACATGCAACACTATAATCACCAAATCCGCAAATTGAATGTTCAAAACCATAAATTTGGAGAAAAAAGGGTTCTAGGGTTACCCTCCGATCTACAAATTCCACCACCGATTAAAACGAAAAAAAAGAAGAGGGAATGGAGGAATATACCTTGCTCTTCGATTTCCAAAAAAAATCCCGTGAAATCGGTTCCAAATTAAGTGGATTTGAGGAGAGATGAGGGGGAGAGAGAGAGGTACAGAGCTCGAGCTCTGGCTTGGTAGGGAGAAAGGGGCCGAATGGGTGGGGAGGGGGAGGAGGGTGGGCCCGCATGGCTAAGTGCCACCAGGGGAGCGCACCAGCCACCCTAGCGCCGTGGTTGTTGGGACGGCGCTAGTGAGGCTGGCGTGCTCCTGCCGCCAGGTTAGCTCTCCTCTCCTACGGGGTGCCACGGTGGCACAGGGACGACGCCAGGGTAAGTGGCGCCGCCATGTTGGATGATGGCGTCAACCACTCTGACGCACTGAAAAGGATCAGTTCTGGAATAAGTTTTTCAGGGGTTCATTTGTAAAATAAGTTTTAAAAAGGGACCAAAATGTAAAAAAATCCAGTGCAAAATCATAACTAACAAAGACGAGCAGAATGGCAGGACGACGTACCACTCAACCCTTATTAGTCAAAGATGATATGGCAGTGAAACTACTTAAACACATTCACGTACGTGTCGGCCATCAACGAGAACAAGAAAGCGCACCCAAAACCATAATCTAACTACTGCAGGAGGTAGTGGCGACCGGCCGACCAGCCGGTAGCGGAGATAACGTCGGCACACCCAACCGCGCGCTCCATGTCATCGCTCACCGAAACACCCACGCCCTCTCTTATCCAAATCCATCGCACTCACCAAGTCCGCACCACCACGTACACGAGACATCGCTAGCTAGCATTTCCCGTGTGTGCCGCGCGCGCGCACGTACGTATATCGCTCCGTGATCCGCAACCACCACCCGCGATCGCCCGAGAGACACCGGCGCACGCGGCGGCAACGGCAAGCAGGTCAGCAGCTGCGGCTGCGGCCGCGCGCGCGGGCGCTGCGATCCCGTCGTGTCGTTTTCGCGGCCAAAAGCGGCGCACTCCACCGTCGCTTTGGCACGTCCCGGCGCGCCGGTTGGCCCGGGGCTCGGCCCCACGCCATAAACTACGAGGCATCAGGAGATATGATGCATATGGGCAAGATCTCGTGCTGACAACATATATACGTGCTCGATCGTACCACGGGGGGATCTCTCGCTCGCTCGCTCTCTGCCATTTGACATTTGCACAAAGTCAGTGAGATGAAAAGGGGAGGACAATGGACACGGGACGGAATAATAAGCCTGATGGCTCTAGTAGTCAAGGTGCAGGCAATAATAGGGGCGGTAGTATTAAACAAAGGGCCAAGTGTAAAAGTTTAAATTCTCCCACACTCGAGTCTTTTATGACGCGCGACAGAGCTCGAAGATTCCGGCCCTTTTGGTTCTCCTCTCTCTCTCTCCCTTTTGACATTTGGACAAGTCAAAGAAAACAGTACGGGAGCCGAGCCTAGGCTAGACTAGCCTAGCAAGCCAAAGAGGCGAGGCGACGACGATCGATGGGGACCCTCTTGACAAGTGTATATAGCAACAACTGATACAAGAATCCCTATCCAAACACCAGCAAGCTGCTGTCCCATTTGGCGACTAGTTTAACGCCAATTACAACTTGTTTATCGCCAATAATCGGCATATATCTTTTTCCTAATCGCTTGCTCCCGCCGTGCCCACCACTAGTAGCGTTGCGTTTGACTCTACTCCAGCGATCGATCAAGCTAGCTCTCGCTAGTCGCTAGCTAGCCAGTGGTAGTAGCTAGCTAGTGATACTTCTGAATCCTCCCGGAATACGCGTCTATGTACAGGGGTACGCGTATATATGGCGCGGCCCTGCCAAAAGTCAACCCCCCGCCTCCGGCGCGAGCTCGCAGCAGCACGCGTCCTTTTAGCTAGCTCACCTCGTCAAACTCTCGCCTCTCCCCCAACGCGAGAGCTTGCCGACGTCGGCGTTCATGCGCGCCCCGCTGCTGCTGCGCGCCGTCATCGTCGTCATGGACCACTTCAACGACTGGGACCTGCAGGCCGTCGTGCGGAGCTGCAGCTTCCCGCAACCGGAGCCTCCTCGCGTCGGCGTCCCCGCAGCGCCGGATGCGGCAGGGGCTCCGGTGGCGCCGCCCGCGCGCGCACCTGATCAGATGGCGCGGGCGTCGGCGCTGTACGACCTCGAGTACCTGGATTTGGATCATAAGCCGTTCTTGCTGCCCGGGTCGTCGTCGTCGTCCCGGGCGGTGGAGCGGGCGCGAGGGGAGGATGACGGCAAAAGCAGCCACGAGGTGATGATCTCTTTCCCGGCGGCGGCGGCGGCGGCCTCCACGTCCGGTGCTCAGCCGCGGTCGCCGTACGGCCGGAAGCCGGGCATACGCACCCCGCGGCCTAAGAGAAGGTAGCACATATATATAGTTTGCAACCGTTTTACCCGCGCATTCGCGATTTGATCGCGCCAAGAAAATTCTGAGCTTGTTTCGAAGTGATCGATCGAGTGATAGATTGTTGTGATTTCCATGGTGTGAGGAGCAGCAAGAAGAGCCAGCTGAAGAAGGTGGTGTACGAGGTGCCGGTGGCCGACGGCGGCGTCTCCTCCGACCTGTGGGCGTGGCGCAAGTACGGCCAAAAGCCCATCAAGGGCTCGCCTTATCCACGGTAACTAATTATTACCAACTCTTTCTTCGACCGTGCCTTCCCTTTCCACGCGTCACTACCCACTAGCTACTCGTGCATATCACCATACATAGCGTTGGGGAAGCCTCAACATGAAGGAAATGACCACAGAATTTTGAGATGTTTGTTACATAACGACATATAAAAAACCTGCTGCATATTGAGATCTTGAGATTGTAGCCACAACAATCGAATGCAATGCCTTGTCTTGCCAATTGGACATCATGGCTTTGGTCACACTCCACGTGACATGTACTTTCTGTAGTACAAAGCAATTCCCAGTACTTAGCAGTACAATCGGTTGTAAGCATGTACTTTGCAGTGACCTAATGACTTGTGTGCTCAACTAACTTGGCGATACGATGGTTCGTTGGGTGGTTGTGATGGATACAGGGGGTACTACAAGTGCAGCAGCATGAAGGGGTGCATGGCCAGGAAGATGGTGGAGCGCAGCCCGGCCAAGCCCGGGATGCTCGTCGTCACCTACATGGCCGACCACTGCCACCCCGTGCCGACCCAGCTCAACGCGCTCGCCGGCACCACTCGCCACAAGTCCGCCCCTACCGGCGACGACGACAAGCCGACATCGCCGGTTCCTGCAGCCGGCAAAGCGGCCGCCGGCGAGGGAGTAGTGCTGAAGTGCGAGGACGTCGACAGCAGCAACGAGATGTCGGCGATGGCCGCGGATGGCGGCGCAGAGGACACGGCGGCGGCGGCGGTGGATGACGACGGTGAGTTGTGGCAGGAGGGGATGGGGCTGGAGCTGGACGAGTTCTTGGGTCCCATGGATGACGACGTATTCGAGTTCGACCATGTCTTGGAGGAGGGCGGCGTGCTGGGGCGACGGCTCTCGCTATAGCTGCAAGAGAAAAGCTGTACTAGCCTGACGATCCTTTAGGACAGTTGACTGGCAGCTCCAACCTCTTCAAGAGAGAAGTCTTGGATGGAGCGCGTGAGAGATCCAAGCCATGTATAGGCGGTTTTTATTCGTGCGTGTTTGTGGCATGATCTCTCTAAGTCAAGGTTCCAAGTTTCTGTTTTGCATGAGTGTACATACCTGTAATCGCAGGGATGTCAGTGCGCATTGACATTTTTGCATTCCTGTACATAATTCTCGTGGTTGCGCAAACATGGCAAAAAGGAAGTGACTAGTGACAGCTTCAGTGCAGTTTGCCTGCTTGCCATGTTGCTATGCTAACATCCAAGGAACGGTGCAAATAAGCTTCCTCCTATCGAACATTATATTTGAAGTTTTGAATGGCACAACGCAATATCCACGAGTAGTAGTATATGTTATAAAAGAAGGATTCGATTAAAAAAATACAGAAATTTCTTGATATCTTATTTCTGAACAAAATTAATTGAATTCATCGTATCTTTGCAATCTAAACATCGGAACAAACGTTTGCAAAGCAGAAGACATGTATAAATTGCACACCTTACAAGTCTGCGATAATTGCAGTAAAGAATACATATACTCCAAAACCATCAAGAGGATTCATTATGCGTCACCATTTCTTATGATACGTCTCCTAAAATATAAAAAAGATTTTATCCATTCAATTACATAGGGAAGATCTATTATATTTATGGAACGGAGGTAGTACACACCAAGCTATTATCTTTTCTGTGGTACGGTAGTTGCCATCTACTGATCCACGTCTACAAATTAATATCCAATGATATCATCGAATACATTAAACGAGCACATCTATGTAACAAATCGAGCAAGGGGGTCCGCAGTCTCGATCTCCATCTACTGACATTCACAAACATGACCTACTAACATCCGCAATCACCTCATGCAAAAGCTTAGTGATGGAGAGTAACACCAAAGATCTTCGTAGAATCCTAGACCTGTACTGTATCGCTGTATTGTATCATCTGGTGTAATAGCTAGTGTTTTCGTATAGGATATCAACGCAAAAGCACATCCACTGAAGGAGTGCACGGGTTGGAAGGAGGAGCTCGTCTCCAACCACCATTGGCTCGCTGCATGATCGCAGAGAGAAACAGGGGAGAGAAAAATATGGCTAGCGGAGCATAGGTTACAAAAGAGGAACAATCGAGTAAAGAGTAATCGAGTAAATAGCATGCAGTACGCCAGAACTACAATAGCAGGGGTGGCACTGTGGCAGTCCGCTCCCCTAGTAGTACATAGTGGAGTACTATCACAGAGTAGTAGTAGTATAATATTTCCTCCATCAAAAAATCTTCATTTGTTTTAGTTTTTCCATATAGAAAAAAGACTTAAATGAAGAGTTGGTTGTCTTTTCGTTCTACAATGCTATATCAAATTATCAATCATAACCCAAACAAACATCTTTAATACTCATTGATTGCATACGTAAGTAGGAACGTACGTACATACATACATAAGCAAGGCTTCCAGTTTTAGTTTTGGTTCGTTGGATTTTTTCATTTTCGCCGTTTTTTAAGGTGGAATTTTTTCTCACGCGGTAAGTCTTTTTTTTTGTTTTTTCCGATCTCTAGTCTGATCCGCATGCGGTAATTAGGAGTGCGGTTTATTTTTTTTCACCATTCGATCTGCGCACCCCGCCTCAGCACTCCTAGCGCCGCCGCCACATCGATCTACCTCCCTGTACATTTCCTCCTCCAAGTGATTGCAAAAATCGATTCCCCATCCCTTCATCATCATTTTCCCCATAATTTCCTCTTTCAATTTGACTTTAATTAGTTGAATTTAATTTCTATTTAAAAGTCGTTGATGATAGCCAGCCGCCGAGCTTGATTCGCTCTGATTTTGGGGAAAAAGAAAATAGGAGATCGAGTGGATCAAAAGCCCTCAACCAATTTTGGGAGATTGAGAAAAATTCGACCGAATTTTGATGGGGAGTATCAGCTCCGGCATTGTACAAGCAAGGGACTACCTTTCAGCGGATGAAGACGGTAATGTGCGAGTTGGGACTGCAGCTCCACTTGTGGGCTGGGCCTAAGAGAGGCAGGTCGTGGACTTACAATATAAATTAATACATTAAATTTACAATGTAGTTTTTGGAAACTATAGTGAAAATTACAGTGTAGATACATATTGAGTGTTTTTTTAAAAAAAATATGGCGTCATAAATTATATAGCTACTCCCATATTCTAATATAGAGCGATTATGATATTTATATCTATATCTATATCTATCTATCTATCTATCTATACATATATACCTAATAACTAAAAAATACATAAGACTTCCGGGAGGATTTTCGTTCGTCTTAGTCCATCGTCCGCATCGCGTGTACCTCCTCTCCGCTTCATTTGTCGTCTGCCCGTGTCAACGCGTGTCCGCTCTGAAGATCCCGCAACCAATCCCAAATCATCACACATTTAACACAAAAACTAAATCCCAATCTAATCAAAATCATCCCAAAATAAATAATAGGACATGAGATAATCCAATTGGAAATCACAAAATAAATCACATCACACGGAAGAGGAGAGGAGAGGTGACATTATAAACTAAATCATGCATGAGATGGAGGGCGGGCGCACAGGGGGGCACCTTCGCTCCTTGTTGGACCTCCTCCTCGCCGCCTCGCCACCGTGGTGGTCCCAAGCTCGGGGGCTAGATCCTAAACCTTCACACCGCCGGGGAGCCGCTAACCCGCCGCTGCACCACCGCTATGCCAGGGACATGCCAAGAGGGAGAGTGAGGAGGAAGGCAGTGATGACAAGGCCGATGAGGGGAGGCAGATGCGGCAAGGGTATAAGTAGTGGTAGTGACGAGGTGGCGTGCAATGGTGGCGGGCGGGTGGGAGTGAGGCAGGGGTGTGGAGGAGGAGGAGGAGGTGGGGCGGGCACAAGTGTGGGGATAAGGATGACTGGAAGTATATATGGTTGGTTGGGTTGGTCGGCTCCGGTCGGTTTTTTAATAGGTACAGTTTTTTTAAAAAATAGCACCTATAAGAGTATATGTGTCGGTTCCTAAAAACCAGGACCTATAAATATATTATAGTGTTGGTTCTTCCCAAAAAAAATCAATGAGCCATCCCCTATTAGAAGTTTTTGTCGACGAGTTATACTCGTAGACTAGATAAATAAGGTATTGGGGTACGTTGGTACAAGGATCTAGCGAGAACAGTATCAAACACAAGAGACACAGAGATTATACTGGTTCAGGCGGTATGCCCTACGTCCAGTTTATATGGAATTATCAAGAATAAGCGTAGCGATTACATAGAAAGACAACTGAAATAGAGTACCGACGAACTCCCGCTGAGATCGGCCCAGCGAGACAGATCGGTGAAATAGTCTTCGAGTACTCCAAAGCACTCCTGCTTATGGTGGGTGTTGTATGATTATGATTCGATGCCTCTACCCCCAGGAGGTCTATATTTATACCGTAGATCACCTTAGCCTCCAAGTAGAACTCGGAGATATCGGACCCCGTACAATATGGTCAATGTCCCACTCTTTTCCGAGTAGGACTCTGTTGATCAGAACTTCCATACACGGTTTTCTTAACAGCGCCTCTCCCGCATCCTCTACGCAGAGCGTGGGCCAATCAAACACCAGCCTCTCGCCACCACCTGCCGTGGTCATCGCCCCTAGCCCACCTCGCGCTCCCCTACTACCCGTATCCTCCTTATCGACACCAGGCATCGACTACATAATCGAAGCCCAGCGCCTGCTCGATGTTGAGACCCGGGACATGCTCACCGAGATCAAGCACCTAAAGAAGGAGGCCTCGTCCTCGGCACATCTCAAGGCGAAGCTCACGGAGGCACACGAGGACCTTCAGAAGACGAAAGAACTCATCGCGGGGCATGAGTCACAGCGGCAGGTATGGGAGGCTCAGATGTCTGAAGTCAAAGGACATCTAGAGTCGATCCGCAATGTGCTCCAGCAGAACTAAGTGGCGCCTGGACACACTCGCTCGTAGTCTAGGCATTCATGTGAGGGCTCCCCCCTTCTTCGACGAGACCTCCCTCGTCGCCTCGCTCGCTGACTTGATCGGGAGACCCGAAGCAGTCCTTGGTAAGCACGTCGAGCGGGTCGCGGAGGAGACATGCACCAGTCTCCGCACCGGTGCATGTCACGTTCTCACGTGCTTTTGGCTCACGCACCCTGAGATCGACCAGAAGGCGGTCCTCGAGAAGGGTGGAGCTAATCTGACACGCGAGGATGTGATGTTGGAGGTAGAGGAGCTGGGGATTCCATTCTCCCATTTTATGAAGAGTAATGTTGTAACGCCCTGATTTTCTGTCGGGATTAAAAATTATTAAATAATGCATTTCTAGAAATTATATTAAAAGCTAAAGCAAACTAATCAAGTGAAATAATGGGGGAATTTTAAATTTCCTTTTAAAAATCATGGTCGGAAATATTTTTGTAATATTCTCCGTGCCCTAAAATACTCTCTGAAATGTTCCGTGAAATTTCGGAGATCAAGACCTAATTATAATCATACAAAGTTCACTTAATCAATTAAATAAAAGGAAAAAAATTAAATCTCCCTCCCTCACTTTGGGCTGCTTTCGACCCAAAGTCCACCGCTCCTCCCCGGGCCGGCCCCTCTCTGTCCCTCCCCCTCCTCTCACCTTCCCTCTCTCTTGGGCCGGCCTTTTATTTCTCTGCTCGGCCTGCCTTGGCCCCTTCCCCCTCAAAGTCCACTTCACCTCCCCCCTTCGACCTCCTCTCTTTGCCCCCTGACAGGTGGGACCCGTGGGCCCCACTTGTCATCACCTTCTTCCGGGCGGACGGTCAGACTGGTAACTACCGCCGGCCACTCCTCCCCGCACGCCCCGCACTACTCCCGTGCCCACCTCCCCGCTTACCCCGCCCTATCCAGCCGCTACTCCCCCACACGACGCCACCCCTCTCTCTACCACCTCCGGCCGGCAAACCCGTACCCATAAAAACCCTTCCCTGCTGCGTTGTCGCGCCGCCCGCCACCGCCGAGCCGTCCCGCGTCGCCCGTCGCTCACACCGCCGCGCGTCGCCTCTCCCGCGAGCGTCGCCGCCCGCCTGCGCCGGCGCTCACACCGCCGCGCGCCGACTACCACCGCGAGTCACCCGCCGCTGCCCGCTTCGCCTCGACGTCGCGCCGCCCACCGCCGCTGCTGCCGCTACGCAGGCGCCGCCGCCAAGCTCGCGCCTGAGCTGCCTCGTCCCGTGGGCCGGCCGTGGACTTGGTCCACGGCGCCACCCCGGCCGCGGTGGACTGAGTCCATCGTGCCCCCCTTTGACCTGCTGACCCGTGGGCCCCACGGGTCAGCGTCGGCCCCCCTTGCTGACATCAGCGCCCCCTTTTTTCTTTTGAGAAAATAATTAATAATTGTGTCATAAATCGCGTAAATTTCCAAAAATTCATTTAAATGGCTCAAAACTTCTAAAATTCATAACTAATTCATACGAACTCCAAATTGGGCCATTCAACTTGCAAAATTCATCTAAAATTGAGCTCTACACATTTGTTTACTTGTTATGTATTGTTTACTTTTATTAGAGTTTTCCTCGTTTTACGTGCCAACGTGTAGATTGCGTCGTTTCGGATGATCGCGTTCGCAAGGTAAAGAGTTCGGAAGATCAATCGAAGAAGCAAGGCAAGTCACACATTCCCCTTGAGCATTTTGAGCCCAATTTATAAAATGTTTTACCGTTTACAAATAAATTGCATGTTTTGCTAATTACATGGGAATAGGGTTTACCTATCTGCTCGTTGTGCCATATTACTTGATGTCCTTTCTTTGTCAAACTGGGTGATAATTTGACTAGCTTGTGTCTCATGTTGACCTAGCTAGAATTATATTATGCTTAGCCATGCTTAATACCATTAGTTCACATAATGGGATAATTACATTATCTACTGCTAGTACACTGTTGAGCTTCCAGCTGATGACATGTCGGCCATGTTTCATTGGTCGTAAGTATCCAACTAAAATATGACATAATGGTGGGCTGTGGGTGTATGGCTTTGCTAATCGCACCCATGATAGTTAAGGACCGGTTCTTGGGAAACCCTGAAAGACTAACAGTGCTTACCACAAGCAGGCATGGGTAACTGCTGGACTTGTAGTGTAACTTTTCCCTAGCTGATGCATCCAGGCAAGGGTGGACGTGATGGAGTTGGGTCGGTGGGGGTTTACCCGTTGATTGGCTTCCGGAATCACCTAGGCACGAGGGGGGCTACCTACCTTGGCTTAAGGTGGGGGCGAAACCTGTGGTGTGGCGCGCTTGGTTAGAGTGAGTAATGCGAAGGGTCTTGTTAAGATTTCCCCCTTTGCAGTACCATGGAGGTACTTCGGGGCATGGTGACATGTGTAGAATCGTGTCTTGTGGGTACAGTTGTGCACCTCTGATCAGAGTAAAACTATTTGAATAGCCGTGCCCGCGGTTATGGGAGATCAACCAGATTCACCGTGATTAGTCCCACTTTATTAATTAACATGATTTAATGAACTGGTTTAGTTCAGGTGGAACGGTTGTGCCTGTTCAATATGGTGTAGCGTTGTTCAGTGGAGATGTTTAATCTTGCCTTAATTAATCAACTGTTTTACTGTTTCCAACTATAAATGTTTACAATCGCCTTTATGCAAATAGCCACAAAACCTTCCTTGTCTCCCCTTGCACGAATGCATTGTTGGTGTGGCTTGCTGAGTACGGTGGTTGTACTCAGTCTTGTCATTATTCCCCCTTTTCAAAAATGTAGTGCTTCTGAGCTGAAGATGAAGTTGGAAGACCAAGGCTTATACCCCAGTTGAGTTTTTGCCTGTGGAGTGGAGCTGAAGCCCCACTAGGATCGTCACCTTTTTCCGCTGTTGTTTTCTTTCCGGTGTGAGGACTAAGTGCTTCTCCTGTAAGTATTTACGCTTTATTTACATTTGGATTTGTATATTGATTTGTTGTTTTGTGTACCCTGGCTTGATTCCTGGATAGGGATTTATACACAAAATAGTCTGGACATTTGGGACAAATTTTTTGGACGTGACAAATGTCAAACTCTCAGTTTTTGTTATGTAATATTTAGGCTTACTTGTCCGTTTGAGAACAAGTTTCCAGCTGATTACATTTTGAACGGCTTCCTTTGTCTATCGTGTATTTTGTAGATGTATTTTTTACGAGGACGTCCCGCAAGGAGGGCGTCCCGATGATAACGCCACGACATCCACCCCTCCTCGCGAGTTGCCCGTGCCTGATATCGACAACCAGGCTTTAGTCGTAGTGAACCCAGATGACGCGCTCACACCACCCGAGCCACATCTAAGCTCTCTCCTTCGGCATACACAAGGTAAGGTTGTCGATCCACGCATCCTTAGATTTCGTGATTAGCACGAATCGTGATGACCAGAAAGCGTCATCATCTGAAGATCTCGAGGACACCTTGGAAGAGAGAGACCGCCGTGTCGAATATTGGAGGACCAAATTTGAGGTGGAGTGACTCGAGAGGTTGATAGTCATCGCAAAGAAGGAGCAAGACGTTGAGACCCTCTGAGGTCGGGAAGTCTGGCTGAACTCCTATCTCTCGAGCAGTTGTGACGCCTTCCTGCGGATATGTGGGGAGCTTCGGATAGCGTGCCCTCTTCCCGAGAAGTTGATTGTGAGTTACATGTCCTGGATCAAGAGAACGTGTGACCAGCTGGAGGGTATCGGCAAGCGCATCGATGACAGTCTGAAACGAGAATGTCATCGCGCTAGCCGTTACGCTAGGGGTCATCTTCTCGCCTGCATTTGAGATCATCGTCCGCAGGTGAACCTCGACTTCCTCCGTGATGGCTGCTCGTGAACACGGATGAGTCCTGGCGAGGTCGACCAGTTGGTGCAATCCCTTGCTCCCCGAGCCGAGAACGTCTACTCTACTATAAATTGGCAGTGGCCCTCGTGGTAGTTTGATTTATCCGCAAAAAAGCTCTAGTTGTATACTTGTACGACTTGCTTATATATCAAGGCTATGTAAGGAAAAGAATCTATGACATAAACATTTGATAAATAAGTAGTGTACGAGTACTTCTCGATTGAGCTGTTCTCAGCTTTTTTAGAGCAAGATACTCTCCCTAGTCCCTAGCTATATCCATCGAGAAGATGGGTGTAGCTTAAAAACCTATAACCTGGCCTAGGAGAGCTGCGAATACCTAGCCCCTAGCTGTGAAGTTGGGAAAACCAATTCCCGGTTACACGGCTTAGTTAATACGCTACCAATGAGCACTCTGACATGACCAAATATAATATGGTCACTTGGCTCTGCGGTGTCTGACATCACCTTATCAGCTCTGGGTGTCCCAGCCGAGGACCGTGAGGACCTCGGAGGTGTGTCAGACTGGCATAAAGGAACGTTAGGTAAGACTTCGGCACAGGGCGTTATACAGGTAAGGGATCCCTAGGCAAAACACTGTGAATAGAATCTGAACAAAGCTGAAAATATCTTTATTGAACTGAAAAACTTACAGACTTTTATACACCGATTATTATACATAAAATTTACGTAGTTGGTCGATGTTCCAAGAATTTGTCCACTCGCGGCCTTCGTTGTCTGTAATATTGAATGCGCCTGGCCTCAAGACTTCAACCACCATGTATGGTCCTTCCCACTTTGGTGAAAGCTTGTTTCGACCTGCATGGTTTTGTACTCGTCGGAGGATGTAATCGCTGATGGCAAGTGTGCGGGCTTGAATGCGCTTCTCATGATGTCGATGCAGGGCCTGTTGATATGCGGCTGCTTGGAGGGCAACTTGTTCTCGGTGTTCCTCTAGGAGGTTGACATCGCCTGATTGCCTTTCCTCCTGTGCCTCGTCAGAGTAGTTATGAACTCGTGAGGATCGATGACGTAACTCTGAAAGGAGCATTGCCTCAGATTCGTAAACAAGAAAGAAAGGGATTTCCTTGTTGGACGATGTCGGCGTAGTGCGTATGGCCCACAAGACAGGCGTGTGTTCTTCAACCCATCGCGTATCATAGGCCATAAGCATACCGTATACGCGTGTTTTGATCCCTTGGAGCACAATACTGTTAGCCTGTTCGACTTCTTCATTACTCTAGGGATGGGAGACTGAAGGGAAGCAAATATTGACTCCGAATTGGATGTAGTAGTCTTGGAAAGCACCACTTGTGAATTGGGAGCCATTGTCTGTTAGGATGCGATGAGACAACCCGTATCTGCAGAATATCCCTTTTATGAACTTGATTGCATGTTTGGCTATGATTTCTCTTGTTGGCTCCGCTTCGATCCACTTTCTGAATTTATTGATAGCTACGAACAAGAATTTGTAGCCGCCTTGTCCTCCTGGGAAAGGCCCGAGTATATGAAGCCCCAAGCATAAGAACGACCAGATAAGAGGGATTGTTTGGAGTGCTTGGGTTGGCATCTTGGTGTGTTTGCTATGGAACTGGCAAGCTTCACACTGTTGTACCAAGTCGCCAGCGTCTTTGAGCGTGGTTGACCAGAAAAATCCTAATCAAAAGGCTTTTCCTACCAGATTTTGCTCGCCGGTGTGATATCCGCAGATTCCTTTGTGGATGTCGCGTAGCAAGTCGTTGCCGTCGTTGGGAGAGACACATTTGAGGAGAACTCCGTTCGGGGCCCTTTTGTAGAGATCGTTGCGGACCATACAGTAGAACCTAGCTTGACGGGAGATCTTTTCTGCCTCTGTGTCATCTTTCGGTAGTTTGTCAGTGTCCAAGAAGTCTATGAGCGGTTTGCACCAGACGTCGATTGTTTCAATGTCGACCACGACGTTGATGACCTCGGTTGTAGCCCCCAAGCTGTTGTCGGGACTGGCTGTGGTGCCTTCGTCATGGGATTCCTTTACGGAAGGTTTTGTTAGGACGTCCAGGAGTGTGCCCGGTTCAAGGGGTTCTCTTTTAGATGCGCGCCGTGCCAAGTTGTCGTGTTCGGAGTTATCCTTGCGATAAACATGCCAGACCTTGATACCATCGAATTTTCGCTCTAGCTTCCTGACTTTTACGAGGTACTTGGCTAACTTGGGATTAGAGCATTTATAGTCTTTGTGCACTTGGTTGGCGACCAATTCTGAGTCCCCTTTCACAATTAGTCGCTTGACTCCAAGAGATGTGGCTGCTCGTAACCCGGCGACTAGTCCCTCGTACTCCGCGGTGTTGTTTGTCACGCAGAGGTTGAGGTGAATTGCATGTTTGAACTGGTCTCCTGTTGGAGATATCAAAATGAATCCTGCCCCTGCCCCTTGGCTGTTTAGTGCTCCATCAAATGCCATTGTCCATGCCTCATTGTTTGCCTAACTGATTGTACTGTTCTCAGGAATAGTCAAATCGACTACGAAATCTGCGAGAACTTGGGACTTGATGGCTGTTCGTGGAACGAAGTGGACATCAAATGGACTAAGCTCAATAACCCACTTGGTGATGCGGCTGACAACGTCTTTATTTCTCACGACTTCTCCTAGTGGAAAAGAGGAGACAACTGTGACCTTATGAGCTTGGAAGTAGTGGCGCAGTTTTCTTGACGTCATGATGACAGCGTAGAGTAGTTTTTGTATCTAGGGTCTCGTGTCTTGGTGTCGTGAAGGGCCTCGCTGCCGTAGTACATGGGGTGTTGTACCTTGTCCCTTTCGACGATGATGACGGTGCTAACGGAGTACGGCGTAGCAGCGATGTAGAGGAATAGCTCTTCCGCTGGTTGTGGGGTGACGAGTACAGGGGGATTTGACAGGTACAGTTTAAGCGCGATGAATGCGTTCTCGGCGTCCTGAATCCACGCAAACTTATCTTGCTTATTTAGTAAGGCGAAGAAGGGTTGTCCTCATTCTCCCATCCTGGCCACGAAGCGACTGAGTGTTGCCATGCATCCTGTTAGCTTTTGTATCTCCTTGAGTCTTGTCGACGACTTTAAGTTCTCGATGGCCTTGATCTTTTCGGGATTTGCCTCGATGCCTCATCCGGAGACAAGGAAACCAAGTAGTTTCCCTAATGGTACTCCAAATGTGCACTTCTCCGAGTTTAGCTTCAAGCGATGTCGCCGGATATTGTTCAATGTTTCCCGTAGGTCATCGATCAGCTTGTCGCCTATCTTCATTTTGACCACTACATCATCGACGTAAGCTTCTACGTTTCGGCCGAGTTGGTCGCCAAGAGCCCCCTGGATCTCGCGTTGGTACATTTTTCCGGCACTGACCAACTTGAAGGGCAACTTGGCATAGCAGAAAACACCGAAGGGCGTGATGAATGTTATCTTCTCCTCATCCTATTTGGCCATACTGATTTGGTGGTAGCCAGAGTATGCATCGAGGAAGCTTAACAGCTCGCAGTCGGCTGTTGAATCCACCAATTGGTCGATGCGAGGGAGAGAGAAGTAATCCTTGGGACACGCCTTGTTGAGGTCGGTGAAGTCCACGCACATTCTCCACTTGCCGTTGGCTTTCCGGACCATGAGTGGGTTAGCAAGCTACACGGGGTGGAGAACTTCTCTGATGAAGCCAGCTTTGAGGAGTTTGTCCAGTTCTTCTCGGATGGCTTGTTTTCGGTCCGGTGCGAATCGACATAGCTTTTGCTTGACGGGCTTGGCGTCGGGTCGCACCATAAGTTTGTGCTCAATCACCTCCCTGGGACCCCGGGCATGTCGGACGGTTGCCAAGCGAACACGTCTGCATTGTCGCGGAGGAAGGTGATGAGCTTGAGTTCCTATTTGTTTTCAAGCGTTGCCCTAATCTTAACGGTCTTTTCGGGGTTGGTGCTGGTAAGTGGGATGATTTTGATGGCATCGTCTTGTTTGGGTGCCATGTTGGGCTTGATCGTTTTCTTGGGTGGCTCTGTAGTGGTGGGCGGTGTGGGAGTATGCTTGACCATGTCGAAGCTCCGCTTGTCGCACTGTACCACTAGCTTGGCGTTCCCTAGAACCGTGATTGTCCCTTTTGGTCCTTGCCTCTTGAGCAATTGGTACGCGCAGTGGGACGCCGCCATGAACTTCGCGAGTGCAGTTCTTCCCAAGATTGCATTGTATGCAGCGTTAAACTCTGCTACGTCAAAGTTGATCTGCTCTGGTAAAAATGAAGTTGTCGGCCTGACCGAAGGTGATGGGTAGCGTAATCTTGCCTAATGGCTTGAATGAGGATTCGGGGGTGATTCCGTGGAAGGGTTGATCAGTCGTAGTCAACTCGCTTTGAGGGATACCCGTTGCGTCCAACATTCCTACGAAGAGTAGGTTGATGGAGCTACGGCCGTCGACGAGAACTCGTGCAACCTTAATGTTCCGGATTGTGGGCTCGACCACTATCGGATATTGCCCCGGAATTATTGTAGTCGTCGGGTGGTTTGCTTTAGAAAATTGGATCTTCTGGTGAGACCACTTCATCTTAGCAGCAACTCCCTGTGATGTGGAACAGACTTCGCGTTCTATCTTTTTATCTTTTTGTACTCCCTCTTCGAAGAGTATGTTGTAGAACCGCCGAAGACACATGTGACATGAAGGTCAAAATCTGGGAACACGGATTCGTTGTTGGTTGAGAGATAATCTGCACTCTTCTCAACCACACGAACTCAGTTTCCTTTTTCCGCTGCCATCTGTCTTGCTAACGCCTTAGTGAATACTTGCATTCCTCTGAGGTATGAGTATTGGTCTTGTGTATCGGGCACCATTGTCATCGACGTTCGTTTCCTTGAGAGGTTGGACGCTTAGTGGGTGGGTCAGCTTGGTCTGTGGCGAGGACCTCGGTTGATGCTTTGCGCTTCCCGTTCTTCTTGTTCCTCCTCTTGCTAGACTCTGGTGCATCCTTCTTGTCTGGTTTCTTCTCGCCACCCGCCTTGTTTTTCCATTCTTTCCTCCTAAGGGCGTCATCCGCGTGAGCACATCGGTCGATGATCTCGAAAAGCTTTCGCGCGAAGGTGATTCGCTTTGTTGCCAACTCCTGAGTAGTATAGCGATCTGGGACACCTGATTTGAATGCGCGTATAACCGAGGCGTCTATGATTTCAGGGATCGTATTCCAGTATTCGTTGAACCGCCGTATATAGTCCCTCAAAGATTCACCTGGATCCTGAGTTAAGGCGTGGAGGTCGTTCTCGACTGCGTGGTGCTTTTATGTTCCCTGAAAGTTGGCAACAAATTGCTGGCACAGATCGTCCTAGGAGGAAATTAAGCATTGTGGGAGATGACAGAGCCATGATGGGGTAGATCCTTTCAGTGCAGCAGGCAAGTAATTTGCGAGTGCGTTGTCGTCGGCCCCTGCGGTGTAGAGGATTGTGGAGTAGACGTGTAGGAATTCTTCAGGGTCTATGCTTCCATCATATTTCTCTACAGCTCCAGGGCGAAACTTCTCGGGCCATCGTACTTCTCGTAGACTTAGGGTGAACGCCCTGCATCCGCCTCCAGGTACGATCGGTGGTCGATACCCACGTGGTTGTCGAGAACCGCTTGCTGAAGGTGATGAGGACGACGAGGGATTGCTGTGGTCTGGAGCACCGCCGCTGGGCCTGCGCCGTCATGGTTTCTCTGAGCACCTGGGGCCACCGCCGCCGCCGTGTCGCCTGGAGAGAGGAGAGGGGAGAGAGATGAAGAGAGAGAGATGGGGAGAGAGTGAGAGAGGAGGGATGAGAATGGCATGTGGGGCTCACGTGGGCTCCACCATTTTTAATTAGTTTTTTTTGTGTAGCTGACATGGGGTCACTGTTTTTTTATTAATTTTGGGGTCACTGTTTTTTTATTAATTTTCGAATCAAATTACCACGTCAATGCCACATCAATACCACGTCAGAGTAAAACTAGGTCAATTTAGCCACATAAACTAAAACTACCATCAAACCGCCATGGAACCTATATTGCACTGGTTTTAACAGTTGAGAAATCTGTTGTATCTTGTTTTACGGTTGAAGGACGAAAATTGAATTCATTGACGGGTTAAAGAATCTCGGATGAACTTATTCCAAAGATAAATAATTCTTTTATCTTTGGTTGCATGTATACGTTGGTTTCGTCTCCATTACGTGTAGGATGAATTAAAAAATATATATTGGAGATAAAAAATATGCTCTAGACTTTTAGATGAGAGTAAATAATAAATAGATAGTCAACAAACTAACTGTGAGCACTGAATTAGAGGCTACAATTAAGACGAACATCACATTTCAGGGATCATAGGAGATACAGTACTACTTCGCAATATCAGTAAAACGACAGAGCATTCTGCACCTCGTAGCAAAGATTCAGATAACGTATTCTTTTGTCCAGATGTATCTTTCAAAACTAAAGATAAAGTCTCAGACAAGCTAGCCTGTCACACAGAGCTTACAGTATGGAAACGCAACGAAGAGCATCACACAAAATCCAACTTGACAATGATACGCGAAATCTCCAGCCAAGTGATGACTTACGACGACAAAACATTTACAGCATGCACGATCCGAGACCTTAGTACTCCCACTTCTTCAGTTCCATCCCATCAGGTGGGCTTCCCTCCACCTTCTTCGAGCCAACATCTTTCCAATTGGTCGACAGAACAGTACCGTTAGATTCAACCTGCAAAAAGGCACATTGTTGATGTATAAGTATACAAAGTACAAACTCAACTCAAGACACTTCTGTCAGCAAGGTCACTAGTTGTAAACATCTCATCAATTGTTGCTAAAGAAAGACATACGAAAGATTTCATCATTGCTCGTCGCATATCTTCATCAGCATCACTGTAGATGTCACGGAAAAATTTGTTCAATGCAGCATCTCCGTCAAGCTTCTCCTCCTTCTCCTGTTGGAAATTCAAAGTCATGGCAATTCAATAATTACCAGAGTCCTAAGAACTTCAACAGACAGTGAAACGTTGAACCATGTGCATCGCACAAACCTCCTTTTTAACTTCAGCTTCCAGTTTATCCCAGTCTTTCTTGGATTTTGAAGAAGGATATGATGGCCTCTGGGCCGATTCAGCTGAAAAAAAGGGGTTGTCAGTAAAACGGTAAGAGAGATGGGGAAAAGACAACTCAACAAACAAACAAAAAAAGCTAGATTTGATTAGACATTGGAAGTGTATGATCTTGGTTGTATTCCAGTCATGTACAGTTCATGTTTAAGCTGATCTGGCAGTAAACCATCTATCAACCTCAACAAGATATTAACAAGATAACACTAAGAACCCTCTTCTTTTTTCATTTAAATTTGATTACCAATTTTCAGTGACATTAATGTGTTCAACAAGCACAGGAACCATCAAAATGGAAATGACCAGCCCGATATATGAGCCAGTGATCAGCAAGAGCATAGTACGGAAGACCTTATTGATAATTACAACATTAATGGAAAACATAGACATCAATTGACAGGGAGTCATTTCTTTCCATGGCTAATTAGCTCATCAGTTACTAACATAAGGCAGTAAATAATTATACCCAGCAAAGTGCAAATATTTAAGGGGAACCTCTTATAAGATTGAACAGTGCAACTTTCAACTAACCATGTGAAGCAACACAATAGTAGGTTCAACAGCGCAGTCATATTTTCTGGAAATCCAACTGCAATAGTTTTGCTTAGTTTGTTACCTGGAGAAATAATCTTTTGTGGAATAGCCTTCGTTTTTTTATCATAATCAAGTGAGGTCCACGTAATCTGCTCCGCTTTAGCCAGTCTTATTTCAACCTTGGTGGATAGAACTTGGTATCTGCTTTTATCAGGGATGATCTGATAGTCAAGAGATCAGCAAAAGTTAAGAGGAGAGATGAATGGTACTGTGCAGAGAAATCATAATAAACAGATGCTGAGTATTGGTTTTCGAAGAGAAGTGTATGGATCAACAGCAATGCAACCAAAGAAAATAGGCACAGTAAAGCCATCTTTATTAGGTTTGGAAGAATATTTCAGGTTAATATATTACAAATTAGAGGAAATGCACAAACATATTCAGGTCATAAGAATATGCACTGTTTCCATTTCCAATGCATTTAAGAACAGAAATAATCCTAGTATTGCAGGGATTGCATACCTTAGAAAACAGACGAGGCTGAAAATGGTACGGCTCCTCTCCAGGGACTTCAATCGACACACTTAACTAAAATGGAAGGCTTAATTAGTGAACACAATAAATTAGTAAATAGATATGATTTGCAGCAACTTATTGTTAAGGTACACACCATTTGTTCACCAAAATCAACTACAACATTCTCAGCAGGAACACCCTTTGCAAAAATTGTCAATACAACTTCTGTAGCACTGTTGTAGAAGTCGTGCCTGCAACACCAGGTGTGTTTCCAGAAAATGTTAGTACCAAATAAAATTGGGGTTGAAATCCAGCCCTAGGAAGCACTTGGTTTAGTGTCTGAGAAAGGGTGTGGGATATCCCACATATTCATGTGGATTCTGTCAAGTGGTTTCCAAAAAATAAAGTGGACTCCTCAATTCAGAATAACTTGAACTGTATCGGGAAAAGAAGCACAGCATTAAAGGATCCATGAGCTGGTTACCTGTATTTTGGCTTGACTTCTACCATTGGTTGTGTATTGTCCATGTTTGCAGCGTCATCCTTTTCATCAACAATAGAAGCAACAGAGGGGACAGCTGCTCCATCTTCAGCCTTCTTAACAGGCACCTGCCCAAGCTCCTCTGAAAAGATTACACAGCATCAAAGTATGAGAAAGATGTCTTGTGCATATATTTCACTTCAACTTACAGGACTGCTGTGGATATTCACCCCAGAGGACAAATATGTGTGCAAATGCATACCATATGGACTATATGGTGGTCCCACATAATGGTTTGCGCCAGGTAAAAATATAAGAAAATACTGCAAATGTATTAACAAGCAATGGGCTCAAAGGGACAGCTTACCAGCAATACGCTCATCACACTCCTTCATTAGGCGAGTAAACCTTGCGTCACCAGATGCGAACGAGTAACCCAATTCTAGAGCAGCTTTTGCAGTTTGATACTCCTCAAGTTTAATGCAGGCAGAGCTAAAGATCATTTGCTTATCAGCCATCATAATAAATGAATGTTCCTAGTCCTTTTTCATAACATTAAATAATTTAGTCAAGACAGACCCTTTACGAAGATAAGCCTTGTGCATCGATGGGTCAAGTTCAATGGCCTTGTTAGCATCAGCTACAGCCTCTGCAAGACAAAGTGCAATATGTTGCTTTAACATGAAACAGCATGATAATGTCTTAATTGCAAACAAAACAAAATAAAATGCAGCTAAGTCATTTTAGCACCAGCACCCTTATACTGAGGTCTTGTAAGATATAGCAGCGCTAATAATTTATAGGGCTACAGGTTACAGAACAACTTACAGCTATTACTGATAAGGATGATTAATGCCTTGTTTTGGCAATATAATTTTGTAACATTTCAGATGGAATGGTCAAAGATATGTGCAACCTGACAAATTTTTACAAAGATCAGAACCAAGGGGAATGGTCAAACACTAGTCCAACCTGACATTTTTTTACAAAGATCAGAACCAAGGGGTTTTCTGCTGGCAAGCTAGCAAGTTGTTGCCAGATGTCATTTTCGCACCATCACCCTTATACAAATTCAATACTATGATAACATACAGGAAACAGTAATCTGCAAACAAGCAGGAGTATAGCATTTCCTCGAATTCGCAAATTTAGCTGGGAATTCTCAGTAAGTAATAGCTGAAAATAACAACAGGTAGACCCATCAACATCTGCCACGGCTAACAATTGCTCTAAATTAAGAGTAGACTTACTTTCCAACATAGCAAGCTAAACAGTCAAGCACACATATATCTTTATAATTTTCTTGTTTTATCTTATTTGTAAATCAAAAGGAACAGGCAAGATCAGCATAATAAGGAGTTAAGTTTGATTGTTTCATCAAATTTTAAATATCTGTTTTGTTTGATATATGCAATCATTAGCCAGGATATGCTGTGCAAATGAAATTTGGACATATAGAACAACGGAAAATTTAAACAATCATTAACTTGCATCATCTTCGATCATTCGTTGTCAATTTTTTCTCCAGAGCATACCACTGCAGCCATACCAGCTTTATCATAATACAATACCTAGAAATAAACAAGCAACTAAGTATGGTTCACTTAATGAAGTCTGACTTCCATACCAAATGGTTAGTGGCTTCAATCAAGTATATACTTTAACAGTTGAACAATACGAGGAACAAAGATAATGCTAGGGTAATTTCAGGAAAGGCTCAGCCCATCATGGGGGAACTGAAACCAACTTCGCCAAGGCTTGGCCAGGATCCAATTAATCCCATCGTACACAAACTGGGCCTTAACAGCACTGCACAGCACATCTCTAAATCATAGTGACATACATGCACCATATCGTAGCAAAGATTTGCAGTACAATTTCCACATGATTTTGTAGCTATTTATCCCATGCCTCAAAACGAAACAAAAAATCATATGTATACACTTCACCCTGGAACAGCCATGTGACAATCTACCCCCTACCATTTCACTTTTCCCACCATCATCATTCATGCTTGACATTCATTTAAAAGCCCTCTGAATTGTGCCTAGGTAATGTTCTGGTCAGAAGTGTCAAGTGTTTAGAAAAATGGAGTATAGAAAGTCAACTCTCACCCATCAAACTGATTTCCTCAGTCCAATAACCCCCAACCTAGACCAAATCCAAATCACACAGTACGGCACGCGAACGGAATGGTTCGAAACATAGCATTTAGACATCGAAGGGCGTCCTCACATCTCGCACAAACAACTATACTGCTTCTTTCTACTAGGATGGTACCTGCCACAATGCGGCTATGCCCTCCTTGCCCTCGATATCTCCTCCTGTCAGCAAGTCAACTGTCACTAATCAAACCTATTTTGGCCAATCTCATGACCTCCACCCGAGATCCTCTCCAAATCACGAAGCGCGACCACACACACGCACACGAATTGCTTGAACACGCAAAACAAACACCGGTTGGACGTAACTCCCGCAAATAGGCGCAACAAACCACGAATCAAAAACGCACAAAACCACACCCCCGCGCCTCACGATTTCATCTACATCCACACAGACTCCCCGGACCACCACCACCGCACACACATCAAACGAAACGAATCGAAGGAAGGAGGGGGAGGGAGATTGCGAGAGATGGATTACCAGTGTAGTTGCCGAGCTTGATATGGACCTGGGCGCGGTCGGCGTAGAGCTCGGCGGTGGCGGGTCTGGCCTCTATTGCCTGCGTGTAGAGCTCGGCGGCGAGCTCGAAGTCGTCGTCGACGAAGGCCGCCTTGGCCTTGCTCTCCAGATCCGACGCGGCGGCGGTTGCCATGGCGGCTTGGCTTTTGCGGCTGCGCTGAGGAGGCCGGGGGATGCGGGTGGGGGAAGACCTGACGAAGACTTCGTGGAGGGGGTAGAATAAGATCACGGTGAAAGGCCGTTTTAAGGGCCCGTGGGGCGAGTGGGGTTTCTAGAGAGTTCGATGCGGGAGAGGCCGGGCCGACGCTTGGAATTTCTTTTTCTTCTCTCTTTTTTTCTTTGCCTTTTTTTCTTTTTTTTTCTTTTTTTTTCTTTCGTGTGGGTCAAGTCGTTTCCCTGTAGTTTGTTTTTGTTATCGGGAAGGTAGGAAGTTTCCGGAATCATTTGGGTTTCATCGACGTTGAAGCGTTGCAAGTTGTGTGTTTAGTGCACTTTTTGGGATTGTGATTAGGAAGCGACTAGCTGGCAGGCCATCCTTCCTGTTATACGTTTTGGTTAGGGAGTTTAAAATTTTAAGTAGCTTGTAAGAATATAGATAAACTGGATCCTAATTTTTTTTAAATTTTATAATTACTGTTTCTCAAAATTTAAGTAAAAATCTAAACGGTTTGAAAAAGTTCCTAACAGCTAAAGATTATAGGAAATACTACAGTTATCAGAAACTTCTCAAACATACCCATAGTCTCACGTGGCAATGTGGCATTGAGATCAACATCCAAATGGGCTTTACCGGTAGTCAAGTCGGTAAATACGGATAACTCTTGATCACAGGCACGAGCCATGCCAAAATTCATCGTGTCGGGGCGTTTGAATTCCTAGAAGTTACCACGATTGTGGAAATCAATTTCAGCGAAGGATTCGTATCATAAAGTAGCACACTTTTCGGTACGAATGACTAGTGAAAGACAAATGATTGCTATAGTTTATTCCAATCGAGAGGGATTCATCTTATTTATTCAAACATTGTCTTAGGGTGTTCGATTGGATTAATATAAGCTGGTGTGATTGTTACTACACTTACATCAACAGTAATTAGTACCCTTCATCTTCATCTTAAAATATAAAGAGTTTTGATCGGATAAGATACATCATAATACTACGAATCCATATATCCATATTCGTACATAGTAATAGTAAGTAGGATGTGTCTCATCCAATCAAATCTCCTTGTATGCTAGTTATTGTGGCGCTATGAACCAAACACCCTATAAATAGTTATAAAACAATGTTAAAATATATATACCACTCCACAAAATCTTAAATCTAAACTCCACTAACATGCCATTTTAAAAAAAAAAAAACAAATCTAGCATATAAACATTTACTGGTACTATTTACGCTCAGATTTGTCTTTTTCTCCTGGATGTTTAGATCAAGTTTAAACATGATTTTTGGTGCAGCAAAAAATGTCACTATATTCTACATTATTATTATTATTATTATTATTATTATTATTATTATTATTATTATTATTATTATTATTATTATTATTATTATACAACCATTTTGCATTGAATTTTTATTGAAACGAGGGCACATTCTATTCAGCGGTTAAAATCCATTCCTCCCACAGACGTTCCTATATATGGCTACCATGCGAATACACGCTTAATGGATTTTTCTCACAAATTTACACGGCGTAAGATTTTAAAAGTAAAATTAAATTTATATTCTGCAGCGAAAAATACTATATTTACGTGTATATATAACTGTTGTAGTCCACTAAGGCTTCGTTCTTCCCCCTTTTCCCAACTCACCTCTCTCATTTTTCGCGCGCACGCTTTTCAAACTGCTAAATGTTTTTTGCAAAAAGTTTCTATACAAAAGTTGCTTAAAAAATCAAATTAATCCATTTTTAAAAAAAAAATTAGCTAAAACTTAATTAATCACGCGCTAATGGATCGCTCCGTTTTCCGTAATCACTGTGTAAGCTGGAAACTCGTTTTCCCGAACACAGCCTAAGTAGCATATGTATAACTTGAAAACCTCAGGCTTATTTGGTTATCCTACCAACATTATATTGGTAGTGTCAATTATATTGGTAGTGTCAAAGCGTTTCAAAGTTTTGGCACTACCAAAGTGTCTTATCGGTTGGCTTATTCCCTAATAAGTCAAAACGGCTTATTAGAAAATAAAAAATAATTTATAGGTAAAATTTTTATATATTTGTTCGTAACGATTTAAAAGCCAACGTTAAAAAAATTACGTTGAAAATATTATAAAATCAAATTCAAAATCAAGTTTGAAAATTCAAATTTTGGCTTTGGCTTTGGCTTATTAGGCCAACCGATGGGGCTATAAATCATTGTGAAAGAGTATGTTTTCATTGATATCATTACTAGAAGCTAAAGTATATATTATGGTGAAAAGAGTTTTAGAATTATGCCAATTTGAGTATGGGTATTTGTTACAAAACTAGCCCCGAAATCAACATCGGTAGCTAAACGCGGAAAAAACGTCATATGATATCCAAACACGATAATGATACCAAGACACTATATTTGGTAACGGAGTTCAACCGTAGCCAACATCTCCGGGGCACTAATTACAGGCGCTCCTCCCCGATCCAGCATATTACAGTGTATCCGGGTATCCACGACCCTTCATCGGCTAGACCGCTAGCAAGTTGTACCCACACCTATGCTAAGTCGTCATTGTTGCCATGCAGTTAAACACAGGTCCGTCTCTCTATTTAAGAGAGATCCTAGGATATAGTCCGACTCTTATTCTAGTCCTAACATCTAGTATAACTTTAAGTTTTAAACTGTAACCGACTACGTACATATATTCGACACAAACTCTAAGAGTATACCAACTTTTAGGTTCAAACTCACATCTATATTGTTTGAAATTGGTAGGACGTGTTTTGGTATCTCAAAACAGCCCCTCATATGGATGAGAAGTCGAAGTGTCTTACGGATATATATGCTATCTGTCGAATGATTCTTCTTGTGAACGTTTTATGAGAATTTTTGCAAACTAGTAATGGGTTTATAGATGTTATTGTTCCTTCCAATGCCTAAGATTAGACGAATCGTCACAACCACGATTTGAGCAGATGAGAAACACGGTTGCATGGGCTAGCTGATGGGCAGCAGCACCAGCCTGCCAAGAAAATACAGTGACACTAGTACAGAAACCATCATTGGTGCCGGTTGGGAACCGGCTATAGGTGTCGGTTTTCCAACCGGCACCTATTGGTCGGTACCAATACATGTAACCGACACCTATATCGAAAATAGAGCCGGCACCTTTAGTTTTGTTCGAGCAAAAAAAAGAGCCGGCTCGAATCGAGCCGAACTCACCGCCGCCCGTGGGGTGCCCGCCGTCGGCCACGGAGCTCGCTGCCTCCCCCACTGGCTCCCCTCTCGCCGGATCTGGTGGAGGGGAGCCCGCCGCCACCTCGCCCGCACCACCTGCGTCCTTCTCCACCCTGCCGCGTCGCCGCATGGGGAGAGCGCGCCCGTCGCTGCCACCGCCAAGGTGCGTGGTACGAGTCTCCGCCAGGCAGCCACCGGGCGCAGGAGCCTGCTGCCTCCCCCACTGGCTCCCCTCTCGCCAGATCTGGTGGAGGGGAGCCCGCTGCCGCCCACGAGTACTCACCGCCGCTCGTGGGGTGCCTGTCGCCGCCCACGAGTACTTGCCGCCGCTCGTGGGGTGCCCGCCACCGGCCGCGGAGCCCGCTGCCTCCCCCACTGGCTCCCCTCTCGCCGGATCTGGCAGAGGGGAGCCCACCACCACCCACGAGTGCTTGCCGCCGCCGCCGCTCACGAGTGCTCGCCGCCTCCGCCGGGCAACCGCTGCAAGAGAGAGGGGAGGGAGAGAGACGCGAGGGAGAAAGGGGAGCGAGAGTCGAGTGGGAGGAGAGTAAATGGATAAGGCGGTCGGGGAAGATAAGGACGCGCGCGCTGATGGGTTCGGCTCAAAGCTATAGGTGCCGGTTTAAAAAAAACGGTACCTATAATATATTATAGGTACCGGTTTTTTAATTAACCGGTACCTATAACATATTATAGGTACCGGTTCTTTTAAAAAACCGGCACTTATTGTATAAGTGTCGGTTTTTCGCTAGAACCGGTATCTATAGTGTTTAAAGGTGTTGGTTCTATATTTTTTCATTGTATGGAAGGTGGGAAAAGCTCCATAGGTGCTGGTTTTAAATGAACCGACACCTATGAGCCGTTCTTTATGAGGGTTTTTTAGTAGTGTGAACTCGTAGTTCGTAGGAATAGCTCGTCTCGACACATATCGAAGATTTGCACAACTAGCTAGTATAATCCGAGCAGTCATAACGCCAATTAAGCCAATTAATCGAGCAAACAACTGACACTGCTGCAACAAGATTTTCACCGTACATTCCTTATTACATGCAAATTAAATTAAAAACCACTTGGGCTATACCCCGATGAATCAGAAAGGTTTTCAGAAGAGGAGGTCCCGGAAGGTGGGGAGCTTCATCTCACCCTCGGTGGTGAGCGGGATGGTGAAGCTGCCGACGATGGGGAGATCGATGGTGATCCCGACCTCCAGCACGTAGTCGATGTCCCAGTCCCCGCTCACGTCCTTGATCAGCGACACGATGAAGTCGTACGGCACCTTCACCGGTAACTCCAGATTTGTCGTCCCGCTCGCCGCGATCCACCCTGGGTCAGGCATTGTGCCGGACGCTATCACCCTGCAAAACAGACGCAAATCGCGCGAGAACCGGCCAGCTGACTCTTTTTGCTTCGGATAATTTGAAGACGAACTAACTGGATGCACCCAACAATGCAAATGCACGCACTTGTCACCGCTCTTGAAGGTGTAGGTGAGCTCGCAGATGGGGATGCGGTGCGAGTAGGGGTTGTTGACGTCGAGGTGGCTGTGGAGCGTGATGCACTCGCGGCTGACGCCCTTGAAGGAGACGCGGTCCAGCGTCGCGTCGGGTTTGGGGATTTTGGCGATCTTCTCCGCCACGAACCCCTTGGCCCTGTCGACCAGCCCGCCCACCACGCCTCGCTCCCGCCGCTCCTCCTCTCCCCCTTCCCCCGTCGTCACCGATGCCTCGTCCCGCTCCTGCCGATCTCCTCTCTCCTCCGCCGCGCTCATCCTCGTTGTCGCGCGTCGTGACGCGGATCGGTACGTCTCGGTGCTCGTCGCGGCTGCTGCTTTCTCGCCGGTGTGCTGCCTGCCTTACCATTCCGGGCTTCCGGCCGTGTGCATGCGCACGGGTCGCGGGCTCGCGGCTGGGCGCGACACGCGGGGGGTGTGGATGCACGCATGCGCGCGCGCCCACGGGTGCACAGCCACCACACGGAAACGTTTGGTCCGCGAAGTGTGCAGTGCTCGGTGCCAGGCCGGGGCCGTACGGCCGATCGTGCAATGATTGTGTACGTTGCCTTGCGCGAAACCTGGGAATAAAGCGGCGCAGGGAACTGGAATCTTTGGACGTGAGATCCAAGGCAAACTCGCGTGAGGGACCGCTGTTCGTGTTGGGTGATTGGGTCGGGTGCTTTGTAAGATCGGAACTAATCTGCAAACCAGGGTCCGGGGGATTGTGGGCTTGTCACATTATTGTGCAGCAACAGACTGGGTTATCAAATCTGCAAGAGAGAAATGATTGCACAATGAATTGGCGAGTGTACTTCCTTTAAGAAAAAGAAATGCAAACATGCATCTGATCTCCACATTGCTTTGGTGTTGGCGCATCCTAGTGTTTATACTGTAAAATGATTATAGCTGGTGATTTCTGAAACGAATAGTGATCTCTGAATTCTGTGCCGAACTATCATATACCCTCCATCTCAAAATAAATCAACTTCTAAGCAGAAGCAGGCAAAAGGCGAGCGCACAGCGAGGAATTAGATTTGAATTTTGTCCCAAAATAAATCAACTTCTACCTTTCACGTAACATCGGTTCGTATTTATACTGTAAAATAATTATAGCTGGTGATTTCTGAAACAAATAGTGATCTTTGAATTCTATGCCGAACTGTCATATATCTTGTAGAATAATGCAGATTATGGCCGAGAACATGATGAATTTGCAACTACAGAGACAGGGCACAAGATAGGATGAATAAAATCTTAGAATTAGTCTATTTTATCTCCCTTATCTTTTATGTATCACATCCCTTAACCATAAAACCAGGTATAACACCTTCTCAAATTCGAAAACCGCTACAAATCAACTCCTTCGGAGCTTGACAAGCGGCTTTTTACTGACGTGGTAGTTTAACTATGGTCAGACTCGCTGAGTCAACGCGTGGCCCCCAAATGTAAGTGAAATATAGCAAATGTATATGGTGGACCCACATGTTAATTACATTCATTTTCTCCTTCCGCACCTCTCCCTCTCTCCTCTCTTCCTCTCTCTTGTAGCAAGCAACAGTAGGCTGGAGGATGGGTGGCGAAGCGGCGCACGAAGGAAGTCTAGGAGAGTCGTCGGCGGCAAGCACGCTAGCTCGATGGTAGCCAAAAATGGTTGCTACTTCTTGGTGTTGCACTGGTGACAAAAGGGGATCCACAACAGGCGGGCAATAGCGTGATCGGGAAGGAGCTAGCGAGGAGATCCACGCAAGCAGTGGTGAGGTGGCGCACGCACCGCTCCGACGCAACCCTCTACCGCCGGCCTGCCTCCCCATGTGGGCTTCGGCGCCACCATCATTGTTGGCTCACTTTGCTTCCACCATGGGTGAGTCGAGGGTGCGGCAGAGGAGGAGCAACAAGGGACGCCTCGACCTTAACCTCCTGGATCCAAAAGCCAAACAAGGAGTAGAGAGGCGTGGCGGCCACCCCGCTTCCACCAGGATCGAGCCGAGGGCGAGGAGGAGAAGGAGCAACAGCGAATGCCTCGACCTCAACCTCCCATATCAAAAAAGCCAGACGAGGACCAGAGTGGTGCGAAGGTTGCCCCCAACTCGGCTGTCTTCCCATATCTAGAAGCCGAAGGATGAGGAAAGGCCACCGTGGCGGTGCGGGCCCAAATTGAAGGTGGCAACTGCAAGCGACAACCATACATGCAGTAGACACATGATGGATGCACAACGAGAAATCCCGATTGGCTCAGGCTACCAAAAGACGAACAAGATAACGACTGATGCCACTAGACACTTATTGCTGCTAATGCTTTGATCAAGTTGCCAGTTGTCAATGGAAAAAGACAACAATGGGTCATCGACGGCAAGCCATCGTTGTAGCACCGACGATGTCGATGATTTGGTGGCTGGGGTTAAGGGCAAGTGACGAGGTCGAGTGAACCTATCTAGCCGCTACAGCCTGCAGGAGAGAGGAAGAGAGAAGAGAAGGAGTAGTTGGGGAAGGAGAAAAGCAAAGCAACTAACATGTGGGGATCTATCTCATTTCTTTGCCTCATTTCAGTGAGAGTTGGGGATTATACGGTGACTCAGTGTGTTTGACCACGGTAAAACTACCATGTCAACCGGAGCAACTTCCAAACTATCTAAGGAATCAAGTTGCATCGATTTTCGAAGTTAGAGAAGATGTTATATATCTGGTTTTACGGTTGTGGGATGTGATTCAATCAGGGGTAAGATATAAGGAAGGTTATATAGACTTATTCCGAAAGTCTTCTAGCCTTGCGCTGCTCCAGCCCAATACAGAATGGGGCTCAAATGGACCACGTCATCAGCCTAGGAATAAGTCCACTTCATGTCCCTCATCATGATCCGGAGTTTTAAGTTACGTTCTGCAATACCATATATAACACGTCCCTTAACTTATAAAACCGGTGTACTAAAGGTGCTAGTATAGTATATTGGCTGATTTTGACTCACGTGATAAGTGGAATTTACATCGACCCTACATATCAGCGACCAACTCTTTTTACTCCTCTCTCTCCCACTCTTCCCTTTCTTCCCCATCCCTCTTCAGCAGCAGCGGAGCCAGGGCCCGACTAGCACGGGCTGCTGTCTGAGCTCCTCCTCGTACAGCAGTAGCACACTTAATTAAGCTCCTGCTTAATCTGTTGGATCACTGGCCAAATCAGCGGGGCAAGCATGGTTTTAACATCATAAATGGTATATGGTTTAGCATCACAAGTTGGCAAGTATAAAATTTGCTTACGTACATGTTAAACCATAAATGGTATATGTTGTATGAATTTATATATATTTCTTTGTAATTAGTCTTGCCCGGGCTTAGTAAAATTTCTAAATCCGCCACTGCTTTTCAGGCGCATCCCTATGCAGCCGTCCGCGAGCGGACAGTGCCCGTCCTGGACAGGGATGGGGAAGAGAGGAGGAAGAAGAGTTGATCGCTGGCATGTGAGACTCACGTGGGTTTCACTCACCACGTCAGCTAAAATCAGGTATTATACTGTTTTGGGATCTCGAGCACACCGATTTTACTAGTTAAGAGACACATTATACGTGGTACTGTGGTTGAACGACGTAATTCATACTCGGTGTCAAGACGAGGGACCTAAAGTAAACTTATTCCTCAGCCTGGATATACTTAAAATGGCCCTCTAGACTTTCTGGCTTGTAAACTCGCAAAACCTTTTTTTTTTTTTTCCATTTTCTCCTGTACTAGAACCCGTTCGGCGCTCGTGATTGCAGGATTTCAGCGTTTGATCAACAAAACGTTCTTGCTCTCGTGATAAATGATAATCGACCGAGTTGCCGCATTTGCCGATTCATCGGAACCGTCGAGTATTAACAAATGAAAAATATAGCCATTTTGGACTCGGTTCGTGTAATAAGCTTTTCAATAGGTTGTTTGGAACAAAGAAATGCCGAGCGAAATTCGTTGAAAGCTCTTGTACTAGTATTTGTCAATTGAAAGGGGATTAGAGATTGATATTTTAGAGGATAATAACAAGGAGGGCCATTTATATATGTTTGGAAAGAACACAACGGGGGGTTTTCCAGGGGGATTAAATAGTAAACATCTACTAAATGCAGTCGCTTCCATCATTGTGGAAGAATAAAACGGTTGGACATAACACGACGCAAAAACAAACTCCAACCCTATCCACCATTGTCCTTCATATTGTTTTCCTGTAGCCGCTAATAGCAGCTAACTGCCTAACTGGATAGGGACGCTAACTCCCCGATTTCTGTAATGTAAAATATATATAGAGAGAGTATAATCTTGTTTATTCTTTGCAATTCTTTTTATATAGGAATACCACTGTTTAGGAGGACATACTCAACACATACCGTATTCACGTACGGCACCAGACAGGCACACTCACACTGTCACACATGTACTGTACACACGTCCTTCTACACATATTCGAAAGTTACGACAGACAGCAAATCCTACGTACCCAGACATACGCATGCTTAATTATCTCGCAGAATCAGTAAACATGAATTCCAAATAACCATGTTTGATGTATAATCACATCACCTGACCATTTGGCTACTGTTTTGTTTTTAAGAAAATGATCATCTTCCTACTCTTAGTTCTATGCACGGAAAGGACAAACCCACTGCATATTTTTTTTTCTTGGAGAACAGAGACAGAAAGCTCCAATTCTCAACCTCCGGACTCCGGAGAGGTTTCTTGTGCTGGGCCACGTTGAGGCTTCCCTTTATCTTCACCGTGGGTTGGAAGAGGTAGCAGAGTGTGGTGTGTGGACTGCGGAGGGTGGAGTGTGGAATGAGGACTACGAGATGTGTACGCTGCAGTGCACGCAATATATTGTGAGGATATATGGCGGCTTCGTGTGGACCGGCCAAATCTGGATCGGTGATGAGCCGATGGCTATCGCGAACGAAAATAACCGAAGATCTGGATCGGCCAAATCTGCATCACATGTTGCTTGCTCTATATGATTAGCACAGCTGCTGCCAAAAATGCGAAAGGGCAACCGATGTAAACAATTCAAGTAGAGCAAAGGACAGTTATATTACACAAGCACATCAGCGAGCGTGGCGTACACGGATGCTCACGGACGATATGCCAAGTGACAATGCAGCTCTCCCTTTCGTCATAACTTAAGCAGGCAGTCTAGATAAGGTGGTGTTTGGATCTAGGAATTAAATTTTAGTCCATGTCACATTGGATGTTTGGACGCTAATTAAGAGTATTAAATATAGACTAATAATAAAACTAATTGCATAAATGAGAGCTAATTCGCGAGATAAATTTTTTAAACCTAATTAATCCATTATTAGCACATGTTTACTGTAGCATCACATAGGCTAATTATGGATTAATTAGGCTCAATAGATTCGTTTCGCAAAATAGACCAGGTTATGAAATGGGTTTTATTTTTAATTTACATTTAATACTTCTAATTAGTGTACAAACATTCGATGTGATAGGAGCTAAATTTTAACCCCTGTAAACAAACAGTGTCTAAGTTCAGTACTTCACGATCATATGATTAGCAGAATCAGCCTAGCACTGCTTCAATATACACGTAGTCGAACCCACTCCGTTTTGTCCGAAATAAAAAGCCCTTACCCACCGCATTATTGTACAGCCATCCAAGATATCGTGATTGCCCTCTGAGGGTTCACACCAAAATGGCAAAATGCCACAAACAGGTTATGGTCCTCCTGGACTGCAAGCATTAAAAAACACCCGACAACACAACTTGCAGTGATCATGATTCATGCATCACAATTGCACTACTGGGTCACGCACTCACGCATAAAAAAACCGAAATCACAACCAACGAATCGTTGTGTGAATGTGATCTATAGAAGCAAAGAAAATTTCTAACCAGTCCCAGCATACTATACTAGCCAAGCGGTGCAGAAGCCCACAATAGTGACTACACGTTCCCTACATTGGTCAGATCCGACTAGTCAAGATCCAAGAGAAACCCACGCCGGCGCGGGTTTAGCTCTCTCCTCAGTCCCCAGAGAGAGACCCATCCTAAAAGCTCCGCGGGGGATGGATCTTCCGAGTTCAGGGTGTGTTTGGTTGCCTGGACTACACTTGGCCTGCATCTGGCGTGCAACCAGCAGGCTGTTTGGTTGCTTGGACGGGGGACTCAGCCAGGCCCAGGAGATGAAAAAGACCCGTCGAGCCAGGCTGAGGGGAAACGACCGATTCCACCTTCGCTGGGCGGCCTGGCTCGTGGTGTGCAGCGAGGAGAAACGAGGCTGCACCCGCGCGTGCACACGCTGCATTCGCGCGTGCAGGCAGCAAGAGATGGGGTCACCGCGGTTGCCTCGAGCGCTTCTCCCCTTCCTCATTTCTTCCCACCAAAAAAAAGCTAGGGTTTGGGCTGTGCGACGCTGGTTGTCGGCAAGCTCACCGCGCCCATCTTCCGTTGCCGGGCCGGGCGTGAGCGCCGTCTCCCTCCGCCACCTGGCGTGAGCGCCGGCTCCCTCCGCTGCGCCGGCTCCCTCCACCGCTGGCTGCTCGTCTTCCCCCTCTTTTCCGTTGGTCGCCAGCTGCTCATCCCCGTTCTCTCCATCGAGCCCTCCTCTTCGTCGGTTCTCTTCCTCACGCCTCTCCTCTTTGGCTCTCTCGGTCGAGATCTCAGGTAAGTGCAAGGATGGTATTCCTCTTCCCTTTTCCCACATCCTTCAATTTTGTGTGCACTCTTTCTTTGATTTCTTTGTTTGGATGGATGCACAGCTGCACATGTTCCCCTCTTAAAAAAACTAGATCTACTAAAATGTGATGTATTTTAGGTTGATTTGGGTGCAACGAAATGCTGCATAGGCCTGGATTTTGTTATATATGTTTGCCATGTTATGTATTGTTGGTATATTTTCTAGATGTTGCTTAGCATGGCTAAAAATCTTTTTCTTGGTCGATCTACTTATATTTCAGTTTTCTACACATGAATATTTGGTAAATCAATTGTCTCTTAGCTCAGATCTGCATTGGTTATTTGTGATGTACTCATTCAAGTTGGATCTGTGACCCTGTTAGTTATGCATATTACTGTGCCCCTTTTGTTATATCTGAGCAAATTTCCTTGGTTAATGATGTGTTTGCCACTGGAGGTAGCATCCGTTGGATGTGGGAACCATGGCATGGTGCATAAAAATTGGATTTGCAATAGTTAACATTGTCAACACCATCATATAAATTTGTATTGACAATGTACTACATATGTTGTTTGCATAGATGGAAGAAATGCGACGGGCCCTAATTGCTAAAGCAGCTGGTTTAGTTTCAGTGATGTATGCTTATGTGCTTTTCATTGTGCGAAGAACTAGACAAAATACCCCTAGGATCTCCTATGGACCAATGTCTGAAAGAGACATAGCTAGACAGTCAAACCTAAGATTCATCTATCACACAGATGATACTAATTACTTGAATTAGCTTCGAATGAGGGCCCCGTTCTTTCAGCTATGTAACTTGTTGCGAGAAAGAGAACTTTTGCGGGACAGCATACATAGCTCGGTGGAAGAACAAGTTGCCATGTTCCTCCTTGTTGTAGGCCACAACCATAGGTTCACAGCTTTGCAACCCACCTTTAGAAGGTCAATCGAAACTATTAGTAGATACTTCAGAGAGGTATTGTATGCTGTTGGTGAGCTATGACATGAGATGATCACATCACCTTCATCTCACACTCATGTGAAAATTACATCCAATACAAGATTCAACCCTTATTTTAAGGTAAAAACTTAATTCTTTTGTATTTGAACAACTAAAATATATGTGTTCATCTATTATCCTAATATGTCTAGTTGGTCATTAGGATTGCATCGGTGCAATAGATGGAACTCATGTTGATGCTCGAGTTCCATCTACAATATTTACCGCATTTAGGGGTAGGAAGGGTGTCACTACACAGAACGTGATGGTTGCGGTGGACTTTGATCTTAGATTTACGTATATACTTGCTGGGTGGGAAGGATTTGCACACGATGCCCTCATACTTGCAGATGCCCTGAAAAGGGATGATGGTCTTAGTGTCCCCCCAGGTAATAGAAGTGTCTAAACTTTAGAGGATTAAGGCTTTTTTGGAAAGCTGAGATAATGATTACCCTAAAAAAATTATGTCATAGGCAAATTCTATCTTGTTGATGCTGGATATGCTGCTAGACCCGGGTTCCTTCCACCATACCGTGGGTGTTGATACCACTTGAGGGAGCACAGTAGAAGAAACTACCCTCGTGACATGAGAGAGTTGTTTAACTTAAGACACTCCTCTCTTAGAGTCACAATCGAGCGAGCATTTGGTGCTCTCAAGAACCGTTTCAAGATATTGTACAATAAGCCTTTCCATCCATACAAGACCCAAGTAAAGTTAGTTTTGGCGTGTTGTATACTTCACAATTGGATACTTCGGTTTGGTCATGATGGTCATGTTCCACTAGAGGATGACTTGAGTGATTCTTCTGATGATGAAGATGACCCCGACGACTTGGAGCAAGACAATAGGGGAATGGCTCAACATAGAGATGATTTGACCATAGCTATATGGAATAATAGAGGGACGTCTAGGGTCTGATTTTCCTAGGGATATGTCTGTAACTCTCTATGTATGAACTTATAATGGTGTTGCAATGTCTTCTATTCATGCATGAATGTGTTCAACATGTACTGCTTAATTTGGGACGTATGAAAATTTGCAATGATGACTGAAATTGGCTCTGTCAATTTGTGTCAAATTCATTTGTTCACTTGCATGATATTTCATATAGGATGGCTGAGGCTGGTGGTGGGAATGGTGCCCAAGGTGGACACCATGGAATTTTGCGTTGGACAACCAATATGTCTAGATTTATGCATAGGCGCATGGTTGAGCTAATAGCACAAGGTGTTAAGATTGACAAGGGTTTCAAGGAAGTCCACCTTAACCAAGTCGCTAGAACTATCTCTGACCACTATGGTTTTGAGATTAGTGGGACCCAAGTGTACAACCATCTCCGCAAATGGCGCACAAGGTGGGTGCATATTACTAGGCTCAAAGACATCAGTGGGGCTCTTTGGGATGATCAACTCTCAATGATTGTCCTAGATGAGGAGCACTACATGTTGCATATCAAGGTTTGCGTCTAAATAGCACTTGTTCAGTTTGTGGCATTACTACAATTCATTTCTGTCTTAAACTCTCATAATTCTGCTAATATAGGACCATGTTAAGGACGCTGCGTATGTGAATGTGCCTTTAGAGAACTACACACAAATGGCCATTATTTTTGGCAATGGGCAAGCCACAGGGAGATTTGCCATGGGCCCAAATGAAGCCCTTGGCAACCCTGCTGACATGGCTGACAGTGGTCTTGGACCTCATGATGGGATTATTGGGGATGGTATTGCTACTGGACCAAGTGGTGTTGGTGCTGCAGGTGGTGGTACTGCTGCTCGAGCTAGTGGAGTTGGGCCTACTGGTGATGAACCGACCGGAGGATCTAACTCAGGTAAGAAGAGAAAGAGAACCCCGGCTTTGGATGAAGGTGAAGTTGCTCTCATCTCCAACATGACTGATTCTGTGAACAACGTGGCTTCAGCAATACTCGCTACAGCACATATTGAGGTGCACCCTGATCTGGAAAATTCAGTGATGGAACTTCCTGGTTTCAGTGAGGATCAATTGGATCTTGTTCTAACTCATCTGACTAAGGACAAGGCGGAAAGCCTTGTATACATTCAGAAGAATGAGGCTCGTCGTGCTCGTTGGGTTAAGAAATTCCTAGAAGAGCATCACCCTGAGAGCATCTAACTATTTAGCTAAATATTAAGGAGAGGTGATAGTGGACACCATATTATGTATGTCATAATGGTTAAGGTGGTAGTGGACACCATTTGTATTTTGTAGGCTAAAACTAAGTGCTGGTTAAGGTGGTAGTGGACACCATATGTTTTTTGGTAGGATATTGGTTACTCACTGGTGAAGGTGGTAGTGGTACACCAAATTACTTACATTGCTATGTGATGGTTAAGGTGGTAGTGGAACACCATATCAGTTGGTTTTAGTACTTGCATATATATCATATGTGGTTACCAGCATGCACGATTATTACATTGATTCCTTGATGTTAAAAAAAATTACATGATTATTAACAGCTAATTGTTTAAAATTGTCAAATATATAAAAGTAATGAGATTTTGGAAATTTTGGCTTAAATAGATAGGACTGTTTTATAGACATCAGTTTGTGGTGTTCGTACAAATTATATTGAGTTAACCTCATTGACATGTCTATAAAAATCAGTCCCTTCAGTGCTGCTTAGCGGTGGTTTTGATATGTATACTCAACAAAACACATCTAGTACAATAACAATGTCTACGTACCAAATTTAGAATAAATATTTAATCTATAAACCTCCATTAATCACGATGGACTAATCTAACATACACAGACACTTAGTAAAAAAAACTTCACCTCATGGGGTAACCTTACCACCCACAAGAGGAGGTATCTACACTCAAAGAATCCATCCAACCAAACAACATCTCATGCATGCAACTATTCCATCCACCCTTTTCTGCAACCAACCAAACAACATCTAACCACATATAGGCTCATTCAATACGGGCAACCAAACAACTGCATATGTATGTCCTTGGCCTGGCTAAGCTTAGACTGAATGAAGGAGATGAGCCAGGTTAGAGAGATACGAGCAACCAAACACACCCAGAGTTGCAACAGCACATATGGCATTCGCTCGAATCTGGCACATCGAACCAAAACCAACGGCTCAGATCTATTTTTGGTAGCAACCCATGATCCGATCCGTATGGGGGTCGGTTGCCACGACCCATGGGCATGACCTCCTCACCCGTCTCGCGTCCCCAGTCCATCTCACCGAATCAGCGATGGCACTGTGGGTGTCGGTCGAACTATGGAAGGCGGAGGCGGCGGGATGGCGCGGTGGCGCCCCCTTGCAGAAGGCTTCAGCATGGCAGGCAGACTCCTCCTTTCCCGAAAATGAAATAGAGAAACATCACATAATACTTACTGAAATTTCTCGAAATTGCACATAATGTTATTTAGATGTTTCAATAAGTATTTTATCACCATTCAATAATTATAACTCGGTAGCTCGGTGTTTCATATGTGATATAAAAAAAATCAATTATATACATATTATATACCACAAATGATTTTTAAGATGTTTCACTCGTTACGTTAACGACTCAATGTTTCATGCATTGATTATGAGTGTTGCAATTAGTATTTTTGTAATGGTTTGAGTTGAAACATTTGTCCAAGTGATGAAACAATTTTCTATAAATGATGAAACAACATATATAGTTTTATCAAAAATATAACCATGTTATATCTTGTTGTGGAGATTTAATTACAACAAATATAATAGTGTAATCAGATTATTGATTAGATAAATATTTTAGGAGAAAAATCGTTTTGAAGATTGGAAAAAACAATATATTGTATGCATGTGCATGTGTGGGAGTTACTATTTATTTGTTATGCTCTACTAAGGCCATTCACAGTGCGCCACCAAATTTCAGCGCTCCTCACATGCCACGTAGATGAAGAACAGTATTAGCCACATGCTCCACAGTGCAAGTCACATGTAACGGGTCCCACCATCTCTTCCCTTTACTTTTCAACTGCAGAGAGGAGAGGAGAGAGCACTCTCTCCCTCTGCTTTTTTTCCCTCTCCTGGCGGAGGAAGCGAGCGAGCGTGCGTCGGCGCCGAGCGGAGCGGCGGCCGCGCGGCCCAAGCGGCGCCAGCGACGGGCGCGTCTCCTCCTCCTCCTCTGATCGGCGGCTAGCGGGGGTGGCTCCGGAGCAGGGGATGGTGTGGCGGGAGCTCGGCGGGGTGGATGTGGCAGCGCGGCCCTCTCCTCATCGGTGCCTGCGGCGGCTTCTCCTCTCTGCCCTCCGCGCCGGCGTGGCCTCCTCCTCCGGCCACCGCGCCTCCCCTTCCTCCGGCCGCCGCACCTTCCCCTCTTCCTCCGGTCGCCACGCCTCCCCCGTCCTCCTCCGGCCGGTGTGGAGTGGGACGGCGCGGAGCTCGTCGGCGTGGATCTGGTGGTAGACGACCGCGAGCTCCACTCCGGCCGCGTGGATCTAGCGGCCGGCCGACGACTACAAGGGGAAATCGACGTTGGCACCGTTCTCCCTCCCCACCGCCTGTCGGCGCCGCTTGGAAGAAGACGTGGTGGCGGCAGCGGCGGCGGCTCAACGGCAGCGGGGGCCGCTCCCCTCCCTCTCCTCGACGGATCTGCAGGCGGCGAGGGCGATGGTCGGCGGGGGTTTGAGCGGCGGCAGTCGGCGACCTCCCGTTATGCCCCTCCCAACTCCGGTCGCCGTCACTCCCAACTCTTGGGTTGGAGGTGAGCTCGGGACGACCGTCGGACAATATTTTCTCTCCCCTCCCTGACACCTTCTGACGAGGAACGGGTGACCAACTTTGGCTCCCCGTTCTTCATTTGGTCACGGGAGAAGTATACGTGGTATGGAATCTTTGATGTGTAAGGTTGAGGCTGAATGCCACATAGATGCACTGTGAATGCCCTAAGGTTGTATTTGTTTCCTTGGGTTGGGAGTTAACTCTCCCCACACGTAAAACGGAGTGACTCATTAGCGCATGATTAATTAACTATTTACTTTTTTTTAAAAATGGATTAATATGATTTTTTTAAAGCAACTTTCGTATAGAAAATTTTTAAAAAAAACACACCGTTTAACAGTTTGAAAACCGTGCGCGCGGAAAAAAAGAGTAGTGAGTTAAGAAAGTAGGGGAAGAACACACCCAAAGAGAAAAGAAGAGACACACTGATATCAATAGAGTATAAGCAAGTGTAGGTGTATCGGACGTCCGACGCGTAGCATCCTCCCTCTTTTCCGGGGTACACAGATCTGCACAGCCACCGCAGAGAATCCGAGTCCTCCGCTCGCGGCTCCTTTTCAGCTTTTCCCCCGAATGTACGTGTCCAAGCGTGCCTTGAACGTTTCGCCTTGTCAGTCTCTGTCACATCGTGGTCCAGTTCGCCCCCCGTCTCCGGGGCACCTCCTCGGTGAGATTTGACCTCGCGGCCTAGGGGGCACATCTACTAGTAGATCATCCAAGTGGCTGCTGTAACCACTAGGTCCGCTGCTCTCGGAAGCTCCAGCCTCCAGCAGGTCGCGGCGTGTCGTGTCTGCGCCGTGTGCCGGGTTAAATGGTGGCGGTGCCCCGGCGTCTGAAGTTCTGAATTCGGCAGGGGCACTCGAGCGCTCCTCCTCTCAACCCCGCGCGCCTCCTGCGCCCCCACCGACGCCGCGCCACGGCGCCGCCACCCCGGCATCGCCGGCTGGCCGAAAGGCATCAACGGCGCCGGCGAGGCCCCCCCCGGCCGGCCCCCTCCCCCTCCCCTACCCTCTCCCTCTCCTCTCCTTTTCCTCAAGCCGGTGGCGGCGAGCTGTCCCGTCTCCGGCGGCGGGGCGCCACCACCGGCCGCCTCCTCCTAACATTCATTCCTCTTTCCCCGTTGCCTACACCGGCCCACCGCCCGCTCCCGACCCCGCGGCTTCGGCGGCGCCACCGCCGCCTCGCCGCCCGCCCGATCCGCCGCCCACCGCCGGGCTGCCGCCTCCCACGGCCATCCCTCTAAAGCCGGCGAACTCTCCCCTCTTCCCCCTTCCCCTCCCACCCCCACCCCACCCGGGACCCTAATTCGTCGGCCCTCTGCCGGAGTTTGGGTTGTCGCCGGCGCCGGAGAAGAAGAGGAGGTCGCCGGAGTTGGAGAAGAAGCACCTGGAGCACGAATCGCGAAGCATATCCAGTGGTTCAAAATCTGCAAGATTTGGGTATGTATTTTCTGTCGACAGAAGGTTAGCAATTCCGAAAAAATAATGGATGGCCTTGCTGCCTTGATGCTGCTCCCTTGTGGTGTTTCTTGTGGAATTTGATGTGGTTAGATCAACCCAGATCGTTGTGGGGCGTTGCTTGCTGGTGATGGATGGTGCTCTGCGGTGAATGGTTGGGTGGGTGCTCACCTTTTACCGGATCTGAGGTATTGCGGGCGGATGTGTTTGTGATTGGGGGGGGGGGGGTGGATTTCAAGTTTGGGGGCGTGTGCTTGAACTTATCGATGTAATCGTAATATGATTTGCCACATCTATATCAGTCATATTTTTGTGTACTGTACTAACAAAGGTAGAGTGCTTTTGTCCAACGACCTAAATTTCTTGGCGCTCTAGCATGTTGGTCTGGTGGAACTTAGGGAGTTCCATTTCAGTACCCACTTTTTGTGAAATACTGAAATTAGCTCTTATTTGTTGTACTTTGTTCATGAAGAGTGATAGTGTTGTCACTTTTAATGTTTTTCAGAAGAAATTGGTAACTTCTCATGTCTTAACCTGCTTGGACAATACATATAGTAATTCACATCGTTAATCAATTATGCTATAATGATCTGTGAATTTTCTTACATACTTTATTTTCTTTTGCAGTGTTTAGTAAATTCAACATTTTGGACTTACATGAGTTGATTAACAAGTCCATTCCATTGTCCTTCATGGAGGCTTCATCTTGGTTGCGCTATCGAGCTTGTGGTTTTGGTTCATCCAGGATATGGTTATGGCTTCTTCTAGCTCTCGTTCTTCTAAATTGCAGCCTGGTACTCTCAGCCTCGCCGTATCTGGTCGGTATGGGGAGCTTTGACATAACAGGACCTGCAGCAGATGTTAACATGATGGGATATGCAAATACTGAGCAGATTGCATCAGGAATTCACTTCAGGCTGAAGTCACGTGCATTTATTGTGGCCGAGCCTAATGGAAAACGTGTTGTGTTTGTTAATCTCGATGCTTGTATGGCATCACAGATCGTGACTATAAAGGTGCTTGAAAGGCTAAAAGCAAGGTAAGAGTTAACATTTCTTGCATCCTTATTTCCAGTAAATGCTCGCATGTTTGTTGCAACTTTATGTGTGATATGCACTTATAGATTGTGTATAAAATGATCCATCAACCTTTCCACATGCATGGTATGTTCCCCAAAAAAAGCAGACTCGTCACACATTGTCAAGTTATTCATCAACTTATACCTTGCTTATTTTATTTCTGTTTTCTAACCATCATTTGCTGATGGCCGTCTTACTGTTTTCAAAGATTGTTCAAGGGAGGCACTGCCTCAAAATCCTTGGCCATTTTGCAATGCATGTTGCAGAAACATAGAGGAACCCAGATGCCCTCATGTTCACTGATATGATCTTGTTTGAATCTCTTATGTCCCAAAGCTCAGGTAGGCATTGTAGCACACCGTCGTGTAGGCTAGTGCTGACAATGCTGTAGCTAAGATGCTCATGTTGCTTGTCTGTTGAAGCACGCCTAGAGTCATTTGTTGGAAGTTGGAACATTATCTCTTAAACCGACTACCTACTTGGCTGCATGCATTTCTCAAATGTGCTAATCATCTATGTGACGATGGTATTGTATTTCCTACGGGGAATTAAACCAAATTTCTAGTTTATATTTTCTCCAACTGAACCTCAAACCCTTAGACTTACAGCATCAGGATTCTTCCCAGTGGTTCTGGCCAGCCTTGAGACCCGTATGCAGCCATGCACATAATAAAGTCTGCTCAGTAGTTCTTCATAACAGCATGGATCCTCAAATTTGCAGGTATGGGGATCTTTATAACGAGAACAACGTGGCTATCAGTGGCATCCACACTCATGCTGGGCCTGGAGGCTATCTGCAGTATATAGTTTATATTGTCACATCCTTAGGGTTTGTTCGCCAATCATTTGATGTAATTGTTGATGGCATCGAGCAAAGCATTGTTGAAGCTCATAACAACCTCCGTCCTGGGAAAATATTTGTGAATAAAGGTATAAAATTAGCTTTTTCTTGGACTAGCCAGGTTTTTCCTAAACCGCCTCTAGAGCTAATTTTTGCAGTTGTTTAATTAAAATGCACCTGTTTGCTGTTATTTGTGACATCTTTAATCTCACATATTTGCACTTCATTTAGTTTCAAGTGGGCCTTCTAATGTTATTACTTGAATTCTGGTTGTTTCTTTCTGATCATTCAGAAAGCTTTATAACAATAGATGACCTGAAGCCTGATTTTAGATGTATGTTGTGCACGTATGCTCCCCATATGATGCCTACTAGATTGTTACTGCAGTGGTTCTTTTTTAAAAAATGGTACTTGATTTCAGGTGACCTCCTTGACGCTGGTGTGAATCGCAGCCCAAGCGCGTACCTAAATAATCCTGCCGAAGAGAGAAGCAAGTACCAGTATAATGTTGATAAAGAAATGACCCTCATCAAGTTTGTAGACGATGAACTGGGTCCAGTTGGAAGTTTCAATTGGTTTGCAACTCATGGAACATCAATGAGCCGTACAAATTCTTTGATAAGTGGTGATAACAAGGGGGCCGCTGCACGCTTCATGGAAGACTGGGCTGCACAAATGGGCTTGCCCAAACAGTCAGCTCATGCAAATTCTTATGATTTGAGATCTTTGCACAAGACATCTGTACTTCCGCGGAGAGTTTCCACTATAATTCCTGAACCAAATGAGATAAGTATGAACCTGAACCATGCCCATTGAGTTTTCCACATATATTGGTAAAATATGTTGGGTCATGCCTTAACTTTTATTTTCTTCAATTGTTGTTCAGCTGATGACTTGATACAATTGGCATCATCCTATGAGGCCTCAGGTGGTAGGCGATTGGCAGGTTCGAGAATCACTAGGCGCATTAGAAGTACTCAACAAAACAAACCTAAATTTGTTTCTGCATTTTGTCAGTCCAATTGTGGAGATGTTAGTCCAAATGTCCTTGGAACATTTTGCATAGACACCAATCTCCCCTGTGACTTCAATCACAGCACATGTAATGGGAAAAACGAACTTTGCTATGGACGAGGCCCAGGGTATCCACCATGCCTGAAAAATTTAATAACCTTCATGCACATCTGATACAAACTGTTATAAATGAGGTTCTTTGCTGCTTTGCAGATACCCTGATGAGTTTGAAAGTACCCGCGTTATTGGGAATAGGCAATTTCTCAAGGCTGTAGATCTCTTTAATTCAGCTTCTGAAGAAATACAGGGCAAAATTGACTATAGGCACACTTATTTAGATTTCTCACAACTTGAAGTTAAAGTTTCTACAAGTTCAGGCGGTCAGCAGACTGTGAAAACATGCCCAGCGGCCATGGGTTTTGCTTTTGCTGCTGGAACCACAGATGGTCCTGGAGCTTTTGATTTCAGACAAGGAGATGTCAAGGTTTAGCATGTCAATTACATACTAGCTTCAAAATTTGGGTAACATGCTATTCACTGTTTTATACATCTCTTAACAGGGAAACCCTTTCTGGAGGTTAGTAAGGAACTTGTTAAAGACACCAGGGAATGACCAAGTTGAATGTCATTCTCCAAAACCAATATTGCTAGACACCGGTGAAATGAAGGAACCATATGATTGGGCGGTATGGCTTCTCTCTCTCTCTCTCTCTCTCTCTCTCTCTCTCTCTCTCTCTCTCTTTCTCTCTCTCTCTCTTGTAATAATCGTAGGCAGGCACATGTAGTACCTTAATCTTTGAAATGCCTAGTTCATTTAACTTTTGATAGCAAGGTCCAAGGTGACCATCTTTATAGAGCAAATGTTGCTGCATGAAACCGGTACTACATATACTGATATAACATATAATTCTTAGCTGGGAGGCTGCTGTGTCAGCTCTGGTAGTCTCTTGAAATGTCTGTAACACACAATGTTAGGTGTTGAACTGCTTTCATTTCATTAATGAAATGGGAGAGGATCTCCTCTCTTTCTCAAAAAAAAAAGAAAAACTCTTAGTAACACCGATGATTGGCAAATGCTCTAATTCTATGATTCAGTTTGTTTGACCTTTTCTGGAATATTCAGATAGTTTCAGGGCTTAAACCATAGCCAGTATCATGGTATTCATGACCAGCATGATTTTTTGTGCTAGAGACAAAGCGATGACATGAAATGAGTTGTCACTTCCAAACCGTGCATCACCCAATCATGAGTTACTCCATGACTGCGAACTTGGAAGCAAAATCTATAACTAAACCACTTAATGAATTTACAAGAAAAGAACTGTTTGCTGGTCCTGTACTGACTTCTCTAGTCTTTTGCAGCCTGCAATACTTCCAGTTCAAATGATAAGAATTGGTCAGCTGGTTATCTTGTGTGTTCCTGGAGGTATATCCCCAACTCCTCACTCCTAGAATTTCTACCAAGCTAAAAGTGCATATGACGTCTTAACCCAGTGGATTGTAATATGATATCTGATGCTCACGGTACAATATTTACTGTCATGTTTCGGTACAGAATTCACAACAATGGCTGGCAGGCGTCTACGTGATGCTGTGAAAACTGTTCTTACAAATGGAAACGGTGAATTTAATAGAAATATTCATGTTGTTCTTGCGGGGCTAACAAACAGCTACTCTCAGTACATTACAACTTTTGAAGAATACCAGATCCAAAGATATGAGGTGTGTATAAACTTAGGCCATCTGTTCTTTACATTGATAACAATATTGAATCAGGCAAAATAGATTAACATCTCATAGACCTTGCACAATTCATTTATAGCTATGTGTGTGTGTGTGTGTGTGTGTGTGTGCGCGTGCGTGTTTATTTATTTAACTTCTTTGCTATGTTCAGTTTGTGCTTAATCTGCCAGACTTACATGTTTGGGGCAATTTCGTTTATGTCCCTACTTTGATGTCTAATATTGATTTTACCCCTATTTTTTAGAGTTTTCGTTTTGCCCCCACCTTTTTGAACCGAACAATCGTTTTGCCCCTACTTTGGATGGTGAAGTTAACAATGTTAAATAATTGGCAAAATGACATTTATACCCTCTCCTGTCTCTGTTCATTAATTGCGTTTTTGCCCCCATTTTATGCATGTAGCTTTGAAGCTTTATTTTTGTGAGTATATTTAAAATTAAATGACGCACGTTGACTAATATAGCAATTTGGACATATTCTGAATTTGATGGAATGTTGACAAAATTTCAGCAGCATTTTGACAGAGCTTGAATAAAATTTTTGACAACATTTCAACAACACTATACATAATCATATGAAGTCATGTAACAACATCACAGGGTATCACAATGTAGTAGCCAACACTAACATAGTACCCCACATTACAAGTCTAGATCATAGAGGGTATAAATGTCCTTTTACCAATTACTTAACACGGTGAACTTCACCATCCAAAGTAGGGGCAAAACGATCGTTCGGTTCATAAAAGTGGGGTTAAAAACGAAAACCCCCAAAAAATAGGGTAAAAATCAATATTAGACATCAAAGTAGGGGCAAAAACGAAATTGCCCCTACATATTTCCCTGGTCAACTAGAAGTCTTAGAATAAACTAGCTAGGTGGCCCGCGCAATTGCGGGGCTAGTATACATACAAAATTATCTTCTTTTATATGAGTTTACTTAAAATTTGTTAAATAACTATCTCGTTATCTTAGGATTTTAAAAGACAGAAACCTTATCATCTCCATGTTTCTAATTTTATAGTTTTTAAAAGTCACCTGTCGTTACCTCTTCTTTATCACCCCTTTATTTGCTTGCACCCCTTTATTTGCTTGCACGATCTACTACGGCTTCTATTTATTCTCCTTGAAACTTTAAAATTGGATGTTATAAATTTTAGAGTTAATTATCTTGTTGGTTTTCATTTTTATAATTTTTAGAAGTCCCGTCAAACGCCGTCATTCTACTCCTCTATGGCCCGTCCGCCGCCTCATCTCTTTATTGTTATTGGGGTTTTAAAAATCGAACATAATTATCATTGGTGTTCATTTCTAACTTTCTAGAAGTCCCGCCAAACCGTCAATGGCATTGCCATTATACTCCTCTTACGGCCTGCCCGATGCCCTTCCTTTTAACTATCATTGAGATTTTAAAAATCGAACGTGATTATCATTGTGGTTTATTTTTTACTTTCTAGAAGCCCCACCAACAACCGTGATTGTGTTGTTTAACGGGTTGCCCACCATCTCTCCTATTAATCGTCATTGGGATTCTATTTGGGGGTTTTGTTTATAGTTTTTACACCTGCTACCTTCCTCTTTATTATCATTGAGATTTTACAAATCTAACGTGATTATTATTGGGGTTTATTTTTTACTTTCTAAAAGTCCCACCAACCACCGTGATCGTGATGTTTCAACGGCCCTTCCGTCGTTCCTCCTCTTAATCGTCATTGGGATTCTATTTGGGGTTTTGTTTATAGTTTTGGATGTCCCATCAATCGTTGTCATCCTACTTTACGGCGATGTTGTTTATCCCCTCTTTATTATCATTTGTCATCGTTATGTTTCTAGATGGATTGTATTTTTTCAAATTTCCATATTTTTAATTTTGATACTATGTTATTTATAAATTTTATTCCCACTTTAGCTCTTCTAATCATTTTTGTATTTTCGAAATTTAATTTATTTTTATTCCAAATTTTAATTAAACTCGTGTTGTAGATGGTTTCTTCTTTCGATATTGCTTTTTTTTATTCTGAATTTTAGTTATTTTTAAATTGTATTCCTACTTGAACTCTTATTTTTGTTTTTCTAATTTCAGAATGTATTCTGTTTTTTATTCCGAATTTTAATTAATCTCGTATTCGGTTCTATATGGATTTTTCTTCCAATATTGCTTATTTTTAATTCCGAATTTCAGTTATTTTTAAATTGTAGTCCTACATGAACTCTCTTTTTTCCTTTTCCTAATTTCATAATTTATTTTATTTTTATTTCGAATTTTAGTTAATCTCGTATTGGGTTCTTATATGAACTCTTTTTCTAATATTGCTTATTTTTTATTCCGAATTTCAGTATATTTCAAAATTGTATTCCTACATGAACTCTTCCTTTTCTTTTCCTAATTTCTGAATTTATTTTTTTATTCCGAATTTTAATTAATCTCGTATTGGATTCTTATAGACTCTTTTTCTAATATTGCTTATTTTTAATTCCGAATATCAGTTATTTCTAAATTATATTCCTAGTTGGACTCTCCTTTTTCTTTTTCTCCGATTAATGTGGGAATTTCTAGCCTCCACAGTGAACATGGTGCCTCCTTTCAAGGCTGTTTTAATAATATAATAGATAGATAGATATAATAGAATAGATAGATAGATAGATATCAGCCTGTTAGGTACTCTACCATTTGTTTGCACTAGTTTCTTACCCGTTAGTTGTAATGGGTCAGGCCCATATAATTAGGTATAGACTAGGAGCCCACACGTTAACGGGCTAAGCCCATATAATTAGGGAAGGACGGTGGTTACTTTTCGCGTACGGACGTGCTGCATGCGTTAGGGGATGGAAGGACAACGACTATGCTTTTAAGATTATTAGAGATGTCAGCACTGATCATGCCCCTTATGGTGCAATATATGAGGTTTCTTAAGGTGATCTGTTTTGTTTGGTGCCAAAAAAAAGGGTAAATTTTATTTAAATTTTTTTATATATATTAGACTCTGGACAATTATATCAGTTGGCTGTTATTGATGTTCCCGAGCTGAATATGCGGTTTTTGTTTTACCCAAAATTTTCATAATCCTTCTGTCAGATAATGTACTGTAGGATCGCTTGAATGAATTTGGATACATGTTGTCTCATGAATCATTCGTTCGAATGAATACCTTTTCACAGGGAGCATCAACGTTGTATGGTCCCCACACCTTGAGTGCCTATATCCAAGAATTTCAGAAACTTGCTATGGCCATGATTGCAAACAAAGAGGTCCCAACAAACTTCCAACCTCCTGATCTGTTGGACAAGCAAATTGGACTACTTCCTGGTGTTGTTTTTGACTCGACTCCTCTTGGTGTCAAGTTTGGGGATGTCAGCTCGGATGTTCCTGGTAACTCAACATTCAACAAGGGTAGTACTGTGAATGCTACATTTTATTCAGCATGCCCAAGGAATGACCTTCTTACGGATGGTACCTTTGCACTCGTCGAGAAGCTAGATGGTAACAATAATTGGGTTCCTGTCTACGATGATGATGATTGGTCATTGTGTTTCAAGTGGTCAAGGCCTGCGAGATTGAGTTCAAGAAGTTTTGCAACTCTGGAGTGGACAGTTCCTGAAGACGCTGCTGCTGGTGTTTACAGATTGAGGCATTTTGGTGCCTCCAAGCCAATGTTTGGTTCTATCAGGCATTTTACAGGGACCTCTCGTGCATTTGCGGTGCGTTAGGTGATACTCCTTAAGCTTTTTATGGCTTATAAAAGTTTACAGGACCCACTTCATACATGGAAACCCTGCCATTATATCCATAGGGCTTACCTGCTTCTTGTTTACATGTATTTGAGGGTAATACCTCTGTTCAATCGTATGAAAGTGTGAAACTGCTGTCTCAGTGCATGAACTAAGAATGGGAAATATACAGAATGTACATAAGTGCTCTTTTTTATGTAAACATGTTTCTTATGATTTCCCGTGGGATTTTGGCGAAGAGCTCTTTCATCCATTGATCTTCCTTTCTACTCATCCCCGATCTATTGTGGATTGATATATGCATAGAAGTCCCAATGGTTTTTTAAGAACATCCTTAAACTGATACAGATATACTCTATCGGAGGGAGTACAATTGGCGGTGATTGAGTGCAATTTTTTACTGACTGACTACATATTTCTCTGAACTGAACGCTGTCTGATCATCAGAACGGTCCGAACCAAACTTTGCTCTGAATGTGCAGTGCTCTGAATGAGCAAAGTTGTGCGTGGAGCTGCACACTGCACAGGTCTACAGGTAGGATGGGCTCATGAAAGCTTTCATTATGGGCTTTGGGCCATTTACTTTATGAATTATCATCTTCGCAAACTTCCTCTCCGTGAAGACTAGCCTACCTTTATCATTTCACACTCGAAGAGGCGGCAAGCCAGCAAACTAGCAATGCACTCATATGTCGACGAACTATGTCAAAAGGTAGATGAAGACATTTTTTTTTTATCAGAAAGGAGATGTGTTGGTACAACTAAAAAAAATGAAATCATATTCCATCCTTTCAGTTCTAAAAAAAAAGACTAGTTCAGCATGGTCCACTGGAACGGCAATCATTCTTCATCATGCAACGACTAAACAAGATGTAAGTACAAATTTCTCAGAGCCTTCGTGTTATCTTTTACTAGTATCATTTGAGTAGCAATACCATCCTACTCTTCTGTCTGGCGAGGAAACCGTATCTTACACAACCAAAAAAGTTCATACAAGACAATTTTATGATCGGTAACTCGGTAATGCATCAGCTGTGACCAACTGACCAACATTCAAGGAGTTTGAGTGCAGCAGTTGACCCCTTGCAAAGGACAAAAACTATAGCACTGTAAAGCGTTCATGTTTACCTCTCGAAAGAGTAAAGAGTAGCCTGCCAAAGGAACCATGGAAAAAAATAGAAGACACTTTGGGAAAGCAAAAGCATAAAAAAGAAAAGAACTAAAAAAAAAATGTTCCTTTTCCTAGGCCGAAGGTGAAATGCTGCTTCTTGTTCTTCCATGTGGAGAGCATATGTACGGTTGCTGCCTTTGCAAGCCATACAGTGTAGGCAGGCACCATGTAATCTCACTCCAAAGAACCTGTGTGCAATTTCTTGGCATTGGGAATACTAGATCCCCTTATCATCTCGGTCCCATCCTTGTCCGTGATTTAGAGGCACGTTTGATACCCTAGAACCACGAAACCGAATAGTGATGTTCTTGCCCGATGTGACATGTGTTCATGCACCTCTGGACCCTCAAAACATCAACAGAAAACGTAGAACCCAAACAGTTCGTTATCTAAAAAAAGAACCCGAATAGTTCAGGCAACAGCAAGAGGCATATCCAAGGAGGCTGCTTGTTGTTCTGCAACAAGGTGAACAGGTGATAGATCTCCCTCTAATTAAAATCTCTCTAAACCATCGTGTCTTACGGCTCCTGTCGAGAACGAGCAAAACGGGATTCATGCATCCAAATCCAAAGGTAGCAAACATGGTGCAGTCACATAATTAAGCAGAGATCCACAATCTGAAGAACTCATATTTTTTTCATGGGAAAGATGTGTGTTGCTATGATCCAAAGCAGTACGAGTACTACTACTAAACTACTAAAACAAACCATTTCCCGTTGCTGCACAAATGGTGCATGATTAAATGAGTGTCAGTAGTAGCAATCTCAGTTGCATATGCCATTTGCCATGATAGCCCAACTCTATGCTCACTAGGAAGACTGAATCGATTGCCCCAACTCTACTGAGTTCAGAGTTCAGACTACTACTGCTATGCACAATGAAGGCTCTATCTATCTACCGCAAACGAAGCATCTCCCCTCCTCTCCAAGCAGTCAAGATCCGCGAAATCCTGCACATCGCGTTTCATCATTGCACCCGCAAGTTTCTGCAGAGAGCGGGATGCAGTTTTGTCATCAGTACAAAGGCCAGCCAAGAACAAAAGAAGCCTCCTTTCGCAGAATATAAGATTAGAGGAAAAAAATTTCCATGGGGCATCATGGCCATGGCCCCCACATCAGATGCACGCTAGGCCGGGCCAGGCGGGCACGGTGCAAAGCTAGCTCCTCCTCGGATTCGCTGCTAATGCTGACGACGACGATGCACGGCGTAACTCACGTTATCAGCGTAGCTTTTGCCAAAGCTTTTGCGTTAGTTATGCCATGGCTTTCCTAACCCGAACGAGATTAAAGGCCTAAAGCCAAGCAAAGGTCACACTAAACAATGCTATCTCTCTCTGGGCGTCGTCAAAGCTTTGGGCCATTCTCGTGACCTTTTGCTCACCTTTGCTGCTTCGCACACAGGTGAACTGAGATGAGAAGGGACCGAGATGAGGGTGATGGGAGGAGGTGTTACTAGCAGTAGCAGCACTACTAGTGTGGTTGCACAGTAAACTGGTACTGGTAAAACGGGAGGAACAGCAGCGACAGCAGCAAAAGAAGAGGGGGAAGGGGAAAAGAAAAGGAAAGAAAGGCTGCCGCGAGTTGCCGTGGAACGGCAGTGCGTGCTGGGGATAAACAAAGCCGAAAGAAATGGGCTCTCGCGGCGCGGCTCGAGAGGAGCGAATCATGCGCAGATCTTTGTCCCGCCCAAATGCCCACCCACCCGGCCACCCCACAGCCCACAAATCGATTCGTACGTATCGTCTCTCTCGCCACCGTCCGGCGTGTACAGCTCGCCGTGATGGTCATGAGTTCATGACCGCCCCTGCTTCCTTCTAAACACAGGTTGCAATGCTACATTTTGATGTATCGTGTCATATTTCTGAGAAAACGGGCATGTGGGACACAGTTCGATCGAGTCAGAGAGAAGAATGTAGTGGATTTGAGTGCCTAATTACAGGTCGTGTTGCGAGTAACAAAAGATAAAAAAGAGGAGTAACAACAAGACATACAGAGCTGACAACTCCACGCTTGTACGTGAGGGGGGGAGTGGCTAAAGGAGCCTAAAAGGAGCTCTTTCCCCGCGCCTAAAACTACACAAAAGAACGAACTCAACTCACTCACTCACACAAAAGAAGACGAAAGGTTAATAAAAAGAGAATTCTCTCGCTCGCTGAACCACCGCGTTTTCTTTTCTTGAGGCTTTTAACAAACAATTCGTACTTGAAGGTTCCCTCGTCTTCTTTTTTTTTTCTCATCTCGCCTTCATCGGCGAAATTCAGCGCGAAGCTTCTTCGGTTCGGAAGCCTCTGCTTCGTCGAGAGAATGCGATGCCGAATGGTACAGCTAGCTTCGTGGATCGCTCCGTGACCGCAGCAATGGCGAGTCGCGCTCTGACACGGACGCTGCACGAGGCAAGTGAATGAACACGGGCGTCAGGATTCGGTGCGCTACGAGACGAGATCACGAAATGGAGGACGACAAGTGACAATGTGGCGCGGGGCGCGTACCACGGTGGAGCGACTCCTTGCAGTGCGCGATGGCGCTCGCGATGCCGTCCTGCTGTTCGAGGAGCGAGTCGTCGCGGCGAGGCGGCGGGGACTGGCACGCCGCCATCTGCGCCGCGGACGCCGACCGGCTCTTCCGTAGCCGGTGGTCCGCGGCGGCGACGGGGGCTACCCGGCGCAGGTGCCTCGAGATCTTGCTGAGGTACCGCCTGATCACGTCGCGCGAGGGCGTCCTCTTGTTGGTCTCCTCCCCCTGGTCCGGCGAGCCGTAGCCGAACGTGGCGAAGAGCCTGGCCGAGCGCGCGCTGTTGGAGCTCCTGGAGAAGCTGGTGCGGCCGCCGTAGAACGCGGCCTTGGCGGACCCGAAGCTGAGCGTGCGCAGCTTGCCGCGCCTGCCGGAGCCGTACCGCGAGGCGGCGTCACTCGGCTCGGACGCGCAGAACTTGAGGTGCGCGGGCGCCGCCGCCGCCGCCGCACCCGACCACCCCCTACCGCCGCGAACGTAGAAGACCCGCTCCTCGTACGACGGCGACGCGGATCGGCTCCGCTGCAGCGAGATGACGAAGTCTGACTCGCCGGCGCACGACGAGTAGTCCTCCGACTCGGACCCCGACTCGGCGCTCGACGCGGGCGCCGATGCCGAGCAGCACGACAGGTCGAGGTCAAAGAACGGGCCCTCGTCCTCGCCATACCCGCCGCCGCATGGCGTGGCCGGCGCCGTCGCCGTGATCGTGGACACGGCGCGGCGCCGGAACCGCCGCGCCGCGAGCAGCCGTAGGACCTTCATGTGCGCAGCGGCTGGTGTTCGGGGCAGTGTGGCCTCGTCACTCGTCAGGTCGGGGTTATTGGTGGGGGGCGTGGAGGGGTAAGTGGTGGTGGTGGTGGTGGGGAGGCAGGCGGGGCGGTGGCTCGCTTTTAAACGGGAGCGGCGAAGGCAGCAGCAGTGGAGGACGTGCGCGAGATTTAAGAAAGGCCCTGCTGGGTTTTTTTGTGGAGTTTTTCCATGTTTCGGCGGTGTTTGCGGTGCGAAGTGAAGCCGATGGCATCCGCGGCGTTTCGCGGTTTCGGCTGGCCACTTGGGTTGGGTGGCTCGGCGCGGTGCGGTGTGGGTCGCGTCGCGTAGCGCGGCCGTTGCGTTGCCGCGGTTGTTCGCGTGCGCCGCACGGGCCGTGGTTGGCAAGGGGAGTGCGCGTGCGTGCGCGGCGCGGTGCGTGGCAGTAGCGGTCAGTTTCGAGTGCGATATGCCTCTCGGCTCCGTGGTGTCGCCGGCGTGCGCGCTGTTGCCCTGAAATCTGTGAACTAGTGGTAGTATCGGTGGGTAGGTTTTGTCAAGAATTCCGGATTTTTACTTTTGTCTCTTGCTTACCAACCCGATATGCAGAAGGATGGCTACCGCGTACCATTTTCGCGTTGTTAATGACGTTGTTGTGCCTAGTGTCTATATAAAGGACAGTAAGCAATAACAACTTATTACCAACAAATTAAGCAAAGTGAATAATATGCCGTAGTATCTTCGTGCACGTGTCCAAAACAGTCACGGGCGCTCTCCTGTCAACATTTCTGAGCTTCTCTCCCACAAGATGCATTTTTCTCTTTCAGAGAACAGTTGATGGTTATAACTCATCATCTCATGATCGATACTAATGACTAAAGTCAACTACTCTCCCGTACAAATGAAAACCGCATATTACCCTCTCCAGGGGCACATATACATACTGTCATGCTGACAATCATGGTGCCCAGCCCCTGGGACTATTCGATGAACGCCAAGCCTGGGAAAAGAAACATGAAATCAGAAATCATTCATTCTTGAGCCAAAAAAAAAAAAACACGGTCTCACTCACAGGACAGAAGCTTCACAAAAGTCTGCAAAACCATCCACTACTAGCTAGCTTTGCTTTCAAAGAGATGGTGGAGTGTGGGCAGCAAAGGAAGGGAGCTGCCAGATGGGAACTGACGACTGTGAGCAACAGCGTCGCTCAAGTGCAATGCAGTGCAGCGCCGTTGCAGCTAGTAGCTGCAGCAGAGGCAGCAGCACTCGATGAGTCCAAGTCCATGGCGCGAGCTTTCACTGTTCTCACAGCCTTTTTCACCGGTGGTCTTCGTCTTCCCTTCTCTCCTCGTCTGGTCCAACATATCCACAGTAGTTTCGAGTCAAAAATCGCCATTATTCGGCTTGACCGGGCCAGTCTTGAGAATGGCCTGCACTTGTCATATGCGACTAGAATTGATTCTGTAAACTGTATAGTACCATAGTGTACTGAACTATATACTGGAGTTGTAGTACATTATACTGTTATCTGAAAATGCTTTCGCCAGATTTGTTTAAGCTCTACCATCCCGTGTTAATGGCTGCGACATTTGCCGTTTTCTCAAGAAAGATGTGACGTGATGGATCATGGACGATGACTTTCAGAGCTAGATTTTGGCACCCTGTGCCAGGTAGGTCAGGGCAGGAGCCAGGAGACTCCCCCGTTTGAACAGACGAGGCAGCATTACAATCAGTGTAGTGTGCTTACAAGAAAAAAAAACAATCCAAAATGGATCCAATGGCATGCATGTGCTTGACCGTTGGCTGAGTAGGTTAGGAATAGATGGACTGTGTACGGAAAACGAAGCGATCCATTAGAATGTGATTAATTAAGTATTAACTATTTATTTTAAAAATTGATCAATATGAATTTTTAAAGCAACTGTTGTATAGAAACTTTTTAAAAAACGAAAAGTTTAGCAATTTAAAAAGCATGTGCGCGTAACATGAGGGAGAAGAGTTGGGGAATACAGGTCACCAAACACAAAGGGTATGTACAATGGAGACTATTGGTACCGGTGGTCTCAATATGCCAAATAGGATAAGACCGCGTGAAAGCCACATAATCTACACTGGAGACCACTGCTGAGTATATTTTTCGTTTCAGCCCCTGGTTATTGAATCAATTAAAAAATTTATATTTCGGATCATATAACAACGAAAACAAATAGATAGATACCCCTAAACAACACATGGACCCACTATCAGCCTCTCCACCTTTTTTTTCACCTACCCGACACTCTCCCTCCCCCCGATTCCCCACCGGCCACCAAACCCAATCCCCTCTCTCACCGACGCCGCCTCCTTTTTCACCACCAAATCGGCCTCTTCTTCTGGCGCCCGCAGCGCCGCCTCTCCCCCCTCCGCTACATTGCCTCTCCCTTCCTCCCCATCCACCACTACGCCGTCCTCCTCTTCCACCGCCGGCGGTTGCTAGAAATCCCCCCTCCAACTGACAAGATCGAGCTTTCTTCCCTCTCCATCGAGCTCGAGCCCTCTCCCCGCTACACGAGGAAGCAAGGTCAACGCCGAATACAGCGACAAGCTCGCCGGAGGGCTGTGAGATCGGAGGCAGCGAGCTTCGAGCCCTGAAGGCCGATGAGCCCCGTGCAGCAGAGGGCCATGAGGTTGGCCGGCGAAGACGGTGGAGACTCAAGTACACCGGCAAAGATGACGGAGCTCGCCGCCGTCGCGAGATGGGGATTCAGGTAGGTGCGCTGGGAGGGGGGAGGGGGGACCGACAGGGCGAGGCGTAACATGGGGCTCCGGACTCGGCCAACGCGAGGCCTCAAGCCGTGGTTTCGCAGCTCCGGAGCTGAAGAAGGGAGAGGAAACTGTTTCCTTTGCAAGCACAGTTACATCGTGCGGAACCACACGATCAGCTTAGCTCGGGTCAGCTCCGATGTGGAGGCTTGAGACCACGTGATAGCGTGGTGTGTTGTACATGGTCTAACTAGTTTCATCATCGATTCAGAACATAAAAGGCTTAAAGCGTCTTACCCTTTTTTTCCTGCATATCTCGAACAAGTGTTTGCTCGTCTGTCCATGAGATTCAGAGACTGCGTCGGCAAGACTACCACAAAAGTAAATTTCTGTTTCTTAAAGCCGAGTACTGCAGAAATAGCAGCGCCAACGGCACGTACCACGTCTGAATTCTGATGGATCATTTCCCTGGAACTGCAAGCAGAGCAATAAATAGATCAAAGGACCAAGTTCAGATGAAATATTGATGGTTCAAAAGCTCGTCATCCACAGTCCACGAAAAGGTTCTTGCATGGTGAATTGGTGATACTAGCAGTAAATCCTATCAGTCATACTGTGTAACACTAGTTCCTGACTTCCTGCCAATGCCAGTTCTGTTCTGAATGTGAAAGGAAAAACGTGAGGAACTGAAAAGGGGTTTGTCTATGGCTATATGCAGTGTGAGGTCCAGATGGAAAGTTTCTACGCACGAAATTCACGAAACCAGAAAATAAATAAAACAACATCAATGATTTCTCAACATATTGCCACTCCTCTGCTACAAATCTACCCAAACTATTACAGTCTAATCTCACATAGAATGTGTGCTTAATTCCGGGAGGCTGCATCCGGAAGTTTTGCTTCGACGATTCAAGGTCATCCTGCTACCGCCTGACTGAAACTGTTCAGTCAAAGCCAGCGATAATGGTAAGTGACAATATTGCGGGTCCCTGCTCCAAACGGAGACAATCGTACAAGGATCCTAGGTTCCTACCACCTCCGGAGCCAGAGAAGAAACGTCTTCGCAAATCGCAATCCCATGAAGCCATGAACTACTACTGCTGAGTGCTGACTACTGTATCCGTTGGACCCGCAAAATAGTTGGGATTAAGCAACTCCAACAATTGTTCTCTTATGCAAATTGGTGTTCTTGCTGACGTTGGCGACCGGCGAGTCCACACGAAGGACAAAATTTCGGTTTAGAGTCGATGAATCGTGCAATCCAGTCAGACGCGTGCTGTACTGGTGTGCACTGAAGTCTGCAAGTCAGCGGACAACTGAACAGGGTTTCCGTTCAGTAGACTGGGTAGTGCAGGCTTTGAGGTTTCAGCATCACGACGTCTTCGGTTTCCTGCATCTTCTTCGCTACAGAATTTATCATTTTCGCTTGTGGATTTATCCACCATTGGATTCCATATCCCCATTCATTAACTTCAGTTCAGTACTTATCCTCTTAAAACTTCAATTCTGATTCCATGAACGGCCCTCAAAGTTTGATCAGGTTGGGCGCCAAGGGGAAGAATTTTTTTTATTTTTAAATTTTCTTTTTTTAATATTCACAGAAATATTATGGCGATAAAAATATTTACAGAAATAGACCCTATCGCCCTCCACTTGGGCGGCAAGGTGACGTGGCACACAGCGCCGTATACGCCTTCACGGCGTCGTGTACACATTTTGCACTGAGGTCCCTCCATGAAAAATTAGGGCGGCAAGGGGACTGCCTGCAAAATGACAGGCCCTAGGCGAGGAGCTGGGAATTTTGCACGGAAACCCTTGCCGCCCGCCCTGGCAGAGGGCGGCAAGGGGGCCACGTGCAAAATTCCCAGCTTCCCTAAACGGCCGTCTCGCGCACGTGTGCCACGTCACCTTGCCGCCCAAGTGGAGGGCGGCAGGGTCTATTTCTGCAAATATTTTCGCCGCTCTAATATTTCAGTAAATATTAAAAAAAGAAAATTTAAAAATAAAAAAAATTCCCAAGGGGAAAGGCCCCCTGTGGGCTGTGGCCCTGTTTCCTTCTGAGATATCCTGAGGCCCACCCGGGAGTGGTTGGGCTCATCTCCAGTTTTTTGCGGCCCTGTATAAAAAAGCCCATAATGGAGAAACGAAGCCAACGCGTGGGAAGCTTTTTCATCTTTTCGTTGGGCTGGGGCCCGGGCCCAGGGATAGTTACATTTATTTTCAGTGCAACTTTTGCATCTGAGTAATATACTGGTATGCTGTTTGGATATTCTCAAAAAACGAAAAGTATGCTGTTTGGATGTTTCCCAGCTAACGTTATGCTACTATAGTCTTTGCTCACTGCTGCGAGTGTCACACTGCCACTCTTCTGGTGTGATAGCAACAAATTTGCCACTCCACAAGTCCACAGTTAGAAACGGTAACTCTGATCGTTCAGTATTAGTGTTCTTTGCTCTGACATCTTCTTTTCCCAACCAGTCTACCCTCCTCTCCCCTCTATTCTTCCCCAATCCGGCGCCTGAGCTCAGAGGCAGTTGCACATCACTACGTCACCTCCCAAAATGATCGTAGCAATTTCTTTATCCATTTGGCTATTGGTGTGGCCATGTGGGCGCCTAGCCCTGTAGTTTTATAAAATTCACCCGCAAGAGTGACGAGATGCTGCTGCGCCTTGCTTCTCCGTGAAACAACCCAGCATGACTGCCCAGCGATACGTCCACACACATACCACAAGTAGTTCTAAATTTGCCATATTTCCCGGTTGCCAATCATCAATCATCACTTCATCAGCGCATACGTCCGGACGTGGATGGGAATTGAAGCTTCGCTACATTCCACCCTGTTTCTCGCCTCTTGTTCCCCTGCATCACGCGACGACACGCCCAAATCGCTATCTGCGCACGCGATGCTACTCCTCCCGTTCTCCTGAACTCATCAGGCCAGCCACGCATGTGACTTGCAGGCTGCAGCCGCCAAGTCAAGCCCAAGTTTCGGCTGCATGGATCGAACCCGACTCCCCGGATGCAGATGCTCGTTGCTAACACTAGCTAGTAACATGGTGTCACGTTCGCGAGGGGAGCTAGTGGCTGCGACTTTGAACTTCGTTGCTGCAATCTCGCCAGGATTCGGGGGAAATCCGTTACGTGACAGTTGACACACGCACCGCAACCGAATGGCTCGCACAGTTCACAGTTGCACCATGGCGCGATCAGCTCTATAAATGGCGTGATGCAGCGATGCGAAAGATGTCAGTAGCTAACTGATAATTAAGTGGTGTTTTCACGCATGGCTCGGCGCAGCGTCTTCCGTGTTGTTTTGGTGCTCTTGTGTTCCATGCAGTTGCTGTCAGCAGCAGCAGCGGCAGTGTACAGCATCGAGAGTTACGGGGCGAAACCTGACGGCCGGACGGACGCGTCCACGGCACTGGCGGCCGCCTGGTCCGCCGCATGCCGGTCGGCGGAGCTGACCACCGTGTACGTGCCAAACGGCGAGTTCTTTGTCAGCCACGCGGCCTTCGCTGGCCCGTGTTCCGGCAGGATGAAGGTCCAGATCGATGGCACGCTGGTCGCACCGTCCGGTTACACCGGAAGTGCCAGCTCGGGCGGGGAGTGGATTGTGTTCGACCACGTCGACGGCCTCACCGTGTCCGGCGGCACCCTCGACGGCCGCGGCCAGTCGCTGTGGGCGTGCAAGGCGGCCGGCCACGGCGGCTGCCCGGACGGCGCAACAGTACGTACAGTGCACAGTGCACCGAGTGGTTCTACTACTAAACGATGAGCTTAATTGCACGGAAACTGAAACCATTTTTGTGTTAACCAACGTGTCTCATGTCGACGTGGTGCGTGGCGTGCAGTCGATGAAGGTGCTGAACTCGAGGGACGTGGTGATCAGCGGGGTCAAGTCGGTGAACAGCGAGCTTTACCACGTCGTGATCGACGGGTGCGAGGGCGTGGCGGTGCAGGACGCCAGGATCGTGGCGCCGGGGAGCAGCCCCAACACGGACGGCATCCACGTGCAGTCGTCGTCCGCGGTCACCATCACCGGCGCCAGCATCCAGACCGGAGACGACTGCATCTCCGTCGGCCCCGGCACCTCCAACCTGCGCGTCGAGCACGTCAGCTGCGGCCCCGGCCACAGCATAAGCATTGGGAGCTTGGGAAAGGAGAGCGAGGAGAGGGGGGTGGAGAACGTGACGGTGAGCGGCGCGGCGTTCGTGGGCACGGAGAACGGGCTGCGGATCAAGACGTGGGGGCGGGCGGCGCGCTCGGGGGCGTACGTGCGCGGCGTCGTCTTCGAGCACGCGCTCATGCGCGACGTGAGCAACCCCATCATCATCGACCAGAGTTACTGCCCCAACGATGGTGGCCACGGCTGCCCCCATCAGGTATGCGCCGCCGCCAAATGTATCGTATCGTATCGTATCCCATCGCCGCCGCTCCGATCAATCAAGCTAACGGCGAGAGCGGTTTCTTGCAGAGCTCCGACGTGCAGATCAGCGGCGTGACGTACACGGACATCCAGGGGTCGTCGGCGTCGCAGGTGGCAGTCAAGTTCGACTGCAGCGCGAGCAACCCCTGCAGCGGGCTCGGCCTGCAGGACATCAAGCTCACGTTCGACGGCGGCAAGCCGGCGGAGGCGACCTGCCAGCACGCCGACGGCACGGCCTCCGGCGTCCTCATGCCTCCAAGTTGCCTGTAACGCTTTACCGCCAAATAGGAAAAACAATTCTTGTAACCCGAGTACAATCAACTAAGATAGTATAGTGATATTAAGAAACTTCAACGATTCCAGCTCTAATCAGTAATCGACCAATTGTATTCCCGAATCAAGAAGGTTCAGCATTATTCAATAAATCAACTAGGGAATGACAATCAAATTATCGGGTCTGACGACTACTCCTAAATGCCTTTTCTTTTCCCTCTGTTCCTCTCTGCTTCAGTACATCCAGTCATCCGGGGGACAGATGCCAACCAACTTCAAACACTACAAATGTATATATATACAATTAATTCACTACAAGAAGTATGTCAATTGCTCCCGTTTCCTCGACCCGCCTTTGCCGTAGAGCTGATTCCATTCCTTGATCCGATTCATCACAGCGCCTTCACAAGCGAAGCTAGCCGCGACCTGCATAGTGTTCAATGCGCAAAAGCTTAGCAATATGTTCTTGCTATGAAAAGGATATCTAAGAGAAATACATTGCGTGTGTAGCATGAAGAATCGACTCGTCAGTGACTTACTTCATCCTTTGCCTTTCTCAAGTCCTCCATGTTTAACGGTCTGAGGGCAGTCTCTCCAGCATCGCCTTTGTCTGATTTATCTTTCTTGTCAGCAGGCTTGTCTTTCTTACCTTCCTTGTTGTCAAGCTTGTCCTTGTCAGTTTTACTATCCAAACATTTTGTCCCGTTTTCTTGAATTTTGGTCTTTTCTTTTGGTTCTTGCTTCGTTTCTGGTGCAGTTTCCATCTTGACCTGGAGAATCAAAATTGCCATTAGCCATTGTGAGATGATGATATGATTGGTGGAGGTAGCTTTATCAAGCACCCCGCGATGGAGTTTGCAGGTTTCATCAGGCAAACGTTACGTGAAGAATGGAAATGCTGACTTAACTACATATTAGAAAAGTTAAAGCTCGTTAAATTATAGGTATTTCCTCTTGGGTCTTACCTTGTTCTTTTCTTTCTGAAGTAGCTCTCTGACAGGATGATAAGCTGCCGTAACACAAATATTCTGAAAAAAGGAGTACAGATTTAATAATTCAGAGAGTGACGACTGAATAAACCCTCATTCTAATACCAAAAATCCAAAAACAGTGTACAGACCTTCAGGTCACTGCTGGTGTATCCTTCAGTCATTTTGGCAAGCTCCTTGAAATCAATATTTTCAACCGTCTCTTTCGACAACAATGTCTTCAGAATCAGCTCTCTACTCTCCAACGTTGGGAGGCCGACCATGATTCTATTTAACACAAATGAATCATAAAAAAAACTTATCTAGAGAAGCTGAATCTAATCAAGTAGAAGTTTAAATACACATAAACGAAACATACCTGTGCTCAAATCTCCTTATCACCGCATCATCAAGGTCAAAGGGCCTGTTCGTTGCAGCAAGGACTAAGATCCTTTCGTTGGACTTAGACAAGAGTCCATCCCAGTGAGTCATGAACTCATTTTTTACTCTGCGCGATGCCTCACTTTCGTTATGATTATCTCGTTGCCCTAGCATGCTGTCTACCTCATCGATGAAAATGATTGCTGGTGCAATTTTAGCAGCAAGGCTGAATAAGGCTTGGATGCACTTCTCAGACTCCCCGTACCATTTTGATGACATGCTAGCCATAGATATGTTCAAGAAGCTAGCACCCGCTGCGTTTGCTAGGGCCTTGGCGAGCATTGTTTTCCCCGTACCAGGTGGTCCAAACAGTAGAATGCCCTTGCATGGCTTCAAGAGACCACCTTTGAAGAAATCAGGCCGTTGAAGAGGAAGCATGACAAGCTCGTGAAGGCATTCTTTGATATCAGCCAGCGCTCCAATGTCATCAAATGTCACTCCTATTTCATTGGCTGGTATAACCGATGATCGGATCTTCTTTTCATACTCATTGTCTGGAACGACCTGTAAGTTAAGAATGGCAAAATTTTAAACAATATGTAATTAAACTAGGAAAATTACTAAAATTATAACTTATTGTAGTTGAAACAATGTATTACCATCTCTGTCTCATCCTTTGCTTCCACTGTATCTTTCCCAAGGTCGTTGCTCTCTTGGAATATGCGTAATCCATGGGATAAGCTGTGAAAGTTCCATGTTAGCAAAAGCGAGATAAAGCAACAATGAACCATCTCAAAGTAAATTTAGCTAACCTCTCCGAAGATATGACAAGATTCCCGTTTCTGTATTTAGGGTCCTTGTTATTCATCAGATGGTAAGAGACTGCTGGGGTTATAATTTCTTCCAAGTAAGGCACAATGATTTTACAATCATCATCTGCATTGATCGAGCTCAAATCTTCACACTCAAGATTGTTTTCTGCGAGCACTTCCGCAATGTAGTTTCGAACGATTTGATTATGGTCATTATTCGAATCTTCCTCCATCTGGGTCTTCCATTTCTCAAGAAGGGTCTTCTCTTTGGGAGGCTTAGTCTCCAGAATACAAGGGAAAAGAGCACACACAGATTCATCAATATCTTCTCTATCCTCATCGTCATCAAGGAATTGTGAACCAATCACGATGACCCGTCCAGATAGTTTTTTCAACATCTTCTGAAACATACAGTATGCTTTTTCTGAACTTCCAAGCAAATCGTCAACATCCCTTATATAAAGAATAACTGGACTGATTTCAGAAGCAGAAACCATAATCTGCAAAAGCCATCCAATATCAGCTTGTACAAATAGGGCACGCAAATTTTGACTATACTGCTGAATAACTGTACCTTGTAAAGGGATTGTATGAGAACCTTCTCATTCAAACTCCAGCATGGTTTAACTGATGCTGCATCAGAAGAGGGACTGTAAGTAACCCGTGGTTTCAAATTATGCGCTGTACTTCAAATGCAAAAGAGAGGGTGATCTACAGATAGCTAAAAACTAGGCAGGTCCTTTTAACTGCAAATTTCCGTTGGAGGAATCCAGAAGGGCGGGCGCATTTGAATTTACTGGTAAATGAGGATGTTCGGTTATCTGAAACTAGTTGAAGCTGGCAACATATGCATTACACATCTAATGTGCGCATGTGAAAGTGGGGCATAAATAAACAAGATAGCATAAAAGAAAGATTTCACTCACCAAGGTATTTAGAAGATTCGGGGTCATGGTCCTTTTCGGGAGGTACCAAGGATAACTGAACCCGGACTGAAGGTGTGTTATGAGGACAACAAGTGCTGCAAAAGCAATAGCATAAAATGCTCAGAAAATCAATATCTTATTTTCTAGTTGCATATCCAGGCAGAGATATTACCTAGTCCTGAGATCAAGGATGCCTGTTTCACGGCTCAATGGTCCTACATTAGTGTTTCATGAAGACACAGTTAGAACATCAGAAAAGTTGGAGCATGGGCATCGCTTCAAAATCATGATTGAGAGAAGGAAAGATAAAGCATTGCAGAAAGTAAACAAGCAAAGAAACGGTGAGTGCACAAAAGGAAGAATCAGGGTACCTGTTCCTGTTAGTTCTTCCTTCTTGCGAAACAGATTGAAAGCTCCAACCAAACTAGACACTCTATTGAAGGCTGCCTCTGTCATGGATCTCTCACGGGCCTGCGTTATGAACAGAGTAGAATTGATTAGGTAAATCATCAGACAAATCCACGCCACTTCTCAAAATTGTAACAAATGCTCCTGTTCGATAAAAACTGCACATTCAGCAACTCTACTAGCTAAATTGTTCGGTGTGGACAGGGTAGACTAGTTCTATCCTTCTCAAGTACCCCGTTTAAGTTGTGCAGAGGCCAAAGGCGTAAGACGCTATTCCACAATCTAAAGAAAAGTACCCATTGTTTCAACAGGGACTACTATGATTCATGAAGGGAAAAAAGGGCCAAACTGATAAACTGAAATGAAAATCCTGAATTTCCCATGTCGCTTGGTATATCAACCAAATGTGCTATACAAGATGGAACTACCAGTTACCACCTAAAACAACAAGGCAGAAATAGGATACAGACCTGCGTATTGCTTGGGCCGCCGTACTTATGATGGAGCTGCAATGGCAATCCGGAACAAACTGTTTAGGATCATAGGAGGCCAGGGCGAAAACGAAACAATTTCTCAAATTGCATCTAACTGAAACTGACCTTGCGCGCGAAGTCGATGACATCGAGCAGCAGCAGGCGAGCACTGAACTGGTTTGCGAGAGCCTTCGCGAGCGACTGAAGGTACGCCTCTGCAACAGAGAAAGCGGCTGTGAAAAAAGATCGCGCTTTTGGCGAATCTGAGCAACCCATATCGCGGGTTAGGAAGCGGAGGGCGAACCTGACGGGCCGCAGAGCAGTATGGTGCGGCTGGACGCGGAGAGGACGCGGATGTGATTGGGCAGGATCGTCGGGGTCAGGTGCACGAACGCCGTGCTGGTGAGTGCCAGCTTCGTCTGCTCGCTGCAAGAAAACCATGGAACACATGCTCAATTAGCCGCCCTTCACCAAACACGCATTGATTTCTATTGACGACGCAACGCGTATCCATGGGATCAGTAAAGAAATCATCCGATCCTACCCGAAATATACCAGCAAAGTCATAAACTAATTAATAAAGCTACTGGTTAGAATAAGGGAAGAAAAGGTTGTTTTTTTTTCTCTCCCACATTGGATTGGGGGGTTTTGGCTCTGAGGATTCGCATCGACGACGGGACGAACCTGAGGTAGTACGGGAAGTCGTCGAAGGAGACGCCGATGTCGCGGCCGTCCACCACCAGACGCCGCAGCTCCGCCTCCACCTCCGCCGCCGTGGCGCCGCCGCCGCCGCCGCCAGTCGCCGACCCGGCCAGCCGCGACGAGACGAGGCCGATGCCGACGCCCACCCCGACGCCCACGCCCACGGCCGACGCGATGATGCTCCCGTGCTCCATGTGTCCTCCGCCGCCGCCGCCGCCGACACGACGACACACCTACGCGGAAGCCGACTTCGACAGCGGCATGCAAAACTTCCAGGGTCGCGGATTCGGTACGGGTGCGATCGAACGGCACAGACGCGGAGGGCGGTATTTATAGGGGAGGGCGAGAGAGGTTGGAGTTCGGGTCGGTCCCGTCGCGTCGCGGCCACGAGCCCACGGCACGGGGCACGGCGGCGTCACGGGGCAGGGGGGCGCCCGGTTGGGATTGGGACGCCGCGGATGCCGATGCCGACGCGGATTTGGCCAAAAAGAGGGTGAAATTTCCGGTGCACAACACCTCGGCGGAATCTCGTTGTCGCGGATTGAGTGGCCGATTCCTATTCTTTATTTTCGTTCTTTCGCTAGACTTGGTCTATGTGTAAAACTCTCCTTTCACTGTACCACAGTATTTTTTTTTCTTGCCGTCACTCGATTCCCTTCTGTTTTTTTTTTTTTGTTCTTTCTGATTTGGCGGAATGTTAACGGTGACAGAATATACTACGCTTTAGCACCACGGCCGATTGGCGAAAGGCGTGTGACACTTGGGCCTTGGCTGTCAACACCACCAAGAGCAGAGACGCGTGGGACGGTGTTGATGGATGAGATCATTGTTTTTGCCGAGTTGGGACCACTATTTCGCTTCTCGCTTTCTTTTCGAGCGTAACGCATAACATACATGCATCATGGCTGGTGTTTGAAGGTTGCGAGATTTCCCTTTCTTGCTATAACGTCTTTGGATGGTTGTAGCGAGACTATTATATGTCACTGATTCATCGAAACTAGCGTTGATTGCACTGTTTAACCACAGCGGGAGCCGGGGCGGATCCAGTCCAGAGACAAATCCCGAGCCATCCTATGCTAATTTTTCATCGTCTCTGCTCATCATGGTAAAAAGCCCGGGCCAGGGCTTGGTGCCTGGGGTCTTGGTCCATCCCTGATCGAAGCAGTTTGATGTTTCTACCAATACTTCAAGCATGTTATTATTATCTTATGGGTATGTGTAGTTATTATAGCTGTGTGTGTTTAGTAAGAGAATTTTTTTTTTTCGTGCTATTTTTGCACGGAGCTAGGTTTTATATACAGTTCATACATTTTACCCTTATCCATGATTTCGTTAATACTATTGTACATCATTAGCATTTGGCCCTACAATGATATAGTGAAGTAAATCTCTCAGGGTGATTCTAGGCAAAGGTATCTTCCTTGTAACTATATATCTTAACATGGCATTATGAGCAGTCAGACTTCTGATCTTAGCCAAAACATCGGATGATACTCCCTCGTTTTCTCCTAACTGTGTTAGCGTCGATGGCAGGGGTGCCCCCATGCACCATTTTTTGAGGCGGACATGATTTGTGCCCCTTTCATACGACACGTTCATGATCCACGTGGTAGTGGACCCATGACGATGTCCAATCATAACCATGATCAGTCGAGCGTGCCTGAGGAAGACCACCGAGTAAGGTGGTGATGCGACCCTTTTGTCACGTCATTGGGCTTGCCGCCCCTAGACTCTCGATAGTTGAATAGCTAGCCCGCTTGATGATCTCCCTCAGCCGCACCTAGTTGGTCGTGGTCATGGTTGGGTCTTACCATGGGCCCATTGTTGTGTGGACCATACCGTATATCGATTACTATTAGAGGGATATAAATTTTACCACTCTCAGACAAATAGGAACATGGTATTTTTATGCATGTGAAGCTGACATCTGTATATATATATATGTATTCCCTATTTTTTATACCATCTATTGTCATGGATAGCGGCAAACCTATATAATAAACCCTGGGTATGCATGGATTAACTTCTTTTCACTTCCGTATTTGTTGACCTAATGATGACACCATAGTTGGCCATGACATCATCACTATTTTTTTACCATGCATGACATCACTTTCACTAAGATGATGTTTAATAGAGCTCTTGGGTGGGTCGTGGGCTTTACAACAAGATGAGGACATGAGAACTATGACGAATTACCCCGACATGATGAGATGGCCGCCATTGAATTGACCATAGTTCATCTGATTAAGTTTCTTTTGTGGAACATACTCATCTAGTTTAAGTAATAAACTCGACGGATACTCGCATTCAGACTTTACCAATCTTAAGGTAAGGTAAGATGTACCAGCGAGTGTCGGTATTAAAAGAGTTATCTCATTTATTGGATGACCTATATTAGCGAGTGTACGTATTTATACTATTTTTTTTAAAAAAAGAAAAGAGTTGTCTCATTTGTTGCATGATTTATCAATTGTTTAAAGGTTTATTTTATAGTCCTTCCTTTATATCTCCGTTTGAGGTATCACCTATAAAATTTATATTAACAATGTGTGAAAATTATGGGTACCCATACCCACACGATATGGTTATCCAACTAGTTATAGGTGATAGCTTATATCTATATAATATGGAACGGATCATGACTTGGGTATTATATTTCCTTATGTATTACGTAACGGTCTAAAGTCTTAGTTTGGCAATATTATAAAGTAGTATTAGGAAACCGATACCGTATTGGTTAAGGTTTCTATCTTATAATCCTGCCCCCCATCCTATATAAGGTGGGTAGGAGGTCCTCTAGGGGGCATGAGCACAATTAGATTCGTCAGAGTAATACACAACACCCGGCGGATACAATCCCAAACAGGAGTAGGGTATTACCTCTCATTGAGAGGGCCTGAACCTGTCTAAATCCTTGTCTCCGCATCCATCCACTTTTAGGTCTCGTGCGCTACCCCTTTTCATATTGCCGAAATCTAGTTTCGACAGTTGGCGTGTCAGGTAGGGGTACGCCGAGTTTCCCATCAAGAAGTGCGATGGAATCAATTTCAACAGAAACGCCGAGATTAATCTCAGCGAGTTTCAATGGCTTGAATCTCCAATCCGGGTTTTTCCCCTTCTAACTTATTGTTGTTTATCAAATTGATCTGTAAATATCAGATTAATCTCTTGGTATTTTTTGTTGTTCACATGTGATGCCACGGCACTACTGTTGCCGACTGGTCTCTTCGCCTCCACGGTTGGTGTGCTCCGCTGCCGTTACTCATGACGACATCATCTTCACCACTGGCCGCCGTCATCGCCGCCGACTAGTTTCTCCGCCTCCACGGTTGGTGTGCTCCACCACCGTCACTCATGGCGATATCATCTTCACCACCGTCCACCGTCATCGCCGATGACTGGTGTCCTCGCCCTCACGGTTGGTTGGTGACACCACCGTTGTTGGGCGTCTACGTCTTCACCGCCGGCTCGCCTCCACCGCCGCCGACTGGTGCCCTCCGCCTACACGGTTGGTTGGTCGCACCACCGTTGCTGGGCGTCAACGTCTTCACCGCCGGCCATCGTCATCGTCGCCGACTGGTCTCTCCGCCTACACGGTTGGTTGGTCACACCACCGTTGTTGGGCGTCTACGTCTTCACCGCCGGCCATCGTCATCGTCGCCGACTGGTGTCTCCGCCTACACGGTCGGTTGGTCACACCACCGTTGTTGGGCGTCTACGTCTTCACCACCGACTCGCCTTTATCGTCGCCGACTGGTGTACTCGCCTTCACGGTTGGTTGGTCACACCACCGTTGTTGGGCGTCTATATCCTCACCACCGGTCGCCGTCATCGCTGCCGACTGGCCTCTTCGCCTTCACGATTGGTGTGCTTCGCCGCCGTTACTCATGGCGACATCATCTTCACCACCGGCCACCGTCATCGCCGCTGACTGGTGTCTTCGCCTTCACGGTTGGTGTGCTCCGCCGCTGTTACTCATGGCGACATCATCTTCACCACCGGCTACCGTCATTGATGCCAACTGGTCTCTTCGCCTTCACGGTTGGTGTGCTCCGCCGCTGTTACTCATGACGACATCATCTTCACCGCCGGCTCGCCTCCACCGCAGCCGACTGGTGCCCTCCACCTACACGGTTGGTTGGTCGCACCACCGTTGCTGGGCGTCAGCATCTTCACCACCGGCCATCGTCATCGCCGCCGACTGGCCTCTTCGCCTTCACGCCGTTACTAATGGCGATATCGTTTTCACCGCCAGTTCACCTTCCGCCATCGCCGACTAGTGTTTTCGTCGTCATTAATGGACAACCCTATCGTCACCGCGGGGAATACAACAAAGCTAAGTCATCATTATTCTATTCTTCATATGATATTTTGCTTCTCCTTTGCCTCACTACACCAATTGGTTTTCCATTGAGTAGTGAGTCGGGGGCTACGGATGTTATATCATATTTTTTCAAAAACTTTCATAATATTTATCTTGATTGCTTGCGAGATAATCCGAGTAAAAAAGTACCGATCGAGTTACAGAGCTCTGTTTCCCTATGCTTTCCGTTTGGTCTATCAATGGATAGTTGCCTTTGGGCCGATTCCTAGTGCTAAGTATTACTCGGAACAAATCAAAAGCATAGAGATAATATAATTTGCTTTCTACTCTTTACAATTGCAAAAGTACCCGAGTGGTAAATTCTCATCCGTGAAACTTTGTTCCATTAATGACGAACTCATGTCAATGGCTAGTCGGGGAAGTGTTTAAACGTAAGGAGTCATCTACTCGGGGAAATCAAAATCAACAAGAGGAGAAATACACACTTATAAATATTTTAAAATGCTTGAATTTTTCTCAAGTATTCAGATGCTACTAATCATATATGTTTATACTGCAGGATCCAAATCCAGATGTGCATAGTGGGGATTCATGGCTTTAAGCTAATCTCCGACGCTTCGGGAATGGATCAGTCAGAACATCACCGCTAGCTCACCTTCGCCGCCGACTGGTGCCTTCACCCACACGGTTGGTTGGTCACACCACCGTTGTTGGACGTCTACGTCTTCACCGCCGGCTACCGTCATCGTCGCCGACTGGTGTCCTCACCTACACGGTTGGTTGGTCACACCACCGTTGTTGGGCGTCTGCGTCTTCACCGCCGGCTACCGTCATCGTCGCCAACTGGTGTCCTCGCCTACACGGTTGGTTGGTCACACAACCGTTGTTGGGCGTCTGCGTCTTCACCGCCGGCTCGCCATCATCGTCGCCGACTGGTTTCTCCACCTACACGGTTGGTTGGTCACACTACCGTTGTTGGGCGTGTACGCCTTCACCGCCCGCCATCGTCATCGCCGCCGTCTAGTTTCTCCGCCTACACGGTTGGTTGGTCACACCACCGTTGTTGGGCGTCTACGTCTTCACCGCCGGTCATCGTCATCGTCACCGACTGGTGTCTCCGCCTACACGGTCGGTTGGTCACACCACCGTTGTTGGGCGTCTACGTCTTCACCGCCGGCTATCGTCATCGTCGCCGACGGGTTTCTCCGCCTACACGATTGGTTGGTCACACCACCGTTGTTGGGCGTCTACGCCTTCACCGCCAGCTATCGTCATCGTCGCCATCTGGTTTCTCCGCCTACACGGTTGGTTGGTCAACCACCGTTGTTGGGCGTGTACGTTTCACCGCCGACCATCGTCATCGTCGTCGACTGGTGTCTCCGCCTACACGGTTGGTTGGTCACACCACCGTTGTTGGGCGTCTACGTCTTCACCACCGGTCCGCCTTCATCATCGCCGATTGGTGTCTCCGCCTACACGGTTGGTTGGTCACACCACCGTTGTTGGGCGTCTACAACTTCACCACCGGTCCGCCTTCGTCGTCGCCGACTAGTGTCTCCGCCTACATGGTTGGTTGGTCACACCACCGTTGTTGGGCGTCTACGTCCTCACCGCCGGCTCGCCTTCGTCGTCGCCGACTGGTTCCTCCGCCTACACGGTCGATTGGTCACACTACTGTTGTTGGGCGTCTACGTCTTCACCACCGGCCACCGTCATTGTCGCCGACTGGAGGTTCCTCCACCTACACGGTTGGTTGGCTACTCCACCGTCGCTGGGCGTCTACGTCTTCACCTTCGACTGGTTTTGTCGCTGCCGACTGGTGTTTTTATCTTCACGACTACACGCTTTTGCCAATGGTTTCTTTTTGTTGCCGCCGACTCGTGTCTACGTCATTACGGCATTGCAATTTTATCACCATTGTGGGGCAACTTCATCTTCATTATTTTCGGCACCGGCAAACTCTACTGCCACTACTTCGGAAGCTTCGCATCATCAACCACGACATCTCCAAGAGCCTCGACATCTTTGCCTATGATGCTGAGCTAATCTACTACAACAAGTGGTGTTCCAATCTTCAAGATTTCTACTCGAACATCCTCAATGCGTATTTTCACTCAAGTGGTGGTTACTCGACGACAAGTTACAGTTCTTGACTCTATGATCAGTTGTTTCCCAACTAAGCATAGATTCGGGGGCTACACAAATATGAGACTCAAAATTCGACAGACGTTATGTCAAGATGAAGCAATCAATTAACCAGCCAATGAGTTAATTCCGGGAGTCGTTATCTTCGACCTCGCTCTAGAGCAGTCGTTCTACTTCAGCAACTCCAATTATTTCACCGACAATTTTGGTTTCTGGATGTTACCACAATTTATTTCCAAATCTCTCAAGTATCAAAGTTCAAGATTTAATCTACATGTCCGGGAGTTTGGAGTTATCAACCAATCAACTCAGATTCGGTGAGTTGGACAACAACATCTGCTTTCCTCCAAGTAAAAGCATATGCCACAGCTACAAGACCAAGTTCTACTGCCATCATCATAAATCAACGGACATTGCATCAATATTCGTCATGCAAGTGTTAGTGTCGAGGAAACTACTCGAGCTTCGACATATTCTCAACAATGTGATGGATTATTGTTATTGAAATTATCACCATCACCTTCATCATCGACACTATCGTGATCTCCGGTCAATTGCAGTCAACCAAGTTGTTTGCTTCAAGGGTCCATGCTTATTCAACGTTGAATATCCGATTGGATCATTTTCGTCAACTTCTTGCTATGCCACCTTGACGTCGCCTCTACTTCATCGGCCCTGACGCCTCCGCTGTCACTAATGGATGACTATATCTTCGCCTTCGGTTGCCTATGTCATCACCGACTTGTTATTTTGCCTTCACGGTTGGCCTACTACACCGCCGCTGATGGCGACCTCGTCATTATCATCGGCTGCTACACCGCCATTGACTGGATCACCGACATCACCATCTTCATCAACAATATGCTATGCCTCTTCGGTCGCACCTACTCTATTGCCATGGACGAGCAATTTCATCTTCACTACCAATTATGTTTGTTGTCGTCAACCCGTTTCTTCATCTTCATGATCGATGGATTTAATTATTGCTGCTGATGGGCAGCTTCGTCTCCACTACTGACATCTTCATCACTTCTGATGGGCGATATCATTCTACACATTGGTCATCTCGTCTCTATGTCGACTGCATCAGCTACTACCAATAGATGATTTCGATTACAACAGAAGGACAAGCTATACGCTCAGGGGCTTATCAGCTCAAGCATAAGGATCATACCTTCAATTTGGATTTGTTCTGGATACATATTCATGGTCATGAGTTTATCCCCTATGCTCAAGGCCTGGATCAATTATTATTTCCCACAAGGACTATCAGCCGAGTAGTTGTGCCAGTTGGGATTCAATTATCACATCTACTATGGTACATCCCATGAGGGGTAAATACTCGGATGAGAAGCCATTCACATGATATATACTTGGTCTACATTACCGGGAAGAATTATCACTCGGGAGCATAACAAGAGGCGTGTTATATGCGTCATCCTTTTGAGGGTATCGAAGGTATATTTTTTGGTCTAGGCCTAATATGTCTGCAGCCCATATTTCAGGTGTGGCCAATCACGTTCTTTTAAGGACTTAGGCATTTTTTGTCTAGGCAAAAGTGCGCGTGATCAAGTGCCCAATACCTTAAAATCCTTTTATACCGTAGTTACTCAACTTTTTAGGAGTTGGTACAATGCACTTTAAAATGTGATAAACAGTGAAGCTTTATATAGCTACCCCACTGACTTTTTTATATATAAGTCAAGGCACTGTTTGATCTATAAAGCAATCGATTAAATGTAATATCATTGCTTTTTGCCACGTAAGTGTGCACTTTTATTGACCAATATTATGGCTTAGGCTGGTTATATATTTTGGTCATTTTTCAGGCGGTTGGTAAATCCTTTATGAGTTTTATTTACTCGGATTTTATACCACATATGCCTTATGTCTCCAAGTATAGTAAAGCCGTGCGTCTTTTAGGGACTTAAGCACATCTGTTAAAACAGTGTGTGCATGGTATATACTTAATGCTTTGGAAATTTCTTTATTCACGGCATACAAGCTTTTTATAGCTGTTTTTGCTATGTGAATTTTCAAAGATGTGGTAACTTTAGGTTGCCTGCATCATACTTCATAAAGCAGTCGGTCTATCACTTGAGTCTTATTTACTCGGAGATTCATACCGTATGTGCTATCGTTATGCTATTTAGGTGGCTTAAAACCACTCCGCTGGTTAATCTTTTTATTCCTTGACTATATGCTTAGTTTGTTCAACTAACCACATAGTCGGGGGCTACACCTATCAGGTGCATCTAGTCGATGCACCTAAATCTATATTTTATCATTTTCAGCCCTCCACAGTCTTCTGATTTGGTAAAAGTATTCGGGAGATCATGGCGAGGATGATTGAAGCACTCGGTTTGGAAGTAATTTAGTTCGAGAGAAGATTATCTTTTCGACTGTGAAGGTCTCAGGGGCTACTGTGGAAATTATGGGTACCCATACCCACACGACATGATTATCCGACTAGTTATAGGGGATAGCTTATATCTATATAATATGTAACGGATCATGACTTGGGTATTATGTTTCCTTATGTATTACGTAACGGCCTAAAGTCTTGGTTTGACAATATTGTAAAGTACTATTAGGAAACCGATACCGTATTGGTTAAGATTTCTATCTTGTAATCCTGCCCCCAATCCTATATAAGGTGGGTAGGAGGCCCTCTAGGAGGCATGAGCACAATTAGATCATCAGAGTAATACACAACACCCGGCGGATACAATCCCCAAACAGGAGTAGGGTATTACCTCTTATTGAGAGAGCTTGAACCTGTCTAAATACTTATCTCCGCATCCATTCACTTTTAGGTCTCGTGCGCTACCCCTTTTCGTATTGTCGAAACTGACACAATGTTTTTTCTTATAATATATATGTCGCGGTTATCAGTTTGTCACTGAAAATATACTTTAAACTTTTCTCTTATAACACCTAGTAGGAAAACTCGAAAATGCATCGTACACCGTAGTTATTACTAGTACCTTGTCCTTATCCGGTCAGAAACACCAACAAAAAGACATAAAGAGAGAGAAGTGCGATATTCTGCACAAGCCTCCGACGTGGCAGAGCATGCATGTGGAAACCTTTCCGCAAAAGGCTCCGACGATGATGTACAGACGGACTCCAACATTCACCTCCACCATCCAATGAAGTAACAATGCGACGAAATTTCGCCTGCAATCATCCATGTTACATCCCAGGTTTACTTGTGGGAAGACTTCGTTCGTCGTGTAGGTTTCACATGTGTACACATACACCAATCCTTATCACCTATCATCACGATCACCCCGATGCCTACAGCTGCCCGGTCGTTTACCTCCTCACCTCTCTTGTGCACGCTAATTATATGGATTATACAAGTAGCTGTTTATATATTATTACCTCGCGACGACCGGAACGGCGAGTCAGTCAACGTGATTCGGATGCGATTTTCTCCTGTAGTTGATAGAGGTTACGAACAGAAACAAAGTTGGGTGTCGTGTGGTCGAGTCCACCATGGATCCATGATGCTGCTGCTTGCTCGTGCAACGTTTGTTCGGTACTTCGGTGCGTCCACGGTTGTTGCCCCGTTGGAGCTAGCTAGTTGGCGACCACTCCACATCCGATCAGGATGATATGTGTACCTGTTCGTCGGTATACGTGGTCCTGCCTGCCCCTATACACCCCATAACGGCAAGGGCCATCGACCGACCGGCCGCGTCCGCCGTACTACGTGCGTGCGGCCTGCCGTCTCTGGCAGGAATTTTCCGCCGCGCGTGGCGGGTGCTACACGGTGCGCACGGGCACGGCCGCTGCCGTTGCCATTATTGGCATGGTCCATCGCGTACGACGCCTAGTCTTCGCTACCGTCGCTGTTGCGGTGGAGCTTGTACAGTTCTGTGCTCGTTTCTCCGATCGAGCGCATGTTTTCCAAAGCAACGATGAATTTTTTTATTTTTATTTTTTTAAAATATTTATAGAAATATTATAACACCGAAAATATTTACAGAAATAGACCTCCTCCACTTGGATGGCAAGGTGACGTGGTATACGCGCGCGGGACGGCAGTTTAGGGGTACTGTTAATTTTGCACGCGGCCCTCTTGCCACCCTCTGCCAGAGCGGCAGGCCCCAGCGCCTATGAAAGGCCTGCCGCCCTGCAATTCCTCCTCATTCGCTGCTCTCTTCGTTCCTCCTCTCACCTGCACAGTAAAAGAAAGGAAGAAGGGGAGGAGAAGAGAATAAGAGGCGAAGCCCTGTCGGTTTGAAACTCCGATTTCAGGTTATATTTCTAGATCATATACGTGATTAAATGTATGATGTTAAGTAAGGTTTTAGTTGTATTTTTGTAGAACTTTGTTTGAATAAATGCACTATATGAACTAGGGCTTTAGTTAGGGTACTATAGAACTTTGTATTGTTAGATGTAGGTAACTTAGTAGATCTGTAGTATTTATAGTTATTAGGTTTGTAGTTTTAGATGCTGTTGAGTAGCATTATAATAGTATACATAAAATTGTGGTACGTTGCAAACAAAATATTATGTTGCAGTCGTTTATTACGTAAAATAGTGACCTAGTGATTTACTTTACAGATATGTCTAGTAAACTTATATTTCAACTATACCATGGTCAAGGAAACGTCCATTACGGGCCGACTGGGGTAGATCTATCAGAATTTATTGTAACAACAAGGCGAATTGATAGAATAGCTGAGAGGAGTGTACCTTCTATAAAAAAATGGTTGATGAAGGGCTTGGGAGTTGATCCACAGACAAGTGACATTACAATCTATATTGTAGTAAGTCGGGCAACTGAGGGTTTTTATTGGGAACTAATGCCAGTTCAAAACTCTCGGATGTGGAGATGACATGTGGAGAATGTATTGCAATGCGAGTGGCCTCTAGCTATGCTTCTGAATGTTCATCCGAAGGATCCAAATTTGGAGATGAACATGGATGATGGCGAGAGCCAAGTGCTGAAGTGAATGAGACTGGAGTGGATCAGGTCAACGCACTAGAGGAAGATAGTGTAGTAGCTCCAGTAGGCATGCAACCTGGTGGAGTGGCTGACGAGGGGGAGATTATCGGTGCCATTGTGGACGAAATGGAAAGAGAGGATTCTGACAACGAGCGTGTAGAAAAAGATGATTCGTCAGATGATGACGAGAACAATATTAATCCAGCTGAATGGGCTAGTGATGATTTTTCTGGTCTGGTCATCTCTGAAGGGGAAAATGTGAGATGGGAGTACAAAGAGAATGAGGTTATTCAGGGAGCGAGGTATGGTAATGGAGAAGACATGAAGGAGGTGGTGAAGCATTTTGCAGTGTCACTTCATAGAGAGTTTTGGGTTGCCAAGTCTAACCGGTCACAATATGAAGTTATGTGTGTTAAGGAAAAATATGGGTGTCCCTGGAGAGTGCACGCTTATAAGGGAAAATCGAAGGATTACTGGACAGTGTCAGTCGTTACCAAGCATACATGTTATCTACCTGGTGTTAAGAATAACATAGGAATATTACATGTGTATTTGTTGCATCTAAGATGTATGCACACATCGTGGACAATCTGACATATGAACCAAAGTCAATAATCCGACATATCGAAGAGAAATTCAAGTATACTATTAGCTATGCCAAGGCGTGGAGGGCAAAACAGAAAATAATAGGGATGAGATTTGGAACTTATGAAGCCTCGTATGATAATTTGCCACGTCTGCTATCTATTATCCAACAAAGAAACCCTAGGAGCTCTTGTGCAATCAAGACATTTCCCTCAATTGAACATCCTAGAAAGACTGTGCTACAAAGAGCGTTCTTAGCTCTACATGTATGCAAGATGGCATTCGTGCACTGTCGTCTAGTTCTTTGCATTGATGGGATATTCTTGACCGGGACGTATCAGGGCCAGATACTAACAGCAATTGGGGTAGATGGGAACAATTAGGTATTGCCCTTGGCATTTGCTTTTGTCGAGAGTGAGAACACCGGCAGCTGGTGCTGGTTCCTCCATCTAGTTAAAAAAGAAGTTGTTGGTATGAGGTCCAATGTGTGCCTAATACATGACAGGCACGCCGGTATGCTTCGAGCGATAGAAGAGATAAAATTTGGGAGTATGGATAGAGGATACCCTGGTGAGTAGGAAGATTGGGAGCTAATTTCTTCAAGCAATTCAAGAACAAGGAGCTGATGAACATGTTCAAGAGGCTATGCAATCAGAACAAGGAGAAAAAAATTCAATGAGCTTTGGAAGAGGTTAGACGAGTTGACAGCCAAATGCAGTGATCAGCGTGCAGCGAGACCAGCGAGCGTCGTTCCTAACCCTCCACAAGCACTCGGAGCTCTCCCAACAGATAGTCCAACATTGGTTAGAAGAACTGGACAATAGATTCGGAAATTTTCTCAATGGATTGAGAATGAGCCAAAAGGGAAATGGGCCAAGACTTATGACACAGGTGGTGCTAGATATGGTATAATGACAACAATTTTAGCGGAAGTTTACAATTGGGTGATGCGCGGTGTCCGTGGACTCCCACTAGTTGCTATAGTAGAGTTCATTTTACATGGGACATCTAGGTATTTTAGGGAGCGGTTCCAAGCAGTTCTTCCCTCCATACCGAACAACAACATTTTTTTGCAATTTTCATAGAGAAAAAGCTAGCAGAGTGGCGTACAAAGGCCATGAAACATTGAGCTCTAGTGCAAGCTGTAAGGACCCCCGTTTTGCAACAGGAATCACGCGTGTATTCTGTGCCATTTCCCTGGATCAAGTAGTTTGGCACACACGATACATAGTTGAATTACCAAAAGCGCATACATATGCGTCGTGTACGAGTTATTACATCATAGGCCCGAAGGCGTAGTTTTAGAACAAAGGACCAAACGGTCCGGAATACAGTCCAAAAGCAGAATATAGATAAGTAGCGGAGCGAAGGCAGCGGCATCGCCATTGCCACAGGCAACGACCGTATCTAGACCTAGTGGGCACCCTCTTCTTCCGCATCTTCTTCGCAGTAGGCGTATGGATCCTCCGCAGTGTCATCTTTGGCTTCTGATGAAGTTTATAAATGCAAGGGTGAGTACCAACCGTACTCAGCAAGTCACCACGGCAACGATGCATATGATGGATTTTACTCAAGAACAGGCAAGGGCTCAGTTGCATAAAGCTAGTTTTGCAGTCATTTTCACAAACCTAAGACCTAGTATAACTGATCAATTTTTAATACCAGCGTTCAAATTAAACAATGACGGTTCTGTCTACCATCCATTGTGATCCCAAGGATGGCTTCCCGCCATTGATCGTCATGGTTTTTTGTGGACGTCCACCTTCCTGCCCTCAGGCAGTGGCTCCAACAGCATAAAACTCATCATGCAATATCCCATCCCACACAGGTTAAGAATTTAGAGTCTAGCCAAGTGTAATACATGTCCCGGTGCTCAATATCCGCGAGCACGGCTATTCGAATAGATTGCTTTACTCACACTGCAGTGGATGTACACTTTACCCGTACTCCACGACTGCCCAACACATGAGCCTCGTCCCAACACATGAGACGCGTCACGGCAAAGCCTTTCGATAACCTTACATTGGCAGTACCCGCTCCATGAACTATTATCCTCGTGCACTCTAGGCGTATCTGTTTCTAGCAGTGAGAGGAGTTCTGGCACTCCTGGGGAAAGGAGTCTCACACACGCACAAGTTTATATCTTAAGTTTTAGATTCTCACTCTCACATACGTGGCAGTCCTACCAACGGCGACACCGATGTAGGGTACGCATCGCGTCCCCACCTCAACGGTTGCCCCGTCGTAGCGAACCTGCCTCACACACTGGGGTGAACCATCTATGCAAGGATACTGCCACTGCTCGGCTATCTAGTCAGCTAGGTCTATACCCATCCGAGAAGTACGGTTGTACTGGGGTCGTTTCATGCTTAACTTCATGGCTCGGTCCTTAACTGACCGGGGACGGAACTAGCCTTTTCCGGATACCACCCAAATTCACCATCCGCCCCAGTCGAAAATATTTGTCTGGTTTTATCTCTCTTTCCTCAAATCATGTCGTCATATCATGGCAATGTGGCGCTCATGTCTCCACATGCCGCATCTCAATTACCTTCCCCAAGGTAATTGCCCAAGCATAAAGCATTTGATAAATATGAATATGCATGATTCTAGAATAGCATCGCTAAGCATTTGTCATAATTGACTAGGGACTCATGTATAAGCATGGTTATAAAGGAATATAGGGGATAAACAATAAACATGGTATGGCATAATAACAAGTAGGATATTCATCATTGCATGCAACTTTATTTGTAAATAAAATAATTTCGCAATTGGGATCAACATGTTCAAGGATAGTGATGACTTGCCTTGTTCGAAGTCCGGTGGTTCTTGGTCTTCGGTCGGACTCACAGCTCCCTCGGTGTCTAGAGTTACGCGCGAAAGAAATTGAATTCGCTCAGAATTCTTTTAAAATCCGACAAAAATCCAATTTAAAGAAATGAATCTAACGTGAGTGTCGAATGTTGACTTCGCTCCTATTATTATTTATAAAATAGTTCCATTCCAATTGTTAATACCTTTGTCCCCAAATTCTAACGTTAACCAAATAGAACATTTATCCGGTTAATTTACACGACTCGTCTATGTTAGATCCGATAATAATACACAACCTTTGGTGACCGGTAATGTACTAAATAATTGCAATGGTGGCCTAAGCGTATAACCTAATTGACGAGTAAAAGTAAATAACGATTAAACGGTCATTACGATAAACATTAATGGCAACACTTAATTTAGAAGTCCTAGAATTAACTAATTGGTATACACGCGAGCTGATAAATCCTAAAATTTGAAATCTAAATATTTGACTAACCGTCCGTAAAAGAATAATCATTAAACGAATCTTTTGATTAGGTGACCATTTGCATTTAAATAATCCGATTTAATTTTTACTTGTGTTTCCAAAAATAATCGACGTCGGTGTATTTTACTAATTCCTTAAGTTTAATATTTTATATTAGACTAGCACATATTTTCGAGATAGACAAGATTAAATTCCTAACCCTAATTTTTATCTTTCCCCATTTTATTTTTATTTTCCTCTTTTTTTTCCTTTTCTCTTTTCCTTTCTTTTCTTTTCTTTTCTCTCTCTCTTCTCTGTTTCTTCTTCTTCCTCTGCTCCTTCTGTTTTGCTAGCTCTCTCTCACTCTCTGTGTGCCACCGGCAAGGCGAAAAGAGGGGGAAAGGCAGCACCTACCGGGCAGCGACGGCGGCAGCAGGGGGCGGTGACGCGGCGACAACCGGCGGCAGGGCGGCAGCGGGCGGTGGCGACGTCCAGCGGCGGAGCTCCAACCGGCGGCGGTGGCGCGGTAGAGAGGGGAGAGGAGAGGAAGTGGAGGAGGAGAGACTGGGAGGAGGGCTAGGCCGGGGGAGGCTTTTATAGGCCGGCCAGGGAGGGGAAAAGGGGCGGCGACGTGCGTGCGCGTGCAGGGTACGGCGGCGATGGCGCGGCATGGCACGCGTACGGCGCGACGTAGGCGGGGTACGGGCGGCATGGACGGCGTCGTGCGCGCGTGCGGCGCGGGGCGGCGTCGCGCGTGGGCGGCGCGGGGCGGCGGTTGCGGCGCGCGGCGCGCGGCAGTGGCCCGTGTGCGGCGACAGCGGGCGGCGCGGGGCGCGAGGGCGCGCGCGGGCGTGCGCTTGGTACGGCCGGCATGGCGGCAAGGTGCGCGCGGCGCAGGGCGCAAGGGCGGCTAGCGTGGGCGCGCGCGACGCGGGCGGCGGCGGGCGGCGATGGGGGTGCGAGGGTGGCCGGCGTGGGCGCAGGTGCGCGCGGGGGAGGGGCCCGGGCCGAACACCTAGCGGGCTGTGAACAGTGCCGCCAGGGTGTTTTGGGCTTTTGGGGTTTATTTCTCCACTAAAAATCATTCTAAAAATTTTGTAAAGCCAACCAAACTAATGTGATCAATATTGTCTAATATTTGTGGTAATTTATTTATTATTATTTATATATTTATATATTTTATTCTTTCTTCTCCTTTTACCAATTAGCCCCATATATTCATACGTACGCCTATATATTCTTATACCTAGGATTTATACCTAGCCTCCTATATTTGTGTACATATTTATGTATATGCAAGAAAATGCCCTCCTAAATTTGTGTCACCATATTTAATTACCTCCAAATAATACACAATTGATTAATCTACCGTAAAGTCCAATAAAGCGTGCGAATAAATCCGGCATGATGCAATTCATTTTAAAAAGTTTTTGAGGGTCCACATTTTAGGATTTCGATTTTTGTTGGTCGAATTTTTAGGGCGTTACAGAAGCCTACCCAACAGCACAGGTTTAGGCAGGTAGGGGTATCTACCGCAAGAGAGTAAAGCAAGAGTATGTTCTCAAAGCCGATGGCACATGTCACTGCTCATGTAGAAAGCCGAAGCTGCTCCACAGGCCATTCACCCATGTCATTGCTGGGTCATCGGAGTGTGGCATCCAAGATGGAGTATATGTCTCACAATACTTCTCTAAGCAAGCAATATATCACACATGGAGTGACGAGATTTATGGCTTCGGTATAGTTGGGGAGTCCACACAGATTAACAATCCGATAATCAATATTCCTAATCCATCGAAACTCCGAGACAAGGCTGGAAGGAGAAAGTGTCACACCCTGAAGTTCTTCCCAAGCCTTAAACCATTTAATAAAATGCTGTAAGGAATTATTTGTGTCATTGCAAGAGTGAAACCCTAAAATTATAAATGCAAATAATAATTGGAATTGGCATGTGGGATTTTTCTTGGATTCTACATGTCAGAATATGCTAACAGAACTTTTACTTGAATTTTCAGAGCCCTAGAAATGATTTTAGCTAATCAAAACCGAGCAACAAGAATTATTTTATGCCCTGGAAAATCTCTTTTCTTTTTTTCCTTTCCCTCCCTCCTTTTCCTTTTGGGCCACAGGCCCAAGCCCCTTTCCCTCCCGCGCCCTCCTTGCTGTGCCGGCCGAAGGCCACGGTCCAGCCGGCCGCCCGCGCCCCTCCTCCCTCTCTCGGGTCACCGACAGGTGGGGCCCACCTATCGGCCCCTTCCCCTACCTCCAGCCGCCGGAGCGGCATCGCTCCGTAACCGCCGCCCCACCTCTCCCGCTCCACCTCGCCCACGTTCCCACGTCACCCGCACCTCCCCCGCACCCGCCGCAGCCACCGCCCCACTCTCCCGTCCACGCCCGCGCCCGCGCTCGAGACGGCCGGGATTCGAAATTTCGAATTCCTCCTCTCTCTCCTCCCACGCTCTCCCACTCCGGCGAGAAATTCGGGCCGACCCCGGCCACGTCTGAGCCCCTCCTCCCCTATTAAAGCACCGCCGCCTCCCCTCCTTCTTTTTTCTTCTCTCGCCGCCCGCTCCCGTGCACCCTACCACCCTAGCGCCGTCGCACCCTCGCCGCCGCCAGAATCGTCGCCGCGTTGCGCCATCGCCGCCGTCGGGCTCGCAAGCACGCGGGGCTCCCCGTCCGCGGCTCGCACCGTTGTCGCCTCGGTGAGCCACCTCCCTTCCCCTCTTCTTCCTCCCCTCCGGTGTCCCTAGTCGCCGTGCGCTCCTCGGCCGCGCCGCGCGCCGCTCGTCGCGTCACGCCTCCCGAGCTGCGCCGCCCGTCGCCGCACTCTGCCGCTTGCACCGCCCGCTCGCTCACCGCCAGCCGCCGCGCCCGGCCGCCGGGCACCATGGTGGGCCGGTCATTGCCGTGCCCGAGCACCCCGGGGGCATGCCGCCGCAGCCGCCCGATCTACCCTCGGGTAGATCGGGGCCATCCACTCGGCCGCCCGCGTGGTTGCCACGTGGTTACCACGTGCGTGCCGCGTCAGTGCCGCGTTGGCGCCACGTGTACGCCACGTGGTGCACTGTTCCCTCCCCGGTCCATGGACCCGGTCCACCATGGACCGGCACCCCGAGCCATTGACAGGTGGGGCCCGCCTGTCGATGCCACCCCCTCCGATGACATCACTAGGGCTAATAATTGCGCAATAAATATATTAAGGGTTTTCTGGCTATAGTAAAAACACAGTGAACCTTCTAAAATTCATAGAAAATTCATCCGAGCTCCGTTTAAGCCCATTCAAGTCTCAGTAAATCAAGAAAAATGCAAATAATCCATTAAAAATACTTTTGTTCTCTGTTTCAGTAGACTTATAGCCTGTATTGCTCGTGTGCTTTGTATGTCGTGTAGAATCCGGCAGTTCGGACACGCCCGTCTACTTCGAGGTAGTCGCAGAAGTTGATCCAGCACCAAAGCAAGGCAAGTCGTGCTTTATCGTTGATCATATTGTACCAATTTGTGCAATGCTCTACTTTCTTTCAACACTGCATTATTTTATAATGTCATTGATATGGGTATTACTGTCCCATTGTACTCAGTCTTATACATTGTTTACCTGGTACCTTTGATAGCCTAGGTAATTAAATGTGTAGCTTTGTGGTTTAGGGTATGCTTAGCCCGCTTAGGTCAAATAGCTCATTAAAGGGGATTCATTTAATTACTTTGGTATAGTTCCTTTACATGGTAACTTTATGGAAATGCCAATGGTATTAGCATAAACTTAAAACAGGCTAAATGGTGGGCTGTGGGTGTATGGTTTTGTTAGTCGCACCCATGGCAATTAAGGACTGGTTCGCGGGAACCCCTGGAAGAAACACCTTGCGTACCACAAGTCAGCATGGGCAACGGCTGGGCTTGTAGTGTAGCTTTCCGCTAGCTGACGTACACTGGCTAGGGTGAGCGTGATGGAGTTTGGATGGGCCCTGTGACGGTCTATGTGGCTTCCGGATTCACCATGGCACGAGAGGGGGCTGCCCGCTACCTGTTGAGGAGCGAGGGCGAAACCTGCGGTGGTACGATTGGTTAGAGGGGGTTATGCAAAGGGTCCTGTCACAGTCCCTTTCCGGGGTACCGTGGTGGTATACCGACACACGGTAACGTGTCGTGGGGCTGTGTCTTGTGGGTACAGATGTACACCTCTGGCCAGAGTAAAACTATTTGAATAGTCGTGCCCGCGGTTATGGGCGATCGACCAGCTCACCGTGATTAGTCTCACTCTAAAATAATTTGACTTAATAGAACTGGTGTAGTTCAGGTGGTGGATTTGGGCCTGTCGCAACGTGGGAAAACGTTGGACAGTGATGATATAATATTGCTTATTTAATACAACAGTTTTACTACTTTCAACTACTGTTTTTAAATGCTAGCTTTATACAAATGAACCCTAGCCTTTCCTTGGAAACACTTGCATCATACCCTCTCTTCCGGTATGACTTGCTGAGTACAGTGGGTAGTACTCAGTCTTGCTCTTTTCCCCCACACCAGAGTTGGAGTACGTGTCTGATGGTGGTTTCTCCGAGTGATCGCCGTCCTACCGTCAAGGATGCCTGTGGAGTGGTTTTGCCGCGCTGCAAGCGTCAAGCCTAGAATAAGCTTGTTTACCTTTATCCGCTGCATTTATGTAAGACATTTGAATGTTTGTAAGACGTGGATCTATATGTCAACTTTATCGTTTGTGTACCCTGGCCGGTCCTGGACAGGGAGGTTTAATGCACATTCTGCTTGGAATTCGGGTTAGCGAATCTCTGGGCGTGACAGAAAGACTCGTCGCATCCGCAACGATATGGACGAGTCGGAGGCAGGCAGGGTGAAGTGGTGCAGCAAATGCGATGAACATGGCCACACCTACAAGTATTGTCCTAAAGACAAGGAAAAAACCAAGTGCAGCGGAGGCAGGACTATCAGGATCAGTAGCAGATGGAGCTCGCCCTACGGGTGAAGGCACTACTTCAAGTCGATCCCGTCCTAGACATCCTCGTGGAACGTCCGGCTACGTGGTGTAGTTCATGTGTTCTATGTTGGTAAAAGTATTTGCTTGTAATTTCGTTCGAACTTATCGATGTTATGGCATTGTGTTGTGTTGCCCAACCACTTGATAGACTTCGGCATATAATGTCTTTATGATTCGTGGCTTGTAATTTTGTTGTCTGTTTTTTCATTCTCGTTATGTGCCCCCTTCTTATGTAAGTTATCTTATAAATAACCTGTACTTTACGATGTTTCTACGAGTATTCTTCCATTTTAGATAACCAGTTTTTACGATTATATTATTACCTTCTTACTTGCCTTAACATGTAACACATTTTTTTTGCAGAGATGGCGCATCAGCACACACCTGAGTTGTTGGATCCGGCGATAGATCACCACCACCAAACTTACCTTACTGCTGTGGAGGGGGCTCAGCTTGGGACGTTCCGGCCACGGTCGTCACGCGAGCGACTTCAGGTTCACGACTCCTTCATCGGGAGGTATGGATTTGCTGTGTTAATTTTTGCACTGTGTTAATTTTTTAAATTTTTTCACTATGTTCATTTATTAAATGACATATAAATTTGCTTTTGCAGGTTGCGTGAGGTCGGCCTCCTACCGTTGTCTCGGCTGGTGGAGGCCGCCACCGGCGATGATGAGCCGACTAGCCGCTGGGATACGGACAGGTCCCTCCTAGCAGCTTTGGTCGACCGGTGGAGGCCTGAGATGCACACTTTTCACCTGTCATGTGGTGAGGTAGCCCCCACCCTACAGGACGTCTCGTACTTGTTGGGGCTATCGCTCGCGGGAGACGCTGTTGGGCCAGTTGACACATGTGCGAACTGGAAGGACGATCTGATAGCACGTTTCGCACCCGTACAGTGTGCACCAGCTCTCCCGCTCGAGCCGCTGCAACAACACCGCAACATCGGGCCTACGAAGAGGTGGCTGCTTTAGTTCACTGTGAGTTTTTTCTACCTGAAATGACTAGCGTACTATGTATGTAACTCGTAAGGTGCCTAACTTTTCATCCAACGCTTGCAGGTTGACCCTGTTGCACCATCACCTCCTAAGTTTTTTTGTTGGTCAAATGTTACGAATATTTACGTACAAATTTACTGTGCAGGTCGTTAAGTGCAACAGGATCGTCGTTGATACTTCAACGGTGATCCCACGGTTAGGCGCGGGGATTGAGGTGGGTGCAGATGAGCAGTTGTCGACGTACATGTGGATACGCGACTCGATGCACTCGATTCTCCGTGCGCTCACTTGTTGTGCTGCCGACGTTGCGCAGGCAGACGCAACACCACAGATTCGACCCCGACCGATTGCTCCTCATCCAGCTACGCACATTCCTAGGCCGACACCCCCTCCCTTCGGAGGTATGTATATTCAAGGTTTATTTGTACATGCCCCCCACAAGTATTAAAAATACAATACTGTATTGACAATCAATTGATATGCAATTTATGTGTAGGCTTCGCTCAGTTCGGGACGACGCAAGCTGCCCACTTCGGGCAGGCTGCAGGGTCATCGTCCCAGGCAGGTGCGTCGGCCTCGCTGTATGCACCGTTCTAGCAGGACGTCGGAACTTCGTCACAGGCGGCCGGCATGTCGTGGCAGGTCCTACCGGGACATCGTCGGAGCACGGGTGGGCTTCCGCCACGCACTTCGACCTCAGCGACTTTGACTTATCGGAGTCGACAGAGGACTTCCTCGGTCCCTCACAGCTGGGAGGCACACCGCCGGTGCATACACAGGAGCAGTCACCCTCCACTCCGTTCCCAGACCGTTGTGCTACCCGTGCTATCCCACCGGATCGCTTCACGTACTCCTAGGACCACGTGCGACGTGGCGCGGGGTAGGGACAGTAGAGCAGACTTATGATTTTTTATTTTCTTGACATGCTAGTACTATATGCTTGTAGACTGAATTCGTTGTTCATATTCGGGGTTCGCTTTCGTAAATTTCGCCGTTACTTTTTACAAAAGCACGATCCTTTTCGGCGCATGCACGAGTACTTTCAGCCGCACCGATGCAGCCTCCTTTATTCGCGTGCAATACGACTGCGGCATGGCTGCTCACGCCCTTACACTTTCACAAACGTCAAATCTTCCATGTCACATCGGCATACGTCCAATCTTACTTTCGGCGCCATGCCACCCTCTAAAAGGGCGGAAGGCCTTATTCCACCCATATATAAGGCGGCAGGGTATATATCCGCATACGTCCACTCTTACTTTCGGCGATAATCAGGCCGACCCACTGTGCCCCATGATGTAGAAATGTCAAGGTTATCACTGCGATTTTGGTGCCTATATAACAAGCGAAGCGGCTCAAAATTTCTTCATCTATGTACTCAACAAGCGCTAGCACAACCCTTCATTCCACCAGCTTTCGGCAATGGCTAGACATCGGGGCGTTGAGGATCCCAACTAGCATAGCGATCCTTGTGCATACCTATTCCCACCTTGGTGCCAGCGGCCTCTCTACCTTTGCGGTGACCGATGCCAACTAATGGCTTCGTGGAATCCAGACATTCGAGGAAGACGCTTTTTTAGGTGCCCTAACTGTGACCGTGAGGTATTTCATTCTCGTGCACTATGCTTATTCAGTTTTCATGAGCGATTGTTTATTCTTCATCCTACTCTATTCGTCAGACCCGCGCTACGGTTTGTGGATACATCGAGTGGGTCAATACAGAAAATCCTGTTTTTGACGTGACCACTTGTTTACAAGAACGACGCTGGTATTTCTCATCAGAAAGTACTAAGTAATACTTGCAGAGAAAGGCAGCTTACGTACGCCAACGTCATGAACAACATTGCGACTGACGGGTGCTAACGGGCACACTCCCTCCATGGGAAGCCCGTCCAAAATACAGATTAGATCGTTTGGTAATTCAATGTATCGGAGATGAAGATGGAATCGAGAGGAATCAGAGAGAATCAAAGAGATTAGATCATTTCTAGAGACAGAGTAAGAATCGGCTGTAGTCCGAATCGGCTGTGAGCTGGATCGGCAGAGTCAGAGTCGGATGCAGTTAGCCGATTCAGCCGATTTTGGTAATATGACTCGGTACACGTCATCAGGTTGTGTTAACGTGTTTCATATGGATTGCCATGCACGGATAGAGTCCTGAGGAGGCAACTGTATCTATTAATTAGGATATTTTATATAATTTCCTTATAGATATTCTCGGTAAGAGTCCGCCTAAGGGATTTGTTCGTTAGTTAGATTTGTATTAGGTTAATATGAGTCGTGCCCATAATGGACAATGTTTGTATTTTCGGGTATAAATATAATCCTGACGTCTTGTAAATAATAACAACACACGTTCAATCAATCTCGGCGCATCGCCACCTTTATTTCCTACTTTCGACAAGTTTGTGCTTTCTTCATCTTCGGCAAATAGGTATATCTTGTCATGACGATTTATATCATTAAAGCTAGTGCTTACATCTTTATGACACTCTAGTTTTATGATATGAATCTCCAAGTTATCATATATGTTATATAATATAGATCGACAATGCAATCTACTTGCATCGGCTAGATCCTTTTTAGGGTTTCGTCGATATTGGTTAGATTACTTTGTTGGTTTAGATTATATAATGTATCCACCATCCCGAAAAGGCAATCATCGGTTTGATTCTTTAGATTTCATGCTTCTATTCATACTTAATGCTGCATTGGTTAAGTCCAACCTATTAAGTCGTATTTAGAATCATGATATCTAACCTGCTTTATGGTTGTTAATAAGGATAGTATCGGGGTTTCAGCCGATCTTACCTGATATAGATATTTTACATTGTTTTATGCTTTGCTTAACGTTCTATATCCGCCCCTTATATCAAGATCTAATCTAATATAAATATATTAAGCTTGATGCCAATCTGATTGGTTATAGTTTAATATATTTATTACTGGAGAATATCTTAGTATAAGGTTGTATCGGAGCTATAGCCGATACATACTTAAATCTAGATATCGGCTATGACATTAATCTACATAATCGTTATTTCATGTTATCTTTGGACTTGAGCAATTTATACTGTCTCGGTTCAGTCCGATCTATCCCAATTGCTTGTTTCTAAAGTAACATTGAGTTACTGATTATGTAACACTAACATCTACAGCCGATATACTAGTGTTAGGGTTAGTTCTATCATTGACTATACCTTACAGCCAATTCATGCTTTATTGCATCGGCTAGGTCATATACGATATGAAATCGGCCCTATGGCCGATTGTCTATCGTTTCTTACATTATTTGCATGTTTCTTCTTGTTGATTGCAGGATCAAATCAACTGGCACGCCCTTAAATCTAAAACCCTAATTTTGGACCTGCACTAGAGTAAAACAAATCTCTCAGGCCAGTGTGTGTTTTTTGCATCAACACGCTTTTGGCACGCCCAGTGGGACCACGTGTCATCATGTCCTCAAATACCACTGAAGTTTCGGAGGACAACATCTTGCCGATCACGGTCGAGCAGTTGAATGAAGAGTAGAGAGAAGAGATGAGGCGAATGCTGGACCAACTTCAGAACCAATACCTGCACTCGTTCACGATAACTCGGCAAGGTACGGTTGTACAAAGAACTAAAGTCAAGCCGCCAACGATCGTGAAGCAAGATCCAAGCACTTCTGGGTCAGGAGAAGACAAGGGTAAACAGACCAAAACCGAATCAAATGATGAGGAACTCCACACATTGAAAGATCGCATCGACTCGGCCAATTCATCACGCTTTGGTCAACCAATCCGGAGTGCTCGTGAACACATTAACAAATATGATCAAGTCGGTAGTTGATGGAACAATAGCCGAGGAAAAGGTTAAAGGACCTATATATTTACCAGACGGCACGTTCCCAGGATACAGAACTGTGAAGACAGACATTGGCGGGAATCAAGAAAGTACTAAATCCCGTTTTTGATGTGACCACTTGTTTACAAGAACGACGCTGGTATTTCTCATCAGAAAGTATTAAGTAATACTTGCAGAGAAAGGCAGCTTACGTACGCCAATGTCATGAACAACACTGCGACTAACGGGTGCTAACGGGCACACTCCCTCCATGGGAAGCCCGTCCAAAATACAGATGCGGTGATTGTTGTCAGGTTCTTTGTTTCAGAAAGACTAGTACTTTGGATCAGAGGTTCTTTGTTTGCCCAAATATTCTAGACGACGATTTCGTGGTAAAAATATTTTGATTATCATGAATCCTTATTTTATCACAAGATTCACTAACTTTGTTCGCTTCACATCTATTAGTTTCTTTTAGGAACCGCCAAGAAGATGTCAATGCAGATAATGGATAGACACTAAAAAGGTTCTAAGTGATCCAACTTCCCATGTGGTGCAGCTTGAATTGCTAGAGAAATACGGGTTTACTAAAGCGCAAATTGAGAGGGGAGAAGGATCCTCACGTAGGGGTTAGCTATTATCGGACAACTTACCTTACTCAAATATGTAAAATCATATTTCGTTGTCCCATTACTATATCGTCGTCGTGTTCAACTCTTGCACTACCTTCCTTCTAGTTCGAATCTATTCTTATCTATGTAACCGGGAACCAGATGTATCATGTTCATATTGTACTACTACTTATTTACGTGATATAATTCTCCTTGTTTCAGTGCATATAATGTTTCTGCGACCGAGACTACGATAGGACAATATCAATTTCGTACACTAATACCACAAATAAGTTACAACATCAACTCTTACTTAAAATATGAAATTGCAAAACAACCGACTTCAATAGAATTTTTAAAATATTATTAACAAACTTTATCAACAAAGAACTCTTTAAGCGTTATCAACAAAGCTTACCTCATTGTAAAAAAAAAATGGGTAAGACCTGCAGAGAGCGGCAAGGGATCTCAATTAGACATTGTTGCACTAAGCCCTGCCGGCAAGGGGCTAAACGCAAATAGCCACCGGGCGGCAAGGGACGTAAACGCAAAATGCGCACACGGCACCGTGTGCCACGTCACCTTGCCGTTCAAGTGGAGGGCGGCAGTGTCTATTTTTGCAAATATTTTCGGCGCTATAATATTTCTGTAAATATTAAAAAATATATATAAAAATAAAAAAATTCAAGCAACGATCGTCTTCATTTGGTGGTTGTTGGGCTCGCAAGTGGGGCGGCTCTGGGAGATTATGTTCTCGTGGGCTACAATACGCTGGGCCACCATGAACGGGACGTCAGGTTTTCCGGACCTGGCCTGGCTGGCCCAGCATATATGGTCCATAGCGCGGTGTGTCCAGCGAAAACCATCACCCATCCACCCACCGCACTTAGGGTTAGGGACGCGTTTAGTTAGGAGCTATGTCACTAAGGAACACGTTAATTAATTTATTGTCTGTATACCTAAATTAAGAGTTTTGTATACTTTGTGTCAACCTGATTTTGGTGCCCGGCCGCCCGCCTTGGTAGATACATAAGTGTCTGTTTGAATGAAGTCAAGCGTCAACAACGAGAAATTGAAGTGTACTCCCCCGTTTCAAAAGTAAATCAATTTAGTATTGGATGGGAGTAAAACTGGATGATAATAAAGAGTTTCTCCCCTGTGAAATCAGCGTGATTGTAGGACGTGATGCGCACACCGTGTACGCGCGCATGTTCGGCCATGCATGTGTGCACGGTGCAGGCGCCTCAGGCCACACATACACGGTACGCGTTAGCACTAGCAGCTCGATCGATCGCATGCGCGGGCCGGACGCCGGGTTGCGGGGTCGCAGATAGATGGACGTGGCCCGTGGGCGTACGTGTGGCGCGCGCTGGCCTCAGCCCGCTGCTCATCTCCCCGAGTTGGAATATTTTTTACTTTTATTCTTTTGGTAAAATATTTAAAAAATATTTTTTCATCTCACAAATTTTAAAAACTAGATGCCTCACGCCCTCTAGAAGGGTGATTTTTAAAAATCACGCTAGGAGCCTAAATGAAAAGTTTTTATTTGTGTTCAAATCTTTTCCGTTGGTTTTAATTCGTTAAAAAACTAGTAATACTTATTCAATACTCTAAATGATTTTAAATAGAAAAATAATAAACTACAAAGTTAGAAAGTTATAGATATCATCGAGATCTACAACTTTTATATAAAACTTATCTCCATCTGATATCGTTAGCAATGCATATTTGAGATTTTCTAAATAGATTTTGAATTTTGTAACGAATATTTGGATATAAATTCTAATTTCATCCGAATTTGTATGGTATATTTTTAAATTGCAAATTCATATAGTTAACAAACTATACTGGAAATTTTATATTTAGGTCCCTTGATGCCCTTCCAAAAGGTTTTTTTAGAAAGGCCTCTTGGATAGCATGAAACATCTAGATTTGTAATTTTTCAAAGTTAAAAATTATTTTTTAAAATATTTTAAGAAAAATAAGGTAAAAGTAAAAATTTCCCTGAGTTGCACGTGCCGGCTGCAGGGCCTCTCTACTACAACAATTCTAGCTAACGTACCCTCACGTAGGAGTATGTAGGATCAAGTCTTATACTCCCTCCATCCGGATTTTGGTGGATGGGAGTAGTACTTCCGCAACCTATCTAGTCCTTGATTTTTTTAAAAAATATTTATTCACTACTAAAATCGATTATTGTGGATGAGATCTCATTAGGTTGTAGACGGATCGTAACTGATCGTGTCTGTATAAATCGATCTTTTTTTGCATACGGTCCCTTAATAGATCCACATGCGAAAATCGATTTTTGCATGCGACCCCTTATGCGGTTTGCCTACAAAAATAAGCTTATTTTTGCACGTGGATCGCTTAAGGAGCCGTATGCCAAAATCGATTTTCATATGCAGGTCCTTATGTAGTTCGCATGAAAATTATCTCCTCTTATTTCTCCCATCCTCTCTCTTTCCCTTCTCACTACTTCAAATTTTTTTCACCCCTCTCCTCTCTCTCTCTATCTAGATATTTATTTCTCATCTTCCCTCTCTTCTTCTCCTCTCACTCTCCAATCCTCAATCTCTCTCCCCCTCCGAGTGGACGGCGGGAGACGGCAGCCGAGAGCGGGCCACTCGGCGACCTCGAGCGGCGCCGCTGCCGCCACCACCGAGGAGGAGGCGCGAGGTCGGGAGCAGGCGGCTCTATCCCCTTCCCCACCCAGAGCTGTCGCCGCCGACAAGGCGATCAAGAGTCACGCCGCCATCAGCGCCGACCTCTGGAGTGGTGATGGCGGGTAGGCTATCGATGGCAGCGACGAGCAGGAGAGGCAGCAGCAGATCCGCCGTCCCCACCCTCGTGAGCGCCGGTGGCGGGCAGATCCGCCGCCCCCGACAGCGAGCAGGGGGTGGCCGACGGTGGGCAGATCCCTCCCTCCCCCCGCCCTCGCGAGCGCTAGCGGTGGGTGGATCCGCCACCTCCGTCGTCGTGAGTGGGGGTGGTGGCCAGGCGGGCGGATTTTGTGATTTTATTTTTTGGATTTTTTTTGCATGCGGTGTACCAGTCGCATGTGAAAATAGTGATTTTTGCATACCTTTCCGGGCACGTGGGTCAGCTAACTGTATGGGAAAAATAGGTTTTGACCGCTTAGAAAAATGGTTTTGTTGTAGTATAGGTAACCATATGCATGTCGATCCGGTTTAATAAATAGCGTGCCAAACAGCCTTCTGCCCGGAATAATGCCATCTTTTTCTCGATCGCTTCGTACCTGCCAACAGCCTACTGGCAGTTCTAAGATACTCATACTCATACCCATTCGATTATGTTCTTTTTGAAAACTTAAAACATTCGGATCAGCGATTCAACGGTTACACGCATATAAGTAATAAGGAAACCAACGTACGAGACCCAGTACTGCGTACATGCACGGAGTTCCCTTATGTTTGGCGATCTTATCTGGGCCGTGCTTGCGACCACAATATGTGGACGAGAGCAACTATTCAGATGTACACCTTTTTTTTTTTTCCTTTTGAATGCTAGTACAGACTTTATATAGCGTGTAGGAATCGATTGGGCTGTGTGGACATGAGTAGATCAGATGGGCGTATTCGGCTCACACTGTTGGTACTGTGGTGCATGTCCTCAGTGCCTCGTAAGCTTGGCAGATAGGAGTATCAGCCTTTTATTAGAGCTGAGCGGTGGACAGGTGAGAACGATACGAGACATCACAACTCGATCGCAACTCGCAAGTTGGTGAAACGAACGGTGGAATGGGCATTCCAATTAGAGGTGGAACATGCGCACTACAGTAAAGTGTAATACGCTCCAAATTTAGAGGCTCATCGTTTGTCCTAAATAAATCCAACGTGTGTAAAAACAAAGTTTTAAAACTTAGTTTTGAAATTGATTTTATGATATTTTCAATGTAGTTCTTCTATCTTGCCTTTTAAGTCGTCAATAACACATATATAAATGTTTTATTTCCTCTGTTCCATATTATCCATATTATAAGTCGTTTTAATTTTTTTCTTAATCAAACATTTTAAGTTGATCAACCCAAAACAAATATATTATCAAAATATATTAAATGTTAGTTATAACGAAACTAATTATGTTGTAAATATTGCTAAATTTTTCTATAGATTTAATTAAATTTAAATAAGTTTAACTAGAAAAAAATTAAAACGATTTATAATATGAAACGGAGGTATATGTTCTATCACTTGCAAGTAATTGGTTTCTAATCAACTCATGGCTAATCGATGGGGCTTTTTGCTGCGCTGTACTTGCCTAGTCGCCTTGCCGTTCAGGCGTTCACGGTTGGAGTTTTGGTCCGATTGGGTTTCACATGTTTACGCAAGTTAAGGGTAGGGGACGGTATTAATTATTTGAATCGAATTTGTGGACTCTGAAATCCTCACGTACGGTTTTCAAATCTGAATTCACTACGATCCCAGGACATAGTAGTACTAGTACCACCGATGCACTATGGTAGCAACGACTCTTTGAAACTTGGAATTTCCATTGTCGATGAAAATTGCCCAAAAACCTGTAAGAGCAAATAAAATCTCAATGTTCCCAGAGGAATCTATGTCACGCTAAGAACATATTCTGCACGGTCAGCTCCAGCACAGTGACACAACATTTAGCGTAGGCATGCATGGAGTCCTAAAATACTTTAGTATTGTTCATCTTTTAAGGCATGACTAAGGCCCCGTTCGTTCCCCATCTTCTCAACTCCTCTCCCTCGTTTTCCGCACGCACGCTTTTCAAACTACTAAACGGTGTGTATTTTGCAAAAAGTTTCTATACAAAAGTTGCTTAAAAAAATCAAATTAATCCATTTTTAAAAAAAATTTAACAAAAACTTAATTAATTACGCGCTAATGGATCGCTCCGTTTACCGTAACTTCCCATCCTCCTTTGCTGAACGCTACCTAAATCTTTTTCATACCCATTCAGCGTGGATAAAATCAAAGTCTCTAGAATCTTCAGGCTCCCAAAAGGCACGACGGAAAAGGAGAAAAAGGTGGTAAAAAAAAAGAGGAAGCAAGGGAAAAAAATCCTCTTGAACCTCGGAACGTGCCACGTGATGTGGACTGCAACATATTGTGTTCCGAACCGGCGATGTGATTAAGATGGTTTTAGGTCAAAATTAAGGGGCCCATTCCGTCCACTACGTGACGTCCAGATCAGCGGAGATCAGGTACCTGTTCTCGTGTTGGCGTCACCACACATGGAAAAAAAAGAATATGAGTACCAAAGAATAAAAACGAGAGGACTAAATAACTAGTTTACTGATCTATAAACATGGTTTATTAGTTGGTGAGTAAATGTAAACAAATATGACCAGAGAGCATCACTTGTTGGAATTTGGAAAGTGGCTTGACTAGTTAAGAGCTATAGGACATGCAGTATCGGATTTTCATCCAAGTCTTTTCTTTTTTAAAAAAAAAAAGATGGGGTAAAATGGGGTTCAGGAGTGTTCGCTCCGTAGTACCTACCGTACGCATAGTCGTCTGTGTGCTACGCGTGCTACAGGCCTACAGCGGAGACCGGAAAGTAGCACGCTCAACCGTGTGACGACCGTAAGTCTTCGGGCCCCAGGAAAGTGAATTGGATTACATCGATGATGGGAGTCCAGGAAAAATCTGTTCGGTAAAAAAAACTGGCCACTCTCTGTTCTCCAGATTGAATTAGGCAGGTTAATCTAGGTACAAAGCACAGATTCCAATCGTACGTATCTGCAACAGCATTGCAGGTGCAAACGGTGGTTAGTGCTGGGTAATCTATCTATCTATTACATTACATTAATAAAACAGATGGAAAAGAAAGCATCACGTTCACTGTGTAGGTTAAAAATTCTCACATTAATCAAAGAAAAAGAAATATAATCTAAAAACTAACTGAAATTCGGAATTAAAAATATGCAATATTGAAATAGAAGTCCATATAAGAACCCAATATGTGATTAATTAAAATTCGAAAAAGAATAAATAAATTTCTGAAATTATGAAAGAAAAATAAAAGTTCAAGTAGGAATACAATTTTTAAATAACTAAAATTTAGAATAAAAAAGAAATATTGAAACAACAATTAATCCATCTATAACACAACACGAGATTAATTAGAATTCAAAATAAAAAATAAAATAAATTCTGAAATTAGAAAATGAATTCAAAATAAAAAATAAAATAAATTCTGAAATTAGAAAATTAAAAATAGGAGTTCAACTAGAAGTACAATTTACAAATAACAAAAATCCGTAATAAAAAAATAAAGACTATTGAAAGAATAGACTATCTAGAGCATACTATGGGACTAATTAAAATTCGGAATAACAAATAAAATAAATTTCGAAAAAATAAAAATAATTATAAGAGTTCAAGTAGGAATACAATTTATAAATAAAAAATATTAAAATAAAAATATGCATTTTTTGAAAGGAATAGTTTATCTAGAACACAACGATATCAAACAACAATAAATACGGGAAAAATAATAGGCCTGTAAACGAGTAAGGTGGTAGCAGTTGATAGGACAAATAAAAAAACTATAAACATATAAACAAAACCCCAAATAGAATCCCAACAATGATTAAGAGGAGGGATAACGGACAAGCCATTAAGTAGCACAGTCGCGACAAGTTGCGGGATTCTATAATGTAAAAAACTAAATCCCAATGATAATCATATTCTATTTTTAAAATCTCACAATAACTGAAATTCGGAATTAAAAATATACAATATTGAAAGAGAAGTCCGTATAAGAACCCAATAAGTGATTAATTAAAATTCGGAACAAAAAATAAATAAATTTCTGAAATTAGGAAACAAAAAATAAGAGTTCAAGTAGGAATACAATTTTCGAATAACTAAAATTTGGAATAAAAAAGAAATATTGAAAACAATTAATCCATCTATTACACAACACGAGATTAATTAGAATTCGAAATAAAAAATAAAATAAATTCAGAAATTAGAAAATTAAAAATAAGAGTTCAACTAGAAATACAATTTACAAATAACTAAAATTCGTAATAAAAAATAAAGACTATTGAAAGAATAGACCATCTAGAACATACGACGAGACTAATTAAAATTCAGAATAACAAATAAAATAAATTTCGAAAATAGAAAAATAATTATAAGAGTTTAGGTAGGAATACAATTTATAAATAAAAAATATTAAAATAAAAATATACATTTTTCAAAAGGAATAGTTCGTCTAAAACACAACGATATCAAATAATAACAAATAATAATAAAGAGGGAAAAACAATATGCGTGTAAACGAGTAAAATGGTGGTAGTTGATAGGACATATAAAAACTATAAATATATAAACAAAACCCCTAATAGAATCCCAATGATGATTAAGAGGAGGGATAACAGACAAGCCATTAAGTAGCATAGTCGTGGTAGTTGGCGAGATTCTATAATGTAAAAAAATAAATCCCAATGATAATCATGTTCAATTTTCAAAATCTCAACGTCAATAAAGATGGGAGGCAGTGGGCGGGTAGAGGGGTACAATGGCAAAGCCGCTGATGGTTTAGCAGACTTCCAAAAGGTTAAAAATGACCCAAACGATAATTATGTACGATTTTTAAAATCCCAATGATAATAAAGAGAGAGGCATCGGAGGGGCCGTAGAGGAGTACAGTGGCCGTCGCCGGTGGTGGTAGGGAAGGGAGCAAGGCCAGTACTCCACGACTGTGGCACACGGTTCGGTGGCGGGATCTGGCAACGGTGAAGCACAAGGGCGGCGGATCCAGTGACGGTGACAACGACGCACGACTTAAATTGCTTGTGGTTGTCTTCCTCGTCGTCATAGAGGCGGCGGCGCAACCCCTGTTGGGGGTAGCGATGTTGCGACTCCCCTTCCTCTCCCTCTCCCTCTCCCTCTCCCTCTCCCTCCCAAATATGGCGGAGGGGCGATGGCGGTGGCGTGGCCGGAGGTGGAAGGCGGCTGGTGGGGGTGGTGCCTTTTTTTTAATTCACCGAGATCATTTTCACACGCGGGTGACTACAATGCCTGCGAAGATGGACATGCCACCTGCGAAAATCTTTTTTACACGCGAGGCCAACTTCCGCCTTCACGAATCGTATATTTTCGTAGGCTTTGAAGTGCAGGCGGGGTGGATAGCCGCCTGGAAAATTCGTTTTGGTCCTTTTGTAAAAAAATATTTTCTAGTAGTGCTAGTCAAGGTTCACCTTCCCGTTTTGCCCGAGGTTACCGCACCCCCGCGGTTTCGCGGTTATCGCGGTAACCGCGAGAAATCGCACAAAAATCGCGATCAAAAATTTGAATTCAAAAAATTGGTGATTTCGCGGTTTGGGCGCGGTAAACGTGCGGTTTGCCGCGATAACCGTGATATCGAGGCGGTTATCGCCCTCTGTGCAGATTGTTGAAAATGGAAATGAAAATAGGGAATAAAAACAAAAATATGGTTAAATGCGTGTCGAAAATGGGAATAATTGGAAGAATATGTAAAATACGTAGACATTTAACTATTGAGTGTAAAATAAAAAAATTCGGTATGACCTTTGCTCTATTATGGAGTTCAAAGCATTTCAACATTTCATAGCATAATAATTGAACAACAACAATTCAATAACTTCACATTTGAAAGCATTATGAAGTCCACACAAAGCTGAAACCTTGAGGGTAATATGACATGCAACACGAATATAGGAAGTTGTAATTTGAAATAAAGGATATAGAATGACCTAGCTAGGTGTTCCACTGATTGTAAGCCATATCGTACTTTTTAGTAGACATGAGCATCAAACCGTGAGAGTGTAGCAACCCCGTCTTGTAGTCTTGCTAAGTTTGACCTGTCCATGATGCTGTTGATTGCCACTGAGTGTACAACTGAGCATACCACTCGGGCTCTCTCCATTCATACACCCATGTAGGAGCAGGATAATCGGAGGCTTGGAGACGGTTGTACACGTACGGTTGATAGCCACCTTCCATGCTGGAGGCACTGAATGAACTATAGCTATCCTGGGGCATGTCATACTGTTGTTATTGGTGACGGTCACTTCGATTAATGGTAGTTCGTTGCGAGGTTGGAGCACCATGATCCCGGTCCTGGGTAGCGTGAGTGAAGTTGGCCTCACCTACAAATTGTTGGCCCTGATTTTATAGCACAGGAAACCATATGTATTTACAAATACCAACTCCCTGGATCGGTAGGTTGGTATACACACATTACAAATCTGGTACACATAGTCTGCATCACATAGTCTTACAATACCAAATAGTACATGGGAACCTGAATAGGTTCTAATAGGCCGTGTCTGGCCAGATACAATACCAAATAACATAGAATAAGATAGGATAGCGGAAGTGAGGCTGCTGCGGTCCACCCATACTCGACAGGCATCGACTGGGGATTAGTTCCTATGGTTCCTCCGTACCATCCCCCTCCTCAGGGATCAGTTCGACTGGTATGTCCTCATCATCAAAAACTAAAAGGGTAGAAATATGCAAGGGTGAGTACCAATTGTACTCAGCAAGTCACCACTATAGAAATGCAACAAATGCGTATAGGGATTCAAGGCAGGTTTCGGTTTATTTGCGTGAAGCCAGTTTTCGCAAATTATTTCACAAGCCTATGACCTAGCAGATTTAACCATGGCAAAATGTCTCTATGTAAATGTCATCATTTATTTAGGAGTTCCTTCATCGCAATTCAACCTTCCCACACATGGGGCAAGGTTACACATGTTTTATTTATCCCAAGCTATTCTAAATAATTTAAAAGCATGTGAGTCTAGTCAAGAGTAATACAAGTCTCGGCGCTCATTAACCGCGAGCACGGCTATTCGAATAGTTTAATTTACTCACACTGCAGTGGATGTACACTTTTAATCCCACACTCCGTGACGCACCCAACACATTAGACTTGTCACGGCCCGGTTTTTCAGTTACCCTCGCATGGCGGCACCCGCTCCAAGGACTATGAATCCCCATTGCACCCCCGGCGCCACATTCCTACCTCGAGCCGGTTGTGAGGGGAGTCCTGGCGCTCCCGAGATTAAAGGTTACATTATACATACATAAAGCTTTGACGTCATTAAACCACACACTTGACCATTTCCATACCGATATCCAGAACCTATCATGTCTGGGGTGCCACCCCACGAGAATAACCTAGTCCACCGGGTCTAACCCCACTCAAGAAGTGTGGTCGTACTCGGTTCGTTTCCTGTTTAGCTTCTTGACTCGGTCCTTAACTGACTAGGGTCGGCGGCTTACCGTTCCCGGAACCACCCATATTCTATTCGTGCCGCCCCAGTCGAAATCATTTTTGTTTAATTAAGTTTTTGGGTTTTCACAAAGGTTTTCGTGCTATGGGTGGCGCTTATGTCTCCACCCAATTTCCAACAACCACTCCCGTCGAGTGACAAGTATTCCCACATTCACATGTCCTATATGCGGAATGTATAACGTCTATATAAGCAGGGCTAAGTAGTAGATAAATAATCATGCATAAATTAATATACACAGTTAACAAAGGAATGTAAATACATAACGATAGAAAATTTCAAAGGTAAGGCTTAAACAAGTGTAGGTACGCGTTTTCAATATTAGCATGCAATTTTATTTATAACCAACACATTTATAAAAGTAGGATCAACGTGTTCAAGGGAGGTGCGTAGTGACTTTCCTTGCTCAATCGGGGGTTCATCCTCAACTAGCTCGGTTTCCTCCTCGCAAATGTACCCTATCCGGTTGTATAATAAAGTCACATACTATTCGCCAACACATAAAAGAGCCAAAAATTCCAGAAAAATCGAAAAATAACCAAACCAGTGCCATTGCGTAGATCTTGATTTTAGAAAGATTTTGACGAAAGTTTCGTTCAAATCCGACTTAAAACGAGGGAGATACGGAATTCGAAAGATTGGAAAAGTTTTAAATCAAACAAAAAGAAAAAGGTCTGACGGGTGGGACTACCCTTATCTCCTCATGTGCAGGTTCTGTTTTGTTTTTTAAATGGATGTGGGACCCGTGTGTAAGCCTCTCTCTCCTTCTTCTCTTCTTCTCTATCTCGTTTTTCTCTCTCTCACACACACACATAGGCGACAGGAGGAGGAGGAGGAGGAGGGCATGGTGGCGGCGGCCGGCCGGGGCAGTGGCCGGGTGCGGCGGCTAGTCGACACGCGCCAGCGGCCATTGGCTGGGGCGGCGCCTGCCGGGACGACGCGCATGGTGGCGACCGAGTGCGGCGGCGCGGCGCGCGGCCGGCGTGGCCGACGGAGGCGGCGCGCTGCGGGCGCGGCTTGCATGGCCGGTGGCTGCACGCGGCGGTGACTAGTGTGGAGGCAGCTAGACTGGTGGCGCGGCGAGGCTGCACGCACGGTGGCGATGCTGCAGAAACACAACAAAACAAGGAAAGACGGTAAGGAAGAAGGCGAGCAAAAGAGAACAGAGGAGGCAGACGCTCACCTTGTAGTAGCCGGGTAGCGGCACACCAAGTGAGCTCCGGTCGTCGAGGTACGGCTTAGGCGCGCGGATCATCCTCGAGCTCCCGTTGTTCGTCCGAGGTCCGCCGGGTTTGGTTTTCAGGTTTTTAGCTCAAGTTTTAGTGATTACGTCAAAGGTTTTTGTTCTAACGTTCCAATCGTTTCAACCGTTCGTTCGTTCGACCGAGCTACACACTTCCCTACCTCGCCCGGTGCGGCTGCCTGCCTTTCCACTTGCCCAACCTAAGTCTAGCTCATGGCAAGGCGGCGGCTATGCGCATCGTGGGGAGGCGGTGAAGGGGCTGGTTGGAGAGGGATAGAGGAAGAGGATGAGGTGAGGCAGTGTGGCGTGTTCGAACCCGATCGGCTTTTATAGCCTCCGAGTGTGGGAGCCAGCCATTGAAGCACTTTCAATGTTTCGCCCGGGCATGCGGCTAAGGTTGGTGAACAGCCCTGGCTGCTGGCGAGGGGAGGAAGGTGTAGACGACGACGATATATCGGTGGCCTGCACACGCGTGCATGCTTGCTAGTAGTATATACAAAGGTGAAACCCTAAAGGGTGACGATCCATACCCAAGCCTCCGGTGACGGGCCTCCGCTTCGCTCCGTCCGAAGTCGGCCTTTATATGAATTTGAATCACAACTCAACACAGCGCGCGACGACATCGTCGCCGAAAACAGTACTAGGGAGGAGGATTGGACTTTATCCTTTATTGTTAACCCAACAGGAATGAGTGGCTTGGGGAGGCAACATGGACTTTTCTGGGGGAAAAGGCTTGCAGCAAGAAGGCCACGGTAGAGGGAGTTTAAGCGGACTTTTCAGAGCAAAACTACTTTCGGTCAGGGAGAAAATCTTGGGACAAAAATCAAAAAAATCAGAGGAGTAGAAAAATTGGAAATTTTCAATAAAAGTTTGACACTGGTATAAAACAAATAAAGAAATTGTCGGCATGTCACAAAATTATAAAAATAAATCAGAGATGATTTTTGGTCGGTGTATTTTTATTTAGGAATTTTCTCAGGGTGTTACACAAATGAAATAGTACGAAGAAGATTAATGAGTCGTGAATGAAAGGGAGAAGATTGTAAAACAAAGTGAACAACATCGTACTAGTGAATTGAATCAGGCTATGGTGATCTGACAGCGGTGTGTGACCCCTGGAAGGCACATCAGTAATGCCTTGGCCTCCTTGACCAGCATCATCTCCATCATCTGTATCAGTTTTGGAGCTACTGTCATCAGACTCTTGGTACTCCGGGCTTCCTTGAGTCTCTTCATCACTGTCGACAGTCGTAGACCGTGTGGATGTACCTTTGCCCTTCGATTTTTTGGATGGAGGTGTTTTTGGCCCCTGTCGAGTCTTTCTTTTTCCATTGTGATTGTCGCCTATGTTTTCATCAGCACACTAGGCAACACTAGAAGCCCCGGTAGTCCTGCGGAGGTCAGTCAAGTCCACTTGGTTAGCTACAAGTGGACTTGGCACCGGGGCTTCACTCTCAGTTGAGTCCTCATCGAGTTCAGGGCAAGCATTAGAACGAGCATTGTCCATCCAGTCTTTGATTTGATTGTTGGTGTCATAGAAGGAAAGATCCGCTAGCCTCTAAAGGTGATCATCATCATCCTTCCTAATGTGGGCATTTGCTTGTTGTATGCGAAGGCGAAGATTGTAGTTCACATACACAAGTTTGTTCAGCTTCTTGTGTGTAAGCCTGTTACGGACCTTTGTATGTATGAATGCAAATGTGCTCCAATTCCGTTGGCATCCACTTGAAGAGCAGCATTGACTAACCAATTGCAAAGCAAGCTTCTTCAAGTTCGGCGTGTCTGAGACGAACATAGACCACCATTGTGCTGCAAAATATGAATAACATGTCATTCAACTGTTATTAACACATCGGAAAACACTATGAATTTTGTTCCTTACAATGCTAATAACATACCAGGGGAAGTTTTACCATCCAACGCCATCTTTCTTGCAAGCGGCTTCCCAAATTCGCCACTCTTACGATGATACATCTCAACCTCCAACAGAGCGGCTGCGGCCGTGTCGATGTCTGTCAGCCACTCGAAAGCTTGACGGAGGTCTTGGAAGACGCTCGCAGTTCAAGTGTAAGCATAGTGCGTCCTTGGGTTTAAAGCCACAGCTACAAAAATGTCAGCACAAATTAGTTTAACAATCGAGTGTTACGAATTAAACAATACGTAAAGACCGCTACTTACTGGCATTGATGAGTGTCTCAATGGTGAGGTCGTGCATCCGTCTATCCACAATAGTTGGGTACTCTTGCCGCAACAGTCTACAAGTCTTCTTGTAGTTCGATCCATTGTCAGTGATGATCTGTATGACATGTTGGTGGCCTACTTCGCGTACCACCTTCCTTATCTCCTGCATTTTCAATTCAAATAGTACAAATAAGTCTACAACATATAACTTACAACCACATACTACTCAAATGTTTTACATCCAGTTTTTTACCTTAAATACAAATTTAGCATCTTGGCTTTGTCCCGTCGCATTGATTGACTTGTGAAAGAACATTATTTCATTGCAATATATCAGAAAGTTGATGACAGCCATACCCGTTGGACCTGTCCATGAATCACACATCAAAGTAACACCATACTCATCCCAGTCGCGCTTGAATCTCTCAAATTGCTTCTTCACGTCTTTCTCTGTGGCATCCAGGTACTTGCCATCTATCTCCTTGCCTGATGGAGAAGGTATATTTTCACCTACATATGACATATGAAATGTTAGTTCCTGAACTATTCACAAATATGTAAATTGACATTAAATGGTTACGTACCCCACTTCTGTGTCTCTCTCCCGGTGCTGACAAAGTAAGGATTATCAGCATTTTTTGCAGCAATGCCGGAGGTAAAGAAGAACCTAGCCACTCACCAATAGCTTCCCTAGTTTGCTTTCCCTTCTTCATAAAGAAACATGTATCAATGCGTGTCTGCACAGGGGACTTAGCAGCTGCTAGATTGTAATCTCTCAAAGCAGGTGACTCCCTATGAGATGTAGCCCTACGCAACAAATTGGCAATTGGGTTACTTCTACCCCGTGCCTCCGGCTAAGTGGATACACTGCCTCCGCCATGCTCATATGTGCCACCTCGATGCTCCACATCCCTCCTGTAGCTCTCCCCTTGCCGTGAGGCATTCATGGCTGCTTCCATTTGTTCCTCCTCGTCGGCATCACCAGTAAGGTCATAATAGTTGACCCCTGCAGCTTCAACCCTTCTTGACTTTTCAGTCTTACGCCTGCTACCGGCAACTTTTATCCTTTCCAACTCGTGCTTGAAGAAGTCACGGACATCTGGAGGCACTGAATTGCAGTATGTTGTCCCCTTCCCTTTTCCAGCCAAATGAATTTTTAGTCTAGTTGCCCCACCACCGCTCTTATGCTGATGACAATACTTACAACGAAATCCATGGCCTATGCTCTCCCCGTGCTCTAACACAATATCCTTACTATCTGACATCTTCACCCCTAATATGAAAAAAGAATGTCATCATAAAAGAATACACCAAGTTTTACATATACGCAACACATAACACATTATCATTACAGATAAATTTATATACAACACTAAACATAAAGATTAGAGAAGAGAGATGGAGAGGGGTGCTATGTAGTGAAAAATAGATAAAAGATTATTTGAATTATGTGAAAATATTGAATTGGGGTAGTTAAAGTGAAACTTTCATAAAAAAACTGATCCATTCTATAATTTACTTCGTTTTTTAAACAAAAGGAGTAATAAGTTACTGTCTAATAGAGGTGGTTGTCTACGTACCAAAGGAAAAACTAACTAGAATCATATCCATTTAATTAACTTCACTACTTTAAAACTACTTACATTTTAAGCATATAACAGGAAAATAACATTCAAACGTTTTCTCTTGTATAATTTTCTACATAATGTCCTTCTACCAAAAAAATAAACAATGGTTTTGTCCCATTTTAATCCTACATATTTTTACATTTTTCTTTAATGTTTCATTAGTTTTTTCTCTTCTCTATTGATCTTATGAAGCAGGTAAATCCTACAAAAATACTAAATCGGCGGTTTAACAGCGAAAATCGTGGGATGCCCACGATTACCGCGCGGTTTGGAGATATTACCGTCCAAAACCGCGCGATAACCGCGTGGAAATAGCGACTAACCTCGGTCCCACGCTCGCAAATGGTTACCACACCAGACCTCGCGATTACCGCAGCAAATCGCGCGGTTTCGCCGCTCGCCAGCGCGTCCCGGCCGGATCTGGCGGTGGCATGCCCTCTTCTCTCGCCTAGGAGCTCCACCAGCCGAGTGGTATGGATAGGAATAGGAGAGAGGAGCTGGGAGATATTTTCTCCACTAAAGGATCTTAATGGACCGAATGAACAGTGCGCAATGGAGCCCATTCTGTTTTTAATTTTTAGATTTTTTGATTCATTTTCGGTTTAGCCATATAATTTGAATTTCTCTAACTAGTTTTCAAAAAATTTATTCACCATATGACACTAAAATTCAAGAACTACATCCATGATTTTTTCTGGTTTTTTTCGATTTTTTTCAGAAATTTTGAATTTAGATAAAATTCGGCAAACCCTAAATGCCGGCTACCGCTACCGTCCCCCGTGGTAAGCGCGGTAACCGGTGAACCCCGGTGCTAGTATGAGGTTTAGCGCGCTTCCAGGGTTCACATATTTAGGATTTAGACAACTCACGCAGTCACGCTTTGTCACAGTGACATGTAATTAAGGTGAGTTGCCGCAAATTAACCAAGCAGATTTGTGTTAGATAATGAAATTCACTCATTGCTTTACCGAGAATACCATACTATACGTTATAGTCATAAAAGCTAGAATAAAAATAAAAAAAATAAAAAAAAAAGAAAGAACCAGGAGTTGACGCCTACACAACAGGTAGCTTGCTTACTAACTTTCCAATGGCAAGCTCTTTAAAAAATATAGCCAAATATTATAATATTATCAGTGTTATGAATAAGACATACCAAATTGTTTTGGATTAAACTCGACGGGACTCACCATATACCAAGTCTTATACGGAATCATGCCTCATATACGGAAGATATTCCGGATAAAAAAGGAGAAACAGAGTTCTACACAGAAACTATCAGGACTACTCAGATCGTATCCATATTTATCTTCCTAGTTTTACTTGGACAAGGGGATATCTGTGAGTATAAATACAAGACTACATAGGAGGAGAGGGGGATGCAACAGTCAGAATAGACACCAATACACGCCACCATACATCGACACCAGAGATAAGTCTAGACATACCCAACCTGGTGTTGCAGAGGTCGACAAAAGGGATCTAGCACTACCTCTGATCTTGCTGAGTTCGTATTCGAGGATAAAGACTACCCCGTCGTCGACTACGGGTGGTGGTTCATGCCGCTGTGTCGACGACGACTAGATATGTTATCCCAAATATTGTACTTGTGTGATTCTAATGAATAAGAGCAACACTGGCTTCGACCAACAAGAGTAGGGCTATTACCTGGTAGATAAGGGGTTTGAACCTGTATGAAAATCCTTATCTCCGTTTCTTTTACCTTGATCTCGCATATACCTTGGTACCAATGATCTCCATACCATGCAAATACCGTAATCGTGATCTACAACATCGACAAATATAAGTTGTAGGATGAACGTCTATTAATTATAAGAACTATGAGTTTATTAAAAAAAAGAAAACCACAAAGCAAACATATATACAAAAGAGTAAAGTGCACGAGTGGTCTCTAAACTTGTGTGAGTGTATCATCTAGGTCCCTAAACTTAGAAAATGCATTTTTGGGTCCTTTAACTTGTTGTGGGTGTCATATAGATCCAAACGGGTTCTAACCCACCGACGCCGCTCCCACCATCCACCGCGCTGGATCCATCGCCGAGCTCCCCGCAGCTCCAGCCTAGCGGCGTCCGCTCCTGCTCGCCACCAGTCACCGACCCGCCAGCTGCTCCCACCGCTGCACGATAGGGAGAGTAAGTGAGAGAGGGGGGAGGAGATGATAAGAGGAGTGAGAGTGTGTGAGAGAGAGGGGGAGGAGAGGATAAGAGAGGAGAGGTGGAGGAGTGGAGAGGGTTTGGTTTTTATATTTAGTTGCTAGTGATTTTCGCAAGCGGGTCTTTTAAAGGAGTGAAAATCTAAATTTCGCATGTGACAGCTTATGAGATCCGCGTGAAAAATAAGACTATTTTCACATGCAGTTCTCTTAAGAATGCGGTCCTTGAACCGATCTAAGGGAGCGATTTTTGCACTTGGAAGTAGTTATGGTCTGTATGCAATTTAGAAGATAACTCGTTCGGAAGAATTAATTCTGTAGTAGTCAGAGGTCACCCGTACGCATGTAACTGTGTAAGTTAACTCCCATCTAGCTTCTTAATCGTGTCCCTTTGCCGAGCCAAAAGGTTGCAAATGTACCACCACGATCCCTACGCAAGCGTACCGGACCAACGAAGCGATCGTGGTCTCTTGCCGACTATTCCATCACCTTTTCTCTTTCGCATGCTTTGATTTGCCGAATCAAACGCTAGCTTAAGACACCAGCGAGAAAGGCAAAATGCGAAAACATCTGCGCCGGAAATTTCCGATACGGAACTTTCTCCGGACCGGAGAATACCACAGTCCGGCCGGGCGCCGCGCGCCGAAACGCTAGAGGATGAGACGTTGCTGTCCGCGAGACCCACTGAACATACGATCCATCTCTCTGTCTCTCCCACTCCCATTGCTCCCAAGCATGCGACGTCGAAAGCGTGTGAGACAAAGCGTAAAAGCGGAAAAAAGGACAGGAAAAGAAACGGAAAGAATTTTGCCGATCGATCCATCCATCCGCTAGTGGTGTTGTACGTACGACGGTCGTGTACTACTACTGCGGGCGGCTACTAGCGCGCGATCCATTCTCGAGTGCGCGTCACATTCGGACGAAATTAGCGGATAGCATTCGTGGTACCAGTTCTTCCCCTGCGGATGAGCATGGGATTCATCGACGAGACGCACAGGACCAAGCTAAATGCCGGTGGCTGTCTGCCTCTATCTCACTTGTTTTACCGGAACGCGCCGCACACACGGAACGAGTGCTTGATCTGCAATGCAAGTAGGAGTAGTAATTGAACTCGCTCTGCTACTGTTGCTGCTATGTACTGCGTATACGGGTGTACGACCACTGAATTGCAATCATATCTGAAAGAAGTGGTCCCAGCCCAATTCGACGCGGCTGTGGTTCCAGTTCAACACGGCTGTGTCAGAAACTCGTAGTTAGAAGACGCGGCCCGGGCCCAACGGGCAGGCTCGGTCGTACGCAGAGACGACCTACATAGTACATACGGCGACCACAGGTATCACGTGAATACGCTATTCTACGTGATAGATCGATGATACATGCATTGGTGGAGTCTGCACTTTCGTAAAGCCCGAATAACTAGTAGTGTTTTCCAATAATCAATTGATTTGTATAGTGTTGATGACTAAAAACAGTGAAGATGGTAGCAGCGGAGTCTGCATGTCCACCCGACCTGTCCGGAGCTGTCTCCGCCGCTGGACACATGTGCATCACAATCGCCTGTATGTATGCAGTATGCGTTCACAGTGTGTGTCCAAGACTCACCTGTCGGTGCTATCCAGTGTCGATATATAATAATATCCACGACTCGCAATCTTTCACTGATCAAGGATAACATATCCACACAACCGTACGTCGTCGTCGATCCTGAAACCCTCCGGCAGCCGAGGGCGCCGGCGGCCACGCGCAAACCCAGCCAGCCACCGGTCGACGCGCGCCCGCCTGCTCTTTCCCCCGTGGAAACCAGTCAAAACCACGTACACTTTTGCACTGTAACGCATCACGGGAACCAATGCGACGTGATCGATCGAGCAGGGCCGGTTTAGTATATCTCGTTGCACCGAGCCACCCACGAGCGCCCAATCAGCTAGCTAGCTTGGCTGTCGATCTCCCGCGCGCATACGCCGCATGGGCTAGTTTTTGTGCCGGGACGCCACCTGTCCACAAGCCTCGTGACCGACCCTCACCTATACGGGTATCGATTAGTTCGCGCACGCATCTGCTTATCACCTCATTATCTTGCAATATATCTGCAACTAACGTTGGCATTGTAGTAGCACTCCACTTGTATTACTGTATTATGTTTGTGCGCTCACATGCACCTTGCTAGCCATGCATCCATATATATGACGTGCGATTAATTAATTGAGTTTTGTGGCACATGCATCTTAACTTACTTGCTGATCGATCAGATATATATACTCCATGTATATCCTCATCCTCCACGGTGTACTTATGATTTTTGAGATAGATTAAAATGAAGATAAATTTAGTGTAGGTAAAATAAGAAAATCATTAACATTAATATATGATTAATTAATTTTTAATTATTACAAATTTAAGAATAGATTTATTAGACTTTTGGAGAAATTTTTACATTGAAAGTTTTTAGAAAAACACGAAAATCGAGAAAAAAATATACATCTTAATCAGAAAAGGTACACTGGCCGGTCCGGGATGAAAAATAGGCTGGAAACAGAGCATCAATCGGATATACATATGACATCCTCATGTTTCAATAGCTCTATTGTATTTCCTTCCCTTTTTAATAGGTGGTGTTGTTCACTTTTTAACGTATGCTAGATCATTTGTTTTATTTAAAAAACTAGTTAGGTGGTCTGTGCAATTTACACGACTAGTACTCATAGAAAACTATTTATTTTTCATATATTATTTTAACTAAAATTTATTAAATATCTATCTCATTGTCTTAGGGTTTTGAAAGACCGAACTTTATCATCCGCATGTTTCTAATTTTATAGTTTTTAAAAGTCACTTCGGTCGCTACCCCTTCCTCATTTGTCAAGTCTTTATTTGCTTATCGATCTATCACTATTTCTATTCATCTTCCGTGAAACCTTTTTAAAATTAGACCTTTTAGTTTTTAGAGTTTATTGTTTTGTTGGGTTTTATTTTTATAAATTTTTTAAAGTTCCATCAAACACCACTACTGTATTCCTCTACGGTCCCTCCGCTGCCTCCTCTCTTTATTTTCATTGCGATTTTAAAAATTGAACTTAATTATTATTTGGATTCATTTTTTACTTTCTAGAAGTCCCGCTAAACCGTTAGCGACTTTTCCACTGTACCCCTCTACGCGCGATCCTCCCGCTGCCTCTACTCATTAGTATCATTGGAATTTTAAAATTGAACATAAGTATAATTGGTGTTTATTTTTTTAGTTTCTAGAATCCCGCTAACTGTCGCGACCATGCTGCTTAATGGTTTATCCGTTGTCCCTCCTCTTAATCATCATTGGGATTTTATTTAGGGTTTTATTTATATGTTTATAGTTTTTATATGTCCCATCAACTGCCACCACTTTACACCTTTAAAGGCATATTATTTTTCCCCTCTTTATTATCATTTGATATCGTTGTGTTCTAAATGAAATATTCTTTTTTATTCTGAACTTTAGTTATTTGAAAATTGTATTCCTACTTGAACTCTTCTTTTTCTTTCCTAATTTCAGAAATTTATTTATTTTTTTATTCCGAATTTTAATTAATCATATATTGGGTTCTTATATGGACTACTCTTTCAATATTGCTGATTTTTAATTCCGAATTTCAGTTATTTTTTAGATTGTATTTCTACTTGAACTCTTCTTTTCTTTTTTTCGATTAATGTGGAATTTCTAGCCTCCACAGCGAACGTCGTGCCTTGTTTTCGAGTTGTCTTAATAATATAATGGATTTTATACAAACATAAAAATTTGTAAGGCAATCTTAAAGTATATTCAAAGTAAGCCTAATCACAATTATATAAATAATAATTACATAATTTTTAGTAAGATAGATAGTCAAAGTACTGTTTTTAGATTTTTTTTTATTCGTCATTATCCTATTCCATCATTTTTGGATGGCTCGAATTCCGTCAAGATCAGTATCGTACTTTATAGGAAAAGTTACGAATTATCCCCTAAATTATAGCGTCGACCGAATTACCTCCTAAACTATAGCTCATCCTGAATTTTCACTATGCACAACCCCCCAAGCATTGTTGTGAGCGGTTTAGGGTTCGAATCGCACACGTGACCGTCCAGTCATCTAGATTTTTTATTAAAAATTCGCAGCAGCGACGGCTGGCCCGTGCACACGCTCGCCATGGAGGAGTTCAAGCGCGCCCGACATGGAGGTGGAGGCGAGAGCGGAGCTACTAGTGGCAAGGTTGGAGCAACCGGCGGCGAGGGTGTGGCGGTCGAAGGCGAAGGTGCGGCAGTGGAGGAGGCCATGTGCGAAACAGGGAGTGGACCGGCTCCAGCGATGCATGGACCGGCACCGGAGGTGGCCGTCGTGCTCGTCCCCCATCTCTGCCTCATGCTCCCGCGGAGGCTCGCCGCCACCGCCGGCGTCGCTGAGCATTGGCCAGATCTGGCCGTTGTAGAAGAGCTCGATGGTGGTGGACATCATCGCGGTAGGAGATGGGGGTGGGGGACGACCACGGCGGCCGCCTTCGGTGCCGGTCCGTCCACCGCTGGAGCCGCTCCCGCTCCTCGTTCTGCACATGGTCGCCTGCTCCACTGCACCTTCGTCACTGGGGAAGGAGTCGTCTCGGGCGGGGCTGGACAGCGTTCTGACAAATGGGATGGAGCACACACTGTGCATCTGACAATGTCGGTGAGGTGATGGTCGCCGGAGACTGTGGCAGCGAGGTGGTGGTCGCCATGGAGGTCATGGCCACCTCCTCTGCCACACTCAACCAAAGCAATGCCAACTAAAATATACTCCCTCCGATGACGCTGGAGGGGATGCCGATGAGGCTGAGGACTATGAGGAGGAGCTTCGCGGGTCGATCCACCTCTGCCGCCGGCCACCATCTCCTCCTTCTCCAACCATAGACGTAGAGAAAGAGACAGAGCAGGAAGGAGGGGGGAATGGGATTGGGGAGGGATTGGTGTGAGAAAAGAGATGACATATGGGCCTAGAGATGTTTTTTATTTTTTATTTTACTGATTGGATGCCACGTTGGTGGCCATATATGCAGGCTGGTTATTCGTCCGGTATAAATATTTCAGGGTGAATGATGTATGGTTTTCGAGTTTAGAGGGATAATTCGATCGATCGCTATAGTTCAGGGGGGTAATTCGTTACTTTTTCCTACTTTATAACCCTCTCTCAATTTGCTTCCTCCTCCCATCACTCCTAATCCAGACCCCTTCGCAACTCACCTTGGATGTGCAGGCCCTCCGCATCGTTCCCTTTGTGTTGCATGCGTTTATCAGCGCCAATAAGACTTGTCAACGAACTCTTATACAGTTCCTCTTCCTCCTTTTCATGGCACCACCATCACCCTTATAACAGTTTTGGCAAGTTCTCCCACCCCACCTTACCACTCATGTCTCCGATGGCTCACGCGGCTGGATCTGCTAACCCGCATCACCGCCTCCTAACCAAAGTCCTTTTTCGTGTGCCTCTAGTAATGCCCTACATTTGTTGTCGGTTCTCTATCACACTGGTCATCGCTCTAATGCTGCCCTCACAATGTACTAACCCTCCCACCACCACCACCCAAACCCAAGAAACTAATCCCATCAAACCTTGCCGAAGTTCCGATGTCTCCACCATCGGATTAAGATGCCTCTATCAAGAACTTGTTGATTACGAGTGTTCCCATCCACCAAATCGACTTCTCCATGTCTTCTCTTGGAGGTTGAAAACAACTCCTAGACCGTCAAATATCAACTCAATATCCGGGTGTGCCGGTAAAAGTAACTGAGATTTGGCGAAATCTTAGTCCTAAACAAGCACATTACATACAAGGTAATAAATAGCATATAGCGGGTTAGTACCTGGATAGCGGATGCTAAGTTCCAAAAGCATAATTAAAAAACAACCATAAATTTAGATTGTATATCAATAGTAGCATCAAGTTTCACCTAGAATTTAGGCCGCATACTTAATTACTCCTACATTTTGTAACCTGGAAAATATGAAATAACACATTAATATATAAAATAGAGAAGACGTGGAATGCTAAATAATCCTATCCATGTGTGAAGAACATCGTTTAAACATTATAGCGCTTAAATAAAATCAATAGCAGGCTGCTACAACGATTACGAAGCGCTATAGCGACCGTGAAGTTTGAACACGCTATCTTTGGTCTGCTATCGGTAGAGGTTCATTACTGTTATAGTGGCTGCTATTAGCATGATTACGTAGATATCAGGTTTAACATACACTGTACACCTGTAGGCTATAGCCACCCTGTTCAATACTACATGACAATTCGATCACCACCGTAATTCTTACTTTACATCTTGGGTTGGCACCACCCAAATTGAAGTTCACGTGTGATTCCATTACGATTTACTCGGTTCAAATTTAAAACTACCCTTAATTAATTAGTTAAAGCACCGGCTGGTCATCACAAATGTGAATATATTTTGGTAGTTTAAAGTGTGCAAAAAGCAGGCGCAAGCAAACCAGGGCCTAATAATCACCTAATTAGTTGAGGTGTGCATCCACATGCACGGAACTAGTGGTCTATATGGGATCCCATGCATACATGTACGATGATATTTCAGATAAAGCATATGATGGTTGATTAATTAAACTACCAGCTTCATATATAGTAGTGATTAAGTAAGCGTCTAGGCTGCTTTGATCCTGGGTCTGTTTCGGTATGTCTGGCCAGTGGCCAGGTTAATTGGGTCGCCCACTTCTTGTTGGCGTTGTTGGGTCAGATCAGGAGGGATCGATTGCTTTACCGGTTCTGGCCGGGCCCGGTCGTAACTCGTAGCTAGCGGAATGGGAGCGAGACACTAGCAGAGTTCACAAAATCATCGTAAAAACGCGCGCTTGGTTTCGTGAACTTCTGAGCTTTTATCCCGGGTCGATTTTAACAAACCGCTATATAAGCCGGTCAACTAAAAATATCATACTAAATTAAAGTTCATTTTTTTAAAGAAGAATATCTGAATTTCACCGGTTTTGATGAATTCCGATGAAACCACTAAGTAGTGGTTTTGGATCCAGTAATGACTTTGTGAACCCTGAACCAGTAAAAACTAAGGAATTTGTCTCCTACGTATGAAAGCTCTTTCACATTGCCAAAATAGAAAATTAAGGAGAAAACACGTTGATTTATGGAGACTCCTGCATCTAACACACACAAAAAAAACATGCATGCTATATGTTCTTCACATCTAAGACTGAGTTATTTCCCCCAACCTTCCCAACTTACATCCCTCGTGTTCTGCGCGCATACTTTTTAAACTACTAAATGGTGTATTTTTTAAAAAAAAATTCTATATGAGAGTTGCTTTAAAAAATCATATTAATCTATTTTTTTAAAAAAATTAATAAATATTTAATTAATCATAAGAAAATATGTCGCTCCGTTTTACGTGCGCGGGAGGTGAGTTCTCAACCTCACCTCCCGAGCACAGCCTAAAGACTGTTAATAACAATCTTGCAGATGAACATATATAGTCATTGATTTACTTATTGTGATACTGGTGAAAGCAATTATAGTCTCTTAATTCTATAAATAAAAAAATATAAGATGATCCATGGAACGAAAAATAGAGAAAAAAGTTACATACTCGATGCTCCGGTACTCTCTATTATAGTATTATACTATCAGTAATATTAAGGGTAAATTAGTAATCTACTACTACAATGATTACGAGTAACTTTATCATTTATATTTTTTCCCGGCTAAATCGACATGTGATTATCCATTGTGTTAGCATTGTTCATATTCTATCAAAAAACTAAATAAGGAGGAAAAAAATTTAGTCGCTGCTAAATGATAATTATACCCTTATTTTTTGAAATAATAATATCACTACACATTTGTACCACCGCTAACTAGGGTTGTAGTAGAAAGCAATCTGAACCCTTCGATTAAATGAGATCAACGATTCAGATTGTTTTCTACTACCAGTAGAGAGCACCGGAGTGATGCTCATATATTATAAGTCGCTTTGATTTTTTAATATATAAATTTCTTTAACTTTGACTGAGTTTATAGAAAATATAATAGTATATTCAACACAAAACACACGTATTATAAAAAAAATCAATGTTAGATTTAAGGGTACTACTTTGATGTTTTAAATATTGCTAAATTTTTCTATAAATTTAATCAAACTTGAAAAGGTTTAATTTGAAAAAAAATAAAAATAACTTATAATATGAAAACAGATGAAGTATCATTTGTATTGCTAGCAGAGGCAACCGTAAAAGCTTTCAACCAGACAAATGCAACACAAATCAATAAGATAGATATTTCTGTATTATCTTGGGAAAAAGCAGAGCTTTGTACTAGAAAGGGAGCACACACAAGTGGTACTCATAAATATTTCGATGTGGTCAATTTAACACGCCAAAAAATCCATCAACCCTACTCCCCAGCTAGCTGTACGTGCCATCTTTGTGCAACGCGCACCAGGCGACCTGCAACTTTTGGCCAGGTCTGCAGCGCCTGACCACTACCGGGTTCGGGCCATCAGGCGGACGCCCGGCCAGGTCTCAGGTGGGCGACACGGCGTCCTGGGCGCCGTTCCGTGAGCGAGCCGCCTTGTGACCGACACATCGACTGATGAATCACGAAGTGGTTTTCGGTGACTCTTTCGGTCGATCGGGTCTTGAGTCAGGCGCGTCTGGCGCGGCATGCGATCGATGGCAATGTGGCTTTACAATGTCGTGTGCTTTCCGGCCGTCTCGGTCCAACTGCGACGGCCGGCCGCCTCTTCCGCCCTGCTGGCCGGCCGGTATGTTGGAAAGGTGCCGGATTACCATCGAAAGCAGACACAATTTCTCATCTCAAGAAAAAGAAAAGGCAGATACATTTTCGCATGCATTTTCACATGCACCATCAGTCGGCCGGGGAGAAGGAAAAAAAGAGAAAACATTTCGGCAAATTTTTCACGGGATCATCAAATGTACAGTCGTACTGTTTTTTAACGACCACACATGTCCAATCTGTTCCTTGGAATTTGGTTCCATTCTGATGGTTATATGCGCTGAAGTACCTCCCTGGCTATTACGTACACCCAACTAGTAAATGGTTCGATATCTATATCTCTTAACTAGCTTTCCTCCCAACTCCCAAGCTAGGGCAAACTAACCATGCCGGGTTGGATGGGATCCAACTTGGGCTGAAAACGGGTGTTTGCACAGGCAAATTTTCAGCATTATATTGACCACCATGCAACATACAAAGCCAAAGCTAACTAAGCTAGGCTGCTGAGTGCGCCCTTTGGACCGGTTCTGGCGCATGCTAATTGCTAGCTAGCCTCCTCTCCTCCGGGAAAACCCATGAGCCGGACCCATGCCCACGATCGAATCAATCGATCGTACAGCCCCACTTGCAACAGTTGCGGTGCACTCTGCAGTACAGCACTTAGTACGAACAATACCTTTTACACATTCCTCCACGTCGCACTTGAGTACTTGGCGCTGATCATGTCAGGATCACCGATGATTCCTCTTCATCAAAAGAGTCACTGATGATGATATCCTTTCCTTGGCCTATGTTTTGTGTCCAACCGATCCAGCGATCGGAACTCACCTGCCCGAGTAGAAGCCTCGTCGCGAGCACAGGCTACAGCGCGTGGTAGTATAGGGGGGGCTAGATCCTGACCGTTCCTACATGGCACTAGCTCAGATCACAAAGTCACTGACCAATGGCCGCTGACGAAGATGGTGGCCACTATCTTTGCCGACTGGCTGACGCATATCTCCCGTAGCAGAGGGCCCCCCACCCTCCTTTTGTGCGTGAGGTAGGAGTAGATCGAAGGAGGAGGAGGATCGGCAAGCATATGGCTGCCATCGTGCACGACCTAATTAAACCATCCCTCCATCCCTAACACACATCAGATACACTACCATACACGTCGAGACTCGAGTTGTGGTAATTCAATTTCTCCTCGTCGTTTTAAGCTTACTACTTTAATTACTAAGTTCGCCTTTTTTCTTTCTCTCGCTCGCGCGCCAAGCTGCCCTATAAAAACGGCGGCCTGTCTCGAGCTCCCAGAGTGCGAGAAGCACTACCACTGCCTAGCTCGGATTAGCTTACCTTTTGCTTCGCTTAAATCTTTCTGCATTCACCGCGAAATAATCCCATCGATCTCTGTAGCGATCTCGCGGCGGCGCCGGCAGCAGCAGCAGCCAAGAACTGCACATCCAGCTAACCAACAGCGCGGCAGGTCACTGAATTTGTCGTCGAGGTCGCGTCGTTTTCGCGCATCTCGCGCGCGGGCAGGGCACCGCGCCGTCGTCAACGTTAACCGCAGAGCAGGCGGCGGCTACGCTTGGAGGCTAGCGGCCGGGCGGCGACTAGCCAGGTACGTACGGATATACGCTGAAGTATATTACTGACTTCATTCATTCTCCAGTTTTTCTAACTCCTCTGCCGCTAAGCTAGCTAGCTATAGCTAATTTATCTTGCCTTTGCTTACGCGATAAGACATGGACGTAACCCTCTAATTTATCTGTGATATGTACTGTACCATACATGCATGGCGAGATCAGCACGGCCCCTGCTTGTCGTTTACACGGAGAGATCGAGCCGAGTTCTCGTTTTTTAGTCCCCTTTCACGAAAGGATTTGGTCGGCTTATTGTCCGTTTGCTCGCTCGTGCTGGGTTTACTTCCAGGCTCTGGAGCCTAGTTAAGTGTATCGTACGGCAATTGCTCTTAAGTTAATCGCGCGTCATAGCTGTCCACAACTAGCTGCGCACGCTACCTAGCTAGTAGAAGCTACGGCTACCACTGATGTTTATATAGTGTACGGGTAGGTGATATTTTGTTGTTACTAGTCATGTTTCAGATGATGTAGGTCGATCCGGAGTATATATTTTTGCTTTGTTGGATCTATTTCAGCTGCTGACCTTACTCCCATTGTCAGCTTAGGGGGGAAAAAGCTAACCCACTGTTCTTAAATATAAATATAGTATTTCTGTAGGTTATTTAGTAAAAATTAAAGTTAAAAGAGATTTTTTTAACTATCTTAGATGTCAAATTTTAGATTACTTGATTTCTCTCTTTTAAATATCTGATTGACTGAAAATGTTAATTTTGTAACTTCTAGTAACTAAAAAGCCAAGGCATATATAACAAGACTACTACTAGTAACTTCTAATTAAATTAGAAGCCTAATTGGTCCCATATTGGCTTTTGGCGCCTAAAATAACCTCGGCAACAATATTTAATGAGAACGCACATTTTCAATTTTCGACTAATAAAATACTTAATTAATTGTAAGCTCCTTGGAGACTTCGGAGTCTGACTCTGATACTGTAGTAGTAGCATTCACCTTGTCTCTACGTAGTACTACTAGTCTTATACTGAAATATATAGAATAAATTAGAGATATCAGCTCCACGTTGTGGTCAAATAATTTGTTTGCGTGTGGTTGGTCGGAGAGCTACGTTTTTTTTTATATCCGCTGAATTCAAAGATGGATCGACTCAAGGGTCCTTCTTTCATATTTAAATTGATCCTGATCTGTTTATGTTCCAGCATTAAAAAATATGGGCCTAACAAGTGCCAGCAGATTTTAAGTTGCTTAATCAGTTTTTCATATGAGTTAGCAAGTATACAAGCTATAATAGTTAATATGTCCCCTTCCTGTGTTGGTCGACGTCTATGACGGTAACGTATGACATATACTCCATACTAGTACACTTACTACACTGTACCATCTCTTTTTTATGTTATTTTGTACTAAGTTTTGGACGGTATATACTCTTCGCTGATTTTTATGTATTTGCAGTAGTACCATAAAGGAGAGACATTGGTATATATATTTTTCTAACTTAGTAGTTCTCCAGGGTATATATACTCCTATCTGATTTTTATGCATTTGCAGTTAGTACCGTAAAGAAGAGAAATCGGCATGTATATTTTTCTAATTAACTTAGTAGTACTCCAGGTGATGTGTGCCACTTGTTTTTCAAAGAATGCATGCTGGAATTCCTTCAACATATTTAAAGATTGGTCCTACAAAAACTGCGACGTGAATGTTTGTAGTGTCATTTAGGAACAAGGTACAGATTGAAATGATTGGTTCATGCATGATGGATTTGAAATTCTTTGGTCGATTATTGGTTGCCTTCTAGATCAGTTTGCAACATTTTTCTCTATTTCCACAAGTATTGAGTGGAGGAAGATTACAGACCTGTCCACTGCATCATGGAACACACAACTGTAGACTAAGGTTAGGACTAAGTAAAAGCTCTTACTCAGGACAAACCCCTATACGAGAAAAAATAACTGCTAGAATATATATAGAGTAATATCGAGTTTTTAACCCCAATTCTGTTCTTGAAATATCAACACTTTTAAACCCATACCCCCCAAAAAATAGCTAGAAAATGTACTCCAAGGTTAGGACCGAGTAAAAAAGCTCCTATCAGGACTTAATTAACAAGATTTTTTTAAAAAAATTGGGTAGGGCAGTACAACAACCATCTGCTATCAGAATATATCTGTCCCACGTTTTCCGAACTGTCCTTGAATGGACAATTAATCACAAATTTGACATAATGGCAGAATAAGTTCATAACAGACGCACTAATCGTACTTCCACTTATTTTCAAGCTTGAAATGACATAAGGAACCATGTAGCCAAAGACTAATGAAACCACGCAGCCTGTCCGGCTAAAATGATGTACGTGGACCGTCGTTTGCCGCAGGCACGAAGAAAACATTATTCTTCTTTTTCTGGGAGTTAACGTGAACCCTTGTTCCCTGGCACAAATTTCCTCGACTGAAAAGTTTTCCTGGTTTTTTTTTCAAATTAAGACGAAATAACCACCAATCACAGTATTCCAGAAACTATCTAAAAAGTAATTACCCATAAAATAATAACCCAAAACACTACGGCTCCGGCTGGTTCAGCTGCGTATCATAATCGAAAGTGATTTTTCTTTCAAAGTTTGATTTTGTTTTTGAAAAAAAAAGATAACTTGCTGCGAACACCCTGATAATAGAAGAGTCAGAGGTAGCGAGATGCGAGGAAAGCTATCGTGGGAACCTAGGACGACGTAAACGAACCGAAAATATCATCGCTTAGAGCTTCAGTTTCTACTTTCTACTACTCCTATTACTGTAGCAGGCTCACCAGTTTTTTCTCGGGGGCGACGATGGGACGCCGGTGCATTCCCCTCCCAAAATTCTCGGCCGTCGTGGTCGCGCTGCGGCCCCCCGTATTTTTTTTTCCCTTCCCCGTCCTCCTCGACGCCCCGTGACATCTCGGAAGAAACGAACCGGCTCGCGGTCGCACTCGGGCTCGTACGCCTGGCCGGTGCCCGGTACACGGGCAAGCAGAGGCTACACCGCGAGCCCGCGATCTCTCTCATTCTCTCGCGCGCTCGCGGATGCACGGGAGACGGGGACGCTGCTGCGGCGGAGAAATCGTAGGAAAGCCTAGGGAGCACGTGGTGGTTTCGCGCGGTGCGAACGGTCGCTCGCGATTGGTCAAGGCGGGGCACGGGGGGGGAGACCGTGCGCGACTGTGCGTGGGGCCCTCCCGAGGAGGACGCGGGTTGTTCGTTGAGCGGAGCTGAGTGCGTGCGCTCGCTCGCGCTCGCGCTTTGACTCGCCACCTTTTGTATTTCCACGCTGTCTCTGCACCCCCCCCCCCCCTCTTATTCTTTTTCTTTTTATGTAGGTCACTCATTTTTTTTCTCCCATTTTTTTCCTCTTTGATTAAGAATGGTGATGACTGAGGACACCCTGGGTGGCCTGCTTGACGGCTTCTATATATACTCGGTGAGCAGCTGTTGCGGCTATCACCTTCCTCAGCACATAGCAAGCAGCTTCCTCTGCTGTGTGCTGGCTAGAGGCTCTGCTTCCTTTGCGAGCTCTTTCTCTTGTTCATCCTCTTCCGGTTCCAGCTTCATACGTCGTGCGAGATCCTGCGGTCGAGTGTGCCGCTGACGAACGGATTCTTAGGCACAAGGTAAAGCATGCAGAGGAGTATGTAGTATAGTATGAATTTAGGAACTCTGCAGCCGCGGTTTCCCGTGTTTCGGTGTCATCCCTGTCGGTAGAGAAGATGAAATTTATCTTTTCCTGGGCTAGCTTTGAGAGGTCTAATTTGGTTTTAGAAGCTGCTGTACTTCTACCGGAGAGCACTAGCTAGCTTGGCTAGCATGGGTGACAATGTCCTGTAGACTTAGTTCCCTGTTCGTTGTTGCATGCATGGGCATGTCTAGCTCAGATATGGCTGTGCAAGAACGACGTGCACGCGATGGATTAGCTTGCCAAGCTACCCCCAGCATCCAGGCAAGATGTTTGGTGGTGTCCGCGGAACCTATCGGTCACATCTGGGGGAGGGTCCCGGTTCAACACTTTCAGTAGGTCCAATACTGCCCTGTAGCTTAGACTGCGACGTTAATTCGCATGTTGTTTTCTTCCTTGGCTAGTTTATTTCGTCACGTAGTAACAACAGCTAGTTTTCCGGTAATCTGGCGGCTCAGGGAGTAAGGGAGACCACGAGATCGCAAAAGGTCGTACCGGTGATCTACATATTCTCAGCGTGATGGATCTCTGAGATTGATGTGTCCGTGTGTCATAATCGTGTAGGACGTACTGGCCGGTCCGCCTGTAACCGGTCATACATGTTCGGTTTCCACACGAGTCCGTCTAGGACCACACATTCTCATCGAGGTCTCCGGCTCATTTGTAACGAAAACTTTTTGGAATTAGCGACATGTCATAATGTCAAACCAAGCAGAGCCAGCGACGGGGGCCGATCGTACGTTCGTACCCTGCTTGTCCAAGCCGATTGGTTATTGACTGATTTATTCTGGTTTTGATGTACCGTACTGTACCAGGGGAGACTGTAGGATATTTTTTTACTCCTACCTTTCAGTCAAGGAGGAAGAAGTGTCGAATTTTGACAAGAAAAGGCAACTGTAATTATTTTCTTTTTCCTTGTTTCCCATTGCCGACGGTGACGTGCTTTATTGGCGGTACACTGAACCTTCGCGAACAGTGGAGACGACAACGGCGGCCACCGTCCCGTCGCCGTCATCCGGCCGGCGGCGTGCTCTGCCGCTCCACTGGCATGCACCCACAGTAGCACATCCCGGCGCGCATGCGGGAAAGGAGAATCGTAGCCAACGTGCATTCCGGCCTCGTGCTCCCCCAACTCGCGCGCGTCTCTATAAATCGAGCACCGGTCGCGCCGTGCCGAGCCGGAAATTGAGCCCGAAACTCCGGAAGCGTAGGGGAGAAAAACTTGTTTGCGTTTAGCGAGCTGTAAACTGTTGCATGAACGCGTGTAGAGAAGTAGAGAGAAATCCAGGTAAGATTTAACTGTAGGATAGGTTGATATGGCAAAGATCGCCATACGGGAATGCCCACCCGTGCTTCGGCCGAATTGGTGTGTGATCTGGTATTGCGATACTTGATGATTACGTTCTTGAGAAATTATTAAAACTTTGCTTTTTTCTTGCTTTACTTGGGAGATTGGTCGCTAAACGAGTCGATCTGTTGTATGGTGTGCAGGTTAACGGTATGGATTTCGGCAACGACGTCCTGATCAGAATGGATGGTGGTGTGCACGGCGAGAGCGAGCAATCGTCCGGGGAAGCCGCTCTTCCGCGGCTGCTAATCGAGGTCCCCTCGCAGGTCATCGACGGCTTCGACTGCGTCGGCGGCGGCGGCGAGGACGCCACGGCCGCGGCCACGCTCAGCGAGCAGAGCAAGAAACTCGAAATGCTGGGCGAGGAGAAGGACGTCGTGATTAGCATCCCGGCGCCGGTGTACGCTCCACGGTCCGTGTCGGTGTCGGCGGCGTACGAACACGACGGCCCGCAGATACCGTACTCCGTGTCTCTGAGCATGCCAGCGTCGCCGTCGGGGTTCCACTTCTCGCAGTTCGGAATGACCGCGGCGAAGGCCGTCCACCGCGACGAGGCCCGCGTGGCGCCCGCGGAAACCAGGTTCGACGACGCCCACCCGCCGGCGGTGGGGCGAGTGGAGGCGCACTCCCCGCGGCTGCTGATGAAGCAGACGCGGTTCCACTCGCAGCCCATCCTGCACCTGTCCAAGAACGAGGAGACGACGCGCCGGTGCGACAGCACACGCGACAAGCGGTTCGACCAGTTCAAGACCTTCTCCGGCCGCCTCGAGCGGCAGCTCTCTACCCTGCGCGGCCGGCCGGCGCAGGAGCACATGATCAACGGAGAGGGTGCCCCCGAACCGAACATCGCCGAGGAGGAGACGGAGCAGGTCCCCGGCGCCGACCGCTACTTCGACGCCCTGGAAGGCCCCGAGCTGGAGACGCTGAGGGCGACGGAGACGACGGTGCTGCCCAAGGACGAGAAGTGGCCGTTCCTGCTGCGGTTCCCGATCAGCGCGTTCGGGATGTGCCTCGGGGTGAGCAGCCAGGCGATTCTGTGGAAGACGCTGGCGTCGGCGCCGCCGACGGCGTTCCTGCACGTCAGCCCGGTGGTGAACCACGTTCTGTGGTGGATCGCGCTGGCGCTGATGGGGCTCATCTCCTTCATCTACCTGCTCAAGGTGGTCTTCTACTTCGAGGCGGTGCGGCGGGAGTTCTACCACCCGATCCGCGCCAACTTCTTCTTCGCGCCGTGGATCGCCTGCCTCTTCCTCGTTCAGGGCTTGCCGCGGCCGGTGACGGAGGTGCACCACGGCGTCTGGTACGCGCTCATGGCACCCATCTTCTGCCTGGAGCTCAAGATCTACGGGCAGTGGATGTCCGGCGGCCAGCGGCGGCTGTCCAAGGTGGCCAACCCGTCCAACCACCTATCGATCGTCGGCAACTTCGTCGGCGCGCTGCTCGGCGCCAAGATGGGGCTCCGCGAGGGCCCCATCTTCTTCTTCGCCGTCGGCCTCGCCCACTACATGGTCCTGTTCGTCACGCTCTACCAGCGCCTCCCCACCAATGTCACCCTCCCCAAGGAGCTCCACCCCGTCTTCTTCCTCTTCGTCGCCGCCCCCAGCGTCGCCTCCATGGCCTGGGCCAAGATACTCGGCGAGTTCGACTACGGCGCCCGCATCGCCTACTTCATCGCCCTCTTCCTCTACATGTCACTGGTACGTAACACTTACGTGCCACGAGCACACTAGCCACTCCTACGTAATTAATTAGTCTAAGCTCTGCATGCGTACTTAACAATGTCTTAATTCTGTGACCAGGCTGTGAGGATCAACTTCTTCAGGGGATTCCGATTCTCGCTGGCGTGGTGGGCGTACACGTTCCCGATGACCGGCGCGTCGATCGCGACGATCACGTACGCGACGGAGGTGACCAACGTGCTGACGAGGGCGCTCTCCATCGGCCTCTCCGGCATCGCCACCGTCACCGTCGCCGGCCTGCTGGTCACCACCATGTTCCACGCCTTCGTGCTCAAGGACCTCTTCCCCAACGACGTCTCCATCGCCATCACCCGCAAGAAGCCCAAGTTCAGCAAGATCCTCGCGCACTTCCGCTCATCCAGCTCCGATATGAAGGAGTATGTGCTCTCCATCTCCAAGCCGCCCAGCTCCGACTCCGACTCGTCGGTGTCGTCCAAGGTCACCACCGTGACCGATCCGTCGGTGACCAGAGTCAAAGCGGAGCCCTAAATCGGAATTAAGTATAGCTATCTCGTCGTTAGCTGTACATAAATTCTTTAATTATGATGTCTCGGGACAAGATCATCGCCTTAAAATGGTTGGACATTAGTAATATAATACGATCACATATAGTATATCCTTGGAGCAATTTCGTGATGATGAGGATATAGAGGTCAAACGAGCAGTTTGTAAATCTACGGATGTGTAAGCTATGTGAATTATATATCATTAATGATAAGAATAAACTTTGATCCTTTTTACTATGACCTTACAAACTTGGTCCTCAAGGTTGCAACCTCTTTTAGTTGAATCGGTTCATACACACAAACAAACACAGGATGTTTACTGGTTCAGAAAGTGGGATGAACACAGCAGGACAGCACGAAGTATTTAGCACGCATTGAGTGCGTTCCCGAGTAGTGCACTACTACATGTTGTCGACATGCACTGCAGCAACCGATCTCTCTGAACAGTGAACGGCCAGATTCTTGTGGAAATCTAGCAGATGCTGATGATGGTCTGATCTGTACTAACTGATAAAGACGCCGGCTTCAGATAGAGACCGTGTTGTGTCGCAACATGCTAAACAAGCTTTATAAAAACACTTTCTGCATGGTTATCCTCCGTACTGAATGACTGAAGGATGAATTCACTGAACGTTTTCACAATTCTAGAACACGCAGCCCTAATTTGACTGCATTTCTCTGCAGTGTATGTTTGACATCGGTTTGACCCTTGGATATATGCATTTCTCCTGGCAAGTTTTCTGCGAGCTATCTGACTCGGCAAAGAAGCCTTTAAATAAGGATAAAAGAATTTCTGTCATCAAGTGCGACTGTACTGTTAGTGCTAATTAATCTGCACTCCAAAGTTTACCAAATGCTGATTGTTCTGTACTTTCAGGCAGTGTCATCCAGCGTGATAATAATCAACCGAAGGATGAGTTTTCTTCGTCTAGTCTAGCAGTCTCTGTGGGTGACAGTCACAATTCTGTATGGGCAGCATGGCTAAGGCATGAAGCATGATATCGCGCAAATTGGTCATTAGTGATAAGCTCAGGTTCAGAGCCCCTGCACAAAGTTAGGTGCGTATCCAGTCAGAGGCTACACATTTGCGGCACACCAGATTACCAGGTGGTATCCAAAAAAACGAGGAAAAAACAAAATTGCTTCGAGAAAATTTGCAACGAAAATAGTCCTCTTGAAAGATACTGAATACAAATAGTCGTATTGAAGTACTGAAATACAGTATACGAGACAAGATATTAATTGTATCATTGTATGTTCAGAAATCAGAATGGATACATATAGCTAGACGGTAACGGAAAATACCATAGCTAAGCCCATTCGGCCATCTACCTGATCTGGAGGCCTTTGTGCCTCTTATTGGGCTACCTGGCTTTCTTACTTCTCATTTTTCTTCGTTGATTTTCTTTTTTTCCTCGTTGCTGAAGACTTCTGAGAAAGTGCAGAAAGCAAGCCTGAAATATTCTCAAAAAAAAAGCAAGCCTGAAAGACTGAAACTTCAGGATGACCTGTGAAGAGGAAGGAACTAGTGAGTTCCTACATTTGGATAGGAGGAGGAGGAAGAACTGATTAGAGGATTTTTTAAAAAAAATAAAAAATAAAAACTCTTGCGAACTTGCAGTTGGCCGTTTGCCCATGTCTTCGTCAGTATGCCTTGAAGGATCAAATATTTGGCCATTTATTTCTCACTCTTGCTGTAATAGTCAGTAGGTTCGTTTGAAAATCATCTGCATTTCAGTTCATCTATAGGTATGAAATGCGAGCTAGGAGTAAAACAAAATGCAGTCAGGTAGACCAGTGAGCCAGGGACGGTACTCTGTAAGAACAGCATTAACCTTTACTCTGCACGGTGATCTTTCATCCAGCACGGTAAGTTCAGACTCCAGATTACGAATGTCTTGATCGAACAAACAGCAACTGTTTACAACGCCACTGAACCGCAGGTTTGCAGCGAAACAATACAATTACCATATCAAAATTGCTAGCAGGTGCTCTCACTGCTCCATGCCACCAGGATCTCATATGTTTAGGAATTAGCTTGTGGGTGTTAGTAAAGAAATCAAAAAACTTATTATTGTTGGAGCTTCCGCTGTATGTTGGGCTCTTTGGCTTAGTAGAAATGACATGGTTTTTGATAAAACACCATCAAAATCCTATTTGCAGGTGCTTTTCAGGGCAACGTATTGGCTTCGGGATTGGGTCCAGCTACAAAGGCATGATGAAGATATCAAGCTAATAAGTGATGAATGTCGTAAACTTGAGACGATAATTATGCATCTATTTGCCAACTTCGGGTGGAGGTTCTCCAATAGAATTTAGTAGTTAGGGGATCTTTTTCTTCTGTTGGTGTCTATTAGTTTGTGTTTGCTTAGCTTTGTTTCTGCTATCGTGAACTCTCTGTGTGAATTTTTTTCTACGTGAGTTCTGTAATAATTGGCTGTAACTCTTTGAATAAAGGCCGGAATGTTACATTCCATTATCTTTTAAAAAAAAAAAGGCCACCAGGATGTCGCGCAATATTGCTCAGTTCCGATTTCCCGTGAAACCAATTAAATGCAGGCAAATCCTCAGTTCATTTACTCCATTTCTCCCCCATATCCCGTGACCACCATTTACTCGTCTTTCGCCGCATTCACTCGCCACGAACACTGCGGCCTCGGCGGGTCGGCGGCCTCGGCGCGCGCGTCTCTGACACTATAAAACCTGCGCCTTCTGCCACCCTCTTCCCTCCAAATTCCCAACGGTCGTGACACTTCCGAGTGCATCGCGTCGCACGAACGTGCAAAGGTAATATGGTGGCCTCTGCGCTCTCCGCGGCGACGCCGATGGTCGTCGTCGTGGCGGTGCTGGTTGCGGTGTGCAGGGGAGAGTTCACGGTGGTGGTGCCGGACTCATCGTCGTCGTCGGCGCTGGTGAACGCGCCACAGACGGGGCTGTCGGACAGGGCGCGCACTGACCCGGCGGAGCAGCGTGCGGTGCAGGAGGTGATGGCGGCGACGGGGAACGGGTGGGCGTCGGGCATCGCCGACGTGTGCCGCGGGCGGTGGCACGGCATCGAGTGCGTGCCCGACCGCGGGGAGGTGTACCACGTCGTGTCGCTCTCCTTCGGCGCGCTCTCCGACGACACCGCCTTCCCGGCGTGCGACGCGGCGCGCGCCACGCTGTCCCCGGCCGTGCTCGCGCTGCCGCACCTCAGGTCGCTCTTCTTCTACCGATGCTTCACGGCCAACCCGCAGCCCGTCCCGGCGTTCCTCGGCCGCCTCGGTCCGGCGTTCCGGTCGCTGGTGCTCCGGGAGAACGGCCACGTCGGCGCGATCCCGCCGGAGCTCGGGAACCTGACGGCGCTGCGGGTGCTCGACCTCCATGGCAACAAACTCACATCCGCCATTCCAGCCACCGTCCAGTCCCTCGCGCACCTCCAGCTGCTCGACCTGAGCTACAACCAGATCGCCGGCGAGGTGCCGCACTTCAAGTTCCAGCACCTGAGCATCCTGGACCTGAGCCACAACGCGCTGCAGGGCCGCGTCCCGGCGAGCCTAGGGCAATGCCGTTCGCTGCTCAAGATCGACCTCAGCCAGAACCGCTTCGCCGGTACGATCCCCGACGCGCTCGGCGACCTGTCCGACCTCATCCTGCTCGACCTCAGCCACAATGCGCTGTCCGGCCCGATCCCGGCGGCGCTCGGCCGGCTGTCGTCGCTGCGGTCGCTCATCCTCGGCGAAAACCGGATGCAGTTCACGACGGTGCCCGGCGACATCTTCGCCGGGCTCAGGGCGCTGACGACGCTGGTCCTCTCCGGCATGGGGCTGGAAGGGTCGGTGCCGGAGTCGATCGGGGAGCTGGGCCACCTCCGGGTGCTGCGGCTGGACAACAACGAGTTCACCGGGGTGATCCCGGCGAGCTTCCGGCGGCTGGAGCGGGCGAGCGAGCTCCGCGTGGACGGCAACCGGCTGGTGGGGCCGATCCCGTTCGGGAAGGAGATGATGTGGCGGCTGGGCAAGAAGCTCCGCGTCGGCGGCAACGAGGGGCTCTGCTACGATGCCAAGCAGCAGGGCCTTGAGGGCGTCGTGGCGCTGGCCGGTGTCGCCGACTGCGACAGCGTCAGGAGCCGCACGACGCAGCACCTGGGAGGCCGCCTGAGGAACAGCGGCGGCTTGCCGGCGGCGGCGGCGGCAGCTCCCTGCGTCAGCGCGGGCGTTTGTGTAGGAAGTTGGCACGTTTTCGTGGGCGTTCTCGTGTCGCTGCACCTTGCGAGGTTGTAACGTTTTTGCCTTGTGTTGGTTGTAAGTGTGGGCTGCATGGACCTGACCAAGGTTCATGGTGTAAATTAGGGCGTAGTGAAATTTTGATCAGGAGGAATTGTACAGTGTTCTTGCTGATTGAGGTGATGTTTGTTGTTTCATCAGGAAATAAAAGGGGACGTTTGATCTGTCCTGTCGTTCTGATTTGCTTCTGTCGCATGTGTCTTTTGCAGTTAACGTATGACCCATTTATATTAGGCCCATGGTGGCACATCCGTGGTATAACGATGTGGATTAGTCCAGACTTTGCTACCTTTTATTCTACTTCGGCCTTGCAGTCGACTCAGCCCACCAGGACACCACCCTCTCTTGACCTAGAGGATCTGGTGGCGTCATTGCAACTTCCTTCTCCGTTACACACTGTGCCCCCATCCTTTGAGAAGGGAATTGGCATCATTTGAGAAGGGAATTGAGTTTAGAAGGAGTTGGTGGAAGGATTGATTATGAGAGTTTCATTTTTGTTCATGTCATTTGTTTATTAGGAGAGATGAGAATCAACGGCGGAGATAGCTCACGGGCAGGTCGGCCGGTTGCCCGGGCTCGGTCGCTGCCGTCTCCACTATCGTTAGCCATCAACGACTATAAAAATCAATTGATCATCGGAAAACACCAATAATTACCCGGGCTTCACGAAAGTGTTGGCTCCGCCACTGATAAGAATTATGGAAAGTTCGAATGAGAATTGAATAATGATGATGATGTTATGTGTTTAAGAGAGAAATTTCTTCCAATCATTATTCTACCCAGACATAGAAAATGTGGAAGCTTGCTCTTAAACTCCCCTTCTCAATTCAATACCTACTAAAACTTCTATATCTACCGTCCCCGTCCTTTAAACTTCCATTCCCTCGTAACAATTTCCAAAACCAAACACACTTGTCTCTTCTCCTTCCCCGTGGTCAATTTTCTAAACCCTAATCCAAAATACTAACCAACCATCCTCACCAATATATCACCGCTGGAGTTTATTGAGACCACTAGAGATGAAGGATAAGCTCATTGGTGTGTATGAATAGTGAAGCATATCAAGAGGTGAGGACTTGCAAGATATTATTCTTGATTTTTCATCCAAATATTGTTGTATAGGGTGTCTGCAGTTATGATCCGGTGCATGTTAAACCCTTAATATGAAATGGAGAGAAATATTAAAGCAAGGTTTGATCGTCCCCATCCTTTAAACCCTTAATGTTAGATTTAACCGTCCCTGTCCTTTAAACTTCCATTCCCTCGTAACAATTCCCAAAACCAAACACACTTATCTCTTCTCCTTCCCCGTGGTCGCTTTTCTAAACCCTAATCCAAAATCCTAACCAGCCATCCTCACCAATATATCACCGTGAAGTTTACTGAGACCACCAGAGATGAAGGATAAGCTCATTGGTGTGTATGAATAGTGAAGCAGATCAGGAGGTGAGGACTTGCAAGATATTATTCTTGATTTTTCATTCAAATATTGTTGTATAGGGTGTCTGCAGTTATGATCCGGTGCATGTTAAACCCTTAATATGAAAGGGAGAGAAACATTAAAGCAAAGTTAATTAGTGAGTTTTTCTTAACAAAGATATGCTATTTTTTCAATGGTTTTATATGTTTGAAAAGAAATGACAAAATATACCGTCGTCTTAAATGCGAACTCACCGGCAGCCAGCGCCATCACTCAGCGGGGACGCGAACTCGTTGGCCACGCGCGAGTTGGCTTGGCTGGACAACGAAATGGCTGCCAGCCAAATTAAATGCTAGCTGTTAATTAAATGCTAATGATGTATTTAAATAAATAGCGGCTAATTAGTCAATTGTTAATGTTACTAATAAATTATTTAATCGTGCGAGTTCGCTCCGCAGCGCCGCAAGTTGGCATCCATCCAATTTTCTTCATGCGAAGTCGAGCACTCATTGCGCGAACTCCTGATGTCGAACACATCACGAGTTCGCACACCCACAGGGCAAACTAGCTGCGAATTCGCACCCCGCCTCTTCAGCGATAATGGTATACTTTTGCCAAAAAAATATTAAACGTGTATATTCTTATAAAACCTATGAAAAAAATATTATTTTTATTTTTATTTTTTGAATCTTTTAATTTTTTCTTAATTAGTGTGAGTGTGATCTAATCCATCCATCTCATATTATAAGTCATTTTGATTTTTTTTCTAGTTAAACCTTTTTATTTTGATTAAGCTTATAGAAAAATATGATAATATTTTCAACACAAAATAAACATATTATGAAAATATATTCAACGTCGCATTTAATGAAACTAATTTGATGTTGTAGATGTTGCTAAGTTTTTCTATAAATTTGGTTAAACCTAAAGAGGTTTAACTAAAAAAATCAACACGACTTATAATACGAAACAGAGGAAATATTATCTAAGATAAGATTTAGGCATTGACCCACTGAGTTAAGTGGGCATGCGAGGGTGTACGGGAGCGCAAGCATGTGAAGCATAGCATATGCCATATGTAGGCTTGAGATATTTAACAATATATCACTCAATAGAGATGACTTTAACAAAATACCATCTTTTAGGATGTCCTTACAAAAATGCCCCTCAATAGAGGTAACTTCTTAATACTTTATGTTCGTTTGAGGCTTTTTTTATTTTATTTATATTTTTTTCTAGATTTCGCTCGTGAAATAACCGAAATGCCCCTGTACTATGCTTAGATCCAGAGAGGTTTCTTTCCCGTCCCTCTTGACTCACTCGGCGGTGCTAGGGGCGAGAGATGTCACCCTATTCGCGCATCCTCGCCCGGTCGCCTCTGCCTCCGCCCGTCCACGCACCCCCGGTCCTCCGCACGCCCCTACCCCCCAATGCAGCGCCATCGCCCGCTGTAGGGAGCACCATCTGGCCGCCGCTATCGCCCCGCCCGTGTGTCCCTGCCCGGCCGCTGCTATCGCCGCCCGTCCGTGTGTCCTCGACCTTCCGCACGCCCCTGCCACCCACTGGAGCATCGCCGCCCATCTGCACGCCCCGACCCCTATGCTGTCTGCACGCTCCCGACCCCATCCCCCACCGCCACCGCCCCCACTATAGCGTCGTCGCCCACTCAAACCATCGCCGCTGCCGGAGAGGAATCACCACCGCCGTCGGCCCAGCCTCTGATCCTAACATGTGAGAAAGGACTTAGGAGTATTTTTATCATTTCGTACATCATTTCTGATCAAAAGCTTCAAAAGAGCCCAAAGTAGCATTCTATTATAGAGCCACCTCTATTGAGTGGTATTTTTATAAGGACATTTTAAAGGGTAACATCTATCTATTATATTATTAAAACAACCTTGAAAGGAGCACTACGTTCACTGTGGAGGCTAGAAATTCCCACATTAATCGGAGAAAAAGAAAAAGGAGAGTCCAACTAGGAATACAATTTAGAAATAACTGAAATTTGGAATTATATGCAATATTAGAAAAAGAGTCTATATAAGAATCTAATACGAGATTAATTAAAATTCATAATAAAAAAATAAATTCAGAAATTAAGAAAAGAAAAGGAAGAGTTCAGGTAGGAATACAATTTTGAAATATACTGAAATTCGGAATAAAAAATAAGCAATATTAGAAAAAGAGTCCATATAAGAACCCAATACGAGATTAATTAAAATTCAAAATAAAAATATCACCGTGGAGGCTAGAAATTCCCACATTAATCGGAGAAAAAGAAAAGGAGAGTCTAACTAGGAATACAATTTAGAAATAACTGAAATTCGGAATTAAAAATAAGAATATTAGAAAAAGATTCTATATAAGAATCCAATATGATATTAATTAAATTTCAGAATAAAAAAATAAATTCAGAAATTTGGAAAAGAAAAGGAAGAGTTCAGGTAGGATTACAATTTTGAAATATACTGAAATTCGGAATAAAAAATAAGCAATATTAGAAATAAGAGTCCATATAAGAACCCAATACGATATTAATTAAAATTCAAAATAAAAATAAAATAAAATAGTAAATTAGGAAAAGGAAAAAAGAAAGTTCATGTAGGACTACAATTTAAAAATAAGTGAAATCGGAATTAAAAATAAGCAATATTGGGAGAAAAATCCATATAGAACCAAATACGAGATTAATTAAAATTCGGAATAAAACAAAATACATTCTGAAATTAGAAAAATAAAAATAAGAGTTCATGTAGGAATACAATTTAAAAATAATTATTATTCAGAATAAAAAGTAAGCAGTATCGAAAGAAGAAACCATCTACAACACGAGTTAATTAAATTTTGAAATAAAAATAAATTAGATTTCAAAAATATAAAAATAATTATAAGAGCTAAAGTGGGAATAAAATTTATAAATAACATAGTATAGAAATAAAAAATATGGAATTTTTAAAAAACACAATCCATTTAGAAACACAACGATGACAAATGGCAATAAAGAAGGGATAAACAACATGGCCGTAAAGAAGTAGGATGACAACGGTTGACGGGACATCTAAAAACTATAAACAAAACCCAAATAGAATCCCAATGACGATTAGGAGGAGGAATGACAGACGTGCCGTTGAAACATCACGATCACAGTGGTTGGTGGGACTTCTAGAAAGTAAAAAATAAACCCTAATAATAATCACGTTAGATTTGTAAAATCTCAATGATAATAAAGAGGAAAGTAGCGGGTGTAAAAACTATAAACAAAACCCCAAATAGAATCCCAATAACGATTAAGAGGAGAGATGGAGGGTAACCCGTTAAACAACATAATCACGGTTGTTGGTGGGACTTCTAGAAAGTAAAAAATAAATCATAATGATAATCGCGATCGATTTTTAAAATCTCAATGATAATTAAAATGAAAGGCATCGGGCGGGCCGTAAGAGGAGTATAATGGCAATACCGTTGACGGTTTAGCGGGACTCCTAGAAAGTTAAAAATGAACACCAATAATAATTATGTTCGATTTTTAAAATCCCAATAACAATAAAGAGATGAGGCGGCGGACGGGCCATAGAGGAGTAGAATGACGGCGTTTGACGGGACATCTAAAAATTATAAAAATGAAAACCAACAAGATAATTAACTCTAAAATTTATAAGATTCAATTTTAAAGGTCCAAGGAGAATGAATAGAAACCGTAGTAGATCGTGCAAGCAAATAAAGAGGTGATAAAGAAGAGGTAACGACTGGTGACTTTTAAAAACTATAAAATTAGAAACATGGAGATGATAAGGTTCTGTCTTTTAAAATCCTAAGATAACGAGATAGTTATTTAACAAATTTTAAGTAAAGTCATATAAAAAAGATAATTTTGTATGCATACTAGCCGCGCAATTGCATGGGCCACCTAGCTAGTTATGTTAAAGCCACCCCTATTGAGTAGCGTATCGTTAAATTTCTCACGTAGGCTTGGTTGGGCACATTCAATGGCGTACTTCTTCTATCCCAATAAAAACCAATCAGGATAGGATGTGATATTTTCTAGTATAATAAATTTGAACATGCCCCTAACTAGATTCATTGTATTAGGAAACGTCACATCACATTCTAGATTGATTTTTTATGGGATTGAGTGGGTGTTTAGATCCAGGGGCAAAAAAATTTGGCGGGTCACATCGGATATACGGACACACATTTGAAGTATTAAACATAGACTAATACCAAAACAAATTACAGAATCCGCCTGTAAACTACGAGACAAATTTATTAAGCCTAATTAATCCATCATTAGCAAATGTTTACTGTAGCACCACATTATCAGATCATGACGAAATTAGGCTCAAAAGATTCGTCTCGTGATTTACACGCAAACTGTGCAATTGGTTTTTTTCATCCACATTTAATGCTCCATGCATGTGTTCAAACGTTCGATGTGACCGGGAAAAAAATTTGACGGTGGATCTAAACTGAGCCTGAGAGAGTACGTGCTCATACTGACTCTACAGGTGTGTCTTCGTGCTCAACATTATTCGTACATGACATGTCATCATGGTTAAATTATGACTACGGTTGTTATGGGCTTGTTTGGTTCATTGCCAACTGAACCATGTAAAAAATCTATCATCCATTTGGTTTTAATTTTTAAAAATGGCATTGACAAACTATCTGACATCCATTTCTTTCCAATATTATAAATCAAAGGCTAGTTAATCTTGGAAAAAAATAGCAATACTCTAAACAACTTTGAAATTATTTTTCGTAATTATTAAATCTTTCCATTGACGGAAAAAAATGGAAGCCTAGGATTGATGTAGAACCAAGGGCTTGTTTTGTTTGTAGCCACTTTCAACCCTATCTTACTAAAATTTGGTAGAATTTTTAAGAGTTAAAATCTTTAGAATTACCAAAGTTTGGTAAGGTAGCTGATGTGAAAAACTTCTATGATTTGTAACATATGTTTGGTTTGTTACCTACTAGAATTTTATAATTCTGAAATTTGGTAGAGTTAAAAGTGATAACAAATTAAGTGAACAAGTTCCAAATGTAGCCCTATGCGCATTGCGCCCCCAGAGGTGGGGGTTGGTACGACAAGTTTTGTTTCTTCTTATGCAACTAGAGTTTCACTGTGTCTTCTATGTTAAATTAAGTTGTGGCGTTTTTGTGTAACTACTCTGACATACGTACAGAGAGAGAATGAAAGTATACTAGTTAGATCTAATATGCGTTGGAGCTAGGGAATTTCACATCATTAGATTTTGTATAGGGTTTGGAACAACTTCTATAGGGTTTGGATGTGTCTGTGTTACTTCATGAATTGAAATGTATTTATACATGAACAGTAACTGATACTAATAATGTCTGTCCCTTTTGTTTTGACAATGAAAGCTGCATTTGATGAGTTCTTAAATGTCATTGCGGGATTAGGTGCACCTAAAGCATCTAGTCAATCCATCAAGCAGCCAAAACCAAGAGCATTCATGAACTACTCTACCTGGCAACCACCGGGTTTGCCCCATGGAAGCTTGTACTTGCAACAGACATGGGACAGGACTCCCCTGCTTGCTTGTTCAGCAACCGATCTAAATTAAAACCTTCTTCCTATTGGCTATTGCTGCAGCCTGCAGGTACATAGGATCCGGCATCATCTCACTGTCCAGGCTAAATCTTCTTTGTTCTGAACCCATGTGCTTTCTTAATTTTTTTTAAGCGGTAAGTCATGGACTTTGAATTAGTTGAATATATGTGTCCGTTGGACTTTTTGGTAGGACTCCAATTCAATAATGCAACATGGACTCACTGGTGGATCATTTCTTAGGCGAGATGTGGGGCTGACCGGGCTTGACTGCATTATATCGTTGGGCTCTAATCATGTCTCATCGCTGGAAATTAATTACCGTGAAAACATGGGTTATAATGCTAGTTGTTTGTTGCATCGGCTTTACCAAATACGGAGTACCTGACTTCTCTATTACGTAGAATACACAATATATACAATATATAGAGCTGAGCGTCCTTTAAAATGGAGGATTTTTTTAGAAATAACTAACCATGCAAGTTAAGGCAAAACCACAGCAAATAAAGATTGTATGAGCAAAAGCCATGATCTCGTGCATACCCCATGTCCCCATCTACGCTATTTCATGATCGTGGTTAGGTGTGCCACACCATAGGTAGTTACATGACGTCAAGAGGCTAGGCTGATGGTGGAAAAGAGATGAAAGGGGAGCGAGAAGGGCATCATAGCTAAAAGGGTGAAAAGATGAAACCAAGGATGGGACAATCTAGTTAAACGAGTCTTTTGTTTAACTCTTCGTTGCTCTAGCAGTCTGTTGTGTTGAGTTGGATGCCAGCGTTGAAATGTGTAGAAATTAAACAAGATGTTGTTTATGTTATTTCAGTTGTTTCTTTTAGGCTTTTTTTGCTTTTTTTTTAAGTTTCTTTTTGCTGTGGTAGCTGCTGCTCTGAACCAGTTCATTTCAGTAATGAAATGGGGAACGATGCTCTCTTTCCTTTTTTTTTTTAAAAAAAAGCCACGGTGAACGCTACCAAGCAAACCATTGTTCTAAGTTATATTTTGGAAGAATCTACTCATCCGGTGTCCGATGCCCAAAAAAAATCGGGCGATTAAATGTTGCAGTTGACTAACAAGTGAAACATTAATTTATATATGGTGAAAAAAAATCAGCAATTAAAACATTTAAAAAATTTATGAAACATAGTGAAGATACACGTTGAAATACGTCACTATCATATATGAAACAACAAGTATTAATGGATTGAAACATATGTTTTTCTTTCATCAAAATATAATCATGAGATATCTTGTTGTAAAGATTTAATTACAATAAATACAACAGTGTGATCGGATCGTGGATTGGATAAGTAATTTAGGAGCAAAATCATTTTGAGGATCACAAAAATTCATGCATGCATGGATGAAGTGGAGAGAAAGGAGAGAGAGTAGTGGCAGTTAGTTTCGGAAATTGTGTGAAACACACTAAGGCTGTGTTCTCCCCCCATCTTTCCCAACTCACCTCTCTGGTGTTCCACGCGCACGCTTTTCAAACTATTAAACGGTGTGTGTTTTTGAAAAAGAATTCCATACGAAAGTTGTTTTAAAAAATTGTATTAATCAATTTTTTTTTAAAAAATAGTAAATACTTAATTAATCAAAAGAAAATGTGTTGTTCCGTTTTGCAAGCGCAGGAGGCAAGTTCTCAATCTCACTTTCCGAACCCAGTCTAAAGACAAACATTAAAATATATCATGATGAAACATTAAGTTCTAATGGTTTGAAACACCTGTTTTCTTTTAATATAATATAATCATATGATATTTTATTGTAAAGATTTAATTACAACGAATATAATGTGTGATCAGATCGTAGATCGAATAAGTAATTTAGAAGAAAAAATTATTTAAAGAAACGAGTAAGGAAGGAGAAGTAGTAGCTACCTGCCTACTTTTCATGCATGCCACAACGACAGTGGATTTTTATTCAACCAATCGTTTTGATATATTGGTAGCCCGATTTCCAGCATTCTCGTTATATTTTTCCTCAAAATATAAATTAACATTAAGAGGTTTGGTACCAAATCACACATTTTTAAATCAACGTTTGAAAGGAGGGTAATGTACTCTTTTACACTCACTGTGCTAACATAGTTAAAACCTCTGTTACGAGGAAGTACTGTCAAGGCTAATCTCCGGCAGCCTCTTAACAGCTTCCTCGCCGTGCTTGTACCCTGCAGCTTGTAGTCTACTCCAACCCAAGAACTAGTACTACCACTGCACTGCTACAGCCAAGTGGCCCAAGCGCCCAGGACACATTGCTCCTCACTCCTCATAGCTTGGGTGGCCATAGTGAAATCACCACCTCCGCCCCAAGTCGTCGTCGTCGTCGAGATGACGAGGAGAGACAAACACGCGCCTTTTTCTAGTGGCCGCAAGAAAGAGAATCAAGATCCATCCACCGGCAGAGAACCGAACCACGCAAGCTGATGAGAGGGCGAGATCGATTCGGTCGACAGGCGGAAAGGAGGCAATCGATTCCCTAATCTCGCTACCGCCATCCGCCAAGCGAAGCGAATCATTGACTACTACTACGAGCAGCTAAAGTGACCAGTAACCACCACGCCGCGGCCGCCGTCGCCATCCGCGCGCGCCCCCACCTGCCTCCGCTCCCACTCCCACTCGCGCACGCGGCCACCACCACCGATACGCTTCTCCTGCCTGCTGCTGCTGCCGCGCGCCGGCAGGGAGAGGAGAGGAAGAGGAGCATCGCTTCCTTGCTTCCTCCTCACGTGCCTTGCCCCCGCCGCTAAGTAGCCAGCTTCCTACCGAACAAGAACTGCAGGTCTGCAGCGAGCGACTCGGGCGAGCTTCGGGATGCAGCAGCAGGCGTGGGCGGCGGGGCTTGGCGGCCTCGCGGCCGTCGGGATCGGGGAGGGCGACGTGGGAGGTCTCGCTCCCACCACCGTCGACGAGGCGTCCATGGAGCGGAGCAAGAGCTTCGTCAAGGCGCTCCAGGTAGGGCGGTAGGCCGGCTGGGCCCGGATCCGAGAGATCCCGCGGCGCCGCGAGGCTCGTTTTTTTTTTCTCTCTGAAATGAATTGCGGTTCTTGGGTCTTTTGGTTGAACTGATGCTGCCGCTTGTCGGCGCGCGCGTGCAGGAGCTCAAGAACCTGCGGCCGCAGCTCTACTCGGCGTCGGAGTACTGCGAGAAGTCGTACCTCCACAGCGAGCAGAAGCAGATGTGAGATTTTTTTTTTTTCCGTTTCTACTTCGATTCCTAGCTCTAGCAGGCAAATTTGTGGCAAGAATTTGTGCGTGTGGCAAAATGATTGGTTGCTTGATGCTACCATGGGACCATGAACTTATTTATGATTCTCTATCCACTTTCTCATTTGGTGCCAGAATGGTTGCGGTTGGTGTGTAGTAGGTTTAAATGGTGAATCAGTTCAGAGTTAGCTGAGCGTATGCAAAATAGCAGAAATGGATGAGGAAATTACTTGTGAACCAGAAACTTGGGCCACATTTGCGAGCTGGAACACAGGGACCTTAAATACTTTCATGCGAGATTCCTGCATTCATAACGATCCCTTAACGACACACCGGTAGATATTTAATCTTGGTTCAGCATAGGGTATGGAAATGTTTGAGTTTACTCGCAATAATCCATCCGTTGTTTATTTCAGTCTACTTTGTACTAAGTACCACTTGCTGTCAAATGGTTGTGTTCATTTTCTGCATCTGGCTGCTACGACTTGAGTACACGAAAATTTAACATTCATTGGGACTCTGATCTGATTTCACATGGTTATTTTTGTGTCAGGGTTCTAGACAACTTGAAGGATTATGCTGTGAGGGCTTTGGTGAATGCGGTTGACCACCTTGGCACAGTTGCCTACAAACTGACAGACCTGTATGAACAACAGGCTTCAGAAGTTTCCGCTCTCGAGCTGAAAGTAGCATGCTTGAACCAGGTACTGCTGTTTAACTCAGGAATTTGTGTTGATGCAGACCAGGAGTTAAACTGACATTCTTAGTGTTCAATATCTAGCAAGTCCTCACCTGCCAAACTTACACGGATAAAGAAGGCATTAGGCAGCAGCAGATGACTGGAACCGCCACAAGACATCACAAACATTACATTGTACCGAGTAAGGATGTGTAAAAAGATGTAATTCTCTACTGCAGAAACTATTAACACCTAATTTAACTTGCTATTTTTTTCTTTGAGCTAGCTTTGGCGAACAAAAGAATGCAGGCCTTCTCTGAGATGCAAACCGATGCTGATATTGACTCAAGGCCTAGACCTTATCCCTCAGGTGCAATTTCTTACCACTCTGCACACATTTAAATATTGACATAAAGTGCCTGCCCTAAAATGGTTTTTCTCTTCAGCGAAAACCCTTTTCTGGCATTTGGCTTCAGAGAAAAACTCCAAAACAAATGGAGCACGCCAATCTGAATTTGTGTAAGCATGCGCCTCTATTTTGCCCATTGTAAAGTTGGTCACTTACTCTATGATTCTTCCAGTGTAATACTGTTGTCTCTTTTTTTCAGCCTAGAAGAAACCAAGGCTACAAAACCTGCATCGAGAGGTTCTCCACCATGTTATTTAATTGCTTTTATTGCTTAGTATGCCCCAGTAGTGTGATTTACTTTCATAATTAGCACTGAGTGTATCTTAGGCAGACTGGATGGTACAGGTGGCTAACACCTCATCTGGAATTGCTTCTGTTTCAGGTAAGGAACCATCAACATCTCCATTGCCCAAGCATCTGCAGTCGAACTTGGCCAGCTCTGATTTTGCTATGCATAATGTTGGCATGAAGGTAAACAACTTGATGAGTGGTTTAAGACCTGACTTTTCTTATGCTGTAAAACTTCCAAATAAGCACTACATTCTCTAGGAATTCTTATTTTTCCAGGTTCAAGTGTTAATTTCCCACTAATGTACCTTTCCCCTTCTCCATACTTATTTCGGGAAATCGCATGTTCTGCATTTGCAGGATCAGCCTGGTGTCAGGCATCTATCGTCATTTAGTTCTTTTGACAACCCAAGAGGGCGTCAAATCCAAAAGGCTCCCCTCCGTACCAAAAGTATGCTAGCTGCTTTCTTTGTCAAGCACAAGTCGGGAAAGATGAAAAACGTTTCTGTTCGTTGATCAATTTCAAGCCTCCAGTTTGTCCAGCCCTGTCACAACGAAGTACAACCACGGAATTCAGATTACATCCACACTATGTCTTTATCTTGTATATTAGTGCTCTAGAGATGAATCTTTGGGATATAGTTTTTATATCTTAATGTTAATGTCATCTTTCCGATGACCTAAATGTTTTATATATGGGTATAGAATAACAGTTTTCAGTATAAATGGATGTAAAAGGAGTATGTCAACCTCATTTTCATTTATGTAGATTGTATGATGTGTTTGTACAGAAGAAAAAAATGCCAAAAAAACAAAAAGCAGACTACTGAATTTTTGCCTCCTTGAAGCATGTTCAGAAATGAGGGATCTATTGGTTGCTTTATGACGCATGCATAGATAAATAGTTAAATACTGTAGAAGACCAAATTGCACTTTGCGCAGTATGAAGTGAGAGTATGGTGCAAAGCGAAACTCCTGTAAAACGCGCAAGGTTTGTCCTGACAAGAACAGCGAGAGCAATACTGCTGGACAGATCGAACGGTTTCAGGTCGAATAGCACGTTCTCATAAGGCCGGGAAATTCAGAAGCAAGATTAAACTGTTTCTCCAGAATAATATAACCTTGCCTGATCTTATCACTAAAATCTGTTTCACACCACCTGATCTAATACAAACGATCAAGTGGCATATAGTCACAAGTCACAACACGCTCAGAAGAGCAGTTGAACTGATCATCTCGTTGATGTTACACACCAAATTGAATGATGAGGCAACTTAAAAACAAAGCAGCACTCAGAAATCCATGATGGTCCAAGCATCTACATATGAAGCACTATAACGCGCTCTCCCTTTGAGTACAAACGGGTCCTAGCCCTGGCAACTGGTGTATGGATCTCAGATGATCAAGCCTCTTAATGGGTGTTCTTGGAATATAATGAGGAAAGATGTTCAACAAATGTAAAGGAAGTTAAAACATGCGCCGCCGGTTGGGAGCAATCTCAGGGTTGTTGTTCCTCATCATGGCGACAAACTCCTGGTAGTTAATTCTTCCATCCTGTGAAAACAAAAAATGGAAAAATTAGCACTGTAATAAATGGGCCACGCAGCCTGTGTTTGAGGATAAATTATAATTATAAGTATGTACATTAGGATTGGAAATCCTTGGCATTCTTTGGTTGGGACATGCACATTTTGTTATCAAAGAGCTTGCTTTAAGATGTGTTACAGAATATACTTACATGATCAGTATCTACTTCAGCGATGATTTCCTTAATCGTTTTATCATCTCCCATATCATATTTCTTCAGAGCTTCTTCCAACTCATCTACTGTTATGTATCTGCTCAGAGAGATTTATAAATAGAAAATTAATGAGAACTAACAAACAACTGATAGAACAAGACCCCAAAATTTTGATTTGAAATTACCCGCTGTGGTCCTTATCAAAATATTCAAATGCTTTAAGTATGTGGTCTTCCTTCTCCAATCTGTTCATGTGCATTGTTGCTGATATGAACTCAGAATAGTCAATGGTTCCATTTCCATCAACATCAGCCTGTTTAGGAAAACAAGGAAATGATGATATAATGGTATGTGCTGGAACCACCAGAACAGTTGTATAGTATACATGCTACTGTCGAATACTCAAATTCTTCCATACAACTATCCCTTTCAAATGAGCATTTTGTCATTGTCTCAGACTACATCCATTTAACATAATTTAAAATAGAAAGCCATGTGATGCTCAATGTGATTTAATTCTAAGTTGGATCAACTGCTGCAGGATGTTGCTTTATGTTTCTTTTATTCCACTTTGTGTGGAGAAATTGTAACAAGTGATTATGGCTTTGTGCATCTATGGGTGCAGTGGCCTGGATATTGTTATTCTGTGATCTAAAAATCTATTAAAAGCTCAAGTGTCTCTGCTGCAGAGCAAAAACATACCGCCTCCATCAGCTGTCTAATTTCTGATTCAGAAATTTTGGTGCCAAGTTTTGGTAAACCAGATCTTAGCTCCTCAAGAGTTATTGTCCCACTGTTATCAGTATCTAAGGATCTGAACATTTCTTTTAAGCCAGTAATCTCTTCATCTGACAAGTTCTCGGCAACAACCTAGTTTTAATAAACAAAAAAGGATCAGAATTGTCTGATAATGCAAGGGTAGCAGCGAAAAATAAATACTCCAAAGAGAAACACCTTCAATGCAACTTTCTTAAGCTTGTTCATTGCCCTGAACTGCTTCATCCTGCTGATAACTGTAATGTCAAGTGGCTTGTCTGGGGCTTCTCCATCCTCTCTAATCCATGGGTGGTCTGTATGTTTAAAGTATTAGATGCATAAATTATATTCGTAAACAGTTAAAGTGATAAATTCAGTTTATATAGAAACAAGAAGAGCGGAAATATCTATAAAAAAAGATGAAAGTACTCCAAAAGAAGATTGGACAGAGTAAAAGTGAGCATCTTCACTCTGAGATACTACAGTAACTACTAGCTACAGGTCAAGGCTTTTGCATGAAAAAGTACAGTAGGAAGAAACTAGCAGAAATGGTTTATCCCAATTTGCTACTAAACCACTAGACAAGTGTGCATTTTTCTGCTGACAAGAATGCCATTAAAGAGCTATTGTGGACTTACTCAAAATTTCAGCAGCAGTAAGGCGCTCTTTTGGGTCTTGCCGCAACATCTTCTTAACCAAATCTTTTGCACCATTAGATATTGAAGGCCAAGGATCGGACGAGAAATCAATGTGACCACGTAATACGGCATCAAATATACCATCTTCACTCTCTGGAAAAATGAAGGTAGAACATCTATGTTAGAGCAATAGAAGCAAAAGAGTTGACTGAAATAAGAGCAGCAAACGTCACCTCACCTGCCCAAAAAGGCGGAACACCAGAAAGAAGGATGTAAAGAATAACGCCAGCGCTCCATATGTCAGCCTCTGCTCCATAGTTTCTTTTCAGCACCTCAGGAGCAACATAATACGCGCTTCCAACAAGGTCCTTAAAATGTTCCCCTGCAACATCCATAATAGGCCTTTATTCAGTTTGTGCATACCAAGTGTAAGAAAAATAAAGCCAAGTTCATTTTTCTAAAATAAAAACACTAAAACAACGCAATAACCCAAAGGGTAAATGCCATAACGCCCTATGTGACACAGGCACAAACCAACAAAATCCTCCACCATGAGTCCATGACCAGCATTTCTGCATAATGAAAGAATCTAGCTTCACCCACTAAGTTCAGATGGCATTTCTGTTGTTGCTGAATGCGTTGAATGCATTTTTGAAGGTCCTGCCAGCACTTAGCTACCGGTGGGGTCCAGTGCCTAAAGTGCAAATCATGCAAATGTACAATGCCATCTCAGTAAACACCCAAAAACAAAGAGCATGCGCAGACTACGGTGCAGTAAGGTGGATGGATCCAATGCTAACTAGAACAGCGCATAAACACTACATCTGGAACATCTAAGTATGGCATAAACATAATGGCACTTGCAGCCTTTCATCTAGCCCCTAATTCTAGCAATGGGGAAACTTCAAACCTGTCAAACCCAACAACTCGATCTAAGTAAACCCGAAATCCATATGAAGTCAAACACCTGAATTTTTACGATCCATTCCTCTGGAATGAGATAGTGAAACCTGGAGCACGCACCAGGCTTGAAGAAGACGGAGAGACCGAAGTCAGTGGCCTTGAGCGGCGAGTCCTCGCTTTTACTGAGGAACAAAAAGTTCTCCGGCTTGAGATCCCGGTGGAAAACCCCCATGGAGTGGCAGCTGTGCACGACGGCGACGATCTCGCGGCAGAGCGCGGCGGCGGCGCGCTCGGAGTAGTGTCCCCGGGCGATGATGCGGTCGAAGAGCTCCCCGCCCTCGCAGAGCTCCATGATGAGGTTGACCGAGTGTCGGTCCTCGTAGGCGCCCCGGAGCTCGACGATGTTGCGGTGGCCCGTGAGGTGGTGCATGATCTGCACCTCCCGGCGCACGTCCTCGATGTCGTCGCGGTGGACGAGCTTCCGCGTGGCGATGGACTTGCAGGCGAAGCGCTGCCCCGTGGCCTTGTGGGTGACGAGGTAGGTGACCCCGAACTGGCCCCGCCCGAGCTCGCGCCCGAAGGTGTAGGTCGCTCGGACGTCCTCCATCGGCCGCCCCAGCACCCTCCCCATCGCCGCGTCCGGCGACGCCGCCGCGTGCGGCGGCGGCGTCGGCTGCTGCGGCCTCGGCCACTGCCCCTGCTGCTGTTGCGGCTGCGGCTTGGGCTTGGGCTGGGGCGGCGGCTGCTCGGGAGCGGCGCGGTGGTGGCGCGACGTGCGGTTGCCCATGGCTACTGGCTGGGTCAGTCCGGGTGGGGAACGAAGGCGATGTGGGGGGCGTTGGGTTTGAACAGGAAGCAGAAGCAGAAGCAGAAGCGCACGAGGGTAGACGCGCTCCGCGGAGACGACCGAGTGCGACCGCGACCCGCGCCGCGCTGCGGTTATCGCGTGAGGAGGCGCTGCGAGTTACTGTATGCGACAGTGGGGATCGGGTGCGGAGACTGCGGATGGAGTGCGACGCTGCGGGGGATCGCGTGTGGCGTGCGGATCTGGCTTGGGGGTGGAAGGGAAGGTGGAAACGCGTGGGTGGTCCCGGCCTCATACGGGTATGGTGGGGTCAGTGGGAGTTGGTGGTGGGGTTGCGGAGTCAGTGGGAGTTGGTGGTGGGCTCGCTGTTGTCGATGGAGATTCGCTGTTCCTCTGCTCGCGGGCCGCGGCGGGTGGTGGGCTGGTGACTCGGCGTGGATATTTTTTGGACAGCGAATCCGTGCGCTGTGGCGTGTGCTGCGGACGGGTGGAATGTGGTGTGGTCCGGTTGGACGCTGCCGCCAGCCACGGCTAATGGTAAATCTCCCTTAGAATTTACAAATGGACTTTAATCAAAATTTTAATAATTTATTAATATTGTCAAGTTTCAGCAGGATTTCTAAGTTTGGTAAGAAATTAAATGGATGCATATCTTTAACAACTTTACGAAAAAAATTGGCATGATTTAAAATGATATCAATCTGAACAACCCAAAATTTTATCTGAAACATTACCTACCTTACACTCATTTATACAATCTCTGTTTTTAATATATAACACCATTGCCGTTCAAAAAAAATAAATGACACCAATGACATTTTAACATACTTTTTCACCATTCGTTTTATTAAAAAAATTATCAAATATAAAAAATATAAGTCATCTTAAAATAACAGTTAATGATAAGTTAAATCATAATAAAATAAATAATAATTACATGGAGTAATTTTTTTTAAATGTAGGGAGTATATTATAGTCTCTTTTTAAAAGACGCATGTATTTATTCATATAGAAAGGTCAAAAATCTGATACATTAGCGATTACAGTGCGTATGACATAGTTCTGAACTGGGACACATTACAAAAGAACCCATCCACAATGGACAAATCATATGTTAGAGCAACATATTACAAAAAAGGATCTTTCTATCTTTTTTTTTCCATCTGCTTGCAGCGTCGAGAATGAAGTTCTTGACGCTGGCGAACATTGTATCAAGGTGTGCTGCATAAGATTGGACCACCTACAATCCCAAGAGGGGGCTCACACCTTTGGAGGTTTAGGCGTTGGTAAACAATGTAAAAATCCAGCAACACCATAACAGATTTCCACTAGGACATACACAAAGAATGAACACCACAACAGTGATTGCAAAGGCCTAGCCCCAATCTAGAGCACCAACGAAACATACAGAATAAGCATGGCAAGCTGCAAATAAAACTGCAGACCATGCCCAAAAGGAGCCTTCACACATGGGAGGTTGAGGTCAACTTGGCTTGACTTGACACCTTCAGTTGCCTCGTGAAGAACTTTCGTTGCAGATGAAGAAGAAGGGCATCACTCTTGGAATAAACTCACCGAAGAGATCGGTGTAGATTGGTGCAACCTCTCTTTGAGTAGGTCTATAAGCACCCTAGCCGACAAGGAGGGGTAGAGTGCCGACGCATCAACTCACCGGTATGACTGAATTTGGCGGTGAACTAAGTATTACCGACACCGATGACTACCTCAACCAAAAGGGTAAAAGCAACGGAATAACCCGAACCTGACTAAAACTCCTACTGCTAGGGAGGCGAAGGATCCCGACCCCTCTTCCACCCTTCACCGGTGGTGAACCACCAGAGAGGAGGAAAAGGGGTCGGAGAGAGTGGGCGCTACTGTATGAGGGATCTGGGAGAGTTCAGGAGAGAACGAGAGGAACCCTCCAGCACACATAAAAGAAAACTAATAGAAAGTTGTGTAGTAGTAGTACGTGACTCGAGGTATATTATATTCCATTGTTACCTGTAAAACAATTAAGTATATTCTAACATTTAAACTCCAGTGAATAAAATCACAAGCCTACCGTCTCAACATGAGGTAGCTTTCATAGGCAACTAACCTATTATCGTCTTTAAAGCAGGTACAATAGATATACATATGCTGACTATATCGTATGTGGAAGATAGAGAAAGGAAGAGAGAGTGTGAACAACCGCTAGTTTTATCGCCGGCTTGGCACAAGCTCCAAGCTAACATGCACATGCTTGCTGAGAGCAAAGACTAAAATGATGGGTCCTACACATAATAAAATAAATTTGTTTTACAACAATGGGTCAACACTATTCCCTACTTATTGTATTAGTTGTCTCTTTTGTTATTTAAAGTGTAAGAAATTAGGGTAGCAATGAGTTGTATTATTAAACTTGCTTTACAATGCACGGGTATTAGGCTAGTCAACTTTAAAGCCAAATAAACACAACCTCCGAACCAACTTCTACTCCCACAATAAACTTGTATTATCTATTCATTTGAGACCATTGAAAACTGAGTTTTCCCTCTTGAATCTTCTTTGAGTCCAAACGCTGTGTATGAAATATCTATCTTTATATTTCATAAGAATATAAAACATGTCATTTTTCGATTTACTAGGACGGAAGCAATTCCTCCTTATTGAGAAATGAAATACAAATGATCGACTCTAATACAGTTTTATTCGGACGAGTTTCACTAATCTTCCATAATTGAACAATTTCTTGTTTTCACCTTCCAATTACATGTGTTGAGGACTTGAGGATAGACTAAGAGAGCTATCCTAGCTAGTTTAGTAATTTCCACAAACACTAGTTTAATCCCACCCTCAAATCTTTTGAGCATGTCAGATGTTTACAAGTAGTTTTTCTTTTGGAAACAAAAAAAAAATCGCACCAAAGCTCAAAGCTTAGTTAACCTTGATGCTTCATGAGTGCTTTAGAATCCTCTTTCTTTTGTTCATGGAAGAATTGAACTAAAACAACAACAAAAAAATCATTTTTGAAGGTTTTTTTGGTGAACCAAATTGTCTAAAAAAACATTTATAAAATTTTGGCCATCTCAAATACAGAGAAGAGCAACATATACGTTGGTAGAGTTGCGGGTGCCTAACGCTACTTAAAGAAATCCAAAAAAGGTCAATTTTTGGCAACAAAATGGATTAGCGCCAATGAAAAAGGGACCTTATTCGAAATGTTTGTAATAAAAAATAAATAAAGGTTTAAATGAGTTTTTTTCCTTCATACTAGCCACCGTGTCATGCCAGGTCCTTCACCGTGAGATTTTTGCATATCTTAAAAAACTGGTTTCGCTAGAATGCCATCACTAAAATGCACTACTAGAGAAGGCATCTTTACTACCGGTTTACAACCCCTTTACTGCCGGGTTTGCAACGGATTTGAACTCAATATCTCTCACCTCAGCGCCCATGCGCGTAACCATCCCACCAACTCCACACATTTGACTTGAATAGCGATGCTTTCTTTTTGAACTAACCCTGAAAGCATCTTTATTACCAGTTGGTAATATCAATCGGTACTAAAAATATGTTTAGTCCCGGTTGGTATTACCAACCGGAACTAAAGATGCATCTTTACTCTTGGTTGGTAACACCAATCCGGATTAAAGATGCTTCCATCTTCCATCTTTAGTCCGGGTTGGTGTTACCAACCGGGACTAAAGATGTTTTTGGGATTTGAACTTTTAGAACCAGTACTAAAAACATCTTTAGTACCGGTTCTTAATATATCCGAGATATTTGTGTTTCGAGGCATAGGAAAAAAGTTCGTTTCTCTAGTAGCGATGGGATTCACTAGAATGTCACTCTCAAGCAGTGGGCATCCGTTACAATGTCATGTTAGATGTTTGTTGCATTTGCAAAATATTTTTCATCAAAATAATTATTTTGCGGATCGTTTTGCCCCTAGGTGTGCTTGAACCAAACCACATATCCACCCAGCTCGCTCTCTCTACCGAGAACATGCATATCGTGAGCGAGAGAAGAGAGGCTGGGACGCCGCCGCCGCCCTCTCGATGCGTCGCGCTCCTCCTCCCCAGCCAAGCCACCCCTCCTCCCCCGCTATCTGCGCCACCGTCTTCCTCCACCTCGACGTCGCGCCTTCTTCTTCCCCGCGCTAGCAGTCGGCACCACCTAAACCCTAGGCCGCACAAGCCGTGCCACTCCCCCCGTCATCATCTGCTCCTCGCTCGCCACGCTCCCTCGACTCTAGCAACTCGCCCGCCACCTCCTTGACTCCGGCGACTAACCCGCCGCGCTCCACCTCGCTCCGGTGCCAGGAGGCGGCGTGACTCGATAGGGGAGACGGCGCAAATCAACTCGGCTGTTGAGGCGCGGGAATACGGGGAAGGCGACGCGGTTGGGGGAAGCGGCGGAGCAGGTGGCTTCCCCTGCGGAGCCGCGCTCCCTCTCTGTCACGCCCCGATTTTCGATCATGATTAAAAATCCTTAAATAATACATTTCGAGAATTTATTTCAAATTTAAAGTAATTTAATCAAGTAAATTAATGAGGGAGTTAAAAATTTCCTTAAAAAAATCATGGCTGGAAAATATTTTTGTAGTATTCTCCGTGCCCTAAAATACCCTCTAAAATTTCCCGTGAATTTTTGGAGCTAAATATCTAATTTTAATAGCACTGAGTTCATTTAATCAATTAAATAAAATTGAAAACAAATAAAATCTCTTTCTTCTCCTTGGGCCGTTTCAGGCCCAAATTCTTTTCCCCTCCCCACGGCCCGCTCGCCTCTTTCTCCCCCTCCCTCCTTCCTCCCTCCCTGGCCTAGAGGCTGTCGGCCCGCTCACTCCTTCCCCTCTTGAAGTCCACCTTTCCTCCCTAGCCGGCCTCCCTCCCTCTCTCCCCTTGCTGACAGGTGGGACCGACGACCCCACATGTCAGATCCTCCTACCTCCAGCCGGCCGGCTCCAACCGCCATGACACCATCTCCCCACGTTGCTGCTTCCCCCGGCCACCTCGCGCGTTCTCTCGTGCGGGCCCGGATGCCGCCCATCCCCTCCACCTCCTCCTCTCTCTCTTCCCCCACTCTTCCCACACTATTCGGCGCCGAGCAGAGCCATCGCCGCCCCACTCTCCCCCTCCAAATCCGTCGCTCCCGGCCACGATATCCACCGCTCGAGCCCATAAAAATGCTTCCCATTCTCCCCTCTCTCGTTTCCCCAATTTTCCCGAGCTCGCTGCGTCCTCCCTCGCTCTCCCCGCGTCGCACCCCACCTCGCTCCCCGGCACACTCCGGCCAAGCACCGTTGTCGCTAGCACCGTCCCCGTGTTGCACCGCCACCATCACCGGCTTCGCCGCCCCACGCCGCACCCCGGTCACCGCTCGCTTTCCGTTTTCCACCGCGGAACCGCCTTCTCGCCACACCACCCCAAGGGTTGCCTCCTCCACCGCCTCCGGTAGCCGTTCGCCATCGCTACAGCCACCGTCGCGTTGCACCGCCCGTACCGCTAGCATCGCAGCGCTGTACCGCACCTCGGCCACCCCTCGGACACCGGATTGGTTAATCAAAGCGTGATGTACTGTCGAGTCGATGCGATCTTGTAATGTATGGAGTTCCTCATCGTTCGGCTCAGTTTTAACCCATTTGCCTTAGTCATCGTGTACCCTAGATGTGCTTGGCTCTATGTTCCCGATTGGTGGTAACTCAACTTTAGTCTTTTGAATCACCGTACCTTGCCGTGTCACTGTGAACGAGTGCAAATACTGGCTCTGGAGTTGATCCAATAATTTCTTCATCTCCTCTATTTGCTCCTCGTTCAGCTGCTCAATTATTATAGGCAAAACATTATCTTCTGCGACTTCAGTAATGTTGGGTGTCATGATGACATTGGTCCCACCAGGCGTGCTAAAAGCGTGTTGATGCAAAAAAATATACATTGGCCTGAGAGATCTGCTTAACTCCAGTGCAGGTCCAAAACTTGCTTTCGGGTTCAAGAGCGTGCCAGTTGATTTGATCCTGCAATCAATAAGATGAAACATGCAAATATTGTTAGTAAACGATAATCGATTAGCTAGAAAGCTAATGTTATATCGTAGTGTAACCTAGCCGATGCAATATGAGATAAATCGGCTGCAAGATATATCTATAAAAATAAATAAAATCTAAATTGGTCCATTGGCTGTAGAGATTAACATTATATAATCTATAAATCGATATTACTTTAGAAATCAGCAATTAGGATAGATCGGACTTTTCATGTGTGAAAACATTTATAAGGAAGTTACATAATATCTTAATTAATAGATATAATTGTCCATTTTGGACTCTATCCTCGCCTGGCAATGTCATTGAAGTCCTTCTCGTGAATCCGTGAATCCGTCATTGATCACATAATCGATCTTACCAATATCGGCTGTATTGGCTAACTATATTAAACTTGGTATCGGCCGATACAGATCTCCAGCTGATACGCACTCTGTTTCAGGGAATCCCGTAAATCTTCAAATATACTTTGGATTGGATCTTGATTCCGGTTCATATACTTACCGAATTTCATTGTCAACACCTGGCTTGCTTCCTGGACAGGGATTTATACAAAAAATTGTCTGGAAATTTGGGCTAAATTTCTTGGCGTGACTCTCTCCCTCCACCTCCTCCATGCCACCCGACCGTCCTCGTCGGTGGCAGAGGCAGACGCACCGCCGCTCAGGCGAATTTGTCTGGGGATGGTAGGGTCGCTGCTGCTAGGGATGAAAACGGAGTGGATAGTTTTCGTCCACTCCGGAGAAAAACGAATATGGATACCTTTCGGAGCGGATAATTCTCGGATAGTTCGGATATGGATAAGAATACATATATTTTCTCGTGGATACGAATACGAATATGGTATTGGGGTTTCCGTCGGATAAGGATAATAATACGGATATTCGGTGAACAGTGCTATTCGGATATCCGTAGAAGCTATGAGATATACCCCATTTATTTATAGCTCTATGACCTTCAATATACCTTTTTAGATTTCAATAGTGGTCTATCTCGTAACACTAGTCCACACTATTAATATTATTTTAACTTTTTTAAAAATATAAATTATACTATATTTTATATAAAATGAGTAAATTATATATGATGATATTTGTTTCTATTAGAAGTTGAGTTGGTTTTCGTGTTCCGAGAAAAATTTGTTTCTGTATTCGTGTTCGATCATATTCGATTCTTATTCGTGTTCGAGATAATCCGTATTTGTATCCGTATTCGAGTTATTCGTATTCGTTTTCGTATCCGGCAAAAAAATATGAAAACAAATATGGTATTAGCATTATCTGTCCGTATCCACTCCGTTTTTATCCTTAGCCGCTACCGTCCGCCACGGTGCGGATCGGCGAGGAGAGGCGCCGCGGATGGCCAGGGAGGCTGCGAACCAGGTGGTGGGTGGCACCGGTGAAGTTGGGGAAGGAGAAGCGACGCGGTAGGGGCGGTGCTGGTGTGGTCGCCCCTCCCTTCGTCCTTCTCTCCTCTCGCTCGGCTGGTCTCGTTTGTGAGTGCATGGTCAACCGAGAGAGATTGCATATGTGGTTTGGTTTAACCCTAGAGGAAAAACGGTGTAAGAAATAATTTATTTGGATGAAAAATATTTTGCAAATACAATAAATACCGAACATAGACAGTGAATAACCACGATTTGAGAGTGACATCCGAGCAAATCTCATTTTATCGATGACACATGCAAAATTCTCCTTCCCCGTTGGTCCACGGGGGCGCGGAGGCGGAATCCGCACCGGTAGTTGGGCCCCTCGTCATGCTCCTTCAGTCCTTCTCCACCCAAACCCAAACTCGCCGACCCCAAGCAGGATTAGATAAGCAAAACAGCCACCTAAGCCCACGCCGCGAAGTCGCCGCCACCGCCATGATTTCCCCGACGGCCACCACCGCCTTCCTCGCCGCCGCGCCGGCCTCCTCCTCCTCAACCCACCGCCGGCGCAGCCGCCTCCCCGCCATCTCCGCATCCCTCGCATCCTCCTTTTCCACCGGTAAAACCAATCGCCCTGCTGCTACTACTCTCTCTCCAGTTTCCTCCATTTCCGCCCTAATCTGACCTGCATCTGGGTCTCCCGCATGTCCAGAGGAGCCGCTGCTGGTGCGGGCGGCGAGGGGAGAGGATGGGCTGCCGCGGCCGCCGGCGTGGATGATGCGGCAGGCCGGGCGGTACATGGCGGAGTACCAGGCGCTCGCCAAGCGCCACCCATCGTTCCGGGAGCGGTCCGAGACGACCGACCTCATCGTCGAGATCACGCTGCAACCGTGGCGCGCCTTCGCGCCCGACGGCGTCATCCTGTTCTCGGACATACTCACGCCGCTGCCTGCCATTGGGGTTCCGTTCGATATCTCGGACTCCAAGGGACCGGTGATCCAGTCCCCTGTACGGTCTGAGGAGCAGGTGAGGGAACTCACCCCCATTGACTTCGAGAAGCTCCGGTTCGTCGGCGAGTCGCTCAAGATTCTACGCAGTGAGGTAATGCACAGACATTTTTGTGCCATGGAAAACCCCCTTTCTGTTAAATTTGTTGGATGAAACTGGGTTTTGGGGGTTCATGATGAATTGGTACAATGTAAATCTATTATATGAGCTGGCAGGTATTGTGAAAGTAAAACGACAAGCTGTGTTGGCCTTTACAGGATTCAAGTAAAATTTGGTTCAACATTATTTTTTATGAAAATGCTACTAAGGGGATAGAGGTTTTTTTACATTCTAGTTCTATGCTGCTGTAGTTAGCTGATTCACGAAAGCTACTACTTCCACAGGCTAGTGGAGTTATATTGTCGCCACTAAACTCACCTACTTATATAAATATAATTTTGTTAATGTTGGTGCAAGTGGTGCTGAAATAGTATGCTTATTTGCTGGCAGTGTGTCATGTTTATAGACTAAGGTGATTTGGGACCACAGGTGCATAATTATCATCAAGCCCACTGTGTAGCATCTGCAACCAAAACGGTAGTGGAATAACCCGGTGTTCATCAGTAGAGTCAAGAGTAATTCTTCTGCCGTTCCTGACAACTGACTAAAACCAAATATCAGGAAAATTGGCTTTCATACGCTAAGCAAGTTAAGGAAGTTTTGACATTTTTGTGGACCTATCATTGCTGCACCGTCTCTTCTAAACATCGATCATGTATGCTTATTTCCAGAGTCCTCTCCTTTCCTATGCTTGATTTAAATGTTTGTGATAATAGTTGTTTTAAGTTTTTGGGATTCATGATATTTTGTGATTCACTTAAATCCTTCCAGCAACCAGTGAGTTGCAGACCAGGTTGTGACCAAACATCAGTAATTCGGTTATTGGTGTCTGCTCTACTTGGATATTCTTCTCTAACTAAATGACTATTTGGGAACATCAACAATGTATAAGTATCATTCTGTGAGAATGTATTGGATTAAATTCAGTTTTCGTATGCAATTTGACCCAGCATTATTTTGGTTCTTATACAACTCACTTTCTCCTCTACCCTCTAGATTGATGGAAAAGCTGCTTTGCTAGGATTTGTGGGGGCCCCATGGACAATTGCAACTTATGTTGTTGAAGGGGGGATGACCAACACTTACAAAAATATAAAGAGCATGTGCCACACAGCACCAAATGTGTTGAGGGGACTTTTGTCTCACCTTGCCGACGCGATATCTGACTACATTATTTACCAAGTAAACTCTGGGGCTCAATGTATACAAATATTTGATTCATGGGGTGGACAACTTCCGCCTCATGTGTGGGAGCAGTGGTCAAAACCATATATCAAGCAGGTAGCTTACCTTTACTTTTTTTGCTCCTGTTTGCTTCCTTAATCCTTGTGAATTATTTCATGATGGGTAGCTGCTCTAAGGTTAATCAGGTTGGATCTACACTGTATAGTACTGCATTAATGAACATCACCCCTAAAAGTTCTGAAGTTCTTTAAATGTTGAGAAATATGCCTCTTGCATTTAAACAAATACTTTATCAATTGATTGGACTCCACACAACTTCTGGCAGCGCATTCAAGCTTGGTATAGTTATGGTTGCAGGTTACTATATAACCTGTGAAGAAACATATAAATAAACAAGAAGTGCATAAAGAACCAATCCATTGCAAGCAATCAGAAACAAATGTAAAATGCTAATGCTAGCTTCACGTTGTCATATACATGCATTTGAATGCAAATGTTTTGCTATAGTTTAGCTGATCTGCAAGACTGCATCTACAATCAGTGCATATTATTGACTTAATTTACCATAGATGTTAGTTCTCTTGCCGTCCAAAACATTCCAGTTTGTGAAGTTTGTGTGAGTTTGAATTTTGTTAATTCTGTTCATTATGTTCTTTGAATTTCATGGAACCATTTCATTGGCAGATTGTGAATAAGATTAAGATTGAATGCCCCGATGTACCACTTGTTCTGTATATAAATGGAAATGGAGGCTTGCTTGAGCGAATGACGGACACAGGAGTCGATGTTATTGGTCTTGACTGGACAGTGGATATGGCAGATGGAAGGAGGCGCCTTGGTAATGAAATCAGTGTACAGGGGAATGTTGACCCAGCATTTCTATTTTCTCCATTACGAGTTCTGACCGATGAAATTCATAGGTTAGTTAAAACTTCACCGTGTATTTTTATTTTCTGTTCATTTAAGTTTCTAATACTTACATTTGAGAATGCTTCATCAATGAGGTCTCCGAATTGTACACAATGTGTGTTTTTGTATCATGTAGTTATGGCACTCACATCATTCTTCTTCTAGTGTTGCCATCTTTGATTATCTCGGTTCATCTGTACAGTTTGCGCAAGTGATTTCGTTTATGATGTGTCTTTTGTGGTCTACCAATGAATTTTTTTTGCAGCATTTACCCTTAAATGTCTTGAACTCTTGATTGTAGAACAAGAAATAGATGTACACCTGCATTTTTATTATTACTAGTCGGCTTGCACATGGAACACACAGCCAAGAAAATAAAGCAAAATGACAATACACTAGAGGGGAGGTGTAGGATGTGGTGTATGGGCACCAGGAGGGGTGAGAAGGTGTTGAGGTGGGTGTCGCCCGGTGTGTGGGTGGCATCACTGGGTGTCAGGTGGGGAGGTGTTGAGGTGTGCTGAGTAGTATAACTTAATCAAGAAAGAAAATTATTGTACACATTAAATATTTAGGATGGATTTGGTGGTAAGGATCCAACCACAGATCTCAGTTCTGATTAAATAGCAGTCATATAGTTTCAACCATATAGTTACAGATCTCAGTTATGATTAAATATTTAGGATGGATTAGGTGTACCAACTATATAGTTATTGCACAATTTCAAATCTCATGCTTATTATATTGTGGTATAAATGTGAAACATGTATAAATACACATATGTTCACTGTTAAGTCCTTGATGTTTGTTTGTGGCCAAGTAGGAGTTGTATCTGTTGATGGGCTGAACCTTCTACTCATTCATTACATTCCAAAATACATTTCTGGAACCAGCACTACAGGCAGCTAATGGTTGTTCACCCAATCTTCTGCTCTGCAGGGTTGTCAAATCAGCTGGTCCAAAAGGTCATATACTAAACTTGGGCCATGGCGTTCTTGTAAAAACACCAGAAGAAGCTGTAGCTCATTTCTTTGATGTCACGAGGAGCTTGAGATATGACACACTTTTCCAAGGTTGTGTTGCTGAAGTTTTGGAGCCTGTTTCTTAAAAATGGCCAATGGCATTGTTGTCAGATATTATTATTAATCAGCTGATCCATGTTCTACCATCATAGTTTTGTCTGCAAGCTTAAATGTTGCTCCTTTTGTTGGCCATGTCTGTGTAGGGATATCACAATTCATGACCAGGTCAATTCAATTTTATTCATTATTACTAGCTGTATTCCTTCATCCATCCACAAAACAAAAACAAAAGGCATGCTACCTGGTTTTACAAGAAAAGCCTGAGTAGGTTAAAGGGGGTTTGTCCATATGTCTTTCTAGAGTTCGTTGCATCTGTCTTTATTCAAGTTAGGAACTAGGATGAATATGCTGCAGTTACTGCTATTTGTAGCATATCTTCTTCGCTGGTATTACTACCTCCATCCAAAAAGAGTGCAGTTTTGCAAAACGTTTGACCGTTCGTCTTATTTGAAAATTTTTTATGATTAGTATTTTTATTGTTATTAGATGATAAAACATGAATAGTACTTTATGTGTAACTATTTTTTTAATTTTTTTATAAATTTTTAAATAAGATGGATGATCAAACGTTGGACACGGATATTCACGGCCACACTTAAATAAGATGAAGGTAGTATATTTTAACCTACCTTACATTAAATAGATAGTACCAGATCACCTGTGAAACTATTTGTTCCAGTGTCAGATAGCCCATGTGTTGACATGCCGTCCAAGTATAAAATATCACCGTTCTTTCTTTCTGGCCATTTGTTTGGACATTAAGGATGATGGAACAAGCCAACAACTAAATGTTTACTGCCTTTGTACCAAGTTCACGTCACTTTCAGTCGTGCATTGTTATACATCTTTGATGCATTAACTTGAGTTTGTTTTTCCTGTAAATTCATGTTATCGCATTGTGCCTAACAACTGGTTGATACTGGGTAGATTGTAACTTTGTAAGACTGATGCCTTTTTTGCAACTAACATGTGTTTTTTTTTTCTTTTTACAAAAAACAATTATAATCTCGTTGATAGCATTTGGTCTCATATTTGAGTCCCTACTAAAGTTGTCATGTTCATTGATGTTTGATAGCATCTGTTCCCAGAACATGACCTTGGATTCTCGTGGAATGCTGACCAGGACTGGGCTGAAATTGAATCACTGGATGCATAGAGTTATCCACAAGCTAATGTTGCTACAGTATATATATTGCTCCTTCTATCTTCCAGGATAAGCTCAGAGCTGAGATGTACTGATATTTGCCACCGGTGTCCGCAATTTGTGGCTCTGTCGCTGAGCAGGAACTACAAGTGTCGGCAACTTTTATGAGGTGTGGGTCAATCGCCTTGGTGTCTTTGTCTCGATCAATCAAATATGATTGCCTTTTCAGAAACAGCACAACGGAGAATAGAGAATGGACCATATGATTTTGATTCCTGTGGGGCATTGCCCTACCTGCTCCATTTGCTTTTTCCTAGCGTCCTGGTGATCTGGTTGATGTTACTGGTGAGTTTACCTTACCACAAACATGCATGATTAGTACATGTGGGTCGTAAATAACCAAGCATGAATTTTACTACAAGAATTTACACGAATTAGTTCAATTTATAAACAAAATCTCCAAAATTCATCGCTTGAAAGGAGACCTTATTCCGACCAGTCCTGTGAGAAATTGAGAATGATGGGCACTGTATTGCATTCTGTTGCAAACTCTGTCATCTGAGCTGCCATTGGTCTAGAACTGCAGCACACGAATGGGGCGGTGAATAAACTGCTGTAATATACACTTTCATGATTCGGAGAGGGCATTGTTGAATGCTTAATTATTGCGTTTGGATTGTTATGATTAAACTGTCTGTTTGCTTGATTGTAAAGCAAACTGATTATTGATCGGATTCTCCGTCTTTGATGAGTGGTTTTAGTGCGAGCAGATCTAACGAAATGTGACAATCTCTAGTCTACTTGTGATGGAGCTTTTTTTGTCCAAAATCTCACTCCACTACTATCCCCCATGTAAATCAATGTCAGCTGCCGTGCAGATAGGTCCTCTTTGCACGCTTTGGCACTCAACCAGCACATGACCATGCAATTTGCATGCTTATATTGTCCAGCTCATGTTGGCCATTAGTGGTTAGGAAACCCATGAGGATTTTGTTTGCACGTGTTAATACGCAAAGTCGCTAACGTCATTAAGAACTAAGCAAGTAAGCATCCATCGCCCAAAACGTGGGGTTCCACTTAGTTTAGTCTAATGAGCGAGTCGTCCTAATTCCCACAGACAATGAACTGCGTAATCTAAAATGCCCACTTACAGCTGCAGGATTATAAATTTCCAGCCGATTCTCTTTAAGTTTGAATCCGATTTTCTTTAAGTTTGAATCCATCTTTTATTATATTCTTGCTAACTGAAGTATCCTTTAGAACAGAAGAATTTTATATATATCTTTTTACAGAAATTAGTTCGTTTCTTTTGAAATTTCGGCTAAATTCCTCAGTTCCCAGGGAGGCCAAAATTACAAAGGCAATGCTTTCTACACATTCTCCAGCCGCCACTGCGCTCTGCCACGGTTGCGATCTTTCCGCCTTTCGGTCACAGAAACCGCTCTGCCGTGCTGAGCTTTCACAGTCACAGCCTCACTTCCCCCGGTAGATAAAGATCTAAACCCGTGTACCCCACCACGCTGAAAAACTTTACGGGCGGACCAATCAAAGCTACCGCCAACTGCAGAATCCTTTCCTCTCAAGATTTAGTACTCCATCGTAGTAACACTTTTCCATGCGTGCCAAGAAACGATAATGACACGGAATTATCTCACTAAACCCGGATTAATTATTTATTCCATTTCCATCACCTTCCAGTTCAACAGCGCCTGCTCGAGAAAACATCTCGTCGAAAAGACCGAAACGTGTGACCCCGAGCCGCGAAAGATATTTCTCACCTGCCCACGGGCTTACCCAGACACTGCAGCTGGGGCCCGGAGGATGCGTGGGACCACCTGCCATACCCACCTCGGCGAGGCGAGTTGGCGACAGCGCGAGGAGCCCCAGGCGGGCGGCCGTGGCCCCCATCCCCATCCGGTTCCCGAAACAGCGGGGCCCATGCTCCGGGCGCGGGAACCCCCGCCGTGAGCCGTCGGATCGAGATCGGACGGCCCCCAGCTCGCGTCGCCACGCTCGCGTCGCCTTAAACGCCACCACCTTCGTCGTCCTCCTCCTCCTCTGCTCCCATCCCCATCTCCGGACCAAGCGAACGGAACGCCTCGCGGAGAGGAGAGAGAGAGAGAGAGACTTGTACTGCTCACGAGTCCAGCACAGTCGACTGCCACCTCCGCCGCCACCGCTGCTGCCGCTGTTGCTGCTACTACTACTACTGGTTCATGGCTTCGGCTAAACCCTAGCCTAGCAGCCATGGGGTCCCTCGAGGACGGCGCCGGTGCGGGGGCGGGGGGATACAAGCGTGGCCACCCGCCGCCGCCGCCGCTGCTGCGCTCCGCGGTGGGGACGACGCGGCGGGGGAGCGCGAGATCCCGGCTGGCGCGGTTCCTGCTGTTCGAGAAGGTGGACTACCTCCAGTGGATCGGCACCGCCGCGGCCTTCTTCTTCGTCACCATCCTTGTCGTCGCCTTCCTGCCCGGATCGGCCGTCTTCGAGCGCCCCACGATGCTGCTTCCCTCGCGGAGAGCTGGCGGTGGAGCGGGCGGCGGGAGGGGAGGGGGAGCTGAGGCGCTGCTGCCCCGCGGCCTCGGGGCGGTGGAGATAGACGAGGGCGTGGCGTTCGAGCCTACGAGGCTGAGGGAGAGGTGGGCGAGGGAGCGGAGGGAGGAGGCCGACGGCTTGGCGAAGCTCGGGAGTCCCGTGAGGAGGTTCGGGGTCCGGAAGCCGCGACTTGCCATGGTGAGGAGTTGAGCTGGGTTGTGTGGGGTGTGTGTGTGTGGGGGGGGGGGGGGGGGAGGAGAGGATTTGGGCCGAGTTTTTTTTTTCGCGACGTGGGGTTTTGATTCGTTCGCTGTTTGTGTTTGGACTCTCGTGTAGGTGTTTGGAGATCTCTCTCCCGGCGCAATGCAGCTTCAGATGGTTAGCGTTGCCTCGGTGCTAGAGGCGATGGGCTACGAAATGAAGGTGCGTGGCTGAACTGGTTCGCTCTGAATTCTTACTGCGTAGTGAACTTACTGGTCGAACGAAATGAGTGCAACCTTTGTCTTCTGTTACGTTTTTCGTCAGTTTTTTATTATCGTAGAACTTGGGTATATTGTTGCTTTTGCTTCTGCTATTGCATTCTATACATTGCAATAAGTTCAGGTTCCGTCATGTGTGAATTGTGATGTATATCCAGTAATGTAAAAAGTTGCATATGCTAATATGTCAGTTCTGGGCTTCTGGCTTGCAAAAAGAAAAAAAAGTTGGAATGAAGAAAAGTATGCTGAATGAGAACATTATGCATGAGTTTCTGACACTGGTAGCATCCGTAGTATGTTGGGTGCTAGAATCTGACCTAACATTTGTTATTTGATCTATAATTTCGCCAAAAAATAGTTTTGTGATTTTGCCCTTGACCCCCTTTACAAATTATCGTTGCAGGTTTTCACATTTAAGGATGGTCCTTGTACTAATATTTGGAGAACTATCGGGGTCACAGTTAACCTTTTACCTGAGGACGCAGACTTACATGTATCTGTAGATTGGCTAGAGTAAGTTTCTGAAGTATATATCTCATTTTGTTGTATCCCACAATGCATTTTTTTTCTCATTTTGTACAAGTGCATAACATGTGGCCTCGCCTCAGCCTCACTTCCTAATCATTTCCTCATCAGGTTTATTTGCATTATTTCTGCAGCTATGATGGCATACTTGTAAATTCTATTGAAGCAAGACCGGTATTTTCGAGGTAGGTATGAAACAAAGGTTCTATACCTATCTGTTTGTTGATTTGTTTAGCATTATGATATATCTTAAAGTTTACACAAAATCTAGTGTTTGATTTAGACTATCTACAGTCTTCTGCAGGAGCCTTTCAAATCCATACCTGTCATTTGGAATGTGCAAGAAAGTTCTCTTGCTCATCGTATTAGTGAATACAATTCTAGTGGAATGATCCAGATCTTAGATGGTTGGAAAGAGGCCTTCAGTAGGGCGAATGTTATTGTTTTCCCCAACTATGTATTGCCGGTATTTACTTTTGGATCATATAACTTGTCATTTGAATATAGATCGTACGACCTAAAAATAGACTGTTTAACTGTATTTGCATCCTGCAGGTGATGTATGCTGCATTTGATTCTGGTAACTATTTCGTGATTCCAGGTTCCCCTGCAGTACCATTTCAAGATAGAATTTCAGCCAAAAGTTATGACCAAGATGTGAGAGTCAGTATGGGTTTAGGTCCAAGTGATTTTGTAATCTCTATTGTTGGTAGTCAATTTTCATATGGTGGTTTTTTGATGGAAGAAGCACTTGTCTTACAAGCAGTAGGGTCTCTGTTACAACAATATCCTTCTGAGAATAGCACACAACTTGAACTCAAAGTGAGAATCTTGGCTGAAAACATAAATGAGAAGCATAGGATGGGTCTTGAGGTTATTATTTAGCGCTCCTGCTGCCTTTCTTCATTAAATTTGCTTTTTGGAAGTTTTAAAGGTTTAAAATTTGGTCTAATCGTTTGTGCTGTTTGATTATCATAGGCTGTTTCTTTAAATGTTGGCTTCCCAAGGGGTGCAGTGGAACATGTTGCTTCTGAAGATAAGGACAACCTCCTTGGTATATCTGACCTTGTTATATATGGTTCTTGCCTTAACGAGCAATCCTTCCCGAGTGTGCTAGTCCAAGCTATGTGTCTTGAGAAGCTGGTTATAGCTCCAGACCTTGAAATTATCAGAAAATATGTATGTTCGCGGATACATCTCATATTCTGTCAGTATTGTACTTGTCAGCTCAAATACCAGTTATTGTAGATTTTAAGACGTTAACTGACACATTTATCTTGATGTCTTAGATTGATGATGGGATAAATGCACTTCTTTTTTCAAGTAAGAACATTGGCAAGTTAACACAAGTTCTATTGCAAGTAGTATCAAATGGGAAGATATCTGTTCTGGGGCAAAAAATTGCATCAGCTGGAAAGGTCCATGCCAAGAATCTTATGGCTTCAGAAACCATTGAAGGGTATGCTGTGCTATTGGAAAATGTTATCAAGTTTCCTGCTGAAGTACTAACCCCATTAACTGCTGGGGAGATACCTGTTGCTTTGAAACAAGAGTGGAAATGGCATCTTTTTGAGGATGTGAAGCACTTGTACCGTATGAATGGGACTTTGGCTGGCTACAATATACTCCAGAAACTAGAGGAGAAGTGGCGCATCAACCAAATGGAAGATCATCACAGTAATGCATCAAAGATTGATGATACGTTCTCTCTTATGGCATGGGAGGAAGAGAGAGCAGATGAAATTGCGAGCATTAAAAAGAGATTGGAAGAAGAGGAGGTAAGTACAAAACAACAAATGCAATTGCCTTTCAATTTGACATGCAGTTTACAGTTTTGGAAAGAACACTTGTAAGTGGAATGGATTGTTATTATGCAGCTGAAAGAGAGGAGTGAACAGCCTCATGGAACATGGGAGGAAGTGTATAGAAATGTCAAAAGAGTAGAGAGGATGAAGAATGACTTGCATGAAAGAGATGATAAGGAGCTGGAGCGGACAGGTCAGCCACTTTGTATATATGAGCCTTTCTTTGGGGAGGGGACTTGGCCCTTTCTGCATAGAAGCTCCCTATATCGTGGAATTGGTCTGGTAAGTTTTTGTTATCTCTTTGCGCTTTACCTGAATGGTCGAACTAGGAGTTCATTGAAACCATTTCTGATGTTATAAACGGAAAAAAGAGCAGTAGTTGTAGATTCAAAGTTTTTAGACCACTCCTTTCTAAAATGGTATATACCTGATTTCATGACTTGTTACATATGTTCACTTAATATGGAGTGGGAATTTCCAACTTTTGATGAAAATCTAACAGTACAATGTTAACTTGGTGATAACGTGCAAACCGTCACGCGTGGCTTGAAGAGCCACTTCAAGAGGGAGAGATCCTCATGATTTCTCAATTTTTGAGGGGATTATTCCAGAATTATAAATCCATTTAGCTCTCAAGCTTCTGTAAATTTAATCCATCTAAACTTTGTCCTAAAGTCTAAGAAGAATGATGTATCATAAAAGGGTTATTGATGGAACAGTCAAATATATATATGGATAGCCAAATATAAATGACTGTTTACAAATATTTTAATGACTTACATTGATCAATGAAGTTTATTTTTTTGATTAGTCTTCAAAAGGTCGAAGGCCTGGCGCAGATGACATTGATGCTTCTTCTCGTCTTCCACTGCTCAACAATGGGTACTACAGGGATATTCTTGGTGAATTTGGAGCTTTCTTTGCTCTAGCTAACAGGATTGATCGAATTCATAAAAATTCTTGGATAGGATTTCAGTCATGGAGAGTAACAGCAAGAAAGGTAGAAGATCAAATTTTGTTTACATCCAAACCCCCTTAATTTGAATCGATGTGTACGATTGGTTAACCATGAATATACTTGATGAAGGAATCATTGGTTAACCATGTTGTTCATATGCTTTGATCCTTTTAAGAATGCAAAGCAGAGATGTCTTGCATAATGATTAAGCCAACAATTTATACTGAGCAGGGAAACTTGTCGAAAAAAGCTGAAACTGCACTTTTGGAAGCTATTCAAACTCAAAAGCATGGAGATGCCTTCTATTTTTGGGTTCGGATGGACCAAGATGAAAGGAACCTTGCTAGCCAAGATTTCTGGTCCTTCTGTGATGCGATCAATGCTGGGAATTGCAGGTTAACCATTTATACATGTTGCATAGACTGCCATTCCAGTATTACAAATGCTCCAGGCTAAAATGATTTTGTTTGGATTGGACATAACTCATAAGTTTATTCTACTATTACTACTAAACTGCAAGACTTTTTTCATTAATGTACTGTTTATGAATATCAACATTCCAACAAAAAGCAGTTAGCTTCACCATATAGAATTTCTGATGATGCTGCCAAACTGAACTGAATGCTGTTATGGATGAACTAATCCACTACACAATTACTATCTTGAAGGTCAGCTGTTCTGAAAGCTTTCCAAAGGATGTATGGCGTGCAGCTTGATGATGATTTGCATACCCTGCCACTAATGCCTAATGATGGAGACACTTGGTCTGTGATGCAAAGCTGGGTTTTGCCTACGAAATCATTCCTGGAATTTGTAATGTTCTCAAGGTGCACATTATCTCTTTTGGAATTTAACAGTCAACATAGCAGTATTAAGTGGAAGATGTCACTGTTAACTGTTGGTGTATACATTTCAAAGCACAAGTACACCAGCACTGCTACTAATATTTGCTCAAATTAGCTAAATGCCTGTTATTTTTCTTCTACAGAAAAATGAATCGTACATGCGATAATATTGTTTGAAACAAATGAATCATATGAGTTTTTTTCAGTGAACACACTTCACATTGTTGTTACTTTTGTTATTATAGGGAGCACTCTTGACAATTTTTTACATTGTTCTAATTGTAAATTACCATTTCTGCGATATGTATATGTGATGATTTTGTAACCATCGACCTTTCCTTGATAAATTGAGTTTTAGGGATGGAAATATGAAATTAGCAATATTTAGAATGACTAAAGTGTAATAGGATTCACTGCCGCCAACTACTGTTGCCTTTTAAAAACTTGTAAAATTAGAATTTGTATCACAGCGATAAGCTTGCTGTAGAGACTGAAATTAGAGATTAACAACTTGCTGAAACGTATAACATTAAAGTACTTCAGAATGTACTTGGTAAAAGATGTTGTGCAGAATTGGTGTGGTGGCAGTGAATGTTAACATGAATACTGTCAAATGTTACAGCGTAACCTGTGATTACATGGGCAGATATTGGGCCAAAGTCCAAAGTAAACTCTTTCAATTTCAATTGGCATGTGGTCAAAGTAATTCTTGCTATAGCATCATGGTAGGCATCTTAATAGCCTTTTCTTCAGTTGATTTGTTATATAGCTGCATTGCTCGTCTTTTATACCCCATCCAGTATGATTGTCTTATAATCTAGTCCCTCCGGTCATAATTACATGACGTTTGAGACAAGCAATTTACAAAGAAAATAAGCCAAAACTTTTGTCTGATATGACAAATAAAAGTGACTGGAGTTAGTACGGCTTTAGCTACTTGGTTGACACTACTGATATGCTGCTATTTTCCAGAATGTTTGTAGATGCTCTGGATGCACAAATGTACGACAAACATCATGAAACAGGGCATTGCATATTGAGTCTTCACAGGGTGCGTCCATCTCTTACTTTATTTAGATGAAACAAATTTCATTTTAATGTTCTGCCCGAATGCACTTGCAGCGCGCAGTTCAGCTGCATTCAATGAAATACGCTCACACGTAGTGGCATGTATAGATCTGAAAATTTCAAAGCATAGTGAGAGTTGATATGGATATTACTATTATTCCTCCACTAGTTTTCTTTATGCCCTTTTCTAATTATGTCTCGCTGCTCTGTTGATTTGCACAGGACCAACACTGTTACTCCCGTGTTCTTGAGTTGATCATAAACGTTTGGGCATTCCACAGTTCAAGGAGGATTGTTTATGTAGACCCCGAGACTGGTGCGATGCAGGAGCAGCATCTGCTCAACGGCAGGAGAGGTCAGATGTTAATCCAATGGTTCTCCTTCGCCACTCTGAAGAGCATGGACGAGGACCTGGCAGAAGAGTTTGACGAGGATCACCCTGACCGGAGGTGGCTCTGGCCGAAAACCGGCGAAGTGTTCTGGCAAGGCGTGTACGAGCGGGAGCGGAACATGAGGCAGCAGGAGAAGGAGCGGAGGAAGCAGCAGAGCAAAGACAAGATCCAGAGAATCAAGAAGAGAGCTCGACAAAAAACGTTAGGGAGGTATATAAAGCCACCGCCGGAAGACACTGGCAGCTTGAATGATACTAGAACGGTAGATCGGTAGCACTTAACCACATACTTAGGGCGATAATTCTTTCAGCAGGAAATTTTGTTCATTCTTTGCCTCGACTAATGTCCTAACCGGTCGCAACCTGATGGGGGTGATTGTTTTTGTCCAGTTTTGTCCTGCCCCGCTGGTGTTCAAGGGCGGTTCGAGGCATTGTAAATTTGCCCATCTGATGGGTGTGATCATCCAGGACATCGAGTTGCAATCCTAGATTTTGTAAATTTGGCTTTGCGCCGGAGCTTGTGTTGATCTCGCATACTTTTTATTATCGTCAATCTCTGGACTGATGATATCAACACCACAACTGTCCGTGCAAAATTGCAGAGAGAATAATTCCACTCTGGCATTGCTGTATCTATTATTGAGTTCGTAGCCTCTTCGGCCACAAGAAAGAACAGAACGAGCAACTGCAGTAATTGTATTAACACCTAGACTCGCGACAAAAAGGCAATATAAGCTAACAAAAACTACAGGATAATTTTCCAACAGCAATGAAGCAAGGCAAATCACTGACGGTACAAATAAACACGAAGTACCAAAATTACATGAATTATGAGACAAAACAAGGGCAGTTCAACGACATCAACTACAATAGCACAGGAGACAGCAAGCCCGGTACTCCACGCTCTACGAGCTCCTTATTTATATATAGCACACGGGTGAGGGCCATAACGACAAATCCAAGCATCACAAGAACAGCTGGTGAAATGTGAAAACGCTTGTTTTTCCCGTCCGTCACAGCACAAACTCTTGGAAACAGATCAAAACTGCGAGCAACCGATTTCTTGAAGAGAATCTCACTCCCATGTCATCATGGTAGAAGGGCCATTCTTTGTGTTACCAGCACTTGCATGGTTTCCACCCCGTGAAAGTAAGGCCAGTAGTCCACCACCATGCACTCTTCCTTCAGAAAGTTGATCAGAGGTAGCCGCCAGTACAATAGGAGGATGAGCACCGCCGAGATGAGATCGGTCGTCGCTGCTTGCCTTCGCGTGAGGATCTCCCTTCACCTCGTCAAATTTGGGATCAGTTGCGAACTGGAAGGTTGCAGGGCCTAATGTACCACCACGGACACAATGGTCCTGGACTAAAGCACAGTGAGCTGAACAGAGACCAGTCTTGCTCCGAGCAAACTTATCACACTGCGGCGCGCCAACACCGAAGTTCGAGTCAACCTGGCCCCATGAGCAGCGCTTACCTCCACCATGAGCCTTGCAGAAATCGGTGCTCCCCTGCGCACTCTTTGCGCAGCCCTCAAACTTGCACCTCTTGCCACCTCCATGGCGCACGCAGTACTCCGTACGCCCTCTAGCACTCTTGGTGCAACCAGAAATAGCACACCTCTTCCCACCACCATGAGCAACACAGTATTGAGTTCCACCGTGCACGCTCTTTGGGCACACACCACCACCCTGAAATAAGCATCGCTTGCCTCCACCGTGGCCCTTGCAAAAGAGAGTGCTGCCTTCAGCTCCTTTGTTGCAACCCGAGAATGTGCATCGCTTTCCCCCACCATGCGCCTTGCAGAACTTTGTGCTTCCCTGTGCACCCTTCGTGCATTCTGGAAATTGGCAACGCCTCCCACCCCCATGAGAGATGCAGAAGCCAGAATGACCTTCTGCACTTCTGATACAGTTCTCCTTCTGACATCTTTTGCCACCTCCATGCCTGATGCACAAGCCAGATTTGCCACGTGCAGCCCTGGAACAACCATCATGACTGCAGCGGCGACCACCACCATGAGCTATACAGTGGTCTGTGCGCCCTTCGGCACTCTTTGTGCATCCAAGAAATTGGCATCTCCTTCCTCCACCATGGGCCTTGCAATATATGGTCCTTCCTTCAGCACCCTTCTGACAACCAGGTTTTTGGCATCTCCTACCACCGCCATGGGCTATGCAATGCCCAGATGCCCCTCTTGCTCCTTTAACACATCCTGGAAACTGACAGTTTTTAGTGATACTATTGCGTTGTTGGGGGTTAATTGACCCAGAAGTACAGGCAACCGGGCTTTTCATACTTGTTACCAAGGTTGACGATATGACTGGAGAAGACATAGCAGCATCCCCTGTTTTGGGAACCTTCGAAAATGGGAAGGTGTATGTTGCTTCAGAGGCATATGAAGATGAAACCACTGACTTCTCGAAAACCCAAGTACAGGGTACAGATCCTTCCCCTATAATAGCTGGTGAACAGTTGGTAACAGGTATCTCCAAGCCACCATGAATAATCGGTGACACCATATTTGTGTTGGTGACAGCTGATTCAGGTGACCCAGTTGACAAACTCAGCTGAAGATCCAAGTTATGAGAGTTTGTCAATGGTGAATTCTCAGCACCAACAGGGGATTTCTTTTGACAATGTACCATATCATTGCCAAGGCAAAGCTCAAAATTCAGGCCAAGATCTGCGGATGACTCCTCATCAGCCTCTTTCAACGAAGATGGAGACATTGCATAGGCTGTGGCAGAACTAACTTTGCTATTGTCAGATGAACTTGGTGAGTACCCTAAACCCAAAGTAAGTAATGGGTTTCCGGTACCTTCTGGTCCTGCCATAGCACCTCTCTTCCTTTTAAGTGTTTTTGAGCTTGCAATAGAAAAACTGGAATACGCTGAATAGTCAATTGTAGTAGCTTTAAGCCCAGAAGTATGCTGAACAGTGTTCCAATGATGGGAAGTGTCTAAGGAGTTGATACTATCACCAAACCCAAGGCCACATGATGCTTTGTCCATTCCAGTTAACAAACATCAAACGTCAACCAAATAGTAAATGAAAAGAACCAGTTGCCTGACTTCTGTATATCATAACTCTATTATCATTTACTTGGTCAGAAAACTCAGAAGACCTTGCAACCTCCACTTACGAAACCAGCTATATCATCACGATCCATTTCTCGCCACTTTCTAAGTATGAAATCAGTATGATGAAGTTCCAAACTAAGCTCAGCTTCTACCCAGAAGGTTCCAATTGCATCACTCCGGCAAAACAAAAGGCCAATGGACCTGCTAATTAAAAAGTTAAGCCACAGTCAAGAAGCTCATCCTGTGCAATGCTTTGAAAATAATGTCTACAGAGGGCCATAACAATAGTGAAGGATCATGACAGTTGAAGAACAAAAGGAAACCAAAATCTATTTAAAAAATTCAGTGGACTTTTGACATGATCAACACTAGTAGATCACATGTTAAATGGTCTTTACAGTTTAATTTGGATTCAATTCAATGTTTGCATATCTCTAAAGCAAGTTCTTGTGTATTTACAACATTCCGTTACTCAAATATACTGCATTCGTCTGTAAGTGAATCATTTCGGACATTAGTGTCTCCACAATCAACTTTAACCATTGGTTGTTACATGCATATGTTAACAAAAAATTGTAAGTTTCAAATATTATGATCTATGATATTCTTTTATAATGTATACTCCTATATCGTTATCATTTTCATGCATACAATATTATGGACATGCTAATGCTCAAAGTTGGGCTTCATTAGTAGATGCCATCTGGACAGTAATTGAATGGATTCACTTACTTAACAGGTAGCTAAACCTAACAGCTTCGCAATTTTAACCCTGACTATGGGTACCATATCAAGTTATTACTCTTGGCAACTTCAACAGCGACTATGAACACATTTTCTTGCTATTGCAAGCACAAAGAACTGAGATTAGTGTGCCATTGCATATAATGTGAAACCATGATTAACGATGTGTAGTACCAATGGTCCAATGCAGAAAATAGTGCTACTCTGGGCAGAAAATAGAAGATAGGAAAGATGAGTGGTACCAAATAAAGCAAGGTTCTCTCAGCGTAAACTGGCTTTCTTCAATAACAGACGGAAGAATGCAACTACCAACAATATCCTGCAAAAAAAAAAAAAGCATATTGTGAATATTTCAGTAACAAAACATTACAACTTATATCGAATACTTGTATATAACACCGTTTCGTTTATTTTTAAAGTAAATAGGAGGGGGGAATTGGCAAAATCTATGTAACATCGAATATATAAGTCAGGTTATTTGTACCACATGATATTGTGCAGCATAACTAGTTAGGTATTAGCCACAGGGTAATTAGAAGAACACCAAATTCTTTTCAGATTCCATTTAGAACTAATACTAGATAGCCCATCCATCGGTTTTGCAGTCTCCATCGAAACAAATAAATGTCTTCCAGAAGGTGTGTGAAGCCACTAAAGACTCACTTCTATCAACTATTAAAGGCATTATACCTATTATACTACTATAAGTGACATTTTCTATCAGCTACTAAAGAGTTTGTTTTTACTGAAAATATTAAGAGTATTATACTATAATATATTATAAGTGACATTTGGCACAGCAGACTAACACTGCAAATGAAATTCCACTTTCCCTTATAAATCAACATAAGTAACCCCAAACAAGTAGAAAATCTGAGACATATCAGACGAATTTGCACATCCTGCAGTGAAGGATTCATAAAAAGGCAACCTAGAACCATGAGAGAAAAGGACCAAACCATCAAATTTGGTGGTGATATCACCAAATTGCTCACCTTGGACAGAAACCATAAAAGAGGGCAAAAGGAAAAGGTCTCATGTTTAAGAGGGGAGTGAATACAGACCGTCCAAATAAAGGGAACCCATAAAATTTTGCCCTTTTAAGAGCAAAAAGATCCTTGTAAATACAAGGAAAAGAACAAAAAAAACTTATACTATTACAAATCACAAAGGAAAAATACAACTACAGAGAAAACAGTCGATTTACAAGAGGCACAGGCGAAGAACACCAACCTGTATTTCAAAAAAGAATCGCCCAGAAAGCTTCGAAACAAACTCTACGAGATCCAAACAAGAACATAAACAGATTTGAGCAGGGAAAACGACAAAAAAAACAGCCCCGACCCACCGCTGCATCAAACGGTGAAAACAAAAGGAACTCGGGAAAAACAACATGAACAGGGAAGAGAGAGCAGAGGATTCGATAGCCCCGCGCACCTGGAGGAACCGAATGGCCGATCCAATCGAAAGCCTGACCCGGTCGCGAGGGCAGCTAGGGTTTTGAGGTTGCTGTTGTTGCGCGCGCGAGAGACCCGCCGCGGCGAGCAGCGCCCACGGCTTTGTAGGAGAAGAGAGAGAGAGAGAGAGAGAGAGAGAGAGGAGCGGTGAAAGCGCCGCGGAGAAAAACCGAGAACGCATACGCTGGTTGTTGCTATAAAAGAGATCGAGGCAGCACGGGGGGCACCACAAAATCGCTGAGGCCACCCCGCGGGCGTGCACACAAATGGGACGCGATGGGAAAAAAAAGAGCTAACATATTCTTTAAAAAGTACTAATAATATCACTGGCACAACATGTTATCTACGTACAGATAATGATACGGCTTTTTTCATCTTTGGTGCTGCTTACAATCTTGGATGGTTCCAGCTCTAGAAACTATTTTTTTCATGTTAACATGATGGAAAGGATACGTTATTTTGGATGAAGGTTTTTTTTCTTTTCATTGAAATATACATTCTTCTAAAAACATAATTAATATTTATTGGTAACAAAATTTATTTATTGCAACAAAAAGTTTGCGACAATTTTAAGTGTGTATGCAAAGTTTCTTAGACATCGAATGCAAAGTTTATTTAGAATAGGAGCGATGTGTTTAGAGTACATGGATTTTAAATATTGAAAGGTTTAAATGCCTATACATGTTTTATTAGAGAAAAAAATAATAGAAACAAAATAGGAATCAGACCTTTTTAGAAAAATCCACTATAGATACGGGGCATATTTAGACGATATTTTTGCGGCTGCAATAGTTCAAAAGTACTAAAGTTTTTATCGACTTTCAACCGCCGTAGCCACTGCAGCAGCGATGGCTACCGAACAAGGCAATGTTGGTTATGAGGAATATAGCAACGGAAAAAACATATAGGATAACTCATTTAACAAGAATCCACGTGAAAATAAAAGCGGATACATCCACGTGAAGAAAATCATATCTATACACTGTGTACGTTGAATCTCATTTAACAAAAATGCGTCGCTTGAAACTAACACCAAAAATCCAAACCAAACCTTACTACTACTGGGCAAACACATTTGGTAGTGCCATCTGATCTGTACCGAACAGTATACTCCAGCACGAATCGAAGATTCATTGAACCTGGCCCTTTCAGCACCATCCATCCAAAAAGGCCACCGTTTATTTTTGCCAGGTTCCCGTCCGGGTACACTCCACGGGTGCGCTGAGCGTAGGCGCTCGCAAGTTGGGGGTGCGTGCGGTAGGAGGCGGCGCGGCGCCCGGACGATCGCTCGGGTGAGCGTACCGCTTCGATCGCTTCTTCGTCCGTCCAACCAACCAACCAACCAACCACCCCGCGCGCTGGCTCAGAACCGAAGCCGTCGAGCAGCCGCGCCGCGTCGGCCCGTACTCGCGTGGTGTGGCGTGCCGACGCGCCCGCGCCCCGTTTGGTGCGGGGGGGCCCGCGTGTCATCTTCCGGCCTCGGGGCGCGACGTCACGCGGGGCGTCAGGGTCCACGTGGGCGGCAGGCGCCCTCGCCTCGCCACCGTCCGTGGTGCGCTGGGGGGATGCGGGGGCCACGGCTCCCCCAGCTCGTGGCCTCGTGCTGCCACCTTCCCCCTTTTTCTTTTCCTTTCATTTATTTTTTCCCCCTCCTGCCTGTCTGTTTGCTAAGTATCCTGTTATTTTTTCTAGCTGAGTTATCACTGCTTCTGTACTTTTTGTGATTATTAGAGTATTTTTTAGGGAGTTTTTTTGGATTACCAGATGAGATTTACTCGTAATCCCTCTATCAAAAAAAACTTAAACCTAATTATGAATCTGGATAAAATTTATCCAGATCAATAACTAGGATTTAATTCTTTTTTAAGGATAGAGGGTGTACACTCTTACTACTAATACAAATACGAGTAAAAATATAAGGTGTTTAAGTATCTCTACGTTACAGGATTAATTACTTCGTCCTTAAATATGTTAACTTTCCTATTTAAATTTAGATATATAGCTCTCAGTTTTAAAATAAAACAATTTTTGAGGAGGTAGAACAACTAGTATTTAATCTCTTTCTTTTTGTTTTGTGACGTGTAAGTTTTGATTTGTTTTGGTTGCAGCCGCCATGATTATTTAACAGACAAGAATTGGACCATGGACTCGTCCGGACGGCAGGGCGCCGCGTCCGTTGGCTCGGATTGGATGACATGCGCTTACTTTTCGTTCCTTTTTTATTTCTTTTTATTCACTCGTCTGTCACGACTGCCGTGTCACCCGTCGAGGCCACTCATCGATCCGTTGTGATTTATTGCCAGCATAACACATGACTAACATTTATTTCTTATTTCCAGCTTTCTAATTTCAAATCAAGTATCTAAATATAAATTTGAAAATGGAGTATATAACATTGTTTACTTTTAATATAACGTTTTACCATTTATATTATTTCAAAAATAAATATGTAAGTATTTTATTTCGCTGTGACTTGTTTTACAATTAAGATGTTGCAAGCATATTTTTAATGTATTTACATTAAATTTTTAAATAAGATGGCTGGTCTAATGTAGTATCAGAATGGATACCGTCGTATACTGGAAAAAAAGTAGTACTCTCTCGGGGCTGATAATATTGTTCGTTTTGAACAAGGTGAAGTCAAACTTCAAAATCTTTGACTACAAATAATATCTCAAATATTTATCTTGAAAATATAAAAACATATGTATAGATTAATCTTAAAAAATACTCCAATAAAATCATATACTTGTTGCTTTTTCTATATATATTATAATAGAAAATAAATATCAAAATTATATTTTGGAGACCGCGTTCCTGTTCCAAACGATAAGTATTATTAATTCGGTGGGAATAGTAGAAAATTTCCTAGCCCGATAACTTTGACTATACAGTGAACAATTCGCACGCGCATATATAAAGACCTTAGTTATGCCAAACGTACGTACGTAAGTTTAGTAGTACGTGCTTTGTGTTGTTTTCCCTTGTGACCAGCACCGATGGCTCCCGTTGATCAGCAATCCAGGACCGCCCTTTTCGCCTTGGGTTTCCGCGGAGACCGAACAAATTCTGCTCCTATCTTTGCTCTCCAATTCCAGCGTGAGCTTACCACACGTCAATCCTTGGCTGATCCGATAAGCTAGCTACTACTACGAGACCTCTACTAGCTATAGCTAGCTGCGAATCCAATCAAGCGTAGCTAAGCATCGTTTCCTTTGGTCGCCCAATCATGTCGCTCGGACCCGCGCGATCGATTGAAAAGCCGTCTGATTGTGCTTTTAGATTTGGATTATGTGATGCTATTCGGCCGAATGTGATTCAGTTTACCGCAGAAACTGTATCTTTGTATCAATTATACTACGGTTTAGATATTCGTCAAGTATTGTAGATAAAGATTTCGATACAAGTGTTATCTTTGTTTTATCTTTTAAGTAGTTTTCTTATTTTTATTAATATGTATAATCTGTAATTCGCTTTCTTATTTTTATTAATATGTATAATCTGTAATTCGCGGTCATTCAACCTGCTACTTCTATAGTGTTTGTTTGTTGGCCAAAATATACCTTAGAAAATGCATGGTCATCATTGGGGTTTTCATTTCTAGTGCAAATAGGTTGGTTTTCACAACACTGACCTTAGTCAATATGGATCGAAATCTATTTTCACGGGAAAATTAGGTGAAACAGCCGTCCCCGTTATTTTTTCTAATTTAGATACAGATTCTACCTAGTTTTTATTAGCACGTTTTTTAAGCCGCTAAACAATACATTCCATGCAAAATATTTTATATAGAAGTTGTTTTCAAATATTAGATAAATCTATTTTTCTAGTTTATAACAATTAAAACTCAATTAATTATATGCTAATAGTTTTCTTATTTTTCGTGCCCAACACCATTACCGATGCCCTTCATTCTTCTTCATCTTTACCTTTATAAATTTTGGTTTGGAAACTATCAGTTTTTGCTCGATTTCGCGAAATTCGTGCTACTGCCAGTGCCCGGGATTTATGCTCCCAACTCCCAATAGAAAGGTAAACTCTGGTCGTCGCTCGCACTCTGCAGGATGTTTGTCAATTGTCACTGCTCATGCTTTTTCTCATAGCCAGCGTTTTCGTGTGCACTGTTGTTCCACGAGGGCATGCATGAGCCATACAAACTGTAATTTCAAGTGATTTTGTTAGAGAACTTTTCGCGCGCCACAAGATAAGCAAAAAAAAAAAAAAAAAAAAAAGGTTCAGTGTTGTCCCTGGCGATATCGCAATGCACTCTTTCCACATCGGTACAGTAATATTTCAGTTTCATTGTATATATACGCTGAAAGCGATTCCTCCGCGACTTCCAAGATCTTTCTTTCTCGACGTGCATGCAGTAGTAATTCTTTGGAACGTCCAAATCAGATGGGCCAGCACGACAGGTAAAAAAAAAAAGGATTGACATGGACAAATTCGGAGCAAAAAGTGAGCGGCGTCGGGTTCCTGCTGGAGCATATTCTTCTTCGATGCCTCATCTCTTGGAAGTTCGAAACAAAATACGTCAAAGTGCAAACAGATATATCATTGCTTCAATTGGAATTCTTTTAAGCTTTTTAAGGGGATTGGAAATTCTTCTTAAATTTCAACGTTATTATTCGTAAAATAAACCCTCTAGTAAGTTATTTAACTCAAAGATTATTTGTTAAGCAATTGATGACTTTTTTTCTTCTTATCTATCAATCCCATGTTTAAGAATCTTAGCCTAAGTTTAAGGACCGTTGTGTGTTTACTCTTTTTTAATATTAGACCAATATCAATAATTCACATATGCTAATTGTTTTCATATGGTGAAGCAAATAATGTTCTAACCTGAAAGTTAAAAAAAAGTTTCACTGTAAATTCTTGCCATTACAAAACTAGAAACTATGGTTTATATAAACATAACAATTTAAGTAGATTAATACAAAATAATAAAACAAAGCAAAACGTTGCACTTCATTTGTATGAGATTTGCAGTTTATATTGTTCAAGTTTGGTACCTTACCTGTGCAAGTATAGGTGACTAACCTGACTGATAAGAAAAAAAAAATCAAGCAACTGATAAATCGTAAAACAACGTTTAATTTGACCAACAGAAACACTCTCGAAATAACTTCTCCAAGAGTCCTATGTGATTTACGCCTTAAGGTATGTACATATATCTAGTATGAAACCCGCGTGTTACTGCAGGAATTTAGTATGATCGCACTAAGTAAAATTAATATGTAAAATAGCTCGATAATATAAACTGAGGTAAGTTGATGTGGTTTATAATAATTTAAATTTAAATAGTATATAAAATAATGATTTGAATGTAAAAGTAAGTTGATGTGGCTTTATGAGAGAAGAAAAGAAAGGAGATAGTTTGGATCGTATATTAATCATCTAAGAGCTAAAAACAATTGAGGTGATATGACTTAATAAGAGAACAAAATAAAGAAAATAAAGAAGATAATTTAGACCATAGATAATCATCTAAGGACAAGACAATTTATTTGATATGACTTAATGAGAGAAGAGAGAGAGCACAATAACTAAGCTAGGAGTTAGGATAAACTATATAAATATATAAATTATTATAAAAAAATATGAAGAGACATATTGAAATATTGTGTGAATTGTGTGAGATGATGATTTAACATGCTTGTATTTGAAAAGCTATAAAATTTAATAAATTATAAAATTATAGATAATATAACATAATTGCATGATGTTTAAATGTAATAATCGTTAGTTGATGATGATGGAGCATTTTCGCATGTGAAGCTTTATAATTTAGTGGATTCTAACTTTATAATAAGAGAGGATATGACTTTATAATGTTTAAGTGTTTGCTAACAACAAGATCAAAAATACAGTCAATCGCTCGCTATAAAAGGAGACATAATTATAAACCAATCTAATAGACCACCGATATAATAGTTAGCTATAGATACAAACTGCATCTCTCGCTTTCACCTTAGCACAAATCTAATGTGGTAGCTTTTATAACCCGATTATATTATCTAATTGTAATCTCTCTTAATTAGATTGAAAGTTTAAAGCTAAATAAGTTGATATAGTGTTCAATGTTCCTATTTTTCTCTCCTCACTTGGGGCTTTTTTTTTTTTCCTGTCATGTTAGTAGTATTATTATGTTGCGCGATGCCAAGAATCTTCCTCACGTTGGACATGTCGATGATGATGGGGATCACTTTATGTGAAAAACAGCCATGAAGGCCTTGCCGAGTTTTTTTTACTTCTCTCTTTTTTTTCTTTTGTCGCATATGATCTTTTTTTCAAGTAAAATAGGGAAAAAAACAGAAAACAGGATGAGACATGGCAGGCATTGGAGTCTAGTAGTCTACCATAGAGTGAAAAACAGTGGACAAAGCATGGGCATAGCATGGACGAGTCAGCCGAGTCCAAACATTATTTTTTTATGCATGCTCCATAAAACTCGTTGTTTCTTCTGTTTTCTGGAATCAATAGCACGGGGAGTAAAAAGATTGAGGGCTTTTTGAAAAGCATGATTTTGAAAATATAGATAGTAAAAAACTAAAAACACAGGAATCAGGAATATGCTGTCATGTCTCACTAAATCCCATAAGAGGCTTCTAATTTTGTTGTTTGGTAGCAGTATAGGAAAAAAAACATACAATGAGAGAAAACATGAGATCTTGCCTCTTGGTAAATTTCTTCCAAAATTCCTAGGAATTTCAAAGGATTGTATGAGCCTCATTCCTTTGTTCCAAAGAATCATATATAGGAATTGTTTTCAAAGGATTTCAATACGAAATTCTTCCTTTTTCTTTTGTTCTAAAGGAGCCCTGAAGTTAGATTATTTCTATTACTCATGGTCCATAAATATTTCATATCTACGATAAGATTCGGGTAAACTTTTGAGACTTTGACCATCCATAACTTCTCGAATGCATCATTTAAGTATATTTTAGTAATAAAATGGGCATGTATAAATTTAACGATCGATCTTGTATTAGAATAATCTTATAAAATCTAAATAGTTTATGGAGTAGTACTTTTGAAGACAAATTTACTCAATGTTCTTTCTAACCATTTAAGAAATTATTGATGGACAAAGTTTTAAGAATTTAACTAAATCTTACCATAAACATCAAATATTTATCGTCAAGTGGAGTAAAAAGTTGTAAGTCCAAAATGTACGATACACTCTATTAGTAGTACTTATTAGACTGAGTTCGGTACTACCATTTCCCAATCTATACTACTTCATTTTCTACACGCACACTTTCCTAACTATTAAAATATATGTTATCTGTAAAATTTTTATATAGAAAAGTTGTTTAAAAAATCATATTAATCTATTTTTAAATTTTTTATCTAATACTTAATTAATTATGTGTAAATAAGTTGCTACATTTTATGTGGATGGAGGATTAGTTCCTAACCTGTAGTATCGAACATAGCCTTAATATGCTAAAATTCCATTTGGTACGCATGTCTATTGGCATTACTGAAAGAACACTTTTAACTATTTCAGTTTTGCTCACCCAATCTCCAAGGAATATGCTTAGGATATCTCTTAGTGTGGATTAGAGTCAGGCCAAAGCCGAAAGCTGTAGCGGCCGGAGGAGAGACCCACCCCAGAACAACCACAAACCACGCACAAACAATGCAGATGAGCCGTGTGGCATCTGCATTTGTGTAAAGTGGCATGCTACTTTATATATACTGAGTTATCGTATGAGAAAATAAGCAAGAAAATAATAACCCTGGCAATGGCTATTCTGTAGGCTAAAAAGGTCCTGATCTTGTCGTGTTGGAAAGTATTTTGGATAGTAGAATATTTTGATAGTATGTGTGTGTGTGTCTCAAGGTCTTAGTTTTGTCAAAAGATAGCAAGATGGCAACAGAAAAGAAAAAAAAATACTGGCTGATCTGATCTTTGGCTGTAAATGTGCAGATTTCCATGTTAGCTTTCTGTACATGTACTGTAGATGTTGCTGTTGATACACATGGTTCCTGTCTGCCTGCTGCTGCCCTGTCTACTCCTTTCTCTGATCCCGGACAAGAAAAATACTGCTTACTGTTTCAGACTTTCAGTTACTTTGCCCATTGGTGAATTTTCTCAGGAGCAGAGAGCCAGAGAGTGATGGCTCTGCTACTCATTAGCCTGTCGGAAGCAAGGTTCATAATTCCGTTCTGGGGTTAAAATGAGAGCATAGCGACTGGACTAGCAAGATGTCAAATTTCGTGATTTTTGAATGAACTCCGCCAAATTTCATTCAAAATTCGATGAAAACCAAGCGGTTTAAGAGAGCTGCGAAATTTGAACGACGAAATGCTAATGAAATTGCGAGCCTGATTGGAACCGGTGAAAGAGCAACTGATATCATAAGGCTATGTGCTTATGTTGGTTGGATATTGTGCTGTCAGCATCACTACTACTATTTCTTGTGCCATCAACTCGTATTTCCATCACTCTGGCCTGAATATTGCATGGTTACATTCCATCGAACGCTGGTTAGGTAGTACTACTACTAACGATTACTGAAAATCTCGGTAGCTAGGGCGGATTAGCAAGCAAACCAGAGCGCAATTTAACCAATCAATCGCTCCCTTTTTTTTCTTGTCATCGCAAAACTCCAAGGCGCAGATCACAATTTCACAAGTGGTTTGCATCAAAAGGGAGGCCAATGTTGCGAGGTGGCCGTCCCTGTCAAGGCGATCTTGTGTTCGTGAGGTTGGCAGGGCTAGTGATGTGTGCTCGTTGCTTCTATTCCATCATTTTCTCCGAGGATAGAAAGGATGGATATGTGGAGATCGTAGATAGATCAACAGTGATATTTTTTTTTTCCAGCGGTTATGTGGTCGATCGTGGTCGCCCTCTGCAATATTATCCCCGTTCTTTCAGAAGTTCAGGTTCATGCATGATGCATGGAAGCATGGCCTTTGGGCTCGTGATAGGGTCACTCACTGGTAGTAACTCATTGGTAGGATCAAGTTGTTGGAATTCTGTGCACCAATAGACACATATCTGTCTCGAGGATGAAGAAAAAGGGCACATATCTACTGATCTCGACGTGTGATAAACTTTTAAAAAGATCTCTCCCTGTTGACTGATATTTCCTTTATCCTAATAATAATAATATAATATATACATCACTTAATATTATTCGTAGTATTATAGAATATACAATGAAGTGCTGAAATATTATATTTTAAAACGGAGGAGGTAGGTTATCGTAAAATAAAAGAGAAAATAGTGTGCATGCTTGCTGGAAAAGACGTACTTCTTGTATGGTCAATGACTTGTATACGTGTTTAAAAAATATAGTAGGATGTGGACTTTGGTATTATTAATTAGTAGCTGGGAGCGAGAAAAATGCATGCATACATTGCAAATTTGTGGCTTCGCGTGCAGTGGAACTGGAACGAGCCAACGACGACGTGTTCGCGAGACTAGCTAGCCAAAGCACACTTCTCTTTGAGCTCCTTGAATATTTTAAGAAACCATATAGTTCAGTGACTTTTCTCATGCAAACATTGCAACTTGATAGCACATTCGTTGAATCATGCTGTTCTAATCCTAGGCAAGTACGTACGTAGCAAGGACAAGTGACTCACTCAATGGGGGTCATTTACTTAATCAAAAGATGATTACTGATTCTCTGGGAAATCAGAGTGAAACGATCTCATCTAGATCTAAGTATCTAACAAGTGGCCGTTCCCGTTCCATACATGCTTTGGACGACGAAATAACAGGTCAGCTGTACGCTCTTAAACATGGCTTAATTCGCGGAGTTGCGTAGCAGCTTTCACGGAGCATCTACCCAATATCTAATTTGCCATGCTTGGTTGCGATTCTGTTGTTTATACAGAAAAAGAAATATTAAATAAGAAGCAGTGCTCCAGATGAACTTCTCCCCTGATCTGGACAGACATTGGACGGACAGCCTTTGTTAAACAGTGTGGTAGCGCACCATTTGCAGATATTTTATTTCATATATGTTGGTGGAACAGCGTCCCAAATCAAAGGTGGTGTGCCAAAGTCTGGAACAGTTTAACAGCTGGCCACATATTCCATTTTTCTACTTGGTCCCGGTTGTATCAATGGTTATGTGGCCCAGTGTTGACTATAAACATAGAGCTAGCCATGAATAAATTATTCCATTCTCCAAAAGAGTGAGACGTCAAGAGACAAAATCGAAAATCCAATAGCATAAAAGTATGTGATAATAGCCTATGATAAAAAAAAAATCTAGCGATAGCGTATAAACCTTTTTCCCAGAGATACATCATAGAAAATAAAAGACACAATACAGCGAAGAATTGTATCTGTTTGAACTTTGCATAAAGGGCGGAGATAAGAATCCCTTGAGACTCCAAGAACTATACATTTTACAGGGAACAATCATACATAAGTTCTCAATTATGACTTCGCCTTGTGCGTGATCCTAGTTTTAACGCCTCCTGTATTGAAAATCAGCAACGTGAGCATTCATCAAGCACAAAGTGTTTCGAATCTAATGTCAGTTTGAAGCAATAGCAACTAAGAATGCATTGCATCCTTCTTTTAAGTTTTAATGGAAACAGGATAGATCGCCAGCATTAGCTAAACAAAACTCAGCAATGGCGCCGGAAGAAAATGCACATGATTGAGTGTAGAACTCATAGAACCACTACAATAGACCTATTCTGATTTCTCAATAACCAAGCAAATGATATTATCTAGCCCTCATGAAGGATGGGATACAAACCTTCAGCTTCCTCAAACTCAACTTCTTTAATCACTTCAGCAGCAGCGTGGTATTCAAACCTACAGAGAGAAGAACCTGACAAATTAGACTATCATAGACTGGCAACAAAATGCGGTAAATGTTTCAAGGCATCTGAGGTGCTAGATCAGAAGACTGAATCCAACGACACTAACCAATACTGAGAGGTTCCGTAGAAAGTAGCAACTAAACACGAATAATGTTATCTTTAGAAAGAAAAGCTACAGTTGGCATTTGCTCTCGCAAAATAATGCTAATAGGACAATAGATATCAATAGCAGTTCCAACTTCTAAGTGTTTTGGGGATTTAAAATCTCATATGTTTGCATTTCCCAGAAAAATTAGCTGCATGTGAGATGTAGTTGTTCAGAGTACATCCTATGGTTAATAGTATGGGATACCAAAGCTTCATCATAAAGACCGTAGCCATATACCTCTTAGAAGAAGCCACTTGAGGCTCATATTCAGAAGTGCTCTTAATAGCCTTAATTATAACGTCAACTATTTCCTTCTTTCTAGTGCTGGCCATTAAACAATCATACTCAGTCGGCACGATGATTGCAAAGAAGTTATCACTGAGCTTGCTTATACATAGCTTATCGACAGCTGCAAGCGCTATCCTCCTCTTCAATATATCAGCATCAGGATCAACAAGATAGAGAGCAAAATCTGTGATCACAAGGATGCGCCTTTTCATCTTTCCTGATTGAGTAAACTTCAACACCTTATCCGCAAACAGAACTTTGTTGTCCCCTGCAATGTATCAAGGATCATGAACCGCCTTAGAAATTCAGTGATGTTAAATACCAAAGAACATGGAAAGCAGAAAGCAACAATTTCGGTGCTGCAAACCACTTTCTCAACTTGGAAAAAAAAATCTTCACGCTGCAATAGGCTCTTACACATCTAGGATTAGAAACTGGTTCAGCATTCACGCACATAAATGATTCAAGACATCTTTAGCATCTAGGTTGCATCAAATCAGGTTGTTAACCCACTATTGGGTAGTATTAGCCAATTCTATATGTTAGCCAGAGAGTAAAAATCAGAGAGACGCTGCAGATGAATTCTACTCTCTGCATCGCTCAGCACATCAAATCGCACAATACAATCACCTTGCTATGTCGGTATAAATTGTATCTTCAGCTATCGATCGAACCAACACGTAATGGCATTGACAATTCACGACAAATTCATTATCCAAACTACCAATGCCACATCGTAGGGAAGAGAATAAAAACACACCTCCGACACAAGTAAACGCACCAGATCCAAGCAACCGAACCACCGCAACATGCACAATCCGAACCTACCAACCTAAGATCGCACCCACAGGCCACAGCACACCAATTTTCGATCAAAGAAACGGGAAGGGGGGAAGGACCTTGCTTGGAGAGGATCTTGGTGAGGCACGGGTCGTTGGGGACGCCGATGTAGTCGCCCTTGCAGTCGCGGTACACCGCCGAGCGGCGCCGCACCCTTGAAGCCATGAGGAGCCCCGCCGCGGGGGCTGCCGCCACGTCCTCCCTCGCGCCGCCGTTCGCGGCCGCTGCCGCCGCCGGCGGGGGCGGGGCGGCGGCGGGCTCGGGGTCCACCTGGATCCGCCTGAGCGGTCGGAACCGGTCCATCTCTGCGGATCGGAGTCGGAGGAGAGAGAAATGAGGTGGGGGAGTCGCGAAGAGAGGAGGAAAACGAGAGAGCGGTCGCCTGGTTGGGCCGACAGGTTAACGCGGTTAGGCCTTTTCGGCCAAATTTGGGTCGTCGCCTTGTACCTTTAATAGGAATAAGTTCATTTGAGGTCCCTTAACTTGACACTGAATCCAATTTTCGTCCTTGAACCCAAAAACCAGATACAACCGGTCCCTGAACTATCAAAACCAGTGCAAACAACATCTCTCAGTGGTTTGGAAGACGGTTTTAGTTGACGTGGCGCCTATGTAGTTGGTTTGATTAGGTCTTCGTCCCACATGGCATTGACGTGACGCTTAGGGGTGGAAAAAAAAGCTCGGGCTCGTGAGCTCAGCTCGGGCTTGGCTCGAGCTCGCTTGGCTCGGCTCGGTTCGGATGCCAAACGAGCCAAGCCCAAGCCTTCTTTTCAGCTCGTTGCTGAAACGAGCCGAGCCCGAGCTGGCTCGCGAGCCGCTTCTATTATGTACTATTATGTACTTATATGGGTGATTTTATTTTCTAGTGAAGTATTATTTGTCAATATGTAATTTATTAACTAAATTTTAAAGAATTGAATATATGAACTTATTTTAATTTTATGTGTGGATGATTTGTTCTTGTTTTTCTTAATGATTACCAATTATACATGAAGAGATGTTTAAATGAGAAGGCTCGCAAGCCAGCTCGATCTGGCTCGAGCCAAGAAACGAGCCGAGCCGAGCTCATGTTTTAGCTCGTTTCCCTAACTGAGTCGAGCCGAGCCAAGCCTCTTTTGTTGCAAGCCATTGCGAGCCGAGCCGAGCGGCTCGTTTCCACCCCTACTGACGCTTACGTGGCAATTCAATTCGGAAAAATAACAAAATTTGTGAGCCCACATGTTAGCTACACACACAAAATAATTTTAAAATGGTGGGGCCCATGTGCGTCCACATGTCATCCTCGCACCTCATGTGTCCTTCTCTCTCCCCTCTCTCTCCCCCCTGCACTACAAGGAGAAGGGCGGAGCGGCGGCCGGTTGCACAGAGGGGCTGAGGCCGAACCTCCGCCTGAGCCGCAACCACCGTCGGTGACACCCACACCGCCTCATCCACCCTCTCTGGCTGCTTGAGCTGCTGCTCGTGGATGCCACGCATGGTGGTGGCATGGTTATTGGTGACGAGGAGGGGGAAGGGGAGGTGGCGGCGACGACGAGGCTGGTGTTGTGAAGCGGACGCGTCTATGGTGCCAGGAGGTGCAGAGGAGGTTCACCGGCGTGCGGCAGAGGCCGTGGGGGAGGTGGGCGACGGAGATCTGTGACCCCAAAGAGAACGGGCGACATGTGTGTCTCAATACCTTCGACACCGTTGTGGCCACGGCCCCGACGTGGCCCTCAACCTCCCCTCCCACCGCTGCATCGCTCGCATCCCGCCGCCGTCTCCGAGGAAGAACGCGATGTTGTTTCCACCGCCGCTGCCTGCCGCCGAATAAGCCGCCGCTACCACCACTATCGCCGCCATCGAACTCCGTCTTCATCTCGAGCGTGGCAGTGGCGTGTCTGTCGGTCCTCATCATCGGAGCCCGTAGTCGAGTGCTCCGACTCCTCCTGCCTCGCCTTGCCCCACTCCACCCGCTGCCGCTCTACCTTGCCATCGCCCCATTCCGCCTGCCTGCTCTGCTCGTAGGCGGCAGCGGGTCCCCCCGGAGCAGCGTCGGCGACCAAGATCCGGAGAGGAAGGGATCTCGCAGGCCATCACCACCGTCGGTGGCGGTGAGCTTCCCGTCCCTCTGCTCTGCCCCGCCGCTCTGCCCGCGGCCCACAGCCACCTCGCTCCGCCGATGGGAGTGACACCTTGGAGAGAGATGAAGAGAGGAAATGGGGAGAGGGAAGGAAGAATAGGAGGGGGTGTAAATGACATGTGGGGCCACGTGGGGCCCACCATTTTTTAGTTATTTTTGTGTAACTAAAATGTGAGACCAATTTTTATTATTTTCCAAATCAAATTACCACATAAGCGCCATGTCAATACCACATCAGATGAATATTGAGTCAAATTAGCCACGTAGCCGCCACATCAGCTGAAACCGCTGTCCAAACTGCCTTGGGAATTATTTGCACCTGTTTTGATAGTTGAGGGATCCGTTGTATCTGGTTTTTCGGTTGAAGGACGAAAATCGGATTAGCTGACAAGTTAATGGACCTCAGATGAACTTATTCCCCTTTAATAGCATTTATGTTAGCTGGCCTGTTTGTTTTGTTAAGGGTTCTTTTTTCTTCTTTTTTAAGAGAAGTTTTTATTAAGTTTTGCCGTTCTGAAAGTACCATTGCCCGTACATTCAACGGGCTCATATGAGAATGAGTACCGGGGAATCTAACTGATTGATCTTAGACCAACCTTTTTTTTCTGGTTTTCTTTTTAACCAACCATTTGATTTTTTTTTTCTGATTTTCTAGACGATGGGGTAGTTATACGTGCAACGTGACCAGGAAGAAGAAAGAATATGATTACGCTTTTATAGTAGTAGAGATAATGAAATGTATTTCAGCCTCTACTTCAGAAGTTACAACAAATATTATGTAGTATGTAGTTCAACTAACTGTGTATTACATATCACAGTTCGATGAATAACAAGAAAGTTAATTGGAACACACATAAACACACTATCTAAAGCTAGAGAAAAACCTACATGTTGTGTGTATTCCTCGTCCTCATCAAACCTAGACAAAACTCCTAGAAATCAACATCCTCATTGTTCAGTTGGTCGAAACTCGCACACATCACTGCTGACAACATCGCACCAAAGTTGAAGGTATCATCGGAGGATAATTAGACTGCAAATTAATCACTCACTTGCTCAAAGAAAGCTGCAGAACGCGTGAAACAACCGATGGCTACTATCAACCAGCTACGAGCCGGTGTAGGAAATCCAATGATATCCATGGTACGAAGAAGGTTCTCCATAACAAACACCCTATGAAGGATATGATGTAATTAATTCGCCGCCGCTACTCGTCTGGAGACAGGAATGAATTCATAAGTACCTTTTTACATAGAGCTTCATTGATTATAGTATAACACAGCTAACCACTCAGGTTGCGTTCTTTGATGTGAGTTCCCAACCTCATCTCTCTCGTTTTTGAACGCACACGTTTCCAAAACTGCTAAACGGTGTATATTGTTCAAAAAAAATTCTATAGAACTTAATTAATCATGCAATAATCCGTTGCTCCATTTTCCACACGCCGAGAAGAAGTTGGGAACTTCTCCAAACAAACAAACCCTCTATGTAGTTAGAAAAAAACTTAAATAATGGTATTAGTAGAGCTCTATCTAGAGCTCCACTTAATAAGAGAGCGAAACGAGTAGAATTGTTCTCGTAGAATAAACTAGATAGATGGAACCAACTTTACTTCTCTATAACTTCACTTAAATTCAAATTTTAAATTTAAATTTTGATATTGAACCCTGCTAAACAATCTCTAAGTAATGGTCTGCCGCTAGCTTCATGTGTCCATGGGTATGGTGGAATCAGCGGCAGTTCATGTGTCCTTGAAAACCATTATTGTGTGGCAGATCCTCAAAAATCCTTTTCCATTTGGTTGCCTGTGATCGCCCCAAAACGGTTAAGCGGCGTTCTGCTGACCAAGCTAATTCAGAAAAAGAAAAACAAATTGATCCAGGGTGCGTCGTGCTCAACTTTTCTGTGACCTGAGCCGCTGTGTTTGGTACTACTAGCTGCCAACCACACGAAAAGGGAGTTCTTGCGCGGTTGGGCCGGCAACCAACCGGACCAGGATGCGTCAACCACCGCAACGAGCCCAGCCGGCCTCCCCCACGTCGTCCGGGCCGTTATCCGCCACGTGGCGCGCCCTTGCTGCCTCTCACCGTGCTCTCGGCGGCGGCGGCCTGATCGTGCCGTCAGCAAGAAAAGTGGCACCGTGACAAGCAACGCAAAATGTCACCAAAGAGAAAACTAAAATATATTTGCACCACTAGATATAGTGATCTAGTTCCATTGTCCGATATTTTTTTCTCCCATTATTTCTGGGAGGAGAACGTTGACAGATTTTATTGTTTTTTTTTGCGTGGAGGCATGGATTAAATACCTTAAATCAAACCAGTCACTGGTACAGAGTTCAGAGTTGGTCGTCAGCGTGAGAAACGGTCAGTGCCGTGCCACACACAGTCAGTGTAAGTGTACAGCATCGTTTTCTACTTGTATCAGCGGCTAAAAGACGGTACGAGAGGAGGTTGCACCAGCAGAAAGTACAAAGCCGTTAGTTAGAGCGCACACTTACCCCGTTCGCGCCGGCCTTGGAGACGTGCCAAGCTACCGAGCACCTGACGGTGACGGCTACGTTATCCACCATCACGTACAGTTGCGAAAGCAACAGCGTAGTAGAGCAAGCTGTCCCAAGTCTCAAACAGTCTGAACCTGAATACTCCAGTGTAACTGTATAGTGGTTAGTGGTTAGAGCCCGTTGGATGCATCATCTGACGGCTCACATCCCATTCAATTTCTGTTTGTGAAACCTACCTGGAGAGCATATTCGGGAAACTTTCAGGGTAAATCCAGCAAGTTCAGCAAAGAAGTGAGCATTTGGGCCAGTGACAGCACACGATTCGCCTGCATGCTAGTATTAGCCAGCCAATGTACAACAATGACCAAAAAAGAAAGAAAAGGGGGAGTTTTTTTTTTTTTTAGCAACTGCAGTGCTGCTTAAAAATGGGCTGTGAAAAACCTCTCGCGGTTAGCAGCACACACGATTCAGGAAGGAAACGGCCGCGTTCGCTGCTCCCATAACTCCCTGCAGTTTAAGCCCCTCCAAAACGACGCTTTCCTGCTCCTTTTTCTTCTTCTTTCTTCTCCTCCTCCTCGTCGTCTTGGTCGCCGTCCTCCTTTTGCTTTGGAGACTCCTCCCCTTTCCTTGTCTCTCTTGCGGGATCTCTACGTCAGAGCTCTCGCACCTCTCTCTGAAGCTTTTCTTCTCTGGCCGATCCTTGAAGCAAAGACGCCGGTCCACGGTCGGATAAGGATTTCAGACTGCTGCCCTGGTGCCGCGATCCTAGAAGCTTGTGTGAGTTATCTTTCAGTGACATCTTTCATGTGCTTGTTTTTTTCTTATATATCTTCTTTGTTTCGATTTCATCTTTTGGTTTCTTGTTGCCTGAGTATGTTTTTGTGTTTGATGGATTGAATAGTTTTTTAGTTGATTTCGTTGAATTATTTGGTGTTTGAATATGTTCCGTTCAGATGAAAAGTACTGAACTGCGCAGTGTTGATGAAGTTTTATTTTGTTGATTCCATGCTTCTCGGTTCACACCAAAATGTTCCTAAAATGGATGGAGGTTAGAAGAAATAGATGGAAACAACAACTGTAAAATGTTCAGAAACGTATCAAATTTAATTTCTGCATTTTGTTACCTTATATTTTCGGTGTCATCATCAAACCATGATCAAGTTCGTGTTCATACGCCGATCAAAGCACTTTAGATGAAAATTTCGCACGTTTGACATCAGTTTCTTCCTCTTTTTTTTTTTATTTCCTTGTCAGGAGAGGAATTCAGTCCGTGCCATCCAAAGAAGCAGAGGAAGAAGAAGCAATCGAGAAGAGCGCGAGCACCTTGATCCATCGTCGTATCGTCAGGCCAGGCTGATCGCCGATCGGGATGGAGCAGCTCCGGCATCTCGGCGAGGCGATGGGCAGCATCAACGCTCTCATGGTGTTCGAGGCCGACCTCCGCATCAACCCGCGGCAGTGCCGCCTCCTCGCCGACGCCTGCGCGCGCGCGCTCGCCGCCGTCACCGGGAAGGTTCGCGCGCAGCTCTGCTTCGACGAGCGCGGCGCCAAGTGGCGCGCCCTAGAGGCGCCGCTCCGCGAGCTCCACCGCGCCTTCCGCGACGCCGAGGGCTACGTCCGGCAGTGCCTGGACCCCAGCGGCAGCTGGTGGGCGCGCGCCGCGGCCATGGCGCACGGCACCGAGTGCGTGGAGCAGCACCTCCACAACGTGCTGTGGTGCGTCGCCATCGCGCTCGAGGCCATCGACGCCGCCGGTGAGATCGCCGGCTCCGACCCGGACGAGCTCGCCAGGGGGAGGCTGGTGCTCGCCAAGAAGTACGACAGGGATATGCTCGAGCCCAAGCTGTTCGAGCACGCGTTCGGAAAGCTATATTTGGTCTCCCAAGAGCTCGTCGCAAGGATGGACATGGCGTGGAAGGAGGACAGGTGGGTCATGTCACAAATGTTCGACGAAATGAAAGGCGCGGCGGCGTCGAAGCCTCTGAGCAAAAACGAGCACCGCCTCGCCGAGCTCCTCGCCGCGGCGAGGGGGAAGCTGCACCCGGCATCTGTCCTGCTTGGCAGCGACTATAGCGTCCGGAGGCGGCTCGGTGGCCGGCTCAAGGAGGTGCATTGGATGGGGGAGAGCTTTGCGATGAAGCATTTCATCGGGGACACCGACGCCGCCGCCGCCGAGGTCGAGCTCCTGTCGTCGGTGGCGCACCCGAACGTCGCGCACGCCACGTACTGCTTCCACGACGAGGAGAAGAAAGAATACTTCGTGGTCATGGACCAGCTCATGGCCAAGGACCTCGGGAGCTACGTCAAGGAGGTGAGCTGCCCACGGCGGCGGATCCCGTTCCCGCTCGTCGTTGCCGTAGACATCATGCTGCAGATCGCCCGCGGGATGGAATACCTGCACGCGAAGAAGATAAACCACGGCGAGCTGAACCCTTCCAACGTGCTCGTCAAGCCGCGGCAACCCGATGGCGGCTACGTGCATGTCAAGGTCGCCGGGTATGGGCAGCCAGGCATCACAGCCGGCAGCGCAAAAGCTTCCGCCAATGGCAACGCCAATGCAAACGGCAACAGCAACGACAACTCCTGCATCTGGTACGCGCCGGAGGTGCTCAAGTCCGACGGCGTCGCGGACGCCGCGGCGGCGAGGTGCACCGAGAAGGCCGACGTGTACAGCTTCGCCATGATCTGCTTCGAGCTGCTGACCGGCAAGGTCCCGTTCGAGGACAACCACCTGCAGGGCGGCAAGACGAGCAAGAACATCTGCGCCGGCGAGCGGCCGCTGTTCCCGTTCCAGGCGCCCAAGTACCTCACCGCGCTGACGAAGCGGTGCTGGCACGCCGATCCGGCGCAGCGGCCGGCGTTCGCCTCCATCTGCCGCGTCCTCCGTTACGTCAAGCGGTTTCTGATCCTGAACCCGGAGCATCAGCAGCAGCAGCAGGGCCAGACCGACGACGCGCCCACGCCGGCCGTCGACTACCTCGACATCGAGGCGCAGCTGCTGAAGAAGCTCCCGTTGTGGCAGCGTGGCGAGGCGGCGCGCGTCGCCGACGTGCCGTTCCAGATGTTCGCGTACCGGGTCATGGAGAGGGAGAAGGCCGTCGGCGCCGTGCACGTCGCCAGGGACAAGGCCTCGGATTCGGGCAGCGACGGGAACTCGCTGTACGGCGACGAGAACGGGTTCGGTGCGATGTCGCCGGAGCACACCTTCTCCTCCGTGTCGAACGGCACCCTGCGGTCGCGGCCGGACAGCAGCGACGGCAGGTTGCCGACGGCCAAGAAGGTGGACGGTAAGGCGCCCAGGCAAACAGGTACAATACTACATTGTCTTTTGTCAGATTCCATGAACTGCAAATAGAATTTCATTGTTTAGTTGGATTTCATTGCGAACGCGTACAAATTATAGTTTCCCGTAGAATATCAAACGGAATGCATGCAATAGTTTGGTAGATGCCGTATGATGGATGACCGTACCTAAAAAAGTGATTCGGATAATCTGATTTATGGTACAGCCGTTCCGATGTTTCTTGCACACCAACATCTACATATCTGATTTGCCATCGTTGGAGTAGCTATCACCGTGCCAGAAAGCACCTCACTTTGCAAGAACCTTTAGATCATTCACATCATCTCGCATCGATATCATAGCTAGCGCAATCAACTGAGATGATAAATTGGGCTGCTACTTTCGCTTGCAGGGCCACAGCCGAAGGTGAAAGCCGTGAACACGGCGACGAGGACTCCGCAATCGGCAAGGCGGGCACTCGGCGTGAAGCCCGACGATCACCTGCAGGCCAACGGCGCTCCAACCGCGCGGCGGCGGACGCCCGAGATGGGATCAGAATAGCAGTGCAGGCTGCACTTCAAGTCGGAACTGAAGCAGATGCCGAGCGGCTATCGTGTTCGTGTTCGAGTTTAATCGGTAGAACGCGTCGATGGAGACGGTTCTTTCCTCTTTCCTTCCGTAGCACAGCGTCTTTTTGCCAGGGGAACCTGGGGCGTATCAATGGACTCATGTACATGGTTGGCGGTTTTGCACGCTACTCATTTGCGTGGGACGAAATCTCACGTGTTAGGATCCTTGTGGATTGAAAATGAACGGGTTTTTTTCATGCTAGTAAGGTCAGCTTCGATGCGTTGTACCGCAGTTTTGTTTTGTCTATCTTATGCATGGATTGCAATCAGTGCTTTGCTAGCAAAGGGTTAAATTGTGGTCTTCCAACATCCATTTCTCTGTCTTTGGAAATAGACTAGTGAGTTTTCGCGTACACTTGATTCTGGCACATAGCTTTCTTGCTAGTAAAAGATGGTTCTACCATATTTAGAGGTGGTAATGGATCCAACTTTTTACACTATAAAATTTGAGAATTGGGTTGAAATGGGTAGAGCTCAATTTTATACATTCTTAACCTAAAAATGTTTGAGGGTTAGATGGGGATGTGAAAGAACCCATGTACTTTGACCCATTACTACCCATGCAAAAGCATGTGTTGCAAATTTGCAATGAATATTCTCCTAAGCGGGGTTAAATTGTGGTCTTCCAACATTCGTTGTCCTGTCCCTTTAAAACAGGCTATTGATTTTTTTTATTGTATAAAACTTGATTTATAAATAGAATGAGATTTAATAAATAGTGTACAAAATTTATTTTATATCCCTCTGCATCGATTAATCCATATTGTTATATTTGGACCACCACGATCGTACGATATGTATCTTCTTTTGCAATGTACGTCATAGAATTCAGAATGAACATGATGACTTTTTCCCTCTATATTAAATTAAGAGTATATCTGAGTTTGATCATTTTTTTATTAACAAAGTTTTGTTTTGGACTATATTTTTTTAATTTTTTAATTTTGGACTAGGTAATTTTGCCTTTGTCCTAATTTGGACCATCCTAAACCACTTTTTAACACATCAAAAAGACCTCCAATCGAATCTGGCACATCAGCACTCCCTCACTATATGGGAGCCATATCTTTGCTAAAAGTGAGGCTAAATATTGCTAGAAAAGAGAGAGCTAGGGTGGAGAAAAGTGCAACAAGCGTAAAAGTTAACTAGTTAAAAGTAAAAAGATTTACCAAAGGATGGTCTAAATAAAGTTAAACTTTGGTAATAAAAAGCGGCTCAATGTGCAATTCATACTTGTACTAATACTGTAAGAGACCGAACACTGAACTTTCACAAATGCAAGTAAAAATGATATGTTGTACTCCCTCCATTTATTAATGTATTCCATTTATTAATGTATGATGCCGTTGATTTTTTTTATTGATGTTTGACTATTTGTCTTATTTAAATTTTTGTGCAAATATAAAAATATTTATGTTATGCTTAAAAAATATTTGATGATAAATCAAGTCACAATAAAATAAATGATAATTACATAAATTATTTTTGAATAAAATGAATGGTCAAACGTATCTCAACAAGTCAACGGCGTTATACATTAAAAAACGGAGAGTGTAATTGATATGATGATATTTTTTCAAGATTAGTCCTATGGTAGCGTGGACTAAAATAGTGGAGCCATCAGTTCAAGTGAAAATAAATGACTAGATATATATGCTATGCTTATGTTTCTCAGAATTTATAAGATTTTCCTAATTTATGAGAGTTGACATGTGGCGGCTTAGAAACGCCATGGAGTTTAATCTTTGGTATACATAGATTTGGTTAGATGCACATATGTTCGCTGTTAAGTTACATGAATCACTCAATTTACACAAAGCTACTCCCTCCGTCCTAAGAAGTTTTGGTTGGATGAGACACATTTTAGCACTATGAATCTAGACATATTGCTTAGATTCGTAGTATTAGGATGTGTCTTATCCAATTAGAACTTCTTATTTTTTAAACGGAAGGAGTATTTGAGAAACGATGGACAATTCATTTATATTTCAACGCTCTCCCTTGTGTGGAGGTCCTTTAGGTCTCAAATGTGGTATATACTAGAGAGAGGAGTGGACAGTGTAAAGTCTTGGAAATGAGGTCATAGGCCTCAAATGTGGTACCATGGGAGTAGATTCTAATCCTTGACAGATATTCCTTTTATACTTTTTTTCTCCTAAATTCGATAAAAATAGTTGTGAAAAATTATAAAAAAATTGATAATGTTGATTATTGTGATATCTATCTATCCACCAAAAATCTAGTTTAAGTTCGACTTACACATCAAGAAAAAAACAAATTCAGATGTAAACAATACGCTACTATTTATATCTTTTTTATATCTTGACGTATGGATTGAGTTTGGATATAAGATTTTATGAAATTGTATAGATATATTGTGTGAGTGTTGATAAATTTTTTTTCAGAATTTTTCATAACCACTTGAATGGTTTTTAAGCAAACGATGGAACATTCCCTCGAGGAATCAAAATTAGTTGGATGCAAGTGCAACATATTCAATTTGTTCTGAAAGAAATTGTATGTATATATTTATATTAAACCGGCTTAATCACGTAAAGAACAGAAATTCAGACATGTCTCTACCAAAACTTTGCCGTCCTCGTACATAATGTGTAGTAAGAACGAGCACACCAGTATAAGTTTTGTTGGACGAACAACAAAAGTGAGCACAAGAACAGAAATTAAATTAGATCTCTAGTTCAAAGAAAGCGTTTGAATAGGACTACTAGCCCAGCAACGCCTGTTAGCACGTGGATGTAGAGTGGAGCACGCGATTCTTCTCCTTCGCCACTGGTCAGATCACAGTAGCGCAGCACCTGTGCCGTACTGCCGTGACGAGGCCGGAGACAGCGAAGGCGGCACAGTTGGTGTAAGCCTCGCGCCGGCCCCTCCTCATCGCCATCGTCTCGAGGATCTCGTCCGTCCCGGCGGCGCATCGGCACCACACATCACCACCATCACCACCACCACCACCACAGTAGCCGCGCTGGCCCGCCGCCACCGCGTGTCCGCCACGTCCCCGCGCCAGGGATACCCGTCGCCGCAGCCGCCGGTGACCGGGAAAGCAACGAGCGGCTGCATCAGCGAGACGCCGCCCGCGCGACGGCCTGCATCTCGCTTGACTCGATCGCTTTCTTCTCAGGGTGCGATGAAGAGGACTCCTGGAGACGTGAATACGTGATCGATCTGATGCTTATTGTGCGTGGTTTGGGTAGATGGATTTTTATTCCTCCAGAGAACATCCTCTTGTTTTTTTCATATCATTTAAAAAGTCATTAAAGCATTTTTTAATCTTAATCTTAACTTATTAAAAAATTGATAACTTTTCAATCGTCACGTAATTTTCTATTTCGTACACGCGTTTTGCATTACATCTTATTTTCTTCGTTGCGCCACGAGCGTTCTGTCGTCGCGTCCGTGTACGTAAGGGTCCAGGTCCATATGGAGCAGGCCAGGATTTCCATCATCAAGCCCAGCCTGTGTCCAAAAGTCCAGGTCCGTCTGTGCCATCTCCTACTCCGATTTGTTTTCCTTCTCCTATTTTCAGGCGTTTCCCGCACATGGAAATTTACAGATCTCTCCCATCTCTTGTGAGGCACAATTCACAAAATACGAGTGTTAATACAGAAATTACAGATTGCAACGTACAAATAGTAGAAGCACGGATGAAAATATAGATCGCAACACCAGACATACAAGTCGCACTTTTCCTTATGGCATCAAGCTACCTCCAATTAATGTCGATTCCAGGTTATCATTCAACTCAAGATAAATGCAATGCAGTTAAAATTTTATTAGATTTATACAAGTCAAGACATTCTATTATATTTATAATTGCTCAAAACAGAAATCAATTGTGGCATTAAAGAAAATAACACAAGGTGGCATTATATCCTAACTTCATTGTGCATGCAAATATGCAATGCATCTAAAAAAATAGCAATACAATAAAAAGAGTACCTTCGCTCATGCAAAAGCAAAGTAGTAAGTTTAATGCAACAAAAAAGAGATTAACAATATAGCGACTCATAAAGTGAAACCTATTTCTTTACCGATGTAAGAATGTAAGATCAATTTCTTGGCACAAAATACCTACGATTGGGACACAATCACCTACCAGATCTTACCTAATGACCCATGTAATTTCTTCCTAGGCCTCCTGGTGGAGTGCCGCCATACCCACCACCACCCCCATTGCCGCCCAAATAATCAGCACCAGGCATCCTAGGTAGATCACTACTACCCAGTGCTGCAGAAGCCTCTAAGTTTAGTCAACCCTATACCATTTGCACCACTACCATGATGTTTGTTCAGACCCAGCCGTCCACCTTGGAAGGCAAGGATACCTATCAAGGAATAGTAAATACGATAGCATTGAATGTTACAAACTTGGAATATCATACCATAGTATGTTATATTGATTGGAAGAGTATCATAGTAACACCTTGAGGCAATAAAAAATAATATCATTATCATAGTAGCATCAAAATAACAAAGTGATCTAATCTACAACTTATTTTTTGAAACCACCATGTTATATTGATTGAAAGAGTATCACAGTAACACCTTGAAGTGCTCGTATCAATTTTCAGGGTGATCAATCAAGCTTATTGCATGGTATGCAATCCGGATAAACAAACATTGTTCAGTTAACTGGTATATCGGTTTTATGTATCCACTATATCTACTGAAGTTAAACATCATATGCTTGCAAATCGTTTTTACTATGATTTAATTTCAAATGAACTTGCAAATGGTACGGATGATTTCACACCTCTACCATAAGAGTTTGAATAATAGATGCAACCAGAACGTACTTATAAAATAAATTGTAGTCTGATCTAAAGCGGCCTAACCTGGATGAGTGATGTGTGATTTAGTACAAGTGATCAAATATGTACTTTACTCACCACCTTGCCACAATCAAAGCGAAGAACACTCAAAATTACAATATTTACGAGTAATCAGCCATGCCAGTAATTCTGATCAAAATGAAACCGAATTGTCAAATCGTCGAACTGAAATAGATAGAAGCCCATATCAGCTTAAAAAACTCATCAGTTCAGGCACCTCGATTGTGGCTTCCGATACAGCCTTCGGTGACATCTCCCCTATGCCTTGGCCACCATCTCCGCCTCCAATCCACTCAACAACCCACTCCTCCGCACCACGGCAACCCACCCAACCTCCCTTCCCCACCAAAGAACTCCCAATCCAACCTTTTCCCAACCATACCCCGCTCGATCTCAAGCTTCAAACAACACCTATCGATCGGCCTCCTCGACAACATGGACCAGATGATCAGCGAGCTCCTTCTCTGACCCCCCTCACTCGGATACACCATGGAAGCTATGCAGTGATGAGGGGAAAAAGGAAGTGGCCAGATACTAGAGAACTAACCTCGGGGAATCCAGATCCGACAACAGAAGGAAGGGGGAAGAGGACAGATCAAGCAGGACCGACTTCATCCAACGACCAGCGGCATCGAGCTCACCAGACCATGCCTCCTGCTCGATGTGAGCACCAACGAAAAAAAAGTGAACTGCTAAAAGAGAGAAGCTTCTCCTCGCCAGATTTGGCTGGCGACGTTGGCTACGAGCCGGTGGTGGATCTGGTCAACGATAACAAGTAGGGGAAGGTGGTGGAGAGTAGCCGCTATCGAGAGATTCATCAGATGAGGAGGGAGATAGACGGAGAAAGCAAGGGAGAGAGAGAAACGAGAGAACTAGAGAGATAGGAGTAAGTCTCTCCCATCGCTCACAATATTTTTTTTCTCCCCGGTAATGTACAACTATGAGCTTTGAGTTAATTGCGGTAAGTGCCATTGAGTATTTGGGATTGTGGTAATCCACGGGATTGATAGGAACTTAATTATTGCTGGTGTTTAAGGAAAACTAGCAAAAGTCAGTACGCTTTCGCTAAAAAAAACAAAGAAGGAAAACTACTATTTGTTGAGATACACATACCTCCGTTCACAGGCAAGTGATGTTTTGTTTTTTATCATTTTTTATTTGTTGACATGAAAAATCAAAATCACTAGTTCTTCCACTTTAATATTTGTTGAGATAACAATTATCGATTTTGAAAAGAAAATAAAAGAATTTCATAAACAAATTACATGCAAAATAGTTAATGACTTTATCCCATAAAAAGGAAGGGATAGTACAATAACGATAAACTTTCCTATTTAAACAAATACAACCTTTTTTTTAATCACAACAATTTTCATTCATCCTGTGGAAAGGCAACTTAATAATTATCTTGCGCATTTAATGTCTGTTACTTCCATGCTAAAATCATTAGGTCCACGCGTCATGGACATCATTCCTATCCTACATATGTAGAGCAGAATAATAATTGCCCAAACAAAAATATGTTTTTTACGATCACTATAAAGCTCACCGATGCTTATTGTTATACTTGAGTGCTTCCAAAAGTCGTTGAAGTTAAATTTTATCCACCCCACTATTACCCAGTGTAACGCACGGGCATTTTGCTAGTAAAGAAAATGTTAAGATAGATCAATATATGATATATCTTTTCACAAATATGCAAGTTAAAATTCAACTTATACAATTCGAAACAAAAGTAACAAATTTAATCGCGAATTACGCGTTCTATTCATTATCAAATTTGTTGTTTTTTCTAATTATATAAGTTGAATTTGAACATGCATGTTTGTCGAGTGATATATCACATATTAAACTATTTTACTTCAAATATTTTGATGAATTTTTAAGCGATATGCAAAAATAAGGGGATATCCCCTTAAGGGATGATTAGAGTTTCCCGTGGTTTGGTCTCGACTTTATATGGAAACTACCGGCAGTGAGTCCGATGTGAGTCCGGGTTCGAATACTGAGACTTTGTTGATGACTTTTTCCCCCTCGTCCCTCTCCGATTTGTATCTCCTGCGGTGGTAGCCTTGGGGGAATTTAACTATTTTCCACTTATCCAAATGCCCCTCTTAGATTCGCGCTTAAAATTTATCACTAGAGAGGTGATTTCTTATCTATTTGCTACTCTTGCCTATGTGGCGTGCTCGCGTCCGCGTGGAAAGCAACATGGACCCCACCCATCAGCCCCTCTCCTCTCCTTCTTCTCCACCTTCAACCGTCGCAACCACTACGAAAGGGCTAGTGAGCTGCGTGACGCTACGGGGGAGCTCGTCCGAGCCGGAGCGGCCAGGGCCACCGCGTCGATGGAGGATGTGGCGGCATCGAGGAAGGCCACGACCGTGCCGGCCAGCCGTGCGATGCGGCAGCGATGGGCCACCATGGCCGGGTGGTGGTAGATCTTGTACGCCCCGAACGCTGCCGCCGTCCCGTCCGCCGCAAGGAGGATCCAGCGGCGAGAGAAGGCCACCAGGCTGTCCATGGAGGCCGCTTGCCGGAGATAGGGTTTGGATTGGGGACGTCACATGTGGTATGGTGCGCATCCCGTACCGGTCTTTCTCTCTCTCCAATTGATGCAGTGCACCGCTGCCGCCATGGATTGGGCCCCTGCTCACCTCGCTGCGAGCTCCTCCTCCTCGCCGTCCATTTCGTAGTGGCTGTGACGGTCGGAGGTGGAGAAGAAGGAGAGGAGAGGGGCTGATGGGTGGGGTCCACGTTGCTTTCCACGTAGGCACGCCACGGTGTCACGCCACGTCGGTAAAAGTGGCAAATAGTGAAGAAATCACCTCTCTTTCAGTGGCAAATTATTAACTGTGAATCTAAGAGGGGCCTTTGGATAAATTGTAAACCTAAAGTGGTAAATAGTTAAATTCCCAGCAGCCTTGTGGGGGAAAATCAGAAATTCACTATCTGCCTCACGGTGGTTTTTGTCTTGGCCGTTACGGTGGGCTTTCGCTTCCGCATGGGCCTGGCTTGTCACTGTGGGCAAGCAGAGATGCTTGCAAAAGGAAAAGGGCCATATATATATGCGGACTTCTCTTTCGAGATGGGAGTAGTCATAACGCCATATTTTTTTAAAAAAATAATCAATATGTATTTATATTGTAAGTTTATAAATTACATATATAATTTTATTGTATTAACAATGTAAGTTTCAATGTAAGTCTCTAAATTACATATGTAATTACATATGTAAGTTATGTGTAAGTGATGTGTAAGTCAAACAAAATGAGTGAGTTGGTTGCTCGCACGGTAAGCGTCTTGGTTTGTAATGCTATGGTCATGAATTCAATCCGACTCATCTCTTGGGTTCCCTGATTTTTTTTGTAAGTACTACACGAATCTTAACACATATCATATGTCTATGAATCGACATGTTTTTTCTACAAAATATGGCGCCACTTTTTTAGCAACTCCGTCCGAAATTGCGAGACTGTTCTTCTTATCAAGTCGAACCGGGCAGAGCACAATGACGTTTCAACACCAGCCCGAAAGCTATACTAGTTATCAGCAATTCAGCATAATACCAACCAGAACATAAATACAGAGACAATTCTACAGCAACATCAGCACCGCACAAAGATGCTTATACAGGATTGGTATACTTTTGCATGAAGAAGTCAAGACGTACACTCCCCTAAATGTGCCGCATGTCATTGATGCACTTTCATGTCACACCACACTCTCATCTGTGCACGCGTTAGTTTTGTGCAGCAACATGATGAAGGATGAGAGTTTCAACTCGATCAACGACTTTCCCAAACCAGGAGGAAGAAGAGGATAACATGTGAGGCACAATGCTAGCTCGGGTGGTGATGTGCACCATGTAGGACTAGAAACCATCACGGATCATATTGCATGCCTGCAGATATTGTTGCTCCATGATCAACAACCATTTAAAAGAAGAAGATACATTACGAGCTGCAGATTGCAACAAACCGACTAAACATATACTCTCACCGTCTTTTAATATATGACGCCATTAACTCTTATTATAAATTTTGATCATTCGTTTTATTTAAAAATTTTGTGCAAATTTTAAAAATATAAGTAACACGTAAAGTTCATCCAGTGATAAATCAAACCACAATAAAAAGAAAAAATATTTACTTAATTTTTTAAAATAAAATGTAAAATTAAATATGATGTAAAAAGTTAATGATGTCGTATATTAAAAGTAGTAGAAAACGCCCAACACAGAAACTGGCGCGCGATCAAAGATCAAAGTTTTACCGGTCGGCCTGGCGAGACAACCGGTTGGATTGCTCCAGTGGTAGCTGCGCCAACACAGGCACAGTCATGCGCCTTCCTCTGCCTGATCGCCCATGACGCCGCTGCCTTGAACAGCGTTCGCAGCGTCACCTTCTTGCCGGTCCTGCCTCGGCGAGCGTCCCTTTGCACCACGACCTGCTGCCCGTTCCTAGCCGTAGGCGGCGACGGCGCTCCGGCGAGCCCCTCCTGCCGTGGCTCGCCGTGCAACGACGGCTGGTCGGTTCCGATGTGCCTGTCCAGGATTCGGCCCAGCGAGGCCAGCTCGTACGAGTCGTACAGCGAGCTCCCCATGTCCCATATCACCTTGCCATCTTCTCCTTGAGTGGCTCCTCCTCTCTCTACGACGCCTTGTTGCTTCCGAGACATCTTGCTTGTGAGCATGAGCCACGAGACAAGTTCGAGGCAGAATTAAGATGCAATGGAAGAAGAGGAGCAGGAGGAGAGTTCAGAAAATGTCTGGGCATCTGATTTATGATCTCGTTTTGTTTATATTTTATCCCCCATGGTGATGTGCATGACTTTTGCTGATTGGCCTCTGATTTGGTCAGGTTAGGAGAGAAACGATATATATGAGATAAGCTGTCTAGTGTCGAGTAATTAAGGCTGCGTTATTTTGTGTGTGTTCGGAAAGTTTCTCTCTTGCAGGAAAAACGGAGTAGTTCATTAGAACATGATTAATTAAGTATTAACTAAAATAAATTTAAAAAATTGATTAATATGATTTTTTAAAATAATTTTTATAAAATTTTTTGATATATCGTTTAGCAGTTCGAAAAGCGTGCACGTAAAAAATAAAGGGTGGAGTTGGGAACTCAAATAAATGAGCACAGCCTAAAAAGAGATGCGTGGGATATATTCTTTGCATTTGTTAATTGTTTCTGAGCTAGCGTCTGAGACGGTCAGCTATAAAGAGGCACCACCACAACCAGCTAGCTGCTCACCGAACACAGAGGACAAGTCGACTTTTTTAATCTCTTGGATCGTTTCCATTTGAAAGGATCATGTATGACTAATGAGGAGTCACACTCATGTAGAGACGAACATATGTGACGCAACTCGGGCCGTTCACCGGTTACGAAGGCACCAGAGACAGGATGATGATATTACGCTGGTATAACGCGAAATGCATGGACCGCATGGTTCGCAAGATGCCAGAATGCAACTACAAAACGGTCGATCGGTCATCAGTGTTGCCGTATGTTCTGAACTCCAAGGAGGAAACGACGTAAGAGCGTCACCACCACCAGTACTAGATAATTAGGACGTGAAAAGAAATCATTAGGATAGGAGAGAAAACGCAAAATACCCCATGAGAAAGCGGTGCCTACAGGATGCAGGCGTCACCGTTGCCGGTCCGAAGGTTAGGCCTTCGTCCGTAGTTCCTACTCTCTCATGCCAATGAGTGCATGTCAGGTGTAGTTAGTAAACCACCAGCTAATCCCCTACAACACACAATCACCGTATCGATGCCTCGTCACCGGCCAACCATCAAAGAAGGGTCCGACTCACTCCAACTCCATCCACGTGGTTGGGTTGGAGAGGGAGAGGGTGAGAGAGAAGAATGGAACCCCTTTACCCTACACTATCCCGTACAACGTGGCCATCTTGTGGTGGGAGGCCACCACCGAAAAAGGGACCGACTCCTGGAAAAAAGCTTGCCACAGCCTTCAATGCCCACCTCATGGCGCTACAGTTGCCGCCGCCTTGACCAGGCTTTCCGTGTTCTGTAACGGGCCACCTGGTCGCATCGTCATCACCTTTATCCTCCCACCCTGCTCACCAGCTGCGAGCCTCCATGCCACACTCACCGCGCACCTCGCTAACCTCCCACCACCGGCGTCGCCTGCGTCTGTTGCCGTGTACCATGACTCGTCTCGTCGGCTGGATGCCCTAGCTACCTCGCCTCCATGGCGATGCATCATCACCGCGCGCTCCACGGCACACTTCGTCGCCGACCTCCTACTCCGCCTCGCCGAACTCCCACGACGCCATCTCCTCCCTCCACCATGCGCTGCACTGGACGCACCAGCATGAGGGCATTGTCACCCTCGCACCACCCGCCCGCTGTCGTCGACTCTTCTCCATGGCTCTGCACCAGTCGACCTCGGGCGGATCCGACGCGGGGGCCCAGATCAAGTCGCAGGGACACCAGATCCGCGACCTCTTTCCCGCCACCTACACTCACAGCGTCGTCGCCCGCCGCTCCTCGTGGCCAGATCCGACTGCGGGAGCACCGGATCAGACCACAATGATGTTGGATCCCCGACATCCAACGCCGGCAAGCACCCCCGCAGCTACCATCTCGCCCTGCCTCCTTCGCGCCGGAGACAGCGCGTCGTGCGTTTTGGCCCCACCGCCATTGTCCTGGCTCCCTGCACGGTTGTCCGACGGTGGTGAGGAAGAGAGGGGGGAAGTGTGGGCAGCGGCAGCTAGGGTTTGCCCCCGAGCCGCCTACGCAAGGTCGACCCGAGGGACGGGTCGAGTCCCTCATATTCGGCTAAAAACAATGCTTTATTTTTTGAGATTCGAAGATATTATATTATATTCAAAAACATATTATATTTGGACTATGTAAAGAGTAAACTACACCATGTCCATTCAAGATAAATCGAAGTTCTTGTGAAAAAGGAGTATCTAAAAAACTACCGCAAGTTTTTTGAGTGAAAAACTTCCATACGTGACTATAGTATAATTGAAACGTAACTACATTGTAGTTACACTATAACTGCACTGTAAGTACGGTATAACATATATAAAACTTATACTCAACTATAGTTTGGTTGGTTAGCACCGGGATCTTAGGCATGACATGTGTGAAAATAATTTTCTAACATTTTTTTTCTTTTTATGTGCAAATATCGAGGTAATCTAATGACTACAAATCTAAAAGTTATGGGAGAAAAGATATTACGAAAGTTTTCTAACAGTTCAAAAAAAAAAAAGCATTCAGACCAACCAAGCATACGCACCTTCGTTTTTCTGCAAACAAATCACATATGCTCAAGGTGGGCCCTGATGCTTCGGAAGAAAATGTATTGGGCCTTGGGCGATTGCCTTTGTAGGAGTGTGGCTTTGGAGTTTGGACTGTACGTTCGCCGCGTCGTTCCCGGGCTCGCCGTCGCCGACACTCCCACCAACAACACCAAAGTCCAAAGACACTCACTTCCCTCCACCCACCCACCACAACCGGCCAGACGCAAACGCACGGACGGTAGCACGGACCGACGGACGCACCCGCCGGGGCGGGCACGCGTGCCGCCACGCCCGCACCGAGATATAGCAGAAAGCCGCACCCGCACACTGCGCCCGCACCGCACGCACGCACGCACGCAAAGCCATCGACACTACCGTGCGCCTGTGCCGTGCACTCATCAGCTGGCGAAAAAAAAAGAAACACGCCCTTCCCCTATGACAAACACCAACAAAACGGTGCTGCAGCTGGGTACGGGGGGAAAAAGTTTTAAAACCACCACCACGGAGGCAAAACAAGACGGTGGCGACTGGCGAGCACGGCACATGGCCGCGCGCAGGCAAGCACAGCCGCGCCGCGTGGCCGCGAGTGCGGTGAACAGGGCCGCGCAACGACGCAGTGCCACCGTCTGTGGCCGGTCTCTCTCTCTCCAGCTCCTCCACGGGCCCCCACGCCGGAGCAGCCACTGTGCCGCACTTCACCCCGGGCCCGTCTCTCCTATTCGGCCCATGAGACGGCGCCATGCCTCCCTGCCTGCCCTGGCCGGGCCAGTCCAACTCATGATCACGGGAGTCAGGCGGTGGGCCCCCGTTCGCTCGGACCACAGAAGCCGGTCCCTGTACCACTGTGGGTTCTCCGGTTCGCAACCATCGTCTTTATTGGGGATTCCGTGGTACCGGCGGTCCAGACCGGTTCGTCATCATTGAACCAGTTTTGGCTGGCTACCTGTAAGCTTGGACAGCTGAGCTGGTGCTGATTGGAAGCTTCCTTTCAAAGGCAAAAATACAAATCGTTTCGTACTCGAAAGGGATTAAACTGTTTTCGTGGTAATTACCGATTTCAAAAGCTGCATGCAGTTATGTTTAAAACAAAGGTTAATCTCCATGTGAGCTCATTAGTAATGAATGCCTTGACTAGTTTCTTACCAACCAGACACTATTAAGCAACAACTACGAGCATTTCAAGTTACGACATGTGACATTGTGGAACTGAAAATTCAAATTCGTACACGGAAAACACATTGTTGACTGTTGACTTGGAATAGTTTTTGTTGGAAATAGCACATACTAGTACATACATACATACTGACATGCAAGGGTAAGCATGTTCCAATGCTTGACAAGCACAGATTCGAAGGCCAAAAACCACGTGTGGCATCATTTTCATTGCCTACGATTAGGTCGCGCTGGGACCTCACATACAGTTTGTTTCTTCCGCCTTTGATCTCGGATTTAGGCCACTAAACTTGTAGCTTAGCGAAGGCGCAAAAGCACACGGCTCCAGTCGATGACAATTTAATTGACACGGGTTTGCATCACTAAACATGTCCTTTGCAGAGCAGTTTAAGCAAGACAAAATCACACAGCTTCCATCCGTCGGTGCCAGTGCCAGGACAGGCATTGACTCTGCTGCACTCTTGTGCATGGACCAGTGGAGAAAAGAAGTAAACATTTCCTTGTGGTTCAATTCTCAGTGTAAAGCTTTGCTTGGTGTCTCTGTTTCTCCTCCTCATCCGACCTTTCGGCAGGATGTATAAAGCATAGCTGAAAGCTACTAATGCTTCAGGAGCAGAGCAGCTCTCTCTATCGTCTTGTTCCTACGCGTCATAGTATTGAATCTATTTCTCTCGTATTGTCGCCATAATCCATTAATTGTAGTGGTACAATGCCTATTCTTCTCTCTTACAAAAGACCGCACGCAAAATTTATACTCCAAAAGAACCTTTCACCAATTCATAGAAACTTGTGATGCTTCACAAATAAAGCTGCTGGGTGTCAAAATATTCAACAAAGTAGGCTGCTTTTTACACACCTCTCCTACTATTGTTACGCTTGCTTGTTCTCCCCTTCACTCTCTTCAGTATCCTATCGATTCTTTGTGATGGCTACAGTTCGATTCGTATCGGCGCTAGCAACAAAATTGCGGCACACATCGATCGATACGGACGATGGAAACGGAGACGCGGCTGTTGTGTAATGGCATCTTAACAAGGACGGCGAAGGAAACACGGAAACATTTAGGTCCATATAAATGCCTTGTTTATACCAGCTGATGAGAGGAGGATGACAGCTTGAAAAAAAAACTATGTGTTCTAGAAGCAAGCGAGTGTAGGAGTACATAATTATGATTTATGAAAGGCCCTACTAGAAATTTAAAGCTGCAGACATGTGCTCAGGGAATTAAACCTGTTACTTCTCTGATACTAAGAACTTAAGAAGTACTAAAATTATTAATTGTCTAGTGGCCATTGCAACGACATTGCACTGCATGTGCAGCATCCTTAGAGTTCAAGCTGTTTAATCCGCTACGATTCTACTGAATCATACCGGTAATCATGTTCGCCAATGTTTTGGCTTTGCAAGTAGGCCTGATGAGAGACAGAAACAGTTGGCTATTTTGCTTACACGAAATCTGTTGTCAAAATGTAGTAGTAAGATCCCAGCTAAAGGCATGCGATTCTTCAGGTCGCCTTCAGAAATAACCAACTATCCCACGTACAAGCATCACCGGCCTTATTTTATTGTTTCTTCCAGTGAGATGTTTGGCACAAGAATGAAAGAATTGATGCTAGTACTAACAGACTAAGAAAGTAGTTGAGATAGTGACCATTATCTTAGCTCAGCCTGTTCAAGTGTTCATACGATGGATAAGCGATTGATTAACCACTAATTAATTATCACTGTGGGTTATGCAGGAGTGATGCTAAATAATGGCTCTCCCGAGACGAAAGGGAAAAGAAAAAAAAGAGAGATACGGCGAGTTCCATTTCACCAGCTGTACCCCACCACTACCGCTCGCTTCCACGTGGGCCCCACCTTTTGACCCCCCACGTCAGCGGCACAGCCAGATCATTCCAAAAGCGGACCACATCCCCACGTAACCCCACCGCGACCGACCCCCCTGGAAAATATACTAACTACAAATAGGTCCCTCGGGAGCTCGTGGGTATATATAAGGCTCTTTCAGTTGGCTCCCTCGTCGTCTCCGTTACCACGCGCACACTGCCACTGCGAGTGCCGTTCCCCTCCTCCTCCTCTCTCTCCCATGGCGGAATCCTCGAGCCGCCCCACGAAACCCTAAATGGCGAGCCGGCGGCGCCGCCACGCCCCTGTGCCGTAGCCTCGCCGCTGCGAGCTGGTCGGAAGGTAATCCCCGCTTCGCCTCCCAACCCTCCGAAACCGGCGGATCTTACCTCATTTGGCATCTTCTCTGGATCCACTGCCGATCTGTTCCTCCACCGTCCCAACCGCCTCACAAATTTCGCTCAATTCGTGTAGAACACAGCGTCACCTCTCGTCGATCCGCCAAGTGGGGTAGGAAGCGTGTCTTCTCCGGGAGGCGCCCGCCATGGGGAGCGATCTGAAGGAGATGAAGTACAGGCGGAGGATTGGGCTCGACGAGCGAGCGCAATGCAGCGAGCAGAGGGCCCTCGACTGGCACGCGCTGAAGCATGACCCCGTGGAGTTGCTCCGCAAGCTGGACGAGCTGAGGGAGCAGATCACGAGGACCTGCCAGATCGTCGAGCCGCCGCGGGAGCACCGTCGGGCGGACCGACGAGTACTCTCGCTGCTCCCTGAGAACCCTGAGCCACCACCAATGCCAGGGTATCACCGCTCACGCTATGGTGGGCGGTATGGGCACGGCTTGCCGCCGAGCCCCTATGAGCCGCTGCGTCCTGAGATTGGGGAGAGGTACTCCAGACAGTCAAGTGGGCGGTATCGGCAGTATCAAGGGAGGCAATGGGATAACTGTGGAGTTGGACATGGGAGTTACAATCCTTCTTACGCATGTTCCTGTCCGCATTGTCTACATGGACAGAGGACTGCACCACAAGAAGAGCACATTCCGATGGCGAGATACTTTGCTGGGCAGCATGAGTGCTACCGGTTTGAAAGGTCGCCATCTGTCTCATCGGACTATGACCGGAGGTCCGTAGCATCATCATTGTACTCACATCGGTCGGTTTCAAAGAAGAGAGCAGAGTATTTTCGGAAGAAGGCAGAGCATCTTTGCCGTCCTGTTTATGGTGCTGCCCCTTTTGTTGTGTGCAGTTCTTGTTATCAGCTATTGCAGGTTCCAATGGAAAAATGTATGGGGAGGAATCGGCTACAGTGTGGGTCTTGCTCCCAGATTATCAGTTTGAAGCGTGAGGAGAAAGTTATCCCCTTCTCACCATCAGCATCCTTTTGTGTGTCCAAAACTGAGCAAGGTTCAAATGATCAAGCTAGGCGAGATTTTGAGCACCAGCTCAATGAGTTTGCCAATTCTGCTTTTTATAATTTGAATGAGCATAGCAGCATGCAAATCAACATAGACTTTGGTGATGATCATTCGGTTTCTTCTTCCATTAGTCACGACAGGACGGAGAAAGGATGTGGATCAAGCAGGAGCATTCAGTTAAAAACAGATGGGCTCTTGTTGTCTCCAAGTAGATCTGGAGACATTGAGAGCCCAAAGGATATACTATGCGAAAGAGATGCTGAATGTCAGGTAGAACCTTCAGATGCTCAAGTCAGCCCATGTTTCCCAGTTTTAGAGGACAAACTTGTTGATCCATTGTGCAGCCAGGAAAATGATAATAATAGTGAGGACCTAGGCATGGCTAATATATCTGATGTAAATTGCAAAGGAGAACGCAATGTTAGTGATGTTGATGGGAGTCTTAGTATTGGAAATGAACAGAAGGGAAAGGAATGTGATGAAGATACCCTTGTAGATGAAAGCATGTGCAAAACACATGAACAGAAGAGTAATGATGATCATTCTAGCCCTGAAGATGTTAGCAAAACACATGAATTTAATAGTACAAAAGATGATATTAGCAGTGTTGTAGTTGGAAGTGAAAAGCATGAGTGGGAAAGCAAAAAAGATGATACCAATAGTCTTGAAGGTGATAGTCTGAACAAGGAATATGAGCAAAAGAGCAAAGAAGATGAAAATAGTGGCCTTGAAAGTGAGAATGTTAAGAAGGGGTTTGACAAAAACAACAAAGAAAATAAAAATAGTGCCCTTGAAGATGCCAATGGCCCCCTTGAAGATACTAGAAATGCCTCTGTTGTGGCAAGCTTAAGCGAGGGATGTGAAGAAAAGAAAACAGAGGAAGAAAATGGAAATTTGGACCAACCTTTTGTTGAAGATGGCAATACCTTTGCAGACAGTGGGGGATCATCATTTAATGAGCGTACAAATTCTGGTTTTTCCCGTGGTTCTTCTGAGACTGCATTAGAAGAAGATCAGCCCTCAACTGGTAAGAGTGGGGATTCGTCATTTTTTGCTGGTTTCCTGAAGAAGGGTTTCAAGGACCTTTCTTTATTTAATCAGTCCATGGAAAGCGTTAAGGTTTCAATTAATAGCCATCCTATCTCTGAAAGAGCTCTTAAGAAGGCAGAGAAAAAAGCTGGTCCTGTTGAGCCTGGCTCGTATTGGTGAGTGATTGCTATAGTAACAAATTGTTTGGCAGTTTGCTGTATTAGTTTTAGTTTCACCCAATGGACTGGCTTATCTTGTTCATAAAACTATAAAAGTTAACTTTGATAGAGCCACTCATCTGCAGCATACCACAACCGCTTATCTAAATTACTACAAGAAAACCTAGGTTATTGATGAAAATTCTGTTGGGCTTCTTAACTTTGAGCTTGCATTAGTGGAACTGTTTTACCTTGTAGCCACGCGATAGACTTTTATACCCACAATTTTTGAAAATTATTGTGAATTTTCACCCAATTTGGGGCTTTGCTTTGGCAAATGATAAGCATTAAATATTATTCTGAAGTATGCATTATCTGTCTAAGTTGTTTCATTTTAACATATTTTTTTGGTTGAATATTCATGATAGATGCTGATAAGATTTAGTTTCTATTGGTATGTGGATGATTTCTTTTAAGCCAACATTAACAATTCTGGTTCTTCTGTTCATGATACAGGTACGACTACCGTGCTGGGTTTTGGGGTGTCATGGGGCGAGAATGCATCGGCATTATCCCTGTAAGACAAGTTATTTGTAAACTAAGGTGCTCTTAGAAAATTTTGTTCTAAACTTCTGATGATTTTTTTCAATGCGCAGCCATTCATAAGAGAATTCAATTACCCGATGGCCAGTAACTGTGCTAGTGGGGATACTGGTGTTTTTGTGAATGGCAGAGAACTTCATCAGAGAGATCTAGATTTGCTTGTAGGAAGAGGGCTTCCACGCATCTCTGGGAAATCATATTCTGTAGAGATTTCTGGAAATGTTACTGATGAAGAAACTGGCAAGAAGCTACGCAGTCTTGGCAAACTTGCTCCCACGTGAGTTTCTTACATTTTTGTGCTTTTTTCTTGTCCAAACAGTTGACTGCTTTATCTTATATAAGGTGTACATACTTTTTCTCAATACTAGTAATATGCCCTTGCTTTGCAACGGGCCAGGCCCATATAATTGTTAATTGGCCGGATTAGCTGGGTGGGTGGATTGAGGATAAAGCACGGGCTAGGCCTATATTATTGGGGATTGGCTGAGTGGGTGGATTGAGGAGAATGTATACTGTGGTTAGGCACACGTGAAAGAGTGGTGGGAAGGGGATGGAAGGAGGATGACTATGCTTTTAAAGTAGTTGAGATATATTGCATTTTTTTCAACATTAATTACTTTGTCCATTGGATTTTGCTGAAACTGCTTTAGCACAAGTGTAGAAACTTAGTAATGTATTCTGCTTTTGTTTCCCAGAATTCATTTAGCTCATGATCATGCTTTTTCTGAGCTTCTGTGCATACAATTGATATCAAAGATATTTCACCATTTTGATCTTATCATTGTCTATTTTTTATTTGTCAACAATCCCTAGTGCTGATGTATATATAATTTTCCATTCAAGCACTGCAAGCTTAATTTGTTTTCCAACTTCCATCATAAAATCACTAAGGCCATGAACTTCACATTGCTTGGCCATGATCTCCATGTTGCTTGTAATTAAATATTTTGATTTGAACTTGGGCTGAGCACTTGCAATTTTCACTATAGCTGTATGGTTGTGTACATGCATTTTCATCAGTCGTGTTTGCAGTAATGGTGTGTCATGTTGCATGCTTATATTGTGCATGCTAGAGCAATGTCTCCTGGCTCATTCTTAGAGGTAGGTATACATGGCTACTGGCTAGATCACTTAGCTTGACAAAGTTAAACATGTGAATTTCTTAGGGACCATCTACTGGAAAACTCAACACGATGGAAAACAATCCCATACAGGTTGCCATAATTTATTTTATTTCAATAGTCATTGCTACTAATTACTTCCGATCAAAATATAAAAAGTAGCACCACAGTTACTATAGGAATTCCACTAGATAATGTACTCACAGTCATCTCACCAAACCTAAAGACCTTATCTAGTTTGATACTCCGTCTAAATTAATATTTTTTGTCAGTCAAGGAATGTAAGGCGAACCACCTTTTCATGGTCCCTTCTAAAATTCACATTAGTAATGCCAATAGTTTCTGTCGATCATTTTGTTCGTATCTGGATGTAGCTATTTTTTTATTACAAATAATACAAAACTCTACTGGCACTGATGCAAGTCAATTTCTTAGCTCTTGCCAGGCATCCTGACATTGCTTCTATTATGGCTCTCACATTCGACTTACAGTTATCAAATTTTCCTTGAATAGGATTGAGAAGCTGAAGCGTGGTTTTGGCATGCATGTCCCTGAAGAGTTTAGATAGTTGGATATAATAGTGGCTCTCTATTATTATTCCTGCCCCTCATAGCTGCAAATTGGAGGCAAGTTTGTGATATCTACTAATAGTGAGATTGAAGCTTTTTAAGTGTACCTCAAGCCTAGACTGCGCAGCAAGTTGTGGTGCCCAAGAAGCTGGTAGATCACATGTTCCCATGATTTTACTAGTAATAATCTTCCTCCTACTAATTCCAAACCTCAATGTCTTTTACTGAAAATGATTCGATCTACCAGGCAGCTCTAACTTCTCTGCTCTGCCTGTACATGTTTCTTATCTGTGCTATCACCATGTTGGTATGTTGCCTCACCATGGGAAGCATTAGGTGTATGTGCAATTGTCGGCTTGTAATATATTGGTAGAGCTATACATTTTTCTAATATATATTTGTAAATATATACTCGTGAATCACCTCTTGTGGGTATAACGGTCGCATCCCCCTAGATTTGCATATTTGCAGTCTCACTGGCCAGCTTAATTTGTGACACCACAGTACTCAAGAACTAAATTCCGGATGCCCCAGCATGGTGGTTGTTGCACACTAGCGGCACTCATGCTGCAAAATTTTCGGTAAGTACTTCTATCCTTGCAGACCAAAGTAATTTCCTTACTGATGTTTCTTGCACATGAACAGTACTGTAACTAATTGTGCCGTATTGCCGGCCTGTTGCCTTGTGGGAACCAGTTCATTGATTACATTTGTTCCCCTTATGCCACTAACATATTTTCTTGCAGACAACAACTCAAGTACTGAAGTACACATAAGCATTCAAGCATGCTACAATTGACTTCCGGTTGGATAATTGGACCCGGCTGTTTCTTCATGCGCTGATCAACCCGAATCAATTCATTATACCTGATAAGCCTCTGCCCTCTTGTGCCTCCAACGAATATTTCTGTCATTGTTTTTGCCCTGGGCTAGAACTCGAGCTACCTAAGTGGTCTGTGTTGCTGCGCGGCAATTGGCTCGCCGCGCCTCATAAGTCATCCACTAACACTGATTTCTACCAGACAGACAGGTCAGTACATTCTTGCCAGATTAAGACACTGGTAAAAAAGATTTGATAGATCTAATGAGCTCCCCTTTCCCATGTTAACAAAACGTTACACGTAGAAAGATGGGGCGTAGCCGTTTTCCACGGCCGCACTACGTGTAGTGCGGTTTGACTCGGAGGTCCGAATCCTCGATTTTGCCTCCGCTACAGATGTTACACTGCGATCGTGCATTCCGAGTGAAATAAAAAACTGCGAGAATCAAGTATGTTAGTAGCAAAATGGAGCACAAAGTGTATGTATGATCCAGTGTCGCGGAAATGTCTGATCCGTGGTTGCAGATGCAATCTTCCTGGAACGTCCAGTCCAACGTTCTGAGTCCGAAACATCCCGAACCGCAGGAAAGTTACCCAAGGTTTTCCACAGGTGCATCAGCAGTAATCTGGCGGTACCTTAACAACTTGGTATTTCACATTTTGTTCCTCCTATATCGAGAAAACAATGGTTGAACTAGCTATGGGGTACACCATATTAGAAAAAAAAAAAACTTTTAGAGTACACCCTCCGTCCTAGTCCTAGAGAAAAACTAATTTCCGCAGAGACCTAGTTTAGATGTTTGTCCCGATTCGTTCCTAGTAGTTAGTTTTTTTTTGGAAGGAGTACACCAGTATGACATATCCAATTTACAGATTATTTGTGCCACACTTTCAGAAGTTCATGATTTATAACTGCCCAGATCATATTTATTTCATCAATAATCCATCATCCATCAGCTCTTCATCTGAAAAGAACAGGGTGGCATCCTTAGATCTACATTCAAACGCTACCAATAATTTTTAGAAAATCAAAATTGAAAAATCGACTACCTATTCATCAAGTGAAGTTACTTGATCACCACTCTTATCAACTCGTATCCAACAATTCCTATGTTTACTTTGTTCTTGGACTGAAAAAGGTGAAACAATTGTAATAAAACAAAAAAGGGTGTTGCTTGGTTAATACAATTTTTAGGTAAATCGACATAAATAAAATAGCAAATAAATCAAACTAACTGCAACAACAAAACTCTATCTCAGATTCTGCCCATCAGTTCATCTTTTTTATTTTATTTTTTTTACAACAATATGATTACTGATGATCATGAAAGGCTGAAAGCCCATTTATTTGTATAGATCAACTAGGGTGTGCACCTTGGTATCTAGGGGGGCTGTTCGACATGCGATTCTGCAGCGAATTTTTTGTGGAAATAATACGATTTTAATGGAAAATCGCAAAAATATAGGTCGGTTAGGCGAAATTGCAAGTTTAGCACCCTGTCAAACAACCACGGTTCGACAGGGTACCTATCGAACTACCGCAATTCAATAGGTGGTAAAAATTTCAAAAAAATGAGTAATCACTGTAGCGCACTGTTCATACAAGTGTATCGAACATGGGCAGTTCGACATGCCTGTGCAAATCACTGTAGCGTTACTGTTCATGCAGGGTATCGAACATGAACAATTCGATATGACTTGCAAATCAATGTAGTGTTGCTGTTTGTGTACTTTTTTTATTTTGTTTTTGGACCAACTACCCTGTCGAACTGCCACAGTTCGACAGGCACATGTCGAACTGAGATTATTTGACAGGTACCCCTATCGAACTACGGTTGTTCGACAGGGTGCTAAACTTGTGATTTCGCCTAACCGATCTATATTTTTACGATTTTCCATTAAAATCATATTATTTCTAAAAGAAATTCTGCTGCAGCTGTCTTGTGCTTGTGGCACTATTCCTAGGGGTTGCTGGCTGCTGCGCTGCCACAACCCAGACACCGAACAAGGCCTAGATTTTTCGTTGACAAAGGTAGAGGAGAAATTTATAACCAATTAAATAAGGTGTCTGTATTTAGCACGAACTACCTGTGGTCATGCAAAAATAACTACGAGTAAAGAAATATTATATAACTAAATGACATCCTGCACGTTACCGTGAGATGGTGTGTAGTGCAGTTGTAAAAATGTAAATATGAACCAAACGCTATAAATCTCACTAAGGCTGTGTTCGTTTCAGCCAGTTTCTAACCCATCTCTCTTGTTTTTCGCACGCACGCTTTTCAAACTACTAAACGGTGTGTATTTTGCAAAAAGTTTCTATACAAAAGTTACTTTAAAAAAAATCAAATTAATTATTTTTTTAAAAATAATTAGCTAATACTTAATTAATAACACGCTAATGGACTGCTCCGTTTTCCGTGTGGAGGGGATGGGTTCCCAACCTCAGTAACGAACACAGCCTAAAAAATGATTCTATCCGACAACCAAAAAGAACTCATGGAAGCTAGAAAGATTATGTGATAATCTGAACTGTTAAAGCATCATCCAAGAGTGTATGATGTGGATTTTTATGGCTCTTTCATAGCAATAGTTACAGTAAGTGAGTTCCAATTAAATAGAATATATAGATTTTGTTGGAATTAATATATGAGCTAAGGCTCATATGAAGATTAATTCTTTGGAAAATCATAATAACTTACCTCATGGGATGTCATGCATGAAGAGTTTAGTACCACCATAACTATTCTAAGAGAGGGAGCCCTCCTTATAAGGGAGGATACTCTACTAGCCACTCGAGGTATGTGTGGTGGAGAGAACAAGAGAAACACGCGCGCTCGCTCGCCTAGCGAGCCATCGCGTATGTGGCCAGCCAACGCGCATATGCGATATGCGCTTGAATGATCCACCAAAATTGGCTTCTCACCGTTGCGCAGATGCGATCTCCTTTTGCAATTTTGTTTTGTTGCAAAATTCAGTTTTGTTTTTTGGAAACCTAGTTTTTGGAAACACCGAATAATCCGGTGCATGCGACTTATCCGGTTCGGTTACGTGGAGTTGAGATCGTGCAGGCGCCCTGATCAAGCGTCCTGATATCTATACACAAACCGAGCCGCCTCCTCCACGCAATACACGCGAAATCAATCTAGGGTTGTCTCCTCCGTTGTACTACGCCGTCGCTCGTAGTTTACTCCATCCCGCTCACCAGCGTGCACCGGCGATCAGGAGAGCAGGTCTCCGGAACCTTTGCCTTCAACGTCCTGCACCGGAAGAAGGCGGCAATAAGCGTTTTGGGAAGCGCTTCATGTTACTGCTTGTTGTTCGTCCACAACGGCTCGTCTTCCGCTTTGCTCGGGTGCTGCGCGCGTCGTTAACGTCCAGTACCACAAGTCCTTCTTGCTGTACAACCGAACTTCCAAAACCCTCTCTACGCATCTATTATATTTTGCATATTCGATCTGTTCATGGTTTACTGTCTAGTTTACATGTGTAAATCGTATAATGCGATTATGCTAGTTTACATCTGTTGGATGGAAAAATCCACAACGGGGGACTATGCGGACCCCCTTTTTGAGTTCGGCCCAGGGGCGCGCGAAAGAGGCCTCCTCAGGCCCGGCTCCGGTGAGGCTGGTGAGGAACGAGATCGCCTGTCAGAGGACGGTATCACACACGAGCGTTTATACAGGTTCGGGCCGCCGATGAGGCGTAATACCCTACTCCTGTGTGGTGGATTATGTATGTGGACTCTATCTCCTCGGAGTTGGGCAAAGTTCGCCGCTGCTCAGGGAGAAGAAATGGAGAAAAGCATCCAACCTCCTTCCTCTAGGCCTGGGCCTCCTTTTATATCTCAAGGGGACACCACATGGGCCAAACATGCGGTTTTTCTAGAGAGAAAGGAGCAAAATATTTTACAGATGTATATTATGTCGTGGCTTGGAGTGGAAGCCTTCCGCTCCTGTGGATCTGGCATGGCGTTGGTCAGACCGCCCATCATGGCGGTTGGCCCGGCACGTCATTCCTCATTAACCGGAGGGAATCCGGCAGTCCACCGTAATCCGTGCGGTGCGCCAGGTGATTAGACCTGACGCACCAACCTTGACGTAGCGCAGGAGCCGGTTCGGCCCCTGCGATCTTGACATAGCTTCATTGGGAAGCGTATCATACCTACCGCGTGCGCCAGCACGCACGGCACTGTACGCCGTCCAATCGGTCATTCGCACCAGTCTCGTGCCGGTCAGCCACCAGCGACCGGTGTCAGATGAGCGCGCGTCACTTCGCAATCGATGCGGTACACGCGCGGTGCAGGCGCACTACGCCTGCACCGTCATTTAATGCGGGTAGGTGAGCGCTGGGAGCGCTCACTCACCTCGTGGTACGTGGCGACAGCCCGAGGGTGTCGGGGGAGCCCGACCCCTGCAGGATCTCCCCCGAAGGGGGTAGCGCGCCATGGGAGGGCGGCCGCCATGTTATCCTTGGGCCTTCTCGCCCCTCGGGGGATAGCCACGTGGATAGACGGGACCAGCCCATAGTCGGCAGCCCAGGACACCAACAATATCTGTAATATCATGATTTATTTATGTATAAAATAAATTAAATTAATATGCACTTATATGTACAACTGTTTTAACGAGTGAAAAGAACATGGATCAAAGATCTAGGAAAAACACAATAAAAAGAATAAAAAAAACTTAGATTACTAATGGAAAAGAATAGGTTTGAGCCTACTCAATACCAGCAATAACTCCGAAAAAGGAGAAAGGGGCTTGCGAGTAGCGACAAAACCCTCAAGAAGTTGTGGGCTAGAGCCTAGGGTGCTCTCACCTCTCGACACGTTTACCTTTGTTCTCAATCAATCAACTACTCAAACGAGTAGATGAGAGCGGGCAACATAATTTGCACCAATTTTCATGAGTTCTATTTAAAGCTGTGTTAGGGGAATTTGATAAAGTTTAGTTGTGACAGTTTTGTTCACCGAGCCAAACACTAAAACACACTCATCGTGACTAAGTTTTGGTAAGGTTTGGTTGTGGTAACTTTGGTCACCAACTTAAACACACTCATCTCGCTTTCCTACAATTTGGTCATGGAATCAGTATCCATTAATTTAGCCAAACATTCCCAAGGAAATGAAACAGGGCGCCAAATAGAAGGGCTTAAAATGGGATGAAAAAAAAACTTATCCAAACACTAATCGGTAAGGTAAAGCCACATGAACATCACAAAATTTTGGAAAGGCAAAAATGAGCCAATGATTGGCATCGATCCAAACAATCAACAATTCTACAAAGCAACCAAGGGTGTCAGGGTAAGACTTATAGTATAATTCTATTCATTTAAAAGATAGAAAATCATCTCAAAAAATAAAAAAAAGCATGCTAAATAAAAAATAACTTCTAGAATTCAAATTCTGACAGCTTATAAGCCAACTAGCACAATAATACTAAGGCCCCGTTCGTTTGGGCGTTTGGATACTACAGCATGTTACTCAACCTGCTAAATAATATATATATATTTTAAAAAATATAGATCAAACGAACTTATTTTTATAATTGACACTCAATTAATATTAATTATGTGCTTGTCTGGTCTTACATGCAAGTGAAAAGTTAACTGCTACCACTCAATATAAGTGAGCATAATGAATCAGTAGTCAAATTGGCCAATTTTGATTTGATTTTCCCCAATCTGAAGAACACGACGATGTCCATCCACTTGGAACAGAGCCCTTTTAATTAACCTCGTCACGTCCTCACCTCACCGCCGATCCGGTCACGCAGCATAAATACGGGGTGCCGGGCGCCCAACGAGAACCAAACAGCTAGTACTAGACGATCAACTGATCAAGCGGAGACCCGCAAAACCTCTGGCAGTTGCAGTTGGAGTAGTAATCGCGAGATTAAAACATTTAATCTTCTCGTTACCGCTCAATTAAACGCACCGATTAAGTTGGTTCATTAGATTAGGCTAGGATTTACACACATCCACAGAGAGAGTGGCAGTGCACGCGGAGCGGCGCAGAGCGAATCCTCTCCTCTTCGCGTCGCCTTGTCGCGTATAAATAGCGTGGCGCGGCGCGGCGTGGCGTGGCGTGGCGCGGGCGGGCAGCGAGCAGGGACAACTGGAGACGAAGGCGATGGCGCCCGCCGCGTTCGACGCCGAGGCCGGCGCGGCCGCCAAACCGCCCGCGGCCGAGGCGGCCGACGCCGGCGCCGCCTTCGTGCTCGAGTCCAAAGGTAGGTTCCCACCCTCCGCCGTCCCCCCTTCCGCGCGCAATGTGAGGGCTGATTCTGTTCTGATCTGTGGTTTTGGTTCGGGAACAAACCAGGGACGTGGTGGCACGCCGGGTTCCACCTGACGACGGCGATCGTGGGGCCGACGGTGCTGACGCTGCCGTACGCGCTGCGCGGGATGGGGTGGGCGCTCGGCCTCACCGTGCTCACCGCCGTCGGGGCCGTCACCTTCTACGAGTACTCCCTCATGTCCCGCGTCCTCGAGCACTGCGAGGCCCGCGGCCGCCGCCACATCCGCTTCCGCGAGCTCGCGTCCGACGTCCTCGGTAACCGCCCTGATCCATTCCACCGCCTCTCGATCACCACACATTCCCGTGTATGCATGTATAGCCCCATGTGCGTTCGGTGCAATGCCCACAAGCAGACAGCTTAGCTAGCCGCGCATCAATGCGGGCCTCGTTTGGACAGAGCGCGGCGCGCGCCTTTGTGCACGGGTGGCGTGGAGCAGCCAGCGACACGGTCACACTAGCTGCCGTGCTGTTGCCGACTCGCCGCCGTACTCCCATTAATTAGGATGCGCGCGTTGGTGATCTCGCCGACTCAAAGAGCTAGATCGGTGATGGGCCAACACATAATTTAATTCTCGATATGATAATATCGCTTTTTTTCTTGTGTTCTGCTCCTGCACGCAGGGTCCGGGTGGATGTTTTACTTCGTGGTCATCGTGCAGACGGCCATCAACACCGGCGTTAGCATCGGCACCATCCTGCTCGCCGCCGATTGCCTCGAGGTGCAAATCGTTGCTTCCCAGAACCCTTCAACTCTCTATCTTACTGCATACTACTACCGGCTGTTTATGATTAGTTCATTGTCCTGAACAAAGTTCCATGTCGTTTGTGTTTGGACAAGCTGTAGTATAGATAGCCAACAAATTGGGAATGCCTGGAGCCCTGGACATAGTTGCCGTACAAAATCAAGAAGCTGTCATGCTCTTAGTGTGAATGTAGAATATGAATAAGATATAGCATTGCGTAGATTAATAGATATTTAGCCTTCCATGTTTGTTTTGGTCTAAATGGTTGGCTCTGATGAGTTTGACTCTATCTGCTTCAGGATAGGAGGGTTTTGCTTTCTCTTATCTTCTGACTCAATGACAGAAATTCAAACTAGTAAGAAAGCTGATCCAGACGATAGGCTGGCATGCTAAATTTGCTAATGCGTGTGGGAGGATTCATACTATGTTTATTAATATCTGATTGGCGTTGCTTGTGGGTTTGTAATATGCAAGCAAGTCACAATCATGCAACTAATAAGTAATAACGGAGTCCTGTAATGGATATTGATGGCTATGCATTGCTCTAGTAGTTCTAATTTGAAACAGGTATAGGTTGTTTCCAGTTCATTTGATTGCAAATATCCAAAATAAAAGCTAAACTTATTTTAGGAGCAAAACTTGATCACTGATCGTAAAAACAAAGGAAATAAGCCCTATGCAGCTGTGCAATTTTCATGTGCTTGTAGTTCTGACCTTGGAAGGATTGATCATATATATGGCTGCTGAAGACTAACTCTAAAATTGCATAATTGTATTCGTAGCATGTCCGCATAGCTGTCAACATACATCATTTTTATTTTTTTCGAGCTTCAAATTGCATGGAGGAAGAAGATATTCCAATCCTTGCATAGTCTCTTGCCTGCAACCTAAGTACTTCCATACTAAGCTCAGACAATTAAACAATAAGGGGGCAGAATGATAGAACAGAACTGGCAAAACAATCCATTAATATTTTCTGTCAGAAAGGAGTCAGTACTGCAGTTGGCCTGCTAGTAACTACAATCTTCTAAAATTGTAAGTCATTTACGGTTAGTAAAAATTGCATAACAGCTTTCGTCTATTGGCACGAAAAAAACAACTAATTAATAATTTCTTTCTGTTCACTGCTCAAATTATCAGTTGCAAAATTGGATAAACTGGTCTTTTGTTGTGCCCAAACAGATCATGTATACGAGCCTTTCTCCTAATGGTCCCCTGAAACTGTACCACTTCATCATCATAGTGGCTGTGGCGCTGGCCTTCCTCTCCCAGCTACCATCATTCCATTCGCTGCGGCACATTAACTTTGCCTCGCTGCTCTTGAGCTTGGGCTACACCATCCTTGTATCCGCTGCTTGCATTGGTGCAGGTATATTGCCTGAACTTTCCTCGTGTCACATCCTCTCTCTGTTCCCAGAACTTATCTGTCAAGATTTCACAGAAACTCATGCTGCGGATGGAAGAATTAGATTCCAGAAAAGGTTGGGAATTAGATCGGGAATCAGATGCCCTGTATCTATCAGTAGTATTCTTCATAAATATACAGTAAAGTCTGCTCCATTGTTTATATAAACCAAGACAAAATACAAATGGAATGAATGTGGTAACTGCGCTTTGCAGCCAATTCTTTTCAGTTGTTTTTTTATTCATGCTAACGGAACAAACTCAACTAGGCCTGATATGTTCACACGGCATCATCATGGAATCATTAACCTGTGACAGTCTTCAACAAAACGCACTAGTGTCGTTATTACTTAGCAGACGTTTCAGATCCCAGTAAAACCATAAGCATTACAAATGACAACATTAAAGAGTCCCTAATATGATCTATAGATCACCTGCGACTTGTTATAGCGCAATCAAATTGATGCATTGACTATTTTGATTGAAAGTTGCACTCCAGAAGCGTTTCCTAGTTGGCTAGACGAGCCATTTTTGAAAGATAACGCTTGAAGACTTAAAATTATTGACAATTTTGTACATTCACACTTGTTCATTTTGAACAAAAGAGATTTTCATGTTTTGAAATTTCTTCAGATATTTTTGAGTAAGAAATATGTCGCACGGGCCAATAGTTCGAAATAAATTTATCCCGAATAAACTGCATACGAATTTGAATTTTTATGCCATCTTATATCTGTAATTCTAATTTAGGCACAAATCAAGCAACTAGACCTAATAACAGCGCGAACAATTCTAAACTAGAGCTGAATATGTCTATTGGATCGGTTTGGCCCAGAACCACCTAACAGACTCATAATTACAAGTTGTTCAGCTACGCTATATCAGAAATCTAAAATTACTCTGCGGCAAAGTCCGAAATTAAAATTCTGTGACCAAGCAGGAAAAATGTGGTTCAATTCCGATAAAATGCATTGAAACTAAATTTAATTTTCCAGCATATGCATTGTACAACTGGGGGCTGCAGATTTTGCATAATTGCATTTGTACTGTAACTCGATCTCCTTGCCCTACATGTTAACTGCATGTTGTCATTCTTTACAGGTCTGTCAAAAGATGCTCCAGTGAAGGATTACTCGCTAAGCTCGTCCAAATCAGATCAGACCTTCAATGCCTTCCTCTCTATTTCTATCCTGGCGTCCGTTTACGGCAACGGCATACTGCCTGAAATCCAGGTATTCATCATTGCGTCTTCTGACTTCCGAACGAGAAAAAAAAAATCTGACGTAACGTACCTTATGAGAAAATCCTTTATTAGTGAAATCCAACAAGAGTTCTATGCCCATATTGGTAGATTCGCTAACTAGTACTCTGGAAATTAAAGGCCCTTTTTAGACTAGCTGTTACTCTGGAAATTATAAAGGAAAACACTGAAATAATGTAGCCATCGCAATATGGTCCAACTGACCCGAAAGGCTGGGCTTATTGGACGCCTAAAATAAAGCCCGTATCAATTGTTCAAAAGCCCATATGAAGTGCTGTGTGGGCCTACTTAGAGGATTTAGGCTGAGTTCTGTTCCAACTTTCCCAACCCACCTTGTGGTTCCACGCACACGTTTTTCAAACTGTTAAACCCTGTATTTTTTGTAAAAATTTTCTATATGAAAGTTACTTTAAAAAATAATATTAATTCATTTTTTAAAAAATTAGGAAATACTTAATTAATAATAAGAAAATGCATCGCTCCGTTTTACGTGTGCGGGTTCCGAACACAGCCTATGGTGGGCCGTTTTCAAATTGGCTTTGCAGGCTACGTTGGCGCCACCGGCGGCCGGGAAGATGATGAAGGCGCTTGTGCTGTGCTACTCCGTCATAGCATTCACCTTCTACATCCCTTCGATCACCGGATACTGGGCGTTCGGCAGCCACGTCCAGTCCAACGTCCTCAAGAGCCTCATGCCGGACTCCGGCCCGGCCCTCGCCCCGACGTGGCTGCTCGGCCTCGCCGTCCTCTTCGTCCTCCTCCAGCTCCTCGCCATCGGCCTCGTCTACTCCCAGGTGGCGTACGAGATCATGGAGAAGAACTCGGCGGACGCGACGCGGGGGAAGTTCTCGCGGCGGAACGTGGTGCCCCGGCTGCTCCTGCGGACGCTCTACCTCGCCTTCTGCGCGTTCATGGCGGCCATGCTGCCCTTCTTCGGCGACATCGTCGGCGTGGTCGGAGCCGTGGGATTCATCCCACTCGACTTCGTCCTCCCGGTCGTCATGTACAACATTGCGCTCGCGCCGCCGAGGCGGTCGCCGATGTTCCTCGCCAACACGGCCATCATGGTCGTCTTCTCCGGCGTCGGGGCCATCGGCGCATTCGCCTCCATACGGAAGCTGGTGCTCGACGCCGGACAGTTTAAGCTCTTCAGCAACAACGTCGTGGACTAAATTGAATTATGTCCGTATATAGGAGGTATATATAGCACACACATATATATCTTCTAGCTATAGGTCCTTAATTATAATTTATCTTGGGAGGTATAGCTAAGCTTTGTTTCTTCTTTCTTACTTCGGGCGTACTGCGTACAGCTATAGTTACATATAGCGCCATATATCGAGTTGTATTAGCTACGAAGCTATGTAGTATAGTATTTCACTGGTGATGTAATGCAGTTAATTGGTACGAGCAAATGCGCATCTGCAATATAGAAATCGTCGGGGCTGCGCTTTTGAGCTACACAACGATGACTTATGCTTAGAGCTCCAGTTATGTCGCCATAAGTGTTTATTTTGTTCTTCCTGTCGGTTTGGGCTCTTTTGTTGTCAATTATTCGTATGTTTGTGAGGTTTTTATCCTACGGCCCCTAAAAACTAGATCAAGGCTCCTTTTATTAAATGACAATAGGCGGTCCTTGTCCTCTTTTTATCAGGTTTATAAAAACAAAACATATATAGCAAGAGTTAATGAGAGATTGATCGATAGAATCATACGATACACTTGAATGAATTAAAAAAGAAATGTCGATCCCTTCATGCTGTCGGGGTGATCCTCATACATCAATTAAGTTTAACCCGATTAGAGTGGACATTTAACACTACTACAGAACTATCTATCTATCTGTAGACTGTAACGAGTCAAGTAGGAGGTTTGTCAGTTTGCAATAATGTTATTTGTAATGGCTGGTTAATTCGATTGTTGTAGATATGAGTGTTTGGAGAGAAATGACCTGTTAAGGATGTCACATCATCTGTCTTAACAGGTCATCTATAGAGTTTGGTAACTGAGGGCGTTATAAATATGATGCTTAACATCTATAACAGTTCATAATAATAAACTGTTACAAATGACTTGACTATCCATCTCTACCGAATCATTTTTTATAAATAATTATAGATGAGTTGTTGTCATCTCAGACGGTTACAAAATCACCGACCGCTACAGATCGAGAAACCCACCTAGACCTAGCTATAATGCCACCCTCTTCGAGGACACTCTGGCCTAAGCCAGAAACCGCCACTACTCCCAACTCCCTCCCGAGTGTCGAGCGCAGCTGCTATCATTGACTCCTAGTTCCCTCCCAAGAGCCAAGCATTGCCACTGCCATCCACCCCCTCCCTCCAAAGCGTAGTCATGGTTTTCACCTTTCCGCCTAGATGCTTCACCTTTCCATTCCCTTCTGACCATGGCTGTTGCCCTTTCTCTTCCTTCTTTCGAGCACTGCTTTGGTTGTCGTCTTCTCCATCTTAGCGCCGAGTGCCACCACCACCTCCACATCTCTCCTGAACGTTAGTGTCATCATATCCAATTGTTGGGGAGCTAAATCCGATCTTCCTGAAGTCGAGGGTCATCGGATCTAACCGCCTCTAACTTCTAGGTGGCTGGATCTAGCCTCCCCAATCACCTGTTTTCCCAAGATCCGCTCCAGGTTGTGGTGATAAGTACGATGATGGCATTGTTGGTGAGCATGCCGATAGTCACAACAAGGAGAAGGGCCAACTTATGGTGGGGACGGTGATGACCGATAACTTTACAGTACTCACAAGTCACAACTACTAGCACGTAGGTACTCTGTTGGTTTTCCGTTGACCTTGCACGTTTGATGGCTCGGTTTTTTGTTGTGCTCACTGACATGGCTTGCAACATCATGGAGAACTCGAGGCCCATGCCTAGACACAACGCGGCCACCTCGCTTGGTCTCATCACTCATCTTCGTGCGCAGCGATGGCGATGGTGTGTAGTTGTGGCTACATCGACAATGATGACAACCATGATTACAGGCAGGGCATCCTCAGCAGTCAGCACAATGATGACGATTAGCATATGGTGTGGATGATTTTTTTTTTCTGTATGACTAACGGTTCAACATTCCTGAACCGTTATACATGAGGTAAGAAATAACAGGGAGTAAGCCGTAACATGAAAGTAGAGGGAGGTCGTAGTTTCTGCTAGAGTGAATTATGTAATGGAATTTTCGGCCTCTGAAGAACATACAACCATTTTTTAAGTAGATGGAAAAACATACACATTTGCTTGTAATAAGTCAATCAATTAAGGCCTACGTCCAGCTCCATCTAGACTGGTTGAGCCAACATCAGTTATTTAATTGCAATGTTATCAGGTTGAGTATCGTCGAGATTTGCACATTCAATTCTAAGTGTCACTACACATATTTATCAGATAATTTATTACTAGGTCCACATAATCCCTTAAAAAAATCATTGTCACCCCTTATCGATAGACACGATGAAGCTTGTGCAACATGTACGATCTAACCGGTTTTCTAATCGAAACTACACCCGTCCCATAATATAAGAGATTATTTTCTCTTTTGGAGAAATTAAGAATAGAGAGAAATAACTAAAATATCCCTAATAAATGCTTGTTAGTTGTGTATGGTTGTAATAGTTGGGATAATATAGAAAGACAATTTGAATTGAAATATATTACTATGTATTTTAAAATCTTATGAATATACAAGGGAGAAGGTGTATCGCACGTTACACGACTATTACATCTCGATCACTAAGGGAGGGTTTGGATGGGATTAAAGTTTTTTAGTCTCTATCACATCGAATGTTTCTACACTAATTAAAAGTATTATATGTAGACTAAAAATAAAACTTATTTCATAACCCTAAACTAATTTGCGAGACGAATCTATTGAGCCTAATTAATCCATGATTAGCCTATATGATGCTATAGTAAACATGTGCTAATTATGGATTCATTAGGTTTAAAAAATTTGTCTCGCGAATTAGCTCTCATTTTTATGCAATTAGTTTTATTATTAGTCTATATTTAATACTCTTAATTAGCACCCAAACATCCGATGTGACAGGGACTAAAATTTGTTCCCTCTATCCAAACACCCCCTAAAGCACAACACGTAGTACGTACCAGGGTTCACGTTACCGCGGTTTACCGCGCGGTTACCGTGCTTACCGCGGGGTACGTTAAAAGGAAAACCACGATACTTAAATTCAAATAAATTTAAAAAATAATTAAAAATTTTGATAAATTTTATACGAATTTAGTACGGTTTACCGCGGTTACCGCGCGGTAACCGTGCGGTAACCGTGCTTACCGTGCGGTAACCGTGCTTACCGTGTACGGACCAGATCTGCCGACACAAATCATTGGGCCGTCACTGCTGTTCCGTTGTCGTCGGGCTCGCCGGCACGACTGCCACGTGCGGCGGCAGCGGCGGCCTTCTTCCACGCGCCACCGACGACAGCCTCGAACGCCTCGCGCGACGGGCCGCCCGGCGACTGCGTGGCCTTGGCCGCCGCCTCCCGCAGCTCCCGCGCCTTCCTCCGCGCCGCGGCGCCCTTCTCCCCCGTGATGATCTCCCTCGCCACCGCCGCCACCTCGTCCCGCGTCACCACCCCGTCCTCCCGGGCGTTGCTCGGCCGCAGCGCCAGCCCCGCACGCGACGACAGCATCACGGCGTTCATCCTCTGCTCGGCGTAGAGCGGCCACGCCACCATCGGCACGCCCGCCGCCACGGCCTCCAGCGTCGAGTTCCACCCGCAGTGCGACACGAACCCGCCGACGGCGCGGTGGTTCAGGATCTCCACCTGCGGCACCCACATCGGCACGGCGAGCCCGGTGCCTTTGGTTCTCTCGAGGAACCCCTCCGGCAGGTAGTTCGTCGGGCTGTCGTCGCCGTCGCCGCTAACGCTGAAGTAGCTGGCCGTCTTGTCCTTGTCGCTGGGGTAGCGCACCACCCAGAGGAACCTCTGCCCGCTCGCCTCCAGCCCCGCCGCCAGCTCGGCCGTCTGATCGGTGGACAGCGTACCGCCGCTGCCCAGACACACGTACAGCACAGACCCGTCCGGCTGGTCGTCGAGCCACCGTATGCAGGCGTCGTTCGCCGCCTTGCCGGAGGGCGACCGGACGAACGGGCCGACCGCGTAGGCCGGAGGGTACACGCCTTTGTCGGAGAGCTCCTTGAACGCCACCAGGGTCTCGTGCTCCATGGCGTCGAAGGTGTTGACGAGGAAACCGTCGGCGCGGAGGTAGTCGATCCCCATCTCGATCACGAGCGGGTACACGGGGTTGGCACGGTCCTGCACGGGGTCGACGAGGTCGGAGCCGTGCAGCGGCACGCACCCCGGGAGGAGGACGGGGTCCGGGAGGTCGCGGAACTCGCAGGTGGTCGTCCGGTCGATCTCCGGGTTGTGGAGGAACGAGGTGAGGCACATGAGGTTGGAGGTGAAGAAGACGTATCGCGGGATGCCGAGCTCGGCGGCCACGGCGAGCGCCCGCGGGCTGAGGAGGTCCGAGAGGAAGACCGCGACGCCGGCGGGGGATTTGAGGAGGGAGCGGAGGAGGTCGCGGAGGTGCGGGAGCGCGCGCCGGACGACGGTGAGGATGCGGGTCTCGACGCGCGCGTCGGCGGGGAGGTCGTCGAGGGACACCTCCGGGAGCGCGGCGATGGAGATGGACGGCGGGAGGGAGGAGAAGGTCGAGGAGTGCTCAGCCGAGGAGAAGTTGGTGTGGGTGACGATCGTGGCCGTGAAGCCGCCGTGCTCGACGATGAGCCGGGCGAGCTCGGCCACCGGCAGAAGGTGGCCGGCGCCAGGGCTCGCCAGAAGCACGACGTGCTGGTCGCGCCGCTCATTTCGCGGGGGAGCTGACTCAATTGCCATGGCAGTATTCAGAATCAGGAGTACGTACGGACTAGCGAGGCTAGCTAGCTGTCTGTATATTGCCGGCCGCTTGCACACCTATACAAATAGTGCGTGCTTATATAGAGGAGCCGGGAAATGGATTTTAAGCTCCTAATGGCGGTCGCGGAATTTTTAAGACGGGGATATAAACTTGAAAATAAGCATTAATACATAAATAGAAAAAAACACTAAACCACTTTATCAAGGTAAATTAACAATATTGGTTACGCAGAAAATTAAAAAATACTAAGAAAAATACTTTATAATCAAATGTAGCTGCAATTCCAATTTTACAAATCATATACACACATGTATTATACCTTGCAAATTTAAATGTGTTTTTTTTAAAAAAATTGGGGTACAAGCAGGGTTCACAATTCTGACAAAATCTGGTTGGATTTCACCAAAAACCGACAACGTGGCTTGGCAGTATTTCTCCTCTGAAATTTCGATGGGTTTCATCTAATTCAAATTTTGAATTGATAAAAAATAGAAAAAAATCAAAAAAATCTTACAAATAGTATAATATTAGTAGAACCTATTGATATACAGTTATTTTTGAAAAAATGTTGAATTCCGCATTTGTGAACTTTGTTAAGAAATATTAAAAAAACCATGGAGGTGTTCGCATGCTAGAAGCCAGAATAAAACTTAGTGTTAACCTTTAGACCTTATGTACTGGACTCTAATCTTGTACTAATGAACTTTAATTTAGGTGGTGGACATTCTATTTGGCCAATGGTTGGTGAGTGATGCCGAGATGCATATTGAATTGTGCGTGATATATCATATGTGCTCTAAATTATTGCCTTTTATTTATGAATATCTATTGCATATCGTGTGTATCTCAATGTGAAGTCATCAAATTTATAGTAAACGGAATATGGGAATTTTTCAAAATTTTTCACTACTTTCTACATTTGAGGAAACAAAAATAAATTTGAAATTTATCATCGGTTTCTTAACAATATCGATCAGTTTTCGATACAAAATGATCAGTTTTCACTTTGCTTGAACATTCTCAATTGCTGATTGGAATTTCAATGTTTATGTTCGAAATTTCGGTAAAGACAATCGGATTTTGACACAAGACCAACCGAAACTGGGAACTTGAATTCAAATTTTGGCTACAAAATTTATTCGGAATATGTCAGATTTTTCGCGAAAACCAACATGCTGCTAGCGTCCAGCGTGGAAGGTGGTATCCGAATTGTCATCATTTCTTCTGTGCAATCTAAATTAATAGTTAAAGAAATTTTAAAGAATAGGTAATATAAACAATTGTGTACATATAGAACATGCAGAACCAAGATTGATATACACATTAAGAGACATGACAATAGGAAAATCAATTTACAAATGTGATTGCACTTTCTGGTCTCTTAGGTTGAATTTAACCTTACTAGTAAGGTGCCTTGCATGGCAACAAATTTAAGGTGTGATCGGATGCGGCTCAACTGATTGAGAAGTGGGGCATTTAACTATTTACCACTCTTTGTTTATTAACCATTTACTAGGTATATGTTAATGATACATGGGTATTCATGTGTCAATGATAAGTGGGTCTAGATAGCAAATTGTTAATTGCCACATCTAATATTGGCAAATAGTTAAACAACTTATATAAAGGAGATCAGATAGCCAGAGCTACACAGGAAAAAAGGAGGGATCAAACCGCTTAGGCTATTGTTTTTTTCCCTTTTTTTTCGTGAGCATTAGTCCCTATTGAAGGGGGGCAACAATACTAGCCTTTTATAAATTTTACGAAAGCTATAATAAATATATTGCAAATTAATGATCAAAACTTGAGGAACAAGCCCCTGGTCGCCCCTCCCTGCTCCTTGTGCTGGGTGTGTAGTGGGATTCGGGGAACGAAGGACAGAACAAATTGCACTTTAAAGTGAATTAAAGTAGTAGAGACTTTACAACGGATTTATCTAGTGTCTAATTTTCTCCATCTATTTAGTCCGTATGCAAGAAAGTTTCTTTTAAATGGTTTCCCGTAGAGAGCGGAACCGAAAGGCGTTAAAATATCAAGGAGGGAGATGATGGCGGATTGAGACAGACGAGTTAATTTCTTGTTGGTCAGCTCACAAGAAAATCAACACGGAACATATGGCACGAGGTCTCGCGGATTAGTTTTTGATGCTATTAATTTTTTTAAGTATCGGTTGGTATACCAACCAATAGATATCTTCAAGATTAGTTCAAAAAACATCTTTATACAAGTTAGATATATGTAGTAGGTAGAATGGTAATACACGTGAGGGATGATGTGAGAGTGTTGAGTTCGAATCCTACATCCCACGTATTATTTTTATTTAGTATATATATTTGTTATAGGTTCTTTCGATCGGTACTAAGAGCATTTCCAAGAGAGGGACCCAAAAATTAGTTCCTAAAATCTATTGATTGGGGTTACCGTAAAAAATTTTAGGCCCAAAAATATGTTCCATCTCCAAAAAATACCTAAAAATAGAAGTCCAAAAATTAGTTAGTTGACCACGTAGGATTAGATGGGCCTAGATTTATCGATTTTTTCCTCATATTGATCCCGTGCCCTGCCACCCTACCCTTTCTTTCTGTTGCCGCCGCCTCTTACCCGCCGCTAGAGAAACCTTCGCCGGCCATGGTGGTATTGATGGAAGATTTCATCTTTAATGTGGAAAAACGGAAAACCTAGCCGATTCTCTAAACGGTTGTGTCATCAATCTGCAAGTTAAAGAAGACGGCGGCTGGAGAAGGGGAAAAAGAAGTGGGTAGAAGAAAAAAATGGCACCGAGAAAAAAATTAGCGCGGACGGGTAAAAAAGTGGCGTGAGGTGTGCGATTGGGAGGGCGTACATGTTCCCAAATTCAGGTAGGATTGGCACTGGTTTTAGGTGTGGGTAAATTTTAGGACCTTGATTGGGAAACTGTTGGAGGCTTGATTTTGATGAAAATCCCAAAAATTATTTTTTAGGAACTTGTTTGGCCCCTCTTGGAGATGCTCTAAAGATCGAGATCTTTAGTCTCGATTTACTGGTCTTGGTTGCTACAATCGGTAATAAAGATGGTTACAAACAAGTAGTAAAGAGACGTTCACTGTTGTTTACTAATTTGCATGCTACTCCTTCCTTGAATTTTGATATGCGAATGGAGATGCGCGATGGCTCTCCTGTGGGTTCTTCCTTCCTTCCTTCACTTTTTACCATCAAATTAAAGAAGATGAAGGCATGCGGGAGAGTGGTCCATTCTCCTATACATACATATGTTCCATTATCTTAAAAAGAAAACATATTTCAACCAATCCGTTCTTCTTTCAGATTTGCTATATAACATTGGACAAAAAATTGAAGAATATGTCAATTTTTGACCGTTAGATATGCATGCGTCAATATTCGTACTGCTAACAAGAGATGATCCCGCAACCTCAGTTTGTGTGTGTGCCTCTCCCCTCAAGTTATAGTAGAAGTTATATAGAAGTAATTATCGACGGGTGATACCCGTAGACCGGATATATAGGGTATTGGGGTACGTTGATACTAGGATCTACACGAAACAACATCAAGCAAACAAGGAGACAAAGATTATACTGGTTCAGGTCCTTCGTAAGGTAATAGCCCTAATACAGTTTATATGAGATTGATATGAAAAACCACAGAGTGCAATGAGAACCGATGATTACGATGTTACCGGCGAGATCCTTGTCGAGATGACTCGACGAGATCTCCTGGCGAGTAGGCTTCGTGTCATCCGACTTGTAGGCTATGGTGGATGTGTTGGTCGTAAAATTCAATGCCCTAAACCCCTCAGAAGGTGTACCTTTTATATTGTGAATCACTTTAATCTCCAAGTAGAACTCGGAGACTACGGACCCCGCACAATACGGTAGAAACCTAATCCTCCCCGGGTAGAACTCTGTTAATCACCTGCCCGTGAGAGTAAAATCCATAATATTTCGGTAATTTACCTATTATATACGGAAATAAGCCGTATACGCAGAGATATACCATATTCATATATTCAATTAGTCGTAGTATAGGAGATATGTCTTATCCGTAACCATGACAGGGACAGTTATATGGTATATTTTATTGTAATTGTATTTGAATGATTTTTGATGGATTTCCTATCAAATGTTAGATAGACAATACCTTTTTTACTTCTAAGTTTTGCTTTGTTCTTGAGTTTATATTTTTTTCCCTATATACCCATTCCTACTATATGGACTTTTTAAATTTGACAGTGCACCAACTTAAAGCTGTATGAACAAATTTAATTAGTACATATATACACATTGCAAAAAGAAAAGTATACACATATATTTATATCCATACAGTTAGACAAATTAAGTCGACTGTGTGCATTACACGATACAAAGTTTGGGGTTTTTATTTCATTATCCTTAAAAAAAGAAAAAAAAGCTAGGAAGGCTGGGTTGGTTCGACATAGGACCATACAGAGTTTTAATTGTTGCGTAACAAACGGTGCTCGACTGACAGTGCCATATGCCGCTGGAGTGTGACGACGCCGGCGACTTAATTAGCTATAGGCCCATATATATAGCAGTATGTCTGCACGTGCCTCGCGCGGGGTCTGGCCAGCCAGCTTGACGACGTGCTCGCACAGTCGCACTGCTCATTTGATGCTGCAGTTGACTCTATTTGCCATGGCAGTCATATATAGCAGTATAGCACCTTCATTTTTTCCATAGATAACGTCGTTCACACGTTTAATTATTTATTTTATTCAAAAAAAATTTGTTTAATTATTATTTTTTTATTCTGAGTTGTTTTATCACTGAATTATTTTAAACATGATTTACATCTTACGTATTCGTATAAAATTTTTAAATAAGATAAATATTTAAATGTATGTCTTAAAAGTTAACATCATCTTCTATTAAAAAATAGAGGGAGTATTTAATTGCTAGTGGTCATTCTAGCAAGCTTGTGTGTCGTCTGTCTATTATGTAGTTTTATCCACCGGTACATTACATAAAAGCCTATCATTACTGGTTAAAAACGATATCGATGCTACAAGAAACCGGCAATAATACGTGAAGCAACACCTCCTGTTCATTACTTCTACAGGCATTAACAATAACACATACAAGCCTATATAAAATGAGTTTTATGCTATTCGAGGTGGCATGTACTATGCGGCACATGTGGATCAATAAATAATTACAAAAAATCAAGAAAGAAAAATAATATTTATAGATTAGCATGCTATATCACTTCACAAGACATACAAAGTAGTATGAGAAAAAGAATTATGCAGGACACATGATGTTACCGAGAGGTGGTGGTTATGTAGATTTTGTCAATCATAAATAGAGATTTAGTAATATTAATTGCTTTCTAATAATACATTGTCATCCTATGTTGTGTGAAAGCAAAGGCCAGAATTCTATTCTCGTTATCTTAAAAAGTATAAAAGAACTAACAAAGTCAATTGCAAAACACGGATGTACTTTTTAGTTATGTCTTACTAATTATCATTTAGTACGGATGTTCATTTATAGATAGATTGACTTTACATGTCTGTAAAAAGTTATGTGAGTGTATACTTTTCTAAAATAATTTACAAATGTTTAGCTATATCATCAAACAGCAAAAAGAAAATGTACTGTGTAAACGGAACTCACATGAGATATTTTTTATTTTGGGGGTGGGGTGGGGTGGGGTGGGGGGGGGGGGGGTGGTTGGGACTTGAGCTCACACGAGCTCTCCTGGTTATTTGTTTGGTATTTAATTTGGTTGCTGTTCTTTCCCGGCATCCAGCGAGTTCTATAATTAGAGATATCAAGATTAGTTACGGTTGTTTACATGCTATTTCTGTTCATCATATCCTGCTTCAATAAAAAAAAAAGATGATTTTCTCAAAAAATATATAAGATGAAGGCAGGAGCAACGGTCCAATATTCTCTGCTGGACGAAACCTTCACTAGTAGCTGCTGAATTCTTATAATATACTCCATGTCAGCTCAGCTAGAGACAGTTAACAAACTCCAAAAAATCAACACACAGATTTTTTTCGATGTTTATATATATACTCTTGATATTAGACCAATTAACCACTCAACCAGCTATTCAATTTGTCCTGATCTTGTTTGAAGTTGCTGCTCCACAAGGACATTCAATTCGACTTGCTCAATGTGGCTCTGACACTGCCTCGATCTTGTTTGGTAGCTTGTGGATCTGGTACCAAACTTAGGGGTTGTTTCGATTCGTTGACTAAAATTTAATCCTGTTATATCGAATATTTGTACACTAATTAGAAGTACTGAATATATATTTCATAACCCTGAACTAATTCGTGAGATGAATCTATTGTCTAATTAATTTATAATTAGCCTACGTGATACTACAGTAAATATGTACTAATTATGGATTAATTAGTCTCAAAAAACTTATCTCGCGAATTAGTTCTCATTATGTAATTAGTTTTATTATTAATCTATGTTTAATACTTTTAATTAGTATCAAACCTTCAATGTGATATGGGTTAAAATTTAATCCCTAGATGAAACACCCCCTTAGTTTCCTAAAACATCCGTAATTATTAATAACGCGGTGCTGGAGACCGGAGGAGATGATATATATGATCACGACAGCGCCGAGCAGTGGTTATCTCCTTGCTGTTGGCCGATACTCTTATTTCGCGTGAAACACGCACATACGTCATAACATATGCACTTATTAGTGCGTCTCTTTAATACATGTCTATATAGCTGTATACTAACCAGAAGTACGTTGCTTAATTTGAAATCAAAGACGAAAGTACATGAAAAGATGGAGACTAACGTAAAACATTGCGACACTAGGATTAAAATCAGGATACATACATACACTACTATAGAAAAATCTATTTTTCTGTACGAGACCCCCCTAAATTTCAGATAGACCGTAAATAACACCGTCTGAAAAAACTGGTCCACCAGGACCGGGTAATCGCCATTATCCCGTACGGGCATCTTAATACGACAACACGCGATAATATTGATTATCCCGTGCGGTCGGCTTAAGACACCCACACGGGATAATTGATTTTCGCGTGCAGACCTCTTAAAGACCCTCGTACAAGTCTATTCTTCCTCCTCTTTTCCCTCCTCAACACTTCAAAATTTCATCCTTATCCACCCATCCTCATCCATATCCTCTCTCTCCTCTCTCACTCTCTCACTCTGTCTCCTCTCTCACTCTGTCAAGTGTGTGTGGCAAGCACGGACGATGGTGGGCGCGGACAGCGGTGGGCACGGACGGAGGTGGGTGCGGACGGTGGCACCGAGCGGCTCGGCGGTGGGCACGGCCGGTGGCACCGAGCAGCTCGGTGGCGGGCGGATCCGCCTCGGCCAGTTTCGCGACGGGCGGTGGGCAGCGCAGTCGATGGCGAAGGCGGCGGCTCCCTCGCCCTCCCCCGTGAAGCTCCGGCGGTGGCCGCGAGCGACGACGAGGAGGAGGAGGCGGCCAGGAGTGGCGTGCCGGCCCCGCGCGCACGCCTGCCGGATCCGCGCCCCGACCGATGACGACGACGAGGACGAGGAGGCCGGGAGCGGCGCCGTCGGCCCAGCGTGCACGCACGCTGGTTGGATCAACGCAGCCCCCGCCGACGATGACGTGGAGGCGACGGCGGTCGGGAGCGGTGCTGCCGGTTCAGCGCGCACGCGCACCGGCCGGATCCACGCCGCCACCGCCGGATTTTAGGGTTTCCTTTTTTTGAATTTTTATTTTTTTTGGAAATTTTTTTCCGTGCGGGCAACATAACCCGCCCGCACGTGAAAATCCGATTATCTCGTGCGGTCCACTTAACCCGACCGTACGGGAAGATGGATTTTTCCGTGCGGTTGGACCGCCCGCACGCGAAAATATTTATTTTCGCAGACACCTGGATACAAACGGGCAAGATCTCCGCACGAAAAAAATTCTTTTTAACTGCATGAGAAAATCCTTTTCGTGGTAGTGATACTACTTAAAAACTATAGGTAAACTCAATTTTCAGAGGTGGTTCAACCAACCAACTCTAAGAAAACGATTGTAAAAACGTTTATTTTCACAGGTGGGTTCATAGCCTCCTCTAGAGCAGCATTTTCATAGGCAGACACATTAGAGAATCGCTGTGAAAAATGATTTTCTCAAGCAGCACCTGCAGTGCAAAACTATTTGCATGCACATGCGCATCTGAGGACCGTACGTGGAAATAGTTTATCAGATAAAAAAATATACATAATTGCATCTGCAATGCACAGATACAGAATCAATCACATAAATATGACAAAAAAACATGCAGTGCACTTAATAGTTTGCTCAATCCAGACTTATTTCCACAATAAAGACTGTGCAATGCATATTACAAGCCAAAATAAATAAATTCCGTCGGTAGAATCTGGCAGCCGCTGGCTTTGGCTCCTGTTCCTTGCTCATGCTCTGGCTACCACGCTGCTACGGCTCCCGTGGAGTATGTTGCTCACGCTTCTGTCCATTAATAATACTATCAAAATAGCATGGTCTTACTCTAACCAAACTTCATGGATTATTTCTAATCAATTACGAATAATCAATATTAGCAATGGTGGATATCCTCATTAGCCAATTTAACCGGATACGCTCATCCAACATCTTCGTGAAATGTCCTCTCTCCGGGTTCACTACTGGAAAAATTATCTTTGCTGGGTCATGCAAAAGTCACATTAGTCCCAGTTCGAGTAAGAACCGAGACTAAAAAAATATCTTTAGTCCTGGTTTAAAAGTTCAGGGGTTCTTTTGGATTTTTAGTCCCAACTGGGACTAAAATCATTTTCAGTCCCGATTCAATAGCTGTCAGATCCCCAACGAAATTTAATCTCGGTTGGTATCACCAACAGGACTAAAGATCATGTTTTTAATCTCGGTTGGTGATACCAACCGGAGCTAAATATCTCCCTCCCACGTTGCTCTCTCTCACTTATCTTCTCCTCCTCTACTTATCTTCTCCTCCTCTTCTCTCTCTATCTTATCTTCTCCTCCACTCCTCCCCTCCAGCAGGTGGCGGCCGACGGGCGGTGGTGGGCAGGAGGCGACCGGTGGGTGGGCGGGATGCGGCAGGCGGCAGCGCCCTCACAGATCCGCCGGAGGGGGAGGCGGCGGCCGGTGGCCGGTGGTGGGCGGCGGCTTGCTCCCCTCGTCTGGAGGGGAGGCAGCAGGCGGCATCGCCCTTTTTTTGTTCATTCTTGTTTTTGAAAAATTACGATGTGAATCTGTGATGTTATTATCAGTGATGTATTTGTGATGTATTTCTTTTTAGAATTTTTTATGTATTTGATCTGTGACATATTTTTTTAAAATTTGTGATGTATTTTTTTTGAGAATTTGTGATGTGAATCTGTGATGTTATTTGTGTCTTTGTGATGTTATCTGTGAATCTTTGATTTGGAGATCAATATGTAAGCAACAAAAATCAATGTGGGAAAAAAAGAAAAAAATTTAAGTCCCGGTTGGTAACACCAACCGGGACTAAAGATGGTTGCGCCAGCCACGTGGTGCTACCATCTTTAGTCTCGGTTGGTGTTACCAAGATAACGAGATAGTTATTTAATAAATTTTAAGTAAACTCGAATATAAAAGAAAATTTTGTATGATACTAGCCGCGCAATTACGCGGGCTACCCAACTAGTTTTTATTATATGGCTAATTTAGTCTAAAATTGAACCGACTTTTATGAGCTCAATTTTGTCGCATCTGATCCATAGATAGTCCCTTAAGTTATCCTCTCTTACTATAGAGTAACAACCCACTAAATTCTAAAGGTTAATATGCGAAGATGCCACATCATCATCCACTAACAATCATTACATTTAAATATCATGCAAACATACTATATTATCTATAATTTAATAATTTATTAAATTTTAGAGATTTTAAAATGCAAACATGTTAAATCATCATCCCACATAATTCACATAATATTTCAATATATATCTTCATTATTTTTTCATAATATCCTATGTAACTATATAGTCCATCCTCACTTAGTTAATGTTATTTCTCTCTTCTCTCATTAAGCCATATCACATTGTTGACGATGAAATTTGGCAACCATATGAATCGGAATCCAAGTCCAATTCAAAGCGGAATTGAAGATATGCAGAATTCTCGGAAACAGAGTACGTATCGGGTGGGAAACCGTATCGGCTGGAACTGAGTTTGATGTGGATAGCCGATGTGGCCGATATTGGTTGCATGACCAATGTCGGGTTCGAGGAGGAATTTGAGACAATGTTGTCAGGCAAGGATAGTGTCCGGAATTGGCAATTGAATCTATTAATTAGGATTATTTGTAATTTTCTTATAGATATTTTTGGTAAGAGTCGGCCTAAGGGACTTGTTTGCTAGTTGGATTTGTATTAGGATAACATGAATCGTGCTATAATGGTCAAGTTTGTATTTTCGGGTATAAATATAAACCCGAGGTCTTATGAATAAAACAACAACAGTTCAATCAATCTCGGTGCATCGCCAACCTTTTATTCTTTTATTTTCGACGAGTTCTTGCTTTCGAGTCGAACTGCATCAGGTTTGATCTTCGACGAAGAGGTAAAACTTGTTATGGCGGTTTGCATTATTGGAATTAGTGCTTACATCTTTATGACACTCTAATTCTATCATGTAAATCTCCGAGTTATCATATACATTATATAATTTAGATTGACAATGCTATCTATTCGCATCGGCCGATCTCTATCTAGGGTTTTGCTGATAACGGCTAGATTGACTCGTTGGTTTAAATTATATAATGTATCCACCATCCTGAAAAGGCAACCATCGGCTTGATTGTCTAGATATTACGCTTCTTTTCATACTTAATGCTGCATCAGTTAAGTTTGATCTATTAAGTCGTGTTTAGAATCGTGATCTCTAGCCTGCTTTATGGTTGTTAATAAGGATAGTACGGGGTTTCAGCCGATCTTACCTGGTATAGTTGTTTTACATAGTTTCCATGCTTTGTTTAATATGCTATATCTGCCCTTTATATCAGGATCTAATCTAATATAAATATATTAGACTTACTATCAATCTGATTGGTAATAGTTAGATCTATTTATCGCAAGAGAATATCCTAGTATAAGGTTGTATCGGAGCTATAGCCGATACATGCTTAAATCTGGACATCGGCTATGACATGAGTATACATAATCGTTATTTCATGTTACTTTAGACTTGAGTAATTTATACTATCTCGGTTAAGTCCGATCTATCACAATTGCTTATTTCTAAAGTAATATTGATATATAAATTATGTAACATTGATATTTTCAGCCGATGTATCAAATTTAAGGTTAGCTTATCATTGAATATGCCTTACAGCCGATTCATGATATATTGCATCGGCTAGGTTATATCACGATATGATATCGGCTGCCCGGCCGATTGATTATCGTTTACTAATAAACTTGCATATTTCTTGTTGATTGCAGGATCAAATCAACTGGCACACCTATTGAACCCGAAAGCAAGTTTTGGACCTGCAGTAGAGTAAATAAAATCTCTTAGGCAGTGTGTGTTTTTTGCATCAACACACATCAATTATTTTTAGTGCATAAATGATTAATCTACGGTCCAAATTATATCACTCTTTTTCTTATCTAATTAATCCATGTCACCTCAATTATTTTTAGCCCTTAGATGATTAATCTATGGTCCAAACTATCTCCCTATTTTTTTCTCATAAAGTCATGTCATCTTACTTTTACATTTGAATCATCATTCTATATACTATTTAAATTTAAATTATCATAAACCACGTTAACTTACGTAATCTTATATTGTCTAGCTATCTTACACATTACTTTTACTTATTGTTATCATACTAAACTCCCACAGCAATGCATGGGGTTTCACCTAGTTACCTTAGCTCGAGTAACTAATGTATTTAACCTTACACCCAACACTAGTTGTACCACATCCATCTTCCACTGCATGAGCAGCAGCCCACCCCCACCCCCTTGTTGATGCAAAAACCATCGTTCCTATGACGACATTGTTCTTCTCCACATTGATGTTGTGGGTGATATTGTTAATATGACTTGTCATGCTGGTACTGATGTGGTTGCTCCCCTAGCCGATACTGTTGATGTTCTTCAATGAGATGACCTCTTTGAACAATTGACTCATCAACTGTTCTCTTGATCAAATTTTTGCAATGTACTCACCAAAACTCCAGATTGATTGAACAAGGAATGATAAACTGCTTCATCAACTTTATCTTCAAGTGTTTGAACCATCGGCTTGGGAAGTTGAGTCGTCTGATTTGGCCCTTGTTGCGTCATGACGAAAGATTGAAGACAACACTTTTGAAAATCAACCATAGATTGCTCCACCTATTACTTCTGTTCCTCCATCAAATTCTCCATTATGACCATGATCTTGGTATCGACTTCTTCTTCAGACATGTAGGTGTAAAAATCGAGTCCCACCAGGCGTGCCAAAAATGTGTTGATGCAAAAAACACACACTGGCCTGAGAGATTTGCTTAGCTCCAGTGCAGGTCCAAAATAATGATGAAATGCGGGTGTGTCAGTCAGTTTGATCCTGCAACTGACAAGATATGTAAACATCAGACAAAACAACCAATCGGCTAATAAGCCGATGGAGCGATACCAGCCGATATAGATGCCAACCGATATCCAGTATAGATCTTGATACTTGAGTAAATGATGATATAGAGACAATCGGCTAACAGTGATATGATAGAATAAGCGTTGATCCGAAGGTTAAAGCATACATCAGTCGGTATCCCAATATCATCAAATCCAAACGATTAAATAAACAGTGAAATATTTTTTGCGATCGGCTTAATCCAACTTATATGTAATCCTTATAAGCCGATGCAATTTCCAGATAACTCATCAGCTGAAACTCCGATGAAACCCTTACTGGCAATCAAGAAGCAGGTTAGAGATTATGGTTCTAAACACGACTTAGTAGATCAAACTTAACTGATGCAACACCTAAGTATGAATAGAAACATAATATATAGACAATCAAGTCTTTATCTGATTTTCAGGGTGGTGGATACATTATATAATCTAAGCAACAAAGTAATCTAGCTGATATCGATAAAACCCTAGATGGAGATCAGCCGATGTAAGTAGGAAACATTGTCAATCTGGATTATATAACATATATGATAATTCATCGGCTAGCACTCTGATAAAACATTAGCATGAACCTATCGGCTTAACAAGATTTATATTATCAACAACAATCTAGTAGGTCGAGCCTATCCGATACAACACGAGATTGTATATGATAATCTAATACTTGATGAACCGATAGATCTGTCTAATGTGATGGATATAACAAATCTATTTAAAACAACATTGTGATTGTAGAGATATATCGGCTAAGATAGAAGGTCAGACCTAACCGAGACAGTCCCAACTAAACCGATGCGTCTTTAAACACAATGCAATTAAAATAGAATTGAAATATCAGGTAGGCAAATATATCGACCGAACCAGAGCGATACAAGAGATCGAAGTAATGCAGCCTTAAACAACACCAATTTAGCCGATATATTCACCAGGGCCGGCGGAACGTAGGGCTTATCCCTTCGCTGGAGATCGAAAGTTGATGCAGCCCCGCGTCAGGTGCCAAGTTCCACCGGTTGATAAGTAAATCTCGGAAAAGAAGGTGGCGATGCACTTAGAGTAGTTTTATTGATCGAGAGATAATTATAATGACCCTGGGTGTACATATTTATACCTATGGGTGGATACTAGTCCATATCGGACACGACTCAAACTTTCCTAATATTACTTTAACCGTCGAACAAGTCCCTAAGCGGATTCTTGCCAAAAATATCTCTAAGAAAATTACATAATATCTTAATTAATATATAACTTGCCATACCGCATCCTCCTTGTCTCGGACTCTTGTAGATAAACTTCCTTTAATTGATCTATTTGCTTAACCGAGTCCATCAATAACACAACTGTTGGTGACGTGACAACTCCCATCGGCCGATTCCAGGACTCTGAAGCCGATACTGACTCTAGGCCGATGATAACTTCGAGGCTTACCAAATTTAATCATTAACACCCCTCTCATTGGTACTCCCAGGCTAATCATGCACGACCGGTAGTAATGGTCCTTGGAGGGTAGTTGATGATTTGATTTGAGCTCCGTCCTCAGCGCCAATCTTCGTGGCGTTTGGTCTCCTCGGCCTTGTCCTTGAATGGTAAGCCGGGTGCCACCTTCACCAGCTGTGGTGGTGGCCACGGCGGCTGGAGAAGGTGTGCCGCATGCAAGGTCTCCGCGACTTGTCCTAGCACTTCCTCATCGGCGCCCTCACGGAGGACAGCCGTCTGAGGAAGGAAATTTTTTATTTTTGAACTTTTTCTATTTTCAATTTTAAAAATTAAACCATTCCAAAATTTATTTTCAAAATTTGAACCTTTTGCCCACACTAACCAGTATGGTATGGCAAAACAACACTGACACACTACACACAGCTAGTGTGGTAGTTTTATCTTGTCACGTAAGTCGGGGTGGCGTGGCCAAATAACGTTGCCACGCCAGATAGACCGGTGTGATCAAATAATGCTGACACGCATGGGTGGATCTACAGTGCGAACACCGGTGTCAGGCGACACCGACGACTTTCGGCAAAACCTATGGTTAAACTACTTGAACATATATTATAATACTATGATCTAAGTATAATTAGCATACTATGATACCGATAGGTATACTATGATACCAACGAATCAATTTTTTGGATACGCCACGGCTGACACGTTAGCTAGATCAGTGTGACAGTATTGGTTTGCCACGCCTGTTTGATCAAAAGGTTTAGGTCTTGAAAATAAAATTTAAAAATGTTTATTTTTAAAATTAAAAATTAAAAAAGTTTAAAAAATAAAAAAAATCTGAGGAAGAAGGTCTGGGTGAGGCCGCTGCCGCTGCGGTGCCACGACATCGCGCCCGGCGCATCGAGCCGTTCCTCCACGACGCCGTTCAGGAGCATGGTAAGCCGTGCATTACCTGGTTCGGCCCGACGCCGCAGGCGAAGTCACCGAGCGGTCCGAGCCCGAGCTGACCAAGGTCATGATGTCCAACAAGTTCGGCCACTTCGAGATATAACAACATGCTGCACAATCACTCTTAAAAATAGACGAGCAACGCGTGTCATTCAACACATTAAAATGCCAACACAAAGATATGTCCCGAGCACTGTAGCAAACAGCAATATAGCTTCCCATCGTATTCAGCAATCACTACTAGAGAGTGCAGTGTCATCAACTCAGTAATAGCCGTTGTCAGATCACCATCGAATCGCTGAACCAACACCAACAATGCATGACATTGGGAGGGCCCGCCCACTCCCACCTCACCTTCAGCCGCGTAAGTCTCTAGACCTACGAGAGGCGACTAGAGGCTACAGTGTTTCTTCCCCTCCCGACCATTCTTCCACCACCATTCCATTACAGCTTTTAGTTTGTTAGATCTATAGGACTGTGTTCGGTAGTGTAGGATGAGAACTAATCCCTTATACACGTAAAACAAAACGATTTATTAGCTCGTAATTAATTCAGTATTAGTTATTTTTTAAAAAATAGATCAATATGATTTTTTAAAGTAACTTTTGATAGAAATTTTTTTCAAAACACACAACATTTAGCAGTTTGAAAAGCGTGCGCACGGAAAAAAGTGTGGTGAGTTGAGAACCTCTTGGAAAGAACTCAGCCTAGGTTTTCCTAGTTGTCAGGTTGTCCTGTTTCTTGAGTTAGTCTTGTTTTGGTCTTTTGACAACGACTTCTTGTTGACGTAGACCGGGCTTGATGTTGGCAACAACGGTTGTAGATGGAGGTGGTGGAAGTAAGCTCTGAAGATTGTGAATCGAAGGCGGGCTAACAAATCTGATGGAGACGATGTCCCGTTGTGGCGGTGTTAGCTTGTTCACCTATCTTGGACCTGTTGCCATAGCTGCTACATGGTGTTGGTTAGAGGCTCCATCTCCAAATCGACCGCTGTCGATGGGCTATACCCCTCTACGGTATTTATAGAGTATGAGAACCATTGGTGCTAGGGTATGCGCGAAATTGAGGTAAAAGCGATAGGACACAGGGATTTTTATACAGGTTCGGACCCCTTAACTGATAGGTAATAATCCTACTCTTGTTAACTGAAGCCGATGTTGCCTTTATATATCAATACACACGAGTACAATATTGTGAATGACCTAATCTAGTCCTGGTCATCCTAGTAGCGTAGAGTTCTCACATGTGGTAGATGGCTAGTGTTGTCTGCTTTCTTGAATATGAACTCGGTGAGATTGGAATTGTATTGTATTGGCTTGTTTTCGCCCCTTCCCCTCCTGAGGGGTCATGTATTTATACCCTTGAGTGTCCTCTTGTCCGAGTAGAACTAGGGAACTATGTATGGATACGATCTGAGTACTCCTTGTCATGCCTAAGTAGTAGGGGTGAAAACGGATCGGGTTCGGTCGGATCTCATTATTCCCATATCCTAACCCACATTTTATAATCGGGATCGGGTCGGGCATGGATATTATAGGATACACAAATAGAAGCACGAATAATATCGGGAATAAATACGGAACGAATGCGTACCAAGACGGATATGAACACCATTGGTTACGAATACTTATTCGGATATCAAGTCAAAGCAACACCCATATATACCACACAGACAATAGCCGTTCAACCATTTCATATATGTATAATATGAATATATTAGGGGCTTAGGGAATAGTAATGCCTATCAACACAACAAATGTTGTAGATAGTTGTCAGTGGTCAGTAGTACCACAGTAGTAAATACTAAGACCATAAGTAACAATACTACAGTAGTACCAAAGTAGTTCACATAAGGTATACAATCTAACCAAAAGATGCATTTATATGACTACTGATCACATATCGTCAAAACAGTCATCCCAAAGGCAAGCATGTTCAGCTTCAATCACCAGAAAGTTCACCAAAAACTCCAAATCTCCAATTACCAGCATGCCCAGCTTCAATCACTATTCGTTGCCTGATCTAAAAAAAGAATAAAACATTTAGTTAATATAATATCTAATTATCTTTCTAGTTGCCCCTTAACTCTCTAAAAATCCAAAATGGAACCAACAGGTTATTCATTTAGAGATTGCAAGTCCGAAATATACTTTTTTATGCAACACTTAAATATGTAACTAACCTCCTTATCATTGACGGTTTTAGCACAATCTTTATCCTCTATCTGTACATCCAACTCATCAAGAATTGTTGCTATCTTGTCCTTAAATGGTCCTGTAAATAAAATTGAAAAAAAATATAAGCACAGTCTACAAAGGGCAAATTATATAAATAACGAAATGAATATAAACAAGCTGTTACCTTTTCTAGATGATCTTATCCAGTCCTTTATACATACTAGAGCCTCAATGATCTCAGGATCTAGAGAATTGCGGAACGGACCAACAATACGACCACCATCACTGAACGCTGACTTTGAAGCAACGGTAGAGACTTGAACAACCATCACATCATGCGCGAGTGTTGAGAGGATAGGGAAAGTCACTTGGTTGCTCTTCCACCATGACAGTATGTCAAATTCTACACCTTCACCTGTTGGATCAATCCAACGAATTGGCTTCTCTTTCATGTATACATCCAATTCATTTAAATCCTTTTCTTTAGCCGCAGCTGCATCATCATACAAGAATTTCTCAATTTCATTGCGACCCAAAGAAGTATTACCATGTGGCTGAGAATTTCCACTTGATCTTGCAGTGGTATGTTTCAAAGACTAAGTTGCAACACAACTCTTGTAAGCCAGGAAAATTTCTTGTACGTTGCAACACAACGCTTAAATTCCTCTTCATACTGGTCAGGGTAGATCTTCTGTAGAAAAAAAATCACTAGCTTTTGCTTGTATCTAGGATCAAGAAAGCAAGCAACAACAAGCGCTAGGTTGGACTTGTCCCAATATTTATCATATTTGAGTTGCATGGCCATAGCCATAGAAGCAATGGAGACATTGGCACCTGCACACTATTCTCGAAGTGATAACTTAATCTCACAAAACTTCCACCAAAACAAGTTTGCAGTTGGATATAGACAGCCGGAAAATAACAAGGTGGCATCATTGAATTTCTCCAAACAATTGCATAGTGATTCTGCCTTACCCCATTCTTCAGCACTTGGAGCACACCTTTGATATCTACCCTCATCTAAGAACAAAAGCCTTTCAAAAGCACTCCTGTAATAAATAACTTGTTGCAGCATGCTATATGTAAAGTTGCTCCTTGTAGGCACATCAAAGGGTAGCCCAGAATTGTTATCAAAGTCACATTCTACAGCACACTTTTGAAATACCTCCCATTGCAATGTAGAATTCTTCACAATACCAATAGTAGTCCTAATATTCTCAACTATATGTGAGGAACGATTTTCAATCCATCTTGAGCCACAAGATTTAATATGTGACATAAACATCTCACATGAAAGAAAGCGTCATCACACATCAATGGAGGGACCTTACTGATATTAAACAGCTTGTTAAGCTCTATCACAACTTCTCTAGCACATTTGTCATTTGATGAAGCATTGTCTAGTGTGAGAGCAAATAATTTTTTCTCAATATTCATAGACATTACTCCCTTGACAAATGCATTTGCTAAACCTAGTTCCTGTATGTTTCCCATCTATATGAATAAACTTAAGAATTCTCTTTTGCATCAACCAATTTTCATCAATCCAATGAGCAGTGATACACATATAAGCTTTGTTCTGATTTGATGTCCACATATCCATGGTTGTAAAAATTCGACTAGAAACAGATTTCAGCTCATCATACAAAACTCTCTTTCTAGCTTCAAACAAAAGTAATATCTGTTTCCTAGTGGTAATGCAAGACTTGAATGCAAAACTAGGCCGAAGAGACTTGACGAACTCATTGAAATACTCATGCTCAACCATACAAAATGGATATTCATGCATAATAACAGCTATATAGAACTTTTGCAAGCTTACTTCAGGATCATACCTGAAAGTTTGAACTTCACCCTTCACCTCAAGTTCTTGCTGGCCTTGTTTCAGTGAGTGAATACAATTCAAATGATTCCATAAGTGTTTTGTGCCATTTACTGTCTCTGCACCAAACACTCTACCACATTTTTTGCATTTTTCTTTACGTTGTTGCTCTTCCACACCAGGAGCTTTGTTCTTGTCCTTGTCAGTGTACTTAATGAAATAGTCCCAAACCTTTGAGGTACACTTCTTCTGCCTCTTTGCTGTCGGTTCAACTTCTCTTGTGAATCCTCCATCTTCTTCATCAGGAATAACTACAGGTTCTAAATTTCCACCTCCACCTCCAGTGGCTGTGGTTGCATTGTTTAGTACCAATGCATTTGGATTTGGTGCCAACGCCGAGTGACCAGTACCAATAGCTACGGTACCAGCCGAAGATGCACCTGTGCTTGCACACATACTAGTGTTTGCATCATCACTAGCCATTCCATCCTAATCCTACAGCCAAACAGCAAAAGTAAAATAAGAAAAAAATTCCTTCCAAGTCCAAGCAAAAGGGCAATGAAACAGTGAACTTTGGTAGACCTGGATGACCGGAGGAGGCGATGCGACGTCCTTCGGCTACCGGTGTTGAGGAGCCAAAAGAGGCAAGGGGCCAGGTGGGGCCTTGCGATGGTGGTTGGCGTCTGTTCGACGGCTGTCGCACACCCACGCGGCGACGTGCGACAATGGCCGGAGGACGCTGGCGCGCGGTAGCGTAGCCACTAGCAGCGCGACACAAATAGCATGCGCGGCGTCGGCGGCGGTGCGGCGCGCTGGCTCAGCTGTGGGTGTATGCACGCGTCACACGTGCGGAGTACGGTGCGGCGCCTCTGGCCATTTGCCTGCCTCTGGCTACCCTAGGGTTAGTGCGGGCCGCTTGGTGGGCCTGTTGTGTTGGCTGTTGGGCTGTTGTATAGCCTGGTAGGATCTTTCCCGGGTAATATACGGGTATCTTCCAGGGTAATACCCGCACAATATACCAGATAATCCATATTCGTCGGATACTGCCGTCCTGAACCCGATATCATATCCGCTAGAAAAAATCCGTTTTTGAATCCGAAACCCACGTAAGCACTCGGGTACCCGAATTTTTAACCCGAATTTGTCCCACATTAATACAGTCGGGCGAGCGTGCGGGAAATATCCGTCCCGTTTTCACCCCTACTAAGTAGGACTTTGCTTCGCTTTCCTTATCCGGAACACCTTCCATATATGAGACATGATTCCGTATAAGACTTGATATATGGTGGGCCCACCGAGCCTAACACAAAAGTATTATGTATGACTTATTTATAACACTGACAGCAACATTGGTTCTGGTGACGACATCGGGCCACAACATCACTAGCTTTTCTTCTTGCCAGTTCTGTTGCTATGGCTATTGGGTGCTGCCAGCTGGGACTTCCTCCTTCCAATCAAAGGCCTTGGGGGTGATGGCACGTGCCACTGGTGAAAGTGTGCTTGGACGAATGCTTCCAAGTCCTCGATGGACGAATGCTTCCTCAGGTCAGAATCTAGCAACCAAAAACTGTAGGTCATCTCTTCCTTAACATCCCTCGTTGATCTAGCAAGACAAGGGTTTCTTTGCCGCCATCCGATTTGTCTGGTTGCAATGGTTGGTTGGACACTAGAATCATCAGCCTTCTCATTTCCAAGCTACCCTAACTATGTAGGGTTCGTCATTTAGGTTGAGCACACAGGTCACCCATGCAACCCTGTTTGGCACGATTATGTCATAGCTTCTCAAATTTAATGGTGAACTCCGTGAAAATCATTTGTTGAGTCTAGTAAAGCCTACACCAAACTCTACAGCTCAACAACATACCTGTCGAGGAAGCGATTTTCCCTGGACAACGGGAGAGGAGGGGTGCAGAGCCCATCCCTCGGGTTTGAAGATCTGACCAGGGGATTGGCTGTGAATGGTGAAGACGCTATCCGTAGGGGATCGAGCTAGCAAAGGGACTAAGAGACACAAAGAATTATACAGGTTCAGGCTGCCCGAAGGTGTAATACCCTACTCCTGTTCTTGGTTGTTTTTTATCTAGATCCGACATAATACAAGCTAGCTCTTTCTCGAGTGAGACAAACTTGAAAGATTCAACCTTCTCTAAGTGGTATGTCCCCTCCCTTTTATAGTTCAAGGAGGGGCGCGCAAAACCATCTAACAACTACCTATAAAACTTGTTGCTTGTGTTGTCTTGTCCTTGTCAGTTGGTTCCCTTGAATGCATCTCGAAAAATCTACCAAAATCCTACTGTTAGATTGCCCCCGGGCACCATCCTGTGCTGGTCGGGTCCCCTTGCTGTCCACCACGTATCTTGTGGTGGGCCTGGAGGGGCCCCGACCTCACCAAGAGAGCGCCACGATTCCCCCTCCACCCAATTGGTGCAACCGGGTATCGCTGGGCATGCACGACATGTGTCCAAACGTGCACTCGTCCCACATGACTCAGCGCTGTCGTTTATTCAGCATCATTTCAATTCCATCGGCTTGTAGTCTTTCTCTCAAAACTGTTTCATTTATGGCCGTGGCCGTTGAGTTGCAGCTGGCAGGGAGGACGGAGGCTTGACTTTCGCAAGTCTTCACCTGCGCCCCCATGCCCCTTAACAGGAAATCAGGATGTTTCATACGAGTTTCTCAAAGATGTCATTGATGAAGGGGATATGTGATTTTATACGTCTCCACAGTCCTCCCAAGGATGCGAGACTTGCAAAGGCAATAAGAGGTCGGGTCCCAGACAGGTTGGGACCCAAATACCCTCATTGCTTTTTATCTTAAGATATATGTCTTATACGTCTCCACACTCCTCTCAAGAGTGTGAGACTTATAAGGGCAGTAAGGGGTTGGGTCCCGGATAGGTTGGGACCCAGGTTGCGCTTATTGTTTCTTTATCTTAAGATGTAGATTTTGAAGGTCTCCACGTTCGTCTTAGTGAAGAACACGAGTCCAATAAAGATGGGCCCAGGATTCCGGCCCGGGCTGGAATTCGGGCTCCTCTAAGTTTGCAATCCAAGTAGAACTTGTATGTTTTGACGCTCCTCCAAGGAAGAGTGTGAAACTTATAAGGATAATGGGGGGTCGGGCCCTAGGCAGGCCGGGTCCCGGGCCTCTCATTATCTACAAACTTTGAGGTATGAATCTTAAAATCTCAACACTCTTCTTCCGTGAAGATTATGAGCCCTATAAGAGTAGAGCGGGAGGGGCCCCTGATTCCAATCCAAACTGGGATTCAGGCCCCTCTAAGTTTGTAATACAAGAGGTAGATCTTGTATAATTCAACGCTCTTCTAAGGAAGAGTGTGAAACCTACAAGGATAATGGGGGGTCGGGCCCCAGGCAGGCTGGATCCCGAGCCCCTCATTATCTACGAACTTTAAGATATGAATCTTATAGGTCTCGACACTCTTCTTTCGTGAAGAATGTGAGCCCTATAAAAGTAGTGATGGGAGCCTAGGGTCCCAGACAAGATCGGGACCCTGGTCCACCAGGTTACCTAAGATAGGCCAGGGGCCCAGGCTTCTCCCTATAAGTGGGCCCCGTACTCTTGCTTACGATTCACGTTTTGGTTTAATGATGGCTTAATTAGGGTATGATTTTCTGGTTAAATCATTAACATCTCGGGAAAAGGGTATCCTAGTTCCCATTTCATCGATAATACCTCTAAACTATGTCATTCCTGTGGAAACAGTCGAAGGAGATTATCGGTTTTTTCAGGCGGTGTGTACATTAAAAGCAGCATCAGGATAGTCGCTGTGGCAACACCACAGTTCTATGTCAATTTGCTCCTCTACTGTTGTTTGGTTTCATTAGGCTAATATGTCTCCTTTGTTCGGTTAGCCTATCTTTCGATTAGGATGTTTCAATGTTTTAATAAATTATGTGGCGATGTACTAGGGTTCATTTCCCTGAGTTTAAAAAAAATAATGCATGGCATTTTCTTTACCGAATAGGGTAATAAAATAATTTTATCAAATAAAGTAAGAGTAAAAGATATTTACAAGTATACAAGTTAATAGAAGTATAGGGTTTACGATAATAGGCATGTCGTGAATCGTCTTATTTATGATACTAAATGTTTCGTATAAAGCATTACGGTACATTGGGCTAGATATAATTACAATGATCCCGAGCGATACTACAGGGGATCCAGATGATCCGTATCTCCCATCTTCAGCATCCATTTTATCCTACCGGCTTTGCAGGTTATGGTGCAAAAAGTTTGCTTTAGGAGTAGCTGATTTTTACAAAGAACAAAGTTTTGATAGCTGCACATATACTTTCTTCACATGATTATGCCTCTTATACAAATTAACGGCCCGAATTATGGGGAGTGTTTAGTTCATAGCTACATTTGATTTTACTGCAACTTTGATAAAAACATGATGGATTAATTTAGCCAAGCGTTGGATTTGTTACCAGACTTTTTAGTATGCTTGAAATCTTCTACTCCTTGTCAAGTTGTCATTTGTGCTGCATGTCATGTATAACTACTCCCTCCGATCCCATAATTCTTCACTTTCGAATTTGTAACATAATTTTATCATCAATAATTTTAAAAATATTTATTTTAAAGAAACTAGAATAGCATATATAGCAAATTACTATAGAAAAGTAAATATGTATTTATTTATTGAACCGGAGGGAGTAGAAGTTTTCCCGTGCAAACAATGAAGATAGGTAGCTAGATTTAAAAGTAGATTTGGTTTTAATATACAACTTAAACTTGTATAAGTAGAAGTTAAACTTGCATGTTACGTTTGTGGTGTGGTATATATTACAAACTGATTTATCTTATTATTTTAAATGACATGTATAAAAAGAGTGTACGTCCCCCTCGAGAGGAAGAAAAACACTTCCAACGTACTACTAATCCATCAGACTGTAACTTGAAAAGAACATGTCCAGTGCTCTGCCAAAAACGTGAAAAGAACATTTTTGGTGCTGAGATCTGAACAAAGCGGAGGAACGCGCTAGCTAAGCCAGCGGCAGTAACATTTTGGTGTCATGGCGCCGGCACATGCCGTTGCCCCGCACGTCGTCCTGCTCCCGAGCCCCGGCGCGGGGCACGTCGCCCCGGCTGCACAGCTCGCGGCGCGCCTCGCCACGCATCATGGCTGCACCGCCACGATCGTCACGCACACCAACCTGACCACGGCCAGGCACTCCTCCGCGCTCGCCTCCCTGCCGCGCGGCGTCACCGCCACGGCGCTCCCGGAGGTGTCCCTCGACGACCTCCCCGCCGACGCGCGCATCGAGACGCGCGTCTTCGCCGTCGTGCGCCGCACGCTCCCGCACCTCCGTGAGCTCCTTCTCTCCCTCCTCGGCTCATCCCCCGCCGGCGTCACGGTGTTCCTCACAGACATGCTCTGCCCCGCGGCGCTCGCCCTGGCCGCCGAGCTCGGCATCCCGCGATATGTCTTCTTCACCTCGAACCTCCTGTGCCTGACCTCGCTGCTCTACACCCCGGAGCTCGCCAGGACCACCGCCTGCGAGTGCCGCGACCTCCCGGAGCCGGTCGTCCTCCCGGGATGCGTGCCGTTGCACGGCGCCGACCTCGTCGACCCCGTGCAGGACCGCACCAACCCCGTGTACCAGCTCATGGTCGAGCTGGGGCTCGACTACCTCCTCGCCGACGGTTTCCTCGTCAACACCTTCGACGCCATGGAACACGAGACTCTGGTGGCGTTCAAGGAGCTTTCCGACAAAGGCGTGTACCCACCGGCCTACGCGGTCGGCCCATTCGTCCGGTCGCCCTCCAGCGAGGGGGAGAACGACACCTGCATACGATGGCTCGACGACCAGCAGGACGGGTCGGTCCTGTACGTGTGTTTCGGCACCGGCGGGACGCTGTCCACCGAGCAGACGGCCGAGCTGGCGGCGGGGCTGGAGGCGAGCGGGCAGAGGTTCCTATGGGTGGTGCGCTTCCCCAGCAACAACGACAAAAGCGCGAGCTACTTCGGTGTGACCCACCATGGCGACGCCGCCGACCCGCTGAGCTACCTGCCGGAGGGTTTCCTCGAGAGGACGAAGGGCGCCGGGCTCGCCGTGCCGCTGTGGGCGCCGCAGGTGGAGATCCTGAACCACCGCGGCGTGGGAGGGTTCTTGTCGCACTGCGGGTGGAACTCGACGCTGGAGGCCGTGGCGGCGGGCGTGCCGATGCTGGCGTGGCCGTTGTTCGCCGAGCAGGGGATGAACGCCGTGATGCTGTCGTCGGAGAGGGTCGGGCTGGCGGCGCTGCGGGTGCGGCCGGACGACGACGGGGTGGTGACGCGGGAGGAGGTGGCGTTGGCGGTGAGGGAGCTGATGGCCAGGGATAAGGGCGCGGCGGCGCGGAAGAAGGCCCGCGAGCTGCGTGCGGCGGCGGAGGTGGCGGCGGCGCCTGGCGGGCCGCAGCAACAGGCGCTCGAGGCGGTGGTCGGGGAGTGGAAGGGGCGCGCGGTTGAACCTCAAAACGTTCAGGATCTTGGAGAAGACAGTGAACAGTAGCTATAGCTGTACTGTCATTTGTTTTTAGTCTATGATGAGTACACGTCTCATCGTACTATGAAATGATGAACTGTTTCTGGTCGGATGTGAATTAGCTCGGGAAGTAGGAGTGGATTTTGATCCTGGATATCCCCTCGTTGTATAATGTCACTTAAATGGAAAACTTAAAACAAAATTAAGAAGATGTATTAACATGTAATATATCACTCGACTAATATGTAAGTTTAAATTCAACTTTTACATCTCATAACGAAAAAAATAAATGTGATAGTGAATATACATTAACTAGTTGTAGTTTAATTTATTTCTCGAGATTTTCTCGAGATTTAGAAGTTGAATTTGAACTTACAATTTGCGGAATGATATATCAGAGGTTAATACATCTTCTCAATTTTTTTTAATTTCTTTCATAGTTATTTGAGTGACATGTAAACAACGAGGTTTACATACGAGGGAACATTCGATCAAAATAGTTTCCCTATAAGTACTATGTTAGTACTATATTGATGTTTTAGTGAATCTGGTACGTTGGTCGTGCTTTATCCTATTCCTTTCATCTACAAAAATATAATGACAGATGGTTCCTTTATAGCTAGCATTCCATATTTACTCGGCTCTTTATAATAAAATAGGAGTATTTATTAAGCAATGACATTCTAACATATGCAATAAAAAGAATCGCTCTCTGTCCCAAAATAAAATAACGTGTAGCGTTAAAAATTTATCCCAAAATATAGTTTCTGCATGTAACTTTTTTTCTCAACCCATTATAAAATCTTTCAATTTAATTTTTCCACCTACTTTATTCAAAATATAGTTTATCTTTTTTCTACTTGAATTCTCAACATCATTGCTGCTACGCCCATCACCTGGTCTAAACTACAAAAGTGCTTCAGGGCTTGATACCAGCTTGTGAGGAACCAAACAATTATTTTCTTTCCGAGGATGCTATTGCACGGGATTTCGTTCTGGATGGGATGTTACCAACTAGGCATCACATCTCATACCGGTAGGTATGGGTATCATATGGTATCAGCCTATTAGGGTTGGTACCACCTGAAATCACACATGTCTGTGGATCGCTCAGTCTTGGAAACAAAGCGGTTTGTTTCTCCTCTCCTCCTTGACTATATATGTGGACCCTAGCACTACACCACCGCTGTCGGCTCTCCTCCCTCCCCCTTCTCCTCGCAAACTTTATCATGTGTGTGTCATCGCTCGCGATGGAGGCAGCAGCGCCAGTGTCAAACAGTAGCACGACAGCCCCGTCGTGTCATCTATGGAGGAGCTATATTGGAGCTGCACGACTCAGCAAGATGCACGAGAAAGCCGACCGACATCAAATCTGGCTAGCCCCAAGGCTATCGTCATCGGATATGGTCAACCCTGAGGCCAGTAGGCACTACCACAGTTTGCTACCTTATCACTGCAGGTGGAGACGAGCTCCTTGTAGGCATAAATGGAGGCGACTTCGCCACAAGCCGCTACTTCATAGCGGTAGAGGGAGGGAGGCCGCTACCGCTATTGCCGCCATTTATTACCTTAGGGAAGAAGACCCTTTTCTCTAATGCGTTGCCAACTGGAAAAAAGAACCTAAAGAGTGGAGAATGATGCTGTTGTGAATTGTTCGTCTTCATTTTCTTCAGTGGCTTGGCCTAGTTATCTTCTTTTTTCAAGTTTTTTTGGGGTTTATTACTCTGCAGCTGGAAGTGAAGATGGGATGGGCCAACCACTACTACACAAACGATTTTTTTTGTACGAGACCCCATGATTTTTACATACAGACTATAACTTACCGCGTCTGGAAAAATCGAGTGGCATTTTCGCATACGGATCCTTAAGACGCCCGTATGGAAAAATCGATTTTTTCATACGGGCCACTTAAGAGGTCCGCATGCAAAAAATGAGCTTATTTTTGCATGCGGACCACTTAAGAGCCCGCATGGAAAAATCGATTTTTCCATACGGGCGTCTTAAGGAGTCGTATACGAAAATAAAATTTGAAAATTTAAAACTAGTTTATCTCACTCATATGAACTTCAAATTGGACGATTCTTTTTCCTAAATATTTCTAAAATCATGCTCTATCATGTTATTGTGTTGTTACTGCTATTATTTTGGCCACTTTTTCTTGTGACTTTGTTTTATCAATTAAAAATTTAAATTTCAAAACATCAAATAATATTTTGAAGCAGTAAATAATTTCAGCTGAAAAAGTCATGAACATAAAAGTTGTAGAACTCATCAAGACATACAACTTTTATTTTGATCATTTCTTCATCCGACAAAGTGATAATAACATTGTTTATAAAATTTGCATATCTCTCTTATAGTTTATAAAAGCATATGAGAGAAATGTAAATTTTGTTAACAATATTACTATCACTTTATCGGATGAAAAAATGATCAAAATAAAAGTTATAGATCTTGATGAGTTATACAACTTTATTGTTGATGACTTTTTCAGTTGAAATCATTTAAAATTTGAAAATATTGTTTGAAGTTATCATATTTTGAAATTCAAATTAAAACTGTTGAAACAAAGTCATATAGAAAAATGACCAAAACAAAAGTTGTAGATCTTGATGAGTTCTACAACTTTGTTTTTGACAACTTTATCAAATGAGTTCATTTAGTATCATAAAATTCGATTCGAAGTTCTCATATTTTCAAATCAATTTTTTTCACCTCTTATCCTCTCCCCCCTCTCTCCCCTCTGATATTTTCCCCTCTCTTTTCCTTCACCTCTATCTCTATCTCATTCTCTCCTCTCCCTCTTTCTCTTCCTCTCCTCTCTCTCTCACCGAGCGGGAGCGCCTGGAGGCGGGCGACGCGGCCGACGAGGAGGCGCCGGGAGCGGGCGTCGCCGCGGCGGCAGCGACCAAGAGCGGCACCGGAGGAGCAGAGCGACTCCAGCGGCGGCAGCGGGCAAGTGCCACGGTGGGGGCGGGCGTGGGCGATGACGGCAGCCCTCCCTCGCTCGGATCCACCGGCTGCTGCCTTCCCCCACCCCGATCTACCGGCGGCGGCCCTCCCCCACCTAGATTCGCCAGCCGCCGCCCTCCCCCACCCCGATCCACCGACGGTGGCCCTCCCCGCCCCGATCCGCCGTCCGCCGCCCTCCCCACCCCGATCCGTCGGCCACCGCCCTCCCCCACCCCGATCCACCGGCGGTGGCCCTCCCGACGCCTCCTCGTCGTGACGGGAGGAGGACGACGTCGACGGCGGTGGCGGCGACTTGAGGATGACGACGATGGCTGGAGGATGAAGATGATGGCAGCGGCGACTGGGGGATGACAATGGCGGTGACCGGAGGACGAGGACGACGGTGGGCCGGCGGCAGGGTGTATTTTTCGATTTTGTAATTTTTATTTTTTTTGCAAGTTTTTCTTTTCGCATGCGATCGGCTTAAGCGGCAGCATGCGAAAATCGGATTTTCGCATGCGGTTGCGCTGGCCGCATGAGAAAATCGTGATTTTTGCAGACCTTTCGTTCCATGCGGTCCACCCAACCGTATGCGAAAATACTTTTTGGCCGTTTGCAAAAAGGGTTTTCGTAGTAGTGAACTCTTTTAATCTCTTGAAAGGACGTCCCCTCGTTTTTTCATGTCATCCAAGATTTTTTTTTTTGAAAACCTGACAACATAAATTAGTACTCGCTCCGTCTCTAAATATTTGACGCCATTGACTTTTTTAAATATATTTGACCGTTCATCTTATTCAAAAAAATTTAAGTAATTATTAATTCTTTTCCTATCATTTGATTCATTGTTAAATGTACTTTTATGGATACATATAGTTTTATATATATCACAGAAGTTTTTGAATATATGATATATTACTGTACAAACATATAAATTTGTTAAAAAAATTACATGCTACAGTTAAAAACATGTAAATTGACAACATATATTAACAAATTTGACTTCTACAAGTTAAGAAAACAAATATGACTATGAGCACATGTACAAACTGCAGTTAAATTTGTTATTTTTGTTACAACTTGTGAAGTTATATATTACACACTAATCTATCCTATCATATATTTTTTTAAAAATATGGCTATTTGGGCCAATCCTGAGAGCGGCATTTAGGTATATGGAACATCCTGATCATCCATTGCAAAAGGGAGGGCTGAGATTGGATAATGGATAATGGTAGGGAGGAGGTGGCGTCAGCAGTGAGGATGCTGATGGTCGGGAGAAGGGCGCGGCGGCGCGGAAGAAGGCCGGCGAGCTACATGCAGCGGCGGAGATGACTTCGACACCGGGTGGGCCGCAGCTCCAGGCGATGGCCAGGATGGTTGGCAAATGGAACCGTGGAAGGGGCACGGTTGATCACCACCCGCGCGCGGATGGAGCTTCTGAAGTGCGGTAGTCATCCGTACCCGATGGCTCTCCCATGGGAACTCTTTTAACGCCTGTAGTGTATGTCCTATGATTTATTTAAACATCCATATAATTATAAAAGAACTTTAAAAATTTAAAACAAAACCTCAAATCTAAACTTGACTTACACACAAAAAAAGAGGTAAAATTGGTTCTATAGCATTCATAGTTTCCACTTTTCGTTTTATAGCATTGAAAGTTCACCATTCACTTTGACAGCATCCAAATCTTACCTCCGTTCCTCTTTAGAGACTTTGCATCGCTCTTTTCCGTTTTCTGCAGTTTTCTTTGACCGTGATGGCCTCTGATCGATGGGCGATGGCTGAGAGAATGGACGATCTTGCCCTTCTTTGATAATTTTGACCTTGCGACGAAACGATCGAACCAGCCTCATCGATCTCGTCGTCAGTCTGTGCGACGACCTCCCTCGCATATGTCGTTCACGCCCTTCCTACCGCACACGGCAGCTGCGGCTGGCCTTGCCAGGACCATCTCCTCGCCCTCCTCCTCCCCTGGGCATCCCCGTCGCCTCCATCATTGGAAGAGGAGGCACCGCCTGGCTGTCCTGCTGCTCGCACTCTCACCGTTTGCCGCCTTGTGCACGCTGCACTGCCAAATCAAAGAAGGGCAAGGTCATCCATTCTCTCAGCCATCGCAATCCATCACGGTCAAAGAAAACATAAAACGGGCGAGAACGACGGTAAGATTTGGGAGCTATTAAAGTGAACGGTGAACTTTCGTTGCTCTAAAACCAAATGAAAAACTTTAGATGCTATAGAACTAATTTTGCCAAAAACTAGGGAAAGTAAACTCTTGAGAGGATATCCCCTCGTTGTTTGCAAGTCATCTAAATGATTATAAAAAAATAAAAAAAATAATGAGATGATTAATATGTGATAAATCACTCCGCAAGGTCAAATTTAGTACAACTAAAAAAATCAACTGTGAATATACTTTAACTAGCCATAATTTAATTTGTTTTTTATTATAACTTGTAGAAGTTAAATTTTAACTTAGTGGAGTGATCTATCACATGTTAATCTATACTTAATTTTTCTTTGTTTTTTATAACCAGTTGAATGACATAAAAACAACGAGAAAGATCCCCTTGAGAGTTTAAATCCACTCCCGAAAATGTACTAATGGAAGTTTAAACGTACCATAACCTCCTACGATATATATGACTACGATTCCTATCGCGATAGCGATTCCTATCCTAAGCATTCGCTCTTGCACTATGAATTGATCGCCCCAAGTGAATGGTTTCCACCAAGGAATGAAGCTGAGAGGCAGGTCCAGAATTCCATGTACGCCTATTCCACGCACCCCCCCGTTGAGGATTAGCTCCTCACATTTTTCATTCAAAAAGACCTTTTACGTCTCGACAAAGAGGGATACTATAATCTAGGTCCCTAAACTTGGAACGGAAGGCGGAGCGTAGGTGGCAGGCAGTTATATGGATACGGTGCTTTACCTGTAGACGCGGGGCATACACCTTTTTGGGTTGAAAGATGTATCTCCCTTCGCTCATTCCAGGTTTTCGTGACTTTCATACCTGTCCCTAGGATGTAGAAGATCATAATATGAGCGATTCGACAGATTTGGAGCTAAGGCTTTGGTTTCATCAAATTGACTACGGAAGGTATGATGTAGGTTCCCACAATCTTTCTTATGATTTCTACGACTGACGCAAGAGGAATTCCTGCGACTAACGCTAGAGCAAAGGGAAAGGACAATGAAGTAGCAATAAACACACCGCACTTACTGTAAAACATGCGCCAGAATGCCCAGACATGAAAACTATATATGATAATATGGTTTTTAACAAACTTATCTCTCAGGATTCGGTATAGCAGCTCACGTTCGTTTGCGCTGCGCGTTCCCGCTGGACTGGACACGGGTTATCTGTAGGAAGTATGGTTATGAAAGTGACTTCGGTTCGCCAATTCAGGCTCAACTCCTCGCTTTACATTAGCGGACTTACAGGTCGGCGAGCCGCCCGCCTCCACGTCTGAGAATATGCAAAAGTAAATATATATTCGACCTGTCATCCCTACCTATTACTTCTCCAATAGGCAGTAACGAGGTTTTCGTTACCGAGATTTCTTTTCTTTTTCCTAGGGATTTTTTAGGAATCAACTCGTTGCTACTTTCCTTCTAGACTAAAAAAGAATGTCCGCGGAAGGGAATAGTCTACGGCACCAATCGGTCTTCTGTAGGAGTAGGAGGTAGCATGAATCCCCTCTTTCTTCGTTTAGAAGAGTGCTGGACCTCCACAACGTCAAACCATAGAACACAGCTCCTTTCGGTCGAACCCTAGGAAAGACGACTTTACCTTTTTCGTAGATAGTCTGAGTTCGAGCTACTGTAGTCTCCCTGTTGACCGAAAGCGAGTCGAAGACGGATCAAGCTTTTCTAAAAGAAATAGCCTTTGAAGCGCCAGTAGTTGTAGCTGCGGGTAAGGCTTTCGTTCAACACCGGTTTGATTCCGGATTCTTTCTCCAGAAGCGACACCCGAAGGGTGAGCTTCTGCGCAGGCATTCAAAGTAAGGTAACAGGAGCACCATCTTAAAAACTTCTCTAGATCCGGAGTTTTTTGAGAAAAGGTCCCATCTTTCAATGCCCAGCGCCTAGAAGAGCAAAGCTCATTTTCAAAACAGGGAATTTGTTCTATAGTAGAAGCTTTGAACGTAGACCCGGATACATATCTTTCATTCACTGAAAAGTGAAAACCTGTAAGGAAAGGGCCCCTCTCAACCTAGGAAATTCACAACAGGAAAGACGCTCGAAGAATTTGGTTACTTTTTTCCAGAAAGGCAGATAAACACATCGATCACAAACGCGTCCTTCCTTCTCAATACCAACATTCTTTTAAAACAATCGAATAATGGCTTTTCCATGGAATCCAAATAACCTCCGGGTTTTTTTAGATTTGGTGAGACGCTAAAGAATCCGGTGCTCTATACGCAGCTCTTTCCTCTCAGGTCTTTTCATACTTGTGAACTTGAAGCTAGGGTACACACTTATGTTTTTTTTTACTTTTTCAATTCTGTCTTGCTAAACAGAGTGTTTCCCGATAAATACTTAATTTCTTTTATTCATATGTCTCCATAGATAGCGAGCCATTCCATTTAGGGCGAGACAGAATGGGCGGGCACAAGCGGTCTGGTGTTCGAGCTGATTGGTCAGACGGGAGTTTCCACATAAGATAAGATTCAAGAGCTATAAGCTCACCTTGGGGTTCCTTCTAACATCACCATGTGTCAACCCAACCGGTTCTCTTGTGATCTCATAGTTCCTACGGGGTGGAGATAATGGGGTCGGTCCATGGATTTTCCTTCCTTTTGCCACATTTCGCTCAAAGGGTTGAAGGGAGATAGTGCATCAAGCTAAGATCAACCATTCTCGAGGTCGTGCAGAAGCTGCTAAGTGGAAGAAGCCCATAGGTGGTCTTACGTCGGCTAAGAAGACAGAAAATGCCATCTATTTTGCGGTCCTGGAGATCGAGGATCGATTCAAAATGACAAAACTAGGAGAATAGGCTAGGGGGCGCTAACGAGCAAGAAAGTCGGACTTCATATTCATCATTTCCTAAAGAAAGGGTAAGGGGTCTCTTTTCTGCAACGGAAAAAATTCAGCGGAGCTGATTTGACTCTAGAAGCGCTAGCTTCACCCTTTGAACATCTCATTTACTCTCTCTAGCTCTCGACTTTACGCCCGGGGTCAGTTCAGTAAAGTAATACCTTTTTTCCTTAAGAATCAATTCAAATTAATAAAAGAATAAGGAAACGTGGCATTGCTGCGGAAGAGTGAAATGAAAAACTCTTCTTGAAGAAGAGGACTCTTCCGCTTGATCTTTTGATACGGTGTCTCGCACTCTCAAAAGAGAGGTGGGGCGCTTACGCTTAAGTCAACACCTAAACTGGTTTGCTCCTTTGCGGATTATCCTCCCGGGGGTTGCATCTAACCTGCTCCCAATTTGATCCTTGCAAATGAAGGAACTCAGACCGATCTAGACAACTTGAGGAGCAAGTTAGAGCTATGAGAGAATCCATGTGCGGTAGACTGAACACCCACAATCTCGATTTTAAAGAGAGATACCATAACAACATAGACCACCCCGGCCACCGGCTTTCTCAATTCAAAATGAGAAGTTCGTTCAAGAATGTTATCGTTTTTCGTTGGAAAAACCAACGCCGACGTCAAGATCAGTCTCTTTTCTAGGAGTAGAGTTAAAAAAGATGGGAAATTCCAATGATTCTTCGTTCATTAGAATGTCGATTCCTCACAATCGCAAGGAGTTCACTGGTCAAACTATGTCAATTGAGCCACAGTTGCTAGTCGGTTCAGAGTCCTTTCGAACCCCGGCTAGGCATCCTCCCGGTAATGCCAGGGGCTGCTTCAAGAAATGGGTAATGCGGATTCCAATCATTCCACTTTGGTTCCTCAGCACCAATCAAAACCTAGTTCGCTCTCAAATAAAAACCTATTTCACTTGCTAAAGCATCCATGACTGAATGGTGAAAGCGCCCACCAACCTAGAAAGGCAAAATAAATGGGTCAAAAAGTAGGAAAAAGTGGGGAGGGCGAATAGCCCGATACACTTGAGGAGAGAAAGCCTTTCCTCCTCTACAAATAGTACTGAAATATAATTCCCTAGAGTAAAGTATATTAGACAATTCCCGTAGGTGTTGTAGCGAAACTGATTGCAAAATGAGGTAAATTGGTCACTTTAAGATTACCTCATCTCCAAAGCCCAGTCGCGAGGCGTCCCCCTCGTTGTAAGGCGGAGCCCCCTCGCATCGCTCTTGTGACATGCTATGTTTCCCTTCTTCCATTCTCAAGTCAAGGGTGAGTCCCATGTGTTAGTTTGCGGATTGCGGTCTCACGCCTTTTCTCTACTTTGTTTAGCATTGTGAATGATACTTTTTCTTTTATCAGATTTGACTGAACACAGATAAACTGTAAACGAAAATAGAGAATTGGATGCGGTTAAGCATACCACTTCAGAAAAGTGGAAAGGCACGATGTTAAACCATAGGCCTTTAAGGAACTCGAGCGAAACCCTCGTTTTGTGTTGCATGAGACATGCCTCATGAGGCATGAGGCTTTATTCTTGCCGATAGGCCTAGCCTTGCGGGTGCAGGCCATTTTCATTTACCGTCTCAGGGAAAATCCTTTTCGTTCCGCTTAGCCCTATCGGGTATTTTAGTGATAGGTTCTAAAGGAACTAGACGATCCTATTTGGTCAAATACCTAATGAAAAATTCCTATTTTCCTTTCATTAAGGTACGAGGGCTACGCCTGGGGAGTACGTTCGCAAGAATGAAACTCAAAGGAATTGACGGGGGCTGATAGGAGAACTTCTTTCAGTTTATATGATTAAACAAGTGAGTCTTCCGGCCAAATTGGTAGCAATTTGAGGTTGACACTTATCTATAAAGCGCTTATAGGCCTGATACCAAGGAGCGCACAAACCCTGATTCATTCTTCAAAATAACTTAGTTAGAGTTCCCAAAAGCAAGTTTATCAGTTACGAAAAACCCTACCATTTGGTTGGTTGGCCCAATTTTTAATAGGAAAATCCTTTGTTTACAATGGCTTATGATAGATTCTATGCAACTGGTAGCGGTGGGTACTAGACTAGAGCCAGGAATTGAAAGAGAAATAAATCAGGAACTTCAGTACTGCAGGCTAAGGACAATGGTTAAAAAGAGTCAGGCTTTCCCTTGCATTTTCTTTCGTGAAGGTCGTTCTAAGGTGGAATCAAACCACTTAAGGATTTCAAGGGCAATGGCTCCATTGGAAGGTGGGAAGCAGTAGGTGGAGTTGGGATCCGCCCTTCTGGGGAGTTCACCGGGGGCAGGCTTTGTTGGGTGGGGGAGTTCACCGGGACAGATCCTTCCTATTCTAAGAACTCCGCGAGCGAACTGAGTGAGCCATGAGGCGCCTATCGACAAGGCGCTAACGCTTCCCTGGCCACTAGGGGGTCATCAAAGTCTGAGTCCATACACTTGCTAGCTAATACTGGATCGTCAAAGATCTGATTATATTTCATAATACCTTCTGTCTCTCTCCTGTTCCGTAATCGTCCTATTTTTTCGTTGCATGTCCTTGTTTTTAACGGAAGCCGGATTGAGCGAGCACCAGCGGGGAAATCTCAAAGAGATATTTTACATTTTATATAGTTATTCTCTAATATTTCACCTACATACAACAAGCAACAGGGCTTTGCACGAAGGCAACTGTTCTCGAATCGAAAGTCTTTCTAACTAGCCTAGTAACTCAATTTTCTTTCTTCTCTAGCCAGGTACGTACGCCCTTAGCATGTCGCAACAAAAGCGTCGATTCGAGGCGTCAGCAAAACACCGCCGTCTGTTCCTAAAACAAAACCCCTTAGCACCCTGGGGCGGGAGTGGGGGACGACCTGTAAGCACCCCACCTCTCTTTTGAGAGTGCGCCCGGTGGTCAATTATTTAGATCCAATCCGAAGTCCACCTCAATCCATTTTGTTGAGGATCTCCCGAAGCTATCTTTCTACTTAAATTGCTATGACTGGCCAATTAATGATCGGACTACCTATCTTGATGCTTGGCCAGACGCAGCAGGGCGATGCCTCGGGAGCGGACTCCACGAGCAGGGTCGGTTGCATTCCCATGGTGCACATCGATAGGAAGGTTCCACCGGGTCATTGAGCCACATCTTTTCGCTTATGCTTATGCTTATCAACCAAGATTTGAATTTTTAACCTTAAATTTAGAGTTGATTTTGGGGTTTTTTTCATCGAAGTTTATTTTCAGTCTTTGCTTTTAGATCGTTAAGAACACATGTATAAAAGTTTTATTCACAAACTATTTTTTCGTTTGCAAATATACCATTTGGCTTATTCCTTGAATAAACGAAATGATGGGGCCCAATCTATATTCTTGCCCATAGCTCAGGAAAACGGCCCACTAAGGGCTAATGCTAATTAGGCTGAAACAGTACATGCGGTCCATTTAACTTGGGCTGGAACGGTACTGCAGTTGATGTTCGGGCCTATTTAGCTGGGCTAGAACAGTATCCATATTTGGAAATAAGTCTATTAAATATCCCTTATCTCTTGCTCCTTATTGGATCATCTCCCTCAGCCGCAAAACTAGGTATAATACCTCCTCCATCTTCAAAAACCAGTATAAATCCATTCTTTTGGTAGTTTAGGAAGCAGTTTCTACTGACGTGATAGGTGAGACTCACATTTCAATGACTTTTCACTCTTTCCCTCCTCTCTCTTCCTCTTTCCTCTCTGTGCGTGGGGATTCCGCTGGTGTAGCGATTTGGTCGTCGCTGGGCTCTTGGCGGTAGTGGCATGGCAGTGACACCAGGTGCATAGGAGAGATAGTGACATGACCCTGTATATGTAGTGTAAGAAGCAAAAGCAAACTCTCGAGTCTCGAATCTCAATTCAGGTGGTAGTATGGATCCTGTTCCTCTCGACGAACGCCCTCATGTCTTGCAGGACGGCAATGGCCGCTACTAGCCCGATCAGTTGCGGCCTCACCCCACCGGTAGCAATGGACTCAGCGAGAGAGAGGGAGAAGAGAAAGAGGAGGGATAAAGGAGGATAATTAAATATTTCACTGACATGTGGGTCTCACTGACTCAGCGAAACCACTTCCAAAATCATCGAAGGAGTGAATTTATACCCGTTTTTAGAGGTAGAGGAGACATTATACCCAATTTTATGGTTTAGGGAGGCAATTCAATCATAAGAGTTAAGGGAGACTTATTCCTTAATGTTTGTGCTGTTTAAATTCAAGACTGTCCTAGATCGGGCCTATCTTGTAAAAAGTACTCACCTTGAGCAAAATACAAATGGACATATTCTGAGCAATAAGTTATATATTCTAGGCTTATTCATGCTCGTCAATAGAGCATGACTTAGCCGAAGGCATAATTACTCCAATAAGTTTATTACTGGTACATAATTCGGAGCAAAATTTGAGGTGTGGTTTGTCCGGTATCGCAGTGTTGTGAGAGGTAAATTCAAAAGAGGGGGTAAAAATTGAAAAAAGACTTAAGAATTTGTCTCTACTCTTTTAAAGACACGGTCATCCTCCCACAGTATCAATAAAATACCGAACTGGCCCACCCCGACCTCCCTCTCCCCTACCACACGTAGGGCTGGTGAAAAACAGAACCAGCCCACCCTATTACTGTAGATTCCGTTGCAATGCACAGACATAATACTAGTCATTAAACAAAGTCAACAACTTAAAGTTCGAGGATTTTTCTCCATAAAAATTAAGGCAGAACATGAACTTAAGCAACTTTTCACTGGTAAAATACAAGAATAACAATCCGGTTACTCATCTCATCTATTGTGCTAACCAAAAAAACCTCCTATTAAAAGTAACAGTAACGTACAATGCTCCATCAATGATGGGAATAAAAAAGATATGATCTAACCACGACTCTTCCTCCGGTGCGAGATTAGTTATGAATTCAATCACTTCTATAAACTGAGAAAGAAACATTTCACTCTCCAGACAAATAAGTTCTATTATAATGTATTCGGTTCAGCTACATGATGCAAGGATATTCCACCTGAACCTTGAAACTGAAGAGATGCTAATATATTTAAGATACTTATTATTAAGGTCTGAAAAAAAAACTGGTAGTTCTAATTGCACAAAATTGCAAGCTGTCTTCTTGCCATTGCATTACAGAACATGGAACAAGTAACAGAAACGGTAGAACACATGCTTAGAATGGAAGAAGAACAACACAGCAGTTCCTCATGCCATCATCTATGCCAAGCTACTCTGGTTAAAAGCAATCTGTAGACAGTAAGGTGCCATTCTCCATCAATGACGATAATCAAAATTGAGTATCCATAGGCGCAATGTATCTATCCTAATAGAGTATAATACTACTCTCCATCTCTAATCAAGGCATAGAAAGCATCCCTGTGACATCCATCTCTAATCAAGGAATAGAAACCATCCTTGTGACATCATCTCTAATCAAGGCATAGAAAGCATCCTTGTGACATTGAATTCAGAACCCATGTTTCATTACCCCACGATCATCGTCGAATCTAACCAATTGCAGTTGCCGAGAAAGCAAATAATTGACATACCCATGATCCACTCTTCTCCATCTCTAATCACGGCGTTGGAAGCATCCCTGCGAGATTGAATGCGAGATTGAATTCAGAACACATTTTTCATTAACCCACATTATTGTCGAATAAAAAAATCAATTGCAATCACCAAGAAAAAGCAATTGGCATACCATGATCCACGAAACGGAGTGCCCAACGATCATCCCGACGCCCAAAACTCCGTAGTAAGCCGCCAGCAGGAACCCGTCGACGTCTTCGCCGCAGCTCACGGCGGCGAGGTAGATGGCGTAGAGGCCCAGCAGCGCCACGGCCAGGATGACGGACCGTCCCACGTTCTCCTCGCACCTGGTGTACGGCGAAGCGATGCGCGCAGCCTCGTGGTCGTCGGCATCGTCGACGAAAGTCGTCAGCACAAACCCCAGGATCGGCCCGGTGAACACGGCACCGGCTAGGGCGACGACGCACAGGAGCACGTCCTGCTTGCCCTTGCACCGGGGGAAAACCTCCGCAGCGAAGACGGCCAACATCGCGGTGGCGGTGATGATGCAGTACAACTGCAGAGAAGGGGAGAACGAAGAAACTAGATCAGACGGATTTGGCCGGCGAGAAATCTGAGGAAAACAGGGTTGATGAATACGCTTACCCTAATTGCGTGCAGCCATGGAGGCTTCCGGTTGCACCGCCGCTGCGCTCCGCCCACGAGCGCCACCGCCGCCACCGCCGCGGCGACCGGGGGATGCGGTCGGCCTTCCTCAAGCAAGCCAAACCGGAGATCGGACCCGGACTCCGCCATGCGCGCGAGGCAAGGCGAGGGATCGAGAGCTAGGCGGCGGTGACGGTCTAGTGCGAAGTCGATCGGAGTGCGTAGGGTACTGGGGTCAGGGTTTAAAATTCCGGAACATATATATCGGGTCTATCGGTGGCCCCCGATAGTAAGTCACTCCGGTCAAATATTTCGGGTAAAAAAATTTGAAGGAAATTTACGGATAAGTCTTGTCCTTGGTCGCGTGCGTCTCCACCACCGAAAAAACCCTATCCAAAGCATTGCATCGCATCCTCCAGATCCAAAATCGCCGCCGCCACCAGAGGCGCTGTGCTAGCTGCTCGACGGCGACGCCGCCCCCAGCCCTCACCACCGGCACGCCACCCCTAGCCCTTGCCACCTGCACGGCGCCCCTAGCCCTCGCCTACAGCACGCTGCCGGCCGCCCACATCCATCCGACGCCGCCCACATTTGCACGCAAACGCAGCCGACGCCGCGTCGGCGTTGCACTTCATCTTCCCTCGCCAGCCGTCACCGCGTTGCACACCACTGCCGCCGCCGCCGCCACCGCGGGCGGGCGGCGGTGCACCTCCTTCCCGCCGGATCTTCTCCTTCCAGGCATCCCCTATGGAACAAGTGGACGGAACTCCTGCCTCTGTTGGGAGGGGGAGAGGAAGGGGTCACGGCACCGGAGACTCTCCAGAGGCCTCTGCATTTGCTGGGAATGGGGAAGGAGGAGTAGGCAGCAGCGGTGGCACGGGGCGTGGAAGGGGAAGGGAAGATGGAAGAGGAGCAGCAGCAGGTGGCATTGGGTGAGCGACGGCGGCAACAACGGTGAACAGAGGTAAGGATTTATGCTTAATCCCCTAGAAAGTTCTGGCATTGTGCATTTGTGCTTGATTGATTTGTTGTTAAAGTTTTATCAATTTTGGTATTAGTAATTTTGTAGTTGATGTCTTGTAATTATTTTGCTGCAACAAGGATTGCAAGTGAGCAGTGTGCTTAATTAGAGTATTAGACTGACGAAAGTGTGCTTAATTTAGTTAGACATTTGTCTAGGTGATTACTGATATATGCTTAGATAAATTGCTGATTTATATTTTGTAGTTGATGCCCTGTAAAATTTTTTTATACAAGCTCTATACATTACTTCTCTACTTCTCTAGTTGAGGTCCAATTTTTCTTTTGGGATAATAGGATATGTCAATTCAAGCCGTATTGACGATGTTTGGAGCCATGGGCAAAGGGTTGGGATTATAAATGTTCGTATTACGGTTTTGTTGGATCTGGTGGAGTTGTTACTCGGCTCGAGGAGCATTTGGCTGGAAAAAGAGGGAATGTGAAGGCATGCTTGAGTGTACCTCCACATGTTTGGAAAGTAATGTGGGATCTAACTCATAGTAAGGAAACAAAATATTGCTGAACCTATATACATACCTTCTGATGAAGAGGAGCAATTTCAGATGGCATGTAGACCGTCGTTGGGAGACAGTACTTCCAGTGGTAATGTTGGTAGTAGTAGCAAGAGTCGTGCTGGGAGTACTCCTAGAACGCAGAAGAGTAGATTTTATCACTCCTCAATTTCAGATGAATTTGACATTGATTTGGCACGTAGTCAGTCACCAAGACAACTACGGGTGGACACTATGATGAATAAGGATACAACTGTAGCACTTGGGAAGGCTTGGGCAAAATTTTGTCATGCCAATGATATTCCCGGTAGAAAGCTTAATTGTCCTTACTTTAAAGCAGCGATAAAGTTGACTCAAGAGCTTGGTAAGGGGGTGCTTCCACCTTCTGGCACACAAGTAGATGGTGTTTACCTTCAGTTTAACCATGAGGAGTTAAATGAGATAATGGATGGATTCAAGACTAGTTGGAAAGATTATGGAGTTACGGTTATGTGTGATTCATGGACAGGACCAACCATGATGAGTATTATCAACTTCATGATATACTCTAATGGTCGAATGTATTTCCATAAATCTGTCAACGCAACTGGTAAAATACAAAATTCAGATTTCTTGTATGATTGCATTCGAGAGGTGGTTGTCGATGATATTGGTGCCGAGAATGTAGTGCAGCTAGTGACAGACAATGGATCCAACTACAAGAAGGCTTGCAAGATGCTGATTCAAGAACATAAACACATTGTATGGCACCCATGTGCAGCGCATACCATCAACTTAATGTTAAAGGACATTGGGAGTTTGTCTCCGGTTGACACTGTGGTCTCTAGCGCCAAAAAGATATCCAGGTTTTTCTATAACCATAATAGGTGAGCATTTACACCAATTCTTTATATCTTGCGTTCAAATCAGCCACTTTCTTTATGCAGAATTGTGTTGGCAATCTCCCACTATGACTAATCTAATATATTTTATTGTGTCTTTATAGGCTCCATGCTGAGATGCAAGAGAAGATAGGTGGAGAATTGATCCGATCAAATGCCACAAGGTTTGGTACTGTATTTATCTTCTTACAAAGTTTTTGGGACCGAATGGAACTATTCAAAAAGTGGATGATGTCGGAAGAGTGGACCAACAGTGAGTATTGTATTGAGGAAGAGTATAATTACACTTATGATTGCTTGACAAGTCGTAGTTGGTGGGTAAATTTGAAATGGGTGCTAGATGCTTGCAAGCCGTTGTTTTGTGTACTTCGATATGCTGACCAGCAAAAGAATGCAACCCTTTCTGGATTTCTGCCAAAGATTTTAAAGGCGAGACAAGAACTTGAGAGTCAATTTGGTGAAGGAACACAGGAGGAGAAGCATGTATTGGACAAGATCAATACAAGGATAACAAGTTTGCTTGACACGGGTTTCATGCGTGCAGTTTTGTAATTTTCCATTTTGTTTGCATGTATCTGAATTCACACCTATGTTTAAATTGTTGATGCTAGCTGAAATTTTCTACTTGCAAATTTCCTTAGCTGGTGCACTTGATCCCGAGGCCCACTACAAATACAAGGGTTATTTTGCAAACCAAGCTGCATATGCGAAAGCAGTATTAAAAGCATTTCAGAAGATGGCGAAACCTGAGGAGGCATCTAGAGCAATTGGCCAGTTCATGCATTTCCGCAACAAAAGGGGCATGTTTGCCTCTAGAGCTGCTGAAATTGGATCTTCTAGCTGCAATGCAGGTACTTCAAATCTGAATTATGCGTAAATTGCTTGAATTCCATACTGTTAGTTTGTAATATATTAAAATATTGCAAATTTGTACTATTGCAGCTGATTGGTGGGAAGCTTATGGAGGGGACTATCCAGAATTGCAGAAGCTTGCCAAAAGAATTGTCTCCCAGTGCATGTCCTCTAGTGGGTGTGAGAGAAACTGGAGTACATTCGCATTGGTCCATACAAAAGTGCGAAACCGGCTTGGTTATGAAAAGTTACATAAGTTGGTATTTGTGCACTACAATTTGAAGTTGCGTCTCCAACAGTTCGAGATGGAAGTGATACAAAGGGAGGAGGAGGCTGATCCTTTAGGGATAATGATGGATGTGGCCCTTTATGATGAAGAGAATCCAATCATGGAATGGCTTTCTAATGCTAGAAGTGAATCTGCTCCAATACTCGATCAAGACGAAGAATTTATTGGAGAGATTGAGAGATTTGAGCCAGATCCCCAATCGCCGATCAATACTGTTGTTGATGAGGTGTTAATCGACATGTCAGGTACTCCATTGTCAATTTCATATGATGTTAGTTAGAACTGAAATTTTTATCTTCCATGTGACTGAAATTTTAATCTTCCATGTGACTGGAATTTTAATCTTCCATTGATTGAAATTTTAATCTTCCATCGACTGAAATTTTAATCTTCCACTGAATTATGCAGTTTTTTAGACTGAAATTTTGTCCTCCACATGTAAACTGAAATTTTATCCCCAGTGTAAACTAAACTCTGTGGATGCAATAGCTAGATTTTCAATATTTGTATTGTCAGTTATAAGGATTACTGTCCTTCTTGTCAGTCTAATAAGAACTAGTAGGAGACTACATGAATGTTTGATCTGTATTAGCGTAATTAAATAGACTGATGGGACATATCAATTGAGAGATTCTGCCAGTACAACTTAAAAAATGTTTTCAGCAAATGTTTGCATCTTGATTGCCATGAATACCATCAGTGTTCTCAACATGTCAGGTACTAGGTTCCCTGATGAGCCTACAATTTCAAAGAGGAGAGGAAATAAGAAGAGGAAAAAGAATGCAAAAACAACGCATATAGATGAGGAGGATATTGCTAGTGGTGATGACACGGACATCGACTCTGATGGTAGTCGTAGTCCTGAATATGTAGAATCAGGGGACAGCAGCTCTGCTAGTGAGAAGATCCCTGATGATGAAGATGATAATGTGGCTGCCAAGAATCAAACCTCTAACGATGCCCAAGCAAAGAACTCCAAAGGTGTATTTTATATTAGTTCAACATAATTCGATAATTATACTGTTTGTAGTGCTAATTTGGTTCTATACTAGGCGCAGTGGTCCGTCCTGCTCGGCGTTCAAAGAGGAGGCTGAAGAATATCAACACCTTAATAGACATTGACAAAGGTAATATCATGGTTCTTTCTTTCAAGGAGGTATAAATTCCCTATTGCATGTACTGATAATTCCCTAATACTACAATTTTTTAGAGTAAATTGCACATAGGAACACATCTTTTTGCAAACTGTTTTACATTGCACCTGTTCTTTTTTTTTAACTTTGGCTATGAAATCAAGTTTCTCCTCTACTGTCCTGTCAAATACTCAAAATTTGCACATGCAGTATCTCTCTTTCTCTCTATGTGTTTTTGTGTTCATGGCTGGCTCAAGGTGCTGCACTGAGATTTCAATTTTTTTTACAAGCTCTCATGTTTGCAGGTAAAGGCAAAGTCTCACACTAGACTAGCAGCAACCAACAAGTCAGCAACTGCAGCCATTTGCAGCTTGAAGATCCTATTAACAATATTAACAAACTACTCATATTTGTAGTACTTGTGCACCTATATTTTGTAGTACTAGACTGTTGATGGACTGTATTATGTGGCTGTATTTTGTAGTACTGGAATGTGGATGTACTCTATATGCATTTCTGGACTGTAGTACTGGACTTTTGATGGATAATGTATTTGTATGAACTGATGGACTGATGATGGACTGTTAATGGACTATTGATGGAGATGGACTGATTATGGAATTGTATATTTTTGGCTGGAGATGAACTTTATATGCATTTATATACTAAAGTGTTGATGGACTGGTGATGGATTGATGAATGATGATAGTATATATTTGAATACTGAAGTCTGAACTGATGATGGAGATGTACTGATGAAGTAATGACAGTATATATTTTTGGAGTGTTTTGCATGAACTGCTGGCCGAATTGTGTATGTGTTTGTATTAACTACTACTAGAACTGCTATTACAAACATATAGTCTTCTTATTTCGTCTTTTTCCTTAATTTCTATATTTGAATTCAAATTTTATTTGAAAATTTTGGCCGAAATTTTTCCGAAATTTCCGAAAGTCCCCCCCGATAGAAAACCTCAAATCGATAGTTGAAACCCTGCTGGGGTGACGGTTTGCAAGGGCAGCGTGGGGATTTCCGGTGACGTTACGTTCGAACGGGCCAATGTACATTCTGGCCCATAGCTCAGGAATGAGGATGATGGGGCTCAATTAGTATGGGCCAAAATGGTATTTGTCACATTGTGGACCATTTTAATTGAGCCGGAACGGTAATGTAGGCATGTAGCTGACATGTAGGTTGTTTTATAGGGAAAATAAAGTGTATTTTATCTCCCTCAACTCTGTTTTTCGTCCCGACCTATAAAGTGAGCATAGCTCAGCTAACCATGTTTCTTGTGATGGAGCCTGAGAGAGTAGCAAATACTAGTGCTCCACAAGGATTTCATAATTTACTGAATATATTTTTGTGCCCTATTTGTTTAGTGTTAGATTTATTGGCTTATACTTTAAGTTAACTTTTGCTTCTATGTTTTTATAACACATCTTAAGTTTAATGTGGAGTCATACCTCCTAACCTCCAACCTTCCGGTAAGCATATGGATCGGAATCAAGCTCTAGTCCAAAGCGGAATTGAAGATATGCGAAGATCTTGGAAACAGAGTGCGCATCGGCTGGAAGAGTCTATCGGCCGGTACCGAGTTTGATGAGGACAGCTGATACAGCCGATATTGGTAATATTGGTTACATGATCAATGTCGGATTCGACTTAGGGACTTCAATAATATTACCAGGCAAGGATAGATTCTGAGATAGACAATTGTATCTATTAATTAGGATATTATGTAATTTCCTTATAGATATTTTCGGTAAGAGTCCGCCTAAGAGACTTGTTCATCGGTTAAAGTTGTATTAGGAAAGTATGAGTCGTGTCCGTTACGGACAAGTTTGTATGTTCGGGTACAAATATAAGCTTGAGGTCTTGTAAATAATTACACCAGTTCAATATAATCTTAGCGCATCACCACCTTTTTGTTACTTTGTTATTTCGACGAGTTCTTGCTTTCAAGTCGGACTACATTTGTTTCGATCTTCGATAAGAGGTAAAACTTGTTATAGTGGTTTGTGTTATCGGGATTAGTGCTTACATTTTTATAATACTCTAATCTTGTTTTCATGAATCACCGAGTTATCATATATATTTTATAATCTAGATTGACAATGTCTTCTACTCGTATCGACTTTTCTCTATTTAGGGTTTTGTCAGCAACGGTTAGATCATCTTGTTGGTTTAAATTATTCAATGTATCCACCATTCCGAAAAGATGACCATCGGTTTGATTGTGTAGATATTATGCTTTTTCTCATACTTAGTGCTGCATCAGTTAAGTTTGAACTGCTAAGTCGTGTTTAGAATCATAATCTCTAGCCTGCTTCATGGTCATTAATAAGGATAGTATCGGAGTTTCAGCCGATCTTATATGGTATAGATGTTTTACTTTGATTTTTATATTGTTTAACATTTTATATATGCCCCTTATATTAGGATCTCAACTATTTAAATATATTAAGTTTGTCATCAATTTAATTGATATTAGTTTAATATATTTACCATAAGATGATATCCTTGTATAATGTAGTATTGGAGTTATAGCTGATACATACTTAAGTTTGGGCATCGGCTAACATGAACACATACACATGTAATCGTTATTTCATGTTACTTTGGATCTAGGCAATTTATATTGTCTTGGTTAAATCCGATCTATCCCAATTATCGATTTCTAAAGTACTTCACCCCTCCCTATGCTTACTTTGGAATGCCCCCTTAAGATTTCTTCAACCCGGTTCTTGGGGCTATCAACTCTCTAAATGACAACTTTGCAAGGTTGAACACCGGATATGAGGCTATGCATAATGATGTAAGGGAGTTGAGGAATGATGTTGGGAATTTGAACTCCTCTGTGGGAAGATTGTCTACACAAGTGGGGACTTTGGATAGAAGGGTGCAACAATTGGAGAGTACTTATGCTTGTCTACCATCGTCGCCATGATGCTCCTCATCCTTCCACCTCGACTCGTCCTCCATCTCCTCCACACGAGTGATGTTTTTTGGTTCTTGATGCCAAAAGGGGGAGAAAATGTGGTTCTTTCTCTATCTTTGTTGGAGGGGACTAGTAGTAGTGAGGTGAGTCCTCATATTTAGTAGGTTAAGGTGGATGGGCTCTATATATGTATGGGTATGGACTACTGGAAATATGGTCATAATTCGATATATTTTAATCCAGAAAAACAAGATAATATACATGACACGTGAAAAATGAAATGATCTAGTTATAGTGCTAAACATGAACATGCTAGTAACAGTAATAGTATCATCTAGTAACATATTTAACACTAAGGTGAATAGAGTAATATACCCAGAAAACGCTCCTGAAGATGAGGCATTGTTGTTGTTGCCTCCGTTGGTGTTGTCGTTCTCGCTTCATCCACCATTCACGCCTCCACCAGTCGACATGTTGATGAAGATGAAGTAGACGTTGACGAATAGTGAGTAGTCGCGCCTTGGCGCTCCCTAAAAACCTGATCGCCTGCCCGTCCGTGCAAACGTCCTAGCAGGGCGTGGTTTCGGAGGCCTACTCTCCCAATGCGTGTGCACACACTCGTCGGAATGGGATTACTGTAGCAGCAACAATCGTGGAAATGAATGAAAAGTGTGTCGTTCTTCTTACGCAGGAGATCAAATCCATTCTCGTTTTATATGAGAAAAAATGGAAGATAAAGAGTAAGAGAGTGATGGAATAGGAAGAGGAATAGAGTAACTAATTGTCATCAACTAGCCATCAACTCCTCCACTACACCACCATCATCCAACCATCAATTAGGAGTAATTGATATAGGTTACCAATTCATTAATCAAATGGATTAATTCTCAAAAAGCTCTTCATCCCATTGATATCCCATAAGAGAATGAACACACATAAACTCCTAGCATAATGAGCCTTAGAATTTATTTGATTTAATTGATTTAAATGGATCAATTACCCAATTAAATCTAACATGGACTATATTTTAATATTTTGTGTTTTTTATCGTTTAGTTGAACTCTTGTGAGATTTGGACCCTTCGTGGTCTTGCAATAGTCTAAGTGAACTACTTGTGAGCCCTATGGATGATTTGTGGATTTTATGGTTAATGCTTTGTGAACTTGATGCTATGATGGATGGTTGATGCTATTGATATATTTGTGACCATCTTATGCTTATGAATGAAATTTATTTGAAGTTCACATTGTATATTGCATTTGTGACATGCTAGTGCAAATTATAGTGCAAACTCCCTATATGTCAATTGTTTGATCTTTGTGTTTGCTATGCACATGTTTAGGGGGAGCTTATACTAATCTTTGCACATTTGTTCATATGTGATTCATGGTTATTATATATATTTGTGGTGTTTGTCATCAATTACCAAAAAGGGGGAGATTGAAGCATCTAGGTCCCCGTTGTTAATTTTGGTAATTAATGACAAGCGCTAATTGTGGACTAACTATTTCATTTAAGAGTATGTATTTAAGTCAGAACCACATGATGAATACGCTATGGATGATTATCAAGGATCAAAGTTGATGGTGCAAAAAAAAGGAAACAAGACGGTAAAACATAGCCTTTTATTTTAATTGATCAAGGTGTTGGGCGATCAAAATTCTTGCTAGGTTTATTCTTTAGCTTTGCCATACTATCAAGAGGGGTGATGACCTAAACTAAGAGTTGATCAAAAAGCCACATTAGGTTATATGCATTCATTTGTTCTTTGCTCAGTTCCTTGTTTTTCTGTGACCATGGGCAGTCTGACCGCGCGCTCCACTCCGGTCTGACCGGTGTGTTGAAGGCAGTTTGACCGGCAGCCTGAGGCCGGTCTGACCGGTAGGTTGGGATGGTCTAACCGGGTCCCATCAGTCTGATCGGGCGACCGCTGTAGCCCCTGTAATAATTCGGCGAATTATGGCCGAGCCGAAGTGAGCCGAGGCTGATCTGACCGAGCCGCTGGCGGTCTGACCGAAGACAACCCGATCAGACCGGCCAGACAACTCCGGTCTGACCGGCCGGCATATGCCAGTGCATTAAATGCACTGTAACGGCTTGTTTTCTAGCAGTTACAAATGGGGGCGGTCTGACCGGCCACCCACAAAGGTTGGGATTTCGACCCCCAACGGTTAGTTTTTGTTGGTGGGGTATATAAACCCCCACCAGCAACAAGGGGTCTCTCTTGGCACTTACTTCAATTGCATACACCCCTTGCTCTCACACCCATTTGAGCTCTTGTTCATCCATAGTATGTTAGAGAGTGCTTTGAGCCAAGATTCAAGTGCATTGCTTCATTGTAGAGTTAGTGTGGCACTTGATCATCTCCGAGCCGGGTCATCGCTTTTTGGAGGTTGTCACCTCCTAGACGGCTTGTGGAGGAGTTGCTCGGTGACCTCTCCAAGGAGATTGTGGAGAAGGCATGGTGCCGGTTTGTGAGTGGTTTGGAGTTCACCACCTTCGAAGTGAAGGAAGAACGGTGAAGTTGGGCTCGCCTCAACGGGGATTAGGAAACTGGCAAGTTTCCGAACCTCCGATGAAAAATTCCTTGTCTATTGTCTCATTTACTTGTTGCATTTACATTTGTGCAATTCACATTCTTAGAGACATATTTGATCCCTTATCACCCTAGGATTGCAAAACATAACTTAGTTGCTTAGTCAGTGTTATCCTTCACGAAGCCTAGCAACTTAGGTTAGATTGGTTTAGGTTGAATTAATTTTAATCGCCTATTCACCCTCCCCCCTCTAGTCGACATCTTGATCCTACAGCAACCTCCGAGACGGTGTAAAGCTGAAATGTATGATGCTATCAAGGCTAAAATTACAAGACTTTATTATGCAAATTTTATCAGACCATGTTGATATGCTGAATGGATTTCAAACATAGTGTCGGTGTTAACGATGAAATTTGGTAAGCCTCGAAGTCATCATCGGCCTAGAGTCAGTATTGGCTTTAGAGTTCTAGAATCGGCCGGTGGAATCTATCAATCGCCAACAGTCGGATTCTTACCAAATTCGGTTAAGGAAATTAATCTATTAAAGGAAGATTATCCAAAAGAGACCGAGTTCAAGGAGGATGCGGTATGGAAATTTATCTATTAATTAGGAAGAGTCTATTAGTTTCATTTTATCCTTAGGAAAGTGTGTTTAGTGTCCGATAAGGACTTTATGTTTTTTATTTTATCTTTAGGAAAGTTTGAGTCGTGTCCGATATGGACTAGTATCTACCCATGGGTAAAAATCTATACACACAGGGTCCATGTAAATCATCTCTCGATCAATACAACTACTCTCGGTGCATCGCCACCCTCTTTTGAGGTTTTTACTTATCAACCGGCGGAATTTAGCACCTGACGTGGGGCTGCATCGGCTTTCGATCTCCGACGAAGGGGTAAGCCCTACGTTCCGCCAAGCCTTAGTGAATATATCAGCTACATTGGTGTTGTTTAAGGCTGCATCGCTTCGATCTCTTGGATTGCTCTGGTTCGGTTAATATATTTGCCTACCTGATATTTCAATTTTATCTTTAATAGCATTGTGTTTAGAGACGCATTGGTTTAGTTGGGACTATCTCAGTTTGGTCTGATCTTCTGTCTTAGCCGATATATCTCTACAATCACAATGTTGTTTTAAATAGATTTGTTATATCCATCACATTAGATAGATCTATCGGTTCATCAAGTATTAGATTATCATATACAATCTCGTGCTGCATCGGTTAGGTTCGACCTACTAGATTGTTGTTGATAATATAATTCTTGTTAAGCCGATAGGTTCATGCTAATGTTTTATCGGAGTACTAGCCGATAAGTTATCATATACGTTATAATCTGGATTGACAAGGTTTTCTACTTGCATCGGCCAATCTCATCTAGGCTTTTGTCTATATCGGCTAGATTACTTTGTTGGCTTTGATTATATAATGTATTCACCACTCTGAAAATCAATCAAAAGCTTGATTGTCTAGATATTATGTTTCTTTTCATACTTAGTGCTGCATCAGTTAAGTTTGATCTACTAAGTTGTGCTTAGAACCATAATCTTTAGCCTGCTTCTTGATTGTCAATAAGGGTTTCATCGGGGTTTCAGTCGATGAGTTATTTGGACGTTGCATCGGCTTATAAAGATTGCATACAAGTTGGATTAAGCCGATTGCAACAAAGGTTTCACTGTTTATCTAATCATTTGGATTTATCGATATCGGACCTCCAGCCGATGTATGCTTTAATCTTTGGATCAAAGATTATTCTATCATATCATTTATCGGTATCAGCTAGAATCACTCTATTGGCTTGTCAGCCGATTGGATATTTTATCTGCTGTTTACATATCTTGTTAGTTGCAGCATCAAACTGACTAGTACGCCGGCATCTCACTATTATTTTGGACCTGCACTGGAGCTAAACAGATCTCCCAAGCCATCGTGTTTTTACGTCAACAGTCGGTAACCAAGAAAAACGGCAAACTTAGAGTTTGCATTGATTTCAGAAATTTAAACAAAGCTACTCCTAAGGATGAATACCCAATGTCGATTGCTGATTTGTTAGTTGATGCAGCATCTGGACATAAGATTATCAGTTTTATGGATGACAATGCTGGATACAATCAAATTTTTATGCCAGAAGAAGATATCCACAGGACTGCTTTTAGGTATCCTTGTGCAATCGGCTTGTTTGAGTGGGTTGTTATGACTTTTGGATTGAGGAGTGTTGGTGCTACGTATCAAAGAACAATGAACTATATCTTTCATGATCTCATCCGCTTGTTGGTCGAAATTTATATAGAAGATGTGGTTGTTAAGTCAAAAGAAGTTGATGAGCACATAGCCGATTTCAGAAGGGTTTTGGAAAGGGCAATGAAATATGGATTTTAAAGATGAACCCTACCAAATGTGCCTTTGGAGTATCAGCTGGACAGTTTCTTAGATTTTTGGTGCATGAGAGAGGGATTGAAATTCCTTAAAAAAGTATTAATGCTATCAAGAATATTAAGCCTCCGGAAGACAAAACAAAGTTACAATCCTTGATCAGCAAAATTAACTTCGTAAGACGGTTTATTTCTAATATGTCAGGCAGAATAGAGCCCTTCACTCCATTACTCGGGTTAAAAGCCAATCAAGAATTTGTTTGGAGGGAGAAGCAGCAGAAAGCTTTAGATAGTATAAAGAAATATTTAAGTACTCCTCCAGTTATTATTCCACCACAAAAAGGGTGTTCCCTTCAAGCTGTATCTATCAGCCGATAAAAAACAATCGGCTCCGTCCTAATCCAGGAAGTTGAGGGCAAAGAACGAGTTATATTCTATTTAAGTAGAAGACTTTTGGATGCTGAGACCAGATATACACCGGTGGAAAAGTTGTGTTTGTGTTTATATTTTTCATGTACGAAGTTAAGACATTATTTACTCTCCAATGAGTGCACGATAGTTTGCAAAGCCAACGTGGTCAAGTACATGCCATCGGCTCCTGTTTTAAAAGGAAGGGTTGGAAAGTGGATTTTTGCTTTACCAGAATTCGATCTAAGGTATGAATCGGCTAAGACAGTAAAAGGGCAAGCAATAGCCGATTTCATAGTTGAACACCGTAATGATTCCATTGAATATGTTGAGATTGTACCATGGACTTTGTTTCTCGATGGGTCAGTTTGTACTCATGGTTGTGGTATCGGCTTAGTGATCATATCGCCTATGGGGGCAAGCTTTGAGTTTGTTTTCACTATCAAGCCTTACTATACTAATAACCAGGCTCAGTATGAGGTTGAAAGAGGTTGAAGCCGATGCCATTGAGATTATGGGAGATTCATTGTTAGTGATAAGTCAATTGTAGCTGATGCCATTGAGATTATGGGAGATACATTGTTAGTGATAAGTCAATTGTCTGGGGAGTATGAATGAAAGAATGATGTTTTGACGGTTTATAATGAAAGGTGTTAGGAGTTAATGAAAACCTTCAAAATGGTGTCTTTGAAACAGATTCCACGGGAGCAAAATACTGAGGCCAATGATCTGGCTCAGGGGGCATCGGGGTATAAGCCGATGTTGAGAGATGTGGAGGTAGAAGTTGCATATATGCAGGCCGATGATTGGAGATTTGAGATTGTTCAATATCTAAAGGATCCTTCTCGATCAGCACCAAGGAAATTGAAGTATAAAACCCTCAAGTATGTTTTAGTGGACAATGATCTTTACTATCGGACAATCGATGGAGTTTTACTAAAATGTTTAAATATCAAAGAAGCCAAGGTAGTCATGTGTGAAGTTCATGAGGGAATTTGTGGTACTCATCAATCGACCTAATAAGATGAGATGGCTGATTATGAGAGTTGGATATTTTTGGACGACGATGTGGAAGATTGCTTCAGATATTACAAGGGTTGTCAAGATTGTTAGAAATTTGGAGTTATCCAGAGAGCGCCAGCATCGGCTATGAATCCAATTGTCAAGCCGTGGCCATTCAGAGGTTGGAGAATCGATATGACCGGTCAAATCAATCCACCATCAAGCAAATGACATAAGTTTATATTGGTAGCTACAGATTACTTTACCAAGTGGGTTGAAACTATTCCTCTCACGAAGGTGGATTCTAAAGATGCAATTGAGTTTGTAAAAGAACATATCATATATAGATTTGGTTTGCCACAGACCATAACAACTGATCAAGAGTCTATTTTTGTGTTCGATAAGTTTGTTCAGTTTGCTGACAGCATGAGGATTAAATTGTTGACCGTATTATGCACAAGCTAATGGGAAGGCTGAGGCATCTAACAAAAGTTTGATCAAGTTGGTTAAGAGAAAGATTGCTAAGTATCCGAAAAAGTGGCACACTATATTAGCTGAGGCGTTATGGTCCTATCGGATGGCATGTCATGGTACTATACAAATTCCACCTTATCAACTAGTTTTGCTTTACAACATGAGTTAACAGCAGATGATTATCATAATTTGATGGTTGATGAGTCAGAAGAGTTGGTTCAATAAAGATTGCGAGCTTTAGAAAAGGTCAAGAGAGAAAGAAATGGTTGCTAGGCATTATAATAAAAAGGTTGTACCGAAATCTTTTGAGGAAGAAGAACTTGTGTGGAAGTTGATATTGCCAATAGGGATAAGGGATAATAAATTTGGTAAATGGTCACCGAATTAGGAAGGATCTTTTCGGATTCATAAATGTGTTTCAAAAGGGGCTTATATGTTCAAAGGACTTGATAGAGAAGTTTTTGGGAGAGCCCACAATGGAAAATATTTGAAAAAATATTATCTAAGTGTTTGGATTGGTTCATAATCGGTAAGTTATGCCGATGTATGACTGACAGCCGATGTTGTTACATCACCTTTAGGTGGCCGATATGAATTATTGCCTTTAGAAATATTATAAGCTTGCAACATGATGTTCCCTAATACAAACTTAGGGGGAATGGAGGATAAAATTTTGGGATTTTAAATGCAAATATGAAGAAGGAATATCGCAAGTGCTCAAATCGGCTCGATGGCCGATAGAAATGTCTTACATCAAAAGGTTGTGATTATAATGGTTTTAAGTCTTACATTAGCTCAAGTACTTTAGAATAGCCGATATTGTTTGTTTGCGTATTTGTTCAACTTCATCTATTGCTTGGGCATCAGCAGCATCTGTTTCGGGAATTGGCTTGAGGGATTTGTTGAGAGAAGACAGATGTTTAATGGAAGATTTGAGTTTTAACTTCTGGACTTCAATGGCTTTTGGCAGATCGGCTAACTTTTTGTTCTTCGGAGGGTATCTCGGATCTGCATTATGTAATTGTATCTATTAATTAGGATATTATGTAATTTTCTTATAAATATTTTCGGTAAGAGTCCGCCCAAAGGATTTGTTCGTCGATTAAGGAAAGGCAAGCAGGTTCCAGTTTTGAACTGGAGTCCGCCCAAAGTATGAGTCGTGTCCGTTACAGACAAGTTTGTATGTACGGGTATAAATATAAGCCCGAGGTCTTATAAATAATTAACACCAGTTCAATATAATCTCGGTGCATCGCCACCTTTTTGTTACTTTCTTATTTCGACGAGTTCTTACTTTCGAGTCGGGCTGCATCGGTTTCGATCTTTGATAAGAGGTAAAACTTGTTATGGCGGTTTGTGTTATCGGGATTAGTGCTTACATCTTTATGACACTCTAATCTTGTTTTCATGAATCACCGAGTTATTATATACATTTTATAATCTAAATTGACAATGTCTTCTACTCGTATCGGCTTATCTCTATTTAGGGTTTTGTCGGTAATGGTTAGATCATCTTGTTGGTTTAAATTATTCAATGTATCCACCATCCCGAAAGATAACCATCGGCTTGATTGTCTAGATATTATGCTTCTTCTCATACTTAGTGTTGCATCAGTTAAGTTTGATATGCTAAGTTGTGTTTAGAATCATAATCTCTATCCTGCTTCATGGTTATTAATAAGGGTAGTATTGGGGTTTCAGCCGATCTTATCTTGTATAGATGTTTTAGTCTGGTTTTTATCTTGTTTAACATTTTATATCTGCCCCTTATATCATGATCTCAATTATTTAAATATATTAAGTTTGTTATCAATTTACTTATATTAGTTTAATATTTTTACCATAAGATAATATCCTTGTATAAGGTAGTATCGGAGCTATAGCCAATACATGCTTAACTTTGGGCATCGGCTATGATATGAACACATGTAATCATTATTTCATGTTATTTTGGATCTAGGTAATTTATACTGCCTCAGTTAAGTCCGATCTATCCCAATTATCGGTTTCTTAAGTAATATTGATTTATAGATTATGTAATGTTGATCTTTATAGCCGATGGACCAAGTTTAGGCTTTATATATTCTTATAAATATGTCTTACAGTCGATTCACCGTGCATTGCATCGGCTAGGTTACATTACGATACTATATCGGCTTTCTAGCCGATCGGCTATCGTTTAGTAATGATATTTGTATGTTTAATCTTGTTAATTGCAGGATCATATCAACTGGCACGCCTTATAACCCGAAAGCAAGCTTTGGATCTGTATTAGAGTAAAGCAAATCTCTCAGACCGCCGTGTTTCACATCAACAATAAGTACAAAGAAAAGATCTTCTCCAAACTAACTTTAGCCTTAACAATGTAAGAGTGACTTATAGCTTTAAAATTACCAAACGAAACTGCTGTTTATTTATTTAGGGTTAGATTTTTCGGCTCATTAAGTGGTTCGTAAGCCTAAACAAAGAGTGTCTTAGAAAAGATGACAAGTGACATTTTTTTAATAATAATGCAAATTACTAGCCCACATTTCAGCCCAACTAAAGTAAACTACCACCCAAAGTTGATGAACACGTAGCAAACGGACCACCCAACTGGGCCGCCGCGTCTCGTCGCCGAACACACGGCTCCGTCCGCACAAACCACTCCCGTCCCGTGCAGGCGCGTGCTATCCCCGCCGCCGCCGCCGAAGGCGAGGACATCTCATCTCAGGGGAGGAATGGCGGAGCGGCAGGTGGCGGAGCTGGGGGCCGGCGCGGCATGCGTAGGCTGGAACCACTGCGGCCGCCGTCTCGCCGCCGGCGCCGTCGATGGCTTCGTCTCCGTCTACGACTCCCAGCCGTCGCCTTCCTCCAAGTGGCAGGTTTACCCCCGAAACCAGAATCCCCGCCGCCTTAAACCCTGAGTATTTTCAAGCCCACCAGAAACCTGCCCCCTTTCTCGCTCTTGAGCTCCCGCGTAGTTGGTATTGGTGCAAGCTTAGGGCTTTATGTTAGTGTATCATGATTCTGCTTGTACGCATACTTGCATAGGACTTCGTCATGGATGTGTATTTAATACTAGTAAATAATGCAGTACTCTTGTTTTTGAGTGCAGAATATTAGTTTACTTTCAACCAAACACAGGATATACCAGGACATTTTAGTGTGTTTGTATTATTAGTGTGCCAAACTAGTACAGTAAATACACGTGTATTGCTAGAATCGTGAGGTCGAATTGGTGATTGTTCTGGAAATTATCTGGAGATGTTGCACTAAAGGAAATGGAACGGTAAATGATTGTTGCTGTGTTATCCATTGCATGTTTCTATTTGGTATCTCTTGTGTTTGCTCCGTGGTTTCTGTTACCACACCCATTTGTTTGACTTTGGTTCATTATGGTGTTGAGTCAGGCCCACGAGCATGCGATCCTGAATATCGTGTGGCTTCCTCCTGACTATGGGGATGCTATAGCTTGTGTTTGTGCTGATGGGACACTATCTTTGTGGGAGGAGATCAGTGAAGGTTAGTTGTTCTTTTGCCTTTTAAGTTTTGTTTTGGTCTACTTTGGCTGTGGAGAGAGAGTTTCCTTTTCTTAGTTCTTTATATTGAAAAGTCTTAACGATAACTTATGCAAGTGATGTTAAAGGCCACATGAGAAGTTGGGAACCATTGATTTTTATGTACTTACTGTTACAGTCTATATAGCTAACTTAACTTGCCTTTGGCCATCAAAATGTACATGGCTGATACAGAATAGAATATTGTTATTGTTTCTGCTACTTCCATGGTTTTATTTTTTGTTTGTACTTGGGTACTGGATTTAAAGCATTTCTTATGATATTTTGGTTTATCGTGTACATCGTGACCTCTTTTTCTAGAATATCGCAGATTCTTTTTTGTTTTGTTTGAAATCTTGGGTTCTCCCTACCTATGGAAATGGTCATTTTAAAGGTTTGAAATATTTTGTAACATAGCATTCATAGTCATCTACCTTTCCACAAAATTTTAACTTAAAGACACTACTTGTATGAGGAGAAACAAAAACAAAATGTTACTAGGGAGTAAAATGATCCGGTTTTAGTAGTTCAGTGGGATGAAGCAAGACTTAGAACTAAAAAAAAGGTGGTGGTGGTGGGGCGGGGGGGGGGGGGTTAGGTGGTTAAATATTCAACAGGAAACTTTCAGGGGAGTCAGAGTGGACAGTTTTTTCATTGATACGTTATTTGTAGTGCAACCAACAATATATCTAAACCAGTATAGCGACATCAAGTTCTCCTAAAGCTCTAGTGAGTTTACCTAAAATTCACTTAATACACATATTCTTATGAAAATTCAAATGAGAAATATTAAATGGTTTGCGTAAACTACTTATTTGATTAACAAAGTAATAAAATAAATGTTGCTAGATTCTCTTATTGGTACATATTTTAGTTAAACATATACTATATTTATCACAACTCTTTTGTTATTTTCTTTTAGAAAAAAAAACGTTTTATTTCATGCTGTGTTGCATTCCTTGTCATTTTCTTTATATGGAAAGGACAGTCAAGCTCAATTTTTCCTCTGACAGATGATCAACTTCCAACCTGGAGGAAATGTAAAGTATTTGAGAGTGGCAACTCTCACATACTAAACGTACAGTTTGGATTACAACTGTCGAGTCTAAAAATGGTAAACTCTAATATCTGAATTTTGTGTTTGCAACTCCAATTCATACCTTTTACATGCCAATACATCCCCTTTTTATTTTTCTTTATTTGGGAGAAATGACATTCATTATAAATCACGAAATTTATGTAGATGGTTAAGGCTTGCTGAAAGTACTCTCTGCACCTTGTAAATCAGATTAAATTACAGTAGATGAAACCAATGCCACAATGGAACTATATTAATGAGCATATGAAAGTTTATTAAGCAGCACAAAAGTCTAGAAATGTTAACTAGAAACCACCAATAGCAACTAGCCAGCAACAACTCATATCCATGCGATTAAATGTTATTTTGCTTGACTGTTCTGCAGGTTGTATGTGTACCATAACTTTTGTATTGGTGTCCACATATGATATGTTGCATGTGTACCTCATTCATTGGTAGTAAGTAGTTACTCCTGTTGGTCTCCACAGGTTACTGCATACTCAGATGGCCAGGTGAAGGTTTATGAGCTCTTGGACTCATTGGAATTAGACAAGTGGCAGCTTCAGGTTTATCTAACTTTTGTTCACATTTACCAATGTTTTCAATCATTTAGTTTGGTTCTTATATATTACTTGCTATTCTAAACTAACAGCCCATGTCTTCCATTGAATAGTGCTACAGCCATCTGATCTGTTTTACAATAGCGATTACTAAGTAATAACAACATTTCAGGCGGAATTCCAGAACATTACAGATCCTGTTTCCCGATCTGGGAAGCCAACATGTACTTCTGCATCAATTGCATGGAGTCCAAGAAGAGGTGAAAGTCAGCAGGCTAGTTTTGCCATTGGTTTCAATTCAGACTCTCCAAATTTCAACTCTTGTAAGGTATGTGTGATTTAGTGTAGTATTATTTTTATTTCATTATTGCCTGCAAAAATTACAGTGGCTTCATTCCAGCAAGTAGCAGCAGGACATAACTTACTATTTCTTATTACAATCAGTCTTCTGTAGTACATCTGTTTATGCATACTAAATAAAGCATAAACTAATTACTCTCTTGCATAGAGATCTTCCATGCATTAAATTTTCTTTCATATGCTCAAATTTACCTTCTATATTTACTACTTATAACCAAGAAGTAAAAAAGCAAACCACTATTCTATCTCTTTTGCATTTGGAGGAAATAAATAATAATAGTAATTCAGGAGATCATTGTAGGTTTAAATATGTAAAAAGTCTTACTGAAACCTTGCATGAAGTAGATTTGGTTTTGTAATTAATGAGTAATCAGTTTTTCTTTTGCCTAGTTCATGAGCTGTCATATGTTTCTGACATTATTCTAATATAATAATGAAAATGGTGAACAGATTTGGGAGTTCGAAGAAGCTCACCAGCGTTGGCTCCCCCTTGTTGAGCTTGGCTCACCTCAGGATAAGGGGGATATAGTGCGTGCTGTAGCATGGGCTCCTAACATCGGCAGGTTGTTTCCTTTCTTCACCAAGCATAACAGTTGACAGGCCTTAATTCTTCAATATCTGTTGTGTTTTGAATGTTTTGTGTTCACTGCTGATATTAGCATCATTTGGTTACTTAATTTCTATAACAAATAACTGGTTTCTTTAGATGAAATTGTCTTTGGATGAGGGTGACTGACTTATGCTTGAGCCACTTATGGTGTTCATTGTTGTTTCTGTCGTGTAAATACGTTGCAGCTAGTAGCAACTATGGAATCAGGCAAGTAAATTTTGACATGTCCAAATACACACTACGTAAAAGATTATTAGTGGAATACCTTTCCTGTTCTTTTGCCATAATTAAGATATTATGTTGTCTGACACTTGCTTCGTTCGGTTTAGTATTCAACATTGTGTTCTCTGCCTCTATAATAATATAGCAATCTGGGACACAAGTAAAATGATATATTTTGGAATTTTGAGCTGTTGACAAGTAAAATGAAAATGATGAACAGATTTGGGAGTTCGAAGAAGCTATAGTCACTATGTATATGATGGCACATGGAATATATAATGATATAAACTATAGTCAGTATGCAATCAAGTTGACCTCACCTAAGGTTAATTGATGGTTGGGTGATCTTGGGCTGGGCTTTGAAAAAGTATGGTAATTGGTCCGTCGTGACCATGCTTATAAGAGCCCTGGTAGAGCATCATATTCAGATACAGTGTTTCAATCTCCTATTAGCATAGGGGTTTGTTTTTACCATCCTAATATGCTCTGCTAATGATTTTCACATAATGTGTTTCAGACCATATGAGATCATAGCAGTTGCGACATGTAAAGGAATCGCAATCTGGCATATAGGCTTAAGTGCTGAATCTGACGGCAGCTTGTCAACAGAGAATGTGGCTGTACTTTCTGGCCATGATGGGGAGGTACAATAAGCTTGTCTTCTCTTTGCACAGTAGTTGTTGGCTGTATTACATTGGCTTTCTGGAGAATGTCTTTTGCTGTTCATGAGGCTCCTTGAAAAATTACAGTATAGTTGAAGAGGACTGGTCCTAGTGTAATTCTTGCTGATTATTCGGTACACCTGTTTTTGACATTTTGTTGCTCACATTTTACTAGGTACTGCAACTGGAATGGGACATGGGTGGTATGACACTCGCATCGACCGGAGGTGATGGCATGGTTAAGCTATGGCAGGCTAACCTGAATGGAGTTTGGCATGAACAGGCTGTGCTTGACTGCAATGTGTCTCACTAGGGTTGCAATATTTTTTTTTCTGGTTGGAATTGGGGCCTTGGGGGATTCCCAGCTCCCTAGTTGTGCAAACAATCAGTTTGGTGAATCGCCTATCCTGTTTCAGAATTCTGCAAAGGTCCCTTTCAATTATACTGTCGTGTACGTGGTTGGTTTTAATGGTTTTGGTCATAAATTGGTCCTCAAGGGTGATGTAACTGATGTTTTCATGCTTATCCAATATATTTTCTCCGTCCCAAAATATAAGGTATTTTGGGTGAATGTAATATATCTTAGTACCATGAATCTAGAATCTAGATAGGGTTCAGATTCATGGTGCTATGTTGTATCACATCCACCCAAAATCCCTTATGGGATGGAGGGATTTATAATATGGGATGGAGGGAGTATGGATGTTGAAAACCGCTCATCATATCGCATCTAGATGCACGATGTAATCGTTCTGTGACCAGGCGATTTCTACTGGTTCCAGAAAGAAAGAAGTAGGAACTGAATGCCATGCAACGTTTTGCAGAAGCCACTACATTGTCAGGTCCAGCCACGGTTTGGTGCTTTGATGGCCCGAATGGACCATATTCAGCACTATCGGTTGGCCAAGAGTTGATTTTATGAGTAAAATTTTTATATATGTGTGTTATTAGCAATTTAAAAATAAATCTGAAAAAGAAACTTCATTGAAAATACTCTAAAATTCACTTTAAAATTAAGTTTTAAAACTTAAATTTTAGCAACGGCTGTGATTCTTCGTAGGACAAACGAGGAGGATAATTAATCACAAGGCAATTCGAGGTTGATGGACACGTACCATTCAGAGCAGATGGGTAATGAATGCATAGTGATATACCTCGACAGCTACTGCACAATAAACATTGATGTAGCTGCGAGGTTACATGTAATGCTCTCTCCCCATTACATCCAAAGCCAAATCGGCAACTAATCTACGACACTGAAGAATTGCAAGCGTCCCCCTCGGATCACATGGCCATGCCGGGGACACCCGGACAATTCAGAACTGGACGTATCAGGCCTGATAGCGTCAGGTTAACAGCTGACATAGGGACCAGGTCAACCAGAACTGAACGTATCAGGCCTCAAGATAGCACCCAACACCGTGCTAATTTCAGTGGTTTAGAGATCTGGAAGGAGAGGAACAATGCAGTGTTTCAGTTACCAGCAGCAAACCTGGCAGGACCGCAGGAGGAGGCGAGGATTGGTGCACTGTGGAGTAAATATTGAACAGCTGATATCTATCGAGTGAGTCCTTTGCTTTTGTGCTTGATCAGTTCAATTCTGGTTGTCAGATAGTAGCTTTCATATATTTTTTCTTCTTCATCTGCTGCTGGGTCGCTGTTGTAATTACCTGACGGCATCACGCTGTATCTGGCTGCTTTTACTCCTTAGTACTACTGCTGTACAGAAGAGATGCGCAACCCTCTTGCGTATACAGGGGAAAAACGTATCAGGCATGACAGCATCAGGTTAACAGTAGACACGACTACGACCAAACAGCGTTCTTAGTATCAATAATAACATCTTAGTTCCAACAGGCCGGTAGCAGAATGAATGACTAAGGATGAACGCTATCCACCACGTGTCCACAAACGGTATAATTGAACGGAGGTTTGGACACACATCAGCCGGACAACAATAATCGGCAAAAGAACTTTCCAGGTGTGTAGGAAGACGAAAATCGTCAGTAAATGATTTTTTTAGATTGTCAGTAAATGAATTTTAAGAGTATCAAAATTATCTTCAACCAAACATACTTACCTTGAGGCCCTTCATTGGGCAGATGATGTTGAGGTACCTATACAGGTGCTCCCAGGACAACACTGGTGCCAGTATTGCCGACATTCGATCAACCGTTTAGTACATCGACTATCCACTGTAACATAGAATTGCGTAGTTGCACAAGGCAACTTGCAAGCAAAATATAACCATAACCACCTAGTACTACATAGGCACAACATAGTAGTGCAACTCTCGACTGTGACGTAGCACCTAGTATAATGTTGTGTCTCATCTAGTACTACGTTGCTATACTATGGGACAGAGGGAGTAGTATAACCTACCAAGAAGCAAAATAGTATATGCACTGTGAAAGCATATTTAACAAGGCCATTAAACTAACTAGACCCTAAATTTGAAGTTTCCCTAGATTTGAAGAGGAGCTGAGCCTCCACAAGCCTCAAATAAAACTCAAGTGCAAGTCGTTGCATAGAACACACGATAACTAAGTGTACGTTGAATCTGTACAAGGATTAAGAAGATGAGAAGGTGACTTAGGTACCCTCCAACAATTGTCTTGAAAACATGTAGATGGTATTTATATGTGTTGTAACAAATAAAAGTACACGAGAGAATAAATAAGAGGGCAAAGTAGGATGTGACTCATTAACCTAACATGGGGGCTAATATATTCAATGACCAACCTCCTCGAACTATATGTCCTATGTTTCTCAACTAACCTTGAATCCTTGATATTCATATTCTATACTATGGGATTGCTAGTTTGCTATTTACAGCAATAAAGAAAAAATTAAGTTTCAGATTTCAAAGCATATAGAGAGGAGGATTAAGTGGTTAAGAACTTAATACTACATAACAGCACCCCTGCTTAATGAAATATTAGGAATGCAGATAAGATTTTGTATCAATTATTTTTATTCATTCTCCAGTCTCAAACTATTTGTATTAATTATTGTGGTATACGGGACCGACAAAATGACAGTAAATAAAAGAAGTATCATGGAGAAGATGAGTTATATGATTTATGAGCCTTTTTAACAACTCAATGATGGAACCATCGTAACTGTAAAGATAGGTGGCAGTGTGGTGTGTTTGAAAAAAATGTGGCAGTGTGGTGTGTTTGAAAAAAAAATGTGGCAGTGTGGCACTACAGTGGATCAGATTGCCATTATGAGTTTAATTACGTTAGCCCAGTGAATTGAAGTCTTAGACAATAATGTTTTTTATTCAAAATAAAAATCTTGACCATGAACTGGAAAAAGAAAAGGTAAAATTATCCACAAAAAAAGAGCAAATGTCAGAATTCAAATTCATGGTCAGCCTTGAGGCCAGAAGACCATGCTTACTCACAAATAGCACAACTATTAACTAACACAAAGAGGTATCATGTAAAGAACAATCTAAGAGGTTGCTGACAATATTGGACTTGGAGACAATACAAGGGGCAAGATTTGGAAGCAGGACAACAAAGTTAATATCTGCTACATGAACTGTAACATTTATAACACACCTTACATCTTTTTCCTTATCTGGTAGGAAGGGTAGTTGTGCAGGCTGGCGACCCATGCCTGGGCCCTGGGGTGATTCCTTCCTTGCTTCCGTCTCCCTACCAGGGTTCCATTCCTGTTGGTTTATCAGCTGGGAGCCAGTTTTCCAGCTTGAGCTGTGAGGGCGAAAATCAGCTAATTCATTTATATTTCTATTCTGCTACTGCCTTCATGGCTGCTATGATCTTATTGAATCTGTTCTGATCTTCAATGTTAAAGAGAAATTGATATTTGGGAGTTGAAAGTTCACCACCAAGGTTCAGGTTGTCTACAGGCTTGGGAGTTGTGGTGGATGAGAACGTGTTAGCTACTCCCACCATCCCAAAAAAAACCCAACCTAGGTAGGGATATGACACATTCTAGTACAACGAATCTGGACACCTAGGTTGTTTTTTTTGGACGGAGGGAGTACCTAATAAGTAGGTGTGCCCTAAATATATGAATTAGGATATGCATGGAAAAGCAAAAACAGCCTACTCGATGATTTATTTTTTATTTTTATTTTTTTGATCAAAGGGCGTTTCAAGTTCCCATTTCCATTACTAGAAATGAACAGAAAGCTAAAAGGTTCTTACAGCAACCAAACATGCAGATACTCGATGATTTATACATGGGCTCATGAAGAGTTCATTACCAACTTCCATATCTATCATGACACTTGTTATCAGAAATAACAGACATTCCAACTTTAGCTGCTCTATGTTGAAGAATGAACATTAAAAGAAAAGGTTTAAGGCTCCCTTGAAATACAGCTATGCTGTTTCCAAAGAAGAGGTTACCAGCTAGAAACTAGCCACCATTTTCAAACTCAAGATTGGAAGTTTGAATTTGGAGTCCAAATCTCAAAAGAATAGTTCAAAACTAGTTTCTGCTGGTTGGGGAGTGAGGCGCAGGGTTTTCCTAGTCACAATCTAATAAATTCCATCCTATCCCCATCAGGTATTACAAGGCAAATGTAGCTTCATCAGGTATGTTCTGTATCCTAAATGGAAGGCTTAAATTAAGAGAAGTCAAATATGTAAGAAGTAAGGACTTTGAGCATCTTTACAGGTATTAGTATAAGCATGCTCTGGAGGTTCATGTGGATTTACATATTCAGGTTTACTGAGATAGGAAGGTTCTCTCACACTGCCATACCATTTTAACAAATGGAGAGCAAATACTCCACATCTCCACCTATATTAGAAGGAAAACCTCCAGGGTAAACTGTATAAAAAAAATACAGCCCTAGGTGCCCACCTGAGTCGACTATGATATTTTATACTTTGTAGAGAAACAATTTATTTATACGTTAAATTGAAACTTGCATGTATATCATTTTTTCTTGTCCTTTTTTAGTATGAAATAGATCAGAAGAACAATTTACAAATAAATATAAAAGGAATATGGCACTACAGCAGTCTAGATAATAAGGAACAGTGAAAATTAACTGGAAAGAAAACTGAAGTATAGACTCTAGAGAGAACGGCAAATAAATGAGGGAGAGAAGGAGAGCGAACGAGCAAGAAAGCCAGTCCACACAGATAAGGGAACCATTGGAAGACTAGGGAAAATCCAACAGCCAGCAGCATTAGTCAGTACTCAGTACAGCTAGATCAGAAAGGTGACTACCAACTCCCATCTCTTTAAAAACCAGAGTTTTGCTCATCTTTACCCAGAAAAGGGCCCTAGAAAACATAAGGTCATAACAAGGGTATGAGGATCTTAGAGGATCTTAGCTAGCACAAAATCTTAACTCGGCATTTCATTGGAACTTTCCACGCCTGATGGATAGCAGCAGTGGTAGCCAGGGAAAGAATTCCAAAACCAGTGATGGTTGTGAAACAAAAGGTTTGCATATCTTGATTTTCTATTTGTTTCCTTTTAGCCTTTTCACCTTTGCTTCTCTTAACTATAGGTCTATAGCCTTTTCATTTCCTAATTCCTGTCATCATGTTCAGTAAGGACAAATGAAGAATGGCGTATATAATTTTACTAGTGTCACTTGGTTAATACTTGGCGACATTTAACCTGCATATTGTCATATTCTGCATCTTGATACTTTATTTGATTATGTCAATGGAGAAATTCAGGAAACAAAGAGAAACGAGAAGTCAGGAAGTAATAGTCAGAGCATACTCACAAAGTAGCAAGGAAATTCACAACTACATAAACAGCAAGAAAGTATACAGGCAAACATGATAATCAGTTGCCTATCATCAATCCTGAGAACTGAGGAACAGATTAACATGATGAAGAAGGCATACTCTAGCTTTGTTTCCTTCCAGCATAAGAATAAACCCCCTCCAGGACAGATTGCAAATTCTAATGGAGGCTAGTAGTTTGCAAAATTTTCAAGGTTGGTTACTGGGTTATTTTGCTTACATTGGTGACCATAAATTTTGCAGAAGTTAATAGCACTGCACTGAATTTTATTCATTTCACGGAAGAAGAGGAAGATCTCGTTTTCAGAATGCACAGGCTTGTTGGGAACAGGTATCCTAATACACATATGACATATCTGTAATGTGCATCAAGTGAAAATGAAGACAAATTGTCTTTTACATTATTTAGCTTGTACTATGATTGTTTCAGAAGTTTGACAAATTCATGATACTCATATGTCTGTTTCAAACAAATACATTATTTGCAGTTCCCTAATTTTGCTCCTTGTATGGAGTTATGCAGGTGGGAACTTATAGCTGGAAGAATCCCTGGAAGGACAGCAAAAGAAGTAGAAATGTTCTGGGCAATAAAGCACCAGGACACATAAGAAAAGAAAATGTATGCCCTAAAAGTAGCTAATAATTTAGAAGCAAACTTTTTTCAAAAAAGGATTTATGCCATAAAAGTAGGCTATAATTTAGATAAATTGTATTGCCTCAAGTTTACATATGAAAGTCTTATGCCTGATGTAAAAGGGAGGACAAACTGAATGCAAAATTAATGTGTTTATTCCATGACTATTTATTGTTCTTTGATCTATTAGAATTGCATCACAAGCTGACCCTAACCGATCTTCCTGTAACTGCTGGCCCAAAATAATGAGAATTGCACAGTTGCATAACTACAAGATTGCTGTACCAAATGTGAAGTGTAATATACACATAGCACGATGTGCTAATAACAAAACCAGACCAACATCATCCCACTTGCTTAAGGAATGAAGCAGTATGGTACTACCAAGTGAAGTAACTAAAGTAAACAAGCAAACCATGTTTATTCTCTAACACATGATGAAGAATCTCATATCACTTAATCTAGATTTTGCAGCAGTACACTGAAGAGGAAATTTGGTGTTTGGAAACATTTCCCAGAAGGATGTAATCAGTTATGAAGTGACAGTTTTGATGTTAAACGAGTAATGTCCAGGGGTGACCCTGTAATACTTTGCAATAGTGATGGTTTAACTGACATTGCTCCCAAAATAAAAAGAGCACACGTGAGATATGCCTAAAGAACATCAAAAAAATAGTCCAAACCTTGCCCAATTTCCCAGATTGAAAGCCCTGTTCCCCAATCTTGAGCTTCATCCAAACGTACAGAAAGAGACATCAGCGTCGGGTAGAATACAGCATGCCTCAAACCTTTATCTGAATAGACAAAAAAATGCTCTGAACTTTTCTCATCCCACTGCAAAGATGGCTTGTACTTCTCAAGTAAATAAATGAAATCCCTTCCAGTGATAGCATTACCACCATCACCTGTAAACAAACATTCCTGAGAAATATATCATCTGAAATGCAGGCTCGAGATAAATTCCAAGTGTGCATCAATCACATGAAAAATCGAGTAATTAAACATTGTACCACATGGTACCGATGGTGTGGTAAATCATGGCCTAATTGGACTTTACCCAGTATGATGTCATGATATGTGTCAGTAGTCAAGTGAAATTCAAGCAACACAGTGTAAACGAAACATGGGTGAATTTTCTGCTTCACACATCTACACAAAAAGGTTATTCTATGCTTCAGCACTGAGGATGTGAAAAATGAGGAATACGCATATACCTTTTTTAGAAAGGAGAAAGTCGTTCCCATAAAAATTGATGCCGAGGAATATCATGTGAGAATGCCCAAGAGAAGGAGACCCCTTCGCTGCAAGAAGTGCTTTTAAAGAATATTGTATCCAACTCAAAGGTGCACTGGGGCCAGGGTTTTGTGGCCCTGAGAAGTCATATGTCATAAGAGAAAAACCATCTACTGAGTCAGCCAACTGCAGAAGATCTTCTGGTCCGAAGTCTTGATTGTTGAGCTCTTTCATTCGTGGAGCTGGGATAACATAAATTAACTTCAAATGGTGATGCGTACTTAAATTTAAACTGGTCAAATGCAAAGTTTTCCCCAGATGCTTTACAAATTGAAGTGCCTGCGGCATACAACAAAACTATTATGAGGTGTTACCACAAAAAAAGGATATTATGAGGTGCAACTAAACAACCATTGTAGAGATACTACAAAAAAGAACGCAGTTACTAGTCACCCCCACCACAGCACATCCCTTTGGCCTTTTTTGTTCTTCTGCTAAGATTTTTTGGTCATAAAGTAATCAAAGAAATAACTGCAGTGCTACCTTGATACCATATTTAAGAGGGGTTTGATTCTTAAACTCAGGCAGTGGCAAAGACAGTGGGAGATGAGCAGAGGCCTGGTGCCCCTCAAGATTTTATTTTCACTCGAAGATCGGCTGATTAATCATGAACTATCCAATGGATTTACTGTATTAGGCCCCTCCACATAGCAAACCAATCAAGCCCAGCATGTTAGGAATTTGGGCCTTTACCCGTGTTGTTCCGCCCTTGTTGCCATGGACTGAGCTTACAGGCTGCACCTTGACCCTTGTGGCACTACTACTGCACATGCTAATTTCTATTGCCAAGCATGATCATGGAAAACTCTTTATCATAATAATACAGGAAATTAATGATTGATAATGGCAAATGGCTTACCCTGTTGCGTAACTCTGAATCATCTAGCACACCATAAACAGCCCATCTTGACCAGGATTCCAGCACAACACCATCATACCCCTTATCCCTATTCACTGACAGCCAGATGACAAACTGGCAATTATAACTATAACTATATCTGGACATACAACAATATAGGTACTTACCTGCATTCGTTCACAATTAGATCAATAGCTTTATCCCTTAGCTTCTTTTTCAATAGTACAACCCCAGGGAATGCTTCTAAGACAACTCTTGGCAATACCTAAAGAACAGGCATATAATTTTTTAAAATAATATATTTTAATGTATTTTTCACTCATAAACCAAGTATAAAATAGAAAAACGTTATTTGTACTATTTGGTTTTAACTATATACATCTACGCAAAATCTTGAAGTGATAAAATTTTCAAATATCATACTTCGTAACTATAACTGTAGTAGTGCAATATGTCCCTTCACCGGCATAATAATAGCGAATTCCACATACAGGAAGAGAAAGGAAGAAAAATAAATGACTTACCAAAGACCCATTACTTTGAAGTTCGGAGACCCATCTGGCATCAAAATTGTGTTGTCCTTCCAAGACTAGCTTATTCCCATCGCTACATGTTAGACAAACAGCTTGAGGAAACATGATAATTGGAAATTGTACCATGAAAAGTTAGCCACAAACCTCTTCAAGTCATACCACACAGGTGATATGTGAGTAAACTTTGTGCTGAACAACTTTGCCATGTCATAACCTTTAGAGTTCCTGCATCACAGAGTATTTGATTGTATAATATGGATATAGATGAAATAAAAGGTGGAGTAGAAAAATATTAGGAAATTGAGCTTTATGGCAACAAAGAGTCCAAAAGACTAGCATGATTTGAAGCCAACTATCCATCCTAGCCATTTCATCTGTACCTAGAACTAGATCTGTTCTCATTACAAGAGTATAGTTTTCAAAATCATAACATTCACATTTCAGATATTTAGATCATACATCTTGCCGCAGCTACCAACACTCACCCTTTCCTCAGTAGGAATTATGTGATATTAATTATGTTGCTGCAATCAACTAGTTTACTTCTTCAAAGTATCCATAGCAACTCTCTATTTTTTTTGGTTAAAACAGCATGAATTTTGAAAATGTAACATGCAAACATGTTGCAGACCTAGTAACTACTTACTTTTTCTTTAGGGAATGTGCAAAAGGATTGCACACCTTTGTATTATTAAGAGGAGTAAAAGTTTCAAAAGAACAAACAAACGCAGAGACAAGAGAAAGAGGGGGTGGGGGTAAACAAGGCTGAAAGGTGGGAAACTAAGAAGGAACTAAGCATCAATTATTAAGACAGAAGAAATGGTGAGAAAACCGGCATTGAGGAGGCCAACAAGAGCACCTGGTAGCTCCCTAGTCCCTACCACCAGGCTACAACATTGTTCTCCACTACTTACTAAGTAACAGCTGACAACGCACATATCCTCATAGGATAATGCCTTATCAGGTCTAATTTCCTATTATCTGCACAAACAATTTCGAGCTCTCAATAGTAAACAGAGGTTTTAAGATGCCACGTTTAACTCCTCTATCCAACGAGATTGAGCGGGCCTGGTCACGTGCCGCGTTCGGGGGGATTTTTCTCGACTTAGTTGAATGTCGCGAGCCACTATCTTAACCTGATGGTCGATTTTTTTTAGGTTTATTATAGTAGCTTGAGAGAAATCACTATTAGCACGGGCTAAATAAGCATTTGAGCACCTTCAATCGTTCATTCATGATTCAAGTTCGAAAGCACTACTGTTAAAAACTATCGCGGAAAGCGAATCTAAAAATGAGTACACCTAAACTAAATGTAGAAATGACGCACCAGGGGGTCACATAGGCGAGGACGGGGTTGCGGAAGTGGCGGCGCGACCGGTTCTCCGAAACCGTAGCGTGCTCCTGTAGCAGCGAGGGCAGCAGCACCAGGGGTTCCAGATAAACGCAACTCGTCAGTGATGCAGCTGGAACGAATCGGATCGAGAGCGAGAGGGGTTACTGGATTAGGTCCTTACGGCGAGGATCTCGCTGGAGGAGACGTCGCGCTTGACGAGCCCGCGCTCGTATACGGAGAGGAGCGTCCTCCTCTGCGGAGGCGCCTGAGGCCGGGGCAGGGAGAGGAGGCCGGAGAAGTGAAGCGCCGCCGCGAGGATGAGGAGCAGAAGCAACAGGAGGAGAGGCGCGAGGAGGGCGGGACGGAAGCGGGACCCCGACGAGGAGGAGGAGGAGGAGGAAGAGGCGGCTGAAGTGCTCGCACGGGAGGTCTCCGGTGAGGGGTCGCCGGGCCTCCGGCGATCTCGCCGCCGTGGCGGCATTTCTCCGGCGGGTGGCGATCTGATTCGGCGAGAGAGAGAGAGAATGCGTGTGGTTTAAGGTGGGGCCCACCTGGGTTTCTCTCCCGAAGCGAGCCGGCCCATGTCGGAGACACTTGGCCCAACAATCTTACGACCCAGTTTCTCCTTCCAACCCAAGTTACCCAACCTGCAAGAGGCCCTTTGCTTCGCACCAAGGTCAGATTGGCCTGCAACGCTGCTCATACGGCTTACTGACCATGGGTCAATATGGCCATCTTCCTCGTCCTCGACTCCGGCCGCTTGCCTTTCACCATCGCCACCAGAGCGGATTAAATTACTTATCCATATATTATTATTATGATTTATTATAATTTAAGTATAATTAGTATTACCATAATACCGATAAAAATAATTTGCTGGATCTGCTACCACCGCTACCGCATGCAACTTTGTATAAGCTCATTGGAACACGAAAATTTTATAGGAGTTTCACAGGAACTAGTTCGGAATTCCTTCGTCCAAGAAGAGGCAGTTTGGTTCACAAAGCCAACTAAGCATCCGCTCCATTTTAAAATATAATAAGTATTTTGTTTGGTTAGGATAACACTTGGACCAACAATTGCTCTATTAGAATATCATTTTTGTAAGTAGTTATTTTTTTTCACTTTTGAGGTGTGAGTAGATAAATAAATACTTATTAATACAAATCTAACAAATTCAATTTATGCATAAAAAATATATCCTAATAAAATAATTGTTGATTAAATTTTTTTCCTAACGAAATAATATGTCTTATATTTTAAAATGAAGAGAGTATATAAGAGTACCTAGACCTAAAACCTTACAACGAAGGCACGAACAAATTAGCTGAAAAACTATAAGAAGGCTAAGCTTTAATCATGTTTGTAAAGTTCCAACCAAAATTAGAGAAAAATACATGGTAGGACAATTAATCTGGAATCAGGGTTCACATTATCATTTTCCAAGGTAAAACCTGGTCCTAGTCGGTTTACCGAAAGCGATAAAAAAACTGATAAACTCCATAAAAAAGGTAAAACCATTCGGTTTTCACAAACCAAAACCTAATGGTTTCTAAAAACCGATCGGAAAAGTAAAGCCAGCCCAAAATATGCACTCTCACAGGTAGTTCAGATTATCACTCTAAATTCTGAGACTTAGCTATGGGCTCTAGAAATAAACTAGTTGCCAGGAGCTAGCCTTACCCTGTTTCTTCATGTTCTCACCGGCTAGATACTCGAACTATTTCTCAGCACCAGCTCCCCAAATATGATAATGTTTGTTCTTTATTTCGAGGGAATGAGGTACATGCACTGACCGCAGTGTCAAAACAGGACAGTTAGGTGACGCTCCTGTTTCAGAATTCTGCAAAAGGTCTCTTTCTAATCAATTATTTCATGGACGTGGTTGGTTTTGTTCCTCAAAAAAATACCTATCAAGGATGATCCAACTTTTCCTTTTTTTTCTTCTTATGGTTTTATAATCTGATGATGGATGCTGCAACAGTGAAGTTGTCCTCGTGTCTTACATAGGATGCAATTATGAGTGATGTAAACCATGGTGTAACCCAAGTGATTGCTAGCTACTACCTACTGGTACCCGATTGCCGACCGAAAGCTTGGAAATGAATCCCATTAGATGTCATGCAACGTTTTGCAAGTCATCTACAGGTCCCCTCCCAGCCAACAGTCCATAGTCCCGTTGGATCCCTCAGGACATCTTAGAGCATCCTCAGCAGCTCATCTAAATTTTATCCTCCATACTACTATTTGGATGATCATTCAAAAAGATTCTTACTCCATATTATTTTTCACTCCAACAGATCATCCATATCACATCCTCCATACACCAAAATCTTATATTTTACTAATATTTTCCCTACATTTCTCTCTCTTCTACAACCAAGAGGATGGTATGGAGGACCTCCATATTTGGTTTGTGAAGGGCTCGGTTTGGAGGACATGTAAAAATAGAGTGTGTAATGGAGATTCTGCTGGAGCACCGTTTTTCACTTCTATACTCTAAACACAGGATGGATGGTCGGATAGAGGAGCTGCTGGGCATGCTCTTAATTCGGGCAATTTTGGAGGCTGATCTGCCATACTATTCAGCAGATAGTTGAGTACCTCGACAGCAACTGCACAGTAGACACTTAGACATTGCTGTTGCAAGGTTACGGTCATATTTAAATCGACGACTTATCACGTGAAGCAGCAGCCTAATCACGTGGTCGTGCCGGCGAAACCTGGACCAACCAGAAAACCGGAAGTACCAGGTTAGAAAGCATCAGGTTAGCAGCAGACAGACTTATAGCCAACCGGAGTTTCTTGGGTGTCAGCAAAAATCTCAATTTTCCAACATTAACCTATAAGTGAGCTTGTTTGGTGTCTAGGAGGAAGCAAATCATCACCAAATGAATTTTCACATCAACTAAATTTCGACCAAAGCTTACCTTGAGGGTTGAGGAAGTCCTCCATTGGAGATGATGTTGAGGTGCCAAAACAGCTGCCTCCCAGGGCAGGTAAATCTGTGCAGCAGGTACTTAACTGATTGGCATTATGCGATGATTGAAACTAGAAAGGACATGTAATGTCTGTGCCTGCTAGGTTACCAAATTGAGCTAAGCTACCTATGTGTCTTAACGAAAAAGGACTGAACTACTGTAAGCAAAGCTGGAGGATGTGATTTAGGTGCTAAAATTGGTACAGGGATTAGAAAAGGTGATGAAATTGATTGAGGTACGGAGGATGTGCGACTTTCGTACCCCCTAAAATGGTCTTGGAAAGATGATTGGGGTCTTTCATACGTGTGATAACAAATAAATGCACATAAGAGAGATTAACATGTTGGCCATAAGGCCAACCAGGACTTTTAACATGATATTTGGATTTCCAGGGGAAGTCGTTGGGAGTGCTCTCTGCTATGTATTATAAGCGACATCTAGTGACACTTCGCTACCAAAATGGTTGCAGATTATGAGCAGTCACACACAAAACACTCCGTCAAGCGCCCATGCAGCATGCAGCAATAAAGTGTGAATCTGTAGTAAGAACACTGAGGTACATATTTTCCATAGCAAAGACAACATTTTTAAAAATTTTAGATAAATAATAGGTGTAACCGTGACAGTGTTGTAAAAGATGGAATACGGTGTTCAAACGGAATGGGTATCGAATCAAGCGATTAATCGGAATACGGATGATTGATCGGAATTAAACAGAACTTTGACGTTCACACTAATATCAATATATTTGTCAATTTTCATATAGTTCTAGAGATAGTTAACATGTTATATTGTCAAGTGTGATAATATGCTTGTATCACCATATGATTATACTGAAACAAACAGTAATTTTATTACTAGCTTATATGCCGGAAGGGTTGACTAAATCATGTGGATTGCTAACCATTTAAAACAGGTTCCAATGAGACTTAATTGTGATGCATAATACATATAATCCAATAATTATACAAGAAATGGGTGATTAAGTGAACAAGATGACCAGATTTGGTTGCATTTTTGAAATGTCATTCCGACGGACTGATACGGAACGGTTTACCCCGCATTTCCGTATATACGGCCGTATAGTCAGTCGACTTTTACTAAACTTTACCGTTAAGAGATTGTGAGTACGCAAATGACAGTTACCACATCTGCATAAAAGATGTGTGTTCGAGATGAAGTGTGGAAAATCTAACATCAAATTACTTGTCTTATTGGCCATACACACTCCTATCAATAATGGAGAAATTCATTTGCCTACATTTATTTTTCAAACATTTTATAAGCTCTTCAAAAAGATTTAATGGAAAAGTAAGGTTATTGGCAGAAAAGAAATATAAAACATGTTGCTCAACTAGAGACAGCATATGAAAATTATTTAGATAATATTTGGGTACTATGCAATTTAGATGTGTTATAAATATAGAAGATGCAAGATAATTTTTAAAAAGAACAAAAAGAGGATAACGTAATTAAAAGTATGAGAATATAATAGGAAAAAAATCCTTATGGAACGATGAAAAGCATGAGAATAGAGGCAGCTGGCTCTAGCAGTCAGTGATCACATTGATCTGTCCAGTTACAAATATGCAGTGCATGATAGATGATAGTACCAAATCAATGATTTTTTTTTTTTGAAAAATGGGATGGAAAAGGCAAAGTTTGTATACCAACATAAACTAAAAGCAACATCAACTTATGGACTGGATTAAATGTCATATCCATATATTATAACTCCAATCATAAAAGATTTCTAGCACCGAATAGTGGAATAGAATATGTTCTGTGAAAGCGTGTTTAAGAAAACAATTAAACTAACTAGTCCCTTGGTTTAATGTTTTCCTAGATTTGAAGAACAGCTGAGCCTCCACAAACCTCAAATAAAACATAACTGTTGTGTAGAACACCCGGTAACTCAAGTATACGTTGAATTTGTACAAGGATTAGAAAGGATATGAAATTGACCAGGCTACAGAGGATATGACTTATGGTACACTCTTATGATTGCCTTGGAAAGATGATTTAGGATATCTCTGTGTGTGGTGACAAATAAATGCACATAGTAGAATGAATAGGGAGGCAAAGTTGGACACGACTCATTAAACTAACATACCGGCCTTATATTCAACATCCAAACTCTTCAAAGTATATATGGCCTTTGTTTATCAACTAACCTTGACAGCATTTCCTATACTATGGATTTCTTTTTACATAAATAACATGTTAACTTCACAGCATACGGAATATAAGGGTTAACTAGTTAAGAACCTATGACTACACAACAGCATCACAGCTCAATGGTATTTCAAAAGAAACAAGGATATAACTCTCAAGTTTCATACTATTTATATTCATTCTTATGGTAGGCAAAACTGACAAAAGTGATGGTAAATGAAGGAAGTATCAGAAAATGGAAAAAAGAAGGCCATATTACCCCCAAAACTATAAAAAGAAGCCTATCTAGAACTCCGAACTTTAAGCTGGATATCTAACCCCCGCTGAACTTTGCAGTAACGAGGATAATTTTTTAATATACTATTGAAAGTTTACCCATTCACTTATATTGTGACATCAGTGATAAATAAGGGAGTGTGCAATTTTTTCATTGGCAAATAAGGCATTGGCCAAAAAAAACTAACTTTAAAGAACTTTTGACTCTGGAGAGCAAGGCAAAATAAATGTGTGTGAGAGAGAGGGGGGGGGGGGGGGGGCTGGAAAGCGCATGAGCAAAAAAGCCAATCCACACAAATAAGGGACCAATGGAAGGCTAGGGAAAATCTAACAGCAAGCAACAACATTAGGACCATTCAGTACAGCTAGTCCAAGAAGGTGACTACCAACTTCCATCTCTTTAAAAACCAGAGTTTTGGTCATCTATACCAAGAGAAGGGCCATAGAAAAAACAAGGTTACAAGGGTCTGAGGCTCTAAGCTACCACAACTCAGCTTTTTTTTTCACGCTAATGGAAAGTAGCAGTGGAAGCCAGCTGGGAAAGAATTCCAAAACCAGTGATAGTCGTGAAACAAAAGGTTAGCCGAATCTTCATTTTCTTGTCCGTTTCTTTTTAGACATTTTATCCTTGCTTCTCTTAATTACGGATATTCATTTCCTATCATTATGTTCAAAAGGAAAAAATGAATATGGTGCAGAAATGGTGCATACCATTTTACTAGTGTCATTTTGTTAATGTTTAGTGATATTTAACCTGCATATTGTCATACTTTGCGTCTTGATGCTTTATTTGGTTATATCAATAAAGAGAACAAAAAGAAAAGAGAAGTCAGAAAGTAGCAGTAAAGGAGCATACTGACAAAGAAACAAGGAACTTGCAATTTGAAAAATTCTAGTGGACACATTGAAAATTCTAATATAGACCATAAATTTGTAATTCGAAACATATTTCAAGATGGTTGGCTACTGGGCTATTCTGCTTACTCTGGTGACCATATTTTTTTAAAAATTCGCAGAAGTTAATAGCACTGCACAGAATTTTGTTCATTTCACGGAGGAAGAGGAAGATCTCGTTTTCAGAATGCACAGGCTTGTTGGGAACAGGTATCCTAAATACACATGCCTGTAATTTGCATCAAGTGAAAATGAAGACAAATTGTCTTTTTACACAATCTAGCTTATAGTATGATTGTTTCAAAGTTTGGCAAATTTATGAAATCCATAAGTCAGTCTGTTATTTGCAGTGCCCTAACTTTGCTCCTTGTATGATGTTAGGTGGGAACTTATAGCTGGAAGAATACCCGGAAGGACAGCAGAAGAAATAGAAAAGTTCTGGGCAATAAAGCATCAAGACACATGATAGCAGAAAGAGGATGTTTGCCCTAAAAGTATCATTTAATATACCATGGAAATTCTCATAGAAAATTTCCAAAGGATGTATCTGAAAATAAATTCTTTCAACCAAGTTTATATGCCGCAGCCTTAAGCCTGAAGCAAAATGGAGGGCAACTTGATAAAAAAAATATCAATGTGTTTATTGCATGGATAATTGTTATTCTTTATATCTATGAGAAATTGCATCACAAGTTCTCCCCAGCAGATCTTATTGTCCGTACTGGCCCACAAAAATGGGAATTGCACAGTTGCATAACCAAATGTAAGCGTATTACATAAATATGCACATAACATGATGTTCACTTTTTTGTGATGTGTCACTAGTCAAGTGAAACTCAATCAACATGGTGTAAAGAAAACATGGGTAGATTTTATGTTTCGCATGTCTACGTGAAAAAGTTATTTCTTCATTTCAACAGTGAGGGTGTGAAAGATGAGACATATGCATGTACCTTTGGACAAAAGATAACCCTTCCCTTAAAAATTGATGCGAAGGAATATCATGTGAGAATGACCATGAAAAGTATGAGAATGACCATGAGAAGTAGAGCCCTTATCTACGAGAAGTGTTTTTAAAGAATATTGGTGTTATCCAACTCAATGGTGCCCTGAGTCCATATAATCATGTCACAGGAGAAAAAAAAAACTAGTACCTCAAAAAATCTGGACTAGATTCGTGTAGAAAAATGAACTCTTTTTGGAACAAAGGTAGGAGATCTGGTTCCAAGTCTTGATCATTGAACTCTTTCATTCGTGGAGCTGGGATAACATAAGTTGATCTCAAGTGGTTATGTGTACTTGAATTTTAACCGGTCAAATGAAAGGCCGTCCCCCCAAATGCCCAACAAATTGAAGTGCATGTATCATACAACAAAAGTATTAGTCGAAGTATTATGAGATGCCACCTCAAAACAAGTATCATAATGCCGAAATTCCACTGCTCTACCCAAGTTCATTCTGTAGCACATAGCCTATATAATAAATCACTACTAACACGGGCTATATCCTATATAAAGCATCGTTTGTTCATGCTTGAACTTCGAAAGCACCGTCGTTAAACTCTCGCGGAAGCAAATCGAACATGCTAAAAAAAAAAAAGAAATGGCACACCAGCTGAGGGTCACCTAGGCGAGGCAGCGAGGACGGTGTCTCCGTGACGGGTCGCGGCGCCACCGGCGGCGACCTCGTCCTCCGGTAGCGTTTCTCCGGCGCCGGCGGTCTGGTGGTGGTGGAGGAGGAGACTGCGAGACCGACGGCTACGGCACGAACGCTTGGGTGGGCCCCACGGTTTCTCCAACGACGCGGCCCTGCGTGCGCCGTTGATCGCCGCCTCGAGATCGCTTCCCCTCTCGGCCCAACCCACTCAAGTTAGTCAGAAACAGCTGGGCCTGAAGGGCCCATGGCCCAGTTCGTTTCTCTCACCTCATCCTTAACCAGAACCTTCAAGAGGCCTTGGCACGAAACCCTAGGCCTCAGATTTGACCGCACCGATACGGAGAGAGAGAGAGATCGAAGCCGTCTTCCTCCGCTCCGGCCTCTCGCCTCTCGCCACCGCCGCCACCGCCGCCGCCGGCGGTCGCAGACTTGCAGCTCTCTCGCAAAGGTGAGGTTCCTTCGTTGCGTCGTCATCGCGCGGTATGGTCCTGCGTTTACCGAATTGTTGCTGACGTGATGGTGTGGCGTGGGTGGGGCAAGATTGACGGGGCGAGGAGGAGTATTTTGGGGTGGGTGCGGGGATGGCTTCCGGGCAGCCGCAGTTCCGGTACACGCAGCCGCCGTCGAAAGTGATCCACCTGAGGAACCTGCCGTGGGACTGCACTGAGGAGGAGCTGGTCGAGCTCGGGAGCCCCTTCGGCAAGGTCGTCAACACGAAATGCAACGTCGGCGCCAACCGGAACCAGGCCTTCATCGAATTCGTGAGTGTCCGTCTCCTTCTGTATTATGTGGATTGCAAAAACGATTTGTCGCATGTATAAAATTAATCGGTGGTTTTGGAGTTAGGCTTTTAGCTTACTTGTTGTCGGGTCTAGGGTGTGGAGCTATGAACACGTGACTTTTAGGTAGTAGTAATTTCTTTACTCTAGGCTCGAGTCTATTCATGGATTTTGTAGACGTATGTTATGATATGATGTAATTTCTGCTGCTGGAATTTGAGGATTTAAATATATTTTCACCTGATGTTAGCCATACTTTCTGTTTCTTCAAGATTCTTGCACGATAATTTGAAACCAGTGGAGAAACTTACAAGTTGCCTCATATTTAATGTCTTGAAACCAGATATGAACATGTTTGGATGTTTAGTGAGTAGATCATTGGTTGGAAGTCGTGTCAAAGAATTTGTCTTGAAAAAAAGTACTTCTTGCTCTGTTGCAGGCTGACCAAAATCAGGCAATTGCTATGATATCATATTTTGCATCATCAGCAGAGCCTGCTCAGGTAAGAGGGAAAAATGTGTACCTTCAGTACTCCAATAGACAAGAGATTGTCAACAGCAAGAGTTCAGGGGAAGCTGCAGGCAATGTTTTGCTAGTGTCGATGGAAGGTGTTCTGCCAGATGCTGTGAGCATTGATGTTCTACACTTGGTAAGGAAAATAAGAATTACAGTGGGATTTCTGCTTTTAATTTGGTTCAGTTGATGTTGTATGCAGGAATATATTTATTTACCAGGACTGTGTTAGTAACTTGTAGTCCATTTTTCCGCATCTGAATGGATTAGCAGGCCATTGTCACGGAGTTTCATGGCATCCTGGCAGGCTACTGCATCCGGAACACATGTGTGTGTTTGTTTCCTCTCCCTTACTCATCGCCTGCCCTATCCCTTCCCTTTCTTCCCTCCCTCCCTCCCTCTCTCCCTTTACCCCAACTATCCCTCCCTCACTCGTGTCCGTTATCCATGGCATCATGGTTGGCTAAGTAATAACTACATAGTGGTTTATCTTTTGTGCTCAACGGAGAGTACTTGAGCCCTAAGTGCTGCAATTATCAGACTATAATTTCATTGCTGGATTACTAGAGTTATGTATGCGTTAACTATTTGAAATACAATATATTGACATGATGCATCCAAGGTAGTTATTAGGACACCATGCTTGCTGAAATAAGGAAAACCATCTGGAACAAACACATTGTATTTTCCTGTTGTATGACTGCCAACAATTAACTTCATGTGTTCCTTTTATTTTGTTGAGTTACCAAAGGCGCAAGGAGCTAGATGGGCAGCATATCAGGCATCAGCACCCCAGTACCTATTCACTGAATAGGCTTCCATTGGTGGGGATAAATTCGCAAGCTGGGCAGAGGGTGCCACCTAGTGCGTAGGCGGATGCCTCAAAAGACTGGATTTAAATATAGATAGCCATATGACAATAAAGATGTCAAACTCATACTGGTATCATACTTTTCTATACTCCTTTAAAAAGCACTAGTGGTTGTGGTAGTGAACCCTGCCATTGCCACCCCACCACTCCTTTTACAGTTTTTTACAAATTAGCCCATGATATTTTCTAATATCATAGAATAGTCAAGTGTTTGTTTCAAATAAGTGAATACCATATATTTAAATAAGCAAATAAGTGATACTAACATATTTGACAAAAAAATATATTTTGTCTATGTCAAATTATAATATATTTTCTTTTATCAATAGCAAAGCATGGGGGTTGAGAAATAGAGTTGTGAATACCCAAACTAGCCCTTTCTTCCTTCTTTTCTCTTCCTTTCATTCATGTCCTACTCAACTGGCCGCACCTCAATGCCTTTGTTCTGGCTTGTCCCCGATGATGACCTCCAGTACAGTGCTATTAAAACATGTTGGCAATTGTAAATTGGGGAATGGAGGATCAGTTGGGTGGTATTAAAATGAACTGTAAAATTTTTGTGGTATAAGACTAAACAGGTTGCATTTTGGTGCTATAAAACCAACATCCGATTATAGAAAAAATATATATATGATGATAAAAGAAGTCAAAATTCAAAAGACTCAAAACAGTTAATCTCGTATTGTAATCATACTTTTTTGGAACTGTTGCTCAATAAGGACAAAATAAACATCACTAAAGTCCATCAACTGTTTGTTTTCTTATGTTGCTTTAGTTCCATACCCGTAAACTTCCTTTGTCATGTTGGGTGTAAATGTTGGCTTGTCTGTATGCTTCTTTGCTATCTTTATGCTCTGTAGTGTCAACAATTGCCAAAACTATATTATATTCTGTTAAAGTGAGCTTCTGGGTCAAACATACGGATGACCTGTTTCTATAGAATGTCACATTTGTACTCTTTTACTGCTGCATAGATATACCTAAAGATGTGTCTCCTTCCTTTCATAGGTTGTCTAGCAAATACTAGAAAATGCTTAGTGTTGACTCTGTAGCCTGTAACATAGTAAACAACTTTGTTTTACTGACATAGTAAAAGCTTATATGACTACAATTTGTTTTTATGCCTGGAGACATGATTTTAAAAGGCCTCTATTTGATTCAATGATTTTCTGTACTCAGATGTAGTTAACGTTCATCTGTTCATGTTCCATTTATGCTTATCAATTTGCCTGTCATATTCACAAAAGAATTCGTGTGCGCAGGTATTTTCTGCTTTTGGCTTTGTTCAAAAGATTGCCACCTTTGAGAAGGCATCTGGTTATCAGGTAATGGTTTTACGAGTATTTTGGTAGCATGTCTTCTCTGGTGCTGTCCTGGATCCCTGGTTGATTTTTTCTAAAGTTGTGTTTCCCGGGCTTGTAGGCATTGATACAGTTCTGTGATACTGAGACTGCATCATCTGCCAAAGCTGCTCTGGATGGTAGATGCATTCCTAGGTATTTGCAAAACACTCATATTTCTGGTGTACTCCTTTTGAAATGCCGATGGATAATTACTTTGCTTACCTTGCAGCTATTTGCTTCCAGAACTTGATGTGCCTTGCACTTTGAGAATAAATTATTCAGCACATACTGTTCTAAATGTCAAGTTTCAAAGTCACAGGAGTAGGTAAGAGCTGTCCTCTTGATAATCTGTATTACTTTGTTTACTATGCTACTTTATGGACGATTCTGTATGTTCTACATGTCTATTTGTTCCTTTATGAACATGAGCAAAAATACGAAACTCAAATTTCACCATTTCACCATTGTGCCCTTAAGAAAGATTCCCCACTTATATTTGGCTACTCTTTCCTTCAGAGACTACACTAATCCGTACCTTCCAGTTGCTCCTTCTGCTATAGATGGATCTGGACCGGTAACACCTCTAGCCTTTCTGCATTTTTACTGTTTTGTTCTTATAGCTAATTTCATTTTGGTTTTGTGCAGGATGGGAAGAAGCAGGAAGCAGAGAGCAATGTTCTGCTTGCATCTGTTGAGAACATGCAATATGTTGTTACAATAGATGTACTTCACGAGGTAATGTGTTGAACACTGATGTTAGATCATCTTGTGCACGCAGCTTGCACTTATCTTTTGGCTCCTGTATTGCAGGTATTTTCTGCTTTTGGTTTTGTGCAAAAGATTGCTATCTTTGAGAAGAATTCTGGCTTCCAGGCATTAATCCAGTATCCAGGTAAGTTGCAGCTACACTGAAGTCAAACTTTTTGCTGCACGAGTTGTCCCTCAAAGCCTTTTTATGCTTCCGTTGTAGATATTCAAACTGCAGTTGCGGCAAAAGAAGCATTAGAAGGGCACAGCATCTATGAAGGTGGATATTGCAAGCTTCATCTCACATTTTCCCGCCATACCGATCTTAATGTTAAGGTAACTGTTACCACCATCTCACTATATCCAAATACAGTATAATCGGTGTGTAAGCATGCTATACATTGTAACATTTAGATTGGTGGCCAAAATGGGATTTTTATAACCCTCATTTTACTTTGCACCTTATTGGATCCTCTTGTGGTGGGGTTTGTGTTTTACAAATAATGCATGCCTCATTTGTGGATGACTTGATCAAGTGATCTGCTTTCAGGTTAACAATGAGCGTGGTAGAGATTACACTGGAGGGAACACTGCACCGACCAGCAATCAACCTTCCATTCTTGGTCCTCAACCAGTCCAATACACCGGTGCTTACAATAACGTTCCTTCGTCAGCCACTGGTGCAGTAGCGCCACCAGGGACTACTCTCACTCCACCTGGAGCACCATCTCATCTTTACACAACCAGCGAGCCACTTCCGCAAACTCCTCCTGTTCCCTCTGGTGGAGCTCCGCTGTACACTAGCCAGGGAATCCTACAAGGCCCCCCTGGTGTTCCTCCTCCACAGTTCCAAGGCTATGGATCTCCTCAATTTCCCCTGGGCTCGGCTCAAGCTCAAATGCATCAACAACATCCAGTCCAGGGAAGCCAGCAGATGCCTGGCCAAATGAACCATCAGCCACCTCCGGGATCTTTCATGCAGTACCCTGGCGACGGAGGCCGTCCAGTTCAAGACGCACCTGGGCCGCAAGCAATGCCGTTCCATGGCCACGGAGGAGGACAGCATCTACCTCCAGGCTATGGAGGCCAGCCGCAGTTTCAACAAGGCCCAAGGCCACCTATGCCGCCGCAGCAGTTTCCGATGTACGGCGACCAGCAATTTCCTCCTGGTACGGGGCCCCAGATGATGATGCCCTTTGCTGGGCAGGGAGGAGGTCAGCAGCACCCGTTTCGCCCTTATAACAGCCATTAGCTGCTCTGTTGATGCAGTCTTACGTTACATCTCATATACGATGCATGTATTTTTGCCTCTCTGCCGCCATTTTGTTGTGAGGTATGGCACAGTAGTGGATGCTGTGGAATCGTTTGGTGGAGAGATGTGGTAGAAACTATTAAGTTAACTATTCAGAATTGCAATGATTAACGATGAGTTGCTGAGCATTGTATCATCGTTCTTCGAATTGCAGAAGAAAAAAAATCATGTTTAGGCCCCAGGGTGGTTCTAATATCACATCTTCCTAAATTCTACTCATTTTTTGTCTGCAAAATTTTTAAATGGCTAAATGATAGTATTGTTTTTTAAAAAAATTATCAAAAAGTTACTCCCTCCGTCCCAAACATAAGAAGTTTTGGGGTTGAAGTAGGTAAAATTAAATGTGTGAAAATTGTGATTGGTTAAGAAAATAAAATAGATAGGAAAATTAAGAGGTGGATTGTTGTGGTTGGTTGAAAAGAGAATAAGTTGTTATATTTGAGACAAAGGTTAGTGATTAAAAATTGTTATATTTTAGAATGGTAAAGTACTTTAAGAATTACATTAATCTATTCTCTTAGTCTTTATAATCTTAGTCTTTATAGCTAAATTAATTATGCGTCAATAAACTATTCCCTTTAACGTGCGCTTATAGAAGTTTCTAACTTCTCTCCCGAACACACCTTTTCCGGAGAATTACTCATTTACTCTGACGAATGATGAAATGTTTAGCATCTTTGATGGGCGTTACCAACATAACACGCTCATTGCCTCATCGATAGAAAAATGTTTGCCTGAACAATTATAGAACTTGACCCCTGAGGTCCTGAACATGCACGCTTGACAGTTCAGTTCACAGCGAATTTGTACAGAAGCTCATCCCGGACGTGCTGGTCAGCTCCGTGCACGGCGACGGCTGCACGTCGAGCGCTGCCCCGCTGACGGCCTCGCACTTCCACGGCCGGACCGGCGCGCCGCCGTTGAGCTTCACGTTCGACAGGCAGATCCTGGAGAACGCCGACGTCGCGATCCCCTTGATCGACCCTGCCTCCCTGATGTTCTGGCCCTGGACGTTCTTGATCGTCAGGCTGTCCACGACTGGGACCGCGTTCCGGTCGTACCGGTCGTCGGGGTGCCCACCGACATCACCGGCTATCCTCAGGCCGTAGCGGACGGAATCCAGCGTCACGTCGGAGACGGTGACGTTCCGGATGAACCCTCCCCTGCCGGTGTTGGTCTTGATGTGGATGCCGAACCCCGAGCTGAAGAAGTTGAGGTGCTCGGCGAGGACGTGCTCCACGCCGCCGGACGTCTCGCTCCCGACAGCGAAGCCGGCGAAGGGGGAGGAGCCGGTGATCCGGCGGATGGTGATGTGCGAGCTGGGGCGCCCGTAGGCCACGCCGTACTCGTCCCAGCCACTCTTGATGGCGATCAGATCATCTCCCGTCGAGATGTAGCAGTCCTCAATGCAGACGTTGGTGCTGGAATCTGCAAAATGCAGAGCTTAGTTCTAGATTCAAGATCGAGCAGCATTTGTTTTGTTTTCTTGGAACATACATTCAGAACAAAATTTTGGTGACGAAACGAGGAAAGATTAAAATTTACCTGGATCAATTCCATCAGTGTTGGGTGAGTCATGTGGAGCTAGTACAGTCACATTTCTTATCACCACATTGCTGCACACACACAAGAGATGATCCGGACATTTATTTCTCAGCTGGAACATCCATAAATGCACATTTTTGGACCACAGGTTTACTACTATACTAGTAAAGTTACACTACTAAAACACAATACTACATGAATGTGCTGATTTGGTTTGGTCATGTATAGCAACTTCTGTACTTTGGTTGTGGTTCACTGATCACCAGAACCAATCAATGCAGTACTATTATGTGTTTATCACAGGGCAGGTATACAGACTGGAGTTAATATAAAGTCTATGATGAATGCAAATGGAAGCAGTACATGAATGAATTGTTATCCTGCTATACGTTTGCAGTACTCTTAAAGCAAGTTTATGAGCCAAAAAAGCTAAGCAATTGTAATGTAAGATAAAGGTGAAACATTCAATTGTGCATGTTTTGCCAGCATTCTTCCTCTTTGGACTCCTAGGAAGCAAACGAAGAATTCTGAAATACTTTGTGATCTAATCTAAGAAAGCATCTAGTTCTCCTCACCTGCAGTAAACAGGATGGATGTTCCAAAACGGCGAGTCCCGGAATACCACATTGGAGATAACGACATCAGAAGAGTTCATCAGCTCGACTAAGTGAGGCCTAGTGAAGGGTAGTGTGCCCTTCTTCCACATGTCCCACCACGCACTGCCTTGGCCGTCGATAGTTCCATTCTCGCCTGAACAAATAAAAGTAATTTCCATGAATCTCCTAACTAGGAGACCATCACATGATGAACTGAGAAATATCCCTAAAACCACTAAATATCTTGTGATGAAATTTATGAACAGAAATGCGAGAGAAGTGTTGGAGCATGAAGAGTAGTAATGACCTGTAATGACAACATCCTGAAGGCCATTGCCATGGATCAAACTCATGTATCTTCCACCGGGAAGCTCACGCCCTCTACCATATGAGGGCAGTGGTTCGATCAGCGGCCAACTTGACGTATCCTGCTCCAAATGCACACAGATTATTGCAAAGAAGAACAGATAAACCCAACCAGAGCTCAACATTATCAGTCGACAAAGATTCAATCTTTGTTGCAGGTGGTACAGAACAGGAAGTAGCCCAACACATCACCAACAAATCAGAAACCACCATGAGTAGATCCCGCAAAGATGGCTTGTTTCAAGTTTTTCACTTGGATTCTCAATCCACTGCAACACTAGACTAGAGATCTCTTTCTGATGGCAGCAAAAATAAAACAAGGACGCAAAAGAAGAACAATATCTGTAGCCACCTTGAGTTGAGCAGAGGAGAACTAGGCTATAATGGTGATGGGTTTCTTGAGCAGGGAAGGGATAGCTAGCTGGCGGTGTTTGCTGACCTGGGTGGCGCGGATGACGGCGCCGCGCGCGAGGAAGAGCGTCATGTGGGAGGTGAGGTTGAAGGGGCCCGTGAGCCACACCCCGGGCGGCACGTACAGCAGCGCGCCGCCCGGCGCGCGGCGCCGCTCGATGCTCGCGACGGCGGCCTGGAACGCCGCCGTGCTCAGCGTCCGCCCGTCGCCGCCGCCGCCGCCGCCGGCGAAGCTGGCCAGCGACATCCACGCCCCGCGCCGCGGCGCCGCCGGCACAATGTCCGAGCATGTCTCCTGCGCCCCGGCACCGACGACGACCGCCGCCACCGCCACCGTCAGCAGCCACCACCACCGCTGCCTCCCCATAACCCACACTCCTTCTAGAAGGTTCTAGAACCCCGGAAGAAGTTTCGCCAGCTGCGACAAAAGAATCGATGTGAATAGCAGCCGCCAAGAAAGGAACAACAAAGAATCCATCCGGAAAAGTTGCCCGCGAGCTCCGTTGCGGATGGATTTACGTGAGATTACCGTTGCTAATTAACGAAGCGAAATCCCCCCGTTGATTAGTTTGGTGGAAAGCCAAGCCAAGGAGAAGAGTACAACAGAGAGAAAGATCCACAGCTCGGTCGTGTACTCGTGTTCTCTTCTCCGTGGAAGCTTGCAGGCTACAACTCCGTCTCCATGGATGGATGGATGGATTGGGTTGGCTTTCGATGGTGTTTGGCTTTTGGCTTTTTTGTGCTAAGCTCGCAGAGAGATTAGTGGGGGGAGCGCGTGCGGAAAGCAGCTCAGGCTTGTGCAGTGCGAGAGTGCGAGTGTGTATAGCGTCTACTAGTAGTAGTATGGTTGAGCTGCTGATGAGTTGGGATGACCGAGTGACCGACAGGCGTGTTGCTTTCGACTTTCAAGGGGCATGTTCCATTGTTTGGCCCGGCGCGCGGCGTACTCGCATGCGTGCGCGTACGTCTGTTTTGGTGGGGGACCAGATGGAGTAGCAGCGTGGCGCGGTGCGGTGGAGAAGACGGTACTATTTCGGTTATTTTTGGTAGTTCTAATGGGCAACCTCAAGTCCTCGAATGATAATTTTGCTGTTATATGTGAGTCCGAACTGCTATTTCAGGATATATCACATTTGTACTGTATTGCACAGAGGGAGTACGTTTTATGTACAAGTTTTCTGTACAGTACTTTCTTTGAAAAAAATAAATTAGTTTTTTAGCTTATAATAATAAATTTTTATTATACATGTGCTAATAATTTATCTCGTTTTGCGATCAAACAAACCACAGCTAAGCATCCGTGTGGATATTATGGGTACCATATACCCATAAGTATAGATTATCCGACTGGTTATTAGGGATATGTAATGTATATAGAATATGTGCAATACTAGAATTCGGGTAGTAGTGGGATAAATCTTATCTTATAAACCTTCATCCTCCGGATATATAAGGAGGTCAGGGTACCTCTTGCAGGCATAAGCATTGCGAGATTAATTCATAACTCGGAGGCTCAAACCCCGAAGCAGGAGTAGGGTATTACTTCTTCGTGAAGGTCTAAACCTGTCTGAATCTTTTGTCTTAAAACCTATTCATTTTTTCATTTTATTCGCTACCATTTTCATATTACAAATTATAGTTTCGACAATCTGCATCGAACTCACCCTCTATCTGCCACTGCAGAATGGAGAGTTTACGCCTTTACGGTAATATTTTGGCTGAAGGTAGCATACCATTCAATTCCGAAGATTCGCGGGAATGCCAGAGCCAAACCGAGCAGAGGTACATTGCGGGATTCCAGCGGGAGATGGCCAGCAGCTCATCTCGCATTTGCTGCTGCACAGGCCACTGGCTGACTGGCTGTGTGGCAGACGCACTTTCACCAGCGTTGCTGTGCGCTGCGCCTGCGGCCTACTGCTAGTCTGATGCTGTTGCTGCCTGCGACCTCGCGAGATGCCGTGCTACTACAGTCGTTTAATTTAAATCAATTGGGTGAAGACGATAGTTGCAGGCTGTGTCGGAGAAAATGGAAGGAACGGATCGGACCAGATCCATGAACCATGCGGCATTCGCAAGAAGCCAGCAGAAGGCAATGGCCTACTCACGCTGTCACACGCCTCTGCCTTCTGGCCCATTGAGGTGGGGTTTCAACGCCGCGTGCCCCGTGCTTTGTCCTCGGTCCTCCAAAATCCAAGTTAACCGGCTTCATTCGAATACTAACCGACTTCACCGGAATTCAGCTCGTTTAGGACGTTATTTAACAGGGTTGGAATTATTTTCACAGCTCTACACTGTCAAGAATTTCTAGCTGGGAAATTTGCATTAAACATACCGTACCAAGGAAATTTTGCCATGATCGATCAAGGCTGTTAGCCTGTTAACTGTTTACTAACACCGAAATAAGCGTATTTCTGAACGGTTCATAGACTGGGCCTTGAGCGGCCTGAGAACCAAGTAAGGCCAGCCTATTGTTTCGATTCCAAAGCCCAAACCATTGCACTGAACTTGGGCCTTGTTTGACTCACAAGCCATTGATCAAGCAATCAAAAGAAAAGGTCAATAGGCCTAGTTTCACCAAAGCAAAACAGAACTAAACTGTCCTATCTCTGAGTTTCAAGTCACTAATTTCACCTTCTTTAGGGTATGTTTTGTCCACATATGCCACACTTCTATAGGGCAACTAATAACATCGAAGTCATGTCATTTTTCATAGCCTACATCGAACTTCTTTTGTCTTTTGTTTTTTTCCCCCTTCATTGCAGACACTGTGTGAGTGCTTTGGTGTTCAGGAGTTTACAAGAACTAAGCCTTGAAGGAACGGCCGAACAAAAGTTTCCAATGATCATCCCCTATGCAAAAAGTGGTTCGGTTTATGCACTATGTAAAAAAAATCTTTGGATGTTAGTTTCAATTAATACCCTTTCGGTTTGCTTCAAATTTAAGCTCAAGCTCTGGAAGAGATATAGCTGAATGCATCAAGAAGGGAACCTCAGCCTGTACTTTAAAGCATAACCAATGAGAAAGAACTCCACGTGATCAAGTTGTATCTCGCAAGTTGGATTTAGCCAATTATAAATCCATGCAAGCGGGCATAATTCCATCTGCGTGTTCTAGATATGATGCATGCATTCACTTTTAGCATCTTACCCAACATTTTCTTACCTTTGTCGAAGAACCTATTCTTAATTTCCACCAACTTTCCCTAATTAAGATCGTAATTTGTTCTTTATGCTAAACCCAACAAAGAATTCGACATCACAATACATTTTTTTTCGAAATAAACAGCACTTTTAAGCCCATGGATAGAGTATATTTATACTCACCTGTTTTCAAGTAACCGCCACTAGGAACACATTTCATTTTCAAACCTCGGCCATTCGTTTTTTTTTTTTGAAGAAAAAAACATATCGTCATCAAAAATATATATTGTCTTAAATAAAAGCAGCGAGCTTTCATTGATCCTAGTTTAATCATTTAAGGGCAATTAATTGGTGAATTACAAAAAGTGAAGATCAACCGCAACAGATAGATATGGAGTACAACTCATAATACCAGAACCTTCTCTACTGGCATGGAGATAATAGTATTTTAACATTATTAGTCAGGAGAGGAGTGCAAGGCAGCACACTGTCAAAACTTTAGTTTTACGTGAAGATTTCAGGGTTGCTTGGTTGCTTGTTTCCATTTGCCAAACTTTTTATAACCTATGCGTGTGACATGCTACGATTTAGGTGGTTAATGAATTATTGGCCACAAGTTAGATAAGTTTTGGCAAAAGATAGCAGACACAAAACTAAAAAAAGTGTGACATAGCAATGTGAGAACAGAACAAAACAATAGCTAGACTAGTTTGATTAAAGTTATGTTGCCATAGTTAAGTGTGAACACCATCCAAGCATGCCCTTCTACACTAGTTCGTAGAAGCGAGATAGACATGCGCGTAGGGCAACAGGCCAACAAGTGTTTTTACAAAGGTGGTTGTGTGAATTTTATCAATGGTAATGCCGCTTTGATATATAGTCTGGAGCCTTCAGTTCTAAAGTATAAGGATTGCAATGGTGGTTGATCCACCAAACTCTAATTTGTGAAATGCACTCTAAGAGCTTTGGACACTTAAAAGAGCTACATGGAAGTTAATAACACGCAAATTCACGTGAAGCTGGTTATACTTCGACTCTCTTTTCAATTTGGTTTACTTTAGTCATATAATGACCTACTCCCTCCAGTTCCATACTTTTAACATTTTGAATAAAGTTAGGATCAAACTTTTGTAATTTTGATTATCAATAAATTTAAAAATATTTCGTTTAAAACAACTATAATAACCTATATAGATTTATCTAGTACTATAAGAAAACTAAACATGGCATTTATTAATCGAATATATTATAATGGAAAATAAAGTCAAAGATATATTTGTAGACCATATCATTGTTCAAAACGTCAAGAATTATGGAACTGAAGGGAGTAGTGGTTAGGCTGTGTTCGATCTCCTCTTTTGGAGAGAGATTTTTAGCGCACGCGAATGAGAAAACTCATTAGCACATGATTAATAAGTATTAATAATTATAAACTTGAAATGGATTTATTTAATTTTTTTAAATAACTTCTGATATATATTTTTTTAAAAGAACACATCGTTTAACCGTTTGAAAAATGTGCTAACGAAAAATGATGAAGTTAAAGTTTGGAGTTGAAGAAAAGAGCTTGGCCTATGAGGTAAAAAGTATGCACGGGCACCTATATCCATAGAAGGTGGAGCACAACAAGCTTGAACTTGAAAAAGTGATGATCTGGATCATACATTGTTCATGTTATTCTTCTCATGTGTTTTTTTCCTTGTTTTCATTAGTTAGCAATGGATAATGTCGATATATTTATTTCGGTGGCATGGAATAAATAAGCAACTAAATTTAAAGTGGATAATAAATATCCTATATTTTTATCTCGCTTGTTTATTTCCTCTACATATTATTCTTTCGGTACTAGTCAACGTCAAGACAATTATGGTAATTTCGTCAATCTCAAGATATACTAATTTAGCTTTTAGAGATGCTTTTAAAGATTAGATACACGCGCACGTTCATAAGCCAACAGAGTGCACGTGTATATAAAATGCTTGCATGCATACTATGTTTTTTCTTAAAGAAAACACCATCAACAACATATTTGATAAGTACGTTTTTTTCCCTTCGACGGTCTGTTTGGCGAGAGAAGGGAAGAGGAATGGGAGTTTGAAGGAAGAAGTTGATAGTGGAATTGGTCATGGGAGTTACATTTTTAATCCCCATCCTTTATTTGGTTTTTGCGTTGAATTCCCTCTTAGTCTCACGAATTAACATGTCTCCCCCAGGCAAAAGATCGGTGGGAGTTGGACCCCTTAATTCCCCCATCCCAAATCCTCTTGAATTCCCAAGTCTTCCGATCAAACTACGGATTTAAACTCATAGGTATTCTAAACTCATATTCCCTATCACCAACTCCATTCAACCAAACATGTTGTGTTTGTTTGTTCCTCTCTACCGGCTTTAAAGCTATGAAACAAGATCCTCTAACATACGTTATTTGTGGTTGATACGTGGAGCATAGTAAAATGAATGCACGTATCAGTGATACAGAGTCACCTGATGTAGCATCAAGGATTCCGCTTCCTAAAGCTGCCCCTACTGTCATCCCTGTTTCTTGTCTCCGTCTTTCCTTGCTCGTGTGCTCGAGCATCCGGTCCCTTGCTTGAACCGGAGTGTCTTCGCACACTGCGGTCCCAACTCCCAACCCATCTTCCGCACCACCGACCGAGCAACCCAACGCCGCGCCGAGTCAAGTCCCCATCACCCGTCTCCAAATCAACGGCCCCGGTGAATCCTACCAAACCCTCCACTCCACCGCCGCCTCGTCCTCGCGTCGTCTCGCCTCCGCCGTCCGGCCGCGCGCTCGCTCGCGATAAGGCTACCTCTCGTGTCCACGAAATACAAGAACCCCGAGTCCACAAAAAAAGGGAAAATAAAAAGAAAAAAGGGAAACGGAGGGGGAGAAGCTCACGCGCCTCCCACCTCGCCGGCGCCGGCCTCCTCCGCCTCCGCCATGAGCGCCCTCCAGGCCTCGCTCCTCCTCCGCCCCCTCCCCTCGCCGCTGCCGCCGCGCCGCCGGCTGCCCGTCCCCTCCTCCGCCTCCGCCTCGTTCCCGCGGGCGGGGCCGCACCACCACCGGCGCCTCCCGCTGTCCCTCCGCGCATTGGCCTCGGAGGGGCCACAGCCGGCGCCCTTCCCGGTCCCCGAGCCGCCGCCGCCGCCAGAGCAGCCGGCCGCTCCGGAGGCGGAGGTCGTGGGGACGGCGGCCGTGGAGGGGGGCGGAAAGGAGGAGGAGGAGGAGCTGGAGGACCTGGTGGAGAAGGGTAGGGCTTGGGTGGTGGCGCTCGCGGCGGCCGTGGTGGCCGCGGCGAGGAGGTTCTTCGATTGGGTGGTGTCCGGGGACTGGATGAGCTGGTGGCCCTTCTGGCGGCCCGACCGGCGCCTGCAGCGGCTGATCGACGACGCGGACGCCAACCCCGCGGATCCCGCCAAGCAGAGCGCGCTGCTCCACGAGCTCAATAAGTTCAGGTGCGCCCCAGAAGAGTAGTCGTTTGCTGCTACTGTTTTTCCGCTTAGTAAACTCAAATGGGAATTACAGTGGGGAATTTGGGAAAATGCGATTTGGATTGGCTAGGCATGAGTAGATTGGTTGCGGATTTATACTCTTGGACTATTGACCTGCCGAACACCTCAATTCCTGGATTATTAACTTGCCTAAAAGCTCAATTGTAGCATGGTTTTGATTTATTGGTGCTTGTCCGTTCCATTGTTATGATATTTGGGTGGATTGCATTGATGATTAGCACAATTAGTTATTACTGGGAAGCAATGTGTGTTGTGTTTGTTGATTGATATAGTTCGATCAGCTTGTGGAAAAGCTCAAATGTAGTAACAAAAAGTGAAGTTTGTAGCTAAAACACTCATATGGCTATCTTTGGATTCATTGTTTTTGGCATGAGCACTACATAATGAGTTAAATGCTTGTGGTGTTGTTGATATGTGAGATGGAATAAGGTCCTTTTTCCCTGCCATCGTCTGACTACCACAACAGTTATCTAGAGCAACAAAAACTTGTTCTTTTAGTTTTGTTTGTACAGTGCATTATGATCTAATGCCCTATTTATATTTTAGAGAATGATAAAGTTCTTAGTTTTTCAATATTTGGGTATATGAAATCGATGGCAGCCCAGAAGATGTCATTAAAAGGTTCGAGCAAAGAAGTCATGCTGTGGACAGCAGAGGTGTTGCAGAATACCTTCGGGCTCTTATTCTCACCAATGGCATAGCTGATTACCTTCCAGACGAACAGTCCGGTAGGTCTGCAAGTCTGCCAGCCCTGGTAATTTTCTTTTTCAATCTCTCTTTTATGCATTTTGATATTTTCTGCATTATACTAGTCACTTGTCAGTTGATGCATCTTCAAACTTGAATGGATAAAATATCCCCAACACCATGCTACCTGGAAACTTCATCGGAGTACCAAATCCTTCTATTTATGCAGGTGTCTATATCATTGTATGGAAACTAACATCCAAATCCATCTATTATGCCACACTATGTAGATACTTCTATTTACATGATGACGTCCATGTTTTTGGGATATTCACGGATGCATTGCATTATTTGAGACAATCAACTCAATTAGAATGTGTTAGCTTCATCATCTAGATGAGCATTACTATCATGTTGAACGGATGAAACCTAAAGCTTAGAACCTTCTGATATTACTATGCTTTTGTTGTTGCATTGATTCCTATCTGTTTCCTGTGTAATACTTATATTAATAACCAGTCACCAAGTTGTTGGTTTGTGACCTCTCTTCACTCGCTATAATATGCATTAATGTCAGTAGCTGCAAGAATTGAAGCAACGTGTATCTGGGAATGAGGACAAGCCTTTCATGAACCCTGGCATATCAGAAAAGCAACCATTACATGTCGTTATGGTAAGTTCACTCAATCTTTCAATCATGCTATTATAGAACTCCCTCTTCTAAAAAAATGTGATGACTTGGACAGTGGTACTGTCTCCAATCTATCTATCTATCTATCTATCTATCTATCTATCTATCTATCTATTATATTATTAAAACAGCCTTGAAAGGAGTCACCACGTTCGCTGTGGAGGCTAGAAATTCCCACATTAATCGGAGAAAAAGAAAAATAAGAGTCCAAGTAGAAATACAATCTAAAAAATAACTGAAATTCGGAATTAAAAATAAGCAATATTGAAGGAGGAGTCCATATAAGAATCCAATACGAGATTAGCTAAAATTTGGAATAAAAATAAAATAAATTCTGAAATTAGGAAAAGAAAAGGAAGAGTTCAGGTAGGAATACAATTTTGAAATATACTGAAATTCGGAATAAAAAATAAGCAATATTAGAAAAATAGTCCATATAAGAACCTAATATGAGATTAATTAAAATTCGGAGTAAAAATAAAATAAATTCTGAAATTAGGAAAAGGAAATAAGAGAGTTCATATAGGAATACAATTTAAAAATAACTGAAATTCAGAACTTAAAAATAAGCAATATTGGAAGAAAAATCCATATAGAACCGAATACGAGATTAATTAAAATTCGGAATAAAAAACAAAATACATTCTAAAATTAGAAAAATAAAAATAAGAATTCATGTAGGAATACAATTTAAAAATAACTAAAATTCGGAATAAAAAATAAGCAATATCGAAATAAGAGACCATCTACAACACGAGTTTAATTAAAATTTGAAATAAAAAATAAATTAAATTTCAAAAATATAAAAATAATTATAAGTGCTCAAATAGGAATAAAATTTATAAATAACATAGTATCGGAATAAAAAATATGGAATTTTCAAAAAACACAATCCATCTAGAAACACAACGATGACAAAATGGCAATAAAGAGGGGATAAACAACATGACCGTAAAGAAGTAGGGTGACAGCGGTTGATGGGACATTTAAATACTATAAACAAAACCCCAAATAAAATCTCAATGACGATTAAGAGGAGGGACGATGGACGGGCCGTTGAAACAGCACGATCACTGTGGTTGGTGGGACTTCTAGAAAGTAAAAAATAAACCCAAATAATAATCACGTTTGATTTGTAAAATCTCAATGATAGTAAAGAGAAAGGTAGCGGGAGCAAAAACTGTAAACAAAACCCTAAATTGAATCTCAATGAGCGATTAAGAGAAGAGATGACGTGCAACCCGTTAAGCATCACAATCACGGTTGTTGGTAGAACTTCTAGAAAGTAAAAAATAAACTACAATGATAATCATGTTCGATTTTTAAAATCTCGATGATAATTAAAAGGAAAGGCATCGGGCGGGCCGTAGAGGAGTATAATGGCAATGCTGTTGATGGTTTGGCGGGACTTCTAGAAAGTTCAAAACGAACACTGACGATAATTATGTTCGATTTTTAAAATCCCAATAACAATAAAGAGATGAGGCGGGGGACGGGTCGTAGAGGAGTAGAATAGCGGCGTTTGACGGGACTTCTAAAAATTATGAAAATGAAAACTAACAAGATAATTAACTCTAAAATTTATAAGATCCAATTTTAGTTCCAAGATGGATGAATAGAAGTTATAGTAGATCGAATAAGCAAATAAAGGGGGTGATAAAGAAGACGTAACGACTGATGTGACTTTTAGAAACATAGAGATGATAAGGTTCTGTCTTTTAAAGTCCTAAGATAACGGAATAGCTATTTAACAAATTTTAAGTAAACTCATATATAAAAGAAGATAATTTTGTATGGATACTAGCCGTGCAATTGCGCGGGCCACCCAGCTAGTTTTGATAATTATACCTTTTTTTTGTATGAGTATGCTAGTAAAAATAATAAAATCAATATGTTTTGAAGATGTTTTTTCATGGCAAATTGCATGATACTGTTTTGGAAAACAATTTTAATCACTTAGGTGGACATCCACCCATTTGTTGCATGCCAACTAAATGATTATGTCAAAAAAATGACAAGATAGATTGATATGTAATATGTCGCTCCACCAACATGCGAGTTTAAATTCAACTTCTACAAGTTGTAACAAAAATGACAAATTTAACTCTAACTATATGCATATATTCATATTTGAATTTGTTATTTTTGTTACAGCTTGTAGAAGTCAAATTTGAACTTGCATGTTTGTGCAGTGATATACTTCAGATAAATCTATTTTGTCATTTTGTTTTGAACTTTTTTCATAATCATTTAGTTGACATGCGATAAAACGGGTGAACATCCACCCGAGTGATTAGAATCCATCTCCTACTGCTTTCACATGATTGATAATATTTTATATTTTACTACTGAAGATTATGGAAATTCTGTTGCGCGCTTTCTAACATGTCATATATTTGTAACCACTTTCATATGCTGGGACACTGGTTTGTTTCAAATTTGTACTTCTGAATTCCTGACAATGTTTTTGTTCCTGGATTTGTGTTCCGTTACTAGGTTGACCCTAAAGCTACAGGTAGATCAACCCGGTTTGCTCAAGAAATCTTCTCGACTGTGCTGTTTACAATTGCTGTTGGATTAATGTGGTATGTTCAACCTGTCATGACACTAGTTAGTTTTATCAATATATTTTCTTCTGCCAGTTTACAACATGTTTATGTCAATCTTCCTTGTTTGATTTTCTTACTACTTGATTGAGTTACTCATGATGTTGCATAATTATGTTGTCTTGGCACAATGAAACTATGATTTCAGTTTGATGATGCATTGTAGATTAAACAGAAATAGATACCCCTACTCAGGTGGTTTAAGGCATGAATAACATTATTTGTTACATCTGGTGCTGTAATGCCGATACTACGGTGCTATATGCATTTAGAGAATTAGGAAAACTCCTGTTCCTCCTATCGTATCTTTCTTGCAGAAATCTTATTTTCAGTACTTGTTGCATGAGTTGTTTGGATTAGTTACTTATTGAGAGAAAATCTTTGTGTTGAGGCTTCAAATTTGTTCCTTTTGTAATCACTGTGCTGTTTTGCAGGGTAATGGGTGCTGCTGCTCTTCAAAAGTATATTGGTAGCTTAGGTGGAATAGGGGCATCCGGTGTTGGTTCCAGTTCATCGTATTCTCCTAAAGAGTTGAATAAGGATATCATGCCGGAGAAGGTGGGATATTGCAATGTATAGAAGTAGAACGTAGTATATGAAAAGGGAGATATTTTGTTCCACTAATAGAAGTGACAGAAACTGCATTAACACATCTCAAATTTTCCTCCCTTTTTTTCCTCATCTGTTATTTGTTAGTATTAGTTATGCAAATATCCATTATGCATTCCAGATGATCCCTTATTCCCTCATGGTGTTTTTTATGCAGAATGTCAAGACATTTAAAGATGTCAAAGGGTGTGATGATGCAAAGAAAGAACTCGAGGAGGTAGTTGAGTATCTCAAAAACCCTTCAAAGTTTACCCGGCTTGGTGGAAAGCTACCGAAGGTAATTTCTACATGCAAGTTGCATTCTTTGTGTTCCATATCATGCTTCACGGAATCTTCCAGATACATATCTGTGTGTTCTATAGTATTCATTGAAATTCAATAGATGTAAACCTTGATGTTTAATTTGTCTTTTCAGGGAATACTTTTGACTGGTTCTCCAGGAACTGGGAAGACACTGCTTGCTAAGGTAAACTTGCTCAGAGTTCTTGATTAATTGTTTCACCTGCTTGATCTTTGAGATTTTGTAGAGGAAAAAAATCCATTCGGCCAAGCATTTGGTTGCAGAATTTGCTATTTACATTATTTCTCCCACTGTCATCTTTGGCATATCCTTATCATGCTCTGCACATGTTCTTATTAAATATTAATACATGTATAAAGTAGTGGTAACCACTGTCCTGCTGTTTTACGTTTTTATTCTGTCAATATTTTCATTCTAGTTAGTCTTTACTCCAACGTCCATTTCTTTCATAAGTTCATACCTTACTGAAGTTGGCTTTGTTGTTTAGGCTATTGCTGGAGAAGCTGGTGTGCCATTCTTTTATCGGGCAGGTTCTGAATTTGAGGAAATGTAAGATCTCTTTGTGGATAATACTTTTAGGTCTTGTTTAGCCGTTGAGTAACTTTAAAAATACAATTATTGGTTAGTTTGCAAAGTATTGGTTTTATCTACATGTTTGCCATTCAGGTTCATTCTGGAATAATGCTGAATTACTCCATTTGTATCTACTATTGAATGCACTGTGCTGATAAATGTGTACGTCTCCTACTTATGTTTTTCTTGTTTTTAATCAGAACTTACCTTCTCTCTGGTCAGGTTTGTTGGTGTTGGTGCCCGGAGAGTGAGATCATTGTTTCAAGCTGCAAAGAAGAAGGTTCTGATTTCTGAGCCCTTTCTGTAAACATGTGTTGCTCTGAACTTAATCTTAATCAGTTTGCCGTTATGATTTCTAGATTGTAGTTTATTTCCTTGTTAAACATTCATAGTTTTTCTCTCTACAGGCGCCATGCATTGTTTTCATTGATGAAATAGATGCTGTGGGTTCAACTAGAAAACAGTGGGAAGGACACACAAAGAAAACATTGCATCAACTTCTTGTTGAGATGGATGGTTTTGAACAAAACGAGGTAAACTTATCACATATTTAACAGTCCATCACACAAAGGACTTTATTAAATTGCGTTTCCTGTTGACTTTGCAGGGAATAATTGTGATGGCTGCGACAAACTTGCCAGATATTCTTGATCCAGCACTTACAAGACCTGGTAGATTTGATAGGCATGTAAGTAACTGAGTAAATATTTGTTACTCTTCTCATGTACAATCAGCAGTTCGAATTAATTGTTATATTCCATATTAATTTATTTGGTTGAGCTGCTTTAGATTGTTGTCCCAAATCCTGATGTGCGTGGACGCCAAGAAATTCTTGAGCTCTATTTGCAAGATAAGCCAGTATCCAGTGATGTGGATGTTAATGCGATTGCCCGCAGTACTCCTGGCTTCAATGGAGCTGGTATGCATGGCTGTAATTTGAACAATCTCAAACTGTTTATCTTGAATTCCATTTAATAAGCAGTGACTATGAGGTTTTTCACATGGAGATAAGCATTTTAATGTTAACTGCTACATTGAACTGTCACCTTTTTTTTCTTTCATCATTTATTAAGTGCTAACTTGCTTCAAGTATCCTTCGTATCAACATCTGGAGGCACTATAAATTTTACACCTATACATGTGGGAAGACTCATACTAATTGTTTATTTCTTTCTGTTAGACCTTGCAAACCTAGTAAACATTGCAGCAATTAAGGCTGCAGTTGAAGGTGCTGACAAGTTGACTGCTGCACAGCTGGAATTTGCGAAAGATCGTATTATCATGGGAACTGAGAGGAAATCAATGTTCATATCTGACGAATCGAAAAAGGTATGCCTGTTGAAGTTACGTTATGTTTTGTTTTTTTAAATAGAGTTAATAGTTATGATGTCTATATTTTCCTATATAGTTCCATTAGTCCGTTACAGTGGTCTCTTCTGGTAGTATTCTACTATCAGTATTATTATCAGTAGATATGCTTTAAAATGTAGTAATGTGAACTACAGTACACTGATCATTATGTATTTTTTGTTCTTTAGCTTACAGCCTACCATGAAAGTGGGCATGCTATTGTTGCACTCAACACCCAGGGTGCTCACCCCATTCACAAGGCTACTATCCTGCCTCGTGGCTCTGCCCTTGGAATGGTCACGCAGCTTCCCTCACAGGATGAGACTTCTATTAGCAAGAAACAGCTGCTGGCACGTCTTGATGTTTGCATGGGTGGCAGGGTTGCAGAGGAGCTCATCTTTGGGGAAGACAATGTTACAACTGGGGCAAGAAATGATCTTCATACTGCAACAGAGCTTGCTCAGTACATGGTGATTATTTTATTACCTGTGAAATTTTCTTGTTAGGTGTTTAAGTGGCTTAACTGAGTTGTTGCGTAGGTATCAAATTGTGGGATGAGCGATGCTATTGGTCCTGTGCATGTGAAAGAACGGCCAAGTGTTGAGATGCAATCAAGGATAGATGCCGAGGTACATTTACATAGTAATATTCTTTACAGTTTGGTTATGTCATTTGGCTAGGCATTAGTTTAAGGTGCTCCCTTTCTTCTAATGTTTTTTTTTGTAACATGTTAACTCTTGTTGAAATTCCTTCGAGCATCTGTAGTATAGTAATAAGTAGGACATGAGTACATCGCTACAACGCTACTATAAGTTGTGATATGTCGCTCTTTTTTGTAGTATATATCAGTAATCCCGTATTCATAAGTCATTGTCTGCATTGCCATCGTTAGTAAAATTATGCTGCACTGGATGGTTATCTATTGCTCATACAACGATCTTGTAGGTGGTCAAGCTCCTAAGAGAAGCTTATGGGCGGGTCAAACGTTTATTGAAGAAGGTTTGTCTCTCAATCTTGATGGGATTTCCCCCCTAGAATGATGCTTTGATCCCTACCTAAACATAGAACATATTTACCTTTTCTGTTCTTTTAACGTAAAGTGCTGAATCATCTTTCCATACTTCTTGTCAGCATGAGAAGCAATTACACGCTTTAGCAAACGCCCTGCTGGAGCGTGAAACACTCACAGCAGATGAGATCAACAAAGTGGTTCATCCCTACCAAGAAGAGCCGCAGCTTTCTTTCCAAGAAGAGGACTTTGCGCTAACTTAAAAGGAGGATGATTTTGTTGCATCAAGGCAGTAGACCCAGCTGTAAATCCATGTACAGTAGTAATCGGCGCCTAAGATAGCACTAAAGCCTCTTTTCAGTTTTCCCATCTTGGAAATCGGTGTGCATCACATGGAGTTTTGCACCACGCAAACGGGCATGAAGTTTTAAAAGATGGGAAGACCGGTTTTGCAAGGTGTTTTGCACACTGACCGATTATTACTGTGGCGAGGCTCACTGTGGCGCCATCTTTGCCCAGCAGCAATGCTCCTGGGTTGAGAAGTGGTTCGTACTCAGTTTAGTTAGGAAAAAGGTGTGAGTGTAACATTTTTTTTTTGTGACTTGTAAAATTGCATGTTTGTAGCAGGATTGTGTTAGTGATACCCTTTCCACCCAATTAATTTTGTAATTAAAACGTGCATACAACAGTTGCATTCATGTGCGAGGTATGGTGATACACAGATCTTATATGAATCCTTCCAAACCTACTGTTCCAAAAAAATTCATGCGTATTGTTGCTGGTTTGTTCGTTTGCAAAATAAATTCAGATGTGTTAACGTTCCAAAAAGAGGATTTAGGTGTGCTAGTGTCTCTTACGAAAGGAAAATCAGGCGTGGTCGGAAATTGAAGAGAAAAAAAGATCTGCACACGATCGTAAGCCCCGTTCTGTTAATCCAATGATGAATCAAGTGAATAACTGTGTAATTGGCCATTTTGATCCCGGCTCACGCCCAAAGGGCTCCACACACGTCTCTGCCCCCTCGCGAAGAGGAGGGCGAGAGCGCTGAGACTTTCCGCGTCTCCGCGGCCGCATCTCTGCGGTTGAGGGCCCGGGGACTTTCCAGGGCTACGAAGAACCCGCTCACTTCGTCATGTGCTGGTGATGCGGGGGCTACCTACTGCCTTTATAAGTGCGTGGCTTCCAGCGTGAATTGGCGAGGTGGTATTATTGGGGCATTGGGAGTAACTAGGTAGATAGAGAGTTTGGGCTTGAATCCTTGAACCATGGGTCATGGGTGGAATCAGGCCCGTTTAACGTTAGTCTTGAGGCTACCAGGTAGGAAAAGATTTTGGGCTTCGATAAAGCAAACAGTTCACTCCCCCCAAAGTATTTCTCCACTGTACTACTGTGATGCGAAAAAAATATTAAATAGTTTAAGAGAACAAAAACATGATTATCAGCCAAAAAATATCCGCAAATATATAATTTCATTTCTCATCGAAGCAGCAGATTTACAAGAGTTCACTAGACCACATGAACCCATGGCAAGTACGGTTGCAATTTTATTCAGCAGCCTGCACTCCTGCAGAGCTTTGCAAGCCACCGGGACAGACACTACTACATTTCCTTACAAATTTACACAAGAAAACTAAAACCTACAACATCAGAGGCTATACCCTTTTGTATATACGATTCGACGAACCAACCAAAGAACCAAAAGAACCCAAAGAATGTACACTCTGCTCAAGCGAGCAAAAATAAATGGCAATCGATGGCGACTGCCCGACTGATTCAGGCCTCGGAAACTAGCTCCTTGTTCCGGACCGACACCGGCGGCGCCGACGGGAACACGGTGCCGGCGATCCCCGGCCACCAATACTGCTGCAGCCGCTCGACGCCGGGCAGCTGCCACACGATCTCCGGCTGCTTCCGGCGGCGCGGCACCCTGGTGAGCGCGTTGAGCGCCCGGAAGTAGTTGCTCGACTCGTGGTCGCGGAGGATGGCGCCCTCGGAGCCGTACGCCGACAGGTCGCTCAGCGTCTCCAGCGGGTGCGGCGAGTTGAGGAACGCCCGCAGCGCGCTCGCCACCACGTGCCTCGCCGGGCGCTCGGCTCGCCCGTCCGGGTCCAGCCGGAACAGCGCCGCCCCCTCCGGCAGGAACGGGTGCGGCGGCGACGCCGCTCCGTCCGGCTGCAGGATGTACGTCGTGCCCATCGGCGTGTACAGCATCCTCTGCTCACACACAACGCAACGGGAGTTAGGCCACAGAAATGGTGACACATACAACTGGCTGCACGATGGCGGCGGCGGCGATCGTGGCTCACCTGGTTGTTGAGGCAGGGGTGGTTGCGGAGCACGCCGTTGAGGCGTTTGAGGAGCGCGACGGCGTGGCCGGGGTAGCGGCAGGAGAAGGCCCGTGGCACGATGTCGCGGTGCATGGCGACGGAGCGGACGTGGCCCTCGCCGACGCCGAGCAAGTCCAGCACGCGCTGCCCGCCGCAGAACACGGACGGTGCGCCGAACGTGACAACGGGGAGCAGCGCCTCCGGGCCGACCACCCCGCGCGCCACCAGCATCAGGCTCACCAGCAGCGCCAGGCTGCCGCCGAGGGAGTGGCCGGTGAGCCGCAGCCGCGCCCGCTCGCCGTGCGCCGCCAGGTGCGCCGCGATCTCCGGCATCAGCTGCTCGTAGATGCCCTTCGCCGCCTCATAGATGCCCCTGTGTACCAGCACCCCTGTCTCCTGAACAGTTGATCGATCGAGACGCCGTCAAAAATCAGCACTACTTCGCCATGGATTCATTCAGTTAAAGTTTTTTTTTTTCCTCTCTTGTTGATCTGTTCAAGAAGAAGAATACCTCGAACATGGTGGGCTCGAAGAGGAGGTTGGCTTGCCATGACGCGAGCGAGTCGGAGCCCTGGATGACGAAGCAGCGCGTGCGTGCGTCGGCCTCGTCGCAGACGAACCACTCGCACGGCGAGGACAGCGGCGAGCGCAGGTCGCGGGCGGCCTCCTGCCGCGCCCCGTCCTCGGCGGCCACCACCGCCGTCACCGTCGATGCCGCCACGTACGCCGCCACGCCGGAGTTGTAAAGCCGACCATGCGCCGACTGCACCTCCGCCCGCGGCTGGTGCCCGCCGCCGAACGAGAGCAGCCCGCGCGCGCGCGCGTGGACGTACGACGCGGCCGACGCGGCCACCTCGTAGGCCAGGTGCGACCGGATCGGCCGCCGCGGCTGCGGCCCCGAGGTGGTTGCCACCGCCTCGAACGCCGGCCCGGCGCGCGGCCGGGTGGAGTCGACGTCCAGCTTGGAGCGGATCTCGCCGGCCTCAGCCTTCTTCTCCAGCGACGACGTGACAAACCGCAATCCGTAGTATTTCTTCAGCTCCTCAACCTTGAATTCCAAAGAAAAATTCGTTCTTTCTTTCATCAATCATCAGGTATTACTCGCATTGCACATTGATTAATCTAGTTCGTCGTTCAGATTAAAACTGAAAAATTCGATTACTAATTCATTTCTTTGCAAAACCATGACACGAGGTTTGAAATTGATGATCATCGTGCATACATGGGATTTACAAGCTGCCTATGATTAAATGCAGGAATAGCAGCACAACTACTCCTAAACTGCTAATCCACGACAACTTTTTAGCCAACCACCGAGAGAAATACAGAAAACTACGTGGCCGTTTTCTCCTTAATTCCAGAAAACTACACGTCGATTTAGGGATTAAGGGCACATAAAGCAGAAGGTACTCCTCATCAGGAGTCAGGTCCCAAAAACATAGTCTGGATATACGTCAAATTGAACTTTTAAAACTTTAATCACCGTATTTATATACATTTAGATAGATGTTGGTATGCTATAAATTAGTAATCAAATTTAAATTAGACAGCGACCATGTCAATTTTGCAAACAAGTTAGTGCCAAAATTTTGCAAACAAGTCAGGTCCCAAAAACATAGTCTGGACAAACGTCAAATCGAACTTTTAAAACTTTAATCACTGCATTTATATACATTTAGACACATGTTGGTATGATATAAATTAGTAATCAAATTTAAATTAGACGGCGACCGTGTCAATTGTGCAAACAATTTATTGCCAAAATTTTGCAAACAAGTTAGGTCCCAAAAACATAGTCTGGATAAACGTCAAATCAAACTTTTAAAACTTTAGTCACCGCATTTATATACATTTAGACACATGTTGGTATGCTACAAATTAGTAATCAAATTTAAATTAGACAGCGACCGTGTCAATTTTGCAAACAAGTTATTGCCAAAATTGCCATGCAGGATGTATCCAAAAAATGTTTTTACCAAAGCGAGAGAGAAGCTGTGAAGGAAAGTTGTTGTTCTTGGTGGGGTCACTAATTACGAGCGGAAATTAATCTTGTCTGCATGGACAAATCGGATCATGATGAGGTCATTATATTATTCGAAGCTCAATCAAGCATTCAAAGCCAATCGGCGAGCGTAATTAAAACGGGGTTCTTGCTACTGCTACCAAAATCCGGCAAACATTTAAAGCCATTCTCCAAACCAAACCGCATTAATTAGCCCCCCGAAAAATTCTACACGAGATTAGTTCAGTTCAACCCCTGGCTGAACCGACGACGAACATCCCAGCCTGTACGTGCGAGGACTCACATCTTTTTCTCGCTTAAATAAATTTTTAAAAAGGCGACGTTTTTGTTAGGTGAGCTGCCGCAGCGGCCAGATCAGCTGATCACGGCCGTCGGCGGCTGATCGGACGGCGAGGATTTTACGTTGAAAATGTTTTTTTTGTGTGTGTGTTGGTGTCGGGCTCACCTTGATCTCCGGGATGACGTAAGCCATGTTGCAGAGGAAGGCCAGCTGCGCGAACAGCCGCGCCTCGCCGAGTGGGGCCCGCGCCAGCAGCTTGCTGAATGACTCCCGGTCCCACCTGTCATCCACTTGCTCGTCGTCGTCCTCGTAGTTCACGCCGCAGCCGTCGTCACCGTCGAGGTGGTAGACGTCGTCGTCGTCCTCGTCGGCGTCGTCTTGGAAGAGGAGGTCACTGTTGTCGGAGGAGTGGCGCTTGGTCGGGTCGTGGAAGCGCGACCGGAGCTCGAGGAGGCGGTCGAGCCAGTGGGCGTCGGGCCGCCTGGCCTCCGGCATTTCCGGCCCGGAGGCGTCGTCGGGTTCGTCGTCGCCGGTGACGGTGAGCAGCCGCGATCCGTCGCCGCCGCCGTCGGGGAGCGGCGGCGTGCGCAGCGGCGCGGCGCCGAACTGGAACGGGAACACGCCGATGGACCGGCTGGTGGTGAGCGCGGCGCCGGCTGCCCCGCCGCGGCGGGAGCAGCGGAGGTGCGGCTCGGAGCGCGACCGCCTGATGCCTGCGTGCATGGACGCCGGCTCCCTCCTCGCCCGCCTCCCCCCCGCCGACGCCGCGGCCGCGTGCGCGGCGGCGACGCTCGCCACCATCGGAACGTACAGGTGGCTCTCTCTCTCTCTCTCTCTCTCTCTTCCCCCCCCCCCCCCCCCTTCCTTGTCGCCGGCGCCGGCGAGGCAACCAAAAACGAGGAAATATAGGAGGTGGTTGGCGACTTGGAGTGGCGTTGGTTAGTTTCTTGGTGCAGACGGGGGGCGGGGGCGGGGGCGGTGAGCCCGTGCGTCCGATGGAGCACGGGAGAATCGGGCGAACGGGGGGTGGGGTCTTAATAGTTGTACTAGGACGCAGTAAACAGGTCAACCGGCCGGGTCCGGAGGGCGAAACCGAGGGAAATTAGTTGTGCGGAAAAGCCACGACGGCGAGATTACTGAGATGGGTAGTGAAATGGCAGTGAAGCCCCCGTGGTATTGGTCGATTTGTTCAAATAAGTCACAGTTCAAATAGTACAATTAACTGCGTGCTATAATAATTGACCGAGAGTCCTTTTGGTTATCCTAATAAACCAAATCCAAAACCAAAATTTAATTTTAAAGTTGATTTTACGATATATTCAATCTAGTTTCTTTTTCATATTTGCTCTTAAGTCGCTAATAACACACTACTACGAAAGAGATTTTCCTGTGCGGTTGAAAAGGGGTTTTCGCGTGCGGTAGGGCTAGCCGCACATGCCCAAGGGTCTGGAAAAATCACTATTTCTGCGTGCGGGTGGCGCCCGCACGCAAAAATAATAAAACGAAAAAAAAATCCAAAAAATCTGAAACCCTAACCCTAGAAGCCGCCGCCGCCGCCCTCCTCGCCGTCGCTGGGTCCACCTACTCCCGTTGCCGTCGCTGGAGCCGGATCCGCCGCCCCCGCACCTCCCCACCGCCCGGATCCGCCGCCGCCGTGCCTCCCCACTATCCGATCCGTCACCGCCGCGCGGGGGGATGGCGGCCGTGCCTCACCACCACCAGATCCGTCGCTGCCTCCTCCTCCTCATCATCGGTGGTGGAGGCGGCGGAGAGGACCATCGCGGGGCCACTCCCGGCCACCTCCTCGTCATCATCGGCAGCGACGGTGGTGGGGTGGCACAGATCCAGTCTCCAGCTACCGCGCCAACGCTCGAAATCGCGCCGCTGGTCTCCAGCCACTGCATTGCCTCCCACCCGCTCCCGGCCGCCACCTCGTCAGTGGCGGCGCCGAGCCGGCCACCTCCTGCGCCCTGCGCGCTCGGAGGGGAGGAGAGGAAGAGTCGAAGAGAGAAAGGATAGAAAGAGAGAGGAGTGAAAATAAAAAGGAAAGGAAGAGAGAGGAGGTGAAAATTTTGAAGTGAGTGAGAGGGAAAAGAGAGAGAGGATGGGATAAAAAATTTTGCGTGCGGTCCACTTAAGAGGCTCGCCTGCGAAAATAGGCTTATTTTCCCGTGCAGTCCACTTAAGAGGTCCGTCTGCGAAAATCGATTTTTCTGTGCGATCCTCTTAAAGAGCCATACACGAAAATGGAGGACGATTTTTGCAGACGCGACTAGTTATGATCCGTCTGCAATATAAAGAGGCGATTGTACAGGAAAATCGTTTTTTAGTAGTGACACATATATAAAAAAATTACCTGTAAATTAATTTTTATTTTCTAGTAAGATATTTTGGTTTATTAGAGAATATGAGCAACCGAGGAGAACCTCAACATTCTCAACAGATCTAGTTTAATAATATAGCCAACTACTAACTTCAAAAGTTGAGGTATCATAACCAACATAATAGCCTACTCATATAATAGTTAGTTTTAGGTATATACTGCATCATTAATATATAATCTACACATTTCTCTCACATGTATTGTTGGAGCTGATGCTGTAGCTTACTACAAATTTATAGCCCATATTTTTCTCTCTTCTCTCATCTCTCCTCCATATAAGCACAAATGTGATGTGATAGTTTGTGCACTCTCCTTACACATCTTATTGTACTTGCTCTAACATCGTTGATAACTACTACCTCTACCGCCTCCGTAAGAAGCTGGCCGCCGCAATCCACGTTGATGGCAAGCATGATGTGGTGGAGGCCATGGCCACCATCAACGAGACGCCATCATCTCCCCTTCACCCCTTCCCCCCGTTGCCAACCACTGTCACCGAGCAATCCACCAGCGGTCAGCCATTAAAATCAAGGGCAATTTCATCTTCGTTCTAACTATGGGCTAAACACTTTACCTGGATAGCAACTGTGATAGAAGTACTATGGATTGAAGAAAAACGGGTATCCTATGCTTCTAGTCGAAAGATGTAAATTCTTATATGTTTTTTTGGTACCAACATATTTTCTTTCTTGTAGATTGAAATTTCTCTTATATAAGTGTCGCATTATCATCGTTAAAAAGAATCGGTTACCTAACGAATTAGATCATGAAGATAAAAACAATATTTAAAGAAAAAGTCACGACTTCTACAAGAGTACACGCCCATGAAGGCAGACCTAATTTACCAGCTCTACGAATGTCACCAATCTAATAAATGGCACGAGAAAAACATCAAACTGCCCATACGGAGAGCCCCGCATGTAATTCTCTTGTGCCGACTGGCCGATAGAACCGGTGGAATTAATCGCATTGTCTGTGTGTCGCGGTCGACTCGTTGAGGCGTACGTTGACGAGTGGTTCAGTGCAACTGCATGCGTTTCACGGAACAGCGCTGCGAGATGTTGCCAATTGCCATGCCCGTTCCCTCCCCGCGCGTACGGTGCACAGATACGTACAACCGAAGGGTATTTCCGCGAAAACGTACGCCAGTGGCAGGAGAGGGGGAAAACCGCACAAAAACGTTTAATTCCGGTCGTCGTCACAGCAAACAAAGCGGCCGGGGTGAGAAAAATCGCCGTGGCGCGCGAGCGAGCCGAGCCGATCGATCACGTACGTCGGGATCTCCGCCAGCCGCCGCGCGCCGCCGCATCGGACCGACCCCGCGCGCGCACCACGAATATGCGGTTCCATATGCGCTTAGCTAGTTAACTTCGCTTAAGCTTCTCTCCCGGAACGGACGCGCGCGGAATGCACGTCGCGTCGTCTCGCGCGGCGTAATTAGGTCAACCGGTTCGTGTCCAGATCGGTGCACCGGCTCTATTCGCGGCACGTAGTTGCGCTGTCTTGGCCGTGGCCCGTGGCCCGAAATATGTTTGGTGTTTAAACAGGGTGGACCGAGAACAAAATTGAAGGGAGGATTTATCTCCTTTTACCTTTTTCAGTCTCTCTACTCTTTTTCCCTTCCATTCAGTGGTGTAGGAGGACTGGAGTGTGATTCCATATCCGTCTTTTGGTATTTTCAACACGTGCGATTGACAATAACTACTACAGTAAGTACACCTGGCTACCGTCCCCTTCGTTCAAAAACATAAATCTTTTTAAGTTGTTTAGTATTACCCCTGTTTTAAAATGTAGTTGTAACTTGTTTCAAAATACAGATTCTTTTTTTACATATCCTCTTCTCTCAACTAATCACAGGCACTCTCTTCACCTATATTTTCTTTTCCATCAATCACAACCTACTCCAATCATCTTTACCTATTTTCTTAATATTCACACTTACCTTAAAAAAAAGTTTATATTTGAAAACGAAGAAAGTAGAGGTTAATGTTAGGAGAAAATACTTTGATACCCCTCGCTGAAATAGTTAGAGAGGTGGGAAGGTGGTTGAAGGTACAATAAAAAAACTTAAATATTAGGTGATTATTGAGACCAATAATATTATGAATAGTGTAAAAAAACAAAAATATATTTATAACACATATGCTTCCCTAAGCTGTTAAACGGTTCGATTTTTGTAAAACTTATTTATGTATGAAATTTTAAAATATTATTTTAAATTTATTTTTACCTTTATAATATTTAATTTATTTATTTGTACTCGCAGATAATCTTTTTTGACAGTTTACTCGCAAATAATTTTATAGAAATCATCCAGCCATTCATAAGAATACCACCGACGATCTAGTAATCCTATGAAACGAAGCTAGCAGCCTAGCACAAAGGAATCTTGCTATGCGTTGTGAACTTCTATGGAATATATCGGTATCGAGTGCACTACAAAAACTGCAGATAGTTACGTACTACTCTTCTAGTAAAATGGTATTTTTGACACGCAAACGGCTCATGCTAGCTTTTGGCTCCATTATGTTTGTTACCACACTACCAAACTCCTCCAGGTCGATCTGTTTCTTCCGGACAACGGTGACGTCTAAATTAACCTCATGCTTTGGGTCAATTTAACAAGCTGAGCTTTCTTCAGCAACGAGAGTTCTATCGACCGAGAGGAGGTAGCAAATGACTCATGAAGAACATTCCCATATGTCGGAGGAGGAAACGAGGCTCCAGGAAACGCCGTCGTTTGCGTGGACGCCAACGATGGAAAAATATAAAGGACTTGTAACTAGCTCGTATTGGTGTTTACACTTGCCTGAGAGCGATTAATTACTAGGAAAGCCGGAGAAATTAAAGCCTTGTCTTATCTTGTTGCTAATTTCAAGGCTGAATTGGTTAATCGGAATGGTTCTCTTACATCGGGTGCATACATGTGTGAAGATTAAAGAAATGTCATTTTTTATGTATATATCGAGACGCTGATCAAAGAGTGTACACGTGGTCCGTCATGTGTTCTCTGCTCTGCCTGATGCTCAACTGGTCGGCCCATCACGATCTTTGCTCTGACTCTCCTCGATCGGCTTGAGGCCATCCACAGTGCGATGATCTATCGTTCAGTCTGAGATTATCACGTCCGTAAGATTCTTTAATCCAACATCACATTTACTTCTGGACCCACTAAGTTGAAGACCACGTGATCAACTTTGGTCACTCATTCTTCGGCTCGATCCAGGCATGGTGGCGTGAGGAAAGGATGCTGCGTCGCACTGCAGAGGTCGTGGCTTCGCCGTGCTATTCCTCCTCTATCCCGAAATAGAGAAAGAAGGCAGAGCTACAAGAGTGAGGAGGCAGAAGAGAGAGAGGGAGGAGCTCGCATCGATCCCGCCATGGACCGGAGGAGCTCCCACGCCACCGCCGAGGTGCTCGACCTGCTGACCGGATCTGTGCCGATGAGCTCCATCTCCGGTCCCGTCGCCCCGCGCCAGGCCAGATCCGGCGGTCAAGGCGTTCGTCAACGGCTCCGCCCCAAGCTCTGTCCGTGCCGAGCGAGCTCGATCCGTTGAGGAGAGGAGATGAGGCCGGATCTAGTCGCCCCGCCACTGCTCCGCCGATGCCATCTCTCCTTGGGGTGCCGCTCGGGTCGTCGCTCCACCCGGCTTCGTGAGGAAGACGAGGTCGCGCGGCTTCGATCGGTGGCGACCTCCGCGAGGACGACCGCGCGCCGCCAAGCTCCCGCCGCGCTGTCCCCCGACGGTCGTTGGAGGAGGAGAGACCCCGCCCAGCACCGCCGCTGCTTGGGTCGTTGTCGACCACAGGTGCAGCAACAGCTCGATGGCTTCCGCCTCGATCCGTCTGCTAGGAGGAGGGGGAGCGGTGGAGATGGGGAGGGAGAGCAACGCCGCCTAGCCCCGCCCACCTCGTTCTGCGCCGCCAGGGAGCCGAGCGCCGTGGTGGCGGGGGGAGGAGACGAGAGCCGGGTCACCGGCGTGAGGAGAGGAGAGGGAGAGGCTGAGAGGATAAGGGAGAGAGAGGATGAGGGAGGATGAGAGAAGATGAAGCTACACATGGAGTCACTTGCACTGTGAGGAACCCAGATTTTGGATTCCTAGTCTTAGTCTACGTAGCACCCTGAGGTTCCTCAAACATATGGGACGCACCGTGAATGCCTTGAATGGGTGCGGGTGCGGGCCATCTCAAAAACAAAAGAAAGCAGAGCATAGAACACATTCCTAACACATTCGTGGATTCAGATCTTGCTTCCTAATCCTTGGCCATTTGCTTCAATTTGCAATTGCAGGCGCATAGGGAGATGTCAGTATGTCACATGTACTTGTAAGGTCAGTATGTCGATGGCACATGCATATGGGTCTCCATATGCGCGCATTGTACACCGTACACGTCCTATGATGGACACTGTTGATAGACCGACGCACCGTATTTAAGCTTGTTTGAATACCAATAGCGCTACGATGGACAGACTCTAGGTACGTGCACCATAAAGGCCGGCCATGTTACTCGCAGATGCGGTGTTGTAATAACAGCAGTTGAACCGTGTGTGTGCCCGCGGTACACAACGCATTCACTCCACAGTACAGTACTACTCGCCTGCACTGCAGGCTCTCTCCGATGACGAACGACGAACGCTACGGCTGCAAACGGCAGGGCTGCGTGCATGGACTGCGAAGGCATCTTCGCAACTCGATGGGCAGGTGGTGCGCTGCATGCGGGCGGGCGGCTGCGCGGCCAAGCCACTTGGCAAGCCGCATGCGACGAGCGGTTCGACGCATGCTGCAAGATGCAGTGGTGGCTGGTGCGGTGTGTGTGGGTTTTTGCCGTTTGCGACCATGATTGCCGTGGTAGCTCGCACCTGCATGCCACCTGCCGCGCATCTTGGCAACTCATCGTGTGTCCCATGGCAACGGACAGATTGGCCCGGGGTTCCGCAAGGCTGGCGCGCTATATATTTGTATTTTGTACTACATATTGTAGTACCACTCTCCTTTTCAGGTTTGTTAATCTATGGGTGATTAAAAGACAACTAGTAGTACATTTCAAGATAAAATATGCTTAGAGTTGAGATTGCCAGATGATATTACCCGTAAAGAAACACCATAGATGTGGTTGCACGTTCAGATTGTTGTTCTTAATACAGAACGTACATATGTCCAAAATATTTGTTTTTATAAAGGAAGCCTGGGAGCAACAAAAGATTGAACTAAATATTATATATACTCCCTAGCTTCTAATAGATGACGTTCTTAACTTTTGAATACACGTTTGATCATCTGACTTATTCAAAGATTTTGTGCAAATGCATAAGAATAAATTATGCTGAAAGCACTTTTAGTTTAGTGATAAAAAATTCACAATAAAATAAATAACAATTATATAAATTTTTTGAATAAGATGAATGATTAAACGTGTGTGTAAAAAGGTATGGACGTTATTTATTAAAAAATGGAGGTAGTATTATACTCCACCATTTTGGCCGATACATGAGAGGGGATTTGAGATCTTCTTACCTAAGTCGGGTGACTTTAGAGTCACTTACATGTGTTCTTTCTCTCGAGTGGAGAGAGATTTTGGAGAGAGATTTTTAACGTGCGTGAAACGAGAAAATTTATTAGCACATAATTAATTAACTATTAATAATTATAAACTTAAAAATGTATTCAAACAACATCTGTACAGAAAATTTTTAAAAAAAACATATCGTTTAAATGTTTGAAAAACATGCTAACGAAAAATGAGAAAATTGAAGTTTGAAGTTGAATAAAAGAACTAGGCCTTAAGTCAAATAATCTGAATTCCTGAAATGCATATAACCGGAGAACCTTGACTGCTATTGTACCTGCCAAGGCACAGATTGAATCAAAAGAACCACACGAAGGGAGATAGATTGAATCAAAGAACCAAAAGAAGGGAGATTTTAGGTATTCTTTAGAATTCAGGAATTTTACGAGGTTCTCGTAGGATTTTGTTTGAGGAAGAGCCAAACAAAGGATTTGGTTTTAGAAGGAATGGAACTCTTCTTTACAGCTTTGGTTTTAGAAGGAATGAAACAAATGAATAGAAGAAATGAAACTTTTGGTTTTAGAAGGATTTGGTGTTACCCATATTTTACAAGAGATACTTACCTATAAAAATCTGAATATCTTCCAGCTAGCTAAGAAATACTGAACTTTTATATAGGGAAAATGAGTACCTAATCAGGGAGATCCTCCACGATCTTTTTAAATGCCCGTTGGAGAACCACGATCTCTGGCTCTAAAACTAAACCATTTCCTCGTATCTCAAAAGAATTCCTAGGTTAATATTATTTAGAACGCAGGAATTTTACAAGGTTCTCATAGGATTTTGATTGATCCCTCTAAAACAGTAAATTTTCTTTGAAATTTCACCATTCCAAAGGTGACATTAGCCTTCGTTAGATATCGTCGCTACCTTACATGATGTCTGACTTAGCCTGAGCACCCCTCGCCTAATGCATGTCATAAACAAAAACACCAAAACTTTTAGTATGAAATTCGTGCCGATTAAATTTCTGCTTTCCAACCGTGAATCCTCATTGATCCGAGCCTCCAACCACGGCCCAAATCGCCGGCATCTTTTAGGTCCCCAACCACGCAAATGTTGTGATTTTGACCGTGACGAACCTACAAGGCAACATAGGCCACGGCGCCTGCATGATACGGCCGGCCCCCCAAGGAGTCTCACACCAAGTCACCAACTTAATTTAGACCAGCCACGCCTTGTATTACCTGCATCTTCCAATCTTTCCTGCCATCTCTCCACGCTCTCGGCGATGCTCATCACGAAAACGTGATCACGAAAAAGCACACAAGAAATCAGTAGCAGCCGATACGTACGGCACCTGATGTTATTTGCACCAAATTGTATTGTACCATCCGTACCCAAGAGATTGTTTGATACGGTAGTATACTCCAACGTTTTTTTTATTTAAAAAAAAATCAAACTGAGCTAAACTTACAAGCAAAATCTCATCGCGGTGACCAGGCGACAGGCAGGCAGATACATGTTGCCATGGTTCGACCCTTGCCACCCTGGCCATTGAGCAGTAGATAAAAAATAATACAGCAAAGCATAGCAAGATTGAAACAAGATAGTGATTCTACTAGTAGTAGTTGATATATAATGTAGCAATATGACTGCATTATATTACTCCACTGCTTATGTGGTGTGGCGTCCTCTGGCGCCGCAAGAACAGGTACATTTCATTTTCCATACTCGGGAGGACAAGAGGGGCCCAGTGTAGTTATGGTAAAGAAAAAGAAAAATACTCCCACATGACGTAGGTCAGTACAACTATGAAAAAAAAAGTTACTCCTATATGAAGGATCACTGGGTTCATTTCAGCTTTGAACCTGCCCGGTGGTGATAATATATTGGTCAAGAGCTGGCTTCAAAAAAAGGATGCAGCAGTCATCTTAGAACTGAGGTTGTCAAACTTGGAGGCAGTAAAAATTTGTCAACCTTCAGCCATCAATTTGCAAAAGCTCCAATCGGTCCAAAAGAATTTTGAATGCTCAGTGTGGACTGGCCAAAGGAATATTGAGCACAAGGGTTACACAGACCGCAGCCCAGGAACATTGTTAAGGCCCATTTTTCGAAGAATGAGTTTGGGTATGGCAGGCGGAATTGCAAGACCCATGCTCTTGCTGAACTCTTCTGCGAGCCTAACAAGTCTGGATTTGTCTCGACTAATAGCCTTGTTTGAGTTGTAGTACCCTAGCCATGCCTGGTAGGCTGATTCCTTGCTCTCTGTCTCCACTCTTCCAAGTGCATCTTTGACCTATCAAATCAGGCAGTGATTAAAAGGAGGAAACGTTAATTACATTATCTTTATCTTTTAAGTCCAAAATTGAATTGAGATTTCTTGAGCAGCCAAGATGATTGCTCAATTAGAGTAAAAGCTCTGACTAAATTACAAAGCCAACTTGATATCAAGTAAAGTATATAATACTTACTCCTGTCTGAATGCTCGAATCAATCGTAGGTATTGGAGCTTCTGAAACAGACAAATCTTGAACGCTATTCAGAAAATATGTTTCCCAGGGAGCCAACAGTAAGAGACCTAGCCCATCTTTGCCTTTCCGTCCAGTTCTACCAAGTCTATGTATATACTGTTCTCTATCAGCTGGCAGCCCAACCTGCGAGGGCAAACAAATTTCAACAAATGTAGATGAATTATTTTGGTATAAGATGCAATCATGCAACCCACCTGTATGACAAGGGTGACATCAGGATAATCAACACCACGAGCAGATACATCAGAACTAACTAATATCAGACCCTTTGACTTCCTGAATTCATCTGAGACCTTAGTTCTTGCTGATTGTGACTTTCTCGAATGGATCTCTCTTACATTCAGTTTCAGCTGGGAAAGAACTTCAGCAACAAGTTTGGTGACCATTGCAGTAGTACAGAATACAATCACCTGAAAGTTTGGATGGGCAATGGCACATGGACCAATCCCCAATATATAACCTGGTAATGGTGAGGTAACTTACTAAAAAAAAGAAGTCGGTGAGATAACTTACTTTGTAGTCTGCATCTTCTGTGACATGCTTCTTCAGTACATTGTACAATATAGAGAAGTGCAGGTCAAGTGGTGCAACCATGTACATCTGAGTTACCTGATGTAAGAGCGAAAACATAAGGTCTTGCGAGCAGGAAAACTTAAAATTTAACCAACAACACATGAAAGTGACATTTCTAAACCTGTGAATGTGTCTCCTCATCACCCTCTTTGACAGTGTTAATGAACTTGTAACCCCTCTTCATTGCAACATGTGAAATTTGACGAACCTAACAGTAAGCATTTAAAAAAGAAATCAAATTGCTATTATACAAACGGGGTATAGACTATAGTAGCAAATAGGAGATACCTCTTCTGGAACAGTAGCAGAAAAAAGAAGTGTCTGTCGTTCTTTAGGAATGAAAGCAATAATTTTCTCAATGTCTCTTCTAAATCCCATATCCAATAGGCGGTCAGCTTCATCAAGAACAAGAACTTTCACCCCTTTAATTCGGTTGGAAAAACCAGGTGTATTCTCAAGATGATCCTTAAGCCTTCCCGGTGTAGCAACAAGAATCTGTTGATCAACTCCTAAGTATTATTATCAGTGCATAAAACTGAAGCTAGATATGAGTGCACTATATTTGTTGGGCACAACCTGACAGGGGTTGGATTGCATGCTTCGTTGTTCTTGATGTAATTTTGTGCCACCAATTACAACCTGCACACCCAGAGAACGATGATACTTGAGAAGCTTCCTGGCCTCAGCAGCCACTTGGTTTGCGAGCTCCCTAGTGGGGCATATCACAAGCAAATTTATTGATGGGGAACGAGGTAATGTAGAGAGAAATTCAATGGCTGGAAGCTGAAAACAAGAAATTCAAACTCAAATTGGTTAGTCCCATAAAAGCATAAAGTTCAGAACCTGCTAGTGCCATGAATTGAGAAGTTGGGATGGGAGGAGGACAAAGAATACCAAAAAGGCAACAGTTTTTCCTGTTCCTGTCTTTGCTTTTGCAAGAACATCTTCACCTGCAGGAAACAAATATTGAAATATTATGTTCACGGCTCCCAAGAGATCGGTACCATGCTGTGGAGCAAGTGAGCAACAATATATTTCACTAGGCTGACCTCGAAGGATTATTGGGAGAGTTGCCTCCTGCACCTGTGTCATCCTTTCGTATCCAGCATCTTTGACAGCTTTCAATGACAACGGAGAAACAGCACATTCATCAAATCTGTAACATGAATAACAGTAATGTCATTAGAGCAGTTAAGTTTTCGGGAATTTTACACGATTCACAATAATCAGAAACTACAGCACTACAAGTTACAACCAATAGCCCCCGATTCCCGGTGAGACCCATGCCTTTAAAGATGATAGACTGACTAATTTGAACAAGCAGTGAGTAGCACGAGCTGATTTTATCATAAGGGATCTAACAGAACACCGAATAGTGAACACTGACTGTCCGACTACCACCAGAACTTCGTAAGAATAGGGCGATTTTAGTGTAACAACCGACTTGGTGGATTAGTAGTAAGATTAATCCGTGTCTGATAAGAGCTGTGGTTTCATCTTATATCTAACACTATGCGATGCCTACTATAATCTCAAAACCACACCAACAACAACAGAACATGATATACTAAGCTTTCTACAATTTGAAAAAAGAAATTCACAGCACATTCGTAACCTAATTTGCAGAGCAAGGCCTTTATGATTTACCTTGTCTCGCTGAGGTGCGAGCCAACCACGCCTCCCACCTCCGCAGCGCTCATCGCCGCATCCAACTCCATAGCCTTCCCTTCCACCACCTCCTCCTCTTCGGGACCTGCTCCGTTGGTCGTGACCGCCCTGGGGATCGAGGGCCCGTCCCCCGCGCCCTTCGGCCCCCGCCTCCGACGCCGCTTCCGGTGGGTCGCGTCGCTGGGGCCGCCAGACATCATATCTCCTGGGTATCCGATCTCTATCTCGTCTTCGTCGTCGTCGTCGTCGTCGTCGTCGGCGGCGGCGGCGGCGGCGGAGGTGGTGGCGAACGGTCGAACACGCGCTATGCCTATGCGATCCCCAAAACGAGTTTACTAGTAGTAGGAAATAGACACGGTGGGCCGTAGTGGGTCGTAGTGAGCCTCCAAAGGGAAAAGTACACCGAAGGTCTCTCAACTTATCATCGAGTTACAAAATCATCCCCCAACCGTAAAACCAGATACTGGAGATCCCTCAACTAACAAAACCATTCGCTTGAGGTCCTCTAGTGGTTTTGACCCCGGTTTTGTCTGACGTGGCGGGTGAGTCAGCGTGAGCCCCACCTGTCAGCATTGCCACATCAGCCTTCTTTCTCTTTTCCTCTCTTCTCTCCCATCTCATCTCTCTCTCTCTCCGTTCTCTGCGACTGCGAGTCTGCTGAGGCCGGCAATGCAAGGCGGGAGAGGAGGAGGAGGGCGGCGACAGCGGTGCCCGTCGGTAGGAGGCGCGCGGCTGCCGGCAGGGGGAGAGCGCATGGGGAGTGGCAGCGCTCGGCCGGCAGGGGAGATGCCGCCTCTTGCTCCCGCATCACCGCGCCGCCATGTCCTCCCACGGGCCGCCGCCGCGAATGGGGAGTGGCGGCGCTCGGCCTCGTCGTCGGCGGCGGCTCTGGTAGGGATACGGCGCTCGGCTTCGTCGTCGGCGGTGCCTCCGGGTAGGGATGGGGCCGTCGCCGCCGCCATGCTCCCCGTCATGGATAGGGCCACCTCTCCTGCCTCGCCCCGCTGAGCTCCGGGCTGGCCACCGCCCTTCACTGTCGGCGTCCTCCTACTCCTTCGTCGCCGCATCGACGACGTGCCCCGCTGCTCCCTCCTGGCCACCTCCGCGGCGTCGTCCCTGCGAGTGCGAGCAGAGAGCGAGAGGAAGGAAAGAGAAACAGAGAAAGAGAAAGGGGGAAGAGAGAGGGTGACGTGGACATATGACATATGGGGCCCACATGGGTCCCACGCTGACTCAGCCGCCACGTCGACCAAAACCGCGGTCAAAACCACCAAGGGACCTCGGGTGACCGGTTTTGTATAGTTAGGGGACCTCGGGTGTCTGGTATTGCGGTTAAGGACGTTTTCGTATCTCGGTGACAAGTTCAAGGACCTCTGGTGTACTTTTCCCGCCTCTCCAAACCACAGAAAGCCCAGCAGATCGATCCATTAGTGCTCCATGACCCAACCTGGTCCAATCCCTTCACAAAAAAGGAAGAATCTCTCATCAACCTTTGAGAAGTAGTTTAATCCGTTCGTTTTTCAAGTTGGGTTTGATTCCTCTTCCTATATGCTGTTCGAATCTTTCGTGTACAATTTCTCGTTTTGTGAGTTCGGCATGGAGGAATTAGTTGAATTCGAATGGTTTTCAAGAAATTCAAATTTAAAAGGGTGAGCACAATCGATGGACGGGTGTAAGAGACAGTCTGAACTCTCTTTCAGTTGCTCAACTTGGACGATGGTAGCAAAAGAATACTGTCTGATAAATAATATAGAAGCACGGGTGTAATAGACAATCTGATCGTCTAGTGCCTGCACAGTGGACTGTGATACAGTAAGCGAATCCATCTCAAAATTGGATCAGAACAAGGTAAAAATAAAAATATTCGTGTGTGTTGCACTACATGAGCTTGTGAAAAATCACTGTGTTTTTGAACCGTCTATTCGTAGGGGACCAGAAAAACTGCCATAGTCATGCTTGAATAGTTGAACTTAGAACTCCTGAACTTCCGAGAGAAGTGATTTGTGATCATACATAGTGTGTTGATCGTCCAAACTTCTGACGAATATCAATCCACTGATCTGCAAAGCTCAAATATCCGCAGCAGTGAAATGCCGATAGCACGCCTGAAGTTTACCATATACGCAGCGGAGAGCACCGTGGTTGGAGTCAAATGCCGATAGTGTTGCTCTAGGCTTTAGCACAAAGTGCAGCTTGACCTTCCAGGCATCAGGGTTATGTAGATCGCAGCCCAGGAACATTGTTAAGTCCCATCTTTCGAAGGATTTGTTTGGGTATGGCAGGCGGAACTGCAAGCTCCATGCTCTGGCTGAACTCTTCTGCGAGCTTAACAAGTCTGGATTTTTCTCGGCCAATGATCTTGTTAGAGTTGTAGTATCCTAGCCATGCTTGATAGGCACACTCCTTGCTCCTCATCTCAACTTTTCGGACCGCGTCTTTGACCTATGAAATCAAGCAGAAATCAGGAGTGCTTGAGATTTCTTGAGCAGGCGAAAATGGATTTTCTATGGCTAAATTTGACCTATGTTGCATGGTGAACTGGATGAAAAGATTATGATTTATGAACTTACTATTGTCTGAGTGCTTGAATCAACAGAAGGTACTGTAGCCTCCGATATTGACAAATCCTTAATGCTACTAAGAAAGTACTTCTCCCAGGGAGCCAACAGTAACAAGCCTTGCCCTTCCTTGCCCTTCCGTCCAGTTCTACCAAGTCTATGTATGTATTGTTGTCTATCAGCTGGCACCCCAACCTGCAAGAGCAAATATAATTCAAGAAGCAAAATCTTTATCAGAAACAGGGCAAACTGCAACACACATTTGTTTTGTCGTATATTGGTCAACAGTAGTAGTTATCCAAATATTCATAAAGAAAAGAAAAATAAATAACAACAACATAACAGATATCAGTTTACAAGATGAATTTAGCGGGGGAAATAATAACAGGTACCTGTATGACAAGGGTGACATCAGGATAATCCACACCACGGGCAGATACATCAGAACTAACTAATATCAGACCCCTTGACTTCCTGAATTCATCTGAGACCTTAGTTCTGGCAGATTGTGACTTTCTGGAATGAATCTCTCTTATATTCAGTCTCAGTTGGGAAAGAATTTCAGCTACAAGTTTGGTGACCATTGCAGTAGTGCAGAATATAATCACCTGTAAAATTGAACAGGAATGACACATCCATAATCCACAAGATATAGGTTCACAGTTTGGGTACGTAACTTACTTTGTAGTCTGCATCTTCTGCAATATGCTTCTTCAATGCATCATATAAGATAGAGAAGTGCAGGTATAGTGGTGCGATCATGAACATCTGACTCACCTGATATAGAAGCAGTGTAATGTTCTAATGAGCTCAAAACTTTAGAATTTAACATAAAAGCTCAAGAAAAAAATGACAGGTCTAAACTTGTGCATGTGTCTCCTCATCACCATCCTTAACGGTGTTGATGAACTTATAATTCTTCTTCATTGCAATATGAGAAATTTGGCGGACCTAAATATAAACATTCAAAAGATAGTTTGTTAGAGGTGTAATTTATATAAAGAGAGCTTAATGATACAAAGAGTTTACCTCTTCCGGCACAGTAGCAGAAAATAGCAACGTCTGTCGCTCTTTAGGAACAGAAGCAATTATTCTCTCAATGTCTCTTCTGAATCCCATATCCAGCAGGCGATCAGCTTCATCAAGAACAAGAACCTTCACACCTTTTAGTCGGGTAGAAAAACCAGGTGTGTTCTCAACATGGTCTTTAAGCCTTCCAGGTGTAGCAACAAGAATCTGTTTGATCAGTGCAAGTGTTAGAATACATAATTTGCACTAAGAATCCAAGATATGACCTGACTGTAGTTCATGGGTACAACCTGGCATGGGTTAGCTTGCATGCTTCGTTGCTCTTGGGTTAATCGTGTGCCACCGATTACAACTTGCACCCCCAGCGAGCGGTGATACTTGAGAAGTTTCTTGGCCTCAACAGCCACTTGGATTGCAAGCTCCCTAGTAGGGCACATCACCAGCAAATTTATAGATGGACGCAGTTGATCCCTCCGAGAATTAGGTAATGTGGAGAGAACTTCAATGGCTGGAAGCTAAAACAAGATACTCTAACTCATTAGTCAATGCGTGCGTTAATAGGTGATAGCTGCTAATGCCATAATTTGACTAACTGAGATTAAGGATAAGTACCAAAAAGGCGACAGTTTTCCCAGTTCCTGTCTTTGCTTTTGCAAGAACATCTTTCCCTAAAATGGAACAAAACATTGCAACATCAGTTTCAGGACTCCCACACAAAAATACTGGTATCATACAGGGGACTGGGAGCAATAATATTGCAATTTCCCTGACCTTGAAGGATTATTGGTAGAGTTGCCTCCTGCACCTGGGTCATCCTTTCATATCCAGCATCTTTGACAGCTTTCAGTGACAACGGAGAAATAGCGCATTGATCGAACCTGCATATGAACATTTCTAAATTACAAAAGCATTGCTATAGTTCTCAATAATCAGATGAAAACTACTGTACTCCGTAGAACCGTTAATTCCAATTATGGAAAATTAGCAAGGGCTCAATTATTTCACAAAGCGAAGAGAAGCGAAGTTAGTTCCAATTACAAATTGCACGCTAAAACTCATTATTTTAGCTTTAGGCTCTAATCGAGCACTCATAGAAATGATAGATTCGCACGCCAATTCTACAGTTTCAGAAAGAAATCCATAATTTGGGGCGCAGGCCATTACCGTGTCTCGCTGAGGTACGAGCCATCCACGCCTCCCCCGTCGTCGGCACTGCTCTTCTCCGCACCAAATTCCAGAGCCTCCCCTTCCACCACGTCATCCTCGCGGTCGCGGACGCCTCTTCCCCTGCCCGTGACCACCCTCGAGAACGCGAGGCCCTCCTCCTCCTCCTCCTCCTTCGCGTCCCTACGACTACGACGCCGCTTCGGTACGACCGCGCCGCCCGACCTGACACGGGCGACGGCGTCGGCGACGTCGACCTTGGCGGCGGTCAGGGGAGGAGCGCCCCGGCGGCGGAGGGCAGGGACGCGGAGGCGGAGGCAGTAGGGGAATGCCCTGGCGAGCACGGGGAGGCCGCTCTGGGTGCGGAGGAGGAGGTCGCCGCCGGCCATCTCCGGCGACCGGGGATTGGGGTGAGCGGAGGCGTAGGGTTTTGTGGCGGGTTGGCGCGCGGCGACGAGAGGATAAGATATTCGAGGGGCTTTTAAACGGTCGAAGTTTCTACTAGTACTACTAGCTACTAGAAATATTCGAAACAAAAGGTTTTATATGGAATTTTACTAATGATTTCGTAATTTACTTTTGAATTCCCATTAGAAATCAAATTCTTGATTAGTTCTATATCAGATTACAAAATCTATTATACTAATATATAAAGTCGTGCTTTCACGCGACTAATATATTGATATATATTAAACTCATGATGAGTTTAGTGTGTATTTTGATATAATTGGAGAATCTTTTAAACCCTATGATGAGTTTAGTGTGTATTTCAATAAATAATGAAGCATTTTGTCTAAAATGGTATATTGGTATATATATAGAGATAACAAACACGCGTACATCTTAGTCCACTGCCCTCCTATCATTACCATTGTTATATGAGCCCATCTTATGTTCCCCTCTGTGCTTCTCAGCTTATATTACAAAGTTTTAACAGACTTAATTTTGTTTTACATAGTTGAAATATATCTTTAGATAAAGTATTGGTGGGAAACAATATTTAGGTTAAATTTTAACTTAGTGGAATTTGATTTGTGATATTGTTAATTAGTTAAAAATCTTATTTGCAAAAGCACAATAGTTTTTTTATTACCTTTTAGAGAGTGTTAAACCGAGTATTTTTTTTATCGGGAAGTTCTTTCTGGCTCGTTCCGAGTCCCAACCTCGCTCCTTGGTCCAGGTGTTTCCAGTGAGATGTGGATTTGACGGTGATTCTCGGGAAAGCTCTTGTTGACCCATCTTGTTTTACTGAGCACGACTATATCCAACTGTACATATTGAATTTGTATTGCATCTGGTGGCCATTATTCAGGATCTGTAGCTCCAATTCTTAAATTTAATTTCAGAAGTTGGATCTGGAGTGAAGTTGTGTAGCTGTCTAAATCCAATTCCACCTTTCTAGTTCATTTTGTGAGAAAACTTTACCCAACTCCACACCCAATTTAGGTGGAGCTGAAACTGTTTGGCTGAGTTTCAGCTCCAGGAGAGTTGGAGCTGGAGCTGGAACTGTGCCAAACAGACCCTCAACAGATGATGTGGCTTATTCTAGCATCAAAGCAGGATTTACTTTTTACTGGGATAGATTAGAAAATAAAAATGAGAGTTCAATTAGGATTACAATTTAAAATTAACAGAAAATCGGAAAAAATATGAAATATTGAAAGAAGATACCATATAAAACATAATATGAGATTAACTAAAATTCATAATAAAAAATAAATTCTAAAATTAGAAGATAAATAAGAATTCAAGTAGGAATACAATGAGAAAAAAGTGAGTTCGGAATAAAAAATAAGGAAGAATAGTCCATGTTGAACAAGGATTAATAAAAGTTTGGAATAAAAATAAAACAAATTTTGAAATTAGGAATAAAATAAAAGTTCAAGTAGAAATATAATTTAGAAATAACTAAAAATCGAAATAAATAAGTATTATTGAAAGAAGAGGCCATCTAGAACACGTCATGACATTAATTAAATTCTCGAATAAAAAATAAAATAAATTCTGAAAATAGAAAATAAATTTAGAATTAAAGTGGGAGTACAATTTATAAATAATTAAAATTTAGAATAAAAATAAATATTGAAAGAACAATAAATGTAGAATATAATACAAGATTAATTAAAGAGAAAATCTAAAAAATACCATTGATAAACACCTAAATCCAAGAAATATCACCGATAAGTGAGAGTTCCATAAAGTATTATCATACAAGAGATTTTGTCCAGAAATACCATCATCGTTAAGGTTTTGTTCATTTCGCGTCATTGAATGCCCTGTTCATCATATAGCACTTAACAGCGGGATGCTAACGGAACCCTAACGGCGATGGAATTTTTGGGATAAAATCGCTTCAACAATAGCATTTCATGGAACTCGTACTTATCGATGATATTTTTTGAAATTGGATGTTTGTCAGTGGTATTTCTTAGATTTTCTCTTAATTAGAATTTGGAATAAAAAATAAATTATACTCCTAAATTAAAAAAAAAAGAGTTCGAGTAGAAATACAATTTATAAATAAAAAACCGGAGTAAAGAAAAGAAATATTGAAAGAACAATCTATCTAGGCACAACAATTGCAAATAACAATAAAGAGGGAATAGGCAACAGTCGAGTTGCAAAGGAGTACGATAGTGGCGGTTGATAGAATTTCAAACTATTATAAAGCAAAACCCCAAAGAAAATTAGATTTGACTTTAAGAATCCCAATGACGATAAAGAGAAAAGGTAGCGGAGAGGGCCATTAAGGAGTAGGGTCACGGTAATTAACGGGATGAACTTCTAGAAAGAAAAAAAAACAATGATAATTTAGTTCGATTTTTGTTTTTTGAATTTCCAATAACAATAAAGAGAAGGGCAGTGGGCGAGCTATCATGGAGTACTGTGATGGTGTTTGACAGGATTTTTAAAAGCTATAAAAATGAAACTCAACGAGACAATTAACTTTAAAAACTTACAAAGTCTAATTTTAAAGGTCCTGATAAAAATGAATAGAAGTTGTGGTAGATGGAAATAAAGGGGTGGTGGGTGGTGTGACTTGTAAAAACTATCAAGTTGAAACCCCGAAGATCTTTTCAAATACTAACAGAACAAGATAACTATTTTAACATTTTTTAAAAAATAATTGATAAAAATTAGATATTTTTATATGGGTGCTAGTCATGCAATTATACAGGCCGCCTAACTAGTTGTGTTTTTAAAATTTACAATTTTTTCTTATGTTTATAAGCTGAAGGCTAAATGATGACTTGATCAGCTTCTTCCCCTCCATTTAGTATATGCTAACCTCTACTTTCTTATGTTTATAAGCTGAAGGCTAAAGGTGGTGGTGTATGCACGCATAAGATCTACTTCTACAACAGAAAAGAATATTCTGAAAGAATTGTCTCATGAACCACGAAACGAGACAAAGGAACACTTTAGCATCAATGCCCTCGATAAAACATTATAAACTGTCAACCACGTACCAATAAAGTTGTGTTCATGGTGGTGGTTGGTACGATTCATCATTTCAATAGCTCAAGTGCATGGACCGAAGTCCCTACCTTCAAGGCACACGAAACCTAACGCGAAATTATTCTTTTAAAATACTACTCTCTTCATATTAAAATATAATAATATAGATATCTATTAGAAACATATTAGTACAGTGGATTTGAACAGACCTCCTACCGAGATTCGTAGTAGTAGAAAGAGTCTAACTCATACGTAACTTATTATATTTTCGGATAGGGAGAACAGATCGTGTGAGACATGACCTGCTTACCTCATTCTCCTCCAATAATTTGTACAAGTAAGACACGAATCTTTTATAAGTAGTCTTTTTACAGATACTGTATGTACTATGTCCTCCTTGCAGAAGTGCATGTATATACTACCGCAGGAGAGCTCGCAATCAGATGCAGGTCGGGTAGGAAGTAGGATGGCCGCAACAACAGCACCACACGAGCTTAGCATAGCCATCCCGCGTCCGGGTGATGATCAGCCTTCACACCCAGCCGCGCTGGCCGGCGTTGCCAGCGCGAGCGCGCCTGGCGGCGACAACGACGAGGAGGCGTGGAAGACGGCCCAGAAGTGGCTGAACCGCTTCATCCGCGCCGTCGCTTTCGTGGAGAGGACGGGCAACGCCGTCGGCACGCTGGCCTTCACCTGGGCGACCGTCGTCGTGCTCGGCGGGTTCTCGACGGACCTGCGCGACGATTTCTGGTACGCCACGGCGATAGTCTTCCTGGAGGCTTTCAGGTACGTACGTTAATTACTTGCTCTTAAATACACTTGATAGTAGAATGGTAATGTGTGTGGTTTCTTCCGTGTTCAATTCGCAACACACTCATAATTTTTTTTTGAATATTTGGAGGGACGTCTCTCATCAGTCATCACACCGTACCATCAATCCACCTTCACAAGTTTTTCTTCCATGGGTATTGACTCATGATCAGCACTCTTGGAATAGCACTCTTGGGATACAGATAGAGAACACATACATATAGAAATTTGTACACCAACTAATAAAAATCACAAAAAAATATAGAAAACATATATATATATTATTATATTTATGTGTAAAATCGCATTTCAATGTTAACATAAATATATGTATAGAAAATATAAAATTACGATAGATGTATACTTTTAAAATATCAGATTTTTTACGTAAAAAATATAATGAATTTAAACTTAAGAGTTTACACACAGATATAATATTATACATAGATATAATACTACTGTAAGTATATTACTTATGTATATTTGTTTTCTATACTTTTCAGTGATATTTGTTAGTTATTGTGCATGGAGTGTGTAGACGAAGTTTAGACGTACATGATATGCTTCCAATGAACAAAATATAACTATTACACTTAAAATTTGATGTGACAAAACTTAGGCTCTATGAACTAAACGTAGCTCTTAGTACATAACACGTAAACATGGTTCTTTGGTTGCCATGTGTTGCTAATGTTTTGATGGTGGTATTTGAGTTTGTGGGTGAAGATCATGGCAAGAGGGTTCCAGAGGGTACTAATCATAAGTTTTCTCTTAGTGTTTCATTGGGTCGGTAACAGCTATGCCTTCAATCGTGGTAGCCCTTCTAGGGGTACTGTCGAGGTACCCCTCCTCGCTCTCTTGGTGAGGATATCGTTCCCGTCCTCGCTCTCTTGGTAAGGATATCCGAGTGAAAACCTTGTCCAATTTTTTTGACATGACACGGGGATGTTTTTTGTATCAACCTTCGGGGAGACGTCATTCCTTTTTAAGACACCACTTTTTGGTGTTGTTGTAGATCCAACAGCGATCGATCTTGCTTAGCAGCGATCATTTTGGTGCTTAGCTCATCTCTCAGTAGCATATGTTTGTATGGTTGACGTGTGGTTTTGTGGTGTGCACTCTGGTGCACATCATTTCTCAACGACCAACTATCAATGAAAAACTTTCTTGCATTGTAACATCTTTTCTCTTTCTATCTTTAACTTTCGGATGGTCTTTCTTAGGTCATCCCGGCAAAAACATGGTTCTTTGTTATTTTTTTCTTGCATAATCTGGTCCGTACTTACTATAAATTTGTTATATTACCAAATTTCATCGTCAACTCTGCTAACCCTATCATTGTGGGATTTCAGGGTGTTCAGCCGCGAAAACAGATCAGACGATAAATTGTTGTTCAAGACCTCGGGAGGCATCAGAGTGCTCAAGCTGTCTTCAACCCTGGAGCTGCTGTATTTTCTGAACGCAGTGATTGTGATGCTGTGCCTCTCCGTCGTCCTCCTGGTCGTCCTAGAGCACGTATTCCCGAAAAGGCGGTACATGCCGCTGCTTCTGGCTGCCCTGCTCGTGCTGCTAGCCAAGTTCCCCGTCACCTCGCTCCTCAAACGAGCGAACAGACCAGGGTCAGGGCGCCGCGTCGTCGCGGTACTGCGGCTGACCCCCGTGGCCGCGATAGTAGCCTTAGGCTGTTCCCTGGCGCTGGACGGCGCTCCGCCGGTGACCGTGGTAGCATCCGTGACGCTGCTCTTCATCATGTCCACGCAGTGCCAGCAGCTGATAGCCGTGCGGGAGAAGATCAACAGACCGGCGCCCCAGCGCCCGACGGCTGCTCCGCCGCCGTCGCTTGCCCAGCGCGCGCGGCTGCGGCTGCGGCTGCGGCTGCTTCCAAAGCTGACCAACACTTTGTTGGTCGTCTACCCACCCTTTATAGTTTCCTTCCTGACGGCGACGTTCGGCTACCTGGGGCTGTACGTGGTGTTCACGGCGGTGGCGCTCGGCAACTTCCAGATCCCGGTGGCCGTCGCCCGCGTCGCCATCTCGTCGGCGCGCCTCGCCGGCAGGGTGAACCGCGTCAGCACGAGCAACGTCAACCTCGTGCCGTCGCTCAAGATCTTCTACGGGCTGGTGCTCGCCCAGGGTGCGCTCTACATCCTGGCGTGCCTAATGGATCCCTTCTCCGTCGTCCTCCGGAGATGGCTGGCACGGCGCTGCAAGCTCGGGACAAGATCCGTCGACCTGTACCACGAACACGCCTACGACGCGTGCATGGAGGACGGTCTGCTCGCCATGGAGGACGCGAACATCGTCAGCTTCGCTGTCGACTCCCTCAGCTCCGGTGAACCCAGCCGCAGCCGCGAGAAGGTCCTTGCTGGGGTCACCGTCCTTCATTGCTTCCTGCGGCAAGGAGGCTCCAAGGCCCGGCTTGCTTCCTCGAAGATCACCACCTCCACCAACGCAGTGGTCACCTTGATCCGCATGCTGGGATGGGGCGCCGAAGAAGACCGGCAAATCAGGCTGTTTGCGGCGAAGGTCATCGGCGAGATCGCCGGTGAGCTCCGGATCGCCAGGTTCCCTGGAACCGTGCAGCTGATATCTTCACTCCTTGATGCTCCATCTTACTCGAAGAAAGAACAAGACAGTGGAGGCTCAACACACACAGAAGCAGCTGCAGGCAACGTCAATACTGACTCGACCTGCTGCTGTTGCTTCCGGAAGCCCAGTTGCCCGCGACGAATCAAGAATCTATGCGCAGCTCCAGATGAGGAGCCTCTCGACGACGACGAAGACGCGCTCCCGATAATGGGGATGCTGATCCTCGAGAAGCTTGCTTACGATCCAGAAAACTGTGCAGAAATCTGGAGGGCAACAAACCTCATCTCGAAGGTGATAGGGTTCATAGCCTGCTCCAGCAACGACGACGATGCCGCGGCCCAGCGGAATCGACGACCCATCACCACCTCGTCACTGAAGCTAGTCGCAAAGCTCGCCGGCGCCAAGGGGGAGATCGGCGTCGCGCTCCGGCGGAAGATCTCGGACCATCCTTTCCTACTGAGCAGCCTCGCCGGGGTCTTGGAGGACGACGGCGCCGGCACAGAGCAATGGGCGCCGGCGATGGATATCCTGGCCAAGCTTTGTATCAACGCCGATACGAGGCAGGAGGTCGGGGAAATCGGGGCGATCATTACCAAGTTGGTGCGCGAATTCTTCCCCTCGCGGCGAGACCAACAACGGAGCAGTACACAAGATGATCGCCAGCTGCGGTTGGTGGCAGGGGAAGCATTGGCGACGCTGGCAATGGAGAGCCACGGCAACTGCTCGGCCATCCTCAAGGAAAAAGGTTATGATCTTGTTAACCATCTCAAGAACATGCTTTCCGCTAGGGACGAGGATGGCTGCCGATGTGCGGCAAATCTGCTGCAGAATCTGTGCGCGCACTCCGGAGACGAGCTGCGCCAAATTGGTTCATCTACCTTCAAAGTGGTGAGTCTTTCTCCTGGTTTTGATGATCTACTCAACTGTAGCCTTTTCTGCCCTTCTTTTTCTTTTTCCAGCTAGCATACCGTTCTTTTTAATTACATAAAATACACATATACACACATAGCACTAGGCTGCATATCACACACACACACCCACAAATGGGTCTTTTAACACACGCTTGAAGTGCACAGCGTGTGCATAATATGATCCATACATCGCCGTACAGACGATAATGATGATTCATGATCTAATGCTGCTAATGTGAACCACATGCAGGTTTTGGAGAAAATATTGGATACCAAGGGAAAGCAGCTGGAGGTCCTGATTGGGCTCGCATCGCAGATTCGCAACGCCATACCTGCCTGCTTTAAAGATGCACTGGAATCCTTAGCCGACAATGCAGCGGAGGCACTTGTTGAGAAGCTGGTGGATACGCTCAACTCTAGCAAGAAGCCGAGCCCTGAATACCCTAGGATGCGAAGAGTAATAGTAGAGCTAGCGATTTCCACAGTGGAGACGCGCACTCGCTACGGCTATGCAGCCGAATTCAGGAAGAAGGGGATGGTGGAGGCGCTTTCCAAGGTAGAGAGGACGCCGTCAAAGGTGGAGAGATACAGGCTCTTCTTCGGGGATGCAGGGGTGGTTTTGGAGCGTGGATTGCCTCTGCCTGATCTGGTGGCCACGGCAAAAGGGCTAATCGAAACTGCATCTCCAGGAGTTTAACGTAACCCCCACGCATGAATGAACCATGTGATTCTTTTGAGGTTGTACAGAACTTCGGTGTGGCACTTTTGTTCTGTTCTTTTTCTCTGGTCTTTATTCAGGAGTGTGCATGTTCGCTAAGTGCTTTAAGCCCATAAGGATATTTGTTTATTGGATGTGATCCAAACGTAATTATGGAAAGTATTAGACAAATGAAACAATATATATTATGATGTCATATACAAACATGCACAACATCAAAGATGTCTGCATATCAAGGAAAAAGGGAAAGCATTGGGCTACAAAAAGTGCAGTCACATTTGGATTTGCCATTGTTGTTTCTCCATTTATAGACGGAATCTATCTTGCATGTTTCTATATTTTATTGGTGGCAGATGGAACTCAAAATCGATACAATATAATAGCCTCATCGGTTGCCCATATTCCCTAATAAACCGTAATTAATTTATAGGTAAAGTTTTTATATATTTGTTCGTAGCTAACTTAAAAGCCAATGAAAAAAGAAATTACATTGAACATATCTTAAAATCAACTCCAAAATCAAAATTAAAATTAAAATTTTGGTTTTGCTTTGACTTATTAGATCAACCGATGGGGCTCTAACTTTCCTACTTGCTGATTTTCGCCCCTTTTTTTTGTTCTTACTAGCATCTCCTCTTCTATTATGTTGTGTCGAACCGATACAAAGGCTTCAATTCAATATCATTACTAGCATCGGTGAAATACCATACTAAACATGGCTTAAGCCATGTGACCTGGCCAGCTAATAAGACGGACAGGCTGTGAGAACCGAACAAAGTAACACTGAGTACCGCAGCTCACACGAGCTACTGCGCCAGCAAACTTATCCATTGCAGCATTATGCAGACACCAAATCCCAAAGCAAGTAGACAGGCTTGAGCCCAATGAACAAGCAAGTATATAAACGCCCAATGAAGGCCGTATAGTTCAAGTTCCACCACGATTGATGTCAGAACTCCAGATTAAGATGATAAAATGAGCAAGAGAAATAGAACAGAAGAAATCAACTTCGCTCACCAGAGGAGGCAGAATCATGGGATAGAAATTTTACAACGATGCATGTTATATTGTCGGTGCTTCCACGGGCAAAAGCAATCTCTGCCAGCTTCCGGGCTGCGGCCTCAGGGCCCTCCTCCGCCTTTACAAATGCAACGGCATGCTGGAACAACCAAATTCATTATATCAGAACAAACTTGGGAGTGAATAGGGAACGGCCGTTGGTTGCAATTATTCCTAGTTTAGGTAGAAGCAGAAAAGAATGTGGATGAAAGCACCAGTACACGCAACCTTAGAAATCAGTTACAAGAAAGCAAGCACATCAATCCACACAGGATATGGAGGTTTTCGATCATGAAATGACCTGCATTGTCAAACTTATTGCTATCTGGAACTAATACTAGCTTACAAAGCAATTTTTCCCTAAATCTTTTCCATGTGAGCATCCTAACTGGGTTTCAGGAAATATCGGTAGAAAAGGTCCAATATGAATGGTTATTGTTGGTCAATAACTACAAACATGTTTAAATCAACATTTTATATCCAGCAAAGCGATCCTTCTTTTAGCTGGTGTTGTAAACTATTAGCATTCAGTGGTTCAGATTCATTAAACAGTGCCACCCATACATCTTATTTTATATAATAGTATACGAAAGATAGAGCAGTATGGATTTTACTTGTGTATATATACAGATGCTCATAAAGGGGGAAAAACGTATATATGTATCGAATTTGGCATAGGGCATGCTAACCTCATTGGACACCACGTCCCACAGCCCATCACTAGCCAAAATCAGAAACTCCAAACCATCATCTATTTCTTGTTCCTGAAAGAATTTTGCAAGTCATTATGTACTGTTTTAGTCCATGAGAAGTACATATATGACATCAAATACCAGGTTCCATGGTAATATCATACTGTTCTATCTTTAACACGAACAGAACAGGAAGATCATAAACATTACAAGATCAGAAGATCACCTGGACCTCAGGCTCCGCAACAATGAATCGCTTCAAGAAACGATTACCAAAAGCCCGAGACATTGCAAGTACACCACCAACCCTCCATGTCCCTGAAAAGAGCTCATTTCTATTATCGGCTAAAACATCTTCCAGAAAATCATTTGCCATGCACGTGTGATTGAATTTCAACCAAGTGGATAGGCAGAAAAAGCAAAAACTTCAGTAAAAACAGCACACCCAGCATTTGCTATGACCAATGGTATAATACTTACCAGACCATGTCACAACCCCTCCAGCATTCTCAATCCTTTTCCGCTCATCTTTTCTATTTGGTTTGTGATCATTAGAGAGTGCAATAGCTGCAAATAATAGATAAAAATGAATAATTAAAGGAAGAGATCAAAAAAATGCTTTAACAGCATATCATAGGATGCATCTCGTAAGAAGGAAATCAGGAAAAGATGCCATTAACGATTTAAAGGCATCCACCAATTTCTTTCAATAAATGATGGCAAAAAAATATGTATTCAACTGCAGAGCTTCCTCAGAAAGTATACTTGCACATCATTCACATACAGTTTCCAAAGATAACCACCTATGTAAATCATAACCAAAAGGATTCTCTGTCATCGCTTGCATTACACAAATCCACTTACGACATACATAATTCAACTCAGTATTGTTCAACAATAACCCACTTGTCACAAAGAAAAGTACCATTTTCGAATAAAAGGATTTAAATCAAGCAAGCATGATGATTTATTTCCATCGAAACAAGGTTGAAACCTACTTTGCTGTATTTATTTTCTGTATTCCTACTTCATGTGAAAAACAAAGTACTTCAAATCTTCAATCATGTCACCATATTGATAAGTAATATAATTCCACTATTCCAGACATGTTTTCTCTGCCATCTTTGCCATCCCTCTTACAATGAAACCCTTTCCAATTAAAAAAATCCAACAGGAAAAATGGATTCATTGCAATTGTTAACATGTCCAACGCGTGCCCATCACCAATTAACTAGCACCAAGAACACATGGTCCTGAATTATGATATAATCCATGGTGAGGACTCCAATGTTGCTTTCGCAAATGAGACATGCCCATCGATGCTATTCAAGTATTAAGCATTATTATTAAGAAACAAATCTTGAGGGAGAAAAAAAACTTGCACTTGCACCTTTGCCTGCCTTTGACATCACAGTTCGTGAGTCACCAACATTTGCCACATAGATATGATTACCAACGAAAATTGCTGTTGATGCAGTTGACCCATCCTCTCTATTAATATTGGTCTCAGCATCCAAGAAATCAGAGTCAGTTTTTCTGTAGGTCTCACCTGGGAAATACCATTTAGTTATATCTGTTGATTGGCTACTGGAAGCACAAAATGATCTTGAAAAAACGTCATCTGAACTAACATCATACTTATTGCTGATTTTGTATCAGTGATGAATGACGGATGTTTCAGAAGATTTTCAAATAAGTGCTTCTTTAAATACTCAGCAGCATGTGAGCCACCATGACCTATAATGATAAAGAATTAGTTTGAATGAATACATATATATTATGGTGTTTGAAAAGTGAACCTCTAACCATCAAATATTCCAAAGAGGTTTATTTGTTTATCATCAACTTTTGATGATTTTATGTCATAGAAGTCTTCCATGTTTGCTCTTCTCCCTCTAAAGCTTGAGTATCCACAACTCATTCTTCCATCATCACTGCAACCACAGATACACACAGAGAGAAGAATTCAGAAAGGTAATAGACAAATAAATTGACATATGCTGCCATGCACACTCAAGTTTAAACAATCCATATGATCAGGTGACAGGTGATAAGATCATCTCCAATTTGATGCATAGTTTTGCATGTGCTTGGAGGTGCCACTGTGTCGGTTTCATGGGCCCAGGGGTATGTAAATTTAGGGTTTGAGGCGGCCCCTTGCGCCCACGTGGCCCTCCCCCGAGGGGGGATCAGGCCCGAGGGTAAGGTGGCGGCCGCCCTCTCTGTTTCTCGGCTCCCCTCGCGCGTTGCTGTAGCAGGGGTCGGGCTACCCCGACCCCCTTTGCGCTGCTGCCACGTATGCAGGGTTAGGTGGGCGTCCCTGGCTCTCACCTAACCCCATTAATGACGGCACGAGCGAGGGCGTCTGCACCACGCACCGCGCCGCATTTAATGCGGCGCTGTGCGCGCGTGGCGCGTCTGACACCGGTCACGCCGGCTGACCGGTCTATGACCGGTCCGAATGACCGATGGGACGCGGTACAGTGCCGAACGTGACAGTTACACGCCGTTTGGTACGCTGCACGTCCCGTCGGGTTACGTCAGAACCGTGAGAGCCGTTTCTGCCCTCTTATCCGACCGGAGTTGGTAAGTCAAGTCCGGTTGTGTGGCGCGCGTCGCCAGGTACGGACGGAGCACGTAAGTCTCCGGCCATTTTATGAAGAATGATGCACGGCGTCGCAGGCGGCCGGATGGGCGACCTGAACAGGAGTCACGTCGTTGCTACGGTGCAGACGACTTCTGCGCCAAGCAACAGGATTGCCTTTAAATGTAAAAGAATTTTTCCTTTTCTCTAGAGAAATAGCCTGTTGGCCCATGTGGTTCTGTTGGCCCATGTGGTGTCCCCTTGGAAGTATAAAAAGAGGCTCAGGCCTAGAGAAAAGGGGTTGGGTTCCCGGAGAAAAACACATCTATCCACTACACACAGGAGTAGGGTATTACGCCTCGTCAGCAGCCTGAACCTGTATAATCCCTCGCCTCACGATCTCTCCCGGTTTTTTACTCTCTTGTTTTCTCACGCATCGGGTAGTTGGATCACATAATGCGTCCCTGGCCGAACTCACGAAGGGGGGTCGGGTCCACGCTGTCCCCCGTTGAGGAGCTCACACTCCGTCACACTGCCACTGTACCTAATATGTATGATGATTTATCATTCCCGCTATGCACAATGATTTTTGGGCCAGTGATAAACTTCCATTCCACATTCCACAGACATGACTTCAATTAGTGACTTTTTAAAGCTTTTCATAATCTGATTTTTAAGCATTTGTGTTTTTATTCTGATGTTATTCAGATAATGATATTATTGCCGACAATATAGGTCGCGATTCTCACTATTTAACGGTAACTCAAGGTCTCAAGCAGTTCATGGAACTACATGGTTATGTATCTTACAAACAAGCATCTAAGACTAACATTCCCATGTGGTATTAGACCTATTGGTGCACTAATAATTACTCCCTCCCCATTTTTCTGTTTGATGCTGTTGACTTTTGGACATAAGTTTAACCATTCGTTTTATTCAAAAAAAAAATTATGTAATTATTTTGTCGTGATTTGTTTTATCATTACAAGTACTCTAAGCATGACTCATATTTTTGCATAGTTGTGCAAATTTTTTGAATAAGACAAATGGCCAAACGAATGCCTTAAAGTCAACATGTCAAACATTTATAAAAAATTGAGGGAGTATATATGCACGTGATCATGAACAATTATAAGTGGCTATTTTTTCATTATAGAAATCAGTAAGTTTGTAGCTTTAAAATCAATGCAAGAGTTAGGAACTACACAGAAGAGTTATGATCTCATTGTGCTCAAATTTCTCCAGTTTATAACCAAAGTGATCAGGATCAAAAGCTACGGGTTTCCCTGGTCAGGTGAATGTATTACTTTATCGTACCAACATGCCTGGAGGCAATTGCATATATTATCCACAATCGAAAGAAGCCGTGCTAATGATAGGTCAGTTACAATCAACAAACGAAAAAACATCATCCTAATTGTAAGTTGCTACCCAACACCAATGAATACAAACAAATCATATGTATCTAGACGACTCCAATTTAAAAAAATCAGACATAAGTGTAAAGTGCAACTTGCTACCCAACGCTACTAGATGCAGACCCAAAATTATTTTAAACTAATACGAACCGTAGGATAAACCATCCAATAAGCTAGAGCGAACAGAACACCGTGAAATGACAGGTTACCTCTTCCATCCGCCGCAAATGTACCTTGCCTCGTCATCCTCATCGCTCCCCTTCGGAGCCCCCATGGCCGTCGCCTCTGCCACGGTGGTCGCCTCCCCGACCTCCCTGGCGCCGGCCGCCTTGCCCCCCGCGCGGAACCTCCGGTGCTTCAGCGGGTGCCGCACGCCGAGCCTCTTGTCCCTCCCCGGCCTCGGAGGCCGCGCCGCCCTCGCTATCGCCGCCGCCGCAGCCGCCTCCGCGGCAGATGGGCACGGCGACGTCGACCCCGCCTGATCCTCCTCCACGCCGCCACCATCGTGCGCCGCCATCTGGATCGCCCCCAAGCCCGAGACCTAGCAGAAGAAGCAACAGAGAAATCAATCAAAACCTCCCTCACTCGTACACATTCAAAAACACGCCACATCTCGGCGTGGGCAATGCGGGTGCGCACGGACCTTCGGGGATCGGATCGGGGTGGGGAGGGAGACGAGCGAGGCGGGCGGATCGGGAAGGGAGGATCGATCTAGAAGGTTCTAGATTCGCGCGTACAGGAGGGAGAGCTCACGAGACTAAAAAAAGGGAGAAAAATAACATTTTCTTCGGTTCAAGTTTCCTCGTATTTGCCCTTTCTTTTTCCTTGATGGGCTGGCCCGGGAAGATTTTGGTCACTGGGTAGTGGGACCAGGTTGTGTGGCCCACTTGTCAGTGATGCGGGTGCGGGTAGGGCGCGGATTCGAGTGCCGGGCGGCGTGGGGTTTGACGGTTTGATCAGGTGGGCTCGTGGAAGCGGCGGCTGGTCTCTGTCAGGTGGGCCCAACCTGCGCTGGAATGTACTCCGTAGCTGGATGGGGCTTCTTCCACGCCTATGTATCAGGACTCTACGATGAGCTTTTTCAAGAGGAATAAGTTTACCTTCCGTCCCTCAATTTTATAATTCGATATCTTTTATCTTTAATATTATAAATCTCCACTAAAAAGAAAAAAGTATGTGGGTCCGCATGTAAGTGTGAAGAAAAAATATGTAGATTCCGCATTTTTTTCATTCTCTTCTCTTACTTTCATTCTCTTCTCTTTACTTTCATTCTTTTCTCTTCTTCGGTATCCCTCTTCTTCAGTCGGTGGATGACGCGTACCGAGGAGCTCCCTAGGTGGTGGGCGAGAGTGGAAACGATGACAGCTGGCGGCGGGCGAGCACAACAACGGCGGTCAAGAGCAGCGGCGGTGGCGGCGGGTGAGAGCAGTGGTGGGCGAGCGCGACAATGGCCACCTCTTTCCCCCTCTCCCGCAGGCGCGCCCGGCATCCTCTCCCTTAACCCCGGGCACGCACCGCTGCAGGCCAACCCCGCCGCATCGCACCCGCTGACCCCGCCAGCTGCTACGAGAACGCCGCAGATCTCGCCGCCGCCGTCGGCGGCTGGTGAAAAGGAGAAGAGAAAAACATAGATGTTGACTAGGATGTGGGCCCCACATACTTTTTTTATTTTTTGCAGACTAGGATGTCACATCGGTGAAACCGGGTATCTATTGTTCTGGGATCTAATATGCACGGTTTTGTATAGTTTAGGGGTGAATATTTCTTATTGAGGATAAGGGATTCAATTAAACTCGGTGTAAATATTAAGGACGCCAGGTGAACTTATTCCTTTTTAGGATTGCTCGGCCCGGCAACTAATCACGCGTGGGCTGGCTTGACAGGCCTGTTCGGCCTTACCAATTCAATGACATAACTATTCAGAAAAAAAAACTATTGAAAGATTAAAAAACAAAATTCATGTGCAGAACGGAAGCAAACGGGCAAACAATTTAAATGGTAATGGAAAATTCAATGCGTTGGCACAAAATAGATTTGTAACCTGTCAGAGAATTTCAAATCTACATTTGTCCTAATGATGATAAGAAAATATGTGATTATATTGAAAAAATAGAAAATAAAATAAAAGATCGATATCTAATGGATGAGAAAGGATATTATTCTCTCCATCCCAAATTATAAGACTTTTTTACACAATCTCCAATGGTATACTTGTTTATAATGAATATGAAATTAGCATCACATGAAAGTACTTTAAAATTTAAATCTAGTGATATAACATGCATAATACTTAGCATATATATGATTAGTATAAGCATTAGTCAAAAGTTATCGAGTTTGATTTTTCTAGAAAAGGGGACGCCTTATAATTTGAGATGGAGCGAGTACCAACTAATTAAACACATGATTTCTATTGATTTATACCAATGGCATACTCCCGGGTCCCGGAACCCTGGTAGGAAAATTATGTCATTTTAATTAATATATCAGTTAATAGTTAGATGATTGGTATGTATTGAATCCCCAGTAATTTTTTTCTGGGTTCACCACTGATTCATACAACAACTAAGGACCAAGAAATTTCAAAATTTAGAACTAAATTTTAAGACTAGTTTGTTGGGTTTTTACTCCATTTTCATCACTAAGCTGTGACCTTAGGACTGCTAATGGTATAAATATCAACATCTTACATTAAAATGACTGTTTATTCATTTGATTATATATTTTTTTGCTACAAATGCATTTGTCGACGGATGATTCCCGTGGACCGTATTCTGGGGGTATTGGGGTATGTTGATACAAGGATCTACACGATACAATATCAAGCACACACAAAAAGATAAGAATTATACTGGTTTAGTCCCCTTGGAAGGTAATAGCCCAAATCCAGTTTATATGGGATTATTGAAGAAAACCACAGAATACAATAGAGAACAACAAAACTTTGAGATTATCAACGAGATCCTAATCGAGAAGGGCTCGACGAGATCTTATCGACAATTTATCTTCAAGTCCTCCGGATTGTGTCTATGGTGGCAGGTGTCTAGCTCCAAGATTTGATACCTCTGAACCCCCCAAGGGGACCTGCTTTTATACCGTAGATCACCTTAGTTTTCAAGTATAACTCGGAGATAATGGATCTCGCACGGTAAGACAATATCCTAATCCTCTCCGAGTAGGATACTGTTATTTCCTCTTTCATGAAGACTTTTTCCTTAATCTGAATAGATTCCTTCCGTATACTTGAGGGTATACTGTATTTGTACATCTCATAACTCCAAGGATAAAGGGTATACCTTATCCGTATACTTGAGGGTATACTTGAAGCGGCACAAACCAGAGTAAGTGAAATATCGATCAATGTCGTCTCGTCTTGTATTTGTACCTTTTTGTTTATGTCATCTATAACTTGTGCCTTTGACAGGACTTCTCCCGCGACCTTTGCCCAAAGCATTGGTCGTGTGGACACCAGCTCGTCCCCACCGGCTATTATTGCCATTGCATCAACCCTACCTCCTCCTCCTCCCCCTTCTTTGCCTTTGACCTCGTCCGAGGCACGCCACATGCTCGAAATCAGCGCTCGCGAAATGCTTGCCGAGATCGAGCAACATAGGGAAGTCGCTCCGTCCTCGGACGGGCGCGTCGCGCAGTTGGAGAGCCAACTCACGGAAGCACGCAAGGACCTTCAGAAGATGAGGGACCTCGTTACGGGCCATGAGCGATAATGACAAGGGCTGGAGACGCGGATGGAGGAGACCGAGGGCCACCTAGCATCCATCTGGGAAGGAATACAGCAAAACTACAGCCGGATGGACACGCTGGCGTGTAGTCTGGGGATCCAAGAAAGGGATCCTCCTTGCTCCGATGAGACCATGGTCATATCCTCGCTTGCCAACCTTATCGGGAAACTCAAAGAAGTTCCCGGTAAGCACGCTGAGTAGGTAGCCGAGGACACATGCGCTGGTCTCCGTACCGGCACATGCCACGTCTCGCGTGTCTGCGGCTCACACACCCGAGATAGACCTGAAGGAGGTTCTTGAGGAGGGTGGAGCCGAACCATAGCGCGAGGATGTGATGTCGGAGATCGAGGAGTTGGGGGAGACCGTAATCCCCTTTTTTGAGCAGTAATAATTTGTCCTCTTTTATGTCTTAAGTGTAATTTGTGGGCCTGTTGTCCTTTTGTGAACAATTTCCCTTTTTATCACTCTTAAGCGACTTCCTTCATTACCGTATAATCTGTAGATGTATTGGAGATGAGGACGTCCAACAAGGAGGACGTCCTAAGCTTTACGACGTAGCGCCCGCTTCTCCCTTGGACTCGTCTACTCCTCATGTCAGTGATCGCGCGCTGGTCGTGGTTAATCCTGATGACGCACTCGCACCGTCTGGATCTTATTTGAGTTCTCTTCTCCGGCACATCCAAGGTAAGGTTGTCGATTTTTGTATCCCCTTCCTCATGGCTTGCACAAGTTAGGATAACCAAAATCGCTCCTTGTCTGCAGACCTTGAGTATGCTTTGGAGGAACGAGAACGTCGCATCAAGCTCTGGACGACTAAGTTTGTAGTGGAGCAACTTGAACGGGCGATTGACGCTGCGAAGAAGGATCAGGATGTCGAGACTCTTCGAGGGCGTGAGATATGGTTGAACTCGTACCTCGCGAGTTGCTGTGTCGCCTTGTCTCAGCTCTAGGAGGGACTCCGGGAAGCTCGTCCTCCTCCTGAGAAGTCGACAGTGGGTTATGTTTCATGGATCAAGAGAACTTGTGACCAACTGGTGGGGACCTGGAAGCGTATCGTGGACTGCTTAAAACGAGAATGTCGTCGTGCCATCCAGTACGCAGGAGGTCATATTCTCGCCTGTATTCGAGATCATTGCCCGTGGATGAATTTTGATTTTGTTCGAGAAGTTTTCTCTCGGTCGCGGATGAAGCCCGAGGAGATAGATCACTTGGTGCAGTCCCTAGCCCCTCTTGCCGAGAAGGTGTACTCTTCCCTAAACTGGCAATGGCCTTCGTGGTAGAGTCCTTTCCTGCAAAATCTGCTCATTGTACAATTGTAAGGTGTGACTATTTATATTACTTTTGAAAGAATTGAAATCTATGCCTTAAGCGTTAATAAATATATAGTGTACGAGTACTCTCATTCGAGCTACCCTAAGCCATCAGAGTATGATACTCTCCCTAGCCCCCAGCCATGTCGTTCTCGGAGGAGGTGGCTTGAAAACCTATAACCGGCCGAGTTAAAACTACGAATACCTAGCCCCTAGCCGTGAAGTTGGGAAAACCAATTCTCGATTACACGACTTAGTTAATACGCTGCCATTGAGCACTCTGACATGATCAAATATGACATGGTCGTTCGGCTCTGCAGTATCTCCAGCCGAAGATCGTTAGGACCTTGGAGGTGTGTCAGACTAGCGTAAGAGGACATTAGGATCGACTTCGGCACAAGACATTATAAGGGAAAGGGATCACAGGGTAAAACACTGTGAAGAAATTTGGACAGATTTGGACATATTATTACTGAACTTGAAAAACTTACAGACTTTGATACATCGATATTACACATAAAATTTACGTAGTTGGACGATGTTCCAAGAGTTTGCTAACTCGCAGCCTTCATCATCTACTATCTTGAATGCGCCTGGCCTCAAGACTTCAACCACCGTTTATGGTCTCACCCACTTTGGTGAGAGTTTGTTCCACCTTGCCTGATTTTGAACTTGTCAGAGGACGTAATCGCTGATGGCAAGTGTGTGAGCACGTATGCACTTTTCATGATGTCGACGTAGGGAATGTTGGTATGCGGTTGCTCGGATGACAACCCGTTCTCGATGTTCCTCTAGGAGGTTGACATCATTTGTTTGCCTTTCCTCTTGTTCCTCATCAGAGTATTTCTGAACTGGTGTAGACCGATGTTGCAGCTCGGATGGGTGCATGGCCTCGGATTCGTAGAAAAGAAAGAAAGGGGTCTCTTTGTTGGATGATGTCGGTGTAGTGCGTACAACCCACAAGACAGAAGGGAGTTCTTCAACCAGCGCGTATCATAGGCCATGAGCCTATCGTATACGCGTGTTTTGATTCCTTGGAGCACGATACCATTAGCTCGACCACTATTGGATATCGTCCTGGAATTGTTGTAGTCGTCGGATGGTTTGCTTCAGAGAACTCTATTTTCTGTTGAGACCACTTCATCTTGGCAGCAACTCCTTGCGAGGTGGAACAAACTTCGCGTTCTATCTTTTTGTACTCCTTTTTTGAGGAGTATGTTGTAGAACCGTCGAAGATGTGTGTGACATGAAGGTCGAACTTTGGGAACACGAGTTCGTTGTCGGGCGAGAGATCCTCAATGTTCTTCTCGACCACACGAACTCTCTTTCCTTTTTCCTCTCCCAATTGTTTTGCCAACGCTTTACTAAAGACTTGACATTCTTCCAAGGTGTGAGCGTTGGTTTTGTGTATCGGACACCATTGTCATCGAGGTTAGTCTCCTTGAGGGGCTGGGTGCTTAGTGGGTGTGTTCGTTTGATATGTAGTGAGAACCTCGGTCCCCGCTTTGCGTTTCCCGTTCTTTTTGCTCTTCTTCTTGCTAGACTCTGGAGCATGTTTTTTGGATGGTGTCTTCTTGTCGCCTGTCTTGCTCTTCCCCTCCTTTCTCCTGAGGGCATCGTCCGCGTGGGTGCATCTTTCGATGATCTCGAACAGCTTCCAAGTAGAAGTAATCTTAAGTGGTCTTGGACTCCTGATTTGAACACGCGTATAGCAGAGGCATCGGTGATTTCAAGGATCGTATTCCGGCATTCATTGAATCTTCGTATATAGTCACTCAAAGATTCACTTGGGTTATGAGTTAAAGCGTGAAGGTCATTCTCAGCTACATGACGCTTGTGTGTCCCTTGGAAGCTGGCGACAAATTGCTGCCATAAATCCTCCCAGGAAGAGATTGAACGAGGCGGGAAATGAACGAGCCATGAACGGGCAGATCCTTTCAATGCGGCTGGCAAGTAATTTGCGAGCACGTTGTTTGTCTGCTCTGGCAGCGTAGAGAACTATGGAATAGACGTGTAAGAACTCCTCCGGATCAGTGCTTCCATCGTACTTCTCTATGGCTCCTAGACGGAATTTCTCGGGCCACCTTACTTCTCGCAAGGTTGGAGTGAACGCTCGACATCCTCCTCCGGGTACATGAGGTGGCCGATATCCCCGCGGTCTTCGAGAACCGTCCGTTGATGATGACGAGGACAACGAAGGATCACTATGTTCTGGGGTGCGACCTCGCCGCTGATGTTGATTTCTGCGAGAACCCAGGGATCGCGAATCCCGACATCGCCTGTTGTCATCATGATGTTTCCGGCCTCGACCGTTGTCGCCCTGACCTCGTCGACCTCGAATGTTCTCATCTCGGTGGCTTTGGCGGTCCATTCGGTCTCGGTCCTCGTTTGAGCGATGTTCTCAATTACCGTCATTATTGCGTGTTGAAGTGGAACGTCGGCTGGTGGTGGTGGACGTCATCCTGTTCCTGTCGTTCCCGCCTACGCCTGTTCAAGTGGCCACGAAGGTTGCGATCATCTTGGGGCGGTGGGATTTGTCGATGGGGTCTTGTTGGCGAAGCGTTCCGGGGGTTCCGGCCTGAATCTCGGCTCGGGTGCTCGCTAGGGACCTCTTTGATGTTGACGTTCTCAGCATGTTGTTCTTCTCCTTGAGTTGGAAGATGAGGAGGGTCCAGAGCCGTTGGTCCAGCTGCGGCCAAGAAGGCGTTGTTTAGATTGGCTGGTGTAGATCGTATTCTTCCAACCCAGTTATCTGCTTCGGGAAACATGACTAGGTCGAAAGGACTCTCTCTTAATAGTGAGTTGATCATGGTAAGATGTTGTGCAGAAGTGCGGACGGGATCTGTGATTACTCGAGGAGGTGGATCCTGTGGATTTCTGAGATCGTCTGAGCCGACTTCACCCTCCTCTCGTCCGTCGTGGGCATCTCCTTTGACAATGTTCACATCACGTGGAGTGTTGGATCCCCGAAGATTCTCGGTCCTCCATGCTATGCAGAACTGAGGGCTCATTAGGGTCGATGTCGATGACTCCTACAAAACAATCTGGAGACTCCTCCGTGCTCTCTTCCTCTGCAACGCGCTGAGATTGATCTCGCCATTGTTTGATCTGGGGCACGGAGATCGGGTCATAGATCTTGGTAGCGTTAAGAAAGACTGCAATATGAGAGAACATGTCCTTTTGACTTGTGGATTGGACACCAACCCCTGATTGGTGAGGCGCGCTGAATATCTCGATCTTTGCAAGCTTCGAGTTCCGCCTTCACATGGTGCACCACCTTGCAGTCCATCAGGGAGTGATTGGCCGTCTTGTGAATGAAACACCAGGTGTTGAATGTTCGGGCAATTTTCCTTGTCGGCACCTGGTCCCCAGTGGGTAGCTGGGGGTCGGCAGCTTGATGTCTTTTCCCAAAACCTGGAGTAGTCGGCGCCTTCTTCTCTGACAGGATGTGAGGAGCAGCCGAAGTAGTGTCGTTTCTCGTTGTCTTAGGCGTACTGTTCTCGATCCCAACAGGTATTGGGACGGACGAGATCGGCATTGCGGCATAGACCGGAAAGACGATGGATCCGACTTGAGTCCACATCAATGGTGTCCCGGTTGGATCTCAAGGGCCAAAGTTGGTGTAGGCGTTATTGACGAGATTGCTTGAAGTCATCTCGGTGAAACCTTGAGCACCAAGATCCCCTACCTGGCGTGCCACTGTAGACGGGTGATATCCGTGGACCGTATTCTGGGGGTATTGGGGTACGTTTGATGCACAGATCTACACGATACGACATCAAACACACACAAAAAAGATAAGGATTATACTGGTTCAGGTCGCTCGCAAGATATTAGCCCTAATCCAGTTTATATGGGATTATAGAAGAAAACCACAGAGTATAATAGAGAACAACAGAACTCCGAGATTAACGATGAGATCCTAATCGAGAAGGGCTCGACGAGATCTTATCGATAATTTATCTTCAAGTCCTCCGAATTGTGTCTATGTGGTAGGTGTTTGGCTCCAAGATTCGATATCCTGAACCCTCAAGGGGCCTGCTTTTATATCGTAGATCACCTTAGTCTCCAAGTAGAACTCGGAGACAATAGATCCCGCACGGTAAGATAGTATCCTAATCCTCTTCGAGTAGGACACTGTTATTTCCTCTTTCATGAAGATTTTTTCTTAATCTGAATAGATTCCTTCTGTATACTTGAGGTACATTGTATCCGTATATCTCATAACTATAATGACATGTCTTATCCATAACCCTGACAATATTTTTAAGTTAAATAGTTTATTCTGCTAAAATGTAACTCTAATATTATGAGCTATAGGTAATAAGCCGTTAAAAAATGAATAGAGCAAATACCCGTGCCATTAACAAAAACTAATGCTGAAAACAGACTAACGAACTAACCCAAATTCAACTGCTCCCACGAATTCAATTTATAAATTCATTTATTTATCTTTTATGTGGCTAACTATTCTACTTCCTCCATCTGGTTCCTCCGCCATAATCCCTAAGAGCCCATTCAGATTGATACCATTTTAAACAATATTATTTTTTAAAAAATAACAAACATATGGATTCGTTTAGTTTGTTACCAAACTATTAATGCCTAAAGAATTTGTGGCAATTTCGTTTCTGCCCCTAATTTTTTAACCGAACGATCGTTTTACCCTTACTTTAAATGGTGAACTTAACAGTGTGAAGTAATTGATAAAACGATATTTATATCCTATATAATCTAGACTTGTAATATGTGGTACTATATTGGTGTTGGCTACTATGCTATGATACTTTGTGATGTTGTTTTATGATTTCACATGATTGTGTAAAATGTTGTCAAAATTTTGTTCAGGTTCTATCAAAATGCTACTGAAATTTTGTCAAAATTCCATCAAATTTAGAATATGTCCAAATTGTTATATTAGTCAATGTGTGTCATTTAATTTTAAATATACACAAAAATAAAGTTCTAAAGCTACATGCATAAAATAGGGACGAAACACAATTAATGAACTAAGATAGCAGAGGGTATAAATATCATTTTGTCAATTACTTAACATCGCTAACTTCACCATCCAAAGTAGGGTCAAAACGATCGTTCAGTTAAAAAAGTGAGGGCAAGGGCAAAATCAAAAACCTAAAAAATATGGGTAAAATCAATATTAAATATCAAAGTAGGGAAAAAAGGAAATTGCTTCAAAGAATTTTGGTAACAACACGTATCTATCCTACCTAAATTTAACAATATTGCTACTTATCAAAATTTTGTATTGCCAAATTTTGAAAATACTCATTTTGGCAGCAATCTGAAAAAGCTTTAAAATTTTCTGGTGTTCTCTAAAATTTTTATATTTTAGGATGGGGAATTAAAGCTACATCATCAAATCAGACACCGGCAAGTGGCACGTGGCAGTGACCGAGCACCTACTCCTACAAATATCCCAGAGTCGACACTCGAGACTGCAATTCACTTCCACTCCCTCCCTTACCCCTCCCAAGTCCCAGACTCCCAGTGCCTACTCCCCCTCCTCTGCGACCGCGCGAGGCCATGGAGCAAGCTCCGCCAGCGCCGATGCCTCGAGTCAAGCTCGGCACCCAGGGTCTAGAGGTGATCAATCGTTGATTCCTCCCCCCCCCCCCCCCTTCTTGCCCGCGATCGCCGATTCCTCCTCCTTCCGTTGGTTCCGTTGCACTGAATTAGCGAAATTTGTTGTTGCGGTGAATCGATGGATATGAACTCGACGACCTTGTAGGTGTCCAAGCTGGGGTTCGGGTGCATGGGGCTCACGGGCGCGTACAACTCGCCGCTCGACGACGGCGCCGGCATCGCCGTCATCGCGCACGCCTTCCGCCGCGGCGTCACCTTCTTCGACACCTCCGACGTCTACGGTCCCCTCACCAACGAGATCCTCCTCGGCAAGGTCGGCCCTTCTTCTCGTTCCTGGTTCCTCTTCTTCTTGTCCTGTGGTCGGATGGTGAGCTAACACCATCGCCTCCGCCTCTCCGGATTTCCAGGCGCTGAAGCAGCTGCCGCGGGAGCAGGTGCAGGTGGCCACCAAGTTCGGGATACGGCGGGACGCCGACGGCGTGCGCTCCGTGTGCGGCCGGCCGGAGTACGTGCGCGCCTGCTGCGAGGCCAGCCTGGCCCGCCTCGGCGTCGACTACATCGACCTCTACTACCAGCACCGCATCGACACCACCATCCCCATCGAGGACACGGTCTCTGCTCCACTTCGCCCCCTTTCTTGATTTCTTTCTTCAGTTCTTTCTTACCGCTTCTTCACATACACCTTGTAAATTCCTGTATTGCCGTTTTGGTTGGTGCTGAACTGAGAGAAATCATTTTGCTGGAATTGCCGTAGATTGGTGAGCTCAAGAAATTGGTGGAGGAGGGGAAAGTGAAGTACATTGGGCTATCGGAGGCGAGCCCTGACACCATCAGGCGAGCTCATGCCGTGCACCCAATCACTGCAGTTCAGATGGAGTGGTCTCTCTGGGCTCGTGACATTGAACCCGAAATTGTGCCACTCTGCAGGTGAATTCCGCATCGCAGGTTTTACTAATGATTGATTGCTCATGCAAGTAAACTCATTGCAATCCATGGACTCCACTCCAGGGAGTTGGGCATTGGAATTGTTCCCTACAGCCCTATCGCCCGTGGGTTTTTCGGAGGGAGAGGAGTGACAGAACAATTGTCTGCTGAATCTAATTTGGTACACTCCTTGATCTGCAGCACACTATTACTTTCAGTACTTAGGTATGAACTTTGTTTTATTCTTTCCAGCAAGGACATCCACGATTTTCTGCTGAAAATTTGGAGAAGAACAAGCAGCTTTATCTGAAAATGGAAGAGCTAGCCAGGAAGCACCAGTGCAGCCCTGCTCAGCTAGCTTTAGCTTGGGTTCTTCATCAAGGGGATGATGTGGTCCCTATACCAGGTGAGTGCTACAACCCCGTCCTGATGTAACTGATAGTGCACAATGCAGACCTATATGGCCAATCTTTTCTCCTTTTTTTTCACCTTGAGATAAGGGATTGGATGGATATTCCAATCTCTTTCCTTGTTACTGAAATGTGTAGGTCTGTCAATAGAGCAAGAACAAATAGATAATATAATCGGAAAAGCATCTAGTTTAATTGTGATAGTGTTTTGTTTGGAAGAAAAACATGGCCGCAAAGCATTTCATGGTAACATTGAGGTTTCAATTGTGATCTAGTTTATTTGGTTGTGAAACAATGGAGAAACACCATCTTTCAAATGTGCTATTTTGCCTCACAGTTTGTGCTACATGATGATAACTTCAAACTTGTAGTGATGCATCCTTTTTTACTAATTTGCAACAAAAAAATGTGGCACCAAAAATGGTCTGATTCTACAATATTTGTTCCTCTTAATGCTTGTTGTTACCTTCAAGTCCCAAACACGGACATAAGCAGCAAGGCTCGTTGTTTGTATGCTCTAATATGCCGTGATTGATCCGTAACTGAGAAACATTCTGTTACATTTTCTCAGGGACAACCAAGATAAAAAACCTAGATGCCAACATTGACTCCTTAAAGGTGAAGCTCACGGATGATGACCTGAAAGAGATCTCTAGCCAGGTACGCGAAGAAGATGTCGCTGGTGGAAGACAGTATACCTCATTTGCACATTACACCTGGAAGTATGCTGACACTCCAAAGAAGTAAATCTACAAAATATTATACCAAAAATATTGTCTGATTGCTATTCTCCCTGCTTATGTGCTGGATGGTGTTAAATATATGCCTTGTGAATGCTCTCTGCGGTTCTAATAATGAACCGCCAAGAACAAATTACTGCTCTTCCACTCGCCTTTGAGAACTTCATGAAACATGTAAAGCTTGTTTAAGCACAACTTTTGTGTCTGCAGCTCTGCGCTTTTAGTCCTTGTATAACAATTACAGTAGACTGAAAGTGGAGTGTTCGGGACTATTTGATTTGGTACCTAATTGGCTAATTCTGTCACACTTGTGGCAAGCAAATTTAACCAACTGAAACTGATTTATACCATAATTGTGACACACCACACTTTTTTAGTCAATGGCGTGCCTCTAGTTGCCACCATTATGGCGAAATGCGGATGCCACACAAACCTTGAAGGTATGGTTTAGGTCATCCCAACCAGCAACCAGAAACTATAAGTAGTTTTTGGTATAAGTAGTTTTGATATTGTATATAAACTATAGATCTAATGAATGGTGTATTCAAATTAAATTCTCATCCAATCATCTCTCTTCTTTCTCCTTTTATTTACCTATCCCCTTGTTTTCATTCTTGGTTCTTGTGTAGATATAGTTTTTTTTTTACATGAGAAATAATTTCATCTTTTTATCTCTCTCCTCATTAACTTTCTTACCACGTTAGGTTTTTGCTTATATGACAATGTATTTAATGTTATGGATACTAGATGACATGCAGGGTTAGAGATAGCCTTATCGGTTGTATGTTCGCAACAAATTTGTGAGGCAAGTAGATGTGCATGCAGTGTAAAAAATGGGTATACACATACAAATGCGTATCAGTACATAAAACATTGTGATTTGTGAAGACGATGCCCTGGCCAGTGGAGACTGAAATTTTCTCAAATTTACGGTTTGATGCCTCGAATGTTCGTATTTTATGTAGTGATAGGCAACGAATCAGTCGGTAGCAAAACACGTGTTGTGACTATTAATCTCAATATATGTCAGTCGTACTCGTCCAGTTAGAATGTCATGTACATTCATAAGATGAGTGTGGGTGTGGGCGCATTGTAAGATTATGTTTCTTTGAAAAAAAAAGAATTTTTCTCTAATTTCATTCGCACGATGAACAGCGAGGATTTTTATTAAAAAAAAAAAGCTACTTTTGCACCGGGGCTTTGGCCATCCGCCTATAAAATCACACTTACGCGCCGTGCAATCCGTGGCCGATTCCCATTCGGCCATAAGCGCCGTACGTGCATGCCACGCTAATCCATCCTCTCTCGAGTCTCAACACGGAGTCGAGCTCGTCATCAGGTAACTATAAATTCACGCGCCGCGCCAACCTCTCGCAACTAACAGCGCCAGGTATGCCGGAATCCGGATCGCACCCAACCTAGAAGGTCGCTACTACTACAAACAGACGACTCCTCCCACCCGATCATGTTCGCGCCGACGTTCGCGGTGGCCGCTGCCCTGGCGCCGCCGCCACCGCCGCCTCGCGGTGGAGGGGAGTTCGACCACTTCGTGGTGGTGGACTTCGAGGCGACCTGCGAGAGGGGTAGGCGGATCTACCCGCAGGAGATCATCGAGTTCCCGGCGGTGCTCGTGGACGCCGCCACGGGACGCCTCGTGTCCGCGTTCCGCGCCTACGTCCGCCCGCGCCACCACCCGCGGCTCACCGACTTCTGCCGCGAGCTCACCGGGATCACCCAGGGCGACGTCGACGCCGGTGTGGGCCTCGCCGAGGCGCTCCTCAGGCACGACGAGTGGCTGCAGGCGGCCGGTGCCAAGGGCGGCGGCGGCCGTTTCGCCGTCGTCACGTGGGGCGACGCTGACTGCCGCACCATGCTGGAGCAGGAGTGCCGGTTCAAGGGCATCGCGAAGCCGGCCTACTTCGACCGGTGGGTAGACCTCAGGGTCCACTTCGAGGCGGCGTTCGGCGGCGGCGGCGTCGCCGGAGGCCGGCGGGTGAAGCTTCAGGAGGCGGTCAAGGCGGCGGGGCTGGAGTGGTCGGGCCGCCTGCACTGCGGCCTCGACGACGCCTGCAACACGGCGCGCCTCCTCGTCGAGCTCTTGCGCCGCGGCGTCCCCATCTCCATCACCGGCTCGCTGCCGCCGCCGCTTGAGCTAGCTCGGAAGCAGCAGCAGCAGCAGCAGCAGCAGCAGGAGCAGGAGTTGCTGCAGCATCGGGCGCAGCAGCTGCTCGTCCCGTGCGGCGCGGCGGTGTGCTGCTACTGCGGCGTGGCAAGCACGGGAGGGGTAATGGCGATGCCGGGGTCGACGCAACGGCGGTGCTTCTACGGCTGCGGCAACTGGACGACGGCGTCGGGGGCGACGTGCCCCTTCTTTCTCATGGGCGGCGTAGTGGATTGTCCTATAAATTAGCAAGTCTCTGCTGGGAATTCTTACACAAAAAAAAATATTATGTAATCAAATTACAACAGATAGCTCTTTTTCACGTTCAGTTTCAGTTTCTCTGAATGAAATACATTCATTATAGGAGTACCCCTTTTTTTTTCTGAATCTCAAGCTGCTAGTTTTTTTTTCCTTTTTTGCTGTCCTGCTAATGATTTTGTTGTCGTTTTGAAGATCTGACTACATTGTCCTAATATGCATTTAAAAGACACGTTTGGTATCTGAATACTCGAACAGTAAATTTTAGCTGACTGCCAAAAGCAAACTATGTCCCTAGGCTTCATTTTGTAGTACAAGTGAAAGTGCAGGCCTCACTGAAGCATCCATTACAGGAAAATATGGTCTAAAACCTTATGTTCCAAGATCACCTAAAACGGAAAACAGTAAAAGGAGGAAAAAATTGTAATGTCACCAAAATCTCCATGGATCCTTGTATGGAGGAACATAATTTTCTGTAGGGGGTAGGAGGTGAAAGGATGCCACTGTTTTCTGTAAAGAAGGCCCCATCTGCGTAGCAAAAGTTTGATTAATTGATCAGAATCTAAACAAAAACAGTCTCTGAACATGTTCCTCCTGTAACTGCAACAACGAGAATGAAATCAAACAGAAGGGCATGCAGAACTCACAGATTCCCACTGCTTGCTGAGAGTTGAAGCATTCAAGGAGTACAAGTAACCTAATCAAAGAAAAGGAGAGTGAACAGAACAATCCTTCAAATGTATGGATGAAGTGAATGATCAAAATTAGAAAAATGAAACGATACCATCTCGTTCAGCAGTGCAGGCTACGTTATGGCGAAACAGATTTGGTTCTGGTGCCTGAAGAAACAAAGGTAATCATTAAGAACACTTACCTGATTTTCAATCGGTTAATACTACAGTAACAGGAAAAGTTTATCTGTATTGCCTCGGTGAGTTTGTATGTCCCTACATTTATTTACAAATGTATACATCCCAGAAACTTACAGATTGTGTAGGAGATTTCCGAACTAGATACTCGTAGTACCAGTATGGTTCTCCATCGACCTACAAATAAAATTCAAGATGTATAGATGCATTATTGCAGGAAACAAAATCTATTTTGAAAGCATAATTACATGTATCATGCGGATAGAGGTGATAGGCATAACTGATCAAACTTACATCTGAAGAATGTGCATCAAGGACAGAACTCTCTGTCATGCGTTGGCCAGTCGTCACCTTCTGCAATGGGATACAGTTTGTTATAGAAATAAATATCATACAAAGCCACAATCTCAATTTTCCTTTACATGAACACAAGAAATTACCAGTGAAGATTTTTCAGCCAAAATCCAATCAGCAACATCTTTTGGATCCCACTTGCTCTTGTCCTTGGAAGGTGGAAAACGTGAATTTGGCGGGCCAATCTGCACCAGTCAAATGATGCACATTACTATGTTGATATATTTACGTTACAGTTTAACTGATGTGATCCCTACTGATAGTTTCATTACATGACAGTTTGCGCCAATGGTAACATTGTAATCCTAACTACCCACGGAATTCAATTGAATTAGTATAAACCTAGCACATTCCAAATCTGTACAGTTTCTAGTACTGGATAGTATTTGAGAAATTACCGAGACTGAGATGACAATGTTATGTATCATGTCAACTCGCTCCGATACAATACGTTGCCGTGCATCAGCTGTATAGAGTTCCCAGTCAGCTTTTATCACGAACCATAAAGGATGCGAAATTTGGAAGATCTTGTGCTCAACAAGGCAAAGGAAAACATTGCGCATTATTGTTATACCAGAGACTACTCACGAGATAGTGGTGCAGCAGAGGAATATCGTTCTGGTTTTCTGGATTCTACCCTGGAAACAGAATATATAGCAAGTTCCATTCAGATGATCATAGGCAAGGGCAAAACAACAAAATAAGCCTCGCGGAGGAAACAAATATTTTTTTTCGAAAAAAAAATAAAGAGAACAAAATTGCAGTACCATTTGAATGTGAATTTCTTTCCTGGCAATTCAACTGGGTAAAGAAAAGAATACGCATTGATCGGGTCAACTAGCGTAGCCATTTTCACATCTTCATCCATCTCGGCAACAGCATGCGAATCTACAGAATCATCATGAGTTCATGACTCATCAGCAAAGTACTCACCAGTCACCAACACATACAAACTGGATAATGAAATATAGAGTAGAAGAGAACAACAGGTGGCACATGCTGACATGCCCATCATCCATACTAGTATTCTAAATAGTTAAGTTTCAGAAAAAGGATAATGCAACTCACGATTTCACTCTGAAAATTAGAAATGATATACCCTAAAATTGCCATATTTAGACAGATCAGTCATGTAACACGAGTTAAACGGAGATTAAACATGCCCACAATTAACAGCTTCACTCACGGTCTAGAAGCAAAAAAAGTAAAGGCCACGGCACACATGAACTGATGAACAGCTCGTCGATTCCGCTCACCTGAAACCGGGAGGACGAGCACGAACGAAGACACGAGGCCGGACAGCAGCAGGTGCCTCCTCTCCAAGGCCAACCCGCCGCCTCCCGAAGCGGGGCCACGCACGCTGGAGGAGCACGAAACGAGAGCCGCGCGGCGTCTCCTCCCCGTAGACGGGGTGCGCCCTCCTCCCGTGCCAACCGCGGTCCAGCTCCGCCCCCTGCACAGCTCCCCGGTAAACCCAACACTTACAGTCAGTATCACGGCGGCGCAGTTCGCGAGGATGGTGAATTGGGGGGAGGGCGTGCCTGGGGTGGAGCGACGACGGGGTGGAGGAGGGAGAGGGAGGAGGGGAGAGAAGAGCCGCTGCCGCCATGGCTGCTCTGCTCTGCTGCTGCCTCCTTGCCTCCGGCCTCTCGACGGGAGAGGGCTGGATTTTCTATCCAAACCGTTTGCTAGAGAAGACGAAAAGATCTCTGCAGCTTTGCCACGTACATAGGCCTTTTGGCATATAAACCACTAAAATATTATGAAATTGTGACCAGTATTTCTTTCCCCCTCTTCTCAAGCAAACTGGTGGGGGAAAAAACAGCTAAGACTCCTGCTGTTTTCCAAGAATTCAACTTTTTTTAGTGAAATTTATGCAAAGATATTGTAAATACAATAAAAAAATACAAGTACAGCAGAATACATCCCCTAACACACACTCGAAAAAATGCAATATATCATAATGCAACAGAATAATTTTTTCCACAGGTGCCCCTAAATGGTATCTTAACTAGGATGATCATGGGTAGCTTCTATTTTTCTTATGATTAAAAAGAAAAAAGAAACACGCACCATACTCACACACCTGTAAATATCTCCCTTAACACAACTCGAAGAGACAAAGGGCAATGATCTAGCCTTGCTAAATTAAACCTTTGACAGCTAAACTACGAGTGGGTATTGTGAGAACACACGATGGATAGGAACGTCGCCCTTCACGCTAGGGTCGACGGCTGCGTGTTAATTAAGCACCTGAAACAGTGCATGGGAGTACATATATATACGTATGATTAGATAGGATCAGCTGGCATTATCCTAACAAACACAGCTAGCTATATCCTCTAGATTACCGGCTGAACCTGATCTTAATCACACGTTTGTTACATATGGTGATATACTCTAACACTCCCCCTCAATCTAAACTTCTCAAGTTGAGATTGCTTCTAAGCATTTCTAATTGTTTCACCGCGAGTGGTTTAGTGAATCCATCAGCTACCTGATCATCGGAAGAAATATATTCAACCTCAAGCAGCTTGTTCAGAACACGTTCTCTGACAAAGTGATAATCCACCTCTATATGTTTAGTGCGAGCATGAAAAACTGGATTAGCTGACAAACACTTGGCTCCAACATTATCACACCAAATTTTCGCTGACCTTGGTGCTTGAATGCCAAGTTCATTTAGCAGCGTCTGGATCCACATTACCTCAGCTGTAGCATTTGCTAATGCCTTGTATTCTGCTTCTGTACTTGACCTGGAAACTGTGGCTTGTTTCCTTGCACTCCATGACACAAGGTTGGAGCTAAGATATACAGCAAATCCTCCTGTAGATCGCCGATCATCAAGACAACCAGCCCAGTCTGCATCTGTAAAGGCACTAACAAGAGTAGACACTGATCTATTAAATTTTATACCCAAACTTGATGTATATATTAGGTACCTCAAGATTCTTTTAACTGCTGCCCAGTGAACTGTTGTAGGAGCATGAAGAAATTGACAGACCTTATTAACAGAGAATGATATATCTGGCCTAGTCAAAGTTAAATACTGCAAAGCCCCTACTATACTTCTATACTGAGTAGCATCATTGGGTCCTAATAAATCACCTTCATGTAGAGACAACTTTTCTGTAGTTGATAGAGGTGTATTTACTGGTTTACAATCTGTCATATTTGTTCTCTTCAACAAATCAGATATATATTTACCTTGTGACAATATTAAACCATTGTTTACCTTATTGACCTCAATGCCAAGAAAATAGTGAAGCTCTCCTAGGTCTTTCAAAGCAAAATCCTCCTTTAGATCCTGTAGAAGAGCTGGCACTGCATCCTTGGTGGAACTGGCTACTATACTATCATCCACATATATCAAGATAAACATGGTTACATTGCCTCTGTTGAAGTAGAACAGAGATGTGTCTGCTTTAGATGGCTTAAAGCCTAACTGTTGCAATTTTCCACTTAGCCTTGCATACCAAGCCCTTGGTGCTTGTTTTAGACCATACAAGGCTTTATCCAACTTACAAATAAAATCAGGTTTAGGGGAATTTTCATACCCAGGTGGCTGCCTCATGTACACCTCCTCCTCTAAAACTCCATGCAGGAAGGCATTCTGAACATCCAGTTGTTGTAGACTCCAACCCCTGGACACAGCTATAGACAAGACAGTTCTGATAGTAGCAGCTTTAACAACAAGGCTAAAAGTATCTTCGTAATCTATACCATATCGTTGTTTAAAACCTTTTGCTACCAATCTAGCCTTATACCTGTCTAGGCTTCCATCAGCTTTTCTCTTAACCTTATATACCCATTTGCAATCAATAATATTTTTACCTTCCTGTCGAGGAACGAGATGCCATGTTTTATTTTTCATTAAGGCTGTATACTCTGCATCCATTGCATCCTTCCAGTGTTTATCCTCCAGGGCTTCCTCCAAATTACTTGGCTCACCTGCAGAACTGAAGCAGGAGTACCTTACAGTGCCATCGGTATACACCTTAGGTTTTCTGATGCCTCCTTGTAGCCTTGTTCTGGGTCTGTTTAAGTCGAGCTCGCCTTCAGCTCCTTGCTCGATGTCCTGCACAGCAACATCATCAGCGGAAGTGTCAGCGCCAGTACCGGTCAAATCATGACCCAGTGCAGGCACGGTCTGGTGTGGCACAAGTCTAGCCGACGAAGCGCGGCTGCTTGGAGACGTGTCGTTGCCTGAGTGGGGTCGAGCATCCTCGCTGTGTTGCTGCTGTTCCGGCGCCTGCGCTGTCTCCCTGGTCACGTCAGGCACCGATCCCGGAGTGGAGTTTCCCGCTCCATTCACTCCATCCGATGCTGGTGCTGAATGTGTTAAGTCCACACATTCATCTATACCACAAATATCTGTACTGCTGGAAGAATCAACCAAACCATTAGCGGTATTATGAAAATCAAGTACATGATCACTTTGTTGCTCTCCCCCTTGATCATGCGCTACAAGATCAGATGGAAGCAAGGCTATTTCTGCTCTTAGTTGGGCGCCTGCATTTGATTTTAATTTCGAAAATGGAAAGACTGTTTCATCAAAAATCACATCTCGTGAAACATACACTCTCCCAGAGGAGATGTCAAGGCACTTAAAGCCTTTATGGAGCTGGCTATAGCCGAGGAACACACATTGCTTGGACCGAAATTGGAGTTTATGATTATTATAGGGACGCAAATGAGGCCAACAGGCGCACCCAAAGGTTCTAAGAGCAGTATAATCAGGCTTTTGATGGAACAAGCGTTCGAGAGGTGTTTCAAAGGAAATGACTTTGCTTGGGACTCGATTAATAATGTATGTGGCGGCTAGGAAGGCTTCATCCCAGTATTTTAGTGGCATAGATGCATGTGCAAGAAGAGATAAACCCACTTCTACTATATGACGATGTTTTCGTTCTACTGCCCCATTTTGTTGGTGAGTATGTGGACATGAAACATGATGAGAGATGCCTATTTGTCGAAAAAAGGAGTGGAGTTTCTCATATTCGCGACCCCAATCAGTTTGCATGGTAATAATTTTTCGACTAAACATTCTCTCAACAAGGGCTTGAAATTCATGAAAGACCCGAAAAACATCTGATTTTGCTTTAAGGAGATACACCCAGGTAAACTTGTTGTAATCATCCACAAAACTCAGATAATATTTATTTCTACCAACAGAGAGGGGGGCAGGTCCCCAAACATCGGATGAAATAAGCTCCAAAGGAAATTGCGAGACACTAGTAGATTTATTATAAGGAAGTTGATGACTCTTGGCCATCTGACATGCATCACACACAGACTCTTTGCTAGCCTTGTCATGACAAGGTAGATTATTTGTACTAATAACTTAAGACACTATTGGACTTGATGGATGCCCTAGCCGACTGTGCCATCTTGCAAAAGATGGCGCCACACCATAGACTGCCTTTGGAGGGGATGGAGATGGAAGTGGATAGAGACCCTTGTGTCGCCTTCCCTCAAGCATTGTTTCCCTCGTAGCCTGATCCTTAACCAAAAAATGTTTTCCATGAAGTTCAACGAATACAGAATTATCATAGGCAAGTTTAGATGCAGAAACAAGATTTTTTATAGCTTGTGGAACATGTAAAACATTTTTGAGAATAAGATTACGCATGGGGGTGTGCACTAAAGAGTGACCGATGTGCTCGATTTTCAAACCTGCTCCATTGGCCGTGTGCACTTGATCATTTCCCTTGTATTTGTTGCGGACGGTGAGCTTGTCCAGCTCACTGGTGATATGATCTGTTGCCCCCGAGTCCATGTACCAGTTGGAGTCGACACCATAGGCATAGGAGGCGGCTGCAGCGAGATGACGCTCGTCTGGCACATAGGTATCGTCGTACCTGTGCCAACAATCTGCAGCAACGTGCCCGCGCTTGTAGCACACCTGGCACACAGGCCGAGTGTCGTTGCCGGAGCACTGCTGTTGTCCATGACCCCGTCCTCCATGGCTGGAGTTGGCACCAGCGCCATTGAAGCCGCCACGAGCGCCGCGGCGGCGGCCGGCACCGCTGCCGCTGCGATGACTTGGAGTGTTGCCGCGACCACATCCTGCTGCGTTGGCCGTCAGATTGCCTTCTCGCCGTAGGTTCAGCCTGTTCTCAAAATTCAGAAGTTGTGCATATGTCTCTGACAGAGTAATAGGTTCAGTTTTGGCTGCTAGAGCCGATACAACAGAATCATAATCATCATCTAATCCATTCAAAATAAAAGCAGTTAGTTCTTCAGCATCGCATTATTTTCCTGATGCCGTGAGTTCATCTGCTAGAGCCTTCATCTTGGCGAAGTACTCAGAGATCGTCTGAGTTCCTTTCCTGGTGCTGGTGAGAGACAGCAGCACATTGAGAGAACGTGCGCGTGTCCTGGAGTTGAACATCTCCTGGATCATTGTCCATGCTTCTGCCGCCGTTGTTGCCGTGGCAACCTGGGACAATATCTCTCTTGACAGCGATGAAAAGAGGAAGCCGAGAACCTGTTGGTCCGCAGCAAACCACTCTTCATACGCTGGGTTGTCGATCTTGGTCGTGGCCTTCGCCTTGTCATCTTCTTTCTTCTGTTCAGCTTCGATCTGGGTGGCAGGAGCGACGGTCTTGCCGTTCAGGTGCCTCTCAAGGCGTGCTCTGCGAATCGCAGTCAGCACTTGCCCACACCATAGCTGATAATTCTGCTTGTTCAGCTTCTCAGAGACATGGAAGCCGAACGAGGGATTTGTTGTGGAGGAGGTGGAAGAGGAGGAGCTAGCCATGACAGATGGGATCTAACTTCAGCGCTCTGATACCATGTGAGAACACACGATGGATAGGAACGTCGCCCTTCACGCTAGGGTCGACGGCTGCGTGTTAATTAAGCACCTGAAACAGTGCATGGGAGTACATATATATACGTATGATTAGATAGGATCAGCTGGCATTATCCTAACAAACACAGCTAGCTATATCCTCTAGATTGCCGGCTGAACCTGATCTTAATCACACGTTTGTTACATACGGTGATATACTCTAACAGGTATTACTTATTTACTTATGGTCACCAAGATTTCAACCCAGTAAGTGAAATCATGCAACCACTACTCTACCACCAAACCAACTTCACCATGAGAAAATTAAATATTTCAAAAACCAAACCTGCCCTAAAAACCTCAAGGGGAAAAAACACATAATGACTTTGTAGTTCATGCTAGTAAATGTTGTAAGGTTGCATTATACAATGTGAGCGCACGCTGGATTACAAACGAGCGCACATTGCGGCCCCACCACACAATGGGAGCCCAACCCATGAAACTAAAATACTCCCAGGCCCGTTAAATATTACCACTTTACCAGCGCTCCCGAAGTCCCGAGCCCTACTACACGCCGGCCCGCCCGCCCACCCGCCGCCTCCACCGTCTCCGCTCGCCACCCGCCGCCGCGCAGCTCAGCTTCCCCTAGGCTTCTTCCCTTCCGGCGGGGCCAGCCAGATTACAGGGTCCTCTCGGTGACAGAAGTCCGCGCCTCGCCTCGCCTCGCCGGTGACAGCCATGGGGGAACCAAGCAAGGAGCTCCTGGACCTCCCCTCCGAGCCCAAGCCTCCATCCCTCATCGGTGCGCGCCCTTGTCCTCCGAATCCCTCTCGTTGTCTCCTCCTTTCCTCGTTGATGTTTCTGTATCTGCGTGGTTTTGCAGAGTCGCTTCTCGTGGAGAGGAGAGAACAGCAGCAGCAGCAGCAGCAGCACAAGGAGGGGAAGCGCAAGGCGGGGCCTCCCACCGATCCACTCCCCAAGAGCCAAGGTATCTTTCTTCTTGCTGCTGCCGCCACCTTACAGATCAAATTAGAGACTGTGCAGGTGTTCGACTGCGCTTAGCTGCCGCATGATTGAATTTGCTGATTGACACAAATCACACAAACCTTTTTCTTGTTCGCTTGAACTATCGGGCTAATAACTAGTATTCCGACGATATCAAGGGAACGTATCCTATGCACGTATACCGTACAAACACCAATTAACAAGTAGTATCACCCAAAATTCTACAAACAATTGTGTATGTACTTTTAGTATTATTACATCTATGTGTAATACCAACTACAATTTGATCTGCCAGTTGGTGTACACGAGGGGCTTGTGTGTATGGGATATATTTCCTGGTATCGAAGCCACCTGCTAGTTCGAAAAATCAAATCGTAGTCTGAGTTTAGCTTATTAGCATTACCGGAAAAGAAACAAATGCTTTGAGGTGGGATTGCTCTCTCTGGCTGGAACTGGACAGAGTGGATTGTAATTTGTACGCAGAGGAGTTCCTTCAGTTCAGTAACTTTAGTTTATGCACTTACTCACCGGATACTCCTTTGTTTTGGGTGTTGTAATGGAGGTCAGTTCTTGGAAGAGTGAAAGATTTCTTGGGAGAGATGGCAAAGGCGAACGAGAAATTACAGCTCGATGTAAAAGTATGCCTCTAGCTGATATTACGTTAGATGAGTGATCATGCTGTTAATTAACTCCTAAATATATTTGCAGAATAAGCGTCCTGAAGAGTATGATATCGAAGCGCTTACAGGGAACGAGAAGGAATATATTGAGATGGTAAGTAGATTTTCTCTTAGTGACATGATGGAGGGCAATGCAGGGTGCAGCTAGTACTAACTGGTGAGCACGTAATTCTATCTCCAGGATTTGCTTCTTGGTTTAGCTGATTTGCATTCAGAGAAAGCTGTAGAAGTAGCTGAAGCAACAATGAACGGCTTCCCACCTTCAGGAAGGTCATTCGCTTGCAGCTCATCTGACTCTGAAGATGATAGTGATGGTAGTGACGAAGACAGCGGTGATGAAACAAACATGTCTAGCAAAGATGAACGCAAAGATGCGGATGAACCGGAGGCTCAAGCATCAAAAGGAAAGAAGCCCAATAAACGGCAGAAGATCGTTGTTCTCAACTAGGATCCTTGTCATCTTTGACAAACCAAGGGGGAGGGAGTTGTGCTAGTATTTCAGAAAGGATTTGAAACAGAATGGGACCCAATACTCTCAGGACAGCTTGAAGAACAGACATCCAGATATCATAATTACCAACCGTATTTTGTTGTAGAATGCTGAGGTTTGCTAGGATTATTGTTTTCGTCAGGGCCAAATGATGACATGTCAAAGCCCTACTCGGGGAATACACTGAGATAGTACGTGTCCCTTTGGTTCCTTGGAGCCGAGTTATTGATTTTGTATCATATCCTTCGTTTAAATCAATGTTCACGAATACATGAATACTCATGTATTCGTTTAATTGTCTGATAGTCTCGAGTCATCTAATGAATTAATTGTGCTTCAAGATAAATTATACCTAAATTCCAACAGAAACTTGCGTACGCAATATTATGTTGTCGGTAGTATCTGTTATTAATAGTCGAGGTCCGGTTTGAATCTAATAAAGATGAAGTTAGAATATGTGAAACAAGAAAATCATTAATATGTGATATAATTGATTTTAAATTATTGCAAATTTGAAAATTAGGTTTATTTGATATTTTAAAATAAGTTTCCACATGAAACATATTATTTAACGGTTTAAAAAACGTGCTAATGGAAATTGAGGGAAAATCTGTATCATTCATTAAAAAAGAACCCCACCACTCCATGTCCACAATCTAATCTGTAGATCTTCAAGGTTATAATTCTGTATGTGTTGTTAAAAGCTTCATGACGACAACTTTCAACACATTTGTTTGCAAGCTAAAAAAAGGACATGAACCACGCAAACACCTTGCAGAGAAAAGGATTTTAGTTGTGTACACTCTGTTCAATCGGGGCGTTCCTAAGCGCCATACTACAACAAAGCACCGCTCATGCGAAATTACCTTCTGAAAACACATAACAGCTATAAATGAAAATGGGCAGTCCCGGGCCCCGACTCCGAGCAGCTTCTTTTTTTTAAAAAAAAAAATCATGTATGCAAGTTCATATCATATATGCTATCCCTGTGCAACTCCACAGATACAACACTTTTACACAGTTTGCTCTACAATATAGGAGGAAGCACCTCAAATGACAAAAAATTAACAGCAAAGGGAACACATAGATACGGAACAGATCACAGGTTGCGCGAGCCATGCATGTCGAAGAATGTAACTTGTCCACAGAAAGGAAGATAGTGACTTGCCCGCGCTAGGACCTCAGTACTTGGCAGATTCGGCTAACAAATCTGAGTACTGTTCAGGAACAAAGGATTTCACCCTCAATGCGCCTTTGCCTTCCTGACTAGGAGAGAATGATTTAACACCGATGACTGTGGCCATTGCTGGAAAAGAATTTAGTTCAAATCAAACTTTGTTGCTTAATGTTGGCATCATATGTTATTTTATTAACAGTACCATCAGCAGGGTGCATGCAAAATAGTACATAGACAGGCAAATGAAACCCCAAAGAGAAGTTAAGCATCATTATAGCAGTATTAGATTCTGGGCTTCTGGTCCACTATCCAATTGTTATTTACCCTGACTTCCCCCACTGTCTTCCACTTCCAAAGCAGGAGGTTTGTACTCTCCACAAGTTAGATGTACTAGACTACTAGCAGGATGAAAAATGGAACTTTCATGTGGCAGTTTCTCATAGTCAAGAAAAAAGTTAGCTTACATATATTTGTCTTATACCTATATCGTGATATAAGTTCCATGAGTACTTAACCGTAATGAGATCTAGTAAGTCGCTAAAACACTAGCCAGCACAGCTGGAGAATGGAGGCATTGGAGTAACCAATGAAATAACAAAATTGTCTGAGAACTAAAATATAGTAATTAATAAAAAAAATATTCCGACTAGCAGCATCTTTTGAGCAGCAGACAGGATAAAAGAAAGATTTTAAAGAACTTACTGGAGTTAGGCTGTTAACGGTCTATTCCAGTCTACTATTTCCATTATTGTTTTCATATACTTTTCCTCAGGAATATGAATATTTTATTTTGTGAGCATTAACATCAAGGTTCTGTTAAAATAGGTATAGAAGATCCAGACAATATGGAACCTCACGGTCCAAACCGGAAGGTCTGGTTACCACCAGTTATCTATTCCTGCATAGAAGCGTTCCCCACAAAAAACAGTTGGCATCGATCATTATACTTACTTCCATGTATACGCCCATAAATAAATCTTTCACCAAGCCAATGCTGCAAAGGTTGTGACCGTATTCGTGTGCTTCGTCTAACACCCGCTTGCCAAGTAAGACCCGCATCTGATAATAATAACACATGAAAATAGAAATATTAGGCTTCCAAACTATACTTGTGTATTTGTGTTTGTTATTTCTGAATAAAACCTAAAAATGGTGCAATGTGCAGAAGTAAGACCTGCCAAGCTTTTTCTTCTGTTCAAATCTTGCTTCTTATTTCTCTTTCGAACTTCATTTTTCCTCATACCATTACTCTGTGATGGTGAATGGCTTGTACAAGCTGGCTGTTGCTGGAAGTCCAAAAGCAAATATGAAATTAATCCATGAGATAGAAGTAGGGGTGGTAATGGGTCAATGCCCATGAGTTCTTTCACAACCCTATCTAGCTCTCAAATATTTTTAGGTCAAAAATGTATAAAAATTGAGTCCGACCCATTTTCAACCCAACCCTCAAATTTTCTAGTGTAAAATGTTGGACCCGTTACCACCCCTAGACAGAAGGTGAATATGTCAGTATGTAATAGAAGTTGTTAGTCTGTGTGATGCTTGTTTATGGCTGAGTGTGACTTCAGGGGCCTAAACAAATCCATATCTTAACCTACTGAGTAAAACGAGACTACTCATCCCTCGTTACCTCAAGATGGGTGACGTATTAAATGCTCAAACATGTTACATGTACCTTTATGGCCTTCAATAACATATGCATGACATGATAAACAAGAAGTCATCCAATGCTTTTGTACTGTCTATCTGCATGCTATCCGTACTATATTTTACAGAAATACAGAACAAGATGCTCGCTGAATATTGAAGGAAATAAATCTACCTCAACATCTGTGTCCTGCACATGAGGTTGAATCTCTGGTTCAAAGTTTGGTGCGGGCATTTCCAAATCGCCTGCCTCACCTGTGAAGAAAATGTGCTTCAACAATCCACACAGAATAAGAATATTAATGCCATAATATGCGCCCTAAACATTATAGCATTTTTTTGGTATGGAGACAAGGTGGGATGGGTTAGACTCATCCCTGTTTTTGGGATGGGATGGTCCCAACTATCTGGGTTGAGGGATGGGGTCAGAGTTGATCCTGTTCCACCTGTCCCCAAATCAAACACCCTCAAAAGTGAGCTTGTCCCATCCTGTCCCGTCCCACCCCATCTCATCCCATAGAACCAGCAGAAAGTATATAGGTTTCACCAAAAATACAGCATAATGACAAATAAAGTTTGAATCAGTTGGAGATAGCTCATAAAATCTTTCCAGCATTATATGGAACCAAAGGATGCTGAATTCTCCCATCTTAGAAGGCCCGTGGTCATGCCTAGTGAAGCTGCCGACCGTAGCTAACAACAGTCCTTTGTGGCCAAATAGCTATAGATACTAGGTCAAAAAAATCTTTCAAGATACATGTATCACAAGTGAGAAAATATAAGCCCAAAGCAGAATAGGTACAAACCTGCCGCTCTTTTCTGTCGCTTCGGTGGCTGCTTCTTATTGTTTCCTCTTTCTTCTTTGTCTTTACTTGGGGAGAGTGCATTGTTTATATCAACTGCCAGTTTCTGAAATTCCAAAGCAGACAAGTATGTAAAAGAAGAAGACAAATAAACAAGCAACTCATTTCCATAAACTGAGGTAAGTATGCACATGATGCAGTCAATATGACAAAAGTCATTGCAATTTTGCCAGCCCCTGACTACCAGTGCTACATAAACAAAAACAATGATACATTATCCATATCAATAGAGTATAGAGACAAATGTTCAACTAATGCTGCTAACTTCGAGTAGGAACATTTACAGCAGCGGTTTCAAAGGCTGTGGCAAACAGAAAAAATAATAATGATGAGAAAACTTACCTCAATGTTTCCACAATGTATTTCAGATTGATTCTGCGGATAAGTATCTTCTGGAGGAATTTCCGATGTATGTACTGGGTTGTGTGTATCTTCTGGGGGTATTTCCGGTGTATGGATCAGGTTGTCTGTGAAGAAAATATGCTTTTAAAAGTCAAAATAATAAGAAAAGAAAAATTGGAAGTAAAAAGTCTCAGTTGTTCTGGCTTGAAAAAAGAAAGAGAAACCAGCTTATTTTGTGCCATTTATGTCCCCATAAGGTACTCCTGGCAAAGTCCCCTCTGATATTACAACATAACAAGTTCCCAAAAGAAGTGAGATACTAGTGCTTGACGAAAGCATATCCTATTGCAATGTCTTCTCAGCTATATCATGGTTGAGTTTGTAGATAAGAGATGAAAGTAAGAGTGGAATAAGAGAAACTTCATTAGCTTGTAACATAAATGTTTCCGCTGACGTTTTATGGTTATTTCCTATGTTTTCAAATGTTTGTGATTTAGATTCTGCAAAGTAATGAGCACGATCATGCCTAGTGAAGCAGCCAACCATAGGTAAGAACAGTCCTTTGTGGACAAATAGCTATTTGGATAATAGTCCTTTGTGGCCATAGCTATTTGGATATTTGGATGGTAGGTCAAAACAATCCTTCAACATACATGTATTACAAGTTACTAAATATAAACCCAAAGTAGAATAGGTACAAACCTGTCTTTCTTTTTCCTCTCTTTGATGGCTGCTTCTTATTTTTGCCTCTTTGTTCCTTGCCTTTACTTGGGGAGAGTGCATTGCTTTTATCAACTGCCAGTTTCTGAAAGTCCAAAAAAGACAAGTATGTAAAAAGAGAAGACAAACCAATATAAACAGAGATAGGCATGCACATGATGCAGGCAATATGACAAAATAATTGCAACTCTGCCAGTTCCTGCCTTCCCAGCGCTATGTACATGACAACAAAGTGATATGTCATCCATATCGGTGCAGTAGAGAGAGATAAATGATCAACTACTGCTGCTAACTTTGAGTAGGGATATTTATAGCAGTTTCAAATGCTAGTGCAAACACAAAAAATTACAATGATGAAAAACTTACCTCAATGCTTCCACGATGTATTTCAGATTGATTCTGTGGATAAGTATCTTCTGGGGGTGTCTCCAATGTATGGATCGGATTATCTGTGAAGAAAAATATGCTTTAAACCTCAACAAAAGAATAAGAAACTAGAAATTGGAAAACATAATTCTCAGTTGTTCTGGCTTGAAAAAAAGAAAGAAAAACAACTTATTTTATGCCATTTATGTCCCCATGAGGTACTCCTTGCAAACGCCCCTCTGATATTACAACATAACAAGTTTCCAAAAGAAGTGAGATACTAGTACTTGACAAAAGCATATCCTATTTTAGTGTCTTCTCAGCTATACCATGATTGAGTTTGTCAATAAGAGATGAAAGCAAGAGTATATAGGAATAACAGACTTTATTAGTTTGTAATAAAATGTTATGGCTGACGTTTTATGTCTATTTCCTAAGTTTTCAAATGTTTGTAATTTAGAGTCTGCAAAGTAATGAGGGGTGAATTTGCAGAGCAAGACAGCTTATGCGGTTGTAAATGCCACACAATGAATTGTGGGGTGTTCATCAAACAGTGGCAAATACCAAGTGCTACGCAATTTTCATGGTAAGAAACTAAAGGCTATGGCTATATAAGGCAAACATTTTCATGTTCATGCAACTAGTAAGAACGGTAGGCATAGTGCTAACAAACTTAGGTTCAAAAACATGTTGCTGAAGACATAAATACATATCATTGAACAAACCAAATCTGAATTCTGAACGAGCTGATATAAATGCAGGATTTGTTTGTAGTATGGTACAAAATTATAATAACAAAATAATGAAGCTGATTCTTCTAAATGATGATGCTTATAAGAGGGGATGAATTCCCATGGTCCATATACTAGCTAGAAAAAATCTTCCAATCCCATGCAGCAAATAATACTTTTTTAGTCCAATGGCATTCATTTTCGGAAAGCATATAAAAAATAAATAAATAAATAAATAAGTGGAAGGAGGAAGTTTTACTATAAACTATTCCCTCCTTATTTTAATGTATGACGCCATTGACTTTTTCACAAACGTTTGAACATTTGTCTTATTCAAAATTTTTGTGCAAATATAAAAATATTTATGTCATACTTAAAGAATATTTGATGATAAATCAAGTCACAATAAAATAAATGTTAATTATATAATTTTTTTGAATAAGACGAATGGTCAAATGTTGGTCAAAAAGTCAACGGCGTCATATATTAAAATACGGAGGGAGTACTAATGTTATTCTACTCCCTCCGTCCTAAAATAAGTGCAGTTTTGCACCGTTCGTCTTATTTGAAATTTTGTTATGATCAGTATTTTTATTGTTATTAGATGATAAAACATGAATTATACTTTATGTGTGACTAATTTTTTTTTATTTTTTTCATAAATTTTTCAAATAAGACGGACGGTCAAACATTGGACACGGATACCCACGACTGTACTTATTTTGGGACGGAGGTAGTATGTATTATTTCCAGAGGAGCATCATTCCATGACACTAATAGGTCAACACGCCAACAAATTAACAGCAACGTGTTATCATCCTTTATCTTTAAATATCTCAGCAATTACAAAATAAATAACTGGTTTACAGAATATGCACTACCATCCATTTCTTTAAGCAGCAAAACATAGCAATGTTCACTGCTACAATGACAAGAAAGAATTCCAACAGACCAGGCAACTATCGAGCAACTTTTGCATTTACGATAGGAATGATTTCATGGTTACAACAGAAAACGATTCCACAGGATAGTACTGAGAGGAAGAGAGATTAAAGATCAAAAATTGCATAAAAGTCATTGGGTTAGATGTCAAAAAACGCACCATCCTGAGTCAACCATCGCAACTTCACGTTTTTTAATCAATTCTAAAATTCTAGATTATATGCAAAAGTTTGTTGCCGTGGCTGTGCAGTATGAAGACACAAAATGTTGCAAGTATTTACAAGGTAATACTCTGAAATCGGAAGGGAAATGAGTACCTTGGGCCACATTACCTCCAACCATTTCCTGTCACACAATAGAAATCAAAGTTTTATATGCATTAAACACACTAAGTTCAATACTCCCTCCGTTTCATATTATAAGTCGTTTTGACTTTTGTTTTCTATAGTCAAACTTTTTTAAGTTTAACTAAATTTATAGAAAAAGCTAGTAACATTTACAACGCTAAATTAGTTTCATTAAAACTAACATTTAATATATTTTGATAATATATTAGTTTTGTGTTGAAAATGTTGCTATATATTTCTATAAACTTAATCAAACTTTAAAAAGTTTGACTAAGAAAAAAGTCAAAAAGACTTCTAATATAAAACGGGGGGAGTATACGTCAAACACACTGGGGTCTAAATTTGGCAATAACTGTTTCTGCAGGGAGCCAGGAACTTACCTGATGTTCAGAATTGCCATCTACATGATGCAATGGAGATACATTTCTACTTGGAGTTTTCGCCAACACTTCAGTCGAGCCACCTTCCAAATGATCGGGAGGAGAAACTGTGTAATCTATTGGCATGACATCTTCCTGAGGTTTAAATGAAGCATAATGTATGCAGCAGAATCAGTGGTTTAGAAGTTCCGTAGCAAATATTCCCTCCGTTCCATATTGATCATCATATAAGTTTTTTCACCAAGACCAAAAAAGACTTAACTACCATGCATTTTATTTAATGTGAGTATGTGGTGGGGAAAAATCAAGAAACAAGCATACTTTAACTCCTCATATGCACAAGAAACGAGTGCTTAACTACTCCTAAATGCATGCATGTATGCATGCATACTCAGTTTGCATGCAAAGATGCAAATAATGCTGCACGAAAAACAAAGGGACTAGTGTTATATGATGATCAATTTGGAATTTCTGACTTTTGGTTATATGATGATCAATATGAAACGGAGCGAGTAAATCAGAAGAACAAGTTTTAGTAACAACTACCTCTAACGAAACACTATGCCTGGAAGATGCACCCTTTTCTTTGACAAGTTCACTATCTCTGTCCACACCAATTGGGAAATTTTCTTTTGGCTGTTCATCTGTTGTTACACCTTCTAGAGGGTTCGATTCAGACTCAAGCACGTGGTCTGGAGATTTGATGCTAGGACTTGGGGTCTCCATTGCAGTAGAGCGCTCATTGATCATCAAACCAACTGCATCAGACAAACGTCGCACAGGTGATTGTTTACGCAGCAGACTTTCCGGAGACTCATCAGATTCATCATCTTTTGAAAGATCTGCATGTTTATCTTCCAGGGCATCTCCAACAAAAATGCGTTTCTCCAACTGTGAAATTCGAGCAAGGTTGCTTCCAGGTGCAGTTCTTTCTAATGCATGATCAGTCATGTGATTTTTCTGTTCAGTAGTGTTGCTTGCAGACGTGTCACCTGGAGCATTGAAGTCAGGGAGACAAACTTTTCCTATGCTTATTTCTTTAATCTGTAAAGTCTTTCGGAGTAAATTTTCTTCTTCTTCTTCATCCAGATCTTTGAATGCAGAAAGCAAGTAATTCAAGGTGAAACTATTATCCTTCCCAACAAATGAATCTGTACAGAGGAAAATATTTAAGCAAATATACAATCAACTAATGACTAACAGATTGGAAAAGAGGAGATGAGTGACCTCTCGCTGAGATATCTAGTATAGCATCTTGGCTAGATCTTGAAGAAACAGGCTCTTTTGTCATTTCAGGAGCTGAGCCATGCACATCATCTTGGGTAATCTGTGATTCTGTCACAGTTTCTGTTTGGGAAGCAGGTGCTTCAATGGCATCTGGAGCATCAGAGCTAGCGCTAAACTTGTAAGAATGAGCTGATTTTCTCCTGGCAATTAACCACCAATAACACACAGATCAATTCCCTTTTTATTTCGGGCAGATGCTTCAAGTACATCACAACAATAAGTAACCTTTGTAGAGTGACGATAGTTGGCATAAAGTAGCTACAAACAATGAAGCTGAATACACTCCCACTGTTTGCCTCAATCAGTAGCAATAATAAGCAGGAGCAAATGATCAGGAAACACGTTTGAATCAACTAAGTGCATAACACAAGATGCTATACAGCAGATAAAAAGTAAGATTTTCTGCAGCTATATACCCATGTGGCTCATAAATTTTATTAGTCACCCGAGTTTTGGAAAGAAATAAGAAGCATACCTCAACAGCCCAGGTCGTATCTTAGGTGGTTCAATGCCTCGGTTATTATATGTTCCTTCAGTTGGAGCCTCACCTCTTAACCTTTTAATCTCCTTATCAGCTCCTGCATTGATGGACACTTGTTAGAGCGTTGTTGACACTTTCGCTAGCTACCAAAATTGAATGCCATGATATGGATTACTTTCGAGCTTTTCCAGGGTCAGAAAGTATTCATCAGGATCTTCAATGTTCAGTAACTCTGTGTAGTCCACATTTTGCACCGAGTTGCTGGAGAACAAGAGAAAGAAAACGAGTAATTTGAGCTCGAACCACCACTTACTACAGCAGAATGTAGCTAGCTAATGAACAAGCTATCAAGGGAAACAAAAGTAGAACAAACAAGTAGCTTACTTCGTGGGGGGCTTGGTCTTGAGCCGAAACCGCTTGCGGTCCGGCCCAGGCCTTCTCCCCAGCTGGTTATTCTTGCCATCCGCAGCAGCAGCAGCCACCCCCGCTCCATCGCCGTGATAGAGCTTCCCTACGTCCCCGACCGCCTTCATCGCCATTCTAGCCTGTTCAACTAGCTCCTTAGACCCTTTCTGCTCCGTACATTGATACATTTGTGGTGTTAGCTCGAGCAATCCACAGAAACAGAACAGCAATTCGTCACTTCTCCTCTAAAGAATTATCCTAAAAAAAAAACAAAACCTCGAAAGAAAAAACAAGGGGTGGGAAAAAAAAGCGCAAAACCCTCGGGGGGTTCCGAGCGAGATCGAGCCGCGCGGAGAGCCAAAGGCACAAGCACAAGCACGCTCATCGGTTCGGTTCTAGAGAGCGTGGGGAGAGGGGTCGCGCTAAGGAGGGGGTGGGGGGAGCGTACCAGGGGTCGGGAGATGCCGTCGAGCAGCGCCCCGCGGGCCGCGGAGGGGGACGCGGCGGTCCCGGGCGGCGCGGCGGGGCCGAGGGTTCGGGGTAGGAGGTGCGCCGGGGACGATGCGGCTAGGAAGGGATCAGCCGAGGCCATACGGCAGCGGCGGTGGCGGCGGCGGTGGCCCCTCGATCTCGCCGCCGCGTGGGGTGGCGGAGAGCTCCGAGCGAGCGTGGGGTTGGGGTGGATGGGGGGATTGGGACGGGGAATGGGGGATTGGAACGAAGTGGCCCTGTGGTGCGCGTTTCAAAAATCGAAACTGGCAGCGGGAGCCGGGAGGTTGGCGAGGGATTTCGAGTGTTTTTTTTTTTCAGCGATTGCGAGAGATTTTTCGTCGGCGAGGGACACGGTGGCAGAGGCAGACGGGCTCCAAAGTTGAAGGCTGGGGGGCTTGGGGCCTTGTTCGGTCAATTTGGTTCATATATATATACTCTCTCCATCCTATAATACATACGTATTTTAAAATTTAACTTTAAAACTATTTGACCAATAATTAGTACAATATAAGTCAAATATTATTTTTCAAAATAATATTATTGGATTAACATTTGAATATACTTTTATATGGTCATAATTTTGATTTCATTGTAAACTTTGGAGTATGTGAGAAATTATGAGTCAAAGTGGGATAGAGAGAATATATAGGATCTGTTTGATATAGCTCTAGCTCTTAAAGCATAGCTAAACAGTTTCAGCTCTTAGAGCTGGATGAAGCACTCTTACAAGATGAAATAAAGAGATTAAATTGAGTTAAGGTTGGTACGCGACTCTATTCTAGACCTAACTCCTGGAGTTAATTTTAGAAGTTAAACTCTACCAAACATGCCCATACTACTCTCCGAGAATATAACAATTTTTGGGTGGATGGGATATATCCTAATACTATGTATCTGGACAGGTGCGCTATAGTCTTTTCCAGATTCATAGTATTAGGATATATCTTATTCATCCAAAAGTTGTTATATTCTGGAACAGATGAAGCAGTAACTAGCAAATTACCCCTATATTGTGACGGTAAAAAAGTCGTAACACTTATCCTTCGAAGAATTCAGTAGATTGGCTCTTTCCAAGTTTTCAACCTCTATATGGATTTATTCGCAAATTATATTGAACATTTTGTTTAGACAATGTTAATAGCACGCTGGAAATGTTGCATTTGAGAACATTATTAAAGCAGAAGAAAAATGTTATTTCTTTTGTGGCAGAACAAACAGCCTGTAAGTTTTAAGTACATGAGGCATAGCAAACTCTCCTAAATAACCATCCACCAACCACCATCAGAACCTTACGAGGAATTCAATGCTTAATCTTTATTCCAGTAACTATCAAACCACCAATGAGCTTTCCTAATACTGATGCAAGGTGTTTTGGAATAATGATTTCGGAAAATTCATTGAAAAATAAACTGCAATTCCAACAAAATATATACGATAGAATAAATAAGATAGGTCCTGAAAGCCTCAGTTAATGTTCAGTCTAATGTCATCCCTAGTGCAGTTTTGGATGTTTTCCTCCGGGATCGTATCCTCTGCCTTTACAACTACAAAGGCAGATAACTACAGTGATCCTTGCCATTAGCTATTTATAGCCGTTGGATCAAATCTAGATGTATGAGACCAATCGCTACAGTTATCAGATTGTCGAACCAACGAGAAAGAAAAGAGAAATGAACCAGCAGGAAGTAAAGCAATTCCATGTCAAACACATTCACCTTGTGACAGCATGTCTCGTCGTCAAGCTTCAATGCAAAGGCGTGAAGGCATCGCCTGGTGTAATCCATAACAATTCATCACACCACAAGTTGGGACTTTGGATTGAATTAGGCAAGCATGATATACACATCTTCATCATTCATCTTTCAGCAAGTCATCAATAGACACAGATCTTAACCATAGGTACTTAAACCTTCAGCTTCAAGAAAAAAAGACATTGTTTATGTTTATAGCTCAATCTGGGTGTCTACAGCTCAAATGTTCACTCTTCGTATCTGAAGTAATATGGTTCCAGAGATACGAACAGATTGTCCCTGTTCTTATTTTTCCCGTTGCTAAAAAAATCCATAAACCGAATGCGTGCTCTGCCTCCTTCGTCGTAGTCTCGGTCGGCTCACTCGTGACCGTAGCCTCTGCCGACGAGGTTGGTTGTGTCGGGGAGGGTGGTGGTGTTTCGTAGGGGGCTTGGGTGGTGGTGATTCGCGGTGGGAGTTGCGGCAGTGGTGATTCCTGGGGTTGTTGCCACCGGCGGCCACGGCCAAGGGGATACGGCACACGGGATTGTTGACAGTCATTTAAGTGTAAACTTTAACCATCAACTCCTGTATAAAAGAAATGAAATATACTAACAAAACTTAGTGGTAGGGTTTACTACTAACCATTTCCACTAGTTTTGGTAAATATATGTATGCAGGTCATTTAAGAAGAAAAATACACCCGCCATACGACGTAAATGAACCTCCGGTCAATTACACGCAAGTACAAGGATTGGAGAGTTCACCTGATAGTCAAAACCGACATAAAGTGGGGCTAAACCGTCCTAACCGCCATAAGAGCCCACCAGTCAGCCTCCCAGCCAAAGGAACAGCCAGGAGGTGGGGCTCACAGTTCGGCCGAACCGCCATTGGCCCCCTCATCCTAGCTTTCCACGTGCAGGCCTTCCAATGACGGTTAGGGGCGAACCGACCTCCATAACTGCCATTCCAACTAGCATTGGCACGCTATAAAAGGAGGAGCTCATACGCACTCCAATTTACACAACAAAGTAGAGTACAACTCACTTTTGGAATCTTAGTTTTACTTTAGTACGTGGGCTTGAATAGAGAGTGAGGGGAAGCTCCGGAAAGAATGCCTGAATATCATAGTTCCCTACGAAACTTTTACGGAGGAGTGTCGGTCGACATTCTTCTAACGAGGTTCCGAAGAAGCGTCGGGATTGTCGGCCTTCTTATCGGTTGTACCTTGGCGGATGCTTTCTTTTATAAAGTAAGTATCCGAGTCTTCCTTATGTTATTAAATTAGTTTGCTTAAGTGAGATATATTCTCATTGGTGCGGGTTCGTCGCTTAGTGTGCAACTGAGTGTTCTAGTATTAGGATATTGGATAAAGAAGGAATTTCATGTGCACGGCTAGAGTACTAATTAATAACTTAGGCGTGGTGTTTAGGTTAGGAATTACCTTCATTTGTTGTGTGCTCCACAGAAAGTGAGGTAAGAGGTAGGTGGTGACAGCCCTGTCCATCCTTTGATCCCTCCACGTTCGGGTACATCATAGAGCTCAAGGTCGGACTCAGCCTGGTAGACCAAGGGAGGGTTGGTGCCCGAAGCATTCGATAGAGTCTTACCTTTAACTTAAGATAACTAGTTAAGTCCATAGGAGTCCTCTCTAGTCAAACCTTCATCAGTTATTGTCTTTGGATAGAATCCTGATCGTAGATAATACATACATATTCCTTGTGTTCAATACCCTTGGAATACTCCAAGGGGAAGTGCTACATCGGTATCCATGCGCTTATCTGTGTGCGTAGCAATTACCAACATGGATGAGGAGCAACGAGGGAGAGATAGAGAGAGAGAGATTGCTCCGTGGCTGCAGCGACAAGTATGAGCAACCTCCACGGGCTCTGCCTCATTGACATAGGAGTTGTCGTTGGCGATGGTGGCGTAGGTGTCGGAGATGGAGAAGTAGCAGCTGCGTCGCAACGACAATTCACAGGGATTTTGCTGTCAGGGGTGGCGACCAGGGGCGGAGAAAGCATTGAGAGAGAGGGATAGAGGCAAAAAGAAATATGAGAGACGTACATGATCAGGATCGATAGACTTCGGAAGCGTTTTGTTTGAATCGGCTCCCTGATTTTTCACTATTTCACCGACACTGTGGGTCCTAGCTATTAGTTGCAGGGAAACATATGACAGAATGAACACCACAAATACAAACATTTCAAGGAGTATAGATGTTGTCTAGATTTGTTATAATTTTTCTATCAAGATTGTCAAAAGTGAGTTACCAAAATCCTAACCACACTTTAGCCAGCAATGTGAAGCCATGCCGCATTTTTCAATGATTGACACGTGGGACCTATATTACATGTGATAAATCTTGCCACACTTTTAACAGCCAACCAAACACTTACCTAACATGGTCAAACTTGTCTAACCACAAGTATGGCAAAGTGTGGTAACTTATGGCCATCAACCAAACAACCCCTTCGTCTTTTACCGTTGGAATAAGTTGGCCCTAGGTCCCTCGTATTTCCGTCCCTTTTAAATCATATCCCTAAATCACAACAAGGTATGTTACTATTATAGTCTTACTTTAAACGTTGGTTGTTTGTTAAACGCAAAATACACTCACTCTGGATGGCGAGATAGCCAACGACCATACATACAGATTTTCTTGCCACATGTGTTCGACTCTCCCAAGACGAGCACACGTGCAGATAGGAAAATTGCATGGAACCGTTGGTATCAATCTTGCTCACGCCAAATGACTAATCTAGTTACCTGGTGTCACACCCCAATCCGGCACCGCCGTACAACGGCACCTGACAGGAGCGTGTCGTAGGAAAACGGCACGAACCGCTTCCTACGAGACCGCGATATTGGTACCAGTCCCAGGACATAGCGCTGGTACCCATGGTGACAATTATGAATCATTGCAATCCTTAATTTAAATAGGGGACTTATTTACCTTAACTTAAGTTGCAGCTCTCGAGGGAACCCGAGATTGCAACTGACGACGCGGAAGCAGCAACATCAGAGACCACGGCAACGGAAACCAACGAACTAACACCCAATACCACAGGCGACGGCTGGGAACCAGGACGAAACCCTAATCTTCTCTTCACTTCGACTTCGCCTTCTGAATGGAGGAACTATATATATATATAGAGTAAGGGTGAGTACTTACGTACTCAGCAAGTCACAGGAACTTAGGTGTTTAGTGCAAGCTTAAAAGAGAGGAAAGGTTGTTTTGCAAATCCTTTATTTGGAACCATTTTGAGACCACTAAGTGATTTTCTTCTTTTTAAGTTTAGGTCGAAAAGAGACTTGCGTCTCAATTCGACTTAAGAGATGCTTTTCAACAACTCAACTGGTAATGCCCCGACTTCCCAGGTCGGTTCATTAATTCTCAGGCTCACACAGCCATTTCACTTGATTAAGCGGCTCCCTGAGCCCTTTTCATTTTTCTCGGACTCCAAGAGTCCTACTGCTCCACAGCACAACATTCTGCTTCCTCCCGGGAAGCCTAGTCTATGATGCCTTCAGACATCCCGGATCACACAGACCCGTTTCTGACCACTCAGGTCATCCATCTGCCACATAGGCTGATTCTGGTAACGATTTCCAATCCACAACACTTTTCACAAAGCACAGGCAAACAAATCTACGCAACGGGAATCACCTTGCATCCGCCCATGACCGTGGGCACGGCTGTTCGAACAGTTTATTAACCTCTGCAGAGGGGTACACTTTACCCACATAACACGAACTTACTCCAGACACTGGCCGGTGTCGGAGGTTCACGACAAAGCCTTTCCAAAGCTAATCCTAGGTCACCTCATGCCACATAGAGGGTCTCCCTGACAAACATCAGGCCAACTCCGGCTTTCCATACAGGACTCCCGGTTGCCTTCCTCTGTTTAGGACTCCCAGGATGTCTCTACCGCCACATCCTGGCTTTCCACCCCTATTGGCATACAAGATTTCCCAGAAGCAGCTAATTACTTAGCTAGGGTGTCCCATTCCACCATGTGGTTGCACTTGCTATGCTCGGATGTAATTCCCACAGGAATCGGTCCTTATATGCGAGTACGGGAACAGCACCACACAGGCGCGACACCCGCATCGCGAGATTTCACAATCATTTTTATTTTCAAACTCACCGACACCACGTGTCAGGTTTTCAAGGCTTCTCAAACCCATTTCCCAAGTTTTCGACAAGCAACGGTGTATGTGGAGTAATTGGTACTCGTGCTTAGAGAGCACGGATACCGAAGTACCACAAAGGTGGAGCGACAAGGAATCAGGGTATATCGGCCTACAGGAAGTAATGCGACTACTAGGTAGGTCCGTCGGTTTGGCACGCAAACCGAGGCCAAACAAGTTAAGTGTGCTCCTAATAATGCAAGTTGCAAACAAAATAATAATGACTTTTCAATTATAGGGGCAATATGATCAAGGGTGACTTGCCTTGCTCAAGGTCTTCACGAAGCTTCTTGAAATCCGCACTCGAACGAAAATCCGCAATCCGCAACTATACGCAAACAATGAAAACCTATGAAAGGACCAAAAGAAGGACCCTATTTAGACTAAATAATAGTGCCATTAGAGAGATCTCAATTTTACGGAATTACTGGAAGTGGAACGGAGTCAATCGGAGTTACGGATCAAGAGATATGAATTTCCTAAGATTAATGGATTTTCTGTCTAAAGGAAAAAGGAATTATAAATTCCTTGGAAAAGAAAAAGATTGAGGGACTGCTTTTGGACTTATTTCGGCCGGCGAGAGTTGGGCGAGGCGGCCCATGGCCTAGCGTAGGCACGCGGGGGTGGGAAGAGGCCTGTGGGCCAGGGGAAGAAATAGGCAGCCCAGCGGCGCGCGAGCGGGAGCAGGCCGAGCGGGAGCGGCGAGCGGGCCGGCAGGCCAGGCCGAGGCGGGAGCGGCGAGCGGGCCAGCAGGCCGAAGAAGGGAGGGGGTGGCAGGCCGTGGGGATGCGGCGAGTGGGCCGGCCAAGCGGCCCAGCGCGCACGAGCGAAACAGGCCGAGAGAGAGAGCGAGCGGGCCGGGAGGGTTGGTGGGCTGCAGAGGCGCGGTCCAGCTGCAGATGAGAGAGAGAGGGCTAAGACCGGGTCAAAGGGACGTGGGGCCCACGGTGGGTCCCACCGTCATCTCCTTTTCTCTTCCTCCTCACTTCTTCTTCTCCATTCTTCTCATTTCTTCTTCTCCTCTCTCCTTCTTCTCTGCGTGTCCGAGAGAGGGAGGCGACCGGTTGGGGAGGCGGCCGGTGAGGTGGGGCGGAGCGCGGCCGGGCGCGGCGGATCGAGGCGGCGCCGCGAGGGAGCGAGGTTGGGCGCGGCCGTGGCGAGGTGCGACGGCGGCCGTCCGCGAGAGCGGCGAGGAGGGAGGAAGAAGGGCGCGCGACCGCGGTGGAGTTGGGGAGGAGAAGGAGCGGCGAGGGGGGGTTTACCGCGGGAGGAGGGGGGAGGCGGCCGAGCCGGTAGGCGGGGAGGCGGCGCGGGTCCTCGCCGCGGGTCGCGCGGCAACCGGCGGTGAAGGCGGCGACACGGAGGAGAGGGGCGGGGACGTTTGAGGCGGAAGTGGAGGAGTGGCTGAGGGCGGAAGGGGGGTGCGAAGTGAGGGTTTTATAGGGACCGTGGGTGGAGAGGTGGGCGGCAAATCCAACCCGGCGAGAGAAAGAGAACGGCGAGAGAGAGAGAGAGAACGGCGAGAGAGAGGGAGAGAGAAAACATAAGAGAGAGAGATAGTTGCTGCTGTGGGAGAGAGAGATATAATGGGCCGACCGGGAAAAGGATGGACCGAGCAAGAGGAATACGGCCCGAGGAACATGAGGGAGGTTAAGTAGACTTTTGCGGAGAATTTGGTTTGGAGGGATTTGGATTTGGATTTGATTTCTAACTCGGAATTTGGAAGGAGGGAGAATCGAGACCTTGGCACACATACATATGAACAAAACAAACTCAAAACCAAATTTTCGCAAATAGGGTTTCATTAATTTAGTTTTTAACGTCTCGCAAAAGCGGGGCGTTACACCTGGCTTTGCCCAAACAAGCTAATCGGGCCTACCTTAGCTTAACAAACTAGAGTACGGTTGGATCTCTAGATAGCTCTTGCTTAGCTAGGCTAGCTCACTTATACTGTAGTCTACCAAGCAAGACTGTTGGTTCAAAAACTTGACAATAAAGGAGAACCATTTTGGCTCCCTAAGGGCCAAGGATTTTCTAGCCTAGACAGGCTAGTTTGCCAAGCAAAGCAAGGTTTTTTCAACAGTTACGAAATGCACAACCTAGCCTAACAAGGAGAGGAAGCAGCTAGCCTAGGATCCAAATGTTCCCTTAAGCTAAGTATCCAAACACACCTACCTTTGATGTTATATTTCCTTTGTTTGTGCTGATATTAAACTAGAGGCATGTTACTATGAAAAATGAGGTGGGAAAATCGATGGCTAGGATTCAAAGATACCTTGGTGGGTGAGAGATCATTTCGACATTTCCTTTCTTGTTGTTCAAACAAGCCCTATGGATTCGTATACAAATGTAAGTGTTTTTGAGAATGAATTTAAGGATGCGGGTTTCAAAGTTTCATGCAATAGATCCATATCGTTTGTAGCATTTTTTTATAAAAACAAAAGAATGAGGAATACATACTACTTCCTCCGTCCCAGTTTGTTGCTATTTTTAAGATTCAAATTTGTCCCAAAAGAAGCTATTTTTAAGTTGATGAGATGTTGTTTAGCCCATTTTGCCCATGCTGACCACCCCATCCTGTGGGACCCACGGGCCCACCATCCAGTGCTCTGCAACCCACTCCACCGATATAACACAGGCCACAAACCTTATCCCAATCCACGGAGTAGACGAAGAGAGGCACCAGACTTGCTTTCTACAGGAAAAATCCCCAATCCTCAACTTGTTGTCTACAGGAAAAAAGATCCCCAATCCATTCGTCGATGATTTAGAGCAGCGATGGAGGGGGCGAACGATGAAGAAGGGGCTGCTGCCGAAGAGATCAAGGCACATGGATATGGTGGTTGGCAAGGAGGACCTATCGGAGGCCATCCAGGCGCACAGGCAGGTGGTGGACAGCGAGACGGGCGTAAGTCGGTGTCGTCGAGCATCGCCCATGATTGGGCATCGGATGGAGCGGTCGGTGTCGAGGTCGGCCCGCAGTGGAGCAGCAGAAGGCGAGGAGGCCCTGCTCTGCCACTGCAGCTCGGGACTCAAGCATGCGGGGAAAGGAGAGGAGGACCTGTTGCGGAGATGTAGATAGCTGCGCAGGCAGGCGGCGAAAGGCGACGATTGCATAAGCGCCGAGGAGGAGTAGGCATAAAGCACCGACGGGCAACCGTCGAGGGTTTGGATGATTGTCACCGGCGAACACAAGGGCACAGTCCTGGAACAAGGAGTTAATTTTGCCCCGAATTCGGACGACAGTGAGAGTGAAGACGATGACATTGTCTTCATCCCGACTCCGATGAGGACAATGGAAGTGACAACTTCGACTCCGGTGAGGTCCTTTTCGTCCCCGACTCCCAGCCGCAGCCGGATGACCTCTTCTCGGAGTCTAATGAGACCCTCTTCATCCTGGAGTCCGAGCCGCTGCCGGGCGGCCTTTTATTAGAGTCTGTTCTGTAGCCAGGAGGTGGAAGCGGAGGTGGAGTACAGTGGCAAGGGGAAACCGAGGTGGATGTGGCCTTGGTTGATGATCACTCGGTGCAGCAGGCCGGTGGGTGCTTCACCCAAGTCTCCGAGCATCAGGGCAGCCTTGAGAAGGATGTGGGAGCGAAGGAGGAAGGCAAGGATACTGCAAGGCCCAGCCACGCGGAAAGGGTTGCGCAAAACGACAAGTGTGGCGGTATGTTGCTGATTTTGCTGCCTTGGTACTTTATGTAGCGTACTCCCAAAAAGTAGTGCATGCAAACTCTACATGCTGATGCAATGTTGTTGCTTAATCCTGTAGTACTATTATTAGTAAGTATCAAAATGGTAATTAGTGCCATGTACTACTGTAGAAGTAGAACATGGTTAGCTCAAGTATGCAGTAGTAAATGTGATTAGCCACCGTTGTCACTTGATATATATATGGTTGCAGTAGTAAATTTGTCTTTATTCACTTTGCAATTCTAGCTAATGCAATTGCTATACATGTATGCATATGCATGTATACAAATGTGAGGAAATTAAGGTCTAACCTTCTAACTCCATGGTCTAAGCAGTTAAGCGTGGTCATGATATTATCTAGAGTCTAGCAAACTTGTATGCATTGCCTAACTTAATTAAGCTGCATGAGTACATGATCCAACTTAATTTGGTTATTTAGGCCCAACTTATGCGTACTAGGCAAGACCCTACTCCCTGTTCCTCCCTTCTAATATTATCGTCATTCACTGGGACCTATTTCTTTTTACAATAATCAAGAAGTTTTCTATTGTATATATGGCCTTGTATTAATATGACAGTTCTTTTTAGAGAAAATAGACAATAATTTGCTTGACATGCCATTAGAATGTGACTAATAAGTGGTTGTACTTTGTAAATTATTGTTGGGGATTATATTGTAGTCCTCTGACAAGGAGTACTTGACGTTTAGAATATAATTCAGCCAAATTTTAAAATTTGACCATAAATAATTTCTCAAATGCTTAGGATCACTCCTGAGTATGCACATCAAATGTTAAGTACACCCTTTTCATGCAACCAGTAGATCCCTTGCTTCCATCTATACACAAAAGTTTTGTAAGGAACACTAATGTCCTCCAGCATATTTACATATATGTAGTGGAAGTATTAAGTGGCATTGAGAACACTAAAACATCTTTAAGATAATGGCGTTTGACCTGCTATACACTATCAACAACTTAAACAAAACAACTATTGCTGGTCACTAATAACTTCACCAAAAGAACTTGACTTCACCAAGAGAACTTGTACTTCAGAATAATGACTTAACCAAAAGAACTTTACGTCATACAGGGACACATCACTCGGCTAAGAGTGCTTGCCATGCAGTGTCACATGTAGCACAATCACAAAAAAGGCTTGTAGGAAGAATGCCACGCAGCTCCATTCCTTGTTCATATGTGGAATCTTGTAGCCATTCCCACCTCTAACCTTCATCACCTCTATGAAGCAAGATTGTAGTGTAAGGACCACATGATTCACTTTAGCGTCATCACATTCTGCATACTCCTGTTCAACATTGCTGGTTAGATCGTCCATGTTTTTAGCAATCCTTCGGTACGTCAATGACTGAAGTGAGGCAAAGAAACCAAGGTCTAGAACATTCATGTTAGGGGAATTGGGCGGTTGGTTCATTATGCGAATATCAAGCCCAGTTTTTGCCACAGGAGCTGCAAATGCATCATCCTCTGGTGGTACATGTTTCCTGGCATTGTCCTGTTGAATCCAAACGGTGTTCATTGCTTCTTCCAAAGGCCAACATGCTACAATAGATGGTATAACTTTAATTATGAGAAATTTCTCTACGTATGTCTCGGGTCACAATGATAGATTTTGTGACTAGTGTTCCCCTTTCTCTATTGCGGCTGCTCCGTTGTGCTGGTTCCTACAACACATAGTATAAATAGGGAAATGATGAGTGTAATATTTTAAACAATGAAATTAAAAAGAAATGAAAGTAGATGGAAGTACCAACCTTCTTAACAAAAGGCCACACACCTATCTTGCCATCAAAAATGCAATTTCCTTCATGGTCATACCTTGGCCTAGCAAGTGCGACCAAGAACATGACCTTATCAGTTGAATTTTTATTCTGAACCATCATTAATGGGTCCTCTTCATCAGGTAGTAGGTAGATCTTTCTGACCTTCCTGGTTGTATTGAACCATTTTTCATCTATGTACACGATATTGTACTTCTCTTTAAATGTTGGCTGGTAATGAAGAGTAAGGGCATCTAGCATAGAAATGCAGAACTGAAGGCGAGATTTGTTGTTCTTTTGCTTCAAATAGGGCTTCAATGTGTTGGAGTGGCGACGAGACTTCCCTTCTTTGAAGAACCTATGCAGTGTGCTGCTACTGCAATGCAACTCTTGGGCCATTGCTTTAATGCTATTCCTTCTTTCTAGTGGAATTGTTGTAAACTGAGATAAGTCCAGTTGGACCTTATGCCACCCACAACGATGTCTTTTTGAGCTAAGATCAGCTGGGAGACCTTGTGTATGATATGGCTTTGCTTTCCTCCAAATACTTTGCATTAGAGGTCTAGAAATGCCAAACATGTTGGCAACAACAAGGGTCGTGTCCCTCTTAAGTTTGAAATCGACACTTTTTGCTAGTAGGACTGCATAAACATGTTTCCGCTCGATATCCGTCAAATAGGTTCTTTCGATTGCAGACGTATTTGCATGTTGTTCTTGATGCGCATCTTGATCCATGTCATCTTGTTCTCCACCTGAAATTTGTAATTATTATTCTCGACCTTATTGAAAACGCTCATGCATATTTTTATGCAATTACCTGAATCACTTAGCTCCTCTTGTTCAAAAACAATGTCCACATTTTCAGCATAAACATCATAGTTATCATATATACATTGCAAAGTTGAAATTTCAGATTAAATTTACTTAGAAGTGCAAAGTTGGAAATGTTGTTCTATCTTGTTGAATACCTGAATCATATTAGCAATCAAGTTGCATGTTCAAATCGAATTAATAAGCAGCTTCACCATGCTCTTTATGCACTTGCTGCACTTGTTTCTTCGCCTTGCTGATCATTATCTACGCATTGCAAAGGTGAAAAATTCAGTTTCAAATTATTTATATGTGCAAAACTGAACATTTCAAATTGTACATAATAAGATGTACAACTTGATATATACTTGATTCATATTGGTCAAAATCCTGCATGATCAAATTGAATTGATGAGCAGCCTTTCCAAGTTCTTCATGCACCTGTTCACCTTGGTGGTCATTTTCTACACATTGCAAAGGTAAAAGTTCATATTCAAATTATTTAGATGTGCAAAGGTGATTCATATTCTTTCAATGGTCAAAGCATGCACTGTCTAATGTTTTCGGAGTGTGTTACAAAATCAGAAATTAGTCTATCGTATACCCATGACACAATTGTAATCAATGAGCTTCGTATTGTATCTTTGATATTCATATTTATATTTGTCAATGAGTACATTTTCTTGTAATCCATATGTTTTGGCAGATAGGTTTTACATGTATACCCCTTAATGTAGCTTACAAAATCATAAATTTATCTCACCATCTAGCCATAGTTAATTTGTCTCAAGAGGATACGATTAGCTCATATCATGTACTACCAAACGATATAATAGGAGTATGTTACAAAATCAGAAATTGGTTTGTTCTTATACCAATAACACATTTATTCATTAATGCATTATCAAAGGACAAAGATTGTTCAGATCATATAGCCATGCCATCTGTCATCCTAAATATGTCAAAGGATAAAGATTGTTCAGATCATCTAGCCATGCCATATGCCATCCTAAATATATCATCTGCACACGTCAATTGCTCATACGATCTAACCAACACGCATGCCATGACACATATTCAAAAATATGTCCAAATAAGAGACATGAAATGGTTCAAATAGTCCAAATATCTTGTCATCCCATTCTGTAAGATCTGATTTATCTATAACATACCAATTTCATGTTGGTAATCCTCTTGGACTTGTTCTTCGGCCTCATGGGCTTCACCTTCAGCTGCAACCTTCTCAAGTTCTTCATCATCTTCATCAGCAAGGTTGAGGTCAGGTAGGTATTCATCTTGATGAGCAGCATGGTTGAGGTTGGGAAGAACATCTCCCCCTCCTTGAAGAACTGGGATATTAAGAACGATGTTCATATGTTGATGATGTAAATATCTGACTATTTATGATGGTATTTGTGTGGCACTATGTGTTGGTGATTTGTTTTGGGGTGGGAGATTGTTGGAGAGTGGAGAATGCATTTGAGATGGAGGGATGAGCTAGTACTCGCACTCTGTATGGCTGGAGGGTTTTTATAGGTTTGCTCTCTTCATCTTCTCATGTGTTAATTTAAATTGGGTTGGCGGTAAGTTTTTGGTGGCAGACTTCAAAAGTTTCTCCCATTTTTTTAATCTTGATATGCAAGTGCCAGAGGAATCTAAGTGCAGCAGTATCCATGTGTAATCATGTTCATGCTTTCATTAATGAAGGACACTATGGTCATTCCACCCTAAACCTTAATCAATCCAAACAACCTAGAAATAGCAACAAACTGGGACGGAGGAAGTAGTATACTAGTTTAGTATCTTCAAAGAGATTAATACCACTTCCAATCTTAATTATTTGATGTATTATGGTAAGATTAGTCAAAGTTTTGAAATTTTGACTATTGATTTTATATTAGAAAAAGTTCATAAAGTTTATAACAATGTTACAATACTTTTCAAGTCAAATCTATTTATACCATTTATTTTGTTTTTAACTCAACATTTGAGAAGTTATCAATGATTTAAGTTCTAAGGGTTTGACTTGGTCTTATCCTAAAAGTTGAGCAATTCCATTCTCATGTGTTGACATTATTGATGAATTTTTTAGAAAATTATACATGTGCTGTGTATAAAAGCCACATTATCTATTTTTATCATCACCAAGCCCCCTCTATAGCTTTCACCGAGGTGAATGTTGGTTACAGAGAGGTTACTTATAGTTTAGCACTTTAATGTTATGGCATGCGAGCCCTTGAACCACCTTTGTAATATCGGCATCCTTGAAATATTGTTATATGTTTTTTTTATAAAGAGCAGAGGCCCTTTGCCTTTTCTTAAAAAAAACTTATATAGTTTATCAATTGTCCTTCTATGACTTCATATAGGTGAATGGTATAAAGGGGTTACTTAGAATTATCTGGTGAATCTGTTCAGATTCATTGTATTAGGTTATGTCTCCTCCCATCCTAGGTTAGTTTTTTTTGGGACGGAGGGTATATGTCCTATCGTGAGTTAATTGCATCATACGATACTCCAAGAGACTGGTCAATTTAGGGTAGTTTCCGGTAGTTGCAACTTCTTCCATAATCAAAAACTTCCTCGAACAATCTATCTTTTTATGTAGATTCATTACATAATTTGGCCAATGAATTAAAAGCGTGAAGCTAGGGATTAAGCTGACTACCAACCAACCGCTTTTCATAATCTCAAGCCCCCTCAAACCAGACCAGTTTGTACCTATAAACCAGTTGTCCAAATTAGTCGTAAAATTTTGCCTTGTTTAATAAAATGAGGGCATAACCGCAAACCCCGAAAATTGAGGGCAAAACATAAATTGGGGTTAAAAATGAGGGCATAGACACCATTATACATGTTAAACTCTAATAAACTTCACTAGATTTATAGAAAAACACCAAATACACCATTGAATATATTTTTGTACTATATTTCTTCGGTGTTAAAAATATTATTATATTTTTTTATTAATTAAGTGAAACTTATTTTTTTAGTTATATCAAAACCAAAACAATTAAATTAAACAAGGATTCTATTTTAAAATGGTGGTATCAATTTCTTCTACCCTATAGTTCACCAACACAGTGTTACATTCCTCATTGATCGGTTAGGATCGTTTCCCTAAGATCCAACGAATTAGGTTTAACCCACGTGCACAATATATTTCTATGCATTGATGGGTGGTTCCAAAGTTTGCTCGGTTGTTGATTGTGTTTTTTTGTCATTGCAGAATGCCAGGATGAGAGTATATATAGGCATGCAATCTTCTGTATGACAAATACTGATATTATGGTTTGCATGTCTCAATCGGCTTATTTTGATTGCTCTACTTCTGATAGTAAAGGCAAGGATGCAAGGATCTAACGCGAGGACAGAGTAGCCACTGATGTATGATCACACTAATTGATGTCTTATTTAATTCATGTAGCTAGATATTCAACTTTGATAGGGATTCTATGGCCATTGCAGGCAAATTTTAAATGAGCCTCTAGCATATCTATGACAATATTTTTCAGTAAGAAATTTAAAGAAGTACATGTGTAGTGCCTTATAATTAAGGTTTATTTTGCTTAGTTGTGCTTACCACATTCTTGTCTTACCCAAAATAATTTCTCAATTATGAAGATTTCGAGTTATACGAGGCAGCTATTTGGTGCAGCTACTCTAGCAGCTGAGGTATGAGGAATAACATGGTACGGGAGGAGAAAGAAAGATGATGAGTATCGAGAAGAGAAGGATACGACATCTGCACGAAATAGGAATTCTACAGTTATATTGATCCAAGATATAGATTAGACATAACAGGTATGTTTTCTCAGAGTAATAATTAGGTTAATTTAAATGATAAATTTTACGCAAAAATTTTGTATGGCTAGTTTAGAGTGACTTTTGTGTCTATTTTCTACGTGCTCTTTCACCTTTGAGGTTTTTTTTGCTTTTATTTTATACTATGTACAAGGGTGGAGCTGTATATTACTGTATCCTCAAATACACCTGTATTTTAATACAACGTGGTTTGAATACATGTTTATTTATTTATTTCTTACTTGGTGACATGAATTTCATATGCAAAGTAAACTTTTCTGGCTGCATCATCAGTGTTTATACTCGTATTCACTTACATTTTTACGACTTTGCACGTGTATTACCAAATATTACCGTATTATTACTAGTAAAGGTTAGTAGGCAACCGAGAAAAAAAAAAGAAAATCCATCGGCGATTCCGTGTGTTCCAAGCGGGCGCGCGTAGGGTAGGGTTCCTTGCGACGGAAGCGGGCACGCACAGACGCTCACGCCTAGCATCACACCACGCCACGCCACGCCACGCCACCGCTAGACAGACAGTCCACCCTCCGCTCCGCCTCGCGCCTCCAAAAACCCTTCCCATCCTCCTCCTCCCCCCATCCCCCGCCTCCTAGGGTTCCCGTCGCCGCCGCGGCCGCCATGGGCTCCTCGCTCCCGGCCAAGGAGGCCAACCTCTTCAAAGTCATCGTCGTAAGCATCCCCCGCCGCCGCTCCTCCTCCTCCTCCCTCCCCTCGCGCCTCTCCTCTCGAATCGATCCGTTCCCCCCGCCATGCCCCCCTTTCGGCGCTCCGCTCGATTCGCCTTTCTGGACTTGGCTGGCGATTGGAGGTGCGCCGCCCTGCGGTGGGGTTCCACTGCCTGGTGACTCCCCAGGATCGGTGTGGTTTGTGCTGTCACGACTTGTGAAGCTTTGCTTTGGTTTGGCGATATGGTGTTAGATTGGTGGTAGCACCATGGAAAGGAAAGCCTGGAGCTACGGGAGCAGTGGTTTTACCCGTGGTGTGGAAAGTGCTTGAGTTGGGCCGTTAGCTTAGCTTCGTTGTGCTTGTTTTGAGTCTGGTGAAGTTGCTGGTGCTAAAACCCGATGGGCTACTTGGACCTGATGATTGGGATTTGGAGTTCTATCATAATAATGGTAGCTGAGAGTTTTCTGTTTCATGTTGCATCTAATTCGATGTCAGGTCCTTGTGTTAAGTATCATCTACCATGCTATGGAGTGCACTATTGACTCTGCATTGTATTGCTGGGTTGGGATGTAGGGATTGACTTGATGTGGCTATTGGTACTTAAAATCTCAATATTGGCCACTAGTATAGTATGGTAATACACAGACTGAATGCAGTTTGTTCTAGTGTATGTGGTTGGAGCTTTTGTGATAGTATGGTTAAGATGCAGATATAGCCTCTGAACATTTTATAGGAGCCTGGAATTCTCCTTCATCGCTTTGCAGATTTGAGATTGTTTTCGGATGATTGTTTGCATTTATCAATATGCAGTCTCGAATATACACATTAGTCTCAACTCTCGTGATGTCCTGCACTTACATTTGATGCTCGTGAAAGATTGGTTCGTCATATGCTTAATAACGGTGTTTGTGTCATCTTGTTAAATTGGTTATCATTTCACGTGCTGCATTCATGATGTTTTCATGTTTGTGCATACAGAAATCCTATGAGACAAAGCAATATAAGAAGGGCCTGAAAGCAGCGGATTCCATTTTGAAGAAGTTCCCTGAGCATGGTGGTATGTAGAAAGATATATTTCAGTTCCTTTCGTGTTACTTATACTTCCTGCAATATGTATGTTAGTCACATTCACACGCTGTGTCTTATTCCCCTGTAGAAACCTTATCAATGAAAGGTTTGACGCTAAATTGCATGGATCGGAAATCTGAAGCATATGAACTTGTTCGCCGCGGATTGAAGGTATATCAGTATGAGTGATCTGGTTTTGAGTATTTCTTGTCTAAATCTTACAATTGTACGAGAAATGAAACTAATTTTACTTGATATCTGCAGAATGATCTGAAGAGTCATGTCTGCTGGCATGTCTATGGTTTGCTTTATCGATCAGACAGAGAATACAGAGAAGCCATAAAATGTTACAGAAATGCTCTGAGGATTGATCCAGATAACATAGAAATTCTACGTGACCTGTCACTTCTCCAGGTTGGTGTGACATGAATATTATTTTCCTCTGTCCTATCTTTAAGCTAGTTTTTATTTTTAAAACATTGATCTCCACACAGACTTGTCCAACCTAATATGTTGCCGTGTTTAATTTTACCTATTGCTCATGTAATTTTTCCTGTATTTTTCATTCATGCTTTGGTCCATAAGTATTTGCCCTTATTTGGATTTCAAGTAGTTGCACTCAGCTGAATTTCAAGCACCTATTTGGATTTTAAACATTTGATGTTGCGAGAGTTTTACTACCAGAAGATTGAACATCGAGGAACATAACCAATTATTGTTCTTTTTTGTTATTAGCATCATAAACAATATTTTTTTTTGAAAAATCAATATCAGTTTCCTAATTTTTTTAAACATGCATACATTTTATGATAACATGTTCTGCAGTTGTCCAATGTGCTACAAGCAGAAAGTGTTCTGTTTGTTCTAACAAATGGTTCTGTCTTTATTCCACAGGCACAAATGAGGGACTTGTCTGGCTTTGTTGAGACTAGGCAACAACTTTTAACACTGAAGCCAAATCACCGCATGAACTGGATTGGTTTTGCTGTAGCGCACCATTTAAGTTCCAAGTATGCTAACTTATTTTCTGTTAGATATTGTATATTTTGAGTACTTGGCTTGGTCATACTACCTTATCAAATCCGAGGCTGTCGTGAGACACAACATGTCCACAGTGAACGACGGTGCTGTAGTACTGACTACTGAGTGTCAAATATGGGCTGACCTATGATTTCAGTACTGACTTTGCAATATTATGGTGGAACTTCTTTGCACAACTGTCATATTCCTTTGGCATATTGGTGATAGTTTCTATTTGTCTTTTATTTCTTCTGTACTAAATGTAGGGTTAACTTGTCTGTTTATTCATGACCTGCTTGGTACCACACTTGTGGGATTAAAATAGACATTTATAGTATAAAAACAATTCCATTTAATGTATTTGTCATTTTGTTTCCATCACACATTTGTAGTTCTTCCAAGGCAATAGAAGTATTGGAGGCATATGAGGGGACACTGGAAGATGATTATCCCCCAGAGAATGAGCGATATGAACACAGTGAAATGCTTCTGTATAAGGTGCCTGTCAAAATTTTCTTGTATTTCTGAGAAATGATTGCGGTAGCAATGCTGTACTTATACACATTCACACTTTCATGAACAACGAAGTATCAGGACATGCGATATCTGTCTGGATTATATGCGTTGGTCATACCGTAATTTGTGCATCGTTGTATTTTGCATTTTGATGCTGGTTTTGCATTATGCTGTCTGTAAATATGAAGTGCTCGAATGATGATTTATATTCACTCTCTGGTTCAATATTAGTTGAAAACTTGCTGCTGGCTATCTCTTCTTCAAACAATCTAACTTTCTGAATGAAATTGTTTCTTTACTTATGTTCTGATTTTATGCCATCACTTTTATTTATGTATAAGTTCTTTTCATGCTCTGAAAACTAGAAAGTGGAAATAATTTGTGTTATTTTGAATACTCGCTTTATCTTTACTTGTCATGTAATGCTATTGCTGTTCCACAGATTTCACTGTTCGAGGAATGCGGGATGCTGGACAGAGCTCTTGAGGAGATGCAGAAGAAGGAGAACAAAATTGTAAATCTTATCTTTCTCAATCATGTAAAGAGGAAAAATATTACATAGAAAGATGGGTGCACATAATTATTTTTTTTCTTCTAGGTTGACAAGCTATCGTTCAAAGAACAAATGGCCTGCATTTTGTTGAAACTTTCCCGCTTTGAGGAGGCTGAGAAAACATATAGGTCCCTGCTTTTCATGAATCCTGATAACTACAAGTGAGACCTGTGCTGCTTTTTTTTTCCTCACTTAAATTTCTTTGCTTTGGTCTTCTGGTAAACTCTGAAAACATTGAATATGGGTTTTGAATTTCAACATGGACTTATACTAATATGTTGTTTACATGCCATTTTTATTCCCTTTGACATATATATAATACCTGATTTTTAGATTATTGTTATTTTTAAATCTAAAATTTTGTAATTATGCATGCTTTAGCAACTTCTGTAAAATACTGTCTCCCAGTTTATGAGTTATATGATAATCTAGCTCTAATTCAACCAATTTTATCGGTACTTGCATTTGGTAGTTAATCGCGACAACAATTTAGTCTGCAACCACATGAACTATCCATGAGGCAAAAACCATATGTTATCATGATTGATTCTGAGCCTTCAGTCCTTCACGTATTTAATATCCATGTTGCAAAACTTTGCATGGGATTGATTTAAGTTATTTCTTGTGTTTGTGCTCTCTTTGCTTGATATATGTATGTCACATGCTCTTCATAGGAGGACAGGGGAGCTATACCATTATATTTCTGTAACATGATGGTGCAAATTTAGCCTGTGGGAGGGTTCTTAGTTAACCTAGTGGGTGGTGGGTTTAAAAACCCAATAGTCCCATATAAACAATGGGGTAATCATGCTTACCAACTTGGCTTGCCCTTTTAGGATAAGTGAGGATGGTAGCCTCTGGTTTTTCAGAATTTACCTGTTGTGCAACATGGTATCAGAAATACGTGGCCTGGTATGAACCAAATTTCTGTCTGCTAAAGCTTGTATAACGGAATAAGTAGCAAAGAAGGGAGGTGCTTAGTATACCATGTCAGAAAGCATCCGTCTAAGAGCCCAAACTTTCAGTGCAAGTACCTTACAGGTGCTTATATGGTTTCACAAACTTAAGGTCACAACAATAGGCATCCACGTGCATGCGTATTGGTTGGCTTAGTCCCACTAGATAGTTGCATATAAAACTTTCGGAACCATCCATGCCAACTGGGCTCATCCTTTAGATGGAGTGACGCTGTAAGGCTAAGTGTTAGGATAAGTTTGATGCATCTTTTGGTGCTACAATCTTCCTCTATGACTTAAAAAGAACATTTAGGTAGAGTGTAGCTGTTGCAGAACAATTGCAGAACACTGGGATATGAGATGCAAATATCAACTCAATTTTGAAATTCCCTTGTATTCAGGGGTTGCGTATATAACACTCTTCTGACTTACATTGTACCCTTTCTCTAGGAATTAATTTATTTTCACTGGTTTTACTCAGGTATTTCATAGCTGTTCAAAAGTGCCTTGGTCTATACTCAGAGAATGGTCAGTATTCCACTGATGATGTTGACCGATTATGCGCATTGTATAGCTCACTTAAAGAAGAATATGGTTGGTCATCTGCTGTTAAGGTAAACCACCTCAAATTGTTTTTATTTTTTCTTTGTTCCTTAATGTTAAATTGTTGAGCTCTCCGGGCACACAACAGTATCTTGATATAGGTGGTAGTTATTTGTTCTATATTGCAACACTAATTTGCTGAATTCCAAGTTGCCTATCCATATATATGGTAATTGGGGCATGCACTGTAGAAGCTGTGAATCTAAAATTGTCTCTATTGAATTGCAACAGCGCATACCCCTTGATTTCCTGGAAGGAGAGAAATTTCAGGAGGCAGCAGATAATTATGTCAGACCCCTATTAACCAAGGTAAATTTAGCAGCTTTTAGGAAGTACTTTTAGTTTCTATTTAAGGTGTCTCATTTATGGTTATCATTTGTTTTTCTTACTGTATAGCTTTATATCCTTTTACAATTTGCCAGGCAGCATAATGTTTCTCTTTGTTGCAATTGGTTAACTTGTCTCATATTTTTTAGGGAGTACCATCACTATTTTCTGATCTTAGCCCATTGTATGAGCAACCTGGCAAGGTAATAGCAGTTATGCTACTCAAAATCATTTTTTGTGCTTCTTGTTCTCTGTTCGTAGTGTGACAGTTATGAATCCTGTTGACAGGCAAACATATTGGAGGAATTGTTTCTTAAGCTAGAACATTCAATTAGGACTTCAGGATGCTTCCCAGGAAGGTATGTCTGGCCATCATTACAGATGCACCATCCATCCTTATTGTTATTTTTGCTTGTTCAAACTGCAATTTTGATTAATTCTAGCATCTTTTTGGGCAAAAATTGTGTGTTTTGAACCAGATTCCCTGATTGTTTTAACAATAAATGTAAAGTTTTCTTTTGAAAAAAAAAGTTTAGAATGCATTGCACTTCTACTACCCTGTCTGTTTTTGTAACTCTTTCCAATTCAACGTGCGAGAAATACTTTTAGCCATAATTTTCTTGGAGATAATAATATGGATTTATTATCAGATAATGTTTCTAATGTATGAAAAGATTATTGTTGAAATTTCCTGCGTAAGCGATTTCCTATCCAAAGGTGTCATGCGTAACATGCCAAACTGTAAAATAATGATTTGATTAGTCATAACTATGTTTTTAGTAATAGAGTTATTAGTTTTAGCTGTTTTTTATCTTGTAATTAGCCTATTAATTTTGCATGGAACTTACTGTACTCTTTTTAATCTGCAAATATTGGTATGGAGTTGATTGAATTGTTTCTTCATGCAGTTCGCATACGGAACCTCCATCCACACTCCTGTGGACTCTGTTTTTGATCTCTCAGGTTAGCATTGAGCACCTCGTGTTTCCTTGCAAGCTAAAATTTTAGAATTCCTTAATTGTTTTTTTTTCTTTTGAATTCACATGGTCAATTTTTTCACATGTTGAATGATGCAGCACTATGACAGAAGAGGCCAGTATGATATTGCTCTAGATAAAATTGATGAGGCTATTTCACACACGCCAACTGTAATTGATTTATACTCAATAAAGGTTTCTCCCTATTCCTTCTTCACACCCTCCTGCATCACACTACCTGAGTTTTCTCTAATATATGTTTGTATTGGCAATTTGTCTAACATATTGTTGTCTTTGTAATTTTTTTTTTGCGGTTGCATGAAGCCATAATAATCTTAGTTTCAATTCTATGGTTTCATTACCATGATGTTACTCGTAGCATCTCTTGCCTCTTCATTTCCATCCATATACTCTTGCCTCTTCATTACCATCATATACTTTTGTTTTACCTTATCTAAATGCACTTACTAGCTTCAGGATGGTTTATTAATTGTTATTTTATTTCATTTCACATTACGTTAATTTATGTTATACTATTATCCATACAATTTTATCTTAATTCAATTGCTGTTGTGCATGCTGTTACTTTAGGGGAAGATATTGCAGCATGCTGGCAATTTCTCCGCGGCTGCAGCATTGGCGGATGAAGCTAGGTCAATGGATCTCGCTGATCGTTATCTAAACAGCGAGTGTGTTATGCAGATGCTCCAAGCTGACCAGGTACGATAATAATTGATAATATCCATATCAGAACTTTCTTCTGTTACAGTCTCACTAGCCTTTTCTGGAAAAAAAATGAAACCCTTTTTTACTACAGTGTGCTCCAAGCTGTCCTCTGTTATTTGGTTATAGCATTTATTTCAACTGCTTATTTTGTGATTTGTGAAGGTTGGTCTAGCTGAAAAGACTGCTGTTTTGTTTACTAAGGACGGTGATCAGCACAATAATCTCCATGACATGCAGTGCATGTGGTATTTGCTCTCATCCCAGTATCCCCCCTCCTCCCTCTCCTCCCTTTATCTGATCTTATTTCTTGATCTTTATATCCTTGAAGGTATGAGCTTGCTTCTGGTGAGAGTTACTATCGTCAAGGTGATCTCGGCAGGGCTCTCAAAAATTTCTTGGCTGTTGAGAAGCATTATGCTGACATGACTGAAGATCAATTTGACTTCCATTCGTATTGCTTACGGAAAATGACACTAAGGGCATATGTTTCTATGCTGAAGTTTCAAGATCGCTTGCATGCTCATGAATATTTCCACAAGGCTGCAGCAGGAGCTATCAGGTATGAGTTGCCACTGACCTTTTCCTTTTAGTAGTTTTTTGTATTTCATTTGGCAATCTGATAAAACTGAGCTGCATATATCGTAGGTGTTACATGAAATTGCATGATTCACCATCAAAATCATCAACTGAGGAGAATGATGAAATGTCAAAATTGCCACCTGCCCAGAGGAAGAAACTCAGACAAAAACAGAAAAAGGCAGAAGCTCGTGCCAAAAGGGTAACCTTGAAAGCTCGGTATTGAGTCAATAGCTGTTACATATTCTGATTTTCCCACAAATTTTTGTAGGAGGCTGAAGAGAAACAGGAGGATGAGGCAACTTCATCTCACACTTCAAAATCTGGGAAGAAACAAAACGCAAGACCAGTTGATTTGGATCCATATGGTGAAAAGTTAGTGCAGGTATTCATCACTCATGCTTTTGCTTAGTCAATTTATCACTGTGTTTTTTTGTTCCTCATTTAATCCATGCCTGCATTATGCAAGCTAGAGTCTTGAAGATGGATCGGCTATTCTTATTTTTCGTAATATATACCTCTTTTGCAGATTGAAAATCCACTTGCTGAAGGAACAAAGTATTTGAAGCTTCTGCAGAATAACTCATCAGACTCATTGGAAACTCATACACTTTCATTTGAACTCAACATGAGAAAACAAAAGATTTTACTTGCTTTTCAGGTATTTAGTTTTTTTCCCATTGCGTAAATGTGGCTATTACAATATATCTAATTATTTTGGAATATCTGGAGCTTCTGTTTTGCCCTTTCTCCTTGCTGACGTCAAGCTCTATCCAGTTAACATACACTTTTCTGATTGAAACTACGGAAACCTCTTTGCTTAGATCTTGATGCTCATAAAACTGTATCCTTGACAAAAAAAATATACACTGATATGTAAATTCTCCTTTGTGGTATATCTGGACTCCCACAACTAATAGTTGATGAAGTATATTTACATTTTATGCTTATGAAATATCAGAATTGCCTAATGAACTGTTTGTTCATCCTGGCAATGTCATTTCAAATAAATACACCTTAACTATAGCAGGGTGTATATTGATAAACCAAGCAAGAAATGATTTGATTTTTGAAGCAAAAATTACATCGCATTTACTTTGTCTGTCATGGTAAAATGAAATGTAGTATATGCCATTGATTTTAAACCACCGGACGTTAATTTGGCGGGATGCTTGAAAAATGGAACACAGTGAGTTCTGTGTTGCAATGCTTTAACACATTACTTTTCTTTTGCAATTAACTGTTGTTTCAGCCATAGAGAATGTCTTTAATATACACCTTTTCGCATTCAACTCTTACAATAACATAGTAATACATCTATTGTTCGACTGTGCCAACTTGATTTTCATTTAGCAACCTACATAGTTGGTCGAAGCTTTAATTATTTTAACATTATTTGGCACAAGTAGGGCAGTATTAATGAACAATGAACTATATTATCTTAATAGATATTTCTTTGTTATATAGTTTTATTTTTATCTTTCTTTGATTGCAGGCAGTCAAGCAGCTCATTAAGTTGGATGAAAATAGCCCTGACAGTCATCGTTGTCTGGTGAGTATCCAAAATATGGTTTTCACTTAAGCTATTCATTTGTATATTCTGTCAGTCGTGATAAAATTTGTTCAACCTGTAAATTATGTACAACTAGTTAGATTTCAGAGTGTCTTCCTTTGTAAGTCTATTTATGGGCCTGGGATCAATGCCTTGAGTCTGACATCTTTGGTCCACAGAAAAATATGATCCTGTTTTACATTTGCTTGGCAAGATATTTTCTTTACTGGCAATATGGAATTTACATTTCTTATTCACGTTGCTATATGGACTGTCATTGACTGTAGACCTTGGGTGTATTTCAATTTGCTCTACCTTCTGTGCTCATGTTTATGTTGGTTCAGGTGAAAGTTGACAAGCAAAATTCATTGTCCATTATGTGCTAGTAATACCCAGTTAGGAACTATTAAAACGTTGCAAAGTCGAGGAATTCACAGGTTCTTAGTTTCATATAAGATCAGGGTCACATATCTTTGTTTCAAAGCTCAAAAGTATTTTGTTTGGGAGTTGAATGTCAACATCCTACCTTGACAACCTTTGTGCTCCTAGTTTGTCATTTTTGGAGAATAGTGGGATGCTTTGTAAGCATCATTCTTATGGTTCTTAGGGTATACTATTTGACAGTTAAATCGGAACAGAAGGATTTGGCATGGAGTGCATACATTTATTCAATTCTCCTTGCTTTTTTAATATTTTAAACAAGATTTTCAGTTATATCCATTTAACTTGGTTTGTTCTAATTTATTTACTGCTTGATGTTGGATTTTGTAGATAAGGTTTTTCCACAAGATAAACAATCTTCCCTCTCCAGGGACAGATTCTGAAAAGCTAATTTGGAATGTTTTGGAAGCTGAGCGTCCAGATCTAAGGTTAAGCTGGTTTTTGCATTGCCAATATGCACTTCTTTCGGTTTATTTGATTTGCAAGTTATTGCAGGCAGTTGCATGGGAAGTCTCTTGTTGAAGTAAATAGAAGTTTCCTTGAAAAGCACAGTGGTATTAGTTTTTTTATTTTTTATGCTTTGTTGAAGTAAAGCAAATACAAGCACAGATTCTTACTTTATCAACAATAATGTCTTTTGCTAGCTTCTTTGACGCACAGAGCAGCAGCAGCTGAAATGATGTACCTCTTGGAACCAGATAAGAAGCTTGAGGCAATCAAATTAATTGAAGAATCAGTAAACAGCACAGCATCAGGGTAAGGATGTTACTAACAAAAGAGCACATATGATTCTATCTGCCTGCTATACGTAGTTTTAACAATACTTCGACTTTATGCAGAAACAGTGTTCTTGGTCCTGTGAAAGAATGGAACATTCAAGATTGTATTGATGTTCACAAATTGCTGGAGACAATCTTTGGTGACCAGGATGTGGCAAACAGTAAGTTCCAATGTTGACATACCCAAATTATTTCACCTTGTATTAATGCTCGCTGGCATTAGGATCTGCTACTTCTGTCGTTGCATATCACTGGGTGCGCAAAGTGTACATTCTGTTACCACTTATTATGTACTTTTGATGGCATGACTCAAGTCAGAATTTCTTCTGATGCCATCATTTTATTGAAACTAGTATCATGCCGGGCTGCATGGGTCCATTAATGGGGATAGACCCGGGGGGGGGGGGGTGTGAATTGATCATAAAGCACTGGATTCACCCTTTCTTAACCTACCACCTTTCTTTTTGTGGCGCTGGTTGAGCGCTGCTCACGAAGTGGGGACTGGACGGATGACTCTGATTTAAGTAGTAGAGATGTCTATTCATCATAATGATACCAATGGACATTTTAGTTGTTAAACTGCTACAGCACAATACATATATTTTGATTTGATATTTGCCTGACATTACACAAACTCATACCATACCAATTGATTATGTTACTGAAACGTCTAGTGATGCAGTTGTCAGGATTAACCGTACTATCTCTACAGGTTGGAAGGCACGATGCGCTGAATATTTCCCATACTCAACCTACTTTGAGGGCATTAAGAGTGCTAGTGCTGCCTATTGTTCTGTTGCCAATAGTCTTGAAGATTCATCAGAAAATGGAGTTGTAGCAAATGCGCAAGTGAAAACAGCAGATGGAGAAACATGCACTTTGAATGGAACTGTGCATATTGTGGATGAACTGAGCGATCTAAGCATTAGGTAATGCACCATAAGCAGGTACCTGGTTACAGCTGGAACAGAACACATTTTAGAGCCAAGAGAGCACACAGAGGACGAGAGATCTAGAGGCGAAGTGCTAAACCGCAAAGAGGAACTTCTTGATGATTTTCATTTGGAATATATTATTGATTGGGAGCTGAGATCTCTTCGGTCTCTGGTGATTTTCTCAGTTCCAGCTTGTACCTTTCGTTGTCATCTTGTAGATGGTGAAAGGATAACCTTTCCCATTGAGGCTTTGCCGGGGTTTGCTGCCTGGCTACATCAGGGCGTGACATTCTTTTGAAGCAGCGGACCTTGAATTTGTTGCACGGTTGGTTTTTTCAGTCGCTCTCTCCTTGGACTGCAAAAATTTTGGCATAAAACAGGTGTATAATCTCAAAAACTTTTTTTTTGTGAAATCATGAATATGTTCTTTGCAATAGTTGGATGTACCTGGGGTTGCCCTACCCCTCATTTTGCAACTTTTGGTCCTTGCGTTGTAAATTAGTTAACTCGTGTCGGACATTGATATTGTATTCCCCTTGTCCTGACAAATAATGGTCATTGTTGACCATTGGTGTTTCGTGTTAGCAATACGCTAAAGGGTATGCAACCACAATTAATCAGTCGACCTGTTTTTTGGATGTTATCGTGGATTCTGCAATGCTAATTTGGTTTTACATGGGAAATACGATTATGTCGTATTCTGATTGGTTGAGATAGGCTGATAAGCTGCGGAAAACTTTTATATCCGTGTTTTTAGTGCTTAGAAAGTAATGCTAGAAATTAGATTATTGATGAAACCCGCCTGAAATCAACTCCGAAATTAAGTTGAAGATTTTAAATTTTGGATGCAGCTGATTTACATGGTCCACGGACCCAGCAGAGATCACCCTTGAAGGCTTATGCGTTTAACATATGAAGCCATTGCTTGATTATATGCCCGCTCCCTGTACTTTTGTTTCATATTTACTAGTTACTACATCTATACACAGTATGTAATATACATGTTTGATCAGTGGTATTTAACTTCCATTGAAAATACTTCTTTTATACATGGTATTGGTTATATTCTTTGTGGTGAAACCTATTCACTCGTGTTCTATCTATACTTACACGTGTGCTTGTGTTTACGATTAATTAGGCGTACCCATTAATAATAATGTGCATGTGATGAATTCATCAATCTTATATATGCATGTCTAGTTTATGTGAGTGTGCGTGCGTTTATATGAATGTGTGTATGCACTTTTTTCGACTAGTTTAAAATATGGTGCTGTATTTTTACTTAATCTTTTTTCATGTTTAATTGCTATCTATCTCATCTTTCATACCTCCTCTCTTAATAAGGTTATAATAACGCACCCTTATGAGCAGTCCACTCGGTTCAATCTAAATGAACCAGATTTCTTATTAAGGTTATAATAATGCACCTTATGCCAACTATCATTGGCGTAAGAGCATCATCAAGAGATTACATATAATCTCCCTCCAAAAAATTGTTTTTTGGTTTCCTAGATTGAAAATTGAAAGTGAAAAAACTGATCACTCTAATTTTATCCCTAAAAATTAAAAGTGGACTCTTCTGTTAAACTGCTAGAATTCTCCCGTTTTCCTCCATCTAACGTGCGGAATTGGATCGCGAGATCCTCCATCTGACACGCGGGAAGGAGAGGAGGGATGTGGGAATGGCAAGATTGAGAGTAGGCGAGGGGGATGTGCTCTCCCACATTACAACAAAGCGAAGGTTTTGGGGAAGGAAGCTCCAAAAATCATATAAGGGAGTAGAAGATCTGTTGAAGTGTTCTTTTTTTAACTAAAATCGCTCAAAATTAATTTTGGGGATGAAATAGTAGGACTACCAGTGATGCTCTAAGAAATGGAAATTTACACCCATAAATGTAGCAGCTAGTCTCTTCTACCAATTAGACAATGCTCCTCCATCCCCATCCTCATGTGTGCGTTATTCAAAACCATCGTGGTAGGTAAGTACGGAGCTCGTTAACCTTTGACGTCGTAGGTGTACTTATATGAACAAATCGGATCGATGCAAGATGCCATCCTCTATCGCGAGCTAGATCGATTGAGGAGTGTGCTGGTGGTTGTGCTTGCTCGCGCATGAGAAACATACGTGCACAGACGTTACGCTGCGAGATGATGTGCAGGCGGTATCCCACAAAATGCCTCATACTTCCTCCGAATTAAATTTGAAAATATATTATTTTATTTGTTTTTTAAATATTCAGGATGTAAATTTTTTTTCCGAAATATACCATCAATCTCATTGAAGAAAATGACGGGGAGTAACGACGCTAGCGGTTTCGTGCGGAGAGGCTGCGACACCAAGCAGTCTCGCATTACTAGCGAGCGACACCGAACAGGCCGGCCGATTCAAATTGATTAATTATCATGATTAGTTATTAATTAATTATTAATTAATCACTAATCGAATAACTAATAACTAAGTATTATTAATTAATCTGATAATTAATCACTAATTAAGCCATTTGAAATCGTACCGTTTGACCAGCCGTTCAGTCTCGTTGGTTATGCAGGACCGCACGGTCTTGCGCCGTCGCGCCCGTATCATCACGTCCATGTTATTTTAGTGTAATAGTTCAGTAAAATCGATGGTATATTTGTACCAAAAATTTTTTATCCCAAATATTTCTAAAAAACAAATAAACAATATATTTTCAAATTTAATCCCACTTACTCCCCCTAGTTTTGCCCGTGGCACTGCCGTTGCGGCCACACACGATCGAACTATCTGGACTGTATACACTCCACAGTCAGGGCCGTCCTGTGAAATTTGAAGGCTCCGTGCAAAAAATCCTAACCGAGTCCTAAACTAGTCCTAAACTTCATACAAGTTTATGACATATTCTTTAATCCGATTTGAAGATGATATGGCTTGAAAGGTGAAATGCTAGAGATATAACACATCTATATAAAAGATGAAAAACAAAATTTAATTTAGTGATGCCCAGTTACAAAATTGCGAACACAAGAGAAGAATGGCTTGGAACATAGTAGCTGGATGGCTCATGCGGTCATGCCTACAGCCACAAGCTGCGGTGGCGATGGCGCGTCTGGCGTTGCGGCGATAAAAAATAGATCGACGAGATCGAAACGACGCACGCTGAAGCTGAACGCTCCCGCTCTAAGTGGGTCTATTGCGCACAGTCCTAAGTGGAGGCCCCTGGAATTTGGGGCTCTATGGGGTCGAACGGCCCATGCTTCCTTAAGGACGGGCCTGTTCACTGAAATTCCGCTGGACGTGATGCCGGTTAGACGGATCATCGGATGGTATAATACAAAATGAAATTGCTAAAAGAAACTTCCACCAGTTTTTTCTCCTTAAATTTAACAATAGAAACTGGATCTGCAGCAAAAGTTATGGAGCTACCTAAACTTAGCTCTACCTCTATAGTTTATTTTGTGATAAAGTTTTATCTAGCTTCACTCCTATTTTAAGTGGAGTTGAATCTGTTTGGCTGAGTTTTAGTTACAGAAGAGGTGAAGCTGAAGCTGAAACTAAAAGTGTGCTAAACAGATACTAAAATTTTCAATTTATCTATTGCGTGCAATCCAAGTGGGAGCCTGGAATTTAGCGGCTCTATGCGATCGCATGACCCACATCCCCTTAGGGACGGACCTGTTCACAGGAATTCGCTGGACGTGACGCCGGTTAGCTGGAACGTCGGATGCTATAATATACAACGGAATTGCGAAAAAAACCTCTATCGATTTTTTCTCCTCAAAACTTTTAAACTTGTAATCCTTGAATTATCTTGAGATTGTGCAAGGAGGAAAAAGATTAGCACAGCCATGCACTCAGTGACGCTCCCACGTATAATTACCTAGGATCATATGATCATATGATCCCAGATAATTTATCTAATTCTAATTAAAATGTATCATTTTAATTAATATATCAACTAATAACTAGATAATTACTAATGTATTGGATATTTTTATTCTATGTTCGCTACTAGGTGTACTAGGTAGTGAGAGGTCGAACTTCACATCTCGATCCTGATGCTGCCAATCCAACACAAAATCCCGATACAAAACTGACCGGAAACCTAGCATTGGGAGATCACAGAAGCAGGGGACATCCAGGGCATGCGCCCATGCTGGGATGGCCTGCGAACGCTCTTCCTACGGACGTGGCATGCATGCGCACAGGGACTGATCTACCCATTAGGTAAAGTGGATCGGTTGATCCAGCTATGACCCATATCGTTCCATACCCTCAAGACCTCTTACCCCTTATAATAGTCATAGGTCATCTAAATTAGGTATAATAAGGTGTGAACGTCCAACAAATTAGACCGCCTCTTTACAAGGCACGCACGCCGTAAACAATGATCGAGGCATTATACAATTGAACTATACAAATAAGATACGTGTTGTGTTTGATTGCTCTTATCAAGTGAATACCACTGTTCTTCGCTTTATCTATATTTTAAAAGTTGCGCCTGTCACTACGTGCGCGCGGTGTTTAGACACTCGCCAGTGACATACTGGCGTCCAGATCGACGCCCAACGGCCACCTATAGTTCTTAATTATGCTCTTAATTAACACCTTAGTTCTTAATATTCGGAGTATATATAAGGTTATCCCTAACCCTTCATATCATAAAGTGTTCATAACATTTAATGCATTGCCACATGAGTAAAAAAAATCTGATGTGACAATAGAGTTAATGAGGAGAGAAGTAAAAGAATGAAGAAACCATGTCTCATGCAAGAAACTATGTCTACACAAGAATTAAGAATAAAAATATGAAGATAAGTGGATAAAAGGAGAGATAAGATAGGTGATTGGAAGATAATTTAATTTTAAGATATCATCCATTGGATATATAGTTTCTATACATAGTATTTATATGATATGGTAAGTATCGAAATTAGTTGATAGTTTTTGATTTAGGGATAACCTAACACCGTACGATATCTCTAAATCTGGTAGTGAAATGCCAGCTATGTGCTTCCTGTGCACATCATCGCATCCTTTTCGATAAGTATAACTCACTAAATATGAATGTAAAGCAGTCCTAAGAGTGAGATAGCAAACCTTAGGCAGCATTCGTTAAGAGGATATATAAAGGGAGAAAAAAAATCTCCTGCTCACACATTTTTTGAATTATTAAACAAATCATGTTATTTTGTAAAAAAAAATTATAGAAAGGTACTTAAAAATCATATTAATTCATCTTTTCCAAATTTATAATAATTAATACTTAATTAATTATACGTTTATGACTCACTTATTTTTGCATATATATTCCTAATATTTTTTCCCTCCACTCAAACACACTCTAGTCATCAAAATAAACAGAACCATTGGTCCATTCAATCTTTATTTTTCTTATTAAGGTCCATTAAGCCGGCCTCAATGGCGTTTTCCTCTATCTTAGACTGGCACGACAGGATATGGCCCTCTCTCTCCCATTCTCCCATGCTTGTAAATTAATCTATTTGAAGATGTTAGAAAAAACCCCTGAGGAGTTTAATAAAAAATGACCCGATATGTTTCAGTATTATCCGGCATCGGATTCCATGTTGATTAGCTTGTGCAATATTTGTCGAGGCAGCGGGGATTATTCTAGTAATCTAATACTCCCGGTTTATAACGGCCGTACGTGTCTTTTGCTTTGCCTCTGTCGCCTGTCGGCCCAGCTGTAGCGTAGCAGTGGACCATGGGGTGGGGCTGTTATCAAGCCATACTTACATAGTGTCAAGCGGCTTACAACCTTATCCACTGAATTAATTATTACTAGCTATGTTTCATATTTTATTTTTTTCAAACTTATTTGATCAAATTTGTGGAAAACATAGCAATGTTTTAACACGAAACAAACATACCATCAAAATATATCCAATAATATATTAATAAAACTAATTTAGTATTATAAGGGTTACTATATTTTTCTATAAACTTAATATTTTGAAATTAAAGTACCTTATAATATAAAATGTAAGGAATATTTTGATATCAAGACTATTGCAATTTGCTGTTCGGAGGTACTACTTGCTACCGCGCAATTCAAACCGGCTGCCAGCTGCAACCATTCATAACTGCGGCAACCGTAGCTGCTGCGGCAGCTAGGGCAGCTAGCCTAGCCGAACGAAGTCATAATTAATTAAATTCGTTTGTGATATGAATTAGCTAGCGACAATATACTACTTCCTCCGTTTAATATTATAAATCTTTTAACTTTTTTCTAATTAAACTTCTTTCAATTTGATCAAATTTATAGAAAAATACAGTAGTTTTTCAACATAAAACAAACATATTATATAAATAAATTCAATGTTAGATTTAATGAAACTAATTTGATATTTTATATGTTGCTAAATTTTTCAATAAACTTAATCAAACTTAATAAAATTTGACTAGAAAAAAAATTAAACAACTTATAATATAAAACGTATAATATAAAACGAAAAAAAATTAAACGACTTATAATATGAAACGTATAATATAAAACGGAGGGAGTAGTACAATTAAAAAGAAAGCGAACTCTTCGTTTGCATTCATAAACGGTAGTGGCGGGCTGGCGGCATTCAGTCGGTCGATCTTACAAACTAATTAAAACAGTGCTAAGTGTTTTTGACATTTTATTTTAATTCACGGGTTATTGCAAGTCTCATTTTCAATCTACATATATATGTTCCCTTAAAAGAAATCTACATATATATGTATATGCATGTACAGACGCATATGGTGTAACCATTTGTATCCGGTCTCCAGGATGAGACAACAACAGTAACACGGTAGCTAGCTCTTCCATATTACTAGTACAAAGACAATATACTACTGGCAAGTCTACATTAGGTTATCTTTTAGGACGTTCACGGTGCGTCATGCTTGTTTGAGGAGCTTCAGAATACCACGTAAGATAGGGTTACGGATCCAAAATCTGAACTTTTCACAATACAAGTGGCTTAAGGAGTGACTTTAATTTTGTATTTCAACCCATGGTAGTTTTTTCAGCTCCTATATATTTTTAATTTGTGTAGAGGTCCAAAATTTACATCGAACCATCTAGAAACTAGAAAAGAAATATAAATTTACTTCTTCCCACTCTCTCTCCCCCTCAACCTTATCTTCCCATTTCTCTCCCGAGCCCATGGTGGCGAGTCTCTCTCCCCCTCAACCTTATCTTCCCATTTCTCTCCCGAGCCCATGGTGGCGAGTGGGCGTCGACTCCCCCGTTCTCCTCGCCTCCTCATCTCCTCTTTCCCCGACGGTGCCATTTCTCCCCTCTCTGTCTCCCGGACACCACCACCTCAATCCTCTCCCTGGCGTCGCCATGATCCAGGTGGTCGTCGAGCATATCAACGCGGTGACGAGGCCGAAGGCAACTCCAGTAGCACGACAAGGAAGTTGTAGTTGTGGACGGGTCGAGGCGGCCTCCGATGCTGCCCAATCGAGCTCCGTCTTCCGTCCTCTCTTCCTTCTCCGGTGGGTGGTGGTGGGGGCGACGGGCGGCAGACCTAGAATGGGCTCGACAACGACATGATCGGTGACTCATCGGTAAGAAGGCGACGACGACAAGGAGGGCTCCTAGGGGCCAGATCTGGAGTGCTCGAGGTCATCATGACCTCCACAACGCACGACAAGGGTGACAACAGCGTCGGCGGCGTTGGAAAGGTAGGGTCCTCTTCCCCATCTCGCCGCCGCTACCCCTTTCTTTGCCCGCCGGACATGGGAAGGACACTAGGGTTGGCTGTGGGGGGGGCACAATGCGTCGCGAAAGCACGAGGAGGCGGGACACGACCTCCCAATGCAGGATTCTTTGTTTCATTCGGTCATCACGCATCCTCAGCCTGATAAAACCAGACGTGGTTCACGCAAAATACTTGGGCTCCGAGTTCCTCGCAGGAGTGCAACAGTTGCAAACGTGGCGGCCCAAATCCTTGCTGGCACGTTGGGGCCGAACGTCACGACGATGCACTGTGAATGGCTGTCATGGTGAGAAATTCACGAACCAGAATTCCCAAGCAGAATGTGCATTAAAACCCTAGTCCAGGGCCGACCAGGGTACACAAACGATAAAGTTGATACACAGATACACGTCTTACAAACATACTAAAAGTCTTACAAATGCAGCGGAAAAGTAAAGCGAGCTAAACTAGATAACTTGACGCTCGCAGCGTGGCAACTCCACTCCACGGGCATCCTCGATGGCAGAAACAAGCCTATTCCTCCGAATAGCCACCATCCGAGAAGTACTCCGCCTCTGATGTGGGGGAAATAGAGCAAGACTAAGTACTACCCACTGTACTTAGCAAGTCATACCAAGAGTAGATATGATGCAAGGTGATTCTGAAGAAGGATAGGGGTTTTGTTTGCATAAAATAGGCATTTAAAACCAATGGTTGAATGTAGTAAAACAGTTGAAGTAAATTAAGCGGTATTAAGCATCACTGTCCAACGCTACACCACGTTGCAATAGGACCAGCCAACCACCCGAACTAAACCAGTTTTATTTAGTCAAATTATTAAGGTGAGACTAATCATGGTGAGTCTGGTTGATCGTCCATAACCGTGGGCACGGCTATTCGAATAGTTTTTACTCTGATCAAAGGTGTACAACTATACCCACAAGTGACAACCCCACAACACGTTTTCATGTCCCGGCATAACCCTTCGCATAACCCTCCCTAACCAATCGTACCCATTTCAGGTTTCGCCGCCACCTTTGTACCAAGGCGGTCAGCCCCCTCTTGTGCCTAGGTGAATCCGGAAGCCGTATAGGCCATCGTAGGACCCATCCAAACTCCATCACGTCCTCCCTTGCCACGATACATCAGCTAGGGAAAAGCTACACTACAAGCCCAGCCGTTGTGCACGCTGGCTTGTGGTAAGCACGGTAATTCTTCCAGTGTAACCCGCGAACCGGTCCTTAATTGCCATGGGTGCAACTAGCAAAACCATGCACCCCCAGCCCACCATTTAAGCATGTTTTAGTTTAATTAGTACCATGGTGACACATATCCAAGATCATCATAAATAACCAAAGTGATATTAATGAGATTCCCCATAGTAAGCTAGTTGATCTAAGCAGGGCTAAGCATTTCCTAAACCAACATCTAATCATATTGGATCTCAAATTATCAATGATACAAGGTAATCAAAATAGGTTGAGTAACATAGGAACCATCCCACCTAGCATTATAAAATAATGCAATTTAAATAGAAAGTGGGAAATTTGCAATATAAGTACAATATGTTCAATGAGGAATGCATGACTTGCCTTGCTCCGCTGCTGCTGGAACCTCTGCAACAAGGATAAATAAGTAGGAGCGTTGGAACTACCGGAATCTATGAGACAAACAAGGCGCACAAGCAAAACAGGCTATAAGTCTACTAAAACAATAAACAAAACCATTTTTAATGGATTCTTGGTATTTTTATGAATTTATTGCAATTTAAATGGACTTAAACGGAGCAAGGATGAATTAGTTATGAATTTTACAGATTCACTATGTTTTTACTCTAATAGAAAAAACCTTAAATCAATTATTGCTCAAATAACCCCAGGGCTGATGTCATCCAGGGGCATCGGCGTCGGCAAGTGGGACCCACCCGTCAGTGGCACAAGGGCGCCGGTCCACTGTGGACCGGGACAACGCGGGTGGTCCACCGCTAGTCCATGCGACCAGCGGTCCAGATCGGCCACGACGCCGATTGGACGGCTGCGCCAGGCGGCCGCCAGGCAGAGGGCACGGCACAAAGCTGGCCCGGCCAGCCATGGTGAGGCGGCGGCACGCGGCCATTGGCAGTGACGCCGGCGACACGGAGCGGCGAGCGGCATGGGTAGCAGCGACGCCGGTCGAAGGTAGCGATGCGTGCGGCACGATGACGAGGCACCCAACGGGCGGCGGTGTGCACGGGGAGGAGAGGGGAAAGAGAGGAGGAGGTCCTCACCGAGGGGATTGGCCGGCGACGGGGAATACGACGATGGTGGCGCCGATGGAGGCGATGAACTGGCGAGGGAAGGGGTGGACGGGAACCAGTGCCACCTAGAGAAGAGGAAGAGAGGAGAGTTGGAGAGGGAGGAGGAGCATGGTGAGCGACATTGCCGGCCGGAGACGACGGTAATGGAGAGCTCATCGGTGAACCAAGGGGAGGTGGATTTCGGTGGCGGAGGTGCTCCTCAACCTCGCGAGCCTGAAGGAGGAGGTGGCGTGGCGCAGCGGCGGCCCTAGCAACGGCTAGTGGTGGCCGGAGCGGTGGCAAAGGCGGCAACGGTGGGAGTGACGACGCGAGAGCAGGTTACAGCATAGGAGCGAGCGACATATGGGAAAAAAGAGGAGGGGAGCACGGGGATTGTTTATAAATCGATGGGGGCTCGGACGTGGCCGGTAGGGGTGCCCAAACGTCGGTGATGTGGGGGGAAAGGAGAGAGAGAGGCAGGATTTGAAATCGAACCCCAGCCTCCTCGCGGGTGCGACGCATGCGGGAAAGGCGGGGGAGTGGGTGGCTGACGTGGGCGTGCAGGAAAGGCGGAGTGGGTGGAGTGGGGCGCGGAGCGTGTGGGTGGCGGTTACAGGCGCCGGCTCCACCGACCGGAGGTTGAAGACGGGCCTGACAGGTGGCCCCACCTGTTGGCGACCCGAGGGGAAAGAGGGAGGGTGCAGTGGCTTGCTGGGCCGTGGCCACAAGCCGGCCCAGCGGGAAGGGACCGCGCGCTGGGAGGTAATGGGTCGAAAATGGCCCACGGCCGAAAGGAGAAGAGAAAAAGGATTTCCAAATTTATTTAATTCCGATAATCACTTTTGAATTATTAAAACTATTTCCTTTGCTCTGAAAATTTCACTAAAAATCATGTTAGTGTATTTAAACATGGGGAACACAAGAAAAATCCCACCATGCCATTTTCGCTTATTAGTTGCGTTTATTAATTAGGGTTTTGATCTAGGCTAATTTAAACAATTTCTTGGCGTAATTTATTAAATGAATTAAGGTTAGAAAAAGGGAAACCTCAGGGTGGATAATGGCCTTATAAGTTCTCTCTAGTATTTAGTTTTTGCATGTGTGCTACAGGTCATGGAAGGAAGAGCCAACAAGCACATTAGCTCAAGACAAGCGGTGTTATTTACATGAACTGCATCTTCACTAAGAGACATCTTCCTTCTCTATCTTTCCTCCACATCATCAAAACATATAAAGAAAATTCCTTATGTACTTCTGAAGTACCCAATGTCTTATATGGCTGCAGTTTTCCCATTCCCTTATATACTCCTGAGTTTTACTTTGGTTCCCTTGCATATCCTTTTTTTAGTTGACCATAGGTCAACCGTTATATTCCTATCAAAACACCATTTTACTCTTTGATATTAAGAAACATACTTATGGAGTATACTGTTAGAATATAAAAATTTATTATATGACACTATTATATTATAATGAGTTTGTTGGGCTAGATATTATTTATGACAATTATTTTTAGATATGAAATAAAAATTAATATCTATTAGTTATTAAACATTATTAGCATATAAATAGATTTGTCTTATACAACAAATATGTTATAGTACAATAAAAAATGCTACAGAATTTTTTAATAATTAAAAAATAAATATTAATTTTGTATATCATATCTAAAAATATTTTTTTCATAAATAATATGTCGCAGCCTCATCTTGAAAAGATCAGTACTCCAATAATATACTTCATAAGTTTATATGTTTTTTCATTCCAAAGAGCAAAATGGACTATCTTATAAGAATTTGATGGTCAACTAACGGAAAAAGTATGTGAGAGATCCGAACTAAAATTAAGGGATATGCAAAGGAATGAACAAACCTTAGGGGGGACATAGAAGGAATTGGGCAAATTTTTAGGGATACATAGAAAGTTTTCTCAAACATCTATGACGCACAAAAAAATGTATGATTAATATACTATGTATACTTAGGCCATTGCTTATCTATCTGGTGGTTCAAGTGCATATGGTGTAAATTGAACAAGAAGGATTTTCAACAGGAAAGCTGGGATTGATTCTGCATGAGTACAACATACAAGTACGTTATAGCTATGCAACAGTAAATCTGAATTGGACTTTAGCCTAACTATATGTGTTGATCATTATCCTTTCCATATATGTACGCAACATCTATGTAATGAGTTGGAAAACATGTGGAACTATGGAGTGCGTGTTTTGTTTGCTACCACTTTCAACCATACTAATTTTTGACAATATTACAAGCCAAAACCTAACTAAATTTAGTGACAGTGAAATTTACCAAACTAAGATGGTCGAGAAAATGGGGGAACAACCTAGATGCATATGCTTGAGACAAAGGTGGCATTGGTATGAACAACTAAGATAGAGATTCGAAGATTGCTTATCCTAATGGCTAACAAACACTACTAAAAAAAATCATTTTCGCTGACTGCCAAAATAAATTTTCACTAGCAGCTAGCCGCGCCGCCAGTGACCAAAAGCCAGTGAAAATAATGCATTTTCACTAGAGGTCGGCTGACCGCCAGCGAAAATCGAGTTTCGCGGGTGGCATGCTAAGACACCACTAGCAAAAATACCATTTTCGCTGGCGGCAAGATAAAGACAACCGCCAGTGAAAAGACTTTTTGGATTTAAAAAATGGAAATCGGGATCCAGATTTTGAAAATAAAAATTGAAATCGGGATCCAACTCCATGACGCCATCGTCGTGTCCATCCTCCCTCGGAGGAAGGGCGCAGGTCGATGAGGAGGTGGGTCACCGCCGTCGAGCCCGGCCACCGCAGGTCCGAGGAGCCGAGCTGCTGCCACCATTGCCGCCCCTCCTTCTCATCGCCGAGCCACCATCGTCGCTCGTCTTCCTTGGTGATGAGCCACCCACTAACGCCCATAGGAGTCGTCGTCCGATCCGCCGTCGACATGCCTCGTTGGTACTAGATCCACCGCCTCGCGAGTTGCCACCGCCAGATCCACCACCCATGCGAGTTGCCGCCACCGGATCCGCCCTCTATGCCCTCGTTGCTGTTGGACCCACCGTCTCGCGAGTTGCCGCCGCCGGATCCACCCTCCGCACGCCTCGTTGTTGTTGGACTGGCTGCCTCATGAGTCACCGCCTCTGGACACCCCACCGCGCGAGTTGTCGCCGCCAAATCCGCCATCCGCTCAACTCACTACCGCCGGATACGATGCCCATGGACACCGTTGCTGGTGGGGAATGAGGAGGAGGAGAGGGGTGTGCACCGGTGGGTAAGGAGGAAGGAGGAGGAGGACGGGTGTGTGGGTGGGCACCGGTAGGGAAGGAGGCTGAGAGGAGGAAGGAGGAGTTATGTGCGGTGGAGACCGAGCCGGTCTCTTAATATGGTGGTGCTCTTTGGTGGCCGCCAGCGAAAATCGATTTTTGCTGGTGGTCAGTTAAGATTTTCTCCTCAAAAATAATACTATTTTTTAAGCGGACCTATTAGGATGACCATTTGTAAAAATAGATTTCCAATGACGGTCACTAACTAGGAACCTCATGTAATATTTATGTTATATTTTCGCTGGCGTTTTTTATTTTGTCCGCCAGCGAATTAAAAAGTGTGACGCTAGGAAAAAAAACCTTTTTAAGTAGTGAAATGCTATGCTCACATATTCTTTTGAACTTTTAAACATAACACAACACTAAAAATTTCATCAGTTTTCTATCATCGACCGCCACTAGAGATGAGAACCTCTTACAAAATACATAATGCACGCTAGCACAAAATTGCGGTAGACCTAACTCCTGAGCTGGTTAGGTTGTCGTTGGGACTCCACCGCTAACATCGCTGCTATCAACTCCCAACATCATCCATAGAAAATAGCAGGTCCTTTACAAAACACTCTTCGTATCGTCCAGGCTCGATGACGCCCCTGGCTCTGCTACTGGCGTGTGGAACTAGCATTAACTGTGTCCGGCATGTATACTGTACCCCAGAAAAAAAGGACAAGATGATCATTTGAGTCGTTTTCCCCTTATCCATTTGGTGGCCCTACGTATCCCGCCCCTGGCCCACGCACGCAAATGACACGACACGGTCCGAGTAGGACGTCCAGGCGCCTCCATCGTTTGTACGTACGTACATGGACCACTCATTCCTCCGAATTCCAATGCTGTTAGCACATGTAGCCATCTGCTTGATGCTCTCGCTGGATTATTATTATTCTTGCCTTTCTAGCGACGGTGATTTCAATTTAATACTAATAGGATATGATTATATACATCAGCCTCCTCCTCCTCCTACTACTATTATTATAAGTCTTCGTATCGAAATATTAGAATGAGTCTAATTATATTTTAAATTATTATATTATAGAAAGAAGGGAGCAATTTATGAGGCTTTTGATTGCTTCGCCTGCGTGATGGCGTGTGATGCAGCTCGATCGTTTAATTAGTCAATTTTCTTCCATAGTTTACCAAATGTTCTTGGAACTAATTAAAATTGATTATTGTCATCGGCTCTGTTAGAAGTAATATTCAGACTGTACTGTCTCTATCGATCAGTTCACACTCAGGAGATCAAGAGAGGTCGATCGACCCTGGATTACTCCCTCCGTTAGATGTCGTTTTAATTTTTTTTCAACGTTTGATCGTTCGTTTTATTTAAAAAATTAGTACAAATAAAAAATAAGTTATACTTAAAGTATGTTTAACAATAAAGCAAGTTACAAATAAAATAAATAATAATTTTATAATCTTTTAAATAAGATGAATAATCAAACATTAAAAAACTCAAAACAAGTATTAGAGGATCGGATGGAGGTATATTTCAGTCCATCAACCGTTAGACGGACGGTTAGTGACTGGAACTAAACTGTGGTCATTATCTAATGTCACTGTTAATTATCTCATTTAACTATCCTTACCACCTTAATGACATTGACCTGTATGGCTAACTAATATGCACATAGATTGCTGGTCTTGCCTGTAGTGCGGGGTAATTTGACACAAGCAGAGATATTTTCTGGCGCCAATATCCTTGTATAATCGCGTCGCTACACGACGAGAGAGCGGCGTGGTCCAGCGTACGATCGATATCGATCGGCAAGGACATTTTACATACGGTGCTATATACTCCTTTCGTACCAGAAAAAATAATTTTGTACTTAGATGAAATACATATCTAAATTTATTATACTAGTATATATCATCATGTTGTACTAGGTTGCTTTTTTTCTTAACGGAAGAAGTATATCCTACTCCTAATATGGATGGATAGATATGCATTGTCATATGGATGCACGCATGGATATATTTTTTTAGATAATGGAATATAATCCTAACCTGTGCTCAAAAAGTTACAACCAATTACTACACCAATTCAAACAAAACAAAAACGCACGACAAAAAAGTCATAAAAACACAGCCCTAAAAGAACGGAAACACACACTAAGTACTAAAAACCAACATAAGAAAAGATCACAAAAATTCTATTTATGAATCTCCATCCGAAGTTGACAAAAAGCTACATAACCGTTAACTCAAGATTACGCATGGATAGATATGCTTCTTCTATTACATGGAGACGGCCGTTACATGCTCTGCCGTTCCCCTTCTCTCCTCCAATCACTTTTCTTTCCAAACTTTCCAAACTCCAAAGTATCTATCTTCTAAATTATTTATCCGATCTATAATCTAATTATACATCGTATGATCTATAATCTAATTATACCACATATAAATTGTAATTAAATCCTTGTAATAATATCATGCTTAATTATATTTATGATAAATAAATATATATATATATATATATAATTACACTCCTAATTAATTAAAATATTTTTATGACTTCTGAAGCATGAAGATGTAAATGCTGAAACATAACGCAAATATTTTCTAAAACATCTAAAAACATCAAGTGTAATCACGACTACAAAAACCCTCACATGGAACGGCTCATAGGTACTGGTTCATTTAAAACCGGCACCTATGAAGCTCTTCCCACCTTGCTGCGATGGAAAAAATATAGAACCGACACCTTTAAACGCTATAGGTGTTGGCTCTAGAGAAAAAACCGGCACTTATACTTTAGGTTCCGCTTTTTTAAAGAATCAACACCTATAATATATTATAGGTACCGGTTAATTAAATAACAGACACCTGTAATATATTATAGGTATCTTTTTCTAAAAAAACTAGCACCTATACCTTTGAGCCGACCTGGCGAGCCTAGCCCAGCACCGCATCGCACTGGCTAGTCCTTATCTACTCGATCCCGCAATCCTTATCCATCTACTTCAATTCTCTCTCTTGTCTTTGTGCTCTCGCGCATCTCTCTCCCTCCCTGTCTCTCTCACGGCGGCTGCTCGGTGTAGGGGAGGAGGCAGGCACTTGTGGGTGGCAGCGGGCTCCCCTTCGCTCCGGCGAGAGGGGAGGCAGTGGGGAGGCGGCGGGCTCCCGTGGTCGGCTGCTGCCTGGCAGAGGCGGTAGCTGCGGCGACGACCGCACCCTCCCCTGCGCCAGATCCGGCGGGAGGGGAGATGACGGGCTTCGCGACCGGCGGCGAACACCCCATGGGCGGCGGCGACGGGCTCCCCTCCGCCAAATCTAGCGAGAGGGGAGCCGGTGAGGGAGGTAGTGGGGAGGCGGCGGGCTCCCGCAGCAGGCGGCTACCTAGCGGAGGCAACTGCGGCCGCACCCTCCCCTCGGCCAGATCCAGCGGGAGGGAAGGGGGTGGGCACCCGTGGACAGCGGCTAGTGAAGCAATATAGAACATTTGTTGGATCCAAATAACACAATGTGCAACATTCAAACAAAATTTACTGTAACAAAGATAAACTAGTAAAACATCATAATATATTTATTAAAGCACTAACTAAAATCATATGTAACATATTCAAAAAGGTTCATTGTGTCGATATTGTAGATCACGACTACGGTATTTGCATGGTATGGGGATCGTTGGTACCAGGATATACGTGAGATTGAGATAAAATATGCAGGAGACAGAGATTTTTATACAGGTTCGGGCCCCTTATCAGTCAGGTAATAGCCTTACTTCTGTTAGCCGAAACCGATGTTGCTCTTATTCATCAAAATCACTCAAGTACAATATTTGGGATAACATACCTAGTCGTCGTCAACACAGCGGCGTGGACCACCACCTATAGTCGAAGACGGGGTAGTTTTCATCCTCAAATACGAACTCCGCGGGATCAGATATAGCGCTAGATCCCTCTTATCAGCCTCCGCGGCCACCAGATTGGGTATATCTAGGCTTTTCTTTGATATCGATGTCTGACGACGTGTATTGGTGTCTATTCTGACTGTTACGTCTCTCCCCTCTCCTCCTAGGGGTCTTGTATTTATACCCACAGATATCCCCTTGTCCAAGTAGAATATGGATACGATCTGAGTAGTCCTTGTAGTTTCCGTGTAGAACTCTACTTCTTCTTTATCCGGAATACCTTCCGTGTATGAGGCATAATTCCGTATAAGACTTGATATATAGTGAGCCCCACCGAGCTTAACCCAAAACTATTGGGTATGCCTTATCCATAACACTGACACATTGCAACACAAAATTTGAATTTTGCATGAAGACAAATCCAGCTGCACTAACAGAAGCCTCCATAGATGACACAACCACCATGACAAGAGGAGGGCAAGAATTATGACCTCACGCCAGCAATTTTCGCCTGCCCTAGCACATGGTATGGCAGCACATGATTATTTTCATTTGCACTGTCATTTACTCATTTGTGACCATGAATTTGATACCAACGTATGAGGTGTGAAATCATCTATTTTGTTTGAGAATGATATGCAGAATCATGTGATGATTTAATCTATGTGATGAATAATTATCAAATGTGAGTGTTTTGGAAAATATGGAGAGTGTTTTCTATCGATGATCAACTAGTGCAATGTGGCACTAGGTTGCTGGTCAAACCGGGTGGTGCATGTCGATTAGACCGGAGGTATCTGGGTGATTTTACCGGTAGCCCGATGGTTAGATTGGCAGACTCCGGGAGAGACTCCAGGTTGTGTTCGTGAAATTTCTAGATTACTTCATGTTTATGACTTCTAAATGGTTTTTATTCGTATGTAATACTATTTTATGCTAATATGAGTCAAGTTGGTACGAACTTGTAATCGGATATAGAGTTTTTTTGTTGTTCATGTGTAGGTGTTGCTATAGGCCATGGTAGTATAGCCGGTGATAGATCGAGACTAGACTTGGGAGAAGGTTAGGTCCAAACGGCCAAGGATATCACGCGGAATGCTTAGATTAGAGAATAATACAAATTGAGGTGAAGGTTTTCACATAGCATACACGTGGTGTTGTGTGTGTATGGAAAGAAAATTCAACTTTGGATTGGAGTACTAGTCCAAGTTTAGGAAGCGTGGAGTTTGGAGTTGTATGAGAGGTTGTTTCTCTGGTTTGGTAGGTTTCCTATGTGATTAGGAGTCCTATTTCTTGTCAGATTCGTAGCTAGGGGTAGCCACGTTGAGGGTGTAAATAGATGAGGGGTTGAGGATAGAAAACATAGATTTTTGGGAGAGAAAAGTTTGGGTTAACTTCGAGGTTTCAATACTAGTTCGTTAGTTGAGAGAGGAGTGCTTTAGATGCACTTTGTAGACACATATTGATGTAATAAAGTTGATCTATTTTCAAGAGTTTCGTCAATACGTGTTTTTCTGGATCCCGATGGTTTGACCAGAGTATTACAGGTGGTCTAATCGGTGATGAGGAACCGGTCAGACCAGCAGTAGAGAGAGGCAGTGGTCCGACCGATCGGACAACACCGATCAGACCAGTGACATGGTTGCGATCAAACCGGTGTGTACACGGTGGTCAGACCGGCTCTATTGACTACAAGAGTAACTTTTATTTCTACTAAAAGTTTTTGGATTTTGGTGTTACAACCATTCACCTCCACCTGTCTGGTTGGTTTGAGTCTTGTGTCTGATCCTACATGATCAACTTCCAGACATCACATTTTAAATTTTGCCTTCAAGATTCCAGATTACATAATTTTCTATATTGAAATTTTCAAATGAATCAGAGAAAAATATGAATGACAGGGTATATTTGGGTTTAACACATCCTAGAATAAATGTATGGCTGGGTTTGTTTGGTTAAACTTATTAATCACTTTCCCTATAAGGTATAACTGCATCCGAATGTGAATGATCAACAACGACACCAATTGACGACAGCTTACGTCCTGATGCAATGTAACCTCGATCGGAATATGTGAACAGTGAACTGTACAAGAACAGTGCCTACTAATTCTCATTTATTTGTTTTGCCAAAGAAAAATGTATATGGAATGGGAGCTAGCGGAATAGTACAGTTTTGTCATCGATAATGAATGTTGAAGCAATGTCATTGTTATATATCTGATCGATCCATGGATCTGATCCAATATATGTCCTACTCCATCCAAAAATATGTGTGCAACTTGTATACACTATTCCGTTTCTAGACAAGCTAACTGACAGTACACAAGTGCAAACATACATAGACAGTATAGCCAAAATAATCCTAGCCGTCGATCTCATGGAGGCTAGTCGCTCTAGAGTATATACGTAAGTACGGCCCGAATAGCGACTTGTGTTGGTCTAGTTCTTTTCTTCAACTTAAAACTTTGATTTTCTTGTTTTTCGTCAAACCATTAAATAATAAGTTTTTTGAAAAAAAATCATATAAAATTTCTTTTAAAATTTAAATAAATTTATTTTTCGTGTTTATAATATTTAATACTTAATAATCGTGTGTTAATGAGATTTCTCGTTTTTCACGTGCTAAATATCTCCCTCCGAGAGGAGAGAACCAACGCAGTCTAGTCAACAGTTTTTCGATGCATTACAAAGATACCGTCTATATCATCACGGTTTGTAATTAATCAACAATCAACATAATTAGCGGTGCTGCTGAATGCAAACGTTATGGTCATCATGGAGAATAATTGGAGTCGACGTCCTGAAATCAATCAAAACCCATATGTATATGTTGATGCACAGTAAATCTAAGGTCATTTTTCTTTTAAACGATCTACACCAGATAATGTGAAGTTAATTGTCTTGATCGTATATGTTGATGCACAGTAAATAAAGGTCATTGTGTACAATGTGTACTTGTCTCGATTATCTGGACAATACGAAACATTCACATCTTGGATTCTTGGGCTCCAGGCAATCGAGCAGCTAGCTAGCTGGTTAATGTTCAGCCTAAATAATTTATGGGTCCTAGAAATTAACTAAACCTTGGACAAAACAAAGGTGATCGGGTCCATCTAAAACAAGATGAGGCTGGCTTGGTAAAGCAAAAGGGAATTTTGTTACCGAATATCGTCCACTGGTTTGATTAACATTTCGAATTAAGATCACGCACACGTGGCAATGAGTGTGTCTATATAGTTTTATAAAACTACACCATTGTACTCCTGGAATTTGCAACAACATATATACGCTTGGTTTTAGAGTTGACGATGGAAGAAACAATGCTTCTCGTACGGAAGATATTAAAATGATCGGGCTCTAGAAAAGTAAACTACAAGATATCAAGTCAAAAATTGTTTCGTTCGATCAATCCCTGTATAAACAAATAATTAACAATCGAGATTAACAGCATGAATGAACAGGTAATAATGAAATAGTGTTTTCCGCTTGACAACTATATATATATATATGATGAAGCAACTTGCAACAGCGACGACAACGCCATTAGCATCGCAGTCTCCACGGAGACGTCGTTTGAAGGTCAAATTCATCCCAATCTATTCTTCACATAGACTGTTGTCGTGCGGAGGCACCCTAGCCACCACAAGATAGGTATGTTGGTTGATCCTGTGATAGAGAGCATATCCATTATTCTCTCTCGTCCTCTTCCTCTCAAATCTAAAGATGTAGGTGTAGCTGAGTAAAGATGTAGGTGTAGTTGAGTGCGTTGAGATATTACGCTTCTGTTTATTCACTAGTGGTGCGTGTTTGTATTCTAGGCGCATGAAGTGGGTTGTTTTGGTTGTTTTTATGATTATAGCTCACTAGGGCTATGGTTCTGTATTTTCTTTTATGCTTTATAAATATGAAAAGTCACACTAAATTATACGGTTCGTTTAAAAAATATATATAATGATGTAACCACGAAATATAGTAATTGTGATGTAACTACGCGATATTTTTATTGTTTATTTTGGGATATCAATGAAACGGACATTACACTGGAGATTATTTGCAAGTAAACGGATTTAACGGATTTGGTGGTCACATCATACGCTCTGTATAAGTCGCGTAGCTGTCTAAGGACAACATGACATTCTTTGGGATTATGATTACAACGTAAGGTTACGTTATGGCCACATTAATTTGTTGACAGTCTCGGATTATGATTTGTGCCCGTCACATAGGTCATTCAGCCCGTGTTATTTTGGATTCTGAGATGATATGTTTGTTCTTTGCCAGCAACTTTTTTTTAAGACAATTCTTTGCCAGCAAACTGGTATAACTGTTATGAGCAGGATATGGTTCAGAACTTGAGAGAGAGAGACTGCTGTCATCGTATACACTTCGTGCAAAAATAACTTTATTTTTGACCTATACTACTATTTATCTTAAAATAAGTTCACTTCTTTTCCTCTACTTATTTCTGATTCACAAAACGATGAGTTTTATTCTTCGATACTGCTTATCTATCTTTTTATCCTTCATCTTCTTTTACGTTCAGATAGCGAAAATGAAGTTATTTGTTCTAACAGATAACTGAAAACATCATATTATCGCCTTTCATTATTAATTTTTGATATAGTAAACTATAATGTATTCTTAACACTCAAAGCATTATAAATTATTGCCTCCTATATATGTGTGTGTTTTACAAACTTTGGCTAATATTTATTTAATTACCTAGGAAAAGAGAATCGCTACAGTTATCATCAAAAGTATAAGTATGCATAGAATAATTGTCTATGCATAGCATTGAGGTTAAGTACCGATCCATAGGGGATGGGTTCGCAGGGGAGAGGGTTCTGGCTTTTCTAATAAAAAGTCACGGGTCGGTAATTTCCCACTTGTCCTCTTTTTTAAACAATTATCTACTTGCACAAATATGTTTAGAATATACAAATAGTTAGATAAATCAATTAATAAATAAATAACTGCGTTGCAAATTAAAAATTGTGATATTATTGTTATCACTACATGGAAGGTGTCATCACAAACGGGTTGGTGAACCGTTTGTCCGTTTCCATCCATGGTAGTAGCATTATCATACACGGTTTTCACCGCCCTCTAGAAACAACCATTAGATATGCCTTTAGCTTATAGTTGTCTGTAAATCGACTAATAGGTTCTTAATTATAGTGTACCACCTCTCTGATAATTGACTATCAAATCTGATGATTGACTATCAAAGATGGTTTAGGTTAATAAACATCTGACAGTTGTTACACGCGGCGCCGGAGTCAAAATTTAGTCATGGGATAGGGCCCAAGAATCTTAGAGCGGTCTAATACGTTTTTTAAAAAAAAATTAGTTACCTAATTAATTATATAATTATAAAAAAATTATTGAAGGGGGTCTCTCCACTGGCCGTCCCCTTGTCTCTGCTATGGTTACACGGGCAACAGAATCAATCTTTTATTTTCTATGTTGAGAGTGCTAAAAGACGAAAATCCAAAAGGGCGATCTTTCGCCCCGCGCGATCAGCCTCCTTCCTCACGTGGTTTCATTTTCTGGTACTACATTAATTTTTTGTTTTAGTAAGTTTATACACCTAAAATTTACACATTTAAAGTTTATACACCTAAAGTTTGTAGATCCAAAGTTTATAAGTTAAAAGTTTATATACCCGATTCAAAAATAAATTCGAATTCAAATATTTTTTATATATATTATTTCTATACATAAAGTTTATACGTGCGAAGTATACGGTATAAAGTCTATACATAAGTATAAAGTTTATGCACATGAATAAGGGTATTAAATTTTTTTTCTAACTTGTTTTTTTATTTTTTGAAATTTATGGTGTAGTAGAAAGAGAAGAAGGGAGGAGGAAGGGGAGAGGAGCGTGTTAGGGGAGGGATGGGGGTGATCGTTGTGGGCGATCACCCACCCATTAGCCATCCCTGCTAAAAGTTACTACTCTCGGATTTTTTTATAAGAATAGTTGTGTGGGTATAAGGTACCTCATAATGAGCCTTCGTGCCAAACAGCATGGGATGGACCGAGTACTCTAGGCTCATGCGGCATACTTGTAATTAAGTAAGAGATATTCTCAGGATAATATATAAATCTTGAGGATCATGTTTTTCCTTGTAATAGGGAGATCTAGTTGTGATCAATCTTTTATATAGATTGAATAGGGAGATCTAGTTGCAATCAACTAGATATTTTTCCTTGTAACCCTTCCCCTCATCCTATATAAGAGGGGTATGGGTCCCTAGATTGAGACGACTCTGACCATGGCCACGACTAATGCCAAACTCCTAGATAGACTCATAAACACGCGCTGTTGACTACTCCATTACTGATTTGTGTGCATTGACACAGATCTAATCTACACCAAGTGGAGTAGAGTATTACCTTATCTTGAGGGTCTAAACCAATATAAATCTGTATCACAATCTCTACTCGATCTAGTGCACTTCATAAATAATATTGTTGATATTAGAAATCGACAAGTTAAAAGAACTGGTTGAGGAGAATAAAGAGGAGAAGACCCGGTGTACTACCGTAAAGAAAATTTTGTCGAAATGAGGAAAAAGAAATCAAATCAGTTTTAGGTTAGTAATATGAGATATTATCTAGAGAGACACTTTTTTTTTAATGAAAACGATCACGGAGTACAACCATAATACAGTTCTTACGTACTGAACCATCTTGACAAATGTGAGTTGGGCCGTTAAGTACGATTCGAGTTGCTGTATCATTTCTAGCAACCCCGTTCTTAATTGTCCCAGTTAGATACATTTTTCCTTACAAAACCATCTCAGACAAATTTATGCGAGACGGATAAGTTGCAAACGTTTCTCTGTACGCTAGTGTATTCCGCCATTTGAAATTCTTTGCGACAAAAGCATGCCTACATTGGCTGTAGATCCAATCACATATATGTACGGTTGTCGCTTGAATTGAAACAAAGTAACTCTTAAAAAAAGTTTTAATATTTTTTTAAGACACATCGATCGATCTGTGTTCTATTTTCATACGAATATGCATGCGCGTGTCCGGAAAAGAGGTAGCCAACTATAGCTAGCTAGCTTTGCAAATTGCACCCATTCAGTATTTAATTTGAGGTCCCATTATATTTGATCCTGTTTTATCACCTGGTGAATTGTTACTCACTGCTAGAAAGGCACATAAAGATCGGCACTATAGATACCGAAAATGCTAAAATCGACACCTATAAATCTTCTCTCACCTCCGTAGATAGAAAACACAAAAAACCGGCACCTTTAATAGATACCGGTTTGGTGGAAAAACCGGCACCAATACTATAGGTGTTCGTTTTTTTTAAAAAAAACAACACCTATAATGTATTATAGGTACTTTTTTAAAAAAACTGAGCCGAGTCGCACGGGGGAGGGAGAGATTTTTTGTCGTTCTTATCTATTCGCCCACCCACCCACCGTGCGCGCTCTCTCTCTTTTCACCCATCCCACCGCACCTTCTCTTCTCTTCCTTCACTTTCTTCTTCTCCTCCTCCATCCATCCACCCAGTGGCGGATGCGGCGGTGATGCCTCTTCTCCGCCAGATCCAGCCAGGAGGGGAGTTGACGACAGCCCGACAGCAGTGGGAGGGGCGGCGGTGGCCCATTGGTGCCCTCCATCCACCAGATCCGGCGGGAGGGGAGGCGGCGGCCCGGCGGGAGGTGTGGCAGCGGCCCAACGGGAGGGACGGTGGCGGCCCATCCCCCCATGGTGGGATGGGCGGCGGTGGCTCGGGGGCACCCTCCCCTCCGCTAGATCCAGTGGGAGGGAAGGCAGTAGCGGCCCGACAATATGATGAGTGCCGCCTACGTGGCCTTGAACTGCCGCATGCGCAGCCGGACACCGTCGGTGGCCTCCTCTCAGAAGTCCGATGATCTCACCGCCGCGGCAGCGGCCGCCGCTATCTCCAACTACAAAGACACGCCTCCCCAGCCATGTCTCGTAAGCGCCCCAAGATTGCCTTGGTTCTTACAGAGATTAGATTTTTCTTTTTTTTCTCTTGCTACTTGGTTTCTTCAGATGGGAGAGGATGGTAAAGAAGCTGCGACTGTCAGAAGGCACTGACAATCCTAGAAGGGATGATGGAGGCGAAGGTGTGCCGACTTATTGAATGTTTGATTGTGTTCTTATGTTCTTGTTCATGTGGATGTTTAATTGAATCCCGGAGTAACACTAATAATGTGTTCTTGTTAATGTGAATTGAATATTTGATGAAACCTAGTTGGGGTGAAGGGAATTGCTCGGTGTATTGGCTCGATTATAGCCGATGCATCGAGCTGAATTTTTTTTCATTCCTTTGACCTCAAAAATGAGTTTATAGGGTATCGATTGGGAACTCCGATACCTATTATCGATTCCGAACCAGTATCTATCCTTTTATCTGTTCTTCTATATGTAGCAGTGACTTAAACACACCAGCTAATTAGCTAGCTCACTGGAAAGAATAATCGATTCGTACATAATCTTCTGACATATGCACACACATGTATGTCGCCCCGGTTTGGCGGTTTCTTGGTCGGATCTCCTGTTGCATGCATATATATTAGCTCTGAAAAAGTTACGCATGTTTGCACGTACTCCTTTTGTTCTTAAAAAAAATAATCAAATTTTTACTTATAAATTATTCAGGTTCATTATAGGATTTGATTTTTTATAAAACCCCATGCATGGATTAACGTGCGCAGAGCAAAACATGTGTGCTCCTATCTTTGACCAGATCGATCGATGCACCGGGAATATATATACCTAGTACATCGCACATGCATGCACATACACTCCATGTAGTTTGCGGATCCATTGTCTGGTGATCGATGATCAGGTGTGAAAACTCACATTAGACACTACTATGTAAATGATTTTTCTCAACGATCACCCTCGTAGGTTATAGGTCGATTATAAGTGTTCGCTTACGAAAAAATCGATCCTTATTTTCACATACGTCTCCTTAAACGACCTTATGTAAAATTCTATTTCCACGGGTTGACCTTATAAGGGACCACATGCAAAAATAAATTTATTTTCGCATGTGGCCCTCTCCTCTCTCTCCCACTAAGTCCTATCTCATCACCCCACTACTGACAACCATCTCCACCTCTCCCCATTCCTCTCATCCTCTCCCCTACTCATTTCCCATCTCCTTCCTCCCGATGGCCACTCTCCTCTCCCCACTCACCTCCCCTCTCCTCCCTCCCGACGGCGGGCACCGGGTGAGGGCAGGTGGGCGATGGCGACAGTGATGGTGGCGAGCACGGGTTTTGGCGGCAACCGGTGAGGGTTGTGGCGATGGGTGTGGGCTCCAGCGGCGGCACGGATCCACCCCCCATGCACACGAATCCGCCGCTGGCGGGGATGGGAGGGGAGGATCCGATCTCCACGCACGCGAATCCACCAGCGACGGCGACGGGAGGGGTGGATTACGTGCCCCTCCCCCTCCCGCACGGATCCCGCCGCCTCTCCGCCTCCCATGCGGGCTGATCCGCCGTCGGCGGCGTCGGCAACAGACGGCTAGGGTTAGGCTTAGGGTTCTGGTTTTGATTTTCGAAACTTATATTATTTCTTTTTGCGATTTTTCACTTTCGCGTGCGGACGGCTTCAGTACCCGCATGGAAAAATTGCTATTTTCGCAGACGTTTCCCGACAGATGGCTAGCCCTAGGGATGGCAACGGGCCGGGTCAGGCACGGGCATGCCCGATGGGTACCCACCGGTCTTGCCTGCCTGCGCCACCTCCTACGCCCGTGCACCGCCACGTCGCCAGCCACCGTCTATTTCGCCGCTGCTAGCTGCCGGTCACCTTTCGTCGCCGTTGCCATTTTGGTGTGAGGCGGGATGGAAATTAGGTTAGGGTTTGTTGTTGGCTATATATACGTCCCTAATTAATGGGCTAAATGGGCTAAGAGGAAGGGGTATGAGAATGAAGGTATGGGTCAAAATCACAACGGGTTGGGCATAGGTTACTCGTGCGTAAAAAATGAGACCCAGTTGCTACCCGCCACTTTATCGAGTCTCAAGCGGGCGTGCTCACGAAACAGAATATTGAACCCATGTTCATACCCATTGATCCGGATATCTGCAGATACCCGGATCTGTTGGCAAAATTACCATCCCTTAGCCCAAGCGCATGAAAAAAAATCAGTTTTGATCACGTTAACTTAGTACTAAGCATTAATTCCTGTACTAACCATTTAAAAGAATATTTCCTTTAATGAATATATGATAACACGTACACATGCATACAAAGAAAATATATAGTACGTCCTCAGGACTCTCATGCACTCACCTCAAACATGGGCTGTCAGATGATAGGGGTTGACAGGCGTAGGCACAGAGGCATGCAGCACCATGGAAGATACCCTTCCCTATAGTAGTAGTACTAGTAGAAGTCCCGTGACCGCGGCTCAGGCCGCGCGTGCTGGCGAGAGCCAGAGCCACAGGATCGATCGCCGGTCGCCGCTAGTGCTCGTGTATATGCATGCAACGCGCACGGCGCGTACGTACGCGTAACCTATCCCGGTGAAGATTCGCCCTGCGCCGCTGCTCGGAGGCACGTACTCCACTCGGAAATGTGTTGCCTCGATCGATCTGACGGCCGGGACCGCGCGGGCGGGGGATGGACCGGGACGCATACGTCGGGGACGTGGGACGCGGCACGCAGCGGCAGGCACGTGGTTTGCCTCGAGATTGACGGCACCGCACCTGCTTGCTGCTGGTGTGGTGGTGGTGCGCATATGCATGCTGCTGCCCTTGTGTTGCGTGCGTATGCATGGGGAATGCTGCTGCTGTTACGTTGCGACGACGAGTGCCGATGACTGGCGTTAACCGACCTGCGCTCCGTGACCGTGATCAGCCACTGTCCGGCCGGACGGCCTCACCGACTCTTCAGACCTCCGTAGTTGTCCAAATTCAATTCCTCTAAAAAAAAAAAAAGATAATAGTGAGCGATAAACTTATGTAAAGAAGAAAGTTAAAAAAATAAAGGGTGTTATCTTTCGTGCAAGAGTTAGCTTTACACGTGCTCCGAGACAAATATAAGAGAAAGAGAGAGGAGAAGAAAAATTGGAGTCAACCTTATAGTTAATCTATTATATGTGTTCGTTTTAAGAATGACGAGTGAGCTCTACTATTATCCTCGCTCTAATGGACGAGTTACCACCGTATGGGAAGGAGCAGACACAACCACCGTAGTCCAGCACCATTTAGAGCAAATATAATAGCAGACTATAAGCAAACTATAAGTATACGTGGAGGAGATAAGAGTGGAGAGAGAATGAAAGTGGACTACAGATTTGTAGCCAGCTGCAACACGGACTTCAAGATATTGTGTGTATACACTATTGGAGAAGTGATCTTTGCCTGGATGGTAAAAATCATATTAGTCCCGGTTTGAAAAGGAACCGGGACTAAAAATTATTTTTAGTCCCGGTTAAAAAAAACTCAAAGGAACTTTTCGATCTTTAGTCCCGGTTGGTGTCACCAATTGGGACTAAAGATCATTTTTAGTCCCGATTTATTTTTTGTCAGGTCGTGTCAGGCCGCCGGGATCTTTAGTTCCGATTCGTGTTACCAACCGGGACTAATCACCTGGTTGATAAAAACATTGTCTCTTCCCTCTTCCCGAATGGTAAAAATTTTCTAAGTCCCTCTCCTCTCCTTCCCACCGACGACAGCGACTACTGGCGGTAGGCGGCGACGGGCGGCGGGCGAGCAGTTCCCAAGGAGGCAGGCGGCGGCGGCGGCTACCGGCGGTGGCAGCGCACCGGTGCACCGTGGCAGCTCCCCTCTCTCCCTCCCTCCCAGATCTAGCTAGAGGGGAGAGGTGGGAGGGCGATGGCCAGCGGCTCCCCTCCCTCCCTCCCTCCCAGATTTGGCCGGAGGGGAAAGGAGGGAGGGGGTGGACGGGGAGAGGAGGAGGGCGGTGGCCGGCGGTGCTCCCTTCCCTCCTTCTAGATCCAGCCGACGATGGGCGGCGGGCGGTCGATCCCCGAGGCTGCAGTGGGCGGCGGCGGCAGCGGCGCACAGCTTGATCTGTGATGTGATGATTTTGTGTATTTGTGATGATCTGTAATCCGTGATAATTGTTTTGTGAATTTGTGGATGATTTTGTTGTTGCATTCGATCTATGATGATTGTTTTTGTGAATTTGTGGATGATTTTGCTGTTGCATTCGATCAATGGTATTGGAAAAAAAACAATGAATAAAAAACAGTATGTAAGCAACAAAAATAATGGAGAAAAAAACTTCAGTCCTGATTGGTGTTACCAACCGGGACTAAAAATCTATTTTTAGTATCGGTTATTTCAACCGGGACTATGTTTAGTCCCAGATTGGATGTTCCGGTTTTCAACCCAGAACTAAAGGGGTTGCAAATCAGGACTAAAGAGGGTATCCCAGTAGTGGTATGAGAGGTGAAACTAACTATTATAATGGTGTGTGTATGTGTGTGTATATATATATATAGTATGAATAGACCATTAGAGTTATAAATGATTTGGAGCTAATAGTTAGCTACTGTATTATACTTTGCTCCTATTTTTACTATGGTGCAGCCAACTCATACAGCCACCGCACCGTAGTCCTTTTTCCTCTACGGAGAGGCGAAGTCATAGCACTGCCAAAGTGCGAAGGTGGAGGGAGGCAATGGTGGTAGTGGCAACAATCGGGAGGGTAGGAAGGTAAGAAATGGTGCAACCTTATAAAGTAGTATGCGAATCTATCCGAGCAATCTTAGTCACTCAAAACTGATATATCTAAAGGATGAGTTAGACAACCAACAAGTAGACGGCCCACGTGTATCCTTTCCTTATATATCATATATACTGTGCACGGTGCAAGGATCTCATGTTTCCAAATAATATAGGCAGGTACAGCATGCTTGTGTAAATAACTAAACTGCAGTAAACCAAACCGAAGTAGATTTGCATAAGAAAAGAGGAGGCCGTGTAAAAAAAGTCATTCCGCTTTTTGACATGTTACTCTGAGTTATCATTTCATCAATTGCTACCTCTTTTTTTAAACATATATAATAATATTATCTTTTGTATATAACGTTGACTGTTTACTTTGTTAAAGATGTGTAAATATCTTTTTTTTACTTGTTTTATCGTGATTGATTTATATTCTTCATATTTGTATTAAAAATTATGAATAAAATGAATGAGCAAACTTTCTCTTTTCTGTTTTTAAAAGCGAAGTCCTCCTCCTATTCCATGTTACGAAAAGTAACCGCTATCCCTCCCTAATTATACGAGCATGCTTCGTTAACGTATGTGCTCCAAGTCTACAATTCCTAATTATGTGGGACTGATCCATTATATTTAAAAATGAAGTCAGTATTATATTACAAAGTGTACGACACAAAACAAATTAAGTGACGCCTTTTCTCCCCTCATCGATATGCATGCACGTTCTGAAGATGTGCAAGATGTGCTCACATGCTCTGAACACTTGAACAGGGCACACCACTGCCCTTAACTTCGGGGAGGCCATGCCATGCACATATAATTGGTTCCTAGCTAGATAGCCGAGTACTTCCACTGCTTTAATTATCAGCTCATGAGCTGCAGGCTGCAGCCATAGTCATGGTTATTCTTTCTGGTCGGCCAATGGTTTCAGGCGACATGGACATTGGCACACCAACTAACGCCAAAACCGGCGTTTTATTTTAAGAGGACTCTTCGCAGGGTGTATGTCGTATTCGCTTTGTTTACTGGAACCTAGTTAAAATAGAGAGCATATATCCTAGATGTTACAGTAGTAGCTAGCGCGGCATCGTGGTTGCGGGTGCTGTGTGGCGACAATCGATAATATGTGGATAAAACATCAAATTTGTACGTATCCTTGTGATGTCTAATTTTATTTAGGTACGAGAGAGGGGGCTTAATTTGATGTTTTGAGGTATAAGGGGACGTCAGCATTACATATACATCCTTGTAAATCATATTTTGTATACTCCCAAATCTAATATTTTCTATGTGAAGTGAGAGTAGCTAATCCGGTTAGGTTCCTTGTGATTGAAATAACCTACCTGGGTTTAAGTTATAGATTTAACATAAGTGCTTGTATTTACGATTAATTATCTTTTCACCGGTAGACGATGTACTAGTATTCCGTAGATGCTTATAGGGATATGATATGCGTGTGTGTACTCATAGGAGTAAGTGTGCGTGTTGTAAGCGCTTACGTTTGTTGTTTCTCAAAAATAAAATTAATAATATCTCTGTTCTCAAATATACGATATGCTAAAATACGTGCATTCAAACCTTAAAAATCACAAATCATTAACATATAAAAATTATTAGGACTTAATATGTGAAATGATGTGTTGGTAATTTATGATGGAAAATGCTTTCAAGTAAATAGTTAGAAAAAGTAATGGTGTGAAACATGTGATATGGAGATTGCGCTGATGTTCAAACAATAAATAAATGAGAACGGAGGTAGCACAGAAACAAGTTGTATAGAGTTAAACCTGGAGACACTATGCACACTAGTATCCTAGTCATCTGACCATATAGTATATGCCAATTTCCTCTCGTACAGTGTGCTGTGTTACAATAAGATAAGAAAATCATTGACATCAATATTGCAATTAGATTGAGAAAGTAAAATCCCTTTGTTATTAGGCTTGAAGGACATGCTTCCTACTCATTACGACATTACCCATGGTGGACTTTTGTTCATTGATGCTAATTTGGTGAAGCTACCAATATATGCATGTCAGCATGTGTGCTGGCCATGACTAGGAAGGATGAGGATTCCAACGAAGAGCCACAGTTGAAGAGAAAAGAGTTTGAGCAGAAACAACGTGCTCTCACTGGTCCTAAGAGAATAAGCCGTTAGGACTTCTCAAGCTCCAACATGCATGGCAGTAGAACTTAGTGGACAGTTTGAGGTATTAATATATCTCTTGGAAAAAATATTATAATATGGACATTAATTTATAAGCTCTATGGACGGAACTACAACCAACGAGGCTCTCCGTTTTGGCAAATGTGTGAGTGAAACGTTTTGGACAAAATAAGGTTAAAAGAATGAATGACTAGAGCCGAATATCCTGTCTTTTGGTGGGTGGAAAATCTTTTTCCTAGCTATCCCATTAAGGCTGTATTCTTTTCCATAAATTCCCAACTCACCTTTCTCCTTTTCAGCGCGCACGCTTTAAAAACTGCTAAACGATACATTTTTTTAAAAAATCTATATGAAAGTTACGTTAGAAAATCATACTAATCTATTTTTGAAGTTTTTTAATATTAATTAATTATGTGTTAATCCATTGCTCCATTTTGAGTGCGGAGGGGAGGGGTTCCCAACCCTCAAAAATAACACAACCTTAATTTGCCAAATGAGCCTTTTATATTTAAAGTGTGCACTAAAAATATATGATGTTGTTTATATCCAGACTAATATGCTTTCTTACAATTGTATGTTGGAGGTCCTAATTGTAAAGATAATGTTTTTGTTGATTGTATCCATATTTTTTATTTCCTATTAAATTTGGCGCATGAAAAATTATGAGGGAGTATAGAAAAGAAGAGTATTGGATTGGAGGAACTTAGGTACCTAGTTAATCGTCGAAAAAGTTTACCATTTGATCTTTTGGTCTTCACGGTGAAATTCTTCTATAGTATCGACATTTGCCCCCAAATGCATGAAGGGAGGGGGAGAGAGAGATGGGTGATTTCGAGAGGAGATCAAATTGTGGGAGTGAGAGCTAAACTTAGGGAGGAGGCAGTGGCGTGTGCTTTGAGTAAACATCAATGGATGCAGTTGATATGAAGAGAGTCATGGGAGAGTATATATCCTTCCACTATAGGTATGGGAAAATATGTCGTACGAACCCATATGTAGTATAAACCTGGAAACTACAGTAGGACCTAAAGTTAGATGTCAAAGATTTATCCACGTCACATTGAGTAAAACTTTTACTCTCAGATTTAACCATGAGTGAAAGTTCTACCGTGAGAATTAAAAGCGTCCATTTTAAGATCCTACGGTAATTTTCAGATTTGTACTATATGCAAAGTTTGCACTATATATTTTCCGTGTGTGTATTGTTGATCTTGGAATTCATGTTAGCTTCCATGCTTGTTGCTTCTTTTGCAGCATATATAGGAAATGTAAGGGGACAATTTCAATAGCATAGGTGAAAATTATATATAAACAAAGAGAGTAATGTAATATTTCTCATGTGTGCTCCATTGGTTTTTTCCCTATTAGGGTTTTGTAAGGGAAAACATGTTATTTTCATATCCAACAATGTATGATAACAAGTCTCTTTAGAGAAGTCAAGTTTTGAATCGAGTGCCATCGCTAAACTAAAAAAAATCAGATTTTTCGATTTATAACTTTTAAGAAGTTTTAACTCATGGTTCCACTTTCTAAGTAACTCAACTAGCTAATAGAAACTTGAAATACTTACCATGAAATTCAAAAGTTTGAAACCTAGAAATGTGAGGACTTATAGATTCATTCCTATAACTCTATAAGGTTTACACGGATAGGTTGCTGCATCAAGCGATAAAAAACTTGTGATGTTAGATTTGATGGATCTCTGACTGCGGTTTTGATCGTTGGACCGTTGAATAATGAGAAAGAAAGGGTTGACCAGTAGGAGAAAGTACATATGGAAACAAATGAAGAGTGGGAATAAAAAAAACATATTTATACTGAAAGTTGAATACTTGTAATTGGGAGGAGGAGGTCCAAATTGAAAGGCATAAATTACACTATATAGTGTGAGGAATTGGGGTGTGTGGCATATGTGCCATAGTACCTGTATGTTAGCAGTTTTCAATAAGTGAATAAGTACTACAAATTTTTATAGGCAACAAAAATGAATAAAATAAACATAAAAAATCCCTTACAAATGGATCGTTTACTTCCCATTTCCCCTAGATCTGGCCGAAACAGCCAATTTCACCCCCTCAACACGAAAACAACCGCCACTAAAACCTAAAACCCCGCAAGAGATAAACAAACATTTCTTTAATATTAAAAAATATAAAAAAAAGAAAGGAAAAAGAAAAATGAAATGATGGCAAAAAGAAGAAGAGATTTTTCCACTATAAATACTAACTCCCTAAGCCCTCATCCCCTTGCCCGCCGCCTCCATTGCCCCCCTCCCTCTCTTCCTCTTTTCCTTGTCCCCCTCCGAGGCGGCGCGCCCTCCTCCCCCACCAAAACCCTCCTCCCTCCTCCGTCTGCGCGGCGGCGCGCGACACCGGAGGGATTCAAGGGGAGGGTTGCGCGCGCGCGTGCTCTCTGGGCGAGATGAAGTACGTGCTGGTGACCGGCGGGGTGGTGAGCGGGCTCGGCAAGGGCGTCACGGCGAGCAGCATCGGCGTCGTCCTCAAGTCGTGCGGCCTCCGCATTACCTCCATCAAGATCGGTACGTGCGCCCGCCTGGAATCCGCCCGCCCGTGGACGATTTGGGTGATTTTGCGGCGAGGGTGTGGGTGGGGGTTCTGACTGACCCCGTCGAGGTCGATCCGGGCGTGCGGGGCGGGGCGAAAGATTTGGGCTTTTGAGCGATTTTTGCGGGCGTAAGGATGTGGGTGGGAGTAGTAGGTGGCATGGCGGGAGGAGGCCCCCTCCCCGAGATTGAGATTCATTGGTTGGGTTTGGTGAAAAGTCCCTCTTTTGAACCTTCCACTCGCCGTTGCATTCATTTCGGCCCCGCCCGGGAGGAGGAGGGGTCTTAGGGCTCGGTCTTGGCGCTGAAGGAGAAGGAATGGATGTGATGTCGATTAGCTTGTTTAATCTTGTATTTGTTTACGTGTGAGAGACAGATTCGTGATTGCCTTTTGATGATTGAATTCTTCACTGTTCCAACAGAGAGAGAGAGCTGCGCCACCTACTCTAAGATTACGCTACGGATTGATGGCATACATGTCTCCGTGTTTGTACTTTGAAGACGATAAGTTGATTTGCCCTGTGTTTACACTTAGAGGAGATCATTTTCAGGGGGTCTTGTGCTGATTTTTTGTCTGGCGGTGATTTGGGTATCATCTTTTTTACGATAGAGGTCTCAAGTCTCAACAATGGTGGCCCACGCAGGATTGGTCTAATGTTCTACACGCTTCTGGCTTTTACTTGACTGGTTTACACGTATGGTTGTGGCATCTATTGGACAAAAAGAGTTTACTTCCTGGTACCTGTTATATTTGCGAAAGTCGCACGAACAAGCTACGGATAACTGGCAGTATATGCTTTAATTGGATGTGTTATACTTTGCTATAAATCTCATCTTTAGATTAGAGTGTTACTCCTTCGTGCTGTGCCATGACAACAAGGTAGTTGGAAAAGACTAGGTTTTCCTCCCATCCTTGTCTATCAGATGCCTTATAGAGGGCTTGCAAACGCTGATTTGGATATGAGCTGCCGTGACTGACGATTTTGATATCATTTCGCAAACCATAAGATGCCACCTTAGCACATTTGGAATCTTTGACTTAATTCAACGTTATGTTACGTGGTTTGTTTTCTCGTAGTTATGCTTATCCAATATCAAATTATCACCTAAACCCTGCATTGTTTTTGCTGTTGTAGCCTTCTGACTTTTGTACTGTTGCTGCACTTGGGCTTGATTGTACCTTGTGCCTTGTAGAAATTGTGGCGGCAAGCCAGCTAATACTTGCTCAAATGCTCTAGTTCCTTTCTTTTGTCTCTTGAGGTTGACAGGTTCTCTTTGCATTTTCTTAATGTGCAGATCCTTATCTTAACACAGATGCTGGGACCATGTCCCCGTTCGAACATGGTGAGGTATTTGTGCTTGATGATGGTGGCGAGGTATTGAGATGTGGCCAAATCAGATTTTACAAGGATTAGCACATTTTTACTTATCTCAAGGAGTGTTGTCGTTTTCATCTTGCAGGTGGACTTGGATCTTGGGAATTATGAGAGGTTTCTTGACATAAAACTAACCAGGGATAATAATATAACCACAGGAAAGATCTACCAGGTAAACTGATTATTTTCTCCTCTTAAAAGCTTAATTTACATTGTCTTTTGTTTTATATTTGGCACTTAATATATCTGATTTAAAGTTTCGTACTTAATTCTCTTTATAAATTCTAAGTGTATGGAAATGTTGCTCTTTGACGACATTCTTTGGTATACAAACATTCAGAATAATTCAAAATGGTTCAATTGATGTTGACGTTGATACATTGTACATAGGAAGGAAAAGGATGCCGTTGTTGTCTTATGCAACTTGATTGTATTAAGGGTGCAGGAGAACTTCTTTAACCACGAGAATATACAAGATTAATATCATGTCAAATGCGTGACATCGTTAATGTCAAATGCGTGACATCGTTAATACAGTTGCTGCTCCCTGCATAACAAACTGCTCTGACTTTTTTCTGACGCTTATTTTTACCTCTCTATGTTGATGACAGTCCGTTCTTGAAAAGGAGAGGAAGGGGGAGTACTTGGGAAAGACTGTTCAGGTGTGACTCATTTCATTTGAACTTATCTTTGTCTATCCTAGTAACCTCTGCATGCATGTTTCTTTTCGTGCTGATCATTAAATGATTCTTTCTCAAGGTTGTGCCGCATATCACAAATGCCATACAAGAGTGGATTGAGCGTGTCGCAATGGTACCAGTAGATGGCAAGGAGGGACCAGCTGATGTTTGTGTGATAGAACTTGGGGGTACTATAGGTGGGCATGAAATAATCTTTTATTATTATTATTATTTTGGTTGTTAGCTGTCCTAATAGAAAATTTAGAACTGGTTTCTTGTAGCTTGATTGCGTTGTTACTCCTGCAGGGGACATTGAATCTATGCCATTTATCGAAGCTTTGGGCCAATTCTCATATCGTGTTGGTGAGGACCTTACACAGCTACATGCATACTAAATATACTGTGCTCACCTTTTGCTCTGTAGCTGGTATTATAATCTCTTGTTGGAACATTTCTTTGGCTGTCAGGTCCTGGTAACTTTTGTTTGGTGCATGTTAGTCTTGTTCCAGTTCTGAATGTTGTTGGTGAACAGGTACCACACTGTTGAATCATTTATTATGTTGTACTGTTTATTAATCCATTTTATGGTTTTTATGGTCTTATTTTTGTAAGTTTGTGCAGCTGCAATACATTTGACAATTTGCTCTACATCTATGTTATTTACTCTTGTAGAAAACTAAGCCGACTCAACATAGTGTCCGTGGATTAAGGGGTCTTGGGCTCACACCAAATATTTTAGCTTGTCGCAGTACTAAGGTTAGCTGAAAATTTTCATTTACCTTTATTTTGTATCTTGGTAGTCCCTGATTTTTCTTCTTAAGATTAAATTTCATGAACTGCAATATTCTTTATTAGGAACTGGAAGAAAATGTGAAGGACAAACTCTCTCAGTTCTGCCATGTACCGGTAATGAACTCTACTAGGATTTATCAATAAGCTTTGGCTGCTAAAACTGCTCCTGTTACTCATGATTAATTGGAATTCTGCAGGCTGCTAACATTGTCACTCTGTATGATGTTTCCAACATTTGGCGTATTCCTTTGTTGCTACGGGTATGTCACATCTCTTCCCCCCTTACAAAAATTATTTTTGGTATTTTTCACATCATGTTTTAACAGTGTGCATGTCTCATTTGTGCTCTTTAGGACCAAAAGGCACATGAAGCCATTCTCAAAGTGCTGAACCTTGAAAGGTTTGTCGATGTCTAGTCATTTAAATTTTCCCCAAGCTATAATACATGTTTAGGCAGTTGATGTGATTGGATATTGATTTGTAAACTGGCAGCTTTGCTCGGGAGCCAAAGTTGGATGAATGGGTCGCAAGAGCTACTTTATTTGATGCCCTTCAGGATACTGTTAGTTTTTTCTTACTTCAATTATTTTCCCTAGCCCTTTTTGTCCCTAGTTCCCATTGACTAATGCTCTCATTTCAGGTGAGGATTGCTATGGTTGGGAAGTATACTGGACTATCTGATTCATACCTCTCTGTGTTGAAGGTGAGCTAGATTACCATGGTGATAATATGCTCGTACTTCATAAATTTGACTGTTGTTTTCTAATATCTGAGTGTGCTGCATAATATGTGTAGGCCCTCTTGCATGCTTCTGTTGATTGCCACAGGAAGCTTGTTGTTGATTGGGTTGCTTCTACTGATCTTGAAGACTCCACTGCCATTGAGGTTTGGCAGTACCAATATCCTATTATTCAAACCAATTTGAGCTGTTTTCTATTCTTAATCATTCCTTGCTAAATTTTCTAGGTGCCTGATGCTTATAAAGCAGCATGGGAATTACTGAGGGTGAGTTTTTTTTATTGGTTTTGAAAAACTTGTAATGCCGTCGCATATATGATTTATATTGGATAAATTATTGCTTATCATGGTTTTATGAATGGTTGTCATTTCAGGGTGCCAATGGTGTTTTAGTACCTGGTGGCTTTGGAGATAGAGGTGTTCAAGGGAAGATTTTGGCTGCTAAGTATGCCCGTGAAAACAATGTCCCATATCTTGGCATATGCCTTGGGATGCAACTTGCTGTGGTTGAATTTGCTCGAAGTGTCATGAATCTCCCTGAAGCAAACAGCACAGAATTTGATCCCAATGCCAAGACCCCATGTGTTATTTTTATGCCTGAGGTAACTATTTTGGGAACCTCTTTGCATTTAAAGTCAACTTCACACTGCCTTCCCTTGAATTTAATCTTTATTTATGTTAACTCAGGGTTCTAAAACACATATGGGTGGCACGATGCGCCTAGGATCAAGGAGGACATTTTTCAAGGTTGCTGATTGCAAGTCTGCTAAATTGTGAGTGCACATAGGCCTTTCTGCGTAACCATTATGGCCCCAGTGCTTAAGAGTCCTTGTGGTTTGTTGCATCTCCTGAAACAATTGTGTTTTGCTGTAGGTATGGGAATGTCAGTTATGTAGATGAGAGGCATCGGCACAGATATGAGGTTTGTTTTGTCACATTTTGTCGGTTCATAGATGTACATCTAAATACTATGAAATGTTCCATGTATTGTATGGTCTTTTAGCTCTTGAGTTTTTATTTATTTCCTTGTAACATGAACTGAAACATCTACAACTTCACAGGTGAATCCAGATATGGTGCCAGAGTTTGAAAATGCTGGACTTCAGTTTGTTGGGAAAGATGAGACTGGAAGGAGAATGGAGGTTCGACTAAAACTGAGACTTGCTTAAATATTTTTCGTTTTTGCCACTGTTACCTCTTGACAGATTTGCTATTTCTAGATAATTGAAATCCCCAATCACCGATATTTTGTTGGTGCACAATTCCATCCTGAATTCAAGTCAAGACCTTCAAAACCGTCTCCACTCTTTGTGGGTTAGTTGTCAAATAATCCTCTGCTTGTAGTTTTGTTCCGTACGATTGGTCACGAACCCTTTTAATTGTATTTTGTGTTGTAAACACAAGCTCTGGAAACCACATGTTATTCATCATCACTAGCACTTTTGCAGGACTAATTGCTGCCTCATCTGGGCAACTGGATAGATTGCTGCAAGGAAGCTGCAATGGCCATGCGGTTCCTACTAAACATTCTCTGAGCAACGGTGCTTACACATCTACAGTACACCAAAATGGGCACGCAAAGAAGCTTGCCAATGGTCTTTCCAATGGAACATATTATCCCAATGGAAATGGCGTGCATGCCTAGTGCATCAGTAGGTGGCCTAAGGATTTACACAATTCCCTTTTTGCTGTTTCTATTGAATTGCATCAGTTTTGATGTGGCCGGCCTCATTAATCTTGGTCGCTCGAGGAAGAAAAAGTTCTTATGCTCGATGCGGACTGTGCGAAGGATGGTGCTCGTTCGGTGGGTTTTTGAAGGAACCGGGCTGAATCTCATTGAAGGTGTGAGATTGTGGTTTGCGTGTTCGTCCCTACCCTTTTCTGTAAGCCAAGGGGGGCAGAAGTGGGTATGAAGAGTTCTCATGCTGTATATCTTGAAAGAAAAGAAATGATGGATGTTTTTGTTCTTTTTTGCTTGATAAATGCTGCGATGGAACAGAGGATATTGATGTTAGGCAGTTTGTACTTGGGCAGTTTTGTGCTTTTGCAAACAAGTTAAACTTTTTTTTGCATTATTCTAGCAGTTTGTCTGGCAATTTGCGTGATGATTCTCATAATACTGGATATTCTGAAGCTTGCTCAATGTTCTGGCTTTATTCTCTGCTTATGATGGTTTAGTACGTTGAAATGATCTTCATATTACAATTCTACACCCCGTTTCCCTCAAAATTCTTCACGAAATAGGCCAAAAGCTCAGAATTTGTAATTGGTAGTTTGGTATTACCCACTTTCGGCGCAGGCCACTTATAATATTTGGAAATTTCATCTGTTAAACCTCAGATTTTTAGGCATCTGTAATGCAAAACCCCAGCTTTTGTGATTTGCTTCAAAGGATGTACACCAAAAGCCCTTTTTAGATGCTTCAGAAGCCTCAGAAGACATAAGGTAACAAGTAGTTGATCGAATAATTCAGAAGACAAGATTCCGGCCCATACAATTTAACTTTCGAAATTCAATTCACTAAACGGAAAGTTCAGTCAGTTATGAATCTAACCACTTAATGTAAATAAAGACTATTAAAAATTATGTGGAACCCAGATGACTCCAGCTAAAATAACAGAATCACTCTCTTTGACATTGTACAGGTGACGTCTCATCTCTTTGATAGATAAACCAATCGCTAATCCTAATCTTACAAGTTCTTATAAACCAGAAGCTTGTATCTGTTTAGGGAGAACTGTCTGTTCTTTGTTCTGAAAAAAAAAATCCATTTTTCAACACGTTGTACCTGCAAGGATGCAAAACTTTGCCTGCGTGAATTTTCATACCATGAACAGAGAGTTCCCATCAACAAACAATACACCTCATATAACTACTAGGTCTGGTCTGACCATTTTGCCCCTTTCACTTACTATTCCTTTAAGAATTGTGCATAGATAAGACATCGGTGTCCATCTTTCATAATGAAATGTGTGCTTAGGTATGATTTGCAAAATTCAAACTACACATCCTGATGTGACCATGACTACCATTGATACAACTATTGCTCACATCATGGATCAACAAGAAGAAATCAAGATCAAATCCTACAAGTGCTGGAATCCAATTCGGCCACCTGCAGTAACGTTGACTTCAAACGGCCACCAAATCTGCATATGAGCTCCGTTTTCGGTCCATGAGTACTTGATGGAAAGCTTTTGGAGTCCTCTTTCCAATGGATCCAGCCTCATCTCCAAATTCCATCTCAGTTGGCCGCAATTACATAAATAAGGTGTTGCGTCACCTATAATGGACCTATGGGCTTGTAACTTCATCTGGGACCCCGGCCCATGTGGGGTGCGCCCCAATTAGGTGGAGCACGACCCTAGGGCTCCCTTGGTCGTCCTCCCACCTCCTTAAATAGTTAGGTACCCCTTTAGGGTTTCTTGGGTTTTGTTTAGATTAAAGTTTAGCTTCACTACTTTGCCGTGTAATTCCGTGATCGGTTAGATTGCTGTTTTGCTCGTTACGGAACCCCAACTTATCATTTGTATTCAATTTCTATTTGCAATTCAGATTGCTTTTATCTTGTTCTTGCTTGTTTCTTCGATTTGCTTACAGGAATAAGGTTGATCTGCACTGACAAGATCAACAACCCAAGGAGAGGTGTATCGATCGCTAAGGCGCAACACAACAACGTCTCATACGGTTGTAGTCGGATCGTCAACGTCTCTCCCAAATCATAGTTATCATCAACTCACCGAAAGATCGGGCCAATCATAGCCTTGAGCGCATTGAGTGGAGCTCAGGGTTTATCACGTCCTTTTTCACACCAACCTATAGCGGCACATCCATTTTTTACATCAACCTATAATCAAAAATAGCTTCTGGTATTCGGATTCAAGCAAACTCTAGAAAATTGTTGCAAACCCTCCACCATATGAATTTCTGGGCTCTTATGCTGCATCGATCTTATGTCCACGCAATTTCATAGATACTACTCCCATCCCATTTGAAAACTCTATCAGGTGAAGCTTTCAGGTTTGCAAAAATTTACCGAATCGCATTGGCGTGATTATCGTCTTATCGACTGCTCAGCGAACAAATTTGCAGATACTATCGAAGATCATATTACCATATATGTATCAGTATTTCACTTCTGATTAATTTCTCAGTGATAACATCACATTCTCAGTTGCACTAGACATTGAACAAATTGAAGAAAAATGTCTGGAAAATTCTACCTTCGCATGGTGAAAAGCAAACCTCCACACTCCAATGTCTCAGTCCTCCCACTCTTCGAGAAGCTTCTGGACCAGCTCCACCAGCTTGCCGGCGTCCGGCTGCTTCATCGCCGCCTCCAGCGCCCACGCCTCCTCGATCCTCGCGTCCTGCAGCATCGCGTCCCGCACTGACTCCCGCAGCTTCGCCGAGATCCGTATCCCGTCCATGGCCATCTCCCGGAGCGCGGCGAGCGCGTTCCTGGGGTCCTCGAGCCGGCAGAGCCCCGCGACGGCGACGGCGAAGGTGGCGCTGTCGGGCCGCTGCGGGGAGTCCGGCCGGCAGAGCCAGCGGACGACGGAGGCGGCCTCGCGAGCGCGGCGGCGCGAGAGGAGGTGGCCGAGGAGCGGCGTGGCGAGGGGCAGCGGCGAGGGGCGGAGCGGGTGGTGGCGGATGACGGTGAGGAGCGCGAAGGCGGGGGTGAGGGTGGGCATGGAGGCGAGGTGCGCGGCGAGCGGGGAGAACGGGAGGCGCTCCGTGGAGCCCGGGAGGAGGAGCGCAGCGGTGAGGAGGCGGCCGGCGGCGGGGACGTTCCCCGCGGAGATGAGGCGCGGGAGGAGCGCGGAGATGGCGTCGAGGTCGGACGGGGAGAGCGGGTCGGGCGTGGGCCTGGAGGCTGGAGCGGCGGTGCACGCGCCGCGAAGGACACGGCTGGGGACGGCGCCGCCGCCGCCGGCGGCGGCGAGCGGCGGCGCGAGGCGGAGCGGTAGGCGGCGCAGCATCTTCTGGGCCACAGAGAGGCTCGCTGGATTGGCCCGTGGGCCGGGAGTGGTAGTTGTTGTAGAATGGCCGCAGACACGCGTAGAGCCGTCAGATCGGCGATCAACGTCCCAGATGTCGCGGTTTGTTCAGTAGTACTAGAGAGGAGCCGTACCAATGTTCATTTTACACACTTTTCGCCAGTGGAAAACAATGTGCAGCTTATGCTACAAGCATCCTTAAACGTGTGCTTACAGGTGAGAAACATGGCGCATTTCCTCCAACAGAAAACTCACTTATCACTCACACCATCAACGTCTTGTAATTAAGCGTCGATTGCTTAAGCTTTTGCCGTCTTCCTCTGTAATGTAGCCACAAAACTAACCGTGCCAAGTTCTAGGATGGGAGATGTAACTAAACTTCGTGCCGAGTTCTAGGATGGGAGATGTCTTTAACCTGGGAACAGTCTAATTCGAATTCGACAGTAATAAGAGTCTGGCATATTTTAGGGCGGATGGAGTAGCTTTTTTCTGCATGATTTGATCAAATTGGCAATTACTCCAATTAGCCAGCAGCATCCAAGAGAATTTTGTGAGTGAAATTAGTTGCAACAAAAACAAAGCCATCACAAGTGAATGTGCAAACAAGATCAATCATTACAACGAGACAACATAATAAAAGAAGTTATGATATGATTTAAGAAGCTAGTTTGACAAAATTTGAGTGATTCTCGCATCCTCAGAATTTGCTTCTTATTGATCCAGCCCTAAAAGTCTCTTCGTATTACCACGAATGCAAATTGCTAAAACCACGAACACGCCAAATCGCTGCGAGAGCTCACGCGGCAGTCGTCGTCGTCATCGCCGGTTGCTCGTTGTCCTCCCCTTCGACATCACCGTCCTCCTCCTCGCCGGTGATCCCGGCCAACTCCTCGAGCTCCTTCCACGGGCCGTCGAAGCGGTCGGGGAACTTCTTGCGCAGCCCGATCACCACCCGCCTCGCCGCTCGCCCCTTGCCGGCCTCCTTGAGCCCGCGCACCAGAATGCGCGTCGTCCCAAGATCGGCCACCTTCCTCCGCTTCACCGCCTCGTAGAAAATGTCGTCCGCCTCCGACCACCGCTCCGCCTTGCACAGCGCGCTCACCAAGCAGGTGTACGTCGCGCAGTCCGGCGCCGACTTGCCCTCCACCGCGGCGGTGCTCCCCTTCTCCAACCTCTTGTACACCTCCATCATCTCGTCCAACCTCCCGTGCCGCGCCATCGCCCGCATCAGCCCGTTGTGGGAGACGATGTCCGGCTGGAGCCCGGCGTCCTCGCGCATGGCGCGGATCAGCTCCTTGACCTCCTCCACCGTGCCGGCGGTGGACTTGTAGGTGATCCTGACGTTGTGGGCGGCGGCGTCGGGGACGATGCCGTGGTCCTCGACCATCTCCCGCCACAGCTGCTCGGCGCGGTGGGGCTTGCGCTGCTTGTAGTAGGAGTCGATGACGCTGGTGAAGACCTCGAGGGACGGCGGCGGCGACTCCCGCTGGAGGAGGTGGAGCGCGGAGTCGGCGCCGGTGGCGATGCAGAGGGCCTTGGCGTGGATGCCCTCCGTGGCGGCGTCGCGCGGGACGGAGGGGTGCGCCGCGAGGAGGGAGGGGACGAGGCCGACGAGGCGTTGGCGGCGGAGGAGCGGGCCCAGGAGCGCGTTGAGGTGCGCGGCGGTGGGGTTCCGGAAGGTGGCGAGGAGCGCGGAGGCGCGGTCGGGGAGGCCCACCGAGGAGAGGGCGGATATCGCGGCGACGGAGTGGGATGCCAGGTGCGGCGCGAGGGCGGCGTCGATGTCGGCGAGGCGGCCCGCGCGAGCGAGGCTGCGGAGGTGGCCAATCGAGACGGGGAGCTCTGCGGATCCGGCGCCGGCGAGGGTGGAGAGGAGGCGGCGGGCCGAGGCGGCGAAGACGGCGGCGGTGGTCATGGTTGGGAACGGGATCGATCTCTGATTTGGGGCTAGGGTTTAGGCACTGCGAGTCTTCTGGGTTTTGGCAAATTTTATTGAGAAAATTGTATATTAGCCATCCTTAACAAACGGCTTTGCTAGAATACCATTCGCTCGAGCACCCCTCTCAAGCTATGAGCACTCGCTGCAATGCCATTTTTATGGTTTCTTGCATTTACAAAATATTTTTCATCCAAATAATTATTTCTCAGACCATTTTACCCTGACTATGGTTAACCTCACCACGGTGAGAAGCGCAAAGGGAGGGGCGACACGAAAGTGGCATTGCAGCGAATGCGCAAAGGGAGGAGCGACACGAAAGTGGCATTGTAGCGAATGCCCACAGCTTGAGAGTGGTGCTCGAGCGAATCCTATTTTAATAATGGTATTCTAGCGAAGCTTGTTGTTAAGGATGACACATATGCAATTTTCTCGATTTTATTGTGAGTTAGAGCGAATTTTCCGGCCTGAGAGGAGGTGGGCCCGTGTTGGAGGCCTGGAGTCAATTTTCCGGCCCAAATATTGTACTATTGTAGCCTTGCGTTTACAGATTTGTGTGGAATTTTTTCATATTCAATTCAAAATGGACCAAAATGCGTTTGCTTGAAAAATGGACCAAAATGGACATGGAGAATTTATACAATTTTTACAGGAAATAGTTGTTTCCTCCCAAATTCCCAGAAAATTCCTCTTTTCCGAAAGATACAGAAACAGGCACACCATATTCCATGAACAACTGAAATCAACTTAATCAACAACTGACTTGTGATGATAACAATAGTTTTACTTTGAATATGGGTCTTCACCGAAGAGAACTATAAAAATGGGCAGGCCGAACAAAACATCAGAGGTGACATTATTCATCCAGAGTAGAATCGTGGGCAATGCCACAGTTTTCTATGCTTCATGAGGAAAATTTCATACAGATGAAACAAACATAACAAAGACAGGCCTGACAAATGAGACCTTTGAATTCATTCTTGTGAGAGCTACAATTGTTCTTGGGTAAATTTCAGCAGATGAACAAGCCTGCATATGTGGCTACCCACCGCTTCAAGGCCAATGAAGGCAGACAGATCCTGCAAATGGGAAGCCAAACTACGCAGCAGCACCAGCCTCTTCTTTCCTTTTGCGAGCCCACCTCGGGCTAACCTCGATAAGACGGTGCGGCATAAGCTGCTTCTCCTTTCTGGTTAGTTTCTTATAGTTGCTGACTCTGAGTTTCGCGATCTTTGCCTCTTCCTCAGCGGTAGCCTCTCGAACCACTACTGTCAGTCTGCACCTCGGTCTCACCATGACACCACACCGCCCTTTGGCATGGTAAGACAACCTCTTCAGGTAGAGTCCTTTCCCCACAAAAGCCTCTTCTGGTGTATCAAAAGTAAGTGGAAAGAAAGGAATGAGATTGATACCATTACGAATGACTATTGGAGGGACTAAGGGAGAAATGGATGTTGTCTTAAGGTCTTACCCACAATAAGTTTATCAGGATCCAGTCCATGATTGTGAGCTGCATTGGCACGAGCAGAATGAATCACCTGCAGTGATTGGTAGAAAGAAATGATCATGAAAAATATAAATGGTCACACCTGACCCCATCTACCACAAGGAGTAGTTGCAGGGCAAAATTTTGTTAACTACAGAACCTGATATACAGTTTTCGCAGCCCTTTTAACTGTCACTTGCAACTGCAATAAGGCATCTTCCACACGCATTCCTCGAACCAGCTTTGCTACCAGATTCACCTTCTTGGGGCTCTAAAGCAGACAAAAAGTAAATGAGAGATAAACATCTCTTGATGATAGTAGTAAAAGAATATGGGCACTAAGCAAGATTAAGAAAGTCTGTGCTACCTAGATATATCGATAACCTACATGAATACGCTAAACATTCCAATCAAGTGGGATTATAACTGGGAAACAGCTCAGCAAACACTACAATTGTACCAACTATGTAACATTAAGCTACAAATGAGAAGCTAAAAACACATACACTAAACAACAACTGTAGCTTCTAAAAAAGGGGGCATTAGATATTGAGAGTTGCTACTTTCATTCTATTACTAAGTGTAAGGATTGAAAGTCTCATTTAAACAGTTAGGGATACATAAAAGAGTTTAATGCAGCTAAGGCATGACACTCTGCGTGATCAAACTTTCACTGTTGGCTGTAATCACTTTAGGGGGAACATGGTTAGTATTTAATTGTTCTTCACCTGCTTGATATCCTTCTTGATGGCTTGGACCTTCAGCCGCTTAACTATACCCTTTTTGTCAGTTTGTTCTCCATCACCAAGTGGAGGTGTCAAAGGAGAAGAAACAGGAACCATAGCATCATCTGCAGCAAGCAGGTTCCTAGTAGTAGATATTCCCTACAGAAAAAAAATGCCAAATATCCATGTAAATAATAGTGTGAGCGAAGAGCTAATTTAATTTTCTGTCAAACATGGAACAAGCAAAAGATATTCCATTACAAAGCAAATCGATGTGATCATATATCCATATGGCTCCAATACGAGACTGACACAAAATCAGCTACTTATGGAAGTCTCTTCAAAATTCAATCAGTGTCATACATAGGCAATTGCAAAGGCCTGATTTTACTTCTAACAGGAAAAGAACTTGTAGAGATAAGAAATACAAAAGCAAAAGAAAATGAAGTAGCATGACCACATGGGGAAGAGTGCATTACAGCATTGCGGATCAGCTGATGGAAGTTCAGTGGAACTCCCCTGGAGGCAAAAGCTTGTGACCTCAAAAGGTTTGCATATTGGCCTACATGGTGGCAGTCATTGTTAGCACTCAATGAAAATATCAAGACCAAAATGTTTTCACTATACTAATTACTGAAATAAAGAGAAGAGCTTTAAACAAAATGAAATTATGCATTCCCACCCCCAAACACTTATAAATTGTATCAGAGCTGATCACAAAAACTAATAATACTACAAAAGCTATAAGCTATAGGACCAACACAGAGCGCAACTGATAAAAAAACACATACGAGAAGGGTGTAATAAAGTAACAGAAACCAGGAGATTTATCATTGAATAAAAAATTCAACATTCTCTTTTTTTAACAATAAAAGGCATTCTTATTAACATCAACTATAATAAATCACCTAAAGTCTGTACTTCTGATGAGCATTCGGATCACGTAGTAAGTTTAAATCTAAATGAAGGCCAAGACCTAGAGACAAACGGGCACGCACCCAAGCCAAACGGAGCATTCACGCCGCCGCTGCTGCTGCCGCCGCTATAGCTGGCCGCGAACACACGACCATCCTGCTTCGCTGCTGCCTCAGCCGCCGCGCCGAGCCGGCGAAGAACGGCACGAGCGCCGCCCGCCGCCCGCCAGCCCACCATGGCCAAAGAACCTGCGACAACGTCCCACCCACCACAAAATGTAACGAGAATCAAAAAAAAAAAAGAAAAAGAGAGAGAGAAAACGATGCGTCATCGAATCTCGCGGGGGGATCCTAGGGGTGAGGATAAACGGGCTACCTGATCTCCTCCTCGGGCGCTTTCAGCTCCCGGAGAGAGAGGGGAGATACGGCGGAGAAGGGAGGGAGGAGGAGGCGGAGGCGGCGGCGGCGGCGGCGTGGCTTTTGTGGGGAGTGGAGGGATCAGCGGGCGGCGACGAACGGAGCGACAGGCTGAGTATGCTATCATGGGCCTGGAAACGATTTGTTGGGCCTTCTGCGGTTTCTGCCGTTCTCCTTTTTCTCTGGGTATGTCTACTCCCTCCGTTTCATCCCATTAGAAGTGGTTTTGAACAAACTATTTTAAATTTAATCAAGTTTATGAACAAATATATCAATATTTTTATATCTACACCTAATAAAAAAAATTGTAAGGCTTCCGGGAGTTTTTCGTCCGTCGTTCTATCGCTTGGCTCACGTTGTCCTCTCCCGTTCAAGCAAAATCAAACAAAAACAGGGAGGGTGGATACCAAGTTCAACACGAAAGACAGAAACGGATTCGATTTGGACTCAAGAACGGATGAAATCAACCCTATAAATACAACAAGGATTTCGCGGAAAACACACGGAGCAATTGGCGAGATGAGATCTAACCTGATTTCACAGGGACAGATTTGACTTGCGGTGTCGAGCTCCAAGTGGCAGTGCACGACTTCGGTGAGTGGTGCAAGCTCGTGCCTTCAGTGAGGAGGCGGTAGGGCTCCGATGGGGTAGAGGGCTCCTAGTGGTGGCGGCCCTCACCGGCGAGGCTCTTGGGTGTCGGGGTGCCGAGGGAGCCAAGTAATCGACGAAAGCGACCAATCGGGAGGCGATTCCCGCAGTGGTGGCTCCCACGTGCGGCGATGTTGGTGGTGGCGGCAGCTTTGGGAAGCGGGGAGGAGTATGCTCGGAAGTTGGGTGCCAGAACTAAGCCGTCGGATACACGCCCTCGAGCCTCCCCCGCTACCGGATCCACCACTCACTAGCCTTGCCACTGCCTGCGCGCCTCCCAATGCTAGATCCGCTGCCCACCAGTCTCGACACTGCCCACGCGCTTCCCAACGCTGGATCGACCGCACACCAGCCTCGCTGCAGCCCTCGAGCCGACCGACCGCCGGATCCACCACCCATGCTCCTCCCACTGCCCACCAACCTCACTGCCACCCGTACGCCTCGGCTGTCGCAGCTGCCGAGGGGTCGTCACCGCCATGGCCGCCTTGGCCATCACAACCGCGGCCGTCGTATGAAGGCTAAGGTTGAGTTGGGGGTGACGCCAGTGGAGGATGCGGTCGACTTGAGGAGGTGGCCCAGGGCGGAGGGCAAGGTGGAGTAGGGATGACATGGCGAACGTCGTGGTTGAGGCAGGGAGGTGGAGCGGGTAGAGGGTGAGGTTGAGTTGGGGGGTGGCGCCGGCGGCCGAGAGGAAGTAGGGAACGAAGAGCAAAGGAGAGGAACCAAAGGCTGGGAAAGGGGATCGATATGATCCTGATATAAACTGACGGGATCCCGATCTGGTTGACCATATCCATACTGGTTTTTTTACTAGGAAAAGGAAACTGACCGATGTCTTTTAAAAAAACATGGAACCAAAATATGTGTTTTACTGGGAGAAGAAAAACCGACCGGTATTTTTTTCTCGATGGAAACCGAATATGTGCATAGCATGAAACTTCACACAATAGCTCCGTTCTTTTTATCTCGGTTTTTGTTAGCACCCTTTTCAAACTTTCTATATAAAATTTATTTTAAAATATCTAATAAATCTATTTTTAAAGTTTACAATAATTAAAACTCAATTAATTATGAGCTAAAGACTTTTACTCAGAGAGGTTTTCTAGAAAAAAAGTAATGGTTAGGTCCGACTGACACTATTTAGATTTAGTCAGTTAGAGGATTACATTGTGATTATAATCAATGCACTGTTATAACAATAATTGATCAGGAAAAAAGATTATAAGAGTTTCAAAAAATGTAATTTAAAATAATTAATGACCTCCTAATATTTCATCATCGCCTTCTATGCAAAGCTGCGTTGTTAGGCTATCCGTTTCTCCAATGCTACAATCATCGAGACCATTCGTCAGGAGAATCATTCACATCCTGCACGTAATGTCCAAAGACAAATATTTCTTCGTGATAGTCGCACACGTCTCTGGTTCTTATGATCATATTTAGGTGTTTTGATGAATTATTGAGATCAAACTTTATCCAAATCATCATAATTAGGTGCTTCAATGAATCATTGAGAACAAACTTTATCCACCTCGTTATTATCCAGTGCAACGCACAAGCATTTTGCTAGTAAAACAAACATACTATCAAAAATATATTAAATATTAGATTCAATTAAACTAATTTAGTGTCATAAGTATTATAAAGTTGGTCAATTTTTATAAAAGTTTGATTTAAAAAAATCAAAATGACTTACAATATGAAACTAGAGCATGCATTCTTTTCAATACTTATATCATGGACAAACTCAATGTTATTAAAATATGTGTATATTTAATAGCGGATGCACTGAAAAGTACCCGAGATACGCAATACTATCTTACATAGCAAAACTTTTACTGTGAGTTATATCGTCCTCAAATATTTCATAGCAAAAATTTACTAATAGGCTCAATAGGAGTATTTGACGATGATGACCCTCGTAGTAAAAGTTTTACTACGTTGAGGCACGTTTTAGCTATAACGCACTATGCCACTCTGAGTTAGTATAGTATTTTCATATTTAATCGGCCAATTTTACATATATTTTGTGAGATTTAGTTTCACAATCAAGCTACCTTGCTAGCAATTTAGCTGCTAGGATGCAAATTGTTATGAGTATGTTCGATGTTTAGCCGAAACTGGAAACTGTCTACATCAAAACTTTGCACTAGTTTATTATGTGGTGTCACGCTATGTTTCTATTCTAAATTGTCGTAGAAAAATAAATTTATAGTCCTAACTTTTTTAGATCATAGTAAAGTTTAAGAAAAATATACCATCTAATTATCATGTCTCTTTGGTTGAGTGATGGATCCAAGATAAAAATTACAAGTTTGCAACTATGTCATAGCCAGAGCGTAACCAATAACACATAACACATGGCATAATTCAAAAATTATATTGCAATTATGCTAATAAAATGATACGCGGAATTTGCATGAAAAGTATGTATCTTTAACAAGTCATAAATCATTCGAACAACATTCTATGATCTTATTAATTTATCCTATCAAACCTAGACTAAATTAGTAAAATAGTAAAATAGAACTCAACTTGTGAACAGAGTTTACTTGAATAAGAGCTCTAGATGATAGAATTGTCTTCATTTTCACCCACAAAACCCACATACGAATGGAAAGATATGAAATGGTATGAAATTGGAGATTTTGAAGTACCAACTTGGCCCAACTCCACACCATCCTCTATCCAGTATCACGTGGTGAGGAGACGAGCATCGTCTTCTTGCCTCTAACCCTCGTGATGTGGTTGCTCATCGCCTCATCGATTAGCCATCACTCAGAGTACACGAGATCTTAGGGAAATTAAAGTAGCGCTGTTACGTGGTATTTAAGAATATCATCTAACTATGATAGACACTATAGTATATCATAGTGATAGATCCACATCTAAACTCTTACTATTATAAACATCACTATAATAATTTAAACAAAAATTTGTTTATAGAGATGGGTTCAAATATGTAGTCCCTCCGTTTTAAAAAACCAATTTAGAATTGGATGATAATCTAAAATTGGATGAGAGATGCAATTCTAAATTGTTTTTTCAGGGAGTACATCTTATATCAAGTAAAGTGCAAGGGAGGGTAGGATTATTGAAAGAGGAGAGAGATCTCATGAAAGAGAGGCGTGCGGACAACTTGGCGTGACACTGAAGTGGCGTGCGAATCCGCTGTCACACCCACCGCGAGCGCAAGCCAGCAACCGCCCTCGAAAACCCTAGCCGCGTCGTCGGGGGCGTCGATGTCGGACCCCTTCTACCCGTACGGCCACGGCGGCGCCGGCGAGGGCGCGGCCGCGGCGGGGTACTCGTCCTACGAGGTCGACCTCATCGCGGCCCGCTACGGCGGCCGCCCGCTCGCCAACCCCTCCTCGGCCGCCGGCGACCTCGACGCGCGGCTGGCCGTGGCCGGCGCGAGGAGATCCATGGGAGGTGAGAGCCAGCTCCCCTCTGCCCTTGTGTTCGTTGACGGGTGTGGTTCTCACCTGGGGTTCCCTTTGGATAATGCCGCTGATTCGAGAATCGTATAGGTGCACGGATTGGTTGATAAGCGTGTTTTGTTATCAAGAATTGATTTACGTTTGCTGTGGCTGTTTGTCTCGTCGGTACGAGGGTGACAATAAAAAAAGGGGGCAATTCTTTGCAGCATTTAGTGCAGATCATTTCATTTTGGTGGTAGAGAGGATAAATTGTGGCTGGGTTCTGTTAGTTAGCATTGCTGTAGCTTGTATTATATCCTAACATGTAGGTTTTACGATCGTTTGACCGCAGTACGAGAATCGTTTGGCTATATAATTTCAATCGAAATGTAGTGGAGAATGGTTACGTGGAAAGCATAGCATAATTTAGCGCTAACCAATTCATGTGCTTTGTCTCGTGCTCGTTCAGTTGTAAATTATTAAAAAGGGCTGAGGCAAGTAAGGTTGAATGGTTTTGTTTCTGTATGATGGAAGCATTTCAGGATCACTAACCTATCCTCTCCATTGCGGGAGCCATGTTAAAGTTGTGTGGTCGACTGAGAAATGAAATGCCCCTGCAGATTTTTGCAACATACAGCAAAAACATGTATGGATTAGTGGATATGCCTACAGAACTTTATTAAATCTACAGCCTGTTTGGTTGAGGGGAGTTTTTAGGAGGGATTGGGAGTTTAGAGCGATGAGTCTACCAAATAAGAGATTGGGACTAAAAATCAAATTCCCATGTTAATCTCACCATCAATTCCCTCGTCTAAACTCCCAATCCTCTTCCCTCAAGTTGCCAAACAAGCCGTTAAAGCTGATCCATTTAGTCATGCATCTGACACCGCAAGGTTAAAGCTTTGGTTCCACCAATGATCTTCCTCACTAGCTTCTCAGTCAGAGAAGCTTCTGATAGATCTTCTTTGAGTAAGTTGAGCTTAGTTGTTTTCATTGACGTGCTTCTGTTGCTCGTCCAACTTGGAGGAAGTTATTTGGTAGTCCTTTGGACTTGGTGTGCTTCTAGCAGTGAGAGCTTTGTGCAGTTTGTAATTTTTCAATCATGATAGCTTCTCAATCCTTGGTTAATTGGACTTGTCTTGTTTCTTATGTAGTGCACTAGTGCAGTAATCAGTTGTCATCCTTGATCCTTTTCTCTATACTACTATTACTATTATTACTACCTATTCACTATTACTATTATCCTTGCTTTTGTTCTTGTCTAATATATGTAGCTTATAAAGTTCTTTTGTATATCTACTATAGTTCTCTATCATCAGCCAATTATGGGAAGTCATAGTACTGTTGAACAGATTGAGGCTTTGTATTCTTCAAATACTATGGCCAAACGCCCTAGGCTTGAAAGCAGCCTTCCTATATATCCACAGCGACCGGGGGAAAAGGACTGTGCCTTCTATATGATGACCCGAACCTGTAAATTCGGAGGTTCCTGCAAATTTGACCATCCACAATGGGTTCCAGAGGGTGGGATTCCAAATTGGAAAGAGGTGATCACCTGTCAATGTTATTATTTATAGAGGTCTATATTTTATAGTAATGTATATTACAATACTATTTTAAGGTATATATGTTACTTCGAAAACCAAAAGTGTATTACTGTTAGCATCGCTAGTAGCAAAAAGGAAAGAAATAAATCTAAGAGTAAAGGTGGTGTTAATTATGTGTTTCTTTAAACTTTATAAGAAAGAATTTAGGAATCAAAGGTTTCATTAATTGGATTAACAGTATTTAAGTGAAAAACAGTTGTGACAGGAAACCAGATATTTTAGACAAAAAATGATTGTGTGTACTAAACATTTGTGGCACATCTTTGTCTGCTCCTATTGTTGCATCGCTTTAGCATCTGCTGTTTGAAGCATTTGGTTAACACACGGATCTTGTATAAGGGCTATATTGGCCATTCGTGCCAACACCATGTTTTTTTGGTACCTTACAGCATTAGGAGTCCAGCCAAGATTTGTGAGTAGGACTATCCCAAGCATGAATTTCACAATAAAGACATGGAATTATCATTCTTTATTGATCATGTGGCTTATATATTTGAGCTTAGGGGTGGCTCTTCTTCATGCATACGTCAGTGTTAAGCACTGTTTGGTTACTCTAAGAAATATAATTTGTTTGCAGTTGCAACTGCATATATCTGCTTAGTTTTCCTTTTATGGAGAAAATATAGTTTGATCTGGTTGAAGCAATGAAGCATGCTGTGACTCATCTGACAAATGTATGCTGGTGCGGGATTAAACTCAGGGTGTTCCGGCATTGCAGTTTCTTTCAAAACGAACTTGTTTTCTAGTAGACTAATCAGCAAACTTTTGATCACTCGCCTTTAAACATTTCTCTTCAGTCATAGGTTTAATAGTAGTTGGCTTTTAATCTTTTGATGAATGCCCATCTATACTTCAAGTCTTCAACTGCCAATAAACATCCCAATTGAGTGTTTTTGGGGGTTGGGAATATAGTTTTATAAGAAACAACTACAGTTTTCATTAGATATATTTTCTAGATTAGTTTTTTTTTTTAAAAAAAATGCTCTGGCTCTTGTTAGATTACCTTATGCAATTTGGTGTTTTTCAGGTTTCCGAAATAGTTATTGTAATGTTTGGGGTTGCAATTGGGTATTCTTATCCTACGAATTCATCCCTTCTGTTTTGCTTTCTTAAAACTTCTTAGCAGGCTGCAAATGTTGAAGAATCCTACCCAGAACAAGAAGGGGAACCAGATTGTCCTGTAAGCTGTTCATAGCCCTATTTTAGAATCAATGACCAATATGTTCATAACATTGCTCTTGATGATGCAGTTTTTTATGAAGACCGGTAAATGCAAGTTTGGATCTAAATGCAAGTTCAATCATCCAAAGGAAAAGGTTAATGCATTAGCGTCTGGAAAAGCCAATGATGTAAGTTGTTTCCCATTTGCTTACTAGACTGCTAACATGTCATCATCTCAACTGTTAAGGTCAACCTGTGTGCTCTTTTATGAAATTGCAGAAGCATCTAATTGCTGATAGTTCTATCTTACCAGTGAGGCCTTCTGAGCCACTTTGTTCTGTAAGAAACTACTGTGCCTTCTTCTTTTCCTTTTTGTATGGCATCAAGCTTAAAAACCGATTTTCAGTTGTGCTTTTGTACCTCAGTTCTATGCAAAAACAGGCAAATGCAAATTTCGTGCAATGTGTAAGTTCAATCATCCCAAGGATATTGAAATACCTTCAAGTCAAAATGAACCTGAAAGTGCAGTGACCGTTGAAGGAGAAACGGATATTGGTTCAGCAGCTGATTCAGTTTCAGCGAAGATGCTAACTCCAGTTGCTGCTGCGCAAGAGTTTAACTCTAAAGGGCTGCCTATGAGACCAGTATGTCCTTATCAAGTGGCACTTCTTTTAGCTGCAAATTTTAGTTCTACACCTGATAAATTTGTTTCATTCGTAAACCATTTCGAAAAGACTCGTGAATTATGTAATGCAAGATAATGATGTTGAGCATGCTCTTTGTTTAGATTCTGCATATCTGTACTCAATTCCTGGCACATGGATTGGGTACATAACTCCTCTCTCAACAAGTTCTGTTTTTTGGGGTATTGATAAGACACTGAAGATTTTATGAAAATACTGGTGTACCTTGGTCATGTATATAGTGAAATATTTCTGTCTATTTACAGGATCTAGGTGAAATACCTTTTGCATGTATTGTTTCATACCTTCTCTTCTCTTTTATGGCAGGGTGAAGTTGATTGTCCTTTTTATATGAAGATGGGCAGGTATCCCCTTAAGCAGAATAACACTATTTTCTGTTAGCTTTGGCACTTCTGCATGAGTTTGGCAACACTTGGAATCTCACATTTCCTTTTGTCCCTCTACAGCTGCAAGTTCGGTTCTGCTTGTCGATTCAACCATCCTGATCGTCTAGGTTTGTCGCTCATGGTCACAACTAACCATATTCAGAAAGTTAAATTTATCATGACATGAATTTGAGGTAGTTCAGATCCTTTTGGCCTCCTTTAATAGCGTGACAATCATTACTAGCTGCTCGTCTATTTAATAGCATAACTTAACTTGCAATGTGTTGCCCTGGTTGGATGGAGCACTTGCGTATAGCCTTGTTTCCTCTTTTTCATAATACTGGTTCATGTTCTTTAGGAGCATTTTTTTTTCACAATATTTTGCAGAAATCAAGGGTGTACTTGTTGCATAGTTTCCACTCGGTTGCACCCCCTACTTCGCTGCTGTAAAAGAGCTCGAGTGGTGGTGGTTGTGTTATCAGCTCTACTATTTTTACCCTTTTTTCAATAATTAGTTTGTTAGTTCTCGCATACGCTGTTAGGCTTACTCACATTGGCTGAACTTATCTTTTTATGTGGCTATGAAAAAAGGATCTCTACATCCCTTAGTTGGCAGCAAGGAATAAACAAGTTTATTTGTCTCTACTTCTATTTCTCCCTGTTTTATCTGATCCGTCCAGACTCCTGTCTTCCCTTCAAATCTGTTAATATCCACCAAACCTCAGCTTATTCATCCCATGTCCACGTGGTAGTACAATAGAAATTGGTATATGTTGCCATTAACCTTTTCTTATGCCGCTGCATGGGGTGGGGCATGGATTATACTGCGAGGCAGAAGGAATACAATGCATAAAACAATAAGAGAAGGAGTGAATTCATTCTCTAGGTACCTTCAAGGTTCTTAAAATTCATTAGTTCAAGTATGGGGCAATGTAAAGCTACTGATATCTGATGTAAATATTATGAAATGAATAAATGATCAGATCTTGTTATGAGTTGCAGCACGGTTGACTGGAATACTGAAGACAATATACAAATACTAACCAGGTTTTACTAACTTTTTCTTTTTTTCTTTTTGGACACATTATTTTTAAGACTGTGTCCTTTCTACTGTACCTTTAAGGCCAAAACAAGCAGAAAATTTTGTAATTTTGTATTCAACATTCAAAACTGTCCATGCCTTGACAGCCGCACTCTTCATTAAACAAGTCTGTTATTGCATCTAAAACTAAACAAGTATCTGACACTGTTCATAATTCTTACATGAATTGAATCTTTTGACTCGACATGTATTTTTATGGTAATTTGGTGCTCAATGCAGTTTTAAATTTTCCACTTCCACTGGGTCAAACCATTCTCCCTACTCCGGAATCCATGCTGCTAAATCCAGCTACAAACTTCATGCAAGGCTATGATTTTCATTCGGCACACACACCTGTAAGAGTAAACAAAAGAAATTAAAGTTGGAAATAGGTGCTGTGAGATACACAAGTTGATATGCTCTTTTGTAAAATGCAGGTTGGACCTGGGGCAGTCACCTATCCCCAGAGGCCTGGAGCAACTGTTTGTGATGTATGACAGTCTCTTCGCTATGAATTACCAACCAGCTGATTGATATCCTCTACTTTATGCATCTAGTCTGGGTGTGCCTCTACAGCGTTATGCTCTTTTCTTAATGCAGTTCTACATGAAGACAGGATTTTGCAAGTTTGCTGACCGATGCAAGTTTCACCACCCAATTGATCGTTCTGCTCCTGATCCCTCTGCTAACTGGGAGCCTGCTGAGGAGTCTCTGCAGCTTACTCTTGCTGGCCTACCAAGAAGAGAGGTAACATTTCAAAGCCCATTGGTAATACCTTGGCCACTCTGGTCGTTCCAGTGATCATACTATTTTTGGGCTGTAGTCCTTTCTATTTTTACACGTTCTCCCGTTAGCATTGATCTTAATTATATAGTAAGCTGCATATCGTAATGGGCATTTTGGTGGTTTGCTTTTTTCATCATCATATAAAGAAGTGTTACCATTTGTTCACCCTTTCATCTAGCTACATAGATGCTTGAATGTCCTCCCGGATAGCATTAGTTTTGATGCCTAAACTAATGCATATGCAGGATGCCGTGGTATGTGCCTTCTACATGAAGACCGGCGTGTGCAAGTTTGGTATGCAGTGCAAGTTCGACCACCCACCCCCCCAGGAGGCTATCGCCAAGGTGTCGAATTCAGGGAGCTGAGAAGAGAGATAAATAGATTGACGCAAGGCCGAGTTAAATCCATACCTCATTCATTCGTCGCATATGAATTAAACGCGAAACCGCACTACTTGGTTAGGTATGTCGTCTTTGTAGATCTGTGGCATCTGTATTCCCTGTTATTTAGTGGGTTTTTAGCTGTTGCATTTTGAGTGTATGCACCTTTGGGCTTGGGCGTTCATGTGCAGGTGATATCACTGGATAAAAGTAAAACTATCATATGCTATGGTATTTTTTTATTGACTTTGTTGAGCACATCTAACTAAAATATATAGCTACCTCTGTTGTCAAAAGAATGACTCTTTGAATGTGTGCAACCGAATCTTGAATCTTAAATCATTAATAGTCGCAAAAAAAGAAGGATTTGAAATGTGAATATTATATTAGTAGATTTGTTATGAACAACTCGTTCATATTATGGGCCTCATCGATTGGCTTATTCCCTAATAAACCAAAACGGCTTATTAGGGAATAAAAAATAATTTATAGGTAAAACTTTTATATATTTGTTTGCAACGATTTAAAAGCCAACGCTAAAAAGAAATTACGTTGAAAATATCTTAAAATCAACTTTAAAATCAAGTTTGAAATTTTAAATTTTAGCTTTTGCTTTGGCTTATAAAAATTTTATATTTTTATAAATATATATTATTGAGAAAGTAATGGTAAAACATGTGCATTGTCAACCGTTATTCTTTTAGAGGTATAGTAATTTTCAAGGTGACGTTGAGACCGTGGAGAATGTGTAGAAGGAAGTTGGCAATGGATTATTGGTAAATGCCCTAGTATCATTGAACAACATAAAGTATTTTTTTATTCCTATGAAAATTGAATGAATCTGTGGTTTCTTTTTTTTTAAAAAAAAAACCTTGGTTCCAAATTAGACCTACTATGCGTCCATGTGGACGGCTTCATTCTTGCATAATTGCACTGCTCCTAAGAGCAAATTTAATAGGATAGTCAATAGCTAGTTATAAAATTAGCACATCATCATCTACAACCAGAATCTAGTAGCTTACCCACTAAAAAATTTCGGTAACTCCTCTATATACAATATATACAATAGTTAGCTATAGATGAATATTAATCAGGCTCACATTTTTTTTTCTCGTAAAGCTTGTTAGGCTGTGATCTTTCCTTGCCTTTCCAAACTTCTATTTCTTTTTTTTTTCACGTGCACGCTTCTCACTACTAAACAATGTATTTTATAAAAAAAATTCTATTGAAAGATTATCCTAAAGAACTATATTAATTTATTTTCAAGTTTTTTAATACTTAATTAATCATGCGTTAATGAGTTACCTCCTCCTTTTCCGTGCGGGAGGGGAAAATTTTCCAACTCATTTAAACGAACACATCCTTCAAGCAGCTATAAATTTGTAAGATTCAGATTTTACCAAAGTTTTTATTAGCACGCTTTTCAAACTTAGTACGTTCCATGCGAAACTTCTTATATAGAAAATATTTTAAAATAACAAATATATCTTTTTTTAAATTTGTAAAATATCAAATATATTAAAATATTAAAATAACAAGTACATGGTTTTCTTGTTTTATGTGTATCAACTTAATTATCATTTTCATTAATTTCAAATACCACCAAATTCGCTTCTCTTCTCTCTAAACTCAAATTGGACACAAATCTGATGCGATAACTCCTCGACATACTTTACTCGCTCTAAAGCTTTCTTTACCCTCGACCGCCATTGTCCGCCGACGAGGTTGAGTCACCTTTGAAGTCTGCGGCTGCAGCCATTTCTCCGTGTGGGCACACGGACGTGCAGGGCAGGTGCAGACGGTACACGCGTACGGGCACCAGCTTCGCCTTGCATCCATGTGGCGCCTTACATCCCACGGCGTCGCGCGGGCGGAAAACCTAACGCGTGGCAGCGCAGCGCAATCGCGCGGTCGCCTCGCCGGGCAGCCGGTGGAGACGAGGCGGTGGCTGCGGCGGCAGCATGCAGCGACACCGTTTGATTGCCTGGCTGCCTGCCAGTTGGTTGCGCCGCGTGGCCGACCCGGTCGGCTGGATGCCTGGCTGCTGGCTGCTGGCTGCATCTGGCGATCACCCACTGTGCTGTGCTGGTGACTGAAGTGGATGTTGACGTCACCGGCACTGTGTGGCAGTTAAAGAGGCTCGTCCTTTCTGTTCTCGCTTTACGATGGCGATGATGATGACGATGGAAACGGTAAGGGCATTCACGGTGCATCGCCGCAGCGTTCAACCCTAGCGCGTCAGCACGGATTTGAGCCATCACGTTCGTCACTGGCACGCTTCTACGAGGAACTCGGAGTCTAAGTTTGCTACGCGAACCTCGTCAGTTTTTATCAGTGCGAGACCAAAAAGCAGGAGAGAGATGGGTGAAGAATGGTGGCCGACCTTGAGCTCGCTGTCCGACAACGCCTGATCTGTGCTGTCGTCGGAGGATTGGGTGGCGGAGGCGGCAGCCTAAGCTGCCCTGGCGGAGAGGAAGGGGATGGCGATCGGCGGTCGCCCGATCGCTTCTCGCCAGCCTCCCGGAGCGGTGGAGAAGGGAAAGGAGAAACACGGCAGTGGAGAGGGGGGAGAGAGAGGAGGGGGATGACGGAGAGACCGCCGCCCTAGTCGAGCTCGTGTCGGCTAGATCCGCGCCGGAGAAGACCGCTCTCGATGTCATCTTCGATCTGCGCCATCGGAGCTCGATCCGCCACTACCGGAGTTCAATCTCGCCACCGAAGCTCCGTCGTCACCGCTTGGGCCACCCCACCGCTAGATCCGTCCCGAGCTCGCTATCCCCTCTCCCACGCCACCGGCCTCGCTACTGCTTCGGGGGAGGAGAGCGGTAGTGGTGCGCTGGCGAGCGCCGGACTGGATCTGGCCGCCCCGTTGCCGCTCCGTCAGGGGTTGTCGCCGCTTGGGCCACCGCTCCGCCCAACCGCCCGCTGAGCCGGCCGAGCGTGAGGGGGAGAGAGAGGGGAAGGCGTGAGAGAGAAAGAAATGGGAACACTACTTGTGTACCCTACTTAAGGTTACAGGCGCTGTGAAACGAATAGCCTAACACCGGTTTTGGCATAACTGCATGTGAGGCTCGGCATGAGAGTGAGACGCCCTGTGAATAGCCTAATGGATCGAGCGTTTTTGGCTCCATGGGCTCCATGAGCGAGGTTTGTGCGACAGTGACCTTTGGAGCCATGGACGCGTGTACTACTACCCAAGGTTCACCGGTGATGAGCCATAGCATTGTTGTTAGTTGTAGATAGATAAGAGGGATCACTTATACATTTATCGATAAATTTTCTTTTAAAAATTTGACAGATGTAATTATAGTACAATCGTGATATAATTACACTGTAACTTGCATGTAACTATAATGTAACTTGTATGTAACTTTCAAAAATCTCTACGTAACATGCTATTTCGGTGAAATGGAGGTTATGGAAACGAATCCTCTTACATATGTGTGCGCCGTGACTTTTTCTCCGTCCTCACTTACACAAATCTTGAAAAAAATCTAACGGTTCAAAATTATGTAAAAGTTACACACAAGTTACATTGTAGTTACATGCAAGTTACGGTATAATTACACTAAAATTGTACGGTAATTATATCTGTTAAATTTTTAGGAGAAAAATTATCAATAAATATATAGGAAAATTGTAGCCAGATTGCTAGCGTGGGCCCTCGATGTGATTTACACATGTTTGTCGCTTGGTGGGCTTTAGAAATTCAGGAGTCTATGATTATTAGTACATGGTACAAGCCTCCGTTACGGATTCTGTACCGCACCATCGATTACAAAATTTCGGGGTTTATGCTTAGGAGTTGTTAGTTCGGGATGGTGTATTTTTTTTACTTTTTCTTTAGGCATGTAATCTCGTAATTTTTTTAATATCAATATAAAATCTCAAAACCATTTGGTGTTGTTCGTTTGAAAAAAAAAGAAGTTAGCATTATTAAAAATTTATTAGATGTCTGCTCGTCCTTCCCTATAAAAGTTCACGGGTCGACTAGTTTGTGTTCGGCTGACAGCGATTCCGCTGCAACATGAATGGCTATCGAACATACCCATAGTGTGTGATATGCTTCGTTTTATCTTGAAAAGAAAATTGTTTTTTATGTGATTGGTTTTCTTGGTCTCGATGAGCGAAAAAGATCTTCCTATAGTTACCTTTGGCTTGCTACACTCCCTCCATTTACAAATAAACAAACTAGTACGAAATGTAATATATCCTAATGCTATAAATCTGAAAAGGTTTGTTTATTTTGGATAGAGTGAATAGGTTTTATTAGTGGCTATGCTATTTGTTCACGTGATTTACACTATATCGCGTCCCTAATCAATAGTTGCCTTTGGTTTGTTTAGTTCAGTTCACCATCCTTTTTAGCATAGTTCTATCTTATCACTCTGATGATGTACTGGGGATTATTTTTCTCCTAAACTGTGTTTTGCTTACCACTCCACTACGTAATAAAGTGTTTAAATGTTTTTTTATAAAAAAAATCTAAAGTAGTGAACAAATAAACAAATCACATGAACAGCCTAAACCCTAAACCTAGGGGCTGGCTGACTATTGAACACCCTGATGAACAGCATGCCACGACGTTGGTGTTTAACAATGTTGGTAGCTAACTGTAGTGGGTTTCATTTAGCCTCTAAACTATATCCGCCACTGCCAATCTAGCCGTGCAGAGAGAAGCAAAGGGATCAACCACCTATATACGGTATCAGGCCCATCATCCAGGAGGTTTATTTGATTTGTTGGCATCATGTATTGTGGTTGCCGCCATTGCCATGTCAGCTACTCCTGCATCATTACCATCAACAATCACATTTATGCAATGTCTGACTTAGCCAACTGAACTATGTGATGGAAATGATGACGTTCGTGACGAAAATATTAATACAATTGCTCCCTAACCAACCATGCCTTCTTTAAATTACGAGACTCGTTATATACATTTTGTATATAATGGAGTACTCTCTCCATCTCCATCCACGAGTATAAGTTTTTCTAGTGATAGGAATTCAGTTTAACAAAAAATGGTTCGGCTTTTGTTTTTGAGAAAATTCGATCATCTAAAATGTAAAACCGAATAATTTGATCTTGGTTGATTCAGTTCGGTCTTATGTCATAACTGAAATATATGGGGTTATACGACAATTTTATGAGAAAAAAACAGCACAAGATAAATAGCTAACAATTGTAGCATTTTTAACTTCCAACTTAACACAAGAATAAGATAACTAATTTAACTTATTTTCTAATTCCGATTAATTCAGTCATTTTGACCAACTGAGGATGATGGATGAATTAATTCAGGTTAATGAAAAAGCTGAGAGTATTCCTAATTGAATTTGGTAACTTATCATTTCGCTCTCGGTTAGTTCTTTTGTTTTTCCGTCTCGCACATTTTTCTCTTGTCCCAAAGTTTTTAGGTTGTTTAGGAGAAGTTTAAAGACTAAGGAGAAAATATTTTGGTGCTTCTCGTTAAAAGAGGAATAGTTGGGTGTAGAAGAGTAGTTGAGGGTAAGATATAGATAAATTTAAATTAGAGGTGATTGATGGGATAAATAGTATAGATAAATTTTAAATACATGCAATGCTTATATTTATATACATGGGGAGTACCATGATATGGTAACATATATAATGCTGTTAAAACTGATCAGCAAACATACTCATTCTATTCATAAATATTAGCATTCCAAGCGTTTAAATTTTGTAAATAAATATAAGCATTATAGATTGTTGTCTTTGCTATCAATCACCTCCACTACCCTTCCACCCGTCTGTTTCTTGGTTAACTATTCCGCTCTTATTTGTTTCTTGTTTAACTAGTAGCATGCCCGTACATTATAACGAATCAGGCTCATATAATCAGGGATCAACTAGAAGGATGAATAAGAATAAAACAGTGGTTACTTTTCACGTACAAACGCACTACTTGTGGTGGGAAAATAAGATGAAAGGAGGATGACTTGTTTATAAGATAGTAGAGATAAAGGATATTAAATCTTTCTTTCTCATTCTTAATCACAAATGCTTATATTTGTGGGGGGTGGGACTATATTTTTCGCTTTATGAGGTGATGTCGGCGCAAACGTTGGCCTCCTTCATGTCTCATTCGCCGCCTGCACATCTGGCTCGACGAGACGACGACGCACGCAGCAGAAGAGATGGATGTCCCCAATCGAAAAAAACAACACATGATTAGCCATCGGTACGTACATCATGGCGACAAGTGCACCAACAATCAAGTGACCATCTCCTCTCGGTTACATCCTCCGCTAATCCCCCACCCTGAAATATATATTTAGTGTTACGAATCTAGTTATATCCCTATTTATATTTGTAGTATTAAAATTTATTTAATTCGAATTCTAAGTTACTTTATTGAATATTAATAGAGAGAGTATCTCGCAGAGAGGAGCGAGCTAGCAACGGAGACAATGCCTCACAAGCCACAACACAACAGAATGATATTGTGGCTGATTAGGAGATGCTTTGAGTAGACACTTTGTTTGATTTGTAATTTGTGAATCATATAGTATACTGCAAGGAGAAAAATCTCGAGATTTTTCTTTGATATTTTTCAACCAATATAATTTTCTTGCATGTTCTCTTGTACAAATTTCAGATGAAATTTGTCACATTCTAGTTTGAGATTGCCGGTTGTTCCACCACAACCATTGTGAAATAATGCGTCATACTCAAGACTCCTTTGAAATACAGAAAATTTACAAGATGTTGACATGGAACAATTTGTTTTCTCTAAAATTAATGTGAAATTCCTACAGTCCGAAGAAGGCCTAGTTTCAAAATGATGGCAGTATTTTACAGAGCTGCAAATAGGAGTAATAGCCTCGTACTTCCTCCATCCAAAGAATAATAATTTCTAGTTACAAACCTCAACAAGAAATTGAGTTTTTACTGAGGGTATACACGGTATGTTTCGAGCCAAAATGCCAAGATCTCCTTCACAGACATTTACCGTATACCCCCTCCGTTTCTCTAGTATTTGCATGTGGGCCCGCCCCTAGCCCCCTACCCGTTGTTTATTTCTCTTCCTTCCTCCCACAAGTGTATACCCCTACATAGCCCCAGAATCAGAGCAGGCAGGCAGGACAGGGCCTTCTTTTGACTTCTCTGGCTATCATATTCACATGCCATCATCAGAACCCAAGTAGAGCCCAGCTAAACAGAATGCTAAAAGTCCTTTAAATATGGTTATCAAGAGGCTTAAGTACTGTGTGTAGCCTTGCTAGTAGGCTCTAGAGTGAGAAAGGTGAGAGAGAGAGGAGGTAAATGTAATGGTAGGAGAGGTGGTAGTAGTAGTAGGAGTATTTTCAAGGCAATGAATGAGCCAACAACCCCATTCAAAAGGGGGGCCAGCTCTCTGCCAGGCTAGGAGGGATTTGGCCCTGGGGCCCAAATCATTACCAGCTGGGGCCCCACCCCACAGATCTGACCACCACAAAAGAGAGAGAAAAAATAGCCATAAATAAGAAAAAGAATCTTGAGAGAGAAGGATGAGAGAGAGGAGGCACAAAGAGGAAAAGGTCTTGTTTCTCTCACTCCCAAGCACATTGGGAGATGTGACAGACAAGTGTCACTCCCAGCTACCACCACACTCCCAGAACCAAATCTAATTCCAAAAAAGAAAAAAAAACAGATGCTGGTTATAACTGATAACACAACATACAATCAGCAGCTGTGCTACTAATAAAACTGCTACCACTAATGCTCACCCCAGGTGCAGAGATTGACATCATCATCATCATCACCACCACCACAAAGGAGAGCAAGGCAAAAACTCCAAAAAGAGGAAGATAAAAAGAATGTTGGATTGTTTTATTCATGGAAATGGTAGCATTATGTATCAGCACCACAAACCAGCAGCAGAAGCAGCAAAATGACACCAATCTTTCTTTTAACACCAACCCCTAAACCCATCCTGCACCAATTAACAAGCTCTCTTGATTCCCTAAAATGACAGCTAGCCTCTCCTGTACTACCCTCTTCCAACCTCCAAAACTTTTTTGATACCACCATTTCTCCAGGGAAGCAATCCTTCAAATGGATTTCTGATGTTTTTGCTATATGGTATTTACATGTAATGAAAATCTCAACCATCATCCCTCTCTAACTCCCTCTCCCCCTCCCTCCTCTCCTCTATGATAATATGCTACTAATCTAAACAACATTACAAACTTGCCCTTCTTGAGAAGCAGGGTTGGCTGGTTCTATTGGACTATAAGGTAAAGCAAAATGTATCAAATACAAGAGGTGAAAGAGCCCAGAAGGTGAAAGAATTGAATGGGGTCGGCATATGAACGGTAAAAAAGGAGTAACAACAGATGGGGAATGGAATGGGGGGCAAGGGGGGAAAAATTGGGGAGGCTCTTCCACATATACCAATTTTAGCTCATTATGCTCATGCTCGACGGGGAAATTATTGTGCAGCTGGTGAAATGAGGTGGGACTGGTGGAGCTGACAACATCATCTCAAGTTTTGACAGTAAAAGGCTATAGGGGGGAAAGGGGAGCGCTATGCATCAATGAAATTGGGAAATCGGGGTTTTCGATACCGGCTGCTTCTCAAGAACTAGATACGGCATAGTGCCTTACTGAGTAGCGCAGAACATGCAAGCTTGGGCAGATCATTTCCTTCACCCTCACCCCATCTTTGTATATCTTGAATGTTGGGACTATCCGCACGTTCTCCGCCTTCGCGACCATAGGACTATCTTCAACATTTACCTGTTTTGCACACAGAATGCAGATTTCTTAGTAATTTATAAGCACTTGTTGGATGTAAATGATTGGAGACATGTCAAGTGTCTCACCTTTAGGAAATTCAGCGAGGGGCATTCGCTGCAAAGAGAGTTCACCGAAGGTGTAATTTGTGTGCATTGCTGATTGATGGTCGACATGAAGTAAACAACAGACACCCCTGAAGAAATAGCAAATTGTTCAATAGTCAGTCAATTGCAAAATAGGCAAGTCTGATATGATAAACCTAGTCAAACATATCATGTTTGAACAATATAACGAAGGTAGTTCTGATTATTCAGGAAGCTACCACAGGAGCAGCAATGAGTTAAGTTCAAGGCATGAGATCTGGGAGAAAAAAAGAACTAGTAGAGAATAACACACCTGGTGATCCTATGGCAGCACGGAGTTGTTCTACACTGGTTACCATCTCAACCTCTCCTCCAAATTTCATATTCGATACATCCTCGCCACGAGTTGTCTTCAATGCAACTTGAGCATGGAACAGTGCTTCTGCAACCTCTGTGTCAGCAGGAAGCTCTTTGCGAAGCACCTCATAGTCCCGCACACAATCAGCCCAACGCTCGAGCTAAATAATAGTTAACAAGGTCAATATAATGTACGTAGAGTGGCAACAACACCAAATTACTCGATTCCACTATCGAAAAATAGCATTTAATGCATATGCTTGCTGCTTACCTTGGCATAGGATGAAGCTCGCCTTAAAAGCGCCTTTGTGTAATTAGGTTGTATTCTTAATGCTTCATTACAGTCATCAACAGCCTTTTCCCACCGCTCTAGCTTCCCCCAGCATGCTGCTCGATTGCAATAGAGCACTGGATTTGAGGGTTCATACTTGAGCCCTTCACTATATGCTATAGATGCATCAGAAAACTTGGCAGCTTTATAGAGCTCATTTCCTTGGGCTCGAGCCTTTGCAACTAATTTGACATTATTTAGAATCATTCCGACTTCCGCATTTCCAGGATCAATAAATCTAGCATTCTCAGCTGCCTCCACAGCAGCATCAAACCTGCAGAATCCAAAATAACAAATTCATGCTAATCTATTTTTTAACTGCAATGTGGAAAATTGAGCATTATTCTAGGGTTAGAGAATCACACCTTCCCAATGCCATGTCAACTTGGGCTCGGACAATAGAGACATATGACTCAGCTAGCATGCCTGATGGATTGGCTGCCATCCGATACAGCAATACACTGTCCAACTTCAGCAAACTTGCAAGAGTAGAGTCAGCCTCCTCTAACTTATGGAGACGGAGAAGTGCTTCTGACCTTATCGCAAGAAGCTGCACGGAAGAGCAAACTCAGTATGAATTGCTACAAACCAACAATTCCTTGCAACCTTATGTAAGACATTACCAGCCGAGAGGAGTCAGCTCCAGCAGCAATAGCAGCATCAGCTTCCCTCAACGCGCTCTTCCAATCCCCGACTTTCCTGCCATCTATGCTTCTTCCCTGATGCACCTCCACCTCCTGCAGCTTCTCCCACTCCGAAGGATCAGATTGATGAAGATGCCCAGCCTGCGTGAAGTGCCTCCTCGCCTTGCTAATCATCCCCAACCTGAGACAATGCAACGCCTGACCGATTTAATCTACAATTCTAGCAAAACTACATCACACCGGTTGTTCGAATTGTAACATCAGACATCTTGCAGGTCAGCACAGGACGCAGTTGTAACAAAACTAGGGAAAATATGTGGTTTGCACTACATATTTTCCCACAAAACTAGGACAAAATTTCAGCTTTGTGTGGCCTACATCCAATGCACCTAAAGAAAGCTTACAAAATACAGCTAAGCAAACGCCGCCCTTTCATCAGCAATGTGTGATGGGGAACCACTTTAACAGCACATTTACTTCATGGCCAACACAAGCTTGTAGCTTTCGACAACCACAAATCAAACCAATCAATTGTTGCGTAAGCAAAAAGATGGAATTTTTATCATCCTATCATCAAGCGTTAAAAAAAAGAAATTAACCAACAGTGACGATCAAGCATGCCGCACAAAGCAGCAGCAATCCTAAATCGAGACCAGATTAGCTAAAGGAAAAGGAAAGACGCTAGATTTATGTTGCTTTCTCCTCTTGCGCTCTCGCTCGCGGAAAAAAGCTTCGCATCCACATCCAAGAAAGCAACAGCACCATGCACGAAGAAGTCGGAGGAAATCGGAAGCAAAGAAGCAATGCGGGAGAAGCTCACCTGAGGCAGAGGGCGGCGAGGCGGCTGTGGGCGCGGCCGTTGGCCGGATCGAGGCGGACAGCCTCCTCGCAGTCGCGGAGCGCGTCGGCGAGGCGGCCGAGGCCGATGAGCGCGGCGGCGCGGTTCCCGCGGCACGCGGCGCTCTCGGGGCAGAGGGCCACAGCGCGGTCGTAGTGCCGCAGCGCCTCGGCGTGCTTGCCCTTCTTGTACCACTCGTTGCCCACGCGGGTCACCTCCTGGAGGCTCCCGCTGCTCGCCGACGACGCCGCCGGGAAAGTCGCCGGAGATCTCGGGGCGTGTCCAAGAAACGAAGAGGAGTCAATGCTGCTCCTCGCGGGGGCCATGCCGCCGCCGCCGCGCATGATGCTCCCGTGACCGTAGTTGCCGGTGCCGGATCCGAGCACGTCCGGGCGGGAGCGCGGCGGGGGCGGCGCGGCTGCCGCCACGGGGACGCGCCCGGACGGGCAGATGTTACCTGCGGGGAGCGCATTAGTCATCGGCGAGCTCGCCGTGCTCCCGCGGTCCCCACCGCCGCCGCCGCTCCCGCCGCTGCTCCCACCGGAGAATATCAACGGGCCAGATCCGCACCGCCGGTGCCCGGGCAGCCGCGGAGGCGTGCTCTCCGCCGTCAGCTCGCCGGAGTGGCTCCTCCCGCCCGCCAGCGCCAGCGCCCCGGCATTCGACGGCGCCGGCGACTTCGCCGACCCGGACGACGACGACGACGACGTCGTCACGCTCGCCCGTGCCCGCAGCGGGGACACCGGCGAGCCAAGATCGGCGAACACGTCCGCCTTCGCGTCCGGCTTGTCCCTCACCACCGCGCCGCCGTCCAGCGCCAGCGCCGCCGCGCGCAGTCGTATCCGGTCTGCCTCCGACATCGCCGGATCTCCCACTCGCCGCCTCAGCAATGCCGCCACCTACACCCCTCAAATCCTCCTCCTCCAATCCTGAGCAAGCAAGCAGGCATAGAACCACACCCAAGAACAGCACAGCTTTGCCCCCCACTTGTGCGCGCTCGCGGCGAGATGAAGCACCACCACCACCCGCAAGAACTCCGAGCAATAAATCGCCGAGCAAAAGCGCGAGCGGATTCCCCGTGAGGAGGAGAAATGGAGGATAGCGTCAAGGGAAGAGAAGGGGAAGGGAGAAGAGAAGAGAAGGAAGGAAGGAAGAAGAAAGGGGAGGAGTGGGAAGCAGGGGGAAGAAATAGCAGTGGGTGGGACTTGGGAGGGGCTATCCTGAAATTATGGAAGAATTACAGGAGGCAGAGTGCAAAATATGTTGTGTGGTTATTTGGGTCATCTCTGGTGTGGGTTTTGTGGTTTTTGGTCTCTAGTGTCATGGAGTTTAGGGTTTTTCTGGTTTCCTTCTGCCGTTTTGGGTTTTTAGGTGCTGGAGTTTCAATTATCTCTGATTATGTAAAAGCCTTTTAAGCTGGGTTTGAGTGGCCCAGTTTTTTTTTTTTATAGTTGTTTATTTGGACGAAAGTGTATAGTTGTTTGTTTAGACAAAAGGAGTTAGTTTCATGTTGTTTTCGTAACGTCGTCGATTTTATTTTAACGTGAGTAATATATTTTCTTAGATAAGTATAAGCCACGTCATTATTCGAGTATCTTTTACAGCTATGTTAACCATAATCAATAATTAGCGTTGTTTCTACTGAAAAATCACACGTGGCTACTAGTGTTCTACATATGTCTAAGTCGGTCGAGCGGAAATCGATAAATGTAGACTCTTAAAAGTCTTGGTCAATGATGTTTCGGGTTTGTTTTGTAGTCAATGTTGTTGGTTGATACAATGAGAAGCTTGAAACACGTATGCATATATCTTTTATTACATATGTCCTAAATTTTTCTATCCTTTATTATCATCACGACGTCTATATGAGTCAGTAAGCAAAATACGTGTAAAGAGATTTTCTTTCTACATGTATGTTCATTGACATTATCGTGTGCTCAGAATTTTTCCATCCTTAACTAATATCACAATGTCCATGGGGATATAAAAGTTTGATGACATGAAAGAGTCTTCTATAAGTTTTGGAAATTACGTATTAGATAACATGGCAATAAGCTTTCCACAATACAACGATTCCTTAAACTTCCATAACCTTCTAGGTAACACCAAGACGTTTTCACCGACAAAAAAGAATATTTCATCAACACAAAGGTTTATTATGCAAACTTCTGAAATGGAGTGGCAATCTTTAAGTTACGCGCGCCTTTAGATTTTACATTTGCGTGTATTATGTTCTTTTTAACATAGCTCCAACTCTAGTTTCATCTTTTCTTGAGCTGGAGCTCAGCCAAACAGGTTGATATCCATCCAGAATAGGAGTGGAGCTAGCTGGAGTACTCTCACAAAATGAACTAGAGATGTGGAGTTGTGTTTAGGCTGCTCTAACCCAACTTCAGACATATCTAAGTTATATGGGATACATAAATTTCATAAAATGATAACTAATATAATTCAATGATACCGAAGAAAAACCAATTCTGTACTTATGCAGGAAAGAAATGTAAATACGCATTTTGAAATCTTCAAAAACGGATGCACTATTGCATTTTCCGAGGCCAGCAAAATTCATGAGAGAGAGGGAGGGAAGCATGGAGCTTGGTCCCGAAGCTTTCCAGCCTTCTCTCTCACTGCATACGCAAGCCTACCCTAAAAACCAGAGAATCTGCTTCCCAAAAACAGAGAGAGAAGGGATGAGAAGAGACAACACACCATAGATTTCCAGTGGACGCCTAAATGACCGTTCTGCCCCCACAACAAACACTGTGCTTTTCGCTTTCATGTTCTTGCCAACCGTGCACACCCGAACACATTCCTTCCTAACCGTTTCCTGTGTCTCAATGTTATCCTTGTATAAAACTAAATAAAAAACCATGCACTATATCATCGTAATTAAAAAATTTTCTAAGTTTTGGTGAGAAACATCAACACAATATCCCTGATTAATACTGTATCACTGTACAAAATAAATAATTTTGGTTTTCGCTTGTAATTTGGTCTAAAATTATTTTTTTCAAGTAAGTTTTTAGAGCTCCTTTGAAACAAAATCCTAGAATCTTATAGAAAATTTGCATATATAGTACTTTGGATTAAAGGAATAGATATAAATAATCTTACAAAATTCCTTTGTGTTGGGCTAAAACATAGTGATCTTGGAAGAATTTTATTCATGAGAAAAATCGTATGTGTTTATCTTTCTTGTAATTACTACGTTTCCATGCGCTCCATCGAAACAATCATTTCTATCATTTTTAGGGGGTGTTCAATCAATAGGACACTCTAAACCATGTATTTTTCATGTTTTAATGATGTACTCTCCGTCACAAAATAGTTGTCTTTCTAGAATTAAAATTGTGTTCTAAAATAGTTGTCGTCCTATAATGATATTTGCCCCATCAATCATCTCGCATTCAAATTATCTCATTCTATCTCCACCACTCACATTCCAATAAGAAACATTATTGCTTTTTTTAACTTTAGTTTATGCTAAATAATCAATGATCAGTATTATAGGGTGGAGGGATTAAGAATATTGTGTTCTAAACGAGCCCTCAATCCTAAGTTGATGTATGTAAAATCTACCTACCTGGTACCAACAAGCCAAACATGCCACCAAGAAAGCAGGGAAAAGAGAGAGAGAAGGCACAGCAACGTGTGCATTGAGAGAGAAGGGCAGTATGGTAAATTGACGTTCCCCACGGGACAGGGTCAGCGAGACATGTGTGGCGTACCGCGCCAGCTGGCAAGTTCGGGGAGAACACCCGCACCGCCAGCTAAGCACGTCCACCTCATGCGGGCCCCACCCAGGGTAGGCTCGGGTCGTCACCTCCACGTCGGCCGTCAAGTTTGAGATCCCGACGGAATATTCCCTCCGCATCCACGTGGCAAGCCCTGCCCCCCTGACTAAGCAGCCTCCATGGATTTAATTGACCACATTTCAACTTTTCCACTTTCACTCTGTGGAACATAAAAAATTAATAGTGCAGGTACATTTCAGAGTATTGAGAGATTAGCCTCTTGGCTAACGAAAAAGATACTTAATTAAGTACGATTAATATTAACTAATGCAGAAAACTTCTATAATACAAACTTAAAAATTGCATTTATTTGCAAAAGAAAAAACTCTATAAATAAAGCACTTTTAAAAATTGCACCGTTTAACGGCTTGGTAAGTATGCACATGATAATATATTAGCTAGTTCTCTGAAATATACTAGTATTTGTTTTAGGACAAACATAAAATTTTGGAGTAATTTTATGAGTATTAAACTTATTTGTACGAAAATCTTGTATAATTTGTGTTGCTAACTGTGTCCTTTTGGCCGTATGTTCATAAGTAATCTCCATTACTTTAGTATTTAATGGAGATAAGGTAATTCGGATGGCATAACACAATATTCCACTATGCAAGTGAGCCATAGGTAAAGATTAATACTGTTTATGTGCCCAAGCCAAACGTTAACACCATCACCAACAAAATAATTAGGTAGGTGAACCGCTGCTTTCCGTTTAGGATTAAGAGCAAAACCACGCAGATTGAATTATAAACAGCAGCGTTTATATATATATTATCTGTGTAGTGCCCATGTTGGCCCCTACTATTGAGCTTAACCTCAATACTGCCACCTCTACTAACCACATCTCATTAATTTTTGACATTTTGACCGCCAACTCTGCATCTGCGTGCCGTCCTACGTGGCGTTTTGATCGTGCCCTCGTGCCAGCTGGACGCGATCTCCTGTAGCGTCCACAGCGCCGCCAAGTACACAGCCTACCTGTTCTGGGAAAAAAGACCAAAACTTTACCATTATTACCGGTTTGTTACAGACGGCATGCGAAGCCACCGGAAATTTACATGAGAAGGGGAAATTTTGCACGGCAATTAGCTGTAATCCGGCTGGGAATTTCCGGCTAAGCAAGTACTTAATGTGTCCGATCATATCATATCGCCAGCTATGTTCGGTGCAATTAGTGGCTTAAGTCCGAGAGAAGTTTTTATGTGCGTGCTGTGGGATTTCGAAGATTATGACGATGAAGGGACATGAATGACATAGATGGTTCGACGAATATAACGACAACTTTCATTTTATATCTATATCATGCTCATGCCCCCACGTAACATGTGGTGATTCCTTTAGCCAAACTTTCAATATTTGAGTTTTATTTTCTATTAAGTAACCTAGATAAATGAAAACCATGTTTTTATATTACTATTGGAATTATATACTTTCAGGATGACACAGTTAAATAGCTAATGCTGTGATCCTACTTAAAAAATAAAAAATAGTTATCAGGATTATATCTTAAAAACCCGTGTCATCCATTTGGTATCTGTCATGCTAAAGTTTTACGATATTTGTGCTGACTTAAACTCTCCCTCCACTAAAAATTAATTGATTGGTGATGAATTGCAACACTGGCTGTTGTTCGGAAGGTGAGATTGGAAACTCATCTCCCGCGTACGTAAAACGGAGCGACGCATTTTCTTATGATTAATTAATTATTTATTTTTTAAAAAAATAAATTAATATGATTTTTTAAAATAACTTTTGTATAGAAATGTTTTTCAAAACAAATACCGTTTAATAAGGTGTTTAATAGTTTGAAAAACGTGCGCACGGAATACGAGGGAGGTGAATTGGAAAAATTGAGGAAAGAAAATAGCCTTAGTGCCTGTTTGGATGGGATTAAAAAGTTTTAAGTTCCTGTCACATCGAATGTTTATACACTAATTAGAAGTATTAAACGTAGATTAAAAATAAAACCCATTTCATAACCCTGGACTAATTTACGAGACGAATCTATTGAGTCTAATTAATCCATAATTAGCCTATGTGATGCTACAGTAAACATGTGTTAATTATGGATTAATTAGGCTTAAAAATTTGTCTCGCAAATTAGCTCTCATTTATGCTATTAGTTTTTATTATTAGTCCATGTTTAATATTCTTAATTAGCGTCCAAACATCTGATGTGATAGAGACTAAAATTTAGTCCCTGGATCCGAACACCACCTAAAAATCATTCCATCCCTACCTAAGCTTGGAGTTCATGTCTACCTCTACCTAGCACCGACGAGAAAATTGACATTTAGCTACTTTCAATGATGGATTTCGCTGTAATGCCATTCCACCAAGTTTCTTCGCTAAAATGCCATCCCCACGCTCGCGCAACACGCTGCTTCGCCGTTTTTCCAATTTCACCGGATTAAGCCCGTAAGTGAGTTGTCTGCTGACCAAATTGCCCCTGGGGGTCGTTTTGTGCCAAATGAAGCAGCAAGCGCCGTCCTAATCCAGCACTCTCTCCAGCGCCGCCACGCGGCCGCTCTACTCCGTCGCCGCTCTGCTGATCTACTCCGCCGCCGCGCTGTGCCGCTTTGCTCCGCCGCCACGCTGCTGCTCTACTCCGCCACCGCCGCTGTGCCGCTCCAATCCACCGCCGCTGCTGTACCGCTTTGCTCCACCGCCGCTGTGCCACTGTCGCCGCCGTGAGCTAGAGCTGGGTGAGGGCGAGATTAGGACTGTGGCGGTGGCGGCGGCGGCGAGTGGAATGGCGATGGCAGCGCCGCCGTGAGCTACAGCTGGGTGAGGGCGAGAGGGTGACTACGGCGGCGGGTGGAATGGCGACGCCAACGAGATCGATCTAGGGCGCCGCCGTGAGCAAGAGCCGACGCATCTCGATCCCCTTTCTCTCACTCTCGATCCCCTTTGTCTCACTGACCTAAAGAATGACCCAAGGGCACATTGGTCACAACACTCGTGATTTTGTGTGTTAATCCGGTGAAATTTGAAAAACGACGAAGCAGCGTGTTACGCGAGCGTGGGGATGGCATTTTAGCGAAGCAACTTGATGGAATGGCATTACACCAGAACTCATTCTTGAAAGTGGCTAAATGTCAATTTTCTCAGCACCGACACACCCTTCCATGCTTACATAGTTCCATTCCTCAAATTTTCTATGATGATGAGAAAGATAGCTTCCATTCTACTACTGCCACCACCACGTACCATTGCATAAGCACACATATTGAAACCAGCAAAGCTAACCCTCATGGAAGGTGGTTTACAACCCATGATTTAGCCTTCAGCTTATAAACATAAACAAAAACTTAAATTTTAAAACTTAATTTCAGAATTGATTTTAGTTTTATTTTCATCGTTGTGTATTTTTCAGTATTTGCTTTTAAATCATTTAAAATATATATATAGAGATTTCACCTAGAAGTTGTTTTTATTGTTAATAAGCTGTTTCGTTATAAGTATAAACGGAACAATGATTATATTATTCTCTTCTCTCATGAGGGGGTTTGATCCGTTCAAAAAGGCCATCACAGTGCAAAACAAAGCCGGACCACACTATGTGCTTGGGCTACATAGCCCTTTCCTTGCCACACACACATAGGGGAGACTGGTCGCCTCTGACCAACAACTATTGGATCCTAATTAAAAAGCCTCTCCGTGGCCGGTAAACACACAGTGGCGGCGTGCATGGTATCGTGCAAGTCAGAGCTAAACTCTTGTTGTTGCCAGCCAAGTCGGATGATGATGGAGACACCAAGGCCAGGTCGTCGTGCACACCTGGAAAAAAAAAGGAGCGAAGAATATTAATTTTGGGCTTTGTTTATACATCGTGCTGGTATATTTTCTTCAGTTATCTGAAATACGACGTGTACCACATACTACCTTTTTTTCTCACGAAAAAGGGTGTACCAGGTTTGTTCTGGCTTCCTTCGATTATCTACAACACAATAGCAATAAACACGAAAATATTGACTTCTATAACTTTTTTTAAAAAGTTGGGATGAAACCAGTTCCAGTAACATAAATAATATATGTATTATTTGATCTATTTGGGTAGAAATAAGGGGTGAGGTACAACCAACCTACTCCTCTCCCAACTGTACTTGTAAAACTCCTGGTGCATCTTGGCTGGAGCTCTAGAAAGGGTAGGTTACACACATGGGGAGCGGCTTAAGGTAAGAAAGAATAATACTACTATAGTTCTAAAAAAAAGAATAATAGAATTCAAGGAGGTTACGTTGGTCGTGTCATGTGCCTGGAGGCCATAGACGAGTCGTAGTAGATTCTCTCCTCTCTTCTCTCTGTGTGTATATGTGTGCGTGTTTGTCTTCCTGGGCTCTGGATTGTGCAGTCTTGCAGAGGAAGAGAGGAGGGGCCATGATCTGAGCACGGAAAACGCTTTGGCTGCACACAAAGGCTGCCCCTTTTTAGCTGTTCTGTTCACTGGCCAGGCCATGACACAAGCCTCGGCTCCATCACCCACATCTTCCAGGGAAGCACAAGCCCTGAAGCACCGTATCTCATTGGATGCCTTCGTCTCTCCGGGTGTGTATGAACTACGAAGACGTGGGCACTCAACGTGCTAAAAGCTTGACCAAATGTTCATGTTCATCTTGAATTACTAGGTGAATCCCTACGCGTTGCTGTGAAAGTTTACTACGATAATACTAAGTAAAAATAATATGTAACATAGTTACATAAATTGATGTGATTTATGATAATTTAAATTTAAAAGAATGGTGATTCAAATGTAAAAATAAGTTGATCTGACTTTATGAGAGAAGAAAAAGAGGAAGATAGTTTGGATCATAGATTAATCATCTAAGGGTCAAAAATAATTGAGATGATATGACTTAATAAGAAAAGAAAAAAAGGGAGATAATTTGGAGTATAGATAATCATCTAAGGATAAAACAATTGATGTGATCTGGCTTAATGAGAGAAGAGATAGTACATTTTAATTAAGTTAGTAGCTACGGTGAATTATATAGGTATATAAAATATTATGAAAAATGATGAAGAGATATATTGAAATGTTATGTGAATTATGTGAGATGATGATTTAACATGCTTGTATTTGAAAAATAATAAAATTTAATAAATTATAAAATTATAGATAATATAACATGCTTGCATGATATTTAAATGTAATAATTGTCAGTGAATAATGACGTGATATCTTTACATATTAAACTTTATGATTATAGGTTGGCCATGTCTCAACCGGGTACTGTACGTTATTTATACTTCCATGATTACATCTTGTCTGTTAAATTAGACTTTGGAACCTTTTCCAAGGTATCAATAATGTACCGTGCATATCACCGGAGCAATGTGGAAAAGGAACCTGAAATCTCGTGTCGATAGTTGCATCTCAGCTCCATGAAACTCTAGGCGTCAGACGTGCATGGAGTTACTATAGCCACAGCTTGTATTCTCCTTTAATTAATTGGGAATACCAGATACTGAGTGTGTCGGACAGGGAACAGAGCAGAGGAGGCATCCCGGCGATGTGATGCAACAAGGACCTACGGAGTAGGCAGGAGATGGAGACGGTATCTTTTCAAAAACAATGCCCCGTTGATCAATAAATAGCCAGATTTATCGATTAAACTATTTAGTATTGATATCAGTACGATGATGATATCCTCTCTTACATTATGTGATATATATGTGGTTAAAAAATATCAGTCAGAAACGGTACGTTCGGTCCTGTGAAAATTTCCGCGACAATTTTCACTTCTATGCTATACTCTTCGGTAATTAGTATTCCAGTACTCCTAGTGTATACACACTCGTTTATTCCCGATGCATATACAAGCGTTTCTTCCCGTATATCTTTCGCAGGCCAACTACTCTGCCACAGTGCCACACAAACGCTGGCTCAACAACCCCACGGTAAACGACCGACCTCGAGTCACGTACGGTTAGCGCCATACCGGATGCCACGCCACCCCTCCACCGCGCGCGCGCGCATACGCGGCGTGGCGGCGGTGCGCTGCCGAACGCTGACCCGAGACGTACCCCGAGTCCCGACCGACGAGAACGCACACGCACGCGCGACGATCGATGACGCGCGGCAGCTTGCTTAATTAGGCTAGCACCGCGCGCGCATCATGGCGGCCTGGATGCGGTGGGATGGCGTCGCTGCCGTCTCGTCGTCACTACTCCCGCGTGCCCGTGCGCGCCCACCCCTCGCTCGCTCGCTCGCTGCGCATCGCGCATGCTCTGCGCTACACGGTACGCGCGCTAGCTGCATGCCCCGCCCCGGGTGCTTGGCTTTGGCTGGCCGCGGGGTACGTACCGACCGATCGATCGCGCTGACGCCGACGTGCGTGCATGACGACGCATATGCGGGGGTGATGGGCCGCGACGCGCGCGCCCACGCTGCGTGCGCGTCAGTACGCGCCGGGGTACTCGGAGGCTGCGTGATGGGTGTGGCGCTCGCGGGAGGATCGCGGGCTCGCGGCGGGACGGGGACGGGCGCGGAAGGTAACGTGATTGCCCATCGGCTCAGCTGCGTGCGTGTGTTCATGACGTTTTGCACGGTTAGCACCGGCACGCGATACGCCCCAGACGGCCAAGGGGCCGGGCGACCCATCGGCGTTTCTTCTTGGCAAACAGCTTGTTTTCTTTTATGACACAAAAGTAGTATATTACTATATATACTAATGGCCGGTAAGTAACGAGGTTTAAATATATATACACAGTTATTTTTCAGCAGCATATAGAAATTAATATAGGTGAAACAACGTTAAAAGAGACTCCCTCCGTTTCATATTATAAATGTTTTGACTTAACTAAGTTTATAGAAAAGAAATAGCAACGTACATTACCGGTAACATGGGCCCAAGGGTATACCGACTTTGGGTCTGAGGCGGCCCCGTACGCCCATGTGGCCGTCCCCCGAGGGGAGATCGGGCCCGAGGGTGATGTGGCGGCCACCCTCCTAAGACATGGCGCCCCCTCGGGGGATATTGCGGCAAGGGTCGGGCTCCCCCGATCCCCTCGGGTTGCCGCCACGTGTGACGGGGTAGGTGAGCGCTCCCAGCGCTTACCTACTTCCATTAATGGCGAGGCAACCGTAGTGTGACTGCGCGCACACGTTCCGCATTAAATACGGAATGACACGCACGCGCATCTGACACCGGTCGTAGTCGGCTGACCAGCCTGTGACCGGTCCGAATGACCGATGGGACGCAGCACAGTACCGGGCATGCCGCCGTACGCCCGATAGGTATGCTGCGCATTCCGTCAGGTTACATCAAGGTTATGTGAGCTGTTTCGGTTCACATACCTCGCCAGAGTTGGTGCGCCAAGTCTAATCACCTGGCGCATCACACCCCATATGGTCGGACAAGCAAGTCTTCGGCCGTTTAATGAAGAATGACATGCAGCGTCACATAGAAGATGGCGGTCTGATAGGAGTCATGCCGGCGCTACAGGACGGTAGACTTCGGCCGCAAGCCACAGTGTGGCACTTAATTGTAAAACAACTTTTTCCTTTTCTCTAGATTATAGCTTGTCCGGTCCATGTGGTGTCCTCTTGGAGTATAAAAGGAGGTCGAGGCCTAGAGGAAAGGGGGCTCTCTCTTTTGGGTGGGTGGCCTCTTGCTGGACTCAACCCTTGAGAACAAAAAGCACTCAGATAGTTCATCTCACAGGAGTAGGGTATTACACCTCGCCGGCGGCCCGAACCTGTATACTTGCTCGCGTGTCACTCCCCTCTCTCTCGATCTCTCCACCTCACCGGCGCACCGGAATCGGGGCCGGGAACGTCTCTCTTTCGCGCCCTGGGCTGAACTCGAAAAGGGAGTCTCCATAGTCCCCCGCTGCGGTGTTTACCCACCGACTTACATCTATGACAACAAATCAATACCATTAAATTCAATATTAAATATATTTTAATAATATAGCTATCCAGCCTCTAAAATATTGCTATATTTTTTATAAATCCGATTAAACTTGAAGTAGTTTAACTTTAAAAAAATATTACTATACTTTCTATAAATTCGGTTAAATTTGAAGAAGTTTAACTTTAAAAATGTTAAAACTTTTTAAAATATAAAATGGAGGGAGTACTACGCAATATATGCCAATCGATCTCTTTAATTAAGATTGTGGAAGTATTACTCTTAACCCCTTTATGACCTGTGCACAAAATAAAATATACATTATCATAATTGTGGATAACTGGATTCAAACTCTAATATGTACCTATTAATTCACCATCATAGACCATAGTAATGATGCTTTTCCATGCCAATCGATTCGATCTAAAACAGTGGTGTGTAACAAGGAAAAAGCTAGGGTGGGTGATTAATCGTTCAAGATTGCTAAAAGCCTAAGATGCTTTCTGTGCACGATGTGTACGATGATTTTGCCTACCGCCAATGATTAATCAGGCGATTAGCAACAAACTTTTCCACACACCACCGGTATATATTTCTCTCTTGCACATGACAGGCGAAAAAAAGGAAAGAAAAGTCAGCACAAGATCAGAACGACAAGTGTCTCAACCTAAACTCATTGATACGATAAAGCACACGAGCCATTAATACGTAGCTGCTTTAATTTCGTGGAGTATTCCTTACTACACATGAACCCTACTCCTGTTAAGTACGTACGACGAAACCACTAACAATTTGATTAGGCATATGCCTCGCTGGTTTCCAGCCATCTCTGTGTGCTGATACCCAAACTGCCCAAGTTTTGAACCACCTTTTTACAGACACAAGCTTTAACAACTAATTAAGGAGAGTACTTAATTACGAGTACTCCTCAAAAGCTGGCAAAGGTAGTACGTACCCCGTATTAGCTAATTCTTTCTTTCCCTAAACCAGCGAAGTCTCACTCTCTGTACATCATCCATTCTCTTTTCTGAACGTGCAGGTAAAAGAGAATAGAAATTACTGTTGCAGTCTTAGTTATGTTCTCGTATTTAGAACATTAATAGTGTATCACTGTTAATTATGTGCCCTTTTGGAACGTGCTTACGTATAAACTTGCTCCGTGATCAATCGAAAATTGATCTCTACTGATATAGGAAACGATCTAAAGAACACCATAAAGGTACAAGTGTCAATTGTCATGAAAAGACAACCTTTGCCATCATGATTATGTACAATGTGAACTTGAATGTGTGATTATTGTCAGTGGCGAACCCACGGTAAAAGTTACCGGGGGTCTAATACATGCTAATTATTTAATTGTTGAGTGATATACTAATTAACACGGTATAAATTAAGCTAAAATTGAATCATCTACCCGGGGTCCTGTGACCCCGGGTAGAACAACGTAGGATCGCCACTGATTATTGTGATTATTTTGCTTGGGACCCGAGAGGCGTCCGTCGCCGTGGCCCGCTCCTCCTACACGAACACCGCCTAGCCACTACCGACGACGCTGCCCCACACCCACACCATGATCTCCCTCCACCGTCACCTTCTTCCTTTCTCTCTTTTCCTTTTCCAGATCCAAAACTCTTTTACTCGGCAGCTTGTCTCCCGGCCCTGTTGCAGCCTCCGGCGACGGCAGCCGGCCGTGGTGGTGGGTGGCCGACAGACCTTCCTCCTATCATGCCCCTCCTCCCCTTTGGTCCCGTCGGGCCTGCCGACGGCTTGCTGCTTCCGCCTTTCGACGAGGTCATGCAGTGGGGACGGCTTGCTGCATGCAATATCGTGTGGTGGGCAGGGTTTACAAAACCGCACGGTTATTTTTGAAACCACGGTATATCTCGCGGTAACCGCGCGGTTTTCGTGATAGCCGCGCAGTTACCGCGGTAACCGCCAAACCGTGGGATCACGGTAACCGCACTCCAAACGGTTTGGTAAACCCTGGTGGTGGGTTGTGATGTCGCATGTCGCCGGTGCCCAGATCCACCTTCACCTTGGCAGCTTGATCGGATTAGGTCGACTCAGCGGCGACCGAGGTGCCGTGTGCGAGGTGGCAGTGGAAGATGCATTCGGGCTGCTTCGCTGTGGAGTCGTTGGGTGTGTGCCGCCATCGTGGTCGCCTCAGTGACAACGTTGTCGTCTTTGCTGATATCTGCTTCATTCCCTTTTCTTCTTGTCTACCCGGTGGTTGGAAGCATTTGAGCCTTGTCACGACCAGCTCAGCCCAAACCTGCATGTCTAGGAGTTTGATGGTGCCTCGTCCCCTCCTCTAAATCCCCTCAATTCTAGCATAATGCTTCTCCTTCATTCACTTGGGTCTGCCTATTGGTTGGAACATGTGCTTCTCCAGCGGTTGTGATGCTCCCGATCTATATTCTTCTCTCATGTTGATGTTTCATCCACCAGTATGATCCCCATCTCTTTCATTTCTCTTTTGTTCAGCCCTCCCCATCACCTTCACCCTCTCTGCTTAGGTGTCCCTGACTGCATTGTTTAGCGGCCCTTCCTCCTTTGGGGCTTCCTTCCCCCGAAGGGCATTGAACTAACTAGCAATTTGTTAAAGCCCAATTAAAGATGACTTGATGCGGGTGGTTTTCGATAACCACAGTCTTTCGACTGCCAGAGAACCGACCCGGTATGCACATGACAGTGAGGCCCTCCGGCACCTTCGATTCTTGGTGTTTCAAGTCTGCATGCAAAGTGGATGATGTCGAATTAGGGTTCTAGCATTAGTTTGATTTGGAATTTGGTTGGGTGTTTTGCAGGTGGCAAATGTCAAAGCTTCTCAGTTTATCTCTTTGCCTCTGTGTGCTTATTAGGGAGGTTGTAATGCGTGTGCATTCTATTCTCTGTACACCCCCGTGTATTCTTTCTTATTATCCTCTAGAACTCCTGCGCTTGCGCAGGTGAAACCTGTCCTGTGTAAGATCGTTGGAAGTAATATATTTAGGTGGATATTTCGCTTCACCTAGATATATTATGTACAATGTATTGTTGTCTGATTAACTCAGCAAGCAGGTTCATTAAGATTATAACGATACGACGGGTGCCCAATGTTCAAGCAACGTAAGGTACTTGTAATGTACTTAGCACATTTTTAAACAGTCAAGGGAAACAGTAGGTGCTGCCAGTAGCTAGCCCAGTTAGTATACAATGCGACTATCTAATCTAAATCTAGTGATTTGATTTATAATAATCACATGAGTACGTAGTACATATGGTTGTCGCATCCATGGACGTGTACGTGTTTTGTTTAGAGGAGACAGATTATCTCCAAGCCCCCATGGTCCTACTGCTTTCAGTTTGGTCGGTTGTTGCAGTAATTAAACAGCACGCTTTAATCCTCAATTAGCAAGCCGTATTAAGCTAATTAACAAGCTCCTCTCTCTAATTAATCTTAATTCTTCTCCCACGAGACAAATCTTCCAAAGCGTCGATCTGATGATTTGATTAATCCGAGCCTACACAAGGCTGGACATGTAAGATAGGTGCATGGAATATTACAGGCAGGCAGGATCAGAAATTCAGAAGTACCACACATGTGCAGTCCAGCTGACACTCTCTCTTAATCTCCTCACTTCACATTAATCAAATCATTCACAAGGTGCATGCATGGATGGTTAATTAGTTTGTTAGTAGTTAATTAGGGCACTCGTTGATGGAGATTAGAGGTTAAGTTATCTGAGTGGATGGATCTGGGCCGTCCGTTGCTCCTCGAGACCGGTGTTGAGAGCCATTGATCGGATGCATGCATGTACTGCTGCTGTAGTGGTGTGTCCAGTGCAGGAGAATCATGTGTGTGTGGGTGTGCGGTTCTTGGCTTGTCCCTGAGTTTAAACTAGGGCTGCAGATTAGGTGCTGAACTCATGATGTTTACAATAATCAAGCTCCTCTCAGAGAGATGAAATGTACTATAATTAAGAAGGAAAAACAAAATGCTTCACATCAGCCCATGAATGGTCCCTAACAGTTACTGTTTCTGCTCTTTTAAAGAATACTGCACGAATCGTTAAGCAAATTACATGTCTTGCTAATACTCCGTGGTCAGAAACTTTTTGATGTTCAAAACAAGATTTCGTTGAAGCTTTAAAATTTGACATTAATTTTACATTAGAATAATTATAAAATCTAATAAACTTATGATATCATGACAATTCTTTTAAGCAAATCTACTAATACTATTTCTTGTTTTTAAACTAAGCATTTGAGATGTTATTGATGATCAAAGTTTCAAAGTTTGATGAAATCTTATCCTAAATGTTATATATTTATAACTTGAGGGAGTACTTTCATTTGGCTTGTATTAGGATAGTGACTACAGCTCTCTTGGTGAATGGTGATTTCAAGTGCCTATAGCAGCTCACATGGAAGATGAAGTCATTGTACGTGTTCTCTTAGCCAATTAATTAAGCTGTCTCTGATCTGTGAGCATTTGAAAAGCACCCGAGTTAATTAACCAAAAGATCAGTTCTAGTTGGGCATATGGTATGAGTGCCAGAATACAGTACTCCTACTGTGCCTGTGTGTGTGGGCAATGCAAGCCACCATGTTTGCAAGATTTGCAAGGTTTTAAACAAATGGATTTGATCCCGCAGGAGGCCATGTGCATCCTGTCAGCAAAGAGAGGGGATAACTGCACCCTCATTCTGTGCACTTACCAGAACTGAGACCTCCATAGATTCCACTGCACTGTGCATGCTGTGCTCACAAAACACAGAAGGAAACACAAAATAATTAGTTATCTAACAAATCCTCCTGGCAAAAGAAACAGAGTTTGCAGGCCAGCCATTGGCTCTGGCTGCTGCTTAATCAGTGAGAAAAGGCAAGTGATTACAGAGATGGATGACCTTGATCAGTTGTGTGCTTGGGATGACAGTATCTCCTCTCCTTGGTGGCTTTTGGCTTGCACAATGGTAATAAGGTTCAGAGCTTTTCATGCGGGAGGTTCAGTGTATGCAGCTGATGAAGAAGCTCTTCTTTTGTGCAGAGCATATTTATAGTTTACCTGTGGCCTGTCTGTCTGTCCTCCACGGAAAGATAAAGCACCACCTTAATCATTGCATCCCATTTTTATTATTGCACACTACAGATTCTTGTATATATATACATATATACATATATGCTGTGTGAGAGGATTTGAAGCCATTGCGGTTCTTGACCTTGGCAGAGTGGAAGTTCAGAAAACTATTGAATTCAGGGTCAGATAGATAGATAGCACAAAAGGTGAATCAATTGGAGCATGGCAACAGAAAGCATACTAAAAGGGAGCAGGTCTGCTTGACCCAGATTGAGGCCATGGCAAAATCTATACAATGCCAATAAAAGTTGTCATGCAATGCAATGCAATGCAAGGGATGTTTATGGCCATGGTGGTGGTGGTGGTGGTTGTTGCAGCAGAAGCAAGCAGCAGCCCAGCATGTGAGCTGAGTGGCGAAGGCATAAATGTTGATGAGAGGAGAAGATGTGTGAGAAAGAGAGCCAATATTGCCAAGGGGGTTACCCTACCCCTCTTGTGAACCCCTAAACTAAAGAGTTGAGAAAAGTAGATGGGGTTGCACATTGCACACCTGTCGTACTTAATGCAGATCACCATCCACCTGTGAGTGTGTGTGTGATGCATCAATCCACATTTGTTTATCATTTCATCCTCTCTGATGATCAGATGATGCTTCACTCAGTCACATCTATGCTTTGGGGTCACAGGTTAATCAATGGATGATGGCACACCACACACTACCTAGCTACCACTTCTACTTGGTACTCCCATTGGATCAAATCACCCCCACGTTGCTTCATCTTTTCCTCTGATTTGATCTGCACTTCCAACTCAAACCAAACTGAGTTTGTACTTGGTGAACCCTCTGATGAGCCTGCAACCACCACTACACCCCATGCCTACTGCCTGCTGGACTCAGATGTCACATGGCACAAGAACCATAGAATTGAACTGAATTATTAACCTCCCATGTTTCCCTTTTCACACACTTGTCAACTGTTAGCTTTGTATGTATATTCAAACACGAGTAAATAACATGGTTGTGCTGAAGATGAAGCTAGGGGGTCAAATGTTGCATTGTGTCTCAAGATCCCAAAACAAGAATTGTTATTGTTATCCTTTATGGCAGTAAGTACTAATAGTAAGTAGTAACTAAGCTTAGATTTGGTCTGAAGAGATGTGCCAAGGACCAACAAGGAGAGGGGGTAAAGCATCCAATGGAACAGTTAAATTGGAAGCTATTGGCTCACTTAACACCCCACAATTAAATCTTGGCATGTGCAGTTAAAATTGTTTGACCGTACTGCTGTTTGTGGCAATGGTAACTTGACAGGATAGGAGAAGATAAAAGGAGATTAGACTGGATAGATCTTGCTTAGGACTAGTAGTAGTACTAGCTAGTCCAGGAAGAGTGATTGGTCTATGTTAGATCGGGATTCAGTAGTTATTGATTGGGAATTATATATTGTCCTCATGGACCAAGCCAGCCAGAGTAATATTTTTTCCTTCCTTTTTTTTGTTCAGAGTCCTTGCCTTAGGATATGGTTGGTTTGTAGTAGGATGCAAGCAATGTAGGTCAGTTCAATATTAAGAAAATGGATGAGGCTATCTCTTTAGGTGCCCTTTGGGTGTCAGATTTTCTGAAGTTTTTGCGGGAATTGAACTAATTCATCTGAAAATTCTGTAAATTTAACTATTCCGTGTGTCCAATCCCAAAGCAGTCAAGCAACCGCTAATTGTATTTATTTGTGGATATTTATGTATTTGATTATGTAACCTTGTTTTTGCTAATCCTAAGTACTAAAACAATGGCCAATTACAAACCTTCTGAAAAAGAATCTTTAATTACTTGGATTGTGTATAAAGAAATATTATGTTGAATACTTTAATTGCAGACCTATTGTTTGTGAAGTCAAGTATTTTTAAGAAGTCCAGTGTCATGAAAAGAAGTTCAGATCACACTGTTCTGGTTCAATTTTGTTCTATGTTGAGTGCTTTTTTTTCTTTGTGGTGTTATGAGATGCAGGCAAGCAAACCTTTAGTTCTGTCAGAGTGAAAACTGAAACTAATAAAGCATAGTAGGAACAAAAGGATTATAACAAGCATAAGATGACACAGCATTAGGTGAGGCCAGGGTACATAATTTTCATTGTACCAGGATCCAAATTCATAGTGCTTTTATTGTCTCCTCTCCTTCGATCTGAAGCCTTGTAAGTACACAATTATATGCATAGGGAGATAGAAAACATACATGCATGTTGCATTAGTCTGCAGACAGCTACAATTACTTCACTTCCCTGACCCAATCTAACCATCCTTGCATTGACACCCCCCTTGTGCAGGTGCAGCATCTATTTGGTCTTGATGATAGTTGCCACTAAACTGTACTATAATCTGCTCAGAGCGAAAAAAAAAAGAAAAAAAAAGGTTGCAGCCTTTTCATTAAAAAGACACACCCCAATTGCAACCTTTTCAGGTAGCTAGAGAGCATCTCACAGATCCATGATGGCAAGCAAAATATGGCTATCTGCATAGGTTGTTCTCCTGTGGTTTTTGAGGCAGAAAAAAAAGAGAGAGAGAGAGGAGGGAGAGATGCATCCATCCAATCCACATGAGCCCCAACCACCAAGAGTTAAAGGCTTGGCTCATGGCAACTACTGCTTTGATCTCTTCTCCTTGACATGTACTACCATGTAATGGGGCTTGTGACAAAGTTGGGAGTAGCCTCAAACCAGTCACAAGCACCCTGAGTTGGCTGGCTTCTCAAGATCTGATTGAAGGTGGTCACACAGCTGAACCGGGCCTGACAGGTCCTTTTCCCTTCTACCCTGCATCCTCTTTCTACTCTCGAGACTGGCCCCAAGAAATATTCTCTTCATCTTGAGATTTTATCCCCCACTTTAAGCTCTCAACAAGGTAGTTCCCATTTTTAATATTTCTAGAAAGTTTTAAAAAAATGCTGACAATGTATAGTATTTGTTACAAAATTCAAGTGCTACATTATTTTGGAATATTTACAATGGCGTATTGGCCTTTTCTATTTGGTTAGTTCCGTTAACCGAGGCTAATGACCGAATTAATTTCAGTTAGTACGAATCATCGACGAATTTCCGACTGAAATATTCATTATTGATAATTTCGGTATCAATTAGTTCGGTTCGGTTTTTCAGTTTCTGTGAATTGGTGAATTGGTGAGTGGTGTTTTTTCTTTTTCTTTGAACCGATGGTGACTGGTGAGTGAGTGGTGTTAGAAACAGCAGCATTTGCCTGCCTCAAACCAGGGTTGCCAACGTTTTGCAGCGGAAGGGAACAAAAAGGCCCACGTAAAGCCCATGTGTACTCGTCTCAACAAAAGCCCACAGAGTGGGGCCTACTTGCAAAATCGTTCCTTTTATGCCCTCTCACTGTTATTACAACCTGGCTCCGTGCTTCAAACAAAAGCAGGTTGCTCTGGATTATTCATGTGTGGCAATTGAGAAATAAATATATATACACTGTACCAGTTCATTGGACATGGTTAGCTGATATCTCCGTACCAAGATTAATAAAAACACACCAGCGCTTCGCTGCTTCTATAATTTCACCTGACCTACCACACAATATGTTACACTTATCATCCATGCAAAATTGTTTTGTCTGACTCTAACAAAGAGGTATTAATCACATGTGACAAAACAAAAGACGATTGCGTTCACCATCGAACAGGTGTAATCAAATCTTCTTCCCCGCTAACACAGAAAAAGAGAAAAAGAGAGGGGGTAAGTACTCCCTGTCTCCCTCCGTCTCCTGTCTACACTCTCTATTTAAAAAAAACTTAAATTCTAAGTATAAACTTAAATAAAATTTATTTAGATTTATAGTTAGAATTTAAATGTTTTTAGAACGGAGGGTGTAGACCGCAGACAGAGATTAGTCCCACATGTTCCGTAGCCGCCGCACAATATCTGCCTCTGCCTCCGTACGCACAGTCGCCGCACAGGGGATTTTCGCGAGTCGCCCGGGGCGCGTTGCGGCGTACATGCACGTAGGTGAGGCCGTGAGGGTGATATGCTGAGCTGTGAGCGGCGGCGTACGTGCGACGTCGCGTCGTCGTCATGGGCTCGCTCGACGACCAGCCGGGGCCGGTCGGCACGCGGCGGAGACCCCCACCGTGCGCGTGAGCCGGCCGCACACGCTGTTTTATGCATAATGTTTGGTTCGAGTGAGGTGATGGATCGAATTTGGACGAACCTATTTCTTTTTAAGGTTTGGTTTAGGAATATGGTTAGAATGGGATGATCTTTATAAGAAATATTAGTTTAAGAATATGATTAGAATGGGATGATTCTTGACAAGAAATATTATCTCTACATCCGGATCAATTCTATAAAAAAAATCTGACGAACTAATCCAACCCACCTTGATATATGGGTCACATACACATCCCGTTTCTTACAAAAACAAGACTATTCGTAAACCAAATGCACGCTATGTTCCTCCTCGTCCTCCCCTCGCTCTTTCAGACTTTCACTATGGTCTGTCGTCACCCGATGAGAACTAATCCCAGAAAGTGAGAGAGAGAGAGAGAGAGAGAGATGGCTGGAGAGATCGATGAGCAGAAGCGATGCAAACGCAAGCAGCATCCAATAGATTTGGACAGAGGGGGGGACCTGTCTCTCCTCATTGGATTCCCTCTCTCTCTGCAGCCACACACGCTGACACACACACAACGCCCCTATCCATTTCCTCCTCGCATCGACATCCCATTGTTCACTTCTCTGCCGTCGGTCGATCGTCTGCTCGACCGCTACCTCATCACGTACACATCCACATTACGTGCATACACACACATGGTAATAAATCCTCGGATCAGATTTTGCCATGGATGAATTTAATCTGTCCCTCAGCAAATCAGTATCGTGCGGGGAGGCGTGGTGGTGGGGCAGGCGACATGCCCTGCCCTGGGAGGTCGACGACGAGCGGCAGCGTCGGTGGAGTTGTGCGTACGGGCTCCCTTCTCGTTGGAGTGCCGCTGGCGGTGGCTCTTCATATACCTGATCTCATCCCCTCCCTCTCCCCTTCATCTGCTAGTTCTGCTACTGGGGAGATTGGGCATTTTTGTAGGTTTTTGTGCAGGACTAATTTATGTTTAGCTGCAATGTTGCATGTGGTCTCGATCTTGGATTGGTACTGCTTTGTGTTGGTTGCTCAATCGATTTAGGATTGACACCGCTTCGCTTGATCGTCACAGTTGTTTTTTTTAAAAAAAAACTTCATAGGATGATTAAAATGAAATGATCTTTTGCTTGCGCCCTGCTCTGAGCTCGTTCTTCCATTTGGGAGTCAGGACTGGATTTAGGATTAGGATTTATACACATACAGCGAGATTTGAGTGTCATGCGGATGGGGATCGAGCAATTACTACGTTACCCTTGGTAATATTAATTCCTATTCTTAAATTATCCTTTATAAATGAAGGGTGGATATTAATTGGCTAAGAAGATACCGGAGGTACCTCCTAAGCACCGTAGAAAACCTCGTAGTATATATATATATATATATATATGCAGTGTATGCATGACGTGAAGAGGAGCTTAGCTCGTGGTCCATTGCGAGCTAGCGGCCTAGCGCTGCTGTTATTACGGTCATACGACGCCACCGCTATGTGTCTAAAATCTATAGGCCGGCGCGGCTTCCCAGGTAGGTACGTCGCGTACGTACGCGATTTACTCACTCACGTACCGCACGCAGCAGTAGCAGTATGCGTACTGCGTGCGAGACCACACAAATGTGTACTCCTAGAGCATCCGAGAATGATTAAAGGCTAGTAGTAGTAGGATAAATCAGCTTTAGATACTTGCAGTTCCAGCGTTTCGTCGTGCAGATGGATGGATGGATCGATTTCATCATGGTCCGGCAGCCAGTGTAGGCAGGGGCGTTGCTAGGGATGCTAGCTGATGGACAGTGCTACAGTGGCTGAGCCGTTGAAGTCCGAACGGTGCACAGTGTTTTTCTGTACCCGGGGGATCGATCCCACGTATGATTGGCAAGTAGTGCTAGTACATATTGGACCAACCATGGTGGCTGGCCCTGTAGGTACGTGCCAACATATACATATATACACGTATGTGTATACGTCTACGCATTGGTTCTCATAGAGAAGAAGAAGAAGTAGAAGAAGAAGAGGATGATGATTTTATAAATGCATTGTTGGCATAGACCGACGGCTGGCCGCGTGATCACTCAATCATGCGTGCACCGTGTGAGTAACTTTCTTGTGACAAGCGAGCTGGTACTGATGGATTGATGAGCCACCTCCACTGTTCCTCTGCCCAATCATGGCCAGGCCAAAGATCACGGCGGCGAGACAGCCAGTACAAATATGCATGCACAGCATAATACTATGGGCCTTTTAGTTTGCTGCCCAAACCAACTATTTCGTGCAAGAAGTGCAAGAATGTAAGAATATGTAGAGTTTTTTTTTTCTTAAGATTATGGTTCAAATGAGATGGTTGTGAATGGTCGAGATTAGAAAGTAGATGAGAAAAATTAAATAAGAAATTGTTATGATTTGTTGAAATGAAAATATAGGTAGTGATGTTATTATATTTTTGAGTAATTTTAAGCTCTACATATCCTTGTATTTCTGGACGGAGTACCAAATTTTGGCATCACTGTGATGCGCTTCATTTTAAATCTTACCAAATGTTGATAACATTTGAGTGGAAACTTCTGGACCTACTTTCTTTTAGAGCTACAATAGTGTTCAAAATGGTAGCAAGCCAAACAAGGTACTCCTCCGTTTTCAAACTACGCAATATTAGTATTTTTCAGGGCACTGATTCCATGTAAATCCAGGTATTTTTAGCCAATTAGGTGTTTAGGAGATGAATCCAAACAATTCAATGTTCAAAATTTTCCAAATCCATCAATAGCCACGGATAAATTGTTAACGTGCTGCTCGTACCCATGATCACGATGACAGCGGAACAGAGAAGGAACAACAGAAACAAGGACATGGGTGAAGAGAGAATGAGGGGAGAGGAGAGCGAGAGAGAGGGGGATAAGATATGAGGCGAGGAGAGGGAGGAGAAAAAAATCAGGGCGGGCTAGTTTTCGTCGGCCCGGCTTCCACAAATGTATCATTTTTTAGAAAATCAGTTCCTTATAAATACTGGTTTTTATAAGGTATTATCAGCGTTGGTTTTAATTTTAGACCAAGAGGTTAGGACTTAGGAAAGAATTTTATGTGCTGGTTTTTTTAGGAACCGGTACCTGTAAAATATCCCATATTAGATGTTCTTCAGTAGTGCTTGTATTTGTTTAATGATGAGGTGGTTATTACAAAGTACAACCACACTATTTAGATCAGCAGAAAACCATCAACTCAAAGCGTGCACATTTACTCGAGATTCGTTGTACCGCAGAAGGAAATACTCCTATAGTCCTATTCATATTTACATGCATGTACCATTTACCTTCTTCATCCGTTACCCCCGCCATGAATGTGATCACATGCATCGCACGCCATGATCCATCCATCCGCTTTGCAGCCTATCTCGCAGTAGTCCCCCGATCAGGAGGCTAGCCGGCTGCCTATCCCGCCGCGCCTTCCCCTCCCCGGCTACAAGAATCACCATATCAATCAATGCGTAGTCGCTCGCATTGCAGTTTCGAGGGGTCGCACGGGCTCGTGTGGAGCAAACGACGCGCCCATCTTGAGGCCCCCCACAGGCTACCGATCGAGCAAGAGGGAGGTAGTGAGGCCATCATGGGATGGGAGGAGAGGACACAGGGCATGATGGAGATGGGGAGCACGCCGGATGGATCTTGACCCGATCGAGCATGGTGGATGGGGCGACCGTCACAGTGGAGTTTGAAGGCCAGCTCCCAGCTGCTCGCCGGTGTGTGCGCGTTCTGATTTGGCTGAAATGTTTCACATGGTTCATCGATGGACGGATGCTCTGTGATGTACTGGTATCCAGTCCATCGACCAAGTAAAAACACAATGGTTGGCTGTAGTACAGTTGAGTATAGCTTCTGTTTGGGGGAACTTCTACTTTTGGAAGGTTCGTCCAAGCAATTCAGATCATAACTCCAGATTCTCCAACTCAATAGTCACAGGAATTATGATTTGTTCGGTTTGGAGGAAAACCAAAGGATTTGAATTAATAAGGATTAATTTCTATGGCTGTTATTAGGTTTGTAGGAAATGTAGGTATAGAAAAAACAAAAAAAAAAATCATTTCCTACAAGTTGTAGAAGAGAACAAAATTTCCCATCTACCTCTTGGAAAATTCGTATGGGTTAAAGCGTGCATGCATTCCTATTCCTCCATTTATCCTATGGGTTAAAATTCCTCCAAACCGAATAAATCCTTAGAAAATAAACTAGTAACCAGAATTCTAAATTCTCAACTAGTTGTATACTTCTTAAAATCTCTAAGCTTCCCAAACAAAGCTAGCCTGTCTACACGAGAAGAGTGTTTTGGCGCTAACATGGGCACTTGACACCAAGAAGAAGAATAAGCTATGGAAAAATAATGGTCAAGGTGGTGACCTGACCAAAAAAAAAAATAGAATTGCATGTTCACTCTCAACAACTTCAATCACAATTCACAGAAGACATGGGTTTCTATCGACAATGGTTACTGTTGTGTTGATGGGCCTATACTTGTGGACTACACAACATGGGGCCTTCACAGAATAAATGGATTACATGTAGGGGAGGGGAGTATCTGAGTAAATCACCTTGGGTCCATTTGCACGAGGCCCATTAAACCTGGTGTAGTGGTGGCACATTCTGGGCATTCAAAACATCCCAACAAACATGTTGACTGTATTCATGAACTCTACAATCTACAGCCGAGTTTGAACAAATATATTATACACAAATAGAATTTCTCTTGTTTCGCCTGTCCAAGTAGGACCAAGTGTGGAAGAAGACATCCTGAGAAAGGAAACATTCTGTAACCTCTGGAAGGCTCTGAAGCAGCTTCATTTGGGGGACTCAGTCCATCCAGTTTGCAAAACTGACATGTAAATACACTACTGCCGCAAGCAGGTTGGGAAAAAAAGGCATGATGCTCACCATATAGGAACTTCAACATTTGTGAAACGACGATAGAGGGTCCTCAATTGCTACAGTAAATCTAGAATAGGTGGCTGCTCTGATGAAACATTGGAATGAGGAGTCCGTGATGCTCGTGAAAGTGCCGATTGCCCTTGATTTCTACCACGCCCTCTTCCAACAGAAGCAGATGGAGGAGGGGCAAGCCTGGGTGGACCCTGTGTTGTGCTGCTTGACAATGGCCCTGTACTCCGTCCTACAATTGGATTTCCAAATCCAAGAGCTGAGTTGCCCTGATTCAAGTAATTGCCTGTTGAGTTCATGCCCATTAAATTAGTAGTGTTTGGTTTCGCTGACCAGCTCACTTGGTTGGTTTTCATTTGACCCAGAGAACCGCTGTTGCCACTGAACCCAATATTTCCTGTACTTAGTCCAGAAATACTTTGGTTTGTGCTTGATGGGTGTCCAACAGCTGAAATGCTGGCACCACTGCTTGCTTTTGGGGGCCAGTTGGCAAAAGGATCAATATCATCAAGACCATCACTAGACAACCCTCCAGATTTACTTTGCTCACTAACAGATAATGGTGCATTAAAGTCAGATGATGTGCTTTTTCTAGGAGGCCACTCAATGTCAACTGGAACACATGAACCAGAAGTTTGGGGTCCAGAGCTTGGTGCAAGAGATTGCAGGGATGGAAGTGATGGTGCAGGCGAAATTGTAGCTGGTGTCACTTGCGGGATTGCAGATGATGGCTTAGGTTGTTGAGTACTGAAATCAAAAGGAAGTGCCGAGGGTTGCTTTGTTTGAGTGCTGAAATCAAAAGGGTCTGATGGTTGCTTCATCCGTGCATTGGAATCAGATGACTGTGATGGAGCGCTTGCTTTCTTAGTAGGGCCCCAGTCCTCATCCCATGCAGGGCTCTTTGCAGCTTGTATCTGTTCAGTTTGACCCACACCTTGTGACAATGGCTCAGAATGAATCCCATTAGCCAATGAGGGTGATACTTTTACCTCTGTATTCCCATTATCTGTAACAGTCACACCACGCTTCTCTTCAATCTTGCTGTAGAAGTAGGCACTAATTTAGTTGGCATATTGATTAACGCATCACAAGTATGGTGGGACAAAACGGTACCTTGTGATATCCTTGACAAATAGTATGTACTTAGCAAATTGCTGTACATTCAGTTGATGTGCTGTGAGCAGTGGGAAGACGAGAGGAATCACGTACTCCGCGGCAAACTCAACACCACACTGGACCATTGGCGAATGAGTAAAATAACATATCTTTTAAAAGGAAAAATCAATTGGCATAAAAAATAATTGTTCATGATTTAGCAATACTGAAACAAACTATATCAAGAACAAACCTGTTTAAAAATTGCATTAGCCACTCCAAGGGTGCACATAAGTGTTGGTGCAGTGTGGTCAACAGCTGTACAACGCCGGAGAGTTTGCAAAATCTCCAGTATGCCTTCTTTATCCAAAGATGGAACAAGATCCCCTAAACAGCGCAAGGCATTTACACGCACCTATATTTTCAGGCCACAATTCAAAATCAAGATCAGAACAAAGAAACATAAAACACAAAACAATATACGGTACAGAAGGCTGCCTTCCTGGTAATTGGGTGGGATTACAAAAGGGAGTGATAAAATACAGAAGAATTAGATAATAGCACTAGTGACACTAACATCTAAGATCTTCACACTCTTGATCAATAACAAGCTATAGGATGGAGTAGCTACATAGAAAAACCATACACTCAACACCTCATGGCTCTTATATTTCTGTTTATTTATTTTATGTGCAAATGAGACAGGAGTTTTCCCATTTAATTATTTTCTTTTAAAAAATATCGTTTCATCATACATGCTATTTTTGTGTTTTAATGTGTATTATTAATATGGTACGATCTGACACATAAAGTACCCAAATTATAAAATCAAAACATATGTATTATGCATACCGCAGCAACTGTAGTCTTTAAGGCTAATCCATGTACGCGTGGCAGAACAGACTGTTTCAGTAGCTGCAAGAAGAAATCACTGAGTACAAAAATGGTTCATGTGGAATTGTTGATTCTTTTGTCAATGTGAAGTTAATTTGTCAAGTAAGCCCTTACTCAACAAGATACAGATAGTTTATCCTCATTTTAAGAATATATTTCAATGCTAACCTTCACGTCAAGCTGACGAGACAATGGCACTGTCCGTCGCAGTACTTCTTCCTGTAGTCGGGGATCAGTGTCATCATAAGCCCGTACCAGCATAGGAAGGACATGTGATATCAAATGCTCTTGTGTGGCCTGAAAAGAGAAGCATGGTAAAGAAATTAATTAGGTCATCTGGCCACGGAAAATTCCAGTAGTTACAACTATTGTGTTGGTACCATTGTGAATTTAGATTATGATTGCATTTGCTATAGAGATAAAAAGAGCAAAAACAACAACAAAAAAATGAATCAGTACTGTATCTATAAAAAAGTAACTTAGTTACCTTGTGAATAATAAGATCCGCATGCTTCACAAGCAAAAGAAGTGTTTCACCTGACGCTGAAGTAAATACTGGAACAAGGGCAGGCAGTGTTGAAAGCTCAAAATCACCTTTGTCCTGCCAGAAAGCAGAGAACATTTTTTCAGGAAAATAATAGCATTTGCATCATAAAGAGACATTACCATATAACATAGCTTTAAATGTATTTCACTTTACAAACTCTATGGACTCACGAAACTGAAGCATAACAAACAAACAATAATGTTCTAGTGTTAGTACTGTGGATGACTCTGTGTTGCAGCAAGAATGATACAACCACATAAAATTGGACTTACTCCAGTCAAAAGCAAGTTCAGATGAAAAACACTCAAAGAAAATATGATACATGATATTATGCAAAGTGGTATTACAGGTATCATGTCATTAGTTAACAATTAGTGAGAAAAATTCTTACTACCATTGAACAGAGAATATAATTCATAAAATATTTAAGAAAAAGGTATTCGTAAAACACAAGGAACATGACCTGAGATTCCGCTATTGTTAGAACCATGGGCAAAATCATTGGCTGCATGACCATGTTGCGTAACTCAGCACAGAGAGGTGGAAGAACCTGGTTGCAAACAGAGTCAGCTTACAGATAGTCAATATATCAAGTAACATTGTGAATCAGCATTTTTTTCCTTCAGACAGAAAGAATTCACATGCACACATATGCAAACATAAGTTGTGCACATTCCATAAATTAATTGAATCAAAACTGTAGATAAGGACAAAAAAGGAAAATGAGAATGCTAATAGAAGGATCAACAAAAGAAGTGATTCCCCTCTAAAAACAAACAAGAGGCATGATTCACCTATATAATAAAGGAATGGAAGTTAGAACATTGAGGTGTGTATATGTTATCTTTTTATTTTCAATATTACAACCAGCAGTTCTCAGTGTCTCAACTTTTTTTTGGCAAAATAACTAGAACACACTGAAATTTTGCTACATGATCTTGATGAGCTCAATAGCTCAAGAATTGGGCAATGATATTGAATTTAAGATGGACTTATTATTAATTTTATGAGTATAGTATAGCTGTCAATGCAAAAATACTTATCAGACAACTGGGAATAAGTAACATGGAATAATTACATAATTAGCAGGTTCTAACATCTTCTATGAAGCACAAGAAGCAGCACACAAACCAAGAAAATGTGGCCATAGTTTCATAAGACCACATTTGATATGACAAGTGGAGAGAATGGATTGCTCATACTTTATACCGAAGAACTCGGGAATCGAAGTCCTTCCACATATCCGATAATGCCTTCAGAAACTCTGTCTTCTGCATATTGTCTCTCTCCTGAAGACGATATTGGATCAAGGTTAGAACCATTTCAAGGTAACAAATTATTCTGTTGTCTCTTTAGACAAACAGCAGTCAAGCAGATAAAGCTCCTAGTTCTGTCTTCCCACGAACAATTGAAGCTTAAGCCAGCCTATGAGATTCTCAGATAGAAAATAAGCAAGCTTGATATGCAAATATATGAAACAAGCAACTAACTTATCTGTGAAAAGAAACTGGAGTAATAGACACATACAAGCAAATGGTCAAGGAAACGAAGAGCACGCAACCGCGTATCATCCCGGAAGAAAGAAGAGCCTATCAGACAGAAGTGGTAACATTTCAAAAGAATTTCATGTAAGTATAGGTACCCCTGGTGATCTCCAATCAAATAAAACATCCAAAAACTCCATTCTGGAAGATCTTATGCCTAAGATAAGGAAGAGGATAAGTGATACTTTACCCGTGAAGGCCATAGCACTAGGGCGTGATGCTACATCAACTGATAGCATCCTTTGCAAATCCACCACTAAATCAGCAGGAATATTAGAAAAGGCTTCACTTGTTAAATACGTCAAGGAATTCATATACTGCAAAACAAAATGAAACATCAACACATCTTTAAGAATGCTAAGATTGAAACAGATGCAACCTTAATTCCTTAACAGATGGTTTGTTTGCATACCAAAGGGAAACTACATACATGTACCAACAGCAGTTCAGAGTTTAGGTAATTAAAATTAAAAAAAAAACAGCATTAAGAATAGGTAAAAAGTCAAAATCCAGATTCAAGACATACCATTTTCACATTGTTATGGCAATCCAGAAGTGGTCTACGAGCAACCAGGTGATAAGCCAGACATCCAAAACTAAATATATCACAAGCCGAGCCAACTTTAGAATCTCCACTTCGGACCAATTCTGGTGCGGTATAATTCAGAGATGGTTGAAGAGGTAAAGCTGTATCCTCGACATCATAGTCCTTTAGAGGAACCCAACAGACAAATAGATTATGATTCAAATTGTGGAAATGATACAATGATGGGTATTAGAAAGCAGGTTCCACAAACAGCTAATTACATTGACAGACAGTGTTAGCAAAAATAATTACAGGGGAAGCCACATGATAAGTTGTAAATAATGTTTATTTGCTCACTGCTAAGTACTTAACTAGGAAATGATCTGTGGTCAGCATGATACGTGCCATTATAAAGCTCAGCACTTCCATTGAATGTGGAAATAACTCAGATAACAGTAGCTGTACATGCTTGATGAGTTAAACAAAAAAGAATTCATGCCTAGGAGGAATTCCAGGCAAGAAGAATGATGTGCTTTATCGTGGAGTGCATCAGGTCAGCTAAGAGAATCTTTATCGATTATAGTAGAATATTTATGCTATTGCTCCAATTAGTTAGTGTATCCAAAATGGTAAAACAAATACACATATTAAAAGCTATCACATAATGCACAACTAAGCATAAATTACTTACTAACCGAATAGTGGAATTGCTGCGTTGATGTCAAACTGCCAGTGGCTTGGTCAACAGAAAGAGCAAAACCAAACCCACCAAGCTTCCAAGATCCATTTGAAGTTATAAAGACCGTCTGCAAAAGAAATCAAACTATTACACCGCAGAACATAACACTTGCAGATAAAGACCAAATAGGCTAAACACATAAGCATTTCATGCAAGAGCAGGGGAATCACAGTTTAAAAAATACAACTATTATCTGCAGGATCATTGGCAGGCAGTGTTAGATTATGTGTTCCTATGACACCAGTTCATGAAGCAGATTCTTTTGAACTCATTCCATACATAATTATGTGTGCAAAAAACAGCACGATATAACTGAGAAGCTAGCCTAGATCACAACATGATATGAATGGACTTGGCTAAGCATTCATCAAAGACAACTCCAAGGCAAAGAACTCATATATTGTTGTACTATAAAACTTGAGAAACTAACTAAAGTAAATAAAACAGGTAAAACGAAAAAGGATTCTAACAGATTTATGATAAAGCACGTCCATAACATGAAACAGCAATGCAGAAACTGAGTAAAAGAATACGCTGCATTGCAACCTCGGGTGATATAGATCGATGAGCAAGATGAGCATTGTTATGAAGAAAGTCTAGTGTCTCTGAGACTTGTAGCAATCCGTGTTTAACCTCCAGTAGCCCCATTTCCTGAAACATAACAGTAAACAAGCAAATCTCAGTACAGCTGAAACACATCGTCATGCTTTATAGAACCCATGGCACCTTTTGTAAATGAATGTATTCTAAGTACCACGCAACAATTTATATGCCTTCCCAGGAAACTTAGCAGATTTCAAACAGATTGATAACATTAGAAAGTTAACTGTGAAGAAGGCTTGCTGCGAATGTTTAAAAGTACAAATGATCCCTAAACGAATTTTCTGGATATGACACCGCAAAGTGTTGCAAACAAAATACAAAGCCTTATGTCAATTTTCAGCTCAAAGTATGTTCGAACGTACAAATCTAGATAATGTTACTAAATGTCCCAACTCACAAATGACACAGTTGCCAGTTTACCACTGTCAGTAACACTAATCACCTCAACATGTCAATTAGAAGGAAGTGTGAGTTAGCAACCATCCTATGCCCAAAATAAATCAAATCACAGATCTTGTGGACTCTAGAGCGGCTAATTACTACTGTATCATTCGCCAAAGTGACAAGGTCCAACTGGAGACATCTAGGCACACCGCACACGGAAACCTAACAAAAATAAGCGAGGCGTCATCGCTCCGTACCATGCCCTTGAGCTCCTTGGGCACCTTGCCGACGTTGTCGAGGCAGCCGAGCGCGTTGGCGACGGACGCGAACACCGGCTCGGTGGCCATGGCCATGGCGGCCTTGGTCTCGTCCAGCGCCTGGACGACGTGGAGCACCCCGGGGTGTCGGAGGCGCACGAGTCGCGCGGCGTCAGCGCGGGCGAGGTCGAGGAAGGCGTCCTCGGCGGCCTTGGTGAGCCCCGCCCTTGCCCGCGCCTCGGACAGCGCCCGCTTGTCGAGCACCCAGACGGAGACCACCGGGTAGGGCGCGGACGGCGCCCCCTCCCGCGGCCTCGCCGTGTAGATCCGCCACGCGAGGCCGGGGCCCCCCGACCCTGCCTGGTCGAGCAGCTCGAAGTCCTGCAGCGGCCGCGGCCCTGTCACCTCCTGCACCGTCGTCGTCACCGTCTTCTCGATCACCGCCGACGCCTTTGCCAGCGCCTGCGTCAGCGTCTTCATGTTCAGCGCCATCTCCGCCTCCGCCGCCGGCGGCGAGATCTGGGAGCCCCCCCGCTGCTTACGTCGGCGGAGGAGGGGTCCTTCGATCGGTTGGTCGGTGGCTGCGTGTTTGGTGATTTTACGGGTTTTCTTTCTTAATTTTTCCACCTAATTTTATGATTTTTTTTACTTCTCTTTGGCGCGTGACTCCGAGACAGCGAGGATGAATGGAGGATGCTTCGTGCCTTCGTGGCGAAGGGGAACGAGGCACACACGAGTCGATTGGATTGGAGAAATTTTGGTTCGATCTTGACCGTCCGTTCCGTTTGGCGGATGAGATGGACGGCTAGGATTCGTCGATTCGGTGGTGTGCGTTAACGTTGTCGCTAATCACGTTCGGGTTCGGTCAACGAATTTTTATTAAGGGTGGTAGTTGCGAAATTAAGAACACGGTTTTGAGCTGTGTTACCTTCAGGTATACCGTAGCTGGCACAGCGAGAAGGCGGATAATCGTAGTACGTAAACCTTTTGTGAAGGCGTAATTGCGTAGAGGACCAGCTCTGTTTCCATTCGAGTAGACCTTTAGAACTTCGGTTTCTAGGCTTCCTTCGTGTTAATTAAAAAGTTCGGTTTCGCGGAGTGGTGGTGGGTTAAAGGGTGTAATTAACTCGTTAAACACCCAAGTTTAAGGAATGGATGAAGGTTAAACACTTAAAACTATCAGTCAAAGTAGGGCGTCTTGTTGATATTGCTCGAAGGTGTTTTTCATTTTGGAGTTGAGACGTCTGAAGCTTTAGTTACACGGTATGACTTATGTTGTTATGTTAATCAAATCCCTTAATCATACATCTACTGACATGTCCATTCCTCGGGAAAGAAAAACTAATTTTCGCTGAGTGATGGGTAAGAGACCCGCTTCCATTGCGTGTTTCCAAAAATCACTTTATTTAAATTACCCTTATAACATTATTCATTTCCCAACTTTTATCACCTACACCTAGTTATTTTTGATTGCGACAGTGTGGTACTTCTTTTTTTTTTCTTTAGATCTAAAATATGACTATATGGTTATGTATGTTTTGGCCAGTAGTGCTACGTATTTGAAAAAGAACCGAGTAACTTGAGAGTATTTTTTTGGCGCATGACGGCATGTCGGCATGCACCATCTCAAAAGCATGGTAAAAAATAGTAATGAAAACATGAAATAATTTGTCTAGATGGATATGTATGTGTTTGGTCAATAGATTTAAATATTTGAAAAAGAACCAGGGTTACTTGAGAGTTTTTTTTTTTGGCGCATGACGGCATGCACCATCTCAAAATCATGGTTCAAATAGTAATGAAAACATGAAATGATTTGAAAACCATTGACATGGCACGGATCTACATGTCCAAATACTATCAAATTTACATCCGTTTCACATGCCGATAAACAAAATAAATCAAGCCGGTAGGGTCATTGTCCTTTTTCCAAAATTCTTTCCGATAGGATTTGCTCTTCTTTTTAAGTTATGGAAATGATCTACATCTCTTACCTATATCATAAAACACACAACCAACGAGTTTTGAAACCTAAAAATTAAGTCATAAAATGATGGGATAAACCCCCAACTCTCTCAAACAAGTTCAACTAAGAAAATATTCCAAAATCACATAAATTCTAGCATGTCATTAGCATTTGTTGTTCCGTGACGGAGATATATTGGGCTTTGAAAGAAGTCTTATGCTGACCCAGTGAGAGAGCCTATTTGCAATTGAACGCGAGAACGGTGAAAATAGCATCGGGGCTAGAAGTAATGCTTACGGATCCATTTTGTTGAAATGTTCTCACATAAAAGACATTCAACCTTATCGATTCGCCTACAACTAATTATAAGTCATTGAAACGTTATTAAGAAAATTTATACAAATAACTTATACATATATATATATATTCTTAATGATTTAAATGCTAATGTTGAAAAATAAATTATAATGAAAAAACATAAAAATAAACTCTAGCTTAAAAATTTAAATTTAATAGCGTATCATAAGCTGAAGAGTAAACAATGGCACGAATAACCAATTACACCATATTTTGGACACACCTGATATTTCCCCGTACCTCGTATATTCCTACATGCATATTCAAAACACTTTCCGAGCAAATACAACAGGTAGATAAGTGTCGATTCGTGCCTTTTCACCAATGGCAATGAGACTCGAGTCCTTTGGGCATTTTCAGTTCTTAGATCACCTACACCTAAACACCTAGTAGTACCATGCAACAAAACCTGCTCAGTCTTCGATCGTTCAAAACTTAAAAGGCCCGTTCTAAACAAAGGTCAGAAATAGCTCCGTATATAAAACGAGAAATGTAATTAGTATATAATTAGTCAAGTATTAATTATTAAAATTTGAAAATTAGATTTATTTAAATATCTACAGCAAATTCTATAAAAATATTTTTTTACATGAAAAACGTGCTAATGAAAATAGAGAGAGTAGCCAAGCCCGATCCTCATTTTAGTACATGCCGGCGAAAATCGTCCATTTTTTAAGGCAAGGGCGACCTCATCTCTCCCAATCACTCCACGCCAAGTCCACCCACAAATCCAGACATGTAACCGCAGGCAATAAAACACAGAGCAGTACAGGAGTGAGATGAGATCATGCCCGGCCTGCACTGCACGTCGCCCCTCAATTTCCTCCGACTGTTTTGGTGCACGCCAATCACCACCAGCACGGATTACACTCCGCACGCCGATCGGATCTGCTTCTCATGAATGCAAGCGCCTACCCAGCGCCCCAGTCCCAGCCAGCTGTACATGTCGTTGCCTGCAAGTTTGAGCATGCTTACATGCAATTCTTCTTCTTCTTCTTCTTCTTTTTGTTCCCCTTTTCCTTTTGCGAACTTGCAAAGGTGTGCGTGCAGTGCATGCATGGCTAACCTGCAGGAGTAGGCTACTGGTGATCCCCAAGCATCGATACCTGCCCTGCATAATTTGTTCTTTTTTTAACCTGTCTGAATTTTGAGAGGGTTTATAACAGCAGTTGTTGCTTGCAGCTACCGTGGACGAAATGATAAACCCCTTGGTGAAAATCAGGTTCAACTGGACTTGCTTGATCAGACGCCAACTCCGATCGACCTGACCTGGGATTTTTATTTTTTGGCGGGGACCTGACCTGGGGCTGCAGCTGCTCGCTATCTATGGGTACTCTCCTAGAGACAGTACCTCGCACAATAAACATTAATGTGTTTATTGTGACAGTCCCAATGTTAGTGCTAGCTACCTATGTGTCCCCGAAAATAAAAATCAAATTTTAGATTTGTTTGCTTCATCCGTTCTAAAATATAATAATCTAAAATGGAATGAGATTAGACCTATCCTAAACTATGCATCTAGACGAATTATGTGTAGATTTGTGGTTCTAAGATGATGCATCTTATCCCTATATCCATATTCGTAGTTTTAGGATGTGTCTAATCCTATCTTAAATTGCTATATATTAAGATGAATGCATTAGATTTATATCGGGATTTGATTATTTCAAGAACGGTCGGTGTACACTCTTAATAGGAGTTTCTTCATGCTTTACTGTGCACACATTGGCGATTGGTCCGTCAGGATCTCGCAGGACAGATGCAAGCAAGGATGACTGACTGCAGATAGCTCTGTGTTGACTAGGTATAATTTTTTGCAAAAAGAAGGCCACTCCATGCCCTTTTCAGCTTGCTATAATATCACGGTCTCGCGGACAATGCATACACTTGTTCTGTTTCTTGGATTAAATTTCCATCATGACCATTGACAAACGTACTACTACATGTCTACATGAGCAAGAGATACATCGAGCATCAGACAACTGAATTTTCCACTTTTTTCCTTCATTCACAAGCCTAGTGTTATTTGTTTCTCTCTCTCTTTTTTATTACTAGTCATTTGTCCTTGTACACATCGTCACTCGAGCAGAGCTGATGCTCGATCTCTGAAAAGTCGCAAGAAAAGATAGAAAAAAAAACCGTAGCCATCTGCCTGTACTCTGCTTAGCTCCACACCTGTACGGCCGGCTGCATCATCACCATCTTCCCGTGCATCAGATCAGATCATCAGATGAAGGCCATGCATGGTGATGGTGGTGAAGCCACCTCCAACCAACTGGCTGCCCTGCAGCCCGGTCAATGGTGCAGCTCATCAGAAAAACCTCTGCGCTGCTCCACTGCCCGTTTCCTTCGCAAGTCGCAAGAGCAACAGAGAGCGCCGCACCAACCCGGATTACTAGAGATGGAGATGGAAAGAAAGAACGGCCGGGCGTTAGGTCACCGGTGATCGATCCAACCCAAACACAGGCCGAGGCGCCGGGCTCCAGTGCTCTCCACGGTACAGAAGTGCTAGGCTTGGACGTGGTCAGATCCTGGGTTAGTTTCAGAAATGCGTAGTATTAGCTTTGTTTTATATTATATAAATCATTTAATTTTTTTTCTAACCAAAATTCTTTAGTTTTAATCAAGTTTATAAAAAAAATTAGCAACATTTAAATTAGTTTCATTAAATATAACCTTGAATATATTTTGATAGTATGTTTGTTTTGTACTGAAAACATTGTTATATTTTTTTATAAATTTGATTAAACTTGAAAAAAATTGACTAAAAAAAGTTAAAACAACTTTATAGTATGAAACAGAGGAGTAGTAATTGGCTGCAGCTTGACGATGAAATGATCCAATTTTCCTGGAGATGGGTATAATACAACACGGACGGGAGGAAGAAAGGGAGATCTCCCCCAGAAATTTAAAAAGGGAGCATGGAGGAGAAAGTAGAAACCTGAATAATGCCTTGTTTGTGTAATAATGTATGGGGGGTAGCAGGTACAACTAATAAATTCATGCTCCACACAAGCTTAATTTTGGACTTATGCATTTACTATTGTTTACGGTAGTTTAAGTGTTAAAAAATCCATATAATAACATCTACTAGTTGCTCTGTTGACTTTTACAGGACGTGTTTTTGTTTTGAAATTGTTCTTCAAGAATGAAGTTTTAGTCGTTAATTTCCCATAAAATGTATTCTTAATGGCTGTAGACTAACATGGTGTGAAAGCAATTTGAAGTAAAAATCTATTGGTGCAGGTCTATGCACTACACATATTTGTAATTTAGCTATTTGTCGATCAAAATCCACAGAGTTCGACGTTTCAAAATTAAATAGCATCATCTTTTCGTTTATACTTATGCTTATAAACCAAAATTTAAATTTTCAATCTTAAATTTAAAGCTGATTTTGAGGTTTTTTCATCGAAATTTATTTTTCAACCGTTGCTCTTAGATCACTAAGAACATGTATATAAAAGTTTTATTCACAAATTACTTTTCGTTTACAAATATACTGGTTGGCATATTCCACGAGTAAGCCAAACGATAGAGCTGAGAATGTCTTACAACATGCTGAGAATGTCTTACGACACTGTTGAGAACGATGTATATTGTATTGAAGCACAATGACGGTCATTTTGTTTTTATAAAGAAAAACTGACACATGGATATATACCATGGTCATGGGTAAGTGTAGACTAGTCTCACACGTTATTTTGTTATATGATAGTGTATATTCATTCCCGGGTACTTGTCACCACATACTATCTATACTCAAATATTGACCAGAACTATTATAGCAACTAAATTGTAAATCTTTGAAATTATACTATGCATAGTATTGAAGCGTGTTGCATGTTAAATATATAATCATCTAACTTCCACGCATAAATTTTGATATTTGAGAACGAAGAGAGCATTAGAGCGCGGTGAAAACGACTTGTAAGAAAAAGTATGGTGAAAAAGAGACTTGGTTCAATCCTATGTCCGTAGTACCATGTTAATGAGAGAAAGAATATACAGCTTGACACATGTGGAAATTAGATAAATATGGTGGGGGTTTAAATCATAATGGTGTAAACAAAAGAAGCATGTGGAAATATAATTTAGAAAAATCCTGACTATACACCTAGAAAATATAATTAATAAATATACCATAGAGGAGCTCATGTCAAAACAACGCGTGAATAATGGAATTTTTGTTTGGATTATTAGAAGATAAAGATAGAACTAGCAGTTTGCTCACTTGATGAATTCCAAAGTAAATAAAATACTTTAGATATCTGTGATTCCTGAAATATAAATATACTTTAAATCAAATCCAGCTGCGCAAACGTCATTGGCCACTAAAAGCTGAAGCAAACAACATGACCTTCCATTTGGGAAAATCTTTACCCTAGTGATCCGTAGTACAGATCATGATCTGATTAGCCTATAAGCAACCAAAGATGCCCCTTTTTCACACTGCAGGGATGACCAAACACTGTTATATCACCCCCCCTTCTCAGAACCGGCACGACACTTACGTGACCGGTAGAAAATAAACTATACAAGTATAGCAACCCAACTAACTACAAACACAGGTGATCACCGGCACGAGAAATTTGAAATGGAGAAAATAGTGTGATGAGTTGATCAGTCCCAGTACACTAATCTAACAAGCTTCGACGTTATGTCCGAATTCGTCACTTCCCCCTAACTCACAAGCAAACCCATCGTGTCGGCGTCGCGTGGCAAAAAAAATACACCTTAAAAACGCCCGCGCGGTGGGCGCAGCAGGGTAACATTCCCGCGGTTAAGAGAGAGACCGTGCGCGCGCGAAATCTTTCACAAGCCCACAGCTCAAACGCGCGGCGAGAGGACGGGGTTTGGGTTTGGTTTGCTTGGGCACTTGGTTGGTCGGGTAGCTCACCTCACTCTCATCTGACGAGCGACTCCCCTCCTCTTCGCTTGCACACTTCGTACTCTCGTCTCGCCTTCCGTTTTGACACCGGTTATACATGTCGTCTGCGGCCGTGGCGTCTCCGAGGGAGACGGTGGCGCCGCCGATGTCGCTGGGGAAGGTTGGTGTCGTCGTCGGCGGCGGCGGTGGCGGGCGGCGGAGGCCGAGGTACCGTCTCGAGACGAGGGGGTTGTCGTACGTGCTCCCGGCGAGGGGAGTGGCAGCGAGGCTGTTTCTTGGAGGTGGTGGTGGAGGTCGAGGTGAGGAGAGGTTGCTGCTGAGGGGCGTGACGTGCGAGGCGCCGCCCGGGGAGGTGGTGGCGATCGTCGGGCCGAGCGGGGCCGGGAAGACGACGCTGCTGTCTGTGCTGGCCGGGTCGGCTGACCCGGCGAGGGTGGTCGCCGGCGAGGTGCTGGTGAACGGGCGCGCCATGGACGCGGCGAGGTTCCGGCGGGTGTCCGGGCATGTCCCGCAGGATGATGCGCTGTTCCCGATGCTCACCGTGGAGGAGTCGCTGGTGTACAGCGCGCGGCTGAGGCTGCGTGGGGCGGGCGGCGGGAATGGCGCGGCGGAGGCGAGGGCGAGGGAGCTGATGGCGGAGCTCGGGCTGCAGCATGTTGCTGGGTCGAGGGTGGGGAGAGTGTCCGGCGGCGAGCGGCGGCGGGTGTCGATCGGCGTCGACCTCGTGCATGACCCGGCCGTGCTGCTGCTCGACGAGCCCACCTCGGGCCTCGACTCCGGCTCCGCGCTCCACATTGTCAAGATGCTCAGGGACATGGCCGCCGCGCAAGGCAAGACCGTCGTGCTCACCATCCACCAGCCCGGGTTCCGCATCCTCGAGCTGCTCGACCGCGTCGTCCTCCTCGCTGACGGCGCCGTCCGCCACCACGGCTCCCTCGGCTTCCTCGAGGCCCGCCTCGCCGCCTCCGGCCACGGCATCCCACCCCACGTCAACGTCCTCGAGTACGCCATGGAGTGCATCGATTCCCTCAAGCCCGACGTCTCGGTCGCCGTCGTCACCACGGCGGACGCGAACCACGCGGACGCCGCGCCGGTGCCCGCGTCGGGGTCCCGGCGCCGCGCGGCGCCGTACGCGAACTCGGCGGCGGCGGAGGTGTGCATCCTGTCGGCGCGGTTCGTGAAGACGGTGCTGCGGACGCCGCAGCTGTTCGCGGCGCGGATGGCGCAGTCGCTCCTGGCCGGCGTGTTCCTCGGCACCATCTTCCTGGGCGCCGGCGACCTCCAGTCGAGGCTGGGGTTCTTCGCCTTCACCCTCACGTTCGTCCTCTCCTCCACCACCGAGGGCCTCCCGGTGTTCCTCCAGGAGCGGCGGATCCTGGAGCGCGAGACATCCCGTGGCGCGTACCGCGTCTCCTCCTACGTCGCCTCCAACGCCGCCGTGTTCCTCCCGCTCCTCCTCGCGTCGGCGCTGCTCTACGCCACGCCGGTGTACTGGCTCGTCGGCCTCGCCAGGGAGCCAGGCCGGTTCGCCTACTTCTCCCTCGTCGTCTGGCTCGTCATGCTCACCGCCAACTCGTTCGTCGCATGCTTCAGCGCGCTGGCGCCGAACTACATCGTCGCCAACTCCGTCATCGCGGGGCTCATCGGCTGCTTCTTCCTCTTCTCCGGCTACTTCGTGGCGAGCAAGAACATCCCGAGGTATTGGGTGTTCATGCACTACGTCAGCTTGTTCAAGTACCCGTTCGAGGCGTTCCTCGTGAACGAGTACGGCGGCGAGCGCGGCGGGCGGGAGTGCCTCGCCGAGGTCGGCGGCGGGCTCTGCGTGCTCGACGGCGCGACGCTGCTGCGGCAGCAGGGGATGCGGGAGAGCATGAGGTGGAGCAACGTCGGCGTCATGCTCGGATTCGTCGTCGGTTACAGGGTGCTCTGCTTCGTCTTCCTCTGGTTCAGATGCCACCGCATGAGGAGGTGATGCTGCTGCTGCTGCAGAGCGCGCCAAAAAATGAAACAACTGCAAATAGTAATTGCTCAATCTGAATTCGATATTTTTTTCTCTTTTTTTGATGTGCCTTTTCTCTGAGACATTTTAATCTTGAGTTCGAGTAGGATAATACGAATATATATATATATATATGTAATTAATTATATGTATGGGAGATATTGATCAAATTCTGGTGGAATTGGATGTTGTCATGTATGAAAAATTGGGAGAAATAATTTGATGGTCAGGTGTTTTCTTTTACTTTGTGATTGTTTCTTTGAAGTATTATTAAATTATTATTGCCCTTTGTTTGTGTCTTTTTCCAAGTATAGGGAAGAAAGTGTCGCATTCGGGTTAGATTTGCCATTCTGAAGGTCTATTCCAGAGGTAGATGGGAAAAGCAAGATTAAGATGCTAATCATATGAGGTGAGACAGTGATGACAAAGGTCAAAGTACATATGCAGCAGGTTGGAAGCATGCCTAATTTGCACCTGTTTTATCCAAACAAAAAGGGTAGCTCTGCCAGAAAATCAGGTGCTAATCAATTGTCAGGTCGCAGCCATTTTCCTGTTTCTTACCCAAAAATCTTCCTGTTCTGCGTTCAAAACAAAATAAGCTCATCATATTCTATTCGTTAAGAGGAGGGAATGAAGAATGTATCAAGGTATGAGATTCTTGCTGTCTTGAGATGTTTTTGTTTTTCAGGTCACGAATTCTTTTCTACTGGTTTATTATTGTCATGTTGAATTTTGATCGATACAATGGGGAACAAAGGTGTTGGAAGTTAAAAGCGATGTATGCATAACACGCAACTACACATTTTATGATAGAACAACTTTTCAACATAGTACAGCTTTACAAGTTTTACCAAACCTTGTTTAACTTGCACACTCGAATTTAATTACCTTTTGTCCCTAGCGTTCCACCAACTACTTTTCTCCCCCACAATCTAAACCTCATAGCTGGCAATGTAGCATTTTTTTTAACATTATGGATGCAATCCAACAATTTGACTTAAATTAGATCCATCTACTCCTCCCGATCATGGTAAATATGTCATTTAAATATGAAACATCGGTACAATCTTCGAAATTAACTGTAATCATCAATTTCCTATAAAATGTATATAAAAAACCATAAAATCAAAATATCATAATAGTATATTTTTAGAAAGATATGACCACATGAGTTCCATGTATCAAATCCAAATATTTTAAACAATAGTTGCTATCAGATTTTTTAAAAACATATACAACTGGAAGTAGCTCCCGTGAATCTCATGGATTTTTCATTCCGAGATGCACAGGAGTGCCAACCGCCCCACATCAACCAAACAAGAAGGAAGCATCATTAACGTGGTGATAAAATTATGGGTGCATTAGTATAACTTCACTTATTACTGTTTAAATCTTGATACTTACAAATATTACACATACGTTGGTGCAGGTTTAGTTGAATTTCAGTGAAACTAGGTAGTTATCGTAGGTCTTCATGCATCTCTTTAGTAGTGTATTACTATATTAGAAATGTATTTATGGGTATACCAGCGTGCTCTTACGCGTGTAGTGATGTACATGTGCATATGTGTTTTTCGGGTAATCAACATATTCTATGCCGTTGAACAAAATTAAGCTTAAAGTGCATTAACCATTAAGCCACACCACCTAAAAAATCTTGATCGTGGGATAATCAATTAGAGAGCTAGGAGGACTTAGATGATGTGAAACTGAAGAGTTATAAAGACATTTAATTATGTTCTGTTAACATGTATTTTATCGATGTATTTATGGCACGTTCATGTAGCTTTAACTTTCAATTGAAAACTATTAGGCATATATATAAGTAAACAGCTTTAAGCCATTTATTCCTTTTATATTTTCTATAGCTCGCCTATCTTTAAAAACCATTTATCTTTACATGGTAGCAAAGCACAAGATATCGTCTTGTGAGAAAAAGAAAACATCAACCAGCTGAGAGGCTTTTGATTGACGCTGGCCAAAAGCGCAATCGTCTTTTCTTCCCCTCTCTGAAGCAGCAGAAAGTGAAGGATTCAGAAAACACACCTTATTGTGTCGTGGGCATGGTGGGGATGTACCGCACATGTCACTGTCACCACAAATGGCATGCCAATCTTGAGCTTGAAAATTTGCAACGGCAAACATATCTGCATAAAACCCAAAACAAATATTGTTTCAAACAATAATGTATGGAGCTAAACCCATATTTTTTGGATCTCCCCGTTTGGTTTTTACAATCTACAGGAACATGACAAGATTTTTGCAATGACTAACAAACGCGTGCATGGGTGGCATGCACTGACATCGATCTCGCTCTCGTATTCCCATACACCTGAGAAAATATCTAGTGTAAACTTTACGTGTAATATAAAACTAGAAATTACCATTAAATAAAAGGTGGACACTTAAGATTTATCCATATCATTATGATAAGTAAATTTTTTTTATAGATTTAACTATGAGTAATAGTTCGACTAGTTTTATTACTAGTAATATACCCGTACTAAATGCTACGGTGCAATTCTATTTTTATGTTAAATAACTTTTAGAATTTCATGTTAGCAAAATTATTTTTATATGATATGTATATTTGAAATTTAATTGAATTCATGTTGCACACCAAATATATTTAATGTTAAATACAACACTGGGAGATAATGTCACTAATATTTTTACGTTGGCAGTGCGATGCTCAGCACAATTATTTTTCATTGGTACGATAAACATATATTTTCATTCAAACTTTAATTTATTGGACGAGTAATATGAAGATATTTTACATGGTTCATATACACTGTCTTTCTATTATATCATGAATTAATTAAATGTGAAATATTTTTACCTTTTTCAATTGTACGGACGAACCCTAGAAAAAGTATTTGCCAAAAGAAAATTAAAACTGGGAGATGATGGGACAAATATTTTTTTAGTTTTTCATTGTCACGATGAGTATGTATATTATTTTTTCCATCGTAGCGTTTACAATGATTATATAGGGCAATGGCAGTTGTTGCAGAGTCGGTGTCGATGGAAGTGGCGGTTTATATTATTGTGCAACTATATTTTATTTTATGGAAGTAACTCTCGGTGTGACACACAACATTTCTTCACAACGATTTTTATATAAAATATTTAATCATCCCATGCGCGTATTACAAAAATATAACATATTGACTTTTCTATTTGTCACACAAGGTACACGCCGGCCGTAGCCCATTGAGGACATAGCATGAGAGCGTGCATATAAAGTCAAATAACAGTTTGATATGATACACATATCGAAATAATAGTTTCACAATGTATAACAATATAACATTTGTTGGTCATCGCATTAACATCTTCTTTCAAGATTACTAAAATAGTCAGGTTATCAGCCCGGTGCAAATTGACACATGTAGTATGAGATGGTATGTAGAAGATAATCACACGATATTCCACTTGGAAGTGATGGTGTGCTGTACAAAATAAGAGGATGATGGTGAGTAACAGTATAAATAATTTACTATCTTCTAAAATATATTTTCGAATTTACTTTGATAATGCGAACCTACCTTTGCTCACCAGTCAAGAACGTCTTTGTACACAATATTCCTAGTGCTCTTCCCTGTGGGGTCAACTTCTTTCTTTGGCTTTGCTAAAATCCTTGTTGTTTCCCTTGACACACCTCTTGATAATGCGACATATAGTTGACCATGTGAAAATACGGGTTCTGGAAGATAGATCCCTACATTTGGGATGGTTTGTCCTTATGATTTATTAATGGTCATTGCAAAACTTAGACGTATTGGAAATTGCTTCCTCTTAAATTTGAATGGAAGATATGTCGTCGGAGGGAGACAAAGGGATCTACGGGATGAACACCCTTTTGCTGTCATGCTGTCCACCAACAATCTCCGCATCAATTGCATTATCTTGAAATGCTCTTACCACCAGTCTAGTTCCGTTGCACAATCCATTATTAGGATCAAGGTTGCGAAGAAGAATCACGGGACAATTGATTTTTACTATTAGCTCGTGTGGTGGGAGACCATTTGGAGTGATGGAGTTAAGAAAGTCTAGAGGATAGCTATTGTGAGGATCATCATCAACAGAGTCAAAGCTGTGATAAACCTTAGCCTGCCCTGGAAATCTGCCGAACATATTTGCATTCAGCTTGTCCACATAATCATTTTTAGTGGATAGAATGGCTCGTGTGCTCATATATGCTGGAGAGCGTGCATTCTTTTCATCATGAAGCGAGGAAAACACATGATTAATCAATTCGTATACTGAATCTTCGCTATCCCCGGAAGCTATCACAATTTCATCAGGCAAGCGAACGTAATCATCTGTGATAGTGTTTTCAGTGTCATTTCCAATTCTAAGGAGATATTCCGAAAACCATGGATCAGATTGAGCCCTCATGTTACGTGACAATCGTATCTTCCTAATATTTTCCCATAAATACGATCTCTGCAATGTTGCATCAGTTATCTGGATCCTTGTCCCATGCGTAACCACGGGAAGAACCTGTCTGAAATCACCGCCAAAGACAATCACTTTGCCGCAGTTATTTACAAAGTGGCCAAGTGGGCAAAATTTGCAGCATCAGATTTCTAAAGCTAGTGGAAAGTAATAGGCTGTATTGGACATTTTGTTGATGATTTTCATTTTTAGCATATTTATGCTAAATATTTGAGATTAATATGTATGCAGCTGCACATACATGGTGTAATATTTGTTTTTTTTTCATGGAATAGGCTTCGTTGCTATACAGACTAAACAATTGATTTTGAATAGTTGGATGTCAAAATTTCAGACATGATTTTAGTCTAACAAGTATGCCCAATGCAATGTAAAATTTCAGACATGATTTTAGTCAGTTTATTTCTATTTCAATGTAAAATGATTGTGAAAGTAACAACATGTATTGTTTATATTTCCATTTATGATCCGAAGTATAAAAATTATCGAGCTTCATTTCCACATCTATCCAAATCTAGATATGGAACATCTGTATCCATATGTTGTTTCACCGCAAAAAAAATATCCATATGTTGTTACCATAATGATATAGCTGATATGTTTTGTTCATATCAATTAAAATTGTGAACTCCATTAAAATGTAAAAAGCAAAATTAGGTCTAAGCGGCAGAATATCATACCTCGATCTGGAGGAGGGATTCGACGACGGCAGCGCAACGCGGTTGGAGCGAGAGGGCGCCGAGAGCGTCGATCTGAGGTGGGGCGTTAGAGGCGTCTCGCGACGCGGTCGGCAGGGAGGAGTGCCGTCACGCCGGCGGCGTCGATTTGGACGGGAGAGGAGGGGCGCCAGTGGCGTCGCGCGAAGGCTAGGCTTCGGGCGCCGGCGGCGTCGATTTGGAGGGGAGAGGAGGGGAATCGGTGGGGAGGGGCGCCGGTGGCGTCGCGCGACCGTGAGGTGGGGCGTTGGAGGCGTCTCGCGACGCGGTCGGCAGGGAGGGGCGCCGTCGCGCCGACGGTGTTGATTTGGACGGGGGAGGAGGACCGCCGGTGACGTCGCGCGAAGGCTGGGCGTCGGGCGCCAGCGGCGTCGATTTGGAGGGGAGAGGAGGGGAGTCGGTGGGGAGGGGAGCTGATATGAGGTGGGGAGTTGGAGGCGCTCGCGACGCGGTCGGTGAGGAGGGGCGCCGTCGCGCCGGCGGCGGTGATTTGGAGGGGAGAGGAAGGAGCGGAGTAGTGATGATTAGGGTTAGGCAGCGGCCGGTGTTGCGTGCGAGAGAAAGAGAGAAGTCTGGCGTCGTGCACGAGGTGGGGGTGGGGAGCGTGTGTGGGGAGAGGAGGGGAGGGTAACGGGTCCATGGAACGATCTGAGCTATTGGATTGGATGATTTTGGACCGTTTGATTTGATGAATGAGGTATGTAGGAGTGTAGTTGGTGAATTATAGGGTAAGAAGAAAATGAGTAAAAATTTTACTCATGATGATGTAGATAAATATCAAATGCTCTATCTTTTTTATGTAACGACAGTTTACATGTTCACGCTAAATATAGAGTTTACGCTACAATTTTTTTCCATCCATCCCGGCAATCCGGTGCACCGTACACAGCACATCCCAAGCTATCAGCAGCATCGATCTCATCAGCGCGCGGCGGCACAGAGAGAGAGAGAGACAGAGAGAGAGAGAGAGAGAGAGAGAGAGCGTGCTCAACGGCACGCTCTCGCCGGCAATGTGACCGGGTCTGCTGCGAGATATTTCGTGTGCGTAGCCATCGCCATCGCCCGTCGCCATCGTCGTCGCGACGAAGAATGCGGCGCCGTTGGCTTTGCGGCGGTTGCCCGCCACTACGGCGTGCATATGCATGCAGGCTGGCCTCCCGGCACGCGCGGCGGTGCGCAACAGAAGTAATGCTCTCCATGCATGCATCATCCTCCGATCGACCTCCATATATCACGGAGCTACATATGTCTAAGAGGGTGTTCAGTAACTCGGTCCAGAATACTTTTTTTAAGCTATAGTTTACCTATTTTGATCATATATATATACATCTGCTCAATCTAAATTTAAATATCCATATTGAGATAAACTTGTTCTAAAGCAAAGTAAAATAAACGAGTGAAACCCTCTTTATTTCATTATAACTCCACCCAACAGCTAGCATTCAGCGCGTGGATGAGTGGATCAATATGCGACATGGAACGGGGCAACGCGTGCAGGAGAGGTCTGAGGTCGGCGAGGATGCATGTTGCTGTCGTTCTAATTTTAACCCATAATGACGCCATCGGCCAAACTCTTTTGTCTGCACAAGCTAGCACAACCAATGAGCGATCAGTGACCGTGTTCGTCTTTGGTGTTATGGTGTATATGCTCTATATCGATGCGATCAGATCGATCAAATGATGGATGATGTGAGGAGGAGGGAAATGGAAAAGGGACCCGAGTCGCAGTCGATATACACCATTATCGATCTATCCATAGATCGGCGATGATATCGATCCACCATTGGCTAGCTTGGCTAGCTAGCTCCTTTAAACTTGCATTGCGTTGTACGCATACCCCGATTGGTTTCCAACCCAATGATGATGGACATATGGGAGTCGATCTGCCTCCCTCTGCTGGTGCGTTGCATACACACGGAGGTCAAAAGTTTGAGCCAGATAAATTGACGGAGATTACGCTGCGAGCGCACTAGCGCGGAAAAGAACAGATTAGCCAGAGTGCCAGCCCCAGATAAATAATGGTGCGCTTTTGCGCTTTTTGTGATCTATCGAGCGCGAGAAGAAAAGGCGCTTCGCCATTGTAGTCGGCAGAGTGGTGTCTCACGTTATGCTTTCATGTTTCATCAACAACTCAGAGGACATCCGTGTGTGATGAGCAAGAGTAATTGATTTTTTTTCTAATTAAAGTATGTTAACTGTAGACTTTTTTTTACCTGCTATTATTGTACCGTTTCACCTTTACTGTACATCCACCTCTGCATTATTTATGCTAGTTATCTATATGGATAGATTAAATAATTCTAAATTTAAATTTAACAAATATTAGCTTTGAACAAATGGTTCAAGCAACGCAATACGAAAATGTTCTTTTATTAAAAAAATATTTTTAGAGCCGTGAAACAAATAATCCATGATAACAACTTAGTGAAGTAGCTAAAAAAACAAGGTCGACGAGTGAAGTGAGCAGCTATAATGTTGTAATGGATGGTTGTCAAGGGGTATAAAATGAGGGTGTGCCATCACGGATATTTAATTATTTGTCATTATTGGATTTGACAACTCTTCAAATATTCCTCTCTTAGTTTCCTCACTACAAATTTGCCACTAGATAGGGTTGATATTTGTGACTTCTGCCTGTGCGGCTTACCAACGTGAAAAGCAATGTGGGACCCATAAATCAGCCCTCCCCTCCCCTTCATCTCCCCCTCCAGCCAGACAAGCGCCTGGTGGAGGAGGCTCGACCCAGAGGCAGCCGCTAGCTCACTAGGCGATGTAGGTAGTGGTGTGACAAAGGAGAGGGGGGAGGAGGTTGGGATATTTACCCGAGCCATCCTAGAGAGAAGCATGCAATGAAGCGGGGGAGCCCACAATGCTGGTGGCCTCCACATCCCAGCAAGGGATCCGTTTGCGGTAGTCTCCAGATGACGGGGCAACAGATAGGAGGTCAGGGGGGGCAGAGTCTATGCAGAGGAGGCCTAACGTGGAGGTGGGGTCCTCCCAGTTAGCAATCTGCCCGGTGATAAGGCTAGGCCACCCTCTAGCAACAAGCTTGGGAGGCCTCTTCGCGTCCCTAGCGGAGATGATTGTGGCTCCGAGTAAAGATCTATGCGGTACATCGTGAATAGCAGAGGGAGTCGAAGGATGAGCAAAAGAGGTTTACAGTGGTGGTCAAGGAATACCGGGCGGAGTGGGAGACATTGACCTAGATCCGAGGATGGTGGGGCCAGAGTAGCGGGCAATAGCACAAATCAATGAAGGGGAGGGCCGCAGAGGTGGGAGCCGGAGCAATGGCCAGCTTGCAGACGCGCACGCTGTGTCGGCGTGTTGCTACACTCCAGAGAGGAGATGAGGGGGAAGATAGGGACTAACTGTGGGTTCCATAGTGCTTTTCATGTTGGAAAGACTACGCAAGGACGTCACGTTGGTAAAAATGGTAAAATAGTTAAGTAATTATCTTTCTATTGGTAAATTTGATAAGGTCAAAACTGACGGTCACTTGGAAAGTAGCTAAATTTAATAGTGATAATCAGTTAAAATTTTCTTGTCAGCCAAAGCTAAGTGGCCCATGGACATCAGGAAATTTGTAAATGGATTAATTAATAACTAGATAGAGAAAGATAAAGTTTCGGAAAAAAGAAATAGAAAGATAACCCTTTTCTTTCAGAGAAAAGGAGGAACGAGGAATCGAGACAAATTACATTTCTTGGCCTCGCTGGCTTTGCCCTCCCATCGGCCTTTCAAGCGAGGTTGGGCCAGTAAACGGAAGTATTCACACCAAAACCCGTTCCAACCGGATAAAAAAAATCTGCTAGATGGGCCACATTTTCCCAAGAAGCTATAAGGCTGCGTTCGGCAACTTGTTATCCCTCAACTTTACGTTGAGTTTGATTAACATCTCTTATCTCTAATACCAGAAATCTTCACCGTTAAACTGTATAAAACCGAGTAACTTGGGTTCTGAAAGGACCTTGATGTTACCTAGAGGGGAGTTGAATAGACGTTCCTAAAAATTATCACAACTTCATAGCATATTAGAATTATAAGAACTATTGATTCAAATCGGAATTTCCGGTATGGGATTGAAAGGTCCGGTCTCAACGGAAAAGTTTAGCGGATAACGGAATAAAACACTAGCTATGAACTTGTAGCTCAAACAAACAAAATATATATGAATCAAAATGTGACAAACAAGGTATCTAAGCAATATATGAGGTCACCAACTATATCAATTAAGCATACAAGTATATCGGGTTAAAACAAACTCAAGCACAATATGAGAGATGGCAAGAACGAGCAAATCAAGAGATGGGACACGGTGATTTGTTCCCGAAGTTCAGATCCACGAATCCTACGTCTCCGTTGAGAGGCCACAAAGGCCAGGTCTATTTCAACCCTTTCCTCACGAGGTTGCACAAATGCACTCCTCGATTTGACTCTTGATTTCTTCCCTTGCGGAGGCGAAATCGAAGTCTTCACAAACTTTTCGTTGCACACCACAACAGCAATGCCTAGCTGTCTAGGAGACCTTAGTCCCCAAGAGTAACAAACACAATCGAAGATTTGCTTGCTATGAACTTGAGTGCTCAAAGTATGGAGTGAAGTTCACTAGCTCTCAACTTTTCAATCTCTCAATCCAACTCTCTTCCCTTCTCAAATCTCTCTCACAAAGAGGCAACACAAAGGTAGGGGAATGGAGAAGGTTATTTGGTTTTGGATGTGTCTAATAATGCCCAAGAACAATAGCCACTCAAAGGAGGGGTGGAGGAGTTTATATACCCGAACCTCTCAAAACTAGCCGTTGGAGGCTAAGACTGCAATTTTCGGAATTTCCAAAATGCATTTTCGGATAAGTCCGAAAATCAACACAGGACAATCTCAGTTTCACAGCCATTTTTGGAATTTCTGAAAATTTTCGGACTTATCCGAAATTTTTCCGGACTTGCCGAGATTTTTTCGGAATTTCCGAAAAGCACAGAGTAAAACGACCATAACTTTTCGCTCGGGAGTTCGTTTTTATAATCTTGGTCTCTATGGAAAGTTCACTCAGACAACTATCCAACTCAAGCAATAATAAGGTTTAAAACCACTCAAATGATGGGTTAAAGCTTGGATTTCTTTCAAGGTAGCACTAGGATGGGTCACTTTGAGCACCGAGACATACACAAACACATCGACGTTGCATCCTTTTTGATAGTACAATATTCCTATACTCAAATTTAAATAAGAAGAGAATTATACCAATAGGAATGCCTTATTTCCATATTTATTTCTTTGTCTTAAGGGACGCCAATGTCAAAACCGTTTCACCATATATTCTTCAAATGATTGATACGGTTACTTGTAGCTTCGGAAGGCCTTGCATGGTCCATCATGATAAAGCCATCACTCGCTCTTCACCACCGGATTTGGTTCTTCGGCGCCAAGCACCTTGCTTGCCCTTCACCACCGCATGGTTCATTGCGACCGAGCATCACTTGCCCTTCACCATCTTGCCATAGTAGCCACTTCGTATTCCATATATTCAATATCTTCACTTTGTCATCCTTGGTATCTTTAGGTGTAATAATATCACTTGAGCATCAACACCTTTGCAATCCTTGGAACTATTTCTCTCATTCAACTCAATGGAATTATTATTCCCAATGATCCGGTTGTCAACCTCCACATGTTGACCAACCGATCGCGTATATAAAATGATATTAATAAGTGATGAGTATTAATTAACACCACAAGTGTCATATACTCAAATATATGCTCAAATGTAAAGATCCCAATTAAATGAAATTGAATAACTTGGATCAAGTACATGCATAACTAAGATATAGGATTTGCTCCCCCCTAAATGTATGCATATAAAATATTTTTGTGTGAAGCAAAAATATGCATAACTAGAGATAAAACATTGGGAGCTTACCCTATACAAGAATAGAATATATTGATTATATGTAGACATTAAGATAAAAGCATACATTCATCATCTCCATGTTCTTAATGTGAAGGGACTAAACAAGATATGGCTCAAACAAAATATTAGCCTCAAATGCATATGTCAATCACATGAAAACATTATATATGAATATATCAATATGTGTATGGAGAGAAAGAGTGATACATATAGCTTGATCTCCATGCATTTCATCCTTGTGATTTAGGTCCACTATTAATGAATGTTTCTATCTCAATTCATATGAAGTCCGGGAATCACCTCTCACAAATTTCACTTAAATATCCATATGAGACTAGGCAAAGAAATGCTTATAAAAACATTAGTCTCATATAATTGGATTTATCATTAATCACCAAAACCAAATTAATGGGACTTAAACTTTCATGTTCCATGATAGTATAGACTACCCCTTCCTTGTTTTTGCTTACGTGTCCTGGTCCACTTGTCAATCTAGAAAGAGAAGACAACCTTGACATCCAACATCCAGAGGGGAGCGAAGTGCGTGCGCTGCAGGCATGGCGGTGGCTCGGGAGGAAGGCCGTGGAGGCGCTGCCGCTAGTGGAGATCGAGGGCCGGAACTCGCGGAGGACAACAACTAGTGCCACGCCCCGCTGAACACGCTGTTCCTGGTGATCTAGCAGTTGCCATCCATCCCGCCCTGGCCGTACCGCTGCTTGTGGTTCATGCTCGCCACGGTCGCTAGCCGAACGACGGCCAGCGTGAAGCTCACCCTGCACATTTGGCGTGCGCGCCACGAGCGGCGATTCATTGATCCACTCGCAAATGACGCATGAATAATGCATTAATTCTTTGTTTGGCAGCCATGGCCGTATTAGAGGGCATATCATGAGAGGACGAGAATGGCGATGGATGTCGCACGACACCTAGTGGTGGATGACTTGGTGCACTTGGACGCGGCGCACATGGTGGTCGCCACCGCCATGGTGCCGACTAGCTGCGCCACAAAGAGGAAGGCAATGGCCGCGACACTCAATTCGAAAGCGGAGTTCTTGGGCAGGGAGCAGAGGCTACCATTCAGTTTCATGTCCTTCTTCTGCACACACAGACATGATACAACTGCATAACTACTGCAGTATTGCTATGACTGCATATAAATGAGAGGAAATTCGCTGAATAGGTCAAGACACCAAGACTGATTGGCTGCTTTGAATAATTGAAGAGGGTTGGTGCCTGGGTGGCCTCTGGATAGGTGATGCTCGACTTCACGGATAGCATCGTGTGCTGCGCCGACAGGTTCTGCATCGGCTACAACCGTGCTCGTCATTAAGCACCGTCTTGTCACAATCTACCTCGTCCTACCCGTTGACTGCATCTCGCAGGGCTACAACATCGTCACGGCCGTCTCGCTGGTCGCACCATCCTACGACAAGGGTGTCGGTCGCGCCAAGAGCCCCCTTCGAGTACATCAAGGGTGACGATGGTTGAACAATCATCAAGGTCACGTTGGAGTTCATCGTGAGGTCCATCACCCCCTCGAGACCAATAGTCATCGTGGGGTCCTCTGAATAATCGAATAATAGAACGGAGAGCTCGGCGGGGCCGCGATGATGGTTGTTGTCCTCCGCGAGCTCCAGCCCTCGATCTCCTCCACCGGTAGCGGCACCTTCGTGGCCTTCCTCCCGAGCCATCACCACGCCCGCGATGCACGCATTTTGCCCCCTTTTAGACGTCGAGGTCTTATTCTCTTCTAAGATTGACAAGTGGACCCCGACATATACCACGTAAGCGAAAACAGGAAAAAAAAGATCTATACTACCATGGATCCTAGTTACATGGTTTTGTATAGCTTAGGAGTGGAGATTTCTGGTATTAAGAATAAGGGACAACAATCAAACTTGATGTAAATTTGAGGGATAGCAGATGAACTTATTCCTCCCAAGAAATATCGGGTTCGGCCTCTGGGCCTCCATCCACACAGACGGGCTCTCACCGAACCAGCCACCGCCGACGCACTCTGCTCCGCTCTCTCCCCACCGCCCTCTGCATCCGAAGCGCGCCCCTCTCTACCTCGTCGCCGCCTGTGCGACCGCGACCGCGACCGCGATTGTCTGTCTCCACCCCACGTCCCAACCTCCGCAACACATGTCATCGGCACCGCACCCTCCCCTCCGACCACGCCACCATCGCCGGGTTCGCCTTCTCCGCGCGCAAGTCGTCGCGTCCTCGAGCTCGGCTCGTTAACTGGGCCTCCCATTCCCGCCGCTTAACCATGCCTACTTACTTACAGTACTGATTACTGAAGCGGTTAACGACAAGTCCAACTAACAAAGTCGTCGGTTGGTGTCAGTGGCTCAGTGCCACCTACTTCCTACTCGAAGCCTCCGCGTCGCACGACTCCTGATCGATTCCTCCCGCGACACGCGCGTGAGCTCTAACTCCCCCTCGCTTCCTTCCTCCTCCCGATCGCACCGCGCCATGGCCGCCGCCGCCGCGCAGCCGACCGTCACCAAGTCGCCGCCGGCGCTGGTGCCCCCGGCGGGCCCCACCCCGGGCGGCTCCCTCCCGCTCTCCTCCATCGACAAGACCGCCGCCGTCCGCGTCTCCGTCGACTTCATCCAGGTCTTCCCCTCCTCCGCCGCCGGCGACCAGGCCGCCTCGGTCGCCGCCATGCGGGAGGGCTTCGCCAAGGCTCTCGTCCACTACTACCCCGTCGCCGGCCGCATCGCGGAGCCGGTCCCCGGGGAGCCCGAGATCGACTGCACCGGGGAAGGGGTGTGGTTCGTCGAGGCCGAGGCGAGCTGCGCGCTCGAGGAGGCGCGCAACCTCGAGCGCCCGCTCTGCATCACCAAGGAGGAGCTGATCCCTCGCCCGCCGCCCGAGGTGCGCGTCGAGGACACCGTGCTCCTCGCGCAGGTACGGATTCCATCACCATTGTTTCCTGAGCTAAATTTCCACTGCAAATTTGGTCTGGATCTGACTCCTGAGAGGTCGGGGGTTGTGGATCTGTGGGGGTGAGGAGGGTTGGTCACCATTGCTATCGTTGACTAGGTAATGTGGGGATGTCAATGGCGGCAATGGCGTGAAAAGAAAAAGCTATAGCTAAATTTCTAGATTGACTGCCTAAATGTCAGGACACCAGAATTTCATTTTTGCTAGCTGTTGTTAGTGAATTCCATATAGTTTCCAAGCATGCATGGGAGGAAGCGATGATCTCATGATGACATGGCATGCTTGGGCAGTTGGGCTGATCCAATCTGTTAGGCAGTTCCTGATAATTGAGATCCAACCTTGCCAATCATTGTCATGCTTTCTCTTCCAAGCTTGTGAGGATGAGAGTTCAAATAGTAATGTCCTTTCTACTTACATAGTTTAATTACATTCAAGGCTACAAGGCCTGCAGCCAGATTTTGTAGCTCTGATCAAAGGTTGTTGGTGATAACTCTGGCAAAATGACAAAACAGTTCTTTAATACTACTAGAATAAGCACATCTTAATACTTACCTGTCCTATAATCTTCCACTGTAATTTTTCTTGGTCTAACACTATCTTATCACACAATCTTCATTCGTGATTTTTTTGTATTTCCAAATTCTATTGGCATAAAAATATACCCCTAATGCTTTTTGGATACTATGATATGATACTCCCTCCATCCCAAAATATATTTTGGGACAGAGGGAGTACTTAAGTACAAATAGATTTTGGTTTGATTCACTGATGACATTATGCGTGCTTCTCGATAGGTCAAATGTTTTAACCTTCTGTTCTAAGTTCAGTGAATTTTTTTCATGTTGGATGATATAGAAGTGCTAAGTCGATGACATTTTCCATTTAAATGTTGTTCATGCCACACATCCTTTGTACCACTACCTGTTAAAATAGTCTGACACTAAGTTGACATTGTAGCATGGCCTGTATTAGGACTAGTTACTGAAGTTGCATGTTCTGTGATTTGAATGATTAATTCTCTGATTTCCTTTTCTTCAGATTACGAAGTTCACATGCGGTGGATTTGCTGTGGGCATTTGCTTCAGTCACTTGGTGTTTGACGGGCAAGGTGCAGCCCAGTTCCTGAAAGCAGTCGGTGAGATGGCAAGAGGGCTCCCTGAGCCATCACTCAAACCAATTTGGGCCAGGGATGCCATTCCCAACCCTCCCAAGCCACCTCTAGGACCACCTCCGTCGTTTACTGCATTCAACTTTGAGAAGTCCGTCATTGAGATCTCGTTGGATAGCATCAAGCGTGTCAAGGACCAGGTCGCAAGTGAGACAAACCAGAAGTGCTCCACCTTCGATGTGGTCACTGCCATGATGTTCAAATGCCGTACTTTGGCTATTGACTTTGCGCCCGACGCTGATGTTCGTCTGGGTTTTGCTGCTAGCACGCGTCACCTGCTGAACAATGTGCTGCCTTCAGTCGATGGCTACTACGGTAACTGTGTCTACCCTGGGGGCCTCACCAAAACCAGCCAGGAGGTCAAGGACGCATCGCTAGTAGAGATCGTGACAGCGATCAGGGAGGCCAAGGATGTGCTCTCGACACGGTTCCTCGATTGGATGAGCGGCGGTGCCAAGGAGAACCACTACAATGTGTCATTGGATTACGGCACGCTAGTCGTCACAGACTGGAGCCATGTTGGGTTCAACGAGGTGGACTATGGGTTCGGTGAGCCGAGCTACGTGTTCACCCTGAACGACGATGTGAACATTGTGCCGTCTGTCGTCTACCTCAAGCCGCCCAAGCCGAAGCAGGGAATTAGGCTGGTGCTGCAGTGCGTGGAGGCTCAGCACTCCAAGGTTTTCGGCGAGGAGCTGCAGAAGCTCGCATAGAGGTAAACGTTCCCAAGTGTTTATACGCCTACACTTCACAGCGTTGGGAGCTGTTGTATTCTGGTGTGTTGAATAGCTGCTTCTTTGTACTCAGATTACAATAAAACAAGGTGGGTCGCGTTTGTATTCTGTACTGTTGTTGCCATACTACATTATACATTGATTGACATTGTTGAGGGAATACTGTTACAGTTAAGAACAAATGATTCCATTGATTTCAAGAATTTGTATTCTGTAGTCCTATATGAACAGTTCCCTTCCATTTTCCACCTATAATCCTATATGGTCAAGCCTTCAGAATCAGAAGGCCTATCTATCACTGTTTGGCTAGATGCCTAGATGCAGGAAGATATATGTGATATACCTAGTAACATCGTATGCTTATTTACCACCAATCTATCAAACCTTTTCATAACATGTGATGAAACATTCTCAGTGCTTTAGTATTGTTCCAGGTTCGTCAGTGCTGGATGAAGCTCATGGGAAGCGAGCAGATTCATCCCACTTTCAAGTGAGCAGATTCAGAAATGAGAATCTTAGGTGAAAAAACACATGTATGAGTGATCATGTGAAGTCCCTTCCAATAACGAAAAGCTACCAACCCACCGAAACACTGTGTCACAGATCAGATCGTACCTAACTAAAATGTCTGAAAATTCCACACGAGAAAAAAAGCAGAAAAGAAGTCAACCACTCTCACTGAGCATTGAGCTCGTGTTCGCAGCTTTAGCAACAACCACTTCCATTCATTGGAGGGAAAGCGGCAAAGCACCACCCTCTCCGATCCCACACTCCACCTACCGACGAGAGAGAGAGAGAGAGAGAGGCCAATGGCCGCCGCCGCCGCAGTAGCCGCCGTCGCCGCCGCGGCCGCGGCCGCGGCGCCCACCGTCTCCAAGTCGGCGCCGGAGCTTGTCCCGCCGGCGGGGCCCACCCCGCGCGGCGCGCTGCCGCTGTCGTCCATCGACAAGACCGCCGCGGTGCGCGTCTCGGTGGACTTCATCCAGGTGTTCCCGCCGACGACCGGCTCCGCGGCGGACGGCCAGGACGCCGCCGTCGCCAGGATGCGCGACGGGTTCGCGAGGGCGCTGGTGCCGTACTACCCGGTGGCCGGCCGGATCGCGGAGCCGGCGCCCGGGGACGTGGTGGTGGACTGCACCGGCGAGGGGGTGTGGTTCGTGGAGGCCACGGCGAGCTGCGCGCTCGCCGACGTGAACAACCTCGAGCGCCCGCTGCTCATCGCCAAGGAGCACCTCCTCCCTCGCCCTCCGCCCGAGGAGAAACTCGAGGACCTCATCCTCATGGCTCAGGTACTTCGCACCACCATCTCCTCCCCAATTCCCAAATCCGAACGATGCAGCTGCTCGATCGATTGATGGTTGAATCCAGCGAGAGAAATTTTGGCGCTGATTGATTTGAGATGTTTTTGCTTTGCACAGGTGACCAAGTTCACCTGCGGGGGATTCGCGGTCGGGATCTGCTTCAGCCACCTGGTGTTCGACGGGCAGGGCGCGGCGCAGTTTCTCAAGGCGGCGGGCGAGATGGCGCGGGGACTCCCGGCGCCATCGGTGTCCCCGGTGTGGGACCGCGACGCGATCCCTGACCCGCCGAAGCCCCCGCCGCGCGGGCCGCCACCGTCGTTCACGGCGTTCAACTTCGTGACCCAGGTGGTGGATGTCTCGCCGGAGTCCATCGCGCGGATCAAGCAAGACTTCAGCGCCTCCCCGACGGGTGGTGGTGGCCAGGCCTGCTCCACCTTCGACGCCGTGACCGCCGTGGTGTTCAAGTGCCGCGCGCTCGCCGTGTCCCTCCCCGACGACGCCGAGGTCCGTCTCGGGTTCGCCGCCAGCACGCGGCACCTGCTCACCGGCGTGCTCCCGGCGGTGGACGGGTACTACGGCAACTGCGTGTACCCGGTGGGGATCACGCGGAGCAGCGGCTCGATGCGGGGCGCGGCGCTGGCGGAGGTGGTGGGCGTGATGCGGGAGGCGAAGGAGGCGCTCGCCGTGCGGTTCGGCGACTGGCTCCGCGGCGGCGCCAAGGACGACCACTACAACGTGCCGCTGGACTACGGGACGGTGACGGTGTCGGACTGGAGCCGCGTGGGGTTCAACGAGGTGGACTACGGGTTCGGCGAGCCAGGGTACGTGTTCACGCTCAACGACGACGTCAACATCGTCGCGTCGGTGATCTACCTCCGGCCGCCGGCGCCCAAGCGCGGCATCCGGCTCATGCTCCGCTGCGTCGAGGAGCCGCACGCCGCCGCCTTCGCCGACGAGCTCGCCAAGTTCGCTTAGATGCCTTTTGCTCCTTCTTGGCCATGCCGTATAATGCCTTTGATGTGTGTAATGATCTCATTTGGGTCACAGCCACAGGTCACAACCCTGCTGCTGCTTTGTGCGTGTAAAATCCGATCAGCATTAGAATTCGGAGTCGTGACGTTTTATTCGTGTCTTAACGAGACGTTATATTGTAATTTTGGCACGAGAGTGGAATAAAATCCAGTAAAGTCTCTGTTTGACATCAAGTCGGGTTATCATCGTTTGGTATAACCGATTTGAGATATTTTGGTGTGTGATAAAACTATATTCGTTCAAATCTAAATTAAAATCCCTTTATAAAAATTTGTGGAGTACAATGATTTTGATTTGAGAGACAGGACAAATTGTTGTCTAAATGTCTTGTAAAATACACTTGCAGAATTATGTTTGGCAAATTTTTGATTTTTTTTCGGTTTATGCAAAATTGATTTTAATATTAAATTTTTATTAAACACAACAAACTGAAAACATACCTCCTCACCACCTCGACTTGCTAGGCGTATGTATAGCTGGAATCAAACTCTTCCACGAAACGGAACGTCCAACGTTATACACACGCCAAAGCAACCGTCCGATTATTATGATTATAGTTTACAGATTTTAATTTCGAAGGAGAGAGAGAGAAAAAAAGGAGAGCTCGTAGTCGCAGCGCCGGCGGAGAAGAAGACACGGCGGCGATGGCGGCGCGGGCGGATGCGGCGGCGGCGGCGCCGCGGGCGCTGCAGGCGGCGGCTATTGGGGTCTGCGCCGAGACGGGCTTCTGGGACGCACTCCGCCGCCTCAAGCTGGACGTCCTCGGCACCGACGACTCCCCCATCCCCATCACCGGTGCGAACCCCCCTCTTCCTCCTCCTCCTCCCCTACCTTGCTCTTGTTCTTAGTTCTGATGTTTTCTCCCCCACGAAAACCTGCCGTCTCGAGCGGGGAATGGGAAGCGTGCGTATCCCCGGGTCTCCCAGGCTTCCCCCATGGAATTCGGACGCGGTGGTGGTTCGTCGGAGGCTCGGAGCGATTGTTAAGAGCCGTATTGTTTGCTTATGGGTAGCGATGCCGAGTGTGGATGTTTGAATTGTGAGTCCTGTGCGGATAGATTAGGGGTTTCGCTCGCCTGAATTGGTGGTTTGCGGGCGGAACGTTGTTTAGGGAGAGGTTGCGGCGATACGAGGTTTTCCTGAATGCCACATTGAGTTGGTCTCCGTGCGCGAGTTCATGATTTTGTCGTCGTAATGGGTGTATAATAATTTGGATTTTAGAACTTCTTTTTGTTGTTTAAAGATCAATTTCTAGCCCGAAGCCCTACTGTTTGTTGTTATTACTGATTGCTCTTTCTGCACTATTGCTGTTAGCACCCAAACAGTGATCTATTTCAGATTGTCTGTTGAGAATCCTAAGAGAAGTAGCAATTAGCAAATAGAATTCAAATTTTTCTACGTTATTTTGGTTTTTAGTTTGGTCGTCCATGTGTTGTCGTGTGAATGGTTTTTTCATGGTTTGATTTCTCAATCAACTGAACAAGTTTGCTGAACTTTATTGCTAGGTTATTATACTCCACGCCAATATGAGAAAATTGCAAGCCTCTTTAGGATATGCCCAGAATCGATACTGCCACCTTCTGCCAATTCCTTTGGAGATAGGAACAATTGTCCAGTCCCAGGGACCCTACTAAACACTAATAACATGCGTGGATTCCAAAACTTGGACAGAGCACTTCTACTGAAAGCTGAAGCAAAGAAGGTACATGCTTGACATGGAATTTGCTAGCATTATCATTAACACTATTAGTTTTTTAAAAAATTAAAGCATGTATTTGTGTTGCAGATCTTGCATGATATTGCATCTGGTAAAGTAGAAGAGAATCCTTCTTTGCTACTAAGGTTCCTTGTGATATCATTTGCTGATCTGAAGAATTGGAAAGTATATTACAATGTCGCATTCCCCTCGTTGATTTTCGACTCAAAGATAACTTTGCTCAGCTTGAAACTTGCCTCACAAGTGCTTAAGCAAGAAGAGGTTACGTTCCTTTGAACCTTATAAAGTTACAATTGACAAAATACTTTTCTTGCTTTATCATTTCCTTGTTGGCACTAAAGATTGTTCTATTTCTGCAGGCAACATCCTTGTCTAATGCATTTACTGAGTGGCGTAAATCAAGTGAAACAACAGGTTTGAGATGACTACCTAATTGGGATTGTTTTACTTGGTTATGTCACCTGATGCCTAAATTGTATTATATTGAAATTTCTGCAGTCGTTCCATTCTTTCTGATCAATATATCCCCAGATTCATCTGCTACTATAAGACAGCTGAAGGATTGGAAAGCTTGCCAGGGCAATGGCCAGAAGGTCTGTTTTGTGCCATACATTTTGTCATTTCATGTTTTTTTACCAGATGAATTGAATTCTGACAAGTGATTTAGAAGACTATCCTTATTTACCTATCATTCTTCATCTATACCTTTACTTACGTGTGCTAATGGTTGAATTTGCTGATGCAGTTGCTATTTGGATTTTATGATCACGGTAATCGAGGTTTTCCTGGATGGGCTCTTCGAAATTATATTGCATTTGTGAGCCTGCGTTGGAAGATTGAGAAAGTTCAATTTTTCTGCTACCGAGAAAAACGAGGACGTCCTGACGTACATCAGTCCCTTGTCGGCGAAGTATCATTTCCAGCACCTCATGGTAATTTCATACATCTGAGAAAAAAAAAGGGGGGTCCTATCAAAATAACTGGTAATTTGTGAAGTTTTTAACACTGCCAATGGTTATGCTTTGTAATAGCAGGCTGGGATGAACCTGATTATGTGCCTGAAGCAATTGGATGGGAAGGAGAAACGGCTGGGAAGGAATCTAAAGAGATGAAACCGAAAGAAATTGACCTTTCTTCAATTAATCCAGCAAGGTAGATTAACATTTTTTCTGTGTTTGGAAATAATCAGTAATTGATTGAATTACCTTTGATTGCTTTAATAAGCACAGTCAAGATGAAGAAAAACAGCTGATGCACTTGAAGCTTATGGGATGGCGCCACTTCCCTGTGAATCTCGACAAGTTATCTGGGGTCCGTTGTCTTTTGTTGGGTGCTGGAACTCTTGGATGTGAAGTCGCACGCCTACTTATGGTTAGTGCTTTTAGCTGACACAAGATTTATGTTCCATTTTAATAAATCATAACAGGGTATTTAAATGTGCGTATCTTTTCTGCTGTTAATTTATGGTTTTTTTTTTCAGACCTGGGGTGTTCGGAAACTAACAGTGGTTGATGATGGTTGTGTTTCCATGTCTGATCTAGTCAAACAATCCCTCTACACAGATAAGGATTGTGGTGTCCCAAGAGTGACTGCAATAGTCCCACATCTAAAAGAACGATGTTCTGCAGTGGTGAGTCTTGGCAGCCTTATCTTAAAATCTACGTTGTTTACATTTTCTCTCGTCGGTAACAATTGCTATCACGCAGGAAGTTGAAGGCATCCAAATGGGAATACCAAAGCTTGAGTATAATATTTCTGCCAGCAAAATATCAAGTATTATTGATGATTGCAAGCGTCTCCAAACATTAGTTGATTCCAATGATGTGGTCTTCTTGTTGAATGGAACATGGGAGAGCATGTGGCTTCCAACTCTTTTATGTGCAGACAAAAACAAGGTAAATCATAGACAACCACTGTGTTATTAAGGACCTTTTGAGTAATTTTCATAAGAGAAAAGTGAATATCATGCGCTTTTAGGACATCAGGCTTGAGTGGAAAATCTATCAAAGATAGATTGACCATGCAACTCAGTTTAGTATTCTTCACCTTCCATTTTTCATCACATAGAGTGCCCTTGGGAGTTGGAACTAATAATGAGTTGGCTCTGCTGCAGATTGCCATTTCTGTGTTGTTAGGATATGACAATTACCTTGTCATGCGACATGGTGCTGGTCCAGGAACAAAAAGTGGAGGTATGGATGAAGTGATTGCTCAGATAGAGAATTTGTCCACAGAAGACGCTCTTGGTCGGCAAAGATTGGGGTGCTGTTTCTGCAGTGATGCTGCTTCCCTTGTTAATGTATAACTGTGGAAATTTACTTTATTTATGTTTTATCTTATGATTTTGGTATTTTATAATTTTTCTATGCTTAATCTTATTCTTTGCAGTCAGATCATAATGGAGCACTGGATCAGCATTCGACAGTAATATTACCTGGGCTGACCTCAGTTGCATCTGGCAAAGCAGTGGAGCTCTTTGCTAGGATGTTGCATCATCCGGATGAGTAAGTATACCTACATGAAAGATAGGCGTGAAGTGCAACATATATTTGTATAGCATTGTCTGTGATAGTTGAATAGTTGATTGACCTAGTACATGAGAACATAAAAACAAGATGATGCCTTATAGAATTTTACTTCTTGCAGAATTCATGCTCCAGGAGATATTGCTGGTACAGACACTGAGCATCAGCTTGGTCTATTGCCACATCAGATGCAAGGATCACTCTCAAAGTGTGTCTTGTCAACTGTGCTGTGCAATTCCTCAAGCAACTGTATTGCATGTTCCAATGCTGTAAGTAAAGTAGAGCACACACAAGACTAATTATCATAATTTTATTTATTCTAATGTTTCTCCATGCTATTACAGGTATTGTCGGAATATAGAAGAAGAGGATTTGACTTTGCAACGCAGGCCATCACCTGTCCAACACATTTAAAAGACCTCACAGGCATCTCTGATTTGAAAAAACCATTTGCTTGTTCTAAAATTTCGGCCAGCATTCCTGTAAACCTAGAGAAGCTGTCCAGTGCCCGATGTCTACTTTTAGGTGCTGGAACACTTGGATGTGATGTTGCTCGTATTCTTATGGTTAGTCTTGTGTCCGGTGCTACTTTTATGTTGAACTACAGACATACTTAAAGAATCATTTCTTTTACCATGGTGGAAACTAACTTTTCAGGACTGTGGTGTGCGGAAACTAACAGTAGTTGACAGTGGTCGAGTTGTTGTGTCAAATTTGGCAAGACAGTCACTCTACACATCTGATGATCGTGACAGCCCAAAAGCATCAGCAATAGTAGGGCGTTTGAAAGAGAGATGTCCTTCAGTGGTAAATTTCAATTCTGTTCCTTCAAAACAGTCTTCATTGTCTTGCATCTTGCACCCTTTCATGTCTGAGCATATTTCCCTTGTAGGATGTAAAAGGAATTAAAATGGAAATACCAATGCCTGGCCATCCTGTATCACCTAACGAAGCAGTCAGTGTGCTTGAAGATTGCAAACGCCTCCAGGAGTTGGTATCTTCTCATGATGCTGTCTTCTTGCTGACCGACACAAGGGAAAGTAGGTGGCTTCCAACACTTCTCTGTGCAAATGAAAACAAGGTAAATCTTGTGTGTGTTCTTCAATAATGTAGACTTATGGAAGTGTTACATGATAATATCCCTTGCACCGCAGATTGCTATTACTGCAGCATTAGGATATGACAGTTACCTTGTTATGCGACATGGGGCTGGTCCAGGCAAGAATTGTGGAAGTCCAGATGTGGTTGCTACTGCTGATACACTGTCTGCAGAAGATGTTCTTGGTCGTCAGAGACTAGGATGTTATTTCTGCAATGACGTCGTTGCTCCTGTTGATGTAATGTTGCCTAAACTTTGGAAATTATACTCTTTTTACTCAACATGCTACATTCTGCAACCATCACATCATTTTCCTTAACCATCTTGTGATGCAGTCGGTGTCCAACCGAACACTGGATCAACAATGTACAGTAACACGGCCTGGATTGGCCTCCATTGCATCTGGCCGTGCGGCAGACCTCTTCACAAGACTCTTACATCATCCAGATGGGTAAGCGACTGGATATCTGGAACATAATATGAACTTGCACTATATCATTTCCAGGGAAGATGTTTGCGGCATTTGGTGATTGAAAAACCAGTTGCATCTAGTTGATTTTTACTACATTCTTCAGGATACATGCTCCAGGAGAGATTGCTGGCACAAGCAGTGAGGGTCCACTTGGTCTATTGCCACATCAGATACGAGGATCACTCTCGCAGTACAACTTGCTAACCCTATTGGGCTATTCCTCGAGCAATTGTACCGCATGTTCGAATGCGGTAAGAAAACATTTATGATTGCATGGTTTGAAACGGTTTCTTCAGAACTTTGCTATTTTGTCTTAGCGTATTCCTCATGCAATTTGGTGCAAAATATTGCAGGTGTTGTCTGAATACCGGAGGAGAGGTATGGATTTTGTGATGCAGGTGATCAACGAACCAACCTATCTGGAAGACCTCACCGGCCTCACTGACTTGATGAAATCAGCGGCCTATTCTCAGGTCGAGTGGATTGATGAAGCTGACGATGCCGAAGAGATGGATATCTGATGTTTCGCATGTTCTTTTTTCATGATGTTAACACGTGTAAATACAATTGGTACACATACTTGGTCCATCAGTCGATGATAATGGCGTTCTTGAATCTTGAATAGCTTATTCTCAACCAAACTAGCAAATCACACTGTAAACATGACCAATTTCTGGTGCAACAAACAATTGTAACTTGGGGGGAAAAATGTAAACTTGCTAATATTCAATGCTAATGTTGTTCCCGTTCTCAATTCCAAAAGAGAACGTTCTTCCCATGGTAAATCGCATCGTTTTGTAATGTTCTACACTTGCTGGAGCTGCACCGTCGACGGCTGCATGCGCCTCGTTGTGCCGCACGTACTCGGCGAGGCAGAACCCAAATAACGCGGAGACGCACGCGACGTCGGCGCCCATGGCGAGCACCCCGGCGACGGGGGCGACGGCCACGTGCGAGCAGCGCGGCCAGGAAGCCGGCGCCGAAGACGAGCGGGAACGCGAACACGAGCACCTCCACGGGCACGGCGGCGCCAGCGCCGGCCGCGAGGTTCTGCGTGACGTGGTACGCCCAGAGGTAGAGCAGGAGGCGGAGCACGGCGGCCAGCTCCGACGCGAGCCGCCGTGGCTGAGCAAGCATGAGCGCCATCGTCGCCGCCAGGAGCAGTGACAGCGAGCACAAGAAGGCGTGCGCGTACGCCCTCTGCTTCTTCCTCTCCTCCGATGACTCTTTGCCCCGGTCGCCGCCGACGATGTCATCGCCGTCGACGGCCAGCTCCATCTCCGAGACAGTTTGGCTTGCTTGAGTTGTGCTCGTGCACGAGCTCTTTTATTGCTCCGATTCCGGAGCTGAGCTCGAGTTGGATTGCATCCCGACTTCTCTCCAGATTCGGAGGCAAAAATAACTTTGAAGCTTTGAGCAGAAGAACTGGGCAGCAACAGCAAAAGAGGAGGTATATTGAGTATCCATCTGTTTTTCTTATATAGATTATAATAAGATAGCTCTATGTGTACTGTACAGCAACTCGAGTGCCGGCAGAAGTCACAACCGATGGAACATGGAAAATCAAAGGAGCAATTTGAGTAACATGTGGTATGTACAAGCTACATGATTCACCCAGCTGCCTGAAAGTCTCCAAAGTCATCGTCCACGCTCTCTTGAGTGGCCTTCTCTGCTGCAGTTGGTTGATCCTGAGGAGCAACTTCTGCTTCCACTTTCGGTGGTGGAGAAGAAACGGCGGTACCCGCAGCTGGTTCATGGGAAGAAGGAAATTCTGCTTTGAAAGGAGTGGTATCAGCTCCAGTATCAGCAGCTGGTTGGTCTTGGGAAGGAAACTCTGCTTTGAATGGAGAAGCCGCAATGCCAGAATCTGTTGGAGAGACTGGTGAAGGCGGAGGTGGAGGGAGCTTGAGGGAAACTGGGGCTTCCTTGGAGTTGGCCTTTTCGTTAAATGAGAGCTTATTGAGACCTTGCTCAAAAAATGCAGATTTGATCTTTGTGCCGGACTCTTTCTGCATAGAACAAAAGCAAACTCAAACATTAAGGAGATGCTGCACAATAAGCATGTAACTACGAAAGTCAGAAGAGACGTCAAGAAGTTATTTCTCAAAGGATGTGTCAAATCTGGCGTAGAGGCAGTGTAAATATCCTTCAATTAAGTTCAATAAGGCTAAGATGGATTCCTACGTAAGAGCAGCTCAAACTGATATATCTACAAAAATGCAGTTTTAGTTAACACATTACATGGAAAATAATCTAGAGCAAAGTAATATAATATGAATATTACTGAGAAATAGTAGGATCCTGTAAACCATTATACTACTGGTTAGCTTTAATTCAATAAGACAAGAAACTCATTAAACCAAGTTTGTTTGAATACAGAAGTACATAAGACCCGTTCGTCACACATGCTGTATAAGTGTTGATATCTCCAGGCCATGAATAAACATTATCATATGCAATGGTAAACCTGGTTATCATGATATTGAAAAAAATTACAACTGAGAATCGGTACAGATAATATTTTCATCTTAATAAATTTCATGGTTTGATTATTATGTGCGTCAATGCTCAGAGAGTCAGAGTGGGCACAAAATTAATTTCATAAATAATTATGTTTGTGAAACCAAATGTTGAATTAATTCCTACTCAATATATAAGGAATATTATGAGTGAATACATAGATTAAGAATTTAAGATGGTAATACAATCGAGATAATAAGAACTGACAATACCCGTTCTTAAATACCTAGGGAATTGGAGAAAGAATAATTAATGAGTGCTAGGTATATAAGTAGGACAGAAGTGATAAATGGGCGCAAATAAGGTAAAACATCAGAAAATCTCAGCCAAGAAAAAAACTGGACCTAGTTCAACCGTTCTGGCCAATGGGATCGTTAAAATAGCTGATAAGTGAAAATCCCGGTTCAACCACCGGTTTCTTGGCCCACCAGGCCAACCTAGGCAGGTACGAGCCATTCAAAATTTCCAAAAGTAGCTAGTGACAGCTGGAATTCAAACTCAAAAGATGTTGCTAATTGCTTGCATGGGCAAACCAACTCGGCAAACACCACTTGCTTGTTTCTAGCTGTTAACATGGCTGCAATAGCACGAGAAGTATTACGCTCATGTGGTCTGATACCCGTTGACCAAGCAATTTGACCTCTTGCGTACTGATCCGAGGCCTCGGACAAGTCAATGTCTGGTCTGGATCTAATAACATTGTGTGTGTAATTACTTTAGCAACCAGGCAGCTCTAGTGGTTTTATGTAGGGTGCTACTACTCTACTACTGAGCTAATAAAAAAACAATTTCATCATGAAGGCATACAGAAACAATTTCCCATCACCAAGCTCTAGTTTGGCCACCAAAATATGACACGTGAAAACTTACATTTTTTAGCTGCAAAACCAAAGTTTCCCCTTCTTTGAGGCTGTAATCCACTGATGATGATTTCTCATATTGTTGTACCATCTCTTCAGCAGTCTTTTTCTTGTTTAGATATCTTTGATAATGTAAGAAATAGCAAATCATACCAGAAAATGGTCCGTTACACAAACAACTTATTGGATAAAAATATTACCATACACAACTAAAATTGCAAAATGGATTTCTCAATTTTTTTTTTGCAAAATGGAAAGATAAATTGAATTAATTGTGGCCAAAAACAGAAACATTTCATCTGACTGACCAAAAGAAACATAATTGGCAAGTAAAAAGTGGTACATCCTAAGAATTGATTGTATGGGTAGAGGTTTTGATTGGGTTTATTTAGACCTTTTTAGTACTAAATGGTTGACATTCAAAATAACAGTCTCATAAGTACGCGTGCTAATAGGAAAGCAATGTCATGTTAAACCACTTTAATGATACTGCATTTAAATCGAAATCACAGAGTCAGCAGCCATTGAGTGATTACATGGGAGAACATTTGAATACATATCATGCTTCAAGTGATGAACACAAGGATACTTCATATGGTCATGCAGAGCAGCTTGGAAATCATATGCTTGAGGTCTTTCACGGAAGCCTAAACCAATAAAGGCATGACGCTGACGTCCATCTGCAAATATGTGGTAAGATTTGTTAATAACTTAATATATTTCTATGTATGGATCAATGCGATAACTAATAAGCCACTTCAAACACTATGCTTACCACCTCAACACTAAGTATCAACACTATGATCACCAACTCAATGCAAAAAATATTAAGACACAAGAAAGTCATGAGAAGATCAGCTTATCACCTATATTCTCTTCAACGCGGAGTACAAAATATCTGCAAGCACAATGTTGGAGTAGCAACAATCATTTCAGGTTATCTTTATACAGTCCTTATATAGTAACTTATGCAGAATAGAAACACTGAGAACATAAGTTGCCACAGGATTAAACCGTCATTTGGCAAGAAAAAAATACAGACCTGCTGCTATCAATAACTGGTTCCACCGGATGTGGTTCGTCCTCTCTGAGGAATGCCCTAGCATACAGCTCCCCTGTAATGTGTCCGAGGAATCAACATTGGTGATCACACAAGTACTGACCAACAGCACTACCATGATTTGTTTGTACCTGTGTTCTTATCTTCCAGTTTGATAATGCACTCTTCTCCTTTACTGACAACCTTGAGCGTCCCTTCCCAAGCCCACTTGTTGACGTTCCATTCATCAGCCCTGATTAATACCCACGGTTTAACAAATTTGTCTCAGCTCGTAAGGTCAAACCAAAATCAGAACAGAACAAGTATAACAATGGAGCGAATTAATCCAAGATTGCCGCATTCGATAGGGCCAATCGAACAATTTGAGTTCTTGAAACAACACAACCTATAGCTAATTCAGATTCTTATCTTTGATCCGCCTAGCTCCTCACACAGTCAAACCTCCAAACTAGGTTTGCTTGCTCACGCAGACAAATTGAAATGTAATGAATCATACTAAGCACATTTCTACCGAGATTCTTTGAAGAGCCAAAGTTTAGTACCTGTAGGAGGCCGCCGTCTTCCTGGGAGGTATCTGCGCAAAGAGAGAGAGCTCAAAGAAAACATCAGCACGTTCTTCACGCTCACCTCATGCTCGACGAATTACGTCCCCCAAAAAACAAGCACGGGCAGGAAGAAGAGCAGGTGGCCACACCCCTAAACCGCCAAAAGGCCACGAGGAGGAGTGGGGGGACGGGGGCGTACCAGGTAGACGTAGCACTCGGCGACCTGGAACAGCACGAGCTCTACCGCCTCCTCGACCTCCGCCTTCGCCTTCGCCTGCGACTGCTCGCCGGCGCTCGACATGGTGGTGGTGGCGGCGCGCGCCCCGGCACGGCCTCTCTGAATCGGCACCGGATCTTACCGAGGAGGAGCGGCCGGGGGTGAGGAGGAGGAGGGGGAGGCTGGCCGGATCCGGCGGCGGCGTCCGAATGCGGCGACGCGGAGGCGAGTGAGAGAGGAATGGATTTCTTGGGGAAGAGAGAGAGGTGGGAGAAGAGAGGGGGGAGGTTTGCGTCGAGTCGGGCGCACGGGCTGTTGCCTGTTGGTGTTTGGGGTTGGGTTTAGGTGCGGTGTTGCGGTCGTGTTCGGCTGAGCGGGGGTGGGTCTGACTCGATCGATCGGTGTTGCTTCCGGTTTGGGTTTTCTTCTCTCGCGGTACCCGGTCGGTGTGGCCGACATGGTATACACCCCTCCCCCGTTGCTTAATCTTGATTCGGCTCAATGGAAATATTGGCAATCTCATTATTTCGCTTATACTTATTAACCAAAATTTAAATTTTCAAACTTAAACTTGAAGTTAATTTTGAGGGTTTTTTCATTGAAATTAATTTTTCAGTCTTTGTTTTTAGATTGCTAAGAACACGAATATAAAAGTTTTATTTACAAATTATTTTTTATTTTCAAATATATCGTTTGGCTTATTTCCCGAATAAGCCAAACGATAGGGGCCTGAAGATGGTTTGTTATTATTTTTTCCCCTCACAAATCAATACTTATCTATGGCCTATTTAGAACGCTACATTTTATAATAATGTGATAAGAAATTACTCTTATATATATCATACGGTCGAGAGTCGTTGTTTATTTGTCATAAAGTTTAATGACACCTTTAAAATGCTATAAGTTTGTTTGCACCGAACTCAGCCGCTGCATACCACCGGCATGGTGCTCAAGCCCGATAGCTATGGAGTGAGCTTCATCTCCTCTGGCTGATTTTTATGCCCTCTATACCTCTCACTCGAGCTCCATGATCATGGGTCTGACCTCGAGCTTTGGTGACCAATTTTCGTTGGCCCTCTATCCTCTCAAGCTCCATGGCTATATGCAGGGGCAGATTCAGCTGGGTGTTGGAGGGACTTGAATTCCCCGCTGGATCACCATTGATGAAAGGAGAGAGGAAAGAGGAAAAAAGACGGAGATGAGGAAGAATAAGGAGGAAAAGAGGAAGAAGGCATGAGTCACTCCTCTAATCTTATTCTAGATCTGCCCCTACTACGTGCGCGAGCATCATCACCCTCAACCCCGTACTCAAGTTCCGCCGACCCGGTGAAACTCCACTGGCACGCACGAACTCGAAAGTCGCGCCTGTATGTTTTATAGATTCCATGTCTGATCTCCACAACCCTAATTCTCAAGGTTTTCTAGCCTCGCAAATGGGCTACAATACACGCGCGACAAATAGCTGGAGATGTTGTGCTTAGAATCATAAAGGCTAACATGTCTTTTGATGGAGGGAAAAACTTTGCAGCGGGAGACTATGGAGGCCCCCCTTTTTGAGTTCGGCCCAGGGCGCAAAAGAGAGGCACTCCCGGCCCTGATTCCGGTGCGCGGGTGAGGTGGAGAAGTAGAGGAAGAATTTCGCGCGAGAGAGGGCAGTGGCACGCGAGCGATTATACAGGTTCGGGCCACCGACGAGGCGTAATACCCTACTCCTGTGAGATGGACTATCTGTGTGTTTTTTGCTCTCAAGAGTCGAACCCCTTTTCTCTAGGCCTGAGCCTCCTTTTATACTTCAAGGGGACACCACATGGACCAGACAGGCTACGATCTAGAGAAAAGGAAAAAAGTTGTTTTACAATTAAGGGCCACACTGTGGCTTGCGGCAGAAGTCCACCGTCATGTAGTGCCGGTACGACTCCTGTCAGACCGCCCATCTTCTGTGCGTGACACCGCACGTCATTCTCCATTAAACGGCCAGAGACTTGCTTATCCAACCGTTGAACGGTGATGCGCGCCAGGTGATTAGACCTGATGCACCAACTCTAGTAAGGTGTGTGAGCCGAACCGGCTCACACGGCTTTGATGTGACCTGACGGGAGACGTAGCATACCTATCGGGCGTGCGGCGGCATGCCCGGTACTGTGCTGCGTCCCATCGGTCATTCGTACCAGTCACAGGTCGGTCAGCCGACCGTGACTGGTGTCAGTCCCGCGCGCGTGCACGTCGTCTCGCATTTAATGCGGCACGCACGCGTGCAGGCGCACTATGGCTGCTCCGCCATTAATGGGGGTAGGTGAGCGCTGGGAGCGCTCACCTACTCCGCCCCACGTCGCGGCAGCCCGAGGGGGTCGGGGGAGCCCGACCCCTTCCGCGGTGTTCCCTGGGGGCGCCATGACTTAGGAGGGCGGCCGCCACACCACCCTCGGGCCCGATCCCACCTCGGGGGATGGCCACGTAGGCGTACGGGGCCGCCTCAAACCCAAAGTCGGAATACCCCTGGGCCCATGTCACCGACATCTTTGACTATAATAAGGGTTTCATCGGGCTTTAGCAGCGATGGTTCATGCCCTGAAAATCTGGCGGCACTACCTTATTGGTAACCGTTGTGAAGTCTACACTAACCACAAGAGCCTGAAGTATATTTTCACTCAACCCGATTTGAACCTCCGACAACGCCGATGGTTGGAGTTGATCAAGGATTATGACTTAGGAATATACTACCACCCGGGTAAGGCCAATGTGGTGGCCGATGCTTTGAGCTGGAAAAGCTACTACAATGTTACCTGTACAGAGAGAACATGTGGCAGATTGCAACAAGAGTTCGAACGCCTAAACTTGAGTATTGTGCAACATGGATTCGTGGCTACCCTTGAGGCACAGCCCACGCTCGTGGAGCAAGTTCGAGCAGCCCAGGTCAATGACCCTGAGATAGCCAAACTCAAGAAGAATATGAGAGTCGGTAAAGCACGAGGCTTCACCGAGGACAAACATGGAACAAGGATTGCATGCAAGTTGGTTTTAGCCGATTGCAACAAAGATTTCATTGATTATCTAATCTTGTGGATTTTATGACATCGGACCTCCAGCCGATGTATGCTTTAACCTTCGGATCATTGTTTATTCTATCATATCATTATTAGCCGATTGGTTTTTACTAGATATTATTATTATTGTTTTATTACATTATTATCAGCCGATTGTCTTTACATCATTGTCATTATCTACATTGGACATATAGCCGATTGCTCAAAACCCTATTGACATCGGTTAGTATCGGCATCGGCTGGAATTACTCCATCAGCTGGTATCGGCATCGGCTGAAACTACTCCATTGGCTTGTTAGCCGATCGGCTATTTGATCTGTTGTTTACATATCTTATCAGTTGCAGGATCAAACTGACAGGCACGCCTGTACCTCATCAAGTTTTGGACCTGCACCGGATCTAAGCTGATCTCTGAGACCGTTGTGTTCGTCGACTTAGTTCGCGCCAACACAGCTCCGGCACAATTGGCCGAGCGTGGATTTTTCATCAACAGGTCGTCATCGTCCCCTTCGTCGAGAATAAGCTCGCCACCAAGAGCAACGAGCTCGGGCATTGCAAGGACACGCTGACCCGCCTCGAGTCCAAGAATGTACGGCTGCGCGCCGCGCTCGAGTCCACTGCGGTGAGCCCCAGGGACAAGGAACGGAGGAATCTTGAGAAGGAGAGGCAGACTATGAAGCTGAGGAATAGGTGACAAAAGGATGTCGCAGCTGGTCTCGATGATTGCTCGTCGGCGGCGGCGGCGGATGTCACACCCTGGAGTTTCCCCTTCTAGCTCTAAATTCATAAAATAAATTGCCCAGAAGAAATTGTTCATTTAACCTAGAGCAAACACTAATTAATAAGTGCATTTAATTATTTGGAATTGGCAAGGTGGAATTTTTCTGGAGTTCCCCTTGTTAAAATACATTAATAGGATTTTTAGCGGAATTTCTAGAACACTGGAAATAATTTTAACTAATAAAGAAAACCCCACAGCAGTATTTAATTCCCCCAAAATCTCTTTTTCCCTTTTTCTTCTTTTTCTTTTTCCCCTCCTCCTTTTCCCCTCTGGGCCGCTGGCCCACCACTCCCCCTCCAGCCTCCTCCCTCCTGTTTCCTCCTTCCGGGCCGCCACCCCCTTCCTCCTCCTGGGCCGGCCCACACCGGCCGCGCCACCCCTTCCCCCTCCCTCTCTTCTCGGGCCTCCGGCCCACGGCGCCCTTCCCTCCCCTCTCCCCTCTCGGGCCGGCCTGTTGCCGCCCGCGCCCGCGCAGCATGTCCACTCCGCCTCCCCCTCCCCCTAGGCCGCCGACAGGCGGGGCCCACCTATCGGCCCCGTCCCTTCCACCGCCGCCGTCACTTCCGCCGCTTCCATAACCGTCGCCGCCCACCTCCTCCACCCTTCCCGGTCGTCCGGCCCCTTTATAAGTCGCGGCGCCGCCCCTCCCCCGGTCTCCTTTTCGCCGCCGCCACCCTCCCTCGCCGCCGGTGAGCCCCACCACCTCCCTTCTCTCTCTCCTCCACCGCCGTTCTCTGCGCGCCGTCGCTCGGCTGGAGTATTACGATATGTCGTATAGAATCCGATAGTTTCGATGCTCCCGAGTATTACGAAGTGGTCGCCAAAGTTCCGTCCGCGCAAGAGCAAGGCAAGTCATACTCTTCATTCGATCATATTGTACCTACTTTGCAAAGTGTCTTATTTATTCTCTAATACTGCATTGTTTTATAATGATATTTTATGGGCTTAATTACCTGTTGTACTCAACCGTAGGTTCTATTACTTTGTACCTTTGATAGCTTGGGAAGTAAGTTGTGTAGTTGCTAGGTTAGGACATGCTTAGCCCTGCTTAGAAACATTAGCACACTAATGGGATAACTAGTGTACCTCTATTATTCAATAATGAATGATTAATGGTAGCTCACGATGGTTAATCGTGGTTGGTTAATTAATTGGTCCAACTAAAACCTGAAAAATGGTGGGTTGTGAGTACATGGTTTTGATGGTCGTACTCATGACAATTAAGGACCGGTTCGCGGGAAACCCTGGAAGAAATATCGTACTTTCCACAAGCTAGCATGGGTAATAGCTGGGCTCGTAGTGTAGCCTTTCTTAGCCGACGCATCCAGGCAAGGGTGGGCGTGATGGAGTTGGGTCGGCGGGGGTTTACCCGTTGATTAGCTGCTGGATTCACCTAGGCACGAGAGGGGGCTACCTGCCTTGGTTAAAAGGTGGGGGCGAAACCTGAGGTGTGGTGCGCTTGGTTAGTGAAGGTTATGTGAAGGGTCTTGTCACAGTTCCTTTCCGGTATATCGTGGTGGTATGTCGGCGCACGGTAATGTGTTGTGGGACTGTGTCTTGTGGGTACAGTTGTACACCTCTTATCAGAGTAAAACTATTCGAATAGTCGTGCCCGCGGTTATGGGCGGTCAACCAGATTCACCGTGATTAGTCATAACTCTAATAACTTGATTTAATGAACTGGTTTAGTTCAGGTGGAATGGTTTGGGCCTGTCGCAACATGGTGTAGTATTGGGCAGTGGTAATTTAATCTTGCTTAATTAACTCTATTGTTTTACCGCATTCAACTATTGTTTTTAAATGCTTGTTTTATGCAATTAAACCTTTAGCCTTCCTTTAGAATTACTTGTATCATTTTCTTCTATTCCGGTATGACTTGTTGAGTACAGTGGGTAGTACTGTAACGCCCCGGCACTCGCTAACTGATATCACCAGCTAACTCATACCGAGGTGCTACGCATTACCTGTGATATAGTACCAGTCCCAGGATACACTAGCTGGTACTCACAGAATAAATATGGAATCAAAGTAGATTATTATTACATCACTGGGTTTTAGTCCTTACATAAGTTGCTATCCCGGACAGGCCCAGAGATGAGCAACGCACAATACAAAAGTCCATAAAGCAAAAGACAAAAGCGGCGGCAGCTAAGCGTCTAGGCGACCATCTCGATCCACAGGCGACGGCTTGGGGCTAGGCACGATCCTTCTAGAAGTCCTCGTACTCGGCTTGCTCCTGGAGGTACTCCTCGGCGGTCGGGTCGACGTCTTCGTCTCCATCCTCTATAGATATTATATATATAGCAAGGGTGAGTACTTCACGTACTCAGCAAGCCGGGGAAAGAATGACATGCTTGGTTAAGACAAGGAGAGCTAGGGTTTTATTTGCGAAAGCAGCCTTTTTGGCGAAAGTGATTTAGTTCACAAAACTCCTAGTGAGTGAATCAAGTTTTAGTTGTCGGGAGGAGGCTCACGCCTCGACCCATTCCACAAGTTGCTTTGCAACAACTTGTCACGATTAACGAGCAACAATTTATCTGTTTCTTCCATTAGTTCCTTCTCACTTTCACGACCATACATGGTCCACACAGTCATCTCAGGACTGCAACGCCATCATGGCCCTAAGAACACCTCGGTGTCGGACGACACCCCAGGTCACACAGACCCGTTCCTAACCACAAAGGTTGGCCGTTCGCCACACAGGCAAACTCTGGAAACGAAACCCTTCCCACCAATCATTTTCATCAAACATTTGTCAAACAAATCTACGCTATGAGAAACACCTTACACTCGCCCTTGACCGTGGGCACGGCTGTTCGAACAGTTCATTAAACTCTGCAGAGGTTGTACGCTTTACCCACACGACACGAAACTGACACCGTGTACCCGTCGGCAACGGAAGTTCGTGACAAGGCCTTTCCAAAGCTAACCCATGAAAATCGCATGCCACCTAGTTGGGCTAAGATCCATAGCCGAGTATCAGGCAAATCCAGCCGTCGTCCACCCAGGAAATACCGAGGATGCCTCCTACTCCTACTGGTACCATGCCACAATAGAGGCAAAAAGACACCCATGATGGGCAAAACATGCGTAACACTTCATCTCCTCATCCTCGGCATTCCACAACCATTAGCATACCAACTCCCATGTGATAACGATTTACTTAGCCAGAGGCATCCCATAAATACCCGTGTGGTCGCACTGTAACGTGTTCGGATGGACTTCCCAAAGGAATCGGTCCTTAACGATAATACGTAGCCAAACCACAAAGGCTTGACTGCGCATCACCCCCATTTTCACAACACATTTTATTTCGCAACACCTCGGTACAACGTATCGGATTTTTAAACATGAAATTTGGAAATACCCAAGTTTCCCACACGGCAACAACGTGAGCATGGCTAAGCGAAACTACCTCGGTAATCGTATAACGATACCGGCGTAAACATTTGTGGGGCTATCAAAGGTATGGAAACATCAACCTATGAAATATAAGTGCGACTACTAGGTTGGTCCGTCGGTTGTATAAACAATCCGAGGCCTAAACATGTCAATCGTGTGTACTAAGCAATGCATTTTTCAAACAATATATCTTTGCAAAATATAGGGGCAATGTGATCAAAGAGGCTTGCCTTGCACGAGGTGAGGGTCTTCTCCTTCGAATCCGGCGTCCGGAGCGTCCTCGTACACGTGCTCTATACGCGGAACGGAGAACAAATAAGTAAAAAGGAAAATAAAACAAGCTCAAATCAAATAAACAAGTGTGCCACTGTGTAGATCTCAATTTTAGAAAAATTTAGAAATTTGAACGGGGTCAAACGGAGTTACGGTTAAATTTTTATGAATTTTCAAAGGTAGAGGGACTTTTCTGAAAATTTTGGAAATTTTTAAATAAAAGATAACGGAATATTCCGTTAGGGTTAGGGTTAGGGTTTGGGGAGGGGGCCCACATGTCAGTGGCTGAGAGAGAAAAGGGGCATGGGGCCCATGAGAGAGAGTGAGGGAGAGAGGAGGGGGGCCCACCTGTCGGGTGTGTCTCCCTCCTCTGTCCGGGCTTGCCTGGCTCGGCCGGCTGCCGTGCGGCGGCGGGGAGCGGCGGCGGCCGGTGGCAGCGGCGGCCGGGAGGGGAGGGGGAGGCGGCGGCGGCCGGAGAAGGTGGGGGAGGCGGCGGCGGCGACCGGAGAAGGTGGGGGAGGCGGCGGCGGCCGGAGAAGCGGCGGCGGCCGGTGGAAGCGAGAGAGAGAGGGGAGGATGGGGGTCGCCGGCGAGAGGGAAGGGGTGCGGCGGCAAGGGGAGGGGTGGGGGTTTTATAGGCGGCAAGGGGGCGCGGGTACGGCCGGCGACGTGGAGCGGGCGGCGGCGCGGGGCGCGAGGCCGGCGACGCGACGCGGCACGTCGCGCGTGCGGCGCGGGCGGCGCGGCCGGCGCGGCGGGGACAGGGCGGCGTGGGCGCGACGCGGCGGGCGGCGGGCGGGCGGCGCGGCGGCTCTCGGGCGGCGCGGCCAGGCGGCGGCCGGGCGGCGCGGGTGTGGGCGGCGGGCGGCGCGGTGGGTGGGCGGCGCGGCCGGCGTGCGGCGCGGCGAGCGCGGCGGCGCCGGGCGCCGGTCGGGTGGCGCGTGCGGCCGGCTCGGTGGGCTGGGCCAGGCCGAGCGCGAGGGGGAAAGGCCCGTGGGCCGAAAGGGGGAGAGAGGGGAGATGGGCCGGGAAGGGAGAGGGGGGGAGGTGGTGGGCCGGCCCATTCGGGGAAAGAGAGGGAGAGAGGGGGGTGAGTTGGGCCGGGGGAGAAGGGGAGGAAAGAGGCCCAACCGAGGGGGGGTTTTCTCATCTCTTTTTTTTGACAAATTAGGGATTTGAGGAAATAAAACATGAGATCCATTTTGGCACAAAACAAAAACCAAATAAAATCCAAACTTTAAAAATCCAAAATTTTTAATTGAGAGATATTTTTAAATAAGAAAAAAAATGAGGTGCTACAAGTACTCAGTCTTGCTTTATGATTCCCCACACCAGAGTTGGAGAACTGTCAGAGGATGGCTTCTCGGAGGAGTAGGCTTGTCGCTGCTGTCAAGGATGCCCGTGGATTGAAGTCGCCACGCTACGAGTGTAGTTATCTAGCTTAGCTTGTTTATCTTTTCCGCTGCATTTATATAAGATATTTTTATGGTGTTTGTAAGACATGGATCTGTGTATCAACTTTGTCGTTTGTGTTCCCTGGCTGGTCCTGGACAGGGATTTTAATACACATTCTGCTTGGGAATTCGGGTTAGCGAATCTCTGGGCGTGACAGCGGACAACTCCGAGAGCTCCAGCGCGAGCCCGTCGCCATCCACCTCAAGCATTGGAAACGCGAGGCCTCCGGCTCCACCTCTGCCGTTGCCACCACTGCCAATGGCAAGGTCTCGGAGCACGAGCCCATCATCATTCACCTCAACTCCTCAAGCAGTGGAAGTGCCGGACCTCCGGCGCCTCGGCGCCTTCGCCGCCACCATCACTGGCGAGGTCCCGGAGCGCGAGCCCGTCGCCATCCACCTCAAGCAGCAAAAGCGCAGGACCTCCGGCTCCACCGCCGCCGCTGCCACCGCGAATGGTGAGGTCTCGGAGCGCGAGCTCGTCGCCATCCACCTCAAGTAGAGGAAGCGTGGGGCCTTCGGCTCCACCTCCATGGCCGCCGCCTGCATCAAAGAACCTCTAGAACGTCTACCCCGCGACGGCTTCGTCTTCAACTCTGATGTCCGGTCCGTGCGTGAGGCGCAAACCGAAGGTGGTGGAGTTCTACCACTCACTAATGCGGCGAGACTCGAAGAGGGACAGGGGCGGCGACGAGGAAACGTGCCCCGGTGGAGGCTGCGATGGCGCGCGCCTAGCCGCAGCCACGGAGTCGGCGCGCGGGAAGGGACGACGGAGAGAAGAGGGAGGGAGAGTTGGGGGAAGGAGAAAAGGACCTGACATGTGGGACCCACCATATTTTTTTGCCCTATCACACTGACATGTGGGTCCCACCTGCAAAAACAGCTTTCCAAACCACCAAATAAGTTAATTTGCACCGGTTTTAATAGATGAGGGAGGTGTTATATCCGGTTTTGTGGATAAGGGAGGCGATTCGATCAAGGGCAAGAGATGAGGGAAGCAAATTAGACTTATTCCTTTCTTTTTTATATTTAGGCATCGGAGAGTTGCATTTCCGCTTCTCTGGTTTCAACTGGTCTGCGTAAAGCTCAAGATTTGAATTTTATATGTTAAACTATAGTTGTTTAAAATTTTAAATTTTATCTAAAATATGAACAAAATGATTTATCTAAATGTTATCTTTTTTGCGGGGATTATCTAAATGTTATCAACGTAATCATAGATCTATATCTATGGATTTGTGAAACTATAAATACCGAACTTAACAAATTGTACCAAAAATGATATATATAAACATTTATATAGTACTGGTGGTGGTGTGCGACCCAACCCTGAGACAAAACTTTCCCTGGCCCATATGGCTAACTTAGGACATGTTAAGATTGATGCCATTTTAAATCTTGCAAATTGACAAATATATGACTACATTTAGTTTATTTCGTAATGAAAAAAAGAACACATTTATCCTATTATAGCAAATTTGGCAATGAAAGAACACATTTCGTAATGCGCGACCTCGTCGAGTGGAAGGGAAATGGTCATCTCAATCTCAGTCTCAGAGAGCGCCCTCACATTCCTGTAGTGTTATGACGAGCCAGAAAGTTGACCTACCAAAATTTTGTTGATCAGGCCAAGGATCAAGAAGTGGAGTGGAGATCAGCTGTCTCCGGCGGGCCGGCTAGCTAGACGATCTCATCAGAGACAGCGTCTCCAACTGCGATAGATCTTCCACTACTCGCAAAAGGCGATGCAGATTCTTGATAATGATCATCTGAGATAGATATGGTGTACATTGGTGTTGGTGCAGGTCGAATGTCGAGGAGACGATGAAGAACATGGAGCTGGCCTGGCCGTGCGCCCGTGCTGTCCATCAGCCTCTTCTTCGCGTAGCGACAGGGTGCAGTGCTAGCTGTTCCTCTTCACCGGCAAGGAGGATGTGCAGGGCGAGCATGAAAGGGCTGGATCCTCGTACTGGCAAGCAGCAGCTTCACCGCGCTCATCTTCTGGTGCTGCTCTACAACTGAAGCTCAACTCAACTGAGAAACAGCTTCTTTTCTATTCACTTTTTCTGCCTAGCTCGCTCGTCACCACGTTAGTTCTCCTCTGTAGCTCTTATTTTGATCTGCATTAGGTTGTTAGCCTGGCTGTTACCAAGTAAGCTCGTAGTGATTTGGAATAAAGCACCAGCATTCCCGGTTCCATAAGTAGATAATTAGGTATATATGAATTGTTCAGGCCAACTCTATTGTGCAAGAGAATAGCATGTACAGTACTGACGCTTTCATCATTAATTTCTAACTGCACAACCAGTAACAGAAAAGCATTTTGAACAAGCGAGTAACTTGAGGCTGCAAATTGAATGGACTCAACAGAACAAATAATTAAATGGCACTTTGCGGGGCAGGGCGAGATGCAATGGAAATCACATTAGAGGGCACCAAAATGGGCAATCGAGAGATCAAGCAAATTATTGAACTAGTGTTGCAACGAGGTGCTTGTCTTGGCTGACCTCCAGCAGTAGAAAAGACTTTCCAGAAACAAAATTGCGAAAAGGCAGGAGGTATGTTTGTCACTTCTCCAAGGCATCGGCTCCCTTACACCACAACAGCTAAAACCATAATAGAGAGTTTGTACTGACGACACTTCTAGACATTATCCCATCCTAACGAAGCCACGGAGGTGTTGATGCTCTCCCCTCCAGAAACGCCAGATTGGCATCGAAGTCCTCGCCGGCTGACAGATCAATAGCTTCTGCTGGCGGCTGTTGACTGGGACCTGCAGCTGCGAGAGGAATAAGATACAATTTAATCACAATTCAGTTACAGAAATAGTGCGATTGTTGAAATAACACGGAAATACAATTACCACTTACCAGTGTCTCCTAACAGCAGATCGCCAACAGGGGCAAGGACGACGGCTGGGGCAACGGCGAGAGCAAGGGAGAATTGGGAGACGCTTCCAGCAACTGAAGGAAGACCTGTAGAGTGTATAACATGCTGAGCTGCTGTCGCTTCTTGAAGATCATCTGGGCATAGTTTGTGGAAGACATCTGTGACACTCTGGGAGTCTGGGTAGTCCGGGTGATAGATGCTTTTGCCCCTTTATCGTGCTTTCGTTCATTCCGGCTTCCAGGTCACTGTACACTGCTCGAATCAAATCAGCAACCAAGCCTTGCGGGTCCTAAATCACAAATTGTTGGGAGATGGGTCAGTTTGCGTGCAATGACGTATAAATATTGCATTTGATTATGGAGCTTGAGCTCAATAGTCTACCTGCCATGTTCTTTTCGAGGAAGAAGCTGATCCATCATCCCTTGTTATTGGGAGTGGTGCAATCTGAGCCTCTTGCAGCATGCGGGTCAGCATGGGAGTAGTGCAACTCCAGTACACTCATTTCTGAGGTGATTTGCCAAGTACTTAATAGAAGAGCATTGGAAGGACTTCCTGCTGCAGACCAGACATCTGAAGCTTACTCTCGACTTCAATTCGCTTCACTATCAATACGCTGCGAAGGGCCAGAGAAGCTTTCCTTGGCTTAGTGTTCTTCGACCATCGGCATAACTATTATGCATGAAGAACAATCACAAATTATTATAGCAAATGAAGTTACATACTGACTAAACATAACATAACAAACAAGAAGAATACTAATACAAGAAAGAGTCCCACTCCAGTGCTCTCTACTGGTAGTAGAAATTAATCTGAACCTTTGATCTCATTTGATCAAAGGGATCTATTTCTACTACCATCACACTTGGTAGTAGTAGAATTGTGGAGGGGTATTTTTGTCTGAGAAAATTATTTGCGGAGGGGTATTTTCGTCCTTTACACTCTCTAACCTAGACACTCTCTCCTATCTCGTGAAGGCGCCCTTCGCTCTCCCCAAACGACGCCGCCGAGCTTCCTCTCCCCAAACCCTACACGTTCTGAGTCATCGTGGTGCTTCCTTTCCGCCGCCACCGCCGCCTCGCCTGCTCCGCCGCCCTCGCCGCATCCGACTCCCTCTGCTCGTCCGTCCGCGGCGCTTCCCTTCCGCCACCACCGCTGCTACCGCCGCCTCGCCTACTCCGCTGCCCTCGCCGCATCCGACTCCCTCGGCTCGTCCGCCGCACTTGTCTCTTTCGCCGCCTCTGACGCTCTCGCCGCCGCCGCCGCCGCCTCAGCGGCCCTCGGCGACCTCGCATCTCCGTCCGGTATCTCTAGAGCTCCGCCCTATCCCGCCACTCCCCCGTATCGGCCCACCTTTTGGCGAGTTCGCCTCCCCGAGGTCCATCTCAGACCCTAGCACCGCGACACTCACCATCGCCGAACCTTCGTCCTCCTCACTATCCCCTTCCTCGCCGTCGACCTCCTCCCCCACGCTTGGTTCCAGCCCCGTGCATCTCCGCCAGCTGCGTGGGAGAGCCCCCAATCCATTTCCCGCAGCCGCAGCGGAGGACGCAGCCTCTGGATCCTATGGAAGCACACGCCTGGTTCCCCTTCGTCCCCATGCCGCCTCAAGCACCTCCTTCGGAGCTGGAGGAAGACTCGCCGTTGGAGAATAGCATTCGCAAGTCGCGGAAGCTAATGCCCGAAAATTTGCAGTAAGATGCGCTCCCCCAATGCCGCCCCTGAACTTTCAATATGAAGTTCATTTTTCTTTAATTTCTATTTGATATCTGAGGCTACTGTTGCTTTTCCTGTTAATCTGCAGCATGAAGGATGAGACGATCCATCTATATCTGAACAACTCCACCATGTCGTAGGCGATCCCGAGAGGCATGCTTACTAGGTGCTCCAAGGTGCCATGGCATTGGGATGCTGGTGGGAGCATTCGGTATTTGCAAGGATCAAGTGCGCGAAGCCATCTCGGAAGATACGTGTGGCTGCTTGTTCGTAGCAATTGGATTTGGCGCGCAATGTTGTGCTATTGAATTATGATGTCTAAAGTTGTCATATTTCTTAATGAAACTAGTGTTTACCTGTTGTGGGGGCTTTGGGTGGCTGTTACTAGTGGCTATATTTGCATTGCATTATTATGCCACCATCAATGATGAGTAGATGATGCATGGTGCCTCTTACCTTTTGAACTTTGGTTGCCTTTTCAGCAATTATATTGCTCGTTTTGGTTCAGTACATACACTGTTCATTTCAGAACAGAAAGGTTAATGTTAACAACATTTTAACTTACTTACTCTGAACCACCTATTGTTCTTGTTTTTTGCTCTGTGATTGTTGTACATATCATGGTTAGCTGGCTGAAATAGTTTATTTCACAACCTGCCCTTTTGACATAAGTGCTCATGAAATTTACTTGTTCCCATGTGATCATCTGATCACTTATATGTAGTTGCCTCCCCTTTGTATAAAGCAAAGAAACTTGCATAATTCTAAAGGCAACAAAGGTTGAGACCAGTCAAATATTGAAGGGGTAAATGAATTGTTAGTAAGGGCCTCAATTGATGAATAAAAGATAGCATATTATGGTAATTGTCCTTTATAGTATTGTTTTGCATTGTTGATTTTAGCATGAAAAAAACCCATCCTCTTGGACAAAAATCCATTTATATCGTGGTTGGTAGCAGTGGACAATCTTTAATCTTGTTCAGTTTGGACTTGATCAAAATTCCTGCTAAGTCTTGTCGAAATGTTTTCATATCTTGCTGCATAAAGTAAAGGGAGAACGTTTGAAATGATTTTCATAATGGGAAGCATTGGTGCAAAATATGAATAGAGTTCATTGTAGTTGCCTGAATTTGAATTGCTGGGAGATAATTTTCGGTCCAATGCTCCATGAACTTAAGGATGTATAGACCACAGGAGACGCTACAAAAATTTAGATGTTAGGTGAACAAATTTCCGCAATTATATAATGTAAATTTCGTGTGTAAGTGAACATGACAGCGTTAAGGAGTAACCCATCTCGTTGCTTTGGCAAATTCTGGAATTTGTTGTATTCCCATTGGGTAATATCGAAATCAGGCTAGTCATGTTGTAACTGTGGAAGTTGTTTTTTTCCCATATAATCCTCTCTCTATAACTACCAGCTGGGAAGTGATGTGAAACATTATGAGGGTTAAAACATGGCGAAACCGGTTTGAAATGTACAAGTGGAAGTGTATCACTCACCACATGCCTTAGATCGGGTCTATCTTCACTGATTGTGTTGGCTAGCGAATCGAGTATTTGCACCTCTCGTCGCTTGGCGTTAAGAACGGCAAGGTACCAGTGCATTTCTTTTATATTAATTGGGAGAAAAATCTGCAGATGTTCGATAGTAAGATAGGGTAATAGCTTGTAATAACCATTACATAGATAGCTAAATAAGCGTTACCATGTCATATGATAGATAGTTGCGTGCCAGATCTGTAATCCATCATTTATCACGGGGCTTGTTAGATTCGGCATGCGCGCCCTCTGTATTTAGTAGACCTGTTCTTATGGCCTGCTCTAGGAAGGCCTTGCCATCTCCCTGATACCTTTCTCTTTATCGCGGAGACAATGGATGTATGCATCTATGACCTAAAATTGAGAGTAGTACGGTTACATAACAAATATATTTATAAATGACCCAACTGAGCCTCCTTCTTACGAAGACGTTTTATGCATAACTTAACATGTCGGACTAAGCCCATTAGTGTTATGCTTCTCTTCAGAAGGGTGTGAAGATTTGAATTCAATGACTCACTCTGTTGGTTGCTGCGCATACCCAACAGGTACTTCCCATCTGTATATGTCATTGCCCACTTCTCCCTTAGTCGATACATCAAAGCGATCCATTGTCCATTTCCTGTGCCTCCATTCTCCTTAAATTCAGCCCAACGTCTCTCAAACTCCTCGTCCATACTCTCATAAATTAATTTTCTAAGCTCATCGAGTTTTGGCTTACGCAGGTGACGACTCATATTCTCCTCTATATGCCAAGTACACAATCTATGGTACGTGCAAGGCATGACCTTACTGATAGCCTTCGCGATTGCTAAGTCGCCATCGGTTATTACTGATTTCGGATGAACTTGGCGCATTACCTCCAAAAAAGTCTCAAGGAGCCAACAGTAAGAATTGACAAACTCATTGGATAGAATTCCGCACGCAAAAATTGTTGTACTTCTACGGTGGTTAACTCCTATGAAAGGAATGAAAGGAAGATTGTACTTGTTCACATGGTAAGTGCTATAAAAAATGACAACACCTCCAAAAGCACCATAGTCAATACGCGATTCAGCATCTGCCCAGAACACATTCCTAAGACACCCTTCCTCATCAATGGTGTATTTGAAGAAAAATTTTGCATCTTCTTCTTGCTTGCTTGTCAGATATTGCAACAAATCTTCAGCATCCCGCCCCTTGATATTCTTCATCTCGTACCGAGTAAAGAAATTATATAGGTCCTTCATCACAAAACCAACCTCGTCTAACTCATCGTGGTTATTATCCATAACCTCCATGATTTGAAAGGGCCTAAGGCCACTCATGCGAAGCTAGACCGCTTGGGCTTTCTGTGAATGACTCATCACACGGTGAACTCCTAAAAAAGCAACATGGTCAGAACTTGCGAGTTCGTGTGTATGTTGGTTCTCAAATTCCTTAACAAACCACACCCCCGTCTCCTTGTTCAGCTCGATCTCAAGCTTAGCTTCGCAACCACAGCGGGTAAGAGCCCGTGGCTCCCTTTTCCGGTCTGTCCTCTCAAAGTGCTTTAACTCCCTGTACCATTCACATGAGCATACAAATTGTCTCCATATGATCTCACTGTCCTTCCGCTTCAACTTGCATTTCCTCACACTGAAACCCTTCCTCTTTGCATAGTCTAGATAGAATTTGTATCCTTCGTACTCGCTTGAAAAAATCATATTACCCATCATTTTATACTCCTTCTGATCCTCTAGGCTAACGTACCTCGAATCCATGGTGTAAGACTCAGACAACACCTACGGATAAGTACAAAAAAAATCAGTACAACCACCCAAAATAAGATTATGTTTGTTTAATCAACTGCATTACTTCATTGCCACTCTAAACTATTGAACAATTACTACAGTTTCTACACAATGGCTGCAAATTTTGGATGTACTATGAAAGAATTAACGCATGCACTAAGCAATTAATCCATCTATGTCCCCTATTCTAGCTGTGGCATCACTAGTGTTTTGCAGTTTTGCAATTCAAAGACGATGGTCAACAAAGTTTATGAATCAAAGGTTACATTGCTTCAATAACAACATCAAACCTGCCTAGAAACCTTTCATTGTAACAAATTGAAATCAATTATATATGTAATAAATGGATGGTAAAAGGTGTGTACACCTCCTTTTGGGTAAAGATGCTCCTGGAGACCCCCAATTGCCATGAATTCATACACCAGCGGCCGGGTGTCCACCCTCTGTGCAATTGACAATCAAGCCCAACAGATATGACGATCGAAGCCGACTCAGAATCTCCACCTGCCAAAAGATCACCATTGTCAGCGTGAGGCCGTGAGGGACGACGGACTCGCCTCTCTGACTACATATGAGGGCATCAACCTTTCAACTTGATCGGCCACCGGAATGGATTGAATCCTCTGAAGTTGGTGCCGCCGCGAGTATCACACGCATGCGCAGGGGAGGGGAGTGGGTCAATTCGCCGCAGCAGGTGCCGGAAGTCGTTAGAGCGAAAGGCCGCCGCCGCCGCCGCTCCGAACTGGGCACCACCGCCCCAATCGGACACACGTGAATGGCTGCCGCCATCGCCGGAATATGAAGCCGATTCGCGAAGGGGAATGGAAGTAGAGGGGGCGCCGGAGAGATTCGTCGTCGGCGGGATAGGATGCGATGCACAATCGCCGCTGGCAGCCGGACTCGCAATCTCCACTGCCGTTGCTGCTGCGTGCACGCACAGTGATGAAGCGGGATCGCGACGAAATAGATTGGAACGGAAGGGGATTGGGGCGCCGGAGAGATTCGCCGTCGGGGGGTGGGCACACGACGAAACAGCGCTGCCGGTGGACGGAATCGGCCTCTCCACTGCCGCTCTGTATCGAGGATGAGAAAATGGCAACTAGGAGAAGCGACCTACCTGACCGTGAGACCCCACAATGAGAAAAAGGATTCGGTGTCAAATTTACCCCTAATCTATCTTAGTACTTTACTACTCTACCCCTAAAAATAAATGGTTCAGATAATACTACCAGTAGAGAATACCGGAGTGTTGCCCTACAAGAAAACATGTATCCTATCTTCCTATATGCATGAAGTTTTATCTAATCAGTTGAAACTTTGATTTTATCTAATCATAACTATAGCATGAAGTTGTATCTAATCATTTGAAACTTTGAAAAGTGTGCGTATGAAAAAAAAAAGAGGTGAGTTGGAAAAGTTAGAAAATGAACTCAGCCTTACTTGATTTCCCTCCTAAGATAAAGAAGCAGGTAATCCTTGATGAGAACATTCGGACTCATGACAAGTTCATCTGCTAACTGGCTGAAAACAATTAAATGGATGTTAAAGCACGGTGAGTTTATTGATAATTTTATTACAAAGATAGCACAACAGTGGACATATACTTCGGGTCACCGTTAAGCAGCCTCTGCAAGTCAGCACATTTAATATTTACCAGCTGTTGATTTGAATAGGCGGATTCAATACTCTTCAGGGGAGCTATCTGGTCATAATACAAAGCTCTCGCTTCCTCTAGCATATCATTCGAGAGAAGATGACAGCACTTTGCTTTTCTGCAGTACAAGAGCAACAGAGGATGTTTCATGGCATCACCTCCTGCCACTGTGTTGGCGAGGAGCTCAAGACCCTGCCAATTGTAGTTAGTGATGTATTGATCCACATCATCAATTGTAAACCCCCTAGAAAAAAAAATTCAGACAATAGGTTAGATCATACTAGTAGAATTGTCCCGAATTTTGAACTCTTATATATATCGGCCGGGCATTAATTCCGGATTCCCAATTTATTAATTCCGAATTAACACCCGAAGACGGCAAGCCAAGCCGCTGCCCTCTGGTTGGCTCTCCGCGTCGCTACACACCGTCCCCCAGTGGCGGAGGCGGGCATGCAGATCGATCTACCTCGCGGTGGCTAAGGACTCCTCTGTTTCGCTCCGCTAGGAGCCATGGACCTGCAGCTCGTCGGCTACAACCCAAATCAGGACCCCAACCGCAACTACGTACTGCCTCGCCTCTAACTCCAGCGCCGTCAGCCATCCTCACCTACTACGGCGGCCGCTCCAGCCCGGGAATACGAAGAACAGAACAAAAAGTTAATTAAACTCAAAAAAGAAAATGCACCAGCCGGGAATCGAACCCGGGTCTGTACCGTGGCAGGGTACTATTCTACCACTAGACCACTGGTGCACTTGTTACAAATATTGAAATGGTTATTAAGTAATAACGTAATTAAGAAAACAGGTTTCTAATACAGCCAGACTAAAACGAGGTTCATAAACCCTGTTTTGGTCTCTTGCAAGTCAAAATAGTCTTAAAGCTTTTGGGTGGGGGTGGGGTGGGGGGAGGGGGATATATAAGAAATGTTTAATCGGAGCATATATTGCTCATCTTTTTAAGAAAAACGCTGAGTACGATGAAACAGGCAAACAACAAGTTTCAGTAAGTATATCCTTGATTTCATTAATATATTTGTTGCTCATCTAGATCGTGGTAGATTTTAGATGCAAGTAGATAATTGAACTGTCTTCTTTTTTTCTTGAAACGTGTTTTTTTTTATGAAAGTCGTTTTATAAATCTCAACTTAAAATCTTGGTCCCCTAGTTAACAGTTGTCACAATTCTCGCTTCCAATTTGTAATATACTTGAAGAGTTGAAATTTTTTTCCATTAGTGTCTACACCATTTTCACAATGTCTCATATCTTATTGTTGATATTTTTCCAAGGATTTTACAACACACCATATACAAGTACAGCCATCTTCCCTAGGATTTACTACACACCATATACAAGTGAACTACATCCCAAAGATGGTGGCCATCTTTCCATGCGAGGGCATAAATTCATATTTCCAAAGATATGTTCTAGATTCCACATAAGATAAGCGAGACAACCGTGAAGAAACATGCTATATTTGTAACAATAAGTAAAAAGAGTACTAGTATTGTTTATTTTACAAACATTAATATCAATGCGTACTGCAAGAACGGATCTAGAATGAAGTGAAGGATGGTGCCACTCACCTCTTTTACTCTATGTTTAAATTGGGGGTGTTGTATGCATGGTGAAAAATAGACTACCTAATATTACTCTTATTATGCACCATTTCAATATAGCTTAAAAGAACAATAAGAAAAAGAGTCAGGGTTTGTGATCATCTCCTCTTACTATGCATCTCCACCCCTATTAGTATAAAAATACATTATACATCTCGGGAATTAGAATATTTTCTCATATACTCCCTCCATCCCACAATATAAGATATTTTGAATGAATGTGAGACATTATAGTATAATAAATCTGGACGGAATATAACATATTTTGAGTAGATATGATATATCATAGTACAATGAATTTAGATAGACGGTCCGTCTAGATTTATTATATTAGGATGTATTATATTTATTTAAAATATCTTATATTACGGAAAAGGGGAAGTACAAGAATTCATCATATAAATAAAATGGTCAAATAATTCCGTTTTTAGACAACTCATTAACGCGTCCATATCAACCACAGAGTCCACAGATGCCCGTGTCCAGAAATCCTGCGGCTACCTGCTCGATAAAACCCCTCCACCGATCCCATCCCACCCAAGTCGCCTCGAATCCGAATCCTCCTCCTCTTCCCCGCGCCGCCAAGCCCTAGCTAGGGTTTTGACCCCCCAAACCCCCATGGATCCCTACCCCAAGAAGCGGAAGCCCGACGAGAACGGCGCGGCCGTGGCCTCCCCCGCCGCGGGCGCCGCCGCGCTCGGCCTCACCCGCGACGACGTCCTCCGCCTCGTGGAGCCGCTCTCCCGGGACCAGCTCGCCGACATCGCCGCCACCGCCGCGCTCGCCTCGGGGGTCGCGCTCGACGCCGTGCGGGCCGCCGCCGACCGGGACCCGGCCCTCCGCAAGCTCTTCGTGCGGGGGCTCGGCTGGGAGACCAACTCCGACTCGCTCCGGGCCATCTTCTCCGCCTACGGCGACCTCGAGGAGGCCGTCGTCATCACCGACAAGTCCACTGGCCGCTCCAAGGGCTACGGGTTCGTCACGTTCCGCCACGCCGACTCCGCCGTCCTCGCGCTCAAGGAGCCGTCCAAGAAGATCGACGGCCGCATGACCGTCACGCAGCTCGCCGCCGCCGGCGCGGCCGGAGGGGCGTCCGGAGGGGCCGCCGGAGCCGGTGGCGCCCCCGTGGCCGACGTCTCCCTCCGCAAGATCTTTGTCGGGAACGTCCCCGCCGACATGCCGTCGGAGCGCCTACTTGCGCATTTCGCAGCCTATGGTGAGATTGAGGAGGGGCCGCTAGGGTTCGATAAGCAGACGGGCAAGTTCCGGGGCTTCGCCCTCTTTGTGTACAAGACGCCCGAGGGTGCGCAGGCCTCGCTAGTGGACTCAGTGAAGGTGATCGACGGGCACCAGCTTGTCTGCAAGCTAGCGATCGAAGGGAAAAAGGGGAAACAATCGCAGCAGCAGCAGCAGCAATCTGGACCTGGTGGGGCTCAGCCACCGCAAATGCTCCAAGGCGGGCCGCCGGACATGCCGGGTTCAGGGCTTGGGCTTGGTGGACCACAAATGGGTGCGCAGTATGGTGGCCCTGGGAGTCTGTCTTCGTTTGGTGCATTTGGTGGTGTAGGCGCCGGGCTAGGTGGTCCCAATCCGTATGCGAATTTGCCATCTTCCATGGGTGGAGGCGGAGCTCGGTTGGGTTCATTGGGCAATCAGATGCCTTCTGGGATGGGTGGTGCTGGGGCTGGTGCATATGGGCCTGGGGGATTGGGTGGTGGTTCATTTGGGGGCTCATCCCAGTTTGGTGCTGGTGGGATGGGGGCTTATGGGGGTCTAGGTATGGGCGGAGCCTCATCACTGTACCGCATGCAACAGGGTTCAGGAGGGCTTCCTTCTGGCGGGTATGGTGAGGGTAACTACCCTCTTCCAGGGCCTGGTTTCCGGGGTCAGGAGGGTGGGATGTCACCTGGACCAGGTGGTAGGGCTCCTATGTACCCCAACGTGCCTCCTTATTTCTGAGGTAATTTTTGCAACTCTTCCATGTCTTGAATTTTGTAGCTGATTCCCTTAGGCTTTTTACACCCAAATGCTTGATAATTGTCTTGTTATGTGGTTATGCCTGAACATTAACTTGTGTTTGAATTGTGATTGCTGCATTCTGTGTTTGCATTTATGTGAATGTGTATGTGACTGGAATAGTGAAATGTAAGAAACTCTCACTGGTTATGTTCTGATAGTTTATAGAGATATGTGGCAATAGAGTAGTGCAGAATTTATAGGATGCTACTTCTGACAGGTTAAGTATGTAATGTGCTCTAGTTGCTGATTACTTTGTTCTGTATCTTTTTATGCTGAGAAATCTCTTTGGCTGTTCCTTGTTTTGGTAGCAACAAGGTTCAATATAGTAAATTCAAAGTAATATGTCAGGGCAACTGTTACACACTCTTGATTGGTAAAATGTTGGTCTTGTTTGTTGTTGCAATAGTTGATTTCAGTGTCTGTGTTTGCTTTTATTTGTTCATGTGTTTTTTATAGTGCTGGATTCTAATTTGCATCCAAAGTGGACTGCCTTGTAATATTCAAGGTATTTGATTTCTTATAATGGTAGATCATGTGTACCTGTGTGGTAATTTACTTTGTTGGACAATGCTGCATTATATACTTGACCACATTACTTTGAGGTTAAAGTGAAGGCAATTGTCTGAAGTTTGAGGTTGATCTGCTATTTGAGTATATATAATAAAGTATGGCTTAAAAAACTGTTACTTCTGCCTGTTTGCAGTACATCATATGGTTCTTCGTTCTTGGGTACCCTGGCTTGTGTATCATTTTGTAGGTTACTCCTGAATATGTTTTTGCAATACAAGCACATTGAAAAATCCATTTGCCTGGTTTTGCTGTTTGACGATATTCTTTCTGTTTCATCTTTTTGCCTTTCCTTTTGCTTCATAATTGGCATGCAGCTTATTTTTTACTCAAAAAACAGTTAGCGATTTTGAAGTTGTCGTATTTTTATAGTACAAGATAATAAGACTAATCGATATTCTTTGTCATGATGCCTTTTTTTATTTCTTTGTTATTATGGAATGTTTATGCATCTTTGATTCACTTGATATTTTTTCTCAAATTTCAAAGTTGTGCTTGACGGCACTCCCCTTTTGGATTAGGCTTGTGATGTTTGAGCTTAATGTATTAAGCAATATTATATCTTTTTATTTTTCTTAAGCTATATTATCTTAATTTTGTTTGTATATTTGTGAATTGGTGAACTATTGATTGAATTCCAGTGAACGTGTGAATCAGGTGTGTGACAACTCTTGGGAGCATATGCTTTGAATGGTTGTGCTGAATTCAGAAGTTGTCTGCTTACATGGATGTCTTGCATATTCTGGCTACCTCTGATCTGGAAATCAGTTTTTTGCTCTCAATTTTTCTGTTACAAGATAATTCAAGCTAGCTTAGTGTTTTCTGATATCTCTTCATTAGACATGTACTTCTCATGACTGCGTTGCAGTTACTGTTCTCATAAATATGTGAGGTGTTGTTTCACATTGTTGTGTAATGCTCATTCTCTTATGATATCCAGTTATTTATGATTACATCTGGTGCTTGGTTTAATTGCGTGACATGTTATTTGGTGGCAACTTGATTGGCGAACCATTTGTTATCAATATGTATGACTGATGTTTTGTAATAGGTTGTATAACAGCAGTTTTACTGAATGACTTCAGGATTTTTTTATGGTTACCATCTGCAGATAAGTGCAGATTTAGTAGAAAACTTCCTGTATTTTGATATTGACTATCTGCTGAGTTGGATCTTTACTCAACAAGAATCCATGCTGTACTTTGATCTGTCTTCAGGTTTTAATAGTCAGTGGGATATTTATATTGTTTGATTAGAGGACTTACCCACTTCCGTCCCCAACTCTCGTGCCTAGCATTTGTAGTTTCATTGAGCCATCCTTGTTGCTAGATACTTCATTTTGCTTGGAGTGAGAATTTCCTCTATGCTCAGACACTATGATTCTGTTGTGCTCCTGTGAGTTGGTTTTCAACATTTCTTGTGTACATCTACATCATTACAAGTTTTGCTTCTAGTGATACTTTCTTATATAGTCAAGACTGTACTATGTTCTTCTGTTGTGCTCCTGCATCATTACATATTTTGCTTCGAGTGAGAATTTCTTATGTTGTCAGACTACTATATGATTCTACTGTGCTCTGTGAGTTAGTTTTCAACAGACCTTGTGTACTCTTACATCATTACACATTGCATGTGTTTGTTAGGAGTATTTTCAAGTGTACTAGCACATGACCTGTTGCTGTTGGGTGAGAGTTTGAACATTTTTCTGCCATTGGGCTGAGGAGCATCTTTCTTAGGTCTTTTTCTTGGAGTTTAGCAGTTTGTTCCCCTTCTTTGGGGAGTCAAATTTGTTTTTATGCATTCACTGAAATTATTTTGACTTGCACTACTGCCTTTGCTGTTAATAATTGCATCTATTGTATGCAATTCAATCACCATGATTTTGTTAAGTGGAGGAGTTCCCTGCTTTTCGTCGCATGAGAATGCTGCTCCATGTATTCATTGATTCATGAATTTTGATTCTGTGATAATTAAATAATTGTAATGTGGTGGTTATCTATCACTGTGGTGCTGATTGGTTTGTCCGCGATTTTGGTGTACCTGTTTGCCACTACAAACTTACGCAGCGTGGATTCCTGACACACTGATGGGCTTGTTTTATTTCTCGTCGAATGAACTTACATGCGAGATGCTGCCTATGCTTTGCTCTCTTAGTTTGCCTCTGCTGTGCCATTCGCTACCAGGAAATGCAAAGCTGCAAAACTGTATTATCTCTTTTATCCTAGCTAGTGTACATTAACTGGAGACCTCGCCAAGGAGGCAAGCAAGAGCAGATTCCAGGTGTCAGGCAGCCCCGGTAAGCACCAGTGGCTACAGTCAGCGTACACCAGCGGTTGTTGCCGCTGCTCCGTGCTCAGGGGCTTCCCTTTCCTGGTGATGGTGTATACGGACGGATGCGCGTCGACCCGGAGCTCGGAAAGTCGGGTGATGTTGAGGTACGTGACGGGCGTCCTCATGCTCCGGATGTTCCTCTCGACGATGGACACCAGGCTCCTCGGAAACCATGGGACGATCTTCGCTTCGTCCGTGATTGGTGACGTCTGGTTATAGCACCAGTTTTCGCTGCGTTTGCAGGTGTTAGATAAGTCATCAGTGGTGCGCATTGTTGCTGGGTTCCGGGGATGGGAGGTTTACCTCTTGTGTTCTGGGGAGATGCTTCGGAAGAAGACCCTGGTCCTGGCCGAGTCCACGTTTTCGTCGACCCATGTCGCCCATGTCCTCAGTGCCCTGTTGAACGCCTCCTCGCCTCCCATCTCGACCGGCTTCCCGTCACGCTCCAGGTGGTCCCACCTGCAGTCACACACCCGCTTCACTGCCAGCTTGAGAGGAGAGGGAACGGTGGAGTGTGCAGTGGAGGGAGAGTTGGGTGGACAGACTTACGCCCTGAGATTGCCGGTGTGAGTCCACCAGTGGCCGGTGTTGAAGACGAGGACGTCGGCGGCGCGCAGCTGCTCCAGCGTGGCCGGGAGCTGGTCCAGCTTGAGCGCCCTCGTCCGGTCCTGCTTCGTCTCGAGCTTCACCAGGAACGGGCTCCAGAAGAACTCCACCGAGCAGTTGTAGTCCTGTGTATGTTTGAATCACACATGTAATCAGAACTTCGGAAAGATGCTCCTACTTGTCATTCGATATACAGATTGATAACTAAATGAACGTTGATTTGTGGATGCTTAACTCTGTATCTTTTATCCTACTTGGCATATGCTATTCAACGCCAAGTGTGTCATTTTAGTTGGAGTGTGGCAACTAAATTTGTCACACACTCACACCTAAACTTAGGTAAGTTGTTCTTGCCACAACTCTATTTTAACTAATTCTTAGCCACCCAACTCATATGTCATACACTATATTTTCTTATCTAAGCTTAGATTGTTATTTCATTTATCACAAAAGTGTGGTAAAACTAAGCTTAGCCCACTTTAATCAAGAATGTGTGACAACGTTATTTATTCACTTACTAGAATAAATTTTTATTTTACAAGCTAGAAACTCATGTAATTTCGGCAAATGCCATTATATTGTTTTGAGTTTGCATATGATTTTGTGATGAAGTTCGCTTGGTTTGTTAAATTGTACCCACCAAAGGTTCCATATGAAATCCCATGTCTGCATGCTCATTTATACGATATGGAGTACTTCTTGAATCATTTGTACAACATGTAGAACATGAATCTTTCATCTCAAAATTCTTTGTTTCAAAGCAGTGCGCTAAAGCTTGACCTTTGCTTTTTACATTACTTAGGTAAGCGGTGAATGGATTTTTTGTTTCGATTTCTAAGGGGTGCACATTTTTTTTTTTAGATTTCTGTTCTCCAAACATTAGAGTTGCAGTATTGTCATCCGCTCAACTATATTCTGTACTTTGGATGTGACATTTGAAATTTTGGTACGAATAAACTTCAAGGTCTGAGAACCCGTGCCACATGTTTTGTAGGACACCCATATGTATGAGTAGTGTAGTTAGTTATTGCATTAAATTTCATCAGTATGTGCATTATTTGTGACTTTTCAGTGAATATGAGTGTCTCACTTGCCTGCTATTTTTTTCTGAAGATTATGATGGCTAATCAACTAACCTTTTGTTGACAAATCCAGAAACACTATATTCATTATAGATGGTTTCCGTAACTGCATTACTTGGGCTTGCCCTTTTTAAGAGTATCTTGGTTGATCAGCTGGTTTTTCTGCTGCCATATCCAAAAATCATTTAGTTTATTTGATATTTTTATGGGGAAGCTGCTCTATAAATGGCTCTATACTTCATTTACATGACTGAATGTTTCTGGTATTCATGCTTCTAGCTGCATGGTTAACACATTCTGTATAGGATATCAATGCCACATAATAAAACTGAATTATCTTCTTTGTTTAAGAAACTGAATGAGTAGATCCATTTCTATATAGGGTGATATATGTTCAGCCCCATCTTTTCACCTATGCTTATGCTTATAAGCTAAATTTTGAATTTTAAAACTTCATTTTGAAGTTGATTTTGTCTTTTTCATCGAAGTTTATTTTATAACATTTGCTTTTGAATCACAAAGAACATGGGGCCAGTTCTGTAGTTACTTCCTCTCTTAAGCATGATAGGTTACCATGGTTTCTAGACTTAAACTTATTAGGTGATTTTATCTTGCGAATTCAGGCTCTTTTTTATCCTCATGTGATGACATAATTCAAGTTTATGTGGCAGCCTATGTTAGAATGAATGAAAGCCTTCTGAACAAATTTACTAATATAAATATGTTGTTTATGTTGTGACACTTCTTACTGACAATATGTAATTTAAAGTGATTATAAATTCTATCAATTGACCTACATGACTACATTTGTACTTCGTACGTGATCTAACTCTAAATGGGACATGAAAATGCTAATGATTTGGTCTATTTTTCTCAAGGTTTGAATAACAGTGAAATTATATATACAAATACAAATATGATAAGAAGCACTAACGTCCTACCTAATCTCGATAGACTTTGTGAAGCATGCCAAATGTTCGTTGAAATAATCTGCAATACTCATGTTTTGTCTACTTACCTATTGGCAATGTGATATTCACTGTCCAGACTAATCTTGGAGTTCCACGGGGTACGCTGGTCAAATGTTTGTTTTAATTTAGATGCTCTCAATAGCTCTTTTATAATCCCCTGCTTTGAGTGCTATTTAAAACTTCCATATAATCATCTATAAGCTACATAGCGCAGTACGCCGCGGAGCGCGCATAAAGTCCTAGTAATACGAAACAGAGGGAGTAGTAATTTGTTTGGCGTGCACGTACGTACCATGGCGCGGAAGATCCTGTAGTCGGAGGCGACGTCTTCGACGCGGGTGCGCAAGCGGTCCGGCACGGCGGTGTAGAGGAGGCAGGCGAGCGACTCCCACATGTTGCGGTTCAGCGAGTCGCCGACGAACACCACCCTCCTGTTCCGGCACTGCTCCAGCGCTAGCGCCAGCGCCGCCTCCCTACTCCCGCCGGAGCCGCCGCCGCACCCCCGCGGCTGCCACCGCCACTGCTCGTACTCGGTGTCCGGCCGCCCGTTCCGCCGGCACGTCACTTGGTCGCTCAGGAACGGGCACTCCGCCGCCTCGTACAGCGGGTAGCCCCCCGCCGCCGCGTCGCGCACCCACCGCCCCTCGAACAGGTCGCAACTCTGCTCTTCCCCCTCTTCCTCCGCCGGCGACGGCGCCGGCGCCGGTGCAGTGCTGATGGCATCATCACCCCCCTCCGCCCCCTCATCCTCGTCAAGATCAGGCGCGCGATCACGGGCACCGCCAGGCGACGGCGACGGCGACGGCGAGGCGGACGCCGCCGCTTGCGCCAGCTTGACGTACCTCTCCCATGGCGCCTCCCCGACCACCTGCTGCTGCTGCGGCGCCGCGAAGAGCGGCCGGTTGAACGGGCGCGTCGAGCCGAGGAGGAGGAGGCCGACGGAGACGACGAGGGAGAGGCAGAGGAGAGCGCAGAGCGAGGTGACCAGCGCCCACCTCTGCCGCGACGCCGCCGCGGCGAGCGAAGGCTTGACGACGACGACGGCGGCGGAATGATCCATCGTTAATGACGAGAGTTAATCCGCAGAGAAGCACAGGTCAACTGCTCAAGCGAGGTAGTATTTGGAGGGTTAATTAGCTCGCCGGAGCACGGGATGGCGATTAATCAAGGCGAGGAAAGCATGGAGGAGGAGGGTTTTGGTTGGTTTCTTTCGGTGAGGAGAGGTTGGGGTTTTGGTTGGGTGTACACACTTCACTTGAGATCTACGCTGCTGTTTTCATGTGCACTCACAAACTCACTTCCTCTCCGTTTACTCATGTGAGTGGCAATTATACTGCTGCTGATGCTTAGTGCCAAGCAGTACAGTTTCACCAACTGTAATCATGAAGAATGTGATGTTTGTGTCTTCCAGAGTGAAAACGAAGCAATTTTTATGCTAAAATTCCTACTATCAAATACGTGGAGTACTTTTAGGAAAAAAAGAGTATATATTTTTACCAGAATATTTCATATCTTTCTCGTGTACCCAAATCACTAATTATGGAGAGTTGGTTTGATCAGTAGGTATTCTTCTGTGACAGGAGAGAGATGGATAATTGGATAGTTCAATTTGTTTTCAAGGTTCGTGATCAAGTTGATGTTGCACGTGAGTGCCTGTTGATTCGTTGTTCTTCCGATCAATGCGACCAAAGTACATACACATAACATAAGCCTTTTGGAGTAGTAGTACATATGTAGGTGGACCTGCATCCATGAGTAGTAGTAGGGTAGTAGCTGAGCTGTTGTTAGAGTAAAAATTAGAAAGAAGCACGAACTTTTAGCCGTCAGCTGAATGGGCACAAGCCTTGTTAATCGATCTCCTCGGCACAGGACTCCATCATTCACCCCCTTTTGCCGTGGGCATTATTCTCATCATCATGAGACTTTGATCAACCACACTACTTACTCCGTCCTAAAATAAATCAATCTTGTATGGGATATGATACATACTAGTACGATAAATTTGGATACACTTCACATCCCATACGATGTTAGTTTATGTTGGAATAGAGGAAGTAGTAATTAGTATCAGCGTGCCACGGTGTCTGTCTTTTGGCCGAGAGAGAGAGGCCATCATCTGCATGCACAGCAATTAGCAAAGTCGAGTGGTGAGAACAAACATAGTAACGAGTCACGCGACGTGCACGTTGCACGCACGTACGGCGCTCGCAGCCATGATCAGCGAGCGATCGAGCGTGGCCGTCGCGTAAAGAATCGGTGAGATTTGCCGGCCTGGCGGCCTCGTTGTCGTCTCCGTACGCGCGTAACGTCGGGCAAAGCGGAGCTCGCGATCGAGTAGGGGCTGCGGGCTGCCCGGCCATCATGTCGGTTGATCATTCCCATCGCCTTTGCCGCTTTGCGTAGCTCAGCTGGTGCTGCGCTTCGGCGGAGTCAAGGGGAGTTTGCCCGCATGGCCCCGAAGCTGGCTGGAAAAGCAGCATCGCCGACCGGCCCACAACATGTGACGCGACGGCGGCCAATGAGACCAGCTGCAATTCATTCGAGATCCCTTAACTTAGACAACGAATCCGATTCTCGTACTTGAACCGAAAAACCAGATACAACCCGTCTCCCAACTTACAAAACCAGTACAAACGAGACCCTTCGGTAGTATTGACCCCGTTTTAACTGACGTGACACCTACGTAGCTCCTTTGACTAAGTTTCGTCCCACGTGGCAATGACGTGATACTTACGTGGTAAGTTGATCTGGAAAATAATAAAAACCGTGAGCTCACATGTCATTCTCACACCCCTCCTTAGTTAAAAAAAATAATTTTAAATGGTGGATCCCACATGTCATTCTCACTCCCCTCCTCTTTTCTCTCCTCTCTCTCCCCATCTTCCTTTCTTCATCTCTCTCCCCTCTCCTCTTTTTTCTCCTCTCTCTAGGCGCGATGCCTGATGAGCGACGGGAATTTTTGGTCAAACCCAAATTCAATTTTCCCCAAATTTCTCCTCCAAATTCCATTTCAGAAATTCCTCGGAAAATAGAAAGGTCACTGTTCAATTTGAGCCCCTTTTCTCTCTTTTCTCTCCCCCGGCCAACTCCTCCCCCCTCTCTCCCCCCAAGCAGGCCGGCCCACTCCTCCCCCTCTCTCTCCCCTTTCCCCGGCCCAGCTCCCCCTCCTCCCTTCTCTCCCCCCCGGCCCACGTGCCTTCCCCGCGCTCGGCCTGGCCCGGTCCACCTGAGTCGCCTCCCTTCTCCGGCCGCACGCGCGCCGCGCCCGTGCCACCTCGCGCCCCGAGCCGCGCGCCACGTGCGCGTCACCTCGCCGCGCCGCTGTCACCTCGCCCCGCCGCCGTCCCATCGCCGCTTCGAGCCACCCGCCATGCCGCGCCGCGCCACCTCGCGCCCCGCCGCGCCGCGCGCTCACCGCCTATAAAAGGGGCCGGAGCCCCTCCTCCTCCTCTCCCTCACCGCCGTTCTCCCCCCTCTCGCCGGCGCTCTTTCCCCCCTCTCTCTCGGCCCCCGCTCTCTCTCTCCCCTCTCGGCCCCGCCACCACCGGCCGCCGCCGCTTCCCGGCCGCCGCCGCATCCCCCCAGCCGCCGGCCGCGCCCCGCCGCCGCAACACCGCCGGTGCCGAGCCGAGCCGGGCAAACCAGGAGGGAAGAAGCCCCTGACAGGTGGGCCCCCCTTCTCTCCCCTCTCTTTCTTGACCGACAAGTGGGTCCCCATTTGACCGTCAGCCCTAACGGATATTCCAACGGAATATTCCGTCACTATTTAAAAATAATTCCAAAAATTTCAGAAAATTCTTTAATCTTTGAAAATTCATAGAAATTCAACCGTAACTCCGTTTGACCTCATTCAACTTTCTAAATTTTTCTAAAAATGAGATCTACACAATGACACACTTGTTTCTCTGTTTTGAGCTTGTTTTTTTGCCTTTTATTCATTTGTTCTCCGTTTCGCGTATAGAGCACGTGTAGGAGGAAGCTCTAGAAGCCGTTTTCGAAGGAGAAGACCCCCATCTTGTGCAAGGCAAGCCTCTTTGATCACATTGCCCCTATAATTACAAGTTATTTTGTTTGAAAAATGCATTGCTTAGTGTACACGAAAATCTTGCTTAGGCCTCGGGTTGTTTATGCAACCGACAGACCGACCTAGTAGTTGCACACACTTTACGTAGGATGTTGTTAATTCCTTTATCTTTGTTAGCTCCACACATGTTTACGCCGGTATCGCTATCCATTGGATATGATCACCGAGGTAGTTTGCTTAGCCATGCTTACGTTGTACTATCGTGTGGGAAACTTGGGTACTTCCAAACTTTATGCTTAAAAATCCAGTACGTTGTACCGATGTATTGCAAAATAAAATGAGTTGTGAAAATGGGGATGATGCGAGGCCATGTCTTTGTGGTTTGGTCGTGTATTATCGTTAAGGACCGATTCCTTTGGGAAAATCCATCCAAACATGTTACAGTGCGACCTCACGGGTATTCATGGGATGCCCTTGGCTAAGTAAATGGTTATCACATGGGAGTTTAGCGTGCCAATGGTTGTGGGATGCCGAGGATGAGGAGACGAAGTTTGGATCGTTATAGCCCTTTTGGGGTGTTTTATTTGCCTCTAATGGGGCACACGGTACCGAGTAGGAGTAGGAGGCATCCTCGGTATTCCTGAGTGGATGACGGCAGTAATTGCCTGATACTCGGCTAAGAGACTTGGCCCAACTAGGTGGTATGCGATTTTCATGGGTTAGCTTTGGAAAGGCCTTGTCACGAACTTCCGTTGCCGACGGGTAAACGGTGTCAGTTTCGTGTCGTGTGGGTAAAGCGTACAACCTCTGCAGAGCTTAATGAACTGTTTGAACAGCCGTGCCAACGGTTAAGGGCGAGTGTAAGGTGTTTCTCATAGCGTAGATTTATTTGGCAATTGTTTGATGAAAATGGTTGGTGGGAAGGGATTCGTTTACAGAGTTCGCCTGTGCGGCAAACGACTAACCTTTGTGGTTAGGAACGGGTCTGTGTGACCTGGGGTGTCGCTTGACACCAAGGTGTTGTTAGGGCCGAGAAGGCACCTGCTGTGCTGAGAAAGCTCTGTTGTGGTGATTTTATGGTTTGAACCGAGTTGCTGTGAAAGCAAAAAGAAACTAATAGAGGAAAACTAGTTAATTATTTGACTGTTACTCTTGTGACAAGTTGTTGCAAAGCAACTTGCGAAATGGGACGAGGCGTGAGCCTTCTCCCGACAACTAAAATTTGACTCACTAGAGTTTTTGTGAAATAAATCGCTTTCACCCAAAAGGCTGCTTTCGCAAATAAAACCCTAGCCCTCCCCGTCTTAACTAAACATGACATTCTTTCCCCGGCTTGCTGAGTACATAAAGTACTCACCCTTGCTATATATATATATATATATATATATATATATATATATATATATATATATATATATATATATATATATATATATATATATATATATATATATATATAAAATATCTATAGAGCTTGGAGATGAAGACGTCGACCGCACTGCTGAGGAGTGCCTCCAGGAGCAAGCCGAGTACGAGGACTTTTAGAAGATTCGTGCTTAGCCCCAAGCCGTCGCCTGTGGATCAAGATGGTTGCCTAGGCGCTCGCCTAGTGCTTAGTCGCCCAGACGCTTCGTTTCTCGCTGTTTTTTTTGACTCCCGCTCCGTGGACTTTTGTATTGTTGCGTTTCTCATCTTTGGACCTGTCCAGGATGGCAACTTATGTAAGGACTAAAACCTAGTGATGTAATAATTAGTTACTTTGATCCCATGTTTATTCTGTGTGTACCAGCTAGTGAATCCTGGGACTGGTACTATCTCAGAGGTAATGCGTAGCACCTCGACATGAGTTAGCTGGTATTATCGGTTAACGAGTGCCGGGGCGTTACAGTGGCGTGGAGAGTGGCGGCCTCCTCCATTCCCGACGTCCCACCACCCACCTCGCCCTATCGCGGGGATTCGCCGCCCCTCTCCTCTTCGCCCACCGCGCCTGCCTCTGGCTCCACCGATGCACGCGACGGCCGTTAAGAGAGGAGCTAGCGGGGAGCAGGGCGATGCCTGGCGGAGATAAGGGTGGCGTGGAGAGTGGCGGTTTCCTACACTCCCACCCCCTCACCTCGGCCTACCGCCTGCGACCGTCGCCCCTCTCCTCATCGCCCACCGCGCCTACCTCCGCCTCCGCCGATGCACGCGGCGGCCATTAAGAGAGGAGCTAGCGGGGAGAAGGGTGACGCCTGGTGGATATAAGGGCAACGTGGAGAGTGGCGGTTTCCTCCACTCCCGCACCCCCACCTCGGCACCTCGGCCTACCGCCGGCGACCGCTGCCCCTCTCCTCGTTGTCGGCCACGCCTACCTCCTGTTGATGACGAAATTTGGTAAGCCTCGAAATCATCATCGGCCTAGAGTTAGTATCGGCTTCAGAATCCTGCAATCGGCCGATGGAAGCTATTAATCACCAACAGTCGGATTCTTACCCAATTCGGTTAAGGAAATTAATCTATTAAAGAAAGCTTATCTAAAAGAGACCGAGTTCAAGGAGAATGCGGTATGGCAATTTATCTATTAATTAGGCAGAGTCATTAGTTTCCTTTTAATTTTAGGAAAGTGTGTTTAGTGTCCGATAAGGACTTTATGTTTTTTCCTTTTATCTTTAGGAAAGTTTGAGTCGTATCCGATATGGACTAGTATCTACCCATGGGTATAAATATGTACACCCGGGGTCTATGTAAATTATCTCTCGATCAATACAACTACTCTCGGCGCATCGCCACCCTCTTTTTGAGGTTTTTACTTATCAACTGGTGGAATTTGGCACCTGACACGGGGCTGCATCGGCTTTCGATCTCCGGCGAAGGGTTAAGCCCTACGTTCTATCGGGTCCTGGTGAATTTATCGGCTACATTGGTGTTGTTCAAGACTGCATCGCTTCGATCTCTTGGATCGCTCTGGTTCGGTTGATATATTTACCTGATATCTCAATTCTATCTTAATTGCATTGTGTTTAGAGACGCATCGGTTTAGTTGGGACTGTCTCGGTTAAGTCTGATCTTCTATCTTAGCCGATATATCTCTACAATCACAATTCATTAAGTATTAGATTATCATATACAATCTCGTGTTGCATCGGTTAGGTTCGACCTACGAGATTGTTGTTGATAATAGAAATATTGTTAAGCCGATAGTTTCATGCTAATGTTTTATCGGAGTGCTAGCCGATGAATTATCATATACGTTATATAATCTAGATTGACAATGTTTTTTACTTGCATTGGCGGATCTCTATCTAGGGTTTTGTTGATATCGGCTAGATTACTTTGTTGGCTTAAATTATATAATGTATCCACCACCCTGAAAATCAGTCAAAGGCTTGATTGTCTAGATATTATGTTTCTTTTCATACTTAGTGCTGCATCAGTTAAGTTTGATCTACTAAGTCGTGCTTAGAACCATAATCTCTAGGCTGCTTCTTGATTGCCAATAAGGGTTTCATCGGGGTTTCAGCCGATGAGTTATCTGGATGTTGTATCGGCTCAGAGGATTACATATAATTTGGATTTAGCCGATCGCAACAAAGGTTTCACTGTTTATCTAATCATTTGGATTTATTGACATCGGACTTCCAGCCGATGTATGCTTTAACCTTCGGATCAGTGCTTATTCAATCTATCATTACTAGTCGATTGATTGCTACTGGATTATATTATTGTTTTATTACATTATCATCAGCCGATTATCTTTATGTCATTATTTACTCAAGTATCAAGATCTATACTGGATATCGGCTGGTATCGGCATCGGCTGGAATCACTCTATCGGCTTGTCAGCCGATCGGCTGTTTTATATTCAATTTATATATCTTGTCAGTTGCAGGATGAAACTGACTGGCACGCCCGCATCTCATCGTTATTTTGGACCTGCACTGGAGCTAAGCAGATCCCCCAGGCCGTCGTGTTTTTACGTCAACACCTCCGCCGCACACTACCAACACCAACACCGCATCGGCATCGACAAAAGGATTTGCATCGAGGCTGTTAGGCCCTCTCCCCTGATCTCCTCCGCCTCCGCCTCCTTTGCTCCCTATCCGTCCGTCGAGGATTCATGGACGCCTCGGCTGACTCTGGCATGTCGGGCACCGTCCAAATAGTACAAGCTGCGGAGGTGGTGGTGGCCCCGCTTGTTGGCTAGCTCGGACTGGCTGCTCCACTCCCAATGTCTGTCGCGCGTCACTCCTCTCTTGTCGGCCGCCGTGTGCCGCTCCTCTCCTGTTGGCCGCCGCGCGCCGCTCCTATCTCGCCGGCCACCGCGTGCCACCCACTCCCTATCGCCGAAGAAGATGAGGAGTTGGGCGCTGGTAGGGGCATCGGAGATGACCTCAACGGCATCCTCGCCATGGACGGTGCTCTCGCCTTGTCCCCTCGCATCTCCTCCACCTCACTCTATTTCCTCGAGCTCTTCACCGGGCACTGCCGTTGTCGACGACGACACATCGGAGAGGCAGTGGGACCCACTAACGTGTGGGTCCCACTTTTTTTATCTTGTTTGTATGACACATGGCCTCCCGAATTTTGTTTTAATTTTTTAATTTCAGTTTTTCTGCGTTTATTTTTTCGGAATTAAGTTGCCACGTAATTGTCACGTCAATGCTATGTTGGACGGAGACCTAATCAATGAAACCACATAGACGTCAAGTCAGCTAAAATCGAAGACAATATTACCGAGAGAGCTCGTTTGCACAGGTTTTGTAAGTTATGAGACGGGTTGTATTTTGTTTTTCGATTTAAGGATGAAAATCGGATTCGGTGTCAAGGGACCTAGAATAAACTTATTCCGCTGCAAAAAAAGAGTCAGAGAGGAGAGAGGCTATAAATGGCCAACTGGGCGCCCGGCCCCACACGGCCTAGGCACGGTCGTGCTTGGGCCCGAGAGCAATCGGGTCAGCATGATCCGGATGACATTCGGGTTAGGCCGTGCCCGCCCATGTGATGCACCAACGGCCCATGCATGACCCAATAAGACTTAGGCCGTGCCGGCCCGGCTCGAAGGCAATATTATATGGTTGCACACCGTGCTCCTCTTGAAATAAGTCTATTTTTCCTCCCTCAACTCATTGGGCAGTGTCTTATATGGTTGAAAATAAGTCTATTTGTATCCCTCACTCTTTGGACCATGCATTTATATGTATGAATAAGTCTATTTTTCCTTCCTAATATATTTTTCCTTGGTTCGTGCTGTACCGATCGACCTACCGTGCCGAGGTAGCGGCTCAGGCATAGCCCAACTATCGGGTCGAGCCGACACGGACTCAATCTCAATCGAGCCATGCTTAGACCGTACCAAAATTCCGTGCCGTGGACTGGACCGTGTCTGGGGCCATATGGCCAACTAGGAGAGGCCAAGCAAAAACCCCCTCTGCTCACTGGGTCCGTGTTGTCATCGACACATGGGGCCCTCCGGCCTTCGTTGCGGCGTTGCCACGTGAGGGCAGCGAGAGGTGAGGTGCGCCCCATCCCCGGGGAACTTAGGAGCAAGGAGGCGCGCGGCGTCGGGGATTGGTCGGTGTGACCTGGTGGAGGCCGTGCGTGCTCGCGTGTTCTGTCCGTTCCTCTCCGCCTTTTGGCTGCTTGATGCGTCGCACCATCCGATGGCGCTGCTCGCCACCACCACCACCGCCACCACGACGCCACCCTGCTGCCACTGCGGCATCCTAACGGCGCGGGCCTCCGCGTCCGCGTCCTCTCCCGGCTGCTTCCTCCGCGCGCTGCCGAGATCCCGCGGGCTTCGCCTCCCCATGGCCGCCTCCGGAGCCGACCCTGCCGTTGCGGCGGATGCTCCCCCGTCGCTGCTCGTCTTCTCAGGTGTGTCTCCTGTCTCCCACTCTCGCCAATTTGGATCGCTTGGAGCGTAAGCGTGCGCGGGCGCCGGGGGCCTCGATGATTTGCTGGGGATTCGATGCGTGCCCATACATTGCTGCGAGTGTATGGGCACGCGTGACGGATTGGTGAAATTGGCGAGAGGAAGTTCCTGTGATTTGTGATTGACTGTGATTTGGGCGATTCTGTGCATAATATTTTGTGTGTGACTGGAGTATGCGAGTTTGGGAACAAAAATTGTCGAAATTACATTTGTGCATTTTTTTCCTTACTCAAGCCATGGATCCTTCAGTACTATCTTACTATCTTACCCCTCCTTGGGATATGGATTTTTGACGCAATGTGGCAATTTGTGATTTGGTATGCTCAGGTAAGATGACGGAAGGTGTCCAGTGCTTTATGTGCTCCTTTCTAGCTCATGTTTAGTTGTTGAACTAATATGACAATTACGGTGTGGATACATATGAAGGGTGCTTCTGATAGCCCTGGTTTATTCATGTGTTGAGAATTGGCACAACTTTAATTCTTGTGATATCCATGTCTGAAATCCTGGATTTTCTACCTGCGAAACGGATCACTCGGTGGTGTTTGTCTTGGTGACACTAGGTTCTGTGAATGCATATCTCCATGCAGCGCTGGATGAAAACAATGATGAAATGCCATTTAATTTCCATGTAAAATTTATGTTTCATATATTCTGCTTGGACGATGGATTGTACAAACTATACCATGCTCCTAGAGTGCTAGAATAGCTATTCAGAACAGCTTTATTTTCTTTCTTATGGATTATGCATTTTGCCAACTTTACGGGCTTTCATAAATTGAAATTCACTTGACACTTGTAACCTTACCCTATCTGAGTAATGAATAGGTTTCCTTCTGTTCTTTTCTGGTTGGCGTCCTCCATTCAGCATGAACGGATGCATTTATGTTATTTACCATTTTGTTCTAATATTTAGCACTGTCCAGGAGGAACCGCTTTTAATGGTGTTGTAGAAGAGTTGAAGAAAGTGACTACTCGAGTTGCACATGTTCTTCCTGTTTCTGATGATGGTGGAAGCACAGCTGAGATTGTGCGAGTGCTTGGTAGGTTGAAATCTCTTGCCACACCACCTGCTACCTGAAATAATAATTTGTAAAGTAATTGAAAATCCAACCTGTTCTTATGATTAAATGTTAGGTGGACCTGCTGTGGGTGACATTAGATCAAGATGCTTGAGATTGTCTGATGAAAGCACTTCAGAAGCCCTTTCTGTTCGGACATTGCTTGGGCACCGTTTGCCTCTTGACCCTTCAGAAGCAAAGCTGGAGTGGTAGCAATTAGTCCGTCTATTGCATATCAAAACTCGCCTTTGTTTATTAAAACTGGATCAAGTAACTGGCTGATGTTTTTTGTGTATGAAAAAAAGATGTGTGATGTTAGGTTGTGTACTTGACAGGTACCAGATTGTAGAAGGAGAGCACTCTTTGTGGGATGGTGTCTCACAGCCATACAGAGAAACAATACGTGCCTTTTTAGTCTACTTCCATAATGAGGTCAGTTCCTCTGTAGTATTTTTTTCTTCATAGCATATTTTTAATTTGTTTAAAGATTTTCTTTTGAATAACAGTTTTCTGACTGGACAACAAAGAGAATATGATTTTTTCGCCCCTCTCTCTTTTTTTTGCCAAGATTTATTTTCCTGGTACAGAAGGCAGTCTGATGATCAAGCAGTCCTTCCTTGCCTGTGACATATAATTGCAGTCATTTCGTTTGTGCAGATACTTCGTCGGTCAGCTGAAATGTTTTGCTTCACCAATGGCAGGTGATTCTTTTAAGGTGAAAGTTGCAGTAAATCATATTCTTGTGATTGCTTTTAACATGAAACCTGTTGGCCTCTTGCCACTTCTCAATTCAATGGTGCGACAGGGATGTTCTTTGTGGCATTACTTATTTCTTGGTATTGGGGGCATTTTTTTGTGGTCATTACTCATAACAACAATACTCCCATCTTGCCTACATTTGTTATTGACTACAGCTTTTTATTCATGCAGCATCGGGAATTTCTTTTTTGCTGGGGCACGCATATTCTTCCAGTCTCTGGATGCTGCGATTTTCTTGTTTTCACGTGTGTCACAAATCCCTGCTGAAAGTCTTGTTCTTCCAGTGATATCCACAAATGACAGGCTTACACTGGGATGCGAACTATGGGTAACATCACTTATCAGTAAATTGCACAATAAAAAAAAAACCCAGTAGATTCATTTTTCGGACTGCTCTTGTCTTCTTGTTCTTATGATGGTTACAATTTTATATTGCTTCTGTTTATTTATTTATTTATTTATTTTGTTATCTCACTGATAATTTTATTAGCCCCCCTTATAAACTTTCTTTAATTATTGCAACTTGCTTCTGAAAACTGGCATGATTGTCTTTTTTTTTTTTACAATGTTACTCCTATTATTACAAACATTCCCTTACTACGAAATCTCATATAATGATCTTGGACATTATTCCATTTTCAGGATGGAACTATCATCCGAGGTCAAAATGAAATATCACACCCAAGCAATGGACGTAAAGAAGTAGTTAACAAGGTACTCCAGTCTAAATCATTTCAGCATACTCCCAGTAGTAGTTAAGATGATCTATGTAACATCATTGTGATGAAGGCTCCAAAGCATTCCTAGGGCCACTTCAATATGTTTTATGGAATAACTTTTCTATGCCTTATCTTATAAGAGAAGCTATAGAAGAAAAAGATGTTACTCCTACCTTTAAAATTGTGTCGCCATATCCTTCTCTGGTGGACTGATATTTACTATTGTGCAAACTCCATTTTGTTATGACAATATCGTCTGTTTTTGCTTCATTTCCGTTTGTGTTCATGGCATGGTTGTCACTGATTCACATGTTATCTCGAATCTATGTTTTTCTCCTTTTTACCTGGGCATGCTTGTTGATTTCTCATAATATTTGTTTATCTGTCACTGATTTATTTTTTCTTTTTCTTTTTATTTTTGGAAAAGGATTGTAATTCATGTAGTGCACTTCCTTCAAGGATCAAGCGTGTCTTTTACATGTCAAGTGAAGGCAGCAACCTGTTGCATGAGGTTAGTACATTCATTTTATCTTAACCACCTAGACTGAACCTTTCATTGTACATCTATCATGGATTCTTGGTTGGGTAAGACTTTAGGTTTTGTTAAAACAAAAGCTTTAATTTCTATCATAGATTTTTGTTAAAACAAAGACTAGTCCCTCTAAGAATTGATTCAGCCTTTCTACTTTAATTTCTCAGCGTAAAGAAAAACTTTAATATCTTGAATACCACACATCTTCATGTTCTTAATAATGATCATGATGTGATGATCAGAAAATGTAGTGTATATTTCCATTTATCATGCTTATCTAATCAGTCTCATGGTGTTACTTATTACAACATTGTGAACTATACCATTCAATAGTGGGTTTTTAGCTCTTGGTTAACTTTATTCTTTAAAGAGTACGTTTACTCCTAAGCTTAGTAAGCCTGAGAAGGGACAACTCCTTCGTATAGTAGTCTGTTATGTTTTGTGAATGTCATGGGCTTAAAAGGGTGTGCACTTGTAACCGTGTAAGCATATTGGGATGTATCAAATTAGCCACTTCACAACAGTATATATATAAAAACAGCCCAGTTTGATGTTTTAAAACTCCTAACTGTTCCTACTAACCTTGCAATGCAGGTATTTCCTGAAGCTAACCGTACAGTTTTGGAGCAGTTAAGTAAGGTGGACTGCATTGTATATGCTATGGGATCACTCTTTACATCAGTCTGTCCATCATTGGTAACCATGCTGCTGCTCTGTTTTTTGTTTGTACATAATTGTATTGACTTGATGCTCTTAACATGATATCAGATATGTTAATTTTTATACTACATGCAGTACTAAACAAACATGGGTGCCATGCACATCTGATTACTGATATTGACTTTAAGCTTTTTTACCTGTGCTTGTTTTCCACATCAGCTTGTCCTCTTCTGAAATTTAAGGTTGTGCAGGTATTGCGTGGCATTGGTGAAACTATAGCATCAAGATCCATTCCAAAGGTAGTTATGTTTTTAAAAAATAATTTTTTAATACAATGTTCTGTATTTGTGTTGATTCATTTTGTCTCGATTCCATCATGTAAATAAAAGCGTTACTAAGACCTGACATTCTTGTTAAACCATATAGACTTGCTTCATGCTCTTGATTTCATTATGCTAGAATGGGTTTGATAGCAACCTAGTATAGTGGATTAAATGGTTGATTCACCTCCATAGTAGTGGACTCATGGGGTTATTTGATGTGTGAAGGGAGTCTTTCTTCACGTAAAATGTTGTTTTTTCTTGCCTTTTAGCCCCTTGGTTGATCATGCTTGTGGCTATTGGTGCTTTTGTCTAAATTTATTTATTCTGAATCTAGGTACTTCTTTTGAATGGGTCGCACGACAGAGAAACAACTGGGTTGCCTGCTTCTGGCTTTGTGACTGCCATTACTGATTCTCTAAACCGTACTTACGGAGATCCTGACAAAAGTCTAAAGAATCTTGTAAGTTCGGTGACTCTGCCTTTGAACAGATTTTCAGCTAATGATTGGAGGAATCTTGCATCATATCATTTACTAGCTTTAGAGGATGGGAATATTCCACAGATCAGCGTCCCCTGGTCCACATCTTGAATGATTCAGTTAAAGATGTACATATGCCCCTTAACATTGTGTGAAGATTTTCTGTCTGACAGCTTCTTTTTTTATTGTGTGCAGCCCAAAGACTACGTGAATGCTTTATTGGTACCAAAAGGAGGCCAAATTCCTTTAGATATAAAAAACTTGGCTTCTAAAGAAATATTTCACGTGGTAAGTATTTGTATTTGCTAAAACAGTGATCATTAAGTGTAAAATGTGTGGAAAAATGTTATAGTTATTCATCGAGTCCTTAACTGTGTAATTTTTTAAGATAATGGATAGAAATTCTGGCCTCTATATCCATGAATGGATATATACAGCCAAACGTTACATGAATACTTAGATTCTAGGTCTTATAACTGAGAAACAATCACGAAAAATGAAATGAATGTATGAGATGCTCCGATATTTTAACGCTTCTTTCCTAGTTGGCTTTTCTATGTGCAATACCACGTTACTTCCATCATTTCATCCCCAATGAAAGAGGATATCTAGCATCAGCTTATTAATTACTGCATGATAAAACTACAGTAATTGCAGATTTTGCACGGTGGGTCACATTAAGTTCTGTAGCCTTCGTTAAACAAGCTTACTTTTGGATACTTAGGCATTTATCCATTACATGTTAGAAAAAAGGCACTGTTATTTACACAAGATAAATACGATAATTCAGTGTGTAGATATTCCAGAAGTACGCAATATTGGTCACACGTTCTTATGTATTGTAGCTTGTGCATAAACAGTATTGAGATTGCCGTTTTAATGTGCTAACTTATGAAGTATATTGCAGGTTACCGTGGACTCTATATGTGATGGAAAGACGGGCATTATTTTTGATCCGCATTCGTTGATTCAAGCCCTGACCAGTCTAATATCGGATAGGCGGTTCGTGGAATCTGATCTTTTAACAGAAAATGTAGAGTCTGTATGACGAAATCTCAGTTCTCAAATGTTAGGTATATATCTTGCTCCTATTCTTTTCCCTGCTCAATACATTGTATGGGGAAACTGTGCATTAGTTGCCCACTTGCCCTTCGTCAGCTAGCTTCATTGCTGCATTCATTGAAAACAAAATATACAAAAACAATCGTGCTCATAGTTTAATTTCATCATCGAATTAGATTTCAGTTCTTTTATTTCTTGTGTTATTCAAGGCGATGATTGTCTGCACTGTTCTTTTGTGCTGAGTGGCTGAATGAATAATTGAATGATTTGTGATAATTATTCGAAGGTACATACAAACGGATTAACTATTATAAAGTTGAAAAAATAAATTTGTAGTATACTAAGAAATCTACATATAGAAAGTTTTTACAAAAATGTACCCTTCAGAAGCTCGGGAAGCCCCGGTATTCATTCGTTATTCCATTTCTCTAAAAAAAAAAAACAGGGCCTTACAGTTGAACAAGTAAAACCAGACGGACCAAACGACGCCAATGGAGGGGCAACGCGAGCCGGGAACCCCACGCGCACGCAGCAGTCGGGGATACGGCCGGCACTAGTCGCTTCCGTCCATTGGCGCTACCCTACCGGGACGGAAACGGCATGGAGCTCAAGAATCAAGATGGCTACAAAGAAGAAAAAAAGAGGAAAAAAACAGAGAGATCGATCGGGCCACCAATCCCTCGTTCCCTCGGTCATCGGTACAATTCAGAGCGTGTGTGTTCAGTTCGGCTTCATCTTCAGTTTTGTATGTACCAGTTTGGTCCGGCTCAATTGGCCACAAATTATGAAATTGGTTAATGCACAACGCATCAGTACGGCACACACACACCAAGTAAATCGAGCAAGTCTTTACCATTGACCTTGACCATGATGGACAGAGAGAGGCGACGACCTTGCTTGACTTCTTCACTGACTCATGGTTGGAGCTCGCCTACCAATCTCCTATATATAAAACGCTAGAGCTACCCTGCATGCATGCACAGCGCAGCCCAAGCGAACCAGCAGTCCAGCACGGGCACACGCTCAAGGACACCCAGTGCGCGACGAGATGGCCTCTGCTCGCCGCTGGCTCTGCCTGATACTCGCCGCCGCAGCGGCCGTCGCAGTGTCGGCCGCGGCAGCGGCGTCCGGTGGTGCTCCCGCGGACGACCCGGGCATGCCGATGGCGGCGCGTCACCAGTGCTGGATGGCGAGGGTGGGGCGCACGTACGCGGACGCTGCCGAGAAGGCGCGCCGCTTCGAGGTGTTCCGCGCCAACGCGGAGCGGATCGACGCCGCCAACCGCGCCGGCGACCTCACCTACACGCTGGGTCTCACCCCGTTCGCCGACCTCACCGCCGACGAGTTCCGCGCCAGGCACCTCATGCCGGATGTCGACGTCGACGAGCCGGCGACCTCGAGGGCGCTGCTCGAGCAGGAAGAGAAGGCGGCGAAGCAGCATCTCCCTCCCTCACGTCCGCCTGCCGTGTGGGGCAGCAAGGACTGGCGAGACCTCGGCGCCGTCACCCCTGTCCAGGATCAAAACAAGAATGATTGCAGTAAGCACCAACAGCTTTTCAGACAATGAAAATGAATTACATCTTCCGTCTCTCTACCCATGAATACACAGTAAAAAAGGAAGTAAAAAGAAAGTAATAAAAAAATAACGTCATGGGACAAAAACCCCTAACTTCTGCGAATAAAAAGATCAACTAAATAACGTTTCCAACATCACATGGATAGTGCATCTTCATCATGTTGTTCATGGCGGCCGGGGTGATATGATGTGTCGTGTGTGTGGTGTGCAGACAGCTGCTGGGCTTTCGCGGCGGTGGCGGCGACGGAGGGGCTGATCAAGATCGAGACCGGCAACGTGACGCCGCTTTCGGCGCAGCAGGTGCTGGACTGCACCGGCGGGGACAACACGTGCAAGGGAGGCCACATCCACGAGGCCCTGCGCTACATCGCCAGCGCCAGCGCCGGCGGCAGGCTGAGCACGGGCACAAGCTACCGGCCGTACGACGGAGAGAAGGGCACCTGCGGCGCCGGCTCCGGCCTGGCGTCGTCCATCGTTGTCGTTCGCGGCGTGCAGAAGGTGACGCCGCACGACAAGGACGCGCTGCGCGCCGCCGTGGAGAGGCAACCCGTGGCGGTGGACATGGACTCCAGTGACCCACTATTCAAGGACTACAAGGGAGGCGTGTACCGCGGCAGCGGCGGCTGCGGGAATAAGAAGCGGAACCACGCGGTGGCGGTGGTCGGGTACGGCACGGCGAGCGATGGCACCAAGTACTGGCTGCTCAAGAATTCGTGGGGCACCGCCTGGGGGGAGAACGGCTACATGCGCATCGCCGTCGACGCCGACTGCGCCGTCTCCAGCCGCCCCGCCTACCCCTTCGTCTAACTAATCAAACAGACCTCGTACCGTGCGTCGATCGTTGTCGCGCGCGTTTACTTCCATGGCATCATGCATGCATTCATGTTTCATAGTACTAATTAAGTTTATACTGTGTTAGTTGGGATACAGTACCGTAATTTCGTCCATTGTATTCTTACATGCTTGAAATTCTGGAGCATGTATCATAGTGTCAATAACTCATTGTACGCAAGTGTATATGCATGCGTTGTATCCTTCTTTTTCCTTCATTACATATCACAAGACATTCATGATGCATTGGTGCGTACTGGAAAATTATTATGCCGCGCGTCTTGCATGTGTACAAAACTGTAACGTGTTAGCCCAACAGAAACGTTCCTCCAACTCATCTTGGCCCGTCCCGTGTGCTCCTGAACGACTGCAACCTTGCCAGTTGCTGGGCACAGACACCCGGGCTCATTGGAGGAGGATAAGGGGACCAAAAATTAGCGAGGCTCACTACCATTGGAATGTCATTCGTAACCCTCAACCGTAAAACCGGTTATTGAGTGTTCACTGACTTCTAAACTAATACAAATTGAGTCATTCAATAGTATTGAGAGTGGTTTTGTATGATGTGACATCCTAGATAATAAAAAAAGAAAATAAGAAACACATTAGGACCGACGTGGAAACCAAATGTAAGTGGCTACTTCAACTTCTTCCTCTTATCTTCACCGCCTCCTTCACCCTCTCCTATCTCCTCTCTCAGTGTGGCTTGCCAGCAGCTACACCCTTGGAAGCTCCAAGAGGTTTTGGTGGTATAGGAGCTCTAGGAGGTCACATGCCAGGCTGCCGACAATGGAGGAAGGCCACAGAGACATAGGAGCTTGAAGAGGCCAGCGAGAAGGGAGCTCGAGAAGGCACTCACCATGATGTCCCTCCTCTCCCCCATCTCCTTCGCTATAGTTGACCATATGACCCGAGGCCCGATGGCCCAGCCCACGACACGGGATTTTGGCACGGCCCAAGCACAGCATGACCCGACTGAGATCGGGCCCGTGTCAGCTCGACCCTACAGTTGGGCCGTGCTTGGCTCGGCACGGTGGGCTGGCCCGACACGACACGAACCAAGGAAAAATATATTAGGGAGGAAAAATAGACTTATTCAGCCATATAAAAGCACGATCCAAACAGTGAGGGATACAAATAGACTTATTTACAGCCATATAAGAACCACCCAACGAGTTGAGGGAGGAAAAATAGACTTATTCCAAGAGAAGCATGGTGGGCTTTCATGCCTTCGGGTCGGCCCAGCATGACTCGAGTCTTATTGGGACATGCTTGGGCCGTTGGTGCAGCATGTGGATGGGCCCGACCCGGCTCGGATGTTGGTCGGGCCGTGTTGGCCCGACTGCTCTTGGGCCCAAGCACGACCGTGCCTGGGCCGTGCCGGGCCGAGCGGCCCGGTTGGCCATCTATATCCTTCGCCATGGGTGCGAGGAGCTTGAAGCTCCCAATAGCCACCTCCCAGCAACGCAATGATGGACTTCAAATGGTCAATCGCCCTCTCATGATGATGACGCTGGAGGTAAAGAGATTGAAGACGAGGAGAAGGGTGCTTGCTGCAGCTAGGCGGAGTGGAAGGAAGAGGACAAAAGCAAGGAGGAGGAGCAGAAGAAGCGTTGCGTCCAATTCATAGAAGCATCCATGTGTGCCGCTGCAATCATAGGGAGAAGAGCAGGAGACCAAGAAACAACACGACGATTGAAAAGCAGCCACATCCACCACACCACATCGTTGGTCGCCGCGAAGCATGATCTACATATATCCATATTCGGGTCTACCTCCATGGCATGCTTGAGGATGCCACTGCCGCCTCCACGTAGGCAACCGCTTGTGTAGGAGAAGCTCATCGGCAGTCAGGATTGGGAGGTAGAGGCGCAGGGTGAAGCGGCAACACCTATGGAAGCCACGATAGGGAGCTACACGTGAGCTTCTACCTACTGACGAGAGGTGGCCACGATGGTGGGATGTGGGTGGTGGCCAGTGGCGAAGGAGCTCAAGCACCCAAAAGCCGCTGCCATTACCAACGACATGCACGAGAGTACCAGACGTTCGACACAGGAGAGGGTAGTGGTCTTCGACTGGTGAGGCGGTGAAATCAAGGACGGGTTAGGTGGTGTAATTGAGGAGATGAGCGGTGGTCCATACAAATGACGGAGAGGAGGGGATGTCTGCATGTATCTGGAGAAAGAAAGAAGGCAGGGGAGAGAGTAGAGGGAGAAGGAAAGAAATCTGTATGTCACTGATAGGTGGAGCCGCTAATTATTTTAAATTTTGTAATGGCTATAATGCTACGCAAGTGTCACATAGACACCACGTTAAATGAAAACCAAATCAACATGTCACATAGAACGAATCATCTAAACTATTGAGAGGCTCAATTTATACTGTTTTGATAGTCGCCTATTTGATCCGCCCAGCCACGCCTCCATCAACCGCGCCACGCATGTGCCACATGTGCCACTCGCGCAAGTGTCGCTGCTCCTTTGCAACCCATGCAGGCCGGAGCGAGCAGTAGTTAGTTATTGCAAGCAACCTCAGCGATCGCATTCGCACGCCGACTTTTCTTCCATCAGGACAGCAACTCGTCCACACTGCCCATTCGCTCGCTCGCTCGCCGTGCGTTGCGCGCCTCGCGCTATAGCTTAGCTAGCTAGTAGCTCGATTCATCACGTTGCATTCGCGCCCGAGCGGGCCGGAGCGCGCGCGTGCCGCCGGTGCCGCGGCGTGCGCGCCGTCGCGACGGCCGGCCGTGGTTCTTCGATGCACGCCGCCGTGCCGTCCCTTGCGAGAGTGGCAGACAGGGACGCCCGGCATGCGCAGCGGTAGCCCACAACCCAAGCATAATAGTATAATGTGACCGCCGCCAAGGAGATCGAAGTGTCATCAATTGATCAGGCTAGCAATAATAATGTAAAAATGGACTACGCGCGCATGCATTGTCAGGATGGGGATGCATCGATCTGGTGCAAGCAAACGCTGAAATGCTGGAGTGCATATTCATTCCTATCACCTTATTTGATTGTTACTCCTTTGCTATTCATCAGGTGACATCGTTTTCAACCTCTATACTGGGGGAGGCGGGAATAGGGGAGAGGGAGGGGTATGGCGGACTCACTAGCAACGGCGACAACGCCTGTGAATCGGCATGCTTCTTTTTATTAGCGTTTTGAGTTATCCTCCGGTGTCCTCTACCGATACTATAATCCTTTATAATCCTTTCTTACTATAAAGTTAAATCTCACTAAATCCTAAAATTTAACATACAAAGATACCACATCATCATCTACTACCAATTATTACATCTAAACATCATGCAAATATATTATATTATCTATAATTTTATAATTTATTAAAATTTATAGCTTTTTAAATACAAGCATGTCAAATCATCATCTCACATAATTCACATAATAATTCAAAATGTCTCTTCATCTTTTTTTTATAATATCTTATATATATATATAGTTCATCCTAACTCTTAACTTGGTTAATGCTCCCTTCTCTCATTAAACCGTATCACATCAATTGTTTTGTTCTTAAATGATTATTTATGGTCCAAATTATCTCCCTCATTTTCTTCTCTTATTAAGTCATATCACCTCAATTGTTTTATCCAAGCTATCTCTCTCTGACGGAGTGTGAGCTCCTCAATAGGGGACAATCAGGACCCCCTTTGTGAGTTCGGCCCGGAGCGTGAGACGTGAATTGGCTTCCCGATGCGTGAGAGATCAAGAGAAAAAAGCACCCCGAGAGAGAGCGTGACACCAAAAATTATACAGGTTCAGGCTGCCGGCGAGGCATAATACCCTACTCCTGTGTGGTTGCTTAGAGGTTGCTGTTTTCAGGGTTCGAACCCCTTTTCCCTAGGCCTGAGCCTCCTTTTATACATCCAAGCGGACACCACATGGGCCAACAGGCTAAATCTCTAGAGAAAAGGAAAAAACCACTCCTTTACAATTAAGAGAGATCCTGTTGCTTGGAGCAGAAGTCATGCGGTGACGGTGGCGGCGTGACCCTTGTCAGGCCACTATCCACCGTGGGCAGCGCGCACGTCATTCCCGGGCGGAGACTTGCGGGCTTTCGTACCGTGCATCGCACGACGCACGTCTGGACTTATCTTACCAACTCCGGTTGGATAAGAGAGCAGAAGCAACTCCCATGGCTTTGATGTGACCCAACGGGACGTGCAGCGTGCCAAACGGCGTGCAACTGACACGTCTGGCACTGTACCACGTCCCATCGGTCATTGGCACCGGTCACAGGCCGGTCAGCCGGTGCGACCGGTGTCAAGCGCGCGCGTGCGTGTCTATTCGCATTTAATGCGGCACACGCGCGTGCGCAGGCGCACTCTGCCTGCATCGCCATTAATGGGGTTAGGTGAGCGTTGTGGGCGCTCACCTACCCCAGCACACGTGGCAGTAGTACGAGGGGGTCGGGGGAACCCGACCCCTGCTATAGCGGCGAGCCGGGGGAGCTGGGAAGTAGAGAGGGCCGCCGCCACGTTACCCTCGGGCCCGATCCCCCCTCGGGGATGGCCACGTAGGCATAAGGGGCCACCTCAAGCCCTAAACCAGCATACCCCTGGATCCATGACGCCGACACCCTCCTTTTCTTCTCATAAAGCTAACTTACTTTTACATTTGAATCATCATTCTATATAATATTTAAATTTAATTTATCATAAACCACATCAACTTATATTGTCTAGTTATCTTACATATTACTTTTATTAGTGCTATCATCTAAACTCCCGCAACAATATGCGGGGTTTCACCTAGTACTACCAGTAGAAATGAATGATCTGAACCATTCGTTTAAGGGTAAATTTGTAATTTACTAATACAGTGATTAGGGGTAACTTTGTCATTTATGATTCTTTCCGTCTAGATCAATCCGTGGTCATCCATTCCACTAGCATCGCTCATATTGCATCGAAAAAGTAAAAAAAAAGGAAGAAAAAATTAAGTCACCGCTGAATGACGACTATACCCTTCCACACATTTTTTATAGTAATACCCCTCCACGCTTCTGCTACCGTTAACTGGGATGGTAGTACAAATAGATCTACACCCTTCGTTCATATGCGACCAACAGTTCAGATTGCTTTCTACTACCAGTAGAGAGTACCGTAGTGGAGCTCTAGGGTTTTAGGATTGAAGGCGATGGGAGGGGGTTAGGGAGCTGGAGAGGATGATTTTACATAAATATTCAGGGTGGTGATCGAAAACCAGTGGTGAATGTTAAGGTGTCAAAGCTACAGGGATAGAAGAGGGTGATGGACCGGGGTTTGTGATGGATCTAGCGGGTGTGAGCCACCGGAGATAGGAAGGAGAGGCATGGCCGGAGAAAGGCACCAGACTTGGAAACAATGGTGGAGACGACGATAATGATGGATCTAATCTTGTTAGGGGGAGGGGGGAGGAGGGAAGTGGCAAGAAAGGCGCGACTAATTGGCCCTGTCGCTAGCATCGACAAGGTGGACGGTGGTGGCGATGGTTGGGCTTTGGCAGAGGAACCGAGGAGAGAGGTGGGGTTATGGTAATAACGCTTATCATGAATGTTGAAGCAATTTGAACAATTAAAAATTGATTTATATTTAAGGAAAAAACAAAAAATATCAAAACACAATATTCCCTTTGCACTAAAATATAGCTATTTTATAATAAAAAAAATTAAAGTAGCTACTTCGTCTGTCCAATAATAAGTACTGGATGTATGTCACATCCACTACTAAAGTAACTTATTCAGGGACAGAAGGAGTATATCTTTTACATAATGGATAAGCTAGAGAACACTAACTATCGTGTGCCTAATGGATAACAAAATATCGGGCTCTTTTCCTACCACTCACTTACACCGTGACTCTCCCCTCTCTCTCACCCTTTTTCTCTCGCCCACTCTCACACAGGAGGGTGGTTGCATCCCAACCTTCGTCGCCACCGACGCCGATTCTCCGGCCTACCGCCAGGAACCCCTTCGCCCCCTTGCCCCCGCTTCGTCGCCATCGACGTTGTTTCTCTAGCTTACCACCGCCGTCGGCAGGAACCCTCGAGACCCGTCACCCCCACTTCGTCGCTAACGACACTGTTTCTTCAGCTTTGTCTTTCGCTACCGGCAAAGCCACCTGCTGGTCCTTCCACTCGGGTCGGAGCTCACCGGGCTCCGTCGCCCTCTATGACGTTGTCGTCGCAGCCCTCCCAGATCTCGTGCATCAACCGGTTGTCGTAACCTTACGTGTTGGAGCTCTCCAGTTGGCCTACTCCTCCTTTGGCCACCATCGAAGGAGAGGAAGAAGCAATATCTGACCGTTAGATGGATCTCCCTCCCCTTGAGCCCAACGGCAAAAGGGGGCCTTGACCCGCGCCCTGATCGGGGGCGCCCAGCCCAATGGCTGGTGGGCCCCCGTCACACTACACCATATAAAAGGGGGTGAAGGCCGGGGCGGCATAAGATACGAAGTTCGTCGCTGCCGCCAACTTTCCCCACAAACCCTAATCCGATCCAGGGGCGCAGCCAGTGACGGGAAAATGCCACCGTCGCGCCACGACCTCGCCGGGACCGCCTACGACCGCCACTGCTGCAAGCACCATCGCCGTCACGACCACCGTCGTCACCGTTCACGTCAAGCCCGCGACGACAACGACGATGGCCGGCACTTCTTCATCCTCCAACACCTCGACCAGTCGGTCTCTCTAAACCCTCTCCCTCATCCATTGTTGTTCAAACACTCATAGAGCACAAACCCGACTAGATCTAAACCTAGGTGATCCAATAGAGCAACCTAAGAATGGTAACAGAGCTACCCTAGCTTTTATATCAGTTCGGGGAAAGAAATCCAAAAGAGAGAAAGAGAGGGGAATCGATCCCCGGAAAAGAGAAAAAAAATAGAGACTCACCGCCGCCGCCGGCCGCCGCCGACGCGCGCGGGAGTCAAACCGCCGCCGGTCGTCCTTACGCCGACGCGGGAGAGAAAAGAAGGGGCGGCGCTCGCCGGGCTGCCGCCGTGCTTGTCCGTGCCGCCGTGCTCGCCGGGTGTCGCTGCACGCCGGCGATAGTGGGTGCGACGGCGCCGCCGCGCTGTGGCCGCGAGCAGCCACCAAGGGCACCGTCGCAAGGCCGCTCGACGGCGGCGCGCTCCGCCTAGGGCAAGCGTGCGTGCCGGCAAGGGGCCCCACGGCGGCGCCGCCACCACCTCCTCTTGTCGCCGCCGTTGCTCCGGTGAAGAGAAGAGAAGGGAGAGAAGAAAATGGGGCTAGGGTTTTGGGCGACCGGGGTCGGGCTAGGGTTTTGATCTCCCGATCTTGGCGCTGGACCGTCGGATGGAAACCCTAGCTGATGGACGGCCGAGATCTGGCGGCCGGCTAGAGGCCGCGGGCCGACCGGGCTTTTTCACAAAAGTCTACTTTTGGTCCCTCGGGGCCGAAATGAAAGGAAAGAAGTTCATTTTAAGTCCTGTTTCAGAAGCAGTTTTAATTAAGGTTATTGAATGTGTTTATTTCTAAGCAATTTGAACCAACGTGACAATTGTTTAGAAAATAGATAAATGAGAGAAATGCTTCTGAACAAGTATATATGTATTTTATATAGTTTTCCCGCTGCGAATAGATGAAATTGATAAAAAATTAGTGTTTTCTAAAATTAAATTTCGAACCAACGGGAGAATTTAATTTTAGGAACATTAATTCTGTGCTATGATGTTGTAATTTTTTGACCAACGTTGTTAATTGCAATATTATAGTTATGGCTCTATGTGTTATGTCTATTTTCTGCCCAACGGTGATGTAGACTTAATGCATAATATTTTAATGTTAATTTTGTTCTCACAGTATATGATTATTTCAGGTGGCTACTCCTTGATGGGTTGCATTAAAGATATTCCGACCCTGAAAGGAGATAACTACGCAGAATGGAAAAGAAAACTCGACCTTGCTTTTATCTTGGGAGAGGTGGACTGGGTGTTGACTACCCCATGTCTTATAGAACCTGCTGAACTTATCAGAGGTGACAAAGAGTCAGATGCTGACTGGCAAAAGAGAGAGAGGGACCATGCTCCCCTCGTCATGTCGTATGACATTGAACATAAGAAATGGTCCTTAACCAACAAGAAATGTTTGGCTGTGGTAAAGAATACAATTGAGCCAACTATATTGGGCTCAATCCCAGAGTGCGACACCGTCTCTGAGTACCTCGAAAGAATAAAGAGCCAGTTCACTGGCTCTTCAAATACTTATGCTACACAGCTGATAAAGCAGCTTGTGATAGAGAGGTACCATGGAGGTGGTGTAAGAGACCACATTCTTAGGATGAGCAACATGGCTTCCAAGTTGAAGCCAATGGATTTGGGCATAACAGATGACTTTCTAATCCATCTGGTTATGGCCTCATTGCCAAAGCACTTTGACAATTTTATTGTCAACTACAACATAAGTCCAGAGAAATGGAACTTTGAAAAGCTCATCGCTAATTGTGTGCAAGAGGAGGAAAGAATCAAGGAGTCCAATGGTGGCTCAATTAACTATGTTAAAGATAACAAGAAAAAGAACCACAAGTCTCCCTCCTCAAAAGCAAAACAGTCTCAGCATCTGCCTTAGCAACAACAGTTCGCTGTTGAAAAGGATCAGTGTCTCCACTGCAAGAAGACAGGACATTACAAGAAAGATTGTCCTGACTTCCTGAAAATAATAATGGCAAAGAAATGTGAGAATATTATTACATTTGTAAATGAATTTCATTACGTTGGTTATTCTAGATCCACATGGTGGATTGATTCTGGAGCAACTATTCATGCTTGTAATTGTTTAAAGGCATTCCGTTCGACGAGGACTACGCAAAGAAGCGAAAGATCCATTAGAGTTGCCAATGGAGTTGAAGAAAAAGTTGAAGCTGTTGGAGACCTTCTTATAGAGCTCCCGAATGGCTTCACACTTTTACTTCGAGATGTTTTTTATGTTTCTTCTTTGCAAAGAAATTTAATAAGTGTATCCAAATTGGATTTTGATGGATATGATTGCTGTTTTGGAAGTGGCAAATGTGAACTATGGTATAATAATGCATGTATTGGTCTTGCTGTGTTGCAAGACGAGTTTTATTTGTTATCTCTTTCTGAGAATGTGAATGTTGTGTCCTCGTTGACAAAAGAAAACAAGAAAAGAAAGAGAACTCCTGATGTCTCATCGAAATTATGGCACTGTCGTTTATGCCATATTTCGAGGGGGAGAATTGAGAGACTAGTTAAGAATGACATTCTTTCTCCATTGGAGTTCTCAGCCTTAGAACAATGCATAGAATGCATTAAAGGAAATTTGTAAAGAGCATCAAAAGGGTGCAAAACGAAGCACAGGAATTTTGGAAATCATTCACACAGATATTCACGGTCCATTTCCTGTGAAAAGTGTGGATGGCTATGACTCGTTCATAATATTCACAGATGATTACTCCCGTTATGGTTATATTTATCCAATCAAAGAGCGATCAGAAGCATTGGATAAATTTAAGATATTCAAGGCTGAAGTTGAAAATCAGCATGATATAAAGATTAAAGTAGTAAGATCTGACCGTGGGGGGAGTACTATGGTCGACATACGCCTTATGGGCAAGTCCCTGGACCTTTTGCAAGGTTCTTGCTAGAGAATGGTATAGTAGACCAGTATTCAACATCGGGCGAACCTCAACAGAATGGGGTAGCTGAAAGGCGTAACCGTACCCTTATGGATATGGTCTGCAACATGATGAGCTACTCCACCCTACCATTGGGTTTATGGATGGAGGCGTTAAAAACCACCATTCATATCCTCAACAGAGTTCCAAGCAAATCGGTGCCCAAAACACCGTATGAGCTATGGACAGGAAGAGTACCCTCGCTAGCTCACCTCCGTGTGTGGGGGAGTCTTGCGGAGGCTAAAGTATTTAACCCAAACCTTGGGAAGTTGGATCCCAAAACAATGAGCTGCCATTTTATTGGCTATCCTGAAAGATCAAAGGGTTATCGTTTCTACTGTCCAAACAGTTATACAAAGTTTGTAGAAACGAGACACGCCGTCTTGGAAGACGAAATGATTAAGGGGAGCTCGGTAGTTCGAGAAATTGATCTTGAGGAGAGGCGGGTGTCTGCACCCGCTCCATCGACTCAGGAGTCTTTCTTCTCTCTACCTGCTGATGTTGAACCTGCAATGCATGACACTGCGGTACCAACACCTATTGTTACCTCTCCTATGGCAACAATGAATGTGAGTGAGGAACCTGTTCTATAGGATTCAACAGAGATTATTGCCACACCAGAGGAGGAGCTGCAACAGCCTCAAACAGATAATGTGCCAGAACAGGAGGCCCCTAGAAGGTCTGAAAGAGTTAGAAGATCGGCTATCCGTGATGACTATGAAGTTTATAATATAGAAGAGTCACATATGGAGGATGATCCCACCTCATATGAAGAGGCCATGAGAAGCGCTCGCTCATCTGAATGGTTGGAAGCCATGAAAGATGAAATGAAATCAATGAAACTAAATAATGTTTGGAATTTAGAAGAAATTCCTAAAGGAGCCAAAACAGTAGGTTGTAAATGGGTCTACAAAACCAAATATGACTCCAGAGGGAATATAGAAAAGCTTAAAGCGCGGCTTGTGGCAAAAGGCTTCACGCAAAGAGAAGGGATTGATTACAATGAGATATTTTCTCCAGTCTCTTGTAAAGATTCCTTCAGGATTATAATGGCACTAGTGGCACATTATGATTTGGAATTACATCAGATGGATGTAAAAACGACATTTCTAAATGGAGATTTGGAGGAAAAAGTATACATGGCACAACCGAAAGGTTTTGTCATGAAAGGAAACGAAAATATGGGATGCCGTCTAAAGAGATCCATTTATGGATTAAAACAAGCTTCGAGACAGTGGTACTTGAAGTTTGATGGGACAATAAAGAAATTTGGGTTTCAAGAGAATATCGAGGACAACTGTATTTATTCAAAGTTTAAGAACGGGAGATTCATTTTCCTAATTCTGTATGTGGATGACATTCTACTGGCTAGTAGTGATGTCAGTCTACTGCAAGAAACAAAGAAATTCTTGTCCTCAAACTTTGACATGAAAGACCTCGGTGAGGTTTCATATGTTTTGGGCATAGAGATTCACCGAGATAGAACAAAGTATGCATTGGGACTTTCTCAAAAGGTATATATAGAAAATGTGTTGAAGAAATTCAACATGTACAGATGCAGTGCTACACCTGCTCCTATAGTGAAAGGCGAAAAGTATGGGGCATCGCAACGTCCCATAAATCAGTATGAGCTCGACGAAATGAAAACAAAGTCATATGCGTCAGCTGTAGGAAGCCTACAGTACGCGCAAGTGTGCACACAACTTGATTTGGCATTTGTTACCGGGTTACTTGGCAGATTTCAGAGTAATACAGGCCGAGAGCACTGGAAATTAGTAAAGAAAGTCTTGCGTTATTTGCAAGGTACAAAAGGCCTCATACTGTCTTACAAAAGATCAGAATCGCTCCAGATAGTGGGGTATTCAGATTCTGATTTTGCAAAAGATAATACAAAGTCAACATCGGGATACGTGTTCACCCTTGCAGGAGGAGCTATTTCATGGAAAAGCTCCAAACAGATCATCACTGCAGGGTCTACTATGTATGCTGAGTTTATAGCATGCTATGAGGCTACGGGGCAGGTGAACTGGTTAAAGAAGTTAATACCCGGTTTAAAGGTGGTTGACAGTATTGAGAAACCACTAAAGTTATACTGCGATAACGAACCCGGGGTAATGTATGCTCACAACAATCTGTCAAGTGATGCTGCCAAACACATTGACATAAAGTACTATGTTGTGAAAGACAAAGTCCGGGATCAAACAATCAGTCTCGAGCACATTAGAACAGAAAGGATGCTCGCGGATCCGCTCAAGGAACATGTAGCCGGCATGGGTTTAAGGGAAGCCTTATGAATCCTGGACTACAGGGCCCATAAGTTAAGGTATCTGTTTCTGAATAGAGATGTGTATAGTGGTTGTCGAATTCATCGGTGATTGACCGTGACGATGAAACATGCTCTATGTGCAAATCTGTGATGGAATAGAAAAAGGCTAAAAGAAATAGTGAGATCAAGGGGGAGAATGTTAGATGGATCTCCCTCTCCTTGAACCCAACGGCAAAAGGGGCCTTGACCCGCGCCCTGATCGGGGGCGCCCAGCCCAATGGCTGGTGGGCCCCCGTCACACTGCGCCATATAAAGGGGGTGAAGGCCGGGGCGGCATAAGATACGAAGTTCGTCACCGCCGCTAACTTTCCCCACAAACCCTAATCCAATCGAGGGGGCACAACCAGTGACGGGAAAACGCCACCGCCGCGCCAAGACCTCGCCGGGACCGCCTACGACCGCCACTGCTGCAAGCACCGCCGCCGTCACGACCACCGTCGTCACCGTTCACGTCAAGCCCGCGATGATAACGACGATGACCGGCACTTCTTCATCCTCCAACACCTCGACCGATCGGTCTCTCTAAACTCTCTCCCTCATCCATTGTTGTTCAAACACCCATAGAGTACAAACCCGACTAGATCTAAACCTAGGTGATCCAATAGAGCAACCTAACACTGACTGATATATTTTGTGATTTTTTTTATGTTGTGGCCAATATATCTCGATGTTTCTTTATGTTGGATCAAAATATTACACTGAAAATTTTGATGGTGTTTTAATTTTTGTCTTTTATTCCTGTGGATTTGTTGATGTTTTAGTAATTGAAACTTGATGTCTCGTGTTTTATAACAAAGTATTTCAATCCATGATTTAACCGTATTTTATTATTTTAATAGTCTGAAACATGTGTTAAGATAGTAGTAAAACATTCTTCTACAAATACTGAAAAAGTATCCGATTTTTAGAAAAAAAATTGATCGCCCAATTTGTAGTAGCCTCCGGTAAACCTGAAATCGGATGGGATGGAATCATCGTGCTGGGATTGAAACCTGCCGTCTACATTAATCGAATCACATCTGTAACCATCGACGGCCGATATATTGTTGCTTCTTCCATCCCTCATGGTGACAATAACATGCACTGTTTAGTTTGCCACTCATGGTGATAACGATATGCATTGTTTAGTTCGCTGGCTAAAAAAATCTACGCCGATTTGGAGTCGGTAATGATCTTGGCCGTGCAGGTTACTAGACTGATTGACGGCCGATGTGCATGCATGCGGTTGAACTTGGGAGTATTGTGCGTCGGGATAATGGGATTTTTTTCGGTTTTTTGGCTCCGGCGGCGCTGGTCGTCTTGTTGCTCCGCTGCCGGCTTGCTTACGGTCTGCGTCCCACTTCCTAAGATAGGATCAACTAATCCTTTCTGATAATAAGTATATATTAATGCTTTTTTTTTTTTTTGCAATTGGAGACACTTCGTCGGATGGTGTTCCATTACTTGCCGAGAATCATTTGAGATGTTCCATCACTCGTGAAAGATGCTTTAACCAGATGCAAAACTCAAAAATACTAATTGCAACATTACAAAACCAATACGCACGTGAAACATTAAGAAAGAACCAACAACAACACGAACAAAAAGAATTATTGACAAGCAACTTTAATACGGCGAACGCGCACCTTCAATGTCATAGTATATATCATTTGCAAGTACAACAACTTGTAAAACAAAATACTAAAATATAATAAGGTGAAATAAGATAAACAACAGACTGTAACAATATCATTAAAAATATCCAACATAATCCTACTGGTTTATATTGTCCTTCTTCCTCTACTCCAGTGACCGGATACACTTTATTACTCTACTCTCTAGTGGCTCTAGGTTCCTCATTAATAAAAAGCAAGATTTAAACATAGTGAGGACTGAGGACTGAGGAGAGCCTCCTCTTAGCAGACGCGAGTGTGCAACCCTCCTCTGAGATATACCAATTAACAAATAAGCAAAATCAAATTCAATATCTATAGGTGATAATAAAAACAAATTAAATTGAAACTAGTTAATGCACATTAACATTTATATTTATTATTTTTGGTATGACTCGTAGAAGTCGATTGCACGTTCGTATAGTCATATAATTCATTAATCTACCTTGTTAATTTATTTTAAATATTTTAATAACTCCTTGCACGATAGTATGTAACAAATCAGAGTCAATTCAATAAACATCCCAGTGGGACACTGGCGCATCCGCGCATGCACCCACTCATCGTGGAGTGCTGCACACCAGCTGAGTGCAATATGGACTGACCCGACCATGCATCAACCGGCGCCTCGTCTATAAATATGAGGCAAACGCGCCACGATCGTCAGCTCACAAGCAAACAGAGTGACAGGAAACGCGAATCAACTCTGAAAAAAATATGGCACGGGTTCCCGTTTCTCGCCACCTTCGCGTCGCGCTGCTTGCTCTCCTCGTGGTCGCCTCCGCCGCGGCGGCGCGTGGGGATCATCAGCCGCGTCGTCTAACCATGGCCGCGCGGTACGAGCGGTGGATGGCCAGGTTCGGGCGCGCGTACGCCGACGACGCCGAGAAGGCGCGCCGGATGGAGGTGTTCGGGGCCAACGCGGCGCGCGTCGACGCCGCCAACCGCGCGGGCAACCGCACCTACACACTCGGGCTCAACCAGTTCTCCGACCTCACCGACGACGAGTTCGCGCGGGCGCACCTCGGGTACATCTGGCCGCCGTCGCACCGGCACGGACACCGTGCTGAGAATGGCACTGGGGCGGCGGCGGCGGCGGCCTCTCTGGATGACATGGACGTGCCGGACAGCGTGGACTGGAGGGCTCGCGGCGCCGTCACGGAGGTCAAGAACCAACGCAGCTGCGGTGAGAACCACACGAACACACAGACACGTCGATGACATAGCTCATGAGCTCATGTGTACGCGTTCGTTGCAGGGAGTTGCTGGGCGTTCGCGGCGGTGGCGGCGACGGAGGGGCTCGTCCAGCTCGCCACGGGCAACCTCGTGTCGCTCTCGGAGCAGCAGGTGCTTGACTGCACCGGCGGCGCCAACACCTGCAACGGCGGCGACGTGTCCGCGGCGCTCCGGTACATCGCCGCGAGCGGCGGGCTGCAGACGGAGTCGGCCTACGCGTACGGCGGGCAGCAGGGCGCGTGCCGCGCCGGCGGGTTCGCCACGCCGAACTCGGCCGCGGCGGTCGGCGGCGCCCGGTGGGCGCGCCTGTACGGCGACGAGGGCGCGCTGCAGGCGCTAGCGGCCGGGCAGCCGGTGGTCGTGGTCGTGGAGGCCTCCGAGCCGGACTTCCGGCACTACAGGAGCGGAGTCTACGCCGGGAGCGCAGCGTGCGGGCGGCGGCTGAACCACGCCGTCACGGTGGTGGGCTACGGCGCGGCGGCGGACGGCGGCGGGGAGTACTGGCTGGTGAAGAACCAGTGGGGGACGTGGTGGGGCGAGGGCGGCTACATGCGCGTCGCGCGCGGCGGCGGCACCGGCGGCAACTGCGGCATCGCCACCTACGCCTTCTACCCGACCATGGACAGCTAGCTCAACTGAGCACTGGACACTAGACTGATGCAAATATGTAGTAATATTGATAAAAATGTTACGCCTAATGTAATATGTGTGGGCGTCTGGCTTCTAAGTGATAAGCCATTAAGCCATAGTTAAGGAGTACATAGATAAAATGCTTATGAAACCAGAACTGTATCGACATAAGCAGTTAAAGAAACTGATGTTGGTAAACGTTCAAAGTAATGGATGGAGCAAATATGCACTTATACGCATTAAGAAAAGATGATTTCAGAAAATTCAGGACATGCTTATTACGCAGAACATTTTTTTGTCTTTTCACTGTTCCAACGAAGAACTATTCATCAAGATAACATTAGTAACCAACATAAACTGCAGCATTCACTATGTAGCAATCATCGTTTTTATCTCCCATTGCTTCTAGGCATACGCCACTTGAACAGATCATCCCACCGTCCACAACTTCAAAGCTGATAATTTTGCCACTGCAAACAATGAGAAAATATCATAAGTCCGCGCTTTTGGTACTCCATATGTAGACCAAATCAAGATGCACACTATCAGTATCGTCAGACTAAGGCTATAAACACGCTGCTAATAGTCACAAATGAGATCCATTGAATATCTAAGATTCTCAGACACTGTTTTAGCAAAGAAATGCTTACATCCAAGCAGCTGAGTCCCGGCCACTAATAATTCTGGTCTGTTTTTCCTTTTATATATTTGACCATGCCTACTGCCACATCTCATATTACTGTAAAATGCAACCATGAATAGGAGTTCATGGAGACTGTCTGCGCACTATAAATATTGAACTCTTGCTGATCTTTCATTTTCAGTAAGTCATGAAAATCGTATGAATGCTAGGTTAACCTGGCTATGAATACGTGTCCATATGCAGTGGCAGAGTCAGAAAACTTTCACATGTAGGGCTAAGATAATGAGAGCTCAAAATTTTTCACAAATTACATAGAATTTTTTAAAATTATAATGGAGATTATGGGGCTAGGCATAGGACTTCAGCCCTATCTGCCCTATGCCTGTTACCGCCCCTGTCCATATGGTTGTCTTTTGTATGGCAGATTTCTATCTCAGCAAACATCACACAGTACATATTGCAACTATTAAACATTCGGCAACGTTAATGTGAATCAGTTTGTCATGGTAACATGGATTTATCTGCTTGTTATGCGCACTAGTTAGCACAAAATGTTAGTTTGCCACTTTGGCTTTTGTCTGATACTGTAAGCTGAACCATGTAATATTTTCACATTTGAAGGACATTGTGGTGCACTGGTGTTGAACATTCCAAAACCCTATTATGTAGTAAGTGTAGTGCTGACCACACTGTCTTGTGTCATGCTACACTGCTACTTGATAAAAGATGGGACTTATTTGCCTAAGATGCTGTGATGACTTTCAGGATGAAGTTTTTACAGAAACATGATCAAAAGGAAAAGCAGGTGGTGATAGAAAAATGGATCAAATATGCTAAAGGATGAAACTGTATTGGTCGAGGGTCACCAAACTACCCGGTTCTACTTCATTATATATATAAAAAACCATTTCTTTGTTAGAGATCGCAGCTACACTCAATAAGCATTCAATTTGAAGGTAAACACATTGGATAATCACATCTTATCTTCTGTAGTTATGGGAAACTGGTTACACTTTTGAAAGAACTAGAACACATCAGATTTTGTTATCAAAGAAGTAAGTGCTCTTTTCAATACAATTAGCTTAGGAAAATCATTATTGTCGGAAATAGTGAGCAATGTTGGGTAACGAAGAGGATCAGCACCTGATCTTGCCATATGGTTATGAACATAAGCACAAGGAACAATTGTACTGAACAAATAAACATGATAGCTCATGTTCCTCTACACCACATTTGTTCACCATGTCCATGAGTGTACCTAACCTAGACACTGTCAATCATACCAAGGTTCAAACTTTCTACTATAATGCTAGCTAGTATGGTACACACAACAGACCAAACCATGCTCACTGAACTTGTAAAGGGTACCCATTGCATCCCTTTCTGATTCAGCGTTCCAACAAGAAGATCCCAATTTTACTAATAAGCACAAAGAGAACGCAGAAAGAGTGCTCACTAGGGGAAGACGGCCTTGACTCTCTCAACGTCCAGCAAGTGTTGCGTTGGCCTCGGCACCCCGAGCTTGATCTGCAGCTTCATCTGCTCCGTGTTCACCCCAGGAATGGATCCTTCACAGAAGCAACCACACCAAAAACAGCTCAGTTAACCAACGATAGGAAATAAAAAGAACAGGTGAAAATTTCGGCGTGCGGATGAGGTGTTCGACGGAATGTCTCAGAGACAGGGGAGGCGGGCTGGGGGGCTACCAGCCTACCACTGCGGAAGGCGGGGATGGAGTTGGAGGTGATGGCGTCCCTGCAGGCGCGCACGGCGGCGGCGGTGATGTCCTGCCCGTGCTGGTCGTACCCGACGCCCATCTCCACGAACAGCAGCTTCATGGCCTCCTGCTGCCCATCTCCGCCACCGCCCGACTGGGGCTGCGTCGCCTCCTCCATGGGAGACGAGGACGCGACCGCTCTCGCTAGTCCTGCGGCGGGCGCCGGGCTCCCCGCCCTCCGGGATCTGATCCGGCAGCGTTGGAGGGAGCAAGATGGCCGGCGGCAAGAGGAGGTGGAGGGGAGCAGCGGTGGTGGTGTTGGTTTGGTCGGGCGGGGGAGGAGGAGGCAGCTGGGGGATGACGCCGCTAACGCCATCATCCTTCCTCTGTTCCAATTTTGTCATTTGGCGTGTTTTAAGAGCAAAAATCTATCAGATTTTTTTAAAACAAACTGAAAAATCTGATAGATTATTACACTTAAAATTGTCAGATTTTTCATCTTTTTAGGGTTAAAATATAATGATTTTGGATATGAGACTTTGTATATATATGTGTAATACTATTAGAAACTTGTGTGCATATAATACATTGCCGAGCTAACGGTGCTATAAGATTAGCCATTTAAGCCGCCAAATAAGTCCAAATATCCGTAACGGTTCGTCTTTTGTAAAAAATTTGTATACGAAAGTTGCTTTAAAAAATCATATTGATCTTTTTTTAAAAAAATAGCTAATACTTAATTAATTATGCATTAATGGATCGTTTTGTTTTTCGTGCGTGGGGATTTGCTCCCAACCACATGTAACGAACATAACCTAAGATGAATTTGCATAGTGGTTTTTATCTACTTTGTATATAAGTTGGATGAGTTTGATAATGTGACATAGATATTTAACATATATATATTAAAATCTTCACTTAAAATTTTCTTTTTTACCTACTATTAGCTCTTACTTACAAATAAATACCAATAAAATAATTGTATGATATTACTGTATATGGATAAATTGATGAAATATGCAAATTTGCTATATTACTTATTCAAAGTTATTTGCTTAAGCTTCCACATTGTGCAAAAAAAAAAAAGACCTATCCAAAACCATTTTAAAGAGTAATACGAATGATATTGCAAAGTTTAAGGGTTAGATGTTTAAAAGTTTAGGATGCTAGGCGGATTTTAATTTGGGAGATATTTGAACTTTTTGATATATTAGGAGAGCTGACGATGGTATATAGTGATACAAAGGTAAAATTATCCGGTACTTCAATGGTAAAAGGTAGATTAAATGTGGTTAAAACGAAACTTTAGAAATAAAAGATTGTACAAACTATAATTTACGCATTTGTGTATATAACGTCACCATCTCACATTAAAGTCATAGTTCTGTGACTTATCTAGAAAATTAAGACATCGACATCATACTTACTAGTGTCATAACATACTAATCATGCTGTTATTTAATTTTCTACGAATAACCAGTTTAGCTATAAATTTTACTAAAGAAATCATTGCCGTCACTTAACCCTGGCCGCCCAAAAGATCTGTCCTCGCACACCTGTAAGCCAAATTATTCGTTAGAGTTTTAAGTATTTATAACTTAGTAACTTGAACTGGAACTGTATTGGTTAGCTTATTAGATCGATGAACAGTAGAAAAATAAACGAGACAAAAACAATAATTTTAGGATATTACTTCTATTCTGAGTGGTTTAAAAGCATTCACTAAAACAAAAAAAAACGGAAATAAAACCATCTAGAATGATTTAAAATTAAATTTCAAATATATTTGACCATGGTTACAAAGCTAACAAACAAACATCACAATTAGAACATATATTATTACAAATATACTATTGAGAGCTTAGTATTAACTAATATGTATATACTCTACTCGTTTAAATTATGTATATCCTTGATCAAATTTTTATACACGATTAAATTGGGTATATACCTATGTCGCGAAGTGTAGGTTTGTGTATCGTGGCCATGTCACCAAGTGTAGATACGTTGATAAGCACATACAAAGTATATTCGTGTAGTTACTCTGTATTAGTTTGCATGACTCCATATATATAATACCAAAATACTCCGTATTGGTTTACGTGATCATGGAATAAACTATCTTCTATTTTTTCTCGCTACGTATGAATGTATAGTAATATATTCAAATATAATATACCTATTATCTAGGTATATGCTAGATATAGTGGCACGTATAAACGCCAACGTAACACTTATGAAGGCGTCTGCAAACGTCGGCACATATACTCGATTTTTAATTATCGTTTAAGTTGTATATACCCGATTTTCCGTTATTGATTAAGTTGGGTATATACCCATTAAACTTTTCATACTCATTTAAATTATGTATATACTTAATCTAATTTTTACACTCGATTAAATCGGGTATATACCCATGTCACGGAGTATAGGTATATATATTGTGGCCATGTTACAGTGGGTAGGTATGTGGTCATGTCATGGAGTACATATATATGGCCATCCCGAGGAGTATAGGTAAATCGGATCTATACCGGCCATGTTGCGGAGCATAGGTATGTGTATACTTAAGCTAGCTTTTGCATTGATTGTAACTTATATAATCGATTAAGAAAATATGTCTAATGGAACTTAAAACTTTATAAATATGTCTAATTAATGGAAATACGCAAGTATCGGCGCCTTGTTCTTGATACCTGAGCACCTTTGAAGCCACTGAATTATGCAAATACACGCCAAATAATAATGCTAGTTCAATAGTAATACATACGCACAACCAAGGACGATACTTGTTCTGATAACCAATTGAAATCATAATAAAAAGAAAGAAGAAGAAAAAAAACACTGTGAAAGAGCAAAAGCAAGTGAAATAATTGAACGTGATACTGCATACATTTTTGTAACTAGCTAGTTTCAGAAAGAATTGACCGTAAAGCTCCCATGAAGCACCGCACCGGCGACAGGAATATACATATGCATACATGTCTACTTGTCCACTGTACATACAAGTTGGTGTTTGTTCTGTCACGCACGTTGTACATGCATGATGCCGAGGCCGCGCGGCGACGTCCGGTTGGTCGGTTGGATGCAGGGCGCCGGAAGCCTTCAACATCCACGCATGGCGTCGACGGCGTGCAGGAGAGAAGGCAGGCTGAAAGCAGACGATGGTCTCTGCGCACGGGCGACGGCAACAAAAGGAAATTCTCACTTTCTGATTTCACACATGCTAGCGACGGTGACACGACGGCATGACGGTGCCAGCAAGCTCATCGGCATGGAGCTTATATACGCAGAAACATGGAAAGTACAAAGATATACACGGAATAAACCAAACCAAACATATGGAAATAGATTCAACGGTTAAATCATTTTCAAAATCCATGGAAAGGTAACATGCGAATCTCTCATAACGGATAGAACCCGCCAATTTTCATCGATACCTGATTTTACCAAGCACAAATTATAAAGCAGATAAGTGGTGGATGATATTAGAGCCTGGGTACCATGTAGCACTAAATAATTTTAATCTATATGTATACATATAACTCATGCATTTTATTGATTATAGATAACTAGTTACATCTCACATGAGTTATCCCTAGTGAGGAATCAATCGCAATTACAAATAGTTTTGTAAAATGGTCCCTCGAAGATGACCAAATTAATGTAAGCTTATAAAATTTGCTAGGAAGGACCCTTAAGAATTAGAAAAAGCAATCCGGTCCTTATCTTCTCCACCAGGTTGCAAGCTAGATTCATGGCAACAATGACGATGATGAAGAAATCAAGTGTAGCTGCAAATGAAAGTGCAAGATGCATACCCAAAAGGAGCCTCCGCTTGGAGGTTGAGGTTTTCATGACAAAACAATGAAACTCAGCTTCTCCATGAAGATGCACCATCGGTGATGAAGGACGCTTGCATCCTTGTGGTTGCTTCGCCGGAGATGAACAAAATAGCTGGCGCAACCGTTTGTGAAGCAAACTTGCCTTACTTCCAGTTAGGGGCTTCCATGGTAAACCTGGAGACCACTCCATTGGATGGATTTGGTCGGAATCCATAGAAGACTATCAGGACCATAGAAACGCGACGCCGGCGAAGACGAACTCTTGCACTACACAAAAGTATCAAAAGAAAAGAAAAAACAAAGGGAAAAACACTACTACAAGAATAACCCGACTACCTGACCCCCCTTCCCCGTCACCGACGACTGGAGCCACCGGTTTTGATGAAGGAAAGGGGTCGGACAGAGAGGGAGAAAGAAGTCGCCTTCTTTTTACGCCTAGAGAGAGATCACCGAAAGAGAGAGAAAACCCCACAAAGACGTTCTATTTTACTTTTACATGATATATATAAGGTACATATTTTACTATCGGTAAAAGTTGGAAGGAACCCTCAAAATTTATCTTACTACTGGACACCTAAAAAAGTTTCGAAGGTACGTGTTAACCGTCGCTGAATCTTGAGATAGATACTACTATTTTGTAGTAAAGTGATCACACATAAGGGAAAGGTCTTTTTGAGAGGTGCTACAGTGCTGCTTCCGAATATTTATTCGCATACGAATTAGAATACGAAACAATATATAAATGCATACATTCTTGGTCAATGATATGAAAGGACGGAAGAGGATGTACGTACTCCATTTATGTAGCACACACTTCCTCGCTTTTCATTTGCTTGAAAATATTTGATCGGTGTTGTTTCAACTTTGATCACACTTTTAAATTGTCTTACCAGATTTTGATGACAAAAAAGTGTATGATTGAATTTAACCTACAACATATTTCGATTATATGGCATATTTTCATGTATTCATAAATTTATTTTCAAAATAGGAGTGACCAATCGAATGTAACTCGACTATCTAGGTTACTTGTGATGGAAGCTACCCACCTAGGGACTTATTCTAGACATAACAAGAATGCTCATATTTATGACTAATTATTCTTTTATTGTAGGCAAGATGACATACTTGTTGACAGAGAGCAAAACACATATATAGTGGCTTCTTCAATCTCAGGATATGCTGGTTTAGTCAACAAGGTGTATCTATGATGATTATTTCAACCTCAAGATATGTTGGCCAATCTCTCAGGGATGCACATGGGGGCGAGTGCACCTGTGTGTGAGCGCATGTATTTGTACTGTATTTTAGAAAAATAAGGGTGATCAAATATAAATAACAGCCGATAACAAGTATATGAAAATGGAGGTAATAAGGGGAAGCACCGGTAAGGTGGTATTGGAATCGTGGGTACATAACTTCATCCAATAGGATTGGATTCAAATTTTGATGACCACAAACTTTAACTCATATGAGTGATTGAGGGCCTGTTTGTTTCCCAGAGACTTATTCCAAGTCCCTGTCACATTGGATGTTTGGACACTAATTTGAAATATTAAACATACACTAATTACAAAACCCATTCCATAACCTTGGACTAATTCGCGAGATGAATCTTTTGAGTCTAATTACACCATGATTTAACAATGTGATGTAATTAGGCTTAAAAAATTCGTCTCGCAGATTAGCTCTCATTTATGAAATTAGTTTTTTTATCAGTCTATATTTAATACTCCAAATTAGCGTCCAAACATCCGATGTGACATGAGCTAAAAAGTTTTAACCCCATCTAAATAACCTCTGAGTGAGCTTTCAATAGGTTTTTAGTGATGCAAGAAATGTTGCAGTTGGTCTTTGTCTATTTGAATGTGTGTATTATGGAGCACGTATTGGTGAAAATGTCAGTGTGGTGCGTATCTATTTTACCCTAGATAAATGTATATATATATTTGTAGCAAAAATTGTTATATTTTGGGATGGAGGTAATACGTGATTTCTATGGGACGTACCAGGGTTACCACCCATTTTAGAGCTATGTTTTCACCATCTGAACATAAACTGCCAATGCAACTGTTACTATATGCATACAATATAACTATTTGATACACAAAAGGTAAAAGAGTTAAACACAACCTTTTCTCTCTTCTTTTTTCACTTGTTTTGAACGCTTCATGCCCTTCGTTTTCTCGTTCCAAAACGCATGCAAAATGATCAGGAATCCCAGATTGGCCCGAACGCCGGGATGCCGGCCTTCCTGCACCCGCTCACTACGTCCCTGCTCCCCTCCGGGTTACTCGTCACCACAACCACCTCCGCGCCCCACCGCCGCGCCGCGCCCACGGCGAGCTCCCTCACGTCCGGCCGCCCCATCACCGCCGTGTCGTGCACCACCACCCTCCCCGCCAGGTTCTTGCTACCCGCCGCCGCCGCCATGATCTCCTCGCCGTAGTTCGCCTCGACACCCTTCGCCACCCACACCAGCGACAGCTCCGTCGTCGTGCTCGGTTGCATCAGCAGCGACAGGAACACGCAGATGCCCGAGCCAGTCGCCACCATGGTCGCCCGCCTGTACATGCTGATGAGGTACGGGAGGCCGGCGAAGTGGAGGCCGCGCACCCAGAGGTGGGTCGGTGGGTCGGTGATGAGGCCTCGCGTGAAGTCGCCGACGGCGCCGGCGAGCATCGCGTGGGTGCGGCGCCCGTCGGAGATGATGCCGAAGGCGTGCCACTCGGAGAGCGGCGAGCGGCTGATGCGGCCGAGGAGGCCGGCCTTGACGCCGCCCTGGAAGGTTAGGATCGCCGCGTGTGTGGACGGCGCGGTCACCGTCACCGGCACGCGGCGCACGGTGAGCCACGGGAGGACGGTGAAGAAGGTGATGGCGACCGCGAGCCTGAGGTCCTCGCGCCTCGCGAGGGCGGCGCCGGCGAGCGGGACGTACGACCTGGTCTCCTGGTCGTAGCCGGCGGAGAGCACGACGAACGTCCAGAGCAGGGCGAGCGCGCCCCAGCCGGCGAACCGGTGCGTCCGCTCGAACACGTTATGGTGGAGGTGGCGCACTAGCGGGAACGCCGCCGCGCAGGAGAGCGCGAGAAAGAAGAGGATGGCCGACGCGACGGCGACGATCTCCGGGGGCATCTCGTCGCGGTGCCGGAGCGCCTGGACGAGAGCGTACACCAGCCACCCGACGGAGGACACGCCGCAGCCGCTGTGGACGCCGCCGAGGGACTGGAGGATCGCCGTGACGCAGGTCTTGGCGACGACCGGCACCCATGGCCGGCCGAGGAGCGCGACGGCGAGCCAGAATACGACGCGGAGCACCGCCTCGGAGCGGCACAGCGTGAGCGCCAGGATGTTGCCCATGGCGAAGACGGCGGCGCGCCGCTTCGCGCAAGGGAAATGGCCGGACGCCGCGAGCGCGATCGCCGCCGCGTTCAGCGCGACGCAGAGCACGAAGAGGCGCTTGTACACGGTGAACAGGCCCTGGTCGAACAGTATGACGGCGAGCCTCGATTGCCTGGCCGGCGCCGCCGCGGCCTTCGCCGCCGGCACGCTCGGCTTCTTCTTCTCTTTCACATCATCCTCGACGGCAGCTGCGGCCGCGGCGACAGCCATCTCCTCGTCGTGGCCGTCAAAGACGGACGCGCCATCTTCCTCCTCGTCGCCGGCGACGTCGAGGTCGCAGAAGTGGCTGCTGGCACGGCTCCGCGACCGTCCAACGCCGCCGTCCGGCTTCGCCGGAATGATCCTAGAGAAGGAGAAGTAACGACTCGACGACAGTAGAGGCAGCCAGATCCACCTTCCGGTGCTCGGCGCCGCTGGTGGAGGCTCGGCAGGGCAGGCGGCGGCGGCGATGGCGAAGGGGCTCGCCGGCGAGGGCTTGAGCTCGAAGGTGACGCCACGGCAGCTCGAGAACTTGATTTCGATGGGCTTCGTTGCCAGCTCGTCTCGCCTATCCATGGCGCGAGCCAGTAAGCCTAACAAACTGACTTGAATTAACTAGAGTTTGACGATATCACCAGTTGTTGTAGAATTGCATGTATTTATAAGCAGCAAGCAAGCATGCATGCATGTGTAGATAGGCTTGATGAAAATGTTTTCAACTACGAGGCATTGTTGATTAATCCCGAAATAATTGAACGTGATTGAGGGGAGATAATTCCACATCATATAATAGATGTGAAATAAATCCCCTCTAAATCATCCTTAGGAGGGATTAACTGAAACAAGTCTTTAACGAGAGATATACCCGTATTTTTCGTGCCACCTAAATAGTTATCACAATTTTTGAAAAAATTAATAAGATAAATTACAATGAGATATACTCTAAACATGCAAAAATTTGACCCATGTAATTTCAAACAAAAGGACTTCTAAAAATATTACTTTTCGTAGTCATATTTATTATTTTTATTCTAACAGTTCAAATGTAAGCTTGCGTATGTATCTCATGGTGATCTACCTCATTTTTTTTTAAAAAAAAATCGATGACTATATGTGTGGCATGTACAATAAGAGTATATTATCGTAAGGAATGAAAATCCATCTGTGCTTATATTACAAGTGGGCATGAAGGTTGTAAAATTTTATGGGGAGTCTTTGTACTATATTTTGTACTTTGGACTTTCAACTTTCCAAACGTATACAACTACTTCAATAACCGTGGGGAGTCTTTTGATAAGGAGTACTATACCATCTTTATCCAATTAGTACTACTGTATTCCATTTACTTTTTTACGAAACACAATACACAAGCAGTGATCATGTAAACACGCTCACATTGATCACCTTATCCTACAAATACAAGAGGAATGGACCAACATATATTGAGATTCACGAAGTCACGGTAGACATCTCGCGCTCACCCCACCCCTATAAACACCTCCGAAGACTGAACCAATATATCTTGAGATTCGCGAAATCACCGCAGATATCTCACTGTTGATGGGTACGTCACCTACCACTATGAAAGAATAATTAGCCATAAGTACGAGTATCATACAAGTTTAGAACTTGAATTCAGATAGATAGGTTCCACTACCAGGAACTTAATCAGCTGAGCGAAGCTTTACGTATTTCATTTACTTCTCTTAGCAAAACAGAATGTGTGCAACTGTATAGACAGTTCAATTAAGACAAGATGACATGAGGCTCTTTCTATCCTTTCAACTCTTCATATGGATCTAGAAGTAAAAACCGGTAATCGTACATAGGACGTTGGTGCTGGTTTTTTAAATAAATGACACCTCGGAGGGAGTCAAGCCAACGAGCGGCTAGCTACCTCATTTTTTAGTTGACTCATCGCTTACTACTACTACTCTCTCTCTCTCTCCATCTCTCGGTTCTTTCTCGAAGAGCACCGCCTCCTCCTCACCTCCTCAGGATGGCTGATCTTCGCCACGAACTTGGGGGTAGGCAGAACCGATCACGACGAGCTCAGGGGTGTCCAGATCCATCACTGTGAACTCAGGGGTGGCCCTGTCCCCTTCTCCTAGTCAGCAGCAGCACACTTCACTCCCTCGACCTCCACCTCGCCATGGCCCGCTGACCGCCGCGAGCTCAGGGTTGGATCTGGACCGCTGTAGATGGGACCACAACGATGGAGGCAACTACCAGCAGAAGCGACGACTGATCTTGGGGATTTGATGAAGAATAATTTGGAAAAAATTTGTGGTCAAAGCATCGGCTTGAATCGAGCCGATCTACCTTTTTTTTCTTTTCAAATCGTGCACCTTGTCAGTCCCGGTTCTCAATCCGGTACGATGAACCTCCTCATCAATGCCGCCTCCATGATGCTGGTTGGAAAATCTAGCAACCATGTAGAGTTTCCAATTGGTATCAAAGTGAGGTTTTGTAGTAGTGATTAATTTGACTTACAAATTTAGCCAAATAAAAACATCGAGTATATGTAAGAGTGAATGTGAGTGCTCAGTACACCATGCCCCAAAATTCTTTAACTTATTTTCCCATTAGTCAGCAAAAAGACTTATTTGCTGCCAAACTATATGTCGATCGGGAAAGCTTTGGCGATAGATGAAGTCTATCAGGTTATGTGCTCTATTGCTCGTCATGTCAAATTTGTCCTTTTTTCTTTTATTTCTCTCTCTCTCTCGATATGCCGATTTGGCTTGGACTTTCAATTTTGTTGCTAGATATTATACGACTTTTGTATCTCGCACTACTAAAAAAAAGATTTTTCATGGTGTTGCCTTCTGATTTTCGCCGGTGGCCAAACGCGAAAACCGCCAACAAGTACGTAACGAGGGGGGGTTATGGACCGCCTGCGAAAATGGATCTTCGTTGGTGGTCCGGTTAAGAGGCCCGCCAGTGAAGATGTATCATTTTCGCTTGCGGCCCATTTATGTCACCACTAGAGAAAATGATACATCTTCAGTGGCGGCTGGTTAAGAGATCCGCCAGTGAAGAAAAATCGTGAGAGGCGCGTGACGCAGCGATATTTTTTCTCACCGCGCTCCAAGTCCTACCTATTTTTTTCTCACCTCTCCCACCTACCTCCCTCCTTTTTCTTCTCACCTCTCCCATCTACCTCTCTCCCAGATTGTTCTCTTCTGCACCTCTCCCTCAACCTCTCGAGATCGAGGCGTGGCTGCGTATAGGCGACGGATCCGGCCAGCGGCAAAGCTTGAGGCGTGGCTGCGCGGGCGACGGATCGGGCTGACGGCGGAGCTCGAGGTGCGGCTATGGCGATGGATCCGGCCAGCGACGGCTCGGAGTGCGACGACGGATCCTGCCACGCAGCTTGGGGCATGGGTGGCGGCTCGGTTGTGGGCCGTGGATTTGGTTGGCGGTGGCTCGGGGCATGGGCGTCGGCTTGGGTTGTGGGTGGCGGTGGCTCCGGGCACGAGCTGCAGATCCGGCCGGCAGTGGCGGCTCAAGGCACGGACGGCAGCGTCTGGCGTGGGTGGCGCTGCGACGATGATGGCTGCCATGACAACGGTGATGGTTGTGATGCAATTTCATCTGCATGTATTGATGTTTGATTGTTGAAAATGGAGTGGAAAATTGATGTAGTGTTCTCTTGAGATGGATTTTAGTATGGATCTGATGTGGATTTGAATTGATTTGAATTTGGATTGGATTTAAAAATGTAGCTCTGGATTTGAATTTGGATTTGGATATTAATTTTTTTGCAAAAAAAATCTTTTTGTTGGCGGTCCTCTTAATCGTCCACTGGCGAAAATCGATTTTCATAGATAGTCCTCTTAAGACCGCCTATGAAAATCAATTTTCGCAAGCGGATCGTAACCGCCAGCGAAAATCATCGATTTTCACTGGTATTTGGTTGCTGGCGTATACTAACCACTTTGAAAATCAATTTTGGCCGCCTGCGAAAATCATTTTTTAGTAGTGTAGATATTGTGAAATAAATTTAGAATTTTTAATATCAATTTGGTTGACACATAAACATGCAAGAGCACATGCCCTTAATTATATACATATAAGATATTAAGACGTGAAAATCTAATCAGAAAAAGAAGAATTAATATATATCCAGTATAAAAAAGAGGTAATTGTGTTCTTACCTTTCTTTTCAACTCCAATTTTTATTTTACCCTTCTTTCTAACTTTACGATTTTACCCTCACTTTTTTTAATTGAAACTCAGATTTACCCCTACTCTGTTAAGTTCTCTTAACGGTGTTAACTCAGTGGTAAAAAGACATGAATATCCATATTTGCTCCTAGTAAGAATTATTCTATGCTCCATGCATTTCCGATGGTAAGAATATCAGTTCTCGTATCTACAACCATAAGAATAAGAATGCACTAGTCTACTAATTAATCACAACATCACCTGGAGGCCACAAATCTGCAGATGATCAAGAGGAAGAAAAAGGTGAGAAAAAAAGAGAGGACAAACAAAGATTGAGGGCTTGAGGCATGCATTGAGCTGGAGGCTGTTATTCAAGAGGAGCCTGGAGCAGGCGATGCATCCTCTATTCCTTGCTCTTTGTGATAGCAACTTAGCAAGCATATCGACCACTTAGCTTTCACTGTTGTCTTTGCCATTCATCCGTGCAGTACAGTACAGGGAGCTTGCCTCTCCGAAGCAGCGTTGTTGCCTGTTGGCCTTTCCCCCTGCTGCAGCAACGCCGCCTCTCCCCACATGCTGCATCGACACGGCACACGCCTTGCCTTCCTGCTACAGCGCCCGCTACCCCACCTCCTACACGCCTCGCAACATTGCGCTTCCTCGCTGCCCGGCTGCCCACTCGCCTCAGCCGATTGGCATCTGCGCCCGCCTCCGTCGACGCCGCGGCGTGTGGGACAGTGTCCAGAAATCAAGTATGTGGTGTAGATAGGGATTAGGGAGTGAGCACCGAGCAGAGCATTTGGCTGAATACGCGGGGTAGTCACATATTTCTACATTTTCTTAGTAAATTTTCTTTAACTCACTTAATTTGTTCAGTTCAAAAAAGTGAGTGCAAAATCGCAAAATCTGAAAAAAGAGGGGTGAAATCATAAATGGAGTTGAAAAGAGGGGGTGAGAACACAATTGCCCCTGTAAAAAATGACCAACCATGCATGGCCATTTCTCCTTTCTGAAGATGATGAATTACAGGTTTAATTTATGACTTTCATAATTCATATAACTAGACGACACACTTGTTTGCTGCAGGAGCTTGTAGAAAATAATCATAATAAAATGTTTTAAACATATTAACAAGAATAATTAGCAATAACTACATTCAGTGGGTATTTTTTTAGAGAGAATCTATTGTATGTTCCTGAGTTTACTTCAGTTCAAAGATTTACCATCGACTTTTTCGCTCTCTATAATATACCACCAACTTTATCATTTTTTTCTATAATATACCATTGGGATAGATACTTTTCAAAAAATACCTAAAATGCCCTTCAAGATATAGAGAGTTGATCATTGATTGACCTACTAGAAGTATCAGAAAAAAATGAAAATTTTTGTATAGTCTCCTTACATAATGAAGGTGTGTGCGTATATTTTAAGATTTTCAATTTGAAAGTATTGATTTTAAAAAATATAATTTATGTTTCATATGCTAATAGAATACTTTTGTGGTGATATTCTTTTATGCAAATCATCTTTTATATACTACATAAAATTATTTTTCTAATCCGGCTATGTTTTGTATATATGATTCCTCTTTCATATGCCACATAAAATATTTTTCAAAAAAATATTGAAAAAAAATCTTAAAATATACACACAAAGTTTTATATTATGTAAGAAGGCCACACAAAAACTTTCATATCTTTTCAAAACTTATAATGAGTTAATCAATTGGCAATCTTTGTATGGCATAGAGGGTATTTTAGGTATTTTTTAAAAGTATCCACTCTGATGGCATATTGTAGAAAAGATTGACAAAATCGATGGTATATTATAGAGGAAAAAGTCGATGGTAAATTATTGAACTAGAGTAAACTTAGGGGGCATATGTTGGATTCTCTCTTTTTTTTAGGTGCAAGCGTGGGGCAATTATTATCAATAACTAGCAACGTGCAAACTATTTTGTACTACGATAATTAGCAATAACTACATCTAGTGAGTACCTGCAGTTTTGTTAATTATATACTCCCTCCGTTTTTTAATAGATGAGGCCGTTGACTTTTGAACACATGTTTGACCATTCGTCTTATTCAAAAAATTTATGCAAATGTATAAGATATAAATCATGCTTATAATACTTTGAGTGATAAAATAACTCACAATAAAATAAATTATAATTGCGTAAACTTTTGAATAAGACGAATAATCAAACGTGTGACAAAAAGTCAACAGCGTCATTGGAGGTAGTATATAGTAGTTATTATTAAGTGTAGTACAAAATAAGCTAGATATAGGGGATTTATAGCAATTAATAGGAAACAATAATTGCACACGACATATCAATGGTTGAGATCGAGCCTAACTATACTTTCGGTCATGAGCCTAACAACAATAGGGAACAATACGTTAGATATGAGAGAGATCCAATGTACACGGCTTCACCCATGTTGAGCTCTGGATCCTAACTATATATAAAAAAATAATTCATCAAGCAATTGGTTTGTACACATTACAGTACCCTGTGTACATCTAAAATAATTCAATCAAAGGCCCACCGCAGCCAAATTCAGTTTTGTGGCCTGTCGACGGCACTGCACTGTACTACACGATTAATTACAATGTATAAATTGTTGAAATAATGTGAGTTCTATTCCAGGTACTTGAATAAGGATTCATAGCTGTGTGCCTAACGATAGAAGTTAGAGATATTATCCATTTTCATCACGTTAAAAAGGTATTTAAAGAAATACATAAGATCCTCTCATTTGCCTTGCCGTCGCCCAAGCTAGCTGTCGGGTGTAGTATCAAGGATGGTGGCAGCGGGGTTTTAAGAGATGAACTACGGACAGGCGACGACATCTACAAGTGGTGGAGGGTGGCGGCGGCTGAAGCACCGCCTTAGCTGGATCTAGCCGGCTACAGCCGAAACTAGCACGCAAAGGAGAGGACGGGCACACAACTCCGGAGACCCTGCGGTGCTGAGACTCCATCCCCACGCACCTCCGGAGCCGCTTGTTGAATGTGCATGTAGTGGCTGGTGGTCGACGACACCTTCTGTATGGTGGCTTCGGCACATTCCTCTCATGCCTAGCTTCCTCTAGGCCATGGTCGCGGGGAGTTTCGGGTAGGCAACGTATAGGCTGACTGTGGATGTGGGGTTGGTAGTGAATCGCTGGTAAAAGCCTTTCCGTGCTATTGGCCCGCTTCGACAATAGTGAGACCCTTAAGTATCATTCCCTTCCTTGAAAGCATCATTAATGTGTTTTCTCTCCTCTTCCTTACCAATCTTTAGGTGAAAACCTTGCTCCAGCTTTCGGATGATGGTGGTGGCAAATCACGTCATATCTCCCATGGGGTGTCGCTTTGGAGAACTTTCATCGTGTAGCGGAGACCGTTGGTGGAATTTTGCGTTGGCCTGGGACTAGCAGCTGGTTTGCAATTCAATTACTCTTCGGTGATACCTTTCGCTTCAGTTCGTTGGTGTTGGCGGTGATGTGTGCGAGTTCCGATCAGCAGAACAATCAGGCAACCTGCAACCCACTGCTCAAAACAAAGGATATGCAAATTTTTACTATCTGTAGATAGTGTTATACCTGCCTGTAGGCTGATGTTCTAATTAGTTTTCTTGGTACCTATCAAGCTATGATACGTAATGTGTGGTAGTTCAAGCTGCAAACTCTATAATAATTGGTTGTAGCTTTTTTGCAGCAATAGTCAGAATGAGTCCCATTATCTAAAAAGCAACAGTTAATATATATATTGTCATATCTTTTTAACATCAAGTGGCATATTACAAGGACAAAAACGGGTAAGATGAGGCTGGATATATTATTGGTGCTTGTATTTTCTGGCCAAGTTTAGCATAATCTCGAAGGATTAGTCAGTTTCACAAAATTATTAGGTTTTTCTTAAAACTATAGCAAAACCACACTTGTAAAAACAATCATAAGTATACATACCCCCCTAAAAAAAATCTCAAACCAGCCATTCTACCCTATAACCTTTCGATACCATTTAGTTTGCCCCCTGAGGTGGTTTTGACACAGTGCCCCCACCCCACTCTCAAACTAGGTATTCTTACCCCCCCTAACCTTTCCAAAAAGCGTGTACTTAACCTCTAAGGTGGTTTTGTACGGTGGTTTTGCTACAGTGGCATGCTAAGCTGGACATTCTTACTGAATTGGAGCGGGCTGACATGTGGGACCGGTATCAGTAAGTGAGTTGAGTGACAAGCTAGACCTCATCGCGGTTATCATCTCGCTACCCAGTTCACCAGAGTGAGACAAAGCAGAACCAGAGAGAGGGCTAGCTTGGCGTAGGGGGCATTGACAATTCGTTTGCCTTTTAAAGGGTTTGCTCCTCTCAATTATAAGCTGGTTTCACATGTTAGCCCGCTCCATCACAATAAGATGGTCTAGCTCAACACGCCACCATGGAAAAACCACCCTGCGAAACCACCTTAGTGGTTAAGTAAACAATATTGAAAAGGTTAGGGGTAGAATGCCTGGTTTGAAAGTTGAGGGGGTTAAGTAGTCAACCTACAATAGTTTGCGGGGTGGACTTACTCCAAATTCCAATGAACATAAATCCGATCCACACTCAATTACGTCGGCCATTTTCAACTGACCATGAGAGAATATAATTATATAGATGTATTCATTTGTTACGGTTGTAAGATCTATTACATCTATCCGGTTCATAATCATGACTATTTATTACCACAAAACAACACGTCGGTCCCAATTCAACCAAACCCGACAATAATAATGGTTTCTCGTCTCTCAGATCCCTTGATAGCCGCCACAGAAGCAAAAGCACCTCTCCCTCACCTCCTCCGCCGTGGCGCCAACATGTCCCCTGCTTCCATCGGTCGGGTTGCGACACGTCATCATCCCCCCCCCCCCTCAACACCCACCCACCCAATGCCGTGTCTCTCCTCCTCTGCTCTCCTTTCTAGCCAGCGCCCGAGAGGTGAGGGACAACATATCTGGTGGATGGGCAGCGGCCTCCTCTCCCACACTCCAACCGTGGATGACGATGACCATGATAGAGGAGGTGGATCCAGTGACCCAAAAATGATGACGGTAGTGGCTCAGTGGCTTCAGCGGTGGTGAGTTTTCTGAGTTGTTGATTTGTGAACCGCCTCAATGAATTCTTGACCTGTGTACTGGGGATGTTCCATTACTAATGATGTGATAAATCTGTGTTGAATGCGATATATGACCAAGCTAAGAATGTTGTGCTTTTATTAGAGATTGTAATTCTGATGATTTTGTATTCTGTGATTGGATTTGGGATATGATTTTGTGAGTCTGACATGTACAGCCTCCTCTAGCTCGTTTGAGCCAGCTGTTTTTTTTCCAAAAAAAAAAAACATTGTAAGCCATCCGTGCCAGTTTTCACATCTGCTACTAATGAGCTTCCCTCGTGTACACAAGTATTGTGCCGGTTGGGAACCTGGCATAGATGAGAGTTCCCAACCGGTACATAGGGCCTTTTTTTTTTAGTAGTGATCAAATCAGATGGCACATGCTTACTGGTATTCACAATAAATTAGAATGCATCTTCACTAAAGCTAAATATTCAGGAGCTGAAGTGAAAAAGAACGTTTATTGAAAACACCTTAATTTATTACTGTATTATAATAAATTTACGGAAAATTCAATCCTTTTTGTTGTTTAAGTAGCGTATTTTAACAAAGAATTATATTGAACTAATGCCAGCTGTGGCTTGAATATATTTCTCAAACTCTTTAATTAGCTCCGAAATTGCATAGAAAGACTGCAGCAAGGTACATACACATGCATGCCTGATTGCCCGCCAACAATGCAACGGCGCCGGAGAAGCTGTGACGGCATGTCGGCATGCATGTAAACTTGTCCTAGATGGACGTCCTGTAGAAATTCTAACGTAGTCTACAAGTACAGTACATCCAAATGGACATCAATCCAGCCTGTACATATCAAAGATGTATCCAGCAAACGTATGAAGCTAGATACATAAAAACAGTCTGCCGATTAGTTAAACAGGTGGACTCCATCGGGTGATTAGAATCCATCTGCATTATATTCAGAAACTCTTTTAATCACCTTTATTGTATTGTGTAGGAACAAGTGGATTAACCCGCAACCCTAGATCTTGATAAAAGTACAATTGAATTTGGTACACAACTCTTTAAAAATATGTTTGCTGTTGATGTACGATAGATAAAGTTATAAATTAGATTTCATATACAACTCTTATCATTTTTTTTTCCATAGATAATTGTATACAATAGGTACCAAAGTCGAGTGGATTCCATATAACTTTTAGCTTCTATTTTCATAAATATAATTGTATTTTCAGTGCAACTATCGTAATCGATGTAATATGAGAATTTAAACCTATCACAATTAGACAGTAAATATCTTTCTCTGTTTTTGTCCAATTAATATGAGACTTTCAAGGCTCTGAAGTGATCGTGGTGTCTCGTTTTAGAAGATAATAGATAGATAGACAAGAATAATTTGTGTTTACATACTTTTTGAGAAAGACAGAGAGAGTTGAGCTAGACTATAAAGAGTAATTTATGATTCTTGGTAAGGTACCGGAAGATATCATATATTTTCTTACGAAGATATTTTCCACGAGCTAGCGGCCGGCCTAGGTTGTGAGACAGCACTATTCCTAGCAGGCATTATAAAGTTGAGCAGGTTGCCCTATCGATTTTTTTCCTTTAGGAATTGAACTTGGAACTGAAAGTCCTTCCGAAAGTCTATGGTGTTTTCCCTTTCGGATTTAAAATATTTGGAATTTCTTCAAAAAAAATAATGGGCCCAACTGAAAACTCTTGGTGTGTTGGGACTTTTTCCGTCTACTAGCAAAATGACCATGCTTTACATATGACAAAAATATTATAATATATCATAACAAATTATATTTCTTATCAAATATTTTAGTATCCCTTGTAACCAAATGTTGGATAACTCACGATATTAAAAAATATTAGGGGACAATTTGTAAAAGGAAAATTTTACTACATGATACTTAAAATGATCTTTGCTAGTGGACACTCTAAAACTTTGAATTTGCTTGATGACACCAAAAAATCATGGTAGTTTGCTATCGTACAATAAGGAGGGAGAAGATGCATGAAATTGCCATCGGACAATAAGGCAAGAGGAAGAAGAGGGCAAAATAGACATTTCATAAATCCTCTCTCTCCTTATTTAGGTGAATATTATATTTCTAATAGCCGTGGTATATAATAGTAAATTACTAGGATTTTCTGGTGTCATCCAGCAAAATCAAAGTTTTAGTGTTCATACGAAAAAAAACATAATTTTTAAGTGTCCTTTACTAAAATTTGTGAATGGAAAAATATAGTGTTGGTAGATTTATGGTCACCACCATTAATTGCTTTTAAAGAAGTCAGATCATCGCTCAGGGTCTAGTTGTCTACTTGTCAACTCTCAACAGAAACGTAGTAAATGTGTAGTTGTTTAGTGCCGTTCACTCAGGGTTCAGGACATATATGGCTGGCAGAAGTTCTTTGCTGCAAGGAAGCAACAACTGAAAATTTAATTTGTAGTATTTCTACAATGGAGTACCGAATATCAGTATAGCAGTACTCTCTCCATCCATAAATAATTTAATATAGGATGAGATGTGACACATATTATTAAGTGAATTTGAACAAATCTCTACAAAATTTTATAGTATTATGAAACCTCACATTTTATTTTAGATTGTTTTTTTATAGGACCGAGTATGCTTCAAACTTCAGAGCGTACGTTGCAGAACATGAAAGCGTGAACGAGCCTGTGATTGACTGCTACATGTAAGAGGTAATCGACGGCGCATCTTTGAAACAGTTGCTGTCGACCGTTTCAGCTGATGAAAAGATGATCTCACACTGACACACATCTATCTCAGCATATCAGTGATATCCCGATTTTTTTATATAGAATAATTAATAATCCCTTATTAAGTAAATAAGATCTAGGAATTAAAAAAATGGATAGGACGCTGTGAGAAAGTACTGGTGCCATCTGTTGGCCAATTGCTGATAATATCTATAGAAATACTAATTTATAGCTACAACTTTTACATATATGTTCTTAACTATTTAAACATCAATATTGAAAAAACAAAACGATAATAAAATCTCAAATAAACTCAAAAATTAAGTTTTAATTAGTAAATACCCATGCTTTGCTATGTGTATGCTTAAAATATTTGACTTCAGTTGATTCAAACAAATATTAGAATAATACAGAAAATATCAAGAACTAATTTGTAAAAGTACAAAAGTAATGGTGGTAGGCTTACCCATGCTTTACTATGTGTAAATGCTTAAAATATTTGACTTCAGTTGATTCAAACAAATATTAGAATAATACAGAAAATATCAAGAACTAATTTGTAGTAGTACAAAAGTAATGGTGGTAGGCTGGTGGTAGACCCAACACTATCGATCACTATTGTCTTCTGTAATAATGTAAATATTTAAATTTTGATAACTGAGTTCAAGTGTCATTAATTTAGTTTTGGTGATTAATGATAAATCCAATTACATGAGACTAATATTTTTATAAGTATTTCTTTATCTACTAATCTCATGTGGATATAAAAGTGAAAATTGTGAGAGGTGGTTCCCGGACTTCATATGAGTTGAGATAGAAATATTCGTTAATGGTGGACCTAAATCACAACAAGAATGAAGCGCACGGAAATCAAGTTATATGTATCATTCCTTCTCTCCATGTACATATTCATATGTTCATATATAATATTTTCATGTGATTACATATACATGTGAGACTAATGTTTTGTTTGAGTGATATCTTGTTTAGTCTCTTTACATTGAGAACATGGAGATGATGAATGTATGTTTTTATTTTAATGTCTATATTTGATAATGTCTTCTATTCTTGTATAGGATAAGTTCTCAATGTTTCTCCTTTTATGCATACTCTTGCTTCATACAAAATTTTTGTTGTGCATGCATTTAGGGGGAGCAAATCCTATAACTTAGTTATGCATGTATTTGATCCAAGTTAATCACTTTCATTTAATTGGGATATCTACATTTGAGTATACGTTTGAGTATATGACACTTATGGTGTTGATTAATACTCATCCACTTATTCATATCCTTTTATATACGCGATTGGTTGGTCAACATGTGGAGGTTGACAACCGAATCATTGGGACTAATAATTTCATTGAGTTGAATGAGAGAAATAGATCCAAGGTGTTGATGCTTAAGGATATCATTACACCTAAAGATACCAAGGATGACAAAGTGAAGATATTGAAGATCAAGTGGCTACTACGGCATGACGGTGAAGGGCAAGGGATGCTCAGTCGCGATGGACCATACGGTGGTGAAGGGTAAGCAAGGGGCTTGGCACCGACGAACCAAATCCGATGGTGAAGGGCGAGTGACGACTTTGTCAGGATGGACCGTGCGATACCATTTTAAGCTACAAGTAACCGCATCAATCATTTGAAGAATATACGGTGAAACTGTTTTAATGTTGGTATCCTTTAAGACAAAGAAAGGAAGGTGGAAACAAGGTATTCCTATTGGTATAATTCTCTTCCTATTTACTTTTGAGTATAGAAATGTTTTACTATTAAGAGGGATGCAACATCGATATGTTTGTGTATGTCTCGGTGCTCAAAGTGACCCATCCTTGTGCTACCTTGAGAGAAATCCAAGCTATAACCTATCTTTTGGGTGGTTTTAAACCTTGATTTTGGTTGAGTTGGGTAGTCCTCTGAGTGAACTTTCCATATAGTCCAAGATCATCATAAATGGATTCCCGAACGAAAAGTTATGGTCGTTTTACTCTGTGATTTTCGAAAATTCCGAAAAAATCTCGGAAAGTCTGAAAATATTTCGGAAAGTCCGAAAATATTTCGGAAATTTCGAAAATGGTTGCGAAACTGAGATTGCCTTCTGTTGATTTTCGGACTTGTCCGAAAATGCATTTCGGAAATTCCGAAAATTGCAGTCTTGGTTTTCAACGGCTAGTTTTGAGAGGTTCGGGTATATAAACTCCTCCACCCCTCCTTTGAGTGGCTGATGTTCTTGGGCATTATTAGACACATCCAAAACCAAATAGCCATCCTCATTCCCCTACTTTTGTGGTGCTTCTTTGTGAGAGGGATTTGAGAAGGGGAGAGAGTTGGATTGAGAGATTGAGAAGTTGAGAGCTAATGAGCTTCAGTCCATCTTTTGAGCACTCGAGTTCATAGCAAGCAAATCTTCGATTGTGTTTGTTACTCTTGGGGACTAAGGTCTCCTAAACGGCTAGGCATCACTACTGAGCACCCAAGGTTGTGGTGTGCCTCGGAAAGTTTGTGAAGGTTTCGATTTCGCCTCCGCAAGGGAAGAAATCAAGAGTGAAATCGAGGAGTGAATTTGGTGCAACCTCGTGAGGAAAGGGTTGAAATAGACCCGGCCTTTGTGGTCCCTCAATGGAGACATAGGATCCGTTGATCCGAACTTCGGGAAATAAATCAACGTGTCTGCTCTCTTGGTTTGTTTGTTCTTGCCTTCTCTCATATTGTGCTTGAGCTTGTTTTAACCCGATCTAGTTGTATGCTTAATTGATATAGTTGGTGACCTTATATCTTGCTTAGATACCTTGTTTGTCACCTTTTGATTCATATATATTTTGTTTGTTCGAGCTATAAGTTCATAGTTAGTGTTTTATTCCATTATCCGCCGAACTTTTCGGTTGAGACCGGAACTTCCAATTCTATACCGGAAGTTCCGATTTGAACCGAAAGTTCTTAACATTCTAATATACTATGAAGTTGTGATAACTTTTACGAACACCTATTCACCCCCTAGGTGACATCTAGGTCCTTTCAACATCGATACACGTTGTAGGGTAAAAGATGTGGTCCAACGACTCATATATGGACGTTATTGCGTTTGCCATCCAGGCATGGACGCGGTTTATAACATCAAACGGTATGGATCGCAAATCGAAACAGATGCTACAACTTAATTTGACTTGATCAACTAAACAACTACTCCCTCTATTCCAAAATGATTATCATATTACATAGGTACACCAAGACCACGAAAAGCTAATAACTCTCATACTATATTTACTCCGGCAACAAAACCGATGCATGCACCATCCCCACTATTTTTAGCCAATAGTAAATCAAGATATTGCATGTTGATTATAAATACTTCTGTGCATGGATGCATGCATCAATGTCCATTTACCCCAATGCACAAATAATGAATAGACTTAATAATACAAACATCACTACTGGAGAAGTGATCTTTCTTCGGTGTGCCAAAAACACAAATTTCTCGGTTGTCTTACGAACCGGCACTAAAGATGTTTTTAGCACTGGTTCTAAAAGTCCCAAGTCCCAAAAAATATCTTTAGTCCCAATTGGTAATATCTTTAGTCCGGGTTGGTGTTACCAACGGGACTAAAAATATCTCTAGGGGCTAGTTCAAAAAGAAAGCACCTCTATACATGTGAGATGTGTGTGGTAGGTGAGATGATAACGCGCGTAGGCTGAGGTGGGAGATCTTGAGGTCGAATCCCGCAGCCTGCATATTTTTTGACTGAAAATATAACTTTAGTACCGGTGTAGTCCCGACTGAGAATATAATTTAATCTCGGTAACTAAGAAATTTAGTCTCAGTAACTGAGAATATAACTTTATAACTTTAGTACCGGTGTAGTCCCGACTGAGAATATAACTTTAGTACTGGTGTAGTCCCAAAAATTTAGTCTCGGTAGTTATAACCGGTACTAAAAATATTCTCTAGTAGTGTGTGATGCATTTAAGAATAATCTAAAAAAAGTTATATGATGATTATTTTGGAATGGAGGGAGTAATAAGAAAAAAAATAGCATGGATGAGTTGGCCTTCGATCACAGGGGCATTCTCTCTTAGTTGAAATGTTGGATGCCTTAAATGCCAATTAATTTGCCACGCCAAGTTACAAGAGGAATATTTTTGTGACAAGCAAATTGTCAGCCGTTCCAATCTCAATAGAATTAGTTAATTGGGCAGCAAATTCTTCAGCCGTCTCGGAAAAAAAAAATGTGAGTTATTCGATTTGCCACGTAATTCCCTTGCATCTATAGCATATATGAAGGACAAACGGCCTTCGAGGGCTTGATCAAATCTGCATTTTTACTGCATTATTAGTACCCTGTTATAGTAGAAGCGGGACATCTATTGACATGACTATAGATCTTATAACTGAATAATAAAATAGACCAAGTTACTCAAATCTTATACTACAGAACTCTCTTCGGACCGATAATATTCACCATTTTGAATATGATTATTATCAAACTTTAAAAACTTTAACTATAAATAATATTTAGTAAAATATTTGTCTTAAAATGTATTTTAGTAAATTCATATACTTATTGATAGTTCTATATATATTTTAATAAAAAATTAGTGGTTAAAATTGTTTCTGAAGACCGTGTTATCCAAAAGAACAAGTAAATATTACTAACTGGAGCGAGTACAATTTTACGTCAAACACAAAAGCTTGTGACAATGATCCACGGAATCGGGTTCGTCTTTATTTGCAGTGATTCTGAGACAGTTGGCTATTCGCCTCACATGTGAGCACATAAATGGCTAAGATATTTGATGTTCTGTAGGCACAAAAATATATAGTTATAATAAGCTGCGATATATCAGTAGCAAGACAGAAAAACAATGAAATGTAAACGACCACAATACGTTTCGGTCAAGCAAAAGAACATGGGAGGAACCGAGGAAGCCTGGATACTACATGCATGGGTGAAACTAATACGTGTGGTTAAATTGTTGTGTTGCATACTCGCTACCACATTCATGACTCAGAACAGCAGCAGTACAGCACAAACATTTCACAGGAGAAATAATGGATGTTTACCTTTTTTCTAAGATACACCTTCAGGATCAAGAATAAAATTCGGTTACCTTCACCGAAGTCCACATTTCAACAAACAAACTAGTGCAAAAGTTTACTTTCGCTTTGCATCAAGATCGAGGAACTGAATACGATGTAAGCATAACTTAAATGGTTAGATTTCTTATAATGAAAATATTCCATTAGGGTTTAAATCCTAAGCTTAACACGGGTGCTCACATTTACGGCTAATTATTTTTTCAGTGATAGGCGACATATCCGTTGATAGTGAAGCGATTATGTTGACTTCATCAATCTCAATATATACGAACCAATCTTTTGGATGTGTTTATAGGGGTAAGGGCATGTACATTGGGAGTTAGTGTTGATGTTTATACTGTGTTTCTAAAAAAATTCAAGGAACTGAATATCAATGTAATCATTCTGACAAAGTTCACAATTCTATATGAAAACCTAAGGGAATTGCCTATACAACATGTGAGAAAATCCCATCCCACATTTTTCCTCATTTTTACGGTTAGATCTGCTTTAAGATTCATGCAATCCCTTAACCCTAACTCCCTCCTCTTCATCTCCGTCCTCTTCCTCTCGTTTCTCTTCATCCACCACTACTTCTCTTCGATCGATCAGTCGGCCTCATCCTCCTCCCGATATGCCACCGCCCACCATGTCACCACCCAGCCTCACTAGCGTTGGAAACGAGTCAACCGTGCTAGCGAGGTCCACCATACCTTCCTCTTCCCCTCCCTCTTCCATCCTTCCTACCTCTCCCCGTAGTTAAGCCATCGGCGGAGAGTCGCTACACATCGTCTTCCCCATCTTCGACAGCTCTCTTCACCGGAGACACCACCTCGTCCCTCCTAGATTTGCCCCTACTACCAACATCGGTCCATAGCCCTCAAACCTCACAGTTTCAACGGTGTTGCCACCACTATCTCCGTGCTCACCCATTCCATCGCCCACTACTGAGATGCTACCTCCGTGGTTCACGGCCATCCCTCTAAGGCAAGGGAACTCCCCCTCTTCCCCTTCCCTCCACCCTAACCCCTCAGCCCAGGACTCTGACTAGTCAGGTTGTCGCTAGCTCGATAGAGTTGCAATCATCTCGCTGGAGCTGGAGAAGAAGGATTGCAACACGAGTAGCGGCGCACATCCAATGATGAATAATTCAATAGAAATTCATCCTAAAAGTCTATCAAATGATGGTTAGCAATTCTGAAACCTAAATGTATTGTAGTAAAAGGTAAAACCTAAACTGGCTCAACATTCCGAACAAGTTCTATTACAGAACTATGTATGAATCAACATTTTAAAGTAGCACACAACACAAATTTTCTACCTAAGAACGATAGTTGCGAGGCATTCGCTATACTACAAAGACATTGTATATGAAAGATAACATTGTATAGGAAGACAGACAGCTAAGGATTCCTAAAAATCCCAATGAGGCATAAAAGTAGCTAAACCTAAACTGCAGATGAGGGATCTACCGACCTGAATGAAGGCGACACCCACACCTAACTTGTCGATCAGTGAGAAAGTCAAAACCTAAAATCTATATAGGATGTAAAATTAGATGAGATTTGTCCACATCATCATGAATAAAATTTTAATTTTATTTATGAGTACATGTACAAATAGCATATAGGTCCATTTCCATTGCATATGTGCCACTAAGTATTTTTCCTTAATCGGTAAAGCTGACGACGAGAGGTGGACACGCGCCTCGCAGCGGCGGAGGATCCATGGGAGCCGTCGTGTGGAGCAGCTGAGAGCGGCCGCCCGTGGGCCGCAGCCATGGGTAGATTGGGGCGGTGGACCAAAGACAAAGGCTTCCAAAGTTCCAATTCCATTTGTGAATGGCAAACCAGAAAGTGGACACTGCTATGCATAGCAACCAGACCTGGACGCCGTCGGCAATCCCAGAAAGTGGTATCGTCCTTCCCATTTTCCTAATTCTTTGCCTCTAATTACTACTATTCATTTAATTGAAGGATTATTGATTACTATAGATAAAAAGAAGTCGGGTATCAGAGTGAATCATGTAATGACATGTCAGGAACGAAGTATCTGAACAATACCAGTTGGCAGTTGCCACCTGACCAGGTTGTGTGGAGATTGGAACTGTATGTTCATTGGTTTGGCCGACTTGGGTCCTCTTGAATGGTTCATCCTGTTGCTAGGTAGTATGAGACAGCTTCCTGTTCCTGATCAACATGACACTGCAACTTGATCAGGGGCGGGCATCTTCAGTTGGGAAAGATTTTTTGACCAGAAGATGAATCCACTCGGAATATTTGGCAACTAACTGGTCAAAATGATGAAATGAACGGTGCCAGAATTAGCCCCATGGAACCTGACTTTGGACATTGTTAGTTGCCAAATATTCAGAGTTGATTCATCTGCTGGTCTGACAGCTACAGCTTCTTCAAAAATCAAAACTTCTTCAAACAGTCTACTTTTCTTTCAGATTTTGAGAAATTAAACTTATATAATCTAGGAAATGAACTAGAAACCAGAATCTGGTTTTCCTAGCTTCTGAAGATTCTCACTAGTTGATTATCATAATCTAAAACTCCACCAAACAGGCCCACAGTCTCTTAAAGACAGGAGGACCAATTTCAGATATGGAACTGAACATTGCAGGGTGATCATATACAGCAGACTGCTGAACAAGCAAGCACCAAGTACATGCTTTTGTTGCAAGGAAATTAGGCCTACATTACTGAATACATTGTCCTTTTGGAGATGAATCACGAACCTTGTTTCCTATACCATATAGCATGGTAACCTGACCATACTAAAAGATAAACTATACGGTGTACTTTCTGTTTCCCGTTGCAGTAAATTTCTGAGAAACTAAATGGGTTGGGCAAAGCCATGGACATGGCAATTGCAAATTTCTGCTCTACAAAATCTCTTTTCTACCTGTAGCAGAAGATTGGATTTGAGAAGTACAAAGATCCCCAACCAGTGCTCTTCTCACCTTTGAGAAGTGTCCAAGGAGATGGGGCCTGTTATATCTATATTGCTCCTTAATACTCTACATGCCCTAGAGCTCAGAGGATCAAATAAAAGAGCTCATAGCATCGTATGTTACAGTGTTCGTTGGGTTATCTGTACATTGATGAAGCTGTGAGACTTTGTATGCTCCACCCCGACAAGTTTCTGAAAGAGGAGGGGTGGCATATGACCCTAGCACCCCTTGAATGATAATTTTGTAGGTTGCCTCAGTGAAGTGGAGACCATCCCATGAAGTGTACTTTGATGGGTCAGAGCAGACCACAGACCCAGGGTGCCCGCACAATATTGACGGAGAACAATTGTATGGAGCATCACTTCCGCAGCATGAGTTTAGCGGGACAGTGAAACCTGCAATAGCATGAAACCTTTTCTTAGCCCCATTTGTGAACAAGAATTAAAAGGTTTATGTAGAATACGTAGTAGTTTCTTGTGTTTCTTTTTCTGATTCTCTACTTCTCTTCCATCTGACTGGTAAAGGTGGTCAGGTTAAAAAGAGAGGGGGAAAACAAGTTTGTTTGACTTGTATCAAATGCTGAGCCCTCCTCTGCAGTCATATGAACTAAAATGTTGGAATGCAGATTACTAGACTGATGTGAGTGTGACTAGAACCTTATGTTGTAAACATTGGCTTCTGTATATGAATGTGGATAAGTTGAACAGCTTCAGGCTCCGATTTTGAGTAATTACTAGTTATTAACACTTCAAATGATTAAAAACTACCTCAACCGTGTTTAAGAATGCCTATGTATATGAAGATGCCCTGCTGGTGGGCTGCAGACTGTGCTGCATCATCAAGGTCACAATAAGGCATAAGCTAAAGAAAAAACAGTGAGCATGAAATAGGTTTCTGCAACTTAAGTCTCTAGCACAAGTAAAAGAATATTCCTTCCGTCCCATGATCCTATCACTATGAATCTGGATAGACTCGCTGTCTAGATTCGTAGTACTAGGATACATCACATCCATCCAAAATCCTTTATATTATGGGACAGAGGGAATACCTATTTCTGCCATCATCCCTCAGATAAGTAGCTAAAATCACATAGTGTTACTAATAAAAAAAAATATAGCACAAGAATATAACAACTTCACAAACCGTTAGTATACTTTGCTAATCCATCACCTTCTACCCAAAGTCAACAAGGTACTTCATCCGTCAGCAAAACATGTCTTTGTGGACATGAGGTAACTTTTAGAATTCTGGGATCAATATGAACACATAAAAATTCATATGGTACATGCTAGCCATGTTAACGGTTTTATCAAAATTTAATAGACTTTAATCAGCTCATGGACTCATTAAGTATGTCGAGACTCATCAAATCAAAGTCAGTGAGGTTTGTATATTATTGAGGGCCAATACAGGCTATAGTCAGTCGATAATGACAGGTATAAGTCATATACTATCAGGTCCATCTTGCATAAGCTTCTTCCTAGGTGAAGTTTTATTCACGAAATGAATGTAATGTAGGCCAACAACGCTTGGAAGTTTTGAAGGCTCATGTAAATCAACTAAGGGAATGCTTGACCTATAACTAAATCTCAAATATCCTTACCACTATATAGTGTGTTTTGTGTGTTCTTAATAATTTTTAGTTGGAAGGTGGAACTCACCAAACTGGAGTGGGGTACGGAATATGTTCAATGCAGCACCATAATAATCAGCATAAATGATGGATATATCAGGGTGAAGATTCCTAAGCTCCTCCAGCTCCTCCTGAAGCAACTCATTATGGTACTCAGTGAATTCATTTAACCACTTAATGCACCCTGTCTTCTCATCATAGTAGTCTTCCTTTTGGCTTGGAAAGATTGACAGATATAATGGGACACAGCCTATTGGAAAGTTTCCAGGAACAACTAGTTTCTTTGCTCCAAGGTTTATAAGCTCCTGCAAAACTGTAAACTATGAATATGGCCACATAAAACTCATCATAGCAAATAAATGAAAAGGCAGGTGATATGCATACCGTGATAGCTGAGGTTATAGTACCGACAACCTTAGGAACAAGCTCATGTAGCTCATCTAGAGATTTCCCCCTGACAATTAGATGGTTGTAATCATTTCCACCTACCTCTCCCACGAGGAAAAGTGACTTGGTCATTATATCATTGAGTTCTGTACAGAGATAGACAACAATTTAGCAAACGTGTAGTTTGAGATTTAAGTGGAAAAGCTTGTGACCTCGGAAAAATGAAACACACAGGTATTTTGGAATCAACTTGTGACTTGCGAGGAGGAACCAAAAGATGACCCTCGTATGTTGTTGTAAGATGGTTCACTCATATCAAGATGCTGGGAAAGTATTGTAATCGGCTTTTGAGCTCCATTATGTGTACTTCATCAATTTTGGAATTATGGACTTGGCTTATATGTCTCGACCACGCATATAATTCAGTGCCACTCTACAACAGTTAGACGAGACAATTTTGCTTTGAAAACCCAGTAAAGATTTTCTCACATGTCACCTGGTGGTTAAGGACAGCAGGTTATTTCATCGCATATAAGGACACAGAATGTTTTCACCTAATCAGAAGGCTCCAAGTAGTAGTTTTCCGGTGCCATTTAACAACTAACAAGTGAACTTTGGCTTACAAGTCAACTAAAAACAAAGTGCTTGCTTGCAAGTTGCAAACAGGGCAAGGCGCCACTCTACTAAATGCAGCAATTTGCTCTTACTGAACAACCATTCTGGCCAGTAGGTGGCCAGCTCACCTGCACGGTTTTCAGCATGTTCGGCCACTATTTACTGTATCCATTGGCATGCTGTGATGCCACGCTCACATGTTTCCTTGGCATTTACTAACACGGTTAATAACGACTCATGCAACGAACAGCTCATCCGACGTATTAGCAACAGCACAAGAACTCAGGAAGGTGACGTACCGGACTCTGACGAGGAGACGGTAGTGAGTAGCTTCTTGAACCACTGCATCTGCTCATCGAGGGAGTGTGGCGTCCACGTAGGCTCGACGCCGCGGTCCCGGAAGAAGGACCCGTTGAGGGCGGTGGCCCCGCCGACCGCAAAGTTTGCGCCGTGCCGGAAGTCGCCGCCGGCCAGGTACGGCGGCACGAACGGCAGACCAAATGCTTCCGCTGGTCACGCAAAGAAAAAAAGAATGTTAGTGGACGTCATCTCTAAGGACAATGAAGCTAACGACAGCAGCTGCTAGGATGCAAGAACATGAGGAAGCCAACCCCAAGGAACAGATACTATTAGCAAAGGACAGAAAAATTTGGAAGACTGCAATAAAAGTGTTGACCACGTGAGTGATGTGAATGCTGATTCAGTGGTGGTTGGAGCTACCGATTTGTGTGTTTGTTCAAGGAGACTATGCCATCATGGTCTGTTGGTTGGGGGAAACTGGGGAGGGTAAGCAGATTTTGCGGATACGCCCTGTATAAGTTTGGTATTTTGCAGTGAATTTTGTTACCAGTTCACATCTCTGAACTACATCCGCATTTCAAATTGTTAATTATCAGTTAGGCCAATTGATAAATTTGCAGACACATGTAAATTTGTGGCTTATTCTTGTTCGATGCAAGCATACAAAAGCGGTGGAATTTATCATACTATATCATCGCCGCACCGCTTGTGCCGGCTCATAAAAAGAAACGATGATAAGTTTATTACTTGAAGAAAAATCAAACGCGTGGAGTATTCATCAAGGAGAGAAACCAAGAACCAAAAAGTAGTACTAATCAATCTAATTACGCGGCTACTACTAATCTTCCCGTAGATTGATACATCGATTTGATCCACCAAAAACGTATAGGAGATTTTACCAGAGGAGGACCCCGACACCAACAGAATAAACAAACAGTGAAGCCGAAGGGTCCCGGTCCCGGATGGCAGGATGAGAAAAAAAACTGAAGAGAGATAAAATGAAGAGGAGGAGGAGGAGGGGAGTGGTGGTAGGGAGGATGATACCGAAGAAGTCGAGGAGGTTGCGGCCGTCGGAGTAGCGGCCGGAGGGGCGGCCGAAGAAGGTCTGGCCGTAGGGGAGGCTGCGGGCTGGGTCCGGGAAGTCCTCCGGCACGGAGAGAAGGAAGTTGCCGGTGTCCGTCAGCGAGTCCCCGAAGCTGAATATCCTCTCGAAGCACACTCCATCCCCTCCTCCTCCCTCCGCCGCCACCACGCCGACGAGGACGACCACCGCCACGACGACGACGATCCGGGCGTCCCCGGCGAATGCCATCGCCACCCAAAGTCACCGACCAAACCGTGCACCACAATCCTCCACAGAAGAAGAAGAATACGGTGACGACGGCGGCGGCGGAGGCGGCGGGTGGTTTCTCTCTCTAGAGGTGGAGGAGGAGGGGGGTGGCCGCCGTTGACATGGGAGACAAGGAGGAGGAGGAGGAGGAGAGAGAAGGGAAGAAGCAGAGGTGGTCGCGGTTTTAAAGGGGATCCGGACGACTCGCTTTGCTCCGTCCGTCGACTGGGAAACGTTTCGCCCTTTAATTTTTTTTTCCCTTCCTTAATAACATTTTTTTCCCTCTCTCTCTCTTCCGGGGGATCGGTCCCACCTGGCATAGGGCGAATGGCTGCCTGTGTGGCGTGCGGCGGTTGGGCTGGCGGCCGCGAGTCCGAGACCGGGTGGAAGAAACGTTCGGTGCCCGGTGGGGTTCGCGTTCTCCGCCCATCGTCGACAGCTATTTCCGCCGTGTTCCCGCGTCGTTTCTACGCGCTGCGGCCGCCGTGCGCCGCGGCGGTTTGGCGCCTTCGTCCTCCTCTGTTGGTTCCGGGGTGTTGTGTTGTGTGATGTACTGATGTGTACCCGAGTGGGGAGGTCCAAAACCAAGGGAGGGAGTTTTGGAGGGGGGACGCGGATCGGCGAGCGTCACACACGCACACGATGACACGAGATGAGATCATGAGATACGCGACGGCGGCTTGTCTACGCAAGGTCCAATCCAACAGGACGGGGCGGCCGGCCACGGCGGTCGTTAGTTCGGTGCTCCGCCACCTCCATCTGCCAGCAGTTTCGTCCGGTGCAGCGACGTCCCTTCTCCTTGGTAAAGTATATCTGGGACACGTGTACCGTGCACACGTGCCTAAATATTGTTTGAGACATCGGAACCGTTTTGGGTTGATGTCAAAACATACCCTATTAGTAAGTTTGTATAGTATGTACGATGGTATTTAAGGGCTGGTTTGATTTATGATCTAAGTTGCTCCTACCAATTCTTTTCAATACCAATATTCACAAGTTTTAGCATCGTTAATTTTGGTAAGGTAAAATTGTGTTTGGATTGAAGTCAAAATAGTCAAATCATTAAGGTCACAAAACAAACCAGCTCTTAGTCGAATAATTGGTATTGTCAATATCCAATTTAAAATTTTTAGATTATACTCAAAGCTTGGCTCTAAATTGACATCAAACAAAATATAACTCTACCCTACTCAAGAAAATATAATACCAAATCTTGGCACTGCCAATATCGATAGAGTTACAAACAAACTCATCATACTCTTAAAACATGGATACATGTATACTACATACGTGTATAAATGCATATAGAGTTAAAAAATATAATCGACCACAGGTGTTAAACCTAGATTATTTGAAATTCTTTTCCCCCAAAAGGAATTGAATATAATAATAAGTACACACCTTTCTCGAGCTTTCAGAAAACTTTCTACATATAATTTTCTCAAAATATTATTCTATATCCATTTTTAACCTTATACTAATTAATTCATTTCGTTGTTCCCTCGAATCATCCTATTCAGCAATTTAGCATTGCATTTTATTTCCTTCAGCCCAGAAAAACACACCCAACTGTCAATGGATGCACAACCACACTTTCTTTAGGTTTAACCGTGCACGTGCGATCTAACCATTGAGAAAATCACGGTATCAACTAATTGCACATCACTATCAGCGCCGAACACGACCAAGACGAGAGATATTCATTTACGAGCCAGGAGACAGAGCTAGTATATTAATTATTATTATTTTTACGTGGATGAGAGGGCTCGTAAATTTGTAATACATCATTTCCCTGTCTAACTTATCTATATTCCTTACATCACTTAGTACCAATTCCTACACCGCACACACCTTACCTGCCACACTCACATCTGTTCCAAAACTGGACAAAATTATTTGACAATTACGCCCGGGCAAATCAAATCTCATACTTATCTTTAGAGTATTATAATCATCCTTACTACTTAATTTTCGTGCTGTATCAGTGAATCCCTCCAGATAGGGATCGAACGGTCAGCGTCCAGTATCAGTGAACCCCTCCAGATAGGGATCGAATGGTGTCAAGTGCCATGGATTGAATCGGGTTCCTGATGGTCTAATTAATTTTCGTGCTGTGCTAATTTTGAGATCAACGGGACATAAATACATATATAATACTCCAGCCTATCTGCAGTGTCACGCTACCGAGAATCACTGAATCTTATTTTACAAGCTTATGCAACGTATTGATTTTATTTATTGACGCACAAGCATACACAACTAGCAACAATAACGCTCCCTCTATTTTTGCAATATTCCACTACAGCTTTGTCTGCTTCCGTTTTTTTAGGGAAAAGATTCTAACTATATATATAATGATGAATATGACTTTTCCAACTTGGGAAGCATGGTAGTACTACTTTTGAGAGCCAGCATAGTTTTCCATTAATATTTTTAGTACTACCCATTTCGGTGTTCTTTTGGGCTGAGTGATTAATTCGATGAAAGATTTGTAATAATTATTCGAGGGTACAAATGAATAAATTAATTATTTTAAAGTTTAAAATTGGATTTGAAACAACATTACAACAAATCATATTCATATATGGAAAAGTTTGCAACAATCGCATGGTTTTAGGGGTTCAGGTTACATTCAGCCGTTTATCCATTTAGCAGAAAATAATATTTTTTTTGGCATTAATACCTGGTTGAGCCAGGTGTATATCTGGGTAAAGGTTAGCTCCACAATTATCCAGAGATCAGGACCACCTCTTGAACAATCTACTCCCTCCCACTAATACGAAAATGATTTTTCCATGCGACCAAAAAGGATTTTTCTGTGCGAAGATCTTGCCCGTCTGCACCCAGGTGTCTGCGAAAATAAATATTTTCACGTGCGGGCGGCCCAACCGCACGGAAAAATCCGTCTTCCCGTGCGGTCGGGTTAAGTGGACCACACGGGATAATCGGTTTTCAACGTACGGGCGGGTTATGTTGCCCGCACGGAAAAAAATTTCCACAAAGGAAAAAAATTCAAAAAAGGAAACCATAGAATCCGGCGGTGGCGGCGCAGATCCGGCCGGCGCGCGTGCATGCGGAGCCGGCGGCACCGCTCCCGGCCGCCTCGTCCTCGTCCTCGTCGTCGGCCGGGGCGGTGCGGATTCGGTAGGCGTGCGCGCGGGGCCGGTAGCGCCACTCCCGGCCACCTCCTCGTCATCGTCGTCGCTCGCGGCCACCGACGGAGCTTCACGGGGGAGGGCGAGGAAGCCGCCGCCTTCGCCGTCGACTACGTCGCCCGCCGCCCGTCGCGAGGCCGGCCGAGGCGGATCCCCGATCCGCGCGGGGGAGGGCAGGGGAGAGCCGCCGCTGGCCTCCCGCTCAAGCCCATCGCCGGATCCGCATGGGGGAGGGCCGAGGGGGCCACCGCCATCGCCGCCGTCGCCGGATCCCCCTCCCGCCGCCGAGCTCCTCCCTAGGGCGGCGGATCCGGCCCTCCCGAGGATGGCGCCGCCGGATCCGCCACCCACCGACGCCATCGCCATGCCCGCTCTCGATGCCATCAGAGAGAGGAGAGAAAGAGAGAGAAATAAAGGAGATGTTGAAAAATTTTGAAGTGGTGAGGAGGGAAAGAGATCTAGAGGAGTGAAAAAAATCGAGCGGTATTTTCGCATACGGCTCTTCAAGACGCCCGTATGGAAAAATTGATTTTTCTATACGGGCGTCTTAAGTGATCTGCATGTAAAAATGAGCTCAAAAACATGCGGACCTCTTAAGTGGCCCGTATGGAAAAATCGATTTTTTTCCATACGGGCGTCTTAAGGAGCCGTATGCGAAAATACCGCTCGATTTTTCCAGACGCGGCAAGTTATGGTCCGTGTGTAAAAATTATGGGGTCTCGTACAGAAAAATCATTTGTGTAGTAGTTTCGTGTAAAAAATAAATGAGAAATTAAAAAATAATATTATACTATACTATCATGAAAAATATGTTCTAAGAAAAAATATAAATATTCTTTTGGAGTACAAGTTAGGCAAACTCACAGACGTATGCACACATCCACGTGCGTGGCTAACACTCGTCTAGAGAGATTGGAGACCTAGCTAGCCTCACGTACAACTCTATAAATATGATTACAAAGTTTTAAAGAATTTCATCACATTCATGCTTATGCAATATGTCGAGTAATTTTTGTGACCAATGGAAGCATCACGGAACCGGCAAATAAAGTACTACTAGCTAGTACTCGTAGCAAGGGAGAAAGGTAGAAGTATATATACTAGCCTAATACCTTGAGTCGTTTGTCAAAAGGTTAGAAAAGGGCATCACGCGTTGCCGAAGCATGACGTGATCCAGCTGCAAATTAAAGGGACTCATCGTGTAATCACTTCCGTGGAGATGCAAAAACAGCTAGCCTGACAACACAAACAAATTGTTCCAGGGACTAGGTTTCAACGCTAGAGCGATAAATATATTGCGCCTCATGTTCCTCTCGAGAAAAGAAGAAAAAAAAAGATTACTCACTACTACAAAAGATTTTTCCAAGTGGTCTACAAGGGTTTTCACGTGCCGTAGGACTAACCGCACGCGTCCAAGGATCTGAAAAATCGCTATTTTTGCGTGCGGGTGGCACACCCGCACGCGAAAATTTGATTTTCGTGTGCTGGTGCTTATGCCGCCCGCACGCAAAAATAAAAAACCGAAAAAATATAAAAATTTGAAACCCTAACCGTCGTCGCCGTCCACGGAGTTGGATCCGCCGCCCCCATGCCTCCCCACCGCCGGATCCGCTGCCGCTGTACCTCCCCACCGTCCGATCCGCCGCTGCCACAAGGGGGGAAGGCGGCCGCCGTCGGATCCGCGCGGGCGACGGCCGCCGTGCCTCACCACCGCCAGATCCGCCGCCGCCCGCATCCCCCACCACCAGATCCACCGTCACCGCGCATGGGGAGGGTGGCGCCGCTCCCGACTGCCTCCTCCTTGTCGTCGTCTGCGGCGGCGGTGGCGGCACCGCTCCCGGCCACCTCCTCCTCCTCATCGGTGGTGACGGCGGGGCGGATCTAGCCATCGCGCGCGCATAGGGAGGGTGGTGCCGCTCCCGACTGCCTCCTCGTCGTCGGCGGCAGCGGCGGCGGTGGCGGCGCCGCTCCCGGCCGCCTCCTCCTCCTCGTCGGCGGCGACGGCGGCGCGGATACGACCGTCGCGCGTGCGACCGCCGCCGCCTCCGCCAGCAACCGCCGCAAGCCACGCGCTCGGAGGGGAGAGAGGAGAGGAAAGGTAGAGAGAGAGGTGAGAAAGAGAGATGAGTGAATAAAAAGGAAAGGAAGAGAGAGAGAGGAGGTAAAAAATTTGAAGTGAGTGAGAGGGAAAAGAGAGAGGGGATGGGATAAAATTCTGTATTTTTTTGCGTGCGGTCCACTTAAGAGATCCTTCTGCGAAAATAGGTTCATTTTCGTGTGCTGTCCACGTAAGAGGCCCGTTTGCGAAAATCGATTTTTCCATGCGGTCCTCTTAAGGACCCGCTGTCGGATGGTAAGCTCCGCAGCGGGGGACTGTGCAGACACCCTTTTTGAGTTCGGCCCAGGGCGCGAAAAGAGGCCTTTCCAGGTTCGGTCCCGGTGACGCCGGTGAGGATCGAAGATCACGAGAGAGAGGGAGGCGACACACGAGCAAGTATACAGGTTCGGGCCACCGATAAGGCATAATATCTACTCTTGTAGGGTGGATTATCTGTGTGAGCACTAGCTCCGAAGAGTTAGACTCAGCTAGAAGTAAGCCAAGGGGAAGAACTCAGGGAGCCGAATCCCTTTCCTCTAGGCCTAGGCCTCCTTTTATATCTCAAGGGAACACAACATGGGTCGGACAGGCTATAATATAGAGAAAAGGTCAAAGCTACTTTACAATTAAGAGCCACACTGTGGCTTGTGGCTTGTGACTGAAGCCTCCGTTCCTGTATCGGCGGCATGGCTCTAGTCAGGCCGCCTATTGCGAAGAATGACACTGCATGTCATTCTTCATTAAATGGTCTTGCTTGTTCGACCATAGGCAGCGCGATGTGCCGGATGATTAGACTTGACGTACCAACTCCGGCGAGACATGTGAGCCGGAACGGCTCACATAATCCTAATGTGACCCGATGGGAAGCGTAGCGTACTTACCGAGCGTGCGCCGGCATGCCCGGCACTGTGCGCTGTTCCATCGGTCATTCGGATCGGTCGCATGCCGGTCAGGCGACTACGACCGATGTCAGACGCAGGCGTACGCGTCATTCCGCATTGACTGTGGCACGCGCGCATGGCGCAGGCGCACTACGCCCGCGCCGCCATTAATGAAGGTAGGTGAGCGCTAGGAGCGCTCACCTACTTCGCTACACGTGGCAGCGGCCCGAGGGGGTCGGGAGAGCCCGACCCCCGCTGAGCTATCCCCAGAGGGGGTAGCGTGTCAGGGGAGGGCGGCTGCCACGTCGCCCCTGGGCCCCCTCCCCCCTCAGGGGATGGCCACGTGGGCAGACGGGGCCACCGCAAACCCCAAGTCGGCATACCCCTGGGCCCATAACACCGACACCCGCACACGAAACTAGAGGATTATAGTCCGTCTGTAATCTAAAGAGGGGTATATACAGGAAAATCATCTTGTGTAGTAGTGACTTCTCATGTTTTTTTCAGCCCCACTACCGGTTTGAGCTTTTGAGGTAACTGGTTATACAGATCGTTAAGTGAAAGTAGTCTTTCGGTAGTCAACTATAGTATTTATATTTCAAATTCAGTTTGTTAAATATAATTTTGAAAAGATGTATGAATTCTAGGTGCGAAATTAGTCATCTCCATCAGTCTAAGGTCCCATTCTTTTTTGAGGTTTAAGCTGGCTAGTCACCTATTATCGGGTTTAGGGTTTAGAAAAATACAATCAATTTATACATAATTAATAGAGTATTAACAATCATAAACTTCAAATAGATTTGTTTAAATATTATATAAATTGTTTAAAACAATTATTTAACGGCTTAAAAAACGTGCACGTAACAATCTAGTAACAAAAAAGAACAGGATTTTTAGAGACGCACAACTTGCAGATACGGGTAGCCTACTAGCCCGTCGCCCAATTTGCTCATATGCCACCGAGAAAGCCAGTAATCGAGAGGCTGCGTATAATGGCACGCTCATCGCCACCGTGCGCCACACGCTTCGTCTCCACGCGACGCACGCGCTTTTGCAGTATTATGCACGCGGCATTTCGGCCCAACAGCACGGTGCACCTACTTGGAATCTCTACCTCCCATTCTCCCAATGTTGTGGGGGGTGCTCATCGATCGAGAGAGACCAGAGAGACTGGTCTCCTGTGCTCTTTTCTTTTTTTTTTCTTTTGGCCTCTGGCGTCCACGAACTTGAGTGGACGGTGATGGCGATGATACGCAGCATGCACACACACGCACAAGATGAAGGAGACGATATGAGATTGGACTTTTGAGAATCCCCGGTCCCGGGCCACGCAGCGGCCGCGTGCTCCGGTCGCCGTCGGGGATCAGCATGAGGTTGCCGCCGACGCCCAGGCGCGCGGCGCGCGGCGCACGGGCGGGCGGCTTCGGTGGGCGACGACGAGACGCGGCAGAGACCGTCACGCCGACGCGGGCGCGCACCGTAGGAGAGAGGAGGCATCCGTAGCGGAAGCGTGGGATCGTTGACCGCGCAAGCGGAAGCGGCGGAGAGCATCCACCGTACCCACCAGGGGATATGGGGGTATTGGGATGGTGTTTCTGCCGTTGTCCGCCGGCCGGTCCCCACCACGCGACGATGTGATGTGATGTGATCGCGAGAGTATCCTTGTGGTTGTAGCGCGTCAGCCAGCGTGCCATCCGGTCAGAGCCGAGTACAGTAGCAAACCTATAAACCATAAGCTTAGAGCATCACCAACAGATTACCTATAATCTCTCTAAAAAATTATTTTTGGGTTTCCTAAATAGGAAGTAGAAAAACTGATCTCTCCAAGAGAACACCTAAAATTAATTCCCAAACACTAGAAGTGGACCATTTTGTTAAACTACCGCGCCATAAAAACCCCGCCCCGCGTGCCGCTCGCCAATGCCCGTGCGCCGCCCATGGTGAGCCACCCTCGCCGCGCCGCTGCCCCGTGCGCTGCCTCGCGCCCGAGTCGCGCCGGTCGCGTGCCACGCGCCGCCTACCGCCCACCGCCTGTGCGCGCCGTAGCCGCGCCGCCCGCGCCGCTCGCCGCCCTCGGCCGCTGCTCCCGCGCCTCGCCCGCGCGCCGCTAGCAACCACGCCGCGCTGCTGCCTGCCGCCCCTGCATCCGCCGGCGTCGACCGCGCCCGCGAGCGCGCCGCCGACCCACGGTGCCGCACCGCCCGCTCCCGCCTCCTGCGTCGCCGCCGGTCGCCGTTGGTCGCGCGTCGCCGCTCCCCTGCCGGCCGGCCGGTGGACCGGCCTCCCCTCCTCCTCTCCCCGGCGGAGCCCCTCCGAGCCACGCTGCCCCCTCCTTCTCCTCCCTCTCCCCCCGCTGCCACTCCTCCTATTCTTCCTTCTCTCCCGGCGGCATCCCTCATCTGGGCAGCACCGCCGGGCGCGCCGCCGCTGGGCGAGACGACGATGCCGTTGGGCGCGCCGCTGCGGACGCTGGAGGGCGTGGGCGCGCAGAATCGCCGGTGGGAACGAGAGGAGAGAGAGGAGAGGCGCGGGAGCGACAGATTGGGGGTGGGAGAGGTGAGACGGTGCTCCCTCGTATTAACAGAGCGAGTTTTCGGGAGAAGGGGATTCCAAAAATTGGGCATGAGAGTAGGGGATCTGTTGGAGCTGTTTTTTTTTTGACTATAATCCCTCAAAATCATTTTTGGAAGTTAAATAGGTGGACTGTTGGTGATGCTCTTATATATATATATATAAGAAGAAAAAGAAAAAAGAAACGTGGTTTCTCATGTAAAAGTTATATCTTCATATGCTCCAACAAAGATGTATCAAGTATAAGTCGCTTTGATTTTTTTATATTCAAACTTAAATAAGTTTATAGTAAAATTTAGCAATATCTACAATAACAAATTAGTTTTATTAGAACCAACATTTAATATATTTTGATAGTATGTTTGTTTTATATCCAGGATATTATTATATTTTTACATAAACTTGATAAGCATGAAAAAATAAGTAAAAAAATCAAAACGACTTATAATAAGAAAAATGATAATAGGACAAGACAAATAGAAATAACCTTATAGCTTATCAATGGTAGATGTTAGCTTTAATATATGCTTATAGATAGCTCTAATAATGAGAGTAGGTTCCACAATTAAACTTGTTGTTATAGCAAGCAGAGCTCCTTCACGAATTGATTCGTGACAAACTTTAGAGCAGAAACATTTCATGTGACTAAATTTCACTACACCATCTTAAAATATAAGTATTATTAGAGTAAGAAATGAGTATTGAGAAGTAGGTGGGACTAAATAGAAAAATATTGTGATTAGTTGGGAAGATAAAGTAGATAAGGAATATGAATGGTAAATGGTTGTGATTGGTTAAGAAGAAAATATATATAGAGAAGTTGCTATATTTTGAGATAAATTTTAAATACTGGAGTTATTTATATATTGGAACGGAGTGAGTATTTGTTAGTCGTGCGTTTTTCTTTTGAAAGATGTTACTACCCCCTCCGAGCATGAATAAGCACAGAGTTTGAAATTTGTTCAACAATTTTTTATCTATTTTCTCATTTTAACCAATTACACCATTTTCTTATTTATTTTTTCTATATACTTTCACATTTTAACAAATCATAAACATCCACCATCTGAACCTCAGGGTTTATCTGGATAATGGGACAAGAGAAGTGAGATAGGGATAGAAAAATGGGTTAAGGGTAAGGATGAAATGAGGGAGGGATAATGGATGCCTAGGATTTGAAGATACTCTTTGATCAGCGTAAAATCATTTCCCTAATCCATTAGCTAAACATGCCCTTAATGTTTTTTTTTTAAGAAAAAACTCCAGATGTGCTTCCCCTGTGCAATGGATTCCGTTGGGCCTCCTTCAGACGGCGACGTGCCCTACCTCCACTCCATCGAGGGCGATGCTTCCATCGTAGTCTCATCACTCCAAACAGAGCCTATACGTTGTTGAAACACGGGATTTTATTGAAATATTTTTTGGGCATTTCTATCTAAACCATTTGTGCAATATCCCCATGAGATTAGAGCGGTCTTTCTCCCGCCGGTCGAGTTTTTAATATCCCCGTGAGATTCTTGTTCCCTAGACAGCACGAGCCTCGTTGTACATCATGCACGCGCTGGCACCAATTCGCCGTCTCTGAAGGTGACTTTCGTGCCTTACTATGCTCTTACCGGAGTAGAAAGATGCAAACGTTCCTCCGGCGCACCATTTTCTTGACGCAGGAAAAAAAAAAGTCCGAATGCCACAAGCAGAAGATCCGACTAACCTGACGCCATGAAAAGAGCAGCAAAATAAAGATAAGACTTTGTGATCACAGGAGCTGATCTTTCTTTTTCTTCTCAATTATGGGGGGTTCCTTTCAAGCCTTGGGACAGTGAAGGGAGCAGTCCATTTGTTCTCTTCAGTCTTCAGCTAGTGACAGGAACTTGGCCACCTCATGGAGGTAGGAGAGCTTGTCTCCCTAACAATACTAGCAGTAGTACCTACCACTACCAATGGCAATGCTCCTTGCCATATCTCACAAGGAATTGAAAATGCTGGTCTGTTCCCTTTCCTCTAGCTTAGTTTATTGGGTTCACAGGGCAAGTAGATGGGGAAAAAAAGAAGAGAAGAGGAACTTTCTGCAACTGCAAACCACATGACGTCTTTTCGGTTGAGATCAGGTGTACTTATTTAAACGGCATGGTCCTTGTTTCAAAATTATAATACTTAGGATAGAAAAACAATGGCAGTTTGGGGAGATGATGAGATATGCACATTTGGTAGATGCTAACATAGTTGACTGACGATTCTTATGAGGTTATATCCAATGATCATTGTGGTTGCTTGCAAAGATAGGGCAACTTGTGGCAATATCATACAAGATGTGGGGGGCAATTAGGAGGTTAAAATGAGCAAGCAAAGCATAAGTTTTCGTGTCATTTGTTGTTAGGTCAACTGCTTAATTGAACTATACAGATCCCTACTACCAAACGTAAGTTAATAACACTGTATATGATTGAATAAGTCAAAGCATGTGCCGAACTAGATTGGCGTGTACATATTGGTGCCATTTGTGCACGCACGGTTTTTCACCCATACAGAAAGGACGAAATCATCACAATATATACCTGAGGAATAAAGAATAACGTGTGTTAAAAATTACCTTTGCTGAGCTGAGCATGATTTTTGCAATGACAGACCAAAACGAAAGCTAAAATGTGTTTATAACCCTTCTAGCATTCTTTGAGTAGATTATCACTACACAGCATCCGCAGTTGTTTAACACATATAAGAAACAAACATATCTCATAGTTGGAAGAGGTCATCTCTCACTATTTTTATATATACTTTGAAAGTCACATAAAGTAATAGATTAGAGGCTGATGTGGCTTTCCTGTGAAAACACTGAAATTTGCCTCAAATGGCTGTCAAATAAAAAAGAAGGGGAACAACAGTAACAGGCTGACATACTGACCTCTGTGTTTATTTGCCCAAGGTTAATGGCATAATTCTACACAACCGTGATTTTGTACCATCTTAGAAGGTTATGTTCAAAGAACCATCTTCCATTTGTACATCATAGACAGCAATGTTCAAAGAACCATCTGCCAAACCAACACATTACTGTCTATACCTAAAAGTCCAAGTTTTCAAAACTTAAGATCATGGTGATTAAAGTATTAGTGGCAGTTGGATGACTGTAGATAATTTCTTTTACTTTCACCCCGCCAGCTATAATTAGTATAGATCTATTTCAGGGATGGGGCCCTTAAGTATTCACATCAGACAGAGACTTAAGTGACTAATTTGCTACACCACAGACATTCATTGTTTCTTTCTTTTTTTTTTGTGAATGGGAGTAGTCATGACACAGTGCAGTTCCATTTCATCAACGAGATGACTCAACAGTCGATAAGAGTGACCGATGACCATTCTTGTCATAAGAGCCACATGATCTGGGGCTCAAAACAATAAATGGGGCTGATCATTCTGGAACCAAATACCTAACTCACGTTTAAGGTTTAAGTATTTTTCTTCATGTTTTTTATTGTTTGTTGAGCAACACTACTGGCATGCTACCTAAAATAATCTGCTGAGAAATAGGCTGTCAATTTCAGTTGAAACTGAAAAGCACAAACAACTAATACTTGCCACTCCTGTAGCAAAACCTCATTACATATTTACATGAAAACCCAATGGATCAAAAAAAACTCAAGAGTTCAGAGCATCTTCTATGTCTATTGTCCGAATGTTCTGCATACATTCGGAAAGCATAATTATATTGCTTCTATATAAATAAAAGGCTAGGAAAAATCAAGTCAGTAAGTCACATTTTATTGTATATCTTGGTCTTTGGTTTTAGTTTTTGGCCATGAATTCCTCTTTACAAGCCTAATTTCTCAACATTCCCTAAAAAAAGGCTAATTTGACAACACAACCCATCCAATTCAATCACCTATCATTTGCATTTCATCAGCACAAGACAGCCACATCCGTAAACACTTAAAAACCTCCTCAGCAAACTTTAGCTAGAACAGAAACTGACCGTGCGAAAATCCCAGTGGCCAACGATAAACCAAACGTAAGGACGCATTGGCGCATTGCCCCTTCAAGCGTATCCTTTTCCAAGGCAGTTCAAGCAGCGCTGCACCCTGAAAACATGAAAAAAAATATATATCAACAAACATCCATAGCAGCATGGTCACAGCAGCACAGCAATTCAAAGGGCGCGACCAAGATCAAGGAAATCTTCGCAGGAAGGCCAACCTAGTCCCGTCACAGGTAGGGCAGAGGCACGGGTTGACGAACACCGGGTCGTGGAGCGGAGACCACTCGATCGTCGAGCTGCCCCTGCAGAGCCTGCACGCGTAGGTCCCCTTCCCCTCGCAGGCGCCACACGGCGCCGCGAATTTCCTCTGCGCGCAACAGCAGCGCTGCCCAGGTCAGGTCAGGGAAGCGATGGCGGCGGCGGCGGCAAACTGAGCGGCGAGGGTTTGGGTGTGTAGTGCGGTACCTGGTTGGCGTCGGAGAGGGAGCGGAGGGAGCGGACGGCGACGGAGGATGCGGCGGAGAGGAGGAGGAAGCCGCCGCCGAGGTACGCCGCGGCGCGCCCAGCCGCCTGCAGCTGCCGCCGGGCCCGGTCGCCGGCGTCTCGTCCGCCGCTGCCGAACTCCATTGGGCGAGTCGAGAGGGAGGTCTCGCTCGCTCGCTCGCTTCCCGGCCTTCGTTTCCCTAGCCGGTTTCAGTTCGGCCCATTTAGTTAGGCCCAGTAATGAATCCGGTCCACATGTCGAGAACTGAGGACCTATATGTTGCATATTTTTTTCAATCCAGCTCTCCGACATTCTATTACGCACCGTTTTTCAATCATATATATTTTGCCTCGGTTGTTGTTAACACTTTTTTTAAATGGTAGACAGTGTATTTTGTACGAAAACTTGGTATCCAACAGGGGATGTGGCTTCAAAGATGTAAAAAAAATAAACTAAACCATAAATAATTTACAAATTAAAACTTTAATATCCACGTTCTTAGTGGTTTAAAAGGTAATGATGGTGAAAAATAAACTAGGATATAATATAAAAACATCAAAATCGGCTTTAAAACTAGAGTTTAAAGATCATTCTTTTTAGCTACAGCTAAAAAAACAAGTAAACGATAAACTACTTTGTTTTATGTTAAACTAAAAAAAACTTAACCGAGGACAAAATTACTGTTTAGATGAGATTTTACCTTAATATCAAGTCAGAAACTATGAGGGCTGTGCCCATTTGCAAAATAATTTCTGCAGGAATCAAAGGAAATATCAAAATGTTCTAAAGAGGGCTTGGTTAAGCTCAGAACTGAAGCCTAAACTTTCCATTATCCACATTGAGCATATTTCCAGATGTTTTTTTCTTTTTTGGCAGCTCAATTCGTCCCCCCGCAGCAAATGTACCGCAGACGGGACACTGAAACAAAGTCTGAACAATCCCTGCAAAAGTGTCTACAGCAATGTTGGGCTAAAGCACGATTAGCAGCAGGGCTAATTCTCAAGCCACAACACGTCAGGGGGCAACATGATGGGCACCGGGAAAGAACCATGTGAAAACTACTCTGTTATCATTCATATGCCATACGCATATCACCTCCAGATTGAATTGAACTATTTTTCTTTTCTTTTCCCTTTTAAATGAGATCTAGTCGAAGTAACAAGGTCACCTTTCCTGTCTACATCAATGGAAAAAAACCCTATCTTTGTACACTTTGTTTTTGTCCATACCATCTTGAACTTTCATGCCCACACCTCATGACGAAGGGCGAACATTCTGCTTTTTTCATCCACATTAGTATTTGAAGCTTCTTGGAATCTGATGGGTACATCGGACCAGAACTGATCAGGCTTCAGCTAGCCCTGATGAGTTAGTTCTTGTGGGTTGCTCGATTGATAACCGACGGCGAACATTCCGCTCCTGGAACAAAAAGAACAAAGAAATTGAAGGAGATCAATGTATTAGCAAATAGCTGAACAATTATGCACTGCAATGATAGCATTTACCTCGGTTTTCGTTAGCACCCTTTTCAAACTACTGAACGTTGCGTTCCGTACGAAAATTTTCTATATAAAAGTTGTTTTAAAGTATCAAATATATCAATTTGTCAAGTTTGTAATAATTAAAAATTAATTAATCATATGCTAATGACTTTCTCGTTTATCTTTATCTTCATTAGTTTCAAACACCACATAAGTGAGTATCAACAAATATAATTAATGAAAGCGTGGGAACAACAAAGGATTGCAGAGAACCAAAGCTGAAGGCAAAGTGGAGTCACAGTCAAAGACAGTTCGTAGTGCTTCAGATCTATCATAGTGCACGACATGATTATCTGAGACAAGGGGGAAGATAAAAGCTTCATGCGTTGGCTGGGATTCAGATAAAGCAAACCATGCCTATTATACATATAAAGCACCTGAGAGACGACATTTTATTAAAGGAGCATATTGAGTCATGCTCAAAACATGCTTCCGAGTGAATTTTACTTCAGACTTTAGATCCCTCCCCTCCATCTACCATATATATATTTGGTTAACCTCCCTCCCTCTATCTGGTTAATATGGGGATTTCTAGCCTTTTAGAGCAATATGGAAGTTTATGTAGTATCACCTTAATATTTGATAAATAATAGGTCTCAGTACAACATGCTTACATAGCAAATAATACCTGTCAGGATAGTGATTTAGCTCATATAGCCAACCAGATGCATCGGAAATCTAGAATCTAAGGCAGTCATATTCATTAGAAAGTAAACTAACTCGACCAACATGCACAGTACATAATAAGTTCTCTCTCCTCTTTTTTTTATGTAACATATATTTTTCCTCAAACATATTTACACAAATAAGCACATATAGCAAGCAAATTTATCACAAGCCATAGTTCACTTACTCCAATTTCAGTGACAAAGAGGCAGAACGAGCACTTAACAGCAGGCGCTCCAAAAGGATACATCAACAATGTCGCACAGTGTCCACAATGCACCTTACCAACTTCATGTGCTGCAACAAACATAGGGGGAAAACCCATGCAAGGGTAAGAAGATACATATACACACACATCAGTACATCAGTATTTGGTAAAAGCTATCATATATGGAAATATTAAGGACAGCCGTGATTCAAAAGGAAAAGACGAGATAAATTTTGCGCAAATGGCATCCATATTTTGCAGAAGTGTTGCATTAAAAAGCTTTAGAGGGTGTGCATGAACAATAGTATTATAAAGGCAAGGGAAAAACTCTCCAGTTCTCCATTGAGTGGTCCAATGTTGACATATATAACCAACCGTACTTCTTACCGTACTTCTTGCACATAATTTAGACAGTAGTAGAAGGCAAATTTTTGAGAAAAAGCATGCTCAGTAAAGTATTTCCACAGAAGATACAAGATGGCTGATAGCTATAGATGTTGAAAGATAAAACAACAATTACATGGGATATAAGAAAAGTAAAACACTGTTGGGCAAACGAGAAATAGTACGCACCTTCCAATACATAGTTCATTGTCTGACAACAAGTACAGTGAACATAACCAGCACCTCTAAAATAAGCAAGAAGAATACGGCAGCTTCCACATACCATTTGACCTACTTCTGTACAAGTTAGCAACAGAGGTTACTTATGCTCAGAGAGAGAATTACACCACTCTATTAAACATATGGATTACTTCTATACCAGCCCCAGATTTATTTATGGGTGAAAAGCTGACTTCTTTGGTTCACAACTACGTATGAATTGATATTGAGAGATTGGATAACATCTAAAGAGAAGGTACACAAAAGCATTAGTATATTCCTTCCATCTATTGCTCTAAGAAAAAGTTAGTACTGTCTTAAAAGGGACCAGGTATACACAAATAGCAGATCAATGGAGATATAAGTGAGCATATTACATGTTTTTTTGAATGAAAGCACATTACATGCTTGGTAAACTTTAAGGACTTTAATGGTGATTACCGCTACCAGTTCATTAAATTTCTATCTGCTAGCCACAGTTTGCATGGGTATTCTTCTTTTGAAGTCATATCAGAGACTGAGAATCACAAAAAACAAGCCAACTTTATAGTAAGATGGGCATATGATCGGTACATGATTAATCAATGGAAAGAAAACTGTTTGTAGAACTCCAAACATGACACCTAGAACAGTATGGATTTAATTTAGGAAGAGACCAACCAGTGAAATGGCATGGATTATACACATGCCAGTAGCATGAGCATGCAAGGCTCGCCAGGTTGTCCTTGAACATCAAGGAAGCCAAGTTAGGAAGTTAGAATATATAAGATAGTAATGTGTTTCCTGTTAGTGGTACGATAATCATATTTAGGATAAGATGTTTGATTAGTTCTTTTGTTAGTTTAGTGGGCCATGTACGCGGGCGTCCTATGTACTCAAGTCAGGGTATTGATGAAATAGACCTTCCTGAGAAACTTGGTCATCTCAGAGCCTCTGCGTGGTGGTTGATCCAATCTCACACTGAAACTCATTTTCACCTTCCAAAGACCCCCAAACTCATCACAAATACTAAGTCAACACACACAATAGCAGTTATATAGACATGGAATTAGAGGAAATGAGATGCAATATACTAACCTTTATTTAGGTAAGGGGATGGTGGTGGTGGCACCAATGGCACAGAGTCTTGTAAACAAGGTGCATCATGTACGGTAGAAGAGGGTGGATGCTGATGCTGCAATGACTCGTCCACTATACCCTCAGATTGTGGCTGCATTGCAGTTGTACTGACAAGGTCTGTAGTAGTTGCCTGCAATGCAAGTGGTGGCTGAGACATCTCCTCTGAGGCCACAGCCACAGACTTTGAGCCAGATGCATCTAGTAAGCTATCTGCAGCCTGTGATGTAGGAGAATGTGACTCTGATTCTAGTTGTGGCAGTGACCCCTCAGAAGCATTTTTCAGCGGTGATGACTGAATGGGCACTGTGCCAGCTTCCATTTCCCCTGATACAAGCGGTCGCTGAGGCGATTCTTCCGATGCCACCGCAACCCTGTCAACAGCAGGAACATCAGCCAAACCATCTGGGGTCTGAACTGGAGAAATAACAGCAGGCAGTGGCAGAAGCTGAGAGGGCTCTAAATCGTCACATCCTGAATGCACCATATCTGGCAAACAGGTTGTTGTACCCTTTTCTGCAGGAGGAGGTTGGGGGAATTGCTGTGGAGATAGCCCATCTGCTCCACTTTCAGATGATGGTAGCAATGGTGGTACTGCATCCATATGTGCACCCATTACCTCCACTGAGTGCAGTGGCTGAGGGGCTTCCTCTGTCACAGACACAGGTTCAGTTACCGATTGATCTTGTCGCACATTTGTGGTTTGTGCCAGAGATGGAGATGGTAGCAGTAGCTGTGATGACTTATAGGTTTCAAACCCCGGAGGTGCTCTATCTGGTGAACAGGGCGCTTCTTGCATTATGGGAGAAGGTGCTCTTGACAGTGGCTTTTGCGATGACTCCACTCCACTGTCAAAAGGCAGCGGTGGTGGATGTATGGCATCCATGTCCACATCCATTGCCTCCAACTCCAATGCAGGTGGTGGCCCAGCTGCTTCTTCCACTGTTGCTGCCAAAGCATCCGCTGCGGCTGCATCTGGTAAGGCATATGCAGTTTGGGGCATTGTGGGAAGAGGTGGCCAAGACGACTTAAAATTCTCAAACCCTGGAGGTGCCATCTCCTCTGACGAACATGGTTCAAATGATGACTTAAAATTTTCAAACCCTGGAGGTGCCATCTCCTCTGGTGAACATGGTTCAGATGATGATTTGAAATTATCAGACCCTGGAGGTGCTTTCTCCTCTGTGGAACATGGTTCAGATGATGACTTGAAATTCTCGAACCCTGGAGGTGCCATCTCATTTTGCAAACAAGGTTCAGATTGTGCCACTGGAGAAGGAGGTCTCAATAGTGCCTGTTGCAGTAGCCCCTCAGCGCCTTCTGTTGGCAAGATATTGAGGACAGTGTCTGACTCCATGTTCGTCACCTCCAAAGCCAGCAATGGCCTAGACACTTCCTCAATGGGTGCTTTCACTGCCTTGGTAATCACCACATCAGGCAAGACATCAGCGGTTTCTACTGGGGGAGGAGTCGTGGGTAGCGGCAACCATGATGACTTAAAATTCTCAAATCCCGGCGGTGGAATATTAGGTGAGCTGGGCTCAGCCTGCATGATGGAGGCAGATTTTTCGGCATCTAGAGCTTCCGATAAAGGGACTGACTCAACCGCTTCCTCCGGCATCACCAATAAAGCCTTGGGGGTAGCTGCAACTGGCAAGGAGGGTATTGATTCGCCAAGTAGAGTAGGAGGGGCCAACGGCAACCATGATACTTTACAGTTCTCAAATCCAGGAGGAGCCATCTCTAGCGAACGCAAACTTGTCTCAGTGTCAATTGTGGGAGAAGATGGTCTCTGCATTGACTCTTGCTCAGTGTTTATTGCGGGAGAAGATGGTCTCTGCATTGATTCTTGCAGTGACCCCTCTTCCCCACTCTCCAATACCGGAGGCACACTGACTGCTGCAGTATCAGTCTCCCCGTACATTACCTCCATGGCAAGCGTTGAACCAGGAGCTTCTTCTTGCATCCCTGTTACTACATCGATCTCGGTTGCATCTGGATCCCCACTCTCCAATACCGGAGACACACTGACAGCTGAGGTATCAGTCTCGCCGTATGTTACCTCCATGGCAAGCGTTGAACCAGAAGCTTCTTCTTGCATCCTTGCTACTACATCGATTTCAGCTGCATCTGGCTCCCCATGCTCCAACACTGGAGAGATACTGACTGCTGCAGCATCAGTCTCCCTGTATGTTACCTCCATGGCAAGCATTGAACCAGGAGCTTCTTCTTGCATCCCTGCTACTACATCGATCTTGGCTGCATCTGGCTCCACGCTATCCAATACCGGAGACACACTGACTGCTGTGGCATCAGTCTCGCTGTACGTTACCTCCATGGCAAGCATTGAACCAGAAGCTTCTTCTTGCATCCCTGCTACTACATCGATCTGGGCTGCATCTGGCTCCCCGCTCTCTAATACTGGAGACACACTGACTGCTGAGGTATCAATCTCCCTGTAAGTTACCAACATGGCAAGCATTGAACCAGCAGTTTGCTCTTGCATCCCTGCTACTACATCAACCTCGGTTGCATCTGGATCCCCACTCTCCAATACCGGAGACACACTGGCTGCTGCGGCATCAGTCACCCTGTATGTTACCTCCATGGCAAGCGTTGAAACAGGAGCTTCTTCTTGCATCCCTGCTACTACATCCATCTTGGCTGCATCTACATCCCCACCCTCCAATATTGAGGTCACACTCACTGCTGTGGTATTAGTCTCCCCAGACATAACCACCATAGCAAGCGTTGAATCAGGAGCTTCTTTTTCTTGCATCTCTGATACTACATCAATCTCCGCTGCATCTGGTGGCTCCACATTGTCCGATACTGGAGACACACTGACTGCTGAGGTATCAGGCTCCCCATACGTTACCTCCATGGCAAACCTTGAACAATGAGCTTCTTCTTGCATCTCTGCCACTACATCGATCTTGGCTGCATTTGGCTCCCCACTCTCCAATACCGGTGACACACTGACTGCTGCGGTATTAGTCTCCCCAGACGTTACCACCATGGCAAGCGTTGAATCAGGAGCTTCTTTTTCTTGAATCTCTGATACTACATCAATCTCGGCTGCGTCTGGTGGCTCCACACTCTCCAATACCGGAGACACACTGACTGCTGAGGTATCAGGCTCCCCGTACGTTACCTCCATGGAGAACTTTGAACCATGAGCTTCTTCTTGCACACCTGCTACTACATCGACCTCGGCCGCATCTGGTTCCATACTCTCCAATAGCGGAGACATGCTGACTGCTGCGGTATCATTATCCCCGTAAGTTACCACCATTGCAAGCGCTGAACCAGGAACTTCTTCTTGCATCCCTGCTATTACATCGATCTCAGCTGCATCTGGCTGCCCACTCTCTAACACCGTAGACACGCTGACTGCTGAGGTGTCAGCCTCCCTGTACATTACCTCCATTGCAACCGTTGAACCAGGAGCTTCCTCTGGCGTCACTGCTACTACATGGACCTCAGCTGCATCTGGCGAAGTGTGTGCGATTTCAGCCGGACTAGAGGGAGGAAGCGGCAGCTCCGAAGGCTCCGAACTATCACACTCCGGGTGAGTTGTAGGGGGTGGATGCGGCTGCTGCTGCTGAAACCCCTCCTGCCCGATCTCCAATGGCGGCGTCGCCGGTTCAGGTGAGGTGTGCGAGCCCATGGGTTCGCGCGCAGGGGACGCCATTGCCGCAGGCTCGGCGGAGGATGCATCTGGCCGGCTCTCCAATGGCGACGGCGGCGGCGGCTGCTCGGGTGCGGCGTGTGAGCCCTCCTCCTCGCCGAAGCGATCGCGCGCAGGGGACTCGGTGTAGGATGAATCCGGCGAGGCGCATAAGACCAGTGGCGGAGGAGTGGGCGGGGGCGACGCCGGCGAGTCATCCTCCGCGGTTTCGTACGAGGAGGAAGAAGGGGATGACGCCGCCGACCGGGGATAGAACTCGGCCGGCGGCTCAGCGGGAGGACGCGGTGGCGAAGGGGGAACGGGCTGCCCCGCCGCCGCAGCTTCGAGCGCAGGTGGTGCCAGCGAGGAGAAGAGCGGAGGCGGTGGGTCCGCCGCACCGGGGGTCCCATCGATCGGAGGCGGTGGAGAACGCGGCGGTTCTTCCGCCCTGGGCCACTCCTCGGTGGCCTGACCTGGAGACGGCGGCGGGATCGGGGTGGCGTGGTGGGGTTGGGGGGATGGCTCCGGTGGAGCGTCGGTTGGTAGGGAGGGGTCTCCTTGGAGAGGAGGAGAAGGAGAATGGGGCAGCGGTGATGAGCCCATGGTTGTGCTCTCTGGTGGTACGGGTGTCTCCGGCGAGCTCGCCATGGGCGAGGGGGTGGCGCCGCGACGGCGGCGGTCACCGGGAAAGGGAAAACGGTAGGGGTCAAAGAGAGGAGCAATAAAATGGGGGCGTTTTCTACTGGGGTTTAGCCCAAGTCAAATCTCGGCCGTCCATCCTTCTTCGTTGAGCTGAAGTTTTTGATGCTCGGATGGACCGGACGGCTGATTTTTATTTCAAAAAAAGTATTTTATGCTATTATAATAACACTTATGGTTTTGAAATCAACCACTGCTATTCACATAATTAGAATCTTACCACAGTAGATCCATGTCACATTATTCGCATGAGAATGAGATATGCTTTGAATCTTTTTTCTACCTTTTTTATGGACTAAAATACCCATATTCAAGATCCCCGTTTCTTTGGCCATCCTCCTCTTCGGTAGCACACCATGGTGAAGATGACTCTGATCACCTCGACATGGCCTCCACGGTGGTAAACCATGGGAGATCGGCAATACCCGTGCTTCTATCACTAGAGTTACAGACGAAGTAGTTAGATAATGGAATTTGTCGCAGAAAGATCTCCTCGAGCATGGAATCGATGGACCCTCCTCTCCTCCCATGTGAGTTCGGGCTAGGGAGCGAGGGTGCAAAACAAGAGTAATTGTGGGAGTAAATGAGGTGAAAAGCAATTATACATGTCCGGATTGTATTGAGCGTAATACCCTACTCCTATAGGGTTCTTTCATTGCCCAACGATTCAGAAGATAAGTTACGGTGGAGTTGCGAATGTGTTGAAAAGTTTCTAAGGTTGGATCCGATCTATCTTTTCGGTGGCTTTGGATCTTCTCTTATAGTCAGATGAGGAATACCACAGTGGTCGAGTTCTTACAAAAGGGCCTTAGGACATAAGGATTAGGTATGGGAAGTTTTGTCACTTGCTGACTGGCGGGCCTGATTATCAAGCCCTAGTGGGCCCATCTCGAGGCTAGTTGGGAAGGAGGCCTCTTGCATTACCTGCATGCACATGCAAGGATTTGAGTAGAACCCTAGAGCGTTGTTGACACAAGCGTGACCCGCATGTTGGCCTCAGGTGGAAGAAAGTGAGGAGAGGCTATGGGCCCGACTGAGTGGCATGGCAGTCAACCATGCCACATGATAGGGCACGACCTTTCTCTGTAGGGGTGATCATGGCACACGCGACAACCGCACAGGTGCCATCTTGTTGCCTTGGTCACATGTTGTGTAGATAGGAGTCACTTTGCATTTAATGCAAAGTTTGCCTTGTAGAAGACAACAACAGCATGTTGCGCCTCATCTTGATTAATGCGGTTCTATTGCATGACCAGCCTATGGAGGACCTAGCTCAGGGATAGGCAGCGGACATGTCCCTTGCTTGAGGGTAGGCATTGGCCATACCCTGAGCTCTAGCCCTAGCCAGCTGTTCATGTTGAGGCCCCCGAGCTCACCCATCTCGGGGCCCGACCCAGGTTCTTGCCTCGTTCTTCCTGGTGCTCCTTGATTGTTGCTTGAATCTGATTGACATCTTGATAACATGTCGATGGGCGTCCCGAGCAACCGATATTGGGGATCATGTTTTCTACTTCACCAGTAGAATTCATTTCGGTCTTTACTTCAAAAAGTTACAACTAATTATTATAGATGTTGCAGGTCAAACTACTATGAATTACAAAATCACAACTTGATTGAAACAAAAAAACTACTTAGAACAATAGCTTGAAGGTAGAGATAACACATATTTCTAAACTTCCAACTATAGTTGATGAAAATATGCATAACCGTTGTTTCTACGCAACGGTTTGCAAGTTGTATGTAATCATTGTCTTCCTCAAGCCAGGGAGCAAACTCTTCGAAAAAACAAATCTCCAAAAGCAGCGGCTGATCATTGTGTCGCTTGAATTTTTTGCACATCATCATCGGCAATTGACGTCGAACTAAAGTGGAAGATGACGTCGAAAAGTAACTAAGGTGTAATAAATCAGTCGTCCGCCTGATCTCGCCACTCTCATTGAATCCAGACACCATCACCAATCAACGGTGGCCATGAGCAGTGCCAACGATTGAGAAGTTTGTTGACTGGCCTGCGGTGCTGAGGAAACGGTGTCAGCGGCACGCCAAAGTCTTGACATCATGGAAGGCTTGCAATACGCTTGGGCACTAATGCACATCCTCGCCAACCCCACAATTATTGTGTGCATCGCTAACTCCTTGGTGTAGGTGGCCACCCCATCATCGTCGTGGTTTACGATGAGATCTGTTCATACTCGCACGCAATGTGGGCGAGATGTGCCTCCTCGAGTGCTCCCATATATAGTCCATGGCAGTTGGTGGCAGCAAAAGATAAAGGTGAGGGATGTGGTGGTGGACAATAGTTCTCGACGCTCTCCTCCGGTAGTGGCAAGGGGAAAAATCACTTTCTTGTTCGTCTATTACGAGATCCTCTTTTCCCACTCTGTCCTTGCTACGGTAGTAATGGTTTTTTCAGCTTAAAAGAAGTGTCTTTGATACTTGTCACCCATGTCTTCATTTCAGCAGTAAAAATGTAAACAAAGATCATGTTTTCCTCCACAACAAATTGTCAGGGCCGGTGCAGGCCATGCGACCGTACATGGTCCCTAAATCCAAGGGGTCCCAAGTGGTATTAAGTACCCTAGGTATAATGTTATAGTGGGCTTTGTTTTTATTATTTCTGCAGTTCAGTTGAGTTTTTTAGCTCATAGTTGGCACAATCTCTTCAACTCTCCATGTCTCCTAATCCGTGGGGGTTCTCCTGCCTCGCTGCTTGTAGCTGTCTCTAGGGTCGCTTCGCCTTTGCTCTTTGTATAAGGCCAATCAGTATTGCAGCATGGGAGGGATGCAGTGGCAGCAACAACACTGAGCGCTCATGGTCGTCGTCACTGCTTTTAATTATTTTGGAGCCTATAGACTGCAGCTGATGCATATACAAGCAAAAGCAATTTGCTTATGCAGTGGCCACGGAGATGTGTACGAGATTGGCAGTGGCAGCGACAAGCTCCAGCCTTCCGGTATAAACTCCAACTCCAAGCCTTATTTTTCCTTTTTATGTTTTGTATGTATAAATCAGTTGGTTCGGTGTTTCATTGTTTCAACTTAAAAGGCAACTTAAGTTTAGGCCCCATTTAGCGTTCCGTATAGGGGCACTGGATTCTGGGACGGCCCTGCAAATTGTACATGTTTTAATACTACAATGGCACAAAAATTAAAAAATATTTATATTTTTTATCTACAATATTGTACTTAAAAAAATACATGAATGGATTTTGTAGAGAGGCGAGGATGATAATGGATACTGAATATAGGTTATATAAGTTATAATATACCGTTACACTCGCTATATGGAAAGATATCTTTACACTTACTATATGAAAATAGCTGACGGTAGGAACACGCCATGATAAAATAAGCACAAAAGGGCATATATTTTATTGTTGAGATGATTGTGGTCTATGTAATCATTCCATCTCATATACGGACAATATATATACAACTCATATAATAGGTTGTCCGTAGTATAATTAATTATTTAGTTTTATTGATAGTATGTAAAACTTATATATGGTATTAAGTCGTCTACTAGCCTCTTACTCCCCCCCCCCATTTTTTAAATGTTATGTGACATTTACCTATTTACCTTAGACAGTAGCATCACCTTAATATTATTCGTACTTTAAGGATAAAGCAGGAACATGCGGTATACCTTTTTTTTAAATACAAGAAAGAAGCATATTGTTCGTGTAGCTTATGGCGGCAAAAAAAAAACAGAGGATGCTGGTATATTTCAAAGATATATATATATATATATATATATTATTTAAAAGACTCTAATGATAATGGTGAATATGCCACCACTCCATCAACTGCAATCTGACAGGTAGGACCACTATCCTGCATCCATTCTCACACTGACCAATCAAGTGCCACATGAGAGAGTTGCATATGCAGAGCATGTAGCAGTCATAATGGCATGGGTAGATTAGTAGATGGTGGCATTGGCACTATTGTATGTCGTGTGCTCTAAACCCATAACAAAGTACATGTATTCTGCTAGTATAAAATGATGTTGACAAGATCCCATAGGAGAGATGAAAAGAGATGCATACAATCAGTATGGACAAAACTCACTTGATGTTCTTCTTTGTATCTTTGCTATTTCTTCTAGCTTTTATATCATCTAACTATTTTTTTGTTAGAGAAGAAAATGTTTTTCCCATCACTTGGCGGTTGCATTCTCATTTTACAATTTCGAAACGACTTATCTCACATTTAGTCAAAGCTTTCCTAAAGTTTCATCTCACATTCATCCATAATTAAAGAGAAATGTTCTTTTCTTCAGCGAACAACATTCAAACAAATAAACAACCCTCCTCCGACAATACTACAATGCCATAGACATGGTATTTGGATAGTAAAATATGCATCCTAAATCAAACAAGAACAGAGGGCACACTTGGCAACTCTACGGGGAAAATGATATTTACACATGTACAATAACAATGAACGAAAACAACTTACAGCGTGGAAATTCACCAGCACTAGCTGTCCGGTGAAGCAAGATTAGTTTACAGGATAGGAAAAACTGAAAAGATTTCCTTTAAAAACAAGAAACTAAAAACACAATTAAAGAAAGAAAGAAAGCCCATTGGATGGTTGCAAGTTGGTGTCAACTGGCAGTGCCTCTGTACTTATAGTGTCCTTTCATTGCTTAATGAATGCTTGTTATATCTTAGTCAAGCTAAATTAAGCAAAAGCAAACTTAAATGCTAAGATATTATTTTCAATGGAGTAACTAAGAACCTTTTAAAATTTTAATTGCAAGTGAATAAAAATGTCTTGCAGGGTCATTAGATGCAACGAGTGGAAATTGTGGGCTTGTGACGTATGAAAGCTCTAAGAAATTTGCATCACACCTCTATGAAAATTCTTGCTCTATCCATACCTTCTATATGCTGATATGCAACCCACTAAATACCTATACCTCAACATACAACCATTGCAATTATTAGTATATCCTAATGCTATGCCTAGCATGTAATCATGTCATATCAAGTAGTAAATACCTAAAACTTAGCCTGCAAACATAGTAATTATATATATAATTTTTATTACATGTAAAACTCAACATAAATGCATGCTAAATCATCATTTTGATGCATGATGAAAATAGTCTCATGTTTTATCTGGTTTCCATGATTCTTCCAAATTGGATTATCTTTCTCTTTCATAGCTCTAAAGATAGAGGTCAAATGTTACAACATGTTGATCATGTAGTTAAGTCAGATTTACATTTATATGCTTCCATATGTGCAGCTATAGTTCACTTACAATAGCCATAAGTTTTAGAATTGTATCCATCAATTCACGATATACCGCAACAAATCGTGGAGTCCAAGTTTCTAATATTGTCGGGTACAAATTGGATGGTTAGAGTATTTCCAACCGCTCATCTTAATGTGATCCTTCATTCCATTTGGATGGCCATAAAAAAATCCCTCTCTGTATCCCTTTTCACTCTAACAGAACATCAATATTACATCTTTCATATCACACCCTTTTTTTAAGTAATATCTTCCAATATTATTTTTTATTAGCTATATTTTAAACGACTAAATTTTAACGGTGTTATTTGATAACGGATAGATATTTTAAATGATTATGTTTCATTGGATATATATATATATATATATATATATATATATATATATATATGTAATGGGTATTTCTTTAACGGCTATATTTCCAACGGATGGATATTTTTTTTCAGCGGCTAGTTGTAACGGCTAGCATAATTTCCAGCGGCAAGATTTGAGCACTACATATATCATTACATCGTCTGCTATCTTTTTCCTCCATCCACATTGTTGTGCATCCTCTTCTATCACTCAATGAGCTACATTTCGAGGCATTTTCTCTTGGATGTTTCATTGTCGGGCATGAACTCATTGTCGTTGTAGCAATAGTCGCAAAAGATGAATATGAGCAGTCGAATCCTCCACTGCGACATGTTTCTATTCCTGTTCAAATGCTCCACAGCTTGGTGCAAGCGTGGGCACGGGGCGACGCATGGCCGCTGTAGCTGCCTAGGGAATTGGCGGCGCAGTGGGTGCCAACGCAGAATCCATCCCCACCTACTAATCTGGTACACTCCTTCCTCTCTACCTTTACTTCTCCACGGCTCCATCAGTCGGTGTCCGCTGCCACCATTATCGTAAAAAAACTGTAGATATAGGGATGGCGCTAGCCAGCAATGATGATAACGATGGACGAGGCGTTGCTCTGTTAATCCGAATCAGGATAGGAGCTCGATCTGAATGTGAATCCTCGATCTGAATGTGACGGTTGCGATATGACCTAAGGAGAGGGGAACGCCAAAATTTGATGTTTCTCTCTCCGGATAACACACACTTTTTTTAGATGCCCACATAGTGTATGCGCTGGAGCCAGTTCTTTTTCCGTATGCTATTTCATCAATGAAGACGGGATAGAGTATCAATTGGAAATGCTCTTAGTTTCCTCGATATTCCAGGTCAAATCAAGTATGTTGACTTGGAAGGAAGAGAGTTCCAGCACTTTTCGTAAGAAATAACATGATCCTCGATGGAAAGGAAATGCCTTTGCATCCTAATAAATTCTGATGAGCCAAAACTTTCCTGTAATCGAACCATCCACTTTTTCATCATTCCTTTTATGCATTTTTTTAAAGATTATTTTTCATTTACAGTTCATCTCATTCATGTGTTTCTTTTCCATTTCCATACTTTCATCCCTGCATGGCCTAGTTCTGCGTAAATTAATAGCAATTCCTCTATTAAGACCATAGAGTTTCAGATATCCACGATGAATTTAAAGTTTATACATTAAATTAAAGTGGTTTAAAATTTTAAATTTTATCTAAAATTCACAAACAATAATTGATCTAAATATTATCAACATAATCGTAGATTTAGTTCCATAGATTTATGGAGTTAGGAATAACAACTCAAAAAAATCTAGGATCCAAAGCTATGTCAAAGAAGGTCTCAATACTGAAAAAAATTGCTGTAAATTACTCAAGGATCCTCGAGCAATTACTGCTCCGTGCAAAGTCTGCCAAGTCCAAGCTTAGCTTTTGCCCCATATCTCGTGCGCGATTCGAAAACTTTTTGAATTTTGAACTTTGAAGGCGAGTAGAGTTCAAATTCCAACGTACTAGTACTAGTAGTATCTGCCGCGGTACACAGCACGAGGACGAAGGGAGTAAAGTTCAAATCAAATGAGCATCCAAAGACCACCCACTCGAGCGAGCAGGAGGTGCGCTGCACTAGCACTACGGCCGAGCGGGCCCCACCTACGCGCTCCCCCACCCTATGGCCCACCCGAATACAGGGACACGCCAGGACGAGTCCACACCGCAGCGGGCCCCACCTGTCACTGACTCCGCAGCCTTCTTTTACCACCCTAGGCCGCTGACGTGGCGGCCGGGTTTACCATACCTGTCCTACTCGCACCAACAGGAGCTGGCCGGTGGGCCCCACCCGTCATCCTCGCTGGCTGTGCCCGTCCTCCCACCGACAGGGCGGTGCACCGGGGAGACACCGACATGCGGGCCCCACAAACCAGCCGTAGTGTCCGGTTCACGGTGAGGTCGGTTCACGCGACGTCGGCCGGCTGCGACCTGCGAGCCAGAGAGAGAGGGGAGAGAACCCTAGCCAACCACGTCACTGTCCACGTCACGCCGACCTATAAAGCGGCACCACCCCACCCATCGCCTCAGCTCTCCTCCCTTGAGTCTCCCGTCTCCTTTCCCCTCCTCCTCCCCTTCGTCTTAGCTTCAGCTCGCCGCGAGACGAATCCTTCCCCCCGAGGTCTCGCCGCCGCAGCCGCCGCCGGGCACGATCGCCGGCGGTCTCGAGGGACGGAGGGCGCGCGCTCGCACCGTACACCGTCGTCGCCTACCGGCTCCCTCGACGGCACGGTAAAAAGCCTCCTCCTCCTCCTCCCCTCTCGATGGCGGCGGCGGGGCGGCCGATCTGGATGCCGTTGACTCCGCGCGATTCGGCTCGGTCTCCTCCTGGTTACTCCTTCCCCGTGCGCGTTTCTCCTGGGAGGATTTGTTGTTCGTCTTGTTTGGACGTTTTGGACTGGATCGGAGTGAGGGGGGATTTGGTTGTGCGTGCGATGTTCTTGCTGTGACGGGATTCAGGCGAGGTTGTCAGCTATGTAGGTGTTCTTGGATGGCTCTGCTGCTTCTGATTTTTTCTGTGAATCTGGAGTAACAAGGACTCTTGTTATGGCCGATCTCTACTTTTAGTGCTATGTTATAATTATATTCTCTACGGCATGGGAGTCCTTCTCTCAATAGATAGAGTTCTCTGATTTCGATGGGGATTCGCTTGATGGATCCGGAGTTATAACATGTTTGCCAAAAAAAAGATTTAGTTTGTGTTCTGTAATGTATAACCCTTGTCTCTACAGAGATGTGCTAGTTGTTTGCGATCTGATTAAGCTCTCATGCTTCTCGCTTTGATTCTATTTCAGAGTTTGAAGTTGGAAACCAACCTTGTTGTTCTCTGTAGCGCTTTCCTTTGGATTGCAGAGAATTTCAAACAAAACCAACAAACCCTTGCATCTGACTGACTTGAGGTAACTATGCCAAAGGACAGGAGCACCCGTGCCGTGTCATACGAGCGCCGCCGGTCTCGTGTTTCGCCGTACCCCTCCAATGGGAAGGGCTGTGCTCGCAGGTCAGAGGAGTCTGCTGCTGCTGCCGCGGTGGCTGCTGCGAAGCAGGCTGCGGAATGGGAGGATGTCCGCTGCCCGGTCTGCATGGATCACCCACACAACGCTGTTCTGCTCGTCTGCTCGTCGCATGAGAAGGGCTGCCGCCCTTTCATGTGCGACACAAGCTACCGACACTCCAATTGCTTTGATCAGTACCGCAAGGCTTCTAAGGAGTCCTCAAAGGATTCTGGTGCCAGTGCTGTTGCTGCGCCAGAATGCAGTGAGTGCCAGCAGCCGATAAAACTGTCATGCCCATTATGTCGTGGGCCAGTCAGCCATTGGACAAAAGATTATGATGCACGGAAGTACTTGAACGCGAAGGTTCGAGCATGCACCAAAGAGTCCTGCGAGTTCAGGGGGGCATACGGTCAACTGAGGAGACATGCCAGGGAGAACCATCCTACTGTTAGACCAACTCAGGTGGATCCTGAACGGCAGCGAGACTGGCACAGAATGGAGCAGCAGCGTGATCTTGGGGACTTGTTCAGCATGCTTCGTTCAGGCTTAAGTGCCAGGGAGGACGGGATCGGAGTTAGTGAAGGGGAAGAGGATATCAGCGAGAGGACTCTACATAGCCCATCTATAACAATGGTCTTCATTGTACGCACTGGCAGGTCGATCCTCCACTACAGGGAAGCATTTCCAGGCCACCACAGAAGAAGAACAATTCTTCTGCTTGGGGAGGCTTTTGGTCGTGAATCCTCCCCATTAGGGGGAGCAGGTGGCAGTGGAGATGCTGACACCACAGCTCGCGACAATGATGAAGGCGATGATGATGTCACGCTATCAACAGAGGCATCAGCCGGTTCTCAGCATGATGGTGAAGTCGATGGTGATCCTGCACATTGATGCAGCTGGTAGGAAGTGCCAAGGCGTGCACCTGGACTGAAAAGCTCTACAAGCAAGCAATCTTTCGGGTTCACCAGGCATCCAAGACCACATGTTGGGAAGAAACACGGGGGTGTTCCACTTGTCTTTAGGCGTAGTCAGGACATTCTGCCTACGTGCAAGAAGAACTGAGATGAATTTGCAATGCAGGGATAGGCTCAAAACCGCTGTGGAGTTGTCTTAGTGTCATTTTTAATATATTTGCTGGAAGGTCTGTAGCAAACAGAAACATCAATGGTGGTGGTGTATTTATCATGTCCACGGCTAGGACTTGGGTGAATTCAATTCGCTGCGTTGTAATTTGATCTCTGAAATATATTCTTTCTGCGTTGATGAATCTGATCATGTTAAAGCAGAAATTTGATGTATATTTATGTATATAGGTGCACTTTGTTTCCTTCTACATTGAAGAATTTGGTCATATACTCCTGAAAGTTGTGCTGTGCTCATCATAGACCATATTGTTTGGATACGAGCTGCTCTTTGTGGGCTTAGGAGTGTAGCTTTAACTTGTCTTCTTGCTCATCACTTTGACTAGAAAATTGGATGGACAGTTCTATCATACTAATACAATCGATAGATTCTACTCTGTACTACATCAATAGACATAACAGCAAAAACAATATTTGAAGCCGTGTCAGTTTCTAGTTCCTGTATCCTTCAGCTCAGTTTGCATATTCGATGGCAGGCTGCATTTTCATCTAATCCTCTTCAACGTTTCAGTATGGGCGAAGAGGAGCATCTTTGCCGTTGCAACAAGAGTAGTGCCTCCAACGGTAAGGAAGGATCTGACGCCCACTGATCCACCATCTGAGCACACTGAGTTTCAGTTCCTTCTTTTTCTGCGGAAAATCCTACGAATTAAATTAACTCTCTGAAAACTACTGTAGAAATCTCTATGTTTTGACCTTTAGGCTGTGGCTTCTCGCTTCCTTTTTTCCATTCCTTGAACTGCAGATACCGTGAGTGTTTATACTGAAGAAGAAGCCTTAGGCCTTCAGCCCAAAGATCACCGATGTCGATGATGCGAATGGCGGAGCCGATTCCGCTGTGGTAAGTGCCAATACCTGATTCTACACTGTGTTTTCTTGTTCAGTTAGGCTCAGGTTATTGTTCTGAATCTTTGGATGAACAGTATGGTGGCGAGGCGAGGACCCAAGTGAAGGGATGCGCTTGCCGTAATTCTGGATTTATGCAGGAAGCTGTACTGCAAGTGCCTTCAAGGTAAATGGAATTATGTATGGATGCACTGTCCTTTGATGCTTATTTTGCGATGATCATGTCGTGCAAATCTTATGTTCGCTTTGTGATTTGAAGAACAAAGTTGCATGTACTGCGAGATGCCATTGCAGAGGGTGTGGCAGAATGCAAAAGATGGAGAGTGCATCAGACGTTCATTCATGTTCCTTGGCATATTTTCTTTCTTTCTTTCTTAGTTTCTCTCCTTTTTTTTTTGGTTTTCTAATGGTTAAGTTTTTTCTTTACTGTCGGTGACAGAAACAGATATACAACGATTTGATGACAATGCCAATTTTAGTGGGAAATCTGGCTATTCTAGTGGAACAATAATGAGACAATACAAGTTGTAGACGACAAGAAGCATTGGCCAACACAATCAAGTACTCCCTCCGTCCCAGAAAGAATCAACCTAGGATAGGATGTGACCTATCCTAGGTTGATGAATCTGAACAGGCATTGGCCAACACAATCATCCGTCCCAAAAAGAATCACCCTATGAATTTGAACAAAAGTTGATAAGTCGTATCCTATATCCTATCCTAGGTTGATTCTTTCTCGGACGGAGGGAGTATGATGGAAAAAAATTATAGTACTTGGCTGTCCTTGGAATATTGATCCATATATTCGTAAGTGTCGTTGTGTGTTGAACTAATATATTCGTAAGTGCCCTTGTGGTGTTGAACTTCAACCAGTAAAGTCTGATAGCTAGAAAAGGAGGTGGTTTGATTTTTTGATGTGATAATCATCTTGTTGATCTATTTATGTACTTGTTCTGCTGTTTAGCTTATTATTTCATTTTAGTTGCTGGAAATTCTACGGTTGTACGATATACAGTATTTTTATGATGTGTAATGTGTTCAGGATTATTCAATATTTCTATGATTTGTTCCTTTGTGCAGTGATGATGGCCTTGCGATCAGAAGGTTTCTCAAACATATTGGAGATGGAGATTACTTTCAGCAAAATGATCACCCCCTAAACAAATCAGGGTCTTGTGCACGCTGATGAATCTCTATGTCATATATCGAATTCCAGAAGACGCAGGGTTCCTCAGGCTTTGGCTGTTATAATGTCAACAATGGTAGCCAACACGGTTTTGGTACAAGTTGAGCTTGATGAAGCTGACCACCTTCAAGAACACAGGTATGTCTGCTGCTGAAAGATTATCTATACTTTAGTGTAGCTCATAGTACACCTTATCAGCTTATCTTGTTTTGATTTATGAATTATGATACCTTGAAACTGTGATATGATGTAACGAAGTACACTGACATGATCTAGAGCACAAATATATTATGACTGCAAGATTAGTGAGACTCGATAGCATTATTACTAATGTAATGAAAGTATCAAACAAGCAATACAATACTACATTATAGGCATCCCTCTTTAGTGGTAACAAAGTACATCAGTAGAAAACTACAACTGTAAAGTGGTATGCAGTTGTTTGGAAAACACATAGTGTTACATATGCTACCAAAGCCATGACTGTCACAATTCACATATCCTATCAACCTTCTCCTGTATATTGTCAATACCTTCTTCTCTTATACATCACTACCAAAGCCACTGCACTGGGTGCATATTTTCGAATTAGCCGCGGGATCGGTCAAGTCCCAGCCTTGAACTGAGCCACTTGCAGACATCGTCCATTTCTTCAGGGATGGTATAATGCCCCAGGCTGTGTAAATGGCGTCATGTTAGTTATTCTAATTTTCAGAGATAAAATGAAGATGGGGAAAACTAAGTGTGTCTATACCCGTTGTAGGATTTTATATTCAGATACTGAAAACCCGAGTTTCGCAGGAAATCGGCTGATCTCTCACCATTTCTGTAGGTGACAACCTCATCAGCTGCAAAGGCAAAAATGAACAGAACATTTTTAGCATCATTATATTTTGCAAGGATGAACATAACCTAACACATCTAGTTCAAAACGATTGCATTGCTCACCTTTTCCATGGCTGAGCAGGATTGGTAAGGCACCAGCTCTTCTCAGTGCAGTCTGAGAGCTCTCCATCTTGCTCTTCAAAGTCCTAAATAAGAACACATGAAGAACATCACATAAGGAAATCGTATACAAAAGCATTAAAATTATTTTCCAAAAAGATCAAAGAATAGAATCAGACCTTGAACAGGGAAGCCAACCGCTCAAACCAATGACGGCGCTGAGGGTGATCGGGTACGCGACGCCGTTTGTAAATCTTCCATGAGCATAGCATGCAGCAGAGTGGAGGGCAGTGGCAGCGCCCATGCTGAAACCACCTATCCCAAGCCTCACTGAAATTGAAATTCCACCAAGATCAGTAAAGGCAAATACAGAGTAATCCAAATCATATAAGAATGAAGTCGCAGAAACAATCTTCATTTTTCTGCGGGTTTGTATAGGTTATTTAATATTTTCACAGTTTTTTTCCTTTTGTTCTGTAATTATGGTAGAATTCTGAAAATGTACCATCAGATGGCTCGGATGACAGTAGGTTTGCGACATGTGCAGCTGAAGCATCAAGGCCTTCAATATCATCACGGCCATCCACTGAAGTGTCCTCCACATCAAACCCTGTTTCAATTTTAGTAAAAGGAGAACTGCAATATCAAAATCTGTAGCCAAGTTGCAGCAAAAGAAATGGCTAGAAATTAAGGAAAGCAAAGCTGCATGCTCTTTTTTTTCTTTTTGGCCAAATCTTAAATGGTTCAGAAACCCACATGCTGTGCAAGGGAATCCACCGAAAGCAGCAACAGCGCGTGTTGGTGCAGTAGGGCAAATCCATTTGATCTGCATAAGGATGATATAAGCCTGAGAGTTAATAAACTTAGAACTAGCATGAACAATGCTATTGCTAAAAATCTTTTTTTAAAAAAATGCTATGGTTAACCTAGCGATTCAGATAAGTTTCATTAATTTGAAGAGATAACAGAATGAACAAGAAGCTATACATGCATTATTGTGCCCATTTGGAATAGGGATAGGAATAGAAATAAGATTGTAGGTGAAGATGGTTGTGTGCATGATTGATTCAACTGCAAAGTGAGAGCGCAGTATGGTATCTTACATTAGGCAGAGGAAGAGAATCCAGTAGCTGGGACCAGCTGCAGAAGACAGAATTATGAAAAAGAAACAAGAAACAAGATTAGGCCAGTGTTTCAAGAAAAGGTATATGTTACAGCTAGTCAGCAACTTGTGTAGAGATATTTCAGTGCTGTGCTGGCTTTCTATCAAAACTATAGCTTCATCTAACATTAACATGTCAACAAAAGAAGTGTTATCAGAAAGTAATGGAGAATAAGAGAAGTAAAGAGTGAGGAAAGAATAAAACATGACATAGCACAACACTGGATCAAAACTAAGGCAGCTAATGAGCTGGCTAGAGCACATATGTATATATAATTAAGTTTTTTCTTGTGTTCTCCTGAAAGTTTCTTATTAATGAAATATGCCATTGTAACTCAGTACTGATGGGAAAAGCAAAGAAGTGGGAAGAGAACATTTGAAGCTGACACTTGACAGTTGACACATGCATATTGAACTCAGAAAAAGAAAATTAATGGCTAGCATATTCTATGCTTTTGCTTCCAAAACCCATAGAAGAGAAACAAGGACAAAAAAAATTATGTTATTTAATGCAGCATCACAAAACTAAGGTGCTCCATGCATCCTTGTTGGCAGACAGAACCTTGCATGAAGCATGAGGTAATTAATCCACATCTATCTCTTCTATATTTAATCAACATATTGGTCCTTCAACAATGGATTCTTGCATTCGTGATTTCTACACCCTTTCGTGGTCAGAGAAACCAAAGAAACTATTTTAATCTCTCAAGATTATATGCTATTATTTTTTGCATGCGGTTCAGATAGATATAAAATATTTTGAAACAAAAAGAGAGAATATAACCGATCCTCTCACACACCCTACAAACATGTAAGTTCAAATGTTTATATGTACGTTATTTAATTTTCTAAAGAATATAATGTTTCATAACTGTTAATTTGAACGGTGCGTACTCCCTTGAGGGATTAAAAACACACCTCTTATTGAACCACACGAATAATAACTCACACTCCAAGTACAGTTAAGGTTTTTGAGTTTTAAGATACGCGGATTATTTGTCATAGACACATGGGTGGCAATTAAAACCATCAAGTGTTACTTTAAACAAGTAGTGAGTGGCAGATGACCAATATTCCAACTGGTTAATTTTCTTTTCGCAAACATCGGCGTCGTCTACCTCCATCCTTCTCGATCTACAGGAAATTTTTGTGAGGTCGGGGGAGCATGCAGAGAGAGAATAGGACAAGGAGATGCATGATCGGGCTTTAATTCGGAGGTAAAAGCAATCCTAGGAATATATGCATGGACAGAAATGGCGAGGCCGTATCAATCGTTTCTAGCAAAAAAGGCATCGATCGAGTTTACGTCGGGGGAGAGAGAATAAAGCGATTAATTGGTGCAGATATCAACATCTTGACAGCCTAACCTAAGCTAGTTAGTTCGTGTTCCCCATGTCAATCTCGATCGTCCCATCCATCTCTGTTGCAAGAGCTAGCCCACCTCGGTTTGTTGCATTCATACTAACTCTTTAACACCTGCAGCTACTAGCTACCAATTAATCTTTCCGAACCACTCCCTCCTTTTACTTTTCTGTACATATATATGACGTTGGTGAATTCAGGTCATATATAAGTATATAAAGAAGGAGTGAGTGGTAGTTGTGATAAAATCTGTGTGTACAGGACATTAATTAAAAACTGGTGTAGTAGTTCAAGTTTGCATCTTTTTGGTCGTGCAAGTTGTGGAAGAAGCTAGATCATATCATCTCTCTCTCTCTCTCGAAGTGATGGGTTACCTTGCGCCATTGTCGCCGAGGCCATGGAGCCACACAATGGTGGCCTGGTGCCTCCCCTTGGGCCTCACCACGTACGTCCTCCCGTACTCCACCCGCCGCCCGCCTCTCCCCCCTGCATTCCATTCGATCGTCAGCACAACATGCAAACACACGAGAAGATGACGAAGACGAAGAAGCAACAAAGAGAGAAAGAGAGAGACCAGAAGAGCTGCTCCCGTAGCTCATGGCCGGCGACCACCACAATCCGATCAAGAAGAGAATCGATCGTTGGAGGATGGAGAAGTGGCTGGTGAATTCGGCTGCTGCTGCTGATGGATTTATGTGGAGAGAAAGCGGTGGAACTACGAAGAGCACAGGCGGGCCGTATTTATAGAGAGCGCGCGCGACGACGACGACGTGGTGAATATGTGGATCGCGCGGGAGCGCACCCGGTAAGCAACAGTTGGCGGCGCGCGGCTGGTAGGTTGGGTAGCTAGCTAAGCTAGCTGGCTGTCGCTGGGAGAGGGAATAATAATCCATAAGCTATAGCATACGTACACACGAGGGAGGGCAAAAAATTAAAAAAAAGGATTGGGGGCTTTTGCCTTTTGCTAACTCAGGATGGGGAGGTGGCAGCCTGCAGGCACTGGCAGTGGCAGGGGAGGGAGGAGTCTCCTGATAGCAGTGGATCTATCATGGGAGCGGTGGGAGTTTGTGTCTTTACAACTGGTGTGAATTATGGTAACCCTTACGAAGCTCTCACTAAAATTTGTTGCTATATATATATGGAAATGAGGTACTATAGCTTTATCCAGTTTGATTAGACCCCACTACTATTTCTTCGTGGATCCACCAAGATCTCCTGATGCGTGTAAATTCATTGATGTGATGGCGCAGGGTGGCGTGTAACAAGGGATGGAAAACGGTGCCGGAAATTCCGGACCGACCGGCTATCGCTCCCGATTCTTTTACTGATCAAACCATATGGAAATTAAATGGCTAACCTATCAACAAAAAATAAAAATATAAGTGGTAAAAAACAACTATGCAAACCGAAATGGTTTTGTTGTTTGAACGACTGTTTCCTTGCTTTATCGTATTTTTCACGGAAATTGTTACCGTGTTTTAATATGGCAATTGTCATATCTATCTATTATATTATTAAAATAACTTTGAAAGAATGCACCACATTCACTGTGGGGGTTAGAAATTCCCACATTAATTGGAAAAAATGAAAAGAAGATACCGAATAGAAATATAATTTAAAAATAACTAAAATTAGAAATTAAAATTAAGAAATATTGAAAAAAGAGTCCATATAAGAACCCAATACGAGATTAATTAAAATTTAAAATAAAAAAATAAAATCCGAAATTGAAAAAAGAAAAGAAGAGATAAAGTATGACTACAATTTAAGAATACCAAAAATTCGAAATTAAAAATAATAAATATTGAAAGAAGAGTCCATATCAGAAACCAAAACGAGATTAATTAAAATTCAGAATAAAAAATAAAATAAAATCCGAAATTAGAAAAAAGAAAATAAAAAGAGTTCAAGTAGGGATACAGTTTAAAAATAATTAAAATTGGGAACTAAAAATAAACAATAGTGAAAGAAGAGTCCATATAAGAACCCAATACGAGATTAATTAAAATTCGGAATAAAAATATAATAAAACCCAAAATTAGAAAAATAAAAAAAGATAGTCCAAGTAGGAATACATTTTTTAAAAAACTAACATTGAAAATAAAAATAAGGAATAGTAAAAGAATAATTCATATAGCACAAAATACAAGATTAATTATAATTCGAAATAAAAAATAAAATAAATGTTGAAATTAGAAAAAAACTAAGTGTTCAACTAGGCATACAATTTATAAATAACTAAAATTGTAATAAAACATAAAGACTATTGAAAGAAGAGACCATCTAGAACACATGACAAAATTAATTAAAATTCGGAACAACAAATAAAATAATTCTAAAAATAGAAAAATAATTATAAGAGTTCAAGTAGGAATATAATTTATAAATAAAAAATATCGGAATGAGAAGTATGGAATTAAAAAAAGTACATCTAGAACACAACGATGACAAATGATAATAAAGAGGGAAGAAGTAACATGCTTGTAAAGGAGTAGAGTGGTGGTGGTTGATGAGACACCTAAAAACTATTAAAAAAACCCCAAATAGAATACCAATTATAATTAAAAGAAGGGATGATGGATATGTCGTTAAGCAACACCGTCACAACAGTCGACAAACACTTCTAGAAAGTAAAAAAATAAACCCCAATGATAATCATGTTTGATTTTTAAAATCTCAAAGACACTAAAGAGGAGAGGCAGTAGGCGAGCTGTAGAGGAGTGCAGTGGCAAAGCCGCTGATAGTTTGGCATGACTTCTAGAAAGTAAAAAATGAACCCAAACAATAATTATGTTCGATTTTTTAAAATCCCAATAACAATAAAGAGAGAAGGTAGCGGGTGGGCTGTAGAGGAGTACAATATCAGTGATTGATGGGACTTCTAAAAATTATAAAAACGAAACCCAATGAGACAACAAAGGAGAGGTGACAAAGAAGTAAGGATAGCAACTGATATGAATTTTAAAAAAACACAGGGATGATAAGGTTTGGTCTTTCAAAGTCTTAAGACAACGAGATAACTATTTAAAATTTTTCAAGTAAAATCATATCAAAAAATAGGTAATTTTTTATGGGTGCTAGCCGCGCAATTACGCGGGCCACCTAACTAGTTTCTGAATAAATCAATTCATGTAGTTCGCGGCATATAGGTTTTACTCTGACTCCCCCACAAAACCCCTATATATTTTTAGTATGTGGTTAAAAGCAAGGCAATTCACAATTTGTGTTGTAAGCATGAACTAATATGGTATATAGTCATGCTAAATTACATATGTGATTTTGTACTTCAAAATTTCTTCCAGTTGATTTTCCGTTTTTGATTTCCCGATTTTTCTATATCATTTTCATTTCTAGCTCTACTGTTTTCGATTATGTTTCTGAGAAGAAAAGGTTATGGAAATGGCTAAGGCCGTTTTCCGACTGTTTTCATCCTAAGTGTAAAGATTGTAAAAGAACAAGAATTAACATAAAAATAAGGAACAATAAGATTGTAGGAACAAAATGTCCTCATGGGATTTCAAGACACGAGTTAAGTTTAAGGCCGATATGTTTTTGGACATCAATGTTTCTCGGAAATAGGGTGGGGGAGAGAAACATAACTCATGTTTCTTTTGAGCATAGGAATGCACGACACATGAATTTGACAACACATTCATACATTTCAAACTTCCTTGCGGGAAAAGAAATCCAAAATTCCGAACAAAAACCTTACAAATCTGGTCCTCGTTTGGAATGCATATTTTTTTTCTCGAATCATGTTGGATTCAAGAAGATTCTTGTGAAAACCCTGTGAATTTCCTATAAAGTTCCTACAAAATTCTTATGTCCAAATATGGCCCAAAGAGACCCCGGGGTGAGCTTTCTCCTGTGCAAAGGATAAGCATGGCAAAATAGTCCTATAGTTCATGGGTCCTATGCACAAATTGGTTAGGAGGTTAATTGTCAGCACCACACTATGAAGCCCATCTGAGTAGGCCCCAAGCCCTACAAGATTATTTTCCATGAGAATGGCATGTATTTAGGCTGGGTGTAAGAGAATAGATGCAATCCTTGGCAGTGGAGAGAGAACCGAAATATATAAATACTACTTAGTACCCCTTTTATAACCACCCAATTTTTCATCTTGGTGTCTTGATAAGGTACTAATGCCCACTAATTTGGCATCACAAGTCCTAAATAGTATTATATGCAACCTAAATACAAATGCTAAGGAATAAGCATAAGTGTTTTTTCTCTCCCTTTGTCTCTCTAGAGAAAGAAAAAGAAAATAAAGGTACATAGTGAATGTCTCACTCTCAGTACCTAAGGAAGGTTCTTGTTAACAAAAATGCTCCATATCTAGTAGGAAAAGGCATCTTTTGTTGTAGAATGTTTGTGCACAGGAGGAGGCTTCTTGTTCATGCTCCTTCCAGTTCCTATCATACTGTGATAAAAAAAAAATTCAAAATTACTGCTGCACAAGGAAGCAAGTACTGTGCAGGTAAAAATACAGAACAACCGTAGATTTTCAGGAGCAATTTCGGTAATATATACAGAACTTCCTGTAGAGTTTCAGGAGCAAATTCTCGGTAGAGTACTAGACAGATAAAGTGAAGAATGCCGTAGCAAGGAAGATTCCAGAAATATCTCGAATGTGTCGACACTAACACAGGACATATATGATATATCACCCCAACTTGGCAAAATTGAAGGCATAATCATATCATTGACATGGCGGCGCTGATCCTCAAGGTATTGATACTGAAGAACAGCAAAATGAACTGCTCACCACAAAGCATGCACAGGTATGTGATAACTGACAGGAACACTTAACTGTAAATTGCCCACCAAGAGAAACTACAAGGACCTATTCTTTCGTTATAAATCTCATCAAGTTTTACATCGACGATCTGCCAAAAAATATTCCTCAGCAGCATACCTGCTTCTACTTTGAGGCAAGCTTTTCTAACAAACTGCTATTCTTAGGTTCGGCTTGCGAAAAAAGTGACGTAACTTTGGCGGATGCAGCAGGGTTGCTTTCAGAGTAGAGAGGTAGGCTTTGATCCCCTCTCGACGATGGAAATTTTAAAGGGATTAAACAAAGAGCTAAGTCAAATCTAAACAAAACCCCTGGGGAATTTGTGATAGAAGAATGATGCAAAGCTCTGCACATTTGCACCTAGTTTTTCCCTCTCGTGTAAGCTCCACTACACACAGGAAGAATCATATGCACTTCACCTCTGCATTTTCTATGCATTGAGATTAGCAGTGTGGGAGGCAGCTTGAGGCTAAACTATGTGGGCTATGTGAGATTTTTGTCCCTATATGTTATTTTTCTATTTTTTTAGGGTAGTCCCTATCTGAACTCTAGAGAGTAGAGTCTTCATAGATTAGGGACTAGGTGAAGTTTCTCACAGAAACACTTGCTTATTAACTACCTAATCCTTTCTCCATGCTAGAGATTATAGGCCATAATTGTGTTCTGTCAGAAGGCTTGGAGCCTGCATATTCCATATGTAGCATACCTTTCTTCTAATTGCATATGCTCCTATGAAACGTGAGGCATCAACAAAGTTTAATACAATTATATTCTGAAAAGGCCGCAGCTAGCACAGAAATTTCAGACAATTGTCGTTGCTGAAAATATTACAGTTTGTCGGTTATGGGGAACAGCATACGCAAGTAGCACAAATATTCTATAATTATCTCTTTTCTGGTATACATTTCATGGATGGTTAAGTACACGAGATTCATGATTTTACTCTCTATAAAAATCCCCCCTTTCAGTAAAACCTAATTCATATGTAGAAAACGAGGGCCAGAAGTTCCTTGATAAAAAGAAAATGAATCCGACGTCGTATTTAGATGTTATAGCTAGCTCCGGTTAACTTTTCAAGCATCCCCTTTGTTACAGAAATACAGTATTGTTATGTATATGTTTCTTTAAAAATATTACTTTCACATATTTAACAAGATTCGAAGGAAAGCACACCCTGTTTTGCATTTTCTGCTGAAACAAGGATAATCTGACTCTGAAGATTCTGTCCTGAGCACGTAAATACTGAAGTTTTTTTTTCCCAACGGCGCCGTGTTCTTACAGTTGTCAAAATGGGTTTGAAATGAATGGTCGTGCTCATACTTAAAACACGGTTTCATGTAAAGTAATGCTCATGTCTTTCTCATCAGAAATACTTTGAATTCTGACGGCAATATGCTCTGGGTTCTGATTGCCTGTGTCGTTAGGTACGGTTCCCTGGTTCATCATCTCCCACTGAACAAATACAACGGAAAGATAATTTACTGTATGAATTGAGTCCACGTCAAGGCCTAATTAACACAAGTCAGCGGCCAGAACGCAACTTGGAATGATGCAGAAATAAAGAGAGATATTTGAGGCCAGCATTGTGTCAAGAAGGAATAATGCCACCAGAAAGACTCCAAATCTTCCTGCCGGTTGCAATTGCACGATCACACCTGAAAAACTCGAGAGGAAAAACTTTGTTTCCGTACTCTCTTTCACTTATTAATCATATATATGATTTTTATTTTATGTGTACAATTTGTCCTCTTTTATTCAGTTTATGCACCTTGAGGCTAATGAAAGAACCTATCCTCTGATCACCATTTAATAATCCAGAACAAAGACAATTCTGTCTATCTTGGCGCTTCTGAGTTGTTTAATAAATGTTTATGCGTGTGAAGGAGGGGAAAAGAACATGAGATGAAAAGTTACAAAAATAACACTTGTCAACTTTAATCCATCTTTTCACAAGAGCACACATGCTAAATTTTTTTCTTTAAAAATTCTGATTTTATTCCAATCCACTGGTGCAGCCACTCTGTCAGAATTCCATGGGTTTCAAGGTGCAAAAACCCGCCATTACAAGTCCTATTTGCGCTTGCGGTAACTCCGTGCCTGGGTGCGCCGAATTTGTGAAAGAGATGAAACGGAATATGATGATCTGTTTGCAACAATTCTACACTTTTTTTTTACTTTTTTCACTTGTAAGAAACCATGCGTAGGGCACACTTCCATTAACTACAATATCATCCAAAGAAGGAGGGAATGTTATCTCATTTTTCCACTTAAGTTTCTGGCATGGCTTCTTCTCCCAAAAGGAAAAAAGAAAGTCTCTCAAGTGTCTGAAATGACACGATAGATTTCATATGAATTCCTTGGCGGTGTGAAGCTCTCAAAGAAACTACAGGAGCACAAGTTTTCTCCTGTCGATTAACCAATTGATGCGTGTCAACATCGCCCAATTAAACCGTGTCGCGCGAGATGCTGCGGGAATTCCTCGTGTTCTTGGAGCCCTTCTTTTTCGCGATCAATTTGCGACTGTTCTGAATCACCAAAGGCATTATCTTGAAGCTTATGGAGCAGGGGAATCCAAGCATAATAATGTTCTTGCCTTTTTCTTACTTTTTTTTTCTTTCTAAAATGTCAATGCTTGCATGTACATGGTATTACATTTACATCTTGGCATGATGCCACAAAAGTTGAACGCAGCTGAAAAGGGAGGGTGAGGGTATGTAGGAAGAAGAACATCAAACAGCTACGCAGCACTAACTTTTCTTTTTCATTTGCAACGAACGAAGTACAAGCTCTTGAGACTACATAGGCAAGAATCCAGTTTCCTTTATGCTGAGATCTTCAGCGAGCGGATTAACGGAGCAACGCTGCTCTTTTTGTACCAAAAACGAAAAAAAAAGGAACAGGGCTCTAACATTCGCCATATCACCCTAGCTAGCTAGGTTAGTGGAGCAGGGTTTCCAAAACAACGGAAATGTACTTTATTCACACCAAAATGTACGTCTAGATCCATAGTTAAAATCTTTTATATTTCAGGATAGATATAGTATTTGGTAGGGCCAACCAAAACAACGGAAACAAAATTTGTTGGTCAAGTTTAAAATTTTGCCATGTTTGAATTGAAATTTGTTTCGAAAAGGTTTATCTGGATTTTCTGAAATGATTCAGAAATTTGTGAAGGGTTTTAAAAGGTTTTCATTGGCTAATTAATCTCTTGCATACAGGAGGGAATGTGAGGCGGGGCTAAGCCTATGAAATGGAGCCACTGGTCACCTCACCGGTTAGGGCATCGATCGCCTCGTCATAATGGGGATCCTTTTGCTCCTTTTTTTCTGAGATTTTCCGCGGCACAGCGAATAATATCGTGGTGTCATTGCCACCATCAGCGATTGAATTGAACGCCCCTGGAAACCCTGGCCCTTCCTAGGTAGCCGGTGACGGATTTGATGTTTCCTAGCCAGCATTTGCATGCAAAACAGTGTGTATAACGGACAATATATATGGTTCATGAGTTGACGTGTTGTGCTGCATGCTGAATCAAAAGAGCTCCTTTTTCACGGTGTTCCTTAAAGAAAGCGCTGTCGTATCATGTTAGTATTTTCTAGTGTTAATTTTCTGATATCTTGACCATAGAAAAAGTATACATATTAGATGGACGTGTACCCTCAACCCTTACGACAAGGAGATATTTAACTATTTATTACTCTTACAAATGATAATTAAGGATTTACCGATGAACTCACATGTCATTGACACATGAAAACCCACATGTCATAAACTACAAGTGGTAAATACTTAATTGTAATATCTTAGAAGTGGTAAATTCTTAATTGCTGTTATGACAGGTGCCATTGACACACACTGACTTGTGGACTCGGTGGTATTAGATGGTCTAAAAACTAATGTTGAAATAGGGAGATATGTGGCATCTCACTTGTCCGAAACCATGCATAAATAAAATACTACCTTAAATATGAAATAGGAGCAGATGCTCGGTACTATGCAATGCAGAGAACTACAAGAAGCATTTCTCCTCCTCCGATATGTCCTATTTTCTCTGTTGAAAACAGCAAAGCATTTCCTCTTCGTTGCCCTTTTGGAATAGTGGCGAGGGGGATCTAGCTGTGACGAATTTAGCAGGCAGTGACAGATCATAAATATAATACATAAATTGTGTCACCGTTCACACAATAAAGAAAAAAGAAACCGACATTATACAAAAGGAACATTATTGCTTTTCTCTTTAGGGCCTGCTTGGAAGACCTGTATTTGGCTCAAAACCGATGTAAGTTACATGCCCATAATTTTTTCCCAGGGTAAACTTAAAACGGCCGTAACCTATTAAAGAATGTTTTTGGCCTATTGCAATGGGAAAAGTAATGTGGCAAGAGGAGGCCACACATTTTTTTGGACAATTATATTAACTCACGCGAAAATTGGAACAAGAATAGAGAGAGATAGATGTATTCGGAAACACGAACGGTTAGAACTCTCGATCCGACAAGATCGAGTCACCACCGTCTTCGCCACCGCCGTGTTTTCCGTTTATGAGTTCCTCTTCTGTTCTTTCTCAAGTTATATTACAATTCCCATCTAACGCCAGCTGGAGCACACGCGCGACCTTGATTGGGCCGGACCGCTATTTGATCCACAACAGCCCAGCAACGTGGGAGTTGGCCTGAGCCGCGATGATTCCGCCTCGGAATAAGTCCACTTTAACTCCCTCAAATATAACTTCAATCTGAACCCCAATTATTAAAAACCGTGTAATTTGACTCCCTCAGCGGTTTTGAAGAACAGTTTCGCTGACGTAGCACTTTGACATGATCTGTCCTGCCGAGTCATCATGTGAGACCCATATGTCATTCTCTCGTTCCTCTTTCTCCCTCTCCTTCCCCATTTGGCGTCTCCACAGATCACAGTGGCTGCAGGACGACGACTCCGCACGCCCGTGAGGAGAGGGGGCTCGAGGAGAGGCTGGCGGCGGTGGGGCACCTCATCTCCTTCGCGAGGTCGGCGCTGCGTTCTCTCCCCCATTGTTGCGCCGACGCCATGGAGGAGCTTGGCGCGGAATTGCGGCCACTCTGTCACCCGTGAGGAGAGGGAGCTCGACGTGCTTGCCACCTGCTACTACAATCATATGGTCATGCATTCAGGCAGCGCGCGGCCGCGAACCGAAAGCCCCGAGTCGAGACGAGTTGAGCTCGCACGTGTCGTCTTCTAGGAGTTGGATTCAGGGCGCGGTGGAGCGGGAGGGGGAGGTGGGGATGGATGGGAGAGGAGGGAGGAATGGCGGCAGCGGTCGGGAGGAAGAAGCGGGTGGGGAGGTATGAGGTGGGGCCGTACAGCCTTCCTGAGTAATCTGCACACAGCAAGCACCCAATATGATGCGAAAGCAATTCCAAAATTAACATCAATGGAAGAATTAGGGAGCGGAGATGATTGGAGACCATGAGAGAGATGACGCAACGTCCGGATCATGACGAGGTAGAACCCCCAACACGTAGACGCAGAGCCCGGCGAGCTTCAGCCGCCTCTACGACATGTTGAGAATGAGTTTGGCAAGCGGAGATCTCCCAAGTCCCAACGGCGATGAGGGGCGTGATCCACCGCCTTTCCCGACCTCAAACCCCAAAAACAGGATGCGGAAGGCGAAGCGAAGAGGATGTGGTGGGTCAACGTGGCCGTGGCGAGGAGTCGAGGGAGCCTTCCACTAGAGGCGGCGGAGACGACGGCAGCACGGAGGTGGTGGCGTGAGTGCAGCCACTGTGATCTGTGCAGAAAGCCGAATGGGGAAGAGGAAGGAGAAGGAAGAAGAAGAAGGAAAGGAGTGAGAGAATGACACGTGGGTCCCGCATGATGACTCAGCAGGATAGATTAGATCAAAGCGCCACGTCAGCGAAACCACCCTCCAAAACTACTGAGGGAGTTAAATTACAATGGTTTTAACACTTGAGGGTCGAAATATCCGGTATTGCGGTTCAGGGATATGATTTAGATTGGAGCTAGATTGAGGGAGTCAAAGTGGACTTATTCCTTCCGCCTACCCCCTTAGCCCGCCAGCCTCGTTGTCGCCCCTTGGTCCTCCTCCAGTTTCGTCAGTCGACTGTGCCTCCTTGCTTCCATGATGCGCAGGCTGGACAAATTATCGGGCTCGGCATGCTCGACGCCTCGATCCCCTTCACTTGTCACTCGTCTTGTGCGGGCGTACGGCACCACGGGGTGTGCAGCATTGAGTGTCGTCGCCGTCAGCTCTGCTTGCCACCCTCGCGAGCTCCGTCCGCCACCGCCACCTTCTCCGCTCCCCACGGCTACGGCCATCCTTACCGCAGGGCATCGATCCGAACAGCCAGGGTTACCACCGAGATTTGATCTAAAACATCGCCGCCGATCATCGGTCTACTCCCCCACCGCCTGACCACCCCGAGCTAGCACCGTCTCCTCCACAAGGGCCTCCTCTTTACCATGCTCCCCTTCAACCCCTAGACCAGCTGTGCTTGTGCAATAACAAGATGAGGAACTCCTCCCACCCTCTTTCTGGTTTGTGTTGAACTTTTGACAGGCTCAGGGAACTCAGACAGAACATCGGTGTGTTAGGGAAAATATTAGTTAGGTGACAATTAGTATTCATGTCTAGTATGGATTGATGACAAGAATGTGCTTAACTCCTGCATTGTATTACTAACAATGTTCTGAATTCTGATGAGTGATCAAAGAACATTATGTTTTTAGCCTACATTGTTGCAGTGTAGGCAAATGCTGCCTGATAATTTTGCCCTGTTAGATTATTGCAATTATGTGCCAATTGAGATAGTTTTTTAGTTATCAGCTCATAATTAAATATGCAGTATTCTTATTATGTTCATAATTTGTAGCCTGCATTTGGATCATGAAATGCTTGATTGCTTGTTTCAGTTTTGTGATACCTATAATGTTCTGATCAGTGTCAAGAAATCGGCATATTTTAGTTTCTGGGTTGCTTGCTTAGAAGGGCTGAGGAGTAGTGCAAAAATACAATTTCAAATCTGTCAACTATTTCGCACTCAAGCTTATGATGTTCTATTGCAGGATAGATGCTACAACCTGTCAACGTAGAGGAACATGTGTTTGAAGACGTGTTAGATGATGATTTGGCCACTCCATTTCAGGATATATAGAGTAATATTTTAGTATTATCTGCTAAGTGGGGTCTTTTGTTTTTCAACTTTTCATGCATGCTATGAAATGGGCTTGATTTCTTATCTGTGGTACAGAATTTAGTTCCAAACTTTGGTGTGTACAGAATTTAGATCCAACTTTGGGACTTTTCTGATGGCACGGTGATCCAAATTTGCTGAGACATTCCGACATTTTGATTGTTTTGTTCTCGAGAAAGTTTACGGTCCTTGGGAAAGTACCTCGAGGTACCTAAATTTTACACTAAAATTTTTGGTACCTCGAGGTACTTAGTACTTGGAGGTACCAAATTTTACACTAGAAAATATGGTACCTCCCGGTACCTTTTTAGATGGTAAAATTACCCTTTGTTATCTGGTGAGATCATGAGAGAAAAGCAGCAGCTTCATTTTTTTCCTGCACGGTCAAGAACAGATTTCCCAATTCATGTACTTCATGTGCATTGCTATTTAGAATTAGAGTAGAACAATGTAATGGTCCCAAGAGACAGGTAGTTCTTCAGTTCCCTACAGTTCTTCAGGATTTCAGATCATGCATGGTCAAGGACAGGTGATTATATTCTAGCAATCTGATGGATTAAAAAATCGCATTTTTTTGTGATTATGATTGAGTATCGACTATCAAGGACAGGTGATTCTATGCTGCCTGTCACTCTTAACTGATTTGCAAGGGTATTCACCCAAACAACATTTTGCTTCACACTTGTATCGTAAAGCGACCGAAAAAGATTACTAAGGGTGTTCTCGGTGACCTAAGAATTATTACAAGGGTAATACCTTTACAAGGGTTAAAAAATACTATGCTCCCAAGCAGGCCCTTAGTAGTGTCAAAGAGATCACCGATGGATGGCAACATGCGAGCCGTGCATGTGCATGGCTGGCTGAGCGACAGGTAACCTACGGGGAACAAAACTTTTTTTTCCCATGAATACTATATATATGTGGCTGGACGGAGAGAAAGCCGAACTACGATCCTCTCTAGTAAGTGCCGGAATCCTATTCCTATCCGATGGATGGAGCCATGTTTTTGTCAAGTTTGTCGAGACACTTTCATCCGTCAGGAAACCCCGTCAGGATTGGTGTCCTGATGGCCATTCATGTCGGCCATTTCCTTGCGGTTTCCGTGAGGATAAAGCTCTCCTAACGGTCCTGTCGGATTCAGGCGTCAGGAGAAGTCCGTTTCCTGGTGCGCATTATCCCAGCTCACGGTGGATCAACCTTACATGTGTGTTTGCTCGTGCATTTGCTTGTTTGTGTATGGTACTGTCATATATTCTAAGCTATATGAGCATAAGACCAGGAACAATTTATAGTCTTTTCATTCGATCTCCTTGATTTGAATGGTGTTTTTTCAGGAACCGCACGATCTCACCCGATGAACGCAGCTGCGCCGATGCCGCAGCAGCAGAGATTAACGATGTCCTCCTGCATCACATTCCTCTCCTGCCTTGTCCTCTTCTCCTCGCACTACTACATAAACGATTTTTCTATACGAGGATTTCTATAAGTTATAGGTGGATTGTAACTGGTTGTGTCTGCAAAAACCCGACATAGGCTCCTTCAAATGGCTGCATGAATTTTTTTTTTTGCAGACAGACCTTTTATAAGAGATCGCAAGCAAAAATGATTCTATTTTCGCATACAAGCCTTTTTTAAGTAGTCCACATGTGAAAAAACTTCTGTCCATATATTTTTTTCTCTCCCCTCCTCTCTTTCTCCCCCTCAACATTTCAAATTTTTTCACCTCCTCTCCTCTCCCCCCTCTCTCTTTTCTCTTCCTCTCCTCTCTCTTTTCCTCCCCTCCATAGACAAGGGTTGGTTACCCGCGGGCTGTTGCCGTCGATGGGAGGAGGAGCAGGCCAGGAGCGAGCGGTGGGCGGGCCATCGCCATCGACTGGAGGAGGAGGAGCAGGGCGGGAGCGGGCGGCGAACGCGTCATCACCACCGACGGGAGTAGGAGGAGCAGGGCGGGAGATGGGCTCGGTGGACGACGGGTGACAGGCTGGCTCTGTGATGACCGGATCTGCGCTGCGCTGCCACCGACGACGGGAGGAGGAGGAGGAGCAAGGTGGGATCAGGCTCAGAAGGATCCGTCACTGTTGCCGCCGATGACGGGAAGAGGAGAAGGATGAGAATGGTCGAGCAGCGGGTGGCGGCCAGCGAGCAGCATCGGGCTAGCTAGGGTTCCGGTTTTTGAGTTTTTTATTTTTTATTTTTTGAGTTTTTGCATGCTGCTGACATAAGCAACTGCATGAAAAAATCACTATTTTCATAGACCTTTCCGGGTAGACGGGCTCCCCAACCACATGGAAATTTTTTTTTTGTCGTAGTGTCGATGAATTCCGTGGTCAGCCCTTCCTGACTGCTCACGTCGTTGCACCCGCCGCCGGATGGCGTGAGCCAATCCGCTGCCTCCTCTGTGGACCCAGGTGATGGCTTGGGCCGGGGGGGCACACCTTCCCCGTGCATGAACTCGGAGAGGAGAAGAAAAGAAAAGGAGGAAATAAAAGGATGTGACGGTAGTGTCATGGATTAATTTTGTGCGGATTCGAATGACATGGATACAAATAAACGAGTAGTAGTGATATTTATCTAAAATGGTATATTTGCAATGGTATGAATCCATTTAACCCTAAAATAAAGCGACAGCTGGGCAAGAATAATTGTGATCAGTTGCCTTGTAAAATATTTTCAGAACCTTGCTTACAGTTTTAAAAACTATCCATCTAATATCAAAAGGCATGTGACAGATATGGTATATCTCTATAACTGATAACTGATGAAAATAACAAGGGTAGGGAACAAACCTTCAATGCAACTTTTAACTTGTTTAGAATTACGAACGCCTTCTTGCTCGTGCTCTCTTCATTAACCTTAAAAATGGCAGAAAAGAAGTCAGGCGAACATATATTATATGAATATATGAGCAGGATTGGTCAAATATCTTCTTTCTATAAAGCTAATACCCACTAAACACCTAAAACTCAACATACAAGCATAGTATTTATTGGTACTCCTAAAACCTACATGCAAGCATACCACATCAACCCATTAAGTACACAAAGCTCAACATACAAGTATATAGTAATTATATCTACAATTTATTTCATTCTACAACTAGACATACACATGCTAAATCATCATTCTCAAATCATTTTTATAATATTCAATCCAAATCATTTCATCTTCGTCGGAACGCTTCGAAGTCGTGTTCCAACTGAACGGACCCACATTCGGATATTGCAAAGTACACGGCAATGCTTAGGCTGGCTACCAATTCAAGGATGATGAGTAGGATATTCACTCCATGCTCTTAGGGAGTTCTTTATGCTGTGCGGTTACCACCTTGCCACTGTAGATCTCGTTCCTGAGATGAAATTCACTGTTCTCAGTGGCCGTCAGTAGGAATGATATGGACAAGGAGATTCAGATAAGTTGGGTGTCGGGTGCAGGCTAGTTGTATGCAGGACCAGATTTGGTAGTCGTAGCTTCCAGAAAGTGTTACATTTTTTTGATGGAGGCCCCACTCGTGATTGATTTGCTCATTCATCCGGGAAGGAGGTACTCAAGGGTTAGGTAAGTTCTTGGCTTCTCCGGCTCACATCTTTCTTATAGTTCCCCAAAACCCTTTCCGTGCCATTCCTTTCTGTTCCACTCATCCAACATTGTTGGATGCCAAAGACTTTGACGAAGACTTTCGTACCTGTATTTCTGTCCGGTATGACGTTGCTTTCGTGTTGGCATAGCGTGCCCCAGTTGTATTAGTTTACACCAGAACATCTTGCAAATCCTGACAGATCTCGAAAAGGGTGGGGGCACTAGAACCCTTTTTTTTACGACATATGACATTGCACAAAAAGCTGCAAAGGACATAGTTTCGTCGATTCACCGGCACGGATAGCATTTCCAATTCAATAATGTTCTATTTATCACACAGAGCTCCCAACATTTCCTGGATATTATGGCAGACCAACTCAAAGTGTTGAGGAGCCGTCAAAGGGCTAGTCATCGCTAGAAAATCCGAAACAAGGCTATCGCTATCCCGGGGCGTAGCATAATAGGAATCGGGTAATTCGCTCGTCATTTCATATCTCTACTCAATTGGCTAGGTTGCCTCCGAGGAGCCGTTGATTGCCGTTACCGAGCCCCTCTTTTTCTTTCTTTCAAGAGCTACACCGCAAGCTCGTCTCGCAAGTCGACGGGTACTTATTCCCGACCGGCGGTATCATTGCTGAGTGATCACTCGCTATCTGGCTTGAAAAGGTGGTCCGGGAGCTTTCGGAGAAGGCCGAAAATACATTTATCCTTTGAATTACTCTGGCATTCCATGTTTATCATGTTTTCTGCACCGAGAGAAAAAATAAAAAAAATCAATATGTCCATAGATTTAGGCCCGTGGAACTGACAGCACGCCGAACTAATAATGGGGGGGCGACTCGCCGGAGTCGAACCGACATAGGTTAACCCTATCTTCCAATAAGAGGAATCGCTTTGGTTACGCAGTTCAGTTGGTGCTAACAACCAACTTACGTTTGCGGCCCATCACAGGCAAGGAAATCGTTCCAATTCTATATATGAAAAAAGAAAGAAAGAGGAAAGCGTAAATCAATTTAGTTATCTTAGCTCTTTCAGGGTCGATTTGTAGTACGGTCAGTCCACTTGAATCCACTGACTTCATGCACGGGGACTCGACCATCAATCCTTTCTTGTGACGAGCTGTGACTGGGTGCTCTGAAACCTCCTAAAAAGGAGGGGCGCCCATGCTGCAACAAGACCTACATTTACATGAAGTATGCTCACTGATTGAAGAGCTCGCGCTTTCTTCCCACATCTTTCCTTTCTCCCCTTTCCACCGGTAAGCCAACCACGGCAAAGAGATGGGATAGAGCGAAAAAGCCCCGCTTACTTTGATGAAAAAACATTTGACTGACGGGTGTAGTTGAAACATTAGGAGTCTCTTGTAGTAAGCCATCACAAGCTCTTCAATCAAGGAAAGAAGTGATCCCGTTAACCGGTGATATGATCTTGCTTAGGTTTGATCCAAGAGCTGGTGTCTTGATTACTAGCATTTGCCTTACCCTTAGACTCATCCACGGCTAATGCCGTGTTAAAAAAACTAACTAATGGCTAATTCGCAACTCGAAGTTCCCAGTTACATGGGATTTCTCCAATATCTAACATATATCCCAACAAAGCACGGGGTATCATTTAGTTGGTCCAGAACTCAATTCATTTAAATACACTTGAGAATTTGGTGATTCTAAAAAATTTTAGTTCAACTCATTTGGAGCCAAAATTAATTTCCTACAAATTTTACAAGTTAGATTGTGCTTTATGTTAATTATTCTATATACAAAATTTTAGGGATATTTCTTGTGTCCAATATATTGACAATGGCAACTGATTCCAATATATCTAAGTGAAAGGTGAAACCCTTCACTCAAAACTACAGCTCCACGTCGGCAAGAAAATATATAAAACTTCCGATTTCAACTGTTGGATCGTTTAATTGGAAAAATATATTATTGACCCTTCAGAAAACTTCTTTTTCAATGTGGTCCTTCCACGTTGCTGACATAAGGAAAAAAAATTCTCTTCTCTTCTCTAGCTCCACTCCCGCATCGCGAAAGCGCTAGTTTTTACACCGCGGACGGGAACATCCTTGCTAACACCTCCTCCTCCTCCTCATCTCTAGCCGTGCTGCTCCTACTCTCCATCCACGCCGGCCGCCAGCGTGTCTCCTCTAACTCACAGGTCACTGCATGGCGGAGCTCGGCAATGTCTCCCCTCCTCAATCACGAGATCAGAGGCGACGGATCCGGGGTGGACTGGCGATGAGGAAGGGACTGCGACGGCTAGCCGCCTCTGCCTCCCCACGAACCCAATTAAGCACCTCCGCCATCCGACGAGCCCACGCCGCTTCCACCACCGGTGTCATCCTCCCCAAAACAGGCGATTGTGGTGAAGCCCCGTACTCACAAGGTAATGCATGGGAATATTTTAAACTCTCGAAGGACATCCCCTCATTGTTTGTATATCGCCCGAATAGTTATAAAATTTTTTGAGAAAATTCAACAAGATATATTAATATGTGAAAATTCTTGCAAATATAAGCAGCCGTGCTAACGTGAGAAAAGATTTGAAGCCAACACATGCAATGCAGTGAATGAGGTCTCCCATATGCTAAACTGATTTGCTGATTCGAAGCGTTTTTTTTTTTCCAGATACGTTCATATCATGATCATAGCCATGGCAAAGTTGATCTGCCCCATAGTAGCATAATCAAATTCATGCTTCAAAATACTTCATAAGTTAGTATAAACTTACATTGTGATTAAATGATTTAAATCCTTAATCAAAACACCTGGAAGTGATAAAAAGCTAAATTAGGAATTATATATCTTGATGGAGCTCATATCAGTATTTCTCTTTGCTTTTTCATTAAGCTTTTCGTACGTTGTTCCTCAGCAAGTGAGTATATTTGACTTTTACTTTCAGCAAGAGGTGGGAGATCACCGGTGGAGGTGGTCCCATTCGCCACCGTGGTTGCTTCAAGGTCATCGTCCCCGCTCATGTCGCCGACGTAGCCATCGAGCATTACCCAGCCGGGATGGGATTCCCGGCGGGTTCGAGCTCGCTTTACAGCCGATGGCATCCGGCCGGGATGCAATCCCTCCAGCGTGGCTTCAAATGAGCTCATGATGAATCAGCGGCTACGGGAAGGGAGGATTTTAGGGTTTCGGAGGCGCCCGGGGCAGAGGATTGGGATCGCTTTGGTGGAGGATTTCTTAGAACATATGACCAACAGATACCTAAAAATTTATCTCTAAAATTCTGTTTTGGAATTCCTAATTTGATTTTAAGGTGTAGATAAACTTTTATCTTCAACAGATATCTTAAATTAACTCCTAGTAACAAAAAATGAGCCCACCCCTAAGTACCAACCGACACAGAAACAAAAATCGCTCCATCCGTCCCCTCCCCACGCGCGATCTCTCTATGTGTCACCCTCTCCTTTTGTTGTGCGAAAATTGGGAGCGAGAGCGTCTCCCGACTTGTGGAGAGTGAGAAAGCAGGAGAAGGGCATTCCAATTTTTGGATACATCTATAAGGTAAATGTTGGAGTAAGTTTTTCACAAAAGAAACCTCAATTTTACAATTGAGTTTCATTTAGGGATACTATTGGTCATGCTCTTAGGGTTTGCGAAGGCCGACGCTTCGGTAGGGAACCAATTTTCTTATATGTAGTAATTATTATCCTATAAATTAAATAATGAGATTCCATTAAAATTTAATCCTCCCATCTGGTAGTTGGTGAAAACTCCATTAAAATTCAATACTGATAAGTAGAACGATAATGAAATTTCTATAGCGAATACTAGTTATATTAAAATTTGTTCAGACTCAAAAAAAAAATCTTGCTCACGTCGTTTGCTGATCGAGCATCGAATTGCCGCTGGATGAACCCAGCGCACGCTTCTTCTGATCTTCTAAAACGATGTATTATGTATGTATATGCTCTGGATTGGATGTTACTGTAGTTGATTCCTGTTGAGATTTTGCATGTGGGCATACATAATTAGTTAATCACTATATTCCATCACTTTTGGGTTCCCAATTTCCCATTATGTGCAGCATGCATTAACGTTGCCTGCATCCTTGATCTGTTTGCTCTAATAATATTGAGTAGTTATTTAGGTCAATTGATTGTGGCTACTACTTCCTCCGTTTCATTCATTTCATACTCTAAATCATTTGATTTTTTAGTCAAACTTTCTTTAAATTTAGAGAAAAATATATTAGTATTTTCAACCCAAAATAAATATGTTGTTAAAATATATTCAATGTTAAATTAAAAGAAACTAATTTAATATTTTAGATTTTGCTAATATTTTTTATAAATTTAATAAAGTTTAATTAGGAAAAAGTTAAATAATTTATAGTATGAAACGGGGGGAGTAGCTTTTACGGAGCAATCAATAGGACGTTCTGGATGAATAAACGAAGCAGCTCGTTGCAAGCACACATGTGCAGATGTTTTATTTCTTATTACCACGTTGGAGTATTATCTAACTAAGAGTAGCCGTTTGCGATTAGTTCGAAAAAAAAAAGAGAAGCCATTAATTTGCAGGGGCTGGCCGTTTGAAAATGTGTGCTCAAGAATTAGGATGGATCGAATCGGAGGGGATGGCTGACGCGCGGGTGGTCGCGCGCCCGCGCAATCGGTTTTCCCTGTAGTGCCACCTCTCTCCTCTTTATACATGTATATATATATATAAATATAAAAGTATATACATATGTATATATATATAACATATATATATATATATAACTAGTAAATTATTCGTGCGTTACTACGGGTTTGAAGTACGTATACTGCACATATGTACATAAAAACACAAAATTATTTTCTTGGATTGCAATATCATACTTACGTGTTATACTAACGAGAAGTAGCTTGATATAGAGTAATATCCAGGAGTCATCACAATTACCATAGCTTTAATATACAAAAGTTTCGATGATAAATAAACTTATAATGGATAGATTTGAAGTTTAACTATCAGAAGTATAAAGCAAATGTAAAACCAGGAGCTTTATTTGGCCTTCCATAGGTTCTACACTATGCAACGGCCTGCATGTTGACTCACTCCCAAACATCGATCAAACTTTTAACCTCACACTTTAGGACGTAGTATCTTCTTTCCCCTGATATGATTACTATCTTTTTTTACCACTAAAAAGTACTCCACAAAACTTTATGCGATCGATTAGGCGCAGAGGTCGATCGGTGGCCACAACTGGGTCGTCCTATAGGGCCGCGTCGAGTTCGATCTCGCCACCTATACTATTGAAGAGAACAGGTAGTAAAAACATGATTAATTCTTTTCCGTTTCCGTTGTATCAGTTTTTCATTGCATGTAAAGTTGCGGCCACCAAGTCTATCTATACATAATAAATAAAAAGAGTAAAGTGCGTAGACGGTACACGGTACTTAAATTTGTAAAGGTGTATCATCTAGATCCCCAAACCCTCAAAGTATCGATCTAGGTATCAGAACTCGTCAAAGTGTGTCCTTTAAAATCCAAATTGTCACAACCCCTCCAAGATCCTGTGTGACGCTGATGTGGCATGACATACTAATGTAACGTGATATCGTCTTGACTGATAAATAAGACCCACTTAAAAATTTTCTTTTCTTTTTTTCTTGTTTCCTTTTGTTTTTCTTCTCCTCTTTTTTCTCCCTTTCTTCTCCCTCTCTCACTGCAACTGTAGGCCACCACCGCATGGGGTGCTCAGGACACAGAGAAACGAGAAGAAAAGAAAGAGAAGGAGAGAAAAAGAGAAGAAAACGAAAAATAGGAAAAGGAAAATTTTTAAGTGGGTCCTATTTGTCAGTAAAGATGATACCGCGTCACGTCCATGTGGCATGCCACATCATCACCACATAGGATCCTGGAAGGATTGTGATGATTTGGGACCTAGATTATACTCTTTAACAAGTTATGTGATTTGGATATGTATTTTGATAGTTTAAGGATATAGATGATACATATCTATAAGTTTAATAACTGCAGGTGCACTTTACTCTAATAAAAAAATAGGTAAGACTTCCGGGTTCTTTTTTCGTCCGTCTTTTCCCTTTTTTCTTTTTTCCGTCCATCTTTCTTTCACCGTTTTTCCTTTTTTTTTGCCTTTTTTTATTTATCGCATTTTCCTTTTTTTTTCTTTTTTCCATCCGTCATTTTTTTGGCCAATTTTTCCTTTTTGCCGTCTGCTTTTTTCGTCACCTTTTTATTTTTTCTGTCCGCTATTTTTTATGCCTTTTTTTTTTGGCACACAGAAGGGTGTGCGTGCAGTAAGGATTCATTTTCTTATATGCCCAATTCTTTTTGTTGTCAGGGCGAAACCTAGCTCGCTATCACATTAATCTGTCTCCCCATACGTTCCCTCCTCCAATTGATTGAAAAATCGATTCCCCACACATTTTCCCCATGATTTTTCCTTTTAATTCCACTTTAATTCACCATATTTAATCTCCATTTAAAATTCACCATTTTTATCCTGAGTTTCACGGATTCGCTCCACTTTTGATAAAAGCGTAAAGAGAAGATCGAGTGTATCAAAAGCTCTAAACCAATTTTAGGAGATAGAGAAATATTCGACTGGATTTGATAGGAGGATTGGTTCTGGCATCGTACGTGACTTTCTTTCGGAGGTTGAAGATGGCAGTCAGCCGAGCTAGGCCTATAGCTTCACTTGTGGACGGGGTCAAAGAAAGATAGGCCACGAAGCAGAGGGAGCCAGTGGGCAGGGCTGGGATTGAAAAGGAAGGAAGGAATGAGCTTCTGCTCAAAAGCAAATAGTATAACGTATAGCGATCCAAAAGTTGTTTTACCCGTTGCAATGCACGGGCCACCAAGTAAAAACCGAAAAGCGGATGCACGGACAAGAAAATTGATCGGACTCGTGTTGAATCGATGGACGACCAAAACATATCGTGTTTTTATTACTGGATACATCGCGGGATCGGACCGTGGCATTAAAAATAGAAATAGGAAGCTGAAAGGATCTTGATATCGTCTAGAGGGGGGTGAATAGGCGGTTTAAAGATAAATGTGAAAGCTAAAACTAAACAGGGTCAGATTGTCTGATACTGAGTCGGATAGTCCTATGGTTCAGATTGTCCGAACTGAGATCAGACTATCTGACCTGCACAACAACAAACAAACAAGCAACAACCTAAAAGCTCTAGATCCAATCCACAAGCAAGGAGGTGAGCTCAACCAACAACAAGATTAGTATGGCACAAAGCAATGCAACAAGAAGGTAAAGAAAGAGGATATCACCGAGGTTTAGGCGACGATGTATTTCCCGGAGTTCAAATCCTTAAGGGGATTCTGGTCTCCGTTGAGGAGCTCGCAAAGAGCCGGGTCTTTTTCAACCCTATCCTCGTGAGGTTGCACAAATGCACTCCTCCTTCCACTAAGGGTATCTATTTTCTTGCGGAGGCGAGATCCGACTTTCACAAATTTCTATTGGCCAACCACAGGTAGATCGGTGGCCCAAGAATGATACCTAACCATCAGGAGTCCACAACCTCCAAGAGTAATAAACACCACACAACTCTTGGACTAATTTTAGTGCTCAAGATAAAGAGAACTACACACGAGGCTCCCAAACTCCAAATCCACACTCACAAAGATCCAAGTCATAAAGAACAAGAGGGATTTAAGATAGAGAGGGAGAGAGGTCAAAAATCCAAAGCACTTAGCACAAAGCTCAATCCAAAGCAAGATTGGAATGAAATAAAATTGGATAACCCTAGAAAAGGGTTGGTGGGAGGAGGGTTAATATAGATCCCCCAAAATGTGACCGTCGGAGGGGAATTTTTCAGCCCACGTCGGACAGTACGATACAAGATCGGATAGTCTGATATTTTAAACCTCCAAGGCAATGCGAGATAGAGAACGAAGTTTCATGAAATTTCGGAATTTTTGAGACATCGGACTATCTGATGTGAAATCAAAGTGTCCGATTGTCCGATATTTTAGAAGCAAAAACTTCATCCTCAAACAGAGACTCAAGTTCCATGAAATTTCGGAGTCTTTGTGTCATCGGACTATCTGATCTAAAATTGGATACTCCAACACTAAGAAAAACTCACTCGAGAGAATTTTTCAAAATTAAGAAAGAGAGTGAAGTTCTGTGAAATATCGGATAGTCCGATACATCGGATAGTTTGATGTTGCTTAAGTAAAAAGGCAATAACTTTTTACTCCGGAGTCCGATTTCGAAGATCTTGGACTCTATGGAAAGCTTGTTTCATAGGCTATCAAATGCACCGTAAAACATGAGGCAAAACCTTCAAGAGATGTTGAAAAATTTGCCAAGAAACTTGGTGCAAGTGTTGTGACATGTGAAACAACCCGGAGTTGAAATTTAGCTTAGGTTTTTCAACTTACACAAAGATGAATTATTTTGAGCACTAGTATTCGAACAATTATATGTATGTGGTATCCCACTTAATAGTACAACATCCTAAACTCAAATGTAAATGGAAAGTTATACCAATAGGAATACCTTCAGATTATTTTCTTTCTTCACTTGGAGGGTTACCAACGTCAAGGTCATTTGATCATCGGGACTATTCTCAAATGTCATCTTCTTGATCTTTGACATTTTATTTTCCATTTCTCAAATGATTGATGCAGATAATCCATGGCTTCAAATAGCCTCGCACGATCTATCACGACAAAGTTTTCACTCGCCCTTCACCACCGGTTTCGGTTCGTCGGCATCGAGCCCCTTGCTTGCTCTTCACCACCGCATGGTTCATCACAGCTGAGCGTTGCTTGCGTTTCACCGTCTTGCCATAGGTATCACTTCATACCCCGCATCTTCAATATCTTCTCTTTAATTCTCATCCATCGATAAGTCCATCTTCTAGCTTCTTCATCCGACTAATCACTTGTTTATACACTCAATAAACTCATTAGTCTCTTAATCGTTTGTCATCAATTAACCAAAACCCACTAGAGGCTTAGATGCTCTTTCAAAAGCTTTGTGGCTTTGGCGGTGTGGCATGTTAGATTAGATTTCTGATTTCCTATTTCCATGGTATAGATGTAATTTGACTCGGGCACGATTGGTCGCATGGGAGGAACATTGTGTGATTTAATTGTTAGGTGGGATGATAGAAACAAGTAAATCAGGTGGGACGGTAGAAACACTACAAATATTTTAAGTAGGTAAAAAGATATATATATAATTTTTTACATGCATATATTTTTAATCTATATACTACTTGAAAAAACTTAGGGGTGATCTTGATTCCTGACGTAGGCAGATATGCGCAATCACAACCGTTCGATCCGAGATCCAATGGTCCTGATCTTCTCGTGCTCCTGATACATCGTCCCCGGATTCCTCTCCGCTCTCTCCCCCATTCCCCTCAACCACCGCTGCCGCAGTTTTTGCACGCCGCACCATGCCGTCCGATCCCCAACCGGCAATCGTTGCCCGCATGCCACACCACACCATTTTTGCACGTGGTCTTCTGTAGTGTTTTTTTTTCATTCATTTGGTTCATTTTGATCATTGCATGGCTCGCGATTTCTTGGATGAAGGCTTAGTGGCTATCAAGATCTAATGCTAGATTTACAGATTGATGATGACCTCGTCACTATCAGTTGCAAGACTGTCCGTGACTGTGAGAGGACGCTCGACGTCGGGGAACGCAGAGGCCTTCGTGGCAGTGTTGCACAGTTGCATTTCATTGTCTATACTCTTTGAGTTTCATCTCAGTCCTACGGCTTTTTCAGTCTTCTATGTAGACCCCTCAGTTTGCTCCTCAATTTGTTCGGAGGAGCAATTAGCACTTAGCAGGTTACCAAAAGTTTCAGATTCTAAATTATAATGTATTGTGCAACTGTGCGAATTAGCGCTTTGAAAGTTTCCGTGCCTGCAGGTTAGCTAAGGACATTCTGAGGGAGGGTATTATCCAACTGCGTGAATTGATGCAAATTTCAGTGGACATAAATTTCAGTTGCAAGTTTGCTAATAACGTTCATAGTTTGGGTTAGAACCTATTTTAGAGAGCTTCTGAATTTTCTTAAATCAGGTTTGAATATGTGAATACAGCTTTGCATGTCGTTTTCTATACATCGCCTTTTCTAATCCCATACCAACCTGTCCAATTCTTTATGCACCAAAACATCCACTGCTTTGTGATGCATGGACTAAAAGGGTTGTACTTTTAACCTATCTATTGCTTGTGTAGGTCATGAGATAGCTCGAAACAACAGGGATATATCAAGCTCATTTTCCACTCTAAATAAAAGTTACGAGTACTACTAAAAAAATGTGTGAACCCTGGAAATTGAATCATGCTTATCCCATTGCTTAACGCATACTTTTTACTTTAAGATTTTGTTTCCAATAGCTCATCTTGCAAAGTACAACATATTTTTGTTTCGTAGCCTGCCTATAGCTACGTGGTTTTCTAGAAAGATGATCAGTCAAAGTGTGAGATGATCCTTTCCTGATCTGCAGTATGTTCTTCCTTTTCCTGTTTACATCAGTTGAGATGATTTTTTTAGCAGGAAATGAAGATAGCATGAAACATGCTGGTACCTGGTTACATTGTTTTCCTAGATAATGTTAGTTGCTGGTGTTGGATGTAATGTGCAGGACAATGTGGAATGCTAGGTATTCATGCATGTTTTGGTTGGGCATGACAATGTCGAAGGCTAGGTGTACATGTTTTGGCCATGTATGGCACTGTCCAAATGATCTAATTTGGTGTTGCTTACGTTTCTCGCCAAGGCAATGAATTTTGCAGGCCGAGCACCATGGAGATTGAGGGTTGTTTGAAACTTCTGGCAAACTTGGGGTGAGAGGTTTTGGAGGCTCAGAATATCTAACAGATGGAACAAGTTTGATCTAGAGGCTTGGAGCTTTATCCTGAATCCGATTATTGAAAGTAAAAAGCCTGGATTGTCATCTTCTTTTTGGCTTATGTATCATCCAAGCATAGAATTAATTGTTCATTACCTACTTGAGGATTGGCTATTTCTTCCTTGAATCATATAGCGACTGTTTTAAAATATTCGCAAAAAGATCCCCCTCTTCTCTCCTTATAAAGAAGAGGCTCTATCTTTCGTTTGAAGGTCTGTATTTTCTGTAGCTGGACCCATGAAATGTCTTTGCTATTGAAGAACTTGTGGAGAAATTGAAGAAATAATACCTTTAAGAAAGCAGATTGGGCCTTTTGAGAAATAGTTCATGGGTCGATGTCATTTCTTGATCCAGATTTTAAAGCTTATCTTTTATGCAACTATTTTTCCTTTTTTAAAAAAATGTCTTGCTTGTGGCTGATGTTTTCATCTTAACACAAATTTCATGATATGCTTCAGTACTTTAGAAGTAAACACATAGTATTACTGTATAGAGAAAATAGTTATATGGGAATGGCTATGACACACATAACTATTACTATATATTGGCAAATAAGGACCGACCCATTTTCCTCTTATCTAGGCAAACCAAACATGTTACTCTCATCTTCAGCAAGTGTACAACCTTCCTCCATTCGTTTTTCATTGGAATATGCTATGGATATGACCAAACAAGCTTATAGCTTGCGGAGTTGTGGTGCACCCGTGTGGTGTGTGATTCTGGAGGGCATATCGTTGGTTTATGTGTTGTGATTCAGTAGAATTTTATATTGAATATATTGCAAACATAGAGAATATGTTCCTCATGACAAAATATACTCGTGCATGTTCTCGATCAATGGTTGACACTGATATCCTAGCAATGTGAACATTTTAGTACGTGTTCTGGTTTTGAGTTGTGGACGTGTGATCCAATGATGTTTGTTTGGTTTTGTCGGTTATACTCGCAAAATTACATCTCTTGCATTCACATGCCATATGTCAGGAAATACAGAATGCCATCTATATATACTTGTTGCGAAATAAGTGTGCTATTAGTTGATTTAATGTTTGTGAGTGTACATACAGCTGAAAACGTATATCCCTGGACTAAATTAGGATTGTATTATATTACTACTTTTTTTAAGAAACGCCCAATAATTATTTAACATAATTTTATCTGTTTGATTGCAATAAATTTATACTCAATAATTATCCAGCATAATTTTACACGGTGTAATTTAAAATGGATGTATTATTTTTTTCCGTTGCAATGCATGGGCACTTAACTAGTATATAAAAAATATATACACATACACAAACTTTGTATACGTATATATTAGAAAAATTGAAACCCCTGCGTGGGGGGAGGACATGCGACTAGCCCGCAAAATAGGTTTTTCGCGAATCGGACCGCGGAATCAAGTATGAACTAATAACCTAGCGGTGAGGAAGCTGATGCTGACCGAGCGAGACGTGAGTGGAGACCTTCCTTGGTGAGCAGCGTTAGGAAAGATGACATGATGAGGAACCAGCGAGACGCAAGTGGAGGCCTCCAGTCCCTGCCATAGGCTGGTTGGGCTCCAACAGGATTTACACCGTTACAAACAGCGTTCTGATTCAGACGTTCTCAGGAACAATGTCCATACCTGGATGTTGTCAAAAACGCTCATCCTCACGCGCCCGAGGCGAGCCGAAAAAATCGGGTGCCCCGCATGCACGCCAACCGTCAAACCCACGCGATTCAATTCAAACCGTTGATTCCTGGTTAGCCTTATCCACTCCTTCTTTCCATTCTTATCCACTCGTTTCCTCCTCCTTTCTCCATTCCAATCCACTCTTTCTTCGGTATGGCGAGCGGACGCCATGGAGCCCGGTGTGAGCATCGAGTCCGGGTCAGCGATCCGCGTGGTGGTACTACCTATGGGCGGGCCGATCCCGCCGGTGTGCCTCCGCGACTGCACAGCGCTAGTGGCGCGGCACACGCACGTCGACCTCGCCTCGCTGCGGCCCTACTACTCGAACACCACAAGAGCCCCTTCGCGCACCAACCGTGAGACGCCGGCTGCCTCCACCTCAAGTTCGTGCTCGGCGGCTGAGTGCCCTCGCCGTGGGAGGACTTTCAGTCCTCACGCAAGGTGCTCGTTGTCGTCAGCATCTGCCACCTCCTATCGTCCCCTGATCTCGGCCGCGTCGGTTTAACTTGATTTTTTGATGTTTCAGTCAGTGTAACTTAATGTTCTTTTGTGTTGCATTGAAATGTTGCAATGATTTTTTGATGGTGTTTCATAACTTTGTCCTTTGTCGATATGGATTTGTTGGTGTTTCAATAGGGCAAAATTTGATGTTTCATATGTTACACCAAAATGTTCCAGTCATAAGTTCAAATATGTTTCACCATCTCAATAGGTTGAAACATTTTCTATCTACTCGGTGAAACATTTATTTTCCAACTAGTGAAACAACGTCTTATTTTTCTCAAAAAAGGTGTAACTTGATATTCTTGATATTCTTTTGTGTTGAATTGAAATGTTGCAATGAGTTTTTTATGGTGTTTCATAACTTTGTCCTTTATCGATATGGATTTGTTGGTGTTTCAATAGGGCAAAACTTGATGTTTCATATGTTACACCAAAGTGTTTCAGTCATAAGCCCAAAAGTGTTTCACCATCTCAATAGGTTGAAACATTTTCAATCTACCCGGTGAAACAATTTTTTCCAACTAGTGAAATAGCACCCGATTTTTCTAAAAGAAATCGGACGCCCGATTTGTAGGCTCGTTGGGTTGTTGTTGCCTGTAGCGTCCTTCTTATTTTTGTAAATTCAACATTTGATTTACTATTTACCATGTATTTAATTTTTGGATTATTAATTACCATGTAAAAAATTTCAGGGAGAGGAAAGTGGATGTGGTCGGTCGGTCGCCACTTATGAAGCTGTCATGGTAGGAGAAGTAAAAAAGTCCACTCTAGGTCCCTCATCTTAACATCGAGTTTGAAATTCATCCCTAGACCATAATACCAGTTATAACTCGTGCCCGAACTCACAAAACCGTGACAACTTTCGTCAGTCAATATAGCAAGCCTTTCTATTTCTACTCCATCACGCACGCACACATCTCAAAGCTTATTCGACGGCTTAAATTTCTCAGATTCATCTTTAATTTTTTTTGTTAAATGTTAGATATAAAATCCCTAATAATTTTTAGTAGCGAATCTAAGAAAAATAGAGTCCTGTAAAGGATAAGGCATACCTTCTATGTACGGGTTAATGGTATACCACTACCCCGGATACGGTCATCTCTGATGGGCCCTACCCCTCACCTTTGACGGGTTTGGCCCTAGTGAGAGATTAGTGGTCACTGATGACTACAGCTCATCTCTTATGGGTGAAAGTTTGTCAGTGGTAATTAACATCTTTGACGGGCCAAAAAGAAATAGCTCGTCACAGGTGACTCACACCTGTAACAGGTGACTTTTTCCAACCTGTCAGATGACAGACACCTCTGACTGATTTTAATTATCACCCATCATAGGTATGAAAAACCACCCCAAAAAATTAAATGCCTCAGCCCCAAGCGCCCGAGATGAAGCAAAAACTCAAATACATCTCAAGATGCACGATAAAAACAACTTTGCATTTTATTAACCGATCTGATAGCATCCAACAAACAACTACACATGAAGCAATAGAGAATATACATCACACAAGTGTCGATCTCCATCTTAACAAACTACACATCCACACAAGCAACAGAGAATATGCCCTAATCTGAAATTTGGCAATGAACATTTTCAATATACGAAATCAAGCACAAATGATTATTTGCAATATATGGTGAAATGGCGACGACACTCGTAGGTAAAGGAGACAATGGCGGACGCCGACGGTTGGTGGATGGAGGCGACGGTCGCCGGATCCGCACTCGAGGAGGTGGTTGGTGCTCGTGGGTGAAGGAGACGGTGGCCACGCCCAGGGGAGAGGCCGCAGATGCTGAGGCCGTGTCCCGCGACCTCGTGGAGGCCGGATCCAGCGATCGACGGTCCGGTGACGGAGGAGGAGGAGGATCATCTCACACAGTCAGGGAAGATGCAACGGTGGCCATATCCGCTTCCCGGAGGCCAGATTCGGTGGCCTGGAGGTGGGCGAGGCGCCGGCGGCTGGATCTGCATCCCGGAGGCCAGATCTAGCAGCCAGCGGTCGGGAGGCGGTGGCGGCGTCGGCGACTGGCGGTTGGAAGGCGGGGGAGGTGTCGGCGGTCATATCCGCGTCCATCGACCTCGTGGAGGACGGATCCAGTGGTCAACAGTTGAGTGGCGGAGGAGGAGGCGGCCAGCAGTCGGGGGAGATGCAACAGTGGCTCTATCCGCTTCCCGGAGGCCAAATCCGGTGCCCGGCGGTCGGGAAGCGGCACGGCTGAGAGGTGTTGACGACCAAATTTGGTAATTCAAACATCGGAGATAAGGATGGAATTGAAGAGGATTGAAGAGATAAGATTGTATCGGAAAACAGAGCGAGAATCAGCTGGAGTCCGAATCGGCTGTGAACTGGATCGGCAGAGTCAGAGTCGGACTAGGTTAGCCGATTGAGCCGATTTCGGTGATATGACTCGGTGTACGTCATCGGGTTGTGTTAGCGTGTTTCATATGGATTGCCATGCACGGATAGAGTCCTGAGGAGGCAATTGTATCTATTAATTAGGATATTTTATGTAATTTCCTTATAGATATTCTCGGTAAGAGTCCGCCTAAGGGACTTGTTCGTTAGTTGGATTTGTAATAGGTTAATATGAGTCGTGTCCGTGATGGACAATGTTTGTATTTTCGGGTATAAATATAATCCCGAGGTCTTGTAAATAAAAACAACACACGTTCAATCAATCTCGGCGCATCGCCACCTTTTGTTTCCTATTCTCGACAAGTTTGTGCTTTCGAGTCGTGCTGCATCAATTTGATCTTCGACGAAAAGGTATATCTTGTCATGGCGAATTACATCATTAGGACTAGTGCTTACATCTTCATGACACTCTAGTTCTTTGTTGTGATTCTCCGAGTTATCATATATGTTATATAACTTAGATCGACAGTGCAATCTACCTGTATCGGCTAAATCCTTTCTAGGGTTTCATCGATATCGGCTAGATTACTTTGTTAATCTAGGTTATATAATGTATCCACCATCCCGAAAAGGCAACCATCGGCTTGATTCTTTAGATCTCATGCTTCTATTTATACTTAATGCTGCATTGGTTCAGTCCAACCTATTAAGTCGTATTTAGAATCATGATATCTAACCTGCTTCATGGTTGTTAATAAGGATAGTATCGGAGTTTCAGCCGATCTTACCTGGTATAGATGTTTTACATTGTTTATGCTTTGTTTAATGTTCTATATCTGCCCCTTATATCAAGATCTAATCTAATATAAATATATTAAGCTTGATACCAATCTGATTGGTTATAGTTTAATATATTTATTACTGGAGAATATCTTAGTATAAGGTTGTATCGGAGCTATAGCCGATACATACTTAAACCTAGATATCGGCTATGATATTAATCTACATAATCGTTATTTCATGTTATTTTTAGACTTGGGCAATTTATACTGTCTCGGTTCAGTCCGATCTATCCCAATTGCTTGTTTCTAAAGTAACATTGGATTATTGATTATGAAACACTAACATCTACAGCCAATATACTAGTTTTAGGGTTAGTTCTATCATTGACTATACCTCACAGCCGATTCATGCTTTATTGCATCGGCTAGGTCACAAACGATATGAAATCGGCCCTATGGCCGATTGTCTATTGTTTCTAACATTATTTGCATGTTTCTTCTTGTTGATTGCAGGATCAAATCAACTGGCACGCCCTTGAACCTAAAACCCTAATTTTGGACCTGCACTAGAGTAAAGCAAACCTCTCAGGCCAGTATGTGTTTTTTGCATCAACAAGAGGCGGGGGAGGCGCCAGCGACCGGATCGGTGTCCCGGAGGCCAGATCTGGTGACCAACTATCAGGAGGCGGTGGCAGCAGTGGTGACCGACGGTTGGGAGGCGCCGGTGACCGGATCCACGTCTCTGAAGTATCTAGGCCCCCGTTGTTAATTTTGGTAATTAATGACAAGCGCTTATTATGGACTAACTATTTCATTTGAGATTATGTATTTAAGTTAGAGCCACATGATGAATATGCCATGGATGATTATCAAGAATCAAAATTGATGGCGCAAAGAAAAAGGAAACGAGATGGTAAAACCTAGTCTTTATTTTAATTGATCGAGGTGTTGGGCGATCAATTTTTTTGCTAGGTTTATTCTTTAGCTTTGCCGTACTATCAAGAGGGGTGATGACCTAAACAAAGAGTTGATCAAAATGTCACATTAGGTCATATGCATTCACTTGTTCATTTGCTCATTTCACTATTTTTCTTTGTGACCATGGGCGGTCTGACCGCGAGCTCCACACCGGTCTGACCGGAGTGTAGAGGGCGGTCTGACCGACGGCCTACGTTCGGTCTGACCGGGTTATTGGGCTAGTCTGACCGGCTGCCCATCGGTCTGACCGGGCGACCGATGTAGCCTTGGAATAATTCGGCGAATTATGGCCGAGCTGAAGTGAGCCGAGGCCGGTCTGACCGAGCCTCTGGTGGTCTAACCGGAGTTGACCCGGTCTGACCGGCTGGCGTCTGCCAGTGCATTAAATGCACTTTAACGGCTAGTTTTCTAGCCGTTACAAATGGAGGCGATCTGACCGGCTGACCTATGGCGGTCAGACCGGCAGCCCACAGAAGTTGGGGTTTCGACCCCCAACGGCTAGTTTTTGTTGCTAGAGGTATTTATACCCCCCACCAGTAACAAGGGGTCTCTCTTGGCACTTGCTTCAATTGCATACACCCCTTGCATATACTCTCACACCTATTTGAGCTTTTGTTCATCCATAGTGTGTTAGAGAGTGCTTTGAGCCAAGATTCAAGTGCATTGCTTCATTGTAGAGCTAGTGTGGCACTTGATCATCTCCGAGCCGGTTCATCGCTTGTTACTCTTGGAGGTTGCCGCCTCCTAGATGGCTTGTGGAGGTGTTGCCCGGTGATCTCTCCAAAGAGATTGTGGAGAAGGCTCGGTGCCGGTTTGTGAGTGGTTTAGAGTTCACCACATTCGGAGTGAAGGAAGAACTACCCTAGTGATCGAGGCTTGGGTAGTCCACTTAGTGGGCTGGCTCCCACCTTGCCCACCCCTTAACGAAGGGGGCTTGCAGTGGCTTCGTGGTTTTGAGCGGTGAAGTTGGGCTCGCCTCAACGGGGATTAGGAAACCGGCGAGTTTCCGAACCTTGGGTGAAAAATTCCTTATCTCTTGTCTCATTTACTTATTGCATTTATACTTGTGCAATTTACATTCTTAGAGACATATTTGAGCCCTTATCACCCTAGGATTGCAAAACATAAATTAGTTGCTTAGTTAGTGTTATCCTTCACCAAGCCTAGCAACTTAGGTTAGTTTTGTTTAGGTGATATTTATTTTAATTGCCTATTCACCCCCCCTCTAGTCGATATCTTGATCTTACAGTCCCAGAGGCCAAATCTGGTGGTCGGTGTTCGGGAGGCGACGTCGGCATCAAAGGACAACGGCCGACGGTCAGGAGGTGGCGAGACACGGGAGGTGGAGGCGGTCGGGAAAGAGAGAGTGAGGGAGAGAGAGTAGGTGAAAGAAGAGAGAGCTGTGAGGAGGAAAAAAGAGAGAGTGGAGGGGGAGGAGAAGGGGTGGTTGTGTGGGAGGCGGTGGGTGGAGCAGCAGTGACGGTATAAAATTTAACTCATTTGAGGTGAGATATCTTACCTTTGATGGGTTGTAAACTTAACACCCATCATAGATAAGAGGTCATCTGTGACGGGTCTATAAGTGGGCCCATTAGAGATGTCATGTGTTGGGTCCTTATATAGGTCCGTCACAGATGACCTCTTACCTGTGATGGGTCATCCCCTTGAGTCTCATCTATAACGAGTTTTAGTTTAACCCGTCAGAGATGATGTCATCCATGACGAGACATTTTGGTCCGTTACAGATAGGTCGTCACAGATGGGCTGATCTTGCGTAGTGTACAGAAATACCATATACGAGAAGGTATCCTTTGATTAAGGAAATACAGCGGATAAAGTAGGAAATTATCTTCCCGGAATAGAAGGTGTTAGAGTTCTAGTCGGGGAAGATAAGGTCTCCTTAGTCCGTATCTATTTCTCCAAGTTTTACTAGGAGAGAAAGATGATCTTTGCTATAAATACAAGACCACCTAGGAGAAGGGACACGCCAACGGAAGACAAGCCAATACAGATCTAGACAAACTCAGTGTAGGAGCCACAAAAACCGACATGAGGGATCTAGAGATAACTCTAATCTCGCTGAGTTCATGTTCAAGTTGGAAAACTACACTAGCCATCGACTAGCTGTGAGAGCTATATGCCGCCAAGCCGCCAAAGACTAGATTAGGTCATTCCAAATATTATACTCGTGTGATACTGATATATTAAAGGCAACACCAGCTTTGGCTATCAAGAGTAGCTCTAATTACTTAGCAGTTAAGGGGCCCGAAACTGTATATAAATCCATGTCTCATGTCTCTTTTATCTCAACCTCGTGTATACCTTGGTTCTAACAATCCCCGTACTCTACAATACCATATGCAGTATAGCCGGTTGACACAGTCATTTCTATTTTTTTTTGTTTCAGGGTCCAGATCATCATGGTGCTAAAAAAAACTGAAAATTCGAAAAGTCCTTTTCAGCGACAAATTTGTCCAATTTCTCCATGAAACTAGCTGCATCATGTATCCTTGTTTTGGAAACGCACAATGTAGCTGACATTGGTTATCTTTCCAAGAGAGCAGATGTAATGCATCATAAGAAGATTATTGTGAAGCATATGCACCAGCGATATTTTTTCTTACCGGCGATCATGTTTTACTCTATGTGTCTATCTTCTCTTTGTGATTCAAACTAAAAAAACAATAGGGCCCTTTCATATTTTATGCAAGCGTGTGTGTTTTGTAAAAGGCTTGTTGGTCTGTGCTTTATTATTTGATTGGCTTTCATGTTGGAGTATGTATCATATATTTTCTGCACTTTACACTAGCTTAAGTAGTCAAATGTGTTATATATGGATTAAATAATACTACATACATTTAGTTGTAGATTATCTTATGTTCTCACTACAATAATTTGCATCCTAAGTTATATTTGATGTGTTCTCCTTTTTAGTTTTCAAATAGGTTGTATACATTCATTATTATTGTTTGGTGGACTAATTATCCTAAGTTGTGTTTCTTGTGTTCTCCTTTTCAGTTTTCTCAACCCTATAAATGTTGTGTTGTGGACACAAGGAAAAGAAATTTCGAAGATAATCTCTTCTCAGGGCAAAAGAGAGCTAAGATTGCTTACCCAAGTTGTTCTTGTTGCATAAGCATGTATAATGTACCACAAATAAGCTATTATTTTGGGTTGTGCTATTCTAACACTTTATGTCAATTTTGGGTTGAAATGTTTGATATGTACTCACTCAATCTTGATATTGAAATAAAATATGTGACATTATAAGTCCAATGAATCTTCTCTATGGGTTATTCAATGCAAAAATTTTATAATTATGGTTTACACTACTTGTATACGATATCTCAGTTTTGTGTTTTATTTTCTGTTCGTAAATATGTCTAAAACCCTATATTTAATGGTTTCGATTTTGAAAAGCGGGGTCAAATGAGTAAACTGAAAAGTAGTGTCAATGCCTCATAATAGGATTAAATAAGTAATTGTTCCTCTTTTTACTGTTTATCATCGTTGTTAGACATCTATAAGTTCATGAAGACATGATAAGTGCTTCCATAACTATTAAATTATGAGGAAATTGAGGACTATGAGATGATCATTAAAGATTTAGCGGTTGTTTGCAAGCGGGGACTCACTAAGCACTTAATATAAATTGTTGCATGATTCGAATAGAATATGTCCATCACAATAGATAGTCATTAGATAACACAAGGAAAACAACATAGCTGATGTAGTCATCGTTTATTCGATGATGCTCAAAAAGAAATGCACAGGTCAAGCCTCGACGAGTTTTTTGTTTGCACAAAATCCCTAAGCTATGTAACACAAACTATATGCATTGGTAGATAGTGATGATACAATTTACTTGCACAATACTTATAGTGCATTATGATTATTGGATTCATGACAAATGTCACTATCAAAATTATCAATAAAAATTATTGATATTTGTATGACTATATGTATCACTAAATAATATCTAGATATATTATCACGTTAAAGTATCCTAGATTATGTTTAGGAACAAATATCTCTCAAATTCTTGATTATGAGTGTATATAATTTCATGTGGCTAGTTAACTGTTGAAATGCTCAATTAGTTGATGGGAAATTAGATTGATTGTGTGCTACTAAAATCTTGTTCAAGAGAGCTTTTTTTTAGTAAAACTATCTTGTTTGAGTTGAGACGTGCTTGCTAATACATATGCTGAGCGGGAATGGACATCTGCAACGAAATTCTATTGTATATTTTTGGTTGTAATGTTTGATTGCTGGTAGATTTCAGAGAGGTTGCATATGTAACCTATGGTCTTGGGTTGTGCTATTCTAATATTATATTTATCGATTTGGTGGTGATGTACTAACATCAGCCTCAATCTATTGACATTAGAGTGAAATACCAATCGAACGGTTTGCATGTTACCTTTGGGACATCAAGCTAAACCGAGCCACCAATACATGTTTTTTCTCTTTTTGATATACTGATGGATCCTTTCAATCTCCTTTGGGTTGGAGTATTTCATAGGAATTTAGCATATGAGCTCTAACCTCATTTTAGTTTTTCTTTAAGAAGTCCAATTACATCTTCTATCTCTCTTCTCTTTATAATCCTTCCAAATTCTTGTGTTATTCTCATGTGAGCAATTCAGACACATCATCTTTTAATTCTCTTTTTACATTCGTGTGGTATTCACTAGTACATGATATCTCAATTTTGTGTTTTTCATGATCATTTATTTCTGACATCCTACCTCCCAAAGGAGTCTTCAAATGAATCATAATCTTTGTGGAATCCATGATGCAGGTGAAGCATGTCTTGCACTGTTCAGTGTTGATGTTGGTCACTGGGAAATGGCTTTGACATGAGGGTAGAATAGTAAATTGTACACATGCTCTAGTAGTCTTTCTGGTGATATTTTCCAATTAACTTAAGACATGTTATTTTCCTGTTTATCATCGTTGTCTTTAACATATATAATTTTATGAAGAGAACAGGATAGAATTTTTTTTAAAATAACACTATTCTCTACTATTATAAAAATTGAAGATGTTTTCATCGGGATTTTGGTACATCATCCGTGTTTTAGTCAGTTTTCTCTAATTTTGGTACCTACTTAAATTATTGGTACTGCTTCCTTCATCATCCAAAAATATTTTGTCCGTTATACGCGTATTTCGTCCATTATACATGTACATCAGTGTCCGCTCTACACCTGCGTTAGAGTCCGACCGGTAATTCTTTGACTTAATGTCGCCTGCCTTATACAAACTCCGCATCAAATAAAATACATGTACATGTTTGGCCCAAATTTTGCTTTGGTAATTCTCTGCTGTAATGTTGCCTGCCTTATACAAATACAAATCCACATCAAATACATATACATGTCCAACCTAAAATTTTATTGTGAATTAGCATTATAAATATATATCATCACCTACTTAAAGCGTAGGGTGCTTATCTTTCTACAGTTTTTCCGGATCATCACTTCTCGATGCAAATTATCTCAAGCCAGCACTTGATCCCATGGAAAAAAAATTGTGTTATAATGTATATTTACTATTTTTACCGATATATTCCGATGTCTAATTAATTATAGAGGACATGAATGACGGAATGAAGCAGTAGGTTGCAAAGGGAACAAACGTGAGATAGACGTTTGTCGAGGAAGCGATTTCCCCGGAAAACGGGGGGTGCAGAGCCCACTCCTTGGGTATGGAGATCCGACCAGGTGTTGGTTGTGAATGATAGTTGAAACCGATGCGCTGGTGATCTAGCTAGCGAAAGTGCAAAGCGACACGGAGAGTTATACAGGTTCAAGCCATCCGGAGGTGTAATACCTTACTCCTGTTCTTGTTTTTTATCTGGATCTAACAAAGTACAAGCTAGCTCTTTTGGTATCAAATCGTCCAAAGGATTCTTCCCAAGTCAAAAATACCTACCTCCTCTAAGTGATTTGTCCCCTTCCTTTTATAATTCAAGGAGGGGCTCACAATGTCTTCTATGAGCTATTTTGAAACTTGTTCCTTGTACTGTCTTGTTACGGCCAGTTGGTTCTCTTCATCTTCTTCAAAAAATCTACCACAAACCTACTGTTAGTTTGCCCCGGGCTTCCTAGGCACCGTCCTGGGCCAGTTTGGTTTCCTCGTCCCAACCACGCGTCATGTGGTGGGCCTGGTGATGCCCCGACCTCGCCAAGAGAGCACCACGGCTCCCCCTCCACCCAGTTGGTGCAGCCGGGTGTCGCTGGGCATGCGCGATGTGTGTCCAGAATCGTGCTTGTCCCACATGACTCAGCGCTTCCGTCTTTTCAGCGTCTTTTCAATCCCATCGGCTTGGAATATTTCTCCTAAACCTGTGTCATTTATGACTGTGACCGTTGGATCGCAGCTAGCAGGAAGAACGGAAGCTTGACTTTCGCAAGTCTTCACCCGCGTTCCTGTGCCCTTTAACAGCGAATTTGGATGTTTTAGACGAGCTTCTCGAAGATGTTGTTGATGAGGGGGATATGTGATTTCTGCATGTCTCGATAGCCCTCACAAGGAGAAGTATGTGACTTGCAGAGGTTCTGAGGATTCGGCTCCCAAGACTGGTTGGGCCCCAGGCACCTTTCTGCCCTCAAAGCTAAGATGTATATCTTGTACGTCTCCACGCCCTTCTTAGTGAAGAACGTGAGACTTACAAGGTCAATAGGGGGCTGGTCCCAAACAAGTTGGGACCCAAGCACCCTTATTGCTTTCTATCTCAAGATATAGATCTTATACGTCTCCACACTCCTCTCAAGAATGTGAGACTTGCAAGGGCAATTGGGGGCCGAGTCCCAAACAGGTTGGGACCCAGGCACCCTTATTGCTTTCTTATCTTAAGATATAGATCTTGTAGGTCTCTACGTTCTTCTTAGTGAAGAACGTGAGTCCAATAATGACGGAGAGGGGGCCCAGAATCCCAGCCCAGGCTAGGATTCGGGCCCCTCTAAGTTTGTAATCCTTAAGTTAGATCATGTATGTGTCGACGCTCTTCTCAAGGAAGGGCATAAAACATATAAGGGCAATGGGGGGTCGGGTCCCAAGCAGGCTGGGTCCCGGGTCCCTCACTACCTACAAACTTTTTAAGATATAAATCTTATAGGTATCGACACTCTTCTTTCGTGAAGAATGTGAGTCCTATAAGAACAGAGTGGGGGGTCGGATCCCAGGTGAAAGGACCTTGATGTCACCTAGAGGGGGGTGAATAGGCGATTTAAAAATAAATGCGGAAGCCAACACAAAACAGGGTCGGATTGTCTGATACCGGGCCGGATAATCCTATGTAGATTAGATTGTCTGAACTGAGATTGGACTATCTGACCTGGTCAGATAGTTCTATGTAGATCGGAATGTCTGAACTGAGATCGGACTATTTGACCTGCACAACAATAATCAAACAAGCAACAACCAAAAAGCTCTAGATCGAATCCACAAGTAAGGAGGTGAGCTCAACCAACAACAAGATTAGTGTGGCACAAAGCAATGCAATAAGAAGGTAAAGAGAGAGAGCATATCACTGAGGTTTACGCGATGATGTATTTCCCAGAGTTCAAATCCTTGAGGGGATTCTAGTCTCCGTTGAGGAGCTAGCAAAGAGCCGAGTCTTTTTCAACCCTATCCTCGTGAGGTTGCATAAATGCATTCCTCCATCAACTCAGGGTATCTCTTTCCTTGCGGAGGCGAGATCGGGCCTTCACAAACTTCTCTTGGTCAACCACAAGTAGATCGGTGGTCCAAGAACGCAACCTAACCGTCTAGGAGTCCTCAATCTCCAAGACCAATAAACACCAAACAACTCTTGGACAAATCCTAGTGCTCAAGATTGAGAGAAACACACACTAGGCTCCCAAACACCAAATCCACAACCACAAAGATCCGAGTCACAAAGAATAAGGGGGATTTCAGAAAGAGGGAGAAAGCTCAAAGATCCAAAGCACTTAGCACAAAGCTCAAAGCCACAAGCCACAAAGATTGGAATGAAAGGGCTAACCCTAGAAAAGGGTTGGTGGGGGGTTTATATAGATCCCCCAAAAATATGACTGTTGGAGGGGAATATTTCAGCCCACGTCGGATAGTTCGATAGGATACTATCGGATAGTCCGATAATTTAAACCTCCAAGGTAGCAAGAGACAGAGAACGAAGTTCCATGAAATTTTGGACTTTCTGAGACATCGGACTATCTGATGTGAGATCGGATAGTTCTATATTTTGTAAGCAAAAACTTCATCCTCAAACAGAGACTCAAGTTCTATGAAATTTCAGAATCTCTTTGTCATCGGACTATCTAACCCAAAATCGGATATTCCGAGAATTTTTCAAATCAAGACAGAGAGTGAAGTTCTGTGAAAAATTGGATAGTAGTCTGATCCCAAATCGGATAGTGTGATGCATCGGATAGTCTGATCTCAAATTGGATAGTCTGATATTTCTCAAGTTCAAAAGCAATAACATTTTACTTCGAAGTCCGTTTTCGATGATCTTGGACTCTGTGGAAAGCTAATTTTGTGGGCTATCAAACCCAAGAGATAAAAATGGTCCAAAACCTTCAAGAGATGTTTAAAAACTTGCAAAGAAACCCGGTGTAAGTGTTGTGACATGTGAAACAACCCGGAGTTAGAATTTTGACTTAGATTTTTCAACTCACACGAAGATGAATCATTTTGAGCACTAGTATTCGACCAATTATATGCATGTGGTATCCCTCTTAATAGTACGGCATCCTAAACTCAAATGTAAAAAGGAAAGCCATACCAACAGGAATTCCTTCGCACCATTTTCCTTCTTCACTTGGAGGGTTGCCAACGTCAAAATCGTTTTCATCATCAGGATTATCCTCCAACAAATCACATCTTATTGATCTTTGATATTTTATCCTCCATTTCTCAAATGATTGATGTGAATAATCCATAGCTTCAAATGGCCTCGCACGATCCATCACGACAAAGTTTTCACTCGCCCTTCACCACCGGTTTCGGTTCGTCGGTGCCAAGCCCCTTGCTTGCCCTTCACCACCGCATGGTCCATCTCAGTTGAGCGTCGCTTGCGCTTCACCGTCTTTCCATAGGTAGTCACTTCATAACCCGCATCTTCAACTTCTTGCCTTTAATTCTCATCCATTGGTAAAGTCCATCTTCTAGCTTCTCACACCATCTTCATTTCTAACAACCTTGACCCATGGTCTATATTCTTCAATATGTCCATCAACTCATGATGGGACCTCATCAAGCATTATCATCATCAACATTTGACTCTTGTTGATTCCCGATATGTGAGGTATCATCTTTTTGTCATCAATCCACAATCCTATCACTTGATTCTCACATACGAGTCATCAACCCTTTTGCCTAATACCGGAACATAATCTGTCATCACAAACTCATAGCAAAGGTTAGTTCCAACAGCCGTTGTCATTTATCACCAAAACTCCTCCTAACACAAGATTAGAGGACTTGATCTTTCACCAAACCAGACCGGGATTTAGGCCCCTCTAAGTTTGTAATCCAAGAAGTAAATCTTGTATGTTTCAACGCTCTTCTCAAGGAAGAGCGTGAAACCCACAAGGATAATGGGGGGTCGGATCCCAGGTTGGCTGGCACCCGAGTCCCTCATTTCCTATAAACTTTGAGATATAAATCTTATAGGTATCGACGCTCTTCTTAGCGAAGAACGTGAGTCCTATAAGAATAGTGAGTGGGCCTAGGGTCCCAAACAGGACTGGGACCCCGACCTTCCAGGTTTCCTAAGACAGGTCGGGGGCCCAGACTTCTCTCCAGAAGTGGGCCCCACACCCCTCTTTATTGATACGAGACTTAGCTTAATGATGGCTTAATTTGTCATTTGATTTCTTGGTTAAAAAAGGGAATATCTGTTGAGATCCCGGGGAAAGGGGTACCCTGGTTCCCATTTCACCGACAACGTTGAAAGAGGTGTTGCGGCAATTCTACACAAATCATCTTCCCATACGGTCAAAACTGGTTTTTGCTGGTGGCTAGGCCAACTGTCTCACTAAAAACCACAATTTTCATGTGCGAGCGTCATAAATATACGACATACGGCCATGTTAAGCCGCTGGATTGCAATGATTTTTTTCGAGAAATAACCCAACTGAGATGATCTTTTCCAAAAAATCAGAAACCCTAGACGTCGCCAGATCCGACCTCCTTACCGTCGAATTATCTATTGCCGTTGGTGTAGCTGTCTGGAAGGCGCATTCACCGCTCCCGTGGTTGCAGGCGGTGGATCCACCGCCGCTGAAGCTTGCCGATGCCATCGGATTCGGCCTCCCCTCCATCGCCCTATCCAACCTCCTCGCCACTAGATCTGGGGCCACGGCGACTGATCCACTCATACAGGTTCGTCCTTGCTCCGACTGGTGAGGGTAGGGCGGTGCGCGACGATGATGGGAGGTGGAGCAACTGGGGAGGAGGCGATGGCGCCCTCGGACGATGAGGTAGAGCAGTTGGGAGGAGGATCACGTGTGGTGTGTGGAGGAGATGGTTGAGAGGAGACGTTGATTCGCTACTGACGACTGCGGGCGCCAGATCTACCCCTCATGGCCAGTCCCACCACCATCAGTGCTCCCGGGCAGTGCCCCAGTCAAGGGATGACGGCGGGGAGGACGGGCAATGGCAGGGAAATGGAGGATGGGGGATGTGGGAAGATAGAGGAGAGAAGGATGGGTGAGAGACTGAGAGGGAGAAGGCTACGAGAGATTGGACTTAGTGCGTGCGTTACTTTTAATGTGGTGGTTGTAATTTTACATACGTACCATATTTTCACATGCGGATATTTGTAAGACCACTTGCAAAAATAACAATTTTTACAAGTGGTTTTCTAAGTGGTTCGTCAATGGAAATAGAGCTATTTTTACAGGTGTACCTCCTAATACGCCCGATTGTGAAAATCTCTTTTCACTATAGGCCTTAAACAGGGACTCCCTTCGTATTTTACAAGCGGATCTTCTTCTTTTTTCTGTCCGCCTAAAAAATAAACGCGAAAATGATTTTTTATAGTGTGGATAATCTCCCAGTGCAACGCACGGATAATTTTGCTAGTTTAATAAAAAATTGTACGTAGGCTGATCGGTTAAAATCACAAATTTAGTATTATATTGTAAAAACAATCAACCTACTCTGTTCTGTTTAGTAGGCGAGGACATATCGAACTATGATACTCTGATCGGCCATCATGCATGCACACTCTTTTATTTATTTTTAATTCAGTTGAGGACATATGGAAGAGTGTAAGTTCTTTTAAGAAAAAGGTAAAAACAATCGACCCTACTCTAATTAGTAGGTGAGGACATATCGAACTATGATACTCTGATCGGCCATCGTGCATGCACACTCTTTTATTTTATTTTTTTAGGAGGACATATCAAACAGTGTAAGTTCGATTGGTCACCATGCATACATGTACTTTTTTTTTATCCGACCAATAAGGTCGAACAACCACATTCACGTTCAAAAGGTATCTGTTGAAGTTTTGACATGTTTATTTCCTCTGTTTTTACAATTTTTTAATTAAAATACTATTATTTCTAAAAAAAACAACATGATAAGTTTTCTCTAACTGTCACATTACGAGGAATTTATGGTCTATGAGACACTTATTAAAGATTTAGCAGCTGTTAGCAAACAGGGAATCGCTAAGCACTGAATATAAATATAAACCGTTGCATGATTCGAATAGAACAGGTCCATCACACCAGATGGCCATTAGGTAACACAAGAAAAACACAGCTGATGCAGTCATCTTTTATTCGATGATGCTCCGAAGGAAATGCACAGGTCAAGCCTCGACAAGTTTTTTTGTTTGGACAAAATCCCTAGGGAAAAAACTACCACCTGCTTGATGGCCAAATGTGTGTATCATAAACAAGGACGCCGTAGAGCAGTCTGGTGCTAAAAAGGTGTAAATGAAATCATCTGCCTCATCAAATTCTTATTCAGAACCACGAGGCATGGGCGTCCTTAGTGGTGATGCTCATCATCATCATCATCATGTCCATCTGGATCACCACCATCACCAATGACCTTAAGCTGCAAAAGACGAGCAATAAAGATCCGTTAAAGAAGAATCGAACATAACAGAATCAAAACAGCTTGGAACTATAGAGCTATATTCAATAAAAACAGTTACTAAATACATAAATTAAAGTAATATGTCAAACAACGAATTCCAATTACCACAAAATATTGTGAACAGACTGGGCACTCATGCGGTTCATCTTTTTTCAACCAGAACCATACGACATCATGCTCATCCTCTGTAAATGAACGGAGTAAAAAAAATGTTAATACCAGTATTGCATAATATTTAGCAGTTTAGAGTTTTCACTGAGCCAAGTCAACACTGACTGACCTCCTTCACCACCAGGACAACCAACTATCCTCTTGTTATAGTAGGATTCAATGACAGCTGGTGCCTCCTGCAGGTAACACCAAAGCAAATTGATGAACAACATGACATGGTGCTCAAACGATGCTGCAAGATAATAAATGAAGAGACTAATGTGCCAAGGTTTAGATCCAGCATCATCCTTACAGCCAATTTAAAAGAATAGCTCCAAAGTTGAAAGTTCATCACCTTAAAGCTATCACAAATCACAATCAGTGCAAATCCTCCTCCTCAGGCCCTCACTCTAAATCATCCATGTTTAATCAACAAGACATCAACATGGATAGACTACCCCCACTCCCCAGCTCACACACACAAAAAAAGGTGTAACATGCTGCAACAGATTCAAAAGACTAATCGTAGCAGAAGTTAGAGTAGAGGGAATGGTCATGGTGAGTCAGAGACAGGCCAAAAGCAGCGGGGAATACTTGGGATTGTGCAATCTATCGCCACCTCTTGCTGCACCCTGCTGTCCATTGTGGCTGTGTTTGCGGAGGGACCATGTTCACACACAGTGTCAAGGAAATTAAGTAAAAGGACTTAAAGCTTGATGTACAGGCAAGAAAGAAACCATCAATAAGAATAAATCAAGGTCCCGCCACTAATGTTCTTCATTACTCTCCTGTCTCCTCTGCATCTGTATCTCATGGTTGCACAAAAAAAATCCAGGTTTTCATCGGCAATAATTTTCTTACTACCAAATTCTACATCTTAGAATTAAATAAATTAAATTTCAGTTGCACATCCAATGCACAGTACTAAATCAGAGCCTCTGTCATCATGGCTTGCCTCCTGACTCCTACAATTGGGATGTGGAGCGTGGCAGGTGATCAGGATTGGGCATGATGCAGGTGGCTACTGGACTTTGTACACAGAGGAGATTGAGTAACTGAAAGGATATAAACTGGGCTGGATTGATTGAAGCAGTAAAGTGGACTGGTATTGCTAGCTGAAGGGCATAAAACAAAGTGGTGAGATTTTGACTCCGTAAAAAGCTAACGGGGGTAAAATGGGTTCAGTTCAAAATAAGAATTGTGGGCAAGTAACATAGAAACCTGTTTCTAACAGGAAAAGCAAACAACAACGGGAAAATGAATGACAGATAAATTTAAATAAGTAACAATAAGATGTCACACGGATAAAAGGGAGTATAACACAGAAGGGAGCAAACTAGGGGAAACTGGACAAGTCCCTCAAACACAGCACAATTGTTTATTATACAAATACATGAAGGTGTATAAATATGCTCATTTACAAATATTTGATGACCTCTTTACAGATGAAACACAGATTTGGTATTTGTGTAAAGGCTCAGATAAAAAATGCAACATGATATTTAATGATCACGTCACTGTCTATAAATTGACCAAGCTTATGTATTGTCTGCTGTGATAATAATAGCATTCAGAAATCAGAATTAGAGAGAAACTATCCATAGTACTAATGTCAAAAGACTTGGCAACAGTAAGAGGAAAATCATCCAAAGAACAGGTGGGTGTGATGAGGGCACAGCACCAGATGTATGATGGTTCTTGTTGAGCCACTCCACACATAATAGATATTATGTCGTTATTTTTTCTGGGAGGCATCAAAAGGTAAGTGAAACACCTTTGCAGGAACACAAGGGCACAGGTCACTACCTAGTGGTTACCGTAATAAACCACTAAATTTGGCACGAACACTCATGTTCTTGGGATAGTCAAAGTAAAAGAAAAATGATCCCACTGCTCTTAGGTGCTGTTTGTTTGGAGGGGCTAATCCATAAGTCCCTCCACTTTAGTCCCTTTTAGTCCCTAAATTACCAAACAGGAGGGACTAATAGAGGCTAAAACAGCATAGGGCAATAAGTCCCTGGGGAGGAGCTTATATGGGATAGCAGAGTGGTCCCAACCCTATCTCTCTCTTCTCTCTCTCTCTCATGGATGAAGTACTACTAGATAGGTCATTTAATGAGGTTTTAGTCCCTTTTAGTCCCTCCAAACAAACAGGGTAGGACTAAAGAGGACTTATGTTTTAGCCCTAGAACTAATTTTTAGCCCTAGGACTTATGGAAACAAACAGGACCTTAGAACAGAATAATCAATCAGGTGATTTGCAGTTAAGTGATGTACAAGGACATTCTATAACAGGTCACCAAATATCCCTGTTTCAAAAACAGGTTTTCACAGTTCATATTAAATCTGAACCATAGATTATAGCCAACTTAACAAAAAATCTATGTGTCAAGACTAAAAGTCCTTGCATTGTGTAGCTTGAGCATGTAAGCACAGTAAGTTTTGTAGTCCGCTACCATATCAAATGCAACAAAAAAATGAAGTTAACATACTCTCACCGCCAAACAATACTTATAAACAGTTCCCAGTTACAGGTACAGGTTTGCTAGATACATATACAAAAGCAGGTTAGTGCAATATTCACAAGATAATGTTCACCATTCAGTCTCTAATCTCAACTTTGACAACTGTTTCAACACAACAAAAGAAGTGTATATTAAACTTGATATATTTCTCAGCAACTAATGTTTATTTTGGTGTTCCAGCTAGTCAAAAGAATGTAACTGAATGGCATATCCAAAAAACAGTTTGAATGAAGAAAAGGCATCCCACCAATATGCATATTAATCAATAGGATTAGGTCAGCCATGTTAGTTCATATAAAAGGTGCACTGCGTTTCTGATCAAATATGATAGCACACACACATTATTGTGTGTCCTGCACCAGCTTCAATGCAGTACTCATAGAAGTTTAAAAAAAGCATCCCTACGATATATGCCAAGAACTTATCATAAGTAGCATTAGTCATAACATCACAAACTGCCAATGGGGGAAGGAATAGTTCACACCAATATATTAACTAGTAACAATCATTTGCTCAATAATGTGGAACAACTATGTGATGCTTTAGTAGACAGGCAATGAACATAGAGATCAAACACATTGGCCATCACAGAGTGCACAAGGTTTACAACAATGGCACATTGAAGAATAACACACAAAAACAGTTCCCAAAACGCATTAGTGTATCATATAACCAGACAATAGAGCATGACTACTGGCAAAAATGCAGTTTCTCCCAAGCACCATGGCGCAAATCAAGTCGAAGGTAATCTAGCAAAGCATTGGCAATTCATAGTTTCATTAAATTCAGCTCTACTAAACCTAAAGCTAAGGAATAGAACCACCATGTATGGTGACGATCTCAGATTCAGAATTTCATATCAACAGAAATCAATAGAAATATCCTGCAACTATGACCAGCGAACGCCTCACCTTAGTACCGAAGGGACCGACGGGAGGATCCATGTCGAACCGCTTCTCCCCCTGCGAAACCACACACAGATCGGCAAATCACGAACCCCATTTCCAGAACAGACAAAAATGAGCAGTACTCCAACCCGAAGAAGCTCCAACACAACACACACAAAAAAAAAGGCATAGGCCGCCTCTCCCACCTTGAGCTCCGCCGCGAGCTCCTCGCGCTCCAGCCCCGTGGCGATGGGCATGACGTCCTCCACCGTCGCCGGCTTGTCCCCTGCACCGCGACCCCCAACCACCGACCGATCAGCGCCCCCCACACCCCACGGAAGCACATCCAAACACGCGAGATCCGAGGAGGAGAGCCCTTACCGGACAGGAGAGGGCTGGTGCGGCGGAAGGCAGCGGCCGCCGTGGAGAGCGGCGCGGCGCGGGCGAGGGAGGCGGGGCCCGCGGCGGCGGCGGAGGCGGAGGTGGCGCGGCGCAGGGCCGGGGCCAGGGTTTGGAGGCGGCGCCACATGGCGGCGTGCGTGCTCTCAGGTCGCGGCGCCCGCGGCGGCGGCGGGGGGAATGGGGGGAGGGAGGCGAGGCGAGATGGGCTCTCTCTCGATTTGATTTGACCCGGATGCGGACGGAGACGGCGGGGTGGGGAGGAGGAAATAGAGAAGGGCGGGGGCCTCGGGGTTCGTGCGGGCGTGATGGACGGTCGGGATCGGGTTTAGGGGTCACGTGACGAGGGCGTGCTGTGGGGGCGGGAGTGTGCCTGGGAGTGACCGGCCAGTGGCGTTCGGCTCTGTCAGCGGGTCAACAACAACCCGGAGGCCGCTATCGGGCTGTTTGGGGAGGCTTTACCTGACAGTTTAGTTTTTTTTTTAATTATGAAAAGATGTAGTTGTAAAATTCAGAAAATAACTAAAAACTGGAAGCTGCAAAATCCAGTTTTTCTAAATCTTTGGAAACTGACTATCAACCAGCTGCTTCTCTTAAGTCCTCCTAAACGGGCTCATTGTTTGGTTGGGACTAGCGTGGTTCATACCAGTGATGAGTGTTGATGAAGGGTCCAATAAATCTAATGGTTTTAACGTTACAAATTATATATTACATCAATGTATCACAAGCAATCAAATTGATTCATCTGTGTCGGTGACGAGGATCTGGGGGTATCGAGACAAAGGGTTTTGGACGGTCGTCTGCACTCACGTGGCACCCCCCGAGGGGGGGTCGGGCCTGAGGGTGCGGTGGCAGCTGCCCTCTCCGATTTTCGCTCCCATCTCACTTCGCTATCCTGGGGGACAGGCCACCCCGACCCCTCCGCGCTCATGTCACGTGTACGAGGTTAGGTGAGCGTTTCCAACGCCCACCTAACCGCATTGATAGCGGCTCAGATGAACGTGCCGCGCCGTATTTAATACGGCGTGGGGCGTGCGTGACCGGTCTGTCACCAATCACGCCGGCTGACCGGTCCGTGACCAGCCGAATGATTGATGGGACGGCGGCGCAACGCTCGCACACTGTCCGCGTGTCAGGTGGTGTGCAGCACGCCCCGTTCCGTCCCATCAAAATGATGAGAGCTTTTTTGACTCTCATTCCAACCGGAGTTGGTATGTCAGTTCCGGTCAGATGATGCACATCTCCTGGTACAGACGGAGCACACAAGTCTCTGTCCATTTAATAGGGAATGACGCGGGCTTCCCCCATGTCAGTCGGCTGATCGGACGGAAGTCACGCCGTGGCGACTGTGCGTGTGACTTCTGGGTCAAGCGACAAGACAGCTCTTAAATGTAAAGGAATGTTTTCCTTGCTCCCGGAAGTAACCTGTTGGCCTATGTGGTGACCCCTTGAGATATAAAAGGAGGCCTAAGCCTGGTGAAAAGGGGTTCGAGTCCTGAGAAACAAACATTCATCAACCACATACACAGGAATAGGGTATTACGCCTCGCCGACGGCCTGAACCTGTATAATTCTCTTTGTCTCATTTCCTCCGAGCGATGATCCCTCTAGACGTCTGTCTCTCTCATTGGAGCACGAATTTCACCCTGCGTTGCCGGCCGAACTCAAACAAGGGGATCCTCGCTGTCCCCTGTTGAGGAGCTTCACGCTCCGTCAATCTGTTCTAAGTAAGTGACTACGGGAGCGAAGAACATCGTAGCCCATCTTAGCCCAAAGGAGCTAGCTGAGCCTAACTAAGTTAGCAAGAAAAAAAACCTTAGACTCGATTTGGCTTGGCTCGAGAGCCGAACAATCTAATCCAAGTCACCTTTGTAGCTCGATTCAAGTCAAGATTGTTTACTTCAAAGCCTAGGCTGATCAGCTTAGCAACCTTAGCGGGTAGTGTGGCCTAGTCATAAGAAAAGGTTCAAATTAGACAAAAGTAGATACAACTAGTCAGTGATTCTGATTCCCCTTCCTCTAGTCCCCTTCTAGCCCATGGTTTTTCCCGTGTTGCTCCTTCCTTTAACGTGTGCAATAGACAACATTAGAGTAGCACATCACCCATGGCCTCAAGCGATATCGTCGACTCCCACCACAACCTTTCTTTCTCACTGTCAGAAGATCAAACATAGAGTTGATGCTCTTCGCTGCTTGCTCTTCCGGGCAAACATTACTCGTGATTCTCGGGGTAGCGTGACGTGCCCGACACCCGGCACCCTATCGCCTCGTTAGCCTCGACTTGAGTTACCTTTCCCCTCCTCCTCCTCCTACTCTTTGACAATCTCACTCTAAACTCTAGTCCTCCTTCTGTACTCCACCCTACCGCGTTATCGCTATGTCGTTGTCTATCGCCTCATTGACACCAACCATTGCACTCGGTGTGACTAGTCATACCACACCGCCGTTCACGATGAAGAGGCAATATCAGAGTCTATAGCTTGCTTAAACTGTTATGGAAGTGTTATTTTTCACAGCCTTGCGAGCTAGCTTGAGCTTAATAACAAGTACAATTGAGTCAAGCCACTCTTGTAGCTAGTGAGGCCAATCGAGCTAAGCCCTCTCTTTATTTGAGCTTCCACAAGCCTGCCCATTCCTATCCGTAGCAAGATTTCAAAGTGTGCCCTTCATTTTTATGGTTATCATAAGAAACTTAACATCAGAGACGAATCAAATTGACTTGGGCATGTCACGCTACCCTGAGTATCATGAGTAATGTGTGCCCGGAAGAGCAAGCAGCGAAGAGCATCGACTCTATGTTCGATCTTCTGACAGTGAGAAAAAGGTTGCGGCGGGAGTCGATGACATCGCTTGAGGCCGTGGGTGATGTGCTACTTTAATGTTGTCTATTGCACACGTTAAAGGAAGGAGCAACACGGGAAAAACCATGGGCTAGAAGGGGATTAGAAAAATGGAGCGTTCGTTGTGCCGCAGATTTAGGAAACTAAGGCGACTGAAGAGCCCATCTTAATGACCGCCATCATGCTTTAATCGATGCCCGTTCAGAGGTTCAGCGACTCAGCGTCGCTCGCCGTCCCTGGAGTTCAAGAATCAAGATCATCCTTTTGGTTTGCCGCTGGTTGAAATTAATCACATGCTCTCTCACTCTGATGGATTCAACTCTGTTCAATAGCTGGACTTGCTCTGCCTCATATCAATTCATCATCGATAATTAGAACAATCGTTCCAGTGAATCGGTGTCGACGCTGGATGCAGACTCTCGTGATAGGTAACCAATTTGTCATCCTTCAGTTCTTTTTGAGATAATTTCATCCTTTAGTTTTTATTTCGTAGCTGGCTCAGATTAAGCTTTTTTGTTTCAAGATAGCAATATAACATGCCATCACAAATATTCAGCAATTTACTACAGTACGTGTCTATACGTAGACAGAACTACTCGAAGCAACCTTCTAAGTTCTAACTGCCAGTGGATTTGCAAGGAACTAACTCTTCACCCTAATGGCAAAGAAGTTTATGATATTTTTTTCTACCTTTAAAATTTCAACCATTTTTAGCAATTATGAATTCATTTGTCCTGTCCCTGATAAAATGGTGATTTCAGATCATTTGAAAGCTGATGCACTCCATTTTCTCCCTTTTCACCGCAATATCATTTCTTTTCATTCCAATGATGCAAACACTGAAACGCATCAACTTATTTGATCAAGCTCGAAAAGGGCAATTGATCGCCATTTGCAGCAGTGCACATGTATTGTCTATTTGATTATTAGCTTCTTTATAACTTTTCTTGAAAAAACTTCTGTCGTCCGAATGTTCTCAAAATTGGCCTGACAAAATTGACCTTACCAGTCCATTCATGTCTCAAAGTTGACCTTCTATCTTCATATCACTTATAATTTGTTACAAGAGTTAAACATATTTTTTTTTGGTTAAACATAACATTTAGAACGCAACTTTTACGGGTCGATATGATGTATATGGCAAACAGCAACTTGAGTTGGAGAAAAAAACATGCCAATGACAAGGTTTGCAATTATTCCTCTATATTTTTGGCCATTAAATTACTATTGTCCATATTAATTGTTTTATCACCAACCCATCTGGCCTAACATACTGACAATTGATTTTTCTTATATTGTGTCATGACACCTTTGTATTATCATTAAACTTGAAATGTCAACCTTTTAGTAACTTGAAATTAAACGGTGAAAGATTGAGATTGATTGATAAGAAAATATCGGTGAAGAAGTTGTTATATTTTAAAACAAATTTTGAAGGTTACAAGTTATTATATTTTGAGAAGAAGAGAATATGACAATTCATATAAAATCTGAACACAAATGTACACGAGTTCTTCACAATTCACAAATGAATCTGGACGTATTTGTTCAGATTCGTTGTATTATAATATGTAGATTAGTTTTTTTTAAACAGAGAGATACGAGTCTACAGGCCGTACAGCTTTGCTTGCAAATATCTCTATTGCTGTCTCCGAGAAGGGACAAGGAAGTGATGCCAGGCCGGCTATGGTAGAAGCAGCCCAATACACAAAGAAGGGGTACGTAAGACTAATTTGCTAGGCCCAATTTCTCAACCCATCCATCTCGACAGGCCGCCATATCGGTTCAATTTACGTTCTATAGAATATCCACACCGGGAATGCATTCTAGAATCTCTTTCTTTCTATAAAGCTAATACTCATTAAACATCTAAAACTCAACATGAAAACATAGTATTTATTGTTACACCTAAAACCTACATACAAGTATGTCACATCAACCCATTAAGCATGTAAAACTCAACAGTAATTATATCTATAATTTATTTTATTTAAAACTAGACATACACATACTAAATCATCATTCTCAAATTATTATTAAAATTATAATAATTTTAATCCAAATTATTTCATCATTTCTCCATTATATAATATATATCCCGCAGCAAAACACGGGACATCATCTAGTAGTAATACCGAAGTACAGATTAACCGTGAACAAACACCTTTTGATTTGGAGGAAAAACATTGAAAAAATTTCTATAAATATGTTTGAAACAAATAATTGAATCATATCCTATCATTTGAAATTCCTATGGAATAAACAATCCATAGAGATTTTGAAAAAAATTTAGCAAGAACTTCAACATCTTGAAAATTTTCTTTGGGTCTATCTCTTTCATCCGATTCTTATATATTTTTCATGTGGTCCAATTAACCGATTATTCTTGTGTGTTTCTGTGTTTTGCAATTTTCTATTTTGCACTTATATTCCTATCAAACTCCTGTGTTTTCCTATTTCTCCATTTTTCAATTCCTGCGATTAAATTCAAAGTGACGCCATCATTTAATTGTCGCGGATGCACCCGCTCCGATGGTGAATAGGTTCAGCTCGATCAACAGGGGCGTCACCCGTGTGTCATTGCATTTGCTTGACACCTTCGCCGTCATCCCCAGCCTCCTCTCTAAGTCCTGCGCCACCCATTGCCTCCTCAAGTTGGTAGGTTATTCTCGTTGGACTGACGTTGGAGGTGGCGATATGGTGCCGACGGAGGAGCTAGAACCAAAGTACGATCAAATCCCCTCCGCTTCAACACGGATATAAGAAATACAAAAAGTGATCCCAAGCAAAAAGAGAAGAGACATTCTCATATGGTGTCCGTAGTAAGTATTCTCAAATTATAGGAATTGATGCAGATAGAAATAGGGGTATCAGATGCAAAGGTGAAATGAGATGAGCTACTAGTAGTAACACATCCCGGTTAGTTAATTACAAGCTGATACTTCTACGATAGAGTACCAAGGCAGTAAACTACAGCTAGCATGTTATCAGAGTAATTGAAGTCATGACTGGTGCTATTAAGCTTTAACACCACAAATCGTACATGGCATATATGGCTTCTTTTAAAGAATATGTGACGGTACTGAACCGACTACAAGGTTACAATTCCACTGCTCACCACTAAATTCAGAGGAGGCACTACAGAGAAATTCTCAAGCGCTGTGCATAGAATATTTGTAAGGTATAGCAAATGCTACAGAAAAAAAGATTAGGAAAAACAACATCTCTACCATCAAATCATACAGGTTGCAATGAATACATGTTATAAAACTATTATGATGGCGTTACGATAAATCATGTTTATGCAGTTCCATCAATTTATTTTAAACCTAGCGACCCATCTTGCATAAAACTTTCATCATCCAATGAGCAGCAGGTCCATCAGCATTAAAATGGCATCCTAATTTAGACCTCTAGCAGTTCAAAACACATAGTACCTACAACAATAGTAAAGAAATGGATGTTTAAATCTCACGGGTTCAGTGGTTCCCTCATTTCACCCCTTCTTACAGCTCTTACCACTACATACACAATGGACAACTCAGTGGAAGTAATAAGTCTATTGACATCAGCACAGCGAATACCATATCTACTACCTCCAGTAGAGTGCACAACACTAAAAAAATAACATGAAGCAGCTGATCTAAACACCATGAGGGCTAAAACATAAAAGGGCTAGCGCGGCAATGCCACCCTGCAATTCTAGTGCCTCAAGCTAAAAATGGCCAAGTGCAAACTGTTTCAAGAAAAAGGGGCGAGGGCTTTGCTAGTTATTGAAGGAGAATCAAACATATGTTCCTCATAAGTCATAACATACCATACAACAGTTGGGGTTTCAGTTCCTATCTGCAATGTGATCAAAAAGAGTGGCAAAAAGAGTAACATAAGTCATGCCGAAACCAATTCAAGTAGCAGAGCCAAGAGAAACAATACATATTTGTCTTAGGTCAACTAGACCAACATCATGCAGCTTAAAAAGAGCTTCCAGATCACCTTGAATGCTTTGACTCCTCTCAACTCTAGGTTCAATTCCAGCTCACTGAGACCTAAACCCGGCGTTGTTTGGGGAGTCGGCATCCGTTGTGTGGAAGTTGGGTCACATCGTGGATGAACACCACAGGAGATTGTTCCCTTACTCTTTCACCCCGAAAGCCTTCTCTAAAGCTCAGGATCACTTTCTTCTTCTTATTGAAAAATGCAGTTCCTTTCACTTTCATGACCACAGATTTTAAACCCATCTTCCTGGCAGCTCGCCCGACATGTTCTGCAGTTGCTTCAGCAGCATATTTGGAAAGACGAGAGCGCCCTTTCCTGTCCTCCAAACAACCAGCGGATGCCCCGGTCTTTTTGTTCCCCCTAACGTCTGTCACGGTCACAAAGGTCTTATTTCTCTTCAGCAATACATGGACAAAATCTCTCTTTCCTTTCACCAAATATTGTTTGTGTTCGTCAAAGGTGCGTGATGGGGTCCAGGAGTAGGAAGAATTCTCGCCACTAGCTATCCTGGACCTTAACTCAGAATTAGGAGGAATGAGCAATCAGCAGAACAATACAGAAATCATATGAGCACATGGAAATACCATTTGCCTACTCACATCGTGTCACCAGAACGTGGCACATTGGCCTGTGTCCTAGCACGGTAGTCTTGACGCGGCTGTTGTGACTCCATGAGACGGTCTCCGTACGAAGGTTGGCGTGTGTCGCCGGGCCTGGAGGACAAACCCAGACGTGAAGCAGTTTCAGACTGAGGAGGTGGGAAACCCTGGACGGACACAAAAAATAGATCTTTTGTCAAAATTGTGAGGTTCAGTGAATGATGCAATCTGATCTCAGAATCTATGATAATATAACAAGGCGTAATATAACAAGGCGTAAGTATCCCGCCGGCTCTTTGCCTCCCTCCTCCGGTCCGCCGCGGCACCCGCCGCCTACGCCCGGGTACCTCTTCAACCGCACCGCCGCCTACTCCTCGTCTGCCCCCTACAACGGCCAGGTACTCTTGTTTGTATGCGCCATGGATACTCTTGTTTGTATGCGCCATGGATAACATATCTCGAAGCTAATGATGAATTGTTGATATCCCCAAGCGCACCGGATGTTTTCACCTTGGTTCGCAGTAATTCCAAAGATTCTTTTCTTTCCTTTTTCTCTTTGAACGATATATTTCAATAATAAGAATGGTTAGTGTGAACCACCCAGCTGAATCATAGGTAGATAGCAAGTACTACTCTTTAGAGATTTTGCTCAATTCAGATTATCTGCCTCATTTTTTTTCATTCACCATGTGGAATACTTCATTCACCCAGCTGAATCACAGGATATTGTAAACAAGAGTACCTGGCCGTTGTAGGGGGCGGCCGCCGTGGAGAGCGGCGCGGCGCGGGCGAGGGAGGCAGAGGGGGCCGCGCCAGATGCCGCGGCGTTGGCGGGGGCGGAGGCGGAGGCGGCGCGGCGCAGGGCCGGGGCCAGGGTTTGGAGGCGGCGCCACATGGCGGCGTGCGTGCTCTCAGGTCGCGGCGCCCTCGGCGGCGGCGGGGGAATGGGGGGAGGGAGGAGGAGGCGAGGCGAGATGGGCTCTCTCTCGATTTGATTTGACCCGGATGCGGACGGAGACGGCGGGTGGGGAGGAGGAAATAGAGAGGGAGGGGAAGGGGGAAGGTGTCCAAGCAGACGGCGGCCTCGGGGTTCGTGCGGGCGTGATGGACGGTCGGGATCGGGATTAGGGCGGGGGATCACGTGACGAGGGCGTGGTGGTGGCTGAGAGTGGCGCGCCGCCGGAAGCGTGCACCATTGCGAATTTTCAGAATATACCATCCAATTCCCACTCAATTCACAACGTTTTCTGAACATACCACTAAGAAAGCGAATTATTTCATTCCGTACCACTCCGTACCTCCGAAGCCGAGCACCGTCACCCATCCGTGTCATGCCGTCTGTTCGCGTCATCTTGCTGCCGGCGGCGGCTTGCGCGGTTGCGCCAGGGCGAGCGATGCAGAGCAGGGAAGCAACAACACATTGAGGGGTGGGAGGTGATGAGCGCTGGTGGTGACTTGCGACTGCGTGGATTCGGCCGTTGAGGTTCGCCGGCGTGGGGGAGGAAGAGCGCCGGCATGCACGAGGAAGAGCTTCGCCGGTGTTGGGGAGGAAGAGCTCGCCAACATGCGCAAGGAGGAGCTCCGCCGGCGCGGGGGGAGGGGAGGGGGGAAGAGCTTGACGGCATGCGCTGGGAGAAGCTTGCCAGCATGGGGGAGGAAGAGCTCGCTGGCGTGGGGGAGGACGAGCCGCCGATGTAGGGGAGGAAGAGCTCGCCAGCGCGGGGGAGAAGCTTGCCGGCGTGGGGGTGGAAGAGCTCCCCGTCGCTGGAATGGGGAGGAAGAATTCTCTGGCGGTGCCCAAATGACTCGGACGAACGACGCAACATGGGCGAGCGAGGGTGCTCGGCTTGGAGGGACGGAGTGGCACAGAATCAAACAATTCGCATCCTTAGTGACATGTTCTGAAAATATTTTCGAATTGAGTGGTAAATCCTAACAGTGATGCAAATTGGATGGTATATTCTAAAAATTCTCATTCTTTCATGGGTGCAACAAACAACAATGGAGTAGCACAATACCTATCTTATCTTATCTTATTCTTATTCTTATTTCTTATATTATATTATATTATTATACTATATTTATATTTTACCCTAAGTTCACCAGCTGAATCATGTATCCTTCGTACTTCAGGATCATTACTCTCAAAATAAACGCTTCAGATTCACCCCACCTCCCACTTTAGGATTCATTGTTTGATGTTTTGTCTCCAGGGTTTTGGCACGACATGTTGGTTGTTCACATTATTGGGATGTTATTCCTGCAAGGGCTGCTAGCACTCTATGCATGTACTCTGCATTGTAAGTTATTTATTATTATTATTATTATAAATGAGTTTGATAAGTTCTATATTGATATTCTTATCATTATATAAGAGTGTTTATCCATTTTTTCTAAGATGTACCAATATATGTGTTAGCTAATTTCAATTACTGGGATGGCTCAATATGCTTGATATGTAAAACATGTTGAGCGATATGGAGCTTCGGACAAAGGATTCTTGTGGAACGGTAAGAGCAAGATGAGATAACTTTAAACTTCAGTCTTTTCAGTTCCCCGGGCAACTTGGCTAAAATGATTCTTCCCTAATTGTATTTGGTTGCTACCAATGTGCAGCTCACTGCTTCTACCATAATTGGTTGCTAGATGAGAATGATTGGCAGAGGATAGGGCAGTGGTCGGCGATGGCAGCAGCAGCCTGTTGTTAGCTTGTAATGGAGTTCCTACCGAACAACGGTCTAGAGCGTGGCATGTCCAGTGGCAACCTTAGTGAGGCTCATGAAAGATGCACAATAGTTCCTAACAAAAAAGGTAGAATAACAAACATTAGGTCCATGCTGGAATTGATTCTATGTTTTAGTGATTTCAGCATGCACAATAGTTCCTAACAAAAAAGGTAGAATAACAAACATTAGGTCCATGCTGGAATTGAGAATAAAAACCCTCTCCTACGCGTATGATGGCGAGTAGAATAAAAACCCTCCTCTCTGTTTTCTTTGCCTAACCGTATTCTCCTACTCTCCTGATTTTGTTTTTAACATAATGGTTTAGTTCTCGAGAAATTAGTGACATGTCTCCTTGCCATGTCACTTAACATCTGATTTACCTAACCATATGATTGGATTTTTCTTAAATGATAATGTTTAATGTGATTAGGTACCATGGGACGAGGCAGCTAGTTGTATTGCTTCAAACGGAATGATGTTCTATATAAACCTCAGTATATTTATTTTTAGATAGGTGTTAGCTGAGTTTTGGTGTTATCAACTTGTGAAAACCCATTCCCTGAAGTACATTCTAAGATCCCAGATCGAGCAGCCAAGCACCATAGCGGCACAAGGAAAGTGCATATATACAATGCCCTATGTATTACAAATATGTACTACCTTTAATTGAGTCAGTTAGTCTAATGGCCTAGAAGCACTATGATATTGTTTAATTGTGTGGAGAACAAGACCAAAAAAATATAAAATGGGAATATAATGTACTGCTGCCACCACCAGATCGAGTAGTCAAGCACCCTAGCAGCGCAAGGGAAGCACATATATACTCTCTGATCTTGTCTTGTAAATTTCTTTCTTGATTTGTCTTTCCACTGCACATTCGTCTTGAAGTTGAGTTTTTTTAGGTTCCCTGTAATTTCGTTGAGTTGCCTATTGCATTATCAGATTGAAAGATGACGAACTGACGATAGACTGTGATGATTGTTCGACATTAGAATATGATGATCGCTGCAAACTACCGCGATTGCCATAATATCTTTTTGCCGTCAAGAGGGGCTGCTTTAAGAGATAATATGAGCCCTAAGTTCAACATGAGGGGTATTTGATTGAACGGCTTGAAATATGCGCATGAACATTGGATCAGGTTATCCAGGAGATAAATAACACTACTGGAGAAGTGATCTTTGCCCGGATAGTAAAAATCACATTAGTTCTGGTTCGAATAGTAACCGGGACTAAAGATCATTTTTTTATCCCGGTTAAATAGCTGTCAGGGCGTGTCAGACCCCAACGATCTTTAGTCCTGTTTGGTAACACCAATCCAGACTAAAAATTAATTTTTAGTTCGGTTAGTGTTACCAATCCGGACTAAAGATGCCTCCAGGGTTAGTTTAAAAAGAAAGCATCTCTATTTAAGTTAGATATGTGTGATAGGTGGTATGGTAACGCGTGTGCGAGCTGGGTGAGAGATCTTGAGTTCGAATCCCACATCCCACATATTTTTTTGACTTGGTGTGCATGTAGTGTAATAAGTTCATAATTTTCATCATTGTAAGTTATGTATCAACATATAGCTATAATATTTCTTTGTTAAAAGTCTTCAAAATTAATGGTGCAAATCCCGCCACTAATTTTTGAATTCAAATATTAAAATGTGCGATTGCAACGATGCTTTTTCAGAAAGAAGCGTATCATCTCTGGTGGATATCAAAAGAAGTGTATTCATTTCTATTCTAAATTTTCTTTTTCTCAGGATTATTTGATGTTCTAAAAAGTACCGTTTGCAAGCTGTAAAGAGATGAAAGTCCAACTGTGCTGGAATATCATTTTTTGGCTATGAAGATTTATCATACACCATCAGGTGCTATGTTGACTACTATTTGTGATAGAAGACATTGCATGTGATAGAACACAGGGAAGTCCTGAATCAAAGAAGTAGGAGATGGAGCAAATCTATTTTGGAGCTAGGCTTGACTTTTTTTTTTAATCAGATGGCACCAAGCCACCTAGGGTGAGAGTGCAAGTTTAGTGTTGACTACTCAAATTTTGTGTATCTAACCATCTATCACCACTTTTAAGACTAAAACTTTAGTATTGTGAAGGAAAACAAGCAATGATGTATACTTTGGTATTTTGTTTACGACTTTACATGAAACTAAAAAGACACATGGGCGATGTATCTCAAATTGCTTGAATTTGGATTATCAAAAGCCACCGTCATAGTGTTAGCACAGGTATATTACTAGTATCCTCAAGCGATGCTATCGACTCCTGCTGTAGCCTTCCTTTCTTGCTATCGGAGATTGAACACAGAGTCATCGCACCTCGCTGTTTGCTCGTGGGCACACGTTGCCCGTTGCACTCGAGGCATTACGACCCAACTAGCACCCAATGGCACTTTGCCTAATTGGCCTTGACTTAGAGTCACCTTTCTCCTCCTCTTCCCACTCTTTGGCAATCCTACTTGAAACCCTAGGCCTCCCTCTCCACTCTACCCCCCTCTCCCATGTCATCACTCTGTCACCATTAGTCACCTCGCTGACGCTGACCACCGCACTTGGTGCACCTAGCTGCACCCACAGTTGTGTAGGATGAAGAGATAGTTTCATTGCCCTTAGCTTTGTTGTAACTCTCCTTGGAGTGCTTTTTTTCATATGCTTACGAGTTTAAGAACAAGTCGAACCTAGCTGAGACACTCTTTTAGCTTGTTAGGCCAATCGAGTCGTACTGAGCCGAGCCTCTCTTCCAATGAGTTTCCATTAACCTATTCATTCCTATCCATAGCAAGGGATCCAAATGCACCCTTCATCTCTACGATTGTGATAGAAAACTTGGCACCGAATACAAGTCGAATTAGCTTGCCCTTGAGAGTTGAGAGGGGGCTATCTCTGGTACCATATAGCTAGCTCGCTTTCTACAAGCTACTATTACTTTTTTCTTCTCTCGGTTAGTCCAAAACATTTAGTCATATCCATGATTCAAACATACTATATGAATTATTATTTTAAGTTAATTTTGGAGGTACACAAAAATACGAAAGTTTATACTTGATCGGGCATAACTATAGGGTTGTGTTGTATCACAGCAACGCCAATCATTACAACATATCACTAAATAATGTAGCCGAAAAGTCCATATATAAAATTGTTAAAGGATTTAAGCAAGTGATTTAAAAAGAATTTGATGAATAATATATGTGCTTATAGCATAGTAAAAAGACTCTAAACCGATCAAATCAGAGTGCCAGATTTAAAATCAAAACATATGTTTTATCAATTTTTGTTGTTATTAAATTTTGGTAGGGTAATAAACTAAACATATTTTTGCTATTATCAATTTACCAGAATTTAGCATTTTCGAAAGTTTTTTCCCATACAAACACCATTAAATTTTTGCAAGGCTACGAACTAAATATATCTAATGTTGCTAAAATTTACTACTAGCACTTACGGAAGTGTGCCAAAATTTTAGTAAGGATAATTTCGGCAACCATCTGTACAAGCCTATGGTAGCCGTTTGATTTGAGGCTTTGATAGGGTGGCGAGGAAGGCCGAAGCCAAGACCAGCAAGCCGGAAGACGCCGCCGCCACCGCCGGAGACGATGGAGACTGCGGCGCCATGGAAAGTCCTCGAGTTCTACAGCGGCATCGGCGGGATGGTACTAACACCCAACCCTCTCCACCTTCCCCGCACCGAACTTGCACACACCTGTCTAACGGCGGCTAGGGTTTTGGCGCCACCTGCCCCACCTCCCGCAGAGGTACTCGCTGGCGGCGTCGGGCGCGCGGGCCGAGGTGGTGGAGGCCTTCGACATCAACGACGTTGCCAACGATGTCTACGAGCTCAACTTCGGTCACCGCCCATGCCAGGTCGCTCGGTTTCTTCCCCAATCCATATCTGGTGTCCTAAATTTGGAACCTATAGGAGAAAAGCTTGTGGTTAGATTCCACAATATCGATTTTGGTTCGGCTCAGATATGTAGCATAGAACATGACATTTCTCTATTAGTATTGTGCCAACTGCAAAGGTGATGAGAAGTGAGATTCAAAACTTAAGCCGCTCGATCAGATGTTTAGGCTGAGATTCAGAACTTAAACTGCTCGATCAGATGTTTAGGCACTTCTTAGGGAGTATGCTTACAAGTTTCCCACAGAATTTATGTTCTGCCTAGAATTTCTCAATTAGTAGACTGTTTTGATGTATTTGTTTACACTGTCCACTGAATTGCTTACAAGCTGGTTGATTTCTTCTGAGTATGTTGTATTGTTTTCTGTCACCATTTCACATGGCAAGGGAACAGTTGGTCATTTGCCTTCCTCATGTTCATGTTGTCATTCTCCTGGCTCATGTCCTGCAGAGCGAGCAGATCGTTCTACTTGCATGATGTTTCTTGTATTGAATTTGCCCAAGTCTAATATTGTCATTATCTGAACCAAATCACTGTTATCTAACTACAGGGAAACATTCAAACACTCACTGCTAGTGACCTAGATAAGTATAAGGCACACGCATGGCTTCTTTCTCCTCCATGTCAACCATACACACGGCAAGGTTTTCTTCTGAAGCTTTCTTTCAGCATTGTCTGAACGCTTTTCAAATTTCACTAATGGATGGAGTATCATGTAGGACTTCAGAAGCATTCAGCTGATGCTCGAGCATTTTCATTCATAAAGATTCTTAATCTAATGAAAAACATGTCCTTTCCTCCACAAATGTTGTTTGTGGAAAACGTAGTCGGATTTGAGGTTGGTGTAACCTTTGCTTTCTTTAAAGCGCTACTCTTGACTGCAGTATTTTATCAAGTTGTGAGCCCTATTTATTTATGACAGGTGTCTGATACACATGACCAGTTGCTAGAGGTTCTTTCAGATCTCAATTTCAACACACAAGAATTTATCCTAAGCCCCTTGCAGTTTGGTATCCCATATTCTAGACCTCGCTACTTTTGTCTGGTAAGATTTCTGGAGGATCTTTCCTGTTGTTTCAATGTGATCTGTCACTTGACGTTTTAAGACATGACATGGCACAAATCTTGTTGTTACCATTACATTTGTGCATAACTTCCAAAGTTCACAAATTGTGGAAATGAGCAAGGGGTGACTTGGAGGTTTGTTGCTTAGGATTGGTAAAAATATTGTACTTGCCCAAGTGCTTAAAAGAAAAACAAAGAAAAACCATAGGAAATTAGTCTGGTGTCGCTACAGAACTGAGAAATCATGCGATGGAGTTCCCGATAAAAAAAATGCTAGATAATAAACTATAGGTTTTTCAATAGTTCAGTTTTTTCCAACAAAGTAACTCTGCATTTATTTAACAGTACCTTGACTACAGGCAAAACGAGAACCTATGAGTTTTCAACATCCGTCAGACAACAGCAAGCTGCTCCGGACACCTACATTCCTAACATTGGTAAGGGCAGGTCACAACAGATGTAACCCGGATGAAGATGAGCTGGAACTAGTATGCAAACCAATAAGTGACTTCCTTGAAACAAGAAGTCAGAACGTCGCTGATCAGGAATCTTCAGGTACAATCTCTGACAGTATTTCAATAAGCCTATAGTAATTACCAGGATGTCATTTGAACATGCAGATTAAAAATATTTTTTAATGACAGTCTATATTATGTAGTTAATGGGTCTGATGGATGCACCCCAAGTGGAATAATTTCTCAAGATTATGTAGTCCCGCTAAACTTGATTGAGCGGTGGGGGAATGCTATGGGTATCTTTTTTTTTCTTGGTTTAAGGCTCCCGAATCAATCATTTAATGATATATTAGTATTATTATTACTTTTATGTTTTACTGATGCTTGGCTGTGGTGGCTCCTTGACTGTTTTGCAAGATATTGTATGCCCTGAATCAAAGCGATGCTGTTGTTTTACCAAAAGTTATTATCGCTATGTCAAGGGGACAGGCTCCTTATTAGCTACGTCCAATGTAAGGCTCATTATATACGATCTTTCATCTGCTTTGTTTTCAGGCATCCCTGATGCTGCCTCTTAATCTGAACATTCATGATTCTTTTTTCCTTTTATGATTACCTAATACCTACTTTAAATTACAGAACCTCAAACAAATTTCCAAAGACAACCTTGAAATTTCTTCACTGAAGGAGTTGGGCTTACGATTTTTCACCCCTCGTGAGGTATGTGCTTATTGACAACTTCACATAGGTCCAATCCCTTTTATAACTATGTTTTGTCCTCATAGCATGCGATATTCATGATTTTTCAGGTTGCTAATTTGCATGCTTTTCCATCGAGTTTCCACTTTCCAGATCACATAGGCCTTAGGCAACAGTAAGTTTTAGTCCCTACCTTTTACTCTGTTGGAACTCAATGTACTTCAGGAACATCATAATTGCAATATATGTAAGAACATGAAATGTGTGTTTCTGGTTTTAAAAAACAGACCCAGCCGCCTGAATTGTTTGTTATCCCTAACTTACCTATGGTCGCAGGTATGCTATGTTGGGTAATAGCTTGAGTGTAGCAGTTGTCGGGCCTTTGCTGCGTTATATGTTTGCTGAGACATAGTGATGTTCAACCAATTGTAAAGCCAGGTTGGTTCGTGGGTATGATTCGTGTACTCCCTGAAGCTGATGGCTGTGGTTCAACCAACCCAATTGAAGTGAATTTCCCACAGTGGTGCAACTTCAACTTCATAGGGCTTGGGGATTTGTCGATTGATCGGTGGGGAGCATCGTGAAGAAGACACAGCTTGCATGATGGCCCGGCATGTATCGGTGAAACTCTGACGCGAACCTTACCTACTAGAGTACAGAAGCTTCTTCAGCATTTTCCCTTTGCCCCAGGCATAAGTTTTAATAATGCTGAATGTTTGAGGTGTTACTGCATTTGACTGACATATCATGCGCATTGTGAAACGAGGTTATTATGGTTTAGAACTGAACTTCAACTTCCTGAGCTCACCATTCGACTGTCTCAAATCAGTTTGCTTTCTTCATCTTTCTGCAAAGAGGTGATATTTGGTGACACATTTTCCCTGTGTTCCTCAATTAAACAATAGATCCTTTAGTTATAGCAGATTCTTGTGAAAAGAAGGTTTGTACATTTTTTTTGTTAGGAAAAGTTTCTTACCCTTAAATTGATAAACTGAAGTTTCTCAATCTCTTTATTTTGGTCTACAATATGAACAAAATGTTTCACCCTAATGATGTTAAATTGTTACTCTACCAGCAGCTCCAAATTCAAGAATGTTTGAGTTAGATAAACATGACTGACTGGGTGTTTGGTTACCGGTCACACTTTACTACAACTAAGATTAGGTAGCTATAAAATTGTGAAGAACAAATTGCTACTCATGAAGTGCGATAAAGTTAACAAGAAAAGTTGAGTCTATGATATGCAAGACACTATTGAAAAAGTGTGACTAGTCACAACTATGATAGTGAATCAAACACATACTTCCTCTATCAAAAAAAAATCTCAACGTAGGAGGGGTTGATTACATCCCCTAATAAATTTGAGTTTTTTTTGGACGGGGGAGTACCTAGTAAAATGTGCCAGTCAGAAATGTGATGTGGTAAAGTGTACTCACTCGTTCCAAAAAAAGGCAACCTACGATATATGATATAACACAATCTAGTACAATGAATATAGATAACTGTCGGATTCGGATCCTCTACATTATAGAAGCTAATGCAGAGGGTGGCATTAGCTCCAATTTTGTTCGTCCATCTCCATCCAACGATTGTGGCTAGTTCTCCATTGGATAAGACAAAAACTAAATGGGTCTTAGGGAGGAGCAGCAGGCCTAGGTTAATTTTAGGTGCCAAAACACTGCAGGAATCCTTCTTTTCCCTCCAATTTCTTTGGACTTGCCTTCTATGAGTCTTTTCATTTTCTCTCTCTCATGCCATACCTCTTCCATTTTTTCTCAACACTGAAGTGGATTTATGAAGATAAATGAACAGGAGATGGAGAGAAGTATGATCAACCAAAACTTAGAGAGGTAAGATCGTTGCTTGCATTTTTTTTATGGTTTTCTTGGCTTCCAGTAACAAAATTTGAGGCATATTTCTCTCTCTCTCTCTCATGTGAGATACATATCTCCCAATTTCTCTCAGCACCAAAGATGCTTCCACAAATATGAGCCAACAGGAGATGGAGGAAAGCAGGATCAACCAAAATGCAGAGAAATAAGTGAAGGACTGCTGCTTGCATTTATTCTTATTATTTCATTGGTTTTCAGTAGCAGTTTTCGGGGCATATTCCAATCAAACAAAAGTCAGTTCTTCAAACATGTAAGAACTATCCAGACTTCGCAACCATTCTCTTCCCTGTCAAAATTTATGAACAGCAGAGATAAGAAAGAGGAAGACAAGCACAGCCGTTGGATGGAGATGGATGGACAGGATAGGAACTAATGCCACCCTCTTCATTAGCTTCTCAAATGCAGAGGATCTGAATCCATAACTGTCCAGATTCGTATCCGCCTATCTGGATTTTGCGATTGTCTTCTCAGCAGCAGAGAAGAAATGTTTTGTTTTTATTGTTTGATTCCTAGTTACTCCCTTTGGATCAAATTGGTTGTACTGATTGTGTCACGTCTAGACAAGCAGATATACACAGCGTGTGACATCACAGAAAACCACAACATTGCATATAGCTGGTCAAATAGGCGGTCCGGTCCAGCACGGAATGGGCCTGCTAGCAGCACGGTCCGCTAAGGCACAACCCATTAGGCACGGCAACTATAGCGGGCCGTGCTGTGCCGGCACACGTACCAGGCCTCAGTCCAAACATGGCCCAAGAAGGTGCTGGGCCGTACCGGGCTAGCACGGCTACTGCTAGCCCACAAGTACATGTGAATCATAAAAATTAAAATTTGAGAGAAAAAAGAAAAAAGACAGAAAAACATAATGTGAAGAAAAAAATGGATAAATATAGGATAAATGTGAGGAAAATTTAGGAAATATATCATATATTAAATATATGGTACAAATAGGATGAAATGTGGAAAAAAAATAAAAAATATGAGAAATATGTGAGAAAAATTAGAAAATCGTTGGGAAAATAAATGGGCTGGTTGGACCATGCTCGTGCCGGCCCATTGATAGACGTGCCGTGCTAGCTCATAGACTAAGATGCTGGCCCAAACACAAACGAACTGTACTGACACGGCCCACGGGCCAACGTGCCATGCTGTGCCGTGTCTGGGCTGACTACAGTTCGGTCGTGCCTGGACCAACCCAGCTGAGCCCGGTCCATTTGACGAGCTATAGCATAGCATAGCGAGCGAGAGCGGATCTCGTCAGCAGCAGTTTTGCCCAAACCCCCAAAACGCAAAACACCTCTCCTCCTTCCCCACGCACACCATGCGCCCGCCACGGCTCCGCGCCGCCGCCTCGCGCCCGATCTCATGGCGCTCGAACTGCACGGCTGCGGCGCCGTCTGGCCCCGACTCCGCCCCCTCCGCTGCCGCGGCTGCGTCCGCCTCCCAACCGAGCGAGCCGCTCTCCAGCCACTTCACCAACCGCCGGCCCCTCGCGCGCGCCCCGGCCGTGGTGAGGGACCTCTCCTCGGCGCTCCGCACGATCCTCGCCGCCTCCCCGTCCTCCCACGGCCGCGCGTACCCGCTCCTCAAGTCCGCCGCCTTCGACGCCCGCCTCGCGCCGGACGCGCTCGTCGACGCCGTCCTCTCCGCCGTGGGCGGCCCCGAGTCACGGCAAGCCACCGCGCTCCTCAGCCGCCTCCTCGCCTCCCTGTGCCGCAGCGGCCGCGCTAGCGCGGCCGCCGCCGCCTACGCCATCATGGAGGCGCGCGGGGTCACCCCGGACGCCAAGTCCCGCACCGACCTCCTCGCCGTCACGGCGCGGAGCGCGTCGGCCGCGGACGCCCTCGCGCTGCTCGCCGAGATGCAGGGGAAGGGGCGCCCCTTAGACGCGTGGATGTTCGACGTGGTGATGCGAGCTTGCTTCAAGGAAGGGATGTACCACGACGCGGTCAGGCTGTTCGACGAAATGCCTGCCTCTGAGATTGAGCCCGACCAGCGCGTGTTCTCTGTCTCTATCGCGTCTCTCTGCAAGCTGCGTGACGCCAACCGTGCTCTGCTTGTGCTGAGGAGGATGCAGGATGCGGGGTTCGTGCCGTGGGACTTCACGTTCAACTCCGTGGTGGATGTACTCGTGAAAGAAGGGAGGATGGAGGAGGCGCTGCACATGAAGGATGAGTTGCTGGCTACAGGGAAGAAAATGAGTGTGGTTCTCGCAACAACGTTGATGCACGGCTATTGCTTGCAACGAGAGGTTAGGAAAGCGCTGGATATATTCGAGGAGACACTAAGGGGCGGTCTGGTACCAACCGATGTAACATATACGGTGCTGATCAGAGGTTGTACTGAAGACGGGATGCCAGAGAAGGCCTATGAGCTGTGCCGCCAGATGAGAGATCATGGGTTGTTGCCAAGCACAAATGAGTTCAATATGGTTATCAAGGGCCTTTTGAATGATAAATTGTGGAAGGACGCTGTAAGCTTATTCAGGGAGATGGCTGATTCTGGGATACCAGATGCCTTCACATACAATATAATAATTCATTGGCTCTGTCAGCATCACAAACTTCGTGAAGCGCTTAACTTGTGGGAAAAGATGAACGAAACAGGAGTGAAACCATCTATTGTGACGTACCACAGCTTGTTGTTGTGTTATTGTGTGAATGGGTGCATGGATGAAGCAGTCAAGCTGTACACAGAGATGCCTGGAAAAGGATTCACACCTAATGTTGTCACTTACACAACGCTGATGAAAGGGCACATCAATAAGGCTGCTTTTGACAAGGCCTATGCCCTCCTTGCTGAAATGAAACAGAATGGAGTCTCTTGCAATGATTATACATACAACACACTCATAAATGGCCTTTGTGTGGTTGGCCAAGTTTGTGAAGTTGGTGAAATGCTGAAGAGATTTGAAAGTGAAGGTTTTGTTCCAACTACAATGACATACAATAGTATCATCAATGGATTTATAAAAGCTGGCATGATGGGCTCAGCATTTGCTATGTATCAGCAGATGTGTGAAAAAGGCATACCTCCCAACATAGTAACATATACCAGTTTCATTGATGGATACTGTAAGACTAGTTGTTGTGACCTGGCACTGAAGATGCTAAACGATGTCAGGTGCAAAGGCATTCGCCCTGACATCGCTGCATATAATTCCTTAATAAACGGGTTTTGCCAAGAGGGGAATATGTCGCATGCACTGCAAGTTCTTGCCCTTATGCTGAAAGATGGTCTTTTACCAAATATTGCAGTCTACAACAGTTTTATTACAGGGTACAAGAATTTGAAAATGATGGAAGAAGTTTTGAGATTCTACGAGAAAATGATTAAAGAAGGAATTGATCTTGATACAGCAACCTACACTACCTTAATTGATGGGTTCTCAAAAGATGGCAATGTAACCTTTGCTTTGAAACTATACTCAGAGATGATGGCTAAGGGTAATATTCCTGATTGTATTACTTTCACAGCATTAACACATGGTCTTTGTCGCAGTGGAGATACCGATGGTGCTAGAAAATTTTTGGATGAAATGAATAGGTTAGATATACGCCCTAATGTTTTGATTTACAACATGTTGATAAATGGATACCTTCGTGATGGAAAGCTGCAAGAAGCGTTCCGGTTGCATGATGAAATGCTTGAAAGGGGAATTATGCCTGATGATACAACATATGACATACTAGTTGGTATGAAATCTTTGGGAAGTGACAGTCCCATTGACGCGGAGAATCCTAATTTAAGTTCACAGGTTAAGGATCAAGAGCTGGCTTGAGAAGGATAAACTATCCATTGTATGGCCAGTGTCAGGTTGTGAGTTTTGTTGTATATAAAGTGAAATCTTAGCTATGGCAAATAGAAGCAAAGGTATGCATTGGGATTCAGTTACTAACAAGAATTCACCTTTTATTATTATCTGATCTCTATTTTACCATTGGCACTTTGTGATTACTTCTGTACTATCCATTATTTTATGTCCATCTCCAATCAATGTACATGATTTTTCCCTTTGAGAAAATCCAAGCAATGCCATTAACAAACCCCAAATCCAAGAAAAGTTATCGACAAATGTGAGTTCCATAAAATACCATCATACAAGTGACTTTGTCCCTGAAATGCCATCGCTGTTAGGATTTCGTCCATCTCATGCCTTTAACTACATTGTTCATCCTATAGCACTTAACAGAGATATGCTAACGGAACCCTAAAGGCGATGGCATTTCTGGGACAAAGTCGCTTGTACGATGGCATTTCATGTAACTCGCACTCATCGATGACATTTCTTGGATTTGGGTGTTTGTCAATGTCATTTCTTGGATTTTCTCTTTCCCTTTTTGGTGTTATTGTTGAACTTCGCAAAAAAAAAAACATTTAGGGCTTGATTGTAAACTGCAACTGATAAATTTATCTTTTATGTGACCATGCCTAAGCCTAACACATCTCAAGTAATGGTGTCTGGTTGGGCCTGCCTTGAATGGTCAATAACTCAATATATCCTCTGTAAGAAGGAAGTTCGATTGCTATATGTTTAATATCTGCATGAGTTGTTTCTAGTTGCACTGTCTGATCTATTACCTATTTACTTGCTGCATTCACATGTAAGATAAAGGAAATGCTAGTATCGTTGGACCTCAAAGATCCATAATGATAGATATAGTGTACTAACTAGACTGGACCTATGAGGAATGATCTTGCATAGATAAAGGGACGGACTGTTGTTTCCCATAGAATTAGCAGAATGGATCAATGCTCTTTTGGGCTGTAGAACCCGACAATATAGGAAAAATTCATCTAGAAAGTTTGCTTAACACCAATAGAGCAATGAACAGGACGTAGATCTAACTTCTATGCCAAGTAAATTAAAAGAATACTAGGTTTTGTACCGTCATTGACATCTGGTGTTTCAGAAAGGTTAATTCTTCAGGTAAATTGTATTGAGACTTTGAAATTTATGCCATTTTCCTAAGGTGAAACACGATGTTTGTCACCAAGGTATTTGTTGTGAACAAATGCTTACAGTTAACCAGCTAATGATGAAATCTTTCTAAAAGCATGCATGACTTATGCTTACAATTAGCAGAATGAAATTCTCTCTGCAGTCTGCATAACTCAGGCTGTTGTATCGGCACTGTCAGCCTTGAGGGGAGGGCGAACGTCGATTGAGCTGAGGACGGTGAGTTGCACGTTGCTGTGGTGGGCGAGTCTGTTGATCATGTGGTACAACATCACCCCTGCCTGCGGGTGAGCTCCCTCATCAAATCCAGGAATTCATCATAAAAGAGGATGGAGACGGAGACAGAGATAGAGCAGCTCATGTCTTGATTCACCTGATGCTCCCTACACTCACATTACCTCCTCTATTGGTTGTTCGGAGAGGCAAGGGGCGGCTGCTAAGAGAAGTAACTAGTAGAGGATGAAAATGAACATCTAAGGTATTTCTACCTTGCCTTGCATTATATTCCATACAAGAAAGTGTCATCTATTGGACTCAGATTTTCTACAGGACAAAGTCCATAAACAAACTGTGCAGTACAACTCTCTAACTGGTAGCAGGTATAATAGCAATATGGTAACATGTACGTGAAAATAGACATGAACTATTAAAGATTTTCTCACCTATAGATTGAGGAGGGAAGGACAGTGGCTGAGAGAATATTATAGTCTCTTAAAGGTCAACATCTACCCTCATCCTGGTTAACTCCACTGCCCTTCCTGCTGTTCCTACACGTGACTCATACTCCATTGCGTCCTCTTTTTTCCTGATTAATCCTGTGTTACTGTGGGGTATTATTTTTTTGTGTTTATGTTTGCGTTGTGCTATCCTCGGCATGCTCCACCTGCGGAGCTGAGCTGCGGAGGGATGCATGTGAGTAGCGGGGTGTTGCTGCGCCCGGGCGTTGCGGACGAGCCTGCAAGGCTTGTCCTGCATGCCTTTTTTTTTTTTGCAGTGATGGTTTATCTCAATTTGCCAAAGAGTGGTCTTTTTTTTTTTTGTGCACGCTCTCTACCTAATACCTATGCCAACTTAAACTCCTTTATTGCCATCTTTTTTGTCGGTAACTACATATCCTGTTAGCTTGCTTATGACAGATGCTCACTGAGCGCTAACCAAAGGAAGATATATCTGACAACGGGACAAAGTCTTAAAACGTTGTACTGGCTAAAGAAGAACAAATATCTGGAATATTGGAATCATCTGCGAGGCTTCTCTGGGAGGTACCTCCAATCGAACTTATTTGTTGGTTTGCAAACTAAATGGTCTTCTCTTATATTTGACACTGCAGAAGAATTTGGGTATGCAGAATTTTGTTGTGATTCTAAAATCTTGCTATATCATTTTGTTATGCAGCACATCTCCATTCTTGACAGCTTTTCCACTCATGTGTCCAAAACATAACTATTTTACCTAATATAAGGATTCTAGAAAGCTTCAAAGGTTGTGCTGTGTCGTTGCAATTGCCATTGTCTATACTGTCGTTCACCTGCCTACTGTTGCCTACAAATCAATAGAATTATTCCAACAACAATCGTCTGAGGTTTGTGACTGTACAGTTCACCTGGATGTTTGCATATAACCCAGGTAATGCTATTTATCTGCTTTGCACGCAGTATACGCTGATAAAACCATTACTGAGAAAAGCACTCCTTTTGGGTTGTTGCTTGCATGGAGAGTTATTTGATGACCTGGCCGTGTTTAGATCAGTGCTGCTGCTTAAAAAAAATATTTGCTCTAGAGACCAGGAAATTCAAGTAAGTTCATGACCATCTGCAGTTGGTTGCTGTTAAAACCGTTTTTGTTTCTTGCATAACTGACACCTATTAAATATTTCAAATACCTTTCAACAATATGTTCTACGGATGGTTCATGGTGCTTTTAAATCTTCAATACTGTTCATATATATATTATATTGTTAAAGTTTGTTGCATGGTAGTAGTACTTGGTTGTCCTCGAATATTCCCAGCAAGCTATACTACATTATTTTAAGTGAATCCCAACAAGCAGCTACTTGGCCATACTATTTTCATAATCCCTTTGTCCCCCGTGGGTTAAATCTTAAGACTAGCAAAGCTTAAGGCTAAATATAAATGTGTGCTCAGAGTAAGGTCAATAGTATAGCCAACAGTTGGCTAAACCAATTGCCATGTCATATTATAGCTATTTCTAAAGCTACCTAGTAGAATAGATTGACTATTATATTAACTTTATCCCATCAATTAAACAATTAATTTTGTATGGATATATTAACATGTATGATCAAAAGTGTACTCTATCTTTGTGGCTGTTTCTGTGGATGGTTTTCCTGCTTGCTACTAGCTCATATTTCTTCTCCAAATTTCCTGATCTGCTTCTTCCTAAAAATCAAAGTACACTATCATAGCTTAAAATCGATTGACCACAGAAACAAGAAGATAATGATAGATGGTTTATCCTTTTATCCATCTCCATTCACATGGAAGCAAAACGAAAGGAAAAACATAGCAAACACAAGGGACAAAGATAGCTTTTGCAGCTAGGCAGTGATTGATTCATGGCGGAGCAAACTCTGCGGTGGTCACGTCCAGAAACACAAAGAAGGAGCTTATCCATGAATCGATTTGCTTGATTAATTCCGGCCGAGAGGAGATCATTCTAGCAGTGAGGGGAGGTCGATTTGGCGGAGCAGGAGATCAACGCGGGGTGGAGGAGGGCTTCGACGGCGTTTTGACGGGCTCGGGAGGAGATATTAGCGGGGCGGTGGAAGAGGAGCGCGAGGCATAGGCGTCGATCTTCCTTCGGCGCTCCGCATGAGAACGGAGGAATAGATGGGGCTGACCAGCGGAGGGGAAAGCGGTAGAGACCACCATAGCAGATCCGATGGGTTGGTTGTGGGGCCCGCAAACTGTACTTTTAATTGCCTCCCCAAGCTGGAGCGCATGGGAGATTGTGCTATCACCCACTTCCCCTTCTCTCCTCGATTCTCTCTCCTCCACCTAGGAATATGATGACGTGGAAGATTTTGTAGCCCACTGAATAGGATTATTGTATCTGCTCTTAGCTCTAAATGTCAGTAAACACTGTCCTCCACGTAGGAAATGGGGTGGTGGAATTGCCTTGCCCCGCTTTACATGCAAGGTAATAAATAGCATATTGGTTAGTAGCTATTTAGTGTTTGGATAGTGAAGTGTGGATAGTGCGTGATATTGTGACGCTAAGTTCTAACGGTGGAATTAAAAAAATAACCATAAATTTAGATTGTATATGAATATTAACATCAAGTTCATACATACTTAATTACCCCTACAATTCATGACATAAAGAAATGAAATAGCATATAATTATATAAAATAAAGAAGATACACGATGCTAAGTTATCCTATCCACATGTGAAGAATATCATTTAAGCGTTATAGCAGTCCAACAAAGTCAATAGTGGGCAACTATAGCAGCTACTGAGTTTCAACATGTTATCTTTGATCTGTTAACTTGTAGTGGTAGAGGTCCGCTACCACTATAGCAGTCGCTGTTACGGCCGCTACAAATACTATTTATTACCTTGTTTACATGAGAAGTTCTCCCCTTTTGTCTCCGTGTATGCATATGTTTTTCATGTTGGATGTAGAGAACGGTTTAACTCATTGTTAGAAAAAAGTATTGAATTGGTACCACGAATCTAAAGGATATATTTTTCAGGGTAAATTGCATTGGCGGTATATGAGCTTGATAGGTCGGTACAATCTAATATATAAAGTTGTAAAACACTTATTTTGGTACATAAACTTGTCAGGCGCGTGTGAAACAAGGCAAAAAAACATTACAAGGCTAAATCTTGTGAAACAAGGCAAAAAAACATTACAAGGCTAAATCTTGCAAATTCAAGTATCAATTAGGATGCTACATAAACACGCATGTTGAGAAAAATGCTACGGTCATATTTGTTCCGTAGAAAGGTTTAATAAGGTCTAATATTACACAGAGAAATATATAAAAAACTGAGAAATAATGAGATAGAACAAAGAAATAAAGCACAAATAAAATATACAAAGATAGTGTATCTCATGCCCACCTCGCATGCACGCTGCGTCCTAATCAGCGTCGAACTTGGTGTCGAACTTGGTAAAGAACTTGTAAATTGGCTATGACGTATCCTTTTAATCTTGTTTCATATGCATCAAACAAGTTCATACACCAAAATGAGTGTTTTATAAATTCGTGTACTAAATTATACCCACCTAATAAGTTTGTGTATCACCAGTATAATTTACTCTTATTTTCATGTGTGCAAATGAGCGGTCCAATATGCACAGAGAGATATACATCCATGTCATGTACCTGTACGTCTGCCTAACATATACATGGTCATTTTCCGTGCCACTTTACCATCAAGTTTACATGTCTTCAATTGCATCTAAACGATTAAGGGGAATAGGGTTAACGAAATGACTCTCGAACATATCCTTCAACTCGTGGCTATTGGTGTAGCCGTCCCTCTTGCCATGGAAGAGGAGGGCGATGGACATGGACACATTGGCGATCCGCTGCACGAACGGGAGGAACACGCGGTTCTCAAAGCGCGTTTGGTTTAGGGTTTTCCATGCGCCTTCCACCATTTCACTTATCTCCGCCTCTGCCACATCGCTTGTCACGCCATGCTCCTTCATGTAACACCCCACGGCATTGGCCACATCCATCTTCTCCCTCCCATTCTGCATACCACATATAGATAGTATAAGTGTGCTATAAGGTAGTGGCGGACGCAGATTTTTAGCGATGGGTACATCACTACTAAAACATAGTTACAATAGAAAAAAAATAGTTTCCTTGCCGAGAAAATGATAAAACAGCTAAAAAAATATTACAAAATTATAAAGTAGGTTTATTTGATTTTTTTAAAAAGAACTTCTATAGAAAACGTTTTAGGCAAAACACACAATTTAACAGTTTGAAAATCATGCCAACGGAAAACGAGTAATTTATAGTTTGGAGTTAAAGAAAAGAGTGATGCCTTATTAGTTAACCATGAATTGGCTGATATTTTTCATCAATATGACCACATTACCCCTAGCATCTAACTTTCCATATGGGAAGTTCATCAACGAAAAAAATTACTTATATGATTTTTTTCTACTAGAAATGCGTTGCAACGGTAAAGATATTTTTAAGTGATACAACAACTATTAGGAGTTGGGCAATAATTGAAATATTGGGATCACTATACTTTATAATTGAAAAAGTCAATGAAAATTATTCCTTAGTTTTGGGCCAAAAGCCCGTTCCCTCCTTCCTTTTCTATCTCAGCCCAGTCCGCTACCTCTCTCCATTCGGCATGTCTCTTTTCGGCCTAGCCCACAAGTGAAGCCGCAAAGCTCAGCTCACACGACCGATTACCGTCTTCAACCTCCTAAAGACAGTCGTACGATGCCGGAGCTGATCCTCCCCATCAAATTTGGCTGAATTTTTCTCGATATCCTAAAATTGATTGAGGGCTTTTGATTCACTCGATCTCTTTTCGTTGTTCCCAAAAATCGGAGCGAATCCGAAAAGCTCAAGATAAAAACGGTCGAGGAAGCTTGCCGACCGGCCATCATCGTCAACAATTAAATAGAGATTAAATTCGGTGAATTAAAGATGAATTGAAAGGGGAAATCATGGGGAAAATGATATGGGAGGAGTGGGGAATCAATTTTGCAATCAATTGGAGGAGGAAACACAGGGGGAGCCATATCGACGTGGTAGCGGTGCTAGGGTTCAGCCCGGCGGCGGTTGGAGGTGTGCTGCACGCACGTGAAGCGGTTTGGATCGGAATAGATAGGAAAAAACCAGCGATAAAAAAATCGTTTCGCATCGGAATAGATCGGGAAAAACCATAAAACCGGATGACTTACCGCGCACAAAAAATGTTCCGAGTGCGCGAAAAAAATCAGCGAGGAAATGAAAAGGACAGACCAAAGAAAAACCCAAAAAAAACGGTTTGGATCGGAATAGATCGGGAAAAAATCAGAAAAAATCGATGACTTACCACGCACAAGAAAATGTTCCGTGTACGCGGAAAAAAAATGGCTAGGAAAAAAGATGGACCAAAGAAAAACCAGAAGCTTTATATATATTTTTATTAGGTACAGAAATAAGATGAACTCGGACCAATGGAATTTCAACACTCAACCAAATTTGAAAACCAAAATTTATAACGTTCATATATAAAAAGTTATAAACTCAAGAGTGATCGATCTAGCTAGCATACATGCATGCATATTAGCAGTAGTTAGTATTAATTAATTAGTACCTGTGATACAGCCAAATCATCCATGAAACGTGACACCTCTCCAAAGGCCCTGCCAGCATCAGGGCAAGACAAGGCCCAATCAAAGGCATCCTTGGTGGCTATGTCGCCCATGCCTACGATTATACTGACAGGTAATTCTATAGCACCTCCCGTTACGAGGGACACAGCCGCATGCTCTGTAAAGCTTGGAATGTATTTTTGATGGAACCATTCAGCTTCCTGGAGGTAATTGTTGGATAATATTTGAAACTGCATGTAGCAAAAAAAAAGAACAGAGTATAAGATAAATACATATTTTTGAAGATGTATGTGTTAATTCTTAGAGTTGCTAGTTCAGATTTTTATACGTAGTAGTTGATTGAAAAGACAATGTTTTTGTGTTTTTTTGTCCATTTCTGTTATGTATGATTATCCAAGGCTTTCACTAAATTATAAGCTATACATAATTTTGTTGAGAAGTTGTAGATGGCACTTCGTACCGCGTTGATGTTGTAAGCATTACGGTATTTCTCATATGGTTCCAACTCATCTTCAAAATCCCTAAAGTTGCTCATAATACTGAGAAAGAACCTCTTCAGCCCCTCCGGTACGAGTGAAATGGCATTTTTATCCCACCTGCATTATCAATTTGAGTGAATATAAGAAAACTACGATGATTTTATCAAAACTATTGGTTATCTGCTACTACTTTGGACAGTATCTTAGAAAACAATAATGATAGCTGATGATTTTCTTATACAAGTTGTTAGCAATTCCAAGGTGGGGGCAAAAAAAAATCTAATTTGCCCCTCTAAGCTAGTGTTCATCTGATTAAGTGTCTTTCTCCCACTCCCAAAAAACCCTATAAAACCTATGGTACAGAGGAGGGGATCAAAGTGGAGGGGACTAGAGGAGGGAAAGGGGGAGTACGTACAGAGTAAGGCATGTCGGTGCCAAAAATAGAGAAGATGAATCTGATTGCTGTCGCTCTTCATCCCCTCCTCCCTCATTGACTCTGTTAATTACTAAATCACCCTCCACCATAGTCTACTGGCTAGCTACATGGGTGCCAAATTGCATATTTAATGAGCTCATGCTCATGAACAACAGAACAAGATCCTTTGGTTGTCCCCCTCGGGAGGTTCAGTACATGGCATCAGTGCCGAGAATGCTAGCCATTGGTTGACTCGGTAGCCTTCTATTACCTATAGCCTCCTAGAGCCTATTAAGAGAAGGAAGAAGGCGGAGGCTGGTAAGTGGGGATCGGGTTCCATGCAGGACCAAAACAATCTTGTATTGGATTCACGGTGTATTGTCTAATGTTATGAGTTTAGAAGGATCAAGTGTGTAGTATCATAGATAGAGCAGGTGTAAATAGGAATTTTCTCTTCCAAGCTAGCCATCTCAACATCCTTATACATGCATATATTAGTTTTCAAGACGAAGGCAATAAAAATTTGACCTTTGCAGTGCTTCATTGAACTTCCGAGCCTCCTCCAATGTCGCATGCACATCATAGGTATCATCAAGCAGAGAAATTAGCATAATTTTCTTAGTGAGCATCATGCGTGCACCTCATAGTACACAACGTAAGCATAAAAGTAACACTCAACCACATGATCGTGGGTGTAGTCTAGGTTAATGTCACTGGAAACATCCTTCCACCACCTAAAATAATATATTAAATATACATTAATGATATTTTCTCAATATTATGATTAATAATGACATTTGAGAGTTATTAGAAGACTTGCCGACAAATATCCTTGAGTTCCTTCTTGTGAAGTTTTTGTAAAATGTTAAAATCAAGCTTGGCTAACTCCGAAATGGATGGGTTAAACGTTTGCTCTTGTGCAGTATACTCGAAGATAAAATTTAGTGCTTCTACTCTCTTCAAGGTCCTTTGGTAATGGTATCTGGAGGGCACGCTTTACTTGTTCAGCCAGTGGGTAGTCAAGGCTACCACTTAACAATTCCAGGTGATGGGTTGCAAATAAGGCTGCGTTCGCGAGGAGGGGTTGAAAACCCTCCTACCCAGCACGCAAAACGAGATATGTATTATTATATGATTAATTAAGTATTAACTAATTCTTTTTTAAAAATTGATTAATATGATTTTTTAAAATAACTTTCATATAGAAATTTTTTTTGCAAAAAAACACCGTTCAGTAGTTTGAAAAACGTGCGCGCGGAAAATGAGAGAGATGAGTTGGGAAAAGTGGGGAAGAGCAAAGCCTAAGATAACTTCTTTGAGTGCCCTCTCATTATGAGTTAGAAGGTAAGCTGCAATATTATACAAACTTAACAAGCCCTTCGGGTCATTAATTATGTCACTCTTGAAGTTCCCATCTTCCCATTTGAATTTGTTGAATTCGTATGTGTATATAGAATTTTTCCATTAAGAGTAAAAAACTCCCCAAGTTTCAAATAAGTCATAGTCGAAGTGTTGTGTATGCTAGTTATTTCATTGCCAGACAAACACATACCTGGTGACACCCAATACCCTTGTTGCCTTAGCAAGCGAAAACGAAAGGTAACCTCATGAAGGTTAGAGCTATAGAATTCAGTGCTGTGAATATTTCTTAGGGTGGTGTTAATCTGCTCCTCAAAATGATGATCTATTCCCAAACGTGGGAGTACATCCACCAGGTTCATTTGTTCCACCACATCATCCCTGCAAGCTTCAAACATTCTACCTATCTCCTCTACTAACTGATCTGCCTCTCTTCCATCCATTCATTCGACTCCTGCTAGACACATGCAAGCATATATAACATGCCTGATATATGGATATCATAAAACCGTTATTATTTCATTAAAATTGTTACTTTGCTACAACCTTCAGCACGACACATATCTTGTTACGAGAAATAATAGCTCTATATATAACAAGATCAATCTAGCTAGCACGAATTAAATAATGTGTATGCACATGCACACATACGTGTACATATGCGGATATGCCTTTAGTGGTTGGCTGTATTTTTTGATGAAGAAGTCACCGAATATCGTAGGGTGGAAAGCCGGTGCCATCTTAGCGCTGGGAGATGACGGCGCCGTGCACATACAAGGCATGAGGGAGGACGGCAGCGGATGACGGCGCCGTTAGATCGCTATATCTGTGGACCATTAGGTTGTGTGAATATTCGTGCGAGGAAAAAATGCATGTCTATGCGCTAGGCGGACCTCTTTTATTAACCTTATCATAGTTAATTACAAGTAAGTTAGTTACAAATAATTTCATTTTAATTATATTATAATTACATTTAAACATCTTTAAAAAGTTCGAATGTTGTATAGTTGCTCCCTTAACCACCTGAGGTTCCTACTAGACACGCTAACACTACTAGGAAAACAATTTTTTTCCCGGTTTACAACCTCTTTACTACCGGATGTAACAACCAGATAAGCAAATCGGGACTAAAGATTTCGATCTTTAGTACCGGTTGAGAGACCCGGTACTAAAGATGTATAGCAAGTGAAAAAAATATATGGGATTAAAACTCAAGATCTCTCATCTTAACCCTCATGTGTGTAACTATCATACCCACTACACACATCTGACTTGAATAGAGATGATTTCCTTTTGAACTAACCCTAGAGACATCTTTAGTACCGATTGATAACATCAACCCGAACTAAAAAACCAACCGGTACTAAAAATGTATTTTCAAGTACCTGTAACACCAACAACACCAACCGGGACTAAATATGTTTTTGGACTTGGACTTTTAGAACTGATACTTAATAATATCTTTTTAGTACTGGTTCTAATCCTAATCGAGAGATTTGTGTTTTGGATAACAAGAAAAAAAAATGATCATAGTTGTGTAGGAGTGTAATTCACCGATCCTCCTGTAAGTTGGCCAGCTGCAACCCAATCGGCGGCGCGCCAAGACACCCCACCGTTCTATTCCAAGATGCATGCTCCAGCTGACAAGAATGCATATTCCGGTGTCCTCGCCGTGCCTTCGGAAAACGTACTTCATAAACAGCAAGGACGATGATGAACGACGAGTCGACGAACTGAAGCCATGCAGGCTGATCGAGGGAAGTCGAATTGAAGCCTACGCTACGTACGTAGTAAGTTTTGCCATGATAAAGAAAATCTCAAATCCTTACATCGAAACAAATTAAAGTTAAATTTATTTTTTTCGTTGCAACATGTAAAAGTTAAATTTGATGTTACATATTTGTAAAAAGTGAAATTAGGGAAAATTAAAGGTGTTTTTGTTGTTCCACCTCTCTATTATAAAAATTAGGGAAAAATCAGTATTACATCCCTAAACTATTGGGTGAGTACGATTTACTCTCTTAACCTCGAAAACTAGACATCTTTCACCCTCAACTATTAATACTAGATGAATTACCATACTGACTCAAACCGGAGTGGTTTGACTACGTGGAAGTACAGTCAACAATTCTTCTTTTTTAAATCGACGGGTCCCACATGTCAGTCTCATCCTCTCTCTCTTTCCCCTCACCTCTTTATCTCTCTCTCCCCAATCCTTTCTCTCTTCTCATCTCGGTTCCCACTCTCTCTCTATCACCGAGTAGTCGGTGGAGAGGGAGGCGAGGAGGGCGGCAGCGGCGGGCGCGGCTCGGAGCAGCGATGACAGGTGGGGAAGGTGGAGGTAGCTCAGTGCGGCGGAGAAGGAGCTGAAGACGGCGGCAGCGGGAGGGGACGGGGGAGGCAACTCCGAGCGACGGCGGGCAGGCGGGGACGGCATGAGGCATCTCGGAGCGACGCGACGCTTGATTCTCTCCCTCTCATCCCCCTCTCTCTCTTCTCCCTTGCCGCAAGGGGCGTGTCTTCTCGCGTAACTCCAGGGAAGGCCGCCACTTGCCATTTTGTCGCGCAAGTCCCCACCCGCTACGTCGTTCTCAGCTCCCCCTTTGCCAGTCTGCGCTGCCTCTGCCGCGAGTACGCTAGTAGCCACCATCGCGCAAGGCTCTCCTCAACATCTGACGCGCGCGCGAGAGGAGAGAGAGTGTGTGAGAGGAGAGAGAGACAGAGAGGAGAGAGATCTGACAGGTGGGCCCATTGGTTTTTAAATAAAATAGTTGCTGACTGGACTGCCATGTAGCCTAAAACCGCTTACAAAACTGCTGGGGGTTCATCCGGTATTGATAGGGGGTGAAAGATGTCTGGTTTTTAAGCCTGAGGGAATTCTTTTCAAATATACTTGATCATGATGTAGAACCGTTACCATATTTTTTCAAATCCCGTTGCAACGCTCGGGCCCCTCTACTAGTATATATAAAATACCCATGTATAACTTTTTCATATATATGTGTGTGTTTGTGTGTGTATGACCTATACACACGCAATTTTTATTATGTATAAATTTGTCCGTACGTATAAAATTTTTGTGCATAATTTTGGGCCGGCCCAACATGCTGCTAGTTGGGCTTAGGGCTCAAAAAGAAGAACGTGGGAGAAGGGGTTGTGGCCTCGGCTTGGACCTTGGAGTCGGAGGCAGGAGCGACGGGAGGAGCGGGACTACTCGCGTCGCGTATTAGCGTCCCCCGTTCGTAGGTAGGAGTACGCAAAACTCACTCGAACCGGAATCATGTATTAATTAATTCTCCGCCCCTCCTCGTTACACCGCCGCGGCGCGCCGGCATCGCCGCCGGTTAGCTAACTAGTATAGTACTATAGTTAACAGATTATTTAGTCTCTCGAGCTGGTTTGGCTGCTGATGCCGCCGAATCCGCCTCGACCGATCGGCGAGGTCGATCGGGCGAGCACCGTCGTGCCCTGATCGAGTTCTAGTCCGTCTCGAACACCAAAATCTGTTTCCATCTACGCGACGCGGCGCGAATCCGACTCGCCGATGAACGCGACGATGAACTCGATCGACGGATCGCCACCTCGCCGATTCGTCGTTATATACTTGGGACGTCGTCGACTCGTCGATCGTGAGATCGATTCTTGTGTTCTTGCGTTGGTAAGGGAGAAGGACTTCTTCTTGATCCCAACCAAGCCGGTGGATCGGCGGCGGAGGCGGCGGCGAAGGCGGCGGCCATGAGGATCAACCTGGGGAACAAGGTGGAGGCGTGGTGCGGGGACCCGTCGATGGGCGGGTGGCGGCTCGGCGTGGTGGTGTGGGGCAACGGACACCAGTACAACATCCGGTGGGACGGCGGCGACGTCGTCTCCGGCCGCATACGGAGGGTCTCGGTGCGCCCGCCGCCGCCGCACATCGAGATCCCCGCCGACCTCGAAGCCGGCGACCTGGTGGAGGCGCTCGACGACCGCATGTGGAAGCTGGCCGAGCTCGTGCGCGCCGCAGGCGACGGCGACGGCGAGTTAGCCGTCAAGATCGTCGGCTCGCCCAGCGCCATCACGGTGCCCCGGAGCATGGTCCGCGTCCGCCAGGTTCTCACCGACGGCGACATCTGGGTCGCCACCTACAAGGTACTATTCATGGCCGCCGCCACCCAACCCTCTTCTTCTCTCCTTGCAATCTTGCTTCCGTAGCCTGACACCTCGCCGCGCCTTCTTACGTGCAGGGCGAGGAGATTCCCGGCGCCAGGGAGCCGACGGCGCGCCCCAACGCCGCCGCAAACCGCCGCGCCCCTGCCGCCGCCGCGAAGCACCGCCCTGCCGCCGATCAGTTCGTCCCGCCGCCCGCCTCCTCCTCCCACCAATGGGCCAAGATCAAGAGGAGCCGCCACGCGATGGACCACGACGCCGTCGGCGAGGTCCGGAGGGTCGAGGCCAACTCGAAGCGGATCCGCGCCATGGAAGAAGAGGAGGGAGAGCTATTCGTGGAATATGGCAACGTGGAGGTGATACACGTGAACCAACCCACCGCCGTGTTCGTCAACAAGCAGCAGGAGATGAGCGACGACGAGGAAAGCGACGACGACGCCAAGTCCGTCTCGTCGGCCGGCAGCGGCAGAAGCAGGGAGAGCGACGGCGGCAGCAACAGCGAGAGCGACAGCGACGGCAGCAGCAGCGAGACCGACAACGGCGACCATGCCGCCGCCAGGAGCCCGCCGGGGGAAGCCCAAGGGGCGAACCAGCCGCCGCCATCGCAGCCGCAAGGCCCGCAACACGTGAAAGAAGAGCGCGCCGACGACGTCGACGACGACATGACGAAGTCGCGCGCCACCGCAATGCAGCCGCGACCGGCCGTCGCGGCAATGCAGCGGCACCTGGCCAACGAGCGACCTCCGGCGGCCGCGGCGGCGGCGGAAGTAGGCGAGCAAATCCACCGCCTGGAGGTGGACGCCTACGCGGCGCTGATGAAGGTGTTCCACGCCACCGGCGCGCTGACATGGGAGAAGGAGGAGCTTCTGACGCAGCTCCGGCTGCATCTGCACGTCTCCGGCGACGAGCACCTGCAGCTGATACGGGCCCTCAACGGTGGCAGGAGGCGGCCTCCAAAGCCTGAGAATTAAAGCCGGTGCTTGAAGCTGCCATTGGCAATTTCGCATTGCAGATTATGTATAGATGTATATAGCAATTCTGTCCATCTGTTTTCTACATCCTGACAGGGAATTGGGATGCCTCCAGATATCATGCAAACAGTGTTGGTTTAATTTGTGATTAATTCTGAAAAGTTCCGATAATAGTGATGGTAATATATACCATAGCGTGTTTTAGTGGTTTTTAGGACTACCTATGCAACATTTGCAAGAAAATCCCTACTAAATCTTGCAAATTATCAAGCCGTTGGATCAACCATCTAAAGCCTAGATTTCATCTCCTCCCCCACCCCAAACACTTTAACTTGTTGGGATAGCTGTCACCGGTTACCGAAGATCAACGAAGTTGAAGGAGAAGCTCACTTAAGCACGGATCGCATTTCTATATATACAGATCATTGCATAATAAACGGTTTGAGACTTTTCTGAACGGAACGTTTTGAGACTTAATTAAGGGGATTATCATGCTCTCTTTTTCTGTCTTATCGTGTTCACTTCATCACTTGTAAAAGATGGCAATGGCCCTTCGACCACCTATATCCGACAGTAAATTCACATCAGCTTTGAAAGCCCAAAAGGCTTTGCCAAGTTGGGCTCCCCTCCAGCCGCCTCACTTGATATCGATCTACAGTGCAAGGGAACCCCCCACACCCTGTCAACACGTTCGGTTGCAAAGAAATCCCAAATTCGTTTCTCATCAGGATATCAACTCCTACAGAAAGAATGAGCGAAGCCCTAATTTATAGGATAAATATTTGCTTCAAAAAGCAAAGGCAGATAACTATTTGCTCAAAACTAACGCAGCCCTTCCTCCACATTTGGATCATACACATTACTCATACGACAGCTATAAGCGCAAATATTTTAACCCGAAGTACTCTCATAGCATCAATCATCGAGAACCAAAACTTGTCTGAACTGGTCAAATATCCGACAAAACTCCCATATTTAAACCTTGGACACTACGAAAATTTGTCCGAGGCAAAAAAGCTCTTAGGATAACTGTGCTTAAAACAAGGCTCCTGGCATGTGACGATGTAAAGCAGCACATTGCAAATCTACTCAATCAGGTCATCGTCATCATCTGGAAGTGGTTGGGCTGCAGCCGCTGCCAGCTCAGCCTCGTGCCTGCATATTACAAAGCAATCAGAAATCGTTCAATCAAATGCATAAATTTAACACCCATGGTAGGGCGATTTCGTAAGAATCATCTACAGCGGAATACTCACTGCTGCTGTGCTGCTAGATCAATTTGGACATCTGGAGGAGCAAGAGCAGGCGTTTCAACAAAGTGGAGGTTGCCATCACTAACAAAGAGAAAGAAGAGAGTTGGTTTAATCCAATAAATGAATTGCTGAACGAAATTATTAATGATAGATAATTGAGGTCCTTACCCAGCAAGCTTCCTGGCAAGGTACAGGAATGGCTTCTCAAAGTTGTAGTTGCTCTTAGCTGACACCTCATAGTATTGCAAGTTCTTCTTCCTATGGAAGGTAACCTGCTTTGCTTTAACCTGCCTGTTCTTCACATCAACCTTGTTACCACAGAGCACAATTGGGATGTTTTCACAGACCCTGTAATAGTCAGGAATGATTAGTTTCAACCATCAGTGTTGCAAATGTATTTGCTCAGTCCAACCGATATACCTGCATAAATCACGGTGCCAAGTTGGGACATTCTTGTACGTCAGCCGTGAAGTAACATCAAACATAATGATAGCACACTGACCATGGATACTACAATAAGGAACACATGATTACAGTTAGTACAAAAAAAAAAAGTTTCAGAGCTTTGTTACACAGCATGATACTCATGAGTGCGATCAAACAGCAGAATGCACAAGACAACAGACCCTTCTCACAAATGTAGTACTAAAGTTGTATAAAATGCATGGTTGGATGCTCAAATCCAGCATTCATGGGTCAAAGCTAAACTGAATAATCGTAGCACCGTGTATCGGAGTTTGTTATACAACACCGGAACTAAACAAAGAACTCATATAACACTTCATAGTTTACCCACTAGGGCACTATCAACAAAATCAGGATACACAAACAGTGCCATGAGAAATAAATGTTGAGTTGTGACTTAAAATACAAAACTGGAAAGCATCAACTAGAATCACAGAAAGTCTTTCACACAGAGGTAAAATCATAACAATGCTTAGAATCCTCATTCAAATTACAAAGTCCTAGCAAATAATGACTTAATGGCTGAACAGGATGAATAACTAATGAATCAAACTTCAAGTTCAATGGTGTAATACTTACTAGTAACCATCCCTGAGCCCACCAAATTTCTCCTGGCCAGCTGTATCCCAGCAGTAGAAACGGATCTTGCCGCAGTTAGTGAAGAAATCCAGGGGGTGGACCTCAACACCAATGGTAGCTGCAGCACCCACAATCACATTAACAAGAGTAACACAATGATCCATACCATAAGAATACATGATAATGCAAAATAGGAGAAGATACTCACGCTCATACTTCTTCTCGAACTCGCCAGTCAAATGCCTCTTCACAAAGGTGGTTTTGCCTGCAAATCAAAAAGATTGCCTGGTTTCAGAACAGACACAGAAATTTTCGAGCCTATAAATTTCGAACACAGGAAACAAGAAATCTTCAATCCTATGAATTTTTGAAAATAAAAACCAGAGATTTCACATTCATCCGTGACAAAACAAATCTAACACAGTCCTCCCTTCCCCATCACCCTCTTCCCGACACCATGTACTCGAAGAGAAGCGAGTCTGCCAGATTAATCGGTGCCAGATCAAAACTACAATAACACAGCCGTATTTCTCTATCTCTAACTATAACGATCTTAATTTACAAACCAAAACAACCATGGCAGTATCTCTCCGTTCAATCTATCTAGGGTTCAACGAAACTTTATCAAAATAGAAAATCAAGCATCACACCCCTATACCGCAACCTAGCACCAAATAGATCGAAAAAAATCGTAAAAGAGGGGGGCGATCGCGAGGCTAACCCGTGCCGCCGTCGCCGACGATGACGAGCTTGAAGCTGGGGTAGTCCACCGTCTGCTGATTCGGGAGCGCCTGAAAAAGAAGAAAAAAGAAAAAAAAACAAACGCAACGACGGAGCGTGTGAGATCGAAGGATTGATAGGGCGAGAGAGGCCACGGCGGGGAGCGGGCGATCACCATTGGCGGCGGCTTCCGTGCGCTCGAGATTGGGGGGAGGCGGAGGTGGGGAAGATTGGTTTCGATTCGAAGGTGGCGAAGGCGAGAGACGGGGAGGAGGGTTGGTGGGATTTATGGGGGAGGCGGCGGCGAACCCTAGTGGGGCTAGTAGCTTCTCGACGTTTGGACTGTTCCAACTTCAAGGGGCCTTTGTTTTTTCCTTTTTTTTTTGGAGGCCTTCTTCTCCTGTTACTCCGTTTTTCCTTTTGTTTGCCTTTCAATAATCTGAGTACAATACTTTTTCCTATTTCATCATTGTTTTTATATTAGATTAGAAGTTTTCTTAATTCAAAAAGGCTTTGGCAATTTTGGGGAAAAGATAAATATTATACGAAGATTTATAATGGAACGTTATCGTTAATATCTATAATGAAAACATTTTAATTACATATTAATGGGAAAATCTTTGTATTAGTGTTGACGAAAAATGCGCGCTTGACCGATGGTGCTAGATCTGTGTTGGCACGAACTAAGTCGATAAACACAACGGCCTGGGAGATCCGCTTAGCTCTATTGTAAGTTCAAAATAATGATGATATGCGGGCGTACCAGTCAGTTTGATTCTGCAACTGATAAGATATGTAAACAACAGATAAAACAGTCGATCGGCAGATAAGCCGATAGAGTGATACTAACTGATGTCGATACCAGCCGATGCCGATACCAGCCGATATTGATAGGGTTTTGAACTATCAGTTATATATCTAATATAGATCTTGATACTTGAATAAACAATCATATGAAGATAATTGGCTGATGATAATGTAATGTAACAATACTATAAGCCAATAAAAACCAATCGGCTAATACTGATATGATAAAATAAGTGTTGATCCGATGGTTAGAGCATACGTCGGTTGGAAGTCCGATGTCACTAAGTCTAAATGATTAGATAAATAGTGAAATCTTTGTTGCAATCGGCTAAATCCAACTTGTATGTAATCCTTATAAGTCGATGAAACGTCCAAATAATTCATCGGCTAAAACCCCGATGAAACTCTTATTGGCAATCAAGATGCAAACTAGAGATTATGGTTCTAAGCACGACTTAGTAGATCAAACTTAATTGATGTAACACTAAGTATGAAAAAAAACATAATATCTAGACAATCAAGTCTTTGACTGATTTTCAAGGTAGTTGATATCTTAGCTAATCTAATATGGCAAAGCAATTTAGCCGATACTCGTAAAAACCCTAAAGCGGATCTCAACTGATACAAGTAAATCGAGCTAACAAACTAGATTAACTAAGATATATGATAAATATGTAGGCAAACATACCAACCAAACCAGAGCGATCCAAGAGGTCGAAGCGATGCATCCTTGAACAACACCAATGTAGCCGATACAATTGCTAGGGCCAGCGGAATGTAGGACTTACCCCTTTACCGGAGATCGAAAGCCGATGCAGCCCCGCATCAGGTGCCAAGTTCCACCGGTTGATAAATAAAAACATCAGACAAGAGGGTGGCGATGCGCCGAGAGTAATTGTATTGATCGAGAGATAAATTACAGGGATCCTAGATGTACATATTTATACCTATAGGTAGATACTAATCCATATCAGACACGACACAAACCTTCCTAAAGATAAAAGGAAAACATAAAATCCTTATTGGACACTAAACACACTTTCCTAACATTAAAAGGAAACTAACTGACTCTACCTAATTAATAGATAAATTTTCATGCCGCATCCTCCTTGGAATCAGACTCTTCTGGATAAGCTTCCTTTTATTGATCAATTTCTTTAACCGAATACATAAAGAATATAACTGCTGGCGATTGATAGTTTCCATCGACCGATTCTAGGACTCTGAAGCCGATACTGACTCTAGACCGGTGATGACTCTGGGCTTACCAAATTTTTCCATTAACAATTAGTTACAAAATAAAATAAATATTTTTTGCAAGGATAAAAACTTATTTTTTTCAGATATTCGGAAGTTCAAATTAATTGCAAATAAAAACTCATTTTTTTCCAAAGGGGGGTGAATCCTTAACTATAGTACATTTTGAGCGTATAACTTGTTTTTTTAAAGTAAATTTTAGCAAATCTGATGTTTTATGGTCAAAGTTGCATAAAATCCTAGTTATTATGACTTGTGGCACATATAACTTGATTTTACTAACAATGAGAATGCGAAAATAGAGTTCTTCATGGATCATGGTCAAGGGTTTGCCTAGCCCTTATAGATAGAGTCGTTCCGAATAATATATGGAGGTAATCAAAAGAAAAAAAAATTCTAAAAGTTTGATGTAGTCATTTCTTTTATCCTAAGAAACTTTGGATTGTATTATAGAGTATTAGTTTGGTAAATTTATCATAACTGATTTCTCCTAAGAATCTTTTTTGACTTTTGAGACAAATGATTTCCTTTTGTGTAAACTGAGAAAGAACTTGAGGGCTTGTTTGGTTCTTTACCCTACCAATTTATTGGTAGTGTCAAATCTTAGGCATGTTTTGACACTACCAATATTTTGGTAGAGTGGAATAGTATCAGTTGTATAGATTGGGTAGAAATTGGTAATGATCCAAATATATAGCATATACTATTCAAAGCTACCAAGTTTTTGGTAGGGCAAGTTTTGGCATCAATCCAAAGCATACTCTTCATTATCCTACTACCCATGTTACCTTTTCTCCTAGATTTTTGTCATTGCTAACTTAGGCCGTTCGTAGTGCACGGACGTAGCGAGGATCCTCATAGCACCCCATCCTTACTGTTGCTCCACATAGGCCAGACTTCTGCCCCCTGTGAGGATCCTCGCATCTTGCAAAGGATACGCGAGCCTCATTAAGGGGTTAGTGAGCAATGCAAGATTCACCCACAAAGAACCATCATCCAGGGATATTTGCTTAGCTCCCTTATTGTTAGTGGATGTAAATTTGGTTTTTTTCTCTTTTAAGAACTTATGAACTTTATTTAATAACAAGTTTAAAATATCATATTACATGAGTGATGGTAACTTCGCCCAGAGGGAGATTAGAAAGGTGGCCTAAAGTGAGACAACTAGGGAAATAACAAGCATGTACATTAGTTGAGTCCGATCTGATCTCTTAGGTATTTCACATCACCAAAAATGATTTATTATAAGTTGAAATAATACTTGGCTCTAACAGTTAATTTGACTCATTAAAAAATTAATCCATATCCCTCCATATCCTCTTGGTATTTTTATTGCATAGTATCCCACATGCTAGCTTTGTATCTCTTCTTTCCCCTCCCCTACTTGAAAGTAGCCTAGAGGGTGATAGGCTAAATCTGAAATTTTCAACAAACTTCTTAGCGGATTAAAGACTTCTTTGGAATCTCCAAACAATTGCTTGGAGCCCTAGGCCTAAGCCAAAGGTTCCACTCAATTCTTTGGGATTCCAAAGACAAGATGATAAACAACTACCACAATGAGTCAAACTATCACAAGCATACAAATAACTCTAACACATGCAAGGCAGTAAATGCAGTAACTAGAAAGGCATGGGATTTTTAACCGAAATTCGGATTCAAGAATCCTACTCTTCGTTGAGAGACTCCAAAGAACCGAGTCTCAATTAACCCTAAACCTCACTAAGTTTGCACCCACAAGGTCGTCTAAGTTTTCAACTCACCACCAAGGACTTGCAAACCCCCAAGCGACCCCAAAGTCAAGCCTTCGAGGGGAACCCTAGTCAACCGGTGTGAGTCTCTCAACCAAGCAACCTTCTAAGTGCAAACAAGGTATCAACTCAAATATTACCAGTTTTCCTTGCAGAGGTGGAGTAGAGCCTTCGCAAACTTTCCCGAGCTTGCCACACAATTTGGAAGCTCATGGGAAACGCCTAGCTAGCTAGGAGGTTACCCTCCAAGAGTAACAAGCACGTGCAAGGCCTAGCGTTGATCTCAAGTGCTTCGAGGATTTGCCCTAGCTCAAAAGCACTCAAAACCCCCAAATCCCAACTCATATCCCACAAATATTTGCCTCAAAGCCAAGGGAGAGGGAGAGGGGAAGAGCTCCAAGAAAGAGAGAGACATTGAAAGACTAAGTGAGAACTAGAGATAATGAAAAAGGTGATTGGGGAGGTATAAATACCCACACGAACCAGCAACTAGTCGTTTAGGCATAAGACTACGTAGCCTTGGAGTCCTCGAGCCGGATCTTGGTGCCTCCAAGAGGCACCACACACGTGGCCGTAGAGCGAGGCCTGGAGTCCTCGGAATAGGGATTCCGGGCACCCAAGGAACATGCCCAGAGTCTTAGGGATATCCACCCGAAGCCTCCGGGCCCAAAGAAAGGGTGTCACCGTGACCTCCGGAATAGGGGCTCTGGACACCCAAACAAGCTGACTGGAGACTTCAGGATAACCCATGAAGTCCCCGGGACCCAACGGGCAGCAGCACCACCCCAAGCTCGGGGTCCCTAGAATTGGGGCTCCGGGCACCCGAAAAACCCGGGGGCCCGGAGTCTCTGGGATAACCACCCGGGGACCCTAGATTTCATGTCAATGGCCCAAAGAGAGAGAATCAAAGGGAAGGGGCCTTTGAACCAACCAACCCGAGATCAAAGATGAAGAGTTGGAGCACTTTTGATCTGTGTCTTGCATTGCACACCCCCTCTCTATAGTGCAGCATACCTGAACTCCGACAACAAGAGAAATAAAAAAATAAAACGTCGAAGTCATCATGATATTCTTTCTTTCTTTGGTACGGGTCACCGGTGCAATTAATTATGGAACTAACAGATGTTCAAACACTCGATGCACAGGTTAGTCCCCTTATCATTTTGTCATCAATTATCCAAAACCCCAACGAGGGTCTAGATGCACTTTCACTAATCTCCCTTCCACAACTTTAAAAATGTCTATTTAGCAATGGTATAGGTCATTATTTTAATTACTTTTGAAGTAAAATGCACATTAAGCCACATTTTACTACCTTAGTTTTACGTTGGATCACCTCTTGAGTTATGTTTTTGTTTTCATCTATATAATATTTCTCTCAGTTGGACCTTTGGAGGCTTAGACTACCTCTATTGTTCATCTATCCTATCCCCAAACTCCGGCTAGCCAATTCCAAAGATGTCGCACCCGATCAAGCTCCACGAGCTCCGAGTGTGTTGAGCTAAGTGTTTGACTGGACGTGTGTATACGAATGGAGGAACATGTAATCGTTGTTGGCTTCTCAATCCAAAAATAGCTATCTCACTACACCATCGTCCACTCGAGAAAAAGCACTCGTTGGCGGTTGACTCAAGCTTGAGCATGGGCAGCGCATACCGAGTCGGAGCTCGAGCCACCGTAGCATGGGTGGAGGCTAAGCTCAACATCGAGGTTTTTTGGTTGGCTAGAGTTTGGGGGGGTGAGGGGGGGAAGAAAGTGATGAATGATGTAGGTGGTCCAAGATGCAACCAAACAAAATATTATCCGATCCAAAGTAAAAAAAACATATAGGTCAAACAGGTGGTCCAAACTAAAAGTTTTGTCCCAGTTCATAATTTACCCATGCTTTATAATTTTATATATCCCTTACACATGTTTAAGTTGGTTTCCTATTTGATTTTCGAGCATGGCTCAAATGCATGACTCAACTTTCATAAAGGATCAGTCCTTTTAGAACAGAATTAGAAATACACAATTGGCTTATAAAAAGTGAGCACTAGTAATGCTTCCCATTCATATTATCTGATGGTGTTTAGGTTGGCACCTTCGGTTAAGTTGATCAACCAAACCCCTTGCGACAAACCTTGCACCACGTCACCACCTCTCCTCTTCACAACAAAACACCAAACGACCGCAGCTCCAAAGTATAACCAGACAACAAGAGCGCACACGCGCGCACATATACCAGAGTACACACCAAACCAAAAATGAGCCTAGCAATACTACCCATTTTAGCACCCAACTTTGGTCGTGCCAACTCCCAAGTTTAACCGCGCCTTGTATTCATATTTATAAAATGGAGGGAATGCGACGGCGATCGATGCCACTGCCGTTCGTCTTACAGGAGCAGCCGCCGGCCGGCCGTCTTCTTGCGGAGGCCGACGAGGGAGGCGTCGTCGATGACCGGCCCGCAGAGCGAGCCGTCGGTCTTGGTGTGGTAGAACGTGCTCTGGAACACGACGCGGGTGCGGTCGGAGATGGCGGCGAACTCGAGGACGGCGCGCTTGTACCCGCCGGTGCCCTTGGACTCGTACGGCACCTTGACGGAGCCCCTCGCCGCGTACGCCTCGGCGACCATGGAACCCACGCACCCGTCACGCGCGTCGCCCACGGCGAACGACAGGCGGTACGTCCACCCTGGCACGGTGCGCACCACCTGCACCAGCGCCGACTCCTTCCCACCCACGAGCTCCACGGCGCGGGACCCCTGCGGCACGGCGAAGTGCGCGGCGTCGACGTACTTGACGGCCTTGGACGACATGATCATCCACGCCGGGAGCGGCGAGTGGTCGTCCTCGATGTTTGGCGGGACGAGCACCCCCCACGACGCGTTGGGGAGGAAGTAGGGACCCTCCTCGAACCCGCCGTTCTTGAGCATGTTCCCCTTGGCCAGCGTCGGCGGGTACAGCGCCCTGATGGCGACGCCGTCGATGAGCGGGCCGCACGCCGGGTCCTCCTCCACGCCCGGGTTGTGGATGACGAGCGCCACCTGGTCCATCTTCGCCTTGAACGCCCACGCGTACGAGTCCCACCCGCTGCTGCCGTAGATGGTCTGCATGGGGAGCACCCCCCACTCGGGGCTCACCGACACGTTGAGAGTCTCCGCCTGGGCGCAGGTGCGCGCCGCGCTGAACGTGATGGCGTAGTAGGCGCCACTGGTGACCGCGAGCCGCTGGCGGATGGAGGCCTCGTTGCCGAGGCGCACGGCGTGCGCGCCCTGCGGCACCACCAGCAGCATGTCCCCCTGCTTGTGCCCGGATTCGATGTACTCCACGAACCCGGACGTCTCCCACTGCGGGATGGCGTTCGCGCCGCGCACCACCGTGCCGTTCACCAGGTCCGACTTGGGTGGCCCCTCCTCGAAGTTGCCGTTCGGCAACAGCCCTGCACACACAGGCACACGCACGCACGAGTCGTTAATTATTTTAGTCACCACTAATCAGATACTAGTAGTATTCAAATCAACGCATGCACGCTGCCGCTGCAAGCCTGAAACTGAAGAAAGTTGTTGGAGGTGATGCTGCGGTTAGCAGAGATCGATTCAGAGCATCAGATCAGGCACTCAGGCTGTCTGTCTGATCTCGTGTTCTGTTAATTAATGGAACTGCAACCGGTATACTGCTAAGCTGACAGGGTCCATGTTAGTGTAACATGCATGCTCTGGGCTCTGGCAGCTAGTAGGGCTGTATGTCAGTTCCGCTGGCTCGGCCAGGGCCCAGGTGCATTCACTACCATCCCATCTACCACATGCAACCAGGGCCGCGGCAAAACAAACGAGAAACCAAATCAAGAGATCGCACAAAAGCACTCTCGCATCAACCGTTGCCTAATGCTGGCAGACGATGAATACTCCAGATCTGATTATTGCATACTACTAGTCCAGAACACTGGACCAGAGAACATATCTGATCATGCATCTATAACACGTTCACAACTTGTACTAAAAAGCAATAAGAGTTTCTTGCAAATGGGCTGCAGTTGCATATGCTTTAATGCTTGTATAGTTGTACTACTACTACTTTTGCTCGGCCGGCATCTGGTGCTGCACACCACGACACCTTAATAGGAGATTACCTATACGTGTACTTCAGTTTACTTTGCCACCCATGCAACATGTAGATTCTGATTATGCATGCATGCCCCATGCGATTTGGCCGTGTGGGGTTAACCAAACTACAGTATACCCTGTATACGGTACTCCAATGATCAACGCACGATCGAGTTCGTGGCTTCATGCTATGACAGCAACCGGGGGAAACATTTCTGTCAGTATATCTGTATATGGAGGGACCCCGGTGATCTATCCTACTGGTCACTCCAAGATCGTAAATCATCACGGGGCAGGCAGCTTAGCTTGATTACGAGCTTTTAGACACTAATAGCACATGCCACTGATAGATAGGATCGATCAGAACAGCAATCAGCTAATACAGAACCCGCAGTAACTTCCTAACAGTGTGCTATAGTATGCTACAAATGGATGCTTGAAGTGAAATTAGAGCTGTGCCTGTGCAGTGATTTATCAAGAGGATAGATATACTGTAGCTCAAGCAGAGTTAGCGAGCAAAGGCACTCACCGTCGGTGACGACGGCTGCGGCGGCGCGCGCCGCCGCGCAGGCGAGGAGCAGAACGAGCACCGTGACGCGACGCATTGCGCTCGTCTTCCTTCTCTTCTCTTCTCTCAACGGTGAACGCCTTGCTCTCTGCTCTCCTCCCCTGCTTCAGTTCAGCTCGACGCTGTGCCGCTTGGACTGATGAGGCCGAGCAGGGCAGAGCAGCAACTTATAGACCAAGCTGCCGGCGAAACGGGCCTAGGGTTGATCGATTACTACCACGAAATGCCACGGGATCTCCCGCCGTACGCGTGTCCCTCCCCGATCGGCGATTCGGCGGGAGCTGAGCCGCTGAGCGGACGATGACTCCTCTGCCCTCGTGGCCTCGTGGGAGACACGCCCTGCGTGCGGTCACATGGCCCCTGATCCGCCTCCCGTTTCCTACCGCGCGCACCGGCTCGTGTGCGTGCGGCGCGCCGTTTCCCTGCACGCGCACGCGACTGGCTTTCGTCGCGCGGGAACGGGATCCCGGTGAGACGGTGCGCGACGAGGGGGCAGTTTCGCCATCTTCGTCCGCGTTTTTTCGTCGGTTACGTGTGCCTGTCTGTCCCGGCCTCTGCCTCTGCTGTTCCCGTGATAACACATGCCGCCGTATGTAATCAAGTTGGTTAATTGGTTAGCGTTCATCATGGGATTTTGCGAGGGGACAAGCATCGTAGTCGCACAACCGGGCACCGGCTGGACGCTGGCGTGCCGGTGTTTAGGAATCTTTCACCACTTTTGTCACTGAGCTGGTACCATGGCACTTGGAACTTTCTTTTTCCCCTTTGCGGTATGGACCATTTTCGTAATGTAGGAGTATGTTGCATACTCGCATGCAATTTGAACGGTTTCACGTGAAAATTCTTTGTGGCCCGAAGTTGTGAAGCTCAGTTTAATCATGGAAATCGTAGGTTCAGATCGTGTCATCATGTCATCACATCATTTCCAGGATCATGTTGTAGGCTGGAAGGCCGGACAGCATCATGTATCTGGATCGAACCCTGACAAGGATACTCAACCGACACATGGCGCCCATGTGTGCGCGCGTTTCAAGTATATACGCACTTGATTGCGCGAGGAAAACCCCCTCGCAAATTGCAATATACATATATATACCGCAAGTCCGCAACAAAGATGACAACACGTACACCCGGCACAGGGGAAATCGTAACGCAAGACAAAACTAGAAACTCGCTTCCACCCAACCAGCACGCGACCCAGATTGATCCGAGGATATGTGCGTGCGTGCAAGGCGATTGACCGGCCTGCGCGCCTCATGCACGCCTGTTCGTGTGACCGAGTGACCGACCGAGGTCGAGTCCGCCTGGCTGGACGCACCGATCTCCAGTATTCGCAGCACGGCGCACAGCCCCAACCATCTCTCTCCCCTGCAATCTATACAAAATTTTTCCCTGGTGCAGAGAGAGTACGTACATCCAGACCAATCGTGATGCTGCAATTTGCACGCGCGTACGTGGGACGTTGCACGGGGCTACCACGACGTAGGCATGTGCTCGCCGTCAACCTGCACAGGGACAGGAGTCACCGCGCGGTCTTGATTGCTGCAGGGCCTTGATCCGCATGCGCGCGCGCGCCGCGCGCTCCATAAAACAAGCGATAGGTTTCCATGTGACACGATGCCTTGTTACGACGCGAGCTGTGCCCGATCTTGCCACTGGTTTTATTTTATTTATTTATTTATTTTGCCCCCACCACTTGATCCCCGATAGATGCCGGACACTGATAACTGAAAAGACCAGATCTTTATCCATGGGGAGGGAACCGTGGTCTTCGACTCTTCAGTTTGCAGCATGCCCTGTTGCCCCATGTGAGGGGTCGCATCGCATGTGTGCATGTTCTGGCCTCCCTGGTGCTGATCATTTTCTTGGTAGAGTACGTGCAGACGAGACGATGCTTCCTTTGCCTAATCTTCGAGTTGTTTAGGGAGCAACGCTACGCGTACCAATTAACGAACGGATCGAAACGGACGACCCGTTTCAATCAACCGTCAGGAAACGGTCGTCGTCGCCTGCATGTGCAGTCGGCGGTCTAACTTAATGCGTTGGCCCACATGTCAGTGACGAAAATAACACGATGCGAGTGTGTCGACATGGTATGGCACCCGAGATAAGGCATTGCTCGAGAAGACGATCGAGAAGCTAAGCTAGCTGCCGTGCACTCCTATCTCCTCCGTTTCTTGATGTCAAAGTGACCGGGATCGATCACCCGCGACGCCGCGAGTAAAAACGGCACTGGGAAGGGCGCGCGCGCCAGGAAAAAAAACGCGCGATCACGTATGTATGGCGAGCGCGCGGCGCATCACGTACCGACAGGCAGTAGCCCTGCTTGTTTCATCGACGGCGCGCCCAAACCGAAGCACATGCAGAACTGTCTGGGGATTAAAGCTTTCCGTTCCTTTGCGAGCTCGACCACGATGCGTCGATCGACGCGTGTGCAAAACCAAAAAAAAAAAAAGAAAATCCAATGTCGCGGGCGCGTCGTCCGGCTTTCACGCTGTGGTCTGTCCGTCTTCTGTGTCGCTTTGGACTTGCTCACTTGATTGACGGTCTCGTCGATTGACATAAGTCACAACAGTTTATTAGAAAATAAAAAATAAAAAATAATTTATAGATAAAATTTTTATATATTTGTTAGTAACAATTTAAACGTCAACACTACAAGGAAATTACGTTGAAAATATGTTAAAATCAACTTTAAAATCAAGTTTAAAAATTTAAATTTTAACTTATGCTTTGGCTTATTAAGCCAACCGATGGGGCTCTGAATCATTCATCAGTTTTGGATGGATGCGTCCCGCGTCCGTCCATCGAAGTCCCTGTTTGGCTGTATGCCGGTCATAAGACAAGAGCTAGCGCTGGTACCTGTATAGCGCTTCGTATCTTTGTCGATCGGCAAGTCTCGCTTCGGATTTACCACAGGGAAGAACAGCACGCTGCACACCTCGCTGTCTTAATTTGGCTGTACTACGTACGTGCGATCTAATTGTTTTTACAAGTTGCTGCTTGCAGTTGCAGTGCAGATGGACAAGTTGTTGCTGCATCTCATAATTCAAAAAATGGTGATGGGAGGGAGGAATTGTACCGGGCCATGATCGATCGCCTGCAGTGCAGGAACGTTCCTGGGCCCTGCCGGCTGCGGCTCAATGTGTGGCCGCGTGCATGATGCGGTGGCCGAGGGCCCCGGCGAGAGAGAGGAGAAGGCCAGCTCAATGTCGGTTCCTCTGCCAGGTGGGGCCTAGCTAGGCGCCTGGCATGTGTGCCTGACCCCGATGGGCGCCGCGCCAAACCCCCGTCCCGCCACGCGCGATCTGATCCGGCGTGGCGCATGCAGCGTGAGCGAGACGTGCAGCGACCGACACAAGGCCGGCCGGGGCCCTGTGCGCGCGATATGCGATCAACCTGCATGGTGCAGTGCAGTGCAAAGCCGTCGCTATGCACCCGCGCCGCGCCGCGCCGCGCGTCCGCGAGTCCGCGCCATTTAAAAGTATGTGTGGCTCGTCCGCGCACCGAGCCTAGCCACGCCTTTTTCCTCCTGGGCCCTGGCTCCGCGCGGTGCCTACCTCTCTTCGCCTTCCGCTTCCGCCTTGCGGTTTTGAAGCACGCACGCACGCGCCAATGCACCGACGGCAGCTACCAGCGAGCGAGCTGTGACTGCGAGCCCCGGCCGTGGGGAGGCGCGGCGTGGCAAGTGGTCGGGCTATCACCGCGCCAGTGCGCTGATGTCCGCTCTGCCCCATCGCGGTGACGCGGTGCGTGGACACTTGCATTTTTCTTGTGTGCAAATCTTGGCATTGGAGGATGGACGGGCGTGTGTTAGATACTGATCGGTGTCACCGGTCGCTCTCTTTGTCTCACTCTCCCCGCACCTGTAGTGTACCGGTGTCACTGTCAGATCTAGAAGGGAAGATGCATGGGAAGAGTCCGTCATCATCACCCCAAAGTAGGGACCCCCTCTCCTAGATCCACCATGTTACATGAAATTGTGCTACTAGTCTACTACTGATTGCCCTCGAAAGGTCAGGGCGATACCGATATGGATGGCCATGCCAGCTCAAGATATCTTAGCCCTTTTCTCAACTGATGAATAGAGGCAACAGAGGAACCTACTGAGATCCACACTAGTACAGAAACCCATTATAAGTGTCGGTTGGGAACCAACTATAGGTACCAGGTTTCCAACCGGCACCTATTGGTCAGTACCAATACTAGCAACTGACACCTATGCGGAATATAGAACCGTCACATTTAGCTTTGCTCGAGAAGAAAAAGAGAGCCGGCTTGAATCGAGCCAAACTCACCAACCACACACCCCTCATCTCCCTCGAGCCCAGCCCTACTTCCCTTCATCACCACCTCCCGGATCATCCCCTACAACACCACGGCCGACTAGCCAAACCAATAGCAAACCATCGACCGGCCGAAAAGAACTCAACAAAAATCCTACAACACCCCGCGTTAAGAACTCAACAACAAGTTCACATTAACAGAAATCCAACATGCATCAAGAACTCAACTAGTTCACATTACATTTGGGACATAGATAAAGGAGGAGAAAAGAGAGGAAGAACTCAACAAGAACTCAAGAACTCAAAAAAAGAAAAACTCAAACTCAAGAACTCAAGCCGTCAGCCACCACCTCGCCCGCGCCATCGGCGTCCTTCTCAACCCCTGCCGCCGATGTCCTTCTCCACCCCTACCGCCGTCGCCGCATGGGGAGGGCATGACCGCCGCCGCTGCCATTGCTGAGGTGCGCCGCGTCCCCTCCCTTCAGATCTAGCGGAGGGGAGGGCGCGGCCGCCGCCGCTGCCATTACCGAGGTGCGCCGCCTGTCCTCTCACCGGATCTGGCGGAGGGGAGGGCGCGGCGTCCGCCGCTACCGCCTCCCCCAGGCTGTCGCCCGGCCATTGCAGCCTCCCCTCCCGCCGCCTCCCCTCCCACTGGATCGGGCGGAGGGGAGGGCGCGGCCACCGCCTTCGTTGGGCTACCGCCCGACCACCGCGGCCTCCCCTCCCGTCGGATCTGGCGGAGGGGAGGGCACGGCCGCCGCCACTGCAACAGAGAGAAGTGAGAGAGGCGAGAGAGAGAGACAGAGAGAGGCGAGAGAGATCGAGAAGGGACGGGAGGAGACACCGAGACAGCTCGCGCATTATATGGCGCTCGATCGGCTCGCCGGCTCGGCTCGTTTGGTATAGGTGCCGTTTTTAAAAGGACCGATACCTATAATATATTATAGGTGCCGATTCTTATAAAAAACCGATACCTATAGTATAGTTGTCAGTTTTAGCTAATGAACCGACACCTATACTTCCTTAAAGGTGTCGGTTCTTTATTTTTTGATATGCGGACATGGGAAAAAGTCTATAGGTACCGGTTTTAAATGAATCGGTACCTATAAGACCGATCCCTATGAGAGTTTTTGTAGTAGTTGACAAGAAGCAACACGAATGTACAAGCTAGAATGGTAAAAACAAATATTGATACTTGAATGGGGAGTGGATTTGTAACACCCTGAGAAAATTCCTAAATAAAAATACACAAAATACACCGACCAAAAATCATCTCTGATTTATTTTTATAATTTTGCGACATGCCGACAATTTCTTTGTTTGTTTTATGCCAGTGCCAAACTTTTATTGAAAATTTCCAATTTTTCTACTCCTCTGATTTTTTTGATTTTTGTCCCAAGATTTTCTCCCTGACCGAAATTAGTTTTGCTCCGAAAAGTCCGCTTAAACTCTCTCTACCGTGGCCTTCTTGCTGCAAGCCTTTTTCCCTAGAAAAGTCCATGTTGCCTCCCCAAGCCACTCATTCCTGTTGGGTTAGCAATAAAGGATAAAGTCCAATCCTCCTCCCTAGTACTGTTTTCGGCGACGACGTTGCCACGCGCTGTGTTGAGTTGTGATCCAAATTCATATAAAGGCCGACTTCGGACGGAACGAAGCGGAGGCCGAAGTGGCCCATTAAAGCTGGACTCCTACTCCCGGGGACACCTGGGGGTGCCGGGGCGCGGTATGGATCGTCACCCTTTAGGGTTTCACCTTTATATCTACTACTAGCAAGCATGCGTGCGTGTGCAGGCCGCCGATACATCGTCGTCGTCTACACCTTCCTCCCCTCGCCAGCAGCCAGGGCCATTCACCAACCTTAGCCGCACGCCCGGGCGAAGCATTGAAAGCACTTCAATGGCTGGCTCCCACACTCGGAGGCTATAAAAGCCGATCGTGTTCGAACACGCCACACTGCCTCACCTCATCCTCTTCCTCTATCCCTCTCCAACCAGCCCCTTCACCCCCTCCCCACGATGCGCATAGCCGCCGCCTTGCCATGAGCTAGACTTAGGTTGGGCAAGTGGAAAGGCAGGCAACCGTGCGAGCGAGGTAGGGAAGTGTGTAGCTTGGTCGAACGAACGAACGGTTGAAACGATTGGAACGTTAGAACGAAAACCTTTGACGTAATCACTAAAACTTGAGCTAAAAACCTGAAAACCAAACCCGGCGGACCTTGGACGAACACCGGGGGCTCGAGGACGATCCGCGCGCCTAAGCCATACCTCGACGATCGGAGCTCACTCGGTGTGCCGCTACCCGGCTGCCACAAGGTGAGCATCTACCTCCTCTGTTTTCTTTTGCTCGCCTTCTTCCTTGCCGTCTTTCCTTGTTTTGCTGTGTTTCCGTGGCGTCGCCACCGTGCCGCAGCCTCGCCGCGCCACCAGTCTAGCTGCCTCCGCACGAGTCGCCGCCGCGTGCAGCCACCGGCCATGCAAGCCACGCCCGCAGCGCACCGCCTCCGCCGGCCACGCCGGCCGCGCGCCACCTCCGCCGGCCACGCCAGCCGCGCGCCGCGCCATCGCACCCGGCCGCCACCATGCACGTCGTCCCGGCAGGCGCCGCCCCAGCCACCGGCCGCTGGCGCGCGTCGACTAGCGCCGCACCCGGCCGCCGCCGCACCCGGCCGCCACCATGCGCGTCGTCCCGGCAGGCGCCGCCCCAGCCACCGGCCGCTGGCGCGCGTCGACTAGCCGCCGCGCCCGGCCACTGCCCCGGCCGCCCGCCGCCACCATGCCCTCCTTCTCCTCCTCCTGTCGCTTCTGTGTGTGTGTGAGAGAGAAAAACTAGACAAAGAAGAAGAGAAGGAGAGAAAGAGGCTTACACGCGGGTCCCACATCCATTTAAAATACAGAACCTGCACATGAGGAGATAAGGGCAGTCCCACCCGTGAGACCTTTTTCCTTTTCTTTGATTTAAAACTTTTCCAATCTTTCGAATTCCGTATCTCCCTCGTTTTAAGTCGGATTTGAACGAAACTTTCGTCAAAATCTTTCTAAAATCAAGATGTACGCAATGGCACTGGTTTGGTTATTTTTCGATTTTTCTGGAATTTTTGGCTCTTTTATGTGTTGGCGAATAGTATGTGACTTTATTATGCAACCGGATAGGGTACATTTGCGAGGAGGAAACCGAGCTAGTTGAGGACGAACCCCCGATTGAGCAAGGCAAGTCACTACGCACCTCCCTTGAACACGTTGATCCTATTTTTATAAATGTATTGGTTATAAATAAAATTGCATGCTAATATTGAAAACGCGTACCTACATTTGTTTAAGCCTTACCTTTGAAATTTTCTATCCTTATGTATTTACATTCCTTTGTTACCTGTATATTAATTTATGCGTGATTATTTATCTACTGCTTAGCCCTGCTTATATAGACGTTATACATTCCGTGTATGGGACATGTGAATGTGGGAATACTGGTCACTCGACGGGAGTGGTTGTTGGAAATTGGGTGGAGACATAAGCGCCACCCACAACACGAAAACCTTTGTGAAAACCCAAAAACTTAATTGAACAAAAATGATTTCGACTGGGGCGGCACGAATAGAATATGGGTGGTTCTGGGAACAGTAAGTCGCCGACCCTAGTCAGTTAAGGACCGAGTCAAGAAGCTAAATAGGAAACGAACCGAGTACGACCACACTTCTTGAGTGGGGTTAGACCCGGTGGACTAGGTTATTCTCGTGGGGTGGCACCCCAGACATGGTAGGTTCTGGATATCGATATGGAAATGTGGAAGTGTGTGGTTTAATGACGTCAAAGCTTTATATGTATAACGTAACCTTTAATCTCAGGAGCGCCAGGACTCCCCTCACAACCGGCTCAAGGTAGGAATGTGGCGCCGGGGGTGCAATGGGGATTCATAGTCCTTGGAGCGGGTGCCGCCATGCGAGGGTAACTGAAAAACCGGGCCGTGACAAGTCTCATGTGTTGGGTGCGTCACGGAGTGTGGGATTAAAAGCGTACATCCACTGCAGTGTGAGTAAATTATACTATTCGAATAGCCGTGCTCGTGGTTAATGAGCACCGGAACTTGTATTACTCTTGACTAGACTCACATGCGTTTAAATTGTGTAGAATAGGTTGGGATAAATAAAACATGTGTAACCTTGCCCCATGTGCGGAAAGGTTGAATTGCGATGAAGGAACTCCTAAATAAATGATGATATTTACATAGCGACATTTTTTCATGGTTAAATCTGCTAGGTCATAGGCTTGTGAAATAATTTGCGAAAACTGGCTTCACGCAAATAAACCGAAACCTGCCTTGGATCCCTATACGCATTTGTTGCATTTCTATAGTGGTGACTTGCTGAGTACGGTTGGTACTCACCCTTGCATATTTCTACCCTTTTAGTTTTTGATGATGAGGATATGCAAGTCGAACTGATCCCCGAGGAGGGGGATGGTACGGAGGAACCATAGGGACTAATCCCCAGTCGATGCCTGTGGAGTATAGGTGGACCGCCACAGCCTCACTTCCGCTATCCTATCTTATTCTATGTTATTTGGTATTGTATCCGGCCAGACACGGTCTATTAGATCCTACTCAGGTTCCCATGTATTATTTGGTATTGTAAGACTATGTGATGCAGACTGTGTGTACCAGATTTGTAATGTGTGTATACCAACCTACCGTTCCAGGGAGTTGGTATTTGTAAACACATATGGTTTCCTGTGCTATAAAATCAGGGCTGACAAGATTCTAGACTCTCGAGAAAACATTTACTCACAATTTACATGTCATTCAAATAATTATGAAAAAATTATTCAACATGTCATTTAAATAATTATAAAAAATATTCAATAAGATAGATTAATACGTGATATATCAATATACAAACATGCAAGATAAAATTCAACTTTTACAAGTTGAAAAAAATATGGCTAGTTAACACATATTCATATCCTTTTTTAACTTGTAGAAATTAAATCTGACCTTACATATTTGTGGAGTGATTTATCACATATTAATCTCTTTTGTTGATATTTTTTAAGTTTTGTCAAAACTATTTAGATAACATATAAACAATGAGGAAATATCCTCTCGAGAGTTTAGAATAGTTTCTCACTTGAATGACGCTTTTTACCCGGGAACAAAGCCGTGATTTGGGAATTAAGGAGCCGGTCACAAAGCAATGTATTAGGGAGAACTCACGGGCGGCTTGACCGATGGCAGAGTGGATGCATGGTCGGTGTGTGTTACGGTGACCAAATGCGAGAACGAGAACCCACATATCACCATTCGTCTCAATTGGCCGCTTGGCGGGTCAGGCTTTATCGGGTAGCAACCTCAGTGTCGATCTCACCGAGTCGTCCCTCGTCACATGGCGTGGACAAAGATTCCCAAAGAGTTTCGCCACGTCGATTGTTGAAGGGGCGTATGTCGCGGTCCAAATGCAAAGGAATGTGTCTCGAGTATGCAAATTATAGACTTATGTGAAAGAGAACTAGCTCCTAAAACCGACAACGCAGTTCTTCTTGCTACGCACAATCAAGACGAGAGGGGGAGATCCGGAGATGCGATCGCGATCAAGGGAGTGAAGAAAAAAAAATAAGAGGAAGACTCGATTGATAGTGTGGGTGGAACTCACTTTTTATTATTGGGAGCTAATTTTTAGTTATCCCTTGAGAGCTATTTACACATAAAAATCTGATTGTGGATTAAAAATATTAACTTGGAGGTGAATTTTTGGGTTTCTGTTGGTAATGCTGTGCTTAGAAGATGCTAAATTGGTGATCCGCACATAAAAAGCAGCACAAATGTACAAGCTAGAAAACTATATAGCATTTGTAGTAGCAATAGCATGCCATCATGACAGGCATACATATGCTATTTCTCAATACCTTTCTTCGTTGGAACGAAAATTGGGGAATGACAGGCATACATATGCTATTTCTCAATACCTTTCTTCGTTGGAACGAAAATTGGGGAAACTTTACGTGGAAAAAGAATTGGGGGAAACTGTTTTAAGGATTCAAGCTTAGCCCATGTACCCTCATTGCTGCATATAGTATAACAATTACTCTTATAAAATAAAAAAATAGAGAATATAAATTATTAAATTATCGTGCTACAAATCTTTCACGAATTGATCGGAAAAAAAACAATGATAAATGATCAACATTGAGACCATCGATCCCAAATTATATGGTATTCGGCTGAAAGTTTGCAGTTGGGAAGAATGAGGAGAAAACCAGTAACACCCTATTCTGTCTTCTTGACCACGGCTTAGGCTGTGTTTCAAGTGTATAAGTTCCTAACTTCTAAGGTCTTTTTTTCTGCACACACACGGTTCTCGAATTATTTAAATAATGTGTTTTTAAAAAGTTCTCCTACGAAGTTGATTTAAAATATATATTAATCCATTTTCAAGTTTTTTAAACTAATATTTAATTGATTATACACTAATGAATCACTCAAAACATGTGTGCGAGAGAAGTTCCCAACCCGAACTTCCAAACACGGCGTTAGGTTTAGTTCGATCCAAATGATGTTGAAAGTTTTCTTTTTTTAAAAGTACACCGTTTAAAGAGAAGTTACCACAAACAGTTTAAACAAACAAGTTGCCCAACCAGATAGAGACGAACCAAATTGCCGCCTTGCCAGGATGCCATTGGCGAGAGTGGTGGCGGAGGGATCAAGACTCGAGAGGGTAGTCGCGAGTACGACTCATCCCCTATTGTTCTTATCAATTCCTCTTCCTCCTTCCTTCTTTTCAATAAGAAGAAGTATTTGAAATGAAACAAATTCCTCTTCATTCTGTTGTGCTCAGCGAAGGAACTGCCTAAGCATACTTTTGCGGATCCAAACTTCTTTGTTCTTTCTAAGTCTTCTTCTTGCATATAAGAACGCAACTCTTGCAAAAACCAGGATTTGAGTAGTAAGCGGCATCCCCTCTGAGTTGTGAGTAAGCGGAACCATTCTGTTTTTGTTTTTCTCCAGATTCTGACCGGCCTTTAACGGAACTCGATCACTTATTAGACCGATATATGAACGGCAACCTCTTTAGCTTTTCCACTCCCTCACCACACCAACCACTGTGTGATACTGAACACCCACACAATCTCGATTTTAAAGAGAGAGACTGCCATCGCCATCTCTTTGGACATGCATGTGTTAAGGATATAGTTTAGCTAGCCTACCTTCTGATGAGCCATGAGCTCGGATGTCTAAGACGCAACGCGTACGAATCGCTACGCTATGTTTCTTTCTATATGATAATATGAAAAACCAAAGTAAGTCTTTGACCTTCCAGCCAGGACCACACTACACTTTTCAATCAAATAACCCCGCTTCGCACCTATGAGCAAATCACTGAAACGACCATGAAAATTTCCAAGCGAGTCATGTACTGTGGCTCACCTAGCCAGGACGCTTTAGAAGCTGATTGGCTGTGCTAGTTGTCGCACCGGCTGCAGCTGCGATAATTCATAGCAAGTACAAGCCTGTTTGGGACAACTTTTGCTTAGCTTATGAGCCAAATAAGCCGAATAAACCCGCCAAACACTTTGCTTATATCCTTGATTATCTAGACCGCCATCGCAAAAAAATCCCCTCTAGCACTGCGTTTCGAAAAGCGGCTCCGGGATCGCTTCTGCGAATAAGCGAGACCTTTCCCCACCGTGTCCTTCCCCCCTCCATCGTTTCTCCGACCCAGATCTGGATCGGGGCGGAGCGCTCGTCGTCGGGCGGCGGCTTCTCCTCCTCCCACCTCCCTGCTGCTGGCCGTGGCTTCTCCTCCTCCGACCTCTCTCCTGTGCCACGCCGGCGTAGCGCGCTCATGCCGCGCGGGTCGTCCTTCCCGCTCGTCCGGCCCGACGTCCACCCAGGAGCGCTCCACCAGGACGAGCGGCGTTGACTGGTCCACCGGGACCAGCGGCGTCGACCGCTCCACCAGGAAGGCCCGTCCTCCCGCTCGGCTCCTCCTTCCCGCTCGTCCTGCTCGCCTCGTCCAAGCGTGAAGCAGCAGCAGCTTTTCCTCAAGGCGTGAGGCAGTAGCAGCAGCTTTTCCTCACGTGAAGGCAGCAACAGCTCTCCTTTTCCTCAAGGTGAGACTGATTTGATTTTTTTCAGTACTAATCCATGGGCGTGAAGGCAGCAGCAGCCGCCTACTTTTTCAACACTTTGTTGGAATGTTATTTCTGCAGTAGTATAATCATGCCTATATAAATATATTCATGGTGGTAGAAAATTTTCCAATCTTTGCAATTATAGATGGAGAAAGCAACAAAAGTTCCAGCTAGATGGGATGCATTTGCAGCCAAAGTATTCTGTGAAATATGTGTAGAAGAAGTCCTTGCACACAACAGGCCACAACATTGCTTGAATTCTGTGGGTTATGCTAATTTGGTGAAGAAATTTTTTGACCGAACAAAGAGATCATACACCCATGACCAAATGAAAAATAGGTGGGATGTTTTAAAGAAGAAATACACTCGTGGAAGACCTTGAACATGAGAGCTACAGGATTGGGTAGAGATCCTGTTACTGGATGTATTGATGCCTCAGATGATTGGTGGGCTGAGCAAAATCAGGTTAGTAGTTGACATTTCATGATTTTCTATATATGTACTGGTTTTCATTTATAGATGGGGTATTCTAATTGCTCTAGTTTATTTTTCAGGCTATGCCAGGATGTATAGCATTCAAAACTTCAGTTCTTGAGCATGAAGACATGATGCGGATAATGTTTGAAGCAATTAGTGTTACAAATGAGACTTCATATGTTCTTGGAAGTGGTCTCGTGGGGGAAGAGGAGGAGGAGCAAGAGGATGGTGAAGGTGACATGGGTGCACCACAGGTCACCCCAACTGCTAACAAAAGGCCATCTCCATCTTCAGGGAGAACCACAGGTTCCTCTTTTGGAAAGAAAAAGAAAACATATAGAGATACCCTTATGAAGAGGTTGGTGGAAACATATGAGAAGAAGGCCCAGAGTAGTAAAAATTCAGCAACTTTTCATGTGATTGATCATGTTAGAGATGATATTGGGTCTATGTTGGAGCAAGTCATTAATGATGGAGCTGAAGAAGAAAGTGATGAGCACTACTATGCTACTCAACTTCTTAAAAACAAGGACAACCGTGATGTCTTCATTACTTTGAAGACACCTACTGGGAGACTTAATTGGCTGAGGAGAGCATGGGAGGACAGAAAGAACTAGTGATGCTATTTGTTGTGTTTTAGACAATTAATTCATTTGTTGTTGTAATGGACCAATACTTTGTTTCCTTGCTTCATTGCCTTGTATTGTAATGGACCAATACTTTGTGTTCCCTGTTGCAGTTTTGTGAGAATAATTATATTGTTTTCTTGCTGCATTATTGTGTGTGAAAATAATTATGTGTACCTATTTCTAGGTGTTGTCAAGTCAAGTGAGGATGAGCACATCTAGTGCTACTGAGAGTGAGGTATCCGATGACGATGAGGATTTCATGGTTGCATATATGGCATTGGAATTCATGGCCTCAACTAATGGTGCAAGGAAGAAGGAGGTGGTTCCCAATATACCAAGGATGTCTGGTTTCCAATGGGTTCAAATCACTCTACATGATAGAGTTGAGTGCTACGACATGTTCAGAATGACAAGGTCAGTGTTCGATCACCTCCATGACACATTGGTTCAGAATTATGGCTTGACTCCAAGTAGAGGTATTTCTACCAAAGAAGCCTTAGGCATGTTTTTGTGGGCATGTGGTGCACCTCAATCATTGAGACAGATCAAGAATAGGTTTCAACATTCATTAGAAACTGTTAGTAGAAAGTTCAGTGAGGTGCTTAGTAGAAAGTTCAGTGAGGTGCTTAACTCTGTCTGTAGATTGGCTGTTGACATCATAAGACCTAAGGATCCACAGTTTCGAAGAATTCATCCAAAACTTCAAGAAGCTAGATTCTGGCCTCATTTCAATGATTGCATAGGCGCCATCGATGGTACACATATACCTGTTACTGTGCCAAAAAGTGAGCAACCAAAATACATTGGACGACATAATTATTCTTCACAAAATGTCATGGCGGTTTGTGACTTTGATATGTTGTTCACATTTGTTGTTACTGGTTGGCCTGGCTCTGCTCATGGCACTCGGGTATTTTTGATACTTTAGTCACCTACAAGGAAAACTTTCCACATCCACCTCCAGACAAGTATTATCTTGTTGATTCCGGGTATCCTAACAAAAAAAGGATATCTAGCTCCATATAAAGGTCAAAGGTATCATGTGCCCGAATAGCAACATGGTCTCCACCCGGTGGGGTTGAAGGAGGTGTTTAACTATCATCATGCATCCCCGAGAAACGTGATTGAGCGGTCATTTGGAGTTCTCAAGATGAAGTGGCGTGTTCTTAGGGATGTACCTAGCTTTCCAGCTCACTAGCTTTCCAGCTCATAAGCAGTCACAAATTATTGTTGCTTGTATAGCTCTTCATAATTTCATTAGAGAGACTGACATAAATGATGAGCATTTCGTAAACGACAGTAGTGATGAAGACCCTTCAGAAGATGGTAGCCTAATGGCGGATGATAAAGATATGTGTGCTTTCCGCGATGCACTCGCTTCGGCTTTGATTGCTTGATTTATTGTTGTAATTTTTTAGTAGTTTGTAGCACTTATAATGGATGAATGAGAATTAATTTGAACTCTATTGTACGTTACATTCGAACGGAACTATATTATTATTTCAGACTATACAAATATGGCAAAAACTGCATTTACATCAGTATTAGAAACAAAAAGAGGTATTATCAGCATCAGGGGTATTACAGTCATTTTATACCCAGGACAGATAATCTGCCAACAATAATCAGGATAGCCAAACACTATGCTTATTCAGGACACGAGATTCTCCAGATTGCAGCTTATCAGATAAGCCAGCTCAGCTTATAAGCGAGTTTCAGAAAAGCGGTTCCAAACAGGGCCTACAACTACCGCAACAAACCGAACACGCCCACAGGCCATAGTACATGGACGCACGTGTGTCGTACTCCCGTCCCGGACCAAACCTGTTCGGCCTCACGTACGCGGTAATACTGTTCCGGCCCGAATATACATAGGCCGCACGTACGTCGCAGTCCAGTCCCAGCCCATCAAGAATGGGCTGAATTTCCGTCGCAATGCCGTTCTGGCCTAGGCAAAAGAAGTTCACCATCAGAATAAGTTCATTGCAAGTCTCTTACGCGAGATCGATTTTCATCCTTAAACCGCAATATCAGATACAACGAGTCTCTCAACTATCAAAACCGGTGCAATATTAGTCTCAAGGTGGTTTAGATGACGGTTTCAACTAACGTGGCACCTACGTGGCTAATTTGACTCGATTTTCATCCGACGTGGTATTAACGTAGCACATGAAGTAAAATTTAACAATTTAAACATTAAAACAAATTTTACGAGCTCATATGTTAGTCAAACAATAATATTAAAAATAGTGGGACCTACATGTCAGTGGGTCCAATCCCTCCACCTAATCCCCTCTCTATCTCCTCCCCTTCTGCTTCTCCCCTCCTTTCTAGGAGCGCCAGAGGCCAAAGTCCTCAATCGAAGCCAACCATGGCATTCCCGTCCGCATCCGGACGCGCCTGCATAGGGATCTCATCCCTAGCGGCATGGGTGTGGCTCCTCGGCTGCTGCTGCGATGGCGGTGACATCAATGGGATGAGGAGGGGAATGGGAAGGCCCTCGCTCTGGCTAGCCACGGGTGTGCGCGGCTGCGGGATCTTCCTCTAGTGCGACCTCGACGGTGACGGGAGCCCTATCATGATAGAGCTCGTCGGGGACGAGATCCACGCCCCTCATGCCGCCATGGACGCCGATGACAAAGGCTTCGACGAGCTCGCCTCCTCCTGCCGAGGCCCCGCGCTAAGCCTAACACCATAACCGTGCTGTCGCCTCGCTCCCACCGACTACGTTGCCGCCACCGCAGCAGACGCATTCGTGCTTCTCCGCTTACTTGGCCTTTGCCTGGCCACTGGGGACAAGATCCACGCCCTCATGCCGCCATGGACACCAACGACAATGGCTTCGGTGAGCTCGCCTCCTACCGCCACAGCCTCACGCTACACCCACCACCACAACCACCGTCGCAACCTTGCCCTCACCGTCTACACTGCCGCCGCAACAGCAGCATCATGGGGATGACATGGCTGGCTTCAGCTGGGGCTTCGACCTCTCCGGTGCTCTGGGAAGGAGGAGGGGAGAAGGAGAAGCCAAGAAGGGGATGATATAGAGAAGAGAGAGGATTAGGTGGAGGGAGTGAGCCTACTGACATGTGGGTTCCACTATTTATCTTATTGTTTATTTGACATTTGTGCTAACAAATTTTCTTTTAATGTTTAAATTGTTAAATTTTACTCCATGTGCTACGTCAATACCAAGTTAGATGAAGACCAAGTCAAATTAACCACGTAGGTATCACATCAGCTGAAACCATCATCCAAACTATCTTGCGACTAATATTTTGCGACTAATATTGCATCGGTTTTAATAGTTGAGAGACTCGGTATTACGGTTGAAGGACGAAAATCAAACTCGCAGTCAAGTTAAGGGACCTGAAATGAACTTATTCCTTCTCCGTCCGGTGGGCGGCTTGCCGGCTTCGCGTTGAAGGCCCGAAGCAGGGAGGAGCTCCGGAGCATCGCGCGACGCCGCGACCGCCCCAACCCACCCGAAAACAGCTGCCTGCCCGGCGCCGACACCGACACGGGGGCGCACGGCGAGCGAGCGACTCGCCAACCCTCTCCTCCCCCTTCCCCTCCCCACCGCGGCGCGGCCGGCACGCGCCACCGCACCGAGTCACCAACCCCCACCGGCCACCTCTCGCGCCACCCCGGAACGAAACGAGGCCGTGGCTTGACCATCGTCCTCGACGGCGGCGGCCGCCGGAGATGGCAGCGGGGGTCCCGGCGGCGCTGCCGCGGCTGTGCGCGCTGGCGCCTTTCCTCGTCGTCGCCGCCTGCCTCGACGTCCCTTCCCACGGTAACCGAATGCATATGCCTGGGAAGCCAGCCAGGAACTGGCTTGCTCCGGAGAGCTCGAGAAGTTGAAATGTGGTGTTTGGACTTAGGAGTTAGGACTAGGGGGACTGGAGGACTTTAGTTGGGCACTTGGATTTGGATTTGGGGCTTTTCGAGATTCGAGTTGTACGTTAGCAGTATTATTTTTCAGGAAATGAATAATTTGGTTCCTGGACGAATTGGCCCAGGTTTCGACTGCTTAAATTTGCCAAATTGCTTAGAGTGTCCAATTGCTTGAAGAGTAGTGGACCAGCTGTGTTCTTTGATCTACTTTGATACGTGACACTGATGAGCTAGTACTGCACAGTTCACAAACCAGGATGCGTAGTCCTAAAACTCAGAATTCCAAAGACTGGAGATTGTGTCCAGCTAACAAAATTGAAACGACTGGAATACTATGAACCCTGCATGTCTCGATTGGTAAATTGAACAAAAACCGGTCACTTTATTTAGCGACAGTTATGCTATTAAAATATCCTTTCAGGGCATTTCTTGGGAATTTTTAAGTTGCTTGGTCATGGCATGAAAATTTTTAAGTTATGCTAAATATATGTGTCATGCATGCTCATGGACTCATGGTAAAATCAACAATACCGCATTGTGATAGAAGTGTAACATTCAACATGCAGGGTGCTACTGGACTGGGTGCCAAAGCAAATGGTCTAGAGTGTGTTCTGCTGGCCACTTCTTAGATTCTCAATCAGATGATTGTGATGGTGTTTGCACGGAGTCAAAAAGCCCGCCATGTCTTCCATTCCACAAACATTTCCATTGCTGCATAACAGGTGTGTGCATGGGTATATGTATTGTTGGAAAGTGGCTCAATCATCTACTATATTCTACACTAGTCTTCTGCATCCATCCTTAGCATAAGTAGGCACAGAATCCAGGTCATCCTTTTCAAACATTACAGAAACATTATAATGAATTACTCTGGTGTTCTAATACATTGTTTATATTCTGAAGGACAGGAACCCCAAAGCTAACAAACAAATGTGAGCATTGCAAGAACAAGCTGGATTTTGGCAAAGAATTTGTATGCTGCTCTGATTGCTCTGACCCAACCATTATGATCAAGCATAGCAAACTGGGTTACTGTAAGAGTGGTGCTGAGTTATCAATGCAGTTAAAACCACACGGTATATTTAACTGTTCATGAACCTGTGAATCCTGCAGTTTGCATGGAATAATTTTATGTTTACAAAATATTCTGTGATTTATCTTTCAGATATTTGGCTGTTCCTAGTTCTTTTCGTGTTCTTAGGTCCTTCAATTGTTCTTGCTCAATTTACCTTTTAAATGTTTCCCCTACCCTTTTATTCTTTGCACTAGAGTCACACCCAAAGTTAGTACTACCCAAGGAGACCATTTCGCAGTTTTTCTTTACTGTTCATAATTTTGTGCTGAAATTGTTCACAGGCAATTCAATTGTCAATTGTTGATAGATTACTTGGAGAATAAGTGATTGGTAGTATAATAATATATGCAGAAATCTATCATTGGGTTGCTGGACCATGGATGAAGTGCTCCTCGCCATGCGATGGTGGTGTGCGGTATCGTGATGTTGCTTGTTATGGAAATTTATCTGATGCCACAATCAAACATTATCCTGTAGATGATGCTAGCTGTTCAGCAGATGAAATGGTACTTCAGTGAGGGCTGTTCAAATTCATAATGTTTCTATAGTAGTGCATATTGCCCTTTTGCTTTCATTCTTTCTCACATATGGTACATTTATTTCTTAACTTTATGTTTCCGATCACCTTTTGTACTTCTCTGGAATAGCTCTTTCATTGCTTAGGATATTAAACATCTGTTTGGCTTCATGCATGATTTATCATCTGCTTTTCTGATTTACTCTTAACCTTGCATTTCGTCAAGATAATTACTGTTGAACTGTTGAAGCTTGTTAGCAATCACAAGAAGTCGAACCAAATCATTGTAACTCCACAATTATGGGATCAGATATTTGATGTTTTACAATAGATGAATCTGATGTTGATTAATACGTGTGGCTTTGAAATTAATGTTTTATCATTGGATCTAATGAAGATTGACCAAACCCTTCTACAGTTCTACTGTAATACAGGCACTGCCTGTTTGGTAGGCAACTGGCAAGCATAAGCAATGAACCTGCAAGAAAAAAAATCAGTCCTGCGCATGTACTTTGTCTGTTCGATGTACTCATTTTTTTTTAAAAAAATATCTGTTTCAAAGCTAAGCTCCTGAAATCAGGGTCATATCATATTTAAGTATAAAGTACCTTTATTCTCGATATGCCATATATTCTTCTTTATTGTGCTGGTAATTTTTTCCCTCTCACTTGTTAAATTTCTTGTTTGGCAGCCTGCAAGACAGGAAGCTTGCAATGAGCAGAGCTGTGGTGTCGACATGGCAGAGCCAACAAATTCTAGGAAGAATGGAATGTCTGGTTGGTTGGTAGCACTTATTCTTCTTCTAGGGCTTGGTGCTATTGGGGGCATTGTATTTACAAGCTACACTTACTACTTGAGGTATGCCTAAATGTTACTATGGTCTTTGGATTACATTGTTTCTGCATTCCTCCCTGCTTGTGGATTTTGCTCAGTGTTTATGCCTTCAAGAGTTCTTAGTGATGATTTGCATGCACTCTATACATAGTCAGCACTGAGACAATTCATAAATTTGAAACATGAGCTTCCAACAATTTTATTGTTTTTAATTTACAATCAAAATTAAATGGTAAACCAGTTACTTTCAAGATCAACAACGTCCATTTATGCTGGTTATTCAGTCATTCTCTTTTTGTTGAAAATCAATGGTTATGTGAGGCATATCAACCTCTGATGTAAGAACAAATTTGTCTGTTAATTACAGGAGAACCTCTGGACGAAGTGGTTTTGTGTATGTCATGATGGAAGCGTATTCTTGAGAGGACCATTTACTTGCAAGGAATGGAGGCTAAAGTTAACATTCCAAATCCGAGGAGCAAGTTTGTTCATTATTTTTAGGCCTGTATTAGTTGCTGAAAATGGTTGTTTTTTTCTCATCTGGTCAATTCATGCGTGTCTTAGTTCGTCGTTTGCGTTGATCGCCACACATCTCTCCTTGGACTTAATCCTCCCTGTATGCCCATACAAATCAATTACAACCATGCAATTGACAATTTGCTTGCAAGACAACTATGACTCGGGTCGGAACGTATTATCTAGTCTCACTGTTATCGAGTCGTAAGACTAACAGGGTCACCAAACTGTTTTGGGTAGGGTTACCGTCACCTCACGGTTTGATGGTTATCGTGGTAACCGCACGGTTACCGCGAGATATACCGTGATTTCAAAAACTGAGAAAGTTATCGCACGTGATAACCGTACAATTTTGTAAACCCTGATGACTAGTCGCCTCCTCACGTTTTCAATTTTTCATGGTTGGGACTATCTTATTGGATAAATTTCTAGACACAAATCACATATTTTTTGAATAGTTGGATCAGCCCGTTTAGATATATTGATTACTAGCAATTAGTGGCTTAAGAGTCTCATTGGTCATCCTAATAAGCTAAAGCTAAAACAAAAATTTCAATTTGCAAACTTATTTTTTGATTTTAAGATATTTTCGATATAGTTTTTTTCAGCATTACCATTTAACTCGCTAAAAATACATATACAAAAGTTTCAACTATAAATTAATTTTTATTCTTTAATAAACCGTTTTAACTTCTTAGGAAATATGAATAACCATTGAGGATTTTACATTAAAATATACTGAACCCGTAAGACTCGATAAGATAAAAAATAACTTAAATTCGAAAATAGAATATAATTGAAATTTTGTTAAAAGGATAGGATAAAAAATTTATGTAGAAAAATAATGAAAATCGCAGTGATCTTATTGTAAAAACATTATAATTACACTGTAATGTCTACCTCTTTTATCTTTCTTCTCTATCATCTCGGACAAATCGATGGAAGAGTTGATCCAAACGGTGGAGCAATAGAACAGCAATCTTGAGATATATTCAAGGGTAATTTAAATTTTTTTGATAATTTGATGGAAAAAATACGTTGGCACATATATATAACTAACCTGCTCATCGTTTAACTATATACACCCTCCGCTCTGGAATATCAATAGTATCTTAGAGCGGAGCGGAGGTTAACTTAAAAAAATTATGAGTGAAATTTTTATGTTTTCGTTTATACTTATACTTATTGAATGATTTATTATTAACTTAAAAAAATTATGAGTGAAACTTTTATATTTGTATCGTTAATGATTAAAAACAAATGGTATAAAATAAACTACAATGAAAAACAATACAATTATTTTTAAAATTAAATTTTGACTTACAAATGTACTCCTTCCAAAAAAAAATCTAAACTAGATATGATCTATATCACAATATAATGAATCTAAATATGCTCCTGTCCATATATTCGTGGTACATGTTTGTTTTTTTAGCATAAGCAAGATAATGGGATACAGCGCAAAGTGTCCGACCGGGAAAAAAAGGGGGAAAAAACACAAACGACAGAGGAAAGAGAAAATAATTGCGTCCGCTTTCCTCCTCAGACCGCGCGCTCCGGCATCCGGCAATTCCTTCCAATCCCCAATCCTCCTCCCCTCTCTTCTCCGCTCGTGAGGGTTGTCCACTCCGGCGATGCAGGAGCCGCAGCGGATGCACCGCGACGCCGGCGGCGATCCCGCCGTCGCCGAGACCGACCCCCTTCTCGGGCACCCGCCGCCGCCGCCGCCCTCGCGCTCGCCGGCGGAGATAGAGGACGAGGAGATCGAGGCCGCTTCCGCCGCCTGCTGCCGCATCTGCCTCGAGTCCGAGATCGAGCCCGGTAAACCCTCGCGGCTTGTACGCGAACCACCACCAGCTCTCTAGGACGCATAGGCGTTTGAGATTATTTACTGCCGGCACGCGGAGGAATTTTTGATCCTGAGAATGTATACGAGGAGAAATCACCTAGGGTTTGATGCGGTGCGGGCCTGTTTAACTGATCAGTGTTGCTCGTGTGCTGTTTCAGGTGATGAGCTGATTTCTCCTTGTATGTGCAAAGGGACGCAGCAGTTCGTGCATCGCTACTGCCTTGATCATTGGAGGTCTATTAAGGTAAAGTGCCAGTTGCTACCTACATTCCCTCCATTGAATTTACGGATTTCCGGCAAAAGCTCTGTCAGTCTGTCCCAGTGTCGCCTCTGTTGTTGTAACGTGATGAACCGATGATATGTAACCTTGGTGGAATGCATAGTCTTATATGAATTATTCTTATGATCTATCCAGTGTACAAAGCTCGTCTGTTTTAAATGCTTATTAGCGAGCTAATTTTTGATGGTGATAGAGTTGGCTTCTTAAAATGTACTAGTATATGTTTTAGATTTATGACAGACTTAACTAGTATGGCAAGGTTTTCTAAAGCAACATGTGGTTTCGTGCTTTCACCCCACCATATAAAGTTTATACGGCAGAGTTTTTCCCTTATGTGGCTTGATCTTACAAGTTATGCGGCCTTGTAGGCCTTGTTTTAGAATAATGCTTTATTGCGCTTGTTTCTGCAGGAAGGAACTGCCTTTTCTCACTGCACAACATGTAAGGCACAATTCCATCTCCGCGTCGAATGTCTGGAGGACAACATGTGTCGCAAGATGATGTTCCGATTGTTTGTTGCTAGGGATGTTTTCCTTGTATTCCTGGCTGTACAGACTGTAAGAACACCTTTCTTTCTATATTATTTCTTTTGTTGAAAGCTCTGTGAACCTGAGTTACTACAATTGAGTTTGCACCATTCTGTTTTTGGCATGGTGCTCTGACATACATTTTATCTGCCTTGCTTTTCAGGTCATTGCTGCTATTGGTGGTATGGCTTATGTGTTGGATAAAGATGGACAATTTAGAAACAGCTTTTCTGATGGTTGGGAACACATCCTATCAAATCATCCTGTGCCCTTTTACTACTGTGTTGGTATGCAATTCTTTTTCCTTCAGTTCTGATTGCAGTTGGTATGATGATTGACAATTTGACATGATCTATGCTGCAGTTAAATTCTCACTACTACCATTTATAATGTAGTCACGACTCAACTTGTCTATTATGTCATATAAGCAACTAATGAAACATCAATCTTGCTTCCCTGCTATAACCATAATCTCTCATGTTTTTGTTGTGCACTGAAAATATAAATTCTATATAGTAGGTCAAACATGTCACCCACAGTAACACTCTCTACCTCTGGCAACATTTCAATTATCACAAAATTTTAGGTTGTCGGAGCTTTATTTTTATTTGACAAACATTTTTTGAAGTTATTATTTGACAAGCTTCCTCAAGTAAAAGGTGTTAACACCCTCTTCTAGAAAACTAGTCACTGATATCTGTGTTAAATCATTTTTTTTTCAGGAGTAGTGGTGTTCTTTGTAATGGTAGGATTCGTTGGACTGATAGTACAGTGTTCGTCTTTCAACACCAATGATCCATGCTTGGCTGGTTGCCGCAATTGTTGCTATGGGTGGGGCATACTGGATTTTCCCGCTTCAATAGAAGCTTGTCTTGCTCTGGCTGTCATATTTGTCATTGTTTTTGCTATACTTGGAGTTGCATATGGCTTCTTTGCTGCAACCGTAGCAGTCCAGAGGATCTTGCAGCGACACTATCACATACTTACCAAAAAGGAGCTCACAAAGGTAAACACTGCTTGAAGTGATCACTCGTCATTTCCTCTGAACCAGTGAAATAGTAGTATTTGTTAACCAGCTCATTTAATAATCCGTACTTCCACTGTTTGATGATGTGCAGGAATATGTCGTGGAGGACCTTCGCGGGTGTTATACACCACCAAAGATGGACCCAGAGCAAGAGCAACGTCTGAAGAATTTGCAGCTCATGTAGCTTCCACTTTCTGCAAATAGGATGCAACAAACCTCTTGATGCATGCCGAGCATTGTCATGCTAAGTACATATGAGCTGTTGATACGAATATTTTCCAGTAATCATAGTCGAAAACTCCAGATTAGTATATACAATAGCTCCATGGTCGAAGATATGTTTAGGCACATCAATCCTCGAAGGAGGCGACTCTGGCTGCAGTATCAATAGGCATCCAATGAAGTTGACGAGCCACGAAAAACGATAAGTACAGATGCAAGCAAACCATACCTTACCATGGGATCTGTTTACAGATGCAACCAAGCCATGCTTGGCAAAAGTTTATGCGTGTACTTGTACGGTTGCAGCAATCTACAGCTGTACTGTCCCTTATTAGTTGCATCGTACTTGTATGCTGAGTGATAATTTTTGCTTGTATTTATGTGTTAAAGTATTAAGTGCTTTTGCTCACAGAATGGTGGCATTCTACATAAATGTTGATCAATTCAGTTTAGACATATGGATTGTGCAGTTGTTCCCTCTGCATTTCAACTCAAAATTTACGGGCTCTACGATAGCCTAGTACAAACTCCAGGTCTCATTTAGAACGGAGGATTTATACCGGAATTAAACTTTTTTTTCGGGGTAAAAGTTTTGTGTTTCAAGGGAGCCTTACAAATCTATGGGTCACTATTTCTGGCACACATTGAACATGGTTTGAATTCTGATGGATCCTTTCGATTTTCCAACATGGGATTTCATATAATGTAGAAATTCATGTAAACTTTTCAGGATTGTTTTACAGGAATCTGCTCATTTTTTCCGTTATAGTCGAAGAAATTAAGGTACTAGGTAAGAAGGAATCAAGGAAGAAATTAGGGAGGTTAGCCGAATAATAAACGATAGGATGGTTCTTTAATCTCACCTTCGAGATCTGAACACGGAGAGCAAATGTACGCTATCGCTTTCTCAAGGCGTAAAGTGGCCCTCCCGTACTCGAGGACTATTTACGTCAGCACGCAGCCTCAAACCCCACAGCGACTCGACCGTCGAATGCGGCCGCGCCGCCGCCGTCGCCCGCCGTCGCCGTCGTGAGCGCCGCCAAAGCGATGCGCCTTGCCCCCTGCGCCTCTCTACGCCGCGCCGCCGCCATGTCCGCCTACTACAACGTACGCATGCCTCCCCTCGTGAATTGCTCCCCTGAATCCCTTCCTCTCCTCTAGAGTCTAAACCCCCCATCTTCTCAATCTCTCTCTCTTGCAGGCCCGAGGATCCGCTCGCCCGCGACGAGGCTACTACTCCGAGCGCCCCACGCCGCCTCCCCACCACCACGACGCCGGCGGCGGCGGCGCCGAGCTCGTCAGCGGCGACTCCCACCACAGCGCGGTGCGTGCCGCCAACGATTCCCTCCGCCGCGGTGGCGGCCGCGGGCCTCCTCCGTCGCCGTACGGATACGCGCCGCATCAGCCGCCGCCGCCATACGGGGCCGTGCCGTACAACTACGGCCACCCGCAGCAGCCGGGCGCCCCTTACGGGGCCGTGCCGTACAACTACGGCCCCCCGCAGCCGCTGCCGCCGCCGCCGGATCCTCAGTACGGCTACGCGACCCCGAATCCGTATGTCCAGGGGCATCCGCAGCCGTACTGGCGTGGTCCAACAAATGCAGGGTTCCGGCCGCCGTATGCTGGCTTCAGGCCTGGTGCGCCGCAGCAATCACCAAGGCTAGCGGAGTACCGCCGACGGTGGCGATTCGCACAGCATCGGCCGCCACGCCAAGCCGGTAATATCTTCCTGAGCCTGTGATATATTCTGTCTCAATGCTTAGCACTGAAGTAGTAGTAGAATCGCATAGCAAACCATCTAGGGAGCACTTCTCTGAAGTCAAAAACAGTGTAATTGCCTTCTTTTGTGTGGAAATACTTTTAGGTTATTAATGATCGGAATTTCTTAATATTTGATGGCTTAGCACTTCTCTGAAGTCAAAATGGTGAAAGTTTTTCAATTCGGTTTGTGTACTTAACCGGTATAATTGATTATAGTTTCACTTGATTTTAGACAATGGGTGTGTCATGTGATATATGATATATGAAGGAAAATGATTTAGTTTATGCCCCTCAACTCCTCCAGAAGTTAGGTTTTCACACCTCAATTCTCAAGGTGGATGAAAACCACCCCTGAACCTTCTAGACCAGATAAATTATTACACCCCTAAGCGATCAAGCCTGAAACAGAGTGGTTTTGACTTCAGCGTCGCATCTACTGCTGCCATGCTAGCACCGACGCCACAGTAAGGCATTGGAAAAGTGATACAGTTTCTCTTTCCCTCATATTCCTTTTCCCACTCTCCTCAGCTAAATCAATATCACAGCTAACTATCTTGTTCTGTGAGAGGATAATGGGCGAAGAGAATGGGAGAGGGAAACAGAAAAGGGTCCATGGGCATCCTATCCATGACCAAACACCTTATTTCAGGCTTATGGCTGTAATCTATTCAGTTTTACAGTCGAGGGGGTGAAAACTAAACTTTCAGAAGTGTTCAAGATGTAAAAGTACATTTTCCATACATGAATAATTCAGAGAGATATTACCCATGGTCGGACATGGTGTGTTTCAGACCAAGATTATTAAAGTTGAGTAATCATTATGTGTGTGGAATTGTTGTTCTTGTTTTAAAATTACCATACCGTTTTCCTTTGGTATATTGAGTAGACCTTTTTTTATCATGCAGAGAGGTTTAAGGTTCTATCATACAATATACTAGCTGATTATCTGGCCCAGGAGCACCAATTTCTCTATGAGCGCATACCATCTTTCATCATGGATTGGAACTGGCGGAAGGAAAAGTTAGTGTTCGAGTTTGGTTTGTGGTCTCCAGATATTCTATGTCTTCAGGTAATTTATAACTGCTGTACTGCAGCAATTCAGAAGGTTTGTGCTGCTAAGTCAATAGTTAAAAAGCGGTAATACCTACGTGGAGCTAGTTATGATATCTTGAAAAGTTGAAATTTGGAAAATTGAAAGGCCACTAGTCTACATGGTCACTCCCTGCTAATTCAATAGCTGCATATGACATGTCAACTACAAATCACACAAAAGATAAACTTTGTTAGTTTCTTGACACTTATTGATGAATATAACATGTATGCTATAAATACATTTCTTTGATATTAATGATTGAATGGGATCTATATTGACTCATGTTAGACTTATATTCCTTGGTTATGCCTGTAGGAGGTCGACAAATTTACGGACCTTGAGCAAGAAATGGCAACTCGAGGATATAACGGCATATGGAAGGTAATATTCAATAGTTATAAAACCGATGTTCAAAATGCATTTTGAAGTATGAATTTATATGTATTGTTATAATTTATATACACTACACTTATTAGTCATTTGACTAATTCTTGGTCAAAATCTACAATTTGTTTTTTTAGATGAAAATATTCCCTATAAAAATCGACAGAGGGAGTATATATCACAGGCATTACTTTGTTGATGAAGTGGACAAAAAAATATTTGTGAAAATGACGAGTGCTTCCAACTACTCATTTACAGTTACTTGATGACATAGCATGCGTAGAACTGAAACTTCATTAGTGATTGCCATTGAGGAACACAATTTTCTTGAAACTGCTTGATCGTATGATTTACACATTATGCTGGACTTTTGGCACAGATGCGGACTGGAAATGCTACTGATGGATGTGCGATCTTTTGGCGAACAGCTAGGTGGTCAATCCTGTCTTTTCTTTTCTGTTGAAAGAAAGAAAACCCTTTGTATGATACAAAATTATTTCTCCTGGTGTTATACCTACATTAAAAATTTTCTACTTCAGATTGTTATCACAGGGGGGCTTCTCATAGTTATCCAAACTTTTTCATGTTGCAGGTTTCAGTTGCGCTATCAAGAGGATATCGAGTTCAATAAGCTTGATCTCCGTGATAATGTTGCACAGATTTGTGTTTTAGAGGTGGGCTTGAAATTGTTGGGCAAACTACTGATCACTTGAATTGGAACTTTCTTTATGCTGCCAATCTTTCATGGCCTATATCTGCTAACCGTTTCCTCATTATTTTTTCAGTCGGTGATTCCAGGAAATGTGCAAACTGAGTCTAGGTAATTGAAACTTCAAGAATTCCAAACTATGCATCACAGTTGTTAGTTGTGACAATGGTGTTATGCTGTCTCCTTTCTATTACTTGTTTCTGGCTTGTGTAGTTCCTATTCCACGTTCCTTTATTGTTGAAGAAAAAAAAAATTATAACCCACATGGCCACGTTGGTATTATTTATCCATGTTTTTATAACCATTCTTCTGTTTCACAGCCCTAACCATCCTCAACAAGCTAAGCAAATTGTTATATGCAATACTCATGTTCTTTACAATCCAAAGAGAGGGGACATCAAACTTGGTCAGGTATTGTTGTGATCATTCGTGAGTCTTAATTTCCTACATTAGTTCAGACTTTTATAGTGTGATTTTTTTACTAGAATTAGCTTCTTGGCCTAAGCACTGTTGTTTTTAGTATAAACAAAAATAGTTTGCATGCTTATCTAATTTACCATAGCTAGGATTGAACCTGCATATGTTGAACATGGTAAAGAATATTACACTTTGTTAGACCTTAAGTACAGAGCAACAATGTACACTCTTTATCTTCCATCATGTTGCCTTCTGATGCTTTCATGGCATCATTTGAGATCGTGCATTGTTTTCCACCCTCTTGTTGTAGGTGACTACAGTCTTTTGCTATTATCCTGTTTATACTTTCATCACTGAAACAAAGTATAGCTGCATTGCCTAGTATTTCTTTCATCTTTCTTGACTATCAATTGTTAGTACATTATGCACCTTGATATGTATTATTTGAATACTAATTTTCTTGCCATACTTACAGATAAGGACGCTTCTTGACCGAGCATATGCTCTATCAAAGACGTGGAATGATGCTCCAGTAATAATTTGTGGAGATTTCAACTCTACTCCCAAGGCAGTATTCTAGTACCTTACCCTTTTTCTATTAAGATTCATATCTGGTTCACTGTATTTCTTGCACATCTTATTACATGCTTACATCTAACAAGGTCAAAATGTCTGACCCATTTCTTGCTCATTCAGAGCCCTCTGTACAATTTTATGCTGGAGCAAAAGGTAGAGAATGTTCTGTATTAACTTGTAAATGACTGTTTTTGAGGAACTGAAACTCACACAACATCATAATCATGCAGTTGAATCTGTCTGGTCTTGCGAAAAGTACTATATCAGGGCAGCAAACTAGTACTGCACAGGGACTATATACTGGTCCTAACACAGCTCGGTAAACCTTCTGCTTTATCGAAATGTATATTGAATTCTTGTTTTGGACACCCTCTTTTGACAAAATTTTCTGCATATTTTAAACCTAAGTGACCTTTGCTTGATGCTTTTTGGTATTTAACAGATTCTATCCACCTTTTCACACGACGAATAATAAGGAGGGTTGTAAGCCTCAACCTGAAGTAAGAAATGTAATGGAAAATTCTCGTCTTTCTGGCATAGAACCAACTTTGACTGATACTGCTTCAGACTCTTGCTTAAACCCGGAGAGCTCTACAAATCCTCATGAGCAAGAATTATTGGGCTGTGTGGAAGGTCCTACAAAGGAAGCCTATACATCTGATGCTGAAGCACATACCAACACCACTAATGGTGAAGAAAATTCAGTGGTTAACAACTCCAGTGAAGGATATGGAGTGATAAAAAAGAGCTCTGTAGAAGAAACTAACATTACAAACTTTTCATCTGCTCCAACGACAGTAAATGATGAGATCCTTCAGTCAGATTCAAGTGAAATAGTTGATAGAAGTCAGCTGCTTCCGTCTTATGAATCATCTGAACCCAAAGATTCTGGGGAAAAATTAGCTGCTGGTAGCAATAACAGTTCAAATACCCTGGCAGACTTTCCTGGTCATGTGATTTCTGGAAAAGCTACTTGTGATTTTGAACTAAACAATGTCCAGTCAGATACACTGTTTGATACATCAAAAGTCAGACCAGATAAAAAGGAACAAGCCAGTGAACCTATGTCTAAAAATAATTGCACGCCTAGTGAATCAGAATCGAAATGTTTCAGTGATTCCCTGAAGTTTGCTGATACACTTCATCAAATGAGTAATCTGAGGCTAGAAGAAGAAAACAATACTGAGCCAACTCAGTTAACATCACCACTAGAGCCTTTGCAACACACAGATTGTGCCTTTTCAGACACTTGTGAGGTTCAATGTACACCTGAAGTGATAAACAAGCATTCAGAATCACATTCATGTTCAGATGAGCTTGGAAATTGTTCTTGTGCTTTTGAGGATGATGGGACATCCAATGAAGTTTTGTGCTCAGATGTGAATGCAGATCCTTCCTTCTTTAAAGAGTTTTCTGGTGTTAATGAATCTTTATCTGAAGATGAAGACAAGCTGCAAACAACCTCAGATGGTTCACCATCTGCCCAGCAAGTGATTACTTCTGATAAAAGATATTATGATTATGATCCATACAGGTGGACACCAGATGAAATTAAAGCTGCTACTGGGAATGAAGATTGCACCTTCGTGGAACATAATTTGAAAGTCCGAAGTGTCTACACAGATGTGGAGGTAACTGCTAACTTCACGTGGCCTGGCTACAATTTCTCCATCAATCTTTGATGGGAAAAATGAGCATGTTTCACCACTCATCTTTATTTAGATATATCAGATATCAACTGTTAGCTCGTTCTGAGATGTCTAATTTTTGGTGGGTTGCAATATGTGTAGTTCCTTACTCTATAAACAAAGTAAATTGCACATCACACCATTTTTTTTATTTGTTCCACTTTGCAATAGTTTTATTTAAGCAATATTTTCACTTTGCAGTTTGCACCACCCTAAGCCAACTAAGGTTGTAGTTTTTCACTAGCTCGAGTTCACCTCCAGTTAACTGGGATAACCACTGCACAACACAATGCTGGGTTGTAGCAGAGCCTGGCGTTGGAAATCACATAGTTGCTTGATTCATAACGCTGACAGACAATTGTATAAGACCAACAAGTTTGGCTGGTGCAAACTGCAATACTATTGGTGACTTTGTGTAGTGCAAAGTGAAAATATTGATTGAAACCAGTGCAGAGTTAAACAAAGGACAATAGTGTTGGCCCTAAAACTAGGATAAAAGAACAGAAGGTGTATGAACTACAGTATTCTTTGTATATTGCACAAGCCAAGACACCATTTACACACCATTTACATAGGGGTATATGTCCTTTTATAGGACTTTTAGGTCGGTTTCTACAGTAACCGATATGCTACAGTACTCAAAACAGCTAAACACTAGCTAGTAGTCAATTTCTAGTTCTCTTGTACAACTTCAACTTTACAACTAAGCAATAACCCAACTATAGCTAATTCTCTAGATGCATCATGTTATTTACAACTCATGGGATAACAACAAAACAAACTTCAAGTATTCAACAAGTATCCAACTTGACTACTAGTAGTTAAATCCAATTTAACTTTGTTATCTCAAGAATACAAATTAATTTCCAACAAATAGCTGGTGCAAAAGTGCAATTTTTCTCTTTTTATATTGAATAATTTTCTAGAACCAATAAATTCCAGGCAATCATGTGAAACAATTGTGATTATGGTAACTACTGTTCAACCAGGATTTTGAAGGGACAAAAGATGCCAACAAGGAGCCGCTAGTTACAAGTTACAACAGAAAATTTATGGGAACAGTGGACTACATATGGTAAGTAAGCATTGTTGGAACTCCTTTGGTATTGCCACTGATATTCAACTATCTAATTACCTCTATAATCTTGTAATTTGTGTAATAAAGGGCTTCCGAGGATCTGCAGACTGTTCAAGTGTTAGATACGTTCCCAAAAGAAATTCTGAAACAAACTATTGGGTTCCCTACCAAGGTATCACCAAGTGCATCTCTCGTATATTTTATCAATGAACCCTTCACAAATTTCATCGAATAATTGTTATATCTTCATGACACAACTCTAATCCGTGCTGTTTTTGTTGCTTGACAGAAATGGGGAAGTGATCATATTGCTTTGGTTTGTGAATTAGCATTCACAAAATAATGCTTGTCAGACAGGCAAAGAGGGGTTTTGCCTTCGGAGCCAGCGATAGGTGCCTGCCTACATAAACAGCAACTACCCTAGCACAAACCCCAGGAAAAAAGAATCTTGGGAGCTACAGCAACGACCATTTCTACATTAACAATATAGAGCAGTACATTGTTTCTTCTAATCCAATAGAAGAGCGCATCGTATCTTTATTTTATCGGCATGCTTTCCAATTTGTACATGAGGCGACAACTGAATATGTTCTTAAGTCTGATTAAATGCTCTAATCAGAGACCCTAACTTACGGTGATGTCAATTTTACCACCTTAAGCTAGGCGTAAGCCTGCGTTGGGGGCTTTTGGACACCCAAGCAAACATCAGATGGCAAATACTCTAATGCTGTGCTCTTGCCTGTCTCTTTGTCGAGCGTCATGTCCTATCCTACAGGAAATCATGAAACTTGAATAATGGAGGTTTGGTGAATCTTTACCTACTTGAACCTGATTGCCCAACAAGGCTACTGGTTCCGAACATCAATTTTCACAAAAAACCTTCACTGATCAATCTCGTGGTTTGTAGTGTTTCAGACTTGAATATGAATCAGGGTTTCGGTTAAAGGACAACAGAGTATCTTTGATCATATGCTGGGTGTATTCGTGAGTGTGAGGGCCTGTTTAGTAGGGTTTAGCTTCATCTAAAAGAGAGTAGAGCAGGTTGGAGTTATCTGAAAAAAATGAATTAGAGTAAAGTGGGGTTCGGGCTACTCCATAGCTGTACTCTACAATTTGCTCGAAGTTACATAGAGAAGTTGAAACCTTGTCAAACAGACTCAAGTATGGATGTTTGCGTAAATAATTTTGTCGTTGTGTGAAGATTGAAGAATAAGCATGGAGCAAATGGCATGGTTGGGGCTTTGGGGCATGGCTAAATATGAAAAGGTATTCGCTTCAAAATGATAATTACTTTTACATACAAATATGAAAAGGTTTTCTCTCACCAAAATGCCCGGTACGCCATTGTGGCTGAAGACTAAAGCGTTTTTTAATCACGTTCTATAAATACTTGAAAATTCAATTAAAAAGCTGGATTGGCTACTTTTAGGGTCCCTTCGAATAAGAGTAATGAAAAAAAACGGAGGTATAGGAAAAACACATGATTTTAATAGGAATGCAAGTACAAAACAGAGAATTGCAAAACGTAAAAAAAACACATAAATGATCGATTGAACCGTAGGAAAAACACAGGAATCGGATGAGGGAGATAGATTCAAAGGAAAATTTCCAAAAGGTTAGAGCTCTTGCTACATGTTTTCCAAAATTTCTATAGGATTGTTCATTATATAGGAATTCTAAAGGATAGGATATGATTCAATCCTTTATTTTAAAGGCCTTAATATGAAACTTTCCTATAGGATTGAAACCCTCCAAAATTCTTTTATTTTTCCTTGAAATCGAAGGCCCGAACAAGTTCTAGCTAATTCGACAATGATTGATTTTCCCTTGTGAACGATCTAAAAGCATAGAAGTGACAACTACATGAGTACACAATAAGAGAGATTAACACATAAATACTTGGATTAGTGCCAAATTTTACACTATCAATTTTTCAGCAACTTCCAAAGTAACCAAGGAATGTTTGGTTGATACCAATTTTTGTCCAAACTAGTACTAACTATATTCTACTAAATTTGGTAGTATCAACACTTACCAAGAGTTTAGTACTAACAAAATATTGGCGTGACGAAAATTAACACCAATCCAAACCGTGACGGGACGAGTAGACGATGTTACATACAAGAGAGCTACATGACGAGTAGACGATGGGCTTAGCAGCGACTATCACCGACACTGTTCGCGCCAGGTTATAACTGACGCAAAACCAACGAGATCCGAATGAAGCAGCAGCATTCACGCGCCCCCCCTGCCTAACCCACCCTACCACCACTTTGCTCCGCCTCGACGCATCGTCCCCCTCCCGCCGCCGCCGTCGCCGTCGCCGTCGCCGGCGAAGATGATGTCAGGCGGTGGCTACTCCGCACTCGACGACCCCAAGGCCTCCGGATCCGTCCCGGTAAGCGCCCCGTCACCTCCCACGCAACGGTTTTCTCCACACCTCACCTCACCTCCGCTCCTCGTCGGGGTTTCGCAGGCGGCGACGGGGCCAGATCCGCCGACCATCAAGTTCGCCGACTCCAACCTCCAGACCTTCCCGCCGTCCGAGGCCAAGGGCAAGATCTCCGGCGCCTACCGCCCGCCCACCGACGCGGATGGTCAGATCAGATCCCCCTTCCTCCTTCCTCCTCCCGTCTCCCCCCATTGGGTTCGTCCGGATCTGACTTGGCTTGCGGTGATGCTTTGCTGGCTGCGCAGACACGTTCTCTTCCTCCAAGTCCGGCGGGGGCGGCCGAGGCGGCGGCGGCGGCGTTGGCGCTGGGTCGGACGACGCCGGGCAGGGCGGGTGGTTCCGGATGTTCTCCGTCGCGGCGTACAAGCCTTACTTCGACGTGGACACCTCCGATGTGGTGGAGAGGATCTGGGAGTCCGTCTTCCCCTTCCGCGGCACCTTCACCGAGAAGACCTCCGAGAACCCCGACCTGTATGCTCTCTATCGCCTAACTCCTCCTTACTGTACTACTATAGTTTACCTTCGAATGTTTCTAGAGATCATATGCTCAGGTAGCGGATATGGTTATAGTATTGACAGACTAGAACGTCTTTTGTTGTTTTGCTGTCCATGATACTTATTTGCGTGCACAATGTGATAATTTTGGTCTGGTATTTCAGAGGAGTTGGTCACATAAGTGTAAGAAATGGGGATTTTAAGATAATGAACTGATAGGTGATAGCTGATTGCTCCAACAAAATGGCCTAGGTTAAGAGTGAGTAGCGCATAATTTCAGCTCATAGCGACATGTAGTTAGTTGTTAACATGTCTTAGGTCGGTAGAATACTTCTATATCTCTTTTTGTACACTGGGAATCTGTTGTTATCCCATTCTTCGTCTTCTTGCTGAGTGTTTGATGACGAAGACTAATAATTTTGAGGACTTGCCTTAACAAAGATACTAAAAAGGAAGTCTAGGATTTTCCTTTAGCCTTCAATCCTTAAACTTATTTTTATGTTTATAATGATAACCTACCCATGCTTGGATCTTTCCATTTTTATTTTTCATTTCAAAGCTTTGTTTCTCCTGCTTTGTCTTGCTGTGTACACCATTATCTTCTGTTGAAATTATCTTGAGAGTTTTTCGTCTCAATAGTTATGGTAACAGTTCTAAGATTGCTTTTTGAATGTACCTTTGCTCAACATCACCAGATGGTGTCAACACAATGTAAACTTGAATGTGCTTTGCCAATTCATGCTTCATGAGAATAGCAGTACAAGTCTATACCATGGCTAACCATTACTAGGTGAATATAAGCATTTGTAAGTGACGTGGGATAACATTGTTAAATACTAGGCAAATAAGCAAGACTGGATATATTGAAATGATAACTGTAAATTATACTAACCTAATTGTGGCCTTTTTCTGACATTTCACAATGACTGAAATCTGAAGCAATGGATGATGTTTGATCATTTACAAATTAAACTTTGTGTTTAATTCAGTGGAAGACTGTACTCGTGGAAGTATTATTTTCTTTCTTTTCGGAGAATGATATATATTCCTTGTGAATAGATAGCTCTGGAATTTAAGTATTTTATCAAGTTATTGCACTTTTAAAGAGTTGAAACATTGGTTATATGCCTGTTAATTCTTATTTCAATTATTTTTTGTAGATATGGGCCATTCTGGACATGCACCACCCTAATTTTTGTTGCTGCATCCATTGCCACATTTGTCACCTACCTGTCTCACAAATGGCATAAGAAGGAGTGGAACTATGATATTAACCTGGTTACATGGTCTGCTGGCTTATTCTATGGCTACGTGACATTTGTTCCCCTTGGTCTATACGTCATCCTTAAGTACTTCTCAGCACCTGCTGGACTAGTTCAACTATGGTGCCTGTATGGATACTCTTTATTCATCTTCATTCCAGCATCGGTAAGGAAAAATCCTAAAACATAAACTATAGATATTAATTCTTTTTACAGTATTGTTGATGTTATCATGGTTAATTATCTTGTTTAAAGGCTTATATTTGGGTTTGTTGTAAGGCTTTGTTCTCCCCTCATCTTTCCCAACTCACCTCTCTCGTGTTCCGCGCGCACGCTTTTCAAACTATTAGACAGTGTGCTTTTTGAAAAAAATTTCTATACGAAAGTTGTTTTAAAAAATCATATTAATTCATTTTTCAAAAAAAAGTAAATACTTAATTAATCATAAGAAAATGCGTCGCTCCGTTTTGCGTGCGCGGGAGGTGAGTTCCCAACCTCACCTCCCGAACACAGCCTAAGTGTGCTGGATTATAATGTTACAAAGCAATCAGTTCCAGTTTTACGTATCTAAAGAGTTGCTCTACTTTAGATAACTAATTCTTTACCAAGGACCATAGTTTTTATTCTGTAAAAATATCCATCATTTATCGAATTTCTATCGAGGAAGTTGTATGTTATGTGTTTTTGTCTACCATGCCCAACATTCAAACCCACATTCTGTTGTTTACTGATTATCTATTGATTGTTGACAAAGTTGAGTAACTTCTGCATGAATTTACTCCTGAATTTAAACTGGACTGAAACCTAACACTCTCTTTCCGTGTGACAGCTTCTGTCTATTGTGCCGATAGAAATATTCAGGTGGGTGATTGCTGGCGTCGCTGGGTTTATGTCTGCTACCTTCGTTGCTATGAATCTGCGCGCTCACATTGTAAATTCTGGAGAGCGATGGTTCTTGATCGTTGCAGGGATATTCTTGTTGCAGTTGGGGCTGGCTGTTTTGCTGAAACTCTATTTCTTCACGATAACTGTATAGGGAACTGCCATATTTGCTTGTATTAGTCAGGAATGAATATACAGTTTTCCAGGTCGAATTACTACCGGATTCGTTGATGTAATTTTCCAAGTATACATCCATCTTACATGTGACATTGTGACAAGGAAAGACTGCTTCGTTAGGCTACGAGACATTACAACTGCAAGACTTGTCCATGGATTATTACGAGATTAAGGCTTAAAGAATCCCCATTTGTAGTCCATTTTGTGTTGCATGCTTGATATTAATAATTAATTACAATTGGATATGTCGTTAGCTTCCTTAATGAACTAGTAACATGTTTTTCCCCCGATTCGTACTGACTGCAGCTCGTGTTGTTTGTCTTGCAAGTTGCAACTAAGCTGCACCGTGTTATCATTTTCTCCTGAGCACTGCAAAATGTACTAAAATAAATTTTCTTACTAAATTTGTACTAACAATCATCTTAACCGTTTGATTTAGGTAGAAGGGTCTAGATGTCAATTTTGGATCCAATTCGGGATTTTTCTTGATAAGTTTCGGGAAGAAATTGGAATGCACTCATGATATGTTAGTGTTAGTAAGAAAAAAAAGTTAAGTACGTATAGAAGGGGAAAAGGACAAGAAAATTGCACCAGGCAGCGGTATAGCATGCATTTCTTATAATGCCATTTAAAACAGCGTTGCATTATGTCGTGGAGAGTATGTTTGGTTTGGAGCTAATTGTGCCCTACCAAAATTTTGGCATCTTCAATAGAATCAAAAGAATGTTTGGTTTGCTATCAATTTTTACCCACGCTAGTTAAAAAAATTCTATACACTAAATTCGGTAGTGACAAGTTGTCAGTTTGGCAAAAATTGGTACCAATCCAAACAAACAAGTCCGGACTAACCAAATGGTTCGGTTTTAGAGTTAACATTTTACATGTTCGTTTTCAAAATAATATTTATAAAAAGGTACGGTGGTGAGGGGAACTGCGGCACCTGCTTGGTTCCCATCTCCTCTACCCGATTCTTCCGTATGCCAATGACACCATCCTCCTATTATCGGCGGAACGATCGTAGCTACCGCATCTACAAGACCTACATCCTTGCCGGACACAACTGGATTGCATATCAACTCCCACAAAAATACTTCGATCCTTATGCACGTTTTCACGGATGAAGCTTGTGAACTCTCTGGAATCCTCAGTTGCCACTTACTTCCATCCCCCAGCCTTACCTCAGCCTACCCCTCTCGTCCAAAAAGCTTGAAATTGTTGATATCTACCCAATTATTGTGCATGTAAACAAACGTTTCGCGGGGTGGAAGGGATGGCTGCTGACTCAAGGAGGGCGAGAGTAATCCTAATCGAGTGGGTGTTCTTAGCATTGTTGGCATATGCGATGGGAGCTCTTTAAACTGCCTGTTGATGGTAATTGAAGCCATTGATCAATGGCATAGGACATTCCTGTGGATAGGCGAGGAGAAGTGCTCTAGTGGCCACAAGAAGGTTGCTTGGGATCTCATTTGCATGCCAAGAAGAAAGGTGGCCTGGGAGTATAAAATCCACGACTCCAAAATGAGGCTCTACCGCAAAAGTTTCTAATGAAACTTTATAAATCCGGGGACTCCCTGTGGTTACAATGGTTCGAGGAACAATGTAGGAAAGTGTTTTCATATTTCAAGGGGATATCCCCTCGTTTCTTATATATCATCTAAATAATTATAATAAAAAAATTAAAAAATTAAGATAGATTAACATCAAATATATTATTCTACAAATATGTGAATCAAATTTGACTTCTGTAAGTTAACTAGTTTCAAATAATTTGTTATTTTTATTACAACCTGTAACAAAAAAAAAATAGCATGAAATACATCATTCAGGAAGGTGTGTTATTTGTTTAGTGGTGCTGCCAAGTAAACTCTTCAGACTTCTGAATTGATACTTGATTGACCTGTATTGCAAAACTGTACCATATCATTTATCTAATGAGGAAATCGGCTTTTTTTAATATCAAAAGCATGTAGACAAGTGTGATCTTGTTGTTTCTGTAACTTAATTCAACAATGTGGAAGAATGTTATTCATTCGATATGGGTCTGGGTTTATTCTGACCTGAACACTGTGATCTGTAATGCATGGTGTCTGTACTGTTCCTCGTCAGTTTTTTATCCACCACTTTTGAGTGCAAACGTGAGCTTGTTTCTATCTAGGGCAATAGGTTTCTACCAATAATCACACGGTGTAATCTATGTTTACAAAGTAATAAGGTTCAGGCTGGCAAAAATAGCCCGCCGTAGTTTACATCATATTTTTATAAAAAGGTCCAAATTTTTTTAAAAAAAATCGATGAGAGATAGATAGTCTTGTGGATGTTGATAAGCAACAAGCTGACCAACTGCACCTTTAGCAAAAGACTTATCAAAACGAGGTCCGAGGAGCATCTGCAAGTGATCAATGGTAATCCCAGTGATGTCCGTGCTCTCCCATAGTTGCACTTCCAATTCCAAACCAGTAGCACTTGGCATAAGCGGCATGCTCTCATTCCCATCATTGTGTAATCTCAATTGTATCCATGCCTTCACTCCCAGCTCTTTGATTAATATGGGCACTACTTCAATACGAATGGTCTGGCTTCCCTGCTGCAACACTTGTTCATGCTTGAAAGCTTTCCGTTGGAGAAGTAATCTGACGAAAGGGTTGAGGAAGCCGTAGTGCGCAAGTGAACAGCCGGTCTCCACGTCCCTCACAAACTTGCTGGCCTTGTCTGCAAACCACTCGAATCTTTGGACACGGGAGGAACTCAAAACATCATCTCTGCTAGTGCCAAAGAAAGACGATTTCACAGTATGAACAAATCGCCTAGGACTAGGAGTAGAGTGTGTTACTTACTACTACTGCTTCCAGAATCCGCAGCTTGCTGCATCGGTCCGGCACCTCACCACACTCTTCGAAGGCACGCTTAAACATCCTCCTCTGACGAATCAAGGACATGTCCGTGATTGGCATTTTCACAGATCTTTCGAGCGCGATCAGTGTGATCACTGCAACCACTAGACTACATGCCCTTGCAACTCACCTTATCGTAATTAATCGCTTCCGGAATCAAGCAGGCTCAGCTTTGCTTGCTTGGTGATGCACTCTGTATTTATTAGCAATAAAGCTGGAACACTCAATCAATGTGTGGGAAACTTCCACGAAGAAGCGCCTGTGTCATGTCATGTACATGTGGGAAACAACGAGGAAAAATTAGTCGGCGTCATCAGTCAAAACACAAAAAATGAAGCATATGCAATGGCATAGCTAGCTGCTCGCTCACTTGCTACTCGAGAGAATGCTCGCTAGCTAGTCTTGTGAAAACCAAAGTACAGTACTCCTACCGTCCTAACCTAGTACAATACATATACGATATATATTATAACTACAAATCTAAACAGTTATTTGTTCAAATTCGTAATACTAAAATATCATATTTGTTACACTTATATTAAGACGGAAGAAGTGTGTTTTAGCTAAAAGCGATCTAATGGTGGTGGTGACCGACCATGAGTCTAGTCAATGATTTCTGCCTTCGACAAAGATCCATGCAAGTTGGTGTATTTGAAATTGATAATTGGACGAATTATGGATATTTATCTATAGCGATGAATTATATATTGAAACAAGTTATCTAAAATGATCGTACTTTTGAAAGCGTGACACAAATAATCCACACCCCAATAATCTAAAAAGAAGCTCCTTTTTCAAACAGTAGCAAGATATCATCTGCCTAGCTATTCCATGCAGCAAAGAGAGTACATTTGTTCCATGTCGAAGATGTGTGCGCGAGCAAGGACTTGAGCATACAGAAATTACCTGTGGTGACACGCACAAGAAACAAATGATTTCACAAGGGGTAGATTCTGCAAACGATTAAAAAGACACTCATGCTCATGGGATGGGATATGGGAGTAAAGGAAACAGTCAAATGTGAATGATATCTCAGTGCTTGTAGCAAAGGCTACTATAATTCTCGAGTGTTTGTAATAATGTTAGCACCCATGAAGTGAAAAACACAGCACAAACTGCGACAAGATCACAACTATCTCCCCACGACTTGGTGGTGGTGGTATTGTCACAAAAGGAGAGTGGTGGTTGCTCATTTCTTTGTAGCAGCCTGACCGATAAATTTGGTAAGAACATAGCAATCTGGCGGCGTGATGTTTTTATAGTATTTTTCTATCGTCTTCGTAATTTCAAACCCAAACTTCTTGTAGAAAGCAATGGCATCATCGTTGTTCGTCTGAACATGCAAGTATATCTCAGGGATGTTCTGCTTCTCACACAGATCTATCACATGGTTCAGCAGCTTTGATCCTGAAAAATTAAACGAAGCAATTATAGAACACATATCTTCTATGCAATGGCCCTAAAAGAGCTAATGATATTTCCAAATGCAAACTATCCATATATGCATAGAGTGAAAACTTCAAAACTATGAAAGTTTTGGAATTGTTATTTTAATATGGGTTGTTCACAAAAGGTGAGGTCTCGTACTCTTTTAATTATTATACTACTCAACAATTCAAATTGTTGTGTGGTACTGGTAGCAAACAAAACATAGTTGCTGTGCAACTAGCATTGCTGATTGGTTGGCTTAAATTTTGGTATCCCCATTCTGAATTTTCAAGCTGTTCAAATCTGAAATTTTCTAGTTTTTCCCTTTTTAAAGTTAAGTTTAAAACAAAACACTGAGTTATTGACTTCAGCATTTTGACGATTTCCAAGTGGCAAGCACCAGGGAAATACTGGAACCAGCCCATAGTGTTCCCATTCCTAAAATGGTTTCTCAAAATAATTCGGTTATGGTCGGCATTCAACACCACCAACAGGCCAGGTCTTCATGTGTGGCTCAAGGTGGAAAGAATCAATACAGATATCGTTGTGTGGCCTGCCTGTTACATACAGTGTATCCTTGCACAATTTGACATCAAGAAATAACCAAAAAGCCCATTCTATATCAGTGCCACGCTGCAGGTGCACCCTTATCTAGTATGCTAGCATCAATACTGATTTATCGGTCTCTGCTCAACCTCCCATCATTCATATCCACTTCACAACAATTAAAACCCAGGCAAATAGGAACTTTTTAAAAGTGACAGACTTTATTATCAAATAGATAATACTAATCCATTTTTTTTCTTAAGATGAACTCAAGTGTTGACAGAAGATTTTGTAGCATAAAGTCCATAGTTGGCGCAATGCTATGCTTTGTTAGATTCTGAAACTGTCTTCTGTCATAAAAGGAATTTGATAGCCAAGCGACTGCATTATATAATTGACATAGCTTAAAATCTAGGGGGCTCTGAAACTCATGAACACAACAGATAATTATTTTAGTGCTCAAACTAGCTATCCAAGGCTAATCTTGTATGTTCAAAGTCAGCGCCTAAAGCTATCTAGTTACAAAATATTAATTACTGGAAAATATTTCACAAAGTTAGTTATAAACTTTAATGCTACATAATGATTGGATGGTAAGAGTTTTATCACGCAATGATTCTTTAGACTTACTCTTATTGGAGGTAATGTCACAAGGTATTGTACCTAGATAACGAAGGATATATTTGCAATATCTAAGACATCGACTGACCATTGGAGCTAACATAAGGCTTGTCAGAGTTGGGGTCTTACTGTAAGAAAATTATTTTTTAAACTTGTTTTCGTCTGTGCTGTAATGCTGTTACATGTAAATTATTGTTTAATCACTAATTATAGAGAAAAAAAGAAGCAGTGTTTATATAGTGACGAGTTTATACATAATAATGCTGAACACAAATCTAACAGCAAACAGAACAGTCTATTCATATAACTCAAAACAAAGTCAGAAAGGGGAAATTCTCACCGATCCCAAGACTACGATACGGTGCCAGCACCCCCAGTGTCATGATATAAACACAGACTGCTCCTCCTTCCTTCTTCTCCAGGCGACACGCAATCGCCCCGACGCATATATCACTGTAATAAGCTACATATACAGAGGAAGAAAAAAAAAGAAACAATCAGTAATCAGTGGCAGCAGCAGAAACACAATCTATCCAAGACAGCCAGTAAATGCATCTTTCTCGACCTAAGGGCACACGAACACGCTCCGTTCAATCCTACCCCTAAGTTTAACATCATGGCTAATTAGACCCTCTCCAAGATAGCCTAACTAAAAAGTATCACACTTACATAAAGCATCTCTTTTATTCACCAGACAAATCCTAATGCTTATCGATATCGCCTCAAGAACTCACTTTCCTCGCCCTTGTCCGCAGATCCGAGGAGTGAAAACGCATATAATACATCCCAATTATAAGAAACAGCCGGCAGAGGCAACGAACTCGTCCCGGCGTGTCGGATGCGGCGCGCTAGAGGGGATGGAAGGAACAAGGAAAGGTTGGGAGGGAGGGTGGATGGGCGGCGCGCACCGAGCTTGGAGAACTCCTTGGAGGCGATGGTGTCATGGTAGTACTTGTCGTTGTAGCGGACAGGGAAGAGCGCCGTGTTGAGCTTCTTGAGCTGCATCACGTTCTTGTCCCGCACGCCGTCCAGCGACGTCCGGTCCACGCCGCCGCCGCCACCGCCGCCCTTCTCCTTGTTGCCCGCGGCGGCATCCCCTTCCCCGGCGCCCATCTCCCTCGCCTCCCCCCTCCTCCTCCTCCTCCTCTTACCCTCTCTCTCTTCTTGCGCTTCTCCGGTGAGCTTGCGTGCGACGCGAGGCGAGGGAGATGTGCGGCGGCGGTGGCGGCGGCGTCTCGCTCTCGCAACCAAAAACCCTTTTCCGCTCGTTTGCCGCTTCGCCTCTACCGCGTAATCTCACTGACCTGTGGGGCCCGTCGTTCAGTGAATTGGAAGGGTTGGTTGAATGGTTAGTTTGCGTGCCATTGCAGGGTGCTCTACTTTCTTTATTAGGTTCCATCGTTCATTTGTTGTTTTCTTGCAGGTGGAAAAGCTAAGGGTAGAGATTTGTAACCTACCTTTATTACCCTATTCTCTTAGTTTTACAACTTATTTAGTCTAAGTTACCTATTAACACTATGTTGATGTATTATTGTTTTTAGATTAGAAATATAACTAAAGGTTTTATAAAAGATAATCTTTGGTTATTGGTAGTACAACGTGTAAATGTCGTAAATGTGTACCAGCGCACTTGCGTGAAAGATGCGTGTCAGAGCCAATATGCACAACCTCACGTGTTCTTAGCATATTCAGCCCTCTATTTCCTTTCTTGTTTGGAAGCCTAAGCGTTTTCTCAGTTCAATCACTTTCCATGCGTAAAGTTTTCATATAAAAAGTTTCCAAGTATAAACAGCCTTTTGATTTGATGTTAATCCATACCAAAACTTTAGTAGAGAGAAGGTATGGCATTGCCAAAATTTAGCAAAGATTGTTTTTGTTTGGTGCCAAAATGTTTGCTAGTGCTTGACCTCTTGGTCCTTTTTGTTGCCAAATCTTTGAAAATGCTGACTTTTTGGTATCAAACCAAAGGCCATCCAATTCTATTGGCATTGTCAAGTTTTTGGCATAGCTTGTTTGGACATCAAACCAAACAGGCTCATAGTCAGACACACCCTCATAGTAAAGACACTCGCGCGCATGGTTTGAAATCTTATCTCAGTGAAAGTTTGTGTACAAAATTTATATGTGAAATTTTTATTGCAAGTCAGACAATTTAGTTCTAAAGCATCACGTATAAAAAAATTTTATACGTGACATAGAATTTTTTGCAAGTCAGACAATTTAGTTCTATTGCAAGTCACATAGAATTTTTTTTTCTATGTATAAAATTTCTACACTAAAATTTGGTGCCACGTCACATGCACCTGAAGCGCACACGCATTCGACTTTTCCGGTAGAAAACATGGATGAATGTTCACACTAGTCAATGTTTATTGTAAGCAATAGATTCACATTGCGTCTACCAAAGCTCACTTTGGGAGAAAAGGAAGCATCTCCTGTTAGACTTTTGCATGTAACACATGTTGGTCCAAGACAACTCAAAAGTGTACACAGATTTACTTCAAGAATGAGCATATGCAAATCTCATGAAGCTAGGAATCTCGAGAACCAGCATATGGTTCAGCAAGAGCATCCAAAACGAAGACATGATCATCATTAGCTATACCAGCAATAGCTACCAGGCGATCACCAGAATTTGTGGTGTCAATTTTTCACCTGCGAGACCGGTGGCTGCACTCAGGAGCTGTTGTTCATCATCACAAATGGAACTGGAGTCGAGTTGTAACTGAAGACACATAAGCAGTCCCATGAATGAACTAATAGCCAGGTCATGAATTTGAAAATATATACATACACATTTCATGACGGCACACGTTGATTTGCTATCAAACATGCAGCAACATATCTAACTGCTCTGTGTCCATGTGAGATCAAATTGCGGGGTAACCTAAAACAGCCTCTGGCTTTCCTATCTTGCTGCAAGGGCTACTTCTACCAATGCTACTTTGGTTTATGAAGCTATGGCACAACTCTTTCCTTTCTAACAATAATGTTCTACGGAACATGAGCAGGGTCAGTGTGGTGCAGTTAGTTGTCCCCCTCAAAATTCAAATAAGTGCAAGCCAAACACAAATGGTCGGTGCATTTCATTCTTGCGCAGCAGAAAAACACAGACAAGTGTTGCTTCAGGCAAAAAGTGCACAAAGCTCCGAGGGATGATAGTCAGTACTCAGTAGAGGACTCCAAGATAAGCACGGAACAAGACAGTTCTCATCGCTTAACCAAATCCATGGAAGCCACTTACTTTCCCATCTTACTCGCAAAGGCCTTCCTCTCATCTTTATGCTTCTATAGACAAATTGAGCATGCAAAATTTAAGGTCTGAATGGATAAAACTGAAAGCTAGTACACACAGAGATCTCCAGTGGAAGTGCATATACCTTGTGAAGTGTCCTAAATTTCGTATCTTGCTTTTCTCGGACAAGCATCCAATCCAAGGCCAAATCATACTCCATCGTATTGGGTTGAGAACAATGCGAGGTTGAAACTGCCTTCTTCTGCAGAAAGAATAATAGTTGTGTAAAATATTAAGACAAAATAAATAGAGCAAACTTAATCATAGGACAACATCAGCACCTGTTCTTCTCGTTGTCTTATACCCATTCTAATATTGTTGATTGTCAAGTGCCCGACAAGAGTTTCTGAAGGTTTTGGAACCTTAAGCAATCCTTTGCTGCAATAAAGGGGTCTGCAAATAATACAATAAGAGAATTATAAAGGGTCAACCAAAAATATTGAACAACACAATGTTATTTAATCCACCGTAGAAATTTGAAAAATAATAACAGTAAGTAAGAAGTGCAAATGGCATCACATGCAATTTTGTTGACAAATTGCCTAATAAGCAATTGCAGTGTGGTAATGTGTCCCTGAGGTGGTATCAAGATAGAACTAACAAATTGCTAATAGAAGTTTCCCTTAACTTTCCTAAAGAAAAGATCTCTTAATTCTGCAGTTACAGTTGTAATGAGATGACAATATGCCATCATGTGAAGCATAACAGACAGTGACCCCACTTAAAACAGAGCACATTAAATGCAACATGAACACATATATAGTACTCCGACAAATAGCAAATTTGATACTGTTATTATTTTCATCCAGCAAATCTACAAGCAACACAGTGAGATACCTTCCACCAACCACCAAGCCTGAATTAATTTTTGAAATAGCAGAGTCTGCGGCACTTTTAGTTTTGAATATAGCATATGCTTTTCCTACAAACAAGGAAGCAGATTGTTTTATATCGCATTCGAGAACATTGCCTGGAATGTGGCAAACTTGCAAGGTATTACAAACAAAACTCACTCACCATTGTTTGGATCATCATAAGTTGGGTGGTTAATAGGCTTAGCAATACAATTTAGTTGTAAAGCATCACGTATAAGCTCCTGTAAACATGAAAATCAAGAGAAATATTCATGAAGTATGCTGATGGGATACTGGAAAAAGAGCAGATAAGGCATAGAAAGTGGCAAACATCGACACCTAAGAAAGAGTGGGACATGCACTTATCCATCTCAGAAGATATTGTCCAAGTATGGCAGAACAAGGAAGCATCAAATAGTATGGTACACCTACTCAACCTCTCTTAGGTACTAAAATTAGGGGTAGAAAGTGATGTTGTAGAACCTACATTTTTCATCTCTTTAAGGCAAGTGTTAAATACACCAGCCCAAGAAAATAGGCAAAAATTAGGAAACAGAAAGCACAAAAAAGATTAACATAGATTCTTAAATCAAATATGTTGCTGTAAACAAAACATTTCTCTTTTTTACTGCTCCCTACATTCTTTCCAAATTATACATCTTTCAAAATTAGTGGGTAGCGGAAACGTGTATGTAAAGGCGCACTCAATACAGAAACATGTACCATTGTCATATCGAGAGAAAAACAGTAAAAGTGGATTTTTTTTTTTCATTTATAGAACAGAGAAAACAAAAAACAAATAGGGTACATAAAAATAACACTTTAGACTCAGGAAAATCCCCACTCCGTTGCATCTTTTGCTCATCCATTCGCCCACCTGTTCAGAAGTGGTGCCCAATAATACATACTATACCGCACCCGAGGTGCGCTATAGTTAAAATGCACCCCAATATTAGTAATTTTGTTACTAACAGTGCAATCATGATAAATCCCTGAATTAAACCTAATAGTAAAATTATCACTATCAGGTATTTGATAACATATAACGTGTAGTAAACCAATTACTATATGAGGGGCGCGTTTTAGTTATTACGCACCCAGGGTGCGTTTTAGCGCATCCCTATATATATATATATATATATATATATATATATATATATATATATATATATATATGTATGTATGTATGTATGTATGTATGTATGTATTATTAGTTAGAAGTACTGTGTTATTAGTCAGTGTCTTGTTTGTCGGATGAAGAGAGAAATCTACAGCACTGGGAAACTCGGACGGAAGTTCTTTCCGAGCCGTGTGAAATCCTTCCCTGTACAAGTTCTCATACACAACGCTTTGTGGAAATTAAGAGGCGTAAGACATCGAAAACAAATCGCAAAGTTTGTGCAACAGAGAAGATAGCAAAGCTAGTAAAGAAGTCGATAAATTATAAGCCAAGAATATAATAGAAAAGCAGTTTGGGCTTTATGTCAACCAGATAGACAATACAATACCTCTATGTCAGCAGCTGCAAACTGTATGTCAAGATTTTGTATGTACACGAGTGTCCCCTGTTCATCAGCATTTCGTAGTCTGGTATCCCATGGCTGAAATTTCCATTTCAAAGGTAAACCCACACAAATAAGGTCAATACAAATATTTTCTTGTTTTTCTTATAGTTTTGAAGCATTGACTCATGAAGCATAGATGTCTCTTCTTTACAAATATAGTATATACGCAAGAGTGAAGAGACAATGTAGGAAAAATGATTACTCACAATCTTGAACCATTTGCTTCTGTCCTGTTAAATAGCAGAAAGGGTGTAAGCACACAAAAGTAAACACCGCTATCAGTAGGAAAATTGTAGAACCAGAACAATTTGATTATGGCTTGCTTCTTCTAGCCTTCTAGTTAATAGAAATTGGTTGAACCTTAATTGTAAAGGCAGATAATCTTCAGCCGAATAAAATTCTAGAACAGAATTAATTGAAGAAACATGTGGCCCTTTTACTCATTGCTATTAGACCCAGATTGTAAATCAACCCATTCAATGCATTGGGTAACTGGGCAGCCAGCAGTTTAACTGCTGGGTGACAATCAGAACGCAGGAGGCACATATAGTACTTTATACCTTAGTTAAGAATGCATACAAAACCAAAAGCAAGCCAGCCTCACTAGCCTAGTAGGTTTGCACGTGAGAGCTTCAGTACCACATCCTAGCCTCCTGGGTTCCCAGGCCAGCCTTCCATGTAATTTTTGGTAATTCCAAATGCCACATAGGGGCACCGTTGGTCGATGGAGGATAGAATGACTTGCCCAGGTGGGGGAAAAAACCAGCAGTTGCACCGGGGACCAGCCCAGGTGCTCGGTCTGGCTTTTTTTATGGGAAGGTTGCAGGGCCAGTCCAGGTTATAACTGTTTTTTATTTTACTTATATACAAACAACAGAATAGATGCAGATGAGTTGTGGAGATAATATTAACTGAGTTACCAGGGAAGGTTAACATGATATCATACCATAAAGCTATTCATTGATAAGGTGGAAATGTATCCTCAGTGTTAGTTCAGATACTTACAGCCTGTCTACCTGCTAGTTCCAAAGGTCCAGTGCGACTTGTGCTTTCAGGAACATCTAATGGCACATTTTGCACTGTAACATTTTCAGAAAATTTGACCCTCTTTGGCAGCCTCTCCCCAGGGAGAACTTTCTGTGCAGGTTTGGTAATGTTCTCTGTAGATTTGGGCACATTCTCCTCCTTCAGTGCTACATGGGGAGAGGGAATGGCAGCAGCCGCACTTTCATCCTTGGCCACTGACTGGGGAAAGGGAATGGCTGAAGCCACATTTTCCTCCTTGAATACTGATGGGGGAAGGGAAACTGCAGCAACTGGACTCTCATCCTCCATAACCGTTGACTGGGGAAGGGGAACTGGGACATTAAGCATCTTCTGATCAACACCATGCACTTCCTGGTCTGAACAGGGTATCACTTGCTCAACTTTTGAATTAAGCAAAAGATTTCCTGTGCCAGAAGAAAAAAAATTAAATACCAATTTGGATAGTGAGGTTGGAAAATTTTATACCATATTAAAAATGCAATTTACTGCACTGCTAGAAATCTGATATATTGCTGACCTTCCACCCCTGCAATTCTCTCAGGTAATTGTTCAGAAAGTCTGCAACTTTTAACATCAAAAAACCTGTAGAAGATAAAATCAGCCATTGCTAGTTCCCTAGGGGAAGGTTGACGATTCCTCTCATCCTTTGAAATGCAAAGGACAGTGCATTTCCCACCAATAGCTTCCTGAGTGATCAATAAACAAAAGGGTATTATAACATTTTAGTTCTCAGAAAAAGTAAAAGGCTGGAAAAGGCAAGTGACTTAACATTCACAGGTAATACACAATAGCAGGATAGTTTCAATCTTGTATCTTGACTGTTAATACCTAACCATGCTCTACTAAAATGGTATGCCAACTAGCTCAAAAGGATGTTTAACTGCACCAGCCATAAATGATCTCAATTCTCAAGTTGATTGTCCCAACCAAACTGGCTCTGCTCAGGTCATGCAAATGGGTAATACCGTAATGCCTACTGTGTCTAACTCAGTTTGACTGCATTTTCACTTCCAAAAATGTGCAATTTAACTATTGCTCTTTGAAAATTGTGATCTGCTTTTAATACATGAGAATTAAAACTCTTAACTTCAAATTACTCATGTCGTGTGAATAACTAAATATACCACAAATACATGATTACATGTTGGATCACACTAAGGTGGACGCTTCCCTACAAAAAGAAGTGGGAAATGATCTACTCCTCTCACATCAACTAGTACTAGATAAAACTTGATAAGGTAACTTGTAGCTCTAGGATTCTAGCTACCGATGTGGCTTCTTAACCACATATATTTGGAATTAACAAAATGACAACATTATTGCCCATCCAATGACTTCACAATTAGAAACAAATTTGATATAGTGTTCACATCATAGTGATTGTATGTCCATTGAGTGATCAAAATGAAATATATATATATATATATATATATATATATATATATATTGCAAGAAAGCATAAGGTAAAATGAGATTCAAGAAAACCAATGCAAAAATGAAGGGGAAAATATATGAACTTACCAGTGGGTTGATATCTGCAAGGCCAACGCCTTCACCACAAGCAAGAAATATCTCCTTTTCCATTACAGGGCCACTTAAATGTTTTCGAATCTCATCCGGGAGAAAAAACCAAAGAATCTTTACTTTCTTAGCCTGATTTTGCTGCCATATCTTTATTATCTTTCCAATGTAAGGTTCAGACTCACCACTCTTAAAAAGATATACATTGTCATACAATGAGTACTTCACATTGTCAAATGTGAAGGAGTCATAAAACTGTGTATCCATCTTAATACCACCTTTCGCTCTCTTCTTCCCCCATGAGAATTGGATATTCTCATTACTACCATCCATTCTAGTAATGGTAACTTGTAGCTCACTGTGCACTCACCATAAGCCTAGAGTGATAAAACCAGCAGGTCAAACTTTAGGTCAAATTAGGTAATATCAACACATCAGACTTGACTATTGATAATGTTAGCACAGAACATACGTGGTTTCTGAAATTCGTAAGGGTGGTGTCTGCTAATTGTGCTGTTTATGTGAGGTGGTCAACAAACATACAAACCATGCTTACAAACTAATAGTACTATTACCGTATCAAATATGAATTTAGACATTTGCTTCATAACCAAAATCGTGAATCTAGTTTCTTCACACGTGTTGAATTTGAGTTGTTGCAATTTTAGTTAACCTAGCAAATATATGCCATTTGCAAGATTAGTTAACCCAGCTAATACGCTGTATGTACATTAGTTAGTTTAATGAATTGAGAAATATGAAATATTAACTGCAGCAGACGTTATTTTCTCAACAAAGAAAGGGACGGTTTCTCTCAGACTTCTTGAAAATCCCTATTTCACAGCTGAACGCGGCAATGTTTTATCTACGGTTGAATACATGCGGGAACGTCACAGATAACACATAAAAAAATATAAATATATGAAATTGCAACTGATTGCTGCATGGTGATGCATTTTAAACCAACCTAATTAATTCTTATTTTTCTGGATAGGCTGTGGTTATTCTAAAGTTCCAAAATATTTGTGGTAAGTAAGCAAACATAATGGAAGTACAGATCCATCTGCTTGATAAATAAATCTGTCATGCTGATTAGTTATATTTTAGGTCATGCTGGAATAAAATCCCACAGGAAGTTGTTCAATTTTTTATCCTTTGGACAAATCAATCTGCTACATTTTCCGGTTGGCATGAATTGTCCATGCCAACTAACCAGGAGTAAAGAAAATGTAATGAGTTTCATGAATGCTCATTGATGAATAAGAAGGCCATTAGAGGAGTAAGTACATAGTACATGCATATAAAACTTGAGGCTCAACAATGGCTTGCAGTACCCTGTTTTCAACCTAAAAGGCAACAGTTAGTCCCTTTGATCAAGCGCATCTTAAATAGGGCAGGAAATGAAAACATGAATGCCTTTTCAACTGACATGTTTTTATCCGCTGCTTCACCTTACCAATAGGCTCACCATTAACTATAAGCATATATAAAACAGTAACACCGCAAACCAGGATCATCGTGCATGCCTTAGTTTCTAGAGCAAGAGCAAAAGGGGGGGGGGGGGGGTGTCCAGCACGCCGAAAAACAAACCCGTGAGGTGAGCTAACGGGTTCCAGGGAACTCGTCTAGGGTTTTGCCATGACCAAGCCATATGGGAACTAATATTACCACCAAACAGCAGCGAGAGCTACTAAATGCGATCATACCGACAATGAAACCACCAAACCCCAAACCCTAGACGGGGGAAACGCAACCAAGAGTGCGTCGCCCCCCCCCCCCCCCCCGGCGAACCCACGAAATCCCCCAAAACCTCGTAAGGACACCTCCATTCGAGCACCAAAATTTAGCCCGCCCGGCCGCACGCCACCCCCCCACGCGCCGGCATTCCTCGCCCGCGCCGCGCAACCGGAGGCCGCGCGTGCCGGGGTGCACGACCAGGGGCCCCGGAGCCCGACAGGGCGACGCGGAGTGCTCTCCAGCGAGCGGGGGCCCGCGGTCCCAGGGGTGGCGGAACCACGCGCGGGCGCGCAGCGAAAATCTAGCGCGGAACAGTGACGGGGAAGGGGAGGGGAGGGGAGGAGGAGGAGGAGGAGGGGAGAGGAGAGGACTCACGTGTGGCGGCCGCCGGCGAGGAGGGCGGCGAGGTGGGGGAGGCGCGTGGCTCCCAGGTAGCAGGAGGAGGAGGCCGCGGTGGTCAGACGGAGGAGAGATTTTGTGTTTTGGGGGGGGGGGGGGGGGGGGGGGGGGGGGGGTGGGTGGGTGGTTGAGCCGAGACAAAGGGAGGGGGAAGGGGGGTTTTCACTACGCGGATGGAGGGCGTGACGCGTGCGTAATTTCTGCCTCCGCGGACAGGACGGGACGGGACGGCGCCACAGCGGCATACGGCGATTATATGGCATGGTAAAGAGTAGTTTCGCTTAAATGTCACGTTATAAGATAACTGTGAATGGAGAGACATTCCTAGTGAGGTGGATAAGCTCCCTTGATGACATGATGACAGTATCAGCTTGGGTATCGATGTTATCTACCGTCTGAAATCGTACGTACCTTCTCACCAGCACATCGAGTATCGCTATACAATATTGATCTAGCGATTCTAATGTTTCCTCGCCCACATTGACTCCACCTGCACCACCCACATCAGTGGCAACTTACCAATCCTAGCCATCCTTCACGTCAACACCACCCCCAGCTTGACATTGTCGCCTTCTCGAGCTCTACACCATCTTCAGCTCACTGTGGATGAGCTCCACAACCCTCCGCACACTAGTAATAGCACGCCCTCATCAATGACGTATGACCCCACCTTGTTTAGCACGCCGTTTAGCAACGACCGCAGCAAGCTTCATGAACAAACAGCTTGGCAAGCCTTCTCCGTTGGTGTTTGACGAGGAGTAGCCAGAGTTAGAAGAGAAGATGGGGAAGAAGGAGCCCAAGGGCTATGTGGTCCCATATTATACTGTATTATATAGCCACATAATAAGAGTGACATTTTATTGGATCCCTCTAGTGAAGTGCCATTTGGGCGAAACACACTTTTGACAAATAGCATGATCCCAATTTTCTCAAATGGGAGATAGACGAGGAAGAGTTGCCATGTGGGGTTTGTATTTGGGCTTGATGCAAATGGCTCAGCTCGGGCGGGCTTGATGGTCCCATATCTAAGTCTACACATCTTTAGTCTTCATAGCATCTCCATATCCAAGAGCATTGTCAAATTTTGTTCGACACAAAGAGTATTTTCTTTTCAAGAGATTATCTCTTTATATACTCGTGCACTCCAAGGACACGAGCAATACACGAAAGTCTCAACTCTAATCAACTCTAAACTAGTGGTTTCAACCTCTACGCAGGCAAAAGCAACTAAAGCTACCATTAAAGATATTGTGTATTTACAATGTAGTTGTGTATTTACAATGTAGGTATAGCCTAGGCAAGCCTACGTAACTTTTTTTTATTTCAATCTCTCTTAATTGTGCTTCAATCCTAAAAGTTGGAAAGAAATAAATTATTTACACGTGTCCCAAATTATACAAATAGCACTTCAATGGAAAGAAATAAATTATAAACAACTCCAAGAGTAATTTTCCCTCCTCATTTCCTCACCGTCTTCTTCCCAACTCCATCCCTACCCAACGATGCCAACCACACCCGTGTCGGCCATTCCTCGACGGGTGCCGCTTTGTCCCACTCCGTTGAACTTCGGTGACCGCTTTCTCCTCCTCCACCCACAGTCTTGGCCTTGACCTTGCTCGATGTGCTAGGCATGCGATGGATGGGGATAGTGGCGAGTGCTGGTGAGGCAGCTTGGTGACGAGCTCTGTGCAACGTAGATTGGGTAGGCTCGAACATCGCCTCCTTCCCTTTCCCATCTCCAATCGTTGTAGCCGCTAGATTTGGGCGCAAGGTTGCCAACCACTTCTCCCCTAGTTGTTATTATGCTCGGTGGCGGCAACGGTGGTGGCTGGGGTCTTCTTGATGGTGAGACAAGGTGCACTCGTTGTCCCTCTTTCATTTTCGATGGTCGCCGACCAGATCACACATTTTTCACCTTTTCTCCCTAAGCCACTTGTGAATTCACCAGGCTATTCTGGAACCCATGAAGCCACACCCACACCTCCACCATGGCATTTGAGCCTAGCTAGAGGTTGAGACCATGTGCTAAGGCACGACGTTGGGCATGTTCTAACAAACTTTCTATATCCCAGCGTCTAGTTCTGTCTCTATATACATACTCCAACATATTCCAATATACTCCAACAGATTCTCCATATAAATCACAATAGAAAATATGTATGGAGAGCTAGGCCCCATCTATTCCATGATTTGGCATGCCGTAGGGTATTGCCATTTATTCAGAAACTCTACTGCAAACCTCCTTTTGCTATTTGTTAGTATCGGATAGGGAGATTTTTTTAGAGACGCTTTAGCCTGTGACTATAACATTATTTTTCGATCATAAATATTTGATGTTTATGCTTAGGATAGGATTCAGTCAAAAAAATTTAAATTTTGACCATTAAAAGTAAGTTGTATACATAGATTGGCCTCCAAAAGTAATACTATAATAGTATCATAAACTATTAGATTAGCTTATTATAATACTCAATTAATGACCATAAATTTAAAATTTTAATCGAATCTTGTCCTATATGTTGACTATTTATGATCGAAATGAGGATGTCATTTCCAACATTTTAATATAAAGCTATTGTATTCTTTCACATGTTGGTGATCATTTGGTTTCATAAGTCATATCCATTGGTGAATTCAGATTTAGAACTGCGGGTCTGGAATGTAACGACAATCTGCAGACATCTCCTAATAACTTTTCGGGAATATTTGCAACACAATTGAGCACGATGCACGCATCTCGCAATCTTTTCAACAATACCATCGCCTAAACGAGGCTAGCCTGTTCATCTTTCTCGTTCAATAATGCAACAGCACTTGGCAATGGGCACTGAGCAAAATGTTATTTGAAGTACTTTATTCCAGAGTTCAATGATTTTATTCAATACGCAGACCACACTCTGCAAAAGCAATAGCACCTACAAGATACCCAGCAGTTATGTAGTCTTTACAGTAGGAACAGTATCTCTACCGTCAGATGCATCAAGCATCAATATACGTGATTTGCCAAAAATGCACAAAAAAAAAGAAAAGAAATAAAAACAACTGGACCAGATGTTCTGATAGGTCTCCCCGAAATAATTTACAGATTCCCATATGAATAGAGCTAGGCTTTTGCAGGCCACGTTGCTTGAGATGACATGATTATGCCCACAATCACACCAAACAGACCCAAGGCGCTGCCGAAGATCTCAATCACCAAGATCTTTACAAAGAGTGATGAATTCTGAGCATCAGACAATGCACAGCTGCTTCCAATTATTCCCACACATACCCTGCCAATCAGATATTTAACCATCTGAGATTGGGAACCATGATACACAAGAAATGAGGCATAAGGATTGGTGCTTACCCGCAAACAAGATTAGCAAAGCCAACAATAAGACCAGAAGCAAATATTGCATAGCCAGCTCGGAGAGACTCTGGATGATGCATTAGAGCTGTTGGTACACTTTCAAGCTTTGTTTGGAGGATGATTGCCACGATTACACCATAAATTGCAACAGCCTCACAGAAGATGACACTGTAAAGCACAATTAGATACATGGATGTCACTATCACAGGTTAAAAGTGGACGCGGCTGTGATTCAAAAGGGTCTTTCAAGACATGTTCCAGAATATGAACTTAGCAAATTAACAAAATATATTTTAATATTAATGGTGGAAATAAAGGCTATGCAGATGCAATCCTAGAAGCCATGTATGTAACTGTTTTGTACAACTGATGCAAAAACTAAACTTAATGCAGTTAACATAACTGTATGTTAACTGTAACATCTTAAAACATTCAGTGCCCACTTATATGAATTGTAGCATCCAAAAAAATTGAAGTGCATTTATTTATTCACAATAAAGTGCACCATGTATCCACCCAAGCAAGATGGATTGCTTCGAGCAGCCAAACAAATGTTAAGTCCCTTAGTCATGTTGCGTTGTCATTTACTGTAGAGTGCACACAATGTTTGTAGAGTATAGATAAGCACCCAATGTGTGCCTCTTTTTTCTTCAGCCATTCAGAGGTACTTGAAATGACTGAAAAGATTGTACTTAAATACCATATCTAATTTTCAGAACGTGCAAAATAAAGTATAACAGTCAGAGGCACTGCTATCAGTAACCATCTGTTGGGAACACAATCAGGTTTTTGCTGGTTTATAAAATGAGAAATGCGGTGGACCAAATAAATTTGGAGAACTTAAGGTTTGACTTGCCAACAGAAAGCACCAAACACTTCCTCAGTATCTCCGTATTTTTCAAGCGTGCTATAATGATCAGGCAATGTTACCTAAGTTGTGATGTGACCATTAGACAGACCAAAAGTTCAGCTCCTAATTGCGCACCAGACTGGTGTTCATTGCATAATCGTATGTACGTGCACAGTTGTTGTCCTACATGATACTATGGATGAAGAACCTAATGTTTCACTGCACATGTTACATTGCATGACACAATTGTCCTAGAGCACTAAAATAGCTTAAGCACATATGACAGCATTATCATTAAGTACCAGTAGCCCACATTCTAGTTACACCAGTACACCACTACAATTGCTTATAATCGAGCGAACATGCCCCAAATATCGGAAAGGAAGATATAAGTAAAACACAGATGCTAAGCAATGAGTTAAAAGATACAGGCTGGCTAAGGAACTGGACTGATCCCACAAGAGCAGTTAAAAGAACTTGACTACCCTAACCAGAGCAAACGTGGAACAGCAGAGGCAACATTTGCCTCCAGCTTTAATTTTGTAGCGAAGGTGAAGCGAATGAGATGGCATAATGCTAACAATTGGATATTGCTAACAGATAAACTATATCATGTAACTTAAATATACAAGGTGTAATAATTGAAAGCCATGATGAAAGGGCACTCTACAAAACCAACTGCCTAGAGGAACAATGTGGTAATTAATCTCCCTAGATACAAATGCATGGAATTCTATGTCCAGCAGTTTTCACGTATTGTTGGCATTTTTAGGGATCTCATTACTGTCAAATGAATGGGATACTTGCAAGATGGCATCCGATTAGTCCTAGAAAGAAACCTATCTGATAATCTAAGTCAATTCATGTTATTAACTAGTACTAGCACTAAAGTAATCCACCCGAGGAAGTAAATATCCTCTATCCGCACTAACAGAAGAAGAAAAGCGCTCGAGCTATTCAGCCCAGCCCTAAATCGCATCAGCAAGGCGCCCAATCACGAAATCCACAGCCGCGCCAAGCAGGACCGAGCCAGGCGGTCGAGAACGAAATCGAATCAGAGTAGAAATAAGCAAGATTCGGGCACCTGATGAGGTTCTTGGAGGTGATCCTGGGCGCCTTGATGGCGGCCCCGATGAGGCTGCTCCCCGTGATGAAGATCCCCCTGCAAGCAAAGGGCAGCGACGCGCGATGAGAAGAAAGGCGCGCGAACCGGGGATTTCGCAGATCCGGCGACGCAGATCGATCGAGCGAGCGAGGGTGGGGGACTCACCAGGCGGCGCCGAGGACGGAGACGCCGATGGAGACGGCGATGCCGATGGCGGAGAAGGTGTAGGGCGAGATCTGCACGAGCGCGCGCGCCCACGACGACGAGTCCGACGACATCCTCGCGACACCCCCCCAAACTCCGGCTTCCGCGGCGCGGCGGCGCGGCGATGTCCCTCTCCTTCGCGCGTGCGGCGAGGGGCGGGGCTGGATCGATCGTCGGAGGAGGAAGGAAGGGGGAGATTGGGGGAAGGGGAGAAGACTCGGGTGTCGGGTCGGGAGAGGGAGACGAGGAGATGTGTGTGTCCGTTTCTGGTTCGCACGGGACCGGACCGGACCGGACGTGGCGTGGTGTGGGTCTGGGGGGAAACGAGAGGCTGTGGTCCGTCCGATTTATTGATGGACGGTTCAGGACTTCAGGTGGATTGGGCACACGGGATCGGGAACGAGTTGGACTGAAAACATAGGCTCGTTTTTTTATTTTTTTTTAAAAGAAAAGCATACGTCAATAGCATCTACTGAAACCCTAGTTTGGTATAGATTTCGTAAACGGATTTGCTAGAAAACTGTCGTAAGTTTTTTATCCTTAAAACATTTAGATTTGTGATCATCGGATTATCTTAAGATTTATGTATAAAGAGAAAAAAATTACTAGCAAAAAATTTTCACACGTATCATGCGTAAGATCCCAGTACAGCTATAGTGTAGTTATAGTGTAATTACGGTGTAGATATAATGTAGTTACAGTACAGTTACAATGTGATTACACTTCAACTATACTATAGTTACATCTGAAAGCTTTTGACCCAAAAAACTTGCGACAGTTTTTTAGTTACTCCCTTTGGTAAAACCATGGTTTCGGATAGTTGGCACAAGCAATCTTGGTGTTTTATTATTTTAGCAAGAATAAAATACACGAACGGTCTCTAAATTTGTGCAGATGTGTTAGGTTCCTGTACTCTCGAAATGTAATTTTTAGGTCCCTAAAGTTGCTTTGGGTGTCATTTAGGTCCAAACGGGGCTCTAACCTGTTTTCTATGCTAACGTGACATGTCATGGTGGTACCTATGTGTTAGTGGAACCCACATGTCAGTCGCATATAGAAAAATACAAGAACATCTTTTCTCCTCTCATTTTAAATTTATTTTTCAAAATTAAAAACATCATTTTCTCATCTCTCCTCTCTTTTTAAATTTTATTTTTTCTATCTGGCTGACATGTATATTCCACGGATACGTAGGTCTCACTGTGGCATGCATGTCAGCTCACGGAGCAAGTTAGAACTTGTTTCAACCTATATGACACCCACGATAAATTCAAGGACACAAAAATACATTTTGAAAGTTTAGGGATCTATATGACATATTCGTATAAGTTTAAGGACCATCCATACACTTCACTCTATTAACAATTATGTTAACGAGGCTTCCCCTTCTCTCACTGGTGTAAGTGGTGGAAGCTATTGGACCGTTTCTCGCTCTGGTCATGGCAATGGAAAGGCAAACGATAGATCGTCATACACCTCCCCTCCAATTCTTGAGTGGCAAAGCATATTTGAGTGGAGGAGGATCTAGTGGTTGTCGACACGTGCAAGGAGGAGGGCATCATTGAATGAGTGTGCATGGAATTCATCTTTAGTGGGCTCAACGGATGTAGGTCGTTGGCCTGCCGGGAGCGTGCATATAAAATGTTGTTGTTTGCCTGGCGGCTAGCACAATGAGAAGAAGGTGTTTAGCAACAAGTGGGGAGGAAGAGGAGAGGCACATGGTGTTAGTTATATCTATGATTTATTTACGAAATAGATGATACATGTCCTATCTAAATGAAACATTAATGGTACTCACATTATATCATCATAAAACTTCGACAATACCACCTCGATACACCGATGTCATCGTCAAATATTATGATACCATGTAATATCATGATGTCTTTCCATGGATATATATAATAAAACCACCACGATACGATGGAAGTATCACACCGTTATAACAATATACAACACAATAGCATATCTCATCGTACTATGCTTTGATGATCCCTAATAGGGGCTCCCATAAGGTTAACCGGAAAAAGAAGAGGGACAAGCCCATAGGGGCACCCATCATCTAACTGTGGCACAACAAGCCCCATGCATCTCACGGCCCATGTTTTTCCATTGACAGAAAGACATGTCAGTGTTCTATCGGAAACACTTCATATTGAGCGACCGGAGCGAAACAAAATATCGAACGCACAATATTTCTCAGAGGCATTTCTCAGCACACAAATCTTATCCTCTCTCCCCTATCTCCTTACCTCTCCATCTTCTCTTTCATATCTCATCCCCAACAGAGTGAGCACTCTCGAGCTTCGCCTCTCATCGTTGATGCAAAGGAGGCAAAGCGACGAGCTCCGTCTCTTGTCCCCAACGCTCGACACGGTGCGGACAAGCTCCGCCTCTCGTCCTTGGCACGATGCAGGTGATGCGATGAGAGATTCACCTCGACTTCGTCAAGGGTGGCGGTCGGCCACGTCTTCCTCGATGGTGGCGTGACACCACGACGACGGTCTCTCATCCTCGACGGTGGTGCTGCGAGCTAGGCCTCGGTTTCGATGGTGATGCAGCATGACGGTGGTGGACCACAAGCCATTGGCGGTGTGGAAGAGTGCTTTGGTGCCAAGCTCGACGATGGCCACTCACCGTCCACTCGAGAGGAGGTAGAAGGATCTAAACAAGTACCTTTTGTTTTTAGGATTTTTGATGTTACAGCCCACATTTTTTTGGTGTTCCATTGTGTTGGATCAAAATATCTCAATGGGTATTTTGATGAAGTTTCACATATTTCTATTTTTATGTTTGTGTGATCCGTGGATGTTTCAATAATTGAAACTTGAAGTTTCAAAAGCTACATTAAAATGATTCACGGTGTGATTCGATTGTGTTTCACCATTTTAATTTATTAAAATATTTTTTGTTTGAGAGCTGAAACATTTTTCCATGATTGATGGAACATCTGAAACATTTTCGATAAAACATTTTTAATCGAGTAGTGTAACATGTGAAACATTTTGCAATAACACATTGCAACAACGTCCTATGTTTTACAAAACTAGGAAGGTAGCTCGCGCACATGCATGTGCATGAAATTTTATTATGAATATCCATGTGCTGGTAATATTTTATTAAAATATTCCTGCGCTATATCCTAAATTAAAATTGAACTTATGTAATGTGCTTTGAATGCTGGTTATGATTTTCTAGTAATTACCCTTGCATCATATAAATTGTAAACTAAACTTACCTTTTCCAATTTATGAGAAAAAATTGTGTCAAAACAATAGATGTGGTTGGTATGAAAATTTTTTGAGTATTTTGACTCAGAATGATATCTTACCCAAAAATTTACCAAAAAGTCAAAACATTTTGTTAGAATCTATTTGAAATTTTGGATATTTTTATTCTATCAGTCCTACTAAAATGTTTGAATACTTCTATTTAGAATGGGTTTTAAACCCCCAAAAAATTAAATTTCGGTAAATTTTGTTCAATTATCAATTATTTTCATGTCCATTTTTTTAGAAGATGGAGAATTCCACTTTATGAATCACCCTTGAAATGCTTTGATCTCTGCAATTCGGGACAAAAAATATAAGTGGATTGAGCCTATAACCTGCCATGGGGTAAAGACTCCACTTCTAAATTATGTCTCCAATTAAATAAGAAATATTAAAATAGAGGTTGTAGTATTTCGTTAGCAAATCACCATTAAACTGGAGTGTCATATAACAAATAGAATTTACGATGTATCGTACCAAGTCTTACCAAAAAAAAAAAAATGGATATGGTCTTTTAATTCCCATCTGAAATTGACTTCATATATTGCTAGGGCCACCCAGTGGTTGTTTTACTGCTTAGATTCCTTGGTGCAACCCACGTCCTTGGTATGTTCGTTATGATGTTCAACTAACCATGTTTTTATTTTCAAAATGTTGTCTGTAAAAAAATAACCTAGATGGAGTACATGTTATGACGTACAAAATGATCATTTAAAGATTTTTTCCCTAATTTATTAGTGACTTCATAGACCATATATATAATTTATATGCTATGTTCATCTTAAGATTATTTATTTATCTCCTAAAAAGATCTTTTACTGATAAAAGCACCAAGATCAAATTGTATAGATAAATAGCACCCATATACATGTTGAGAGAAATTAGTTAAGTTGATAGAAATTTGCTAGATATCTAACTAATATAAGTAATAGGTCTACCAGTTTTGTTAAAATTAAAGTTGGATTTTTAATGGGAAATTTTACTATTTTTTATTTAGTGGAGGCGGGTTCAGGATGTAATTTTTCTGTTAGCATTTAAATATAGTCAATATGATATGAAATTATTTATTTGACCAAAAAGAATTAAAGTAGGTCAAATAGATCAGAAGTTGGTAAAAAGTTATGATTATTTTATTTATATTGTTCCTATAAGTGCTAGCAAGAGAAGAAAAGAGAAAGAGGGAGAGCTAGCTAGATCAGATAGGTGGAGGCCCATTTGTGGTTCTCTTTCCACAAATATATTTTTTATTTTAATTATCACGAGATAAAAAACAGAGAAAAGGAACACAGCACGGGGACAGGGAGGGAGGGTGGTTGGGATTTTTTTTAAAAAAAGAGAGAAATGATTGATATAATGACCTAAAATAATGTGTTGGATGCTTAAGTTGAAATTGATTTTCCGATGTTTTGTTTTTTCTCAAAACTTTTTTAGGATTTTCTCTAATTAAAAGAGATATGTGACGATTCAGTAGTGTTTATAGCATATTTAATGGACTTTAACACCACACGCGGATGGGTAGGCAAGGGAGGAGGTTTCAGATTTTTTTTTTAAAAAAAATAGATCTAATAGCGACCTAAAATAATATATCCATCAACTTTTAGTAGAAACTAATGGTTGGATGTTTTCTTAGAATATTTAGGATTTTTTCCAATTTGAGAGGACAACATAGCGGTTTATGAACACTTATAGTATGTTTAATGGACTTTAACGCTAGGAGGGAGGTTTGGGATTTTTTTTAAAAAAAAACAAAGATAGTTCTAATGACCTAAAATAATGTGTTTATTGATTTACGTATAAACCGATGGTCGAATGTTTTTGTGTTTTTTTACTTTTCTCTAATTTAAGAGTGCCAATATAGAGATTTACAAACATTTAAATGTTCAAGCGATCTAATCAAACATTCACACATGGAAACTATTTTGGTGCTACAGGTTTGCTGTGAACAATTTAGGAAATCACGTCAATGTAGTAACCTACGATTGGATTCAAAACAAACAGAAAGTTCTATGTATAGGGAATGAATATCACAACAATGAACTGCTAAGATATCTATTAAACTATTTGGTCCACTCATCAAGTAACTATAAAGGGCATGATATAAGAAAATATTGGAACACAAAATCTCAATTTCACAAGATTTCATATGATGGAAGGGAACTAAAAATTCGATTGAGATTTGAGAAATCATTAGATGGTATAGCAGAAAATCATTAGAGTAATAGTAATCGATTGCAGCATTACATTTGCGTACCAAGAACTTCTGGTCCTTCGTAACAATTGGAGATTTTCCATCAGGATTGCATAAAATTTCAGGTCTCCTCATTTACCAAGCAAAAGCATAAAAAGGTTGATGTATAATGTAAGCACTAAAACAGAAACAAAGCTTGCAAACTATGTGCGGAAAAGGAGCAACCAAGTAGATTTGCTATCTGAATTTTGTTCAGTTTATACATGTTGCAAACAATATAGGGGCAGGTATGGTAAGATTTACTTCATGGGATATTTTAGAGCTGATAGTTTGTCATCTGGCTAGTTTCTCAATCCTCACTGTGACGAAACATTCAGCAACGCCAGTGAGCAGCAACACAACCTAGCAGGTCAGATATCAGCGTAGATTCAATTTTCTCCAATGAAAAATGGCATCAATTTTGTTCAGTATTTACAGCCAAATCTAAATCTAACCAGCCTCGATCTGTTATGGGGAAAATCCACACTGAATTCCTTAGACACTTGAATATTGTTGTACGAAGGTAAACGGATTGACAACTACATCCATAATTTCTTTTAGAACTCTTCATGTACTGAAGAGTGCATATGAAATAATACCTTGGAGCTACTATTACCATGTGCAAGCTATTTGGTTCCACAAATTTGCAGCTAGTTGTTACCCAAAAAAAAAATCAGAACTATATGTACATTTTCTTTCCCAACTTGAACACAATACACCGTGAACTCCCTATATACAGGAGATCAACCAAAACATTGAATCATATTGTTGAGCAGTAGGGAAGCATATACACAAAGCAATATACCCTAGTGGCAAATTGGATGATCCAGTGCATCTGAATAGCATTTCATGGTTCAATGAGCAGTAGAGATGCCATGGAGGACAACCAACAATCCAATCTCCATTACCAGATATTAATTTTTTATTTATGAATAATGAAAAAGTAATGAATTATTATAAATGATGGTTCAATTAGTAGATCCAAAATCAGTTAGGACTTCAGTTTTGAAGAAAGGAACAGAAGATGAAGAAATGCATGACCCAGGTAGTCTCGGTTACCGTAGGCACCTGCTGGCTGCTGCACGGTTGATAGAAGCATTGTTGCTGGCTGGTGACGATTGACGACAGACATCCTAGAGAAGACCTTGTGCTGGCGGTGGTACTCGCAACACACATGGATAGGTTGGCGTTGCACCCCCTCCACAGAGCGCGCCAAATCAGCCGTGCTGCCCCTGCCTGCTTGCGACCACTTCGCCACTGCGTACATATGTGTGGGAGGTGACCGAGAAAATGCGGTGGCGATGGCCGATGGGATAGTGGGCGGTGTTCACCAGGGAGCGGAGGCGGAAAACCGAATGCCGTGGCTGTAGTTATGGTGGCGCAGATTGAGCAAGACTGACATGGACGGTGCCACGGCAGCTAGCAGATGGGGCTTGGAACAGCGACCTGGCGGTGGTTCCTGAGAGAGGGGGAGGAGGGTAAGATGCATATGGGCGATTGAGAGGAGGGTGGCATTCTTCCGTTTTTCGCGGATCGGGGGAGGAGCGGTGGAGAGAGAGCCGGTACGGAGGAGATCGACGAGGCGATGAGGGTGGGGAGCCAATGAGGGTGGTGGAGGTGATGGCTGGTGGCGGAGGAGATCAGCGAGGCAGCGGCTCCGGTCGGCAGCGACCTAGATCAGCGATGCGAGCGTTGGCGACAGCGGTGCGATTTGTGGCGAACGGATAGTGCGAGGGGTGCAGGGGCGGGGATGCGGAGGGAGGTGCGGGAGAGGCGCGGATGCGGAGGGAGGTGTGGGTGAGGCGCGGATCTGGTGGAGCCGTCGGATCTAACTCATTAGATGAATTTGGATCATTGGATGTATCACATGATAAATGAGTAAAATAATTTGTTGAACTATAGGGTAGATAGATAGATATCATTCGTTCGATTTGTAGGACTCTCGGTTTGCTGTTTCCCAAACTGAGTAGGAAGCGGAATTCGAATGAAATCAGATGGAAGCCGAAACGTAAACGGAGTATGACTCGGATGCGGGAGCACTTCGCCTCTTCATATGGCAAGCTGCATCGTCTCTCCCATCGCGTTTCAGGTGTCTCTCTGCCCTGCGTGGAACGCTGTCTCTGCCGGCGATCGCCCGCACATTCCCGCCGCCGTACGGACGCGCCCGCGCATGGCTTCTCCTCCCGCTCCCAGCGTCGCCGACGAGGCGGCGAGGGCTCTTGCGCTGGCGGAATGCGAGAGGGACTTCAACGCGGTGATCGAGCGCATGCTCAACCTCAACCTCGACGGCGACGGCGACGCCGCCGCCGCTCCTCCCGAGCCTCCATCACCGCAAGCCCCCGAGCCCGAGGTCGCCGCCGTCGACGGTGCACGGGACGACCGCGGCTACTACTGGGTCGAGACCATGATGCGCGAGCTGTGGAGCGCCACCTCCATGGACGACGCCAGGGAGCGCGGCCTCATGGTGCTCGACGCGTTCGGGGCCGCCGTCGAAGCCGCCTCCCGCGCCGGCGCCGCCGCGAGGCTGGACGCCGCGTCGAGGCAGATCGGATTCCTCAAGAGGGCGGTGCTGTTCCACCACCGGCTGCGCGCCGCGCAGGAGGGGGCGCAGCGGGAGCTCCGGCGGCAGGTCGACGACTACAGGGAGCAGGTGCGGCGGCTGAAGGCGTCCAACTACACGCTGTCCCTGCATCTCCGGCAGGCCGACCTGCGCCGCGGCGGCGGCGGCGGCAGCGCCATGCCCCCCGGCCCTGGCAACCCGGAGATCTTCTGAACTAACCTGAACGGTTCACTGACCAATCTGGCGCCATTTCCAGCATTTGAGGAACCAATTGGGGATAGGTTTCACTGATCTTTTGGCAATGGTTGCTGGCTAACTAGATCGATTGGCTGACCAAACAAAGATTCAGACAAAGATATATGCATTAATGGAGTGAGCCAATATATGACTCACAATTCGCAAGTGCTTTGTGAAAAACGACTTGGTACAATGTGAGCAGTGCCACACAAGAGCAAATGGTTTTGTAGAAGGTTAGAGAGGGGAAATTGGACATGTAGAAGCTGTTGTCTATTTCTTATTAATCCTTAAGGTCTTCGTTTTCTTAACTATATATATGTTTCTACCATTATATTTATATCTTTTGACGTGATATAGAGAGTAGAAGTAGTAAAACATTCAATACATGATCATAAAAAAGAGAATTGATCAATCATCATTTACTCCCTCCGTTCTAAAATAAATTTATTTTTCACTTATCCCACACATATCAATAAGAAACAAAATAATTAGAATACCCTCACTTTATCAAATATCAATGCAATTATTTCTATCTTTATTTTCGAATAAATAAAAGGAATAAAAATGAACTTATTCTGAGATGGAGTGAGTAGCTAATAAGATGGAGGGAGTAGCTAATAGAGTAGTTGGATGATGACAACAATGGAGAAACCTTGGAAATGCAGTACTTCCATGATGACCTGGCTGTTTATAGGAAAATGTTGTGCACACGATTTTTACGTACGATACCAGTACGATCAAACAGCGGACGGCACGGAGGCATATCTAACTGGTGCGCACGCTCATCGGCCCTGAAGCCCATATCCAGACCCCATCGCTTGTGTTTTTGACGTATTAAGTATTTGAGATTTAGATTATCTACCGGTAGCAGGTGCTATTCAATCTAACTAAATTTATTATCTGAAAAATGTTTTTCTTAAAAAATAATCCGGTGAATGAATAATCCAATTTTTATAAATTCATGATACATTCGTTCTAATAATTTATTACCCCTGTTTCATATTGGAAGTCGTTTGATTTTTTTTGTTAGTTAAACTTTTTTTTAAGGTTTAATCAAGACTATAGAAAAATTATCAATATCTACAGCACTAATTTAGTTGAATTAAATTTAATATTGAATATATTTTGATAATATTTATTATTTAAAATATTATTATATTTTTATATAAACTTTATCAAATTTAAAAAAAATTGACTAAGAAAAAGATCAAACGACTTATAATATAATTAGTTTCATTGAAACGAATATCTAATATATTTTGATAATATATTTATTTTGTGTATAAATATTGCTATATTTTTCTGTAAACTTGATTAAACCTAAAAAAGTTAAAATGATTTATAATATAAAACAGAGATAGTAGATCGATTACAACAATTAGGAAATAAGTTGCTCTGTGTCTCTGTGCAAGGAGGCTTACAAGATAGCAAGCCAAAATGAGATTAGCTTGGGCTTTGGATATGGCTTCAACGGTGGAAGAGAAAGATTTTCGTGTGGGACAAACTTTGCAACTGTTAGTAGAAGTTATGATATAATCGTTTCATCGTACAAACATCGTAAAAATGTCGTACGTATAGCGGCGCTCGTCTGTATATACACATCTTCTACCTGTGCTTGTATTATGTCTCTGTTCTTTGCTAGTTGAATTCTAGTCAAACCATGAGAAATCCGAGTCTCAAAACTCTAATCTGTTAGGTGATCCGGATAACAGTCTCATTCAAATAACAGAATCAGTAATGAGAACGCGCACCAACTGTCCGAAAACAAGAAGATGCGAGGTAGGAGACTGAGTAGGTAGCACATATTTGTTAAAATGTGTTTAGACAAGAAATAATTAGCTCTTCTCCTCATCCTCTTCACTCTTCTTCTACCTACTGGCTTGACCACTCCCCATTGGTCAAGTGTCAACACTCGAGAGGCTAAATTTGCAGCCCGCGTTGATCTATTCATGTCGATCGAACAAATTAACAGGAGATTTTGACCATATTAGTCGCACCTTTATATTAAAATCTACTGCTACTGTATGACTTGCGTCCAGAAAGTATTACCAGATACTAGTGGTACCATTTAAATCTAAGCCGTCCGTCTAGAAAGGATAGGATTGGAATAGGTAACACCATCGTCTCAATCATTCCCTCCATGCTGCCCTCGCGCCGCATGCCCCCGAAGCAGGGTTTACATTATCGTCTACCGCGCGGTTACTGTACCCAGCAGTAAGCACGATTACCGCGCGGTAACCATGGTAAACCATACGAAATTCGTATAAATTTTATTAAAATTTTAAATTATTTTTTAGATTTATTTGAATTTAAGACAGTTACCGTGGTTTTCCTTTTACTGTACCCCGCAGTAACCGCAGTAACCGCGCCATAAACCGCGGTAACATAAACCCTGCCTAGGAGGCTATGCTGCTGTGCCGCCTTACCACAAGCTCCTGCGCCGCCCGCCAATGGACCTGTCTGGAACTCTCGAATATTTCCTTCGACGTTGCTGCAATGGGCGTGAGATATCTGGGCACAAAGCTATGGATGCTGAGACTACATAGTTGCTACCAAGGGGGTGGCGACAGTGCTACGGCTACTCGTTGGACTTCACCACGGGCGTCGACGATAACGGAGCTTCGCCGGCTGCTGCCAATGGCTTTTGCTTTAGTTAGCTCGGACCAAAGGTCCTGAGCTACATTTCTTTTCCTTGAGCCCTTTACAGTTTACTTTTTCCCTATTCAATGAAATTTGCGCTCACCGATTCATTCAGAAATCATATGGGTTCAAGATACAATGCATTATATATCTTGTTTGCTTGCTCTGTGACAGTTGCATGGTATACATGTTCTGTAAAAAAAGACGGGGGCATCCGGACATGGTATATACGCGTATAAACCACAATCAAATTTGTGAACAGAGTGTCATGCATGGCCTTACGAAATAATAATAATAATAATAACCTTGCCTTTTTTTTTCCTTTTTCGCCTCGTGTGGCTGATTTCATATATATATTGCTGATCTCCTCTGAATGCTGTTCTGATCGACAGATCGAGATATCATTGGAGAAACTAGAAGAGGACTGAGAAGGTGTCACTTCCGGTCGAGCCTGTCTGTGCCTATATGCGGACACCCCTTTTTTCCCCCTGTTGATGAATTCCTGCTCAAGAACCATAACCATATTGACGCCATGGTGATCGAGCAAATTTGCGTTGATTTTCATTTGGAACGAAAATTCGCGTTCGTTGAAAATTTGCTCAAAGGCAGCATGATACACTCGGTTGTTCACTGTGTCCAGACTCCAGACCTTGCAATATCACCTACCTACTGCATGCCATCACCCGCGCGAGACTACTGACTTTACAAGACCACGAGACAGATCCTATTTGGATTCAGGGATTTATTTTCAATCCCTATCAAATCGAATATTTGTACACTAATTAGAAGTATTAAATGTAGATTAAAAATAAAACATATTTCATAACTCTGGACTAATTTGCGAGACGAATCTATTGAGCATAATTAATACATGATTAGTCTATATGATGCTACAGTAAACATGTGCTAATTATGGATTAATTATATTTAAAAAATTTATCTCGCGAATTAACTCTCACTTATACAATTAGTTTTATTATTAGTCTATATTTAATACTCTTAATTAACGTCCAAACATCCGTAACATTTAGTCTCTAAATCCAAACACCCCTCCGCTACTCTGCATTGCGGCTGCTTCTACGTACCTAACGTTGACCAGGTCAAGAACCCCGCTGCATGGCTGCATCACCAAACCCTCCTCGTGTGAAACCCAAGAAACCTTGACCAACTCTTGGTAATGGTCAATAAATCCTCTTTCCTTTTTTTTGATCTTAGGTCAACATATTCTACTTTTGTCGGGGTCAACAGTTGCAGCTCGCGGCACTAGCACGGGTAGAAGGCCTGGCCGTCAGATCAGAAATCGACGGCTCGTATTAATCGACCTCGATGGAGAGACGGGTGAGGATCGTTTGGTGATGATCTCTGCGTCAACCTGAACCGTCGATCCGGTGATCGACGGGACAGCTGAACACACAATACGGAGAGTACCTGCGGGTGCATGTCATTAGCTAATTAAGTGGATGCTTAAGCGTAATTAACCAGGTCAACGAAAGCCTTGACCTGTTTGTTCTGGTAACACGTACGCCGTGTGTACGTGTACTCGCATTATATAACCAGATGTCCAGATCCAATTAGCGACAAATATGATGTGATTATGCAACATGATCAAGTACGTGAGATCACATGAGAAATTTGCCGCGTTTGCCTGCATGCGTACGATAACCTCTTTTTTTTCCCCTCGGATTTGTTTGCGGCTGCGCCTTTCTGTTCCTGGCGTTGACGATTAATTTCTCGCTTTTAGTACTAGCAGAAAAGAACCTGTTTTAATGAAAAATAAATCTCGGTGTCTTCTCTGTAAAATAAACCTCTACCTAGTTCAATTCATTCTGTGTCTTTTTTTCAACACAGTTTTTACAAGAAAAAAACAAATTAATTAAGAAGGACACCACGAACAATCGTGTGATGATCTATGGTTGCGTGCATTTTCGTTCACCTCTCACTCTCTCTTCTCATTCAGCTTGATCCGTCACTGCGTTGGAAAATATGTGCACACTTGCAAGTTCACTGATGATTCCGTATACATGTAAGTGTACTGCAATTCCGGTCTTCACTCAAACACCGATACATATATCTGTCCAAATTTGATGAACTCTGTCGTGGTAGAAATTAATTGTGGCCGAGGGAAGAAGCTAATTCGAGGTCGTCATCTTGTTCTGAAAATGACACGTATATATTATTACGGATATTTCTTCTGAATAATTCAAAGCTCGCGATTTCGAGTTGAGGTTTTTTCTACTACTGTTGGCATAAGTAGGTTAGAACAGAGAAATCTATGGAAACATCCATTCTCTAAAAAAGAAAAAGAAAAGAAACCGACAACTTCAATAGATATATCTTCACATGCATGTTATTTAGTCATGGTTTTCTCTCTCAGCTGTGTCGTTCCATCTTATCTAGCTGCTGACTTTCCCTTACTGCACTCTGCAGGTGAGATTGCGACTACCTAATTATCCGGCTCATATAAAAAAAATGATAGCCAAAATAATTGTCCAACTATACACCATAGTTATGCACTAGCTCCTTTATTGTACTATATTTCTGTTTTTAATTTTTAAATATATAACGTTATTGATTTTTAAACGTGATATTTGACTATTTGTCTTATTAGAAAACACTATGTAAATCTTAAAGCATGACTCATGTTTTGTATAGTTGCACTAAAGTTTTTAATAAGATAAATGTTGAATCTTTATGTGTAAAAGTCAACAACTTTGTAAAAAGATGAGTAATTTTACAGTTTTTTTGAGATACGGTACCTTATTTTGGATTTTCTATAGTGAAAATTTGGTGTCTCTCGAACCCTGCAGTACCAAATTTACATTAAAATTTTTAGTGCCTATTGAAACTTAAACTTTTTTAAAAAAGATGTGCAATAAGCACAAATTAATGTTGACACAAGATTATTGATCAGATCCAAAATATTCGTGTGAGCAGGATGACTAAGACTGTGTTCGGGAGATGAGGTTGGGAACTCACCTCCCGCGCACGCAAAATAGAGTGACACATTTTCTTATGATTAATTAAGTATTTACTTCTTTTTGAAAAAAGATTAATATGATTTTTTAAAACAACTTTCATATATATATTTTTAATAAAAAATGCACCGTTTAACCGTTTGAAAAGCGTGTGTGCGTAGTACGAAGGATGTGAGTTTGGAAAGTTGAATAAACAACTCATCTTAAATGGTTAAGCAGAGCAGGAGTAATTAGTAGGCTGCCACTCTTAATGTTATAATCGTTTTGCTACTTGGACCATATATATATCATGTCAGCAGGATAAAGAAAAGCTGAAACGTAACGAACATAAGAGTTAGGTTACTGGTGGAAAATCAGATGACTAAAATGAATGGATCAAACTGATAACTAAATTTGAATGAATCAGAGCAGGTAACATTGAAACAGGAGGCACAGAAGATAAAATCTCTTGTCTCTGTCATTGATCAGCCTAGCTTGAAAATCAAACATTTGACTCAATTTTTTACACGGGGAGAGACTTTTTAAACTCTCTCTAGGCAATTAGACCAAACTAAAAGCCCCTCTCATCACAGGGGTATGACAGTGTCAATACCTACTCCATTGGAACAATCTTAAAAACCATCTAGCTACTACAGTTAAAACAATGTGGAACCCACTCTTGCTAACCGAAAACCCACCAACCGATTAATCAAATCAGACACTAATTGAGGCTTGAGAAACATGCATTATTCGCTGGCAAAACATATATAGTACGTCTTAGTTTATAGAAGTGGTATAGTTAATTAATTAAGTGCAGCTGTCCCATACATGGACACTGTCTGTTAGTTGCAACTTTCAAGAGGCCGGATTGTCTTTTTCCCTATTGAAAGTGACACCCAGATCTATGGGTTTAGCAATCAAGAATGAATAAACCTTCTAGGCAAGAACGAATCACAAATTGCCTTGTAAAAACACATCTTGACCGTAACCACACACTGATACTGCAGCTGATAGCAGAACACAGTCAAGATCAGCTTGGATCGGTAGTATATAACATCTCAAAAGCTACGGATTGGAAAATAACGGAAAAATACTGTCCATGGATATTGCAAACGCAGGCAAGGTTGATGAACAAGACCGCAGCCGGCAAATCTTGAGAGAGATTGTAGCACAGAATGATCAAATACCGAAATGATTGAACAACCAAATCACAAAAATTCAATTTGACGCTCTTGTCGTCGCACGAGCTCTTAGCTTGACTAGATCTGGTGTTACACCTTAAATCACACTGTGGTCTGTGGACCGTTCAATCGGTGTCCCGACGGGTCCCGACGGTCAAGATGTGATCGCCTGCATCATTGTCCACTATGCTGTGTGCTTCCCAATGAGTTGGGAACTCATTTTTCATTCTTGCACGCACCTAAAACAAAATAACTCAATAGTACACGATTAATTAAGTAGTAGTTATTTTTTAAAAAATAATCAATATGATTTTAAAAAGTATTTTTTTATGCATGAAAAATGAGTAGGTGAAGTTAAAGAACATTGAGTAAAGAACACAACCATATATATCAGCAACAACCTCAACCAAACATCCACATGGCTACTCTAGCCAGCTGGAAAACAGTCGACAAGTAAAAATGAAATAAAAATGAACTTCATGTCAAAAAGATCAGATAAAAGCCACAGGATAAACTAATAAATAATTCACACATGCATGTACTATATATATTATACTGTTCATTTGTTGATTATAAAAAAACAACTTTATTTCAAAAAGATGAGATAAAAGCCACACGACAAACTGATAAAGAATCCACACATGCATGTACTATATACTATACTATCCATTTCTTGAATATAAAAAACCTGGGTTTGTCCCCCAACGTACTCGATCGTACAAATAATTAATCAAAGGTTAACATAAACCAAATGGCCACTATATACACAAATCGATTCAGTCACCTACCGCAGCAAACAACAAGCAGCAGCTCGTCGTCGCAGCAGCCTCCAATAATTCATCCCATACGTACCTCTCCCTAAAAAAAACCCCCAAATATTCCTTCGATTCTAGCCCATGAGGTCGAAGACAACTTGAAAAAAAAAAATACTCCAGTATTTTTGTTCCAATTTCATGCATGCACACACAGGTAGTTCGTGCTGACTAAGCGAGCTGACCGGCCGCCTATGCAGATGCAACGCACAGGACAAAACTCCCCGCTGATGCCAGGAAGCTCCCAATCTCCTCATCTTTGGTATAAACACGCGCGTGAAAAATAACGGATCAGCGCCTCTGCAACGAAGCTCCCTTCCCCTACCATCCCATGGCTGAGACAGATTGATTAATTACGCAAGTGGTATTATTATTTTTATTATTATTATTATTACACGGATTAACCCCCGTGCCCAGTCCAAGCTCACCCTCTCAGTCAAGCCTAAGCTTAATCCTCACCAACTTCCCCGGATGCGTGCCCCCCGTATATATACCCCGTCTCCCTCTCCTAATCACTAGTAACTCTTGCAGCTAGCTAGCTAGCCTTGCATGCGCAAGGCCAAGCTTAATTAATTACCTAGCTAGCTTACACCCACACTTTGCTCTCCGGTAATCATCGTTATCACTAACGTCGTCAAATAAGCAAGGGGTTTGAGATTGGGCGTGGGGCGCCATGGATCGGGAGGTGCACAGGATGGCGAGCCTGAGGAGGGAAGGGTCGATGTGGAGGAGCGGCGGCGACGTGTTCTCGCGGTCGTCGTCGCGGTTCCAGGACGAGGAGGACGACGAGGAGGCGCTGCGGTGGGCGGCGCTGGAGCGGCTGCCGACGTACGACCGCGTGCGGCGAGGGATCCTGGCGGTGTCGTCGGAGGACGGCGGCGTCGGCGGCGAGAAGGTGGAGGTGGACGTCGGGAGGCTGGGCGCGCGCGAGAGCCGCGCCCTGATCGAGCGCCTGGTCCGCGCCGCCGACGACGACCACGAGCGCTTCCTCCTCAAGCTCCGGGAGCGGATGGACCGCGTCGGGATCGATTACCCCACCATCGAGGTGCGGTTCGAGAACCTCGAGGTCGAGGCCGACGTCCATGTCGGCAACCGCGGCCTCCCCACCCTCCTCAACTCCGTCACCAACACCGTCGAGGTACAAACACGATACTACTGCTTTCATCCTAAAATACTAAGATAACTTATTATCACTCTAGATTCGTAGTAATACGATATGATATATTTTGGGATCCTCGTGGTTGATGGCGATGTAAGTGTAACGTGAGAAGAAGGCAAAAGGTTTTTTAGCTGCAACGTACCCGACTTAGTTGAGAGGTTTGGAGTTTGGACGCCGGGCACGGCGGTAGGTGAGTGTGGCCACGGTCTCCGCCGCGGCGCGCGCGGATGCGCGTTGGCTCCGGTCAAACGGTCGGATGCGCGCGCCGGCGCCACCAAAACGCAGCACACGTTGGGTTACTGTTGCTACGCTAACCTTTTTCTGCTAGGGGACTTGTCAAGTTGGGACAATTGCCGGGGAGACGTACTGGGCACTTGTGCGTGCGTGTGTACTCCTGTCGTGTGAGTTGTGTTCACGCCGTCTACGTGTGTCGTTTTCAGGATTTTGATTCCAGTATTGTATATATCTTTTATCGCGAACAACCAGAGAAGCCGTACGTACATTGGCAGCCATTAAATATTTCTTTTAAGGAATAATAAATCCATCTAAAGGGATTAGGGATGAACACAGTGGATAGAAAAGGGTGAGTTTTTTGTCACAAAAAAGAAGAGAGTAAAATAGAGCAAACGGGGTGCATTTTTAGTTAGAGAAAAAAGAAGAGGGAAATGGATCAGATATAGTGGAGCCCACTAAAGTAGAATCCCCATGGTGGGCCCCACCTGCAGGGAGACCTTTTCTGGTTTCGAGCAACCAAACTAGTTGACCGTTTCCACTGTCCACCAACCTCTCACGCACCTCTCCCGCCACCTCTGCTCCCCTCCCACCAACCTCACCACCTTTCCGCCGCCACCGTCGCCGCCGGGGGCGAGACGGAGACCGCTTCCTACCTCGGAGGCTCACGGGGGTTTCTAGCGACGCGACCGGTGTAGAACACCATGACGCGTGGTCATCGCGCTCGCGGCGCGGCGGCGGGGCTCAGCAGCATTCCGTCGAACACGTGGCGTGCGACGCGACGGCGCGCTGCTTCGCCGAGAGAAGTAAGTTTCTGCGTATCACTGTGTGCTGACATGGTTGGTGGTGCTGTGATGTGCTCTCCAGGCCATCGGGAACGCGCTCCACATCCTCCCCAACAAGAAGCAGCCGATGACCGTCCTCCATGACGTCAGCGGGATCATCAAGCCCCGGAGGTAAAAACCATAACAAAGCCATGCATCATCTTCTGCGTGTACCAGTGCATCATGATTCATGGCGCTCGCGTGCTAACGCATCCATGGTGGTGCTCTCTATCTAGGATGACCTTGCTGCTGGGACCTCCTGGGTCGGGCAAGACCACGTTGCTCCTGGCGTTGGCAGGGAAGCTCGACAAGGACCTCAAGGTCTCAGGGAAGGTGACCTACAATGGCCACGGGATGCACGAGTTCGTCCCGGAAAGGACCGCGGCGTACATCAGCCAACATGATCTACACATTGGGGAGATGACCGTGAGGGAGACATTGGCCTTCTCGGCGCGGTGCCAAGGTGTTGGTACTAGATATGGTATGAACCTGAATGCCAAGATTACATGATACTCCTACCATCTAATGATTTTTGACGCCTTTGACATGAGTACTGAGGTTTGTTGTTTTGCTTTGTTTAGAAATGCTGACTGAGCTGGCAAGAAGGGAAAAGGCAGCAAACATCAAGCCAGATCATGATATTGATATCTACATGAAGGTGATGATGCTATCACATAAGAGTGTTCTAGTTTTTTTTCTCTCTTGGAATTGTATATGTAATCAGGATTGCATTGGCTGGAATCATTTCAACAGGACATGTGTTACATACTATACATGTCCACTAGCAATGTAAGTAACACCTTTTATGTTTCATACATGTAGGCCTCAGCTATGGGAGGACAAGAATCTAGTGTTGTTACGGACTACATATTGAAGGTACAGTCTGCTAGCTGCGGATTAAACCATAGCACTACAAATATGATTTCTTATGGGCATTTGTGTAAGGATAATATCTCATTCCTGCTTCTCTGCTACATAAATGCAGATATTAGGATTGGATATTTGTGCTGATACGGTAGTAGGAAATGAGATGTTAAGGGGTATATCTGGTGGACAACGGAAGCGTGTCACAACAGGTATGACTAACAGTCTTTAGCAAGATGGAGGTTGTTCTTTAAAGAAAAACTCTAACCGTCCTAATGTCCTATATGTCCACTGGATAGGTGAAATGCTTGTTGGTCCAGCAAGAGCTTTGTTCATGGATGAGATATCCACTGGACTGGACAGTTCAACCACGTACCAGATCGTGAATTCCCTTAGGCAGACTATCCACATCCTTGGCGGAACTGCTGTCATCTCATTGCTCCAGCCAGCACCTGAAACGTACAACTTGTTTGATGACATTATACTCCTCTCTGACGGGCAGGTCGTGTACCAGGGTCCCCGTGAACATGTGCTTGAGTTCTTTGAGTTCATGGGCTTCAGATGCCCTGCCAGAAAGGGTGTTGCTGATTTCTTGCAGGAAGTATGTGCTGTTCATCATCTATAAAAATTCATGCCATTTACTGAACAAGGTTTTCAAAATAGACAGTACTGATATCTCTGAATTTGTTGAAAAGGTGACGTCGAGGAAAGACCAGGGGCAGTACTGGTGTAGGCGTGACAGACCATACCGTTTTGTGCCAGTGAAGCAATTCGCAGATGCGTTCCGTTCCTTCCATGTGGGCCGATCCATACAGAATGAGCTTTCTGAGCCATTTGATAGGACCAGGAGCCACCCTGCTGCTCTGGCTACTTCAAAGTATGGTGTCAGCAGGAAGGAGTTGCTCAAAGCCACTATCGATAGAGAGCTTCTTCTCATGAAGAGGAATGCATTTATGTACATTTTTAAAGCTGTTAATGTAAGTTCATATCTCTGGTACACTAATTTTGATTCAAGATATCGATCGATCTGATTATCTGAAACTTTTTGTCATTGCAGCTAACTCTAATGGCATTGATCGTGATGACCACATTTTTCCGTACCAGCATGCGACATGATAGAGATTATGGAATGATCTATCTGGGGGCACTGTACTTTGCTCTTGACACAGTCATGTTTAATGGTTTCGCTGAGCTTGCCATGACTGTCATGAAACTACCTGTTTTCTTCAAGCAGAGGGATCTTCTCTTCTTTCCTGCATGGGCCTACACCATACCATCATGGATTCTTCAGATCCCTATCACATTTCTTGAAGTTGGTGTTTATGTTTTCATAACATACTATGTCATTGGATTTGATCCCAGTGTAAGCAGGTAAGATGCATTAATGCAGATATCTACATGCCTAAAAGAATCCAAGAAATAAGCTTATTTCGTATGTGCCCTAGCAAGTTATCCATTATTTTGCAAGGTGTTGCCTAGTATATTGATAGAAATGTTCCACAATAAATGAGTCTGTTTTATGAAGTCTGAAACTCTTGAATATTTTTTTGTGCATAGGTTCTTCAAGCAGTATCTGCTGCTACTTGCACTCAACCAGATGTCATCTGCACTATTCCGCTTCATTGCTGGAATCGGAAGAGACATGGTTGTGTCTCACACATTTGGACCCTTATCACTGTTGGCTTTTGCAGCATTGGGTGGCTTTATCCTTGCAAGACGTAAGTTACTGGATTCCCTTTCAATAATTGCATGTTCTTATATGTACTTGAAATTGATGGTTTTAAATGCTAATTGTTCCTGACATTTTTCCATCTTCATCTCTGTTTCTCTTTTATAGCTGACGTGAAGAAATGGTGGATTTGGGGTTACTGGATATCCCCGCTATCGTATGCACAAAATGCTATTTCAACAAATGAATTTTTGGGTCACAGTTGGAGCCAAGTTAGTGCCACATTTCTTCACCAGCAATCGAACTTGCAATGTTAAACTGTAAAACTGAACATGTATTTTGCATGTCACAGATACTTCCTGGAGAAAATGTAACCTTGGGAGTTAGTGTACTTAAATCTCGTGGTATCTTTACTGATGCTAAGTGGTACTGGATTGGACTTGGTGCTTTGCTTGGATACACTCTCCTCTTTAACCTGCTCTACACTGTAGCTCTTTCAGTTTTGAGTCGTAAGTATATTTGAAAGACATTTTTTAGAACTCCGAAATATCTAATCAACATTTGCGAGCTAAAAGATAATAACTGTGGCTACTTGAATTTTTTTTGCAGCATTCACTGACTCTCATGCATCAATGTCTGAGGACGCATTGAAAGAGAAGCATGCCAACTTAACCGGTGAAGTTGTAGAGGGACAGAATGACACTAAATCTAGGAAGCAGGAATTGGAATTGTCCCATATTGCTGACCAAAACTCTGGAATTAACAGTGCTGATTCTAGCGCAAGCAGGAAGGGAATGGTGCTCCCATTTGCACCACTATCTATTAGTTTTAACGACGTAAGATACTCAGTGGACATGCCAGAGGTAATTTTGCTCAGAACGACTATTAGTGCATAAAAAACATTATGTTAACCCAGGTTTTTTAACCCAATTAGATTGTTTTATATTAACAGGCAATGAAAGCACAAGGCATAACAGAAGACCGCTTGTTGCTTCTAAAGGGTGTTAGTGGTTCTTTCAGGCCAGGTGTACTTACTGCATTGATGGGTGTAAGTGGTGCTGGGAAGACAACGCTGATGGATGTTTTAGCCGGAAGAAAAACTGGAGGATACATAGAGGGAGATATTAGAATATCAGGCTATCCAAAGAAGCAAGAGACCTTTGCACGTATATCAGGATATTGTGAGCAAAATGACATCCATTCTCCCCACGTGACAGTATATGAATCACTTGTGTTCTCTGCATGGCTGCGGCTACCCTCGGAGGTTGATTCAGAAGCAAGAAAGGTTAGTTAGCTAGATTATGGGCTAACCTTGTTGCTTATGTATGTTTTTTGGTTGTTAACTGACTGTGAATCTTACGTGCTGAACCTTGATTACAGATTTTTATCGAGGAGGTCATGGATCTTGTAGAGCTCACATCTCTGAGGGGAGCACTTGTTGGGCTTCCTGGAGTGAGCGGCCTGTCAACCGAGCAACGCAAGAGGCTCACTATTGCTGTGGAGCTTGTTGCGAACCCTTCGATTATTTTTATGGATGAGCCAACATCTGGTCTTGATGCTCGGGCAGCTGCGATTGTGATGAGGACCGTAAGAAACACTGTTAACACCGGCAGGACTGTTGTTTGCACCATTCACCAGCCAAGTATTGACATCTTTGAAGCATTTGATGAGGTGACTAGTTGTTTATTTGGGTAGTTATCCTTTGATTTATTAGATGAACTCCGTATATTAACTACGTTGCTGTTCGTCTTATCAACAGCTTTTCCTAATGAAGAGAGGAGGTGAAGAGATATATGTTGGTCCAGTGGGCCAGAATTCCTCAAAACTGATTGAGTACTTTGAGGTAAGAAGAAAATCAACATAAACAACAATCATCTCTGCATGCTTTAGCACTTAGGCTGACTAAGTCACATCAAACGGGAATTCTGTTGTTCATTTATTCAGGGAATTGATGGCGTTAATAGGATAAAAGATGGATATAATCCAGCAACATGGATGTTGGAAGTGACCTCTTCAGCCCAGGAGGAGATGCTCGGTGTCGATTTTAGTGAAATCTACAGGCAGTCAGAGCTATATCAGTAAGCTTCTGCACATGCCATTATGATTAATAGAATGAGTAGTGTATTTGAACTGCAATTCTAACTTTTCTTTTTTGCATATTTGCAATTTCAGAAGGAACAAGGAACTTATTGAGGAGCTAAGCACACCACCTCCTGGCTCTACTGATCTCAACTTCCCTACGCAGTACTCTAGATCGTTCATTACGCAGTGCCTAGCTTGCTTGTGGAAGCAGAATTGGTCATATTGGAGGAACCCATCCTACACTGCAGTGAGATTACTCTTCACTATCGTCATTGCGCTAATGTTTGGAACAATGTTCTGGAACCTTGGAACGAGAACGTACGCCTCTAACATATGTTCTTATTACTTTAATCTGTTTGGCAAATAGCTTCTAAACCTTTACTCGTCATATCTTGGTGCAGTAAAAAACAGCAGGATCTATTCAATGCCATGGGATCAATGTATGCTGCAGTTCTCTACATTGGAGTGCAAAACTCTGGTTCTGTTCAACCAGTGGTGGTGGTGGAGCGAACAGTCTTTTACCGAGAAAGAGCAGCTGGCATGTATTCAGCTTTCCCATATGCATTTGGACAGGTAATTTGTCTTTTAGACTCTCGGTTGGCCTAGTTCTAATCCCATGTATATAATGTATGACATCAAAGACTCTGATGCCTGAATTCTGACTTGCATTTGGGATTGAACTGAAATGGCTGTGCAATAAGCTATTCGTTAGTACTGTCAAGCTCTTTTGGTCCCATAACCTAACAATGCCACTTTTCCCTTTTTTAGGTTGCAATTGAGTTACCATACATCATGGTTCAGACTCTGATATATGGCGTGCTGGTATACTCAATGATTGGATTTGAGTGGACTGTTGCCAAGTTCTTGTGGTACTTGTTCTTCATGTACTTCACACTGCTATATTTCACATTCTATGGGATGATGGCGGTAGGGTTGACACCAAATGAGAGCATAGCAGCCATCATCTCTTCCGCGTTCTACAATGTATGGAACCTTTTCTCAGGATATCTGATACCTCGACCGGTAGGTTATTCTCCCATCTCAATTTCGCCCCCTTTCTTTTCTTATCAAATGTCACTTTTATTAGTCCTTTAGAACCGTTTTCACAGGACTAAAACGTTTAACTTTCTCTACAGAAAATTCCTGTTTGGTGGAGGTGGTACTGTTGGATTTGCCCGGTTGCATGGACTTTGTATGGATTAGTTGCTTCCCAGTTTGGTGATATCCAACATGTGCTCGAAGGCGACACCAGAACTGTTGCACAGTTTGTCACTGATTACTTTGGCTTCCATCATGACTTCTTGTGGGTAGTGGCAGTGGTGCACGTCGTCTTCGCCGTGACCTTCGCCTTCCTCTTCAGTTTTGCGATCATGAAGTTCAACTTCCAGAGGAGATGAGAAAGTGATCATTCTTTTTTGCATTCGTTCTGTTGTCCTACTGAATAGCTATTAGCTATCATGTAAATGGTATAGAGATCATCTTCTATTTCATTATTTCAAGCATGTAGAATTTGGACATCTAGTAGGATTCTCTAGGAAAAAAGAACCCTTGTTGAGCCTCCTGCCTCTTGACCAGCTCTAGCTGATAAATGTCAGATGCAGATGAATGTAAACTATGGCCTTCAATGTTTTCATTTTTGAAGAATTAATGGAAGCAGAAATTTTGTTGATTTAATCCCTTTACAGCAACTCTTCAGGATAACTTATGTAGTTATGTTCGATTGTTGTATAGATTTGACTAACATCAGTGTAAATTTTTCGCAATGCAGTTACTAATCAGTGTAAACTTCAATGCAGTGAAGTAGTAATTTACTAACAGAATAACCCTATTTTTAAATATATGATATTGTTGTCTTTTGAACATAATGTTTCACTATTGGCAAGAATTATTTATTTTCTTATAATTTATTAAAAAAAGGTATTTTAAACATTACTTATTATGTTTTATTTTTCAATTTTTTTTAAATAAACCGAATACTCCAACATCATGATCGAAAGTTGTGTCAGCTGAGAAAGTAAGAATGCTTTTGGTTCCTTACTCATCTAGGCTATAGCTCTGCTATTCCAGATTCCTAGCTAGCGTAGCATGTTACTTGTTGGGCTAAATTCCCTCCGCATGGAGCTTTTGCTCTCAGCCCATTGCAGCTCAAAAGTATAATAATGTGAGCCATTAATTCAATATCTTGATAAATGGTGGAGATTGTCTCATCCTTTTACGGTAGGAAGAAAAACCCTAGCATCCATTGAGAGACAGCAACAACCATTGGAGAGGAGAAGCAACCACCAAAATACAAGAGAGGGAGAGGAGAGTAGAGAAGAAGAGTTGCAATTTGTTCAGTTTGGTGGCTCTTACCCGATATTTATCAAGTTAGCGATTGGATATTTAAACGTGGTTGGATTGATACCAAACTTGGTGAGTTCGTTACTCACTTAGAGTACTTCAATCTGGTCAGTTTGTGTGAGTATTGATTGAGTAAAGCGTCGGGTTTAAGTAGTGGTTTATCAGCTCGAGTAACTACAGTGTCAGCTTGTGCAACATTTGGTAGAATGTCAGTTTGAGGGTCAAACAATGTCTAATTGGGCTGGTTTTTGGACAGCTTGGAAGGGACTCATAGACTATCATTTCTACCAAGTTTCGTGCAATTTGCTTCTGTGGTTTGGGAGATCCCAGCTGAGAATCAAAGGGGGCAAAATCTGTTATTTCTTTGCTTGTTATTGACATACCTCTTGTTAGTTATGATGGTTGATATTGATGATGTCACTTATGTAACTTGATGATATAGCTGTTGTTGTGATGTGCCTCTAGATATTCTAGAGAAGACTATTTGTACCCATTATTGATTATAGTGGAAGTTTTGAGTGAACTGTTGGTATCGTGGTTTTTTACTCCTCACACGAGGACGTTTTTCCACGTAAATTATTGTGTCTTATGTGCATGTGTTTATTGTTATTCCGTTGATGATTGTTTGTTGAAACTATTCTTGAAGTTTAGTTTGATCGTGTGAAATATGTTTACGGGTTGGTGAATTATAGTTTGGATATTGAAGTTGATTTGATTTAGCCCAACAGTGCTTTCTTTGGCTAACCGTTTGGTTTGGTGAATTCACTTTTGCAAACCTGTTTGCAAGCCTGCCAGTGGCCCGCACACGACTGCCCTTTCGAATTTGACACCTTAGGTTTTCGCGTTACCCGCCACTCCTATTTTTCCCGCGCTTTCTCGTTCTTTCCCGCCAATCCGACTCCGAGTCTCTTTACAAGACGTATACTGCGTACGGGCCAAGCAACGCATAAGCTCCAGCTCGACCTCACCTGGTACGCCCATAAATAGCAAAGCTCGGGTTCTCGATCTCCTCGCTTCCACCGATCCATCCATCCCTCATGGCGACGGCGGCGGCGGCATCCGCTCCTCAGGCTTGCAGCGCCATCTTCCAGCGCCACTTGCCCCGGCCCGCAACCCACTTCGCCGCCGCGCCGCATGAGATGATGGCGCGGGCGGCGCGCCCGGCCGCCGCGCCGGAGACGACGACGACGATGGATGTGGGGCAGCTGCTGCGGCTGTCGGACTTCGACAAGATCGCCGACCTTGGCGATGGCGCCTCCGGCGTGGTCACCAAGGTGCGGCTCCGTGGCTCCAGCGCCGTGTTCGCGCTCAAGACCGCGCACTACTGCGGCGCCGGCGCGGAGGTGGAGGTGGAGGCGCTCCGCCGCGTAGCCCCCGGGCCGTCGGGCTCGTGGTCGCCGTACGTCGTGGGGTGCCACGCTGTCTTCCGGTGCGCCGGCGGCGAGCCCGCGATGCTGCTCGAGCTCATGGACGCCGGGTCGCTCGGCCGCGTCCTGAGCCGCCGCGGCGGCCTCCCGGAGCCCGCGCTCGCCGAGGTGGCCGCGGGGTGCCTCGCCGGGCTGGCACACCTGCACTCCCGCGGCATCGCGCACCTCGACCTCAAGCCGGACAACCTCCTCGCCAGCGCCCGCGGGGACGTCAAGATCGGCGACTTCAGCGTGTCCCGCATCTTCCTCGGCCGCGCCGGCGAGCGCCGCCGGGTCTCGGTCGCCGCCGGATCGACGGCCTACCTGAGCCCCGAGCGGTTCGAGCCGAACGCCCACGCCGGGCCGCGCGGCGCGTGCGCCGCCGACGTCTGGGCCCTGGGCGTGACCGTCCTGGAGCTCTTCTTGGGTCGCTGCCCCATCCTGCCCGCCGGCGAGAAGTCGTCCTGGGAGAGGCTCAAGAAGGCGATATGCGACGGCGAGGCGCCGTCGTTGCCGGCGACCGCGGCGGCGTCGGCGGAGCTGCGCGGGTTCGTGGCGTCGTGCCTGCACAAGGACCCGAGACGGCGCGCCACGGTGGCGCAGCTGCTCGCGCACCCGTTCGTCGCTCGCCGCGACGGCGAGGCGTGTCGGCGCCAGCTACGGGAGATCATCGTGGAGACCATGTAGGAGTAGAGAAGAGAAACATCATAATAATGTAAAATTGTAGATCCTTGTGCAAATTCTTGAGATTGTATTGCTAGCTCCTTCAATTAATTTTTTGTAACTAGCGAAAATAATACATGTGCGTTGCAACAGGTGAAAATAATTTTCACAATTGATGATAAACCGACCCTCATTTCATATTGACACATGTGTATTTTGATATTTTGATGATTTAATTAGTGAAAGTTTTTTTACCCTCATTTCATATTGCCACGCTGTCTTCCGGTGAAAGAAGAGAAAAGGATGAGAAAAGAGAGGAGATTGGAAGGAGAGGGAGAGGATCACGATGATCGGGAGAAAAAAAGAAAGAAAAAAAACAACGATCAGGAGAGGGGCGCGCGCGCGACGGCGAGTGAAGATGCGCGGGACGGGTGGCGGAATGGTGTGGGCCGGTTCGGTTTGGCTTGGAGGGGGAGGGGTTGGATTAGGCTCGGAGGGATGTATAATACTCCCTCCATTCATTTTTGATCATCATATTTGGTTTGTGCAATAATCCAAGATAAACATTAATTAGCACTATCAACCTCTCATATCCTTACATGTCTCATGGACTCCCTAATTGGTTATGATTGTATTAAATGCATGATCAAATTTTCTGCATCCAATGAAGCTGCAAGGCATGCATGCAATGCATCGTACGAAACATTTCTACCACAATCCCACCAAATACGATGATCAAATATGAATTTTTGTTTTTTGAAAATATGATGATGAAAAGTGAACAGAGAGAGCTGTTATTTTAGGCTCACGTCGAATTGGATAGAAACAACATAAAACTAACTGAAACATAGATAACGTACCAACTCAAAAACCGACTCAAACATGGATGACGTACCAAAATTCCAACGGAAACATATTCAATTTTTATAATAAGTAGAGATTTGTCATGTTTGTATTGCACCTTCAGGAGAATTTTTTTTTTCTGAAGCGAGACAAAATTTTGTATCCAGATTATATTTTTTTCCCTATGAAAAATATGAATCTGACCGTCAATTAAGTGAAACCAACAGTCCATCTCAGATACAACTAGTTAGTTTTAGGAGTAGTTTAGAAAAGCTTAAAAATCATAAATTTAGACCCCAGAACATTTCAAGTAGTACGGAGTAATTGTTTCAAGTTATCATTTATATACTATCCGTAATCCGATTTACTAAAAAGAACTTCTGATAGTTTTTCTCCCCTAGAACTTTTGAATTTTTTACCAATACTAGCATAGTGGTCGTGCATTGCTATCGAAAAAGGTATACCAAATCATATCTAGCTAGAGAAGCGCGAAAGATAAATAAGACTACTATAGAAGTATAGAAGTAACTGAGAGGACCGGAGAGACTTAAAATTAGTAACTACACCATATTTAGCTACTTACGTCAAGCTACACGTGGAATATCAATAGTCAAATCAATATCGGTAACTAATCGAAACAGGAGTTAGAGCTATTGATTTTTTTTAAACTATGGAGCTTTTGTCATAAGTTGGATTTGAAATTTAGACTTGATACTATTTGGATGACGTAGAGAGCTAGTCAGGTTTAACCATGTAGTTTTGTTGAACCAATCTAACTCTTATTGATAGATGTATGGAAACTTTCTCTCGTCTTGAGTCTTGCATGGAAGATAGTTGGGAGCACATAACGGGCTCGCGGTGATTGGCTTTGGCCGCTTGATGGGAGCAAGGAGCTAGGTAACGGGGTTTAGGTTCCAATGAGGTTTTGCTTGCTGCTTTTATTTGGCACAGACTCTGCTCAAGGAAAGTTTCGTGGCCTGTGGGCGTCGTATTTGATCGGCACCGATGCGATCAATCTTTGGCGATGGACGTGATCTCTATCAACGGATAAAAAATATCGAAATGTATCAAATCAAATTATGATCGCGGATCGGATATATACGCGCGGAAAAACCTGACCCAAACTGATGTGGTAACGCGTGGAGGACTCCCACGGGACTTGGAAAGTACGTCGACGCGTGAATGAAAAATCCAAAAAGTATGCCATCGAGAAACCGATCAGAAGAAGAAATTGATGAACAAAGAAAACAAATTTCGTTCTTCATAGAGAGAATATATATAGAACATTGCGTGGTGTCGAATCGTTTTTTTATAGGACGACGTTTTTTCCCTAGAATCATATTATTTTTTTAAACATTGTGCGTAATGGTTTTTTCCGTGAAAATTTTTTTGGACGGCGATTTTTTTCCAAGAATTGAACTCTTTTTTATGTTCCTAGAACTTTCTTACGCGGTCTTTTTTGCTATTTTTTCCCTCGAACCGGATCATTACTTTTTTGCGTTGCGTGGAATCAGATTTTTTTTTCACGTTGCATTGTGCCAAACTTTTTCCCCTGGAATCATAAATTTTTTTTCACGTTTGCGTGCAACCGGAATGTGTTTTTTCTGCATTGCGTTGGTTTTTTGCACGTTGCGTGGAATCAGATGGTTTTTTTGTGTGGTGTGGTGCCGAACCGAGTTTTTTTGAAGCGGTTTGATTTTTTCCGCATTCCATAGTACGGTTTTTTCCCTGTTACAGGCTTATTTTTTCGGGCGTTTTTTTTCTTTCTCGTAGTTTTTAAAGGGCCTTTTTTGGTTGCGTACGAACCGTATGTTTTTTCGTCTTTTTTAATATTTTTATGGACACGTCTTTTTGTTTTTGCTGGTTTTTTCATTACAGACGTTATTTTTTCCCATGGTGTAGAAATCGGATGGGTTTTTCGTATTTTTTGGGCTCGTTTTTTGTTTTTCCCGCTTTTTTACCTATTTTTTTGCATTGCGTACCAATGATACGTTTTTTCGGTGTTTTTTATTTTCTTTACAGATGGCGTTGTTTTGTTTTTTCTGGCTTTTTTCGCCGCCTTTTTTGCGTTGATTACGAATCGGACTTTTTTTTGTTTTTTTATGGCGTTTTTTTCAGATGGCGTTTTCTTTTTTGCGTGACTTTTTTCCGCCTCTTTTTTATTACGGACAACTGAAATAGTTGAGCCTTTTTAAGTAAAAAGTAGAGATAGAGATAAAGATAGATATACTTTACGATTAGTACTAGCAAGCGAGGGGCGGCAAAAATTAGTGTCCGCTGGACCGCTGGATGGAATCAAACCTACGGTGCTGGGCTCCCCCGTCTTGTCGTTGTAACCAATTTTGCTGGTAAGAGTTCTTATTAGATGTATGCACCTTACATATTGGTTATAATATAATTACAACATAATTACACTGTAATTATGTTTAAAAGTTTTTCAGTAAGAAACTATCTAATGTTATATACCTACCCCAGTTTGTAATTTGAAGTGGTTTCTGCAAAAAAACAAAAATTTTCTACACAGTAGTTCCATGAATGCAGGCTGACCAAACTGTAAATGTAATGGGCCGTTACTTGCAGTGCAGCAAAAGCCTAGCAGGCTGGTTCGGCGATTGCTAGGCTGACGTATAGGGTCGCATCTGTTCGCTAGACGCTATAGGCCACATTGGCTACGAATCTCAATTTGGGTTTGGTCTTATGCCTTGTTTCCAAGGACGAATCTAGAACAGGATTGAAAATTGAAGAGGAACTCATGTTCTTCCTTCTTCAGTCCCCTACTTTTTATTTTATTCCTCTTTTTTCTCTTTCCTCTCTCATTCTATCAATGGTGATCCAGCGGGGTGGGGGGATTCGAGTCCCCCTGCACCCACGTTGGATCCACCCCTGCTTGTTTCCGTATAAACGAAAATTTCATTGATAAAAATCTTATCAATTGTAAGCTTGTAGCTAATATTTTACTATGAACAATTATTCTGACAAGGAAAAAAAGTCATTTACTAACAATAATAGAGATGGTGCAATTTAACTTCTTTTTCTTTTTAACCCTATCACGTAGTCTTATGAAAATGACCAGGGTTTTGTGGAGAGAAAACCCATATTTAGGAACTTTTTCTTTTTAAATAGCTATATAACATTCGAATGGGTTGGGAGTTCGACTCCACACTTCATGTGCTGCTGTGAATTTTCCCCCAAATTTGCACAAATCTCGAGGAGATCCCATGATCAGAAATTCGAAAGTTTATGGTAGAAAAAAAGACCACTGCATGTTCTCTAACATATCAATTTCTTCTTTAACTACCTACACCTAGTCTTATAGAAATGAGCAAAAGTTTGCGGAAAGAAAACCAAGTTAGTAAACCAAACCCATGTTTAGGGAAGGTGAGGTGAACTCCTCCCTCACTTTTTTTAAACATAATACATATGCATGCGCTCATATAGACACATTTATATTCGCTCTACCCTTATAAGCATCTTCAAAGACTGGGTTAGCATATGTTCGAGATTCACAAAGTCACCACAGACTTCTCACGATTGATAGGTACACTGCCTATCACTGAAAGAATAATTAGTCGTAAATATATACTAACACATATGTACATCGCTAAGTCTATGACGTAAAATCGGATGTGTAGATTTCACCCCAGAAATCAAACCGGTTAACTTATGATTATTTCGCAACCCTAACATTTATTAGTATTAAGTTATTTTCCAGAGAAATTTCTATCCACCATTTCATGTCTGATTAACTACGCAGTACGCACAAATACGAACGAAATCGTTGTCTCGTGACACTCGCACACGGTTATAGAGACACGACCGATCCGGTTTTGTAATTGATAAATCGGCCGTTGAATCTAACATGCATGACTGCAAAATCAATTACTACAGGCCATGACCTTATAGACATGCAACAATTAATAATAATTTAGAAGAAAAGAAAAACCAAACAGCTTGCTGATGCTGGGTAGCTGGCCGCTAGATCTGAGCAATAGAAAAGATGAAAGTAACACGACCAAGGCTCAGGATCAAGGACGTAAGATACCATGCGTATATATATTGATGACATAGCCGGTGAAGTCAACCCTCTAGAAGGCCATGTAGGCAGGCAGCTAGCTACAGTCAACCCTTAATTATTACTCCTAGATGCATGTCTACCTGCAAAATCTAATGCCTTTTTCAACAAGCAAATTAACTGTACCGTACGTACCTTTGAATTGAACCCATGTGACCCGAGAGAAACGTAGATGGATGCCGGAAGGCCTCGCCTGCGAATGTGTGAATTTGTGATGCAGAGATGCTGCGGCGTTCTAGAAGGCGAGCGTGTCTTAATTAATGCCATCTCTCTTTTTTCTTTCTCCTAAATGGAAAATAATTAACTTGGTACTTCTTCTAGAAGCGGCAATAATGGAATGGAGACTCCCAGGGCCTTGGGATGAAAGTTGCAGTAAACATGTCCAAAGTTGTACTTCCCTCCGGTACAAGATTCCGTACAAAAAAATCGACGATCAATAATTTGTCACATGATTAGTTTAAAAACAAAAATATACATTTGTCTTTAAAACACTATTATAATATCATATAAACATATTAGATTTTACAGACTTATTTTAAATATTAAAATATAAAATTGATAAAATCTTATCTCGAGCATAAAGTATTCACAATTAGAGATGTTTTTTTAACTACAGCTTAATTATAAGCCTATAAGCTGAAGACATATTACCGATATAACGACAAAAAATGTTACGATAAGACTTTTATGCATTTATTACTATCATCAGTCCAAAAGGCACGAGTACGACCGAAACAACCAAAAAAAATTAATTTGTCTAATATTAATATCCAAAATTTAAAACTAGCCCTAAACAAGTACAGTAATTCCAAAAGTATTGTGTAACAATCCTTCTTCTCAAGTAGCGTTAGGAAAAAAAATCTGTTGTGAGAATCCAAACAGGAGTGTTTCCAAGTGTGAAACCCCATGACTACTGATCATATCAAAATTCAGAGGCAAGGTGTTTCTTTCTCATTTTCAAAGACTTTAGGGTGCGTTCTCCATCTAGACTGAGCTATTGTCTCATCCTCCGTGAGTATGTCTCCTAAACTAAACTGTGTATTACGTTTAAAAACTTTTTAATCTAAGTTTAAAAAAATAAAAAATTCTGTATAGTAGCTAATACTTAATTAATCATGTGTTAATTAAGTTTAGGCTAAATTTGATTAGATGGTCGAACTGGGACGTTCAACTGTACGCGTAAAGATATAAGTTATTACCATATCATTAATTAAGTATTAATTACTATAAACTTAGAAAAATAAGTTTATTTATTTTTTTTTAAAAAAACTTCTATAAGAAAATATTTACACAACTAAAACACACCGTTATCAGTTTCATAAAATTCGTTCACAAAAGACTTGGTACTTCTCTCTCTCTTTTCTAAAGACTTGGTACTTAGGCAAGGTTTAGACGGTTGACTAAGACCGATACGATCGAGAAAGTAAAAGAAGTCCTGGGAGGCTGGGACATTTGCATGTATCGGTGCAATTTCCAAGGGAAAACAGTTAAACTTAGCTACTCTCCAAGACGATGTTCTCAAACAATTATATCATCCGTCACAAAATATAAATATTTTTATATTTTGATATTACTTTGATCAACAATATTTATAAAAGTAAGATATTTTAAATAAATAGGTTGATAGTTTGTTTAATGATAAATCTATTAATATTTTTTATTTTTTTCTATTAATAGTAAATGTTTAATTCGATACTGTGTTTAAAAATGCTTATATCTTGAGATGGAGAGGACGGGGAGAGTATAAGCTTGGTCGAGCACCTTGGTCAGCAAGAACACTTCTTATCCACCAGGGCATTCAAACCCGTCGGCCGTCGATCGCTTCGATTCTTCCTGTAGCTGCAGTTTATGTGTGCCCGTGCGTGTGTGCATCCTGCAGCCTACCTCGTGGAAACTTCGAATGATCTCACAATCTCATCACGCGCATGCTTGCAAAAAAGAAGAAGAAGAAGAAGAAAAGACATAGTGACTGATTAGTTGGTTTAATTTAACTAATCGAGAAGACGACGGACACAAGTCATATCATATCATCAGGACGTATGTATAATGTACAGTATTTATGTTGACAGGTCTCCGATTCGTTGAACCTTCTCCCCGATTGATTGATGTCTTTTTATGTATGAAAATTCAGTTAATCGATCGTGCCAATAATTCATGGGTTCATTGCGGCCAATTAAAACTAATAATTCTCATCCATCCTAGACGTAACTCTTTTTATGTTCACTATTAATTTTTTTTAAGCATGATTTTATATTTTTTACGTTTGTAAAACAAACAATTTTTAAATAAGAAGAATGATCGAACATATTAGAAAACGGAGGTGGCATCAAGCTAGCTAGCTAGGCTGCTAATAAATTAAACTCATTTTCTAAAGAGGACCAAATTAATTAAGATGAGATTGCTATGCTTTTGCTGGTTTTACATATGTTTTTGATCCACGCACGTGATTCATCGTTTTCGCAGGTCACGGCCTCACGTGCTTAGCTCACGTGCAAACGGATAGGCTGAAAACCGGATTTGCTAATGGGCGACCAGTCGCGCGCGCCCTATCCGCGCGACTGGACACGTGGCGCGTGGAGGGGACGGCGGACGGCGCGCCGCGTGTTTTTTTTTTCCCGTTTTTCCTTTTTTTTTCTTTCCTTTATTTTCGATTCTTTCCGGTATTTTTTAAGAATGGCGCGCCGCGCGCTTTTTTTATGTTTTTTTCTCTTTCCCTTATTTTTTGGAAAGAATTTGGTTCTTTCCAGTATTTTTTTTCCGAATTTTTCTGGTTGTTAATACATACGTATACAAATGTGAACGTGTATACACGTTTGTATACAAACTTTATATACGTATATAAATTTTGTATATGTGTATTTCTTTTAGTTTTCTATACATACGTGTATAAATTTTGTATATATACGTATACAAAGTTAGTATATTTTGTATATATATATAGTTTGTATACGTACATATACAAAATACAAATTTTGTATGTGTACGTATACAAACTTCCTATACATGTATATATATATTTTTACACATTAAAAAATATACATATAAAAAATATATATATATTTGTATATATACGTATGTATATAATATATATAATACGTATAAACTTTGTATATATATATACATATACAAAGTTTGGATTTTTTATACAGACTTTTATACGTGTATACAAACTTTGTATACGTGTATATTTTTTGTTATATATATATATATATGTATGTATGTATATATTTTTTGGTTTGTATACATGTACACAAACTTTTTATATGCGTATACAAATTTTGCATACGTGTATACAAACTTTGTATAGGTGTATATTTTTTATACAAACTTTTTATACGCGTATAAAAACTTGTATATGTGTGTATTTTTTGGGTTTATATATATGTATATTTTTTCAGTTTGTATACGTGTACGCTAACTTTTTATACATATATACAAACTTTATATACACGTATACAATTTTTTTATACGTATATTTTTTGTTTTTTATATATGTATATTTTTTATATCCATGTGTATACATACATATATATAAAGTTTGTATATGTATACATGTATATAGTTTCTATACATAAAAATATATATGTATAAAAAAATATATTGCATATATACATATATATATATACTTTATATACATACCTACAAACTTTGTATAGAATACAAAATTTGTACATATGTACATATACATATATCCAATAGAGAGAGAGACTAGAGGGGAGCGGACTGAGCGCGCGGGCGCGCGCCCAGTCGCCGATCAGCCGCCCCCGCTGAAAACTACACAAACTCAACGTTTAATCAAATGTTCGGTCGGTTGGCTCCCAATTGGTAAGCCTCTCGCACGTGGACCGTTGGTCGCACAACAGCAAATTAAATCTAATCTAATCTAATCTACTCTTGAAGAGAGAGAAAAATAATTTACTCTTCCAAACTACTCCCTCCATCCCAAAATATAAATATAAAGCACAACCACTCTTAACCCAAAGACCAATAAATAATTATTATCACCTCATAGTTTGGATTACCTTAATAAATAGAATGCATGCACCCAATAGGATTAGAGAACTTGATGGTGGAGGATTTAAATAATAATATTTAGTGGAAAAGAGGTGCTAGTTAATGATATGCATGCATGCACGCCTTATATTATGAAACAACTTTAAAAGGTAGTTGTGCCTTATATTATGGGACGGAGGGAGTATTTTACTATATCACTTCACCGTCTAATCTATTTCGTTCATTTTACACCCAAAATAGTTCATTTTACTGATTATTTCTCTTGTTTGTTTCTCTTTATGTGAGTTGTATTTTAAGTTTATATTTCGTAGAGCCATGGATGACGCCATTATTAATTTTTAAAAATAGCTTAAAAAATTTCATGAGTATTTACATGAAATTATTAGTCTCAGTGCTTGAACCTATATAAATAGCGATTAAAAAATTCTAAAAAAGTTGAGAGATAATTTATAATACATGTATCAATCCCATCAAATTTTATTGCAAAATATGACATATAGACAGAAACAAAAAAGGAGTAAGGTGAACCATTTTTAATAGTTTGGGGTGTAAAATGAGATAAGAAATTGTTTGGGATGTCAAAAAGTTCATGGGAGTAAAATGAACTTTTTTTCAAAAAAGAAATGTGTAATTATCTGATCATCCTTAGGTGCTTTCGTCCATCACGATGCCCCTTCATAGCTTAAGACATTCCCGTCATCCGTTGTTGAGACACATAAGAATCCGCCTATCACCACGATTTTTGCCGGTACGTTCGTCGGTCATCGTTGTTCCAGACTAGGTGTCACATCGATCTCACGTCCTACCCATGTGACACATTTGTTATGCTTCATTCCCCAGTCCATTTTTGTTTGGTCGTTCTCCTTTCCTACTCTTCTCCCTAATCCCCACCGTGCAAGACCCTAGGCCGTAGGGTGCCATCGACACAACTCGATAGTGTTGGATCGGTGAACTTGGTGGAAGGTGTGGATTGGCACCAGGAAACGAGGTGGTTGGCTGCTAGCGAAGGGAAGATTAGGAGGACAGAGCTTGGGCTACTCGACAGATGGGATGAGATGCACATGCCGCACATTGTTTTCTTCCAACAACACCAAAAATAGAACCCACAACTAGGAACATGTGATGCTCCCTCGTTCCCATCAGTTTTCATACCATTGTCATTAATCCCATGCTTGACGCTGTTGTGGTTCTAAATCTGGAACCTGTGTTCTGACTATCAGGAACATGTTTTTTCTCTTTAGATACCGGACAACATTATCGAGTTCGTGACTCTCGGGAACATGTCTTTCTAAAGATATACTCATTGATCTCTCGCTACAACCCAGCAGCCATCTCTCCATCTCCTTCTGTTCTCTCTTCTCTTTCTATTCATGCTCCATGAGACTACGGGAGGAAGAAGAATAATAACCCGTTACTATGCAATTGTGGTTGAGTCAGACCAACTCTAACAAGCCAATGTCACAGGAGGAAGAAGAGGGAAGAGATTTCTTCGAATATTGGACCGTTGTATCCACACCAAAATCCGTGCCAACGTCCTTCTCATCCAACTTTGGTGAATAGCGGAAGCTCCAATAAGGTGGTAATGGCCTCAACTACTTAGTGGGGAGAGGGGTTTTGGCTTAGAGGGATTTTTGTGGGCGACAAAGGACTGGCAGCGAGCGGTCGACTTGGGCAGGGGGTGAGAAGATGACGGGGTTGCTGGAGCTGTGGGGATGGAGGAGGTCGATTGGTTAGGAGGCAGTCGATGGTTGCGGATCCGACGATAGGGAGCGTCCGAAGATGGGGAATAAGGTGGGACGAGGGCACCTCGCCACCACCGGCTTGTGGAGGAGGAGAAGGAGAGGAGGATGGGAAGGGGGAGGAGATCAGCCAGGAGAGTCTTGATCGTACCATCCGCGTCTTCCGGCGTTGCTAGGTGGTGGCTGCGCTAGAGGAGATGACGCGCCCGTGCATGCGCGTGGCTATGCGGGAGAAGGGGTGTGGGAGGAAAAGTATAAGATCACTGTTGCGCACGAATCTTAAAGCTAATCTAATGGTCGAGAATTTGCATGATATGGATGAGATTTTCTATCACAAGTCCTAATTAAACCTAGATCTTACCCACTACCATGTACTCCGTAGATCATAACACTATGAATGACCCATTGCTATCCGAATACATTTAACCTCCTGGTTATCCTCTTTCTTTTTCTCGGTCTCCATTTTTGCTGTTTTTTCTTACCCATTTTTGCTTTATGCTTATTTGCCATTGTTGATGTGTATTGTGATTAAGGCCCTATCAGACCCATATAGTTGACATAAATCTAGATCACGAAAATTTAACTTAAATCATCTATTGTTTACCACAATTTTAGTTTTTTCCATTGTAACACAGAAGCATTTTGCTAGTACTACAAAATTTTAGTGGGGGTGGGAGGCATTTGCTCTTTTGACACATGTGTATGACATGTGCACTACTTCAAAAACCTACATAGGTGTTGGCTATATAGGTGTCGGTTTTTGGTGAACCGGCACCTATAAGGCATTTCCCATCCACGGTCCATATAACTGGCACCTATAATGGTTTATATAGGTCCTGATTATTGGGGAAAGGCACATTGGTGCCGGTTTGACTTAAAAACCGGCACTAAAAATTCTCCCGCCAACAGTCCAAAAATGATATAGGTGGCTGCCATGCACTAAAACCCGGCACCTATTGTATAGGTGCCGGTGTTCTACACAAACCGACACCTATAATTTTGGTCATATAGACTGGGAAGGAGAATAGGTGCTGGTTTTTAATCCGAACCGGCACCTATTGTCCTCCGCTGATGTTAACAAAAACTAAAGGTGCCGGTTCGGGTTAAAAACCGGCACATATTGCCCCTGCAGCCTATATATACCCCCCACCACACTAGCTCACGATTTGAGAGGTCTTCTTCTTGCTCATCCAAAGGGGGGAGGTTTTGCCCAAAAATTACAAAAACATCAAGGATCTATGTGTTTGCATGCTTAACGGTTAGTTTTTCTTGATTCTCTTTGTAATTTTTCTTTATTTGTGTGATTCTCAATGTATTTTTTTCCTAAAAAACATCAAGAGATTTACAATGTAGATGGTAGTGCTAGCTATTTTTGCAAGTTTTCTTGTTGAATCGGATTGATATTTTGATTCTTAATTTGTTATGAGATGGTGATTTGAGAAAGCATGATGACTTATCTATGAGTAACTTACATATATTATTATTATTTGAATTTAAATAGATATAGAGAATGCTAATTTTCAATTTAAGTAATGTATAGAGTATTAAATCATTGAGCATTTGAAATATAAAAGATTAGTACTAGTGATTTTTGATTGATCTACAGATTTAATTGGTATATGTATGTTAGCGGTTAATATAAGAATTTTCGTAGGACTGATGGATGAAGGAGGGATGAACGTCGCGAAGCACGGTACGTTGGAGTATGCTAGAAGAGTAACCAACTTCGTGATTGGGGCAACGAGTTCTAGATCGTTGAGCATGACGGAACACTTGCTTTGTCCATGCGCTGATTGCATGAACGAGAGATAGTTTTCTACAAATCAAGTTCATGAGCATCTCCTAACAAGAGTTTTTATGCGTAATTACGCATGTCAGGATAATCATGGTGAAGATGAGAATGACAATGCCGACAATCATGGTGATGTAATGGATGGAGAGAATGCGGAGTTGCCTGCCGACGAAGGTGGATATGATAGTGACAAATCAGATGGTTTGGATCAGATGTTGCGCGATGGGGAGACAGCCTACAGCGATGAAAGGCAATATGAGAAGTTCAAGCCCATGGTGGAGGACTCAAAAACCCCGCTTTATCCAGGATGCAACGAGGAGCACACCAAGTTACACGTCGTCCTCTCATTGCTCCAGATGAAATCAACCAACGGATGGAGTGATAAGAGCTTCACAGATCTTCTATAGCTGATCGGAGACATCCTTCCAGCGGGTCATGTACTGCCAGAAACAACATGCAAAGCGAAGAAGGTTGTTTGCCCACTCGGACTGGAAGTGTAAAAAATTCACGCATGTCGAAATGACTATGTCCTATATCGAGGTGACTATGCAGACTTGGATATGTGTCCAGTTTGCACAGCACCACGATATAAGTGTGGAGATAACGATGATGATGCTGATGATGACAGTGGTGGCCCTATCCTGAAGAAGAGGAAAGTGCCCGTTAAGGTTGCATGGTATTTTCCTATAATCCCTCGGATTGAACGCATGTATGCAAACAAAAAGCATGCAAAGATGATGCATTGGCACCACGAGGAGTGTAAGAAGGATGGGATGATAAGCCACCCCGCCGACGGATCTCACTGGAGAAAGATAGATAGAAAGTACAAAAAGCATTTTGCACGGGAGATTAGGAATATAAGGTTTTGGGCTGAGCACAGACGGGATAAATCCATTCGGAGACATGAGCAGTCGGCATAGGACGTGGCTAGTGGCACTTGTTATCTACAACCTTCCTTCATGGTTGTGCATGAAGCGCAAGTATATAATGATGTCACTTCTAATCCAAGGGCCCAAGCAACCTGGCAACGATATCGATGTCTACTTCAGGCCATTAGTGGATGATCTTAAGTTACTATGGGACCAGGGTGTGCAGATTTGGGATGCGTACAAAAGAGAGTACTTCACCTTAAGGGCAATGTTGTTCGTTACCATCCAAGATTACCCTGCAGCTGGCAACACATTAGGGCAAACAGCGAAAGGTGGTTGTGCATGTGTGCAGTGTATGCGGGAAACAGCGAGCATGTGGCTGAGGTACTCCAGAAAGACTGTGTACATGCGTCATCAGAGGTTTCTTCTAGCCGGCCACCACTACCGTAGTAATACAAGAGATTTCGATGGCACGGTTCCAACACACCATAATGGCAGAGACATTTTTAAGGAGGTAAAAGATATTGAATGTATATTTGGTAAGGGGCATAGCAATACAAGCGTGACGGGTAAGGGTGGTGAGAAGCCTCTTTGGAAGAAGAAATCTATCTTTTGAGAACTACCGTATTGGAAAGATTTGGATGTCCGCCACGCAATCAACATGATGCACGTTGAGAAGAATGTGTGCAAGATTTTGATGGGAGTCCTGCTAGACATATCCAGCAAGACAAAGGATACGTTGAAAGCCCAAAGAGATCTCGCAGACATGAACATCAGGTCCGAGTTCCGTCCTCAAGAACGTCTCAATGGCCGCAAATACCTACCTCCCGCGTGCTACACCCTTAGTGCCGCAGAGAAAATAAGCCTGTTGGAGTGCCTGCAGAGTGTCCGAGTCCCGTTTGGTTACTCTGCGAATATGAAAGAGAAGAAATTAATGGGCATGAAGTCACATGATTGCCACGTGTTGATGACACAACTGCTTCCTATTACGATTAGAGGCATCTTGCCAGATAAGGTTCGAAACCCAATCATAAAGTTGTGCTCGTTCTTCAACGCTATATATCAAAAGTTGCTTGATCCTAGCACGCTAGACAAGCTCCAAGCAAATGCAATTATTACCCTTTGCCAACTCGAGATGTGTTTTCCACCATTATTTTTTGATATAATGGTTCACCTCGTGTCACATATCGTGAAAGAGATAAAGATTCTAGGCCCAGTGTATCTACATAACATGTGGGCTTTCGAGAGGTTCATCGGGATCATAAAGAAGTATGTGCGTAACAGAGCTTGACCAGAAGGCAGTATGGTAGAGGGTTATGAAACAGAGGAGGTGGTTGAGTTTTGTATCGACTACATGGATTTACCTCCCATTGGTGTGCCGGTGTCCCGACACGAGGGAAGGCTACTAGGAAAGGGGACATTAGGGCATAAAGCAATATTCACTCCTAGCCTTGAAACATTACGGCAAGCACATTTCGCAGTGATCCAGCAGTCAGTCTTGGTGACATTATTTGTTGACGTGCATTACAACACACTCCATACCGAGAACCCAGGTAAATCAGAGGCATGGATCGCTAAGCAGCATAGGTTGCATTTTGGCGATTGGTTATAGAAGCATATCATGGCTACGAATCCTGATAGTGACCAGTTGTACGTTTTGTCTCAGGGCCTGCGAGCACAATTCATTCATTCTAGGGGTATGACATTAATGGGTATACATTTTACACGAGAACTGAGGATGCCAAGAGCTCGTACCAAAATAGTGGTGTCCGCATAGATGTCTTTGATAGTAATGGTGTAGAACAAACGTACTATGGCTATATAGAGGCAATCTGGGAGCTTGAGTATGGACCACTGAAGGTACCACTTTTAAAATGCCATTGGGTCAAAATTCCAAGTGGTTTGAAGATTGACAAATACGGAATGTTAATTGTGAACCTAAACAATGTGGGTTATCAAGACGAACCATTTGTACTCGCAAAATCCATAACACAAGTATTCTATGTCAAAGACCCTTCTTCGATGGGCGATCGCCACGTGGTTCTCCACGGAAAGCAGAGCATCGTCGGAGTTAAGAATATCGTTGACGAGGAAGGTTGTGATCAAATCGACAAGCTACCGACAAGTAAATTATTGCCACATGTTTGCTTGTCCCTCGCTGAACAACTTTGTGGATTCATCGTCAACCATATCATCTCGTCGAATGGCGCGTACCACGTTTCAAGAGCTCCTGTTGGGCTAGTGGGTTTCATTGAGGCTGGAGGCCCTAGTGATACTTTAGATAGCCGTTTAACAACAAAAGATACGCAGACTTTGAATTAGTGGGCAAAACGTACTCTTTAAGCATTTTCTAAGTATCTTGTACCTTAGTTATTTGGATTGTTGTTGTTTTCTTAATGTCTCGAACATGAATTAAGTTTATCTATTTGTTAATGTTTATCTATTTGTTTTTTTGAACACTTACCTAATCATGTATTAACTTTCTCCACTTATATTTTTATCCCTCAAAGCAACAGGTGATCTCACTTGGCGAATGAGGCTGGCATCATCGTTGTTGCCTCTGTAAGCAACAGGTGAGCATGTGTAACTAAAATTTTCATATTAGAGCACTTGAGATATTGTAGAGCTCAAGCGATTTTTGTCAAGTCTCCTGAGATAGGTAACACATCTGGTCACCACCTTCGTGTGGTTTGACGGGCACGTATCAGGCTGAAGTTAACTGCCACGTTGAGTCCCAGCAATATCTTCTATGCAATTTAGTGATGAAATTGTATTCGTGTATATGTTTGCACAATATTGTGTCTATATGTTTGGAGATTTTGGGATATGGGTGATATGAATTGTTGTGGGATTTTAAAATGAGTTTTCTTGGGAATATGGAGGATGTGGATGTGCAAGATGTGAATGTAATATTCTGTGATTTGTGTGGAGGATGTGAATGTAATATTGTGTCATTTTTGTGATTTCTGTGTTTCAGGAAATATTCTGCATCAGATAATTTATTTTTTTGGGCTTTATTATTATAGGTGCCGGTTCTTGTAAAGAACCGACACCTATGTGGTGATTGCATGCGTCCCTCAATACCTTATATATAGGTGCCGGTTGTTTCCAGGAACCAGCACCTATAATATAGAATAGGTGCCGGTTCTAGGTGTACAACCGGCACCTATAGTATTATAGGTGCCGGTTTCGGAACCGACACCAATAACTTTAATTATTGGTGCCAACCAAAGGGTGTCGGGCCAAAAACCGGTACCTATTAGGCCTTACGAACCGGTACTCATGGGTATTTTTGTAGTAGTGGTGGCCCCTAGGCCCGGTTGTCATTCACTAGGGGTGTGGCAAATAAGCAAACACCACTCAGTTATATGGCAAAGAAATAATTTTTCTATATTTTAGTGGAATAAATTTTCTACTTTCCCCCTCTAGAATCAGAAGGAAAGAATAATTACCTCCGTTTTCCATTGCTCGTCCCTACGAACCAAATGCATCTACTACACCATAGTGTTCTTATACTTCACCTGGCTCAAAATAAATTCATTTTTCCTGATCTCATGTATACCAATATAAAACTAAAAAGACTAGAATATTCCTACTTTATCAAATCCCAATGCAATTATTCCTTACTTTATATACTACTCTCAATACAATTATTTCATACTTTCACAAATTAGATGCAATTATTATTTAAAAATGAATTTATTTTGGGATAAATAGGAGCTAAAAATATACTTGTTTTGGAACATTATGGTATGGAACATGGGGAGCATAATTTTGATTCGTACGTTTTATTCCTCCATTCCAAAGAGACCCTTAATATGAGATCCAACCCTTTTTTTTAAAAAAAAACCTTTGTGCCTATAGTATCTCACTCATCTATTTAGCTATTCAAACCGTTACTAGCTAATTAATATTTTCGATATGCTTTACAATTCTCTATTTGTTTTCCATTAAAAACACCGTACAAATGCAAACATCCATGATATGCGCATACTTATCCCTATAAACGCACACGCGTACACCCTATCCCTATAAACACCTTCGAAAGATTGAACCGATATATCTTGAGATTAATGAAATCACCACAGATATCTTACTGTCGATAGGTACATCGTCTACCAACGAAATAATAATTAACCATAAATACGAGCATCCGTATCAAGCCTAGGAGTTGAATCCGAGTGTGCTGGTTCCACCACAAGGAATCTAACCAGTTGAGTTATGCTTACTTTGCTAAAATTTTCTAATATATTTCTACTTATGTGTTTTGTCTATACTGTGTTTAAAAAAACACTAATCGTCCGTGAGGAGCCACATATGTACCTGGCTGTTAATTAACTGTGCGGTTTCGTTGATAGAAGAGTAGTACCAGGAGTCACGAACCCTTCTTTGATCCACATCAACTAATTGAATGCCAGGTCAAGTGTCAAATTAATTAATGTGGCTGCGCCTGCTTTTGCAAGGAAAAAACAAGAAATATACTCCGGTCTTTCGATGCACGTTTTTCGTCAGACCTAGGGCAAACTTAAGGCCTTCATTTCCGCCATTTTCATAAGAAATATTCAAACAACCTATATACGTACATAACTCGGACTGCTTTAACATATGAAATAGAGGTTTCATTTCTAATAGACAATGGACAACTCCGAGTTCACGACAATTATTCATGTTACTAATGAATTAAATGCTATAAAGTTAGAAAGCTCATTCTAAAACGTATTTAAAAAAAACATGATGATAAAAATGTTATTAGAGAAACCATATCATTTACTCCACAGATGACTCATATAATCCATTAACCATAAAAAAATTAATACACCTATTTTTTCCACAAGAATTTTGTGCGTGGTACGTCCGCAGGAAGTACATGCCCCGATCCGTAAGAATTACCAGGTGGCAAGCTATACTATACAGCTAGGGCCTTAGGAGTGACGTATGTGCATTGCTTGATAATTGTTTTGAAAATTAAGCTCCATCTGGATGGATCTCTAATGATCTTGTCCCCTAAGTTAACCGTTGACTTGCCATCAGGCTAAAATTATTGACCGATCTCTCTCGTCATGTAGTAAGATATCGATGTACCCAAGCTAAGGCGGCAGGTAATTAAATAGGAGTATATCTCTAAAGGTGTGGTTAATTAACCTTAACCAAAACCGTTAGAAAGATTCGCATGCGTGCGTTGATGCGTGTACTAGCAGGGACAGTTAGTTAACTAAACTAATGTTGCCGTCACTGATGACAGTAGGAGCAGTGGTAGTATGACCGTACTGGCACGGGGTTTTAGTTCATCTGTGGGACTTATAGTACGTGGTTTTCATGGACTTGTCGATCGTAGTACTACTGTGCAGTTTGTGCTTTGCTTGGTTGGCTTTCGGTTGCAAGGGGAAGGTTCCTTTTTTTCTTTTATCTGGTCAATTAAGTAATCAGGTCTAAAGCTTGACCAATATCTACTGAATGATCAGGTATCTGAGAAAGCATTATTCAAAGGCTGGAGAAAGATCGAGGTATCTGGGTATAACAGTATTTAAATAGATGAATGTGATATCATGCAGTGATGCAGATCCACGTGCATCATGTTGTGCTTGCATCCATGATTCCTTTGTAATAAGAAAATCGACAGCATGCATATATGGGGTTAACGACCGAATTCATGGTTTGTTAGAATACCATCAATTTTCTCGGAAGAAAAATACCATTTGTATGTGAACATCCTGCATTTAGTGATTTACTGGGGTTTTTTTACATTAATTATAGTTTTTTCAAAAAAAATACAAATAAACCCTTAGAAAGCTTATTAAAAATGGACTCGAAAAATAGGATTAGGGTAAAAGTAACACATATGTGATACTCCCTCTATCCCTAAATATTTGACGCCGTTGACTTTTTTAAATATGTTTGACCGTTTATCTTATTCAAAAACTTTTGTGAAATATGTAAACAAATACATTTAACAATGATTCAAATGATAGAAAAATAATTAATAATTACTTAAATTTTTTGAATAAGACGAACGATTATACATGTTTAAAAAAGTCAACGGAGTCAAATATTTAGGGACGGAGAGAGTATAATATTTCATTTAGCCACCTAGTACCATTATACAACTATTTCATATAAAAAAATATTCTCATATGCATATAAACTATTCATATGAAATAAATAATATTATCTATCTTTTACTTCTTTATTTTCTTCTAATATTACCTCGTATCTATATACATTGTATATATTGCTATAGTTAAAATTTATGTACGTGAGTCTTATATATATGGATTCTTTTGACCATATACATTGGTGATACTTCATATACATTGGTGATACTTCTATAATCAGGGGCTCTAGGGTTGAATTTGTCCGCACCTATGATCCTTGTGCCAAGATCTACACACAAACCAGTGTCATAAGTGCAGTATGACCGTTGGCGGATGACGTAAATGGTTTGATGACAGTTTGTTTGGCATCATCAAGGTTTGCCTTAGTTGGTACTGCCAACTTCCCACGCCCACATTAGTACGGAGTATATCAAAACTTAATCCTATAAAAGAACAAATTAATAAGGGAAAATAAAGCAAGTACCCTGCTTTGTCATTATTTCCCTGAAATATGCGATGCCAAATCAAAATATTTGAACAGAGGGGTGGAGGAAGAAAGATGGGGGTTCATTCGAAGGTTAGTGCCCTCGAAGCTAATTCGTGCCTGGTCCGAAATGACGAAAGTGACAAGTCGTCTGGCGGTAATACGTTGGCAGCAAGCTATGAATTATTCACCGGAGGTAATCTCCTTTGAAAAGAGCTTAATGAACTTTTCGTTTCAACATCGAAGAAGCCAGAAGTATCCGGAGATGTCAAATTTATTCCATGGACTATGGTCTGTTGATTTCAACACGCGATTTCAGCGAAAAATATATGCAGTCCACCTTAAAACTTTGTTCAAAGATAATTAATTAAGAGCGACTAATCCTGCACAACAGCTAGCTAGAGTACGTATTAAAAAAAACTGACAGCTTTTCAATTGATACAATAGTTCGATCAGTTCAGTTAGATATAGCTAGCTGTTTGCGTACGTAGCAAGTAGTATATCTGAAAATGCATGTACTCGCAGAGGCAGAGCTAGCTAGAACCACCAGAATTTATTTATTAGTAAATTTTTACAAAATTTACCCTAAACATGGTGCTTTTTTAAGACTAATTACATACCCGTAAACCCTCCGTCCTAAAATAAAAAAAACATAGTACATGATTATTTTATACTACTAGATTTATTTATTTTAAAATAAAAGGAACACGTTGTAACGGATCAAATCCATATAATTAGGGATAAATTAAGAGTATGTACGATAATGGATCAAATCCATATAAATAAGGAGGAACCATGTTTACTTTTCCGCGTATGGCTATGTGTATTGAGAGGAGGTGATAGAAAGATAACGACTCTACCTTAGGATATTAGTAGAGAAGACATCAAATAAGGTCAGCCCCCTACAACCTTACTTGCCCCTACCTAACTCTGCAGTAGTAGTATTGTAAGGGCATTAGTAATGCGTCCTCTATTTTTGTTGTTCTTCACATGCCACATAGATCAAGGAACCGATGATCTATTTTGGCTCCCGTTCTTCACTTGGTTATGGGAGTAGCAGATGTGGCATGGAATCTTTAACGTGGAAGGCTAGAGCTGAATGCCACATGTGTGCACTATGAATGGTCTAAGTTGACTATAAGGCTGAAAGGCAGAACTAAATATCTCAACTATTAACATACTACTATATATTCTCTTCATTTTTCAATAGATGATACCGTTGACATTTAAACACATATTAACTATTCGTTTTATTTAAAAATTTTATGCTAATATATTAGATATAAATCATGCTTAAAATAAATAATAATCACATAAATTTTTGAATAAAACGAATGGTCAAACATGCATTCAATATTCGCTGCGAGAAGGAACGGAATCGGTCGCTCGCGCGAGGGCCTCTGCTAAAAACATCATGGAGTACACAAATAAACGCGCCAGGCGCCAGGAGCAGTCAACCGGGCTGATCAATTCGTCATTCCAATCGATCGACAGACGAGGAACAATCAGACGGACGAATATATCAACCCGTCGAGCGCTCCGGCAACAGTGATGACGCCAGCTGCTGGGATGGATATGATGCCCCCCAAAACATCGCGGTCGGTGGCGACCAAATTAGCCAGCGGTTGACCGTCCGATTTATTAACCGGCGGCGGGCGGGTGCGCGCGTGACGAATTGACGATGGCGCAGCCGTGTGCGTGCGTCGGTGCGTGCATGGCGCCGTGGCGTCTCTGCCCCGGTGCACCGGCAGAGAGCCAGAGATCGGGACGCTATCTCTCTCTCCTGGGGGATGGTGTGCCAGGTGCAATTTTGACTGATCGTGTGGACGTATACGTGCACCTGATGTTGATGATGCAGAATGCAGAAAGCTACGTATACGTTGTTGACCGATACCATCAGCTGCATGCCACCTGTTCACTGTTGTTCAATTCGTCTTTTTCTGTGGAAATATTCCGTCAGCTGTGGAAACATTTTTTCGATAATGGAGTTTTTTTTTTTCAGAGACAGGTGAGATTAATCGATAGAAATCAGAAAGACAAGCATCCATGCCAGACAAGCCTAGCTAGCGAACATAATATTTGACCGGTGTAAAGCTTATTTAATTTCTCGTTTCTTAGGTACTCTATTCGTTCTAAAATGTATTATTCTAAAATCTCTTATATTTTAGAATTGTATTTTAGAATTTAAGAACGGAGGAAGCAAGTTATTGGTGTGTGTTGGGCTCACGACGATGGGGGACTTACGTGTGGTGTTGAGCACTGACTTGCAGGAAGGCGCATGCATCCAGCTTGGTCTGCTAGGAAAGGGGTTAAGGCCTAAGGGTACGTATGATTCATTTCCAAACAGTATTGTCAAAATTCTCACAAACTAGTGCTACTATCTTTCAGTAAGTTCTAAAAATAATAGTACTATCTTCTACGGATCTTGGCTAATTAACCTGTTCGGGTAGTGAGTTTTTGATTAGCACGTTTTGTAAACTACTAAATAATATATTTGTATATAAAAGTTTATTTTTAAAAAACTTAATTTTAGAGCTCGTATAATTAATACTTAATTCATCATGCAATAAGTAAAAAAAATCAAAATTCAAACTCATTACCGAACTTAGCCTATGACACATGGTCATTGAATTTCTGGCTATGCCTTGGAACAATATAGTGAGAAAAAGGTTTGATAACTACATGGAAATATCTCATCTTAAATAAAGTCAGAGCAACATAAGTTATTGACAGATGGGATCTACCCACACGGGCCCACATATCAACGGGCCCATAAGTCAGAGAGACACTTCCCTACGTTATGGGAGCCTCGTCGTAATGATATGGGCCACATTGACAGTCACATATTGAGTAAGCAAAACAAGAAATTGTTGCAAAATTTCAGCAAAGTTTAGCAGAATGAGTCATTAAACCAAGAAAACGTCTGAAAAGCCTGCTTCATTCGCACGTTCGGTCTCGCGGGGAATCTTGTTTAAAATCAAGATTGCATATCGAATTATTACTTTATAAATATGCTTTTAATCATCTCAAAGAGAGGAAAAAAACCATGCTTTTCATGCATGCATACTACGTAAAGGCACTAGTTGGATATTATTTACACGTATATTTAATAGAAGCATGTAGTACATTGTACTCTGTATTATATTATGATATCCTTTTGATACACATGTCCTGCTGGGATTTAAGCCATGTAACTTGACCACAGAAAACAAATCTTGGATTTATAATTTAAAACTGATATATCCAAGAATCCAAGATAAGGTTGGACCAGCACTATATATTTAACTAAATCAAATAATTAATAAAAAAACAACCAGGGTGTGATCTTTATTTTTGGCAAACAAAACTTAATCACTGCAAACCATAGATCTCTCTATTTGAACGTGGACCAAATAAACAACTCAAAGAAACTGTCCCAAAGAGAACAAAACAGTGAAGTACTCTGCGTAACACGGAAGCTTCCGATGATGCCATGAGAACGTGAACCGAATCTCCCTGGACAAGACAGCATGGTGGCATTTGCAAAAGGCCATGCTGTGCCGTTCCAACTCGGCTAAGGTCCTGTGTAGATCCAACGTCAAATTTTTTTTCCCATCACATCGAACGTTTGAATACATACATGGAGCATTAAATGTGGATGAAAAAACCAATTACACAGTTTGCGTGTAAATCACGAGACGAATCTTTTGAGACTAATTTCGTCATGATCTGACAATGTGGTGCTACAGTAAACATTTGCTAATGACGGATTAATTAGGCTTAATAAATTCGTCTCGCAGGTTACAGGCGGATTCTGTAATTTGTTTTGATATTAGTCTACGTTTAATACTTCAAATGTGTGTCCGTATATCTGATGTGACCCGCCAAATTTTTTTACCCCTGAATCTAAACACCCCCTAAGTAATTAGCCACGCCTACTAATCAGGTATAGCCTATTCATATTAGTATTATTTTAAACCATACCATTTATTATAAATAAAATTAATGAATATATGGATGTATTTTGTTTATTACCGATCATTGGTAATACCTATAGAATTTTGGTAATAACACATTTAATATGTCCTACTAAAATCTAATAATGTTATCGGCTTATCAAAATTTAATTTTTGGTAGTAATCTGAACAGGTTGTAATTAGGCGATGTGCGTCAACCCGTCACGTGCCGACCCTCTAGAAGGCCAGGTAGAATCAGAGCGGCGAACATGTTTACAAAGGAGGCTTGACTCGTTTGGTCCGACACGACTAGTGAAAGCAAAGCGGCCAGCCAGCCACGTCTCTCCTCTGCGTCTCCCAGGTGATGTGTAGGAGTAATACTACTACGATCTCACGAGCAACAAGCGAAGACAAAGGCGAGGCGTGAAAAGTGCTTCAACGTGCCAGTTTTGATGTGACAAAAGGGGTTTGGCTAGCTGCCGGTTAATTAATAGGACCAGGCTGCCAGAGTATGTAGATATATTGGTTGTTTTGGTTGTGTTTGTCAATTTCCTTGTTATATTACGGAAGCCTGTCTGTGCCTGTGCCGTCTGCTCCACTTCACGCAGCTCACAGCTGTAGTGTATACTCCTACAGCCGAAGACGGGGACAGGGCGATCACACCAAAAACTCCTTTTTTTTTTTTTGGGGGGGGGGGGGGGGGTGGGGGGGGGGACATCCGTACCGTGGGAGTGTTGGAGGGGAATTTTGCACCGATTTTTCGTCTTTTAGGTATCTTTTTTAGAAATATAAGAGTATCTCCAGCAGAGGCTCTACAATCTAAACACCTAAAAAAGTTGTTTTTGAGAGTTCATGAAAGAAAACTAGATTTAGCGGGACATTAAAATGAGGAGACAAACCCTCTAGTTCAAGGGCTCTATCTATACACAATCCCTATCATCCATTTTCTTTTCTTTTTTTTTTGCATGGATGGTATTTCACTTCGTGCACTCTCCTCTTGTTCCTGCATGGCACCTACTATGCCTCTGGATCTTCGATCACCGCCTTCAACCTCGCCCGCACTTCCTATAAGATCATCCAAAACAATTGAGATTTTCCCTGAACCTTCGATATATCCGTCGTCCGTCATCCAACAACCCTCTAGCTGCCATTCTCCGGCCGCACGATCACCCGTCCACAAGGCCTACATCCGGCTAGAGGACCACCGCGTAACTTGGCCTTTGGCACTGTCATCTGACTACGTGCTTGTCTACTGGCGATACCACCCATCTACATGATCTACGCCTCCCGTCTGTCTACCCTTACAATGTAGGGTTTTTTTATAGGAGGTACCTATAAGCTTGAGGGCATCTCCAACATCCAAATTGATTTACCGTAGGTATGGCCATGCTCAAGTTACTACTATATGATGGTGGGATCCATAAGACTCAAACTCAGCAATCACGAGTGTTTTCTGATGGAATCGAACTGTACATAGCTCCCCAACATATGTACACCATCTGTTTTAAAATAAATCAAACCTTAGTTTCGGATCTGGATATAGCTTAATTTAGATTAGCTGATATACTTTAATTTTTTTAGGATGGAGTGAGTATCTAAGTAGTGGGTCCCATGATTTTGTATCATTAATCTCTTTATTTTAACCAATAAGCCTATTTGCATGCTGCAGTGTTATGGTTCGATTTTAAAGTCTCACGGTTGGATGTTTTAGCACACCACTGATGCTCTAAGAGATATAGTACTACTAGTATTTCAATACTCCTGTTACGAGAGTACTCTATATTGCGCCTATACAGGATGCCTGGTAATTAATTGTTACTCCACTATTCATAGAGTATACTATTAATCTTTATGTGATAGGACACCTCGTTTCGTGGAGTATTTAATTTCTATTTTATTACTTCCTCCATAGTAAAATATATCTATTTTTGAGTTGCTGTGTTCAACGTTAGACATCTGTCTTATTTGAAAAAAAATATAAAAATATTAAAAACAATTAGTTACTATTCATGTTTATCATCTAATAATAAATAAAAATATTAATCATAATTTTTTTAAATAAGATGAATAATCAAACGTTATATAAAATTTTATAGGATGGAGAAAATAACTATTGCAAACGTCTCAATGTTTGATGCGAACGCTTACTACAAGGATTATTATTACTTGTTACATTCTACGTTCACAAATTGCAAGGATATTTATGTCATTCGGATGTTTGGAAGTTTTAAATTCAAATTAGAATTTATGGTGTTTGAACTTGTGAACTTTTTGAATGTGGGTGGATTCTATGCATTAGATAAGAAATAATTATGCTTTAATTATTATGGTGTTTGGATTCTATGCACAACCGGCGGTGGATAAGAAATATTTATGCTTTAGTTATTGTGAAGTCAATTAGACTTAAATATAAAGTGTGTGGTGGAATATAAGAGAAAGGAAATAGGGGTTAGAAACTAGGATTAGTGTTGAAGTTGGAGGTAATTTTGGTCATGAGAAAATGGGACGACAACCACTTTTGGGTGTTTTGAAATAAAGGCTATTGCTAAAAATGCTCTAGTGTACAACAAAATCTACTTTTGTCGTACTAATTTCCGTGAGATACTCGGACGAGGACGACGTGATGAACTTGTAAAATAAAGATACTAACACATCATCTTTTTTCAGATATTCCGTGTAGTATTACCCAAGCAGCGATACTACACGATCACTCGTCACCTACTACCTCCATTTCAAATAAATTTATTTTTTAATCATCTCGTACACATCAATTAAAAAAAGCTAAAATACCTTTACTTTATTAAATTTCAATTAACTATTCCACATTTTATCTGTTGTAATACAATTATTCGCTACTTTAACAAATTTCTATGTAATGATTATTTTCAAGACGAACTTATTTTTAGATAAATGTAAAAAGCGGTGGAAGTATTTTCATCTGAAAAATGCAACAGCAAGGCAAAAGCCATAGAAGAGAGAGAAAAAAAGTAGCTTCCAGAGTTCAAACTACACCGCATAAAGAGGACCCACCTGTCAGACCAAACAGCCGCACAGGACAGGGCTACCAAGTAGTATTTACCAACCTCAATCCCAGTGATACGATGACGGACACGCCGCGGGCCGCTTGACCACCCCCCCTCCTCCCCGAGCGAACGCGAGAATATTACTAATTAAATGCCTCGCCCTTCTAGAAACGCCCCACACATGCTTGGTAGCCACGGCTGCGAACACCACCGCAACCCAAAAACAACACAACCCCAACGCAACACACACATGTTGCCCGTGTACGGTGTGTGCTCCGTACTTGGACCGAACCCGAGCAAGTAGTCTTCCACACATCCCGCCTCCGCCTCGCAACTCTGACCCGTCCCCCCCTCCCCCTCTCGCACAAGCACAGCGCGCCGCCTCCCGCGCGCACACACACCCATCCCAAGTTCCCAACGGTTTCCCACACCCACCCACCCCTACAAAAACCCCCCCTACTCCACGCCCTCTCCCCCAACACACCACCACACGCCGCGCCGCGCCGCGCCTTCGCCACTTCGCTTCGCTTGCAAAGCCCGGAAATCCCGGTGCAGCGCAGCGCAACGCAGCGCGCAGACTGCGAGGAGTCAGTCGGAATCACCCACCTCGAGAAGCACATAGATTGATTGCTCTCGGCGGCGAGGAGGGTTGGGCATTGGTGGGGGGGTGGGGGGGGGGGAGGAGATGGACGCGGCGGGGGAGATCCAGAAGGTGGCGAGCCTGAGGCTAGGGGGGAGCATGCGGCGGGGGGACAGCGGGTCGATGTGGAGGAGAGGGGACGACGTGTTCTCGAGGTCGTCGAGGGAGGAGGACGACGAGGAGGCGCTGCGGTGGGCGGCGCTGGAGAAGCTCCCCACGTACGACCGCGTGCGCCGCGCCATCCTGCCGCTCGGTGACGATGACGGCGCCGGGGACGGCGGGGGCGCGGCGGGGGGAGGAGGAGGGAAGGGTGTCGTGGACGTGCACGGGCTCGGCCCCCGCGAGCGCCGCGCGCTCATCGAGCGGCTCGTGCGCGTCGCCGACGAGGACAACGAGAAGTTCCTGCTCAAGCTCAAGGACCGCGTCGACCGGTGCGTTGCTTGGTTTCCTCGCCCCTCTGCATGTGCCCGCCGTTGTTGTTTGCTCTTTGCCCGCTAGGTGTTTGATCTAACGATTTTGCGCTTCGCGTGCGCCCGTGCTCTCTGCTGCGACAGGGTGGGGATCGACATGCCGACGATCGAGGTGCGGTTCGAGCACCTGGAGGCGGAGGCGGAGGTCCGCGTCGGCAACAGCGGCCTCCCCACCGTCCTCAACTCCATCACCAACACGCTCGAGGAAGCCGGCAACGCGCTCGGCATTCTGCCCAACCGGAAGCAGACCATGCCCGTCCTCCACGACGTCAGCGGCATCATCAAGCCCCGCAGGTGAAAGACCATCCCACTCTCAATACACTCCACCAACATGGGTTCTCTTCTGGAGCAAATGTTTATCTCGTGTTCGAGACTGGATCAATTAATTCGGGTCTCTTAGAATTCGATTTCTTCGCCTTCCACCTCACGTTCTTTTCGTTTCTACAGGATGACTCTGCTGTTAGGCCCACCAGGGTCAGGCAAGACCACCTTGCTGCTCGCGTTGGCCGGAAGGCTCGGCAAAGACCTCAAGGTTCGTTCGTCCAAAACAACTTCTTGCAATAAATAATTCCAGATTCTTTCACAAGATACAAAACCTGTATCGGCGCAGTGTTTCAGCTTCTCATCTCTACTAGTAGTACTACTCCAGTACGTAATACGAAAATGAGTTAGGCATAGAAGAAGAAAACAGAGTGCTTTATTTGGGAAAAGAAGAGTTGGATACTAGATACTGGAGTACGAATTATACTGGGTGTTCACACGTTAATAAGTATAACGAATGCAATTGCAGGCTTCAGGCAAAGTAACCTACAACGGGCACGGCATGGAGGAATTCGTGCCGGAGAGGACGGCGGCTTACATCAGCCAGCACGACCTCCACATCGGAGAGATGACCGTCAGGGAGACACTTGCCTTCTCTGCACGATGCCAGGGTGTTGGCAGTCGCTTTGGTAATACGATTCTCAGCAGTAGGAGTAGTTGCCTTTTTACTGCTTGCGGATTCTGCGGGATTGCATGGTTGGACGGGCATGCTAACCAAGTTTTCCCTTTTCTGTTGTCTTGTCAGATATGTTGACCGAGCTGTCAAGGCGAGAGAAGGCAGCGAACATCAAGCCTGACGCTGATATCGATGCATTCATGAAGGTAAGGATTTTCGAATCCGAAATGTAAAATCAACAAAATTTTGTTGTCCTCTTACTTTTGTTATTTTTCTTTTTGAAATGAGGACTAAACGTTAGTTTTCTGGTCAACTTGTTCAGGCGGCTGCAATGGGTGGACAGGAGGCAAACGTGATCACTGACTACATACTGAAGGTACATGCACCTTTAAGCTAGTGAGTAATTTGAGGTAGAATTGCCCAAGTATTTCTTGCTCAATGCACCGTTACTTATTGCAGATATTAGGACTAGAGATATGCGCTGACACGATGGTTGGGGATGAGATGCTGAGGGGCATCTCTGGTGGGCAAAGAAAGCGTGTTACGACTGGTGAGAATTGAACTCCAGCACAATTTCAGATTAAGACTATGAGTGAACCACGATGTGATTATTCCTATTTTGATGCGTTCTGTAGGTGAGATGCTGGTTGGGCCAGCCAGGGCGCTCTTCATGGACGAGATCTCCACTGGGCTTGACAGCTCCACTACATTCCAGATAGTGAATTCGCTTAGGCAATCTGTCCACATCCTCGGTGGCACAGCTGTTATCTCACTGCTGCAGCCGGCGCCTGAGACTTACAACTTGTTTGATGATATCATCCTCCTCTCAGACGGTCAGATTGTGTACCAGGGACCCCGAGAGGATGTGCTTGAATTCTTCGAGTCCATGGGGTTTAAGTGTCCTGACAGGAAGGGTGTTGCTGACTTCTTGCAAGAAGTATGTTCATATCTCACTGTTCCTTTTTCTATGAACGCATAAAGTACAGTTTTTGATAATATATGTCTGCAAATGCTGAACAGGTGACTTCTAAGAAAGATCAAAGGCAGTACTGGGCGAGGCATGACAAGCCCTACAGGTTTGTGGCGGTTAAGGAATTTGCAAGTGCATTCCAGTCGTTCCACACAGGGAGAGCTATATCAAACGAACTTGCTGTTCCGTTTGATAAGAGCAAGAGCCATCCTGCTGCGCTGGCTACCACAAGGTATGGTGCTCCTGGCAAGGAGCTGCTTAAGGCAAATATCGACAGGGAGATTCTCCTCATGAAGAGGAACTCTTTCGTCTACATGTTCAGAACCTTCCAGGTAACTGTCATTACTTCAAACCAAAGGAGTGCTTGCTATGTAAGTAAAGCAACAGCAGTATGACTGACTCCATGGTGTTTTGTCATTACAGTTGATGGTGGTGTCAATCATTGCAATGACCCTCTTCTTCCGTACGAAAATGAAACGTGATTCTGTGACCAGCGGGGGCATCTACATGGGCGCACTTTTCTTTGGTGTGCTTATGATCATGTTCAATGGCTTCTCAGAGCTTGCACTCACTGTCTTTAAGTTGCCTGTTTTCTTCAAGCAAAGGGATCTTCTTTTTTATCCAGCATGGTCGTATACTATACCCTCATGGATTCTCAAGATCCCAATCACGTTTATTGAGGTTGGTGGGTATGTGTTCTTAACATACTACGTCATTGGGTTCGACTCAAATGTGGGCAGGTGAGATTTATTGAGATTATATATTTCACAGGTGTATAATCAGCTGTATCTTACTATAGTACTGTTCTGCATTGTTCTGAGAGTATTTGTTTTTTTGTTTACCCCAGCTTCTTCAAGCAGTATTTGCTCATGTTAGCAATCAATCAGATGGCGGGATCACTTTTCCGATTCATTGGTGGGGCAGCGAGGAACATGATTGTTGCAAACGTCTTTGCATCATTCATGCTGCTAATTTTTATGGTATTGGGTGGATTTATTCTAGCAAGAGGTAAATGCTTACCATTATCTGTCTGAAAAGCATTTGGTATGCAGCTTTATCAAAAGCTAAGTGTTCCATTCTGTTTGACTTGCAGAGCAAGTGAAGAAATGGTGGATTTGGGGCTACTGGATATCCCCGATGATGTACGCCCAGAACGCCATCTCAGTTAATGAGCTCCTGGGGCACAGCTGGAACAAAATAGTGAATAGCTCTGCCTCCAATGAGACCCTTGGTGTGCAAGTCCTCAAGTCCCGTGGAGTATTCCCTGAAGCCAAGTGGTATTGGATTGGGTTCGGTGCAATGCTCGGCTTCACCATCCTTTTCAATGCTCTCTTCACCCTTGCCCTTACATACCTCAGGCGTGAGTATACCTTGAGAACTGGTTTGCTCATTTTCTTAGAGTTGGCTATACCCAAACATGAGAATGATTTCATATTGTGATTTACAGCATATGGAAATTCCCGTCAGTCAGTATCAGAAGAGGAACTGAAAGAGAAGCGTGCCAGTCTGAATGGTGAGGTTGTGGGTGACGTTCACTTGTCATCTGGAAGTACACGAAGACCAATGGGAAATGGCACTGAAAATGATTCAACAATTGTTGATGATGATACTGGCGTTACTCAAAGGGGGATGGTTCTCCCATTTACTCCGCTTTCTCTCAGCTTTGACAATGTCAGATACTCTGTTGACATGCCACAGGTAAAATATGGAAAAACTCCTAACAAATCAGGAATTGATCATTAGTTTGCATTTTCTAACTTTCGGCGTGATAATTAATTTCAGGAAATGAAAGCACAAGGTGTAGCTGATGACCGGTTGGAGCTCCTCAAAGGTGTTAGTGGTTCATTCAGGCCAGGGGTGTTGACTGCACTAATGGGTGTCAGTGGTGCCGGCAAGACAACACTGATGGATGTACTGGCCGGGAGAAAGACCGGTGGGTACATTGAAGGAAGCATCAGCATTTCAGGATATCCAAAGATACAAGAGACCTTTGCACGGGTGTCTGGATACTGTGAGCAGAACGATATCCACTCACCTCAGGTCACAGTCTATGAGTCGCTACTTTTCTCAGCATGGCTCCGTCTTCCTGAGGATGTAGATTCCAACACTAGAAAGGTCCGTCAAACATTTTTTTTGTTATTCCTACCTATACTTGATATAGATAGATAGTAGCTTACCTTTGTGTATGCAGATGTTCATTGAGGAGGTGATGGAGCTTGTGGAGCTCAAGACACTGAGAGATGCTTTGGTTGGGCTTCCTGGAGTGAATGGCCTGTCCACTGAACAAAGAAAGAGGCTAACAATTGCAGTGGAGCTTGTTGCAAACCCTTCAATTATATTCATGGACGAGCCAACCTCAGGGCTTGATGCACGAGCAGCTGCAATTGTGATGAGGACAGTGAGGAACACTGTTAATACTGGCAGAACTGTGGTGTGCACAATTCATCAGCCTAGCATTGACATATTTGAAGCATTTGATGAGGTGAGTGTGATTCTACTTCGGAGATTCGTACCATTTTCTCCTCAGATATATAGGATACATTGCTGAAAGCCCAAAAATCAATTGATTATGGCTGTCTTTCTAAACTACATGGATGATTTGACTTATATATTTTTTGCTTCCAGCTTTTCCTGATGAAGCGAGGTGGTGAAGAGATCTATGCTGGTCCATTAGGTCATCATTCTTCGGAGCTGATCAAGTACTTTGAGGTAAGTGATATTACAAGAATTCTAATATACCTCAATGAGATTTCTTCAAAATAACTGATTGAATCGCATCTTTATGTATCTTCCAGGGTATTCCAGGGGTCAACAAAATCAAAGATGGCTATAACCCAGCAACATGGATGTTGGAGGTGACAACAATTGGCCAAGAGCAGACACTTGGTGTTGATTTTAGTGATATATACAAGAAGTCTGAACTTTACCAGTGAGTAACTTGCTTTTAATCCTAATGGTTGTTTCATCTTTCTGCAAACATTTTTTTTTTTTTTTTTTTTTTGCAATATGCCATGTAACACTGGTTGCTACAACCTTATTCAGGAGGAACAAGGCCTTGATAAAGGAACTGAGCCAACCAGCGCCCGGTTCAAGTGACCTGTATTTCCCTACCCAATATTCTCAGTCTTCTTTAACACAATGCATGGCTTGCTTGTGGAAGCAAAACCTGTCATACTGGAGGAACCCTCCTTACAATGCCGTTAGGTTCTTTTTCACTACCGTCATTGCTCTCCTCTTCGGTACCATCTTCTGGGACCTTGGTGGCAAAGTGTAAGTAAAATGCCACTTTCTATATGCAAAGAGGGGCTACCTTCGAAATCTTATTCATTTCGTGCTTCTTAATCCAGGACGAAGTCACAAGACTTGTTCAATGCCATGGGATCAATGTATGCAGCGGTGCTGTTTATCGGTGTCATGAACTGTACTTCTGTTCAGCCAGTTGTGGCCGTGGAGCGGACAGTCTTTTACCGGGAAAGGGCTGCCGGCATGTACTCGGCGTTTCCTTATGCATTTGGGCAGGTGAATGGTCCTCCTGCAACTGACATATGAGTCCTGGTTGTTGCATCCTGGAGATCCAGATACTGATTACTTCCTCTTTCAGGTTGTCATTGAGCTCCCATACACACTGGTTCAGGCTACTGTATACGGGATCATAGTGTATGCGATGATTGGGTTCGAGTGGACGGCTGCCAAATTCTTCTGGTACCTCTTCTTCATGGTCTTCACGCTCCTCTACTTCACATTCTACGGCATGATGGCGGTTGGCCTGACACCGAACTACCACATTGCCTCCATCGTCTCATCGGCATTCTACGCCATCTGGAATCTCTTCTCCGGCTTTGTCATCCCCCGACCTGTAAGTTTCGCATTCCCAATTGCCCCTCATTCTTCCGTACTTTTTCCAACTCCACGGTTGCTCATTTCTGTTTGTGCCTGATGATGTATCAGAGAGTCCCAATCTGGTGGAGATGGTATTGCTGGGTGTGCCCCGTCGCGTGGACACTGTACGGCCTCGTCGTCTCCCAGTTCGGTGACATCGAGACGCCGATGGAAGACGGCACCCCTGTGAAGGTGTTTGTTGAGAACTACTTCGGCTTCAAGCACAGCTGGTTGGGCTGGGTGGCCACCGTGGTCGCTGCCTTCGCTCTCCTCTTCGCTTCCTTGTTCGGCTTCGCTATCATGAAGTTCAACTTCCAGAAGAGATGATGATGACAAGGATATTACATTCATTGAGTTTCAAACGCTACCTGAAATTTGTGTATATCATTGGATCTGAAGAAAATTTTTTCTGTCGCCATTAGAATATTGTAAATCATACCAGCTTTTCCCCCTTATTTTTATAGAAAGATTGTACTACTGTTACACCTAGTAATTTTGTTATTAGTACCCTTCTTTTTATAGAAAGATGGTACTACCGTTATTTTTAATTTTTATGGGGTTGTCTAGTGTTCAGGTGACTGAAAACTTGGAAAATCTCAAGTCACATTTTGCTCGATGTAAATGAAGAACAGTTCTGCTGTTCGTCACTACTATTTTTGTTAATTGTTTTGCCCAGTTTTCCTCAACAACTTCGCCCTACAAAATTGTGAATTAGTGCATTTTTTAGGAAGTTCACAGAGCTCACACGTAACTCGAGAAATTCGGCGTTGATTAGATGATCCTAAAATCATATTTAACGTCGTGGGTTGATCTAATGATTTAATGTGCTGGGCTAGTCTGCCTTTTAATTTCGTAGGCTATTTTCAAAGCTCATTAAGCCTACCTCCAGGCTCCAGCCGCCGTCGCCACTCATATACGATGTGGATCCCATCAATTCGAGCACACTTGATTTCTGATTTTGATCGGCCCGCAGTCTACTGTTAATAGAAAATAATATGATTTATATCTATTTATACTATCACTTTAATTAGTGGTAGTAGAAATATTGGGAAATATTATTATAAAAGAAGGTATAATCGTTATTTAACGATGACTAAACTTTTTTTTCTCTCTTTTTGGTTTTTTCGATGAATTATAAACGATGCTAGTGTAATCGATGATCATAGATCGATTTAGCTGAGAAAAAAATATAAATGATAGTTATCATAATTATGGCATTATGGTATTAGTAAATTATTAATTTATCTATAATAATACTATAATAGTATAATACTATCAATAGAGAGCACCGAAATATTGCTCTTTGTCTATTGGATGGTTTGGTATACTGTAGTGCGAGCCAGCGTGTAATTCAATATGAATACTCCCTACGTACATTGACACTAAAAATGAATTAAAATTTCGAAGCAGGTCAACACATTCCACACGAGTCAAGGAATGTAACAGTAAACCTGGTACACGACCAAATAAATTAACACGAGAAAAACAGAGCATCAAACACCCAGAGACCTTCTAGAATTGGCACTGTACATGAAAGCCATCAGTTCTTTAAAAAAACGTGAAAGCACCATTCAGGCCCCACCTGTCAGTCTCACCCCAGCCGCCTTCGCTTACGCAACTAACAAACTAACTCCTCCAGACAATCTCCTTTACTCCAAAAAAAAAAAAACCCTGACCAGTTGGTTTCTCATTCGAGGATCCCATGATTTCCATCGCCATCATCTAGAAGTAAAACGTAATTAGCATCTAGAAGGGGATGAATCTAATCAAAAGCTTATTAAAACTAACCAAAAGCCCTCGTGAGGTCATACACAAGCGGAACCCACCCTAGTTTATCCGTGTCGCCCGAAGTGAGTCTCCCACACGGCCCAACACGAGCCCGCGGCTTGGGACTCCCCGACCCGCCCCGTTCCATTCCGTTCCGTTCCAACGGATTCCGTTCCCGCGCCTCCCCTCCCCCCTACATAAACCCCTCTCCGCCTCGCCGTCGTCGTCGTCGTCTCCAACATCCAACTCGATCTCCAAGCCTCCCAATCCCAACCAGCAGAAGCGAGCTACTACTAGTAGCACGCGCGGAATCGAGAGGGGTTTTTGCATTTTCTCCGGCGGGATCGGGGATGGATGCGGCGGCGGAGATGCAGAAGGTGGTGAGCCTGAGGAGAGGGGGAGGGGGAGGAGGGGTGTCGTCGGCGGCGTCGATGTGGTGGAGCGCGGACAACGGGGTGTTCTCGCGGTCGAGGGCGTCGTCGAGGGGGGAGGAGGAGGAGGACGACGAGGAGGCGCTGCGGTGGGCGGCGCTCGAGAAGCTGCCCACGTACGACCGGGTGCGCCGCGCCGTGCTGCCGGTGGTGGAGGACGGCGGCGGCGGCGGAGGAGGAGGAGGAGGAGGGGAGGCGGGGAAGAAGGTGGTGGACGTGCTCAGCCTCGGCCCGCAGGAGCGGCGGGCGCTGCTCGAGCGGCTCGTGCGCGTCGCCGAGGACGACAACGAGCGGTTCCTTCTCAAGCTCAAGGAGCGCATCGACCGGTGCGTACTGCGTACTGTACACACTTCGTCACGATGTCGCCGTGGCAGCGGTCGCGGTTGCGGTTGCCTGCCGGGTGTTTGATGAATTGCGCGTGCTAATTGGATGTGCAGGGTGGGGATTGATATTCCGACGATCGAGGTGCGGTTCGAGCACATGGAGGCGGAGGCGGAGGTCCGCATCGGCAACAGCGGCCTCCCCACCGTCCTCAACTCCATGACCAACAAGCTCGAGGGAGCCGCGAACGCGCTGGGGATTCTACCCAACAAGAAGCAGATCATGCCCATCCTCCACGACGTCAGTGGCATCGTCAAGCCCCGCAGGTGAAAGAAAGAAAAACAAGCATCACATTTTCAGAATCGCTTCTGCTTTATATAATGTTTTGTATGTGCTGCTCTCATGCTTTATTTGCGAATTTTTGAAGCATTGTAACATATTGGCTTGAACATATTTTTGTACGGGATGCGGTTCCCGGGAAACGACATACTTTTCCATTAGACATGTCCCTCTAAAGTTGATTTGTCTTTTGTTGGAACCTAGATTAACCATGATCATTTGCAGTTCAATTTCTATGCTTCTCCTATAACACGTCCCTTTGATTATGCAGGATGACTCTGCTGTTAGGACCGCCCGGATCTGGCAAGACCACCTTGCTACTTGCTTTGGCTGGAAGGCTCGGCAAAGACATCAAGGTTTCAAACAAATTTTCTTTACTTGTTTTGCAATAACTGCGATATAACGATGCGTTTGGGCGTTTGGCAAACCAGTCCGTATTCCCACAGATGTGTGCACTTCATCTTTAATATATATGGTTAGCCAAAATACAGAGAACATACTTTTAGAGAATTAATGCGTAAAAGGCTTACGCATCATTGCATTAAGTTGGTAGAAACAAACAAAGTTCGCACGAACAGATAACTTTTCTTAGGTGACATGTCCCAAAAAATGTATACCTTTCTGCTGAGTGATATTACTGATAAGTGATAACTGACATACACAATGCATAATGGGGGTAAAACTAATTTGCAGTTCTCTGGCCAAGTGACTTACAATGGACACCAGATGGAGGATTTTGTACCACAGAGGACAGCTGCTTACATCAGCCAGCATGATCTTCATATTGGGGAAATGACTGTTCGGGAGACGCTCTCATTCTCGGCACGCTGCCAGGGTGTTGGAAGCCGCTTTGGTATGATTATGTGCAAGGAACAACCACAAGTGCATGCATTCTTTTCTGCAGAATTCGCCTTTTGAGAAAATTGTCATGGGTTGATTGATAGTTATAGAGTTCTCTTGTTATGTCGTTAGATATGCTGACCGAGCTGTCAAGGCGAGAGAAGGCAGCAAATATCAAGCCTGATGCTGATATTGATGCGTTTATGAAGGTAAAAATTGCAAATCCTATATAAATCAGAATTATTCTGGTGTCTGTAGATATGATTTTCATTACGAGGTATGAGTGAAGTTTTGCTATAAATTTTCTGTCCTAACTTGACCAGGCCTCAGCAATGGAGGGACAAGAGACCAATTTGATTACGGACTATATACTGAAGGTACATGCATCTCTTAGCTACAATAGCTACTTACTTCAGATTGGATTAAGCAAATTCGTTTTATTTATTACTTTACATATGTAATATGTTTCAGATTTTAGGACTGGATATATGTGCAGACACGATGGTAGGAGATGATATGGTGAGGGGTATCTCCGGTGGACAACGGAAGCGTGTCACTACAGGTCGAAAAATAGAATTTCACTTTAAGAACATGGGATTTGCTGGACAATGTTTTGATTGACTGTTTCTTCCAGGTGAGATGCTTGTTGGGCCAGCCAATGCACTTTTCATGGATGAGATATCGACTGGGCTCGACAGCTCAACCACATTTCAGATCGTGAAGTCGCTCAGACAGGCCATCCACATCCTCGGCGGCACAGCAGTCATCTCGTTGTTGCAGCCAGCTCCCGAGACATATGACCTATTTGACGACATCATACTCCTCTCTGATGGTCAGATTGTATACCAGGGGCCTCGAGAGGGTGTGCTAGAATTTTTTGAGTTGATGGGGTTCAAGTGCCCTGAGAGGAAGGGTGTTGCGGACTTCTTACAGGAAGTGAGTGATTCTACTATCTTAAAAAATATATATGCACAAATTTATCGGTTATTTATCAACATGGAAATACCGAGCAGGTAACTTCCAGGAAGGATCAGAAGCAGTACTGGATGCAACATGACAAGCCCTATCGGTACGTTCCAGTCAAGGATTTTGCTAGTGCATTCCAGTCATTCCACACTGGGAAAAGTATAGCAAACGAACTTGCTACTCCATTCGACAAGAGCAAAAACCATCCGGCTGCATTGACCACCTCGAGGTATGGTGTCAGTGCCATGGAGCTGCTGAAGGCAAACATCGACAGGGAGTTCTTGCTTATGAAGAGAAATTCCTTCGTTTATATCTTCAGAGCCTGCCAGGTTGTTAGGGATCCATTCAAACATATGGAGTATTATTATATTTGGGAAAACCAACAACGTCATGACTGACTTCTTGTTGAATTTATATGGCAGTTGATGGTGGTGTCGGCAATTGCAATGACCGTCTTCTTCCGTACAAAGATGCACCGCGATTCTGTGACTGATGGAGTCATCTTCATGGGCGCACTCTTCTTCTCAGTGATGATGATAATGTTCAATGGTTTATCTGAGCTACCGCTAACCATTTTTAAGTTGCCAGTCTTCTTCAAGCAGAGAGACCTCTTATTCTTTCCAGCATGGACCTACACCATACCCTCATGGATCCTCAAGATCCCAATGTCCTTTATTGAGGTCGGTGGGTTTGTTTTCATGTCATACTATGTGATTGGGTTTGATCCGAATGTAGGCAGGTGAGATTTTTGGACAAAACCTTATTTGGTCAATATAATTTATCGAATTTCTTTCACTAGCTATTCTTTACTCCTGAATTGTTGCGCGGCATTAGGTTCTTCAAGCAGTATCTGCTTATGTTAGCAATCAACCAGATGGCAGCGGCACTCTTCAGATTCGTTGGTGGGGCAGCAAGGAACATGATTGTTGCGAATGTCTTTGGATCCTTCATGTTGCTAATCTTTATGGTTCTGGGTGGTTTTATTCTAGTAAGAGGTAAAACTTCATCTCTGTACTATGTAGTTCTTCTCATTGTTGCATTTTTTAGTAAGTCGGGTTCTTATTCATGTATGTACTGGCAGAGAAAGTGAAGAAATGGTGGATTTGGGGCTACTGGATCTCCCCGATGATGTATGCACAGAATGCCATCTCAGTGAATGAGTTTTTGGGGCACAGCTGGGACAAAGTCTTGAATAATTCTCTCTCCAATGAGACCCTAGGCGTGCAAGCCCTTAGGTCCCGTGGGGTCTTCCCGGAAGCCAAGTGGTATTGGATCGGCTTTGGTGCATTGCTCGGATTCATCATGCTCTTCAATGGTCTCTTTACTCTTGCACTAACATACCTCAACCGTGAGTTCCTTCCGAATTGGTTTGCTATTTTTTCTTTCTTTTCTTTTGAAAGAAAAGTGTGGCAAAAGCTCTGCCTCATTTCAAGAAAATAGGGAGGAGATAATTCGAATAACAACACAAAATCTGGTAGAGACTAAACACTGAGAACAAAAAAAAATGTGACACAGCAACACAAAACAACACCTCAAAATCATCAAACTTTGGTCATTATTCTTACCTCGGAACGGTTTTATCTTCTGATTTTACAGCCTACGGTAAGTCCCAACCATCAGTATCTGAAGAGGAGCTGAAGGAGAAGCAAGCCAACATCAATGGTAATGTTCTAGACGTTGATACCATGGCATCAAGTACGAATCTAGCAATAGTTGGCAACACCGAAACTAGTTCGGAAATTGCTGATAATTCTCAACCTACACAAAGGGGTATGGTTCTCCCTTTTGCTCCACTTTCACTCACTTTCGACAACATCAAATACTCTGTCGACATGCCACAGGTAAGATATTTTAATTTCTTAACTTATATTGTCCACCAGTGAGTCATTAATGACAATTTTGTCGTGACCTTTTGTATCAAATTAAAATTGAAAATTCAGGAAATGAAAGCGCATGGAGTAGTTGAGGACCGATTGGAGCTCCTCAAAGGTGTCAGTGGGTCTTTCAGGCCAGGAGTGCTAACTGCGCTTATGGGGGTTAGTGGTGCTGGAAAGACTACTCTGATGGATGTGTTAGCAGGGAGAAAGACAGGTGGGTACATTGAAGGCAACATCACCATATCAGGATACCCAAAGAAACAAGAGACATTTGCACGTGTATCAGGATACTGTGAACAGAATGACATCCACTCACCGCAAGTAACAGTCTCAGAGTCACTGCTTTTCTCAGCTTGGCTCCGGCTTCCCAAGGATGTAGATTCAAACACGAGGAAGGTCAGTCAAACAAAATATTTGTATTTCCTTCTCTCAGCTTATAATCAATTGTTAAAGTTGTTTAACCTTTCTCTATGCAGATGTTCATTGAGGAGGTGATGGAGCTTGTTGAGCTCAAGCCTTTGAGAGATGCTTTAGTTGGTCTTCCTGGAGTTAATGGCCTTTCAACTGAGCAGAGGAAGAGGTTGACCATTGCCGTAGAGCTTGTTGCTAATCCTTCAATCATTTTCATGGATGAGCCAACTTCAGGGCTTGATGCCCGAGCAGCTGCCATTGTGATGAGGACAGTGAGGAATACTGTGGATACTGGTAGAACTGTGGTGTGCACGATTCATCAGCCTAGTATTGACATATTTGAAGCATTTGATGAGGTGAGCATACCTTGGAATACCTGCTACACCTTTTGGTGAACTCGTATCGGTTTTGTAATATGGAATAACTGGGTTAACTTATTGAAATTTAATTTATTTTGGCTGATTTTCCAAACTTTTAATGTGACCAATGCTTTATTGTCCTAAACTTTGGATAATGTGCAGGGTCCTAAATGTTTTATTAATTATTGCAGCTTTTCCTTATGAAGCGAGGAGGAGAAGAAATATATGTTGGCCCGTTAGGCCATCAATCTTCAGAGCTGATTAAGTATTTTGAGGTATAGTAATGTTATAAAAGTTGTAATATGCCTCTGTTTGGTTTGTTAAATACTGTTGTTAATCTTATATTGTTTCGTGTTCTCAAGGGAATCCAAGGAGTCAGCAGAATTAAAGATGGCTACAATCCAGCCACATGGATGTTGGAGGTGTCAACAATTTCTCAAGAACAGGCATTAGGTGTTGATTTCTGTGACATATACAGGAAATCTGAGCTCTTCCAGTAAGTAATTACTATTATGTTAAATCCTGTAAATCAAGTACTTGACTCACTTTGAATCTTGGTAGTGAAAGCTAGAATCTTCTTAGCTGCTTTATGTATGGTGATGACAAACCAACAAGAGTAAATAAGTAGGCTTCGATACAGTTGGTCAGAGTTACATGCCTTCTACAGATAATGCATCATACTACTGCAAGTATGCTACTAACAATTTAGCTTGTGATAAAATGAAAGAATCGGTTTATTCATGCCATTACATATTGCAGTTTTCAGTAGCATTGAACTTTCTTTTCTCCAAAGCAGTTTTGTTGTGTCTGAACTTGCATCAACTATTGCCAGCGTCTTAACTTGCTGGTTATAGAATGCGAGCAGCATTGTCAAGGTTTGATTTCAGAATATTATGCCATATAGCAAATGGACAAGAGCTAGATTGGCTCCATTACCACTGCAGCTCTACAACAAATACCGGTAGTGTGCTCCACAGGTCAAATTCATATTACTAACTGCAAACTGTTGCGTGACATGAGTCATTTTCACATTTCATATGTTCATATGTTTGAAGTTTCAAAAGGATTTAAATTTCCTAAAAATTTATTTTTGCATTTATGAATAATTAGGAATTAAACTAAGCCTTTTTTTTGAACCAACTGGCACTCATTGAATATAGTGGGAGTAAAAGTTATTTATAGGTGTGAAAGGAAAAAATCTATACAACCATTAGCGATGGGACGCTAGATTTACGGGAGGAGCTGTGCTAGCTTCTTTGCATCTGCGAGTGCCCATGTTTTCCCTTCCTTGATTTTCGCTAACAGAATTAAGCTAAGGCTGTACTTCTACATGGATAAAGATTTGCTTTAATATCTTATCATCAATTAGATTACCATATAGCTATGATACACACATGTTTGCCTTTTATGCACTTCATGTACACTTCTCTGAGTTTTTAATGGACATCTAAAAGTGTGAAATTAGAAGTGGGAGGATTTAGGATGAGAGGTTCTGAAAACTTTTTAATTAATTGGTCATTTCAACATTTTTCATAGCATCAATGTCAGATTATATAATTCATGATAGCTGTTTCCAACACATTGCTGTGAACTATGATAATTGCAATCTGAACATTGACTACTGCCATTTATAGGAGGAACAAGGCATTGATACAGGAACTGAGCACACCACCGCCAGGTTCAAGTGAACTATATTTCCCTACAAAGTACTCGCTGTCTTTCTTAAATCAATGCCTAGCATGCCTGTGGAAGATGCACCTGTCATACTGGAGGAACCCTCCTTACAATGCCATAAGATTATTTTTCACTACTGTCATAGCTCTCCTCTTCGGCACCATCTTCTGGGATCTTGGTGGTAAAACGTATGTACCCTACCTTGTACATATCAAGCATATGACTAAACCATCTTCAAAATGTTATTTATGCACCTTTCGCTTCTTGCTCCAGGGGCCAGTCACAAGACTTGTTCAACGCCATGGGGTCCATGTATTCCGCAGTGCTGTTTATTGGCGTCCTAAACTCTCAGTCAGTTCAGCCAGTTGTATCAGTGGAGAGGACAGTCTTTTATCGTGAAAGAGCTGCTGGCATGTATTCAGCTCTCCCATATGCATTTGGACAGGTACATAGCTCTCATATCAATTCGGCGATGCCAGATTCTGCTTTGCTGAGAAACCTGGCAGTAATCAACTTCTCCCTTACAGGTTGCCATTGAATTCCCGTATACACTGGTTCAGTCTATCATATATGGCATCATAGTGTACTCGATGATTGGTTTTAAATGGACGGCGGCTAAATTCTTCTGGTACCTCTTCTTCATGTTCTTCACGTTTCTATACTTCACATTCTACGGCATGATGGCTGTGGGCCTGACACCAAGCTACCACGTCGCCTCAATCGTCTCATCGGCTTTCTATGGCATCTGGAACCTATTCTCCGGTTTCATCATCCCCAGACCGGTAACCGTCGTCATCCTTATGGCCCCGCCTTTAATTTTGTTTCATCATTTCTGTAGCTCATTTCCATTTTTCCCTGACCCATGTGCTCAGAAAGTTCCAATCTGGTGGAGATGGTACTGTTGGATATGCCCTGTCGCGTGGACGCTGTACGGTCTGGTTGCCTCGCAGTTTGGAGATATTATGACGCCAATGGATGATGGCACTCCCGTGAAAGTCTTCGTGGAGAACTACTTCGACTTCAAGCACAGTTGGCTGGGGGTGGTGGCCGTGGTGATTGTCGCATTCACCATGTTATTTGCCTTCCTGTTTGGGTTTGCGATCATGAAACTCAACTTCCAGAAGAGATAGTGATTTATAGGAACTAAGAAACATGTCCTAGACTAGGAATTAGATCAATTGGTTTACATATACGAAATAATTTGTGCATATCGGTGTGGCACATGAAAAAAAAAGTTGAAATGTTTGTTATAGTGATCTTGTAAAATTTTGGTGGTCCTTTCTTTCATAATTGGAATTTGTAAACTAATTTGTAAAGGATGCGTTGTGACTGGAGTGCTAGTTTTGTTAATGAGCAACTACCTGGGCGGCTCACGCAATTGCGCGGCTAACACCCATACAAAATTATCTATTTTTTACATATGATTTTACTTAAAATTTATTAAATATCTATCTCGTTGTCTTAGGATTTTGAAAAACCGAACTTTATCATCCCCGTGTTTCTAATTTTATAGTTTTAAAAAGTCATTTCGGTCGCTACCCCTTACTCGTTTGTCAGTCCTATATTTGATTGTCGATCTATCACTATTTTTATTCATCTTCCATGAAATCTTTAGAAATTCATCTTCCATGAAATCTTTAGAAATTAGACATTTTAGTTTTTAGAGTTCATTGTCTTGATGGGTTTTGTTTTTATAAATTTTTTAAAGTTTCGTCAAACACCACTACTGTACTCTACAGTCCCTCCGCTTCCTCATCTCTTTATTATCATTGAGATTTCAAAAACCGAACATAATTATTATTTGGGTTTATTTTTTACTTTCTAGAAGTCCTGCTAAACCGTTAACGGCTTTACCACTATACTTCTCTATGGCCTGCCCGCTGCCTCCCCTCTTTATCGTTATTGAGATTTTAAAAATTGGATTATCATTTGGGCTTATTTTTTACTTTCTAGAATCCCGCCAACCGCCGTAACCATGCTGCTTAATGGCTTGTCCGTCGTCCCTCCTCTTAATCGTCATTGGGATTCTATTTGGGATTTTTTTATATATATTTATAGTTTTATATGTCCCATCAATTGCCACCACTTTACTCCTTTACGGGCCTATTGTTTTCCCCCTCTTTATTGTCATTTTAATATTTTTTATTTGTAAATTGTATTCCTACATGAACTCATATAATTATTTTTCTATTTTTAAAATTTATTTTATTTGTTATTCCGAATTTTAATTAATCTCGTCACATGTTCTTGATAGTATTTATTTTTATTACGAATTTTAGTTATTTATGAACTGTATTTCTAGTTGAACTTCTATTTTTATTTTTCTAATTTCTGAATTTATTTTATTTTTTATTTCGGATTCTAATTAATCTCGTGTTATTTTTTATTTTTTTTCAATATTTCTTTTTATTACGAATTTTAGTTATTTCAAAATTGTATTCCTACATGAACTCTTCATTTTCTTTCATAATTTCAAAAATTTATTTATTTTTATTCCGAATTTTAATTAGTCACGTATTGGGTTTTTATATGGACTACTCTTTCAATATTGCTTATTATAATTCCGAAATTCAGTTATTTTCTAGATTGTATTTCTACTTGGACTCTTCTTTTCTTTTTCTTCGATTATGTGGAAATTTCTAGTCTTCACAGCGACCGTGGTGCATTCTTTTTAAGCTGTCTTAATAATATAACTAGCTAGGTGACCCGCGCAATTGCGCGGCTAGTATCCATACAAAATTATCTTCTTTTACATATGAGTTTACTTAAAATTTGTTAAATAGTTATCTCGTTATCTTAGGACTTTAAAAGCCGAACCTTATCATCTCCATGTTTCTAATTTTATAGTTTTAAAATATACACCAGTCGCTACCGCTATCTCTTACTCCTTTGTCACTATTTTATTTGTTTGCTCGATCTACTACGGCTTTTATTCATCCTTGGATCTTTTAAAATTGGACCTTATAAATTTTATAGTCCATTGTCTCGTTGGCTTTCGTTTTTATAATTTTTAGACGTCACGTCAAACGTCGCCACTCTACTCATCTACAGCCCATTCACCGCCTCCTCTCTTTATCGCATCGGGATTTTCAAAATCAAACATAATTATTGTCGGTGTTCATTTTTACCTTTCTAAGGTCCCGCCAAACTGTCAGTGACTTCGCCATTATACTTCTCTACCGCTTGCCCGTCGTCTCTCCTCTTAATCGTTATTGAGATTCTATTTAGGTTTTATTTATAGTTTTTACACCCACTGCCTTCACTCTTTATTATCATTGTGATTTAAAAATCGAATGTGGTTATCATTGTTTCTTTTTTACTTTCTAGAAGTCTAGCCAACCACCGTGATCATGCTGTTTAACGGCTATTCCGTCGTCCCTTCTCTTAATCGTCATAGGGATTCTATTTAGGGTTTTGTTTATGATTTTTAGATGTCTCATCAACCATTGTCATCTTACTCCTTTATGGTCCTATTGCATCTCCCATTTTTATTGTCATTTGTCATCGTTGTGTTTATAATTATAGATGGATTGTTTTTTAAAATAAACCATTTTTTATTCCGATATTATGTTATTTATAAATTGTATTCCTACTTGAACTCTTATAATTATTTTTATATTTTCGTAATTAATTTATTTTTCATTCTGAATTTTAATTAAGCTCATGTCGTATTCTAGATGGTCTCTTCTATCAATACTGCTTATTTTTATTCTGATTTTTAATTATTTTTAATTTGTATTCCTACGTGAACTCTTATTTTTATTTTTCTTATTTAAGAATTTATTTTGTTTTTTATTCTGAATGTTAATTAATCTCGTATTCGATTGTATATTTACTCTTCTTCCAATATTACTTACTTTTAATTCTGAATTTCAATTATTTCTAAATTGTATTCATACTTAAACTCTCTTTTTTATCTTCTAATTTCAGATTTTATTTTATTTTGTATTTTGAATTTTAATTAATCTCGTATTCGGTTCTTTATGGACTCTTAATCCAATATTGCTTATTTTTAATTCCTAATTTCAGTTATATCTAAATTGTATTCCGAGTTGGACTATCCCTTTATTTTTCTCTGATTAATGTGGGAATTTCTAGTCTCCACAGTAAACGTTCCGATATTATATAATTTATAAATTGTATTCCTACTTGAACTCTTATAATTATTTTTATATTTTCGGAATTAGTTTATTTTTTCTCCAAATTTTAATTAAGCTCATATCGTGTTCTAAATGGTCTCTTTTTAAATATTTCTTATTTTTTATTTTTTATTTTAGTTATTTTTAAATTGTATTCCTACATAAACTCTCATTTCATTTTTCTAGTTTTAGAATTTATTTTGTTTTTTTTTCCGAATTTTAATTAATCTCATATTCGGTTCTATATGGACTCTTATTCCAATATTGCTTATTTTTAATTCTGAATTTCAGTTATTTCTAAATTCTATTCCTAGTTGGACTTTCGTTTTCTTTTTCTCCGATTAATGTGGGAATTTCAGCCTCCACAGCGAACGTGGTGTGTTCTTTTGAGCTGTCTTAATAATATAATAGATAGATAGATGTTCATATACATTCCTCAATATATCCTTGGAGGACTTAATGTTTTTAGAGTATCTCACATGCAAAAGTAATCCCCTTTTGTAAATGAGCTGGAGATGAAAGCAGGTGTCTTACTGAATTTTATCTGAAGTTTTGATCTTGTTAATACCATGCTACTGAAATATAAATAATCTTATGAAAATGTTAGCTTGAATATGGTTAAAAGCTCCAAACCCTTCCTTGATAATGATGAAATATCTCTTTAACACTTTGACTACTTTACCCATTCCCTTCGTTTAACATTGCTAAACTTTCGTTATTTATATTCAGTGGCGAACCAAAAAAACTTAAGTTTAGCTATGGCACAGTTGGAACAGTGGGCTAGGAGTAAAATTTCTTCAATCCATCTTTACCAAACCAATTAATCACGTAAATCAACATCCAATCTAAATTTTGAAGCAAACTAGTAAAGTAGAGAACCAAATTTCCCCCTAAATGGCCAAATGCCCTATTGTTTTGCTCAAACCAACATCATGCTGCTGGCTGCTTGTTGCCTCCGCGCGACTGTCACAGCCCATTTTTCAGAAAGTTCAGAAATGAACATCCTTCAGAACATTTCCTATTTTCTCTACTTTTTACCCTAGTTTATCCATCTTTATCGATTTGCATCGTAAATCATTCAATATTGCTGTGAGTGCAAGATGTTTTGTAAGTTTATTCCGAAAATCTTCCGATTCAAACACGAAACTGATATTATCCCTAAATTGATCTAAATTGATGTACAGGTTGGTTTTGAACTCTAAATCAACTTCACTAGTTTTGATCTTATTACCATCTTAGCCAGAAGCTTCTTATGGTGGTGATGACTACGTACACAAACAATGTAAATCATTTGGTGTCTCCGTTTTGATCGAAAAAGACACCAGCAATATCCTAACGTTAAATGCGAGTTGTCTCTGTTTACAGGTTACTTTGAGGCTTTGACTCGTGAGGTTCTTCACAGCTACCTGCATGTGCGCCTTCCAGATCTTCCCCGGGGGCGGGGGGGGGGGGGGGGGGGGGGGGGGGGGGGGGGGGGAGACCAGGCTTCCTGCTCCAGGGATGTTTTCGTCTGCCAAGGTACAACAATTGCTCCTAGGTCTTCCTCGTCCGACATCCCCCTGGCCTCTGGCCTCCTCCTCCCCCTAGAGTGGTAGATCTACCAGTGTACCACGCTGGGACAGTTTCCTCCCATGGATCTGGCTCTGAAAGAGGGATCGATTCAGAGGATTCAAATGCGCTAACCCACCCGCGTGGGCCAAGCAGCCCTCAAGGCTTGCCTACCGGGTCGGCAGAAAAGCTTGGCATCACAGACTATGTTGAAGTTTTCGCTCCTTTCTCGGACATGTGCCTTGGAAGCCACTATGCTTACACCTTTCTGGTTCCCCCTGCAAACCATCCAGCCAGCATCATCCGTGCAGCTATGCAACAACACCTACCTGGCATGCATTTCTCTCTCCACACCTCATGCCGCAGGGCAATGGTAGTTCGCTTCAATCTGGCTGTTGACAGGGAAGTTGCAGTGGAGTTTGAGGGCAATTTAGAGACGGGGCAGCATATTCTCATCCTTCAGCGCCTCGAGGACTATGCTACAAGGTTCGTCCAGGACCGCTCCCGCCTTTCTCAGCTCGAAGTGGTGGACTAGCCGCCGGAGCACAGGGCATCGGGAAGGATTAGAACCCTACTTCTTCCACTGGGGTTTGTGATTGAAATCGACGAGGAATGCATTTACGGAGAAGACCACTACTCACTCTGCCTAGTCCTTCATCACCATCAGGGGAAACGTTTCCCTCCGCACATGCTTGTCCGTCATAGGTGGGGTTTGGCTTTTGTTGCCCAGATTTCGGTGATCAGCTCCTGGGACCTGGCTTGGACCATTGATGAAGATGGCGAGTACCACCACCATTTCCCCCGTTTTATCGCCTCCCAGCCACCGATACCTCCAGGATCCCAAAACAACCTCCCAGGTTTCAACCAGAACAACTTCCAGGATCAACAGCAGAATTATGGGGATCAGCAGCAACACCTCCAGCAGCAGATGCCACTGCTCCTTCTACCCGCCACTGTCCGCTTTGAGGAGGTCACCCCTGTAGGCCTGCAGTCTAGGGACTCCGCTGTCCCCGTGGCTGACTTGAGTCCGAACAAAGCTCCCTTGGTTGATGAAGTTCACTCTGATGAGGAGCACGAACACTCTTTAAGAAAGAATGATGGCAGTAAGAAGAGGGCTGTTCAAGCTGCAATCAAGCGCAGATAGAGTGAGCGTCTCGCAGCTAAGGAAGCAGCAGTGTTTTAGACAATCGATCACAGAGCCACCAGGGCAAAGAAACTCAAGGAATGACTAGCTAAGTGCTCCACCAAGCTGAATCAGGTAATTACCAAACACAAGCTGCTGGACCTCAATGTGCACATCTCTCCTCAGGCAATCAAGGAACTCGCTGCTACATGCTGCCTCAACGATCATGACATGGCTCAGCTCAACTGGTGATGGCGAAAGCATCAAATGGAGTTTCCTAGCTTGGTTCTTATCCTGGGCAAGGATGTTTTGCTTCTTTCCCCTTGTCCCCGAAGCTTAGCCACCTTAGTTCTCCTTGTAGGTGTCTATCCCCGCTCTGATGTCAGCTAATCCCCGTATTTTGTCCATCCTCTCCTGTAATGTAAGAGGGCTGGGGGATCCCACTAAATGTAATGTCATGTTTGGTACTTTGCGGGCTTAAAGACCTTCTTTTGCTTTGTTGCAAGAAACGAAACTTGCCTCTATTGATGATGTTAAATCTCGCTCCTTTCTTCCTCGCTGTTTAGACTCTTTTCATTCGATCGGCTTTTATGGCTCGCGGGGAGGAATTCTCACAGCTTGGGATAGCACACAATTTACAAAGCGTTCTTTCATTGCTAGACATCACTCCTTGTCAATTCTCTTTGATTACCCTTTAGAAAATCTTAGTTTCACAATTACAAATATCTATGCTCCCTCAGATCATTCCTTCACTACAGACTTCCTCACTGAGTTGGTAGATTTGCACTCGCTGATCTCTGGCCCGTGGTTCCTGGCCGGGGATTTTAATCTCACAAGACAATCTTCTGACAAAAATAATGATAATTTCTCAGCCCCCTTAGCTTCCATGTTCAATGAATCTCTTGATAAAATTGAAGTCCTAGAGCTTGTTAGAATTTCAATGGTTACTCTCATTGAGAGGAGGATGGCACTCAAGATAGGGCAATTTTCTGGTTTTTCTTCATTCACAAACTCAAAGCCATATCTTCCCGAGGGAGGTTGTATACATACATATATATATATATATATATATATATATATATATATATATATATATAGCCATAGCTGGCTGCAAGCCTACTACTACACCCTCCTAGTCTAAAATTCGAAATTTGAATGGGATTCTGTCCTAGAGGGCATCCAAACTGAACAAAGCATAAAGGAGGTATAAAGAAGATGCTAACTGCTGTCCTAGCAACTGAAAATATGCTAAAGGAGTAGGTGCTGTTCTGAAAAGGTGAAACTATCAAAAAGCAAAAGGAAGAACCACGACCAAGGACCACAAAGACTTATCCATCATTCTCCCCCTAAGTCTTGTGCGTCGTCTTGTGGGGAAGTTGGGCCATCCCGATCCTGGAGCAGAGCTCGAGAAACTTGATTCTCCCAAGAGGCTTGGTGAGCAAGTCCGCAAGCTGGTCCTTGGTATTGATGTAGCTCGCCTTGATGCTCCCTTTTTCCAAGTAGTTTCGGATGAAGTGGTACCTCACCCGGATATGCTTGCTCCGTTCGTGGAAAACGGGATTCTTTGCCAGGGCCAGGGCGGACTTGCTATCCACCCTGAGCTCCACCGCTCCAGTGTCTCTGCCGAGGAGATCACTAAGCAGTCGAGCAAGCCAGAGCGCCTGGGTCGAAGCAGCGGGGGCCGCCATGTACTCGGCCTCGCAGCTGGACAGGGCCACCACCTGCTGCTTGACCGACTGCCAGCTAACGAGGCACTCGCCGAGGAAGAAGAGAATCCCGCTCGTGCTCTTGCTGGTGTCGATGTCGCCGGCGTGGTCGCTGTCGCTGTACCCGACGAAGTGTGCCTTGCCAGGACACCTCGGGTAGTAGAGACCGTGGTCGAGAGTCCCCGCAATGTAGCGGATGATCCTCTTCACAGCCCGCTGGTGCTCCATCGTCGGTCGCTGCATGAACCGACTGACGTAGCCGTCGGAGAAGGCCAAGTCCGGCCGTGTGTGGGTGAGGTAGCGAAGGCTCCCCACAAGACGTCGGTACTGTGTGGCATCCACCTCCTCCGTCGTGCTCTCGCGGCTCAACTTCAGTCTCTCCTCCAACAGAGTGAGAGCTGGGTTGCAATCGGTGAGCCCAGCTAGCTCAACGACGCGCTTGGCGTAGGCGGTCTGTCGAAGCATGATCCCGGAGTCGTCCTGGTGCACCTCGATCCCCAGGTAGAAGGAGAGAGGCCCCAGATCACTCATCTAGAAGGTGGCCTTCATCTCCTCCTTGAACGCCGCCACCTCCGCATTCTTGGTGCCGGTGATCACCAAGTCGTCGACGTAGACACCCACCAGCAAGGCATGTCCTCCATTGCCCCGCCGGTAGATGGCCGCCTCGTGCGGGCTTTGCTCGAAGCCCATCCCCTTGAGCGTGGAATCCAACTTGGCATTCCACGCCCTCGGAGCCTGCCGCAAGCCGTAGAGGGCCTTGTGCAGGTGTAGCACCTTGCCCTCCTTGCCGGTGATCACAAATCCCGGCGGCTGGTGCACGTAGACCTCCTCCTTCAAGTCGCTGTTCAGAAACACCGACTTGACGTCCATGTGATGGACGCCCCAGCCTTCCTGAGCAGCCAGTGCAAGAAGGAGTCGCACGGGCTCCATCCGTGCCACGGGAGCGAAGGCATCTTCGTAGTCGATCCCCTCCTACTGCACGAAACCGCGTGCCACCAAGCGAGCCTTGTGCTTGACGATGGCTCCGGCTTCATCCCTCTTCAGCTTGAACACCCACTTAAGGGTGATCGCGCGGTGACCACGAGGGAGGTCAGCAAGCTCCCAGGTGCGGTTCTCCTGAACCGCGTCCATCTCCGACTGCATCGCGGCACGCCATGCTGCGTGTTTCTCAGCTCTGCGAAAGACCGAGGCTCACCGTCGTCGCACGCAAGGTGCAACTGCGCCTCCAGGTCGCGAGGCACCAGTCCCAGCACCGGCTGATCACCGAGAAGGTCCTCCATCGTACGGTATCGTAGCTGCTCGCCGTCATGGTACGCGTCGATGCGCTCCCCGTCGTGGGAGAGCGGAGTAGCGAACTCCATCGGGCTGCGCTCAACACGAGCTGGTGTCGGAGTAGACGTGTCCGGAGGAGTGGCTATTGGTGCTGAAGCGCGTGGGGTCACCGGCTGTGGTGGTGTCGGTGAAGAGCTCGTCGTAGTCGAAGTCGAGGCCGGAGGGTGTGTTGGTGTCGGAGTCGATGGAGGCTCAGGGACTGGGGTAGACACGCACGGTGAAGAAGAGCTGCCTACTCCCCCAGCTCCCTCAAAGTGGACGTAGTCAACAGTGAAGTTGTCGTACGTCGGAGTCGAACCATCGTCCACTGCCTTGTCCCATACCCACCCTCTCCCTTCGTCGAACACTACGTCGCGCGCCGTGCGCACATGCTGTGTCTTCGGGTCGAGGATGCGGTAGGCCTTCGAGCCCTCCGCGTAGCCGATGAACACCCCTGGGGTGCTCCTGTTGTCGAGCTTGCCGATGTGGCCAAGCTCCTTGGCGAACGCGAGGCAGCCGAAGACCCGCAGGTGGGAGACCGTCGGCTTGCGCCCATGCCAAGCCTCGTACAGTGTCCTGCTATCGAGAGCCTTGGTAGGCGAGCAGTTGATGATGTAGGCGGCCGTCACCACCGCCTCTCCCCAGAAGATGGCCGGCATCCCCCTCTGCTTGAGGAGAGCCCGAGCCATCCCCACAACCGTCTGGTTGCGCCGCTCGACGATGCCGTTCTGCTGCGGGCTGTACGGCGCGGTGTAGTGGCGCTGAATGCCCTCATCAGTGCAGTACGACGCGAATTCAGCCGCTGTGAATTCGCCGCCGTTGTCGGTGCGCAACACGCGCATCTTGCGGCTGCACTCCGCCTCCACAGCAACCTGCGCACGCCTGATGGCATCCGCAGCCTCTCCCTTGCTGCCGAGGATCATCACCCACATGTGGCGGGAGAGGTCGTCAACGAGCAGCAGGAAGTAACGTCGTCCTCCTGGTGTGGCCGGTGTCACTGGGCCACACAAGTCCCCGTGCACGAGCTCGAGCCGCTCCTTGGCTCGAAAGCTCGTCTGCTGAGGAAAGGGGAGCCGCCTCTGCTTTGTTAGGACGCAGATGTCGCAGAGCTGCTCCACGTGGTCAAGGCACGACAGGCCTCACACCATCTCCTTGGCACTGAGCCGCTTCAGGGCCTTGAAGTGGAGGTGCCTGAAGCGCTCGTGCCACTGCCATGCCTCGTCGTCCCGACGAGCGGCGAGGCAAACTGGTTGTGCCATCTGCGCGCTGAGGATGTAGAGTCGATTAGTGCCTCTGGTTACCTTGGCAAGGAGGCGACGACGGCAATCCCAAATTCTCATGACTCCGTGCTTGACCAGTACACGTGAGCCGTTTTCATCCAACTGTCCCACGCTGATGATAAAGTTCCTCAACGCGGGGATGTAGTAGACTCCGGTAAGCAGCCTGTGCTCACCAGACTTGGCGGAGAAGGTGACGGAGCCGACGCCTTTGATCTCCATGCCAGAGGCATCCCTAAACTTGACAGAGCCTCGGACGCTGGAGTCAAGCTCGGTGAAGAACTCCCGCCGGCCAGTCATGTGATGGGTGGCGCCGGTGTCGAGGTACCACCCATCAGCCTTGTCGTTGCTGGAGCTGTTGCCGAGGAAGGCGTGTACCTTCGGCTCGTCGAGGTGGAGGAAAGCCGTTGCGGCCGGTGCTGCTGGAGATAGCTCGATGCTCGCGTGTGCCAGGAGCAGAGCCGGCTCTTCCTCCTCCACCTGTGCGACGTGGGCCTGACCGCGTCGGGGCTGTCGACAGTCTTTGGCCTAATGGCCAAGCTTGCCACAGTAGCGGCAGGTGTCGTCTCGTGCCGGCTTGTGGTTGCCGGCGGCGCCGCCCTGGGCGCCTCTGCGAGCACCACCCTCAGCGCGTCTTCACGCCCACCGCAGCTGGATGCCTCCACGCGCCTTGCGCGGCTTGCGGCTGCTTGTCGAGGGTGAAGGCTCCCCCTTCCTCCCGTCACCCTGAGAGGCCTCCCACTGCTCCTGAGTGAGATGGAGTTTCCCGCCAATGGTGATAGGCCCCGAGAGAGGCTGTGGCTCATCACCGTCGACGACCTTGAGGCGACCTAACGCCTCCTCGATCGACATCGTGGAGAGGTCCAACAGAGACTCGATCGAGCGAGCGATCTGCCTGTACTTCTCTGGGATGCAGCGGAAGAGCTTATCGACAGCTCTCTCCTCGTCGTAGGTGTCATCACCGTACTGCACCATCTTCTGCAAAAGTGTGTTGAGACGAAGGGCAAAGTCATCAACATCCTCACCTGGCTTGAAGGCCAGGTTCTCCCACTCCTTGTGGAGTGCCTGCAGTGTGGATTTGCGGGCGCGGTCGCTACCGATGCGTGCCGCAGTGATGGCGTCCTAGGCCTCCTTGGTAGTCTGCTTCTGGGAAAGCGAGAACAGCATCTCGGGCGGGACTGCAGCGATGAGGGCATCCAGCGCCCGCCGATCCTCGTCGTAGTCGACGTCGCCGTACCGGACTGCCTACCACATGTGCCGCACCTGGAGCCTCACCCTCATCACCGCGGCCCACTCGATGTAGTTAGTTTTGGTGAGGGTAGGCCACCCACCGCCGGGACCAAAGTCCCTGACCACCGTCTGGATGCCGTGGTGGCCATGGCGCCGGTCAGGGAGGGAGAGCCGCGCTGCCTGCGAGGGCCGCGCTCTCCGTCGGACCGGCCACCTCCACCGGGAGTGCCGCCGCCGCGTGCGCGCTCTGGGCTGCCGCCGGCACGCCCGCGCCCGGCTGGGTTCCCGTCGGCGGGCGCGCGGTCCCTTGGGCCACCGCCACCGCCGTGGGGGTGGGCTGCTGCTAACCGCTCTACCCGCTCCCGCGCCCTTCCTCTTGCCAGCTCCTCAAGCTCCCTGTCGGCGGTGATGTCGTCGGCGATGGAGCCGTTGATGCTGCTGCGCAAGGTCTCAACCTCTGCCTCCGCCGCACATGCCGCATCTTCCGCCGCCTCTGCTTCCGCCTCCGCCCTGGCTGCTGCCAACTCCGCTGCCGCCAGTCTTGCCGCCCTCGCTGCTGCTGCAGCGGTTTGAGCCGTTGCTCGCCTGCGCTCTTCTTGCTGCGGTGAGCTCGGCGTCCTGCTGACGCTGAGTGCTCAAGGCGACCGAACGTCGAACATGGCGCGCTTCCGGGGGGCTGCTGCGTGGAGAAGGAGAAGTGAAAGGGGAAGGAAGAGCAGCCAGTGCTGCTGCTGCTGCTGGCTGAGAGCTCAACCGAGCTTGGGAAGGGGTGGAACAGACGATGTTTAGCCTACAGGAAAGTGTGGCTCTGATACCAGATGTTAGAATTTCAATGGTTACTCTCATTGAGAGGAGGATGGTACTCAAGATGGGGCAATTTTCTGGTTTTTCTTCATTCACAAACTCAAAGCCATACCTTCCCGAGGGAGGTTGGATACATATATATAGCCATAGCTGGCTGCAAGCCTACTGTTGCACCCTTCTAGTCTAAAATTCGAAATTTGAATGGGATGCTGTCCTAGAGGGCATCCAAACTGAATAAAGCATAAAAGAGGCATAAAGGAGATGCTAACTGCTATCCTAGCAACTGAAAATATGCTAAAGGAGTAGGTGCTATACTGAAAAGGTGAAACTACCAAAAGCAAAAGGAAGAATCACGACCAAGGACCACAAAGACTTATCCATCAGAGCTACCCCTTCTAGATCGTTTGTTCACCTGGTCTAACAAAAGAGATAACCCAACACTTGTTAAACTCGATCGAGCCTTTGTAAACATCGATTGGAACTCAGCCTTCCCTACTACAAATCTCAGCTCACTCACTCGCACCACTTCGGACGATGTCCCTCTCCTTGTCTCTGCCTCTACCAAAGTACCGAAATCAACAATCTTCCGTTTTGAAAATTCCTTGCTCGCCTACCAAAATTTCCTCCCTACTGTTCTCTCTTGTTGGGTGGATCGATCAACAAACACAAATGGGGTTCAGGCACTGGCCCAAAACCTAAAGATAAATAGAACGGCAATTAAGAAGTGGACTAAAGAAAAAGAAGACAACAATCCTCTATGGAGCAAGATTGTAAGATGGTGATCGACCTCCTGGACCTCCTGGAAGAAACCCGTCCCCTGGGACAAATGGAACGGTGCCTTCGTCAGTTAGTGCAGAACAAATTTGTGCTTATCCAATAGGAAAGAGCAGCTTACTGGAAGTAAAGAGGAAAGGTTCAGGTAATTAGGTTAGGTATTGACAACACTTCTTTTTTCAAAGTTCATGCCTCCCAAAACCACAGAAGAACACATATCCGGTCGATCAATGTCAATTGCTTGGAAATAACTGATCACTGCTTTAAAGCTGAAGTTATGTTTGAGTACTACAAGGGAATTCTAGGCACAAACACAACGGTGGACTGGCAGTTCAGTCTTCCAGCTCTGTATGGTGAATCCCAAGCAAGAAACCTAGACTCACTGGTACAACCCTTCTCCGCGAAGAGACACTGTTCGCAATATGGCAAATGGACCATAACAGTGCTCCTGGACCTGACGGCTTTGGTCTATGATTCTTCAAAGCAGCCTGGCATACAATACACAAAAGTGTGATGCTTATGTTGAAAAGCTTTCATGAAGAGTTTACAGACCTGGGGAGAATAAACAGAGCATACATAATTCTGTTGCCTAAACCAGGAAAAACAAGCACCCAGATGGCTACCGTCCAATTTCGCTGCAAAATTGCACGGTCAAAATTATAGCCAAGGTAATGGCCAACAGATTGCAAAAGGAGCTCCCCTTTTTAATTGATGCAGACCAGACATGTTTTCTTAAAGGAAGAAGTATCTTAGAAAACTTTATTTATGCCTCAGAGTTGATTCAGTGTTGCTACAAAAGAAAGTGCAAAACAACAGTGATCAAGCTCGACTTCACGAAAGCGTTTGACTCAGTGGCTTGGGACAGTCTTCAAGCAATCTTGGAAGTGAGGGGTTTCCCAGCGAAGTGGTGCTCATGAATTGACAATCTGCTTCACTCCTCCAAATCGGCGATTGTTATCAATGGTATCACAGGGATATGGATTGACTGCAAAAAAGGAGTTTGACAAGGCAACCCGATTTTCCCTTACCTGTTTATTCTAGTTGCCGATATTCTCCAGAGGTTGATCCAATGTAACACGAAAATCAGGCACCCTATCTACTGTGACAGACCATGTGCAACCCTCCAATATGCAGACGACACTATTCTATTTGCTGGGCAGAAGAAAATGATGTGCAAGCGCCTAAAAGGGTGTTTAACCTTGTTTGCAAAAGGTACAGGCCTGGACATAAATTTTGCTAAAAGTACTCTTGTTACTATACTGACAGTGAAACTGAGCAAACCTGGCAGCTATTCTACAGTGCAAACTGGACTACTTCCCCATTTCATATCTGGGACTACCACTATCCCACAGCAAACTGAAGATTTGTGACCTGCAGCCGACGATTGCAAAGGCAGATAGGTACCTAGCAAGTTGGCAGGCCAAACTTTTATCCTATGCTAAAAGAATCATCTTGATCAACGCTATTTTTGACTCCCTGCCCATCTACGCTATGGCAGCAGTTCAGCTACCCAAAGGTTCAGTTGAAGCTTTCGGCAAAAAGAGACAGGCCTTTCTCTAGTCGGGAGAAGACTTGTGCAGCAGAGCTCGATGCCTTGTGGCACGGACAGACGTTTGCACTCCCAAAGAGCAAGGCGGTCTAGGAATCAAGGACATGTAGGTTCATAACATCACCATCTTCACTCTTCTGACTCGTCCTGGGCAGGTTGGATATGGAAATAATTTGATGGCATCTCTCTTCTCTCCGACAGAAGGTTAGGGCCGCACTGGAATTCTCTGATTGAACTTCTCCTGGACCTTGAAAAACTAACTGAATATCAAGTGGGAAATGGCAAAAGAACATCTTTATGGCATGACGTTTGGCATGGAAATGAGAGGCTTGCAATTAAGTTCGCCCCACTTTACTCACATGCTAAGGAGAAACACTCCACTGTCGCCCAGATATTTGCGGGACAACTGGAAGATCAGTTTGCACCTCGATTGTCCTCGGTTGCTCAACAACAGTTCCTCCACCTCCAAGGCGAGATCATGCAACATCTATCGCTTGAAGAAATCTCTGATATTAGGACCACGGGAGGGGGAACGGGCACCCTGCGAACAAAGAACATTTACCAAGCTTTGCAACAACAACAAACTCCTTGCGCTAACTGGGAATTCCTTTGGAAAAACAGAGCTCCACCAAAGGTCCAATTCTTTGCGTGGCTGTTAGCCAAGGAAAGGCTACCTACCAAACACAATCTTCTCAAGAAAAAAGTGGTGCAATCAGCATTGTGTCCCCTTTGTGCTGGAGCAACTGAAAATGCCTTCCATTTCTGTATCCAACGTCCCTTTGCAGCAGCATTCTGGAACTCTATGGGAATCCAACCAAATATTACCACAATGCAGGATCTTCACGCTCTGCGCAGTCCGGACGGGATCCCGGTGAAACACTATCAACTTTTCTACCTCCTTTACTTTTGGGGTTTGTGGAATCATTGGCATGATATTGTAGTCTTCAGGAATCAAAATCCCTCCACAGCCTGGCTTGTATCCAAATGTATGGAAGATGCGACCCTTTGGGCGGAACGATTAAAGCATGCTAACAGGATTGTAGTTGATTCCTAGAAAGAAATTCTATCCTCCACTATGCATTCCAATGCAACAAACTAAACTTGTAACGTTTCTCTCTATTTACAAAATTCAGGTGGGGAAGCTCTTCCCTTGGTGACCAGTCTAAAAAAGGTTCCTGGGTTTTCGTAATATATACAACTTTACTTATTCTCTGACGACATCCTATTGATTGGCTCACTTGATTTGATTATCTCTCGGATAAACATCCCTTTGACTTTGACATCTAGATCATTGGATTCAAGAAAGATGAGGTTTGCAAGAATAAAAATTCGCCGGTTTCCTGCGCCGTTGACAGATAACACAACTCATAAAAGCATACGAGTTCTCAAGAGTGAAACCACTGATATTTATTCATTATTTCCTTTTTATTTCTTCAATTAAGTAAGTGCCACAAACTTCTTGATACACACAGGAAGATAAAAGACTACTGTGGAGTACATGTTAGCTAGGGGCGTATCAGGCATTGCATTTGCTCCAACGACTCTAACGTGGTTTATCTGTCCTTTCATCATCACATAGGTGGTTGATCTGCAAGGTAGAGTCTGAGGATAGTATTTCTGCAAGGTATCTAAGAATAATATTTAAAGGCTGGAAAAAGATTGAGGTATGTGAGAGAGAAGTATTAAAAGGATGCATGCATGCAGATCAATGAGTATCATTCTACTGGTAGTATTATATTACCAGTAGAATTGATCTGAACCATCGGTTTGTAAGGAACTTTACTAGTGATTAGGGGTAATGCTGGTATTTGGGATTTTTTCTATCTTTCTTACAGAAAAAAGTTTTGTATCCATTCATCATATCGTATTGCTAGGTACTCTGCGTCTGCGGTCCATGTCTTAGAAAAAAAAATTGTTTGAGGCAACAGGTGTGCCCATGTTCAGTTTTTTTGTTCTGGTTGTTAAGTCGACAAGCTGATCCAGTCCAGATTTTTGGGTTCACGAATTGGTGGGGCCTTTCTAGAGTCTGAATTCTGAACTCGAGCAGTAGCAGGAGACGTTAGGCAGGCAGGCAACAACGACGAGGACACACCCAACCAAATGCAGCGCTGGCACGAGGAGCTCCACGAGTCCGAGCTGGGCGTCGTACTGGACCAGCCCCACGCGGCAGTCCACGCGACGGCGAGGTGCGTCGTGAAGTTGTGTGCGTTGACGGCGGCTACGGTGAGCGCTGCCCTGGCCCTGCCGCCCACGAACAGCGCCGCAAGCGCCACGGCGAGGAGCAGCGCCGTGAAATTACACGTACGCCCCGATGTTGATGTACTCCCACCGACCGGCGGAGGCGGCAGCTGCAGCGAGGTTGGCGGCAGGGAGGAGATGCTCGGTGTTGGTTCCGGATGCGATTTGGGGGGAGTAGCGCAATTCACTTTGGCTGGCGGCGTGAGGAACGATTGAGAGAGTGCGGCTAGGGTTAGTCACTGTAAATAATGATTATATACCTCCACAAATATTTTTTCTAGACAACAATACCTTTTCACGATTCTACTAGTGGTAGTAGATGTTAGACGGGAATGATTCAACGTGTATTTCATTGATGCATAGCACGGAGTACAAATGGGCACAGAACCTTCCATATCCAGCTCTACCGGTTTATAGAAACACACCTGGGAGGGATTAGGAAGGAGCGGCACAAGGAAATGTACAGTGACATGCAATATGTACGAGATACAATGCCATATGCTTAACACCCCCCCCCCCCCCGCAGTCACAGCGTCGAGCTAGCGGATGTTGAGACTGGAACCGAACTCCGAAAATACTAGCGAGGGAAATCCCTTGGTGAAGATGTCGGCATACTGGGAGGAGGTGGGTACATGAAGGACCCGAATCGCGCCAACCGCCACCTTCTCACGGACAAAGTGGAGGTCAATCTCGATGTGCTTGGTCCGCTGATGCTGTACCGGGTTGGTCGAGGGGTAGACCACACTCACATTGTCGCAGTACACCAAGGTAGCCTTGGACGGAGGCGAGTGGAGCTCGTGGAGGAGCTGGCGGAGCCATGTGACCTCGGCAACAGCGCGGTACTCGGCCTCAGCACTGGAGCGGGACACCGTGACTTGACGTTTAGATGACCAAGACACCAAGTTGTCACCAAGGAAGACAGCGTAGCCTGATGTGGACCGCCTCGTGTCAGGGCAACCGGCCCAATCAGCATCGGAGTAGACGACGAGGCCCGTTGCTGTAAACGGCTGGATGTGGAGGCCGAGATCCAACGTGCCGCGGATGTACCGAAGGATCCACTTGAGGGCGGTGAGGTGCAGCTCCCGTGGGTCATGCATGTGGAGGCAGACCTGCTGGACGGGGTAGGCGATGTCGGGGCGTGTGAAGGTGAGGTACTGCAGCGCTCCAGCGAGACTTCGAAAGTCTGTCGGGTCGGTGACCAGGGGACCGTCGGTGGCGGAAAGCTTGGCGGAGGTGTCGACGGGGGTGGTGCAGGGCTTGCAGTCCGTCATGCCGGCCCGGTCCAGGATGTCGAGGCAGTACTGCCACTGACTAAGCAGAAGGCCAGAGGGCTGCCGAGAGACCTGAACGCCGAGGAAGTAGTGCAAGTCGCCGAGGTCCTTCATGGAGAACTCGGATTGCAGTGCCGAGATGGTCCAACAGAGAAGCTCAGTAGAGGACGCGGTCAAGACGATGTCATCGACGTAAAGTAGCAGGTAGACGGTGTCGTTGCCACGGCGAAGGATGAAGAGCGAGGTGTCAGACTTGGCCTCCACGAAGCCGAGCGTCTGCAGAAACGCAGCAAACCTGCTGTACCACGCGCGAGGTGCTTGCTTCAGGCCGTAGAGGGACTTGTTGAGCCGACACACCATGTCGGGTGGGTAGTGTCGATGAAGCTGGGAGGCTGGATGCAGTAGACCGTCTCTGGAGGGTGCCATGCAGGAAAGCGTTCTTGACGTCCAGTTGATTGATGGGTCACTGCCGAGAGACCGCTAAGCTGAGGACGGTGCGCACGGTGGCGGGCTTGACGACAGGACTAAATGTCTCATCAAAGTCGACGCCAGGGCGTTGCGTGAAGCCACGAAGAACCCACCAAGCCTTGTAGCGATCGAGGGAGCCATCGACCTGCAGCTTGTGCTTGAAGATCCACTTGCCGGTCACCACGTTGACGTTGGGAGGGCGAGGAACAAGCTTCCAGGTGCAGTTGGCAAGGAGGGCGGAGAACTCTTCTTCCATGACGGAGCGCTAGTGTGGGTCGGCGAGGGCGGCCCTGTACGTCCTTGGCAGAGGGGACAGCGTGTCGACGTGGAGGTTCAGCCTGTCAGGAACCTTGCGGATGCCATGCTTGCCACGAGTAGCCATGGCGTGGTCGTTGATGATAGGAGAAGCACCGAGCATGGATGGTGGCACCGGAACGCCAATAATGTGAGCCGACCTAGGCCGAGTGGAAATGGTCGCGTGCGGGGGAAGACGCAGCCCGGCCGGTTCTTGTGCGTGCTGTAGTGGTGCTGCCGGCGTGGTAGTAGGTGGCTCAGGAGGCGACGTGGACGGCCCAGAAGACCAGTTGTGGCTTGGTCCAGCAGTCGTGGAGGCGGACGGCGGCCCAGACGTCATCGACCCATGAGGCGTGCGGCCTGGTGAATAAGCGACCGACCCAGTCGAATGGGCAGCTCGCGGCGGTGTGGTCGGCCCAGCCGACCGTGGCTCGGGTGTAGCATGGCCAGATGCAGCGGAGCACCAGCCTGGTGAGTGGGCGGCCGACCCAGGCGAATGGGCGGCCTGCTGAGGAGTCAATGCAGCTTGCCAAGGTGTCGAAGTGGCCGGCTGAGAAGCTGGAGGCTGATGATTGGTGTCGATAGGGGCCTGTACAGGGGCAGTGAAGTCCTCCAAGAATTCAAGATCAGCTGCACTTGAGTTGTTAGTGGGAACCTCCGCGAAAGGGAATGAACTCTCATAAAAAACGACATGCCTAAAGATGATGACTCTATTTGTGGCGGGATCAAAACACCGGTACCCTTTGTGGTGGAGTGGATAGCCAAGAAACACACACATGGTGGAGCGAGGTGCAAGTTTGTGGGGGGTAGTGGCAGAGAGGTTAGGGTAGCACTTGCATCCAAAGACGCGGAGGTGTGTGTAGGTGCGGTGGACTCCATAAAGGGCAAAGAACGGGGTGCGGTGATTAAGTGTTTTGGTGGGGTGTCGGTTGATGAGGTGGGTCGCAGTGTGGCGGGCCTCTACCCAAAAGGTGTTAGGAAGGCTAGCTTGGAATAGGAGGGAGCGAACAATGTTGTTGAGGGAACGAAGGATGCGCTTGGCTCTACCATTTTGGGGGGAGGTGTGAGGGCAAGACATGCGGAGGTGAACACCATTGGTGAGAAAAAAGGTGCGGGCGGCAGAGTTATCAAACTCGCGGCCATTGTCACATTGGACGTTGCGGATGGTGGTGGAAAATTGAGTTTTAACATAAGCGAAAAAGTTGGACAAGGTGGAGAAGGTGTCGGATTTAAAGCGAAGTGGGAAAGTCCAAACAAAATGCGAACAATCGTCAAGAATGACAATATAATATTTGAAACCCGAAACGCTAACGATAGGGGATGTCCACAAATCACAATGTATCAACTCAAAATTGGCCGAAGCCCTAGTGACAGAGGTGGAAAAAGGAAGACGTACATGACTGCCCAGTTGGCAAGCATGACAGATGCCAGTAGATCCTTCTTTGGCCAAGGGCACAACGGAGGAGAGCCGAGCGAGTGCGTCGTGGCCGAGGTGACCGAGATGGCGGTGCCAAGTGTCGGTGGTGGCGGTGAGAGCGGTGGTGGCTGTGGATGAGGGCAGGGCATGGTGGAGAGGGTAGAGTGGACCGGAGCTATTGAACCTGGCGATCACGGTCCTGGTGCGCAGATCCTTCACAGAGAAACCAAAGGATCAAAGTCGACAGAACACCAGTTATCAAACCGATGGACGGAAATCAAGTTCTTGATAATGAGTGGAGAGCAAAGAATATCTCGTAGTGTAAAGGTGCACTTGGGGTGATGTATGTCGATTTGTCCTATGGATGACACTGGGATGGTGGAGCCATTACCGACGACAATATGAGAGGGAGAGTTAGGGTTTGGGGGTTGTGTGAAGAAGAGGGTACCAGAGTCGGATGTCATGTGTGCTGTAGCACCAGTGTCCATGTACCATTCGTTCGTGGCGGGTTGCGGCAGCGTCGTGGTGTTGAAAGAGCCCGCGAGGAACGCTTGGTCCCACTGAGAAGGGGCGTCGGTGAACCAGCCCATGGGCTGTTGAAAACCCATGGGGGTGAGCGGCTGAGACACCAGCTGCTGGGCCAGCTGGCCCAGCACTCCTCCAAGCGGGGGTGCTTGGGCGACTTGCCACTGGTGGGCCGGCTGTGGGACGCCGACAGGGCCGGCAACAGCAGCACCTGCAAAAGGTGGGTCGACCGGTCGTGGGCCGAGGACGCCATGGCCCTATCCCGGCCACATGTGGATGGAGCTGGTCCACGGATTTTGTGGCGTGGGCCACTGTGGGATGCCGACTGTGCCAGGTTTGGCACCGCCAGGGTTCGCGGCTTGATTGCGGCCGCCGCCGCCATTGTTGCCGCCACCGCCGCCGCCACCGCGACGACGATGATTGTGCGAATTGCTGTTGCTACCACCGTTGCCTTGAGTCCCTGCACCAAAACCAGATGCATGCGCCGGGTTGACGACCTTGCCGTTTTTGTTGCCGCTAGAGGTGCCGGCGAGGAAGACGGCGGAGGTGTTGGTGGAGCGCGGCGACTTGGTGATCTTCTCCAGGCGAAGCAGGGAACGAAGCTCGGCGAATGTCGGGAACGGGCGCTGCATGAGGATCGGCGAATGCAGGGCGGAGAACTTGTCGGAGAGGCCGTTGAGGGTGTTGAGGACGAGGGTGCGGTCACGAACGGGTTCGCCGAGGTCACCGAGGTCGTCGGCGAGGGCCTTCATCCTGCGACAGTACTCGGAGACGGCGAGATCGCCTTGCTGCAGTGTGTGGAACTCGGTTGTCAGGTTGAGGGCGTGTTGCTCCTGATTTCCAAGAAAATGGTGCTCAACGCCGAGCCATACGACGCGGGCGGTGGTGTCGACTTGGAGGACGTCTTGAAGAAGATCAGAGGAGATGGTGCCGAACAACCACGTGAGGATGACGCAGTCCATTTGAACCCAATCGGCGTGGTCGAAGTGGAGGGAGTCGGAGAGGACGTGGTCCGTCAGCGCGTACTTGCCGAGGGCCGCCAAGAACAGCCCACATGTAGCACCCTAATTTCCTTTTATTTAAAATTTCTTTCATTTAAAATTTTTTTTGGAGTTAAATTTGGTTTTTACTTGATTTTGTGCCAAATGGATCTCAAATTCTCTCCTACACATCCTTTCAAATTTTTGTCAAGTTCCTGCTTAAATTCAAATCCCAAATCCTCCAAAAATTTCCCTCAAATTCAATTCCAAATATCAAAAAGAAAGTGAAAACCCACTTTTTATTTTGGGCCTCCTCCTCCCTTTTCTTTTCCTCCCCTCGGCCCAACACCCCTTTTCCCTCTCCTCTCCTCTCCCCCCGAGTGGGCCGGCCCATCTCTCCCTCCCTCTCTCTCCCCTTCCCCGGCCCAGCTCCCCCCTCTCCCCTCGGCCCACGGCCTCTCTACCGCGCCGGCCCGGCCCGTTCCTTTGCCCCTTTCTTCCTCCTCCCACCGCCGCCGCGCGCCGCCGCGTCACATCGCCAGCGCCGCGTGCCTCACCGCCTCGCGCCCCGTGCTGCGCCGCACGCCGCGCGCGTCACCTCGCCGCGCCAGTGTCCTATCCTCCCCCTCGAGCCCAGCGCCGCTGCGCCCGTCCCCATCGCCGCGCCGCGCCGCCTATAAAAGGGGCCGCAGCCCCTCCTCCTCCTCTCCCTTACCACCGGTTTCCCTCCCCCTCTCGCCGATGCTCTCTCCCTTTCTCTCTCCCCTCTCGGCCCCGCCGCCACCGAGCGCCCACCCCGACCGCCGTCGGCCACGCTCCGCCACCGCATCCCCCCCAGCCGCCGCCCTCCCGCCGGCCGCATCGCCGCCGTGGCACCCGAGCCGGGAAAGCCGGAGCTAGGGGAGGAAGAACCCCTCCCCCGGCTGACAGGTGGGCCCCCTTATCTCCCCTCTCTCTCTTGACCGACAAGTGGGCCCCGTTTGACTGTTAGCCCTAACGGAATATTCCAATGGAATATTCCATTAGAATATTCTGTTACCGTTTAATTTAATTCCCAGAAATTCCAGAAAATCCGCTAATCTTTGAAAATTCATAGAAATCCAACCGTAACTCCGTTTGACCTCGTTCAACTTTCTAAATTTTTCTAAAAACGAGATCTACACAGTGGCACACTTGTTTCTCTTTTTTTAGCTGTTTTATTGTCTTTTATTTATTTGTTCCCCGTTTCGCGTATAGAGCACGTGTACGAGGAAGCTCTAGACGCCGTTTTCGAAGGAGAAGACCCCCATCTTGTGCAAGGCAAGCCCATTTGATGACATTACCCCTATATTTGCAAGTTATTTTGTTTGAAAAATGCATTGCTAAGTGTACACGAAAATCTTGTTCAGGCCTCGGATTGTTTATGCAACCGACGAACCGACCTAGTAGTTGCACTCACTTTACGTAGGATGTTGTTAATTCCTTCATCCTTGTTAGCTACACATATGTTTACGCCGGTATCGCTATCCATTGGATACGATTACCGAGGTAGTTTGCTTAGCTGTGCTTACGTTGTACTGTCGTGTGGGAAACTTGGGTACTTTCTAAACTTTATGCTTAAAAATCCGGTACGTTGTACCGATGTGTTGCAAAATAAAATGAGTTGTGAAAATGGAGATGATGCGAGGCCATGTCTTTGTGGTTTGGTCGCGTATTATCGTTAAGGACCGATTCCTTTGGGAAATCCATCCAAACATGTTACAGTGCGACCTCACGGGTATTCATGGGATGCCCCTGGCTAAGTAAATTGTTATCACATGGGAGTTCGGTATGCCAATGATTGTGGGATGCCGAGGATGAGGAGACGAAGTTTTGGATCATTATAGCCCTTTTGGGTGTTTTATTTGCCTCTAATGGGGCACACGGTACCAAGTAGGAGTAGGAGGCATCCTCGGTATTCCAGAGTGGATGACGGCAGCGACTGCTTGATACTCGGGTAAGAGACTTGGCCCAACTAGGTGGTGTGCGATTTTCATGGGTTAGCTTTGGAAAGGCCTTATCACGAACTTCCGTTACCGACGGGTACACGGTGTTAGTTTCGTATCGCGTGGGTAAAGCGTACAACCTTTGCAGAGTTTAATGAACTGTTCGAACAGTCGTGCCCATGGTCAAGGCCGAGTGTAAGGTGTTTCTCATAGCGTAGACTTGTTTGACAAAATGTTTGATGAAAATGATTGGTGGGAAGGGATTCGTTTCCAGAGTTCGCCTGTGTGGCAAACGGCTAACCTTTGTGGTTAGGAACGGGTCTGTGTGACCTGGGGTGTCGCTTGACACCGAGGTGTTGTTAGGGCCGAGAAGGTGTTGTTGTGCTAAGAAAGCTAGGTTAACTATGAGAAATAATGTTGTGATGATTTTGTGGTTTGAACTGAGTTGTTGTGAAAGCAAAAGGAAACTAATAAAGGAAACCAGTTGATAATTAATTGTTACTCTGGTGACAAGTTGTTGTAAAGCAACTTGTGGAATGGGATGAGGCGTGAGCCTTCTCCCGACAACTAAAATTTTGACTCACTAGAGTTTTTGTGAAATAAATCTCTTTCGCCAAAAAGGCTGCTTTCGCAAATAAAACCCTAGCCCTCCTTGTCTTAATCAAGCATGTCATTCTTTCCCCGGCTTGCTAAGTACGTGAAGTACTCACCCTTGCTATATATAATATCTATAGAGCTTGGTGATGAAGACATCGACCCGACAGCCGAGGAGTGTCTCCAGGAGCAAGACGAGTACGAGGACTTCTAGAAGATTCGTGCCTAGCCCCAAGCCTCGCCTGTGGATCAAGATGGTTTCCTAGGCGCTCGCTTAGTACTTAGTCGCCCAGTCACTTCGCTTCTCGCCGCTTTTGACTCCCGCTCTGTGGACTTTTGTATTGTTGTGTTGCTCATCCATGGGCCTGTCCATGATGGCAACTTATGTAAGGACTAAAACCCAGTGATGTAATAATTAGTTTACTTTGATTCCATGTTTATTCTGTGTGTACCAGCTAGTGTATCCTGGGACTGGTACTATATCACAGGTAATGCGTAGCACCTCGGCATGAGTTAGCTGGTGTTATCGGTAAACGGGTGCTGGGTCGTTACACCACGCCACCGGGTGTAGTTGGCGGCGGCGATGTCGAGCACGACGGGGACGAGGGCCTTGATGTTGAGAACGCCGACGGCTTGGGCGTGGAGGGCAGCCAAGGCGGCATCGTCGAGAACCGGCGCGGCGCGGACGGGTGCGGGAAGGCACCGGCTGGCGGTGCCGTGGTGCCGTGAGCGAGCCACGCCTGGCGAACAGGGCGGCAAGGGCCGGTGGTGTGGCGTCCGCAGGTGGTGGTGGCGCGTCGAACGGGGCTACAGGCAGAGGCGGCGCATGGAGCGCTGCTGCGAACGCTGGAGCGACGGTGACCGTCGCGGCGGCGGCGCTGGGAGTTGCCGCGGCCGGTGGCAAGAGAAGGGAGCTGAAGGCGGTGGAGAGTGCTTCGCGGGCGGCTGTCCGAGGCGCGGGTCACCGCGGACTCGGCGATGGCGTTCGCCGTGGCGGGGCGGGGTCGATCTCCAAGCCATCAGGGACTCCGAAGGCTACGCGGACGACGTCCGTGACAGCGCCGACGACGGAAAGGATCGCAACCGACCGTGGGGAGGGAGGAGAAGAGGAGGCGGATGACATGGCGTCGTCGAGAACTCGCGGCGGTGAGAAAGCACCGGTAGGGGTGGACGCACGGCGGCGGAGGGCAACACCGGCGAGTTATGCGGAAGCGTGTGATCGGGAAGAAGCTGATACCATGTTAGACGGGAATGATTCAACGTGTATTCCATTGATGCATAGCACGGAGTACAAATAGGCACAGAACCTTCCATATCTAGCTCTACCGGTTTATAGAAACACACCCGGGAGGGATTACGAAGGAGCGGCTCAAGATAATGTACAGTGGCATGCAATATGTATGAGATACAATGCCATATGCTTAACAGTAGAAATAGATCTAAAGCCTTTGATCAAATGAGATCAACAGTTCTGAAAGGACCTTGATGTCGCCTAGGAGGTGAATAGACGTCTAAAACTTTTAAGTAAATACGGAAGCTAGATCTTTCGGATATTTCTTAATATTTTTGGATATTTCCGAATATTTTCAGAATTTTCCAAAAATCTCAGATTTACAAGCAAACTAGCAAGACAAGCAAAAGGGGATAGCGGCACAATTAGGGAAGGGATTGCACAAACAGCAACTAAAACTACTAGCGACACCAAATAGCAAAGCTAGATGAGTGAGAGAGAGATATCATTAGGATTCTTGTAAGATGATGTGTTCCCGAAGTTCAAATCCTTGAGGGAATGTTACTCTCCGTTAAGGAGCTCACAGTGAGCCGAGTCTTTTCCAACCTTATCGTCGTGAGGTTGCACAAAGGCACTCCTTCTTCCATTAAGGGTATATCTTTCCTTTCAGAGGTGAGATCCGACCTTCACAAACTCCCTCGACATACCACAAACAAATCGGTGTCTCGAGGTTAACTCCTAGCCATAGGTGTCCTCAACCACCAAGTATAACAAATGCAACAAATATTTCTTGGGGATGAATCGAGTGTTCAACAAAACTTCACGAATTCAACATCAAGCACTCAAACAAACTCAAATCAACCACTCTCTCTCACACACACGAAATCCAAACTTGTAGATCGATGGAGAGGAATAAGTGAGAAGGCAAGGCTCAAAAGTGAATTTAAAATCAACACAAGCCAAGGGCACAAGATATGCAATGGAGCCAGCAACCCTAGCTTGTGAGTGGATGGGGGATATTTATCGCCACAGCCTCAGATCTGCCCGCTGGGGACAAAGATTCCACATTTCAAAAATTTTCGAAGTGATTTCCGGAGATATACGAAAATCACCAGAGAGCAATATCAACTTTCGGAACTTTCTTCGGAAATTGCTACAGTAACTTTGGAATTTTCCGAACAGTGTAAAATTTCAGCACGAGTACAGCAGAAAACTAGGCGAAAAAGCATTTCGGAAAATTCCGAAAATATTTCAGAAAAATCCAAAAATCACCAATACCAAATACCAACTTGAAAAGCACATTTCGGAAATTAATTTTCGAAATCTCTTCGGAAAATTCCGAAAAACACCAGTACACAAATCCAAGTGAGAGAATCACTTTAACAAAGATTTTGAGCACCAAACTTATCCCTAGACATCAAGGCAACATCCCCCTTAATAGTACGGCTTTCCTACCAACTCAAGAGCAAATAGAAAAGCTATAGCTCATAAGCCACGGGGAGTACACCTCCGGATCCGCTTACAAAGCATAGTTCTTTATATCTAGTTCCATCAACATGAACTACCAGATGATCATATGGAAGCCCTGGGCACCAAACATTGCAAGATTTTCTCCTGGCCGATCATGCAGAACAGAGTATGGACATATGACAGACAAGGGACCCACGGTTAGCCAAACAATACCTACTGCTTGCTCTGCCGGCAACCCAAGAGACGTCCTTCCACCTCCTAGCAGAATGCGGACCGTGTCGACTACCAACAAGGGACTACCAGAAAAACGAGTCCACACTCTCATCCTACTTATAGCATAAGATATTTGGAAGGAGAGAAACCAGAATGCGTTCCAACACAAGGAACTTTCGGTGAAAGCTCTAGCAACGAAATTTAAGGAAAGGGCCAAAACTTGAGCCCTAGCAGGAGCAAAACGACTCTTGGAGTTTATCCCTTAGCTTTGTCTTTTCTTCTACAGCTCTTTTCATACTTGTACAACTCATTTTTCTCTCGCTATATTTAATGAAATTGGTATACTGATGGGCCACCTCCCATATCAGGTTGAGGATATGCAACCGCAGTGGCTGTGTCCAGGATGAAGACAACGACAACAAAGCAGTGCCTCGCCGTCATGTTGCCTCACCTCCAGCACCCTCCTTGGAGAAAGCTCGAGCTCTGCTGCCTCCAGAGAGCTCCACCTTTGTCGCCAGCCCCCGCCTATAGACCGAGATCCATTTCCAGCCACCTCCTCCACCGGTTTCCTCCCTCGATAGTGTCTCTGTGTCGATCTGCTTCCTCTACAAGCTCAATGTCCATCTGCCACTGCGCCTAGCTCCACCTCTACCTTTTGCCAGTTCCCTCTAGCACCTTCTAGCCGTTGCCCCTAGCCCGAGCCTCCAGCTGTTTCCGCCCGACATATCAAGAGCCTCACCTCCAGTCGTCGCCCCCATCCCGAGTATCGCCTCTAGGCTCCTCCGTCTCCCTATCAGTCGTCGTCCCTATCCCAAGCCGAACACAGAGAGATAGGGAGAGGGAGAGGTGAGATATACGACGTGTGGCTCCTATGAATTTCTTTTTTGGAATGTTACGTGTGCCAGTTTAGACCAAAACCTCTTGAGAACAATGTTAATGGGGTTATTTATCTGTATAAAAAGTTCAGGTGTAAAATATGGTATTTGAATTGAGTGGAGTAAATCGGACTATCAAAATAATTAAGGGGATGATTCAGATTTTTTCAAACGAACCCATCAAGCACTTGCAACAGTAAATGCGCTCAATGCGAGAACGTGTCTAGATTTTAGGTGACTTAATCACTTTTCTTATCCTTTAATTTTGTGGATGAAAATTTAGCGGCGATCGATAGATAATGCTGTAAACGTCGTGGTCGCACTCCGATCGATCAGGCATCGTTAAACAATTGAGCAAGTGAACCAAACAGGTGTCAGAAAATCATAACAAAGCTTAGCAGATTAATTGTGATAACAAACCAGCTAATTAATCGTTCCCAGCAAATTGTCCCTAAAAACACGGCTTCCTTTGCACGTTGTTCTTCGTCTCGCCGAGAATCTCGCCTAAAAAAACCATGAGACGCCAGGCGGCCGGAGAAGAATTAATTCTTGTAGGTGTCTGTGGTTCTGATCAGCAATAAACAAAGTGATAAAAATCATCTCAGATTGTAGCTGCCAAATTCGTAGTACTTTATAAGCACGCTTTTCATCATCTCAAAGAAAAATAACAAAAAAACATGCTTTCATGGTACATAAAAGTACTAGATCGAAGGATTTTTTTGGTACAATATACGTGTATATTTAACAGAAGCTTGTACAAGTGTACAGCCTTGAATCGGTACATATGTTGTGGTGGGCCTTACACATGCATGTAACTTGCCCACATGGAAACAAATCTTCAGTTCATAATTTAGAAGTGATCCAGGCACCTAAGATAAGCTGGGACCAGTACTGTTAATCAAATTAGATAATTAACAATTAGTGTGATCCTCATCTCATGCAAACTAATTAAATTGCAGCACTGGAACTAGCTGGATCATATCTCTGTTTAATCGCCAGATAGTATCAAATCAAATTAAATAAATGATCCAAGAGAGCAGATAGTATCGAATCAAATCAAAGAGAGATGGATTTCCATCTTTCAGGATATACCCCTTTTAAGTGTTATTATCTAAATAGTTATATAAAATAAAAATACATATAACTAAAATGAAACTAATATATTATATATATTGTGTTCTAAGTCAAATTTTAAACTTGTATATTTATGGATCTCATGTTAATATATCATATCGTATTACTCCCTTCATCCAAAATATTCGCAAATTAAGGTGCTCTATCGTTTCGTGTTTCGTGAATTCCTCATGTTTTAAATATTGTGTGTCATTGCACTAATAGAAATTAATCTTGTTGATTGCATTAACACATTCACTAATGCATATTTACTCTTTGCACAACTAAATTAAGAGATAATTGTTGTATGATGATCATTTTGAAAAGACTTTAAAACCTTAGGGATGATTAAACTGAGATGGCGAGAGTATTTTTTTAAAATTTTTTAATAACTATTTTTTTTCTATTTAAAATATAATAATTTAGGATTGAATTAGACTAGTGTGATAAATTTGAGTAAGGGCACGTTCAGTAATATATCTAATTTAATTTAATTTATTATATTTTAGAATATTTAGAATAGATGTAGCGTGTAGGTGGCATAGACACGAAAGCTGCCGAAGTTCCGATGGTGCCATGAGATAGAACGTGAACCAAATCTTCCCTGGACAGCAGGGTCTGCAGCCTGGCAGCAGAGGACACGCTACCCTGCCAAGTTTCAACCCGTCACGTTGCTATTCCACACAAGCAGCAGCACAGTACAAGAGAGATCCCTGTTCAGAGATGGATTCTAATAGCTCGAGTGGATATCCACCCGTTTATTGCATATCAACTAAATAATTATCAAAAATTTTAAAAAAAAAGATAAGATAGATCAATATGTAATATATCACTCCACAAACATACAAGTTCAAATTCAACTTCTATAAGATGTAAGAAAAATAATAATTTTAACTGTAAATATAGATATAGTAATTTAAGTTTTATTTGTTATTTTTGTTACAATTTATAAAAGTTGAATTTTAACTTTGTATGTTTATGAAGTGATATATTACATATTGATCTAATATTTTTTTCAAATTTTTTTATAACCATTTGGATGACATGCAATAAACAGGTGGACGTTCACTTGAGCTATTAAAACCGTTCCCATCCCCGTTCCGTTCCAACGGATTCGCTCGCGCGTTTCCCCTTCGATCAACCACTCCTACATATATAAGCGCCTCGTCTTCGTCGTCTCTCTCCCACTCTCTAACCCCTCCTTCGTCGCCATCACAACCAGCAGCGCAGCGCAGCACAGCACAGGCGTCGATCGATCGGCGCGCGGCCGCGGCCGCGGCAGCTAAACCGATCGAGGTGGGGGTTTTGCAATTTTCCGGAGAGGGAGGTTGTAGGGGAGGAGATGAACGGTGGGGTGGTGGAGATGCAGAAGGCGGCGAGCTTCCGGAGGGAGGGCGGGGGGTCGATGGCGTCGATGTGGCTGAGCGCGGAAAACAACGGGGCGTTCTCGCGGTCGTCGTCGTCGAGGAGGAGGATGGGGGAGGAGGACGACGAGGAGGCGCTGCGGTGGGCGGCGCTCCAGAAGCTTCCCACGTACGACCGGGTGCGCGCCGCCATCCTGCCCGTGGTGGAGGGCGAGGGGGAGGCGGGCGGGAGGAGGGTGGTGGACGTGCACAGCCTCGGCCCGCATGAGCGGCGGGCGCTGCTCGAGCGGCTCGTCCGCGTCGCCGACGACGACAACGAGCGCTTCCTGCTCAAGCTCAAGGAGCGCATCAGCCGGTGCGTAGCGTATACTACTACTACACTGTTGCCCGTGGCGGCGGTCACTCGCGGTTGCCTGCCTTGTCTGCTAGGTGTTTGATGATTTGCGCGTGCTTCGATGTGCAGGGTGGGGATCGACATGCCGACGATCGAGGTGCGGTTCGAGCACCTGGAGGTGGAGGCGGAGGTCCGCATCGGCAACAGCGGCATCCCCACCGTCCTCAACTCCATCACCAACAACCTCGAGGAAGCCGCGAACGCGCTGGGCATTCTACCCAGTCGGAAGCAGACCTTGCGCATCCTCCACGACATCAGTGGCATCATCAAGCCCCGGAGGTGAAAAGAAAAAAAGAAAAACAAGCATCATGTGTTTTAATCGCTTCTGCTTCAAAGAACGTTTATTAGGGGAAATTTTGAAGCATTGTAACAGAGCTTAGTATAGATTAATTGTTGTTAACCAAGATATTTTGGAATTCAACTTCTGTGTTTCTCCTACATCACATTCCTTTTTTTTGTGCAGAATGACTCTGTTGTTAGGACCACCGGGATCTGGCAAGACCACCTTTCTACTTGCTTTGGCCGGAAGGCTCAAAGACCTCAAGGTTTGCAACAATTTCTCTTCACTTCTTTTGCAGTAACTACAATGTAATGATGCCTTTAGCTTTAGCAAACCAGTCACCACTTCATATTTAATGCAGTAAATATGGTTAGCCAAAACAAACAGAGAGCTTTGTTTGGGGAGCGTAAAGACTTACCCATCATTGCATTAAGATCGTAGAAACAAACAAAATTCTCACAAACAGAGAACTTCTCATAGGGGACATGTCCCAAAAGAATGTAAGACCTTGCTGTTGAGTGACATTATTAATGATTACCAACACACCCAATTTATAATGGGAGTAAAAATATTGTGCAGTTCTCTGGCCAAGTAACTTACAATGGACACCAGATGGAGGACTTTGTGCCACAGAGGACAGCTGCGTACATCAGCCAACATGACCTTCATATCGGGGAAATGACCGTTCGGGAGACGCTCTCATTCTCGGCGCGCTGCCAGGGTGTTGGAAGCCGCTTTGGTATGATTATGTGAAAGTCGCAGCAATCGCAAGTGCATACATTCTTTTCTGCAGAATTTACCTTTCCTGGACCGTCATGGGTTGATTGATATGCTCATCAAGTTCTATTGTTATGTCATTAGATATGTTGACTGAGCTAACAAGGCGAGAGAAGGCAGAAAATATCAAACCTGATGCTGATGTTGATGCGTTTATGAAGGTCAAAATTTCCAAATCCTATATAGAATTAGAATTATTCTGGTGTAAATTTTAGTGAGGAATTGCTATAACTTCTGTCTTAACTTCATCAGGCTTCAGCAATGGAGGGAGAAGAGAGCAATTTGATTACTGACTATATACTGAAGGTACATGCATCTCTGAGCAACAATACCTAGTGATTTAAGTTTGGATTAAGGGAAATCGTCTTGTTTAATATTTTACATATTACTTCATGCAGATATTAGGACTGGAAATATGTGCAGACACGATGGTAGGAGATGATATGGTGAGGGGTATCTCCGGTGGACAACGGAAGCGTGTCACCACAGGTAAAAAGATAGAATTTCACTTTACGAACATGGGATTTGCTGGACAACATTGTGATTGGATGTTTCTTGCAGGTGAGATGCTTGTTGGGCCAGCCAATGCATTTTTCATGGATGAGATATCGACTGGGCTCGACAGCTCAACTACGTTCCAGATCGTGAAGTCACTCAGGCAGACCATCCACATCCTCGGCGGCACAGCAGTCATCTCGTTGTTGCAGCCAGCTCCTGAGACGTACGACCTATTTGACGACATCATACTCCTCTCTGATGGCCATATTGTGTACCAGGGCCCTCGAGAGAGTGTGCTCGAATTCTTTGAGTTGATGGGGTTCAAGTGCCCCGAGAGGAAGGGTGTTGCTGACTTCTTACAGGAAGTGAGTGATTCTACAATGTTCAAAAATATATATGCACAAATTTATTGGTTATATATCTATATGGAAATTTTGAGCAGGTAACTTCAAGGAAAGATCAGAAGCAGTACTGGATGCAACATGACAAGCCCTACCGGTATGTGCCAATAAAGGAATTTGCTAGCGCATTCCAGTCATTCCACGCTGGGAGAAGTATAGCGAACGAGCTTGCCACTCCATTCGACAAGAGCAAAAGCCATCCGGCTGCATTGACCACCTCAAGGTATGGCGTCAGTGCCATGGAGCTGCTGAAGGCAAATATCGACCGGGAGCTATTGCTTATCAAGAGGAATTCCTTCGTCTATATCTTCAGATGCATCCAGGTTAGAGATTCATTCAAACAAATGAAGTAATTGGTATATGTGGAAAACCAATGACGTGATGACTGACTTCTTGCTGAATTTGTATGGCAGCTAATGACGGTGTCAGCAATGGCAATGACTGTCTTCTTCCGTACAAAGATGCACCGTGATTCAGTGGCTGATGGAGTCATCTTCATGGGCGCACTCTTTTTTGCAGTGATGATGATAATGCTCAATGGTTTATCTGAGCTACCGCTAACCATTTTTAAGCTGCCAGTTTTCTTCAAGCAGAGAGACCTCTTATTCTTTCCAGCATGGACCTACACCATACCCTCATGGATCCTCAAGGCCCCAATGTCATTTATTGAAGTTGGTGGGTTTTGTTTCATGTCGTACTATGTAATTGGGTTCGATCCAAATGTAGGCAGGTGAGATTTTTGGAGAAAACCATTGGTCACTGTAACTTATCGAACTTCTTTCACTAGCTATTCTTCACTCCTGAATCGAACTTCACTGCTATTCTTCACTCTGGATTATTGTGGCGTTAGGTTCTTCAAGCAGTATCTGCTTATGTTAGCAGTCAGTCAGATGGCAGCAGCACTCTTCAGATTTGTTGGTGGGGCAGCACGGAACCTGATTGTTGCAAATGTCTTTGGATCATTCATGTTGCTAATCTTTATGGTTTTGGGTGGTTTTATTCTATCAAGAGGTAAAACTTTATCTCTGTACTATGTCATTCTTTTCATTGTTGCATTTTTTTTAGTAAGGCAAGTTCTTATTTATGAATGAACTGGCAGAGAAAGTGAATAAATGGTGGATTTGGGGTTATTGGATCTCTCCAATGATGTATGCACAGAATGCTGTCTCAGTGAATGAGTTTTTGGGGCACAGTTGGGACAAAGTCTTGAATAATTCTCTCTCCAATGAGACCCTAGGCGTGCAAGCCCTTAGGTCCCGTGGAGTCTTTCCAGAAGCCAAGTGGTATTGGATTGGCCTTGGTGCATTGCTCGGATTCATCATGCTCTTCAATGTTCTCTTTACTCTTGCACTAACATACCTCAAACGTGAGTTCCTTCTGAATTGGTTGCTATTTTTATTTCTTTTGTTTTGATAGAAAGTATGGCAGTTCTACCTCATTTCAAGCAAATAGATAGAATATAATGCAAACACCAAGCCAAAATCCGGTAGACTAAACACTAAGATAACAACACAATGACACAGAAGCACCTAAAAATCATCAAGCTTGCTCATCGTTCTTACCTTAGAATGGTTTGATCTTCTAATTTTACAGCCTATGGTAAGTCCCAACCATCAGTATCTGAAGAGGAGCTGAAGGAGAAGCAAGCAAACATCAATGGTAATGTTATAGACGTTGATACCATGGCATCAAGTACTAATCTAGCAATAGTAGGCAACACCGGAACTGGTTCAGAAATTGCTGATAATTCTCAACCTACACAAAGGGGTATGGTTCTCCCTTTTACCCCACTTTCACTCACTTTCGAGGACATCAAATATTCTGTCGATATGCCACAGGTAATTTCTTTTAAATTTTTAACTTATAATGTCCACCAGTGAGTCAATAATGGTTAATTTGTCTTGACCTTATGTATAAAATTAAATCAAATTCAGGAAATGAAAGCGCATGGAATAGTTGAGGACCGGTTGGAACTCCTTAAAGGTGTTAGTGGGTGTTTCAGGCCAGGAGTGTTGACTGCGCTTATGGGTGTTAGCGGTGCTGGAAAGACTACTCTGATGGATGTGTTAGCAGGGAGAAAAACAGGTGGGTACATTGAAGGCAACATATCCATATCAGGATACCCAAAGAAACAAGAGACGTTTGCACGTGTATCAGGATACTGTGAACAGAATGACATCCACTCACCGCAAGTGACAGTCTCTGAGTCACTCCTTTTCTCAGCTTGGCTCCGGCTTCCCAAGGATGTAGATTCAAACACAAGAAAGGTCAGTCAAACAAAATGGTTGTAATTCATTTTCTCAGCTGGTACTCAATGGATAAAGTTGCTTAACCTTTATCTATGCAGATGTTCATTGAGGAGGTGATGGAGCTTGTGGAGCTCAAGCCTTTGAAAGATGCTTTAGTTGGTCTTCCTGGAGTTAATGGCCTCTCAATTGAGCAAAGGAAGAGGCTGACCATTGCCGTAGAGCTTGTTGCTAATCCTTCAATCATTTTCATGGATGAGCCAACTTCAGGGCTTGATGCCCGAGCAGCTGCCATTGTGATGAGGACAGTGAGGAATACTGTCAATACTGGTAGAACTGTGGTATGCACAATTCATCAACCTAGTATTGACATATTTGAAGCATTTGATGAGGTGAGCATATGTTGGAATATTTGCTACTTCCTTCGTTATTTAATATATGACGTCGTTAACTTTTGACGTGATGTTGGACTATTCATTCTATTCTAAAAATTTATATAAATGTAACGTTGACGTGATGTGATGTTTTCATGTGAATAATTTTCTATGGTCCTAAATTTTTAGATAATTTATATAATATGTTTTATTATTTTTGCAGCTTTTCCTTATGAAGCGAGGAGGAGAAGAAATATATGTTGGCCCATTAGGCCATCATTCTTCAGAGTTGATTAAGTATTTCGAGGTATACTGATATTACACAAGTTTCAATATACCTCCGTTTGGTTTGTTGAACACTGTGTTAATCTTATATTGTTTCGTGTTCTCAAGGGGATCCAAGGAGTCAGCAGAATTACAGATGGCTACAATCCAGCCACGTGGATGTTGGAGGTGACAACAGTTTCTCAAGAACAAGCACTGGATATTGATTTCTGTGACATATACAGGAAATCTGACTTCTTTCAGTAAGTAAATTACTTTTATGTTAAATCCTGTAAATCAAATACTTGAATCTCCTTATGTTCTTTATGTTCTTTATGGTGGTGACAAACCAATAAGAGTAATAAATAAGTAACTTCACTACAATTGGTCAAATTTACATGCCTTCATCAGATAATGCATCATACTACTGCAGGATTTAATTTATATGATAGTATGAAATTAAGTCTGTACTTCTACTGGGATAATGATTAACTTTTAAGATAATCTTATCATCAATTAGATTAACATATGAAGTGACTAGGATACACATGTTTGCCTTTTGTGCACTTCATGTGCACTTCTCTGACATGTCAGTAGACATCTAAAAGTGTGAAATTAGGAGGAGTGGGAACTAGGAAGATTTAGGACATGAGGTTCTGAAAACATTTTAACTAAGAAGTGGTCATTTCAACATTTTCCATAGCATCTGTCAGATTATATGATTCAATACAGTACAATTCGTAATTGCAATCTGAACATTGGCTATTGCTATTCATAGGAGGAACAAGGCATTGATACAGGAACTGAGCACACCACCGCCAGGTTCAAGTGAACTATATTTTCCTACACAATATTCACAGTCTTTCTTAAATCAATGCCTGGCATGCCTGTGGAAGCAGCACCTGTCATACTGGAGGAACCCTTCTTACAATGCCATAAGACTATTTTTCACTACTGTCATAGCACTCATCTTCGGTACCATCTTCTGGGACCTTGGTGGTAAAACGTATGTACTTACCATGTAGACATATATGGCGTATGACTAAACCATCTTCAAAATGTAATGTATGCACCTTTGGCTTCTTGATCTAGGGGCCAGTCACAAGACTTGTTCAACGCCATGGGGTCAATGTATGCTGCAGTGCTGTTTATTGGCGTGCTAAATGGTCAGTCCGTTCAGCCGGTGGTATCAGTGGAGAGGACAGTCTTTTACCGTGAAAGAGCTGCTGGCATGTATTCAGCTCTCCCGTATGCATTTGGACAGGTGCATACCTCTCATATCAATCAATTCGACAATGCCAGACACTGCTTTGCCTGCTGGTTATTGTATTGCTGAGAAACCTGACAGTAATCAACATCTCCCTTGCAGGTTGCCATCGAATTCCCGTACACACTTGTTCAGTCTGTCATATATAGCATCATAGTGTACTCGATGATTGGGTTCCAATGGACAGTGGCTAAATTATTCTGGTACCTCTTCTTCATGTTCTTCACGCTGCTATACTTCACATTCTATGGCATGATGGCTGTGGGCCTAACACCAAGCTACCATATCGCCTCAATCGTCTCCTCGGCTTTCTATGCCATCTGGAACCTCTTCACTGGGTTCGTCATCTCCAGACCGGTAACCACCACCATCCTTATGGCCCCTGCCTCTAATTTTGTTTCATCATTTCTATAGCTCAATTCCATTTTCCCTGGACCGTGTGCTCAGGCAACTCCAGTCTGGTGGAGATGGTACTGCTGGTTATGCCCTGTAGCATGGACACTATACGGGCTGATTGTCTCGCAATATGGAGATATCCGGACGCCAATGGATGATGGCGTACCCGTGAATGTCTTCGTGGAGAACTATTTCGACTTTAAGCACAGCTGGCTGGGTTTGGTGGCCATGGTGATCATCGCATTCACCATGTTATTTGCATTCTTGTTTGGCTTTGCCATCATGAAGCTCAACTTCCAGAAGAGATAGTGATTGATAGGAACTAGGGAACACGTCTTAAACTAGGAATTAGATCAATTGATTTGCATATACGAATTAATTTGTGCATATCGGTGTAACACATGAAAAACAAATTGAAATGTTTGTTGTAGTGGTCTTATAAATTTTGGTTGTTTATTCTCTTCCTTTCTTTTGTAACTGGAATTAAACATTTGTACACTAATTTGTAAAATTTGTGCTGGGACTGGTACATTCTTTATCGGTGAGAAATTCAAAAATGTTAATTTTGTTAATGAGCAATGTTTATATACATCCATCAATTTCTCCTTGGGAGTAGTCAAATTTAGTTTCTAAATGAGCTGAAGATGAAAGCGGTTAAGCAGGTGTCTTACTGAATTTTATCATAAGTTTTGATCTTGTTAACAGTCACTATGCCTAACTGAAATCTACGGGAGCAGACAGCAGCAGATGACTGGTGGTCTGCACAGCACAGCTACGGCATGATTACCACCCTGCAGAGGAAATGTCATGCAATTCGCCCAAAAGAAGAAATTGAGTAGCACAAATCGCTAGGCACGCTCCATGCGCAGTAAACATACAGTACATTGCCCTTGAGCTAAATAAAACGCCAAGATTTTTGCAGCAGTACAAGAACGCAGTGTACAAGAACTTATGATTTTGCAGGTTATTGTGCGACCTGAATCTCCCTTGAGCTACCAATAAATCGTTTAGCAAGAGAGAGAGAGGTGCAGGAGAGGTTTCGTTCGATTTGAATGAATCCAATGCAATGCAAGTTTTTTTTTTTCTCGACAATCTCCTCCCTCATCAGTCGGATTACCCCGTATCAGTGCTGGGAAGAGGATGAAAAAAAGAGAGAAGAAAATCTCGTCACAAATCGGGGGAAGAAGAACGGACAAACCGCCACCCCAGTCAGTGTGAGACTTCCCGGCAACTCACAAATAAGCTACAGTAAAATACAGCAACAACGAAAACTTACTTGGGCGCGTGGATGTCGCGCGCGGCGAACTCCGCTGTCGCCGCCGCCGCCGCGCTGTGCGGCGCCACCCGCGTTGTGCTCATCGCTCCTTCCACCGAAGAGAGTTGAGAATGAGTTTTCTTTTTCTTTTTAACTATTTAACACTCCTTTAAGAGGGCTTTGCCAATTTAACATCCGAATCGTTGACTTCACTAAAATAACTCGCATCTCGGTGCCACTTTGATTACTTGATATCATTGGGGTTTCTATTCCTTTTCCTTTTCTTTTTCTCATTTTTAGTATAAAAGATGACCGAAATACCCTTAGACCACTCCATGTTATTCCCATTAGATTGAACCAGACGAAGCCACATTCGCATTCGCAGCCACCGCCATCTCTCGCTCTCTCGACCGGCGCCCACCACCGCTCCCGTTGCAGGACGGCGGCATCACCCTCGAGACCTGCCCAACAGAGGTAAGTAATCACTGATGAATCTATTTTTCTATCTCGTTTTGCAATCATTCGAAGCGTTTCTCCTATTCGCTGCGGCTCGACAGCACTCCCACGGTTTCAGCTCGTCGGCCACCGTTGTGGCGTGGCTGCAGTAGGGCAGGGAGCGGGTACCGGCGGATGGGCTGCAGATGGTTGGGGAAGATACGGGACGGAGAAGGACGATGGGGTCCGTACGAGAGCAATAGCAACGATGACGGTGACAGCAACAGCAACGCCGATGGCAAGGGCATTGGGCAGGAGAGCGGCAAACAATGGTCTGGTCCTGTTCATCAATCAATCTTACTCAACTAGTTTCCCTCAAGTAATATGTGGCCCAAGGGTATTTCGGTCATCTCTTATGCCTAAATTGAGAAAAAGAGAAGTAAAAGGAATAAAAAACCCAATAAAGTTAAGTAATAAAAATGGTAACGAGGTGAGAGTTATTTTGGCAAAGCCCACTATTCGGGTATTAACCGAAGCTCTCGTATAGGAGTGTTTAATAGTAAAAAAAAAAAACTCGTTGAGAATGGGGAGGGACTGGATAGGCTTCTCCTGTGTTATTAGGCTCTCGTAAACTGATACAAGAATTCAGTTTACCCCCTTTTTTCCCCTACTGTTCCTGTTAATTCTACTGGGTTCCCAGTTCCCATCTCCCAGAATGGTCAAGGGTGCATTTCCGTTACTACGCAGTACGGAGTACGTGCCATCGAGCATTGTTTGCTTGGGAGTTTTTATGCAAGCTGAAGTGTTCACAGAAACTTAAAAAGTTCCAGCCCAAATTTTTAAACGTTCAGTTCAAAATTCGAAATTCAACTCTAAATTTAAAACTTTCAACTCAAAATTTTAAAGAAAACTCTACCGAATATTTAAAACTTTCAATCCAAATTTCAAATTTTAACTTAAAATTTGAAAATTTCAAATATACGGCAACGTCCCATCAGGAATGCTAGTATGGGGGCGACTAATTTGCGCGTACACGCTGTTTCGAGAAGTCACGCGCAACATCGGAAGCATCTCCTCCTGCGCGGGAACACGGCCAAGCATCCGCATGCATGCAGTCTTAGATTCCTTTTTATTTAAATAGATTATATTTAATTTATGATTTGTTAGTTCCACTTAGTTTCTACCAGAGATTTCAAAATTTTTAGCTTGATTTTAAAAACAATCAACCTAAAGTATTTCTAAAAAAAGTGTGTAGATCTTTTCAACTTAAATTTAAAACTTTCGACTGAAAATTTAAAAACTTTCATATTAAATTTAATACTTTCGTACTAAATTTGGATCTTTGAATTTAAAATCTGAAAACTCTCAAATCAAATTTTAAACTTTAAACTTAAAATTTGAAAATTTTCAACTCAAATTTCAAAAAGTTTCATACAAAATTTTAAAACTTTCAAATCACCTTTCAAAACTTTCATCCAAAAACTGAAAACTTTCAACTCAAAATTCAAAAACTATCAAATCAATTTCAAAAACTTTCTACTCAAATTTTAAAATCTTTCAACTACAAATTAACAACTTTGATCTATTTTCTAAAACTATTAACTAAAGGGACTGTCTATGTGATATCCTGCTGAAAAATTTTGTGAAATCAGCTGAATTTTTAGCCACAGGATAAAACACGTGTCAAGATCACCGCGTTGCCCCCCGCGCGTGAGCGCTTCTCTCTCCGTGTACGCTGTACGCGCTCCTGTGCGTGTCCGTTAAAACAGTACTCATTATTGGGTCTGGACTATGAAAGCCTGTTTTGTCTTTTGTTATTTGTTGGGCTGGTTTTTATATTGAACTACCTCAACGTTGTTACTTTGATCTATATTCAAAAGAAACCCAGAATATATCTAAAAATAACACACAAATTCTCTCCCATAAGTCATAAGTCCAATTTGAAGCCAAGAAACAACACCAGAGTCCTCACAAACTCAAAAAAAATTTACATATCCTGTATGCATAAATAGATCGATCCAAAATGATATTACAATCTCTGATCAATTTTCAGCAGCAAACTTTATGTATGCATCACAATTAACTATTCCGAGAAATAACTATAGACTAGCTCTAGATCCACCTAAAAACCATTCCAACATGAAAAATCTGACAGATTATGGTATAATGAAGGATTTCTGTTCATCTTTGTCCCAGGCAGCAATTACTGATTCATCATGCTAACATTTCTCCCATGTTATCAAAACTAATCATGTTCATATTTTCTCCATGATAAGCATGGACTGTTAAATCTCTCTGACATGGAACCTGGACCATTCAGACTGCATAGATCAAGAGAGCAAATGAGAATAAATGCATAATAACATGATAATAGAGAACTACATGAAGCATGGACTGAAAGTTGTGTATGATAAGGTGCGAGAAGGACAGAGATAACTGGTATTGGTTGAGATGAAGTACAAAGTCACCACCTCCTCCCATTGCTAAATAATCAGTGGAGCCAAATGTGAAATCGATGCAAATCCTGTGAAAAGAAATAGGTAAAAAGTACCTGTTAGATGATATATAACAGGACGACCAGATATATCGGTGAACAATAAGCAGAGTCACTTGAAAAGATTAAATATAAACTACAATCAGTGTAAAGATCGAAATAAATATCCAAAAAAATTACTATTAGAAGACAATCAAGCTAGTAGTCACCAAATAAAGTGCTTTCTCATTTTCTTATGCTTGACTGCTTCAGTGCAAACAATCACGCTCAGGGCAAATAGCGCTACTAAGTAGATGCTTGATTGTCTGTATTTAAGCTCGGTGTATTGATTTTATACTAAGATGTAGATAGCACACAAGGTCATGATCACGAATTTAAGCTCAGTGCACTGATTTTATACCTGTTCTGTATCTCTCCTACCATGGTCATGAATGCCTTCTTTACACTATGACAGGGATCTTGTTGCATCCTGTCAATTTCACTCGCAAGTGGCAGGAAGCTTGTTCACGTTTCCTTGCAAGAGGCACATAAGCTTGTTATCTACACTTCTTCTGGATGACGGTATTAGTAGCTAACAAAACTTAATGATGATATTTGCAATTAAATACTCATATATACATGCTGAAAAAATAACAAAACTAGGGGTGATCTCATGCTACAATCATCTAACTAATGCTGACAAAACTAAGTTCTTTTGGGCATAGTAGATGTTACTATCACATATAATCTATCTGGTCTGTTATTTTGGGCACTAGTTATTAGGAAATTACTGCAGGCATTTCTCTCCTTCCAAAATCTGGATAAAATGTTTACAAAAACTAACAAAATCAGTACAAATTGGCAATCAAATCTAACAAAACTGACAAAACTTAATTCTAACAAAATCTAATTTAGCAAACTAATTCTTACAAAACCTAATTTTGAAAAGAAGTGGTTTTGCCACATGGGCTCTCAGCTGTTAGCCTAGCCGGTTGTGGAATAAAAAAAACAAGCAAATTCTCATGTAGACAGTCACAACGATGAAATAAATGATGCGCAATTATTTTGCTATGTTTCTGAATTGATTCGTATCTTACCATTGATCTTCACAGTGGAGGTCGATGTGAGCTGCACACCGTTCTCTACCAATGGTGCTATATTTCTGTAAGCCAAGTCCTCACTCTTAAATTATAATGTCAGAAATTCAGATGCCACAGTTTGAGAGGCACCAGAGTAGCTCAAAATCCAGCAAAAATTTCCCAAACACATGTACTGCAGTAATGCTGCTGGGTAAGAAACACAAGTACATACAGAGTGAAAAGTAAGGTCAAATAAATTGAAAAAACAAAACTAAATTGGTAGTTAGCTTTAAGATAGAGTAGAATATTTAATTGCGCAGACATATGGTACTACTACGAGAAAATAATTATCACCCATTAATTTATTCTATCCTGTCAATAACATGCAAATGATGATGATCAAACACGATATTCAGCTTCCTGCTAATGGATTCTGCTACCTTTCAATGATCAGTAGACATAATTAACAAAATTAAGGGCCACCGAAATGCAAAAGGCCCTCCTAATCACGCCAGAAGCACTACTTGATTCCTAGTAATACCACTGAGCTGTGCCACTGGTAAGACACGAAATTAAGATTGGTTCTTTGGCTAGGACGAGTACGTATTGGCGACACAGCTAGAGCTTTGTCTATGCAGACGCGGAGAAGCTTCGCACGTTCGACCTCAATTGACCCCATATATGGTCAACGGTCGTCATTGCAGACATGGTCCTACTCGCGGTGCGCAGGAATCGAGACCATGTCGTCGCTTGGTCTTGGCAATGAACTGACTCCATCCATTACTTTACCCAAAGTTTAGACCTTATATACTTACCTTCACAGTTGCCTCCGGTTAATTCGCGTGAAATTTGTGCAAACTACTTCCATTTAGTGATGCTCGAGTACTCTCTATTAATATTATATTACCAGTAAAAATAATCTGGATCATTCATTATGAAGGATAAATCAGTAATTTATATCATTCGTTTTTAAGGGTAAATCAGTAATTTATTAATATAACGATTAGTGATGATTTTGTCATTTATGTTCCTCGGCTAAGATTGATGTGTGATCATCGATTGCACTGGCACCGCTCATATTCCATCGAAAAAACCAAATAAAAGAAAAAACATTTATGTAATTGCTAAATAACGAGTATATCCCTCCGTATGTTTTTTTACAATAATATCCTCCACGTTTCTAATACCGCTAACTAGGATGGTAGTATAAACAAAACTAAATTTTTTGATCAAATGAGATTAACGATTCAGATTGCTTTGTACTATAGTAGAAAGCATCATAGTAGGGTGTAGTCTACGATAAGCCCATTCTCACACACATGATAACGCTAATTAATGACACAATCCATCGGTTGGAAATTGAATTTATAATCGAGTAAAAACTCTTCATTATTCATACAGGTTTAGGAGAACAGTGCAATATATTGTGTTCTTGTGCTGCTATCACAAGACAAATATTTTTGACAGAAGATCACAAGACAAATATTATAAACGATGAAACTAGTAGTAGTTGGCGGCATACTCTTACCTCACAACCACACACAAAAGTATAGATAATGAACCATGCATACGTACGAAGAGCAACCGAGCTAGAAAGCTACTTCCTTCGTCCTAATATATAGCGACCTAGAATATGATGACACATATCCTACGGCTACGAATGCGAAGAGTAGCTACGTATTCCTCGTCCCCTCGGCCTCTACGTGCGTCGTTGAGCACGCCGATCAGCATGCGCCGGCACGGAAACCGAAGACGCCGCCGCCGACGTCGTACAGAACCTCGAACGTGCGCTGCTGCACGTTGCCGATGGTGCCGAAGGTTTTCTCGTCGCGGGTGGGGGCAAACGCGAGGCAGCTGTCGAATATGATGCCGTTCTCGTCGAGGTCGACGACCGCGCCGCCGGAGAACACCAGCGCGACGCTTGGTATCCTGATTGTGTCCTGGCCGGTGAAGTTGAAGCAGGTGTCGAAGATGCCCCTGGCCTGCGCCTTCGGGTACTGCTTCATCCCGTCCTGGAACGCCGACGACAGCGCCGAGTACGCCGCCGGCGGCAGCCGCGTGATGACCGTGCCGGAGTCCACCAACGACCCGGCGGAGAAGACCGACGGCGACAGCCCGAGCTTCTTCCCTCCCACGGCGATGTCCTCGAGGAGCGCGAAGTAGTACGTCGGGACCTGCTTGCTTCTATACATCGGCGTCGTCGTCGGGAACCGCGACGTGCCGCCGGTCGGCGGCGCGCCGAGCGTGAGGAACCCCGACGAGGCCGACGTCGGCGGGAGGCAGTAGGAGAAGGACGAGCCGTACTGCGCCGCCATCTGCGACACCAGCGACTGCGGGCCGCCGCCCAACCCCATCAGCCCGTCGGTCTTGTCGTCCTTGCCGAAGCCCAACTCGGCGTGGCTGCATCCGAACTGGAAGTTGTCGATGACGTCGTCGGAGCCGGAGCCGGACAGCGTCAGCGTGTCGGAGCTGTACGTTCCGGTGGTGTTGGAGCCATCACCGTATTTTACAATATACTGGCACTGGGACATGGAGCCGCAGCCGTTGGCTTCCCCACTGTCGCCGAGCTGCGTGCACGCGGCGGCGCTGCAAGAGACCGCCGCGTACGTGCTCGACGCGGCCGGGTCGAACAGCGCGCCCGTGTGGGCGTGGCACGGCGACGGGACGGGGCATGGCTCGCACTGCACCCACGACACGTCGCTGCCGGTGTCGATGATCACCCTCTGCGTCACCGCCGGCGAGCCGAGCCCGACGGAGATGACGTACTCCAGCGTGTCCAGCGAGGAGCCCAGCACGGTCGGCACGGAGACCTTGGACTCGCCGGCGATGCCGTTAACGTCGTTGTTGGAGAACTTGCGTTGGATGTACTCATCTCGGAGCTGGTCGCGGCGGAGCAGCTGCTCGTCGGACGTAGGCCTCTTCTCGGAGGGCACCGGCGAGCATGGGCCGTACCGGTGGTTCAACCTCACCGTAGTCGTTCCACTTCCACCACCACCTGAAATCGCTGCACAAGTATGTCCACGCGCGCGCGTGCACGTACGTACGAAACGATTAAAATTTTCACACACAAACTACACGAAAAGCTGCAGATCATAAGCTCTTTTATTGACAGTCACCATTGGTCTCGGAGCAGACGGCCTTCGGATTCAGGTCAAGAACCTTGTAACTCTGTTCATCTCCAGCATGAGCAACGACACAGTGGTAGCTGCACAAGAGGACTAGCAAGAGCAACGAAACACAAGTCATGGCTGTTCCTAGGATATATTGCTGAGCTAGATGGATATAGACGCAACTTCAAAATCATAATAACTTCTATATAGAGGGAAATAGAGGGCACTGTGGCACCTGTCCATGGAATGGCCCGGCACAACCATCCTACTTGACGAACACTCACAGTTGACCCGGTAAATCAAAGTCCTTGCATTTTAAAACTAGTGTTAATTTGTTGCCATCACGAATAAATGCAACTTGGAAAATACCACCGCGTAAATTTACATCGCAACTCTCTCCGTTTACAAATACTATCGATTTTGATCGAAGATAGATGAAATTTGATCATTAGTTTTTCTTTCAGGTCCAAATTTAATATACTAGTAAAGTACTTTCGAGATACAACTTTAATGCCAAATAGTTAGATTATGTAAAAAAAGGAACTTTAATGCCAAATAGTTAGATTATGTGAAAGATAGGAGTATTAAAAGAGACAAAATTTACCGCAGGACACCCCAAAATTTGTGTGATTGGCTGGAAGACATTGCAAAATCGCATCATTGTTGATACACACCACAAAATTCGTGTAATTTGCTGTAGGACACCCGATGCAATATTTTATCATTTCCGAGTAAAAAGAGGAGAGAGAAATTTCGAAAAGACAAAATTTCTCTCAGCTCTTCTAAACCCCACTAGCGTCACACTTGTCCCCCTAACCCTAGGCACAAATGGTGGTGGCGGTAGCAAAGGCAGCGGTGGTGGCTTGGACGACAACTAGCAATACCGACGGAGGCGGCTTCAACGATGGCTGGTGAACACAGTGGCGGTGGTAGCAGCGATGGCTTGGTCGGTGGTAGGCGTGCCCGACGGTGGCTTCGATGAATGCTGGCGAGCCCGAGGCCGCAGCTTTGGCGGTGGGGGCTTTGAAGGCGGGCTTTGATAATGGCGATGGTGGCAGCTTCAACAGTGGCTAGCGAGGCCAATGGCAGCGGCGGCGACAGCAAGTTCAACGCCGGTTGGCGAGCGTCTTTGGGAAGCGGGTGATGTTGCCAAGGATGGAGTCACCCGAAGCTAGTGGAATTACATAGTGTTGAGGGCAATTTTTTCTTTTTGGAATTTCTCTCTCCTCTTTTTGACTAGAAATTATTGAATATTGTCTTGCGTGTCCTACAATAAATTACACGAATTCTATGGTGTCCATCAGCAGTGACTTGACTTTGCGGTGTCTCCCAACCAATTACACAAATTTTATGTGCAAAGTTTGCCTAAAAAAACATAGTTGTCACAACATTCTCTGCTTATTTTCTTAACTATAGCACTCAACATCCAAAAACCTCAACAAACATATCCAAATCAACAAGCAAATATCCCAAAATAAGAAGTTTTACATATTCTTTATTTTTTTTAAAAATATAGCAACTAGAAGAAAATCATAATATCTAGGAAAAAAATAAATTGAGAAACAACATAAAAAATAAATATGTGGAAACATTGTATCGTCCTGTCCTAGATATTCAAGACTCCATCTCTGCATTAGTTGAGGGAAATTTTGGACTTCTTTGATACTTTTATTAGATACAAATTCAACCTCGTGTGTTGATGAGGGAATATTGCGTGATAATGGTGGACATTTAATCATGACACGTGTTTGGGACTTTGGGTTAAGTTATGTATGTCATCACCATTGAGTACATAAATTAGTTAGGGTGAATAGCTAATCTAGTCCCTCAAGTTTCACCAAAGGCTCAATTTAGTTCTTTGGATTTTATTTGTCCACATAGATCTTTTAAGTATTTGTTTTGGCTTAAAATCATCCTTTGAGCCACTTAATATGCCACATGGTTATTTCTTGTCAACATTTCTATTAGAAAATGTCCCTTTTGCCCATAGTTTGCATACACTAGAGAAGAGAAAAAACAAGATGGATAAATAGCATTGCAGATGTACTTCTCATTATTTCAACATGTGCACATGAAGGTTGAGCTTAATGCCTATCATGTACACATGGAAGTGCGTAATTATTTCGTTTTACATAAATAACTATGCATTATCTATAAGAAAATTCATTGCATGCAAATTTCAATTAGAAACGTCATATATGTATGTTTGATAGGAACTTGGGTATTTAGGGTGGCCCTTGTTGTACAGTTTCATCGCTGAATAGTAAAGCTTTTTTCCCTTCTTTTCTTATATATATGAATAGAGATATTCGTTATGTTTGATCATGTGGCTTCTCTAAGTGGTTCTAAGGATAAGTTTGAACTAAAATGAAAACTTGAAAAACTAATATGGACAGATTGAAATGTCAAGACCAAATTGAGCCTTAGATAAAACTTGAATGGCCAATTTAGTTATTCACCTAGTTAATTATTTATTTCTTTAAATATTCACTAATAGTTGCGTACGAGGCAAATTGGTAAAATGTAAACATATTTGTCACCACACCGTGGTATAACATTCCGAAAATGTTTTAAGCAGGACGTCCGACGTTTGAAAAAATTGGCCCACCATCCCATCAACTCCTACTCCTTTTCTCTTTCAACCCCCACAACATGGTAGCCTTATTCCTTCGACTTCTCGACTTTTCTCTCTCTCCTAACTTCCTACCTTTTCTCTCTCTGCATGACCTCGTCGGCAGCGGCGTCCCCTGTGACAAGCGTTGAGACTGTGGAAAGAGGTATGACAACAACGACCTCGCTGGTGGCATCCCCCACAATGAGCTTCAAGGCTGCGGAGGAGGCACGACGACCTCACCAGTGGCTGCATATCCCTCGCGATCAGCGTCAAGGCTGTGGAAGGAAGTACGACGACGACGACCTCGCCAACGACTGTGTCCGGCCCTCTATGAGCGTCGAGGCTGTGGGAGGAGGCATCATCTATGACCCCGCTGCCAGTTGCTCCATCGCGAGCACGCTCCGGTTCACCCTCGCCACCACGGCTCAGGTAGCTATGATGCGAGACCCATTCTCCGGCGTCATCCCCGGCGGCTGAGGAGCTCGCCGAGCTTGGCCACCATGTCTTCTCGACAGCTTTGCCATCGTCTCCTCCCGGGCATGTGTAGTTGGTGCATGCTGCGGACTCAACTCCCGGTCCGTTGCAATCCAGTGTGTATGTTTGTTACACTTTGTTTATTAGGGTGTTTTATTATCTTTTGGTCGGATGTTGCATAAGATATGCAATATTTTTTCTTCGATGTTCCACACAATAGGCTCTCGATGTTGCAATTTAGTTTTTTTTCAATGTTGCATGTGTTTGAAACATTATTTATCAAGTGGTGAAACATTTTTGATTGAGTAATAGAACACCTGAAACAATTTTTCACTACTACAAAATTGATTTTTCATGGCATCACCCTATTTTTTTCTCCGGCAATTATACGTGGAAACCGTCAGCGAAAATATAACGACGAGTAGGGGACTACGGACCGCCAACGAAAATAGATCTTCACTGGTGGTCGGGTTAAGAGTGTCGCTAGCAAAGATACAGTTATTTTTACTGACAGACCTCTAAAATGATAGCCTAGCGGCGCTAAAGAGGTTCGCTAGCGAAAAACATTTACGCACTAAAAGAAATTTGCGACATTGAAAATCACTGCCACCCACCGGATCTCCACATCCACCAACCCACTGCCTCCTGGTAGGGTTAGCTCTAGGATCACCTAGGTTTAGATCAGTAGAGGTTTGTGCTCTATGGGTGTTGGACAACGATGTATGAGGGAGAGAGTTTAGAGGAACCGACCGGTGGAGGTGTTTGAGGATGGAGAAGCGCCGACCATCGTCGTTGTCGTCGCGGGCTTAGCGTGGACGACGACAATGCTTGTGGCAGTGGCGTCGTAGGCGTTCCCGGTGAGGTCGTGGCGCAGCGGTGGCGATTTCCCGTCACTGGCTGCGCCCCCTCGATCGGTTAGGGTTAGGGTTTGTGGGTGGAGTTGGCGGCGGCAGCGAACCTCGTATCGTGTGCCGCGCTGGCCTCCACCCTCTGTTTTATATGGCGCAGGGTGACAGGGGCCCACCAGCCAATGGGCTGGGCGTCCCCGATCAGGGCGCGGTCAAGGTCCGTTGCGCCATTGGGCCCGACGGGTGGGAGATCTATCTAACATTCTCCCCCTTGATCTCACTATTTCTTTTAGCTTTTTCTATTCCATCACAGATTTGTAAATAGAGCATGTTTCATCGTCACGGTTAATCACCGATGGATTTAGTAGCCACTATACACGTCTCCATTCAGAAACAGATACCTTAATTTTTGCGTCTCCATTCAGAAACAGATACCTTAACTTTTGGGCCCTGTAGTCCAGGATTCTTAAGGCTTCCCTTAAACCCATGCCGGCTACATGTTCCTTGAACACGTTGGGTGGTAGGCCTTTCGTGAGCAGATCCACGAGCATTCTTTCTGTTCTAATGTGCTCGAGACTGATTGTTTGATCCCGGACTTTGTCTTTCACAACATAGTACTTTATGTCCATGTGTTTGGCAGCACCACTTGACTGATTGTTGTGAGCGTACATTACCGCGGGTTCGTTATCGCAGTATAACTTTAGTGGTTTCTCAATACTGTCAACCACCTTTAAACCGGGTATGAACTTCTTTAGCCAGTTCACCTGCCCCGTTGCCTCATAGCATGCTATAAACTCGGCATACATAGTAGACCCTGCAGTGATAGTCTGTTTTGAGCTTTTCCATGAAATAGCTCCTCCTGCTAGGGTGAACACGTATCCCGATGTTGACTTTGTGTTATCTTTTGCAAAGTCAGAATCTGAATACCCTACTACCTGGAGCGATTCTGATCTTCTGTAAGACAGCATGAGGCCTTTTGTTCCTTGCAAATAACGAAAGACTTTCTTTACTAATTTCCAGTGCTCTGGGCCTAGATTACTCTGAAATCTACCAAGTAACCCGGTAACAAATGCCAAGTCAGGTCGTGTGCACACTTGCACGTACTGTAGGCTTCCTACAGCTGATGCATATGGCTTTGTTTTCATTTCATTGAGCTCATACTGATTTCTGGGACATTGTGATGCCCCATACTTTTCGCCTTTCACTATAGGAGCAGGTGTAGCACTGCATCTGTACATGTTGAATTTCTTCAACACCTTTTCTATATATGCCTTTTGAGAAAGTCCCAATGCATACTTCGTTCTATCTCGGTGAATCTCTATGCCCAAAACATACGAAGCCTCACTGAGGTCTTTCATGTCAAAATTTGAGGACAAGAATTGCTTTGTTTCCTGTAGTAGACTGACATCACTACTAGCTAGTAGAATGTCATCCACATACAGAATTAGGAAAATAAATCTCCCGTTCTTAAAGTTTGAATAAATACAGTTGTCCTCGAAATTCTCTTGAAACCCAAATTTCTTTATTGTCCCATCAAACTTCAAGTACCACTGTCTCGAAGCTTGTTTTAATCCATAAATGGATCTCTTTAAACGACATCTATTTCCTCACTTTCATTCATTGTTGCCACAGGAGAGGTAACAACAGGTGTTGGTACCGTAACGTCATGCATTGCAGGCACAACATCAGCACGTAGAGAGAAGAAAGGTTCTTGAATTGACGGAGCGGGTTCAGACACCCGCCTCTCCTCAAGATCAATTTCTCGAACTACCGAGCTCCCCCTAATCGCTACGTCTTCCAAGAAGACGGCGTGTCTTGTTTCTACAAACTTTGTATAACTGTTTGGACAGTAGAAACGATAACCCTTTGATCTTTCAGGATAGCCAATAAAATGGCAGCTCACTGTTTTGGGATCCAACTTCCCAAGGTTTGGGTTAAATACTTTAGCCTCCGCAGGACTCCCCCACACACGGAGGTGAGCTAGCGAGGGTACTCTTCCTGTCCATAGCTCATACGGTGTTTTGGGCACCGATTTGCTTGGAACTCTATTGAGGATATGAATGGCGGTTTTTAACACCTCCATCCATAGACCCAATGGTAGGGTGGAGTAGATCATCATGCTGCGCACCATATCCATAAGGGTACCGTTACGCCTTTCAGCTACCCCATTCTGTTGAGGTTCGCCCGATGTTGAATAGTGGGCTACTATACCACTCTCTACTAAGAACCTTGCAAAAGGTCCAGGGACTTGCCTATAAGGCGTATGTCGACCATAGTACTCCCCCCACGGTCAGATCTTACTACTTTAATCTTTATATCATGCTGGTTTTCAACTTCAGCTTTGAATATCTTAAATTTATCCAACGCGAATATCTTAAATTTATCCAACGCTTCTGATCTTTCTTTAATTGGATAAATATAACCATATCGGGAGTAATCATTTGTGAATGTTATGAACGAGTCGTAGACATCCACACTTTTCACAGGAAATGGACCACAAATGTCTATGTGAATGATCTCTAAAATTCCTGTGCTTCGTTTTGCACCATTTTTGATGCTCTTTACAAATTTTCCTTTAATGCATTCTACGCATTGTTGTAAGTCTGAGAACTCCAATGGAGGAAGAATTTCATTCTTAACTAGTCTCTCAATTCTCCCCCTAGAAATATGGCCTAAACGACAGTGCCATAATTTCGATGAGGCATCAGGAGTTCTCTTTCTTTTCTTGTTTTCTTTTGTCAACGAGGACACAACATTCACATTCTCAGAAAGAGATAACAAATAAAGCTCATCTTGCACCACAGCAAGACCAATACATGCATTATTATACCATAGTTCACATTTGCCACTTCCAAAGCGGCAATCATATCCATCAAAATCCAATTTGGATACACTTATTAAATTTCTTTGCAAAGAAGGAACATAAAAAACATCTCGAAGTAAAAGTGTGAAGCCATTCGGGAGCTCTAGAGGAAGATCTCCAACAGCTTCAAATTTTTCTTCAACTCCATTGGCAACTCTAATGGATCTTTCGCTTCTTTGTGTAGTCCTCGTCGAACGGAATGCCTTAAAACAATTACAAGCATGAATAGTTGCTCCAGAATCAATCCACCATGTGGATCTAGAATAACTAATATAATGAGATTCATTTACAAATGTAATAATGTTCTCACCTTTCTTTGCCATGATCATTTTCAGGAAGTCAGAACAATCTTTCTTGTAATGTCCTGTCTTCTTGCAGTGGAGACACTGATCCTTTTCAATAGCGAACTGTTGTTGCTGAGGCAGATGATGACGCTGTTTTGCTTTTGAGGGGGGAGACTTGTGGTTCCTTTTCTTGTTATCTTTAACATAGTTAATTGAACCACCAATGGCCTCCTTGATTCTTTCATCCTCTTGCACACAATTAGTGATGAGCTTTTCAAAGTTCCATTTCTCTGGACTTATGTTGTAGTTGACAATAAAATTGTCAAAAAGCTTTAGTAATGTGGCCATAACCAGATGGATCAGAAAGTCATCTGTTATGCCCAAATCCATTGGCTTCAACTTGGAAGCCATGTTGCTCATCCTAAGAATGTGCTCTCTCACACCACCTCCATGGTACCTCTCTGTCACAAGCTGCTTGATCAGCTGTGTAGCATAAGTCTTTGAAGAACCAGTGAACTGGCTCTTTATTCTTTCGAGGTACTCAGAGACGGTGTCACACTCTGGGATTGAGCCCAATATGGTTAGCTCAATCGTGTTCTTTACCACAGCCAAACATTTCTTGTTGGATAAGGACCATTTCTTATGTTCAATGTCATATGACATGACGAGGGGAGCATGGTCCCTCTGTCTTTTTTCCCATTCAGCATCTGACTCTTTGTCACCTCTGACAATTTCAGCAGGTTCTATAGGACATGGGGTAGTCAACACCCAGTCCACCTCTCCCAAGAGAAAGGCAAGGTCGAGTTTTCTTTTCCATTTTGTGTAGTTATCTCCTTTAAGGGTCGGAATATCTTTGATGCAGCTCATCAAGGAGTAGCCACCTGAAATGATCATATGCTGTGAGAACAAAATTAACATTAAAATAGTATGCATTAAGTCTACATCACCGTTGGGCAGAAAATAGACATAACACATAGAGCCATAACTATAACATTGCAATTATCAACGTTGGTCAGAAAATTACAACATCATAGCACAAAATTAATGTTCCTAAAATTAAATTCTCCCGTTGGTTCGAAATTTAATTTTAGAAACACTAATTTTCATCAATTTTATCTATTTGCAGCGGAAGAAACTATATAAAATACATATACAATTGTCATGTTGGTTCAAATTGCGGTTGAAATAACACATTCTATAACCTTAATTAAAACTGCTTCTGAAACAGGGACTTAAAATGAACTTTTGTGAACCATTGTCCTTCTTTTCTTTTATTTCGGTACCGAGGGACCAAAATTGGACTTCTGCGAGAAAGGCCTGGTCGGCCCGCAGCCTCTAGCCGGCCGCCCGATCTCGGCCGTCCATCGGCTAGGATTTCGATCCGAAGGTCCGGTGCCGAGATAGGGTGAACAAAACCCTAGCCGGACCGACCACCAAAACCCTAGCCACTTTCTCCCTCTCTCTTCTCTCTCCCCCGACGGCGCTCCGACACGGCGGCGACAGGAGGTGGCGGCGCCGCCGCGGGGACCCTCGCCGATGCGTGCGCTTGCCTAAGGCGGAGCGCGCCGCCGTCGAGCGGCCTCTCGACGGTGCTCTCGGCGGCTGCGGCGCGGCGGCCCGAGCGACGCTGTTTCCTTTCTTTCCCGGCGGCTTGGCTCCCGCGTGCGTCGGCAGTGGCCGGCGACAGTGGTGAGTCACTATTTTCCTTTTTTTTTCTCTCTTTGCCGGGGATCGATTCGCCTCTCTTTTCTTTTGGGATTTCTTTCCCGAACCGATCTAAAACAAAGGACCGCTCTGATACCATTGGTAGGGTTAGCTCTAGGATCACCTAGGTTTAGATCGGTAGAGGTTTGTGCTCTATGGGTGTTGGACAACGATGTATGAGGGAGAGAGTTTAGAGGAACCGACCGGTGGAGGTGTTTGAGGATGAAGAAGCGCCGGCCATCGTCGTTGTCGTCGCGGGCTTAGCGTGGATGGCGACGGTGCTTGTGGCAGTGGCGTCGTAGGCGTTCCCGGCGAGGTCGTGGCGCGGCGATGGCGATTTCCCGTCACTGGCTGCGCCCCCTCGATCGGTTAGGGTTAGGGTTTGTGGGTGGAGTTGGCGGCGGCACCGAACCTCGTATCATGTGCTGCGCCGGCCTCCACCCTCTGTTTTATATGGCGCAGGGTGACAGGGGCCCACCAGCCAATGGGCTGGGCGCCCCCGATCAAGGCGCGGTCAAGGTCCGTTGCGCCGTTGGGCCCGACGGGTGGGAGATCTATCTAACACCTCCATCACAAGTGACACCTTCCTCACCCACCGTCCGTCGGTCGTCGCACCCATCTCCTCCTCCCTCCCCCTGCGGCGGATCCAGCAGCGGCGGAGGCAAGGAGGGGACTCGGCGGTGACGCGTGGGGCAGAACCAGCGGTGCATGGGGGCTTGGCGGGGACAGCGCTCGGCGGCATCGACGACGGCATGTGACCGGCCTCCGCGGATTCGGCTTCAGCGAGCCACAGAGCGGTAGATCCACCACCGGTCGCCCGAGCTCTCCCTCGCGAGTGTGGATCCGGAGGGTGGCGGCCATGGTAGTGACGGCTCCAGTAGGGCGTTAGGGAGGCGACAAAGGGCTTCAGATCAGGCGTCAACGGGCCACTGAGCGGCGGATCCACCGCCGGCCGGCCGAGCTCTCCCTCGCGAGCACGGATCTGGACGGTAGCGGCCATGGCGGTGACAGCCCGGTAGGGTGTTAGGGAGGCGGCCGGCCTCGGCGGATTAGGGTGGAGTAGGGGAGCCTAGCTCCTCTCCTCTCTAGATCCGGAGTGGAGTGGCACAGGGGAGTCTCTTCTCTCAGGGCTTGGCTGCGGCAAAGGGGAGGGCCTGGCGGCGGCGACTCGCGCAGGAGGTGGACCAGCAGCGGGGACTCCTGCGGGCGATTGATCTGGTGGCGACAGCCGAGCTCGGCAGAGTGAGGTGGCGCAGGGGAGCCTCTCCTCTCCGGGCTCCGTGGCAGCGACTGGTGGTGGCGGTGATCGGTGGTGGCTAGGGCTCAGCGATGGCAAGGGAGTCGCCGTGGCGGGGCTAGGCGGTGGGCGGTGGATGCGGCCGTGGCGGCCAGCGACGCTGATTTTCATTTTTTTTACCCCAAAAAATGTTTTCACTGGCGGTCCTCTTAACCTGACGCTAGCTAAGATGCTATTTTTGTTAGCGGTTGTCTTGACATACTACCTGCGAAACTCGATTTTCGCTGGTGGCTGACTGCCCGCTAGTGAAAATGCATTATTTTGACTGGCCTTTGCTTGCTGGTGGCTGATATTGCCGCTAGCGAAAATTGAAATTTTGGCCGCCAGGAAAAACTCTTTTTTAGTAGTGTTTGTGGAAACATTATATCCGATTGATGAAACATATGCAATATTTTTTTATATACGGTGAAACACCGTCCAGAGATCGGACGCCCGATCCCTAGTCCTCTCCACAACATTATGATGTCCCATTCCGATAGTCCCCTTGGTGATACATTGAAATCTTCGATCTTAATTTCATTTCCGATTTTACCGTTTTCTGTTTTTTATTCCCAGGAAAATATTATTGCTTTGATCTTTTTAGGCATTTTGCACACCGTTTCTAATGTTTTCATCCCTAACCACCGGAGATGACCTAATTATTGGAAGGGTTCAGAAATCTTACTGTATGATGAACAGATCGTAAATTCGAACTTGTCTGTTAGTGCAGAATTTCCGTGACCATTCATGGTACGTTCTGCTCGCTATGGTATGGAGTCATCGTTTACTCCTGTGGTATTGAGTCGTCGTTTACTCCTATTTGCATTTCGTTGGATAATGGATAAGTCCTGACCTGCGGCCAATCATATACTTCACGTACGACTTGTCCAGGATCTTGAAACGACATTTCCCTATAGATCATCTCATCCCTATTTTACTTCCTACCCATCCCCATAGTAAATTTCATTTTAATCCATCTTTTATCATCATTGTTTTGTTTGGGACCACCATTTAACAAATATTTTTAATTTGAATTAGGTAAATTTACCTTTATGATATTTTGGATCACACAACTATTTTATCCATCAGCATCAAGTTATCGTATGTCAAAGCAATGATCCAAATATAGCTGTGAGAATTCATTAACGAGTAGAAGCCAACGCACTTGAGATTGTTCATATGCTTGAGAATATGGGTGGACCCAAGATTTTAAGTTTCTCCACTCAGAATGTGAAGGGATAAAAGTAAATATAGCTAGATGCCTAATATTTTGTACATATATCAGATAGTACTGATGATATCACTACCGGAGAACTCATCTTTAGTCCTAGTTGAAAATCTCTTTATTACCGGTTGTAGCAACCGAGACTAAAGATTTCGATTTTTATTACCAAGGAACCGACAATAAAGATTTATCAACCGAGACTAAAGATCTCGATTTTTATTACGGGAGAACTCATCTTTAGTCCTAGTTGAAAATCTCTTTATTGCCGGTTTCTTGGTAATAAAAATCGATGTAGCAACCGAGACTAAAGATCTCGATTTTTATTACGGAAGAACTCATCTTTAGTCCTAGTTGAAAATCTCTTTATTACCGGTTGTAGTTACCGAGACTACAGATCTCGATTTTTATTACCAAGGAACCGGCAATAAAGATTTAGCAACCGAGACTAAAGATCTCGATTTTTATTATGGGAGAACTCATCTTTAGTCCTAGTTGAAAATCTCTTTATTACCGGTTGTAGCAACCGAGAGTAAAGATCTCGCTTACCAAGGAACCGGCAATAAAGATTTAGCAACCGAGACTAAAGATCTCGATTTTTATTATGGGAGAACTCATCTTTAGTCCTAGTTGAAAATCTCTTTATTACCGTTGTAGCAACCGAGAGTAAAGATCTCGATTTTTATTACCAAGGAATCGGCAATAAAGATGTATACTAAATCAAAAATAATATGCAGGATGTGGGATTCGAACTCAAGGCCTCTCACCGCAACCCTAACACACGTTACCATCCCACCTACTATACACATCTGACTTGAATAGAGATATTTTCTTTTTAATTAACCCTGGATGTATCTTTAGTACCGGTACTAAAAATATCTTTAGTCTTGGTTGGTGTTACCAACCAGTACTAAAAATATTTTTAGTTCCTGTTGGTGTTACCAACCCGATCTAAAGATCATGTAGCTTTAGTCTCGGTCGGTGTTACCAACCGGTACTAAAATGTATATTTTAGTACCGGTTGGTAACACCAACTAGAAACTTGGACTTTTAGAACTGGTACTAAAAATATCTTTAATACCGATTTTAAATCTAACTAGTACTAAAAAATGTTGGGTACCACGGTAAAAGATCTGTTCTCCTTCTTCGTTTTTTCGTACATATACGCATCATATAGTGTATGTGTCTGAAAAAACATATACATATACACACTTTTTAATAAAAATCCTGGGTATTCATTTGAATACCCTTGAATTGTGTTGGATCTGCCCCTGCTTGAGGAGAGAGTTGAGGTGGTTCAATGTAGAATAAAGGTAAAATTCCCCGATTCAAAATAAAAACATTGGTTAAGGGTGATCCAAATTAAAACATCAGCAATAAAAGGTGATACAAAGTAAAATTTACTCCAAAATGACACCCTCCCACCCTAATTCATCTCTTAAAAACGCATTATCTTGGTTTCTTTTCTGGTAGTGACTTCGATTTTTAATATACCCTTTGGCACCCGTAGATTTGTCTTGGCAAATATTTTCAACATCTCATAAACTTGTTACTGCATATTTTATTTGGTTAATTTGATCCATGCAAATGTGCCATATTAAAAATACCATTACATTCACGAAATCGGCGGGATGTCACTAAAATTCTATGAAATTCTAACCATGCCAATTTACCCTATTTTATAAGCATACCGTAATATAAAATTATGAGCAAAATCAAACCTTAATAGCCATGAAAGGAAGTAAAATATCAAGGGCAGCTGGCCCAATACCGGTGTAATATTAGTCCATAAAATATTTTCAGTGTGGGCTTAAAACAGTGGACGTGTCGTAACACACTGAATTTTCGTTCATTTTTGGTCCAACCAAACAAAAAAAAAAGCGTGGGCCTAGGTGGCCACACTATTTTTGCTCGAGAAAAGATGGGCTTAATTTCTTGCACAGCCATAGGACTGGCGTTCTTGCATCCGACATCGTTGCTGGTGGCTTAGAGCATCTCCAACAACCTCTCTAAATCTAATTTTAAATATCTATTTGGCCAACTCTCCATCTAATTTGGTAAGTTAAATTCGTTGATCACTCCAATAGTCTCTCCATTCATCCTCTCTATTTTGAGTCTATGACAGCGGGACCCACATATCAGCCTCTATACCCCATTCTTCTTCCTCATCTTTCTCCCCTTCTTCCTCTCTCTCTTCCTCTTCCTCTTCTCTCGGCCATCTTCCTGCACGGACGGCGGTGGTCGCGGCTAGTGACAGCGCGGACAGCAGCGGTCACGACGGGTGACGGTGTGGATGGCGGCGGTCGAGGCGGGTGACGGTGCGGATGGCGGCGGTGGTTGCGGCTGGAGACGGCGAGGACGACGACTGCAGTCGTGGTGGGCAATAGCGCGGATGGCAGTGATAGTCTGTTAACGATAAAATTTGGTAAGCCTCGAAGTCATCATCTCCCTAGAGTCATTATCGGCTTCAGAGTCCTGGAATCGGCCGATTGGTACTATCAATCGCTAGCTGTTGTATTTTCGATGGATTCGGTTAAGGAAATTAATCAATTAAAAAAGATTATCCAGAAGAGTCCGAGTTCAAGGAGGATGCGACATGGCAGTTTATCTATTAATTAGGCAGAGTTGTTAGTTTCTTTTTATCTTTAGGAAAGTGTGTTTAGAGTCCGATATGGACTAGTATTTACCCATGGGTATAAACATGTACACTCAGGGTCCTTGTAAATTATCTCTAGATCAATAAAACTACTCTCAGCGCATCGTCACCCTCTTTCTGAGGTTTTTACTTATCAACCGGTGGAATTTGGCACCTGATGCGTGGCTGCATCAGCTTTCGATCTCCGACGAAGGGGTAAGCCCTACGTTTCGCCGAGCCTTGGTGAATATATTAGCTACATTGGTGTTGTTGAAGGCTGCATCGCTTCGATCTCTTGGATCGCTTTGGTTCGGTTAATATATTTGCCCACCTGATATTTGAATTCTATCTTTAATAGCATTGTGTTTAGAGACGCATCGGTTTAGTTAGGACTGTCTCGGTTAGGTCTGATATTCTGTCTTAGCCAATATATCTCTACAATCACATATTGTTTTAAATAGATTTGTTATATCCATCATATTAGATAAATCTATCGGTTCATCAAGTATTAGATTATCATATACAATCTCGTGCTGCATCGGTTAGGTTCGACCTACTAGATTATTGTTGATAATATAAATCTTGTTAAGCCGATATGTTCATACTAATGTCGGAGTGCTAACCGATGAGTTATCATATACGTTATATAATCTAGATTGACAATATTTTCTACTTGCATCGGCTGATCTTCATCTAAGGTTTTGTCGATATCAGCTAGATTACTTTGTTGGCAAAGATTATATAATGTCTCCACCACCCTGAAAATCAATCAAAAGCTTGATTGTCTAGATATTATGTTTTCTTTTCATACTTAGTGCTGCATCAGTCAAGTTTGATCTACTAAGTCGTGCTTAGAACCATAATCTCTAGCCTGCTTCTTGATTGCCAATAAGGGTTTCATCGGGGTTTCAGCCGATGAGATATCTGGACGTTGCATCGGCTTATAAGGATTATATATAAGTTGGATTAAGCCGATCGCAACAAAGGTTTCACTATTTATCTAATCGTTTGGATTTGATGACATCGGGATACCAGTCGATGTATGCTTTAACCTTCGGACCAGTGCTATTCAATCTATCATTACTAGCCGATTGATTTCTACTGGATTTATCATCTACCGATCGTCTTTGTTTACTCAAGCATCAAGATCTAGACTGGATATATATAGCCGATAGTTCAAAAGCCTATCAATATCGGCTGGAATTACTTATCGGCTTGTTAGCTGATCGGCTCTTTGATCTTCAATTTATATATCTTGTCAGTTGCATGATCAAACTGACTGGCACGCCCGCATCTCACTAGTATTTTGGACCCGCACTAGAGCTAAGCAGATCTCCCAGGTCGTCGTGTTTTTACGTCAACATGGTCGCGGCGGGCGATGGCGCGGATGACGGCCGCGGTCACGGCTGGCGACAGCGCGGACGATGGCCGTGGTGGGTGACGGCTAGCTCCGGCGCCTCTCTCCTCCTTTCCATTGTCAACGTTGGGCCGGTACGAGCAAGCTGACGCGATAGAAAAACTGATGAGGAGATGGGAGGTGTGGGGCCCACGATTGGCCAATCACTTTTGGTTAGCCAAGTTTGGCTAGGGGAGGGAGGGTTTTGGTTGGAGAGGCTGTTGGAGGATGTTTTGTGTTGGAATGGCTAAATTTTGGCTTGGAGAGTTACTTGGAGAGGCTGTTGGAGATGCTCTTATTAGCTCCCCACAGCCACCTTCCCGCTCCGCACTGCCAGCTCCACATTTATGATTACAAAGGTGATCGCCTATTGATGCCTTTTTTGTCATGCTGCCAACACGATGAAGACCCACCTAAAACCTTTTTAACTAAGAAGTGGTCATTTCAACATTGCATATGTATCAGCTTATATAATTCGAGATAATACAAAATAAAATTCGTAATTGCAATCTGAAAATTGGGTATTTCTATTTATAGGAGGAACAAGGCATCTATGCTATCTATATAGTTAATGTCTGTCAGGGTTACGAAAAAGGTATACCTTCTATCTGGGGTAACGAAGTATACGGATACGGATACATTTAAATATGTGGGAAGGTTATCTTAGAGATAATAGAATTTAACAAGTATATAAGGAAATTATCTCCCCGAGTAGAAGGAGTCAGAGTTTTATTCGGGGAGTAGGCGTACTGTATGATCTCGTACGAAGAGAATTCTCTCCGAGTTCTACTTAGAGGTCAAGATATCTGTAGTATATATACAAGGCCCCCCAGGGGTACGGGATCGTCGAATCATAACTTAGCCACTCGCCACGGAAGGAGCAACTAGAGGACTCGAAACCAACTCGCCGCCTGATCTTGTCGAGTCGTTCTCAACAGGGATCTAGTCGGTAACACGTCAGATTTGCCATTCTTTATTGTAATCTTTGTGATTCCGTCGTAATCCCATATAAATTAGACTAGGGCTATTACCTCACAAGGGGTCTGAACCAGTATAATCCTTATCTTTTTGTATGTTTGGTGTTATTTCGTGTAAATCATCATATCAACGTATCCCAATACCATCCGGATATGGTCTACTGGTATCCCCTATCGACAATGTCCACTAACTTCTGAAGCTTAACATGCAAGTGTACCACATCATCATATAATAGTAATTATTATCTAAAGTATTTTAAATATCATGTAAACATAACAGATCATTTACAATTTTATTATATTTTGTTGATAAAGGAACTGAGCACACCACCAGGTTTAGGTGAACTATATTTCCCTACACAGTACTCACAGCCTTTCTTAAATCAATGGCTGGCTTGCCTGTGGAAGCAACACCTGTCACACTAGAGGACCCTCCTTACAATGCCATAAGACTTCTTTTCACTACTGTCATAGCTCTCATCTTCGGTACCATCTTCTGGGACCTTGGTGGTAAAACGTATATACTTACCATGTAAACATATTGATCAGATGATCATACCATCTTCAAAATGTACTCCCTCCATCCCCAGAAAAGACGATTTCTAATGAGGGGAGTTTGTCCTAAAAAAATGACTTCTACACATAAAACCGGAAGCATTCAAAGCTACCGACTATTCTCAGCCGGCCCTTCACATAAGAGTTCACACTCATTCACACTACTTTGGAGTACTATTAGTTAGTTTGTAGAGAATCTCCGATTTCCTTTTTTTATAGGAAAACTGTCAATTAATAGTTGCACTTGATGAGGGAATTTAGGTAGTTTGGCTGCTTGTGCTAATTTTGTCTCGGGTTTTCAGGAGTAGACTTTTACTGGGACGGAGGGAGTACTTACCATGTTGTGGCACCTGGCAAGGCCAGCAGTACCGGCACTGTCTCTATAGCGGGCTTAGGTCATAGGTCCTTTCATCCATGTCGCGAGAATAGGCCTTAGTCTCTGCCTTCTTTTCCTTTAGTGCTGCTTGAATTTTTATTACAAATTTCTACTTGTAGATGATATTATAAAAATAGATCTTGACTCTATTTTAAACATGTTTTCGTTAATATCATGTTTGGGTATATATATTACTTCAAACCATACAGCCTTGAATTTATGCGAAAAAATGTATTACAATAATAGAACAATAATGGAATAATTGAGTTGGTTCATGTCTGTTTGTATTATATATGATTATTTTAATTAGGATAATGTGATTTTTTAAATATTATCACGATAATCTCTAGAGAACCATATTATTGATTATATAATTTAGCGTCCGCTTTTTTTTTAAAACCTACTGTTCATAATCACATGAGACAATCTGGAGAATACATCTATTTTTCCAAACTTATTTACAATAACTAATTTGTTGAAGTATACTTATAGTCACATCAATGGGATGTATGACACATCCATCAAATTACTCCTGACATGTTGGAATTCCTCAATTATAAGAAAATATAAATGAGTAGTTTATTGCGTATGTTACTTGATTGTTCATTTGTTATCAAAACTACATGGCAAAGAAAAAACATATATATATATATATATATATATATATATATATATATATATATATATATATGACCATAAATCTCATGATGGATTAAGGGGTTGTATTATAGCAAGATCGTTAGTTTGAAATACTTTTTATAGTTTTTTCATATCTATGCAATACTAGTTGGATGCCCATGCGTTGCAATGCGAAAAATAATATACCAACTTTAAATCGTCAATGACGAGATAATAACAAATAATTAGTTCATTGTAACAGAAAATATTCTTTAGCATAAACAATTACATCTGATGTTAATGATCTTTACATATTCAGCAACATAAATAGTGAAATATTGCTATACAAATATGATAAAACAATACATAATAATTCCAAGGGCATCCAGAGAATCAAAGTTTGGAAATATACTGAGATAGTCCCATAATACGGTTACATCACCAATGCAATAGAGCATTGACCATAAGACGGTTACAATACCAATACAATAGACATTCAAAGTCTTACTACAACAAATTACATAGAGAACCATCATCTAGCAAGCATGCTAGTTAGAAGTATCCTGAGCACAAGATTTTCATCTACTTCTAGCAAGCATCATTGTAATTTGTTGGCGCGTGTAATTTGTAACCATGGAGTGATTTCACCGTATTTGTACGTATGCAATTCAGTTCAATTATGGGCTCTCAATTTTCTTTTCTAAGGCTGGAATATATTATATTTGTAATTTTAAATATTAATTAATCTCGTAATGGGTACTATATGGACTCTTCTTTCATTAATACTTATTTTTAATTCAGAATTTCATTCATTTGTAATTGGATTTTTATTTCAAATCTTTTTTTTCTAATTTTGGAAATTTAATTTATTTTTTGTTTTAAATTTTAATTAATCTTACATTGGGTTCTATTTGCACTTTTCTTAAAATATTTTTCAATTTTTAATTTTGAGTTTTAGTTAATTTCTATATTGTATTTCTAGCCTCTATATCGTGCGTGGTAGCTTCTTTTTTAGTTGCCTTAATAATATATAATATATAGATAGATAAATAGATTGTTCATCCCTATAAACAACTGTGAATAATTTATATCAATTGTTCATCACTATATGCAACTGTGTAGCTCAACGTACATTTTTAAAAGTATACCAAATAGAAAATTCCTTGTCAGCCTTGTTTGGCGCTTAAAATGTTTGAACTTAGGTGCCGCCTACTGAATAGATTATTTGGCATCGATACTGGAGTTGATTGGTCCTGCTCTTGTTCAATGTGATCCAAGAATGGTTGCAATCAGTGGTTACGACAGTTATCTATGGCAATCAACCTGGTTGAGGGTGGTTACTCAGCCGTTATACTGGTTTTCCACACACTTTCTGTTTGCCTCGTGTACCCGTCTCATCGGACACGTCCTTTAAATTGAGGGGGAGAGGTGCGGGGGTCCAGGCACGTTTTCCTTGGCCTGCTTTTGTGGAGCACGCGGGCAAGAGAGTGGAGAGGGTGAGTGGAGGTGGTGTAGCTTGGGTGAGGGGAAAAAATGGAGAGGAGGGCCGACATTGGTGGTTGCGGCAATGGCGGCAAGCGAGGTGCTGGCAGTCGAGGGGCCGAAGGCTATGTGGGACAAGGGGCTGCTGGCGGGGGCCTACTTCGCCGGCGGTTGGGACCGGAGGTGCCGGAGATTGAGGTGCAGCAGCGAGCTATTCCACCGGCGCAGGCGACAGGTGGCGCTGCCGTTGGCGGGGGCGCTGGGAAGGTGGTGCCTAAGCACTCCCGTCAAGGGGAAACCTTACTGGTAGGGGTGGCCACTGTTTTGTGCTGGGTATGCTCTAGTCTGCGATTTGTCGGGGCAACCATCTTCACCATCTTAGCTTGGATGGTTCGCCCGGTGATCTTGCTCTGGGAATGGTGGCAAGATCTGATCGAGTATGACCACTTTGATTTCGTATGCGTGGCAGTTTGTCTCCTCATTGTGTTTGCGCCGATCGTTTTTGTTTCTACTCTGATAGCACTGCTGGAGTAGATAATTGATGAAATTGTTGCCAAGTCTTGGCGTGTATCCCTTATGTATGAACTTGCATGATCTCTACTTTAATCTTTCTACCTATGTGTCGTAAGTATGGTCACCTCTAACTGATACATGTGCCTGACTTGTGTTGCTTGTGAATGTGGGATTTCTGGTTTTTCTCAATATACTTAGTCCCTTTTAGGTTTGGCATCATCTTTATTCGGCGAGATAATCCATTCTTTATCGATAAATGACTTCCAGTTAGAACGGCACTTCGGCCTAAGGGTCATTATGGACAGTCATTTCTAAACCATTAAGTCATGTGGGCAAGAGATTGCATTACTCCATAATCAATTTTCTTTTACAAGGTACCAGGTAATACATCTCTGGAAAGGGAAAGGGATCTGATATTACTGGATTGGGTAGTACCTAACAGGGCCTAAGCGCATCCCTTCTCATGGTGATGGTTGGGGTGGGAGAGGATCAACTTCCATCGGAGGCTTACGACGGACCCTGCCCACCCTCCCGCTCTGGATGCTGCGGGCTATCGTCGCCACCTGTAAGAGCTGCAAGGTTGTGTGCTCTAGAGCTAGGCGCTGATAGCAGGATTCCAGATCAGCGTATCGATCCCGGAGTTCGTCAAGTTCTTCAAGAGCTTGCTCGTAGGCATTCTCGGTGGTGTGGGCTAGCTCGGAGAGAAGGGTGCACCTACTCCCTTCGGGCTCTCCAGTCAGGCGGACGCGGCACTGGTTGTCGTCTCCTTCACGGTACGGGTGCATGCCAAAGTTGTTGGCTACACCCAAGGGGGTGCTAATCCCGCAAAGTTGCAGGAGGGCTTCACGGAACGCGTCCCGAACAGCAGCTGCAAGGGTGAACCGAGGATGGTGAATCTGGAACGCGAGCACTTCATCTCCATCTCCCTGGAAGCGGAGGAAGATTTTCACCTTCCAACTCTTGAGGGATCCCCGCATGATCCGCTCACAACAATAGACTGGCTCCTCAATGTACCCTAGTTGTTGGAGTAGGTAGTTCAACTGTTGGGCATACCCGTTAGGGTTTTCCATGGGCCAAGGGGTTTTTTTTTGACTGTCTGAGTTCAAGAGGGGGTTGTGCCCTTTTCGAAGTTGCAATGGGTTTCTTTTATAGGCACCATTTTGTCGGTGGTTCCTGTATCCCATCAGTTGGGTTTCCATTGACATTTCTTGGGAAGGGGCGAGTCCGGATTTTCTGGGATTCTGGATCTGTGGGGTTCGTTTCGAATCGTCCTATGGTCAAACTGCTTGGGAAGGGGCGAGTCTAGATTTTCTGGGATTCTGGATCTGTGGGGTTCGTTTCGAATCGTCCTGTGGTCGGTGCGTGTCTTCAATGCCGTACCATCCTTCTTGTGGTGTTTCCGACATGGCTTTGGATAGAACACGCTAACACGTCATGCTAGTTTAAGCAGATTGTGTGGGGGTAATTTGAGATGGTTCCCGCGGATGAAGCACCAGAATTCAGGCATTGCATCGCAATGGATTCAAGACATGGCGTATCCCGTCTAGCTGCATCGCTTGCCTTCGTCGATCTAGCAATGCTTGCCTCTCATTAGGTGGTAAACTTTGCCTAGCAGATCTTCTACGGGCATTCAACTCTTGCCTCTCATCAGGTGTCAAACGTTGCCTACGAGCTCTTCGGCAGGCACTTTCTTTTTCCCTCTCACTTGGTGTTGCATTTTGTCGCTTTGCTCTTTGACGATCTAGCTTTAGTTGCCTTTGTTCTGGTGTAAGGCTAGCATAGCGAGCCGCATCACGAGAACGTTCTTGTGCTAAAATAGATTCATTGAATAATTTTAATTCTGAACTATGTGTCATGTAAAAAAGAATGCTTCTAGTTTTAAGTCGATACCATTTGAGCTTTTTCCCTGTTCAAAAACTTCAACCGATGTTAAGGTACTTCCTTTTGTTTTGTTGGACTTATTCTCCATTGCCAAAACAATTCGTTACCACAACCAAGAGCGTGAGGGATGTATTCAATACTCATACAAATGTACTGTTAGAAATATTTAATACTCATGCAAATGTACTATTATAAATAATTTGGAGGGTGCAAAGCACCTTATTTTCCTTTACAAGAGTGTTTAGTACGAGGGCATGTCATTACTGCAAAGGTGAAAGAAATATGTTAGCATATATAATAAAGAAGTAGCTTGCCCTACAATACTACATTAGTCACAAGTTGCCGCTAACATTCTTATTATTTGTCCAATTACAACATTCTTTCAGTCCACACCCAACAATTATATTCTATTGTGCAGCTAATAGTAAAAATTAGCGCTTGTTAGCTGACTGTATTCCTAAAAAAAAGAACAAAAACCAATTTAATTCATTTTATTTTTTTCCTAAAAACGAATTATCATTTCATATAGATGTTGTTTTAAAATATTAAATAAACCAAAATTTTATACAGAGTAAATGCTAGCTTGTTGTGCGAAAACATTTTATATAGATGTTGTTTTAAAATAATAAATAAACCAAAATTTCAAATTTATGATAATTAAAAATCAATTAATCACACGTTAATACCTATTTCGTTATGTATATTAAAAATCAATTAATCTTAAGGATATAAATAAATATATTAATTACTGCTGTGAAGTTGAAATGGTACTTTAGAAAAGTACTTCATAAAAATATTTTGTAGTAAAAAGAAAAAGAAGGCCAGCACTGACATGTGGGTCCCTTTCTCCCCTCCCCTCTCTCCCACTCCTCCCCCATTTTCTCCCACTCCCTCTCCCACTCCTCTCCCCAGCGGTGGCGCATCCATGAGGTCGACTGCGAGCTCGGGCGACACCATGCCGCACGGAACCCACCGTCTTTCTGCCTCCCGCACGGGCCGCGCGGATCCCGCCGCCTCTCCTTCCCCACGCGCGGCCCGTGGGCGGATCCGGTGTCCCCTCCCCCTCTCGCCGCGATGGGCGGCGGTGGCGCGGCTAACTCGGCGGCGGCGGTGGTGGCGCGGCTACCTCGGCGGCGGCGGAGGCAGAGGGGAGCAGTCGCAGGGGATGGCCGGCGCGACGGTAGAGATGGTGACGGCGCGATGGCGGAGATGGCGGGGGAAGCGGAGACGGCAGCGGGCAGATGGCCAAAGCAACACGGGAGAGAGACGAAGAGGAGAGAGAGAGCGAAATTCAAATGGATCGGTGAGAACGGACACCACGCTTGTTATCTTTTTGATATGGAATAGATTTATGTTGCCCAATTCGCAGATACCATGAAATAGTTCTAAAAATTAAAAAAATGAGAAACTTAATCTCAAACAAATTAAAATTAAATCCTATCTTATAAAAAAACACAACTAAATTGCGTTGTTTGATTTATTTTACATATGTAGATTTAAATTAGCGTGGTATAGTCGTCGGGTGATAATTAAATATGATGTGAAATTATTTAAAATATCATCATAACATTAATTATTATATGCCGGCCACATGCTTTGGGATGTAATTAGGACACTAATAGTTTAGTGATGTAATTAAAGGAATAAGACTGGATAACAAATTAGATATATAATTTTGAAATAATTTAAAGATAGAACATTTAAGGACATTGATTGGATATTTAATATTTATATTATAGAAGGTCTAGTTTAACTATGTATATTTTCATATATTTATAGTAATATATTTTATTTTTAAATAGTAGAATATCCTATTTTATGGACCACCATTTTTTTCAATGGCACTGTGTACATATGTTACGTATGTTTTTTTTTTTTACTTTATCCCTTTTATTATAAGTCCGTACGTGGTTTTCTTTTCTTACGGCTGACTGGATAACAAAATTTTGAAATAATTTAAAGAAAAAACGTTTAAATAGCATTGATAGGATATTTTAAATTTATATTGCAGTTTAATTGTGTATATTTGCGCAAATTTATAATAATATATTTTAGTTTTAAGTATAGAAAAATCTATTTGATAGATCATCGATTTTTTTTCTTCGATGGCACTACGTACTTATGTTAGGTATGTTTTTTTACTTTATCACTTCTATCATAAGTACGTACTTGGTATTTTTTTTCTTCGTGCGTGAGCAGTATGTAAGTTTTTTTCAGTCGTACGGCATACGTACGGAGTACTTATGTTTTTGTTGGATTTATGGTCGTACTTATGTTTAGTACGTACGGAGTACTTACAGAGTACTGAAGTACTTACGGAGTTGTTTTCCAGCCTACAGTATACAGAAGGAAGGTACTAATTATTCTAAATAGTACATCTAATATAATGGTCTAAGATATCGGGTCCACCAATTTAAATGAAAGTCGACCAGATATTAGACAGTGCCATGTGACCGACTAGGGCATATACAGATGGAAGATATTAATTTTTTAAATAGTATATCTAATCTCATGATCTAAACCGGAACACCAACTTAAGTGAAAATCGATGGTGAGATTAGATAATACCGTGTAACGGTCTAGGAGTACCGGTCTAGGAGTACTGGTAGGAGTGCCACGTGACAGTTTAAAAAAGTTTGTATGAAGAAATCTATTAACTTATTAAAGGAATAAAAAAAGAAGCCTTCACGTTTGCTCTCATGACAAAAAGAAAAAACCGAGTCCATATAGGAATACAATTTAAAAGTAGTTGAAATTCGGAATTAAAAATAAGGAATATACGAAGAGAAGACTAGAGTTCATGCCGGTATACAATAGAACTAATGGAAATTCGGAATTAAAAAAATAAGAAAATTAAAAGTAGAAGTTAGAGTCCATATAGAAATACAATTTAGAAATAACAAAAATTCGAAATTAAAAAATAAGGAATATTGGAAGAACACCAGAGTCCATATAGAAATACAATTTAAAAATAACTGAAATTCGAAATTAAACAAAAAGAAATATTGGAAGATAAGTTTAGAGTCCATATAGAAATACAATTTAGAAATAATAGAAATTAGGAATTAAAATAAGGAATATTGAAAGAAGAGTATAGAGTCCATATAGGAATTTAGAATTAATTAAAATTCCGAATAAAAATAATTAAATTATAAGTAGAATTTAGAGTACATATAGAAATACAATTCACAAATAACTAAAATTAGAAATTAAAAAAGAAATAGTGGAACAATAGTCTAGAGTCCATATAGGAATACAATTAACTGAAATTCGAAATTAAAAAATAAATAATATTTAAAGATGAGTTTAGAGTCCATGTAGAAATACAATTAGAAATAATAAAAATTTATAATTAAAAAATAAGAAATAATAGAAAAAGAGTCTAGAGTCCATAGAAATACAATTTATAAATAACGGAAATTCGGAATTGAAAAATAAGAAATATTGGAAGAGGAGTCAAGAGTTCATATAGGAATATAATTTAGAAATAACTGAAACTTTGAATTTAAAATAAGAAATATAGGAATAAAATTCATAATTAAAGAAATAAAGAATGTTGGAAGAGGAGACTAGAGGCCATATAGAAATATAATTGAGAAATAACTAAAATTCGGTATTAAAAATAATCAATAACTATCACGTGTATACAACACAATATGAATATTACACATTGATAGTTTCATGAAGTTAGTACAAAATTTAAATTATATTATTATTTTAAGATATTTTAATAATGAAATAAGAAATATATATGATATTATATGAGAGAAAATATAAGGATGCTAGTCACGTAATTTGCACGGATCACCATACTAGTTTTAGTATATAATAGATAAAAAGAACGCGATCTTCTGGTATCCAATAAAGAAAACTTCACATTCTACGGCATGATAGTCGTAGGCCTGACACCAAGCTACCATGTCACTCAATCATCTCCTCGGCTTTCTATGCATCTGGAACCTCACCGGGTTTATCATCTTCCAACCGGTAATCGTCGTCATCCTAATTCACCCTGCCTTTAATTTTATTATTTCATCATTTCTATAGCTCAATTCCATTTTTTTTTTCCCTGACCGTGTCTTAGACACTCGGGCAACTCCATTTTGGTGGAGATTGTACTGTTGGATATGCAATGTAGCATGGACACTGTACGGACTGATTGTCTCACAATACGGAGATATCATGACACCAATGGATGATTCGTGGGGAGTGGATCTTGATTCCTCGAGAGGATGTTCCGTCGTTATTTGCATGTCACTCAAATGATTATGAAAAAAATTAAGAAGATGTATTAATATGTAATATATCACTTCATAAACATGCAAGTTCAAATTCAACTTCTACATGTCGCAACAAAAAAAAACAAATCTGATTGTGAATATACGTCGCCACCGACCCCACCGTCGCTCCAAGAGCGGTGCTAGGAGCCCGAGCTCCCCGCCACACTTCACCGCCCCCTCCACCAACGAGCTCCACCGCCTCCACCTCTGATTGTTACCCCAGCTCGACACTCGCCCGCTACCGTAGCCGCCCCAGGCCCCCAGCCCGACGCCGTTGCTACCGTTGATCCATCTTGGGTTTGAAAGAAGAGAGAAGAAGAGGGAGAGGTGGCGATGGCGGCTCTAGAGAAGGGCATTGTGTAGGTGGCGACGTCCTCCGTGGTTCCCAGTGAGGTCCCTTCCAGGTAAAGCCATAAAATCCTCATATCCATTTGTGTTCAACATGAGGAGCAATAACCTAGATTAGAAATGATAGTCCACAACCCATTCCTCATATATGCGAAGCACATGAACACAATTACCATCATCAAGCTGTGTATTGACTAAATTGAACACACACTAAACGCCACATCAGGATCAATCCTTTCGTGTATGAACGTGAGGAACAATAACCTAGGAGTAGCTAGTTTTTTCTAAAAACAGATTAATATGATTTTTTATAGCAACTTTCATATAGAAAAATTTTATAAAAAACGCACCGTTTAGCAGTTTGGGAAGCGTGTGAGTGGAAAAAGAGGGAGGTAAGTTGGGAAAGGAGGGGGGAAGAATTTGATGTGGATTTTCATCCCTCGAGGGGATATCCCTCGTTGTTTGCATGTTATCTAAATAATTATCACAGAAATTTTAAAAAATTAACAGTATAGATTAATATAAAATATATAACTCTACAAACATATAAGGTCAAATTCAACTTCTAAAAATTATAAAAAAGAAAAAAATAAATTAAAAATAGTTATCGTACATTCGTAACTATATTTGTTATTTTGTTATAATTTGTAGAAGTTAAATTTTAACTTACATATTTATGGAGTGATATATTTCATATTAATCTATCTTACTAATTTTTTTAAAATTTTTTTATAACTATTTAGTTGATATTTAGTTGATATGCAGGATATGAGAGGATTCCCAAGAGTGATGAAAACATCAGGAAGAACGCAGACTAGATGAAGTTGCTGCAATTGGCCAGACCCTTGCTTGCACATAATGACTGGGGTACTAGCCGTTCAGGATGAATGGTGATAGGACAACAAGCTGTCCGTGCATGCAGCTTTTAGCTGCCTAAGCAAGCTACATCTATATACTATATAGCCTACTAATTGAAATGGCAAATTTTATACTAGTTAATTGACATGGCAAATTTTATAGCCAAGAAGGGGCGGTATTAGTGATCTTGCTCTAAGATGCATAATGGTTTTCATTAGTACACTTTTTAAACTGTGAAATGATATATTTATGTTTCGTACGAGAAATTTATATATAGAAGTTACTCTAAAATATCAAATAAATTTATTTTTTATATTTATAATAATTAAAACCTAATTAATCATATGCTAATAGTTTTTTTCGTACTCTTACTTAATCATCATCTTCATTAGAGTTGTCTCTGGATGTGGTGTGCCATTTGTGCAAACTACTTCCTTTCTGTACTCTATGTACAAGCCCATTCTCACACGTTAATAAATTTTAAAGGTAAATTTGAATTAAGTTAGGTTTTAAACAGGAGCAAAAATCAGGATGTTACACTGCCAATCGGAAAGATCCATATCGAAAAAATTGATCTTTCACTCTCATTAGACCAGCCTAAAATTGGGATGTTCCTGGTTTGTGAGACATTGATGTGAGAGGTTTGTCCTTTAGGTATTTATTACATTAGATTGTTTGCAAGTCTCTCTCCATTTACTACTCCCTCTGCCCCGTAATATAGGGATTTTTAGGGTTGAACACGGGTATTAAAAAAAATATGTAAAATTAAATGGGAGAAGATTGTGATTGGTTGAGAAGTGGAGGTACGTGAGAAAATTGAATGGTGGAGGGTTATGATTGGTTGAGAAGAGAAGGTTGGTGAAGAAATTGTTATATTTTGGAACAAATTTTGAATGCTAAAAGTTATTATATTTTGGGATGGAGGGAGTAGTTGGAAAAGCCATTTACTTAGCACACATTTATTCTTTACATTAAGATTTTGGATACTTAGTCCACCTTGATCTTTTGGTCAACATATAATTTCCAATTTGGATAGCCTATTTTCTTTTTTATCACCACTACTTAAAAAAGTGTGATATATAATACTCCAATCTTTGAAGTATACCTCGTGAAATTTTAAAGGATAGCATGAATGGTGGGAGGCTCGAAAGAATCAAGTTAAGAAGGTCTAATCACCCACCATAAGAGATATTTTTGCCCTTTCATGTGCTAAGCTTTCTCTCAAATCTTTCTTCCACTCCTTTCCAATCAACATTTCGGAGCTTTCGATAATAAATAGGAATTCCAAGGTATATAGAAGGGAAGGATCCAGAATTACAACAAAAAAACTGCCTATACTGATCCTTTATTTCCTTAGCTTTTCTGAAACAGAAAATCTCACTTGTGTGAAAGTTTATTTTCAGCTCTGAAAGTTGTTTGAAAATGTATAAGATGACCTTCAAGTTTTTGGCTTGTTCAAGTTCATAGTCTATAAAAATAACCATCATCACTACTTAATCTTCATCCGGTTGTGATATGCAATTTGTGCAAACTACTTCCATTTTGTACTATATGTATAAGCCCTTCTCACACGTTAATAAGGCCTTCACACATGATATCACTAATCGTTGACACCATCCATCAGTTGGGAACAAATCAAGTGCAAACTCTTCATTATTCATAAAAAAAAATTAAGAGAACACTTGCAATCAATACATTCTTTTCTTGTGTTTCTAACACAAGACAATTATTTTTTATATAAGATCAAAATACATTCATATGCATATATATTATGATGAAAACTACGTGCTGATGAATTTCGACAAACGTATACTCTTATCTCACAAACCACAAACAAGTCGATAAGAGATCCATGCATATGTACGAGAGCAGGCGAGCAGCGTAGCTAGCTAGGCCCGCTCGGCCTCGATGTGCGTCGATCCGGCCGCCGCGCACCGGCCGATCAGCAAGCGCCGGCACGGAAGCCGAAGACGGCCACCGACGTCGTACAGGACCTTGAACGTCCGCTGCTGCACGTTGCCGATGGTGCCGAAGGTTTTCTCGTCAAGGGTGGGCGCGAACGCGAGGCAGCTGCCGGATACGATGCCGTGCGCGTCGAGGTCGACGACGGCGCCGCCGGCAAACACCAGCCCGACGGTCGGTATGCTGACCTTGTCCAGGCCAGTGAAGTCGAAGCACGTGTCGAGGATGCCCAGGGCTTCGCCCTCGTGTACTGCTTCATCCCGGCCCTGAACACCGACGACAGCGCCGTGTACGCCGCCGGTGGCAGCCGGGTGATCACCGCGCCGGAGTCCACCAACGACTTGGCGGAGAAGACCGACGGCGACAGCCCGAGCTTCTTCCCTCCCACGGCGATGTCCTCAAGAAGCGCGAAGTAATACGTCGGGACCTGCTTGCTTCTATACATTGGCGTCGTCGTCGCGAACCGCGACGTGCCGCCGCTCGGCGCCCCGAGCGTGAGGAACCCCGACGAGGCTGACGTCGCCTGGAGGCAGTAGGTGTAAGTATCTCAATGGTTACTCTCATTGATGAGAGGATGGCACTTAAGATAGGGTAATTTTCTGATTTTTCTTTACTCACAAACTGAAAGCCATATCCTCCCAAGAGAGATTAGATACATATTTATAGCTGTTTGCTAGTCTAAGAGGGTGCTGTCCTAGACATCCCAACAAACTGTCCTAGAGCATCTCAACAAACTGCTGTCCTAGCTGTCCTAGAGCATCCAAACTGAAAGTAGAGATGCTGTTCTAGAAAGCTGAAAAGCAAGGAAAGGACACCACAAAACCAAGACCAACAAGCAATACTTATTCCTTCATTCTCCCCCTAAGTCTTGTGCACCGTCTTGTGGGAAAGTTGAGCCATCCCGATCCGGGAGCAAAGCTCAAGGAACTTGATCCTCCCAAGGGGTTTGGTGAGCAGGTCCGCAAGCTGGTTCTTGGTGTTGATGTAACTCGCCTTGATGCTCCCTTCCTCCAACTAGCTTCGGATGAAGTGGTACCTCACCCGGATGTGCTTGCTCCGTTCGTGAAAAACGGGGTTCTTTGCCAGGGCCAGAGCGGACTTGCTGTCCACTCTGAGCTCCACCGCTCCAGTGTCTCTGCCGAGGAGATCACTGAGCAATCGAGCAAGCCAGAGCGCCTGGGTCGAAGCGGTGGAGGCCGCCATGTACTCGGCCTCGCAGCTGGACAGGGCCACCACCTGCTGCTTGACCGACTGCCAGCTAACGAGGCACTCGCCGAGGAAGAAGAGAATCCCGCTCGTGCTCTTGCTGGTGTCGATGTCGCCGGCATGGTCGCTCTTGCTGTACCCGACGAAGTGTGCCTTGCCAGGACACCTCGGGTAGTAGAGACCGTGGTCGAGAGTCCCTGCAACATAGCGGATGATCCTCTTCACAGCCTGCTGATGCTCCGTCGTCGGTCGCTGCATGATTCGACTGACGTAGCCGACGGAGAATGCCAAGTCCGGCCGTGTGTGGGTGAGGTAGCGAAGGCTCCCCACAAGACGCCGGTACTGCGTAGCGTCCACCTCCTCTGTCGTGCTATCGCGGCTCAGCTTCAGTCTCTCCTCCATCGGAGTGAGAGCTGGGTTGCAATCGGTGAGCCCAGCCAGCTCAACGACACGCTTGGCGTAGGCGGTCTGTCGAAGCGTGATCCCGGAGTCGTCCTGATGCACCTCGATCCCCAGGTAGAAGGAGAGAGGCCCCAGATCACTCATCTGGAAGGTGGCCTTCATCTCTTCCTTGAACGCCGCCACCTCCGCATCCTTGGTGCCAGTGATCACCAAGTCGTCGACGTAGACACCCACCAGCAGGGCATTTCCTCCATTGCCCTGCCGGTAGATGGCCATCTCGTGCGGGCTTTGCTCGAAGCTCATCCTCTTGAGTGTGGAATCCAACTTGGCATTCCACACCCTCGGTGCCTGCCGCAAGCTGTAGAGGGCCTTGTGCAGGCGTAGCACCTTGCCCTCCTTGCCGGGGATCACAAAGCCCAGCGGCTGGTGCACGTAGACCTCCTCCTTCAAGTCGCCATTCAGAAACACCGACTTGACGTCCATGTGATGGACGCACCAGCCTTCCTGAGCAGCCAGCGCAAGGAGGAGTCGCACAGACTCCATCCGTGCCAGGGGGCGAAGGCATCGTCGAAGTCGACCCCCTCCTGCTGCACGAAACCGTGTGCCACCAAGCGAGCCTTGTGCTTGACGATGGCTCCAGCTTCATCCCTCTTCAGCTTGAACACCCACTTAAGGGTGATCGCACGGGGACCACGAGGGAGTTCAGCAAGCTCCCAGGTGCGGTTCTCCTCAACCGCGTCCATCTCCGACTGCATCGCGGCACGCCATGCCGTGTGTTTCTCGGCCTCTACGAAAGACCGAGGCTCACCGTCATCGCACACAAGGTGCAACTGCGCCTCCGGGTCGCGAGGCACCAGTCCCGGCACCGGCTGGTCGCCGAGAAGGTCCTCCATCATGCGGTACCGCAGCTGCTCGCCGTCGTGGTACGCGTTGATGCGCTCCTCGCTGTGGGAGAGTGGAGTAGCGAACTCCACCGGGCTGTGCTCAACACGAGCTGGCGTCGAAGTAGACGTGCCCGGAGGGGTGGCCGTTGGTGCTGGAGTGCGTAGGGTCACTGGCTGTGGTGGTGTCGTCGAAGAACTCGTCGCAGCTGAAGTCGTGGCTCGAGAGTGTGTCGCTGCCGGAATCGGTGGAGGCTCGGGGACTGGGGTAGGCACGCTCGGTAAAGAAGAGCTGCCTACTCCCCCAGCTCCCTCGAAGTGGATGTACTCAACAGTGCAGTCATCGTACGTCGGGGTCGAGCCGTCGTCCACCGCCTTGTCCCATGCCCACCCTCACCCTTTGTCGAACACTACGTCGCGCGCCGTGCGCACACGCTGTGTCTCCGGGTCGAGGATGCAGTAGGCCTTCGAGCCCTCAGCGTAGCCGATGAACACTCCTGGGGTGCTCCTGTCATCGAGCTTGCCGATGTGGCCGAGCTCCTTGGCGAACGCGAGGCAGCTGAAGAACCGCAGGTGGGAGACCGCCGGCTTGCGCCCATGCCAAGCCTCGTACGGTGTCCTGCCATCGAGGGCCTTGGTAGGCGAGCGGTTGAGGATGTAGACGGTCGTCACCACCGCCTCTCCCCAGAAGATGGCCGGCATCCCCCTCTGCTTAAGGAGAGCTTGAGCTATCCGCAAAACCGTCTGGTTGCCCCGCTCGACGACGTCGTTCTGCTGTGGATTGTACGGCGCGGTGTAGTGGCGCTGAATGCCCTCATCAGCGCAGTACGACACGAATTCAGCCGCCGTGAATTCACCGCCATTGTCGGTGCGCAGCACGCACAACTTGCGGCTGCATTCCGCCTCCGCAGCCTGCGCGCGCCTGATGGCGTCTGCAGCCTCTCCCTTGCTGCCGAGGATCATCACCCACATGTAGCGGGAGAGGTCGTCGACGAGCAGCAGGAAGTAACGTCGTCCTCCTAGTGTGGCCGGTGTCACTGGGCCACACAAGTCCCCGTGCACGAGCTCGAGCCGCTCCTTGGCTCGGAAGCTCGTTGCTGGGGAAAGGGGAGCCACCTCTGCTTCGTTAGGACGTAAACGTCGCAGAGCTGCTCCACGTGGTCAAGGCACGGTAGGCCTCGCACCATCTCCTTGGCACTGAGCCGCTTCAGGGCCTCGAAGTTGAGGTGCCCGAAGCGCTCGTGCCACTGCCACGCCTCGTCGTCCCGACGAGCGGCAAGGCAAACGGGTTGTGCCACTTGCACGTTGTAAACGTAGAGTCGGTTGGTGCCTCTGGTTACCTTGGCAAGAAGGCGACGACGGCGATCCCAAATCCTCATGACTCTGTGCTCGACCAATACGCGTGAACCGCTCTCATCCAGCTGTCGCACGCTGATGATAGAGTTCCTCAACACGGCAATGTAGTAGACTCCGGTGAGCAGGCTGTGCTCACCGGACTTGGCGGTGAAGGTGACGGAGCCGACTCCCTTGATCTCCACGCCGAAGGCATCCCCAAACTTGACGAAGCCTCGAATGCTGGAGTCAAGCTCGGTGAAGAACTCTTGCCGGCCAGTCATGTGATGGGTGGCGCCGGTGTCGAGATACCACCCTGTTGACGACCAAATTTGGTAATTCAAATATCGGAAATCAAGATGGAATCGAAGAGGATTGAAGAGATAAGATCGTATCGGAAAGCGGAGTGAGAATCGGCTGTGGTCCGAATCGGCTGTAGACTGATCGGCAGAGTCAGAGTCGGACTAGGTTAGCCGATTGAGCCGATTTCGATAATGTGACTCAGTATACATCATCGGGTTGTGTTAACGTGCTTAATATGGATTGCCATGGACGGATAGAGTCTTGAGGAGGCGATTGTATCTATTAATTAGGATATTTTATGTAATTTCCTTATAGATATTCTCGGTAAGAGTCCGCCTAAGGGACTTGTTGGTTAGTTGGATTTGTATTAGGATAATATGAGTCGTGTCCGTGATGGACAATGTTTGTAATTTCGGGTATAAATATGATCCCGAGGTCTTGTAAATAATAACAACACGCGTTCAATCAATCTCGGCGCATCGCCAAACCTTTGTTTTCTATTCTCGGCAAGTTTGTGCTTTCGAGTCGTGCTGCATCAATTTGATCTTCAGCGAAAAGGTATATCTTATATCTCTATGACACTCTAGTTCTTTGTTTTGATTCTCCGAGTTATCATATATGTTATATAACTTAAATCGGCAATGCAATCTACCTATATCGGCTAGATCCTTTCTAGGGTTTCATTGATATCGGCTAGATTACTTTGTTAATCTAGGTTATATAATATATCCACCATCCTGAAAAGGAACCCATCGGCTTGATTCTTTAGATCTCATACTTCTATTTATACTTAATGCTGCATTGATTCAGTCCAACCTATTAAGTCGTATTTAGAATCATGATATCTAACCTGCTTCATGGTTGTTAATAAGGATAGTATCGGGGTTTCAGCCGATCTTACCTGATATAGATGTTTTACATTGTCGTATGCTTTGTTTAATGTTCTATATCTGCCCCTTATATCAGGATTTAATCTAATGTAAATATATTAAGCTTGATATCAATCTAATTGGTTATAGTTTAATATATTTGTTACTAGAGAATATCCTAGTATAAGGTTGTATCGGAGCTATAGCCGATACATACTTAAACCTAGATATCGGCTATGACATCAATCTACATAATCTTTACGTCATGTTATCTTTAGACTTGGGCAATTTATACTGTCTCGGTTCAGTCCGATCTATCCCAATTGCTTATCTCTAAAGTAATATTGATATATTGATTATGTAACACTGATCTTTACAGCCGATATCCTAGTTTTAGGGTTAATTTTATCCTTGATTACACCTTACAGCCGATCCATGCTTTATTGCATCGGCTAGGTCACATACGATATGAAATCGGCCCTATGGCCGATTGTCTATCGTTTACTGATATTCTTTGCATGTTTTTCTTGTTGATTGCAGGATCAAATCAACTGGCACGCCCTTGAATCTGAAACCGTAATTTTGGACCTGCACTAGAGTAAAGCAAACCTCTCAGGCCAGTGTGTGTTTTTTGCATCAACACACCCATCAGCCTTGTCGTTGCCAAAGCTGTTACCGAGGAACGCGTGTACCTTCGGCTCATCGAGGTGGAGGAAAGCCGTTGCGGCCGGTGCCGCTGGAGATAGCTCGATGCTCGCGTGTGCCAGGAGCAGAACCGGCTCTTCCTCCTCCACCTGTGCGACGTGGGCCTGGCCGCGTCGTGTCTGTCAACAGTCTTTGGCCCAATGGCCAAGCTTTCCATAGTTGCGGCAGGCGTCGTCTCGTGCCGGCTTGTGGTTGCCGGCGGCGCCACCTTGGGCACCTCTGCGAGCGCCACCCTCGGCGCGTCTTCACGCCCACCGCAGCTGGACGCCTCCGCGCGCCTTGCGCGGCTTGCGGCCGCCTATCGAGGGAGAGGACTCCCCCTTCCTCCCGTCACCTTGACAGGCCTCCCACTGCTCCTGGGTGAGATGGAGATTCCCGCCAATGGTGACAGGCCCCGAGAGAGGCTGTGGCTCGTCGCTGTCGACGACCTTGAGACGACCTATCGCCTCCTCGATCGACATCGTGGAGAGGTCCAGCAGAGACTCGATCGAGCGAGCGATCTGCCCGTACTTCTCTGGGATGCACCGGAAAAGCTTCTCGACAGCTCTCTCCTCGTCGTAGGTGTCCTCGCCGTACTGCACCATCTTCTGCAGCAAGGTGTTAAGACGGAGGGCAAAGTCATCAACATCCTCACCTGTCTTGAAGGCTGTCTTGAAGGCCAGGCTCTCCCACTCCTTGCGAAGCGCCTGCAGTGTGGACTTGCGGGCGCGGTCACTGCCGATGCGTGCTGCAGCGATGGCGTCCCAGGCCTCCTTGGCAGTCCGTTTCTGAGAAAGCGAGAAATGCATCTCGGGCGGGACTGCTGCGATGAGTGCATCCAGCGCTCGTCGATCTTCGTCGTAGTCGACGTCGCCGTACCGAACTGCCTCCCACATGTGTCGCACCTAGAGCCTCACCCTCATGACCGCAGCCCACTCGATGTAGTTGGTTTTGGTGAGGGTAAGCCACCCACCGCCGGGACCAAAGTCCCTGACCACCGTCTGACACCGTGGTGGCCATGGCGCCGGTCAGGTGAGGGAGAGCCGCGCTGCCTGCGAGGGCCGCGCTCTCCATCGAACCAGCCACCTCCACCGGGAGCGCCGCTGCCGCACGCGCGCTCTGGTCTACCGCCGGCACGCCCGCCTGTCTGGGTTCCTGTCGGCGGGCGCGCGGTCCCTTGGGCCGCCACCGCCGGGGTGGTGGGCTGCTGCCCACCGCTCTGCCTGCTCCTGCGCCCTTCCTCTTGCTAGCTCCTCAAGCTCCCTGTCGGCGGTGATGTCGCCGGCGATGGAGCCGTTGATGCTGCTGCGTAAGGTCTCAACCTCTACCTCCGCCGCACGTGCCGCATCTTCCGCCTCCTCTGCTTCCGCCTCTGCCCTAGCCGCTGCCAACTCCGCTGCCGCCAGTCTGGCCGCCCTCACTACTGCTACTACGGTCTATGTTGTTGCTCGCCTGCGCTCTTCTGCCGCGGCGAGCTCAGCATCCTGCTGACACCATGTGCTCGAGGCGACCGAACGCCGAGACCGTACGTCGGACATGGCATGCCTCCGGGGGGCTGCTGTGTGGAGAAGGGAAAGGGAGAGGGGAAGGAGGAGCAGCCAATGCTGCTGCTGCTACTGGCTGAGTGCTCACTGGAGTTTGGGAAGGGGAGGAGCAATAAATATTTAGCCTACAGGAAAGTGTGGCTCTGATACCAGATGTTAGTATCTCAATGGTTACTCTCATTGATGAGAGGATGGCACTCAAGATGGGGCAATTTTCTGGTTTTTCTTTACTCACAAACTGAAAGCCATATCCTCCCAAGGGAGATTGGATACATATTTATAGCTCCTAAGAGGGTGTTGTCCTAGAGCATCCCAACAAACTGTCCTAGAGCATCTCAACGAACTATTATCCTAGTTGTTCTAGAGCATCCAAACTGAAAGTAGAGATGCTGTCCTAGAAAGCTGAAAAGCAAGGAAAGTACACCACGAGACCAAGACCAACCAGCAAGACTTATTCCTTCAGTAGGAGAAGGACTTGCCGTACTTGTCCGCCGTCTGCGACACCAGAGACGGCGCATCGCCTCCGAGACCCGAGCCCGTCCGTCTTGTCGTCCATGCCGGTGCCCAGCTCGGAGTGGCTGCATCCGAACTGGAAATCCTTGACGAAGTCGGAGCTGGACAGCGTCAGCGTGTCGGAGCTGTACGTTCCGGTGGTGTTGGAGCCTTCGCCGTACTTGACGATGTACTGGCACTGGGACTTGGTGTCGCAGCCGTTGGCCTCCCCGCTGTCACCGAGCTGCGTGCACGCGGCGGCGCCGCAGGAGACCGCCGCGTACGTGCTCGACGCAGCCGGGTCGAACAGCGCGCCAGCGTGGGCGTGGCACTGCGCCGGGACGGGGCACGGCTTGCACTGCACCCATGACACGTCGCTGCCGGTGTCGATGATCACCCTCTGCGTCACCGCCGGCGAGCCGAGCCCGACGGAGATGACGTACTCCAGCGTGTCCAGCGAGGAGCCCAGCGTGGTCGGCACGGAGACCTTCGACGACTGGCCGTCCTCGCCGCCGGCGGCCGTGCCGTTGTTGTCGGAGAACTTGCGTCGGATGTACTCAGCTCGGAGCTGGTCACGGCGGAGCAGCTCCTCGTCGGTCGGCCTCTTCTCGGAGTTGGGATCCGCCGGCGAGCATGGGCCGTACCGGTGGCTCAACGCCACCGAGCTCGTTCCATCTGAGGGTGACGGAATCGCTGCAAACGTAACATTATATTAAATTTCATTTCACATGAAATTAGAACTTTCACTGCATGCATGAAATTTAGTTGCAGAAAGATATAAGAGAGGATTTATGGACAGTTCACTACCATTGGACTCGGAGCAGACGGCCCTACTAGGATTCAGGTCAAGAACCTCTTGTAACTCTGTTCATCTCCTGCACGAGCAACGAAAGAATGGTAGCTGCACAAGAGGAGCAGCAACACAAGCAAAACAGAAGCCATTGGTGTTCCTCTGCTTCGTCCTAGCTAGGCTACGGGTGACCAGCTGGGCTAGAAATCATTTCCCAGCTTCAAAACCCTAACTTCTCTGTATATAAGAATTCAGAGATGGATTTTCATTCCCGATGGAACATCCTCTCGTTCCTTTCATTTCATCTAAATAGTTATAAAAAATTAAAAAATTGATAATATAGATTAATATGAGATATCACTCCATAGATGTCAAATTCGACTTTTAAAAGTTCTAAAATACAAATTAAACTGAAACTAGTTAACGTACAATCACAATTATATTTATTATTTTCGTTACAATTTGTAGAAACCAGATTTTGAACTTGCATATCTGTAAAGTGATATACGTCGTATTAATCTAACTTATCATTTCTTTTGAAAGAAATTATAGCTATTTAGGTGATAAAGAGATATTTCCTCGAAGGATAAAAACACCTTCTCATAAGAAACTATCTTAATCACAACCCATTCAGTTCAGCTGATATGCTAACAGGTTCCATTAGCCAATAAATATTATAGATTATAAAGTTAATAAATAGTAAAAAAAACTATTGAGCAAGTATGGGGTGGCACGAACTAGGAAGTCGATTTTTTTCTCTCAAGGGGACCTCCTCACATTTTGTGCATGATATTTAAAAAGTCATAAAATTTTTTAAAAATATCAAGATAAAACAATATATGATATATCTTTTCACAAAAATACAAGTCAAAATTCGACCTATACAATTCAAAACAAATATAATAGATTTGACCGTGAATTACGCGTCCTATCCATAGTCAAATTTGTTATTCTTTTTCAATTGTATAAGTTGAATTTGAACATACATGTTTATAAAGTGATATATCGTATATTTATCTATCTTATTAATTTTTTTAAAAGAAGTTGATGATTTTTTAGACGATAAGAAAAACAGGGGACATCCTTAAAGAATGAATAGAGTTTCCCCACAAATTATCCATATGCATCTCCATTAACTATATAAAAAAGACAGACTCCACGACTGAGACTCGTAGTTGACCCAGTAAACATGCATGTTTGTAAAGTGATATATCACATATTTATCTATCTTACTAATTTTTTTAAAAAAAAGTTGATTTTTTAGACGACAAGCAAAAACAGGGTTTTTGGACATCCTTAAAGAATGAATAAAGTTTCCCCACAAATTATTCATATGCATCTCCATTAACTATAAAATAGACACAGACCCCTCGACTGGGACTCACAGTTGACCCAGTAACTATAAATCTCAGTTCTTGCATTTTAAAACTAGAGTTAATCTATTAAATGCCATAGCAAAGAAGTACAACCTAGGCAAGACCATCGCAAGTCATGCATCTATAGCAAATTAAATGGCGTCGCAACCGTTACTATGAGAAAAATCATTGCTGTCACCTGTTACAGCATTCTCCGTTCATTTTCTAAACTTCTTTTAATCACAGAAACATCCCAAAAAAATCAGTAAAGCTATTTAAGTTAGCAAGCAAAATATCCTAAAATGAGAATTTTGCATATTTTGAACACAATATGTAGCAACTAGACAAAAAGATCATAATACGAGCAAGAAAGAAAATAAAAAACTAAATAAAAATATAAATATCAGTAAACATTTCTCCTGTTCTAGATATTAAAAAAATTATATCTAAATTAAATTTTATTAGTGGAGAACTTTTTAGATCGCATTTGATATTTTTGATGTGCCGTTTAATTAGTTCATGAATAAAGAAGGGCAAAACTTTTTTTTTCGAAACGACCCGCACCTGACAGTGAAATTTCATATTGATATAGCATGAAAAATACAAAACTACAACCTTTGGAGGTTAACCAGGAAAAGAACAAAAACAAACACACACCAGCACCGCACGCTGGCAGCTCCTCACACAACCCAGAAGAAGGAACTAGCGCCAAGCCGACCGCCATATATATGCGTGATCGATCACTCCTAAACCTTAAAGGGGTCGCAAATATCTCCCGTACACTGACTCTGCATAGAAGATAGTCAACGAGTTTCTAGGTATCTTCATGTAGAGGGATTGAAGAGAGGGAGAGGGTGAGAGAGGAAAATCCACGTACTCATCCCTCGCGACAACATGATGGCGACAATCAAGAACCGCCAACAACCAAACCGAGAGAAAGCGGCAAAGGCAGGAACAAGACTTCCTAGGTAACGCCTCCAAGGAGGTCATGACATCTTAGGTGCCACCGTTATCCATCCAACTAGAATGTTTTTTCACCTAACGATACTTGCAAGTAAGAGGAAGGATGGTTGCTCGGTCCAAATGGGGTCAAGGCGCCCGAACACGTTGTCATTGTTGGCTCGGGAAATCCCAAGCTAGGCTTTCGCTTGCACCACCCTCTCCCGTACCTGTCGATGCCACCCTAGAGCTCCTCCGCCCAACAATCTCTACCAGCTGGCAGATCCGCCACACCGGTGCCCCACCGCCGGCCAACCCTCACTAGGCCACCTTCACGCCTGACACTGCCTCCCATAGCGGCGTAGCCCGCAACGTCATTACCCACGTCGACCACTATCTCGGCCAGCACTGCGAGTAGTCGTTCCCATCCTCTGCAACAGTTGTGGCCTTCTCCATCCACGTCGGCTTCACTTGGACCGGACGCCTATAGCAGCCAAGTCGCATCAGCCTCCTTGCCCCCGGTCACGGTGGCCTCCTGCCGCCATCGCCCAAGCGGGCCTCATATTGCCACAAGCCATCACAGCCTCCCGCTGTCGTCGCCCACGCTGACCTCCTTTGACACCGGCCCCTACGGCATCTCGTTGCAGCTGCTTCGCCGCGTTGGCTACTCCGGCCAGATCCGGCGCAGAGGTGTTGGATACACACAGGGGGGCTAGACCTAGTTGTGGCAGAGCTGGATCCGCAGTCTCCACGCCATGCCATCTTCCCCGCGGTCCATGTGTCGAGTCACTTTCCTCGCGCTGAAAGCGTGGCGCCACTGTGGTTTGGTCCCGCCGCCACCATCCCAGCTAGCGAACCAGGAGCGGGCGCTAGGGTTAACCCCACGAGCCACCCGGGCGTGGGCGACACCTTCCACAAAATGGTATAGGTAACTCTCATGTGCGGAAGAAGGGCAAAACAATTATTTGTATCATTTTTGTCTAACTTGAATGGATGCTTTGCATATGATTGAAAAACTATTGGTGAGATGGTACTTTTTCAGATTTATGCGTTCATTTGCAATATCATTTGGCTATCAGAGAATTTTCAATTGTGTTTTTCTAATACCTAAGTCATGCTTATATGCGATGGGATTTATCAAATTTGCTTTTAAAATTACTCCCTCAGCAGGACAATATAGTATGCATTATGATTTAGAAACGACAAACTTTTTAGAATTTGATTGAGTAGTCAAATTATAGAATATTTAGTATATAAAAATTATTCCAATATTTATATTTTAAGGTGATTTTACAAATAATATAGAGCTATGAAAAGATAGAATGAGCCCAATGCAAGCAAGGCTCGAAAGAACTGAATGAAATAAGTATATATTTTACGAGGAATGCATGGTCAAAGTTGACTAAATGACTTAAAAATTAAAGTAAATGTACGGAAGCAATAAGGTCTTATTAAATTCATATCGGGTGATGCTGCCGTCATCAGCGCAGGAAGTGGTAAGTTGAATCGTACTTCCTTGAATCTTATATACTCCGTTCGTCTTATTTTAAGTGCACTTAAGGATTTCAACGTTTTATCATCCGTCTTATTTAAAATTTTTTAATTAGTATTTTTATTTTTATTAGATGATAAAACATAAATAATACTTTATGCGTGATTTATTTTTTAAAAATTATAAATTTTTCAAATAAGGTGAAGATACATAAAGTCGCAACTGCAGTTAAGGGACGGAGGAAGTACATAACATGTTCCATTATCTAAAAAAGGCATAAATATACATGTGTACTGCCTTTGTATGTTCTCATTTGGTTTACATTGATCGGTGTTCTACCTATGTTTGCCTGTTTTGATTTTAATCACCAATAATATTTGAATTAAAGAATAAATTACTGTTTGTGCCAGGGTTTTTAACTAAAGTTTGGACTATCCCAATCCAATGTTTTTACATAAAACCAGATATCTTTAACTATTTTAACTATTTTTCACTTTGAACCACACCCTCTCCATATCTCTCTCTTCTCCTCGCGGCCATGATTATCATGGTCTGGTCACTAATGTCGGCAGCGGCAACAAATGTCACGATGGGACAGGTCATGGGGCGTCGCCCGTGGGCGCCAACACGACTGTGTCTGTGCAGCAACGTTGAGTGTGTCTGTGTCGTGCAGCTCAATGACCTCGGGTTTGCTAACAATGATGTCGATGAAGAACATGGCGGCATGGGTGCAGTGGGAAATCAGAGAAAAATAGAGAATGAGAGGGGTGGTCCGAAGTGAAAAACAAGATACATAGCTTTATGTGAAGATTCTGGATTGGGGTAGTCCAAAGTGAAACTTTGATTAAAGAACCTAGCCTAAACTATAATTTACTCAATTTTAAATTATGAAGTTTTGACCAAAGATAGTTGAAGATGATATTTAGATACAACATACTTTCATAATACAGTGTATTGCTAAAATATAAGTAGTCAAACATTATATAAAAATAGAATCCAATGACAATTATTTAAGAACCGAGGCTGCTAGATGTAGTTAATGTTATTTCTTATTCTCTAATCATGCATCAATATATTAATTATTTATATAGTCTAATAAATTGTTCTTCTTCTTTATTTTTGCTTCTGTCACGAAAGTAATCATATCAATTATTTTTAGCCTTCGTCTAGATTGTCAGAGTGTATGTCCTTCCTGCTATAGATTGCACCATCTCAATTATTTTTAGCTTTTTGCGATAATTTATTAAAGTTCAAATTGTGAAGAGCACATAAATCACGTAATGTGACTATAAAACAAATCCATCTTGCATCCCATAATTGCCCATTGTCAATAGTGCATGCAAGGTTATCATCTAGTATATATATATTTTAATAGCATTGGCAGTTTTTATATTGTAGAGGCACTGGACTTTTGACATTGTAGTAATTTATAGATTACATGTTTTACAAAAATAGATCCTCTAGAAAACTTATCGTATTTATAGACCTCTACCAGGAATTGGCACCGAGGTGGGTTGGTCTTGGCGCTCGTTGTTTTGGCTCTGACCTCTCTCACTTAGGAACAACGCCTTTCTTTAGATTAAAAGAATTTATTCATTTCTTGTCTAACTTTTAGAAAAAAACTGACATATCAGTGTATCCTAATTCATTTCCGTTAGTTTATTTCAAAAAACACACATATTATAGTTCAAATTGGACAAAACCACTGTTAGGAAACGATAGGCAAATAAACGATGAAGAACGATAGATCAATCACAGAAGACACGAGATTTAACGTGGAAAACCCTCCCAAAGTAGGAGAGAAAAAACCACGGGCGCCAGCCAGCAAACTATCTTCACTATATCAGGATGAGGTTACAACGCCGAACGACGGCTTACAAAAGATGAGAGTCACCAACGGTGGAACCCTAAAGGGTGTATATATAGCACGATCCGCTTCGCTCCGGCCCAAGCCTCCGGCGACGGGCCTCCGCTACACTCCGGCAGAAGCCTGGCCTTTATAATGGCAACTGAATTTGGATCACAACTCAACAAACTCCACCTTGAGACAAATTTCTTCTTGTAGCATAAATCAATCCTTCACCCTAAACATAAGAAAGACAAAAAAAACACTTTCGGCGCCAAATAGCCTCTTGGGCTAAACCACTACTCCAACTAAGCTTGAGCAGAGCTCAAACTTAGCAACAGGAACAGGCTTTGTCATCATATCAGCAGGATTATCATGAGTGCTTATCTTGCATACCTTTAGCTTACCTTGCGCAACTACATCGCGAACATAATGGTACTTGATATCAATGTGCTTTGTTCTCTCATGAAACATCTGATCTTTAGTGAGGTATATGGCACTTTGACTGTCACAAAACAAATTGATGCAAGAATCAACTCCACAGAGCTCTGCAAACAATCCTTTTAGCCAAACTGTTTCCTTACATGCTTCAGCAATAGCCATGTATTCTGCTTCAGTGGTAGACTGGGCAACAACAGGCTGCAATGTTGCCTTCCAACTCACAGCACAACTACCAATAGTAAACACATAACCTGTGAGTGACCTTCTCTTATCCAAATCAGCAGCAAAATCTGAATCCACATAGCCAACAAGCCCCTTATCAGTCCTGCCAAACTTCAAGCAAGCATCAGCTGTGCCTCTAAGATACCTGAAAATCCACTGAACAGCCTTCCAGTGTTCTTTACCAGGATTAGCCATGTATCTACTAACCAAACTCATAGCATAAGATAAATCTGGACGGGAGCAAACCATGGCATACATCAAAGAACCAACAGCACTAGAATATGGAACTCTTGACATGTATTCTATATCCTCATCAGTGCTAGCACATTGTTGAGCTGATAATTTAAAATGAGGTGCAATAGGAGTACTAACCGGCTTTGCATCATGCATGTTAAAACGATGAAGAACCTTCTTAATGTAACTTTGCTGACTAAGAAATAACACACCAGAATTTCTGTCTCTAGTGATTTCCATACCTAGAATTTTCTTAGCAGCACCGAGATCCTTCATATCAAACTCACTACTCAACTGTTTCTTCAATGTAGTGATTTCTTCCTTGCTCTTGGCAGCAATCAGCATATCATCAACATATAATAGCAAGTATATAGGTGATCCATTAACAAATTTAATGTACACACAGCTATCAAATTCAGACCTCTTAAAGCCTTGTGACAACATAAATGAATCAAACCTTTTATACCATTGACGAGGGGACTGTTTCAAACCATACAAGGATCTTTTCAATTTGCAAACATAATCCTTCTTTCCAGGTACTATGAACCCTTCTGGCTGGTCCATGTATATCTCCTCCTCAAGTTCTCCATGTAAAAATGCTGTCTTCACATCTAACTGCTCAAGCTCAAGATCATGCAAAGCAACAATACTAAAGAATGTACGAATTGAACTATGCTTTACAACTGGAGAAAACACATCATTATAATCCACACCAGCAATTTGACTGAAGCCTTTTGCTACTAACCTTGCCTTAAACCTTTGAGGCTCACTGGGAGATAAACCTTCCTTTTTCTTGAAGATCCATTTGCAACGGACAGTCTTCTTTTGTTTTGGCAAGCGCACAACCTCCCATGTGCCATTCTTCTCAAGAGACTGCATCTCATCCTGCATCGCTGAGATCCACTTCTCGCGATCAACACAAGCAACAGCTTCAGTGTACGTAGCTGGCTCATGAGTGTTCTCCACCTGTTCAGCACAACTAAAAGCATAATAAACCATATCACATTCCTCAATAAGACGAGCTGGAGCACCACAACTCCTCTTTGTTCTACGATGTGCAATAGGTTCATCTTGTGACTGCAAGACAGGGAGTGAGTGCTGAACAGTATCATGAACTTCACTATCAACGATTTCAGTTTTCTGATCATCCACGTGCTCCACCTGCACGCTGACATACTGCTGCTCCTCATTACAACCACCTGGTATGACATCCGTGGATAAGCTGTCATTAAACATAACAGATTCATTGAAAACAACATTTCTGCTCATGAGAGTCCTTTTAGTTTCAGGATTCCACAACTTATATCCTTTTACTCCTGAACCATAACCAAGAAATAGGCACTTAACGGCTCTAGGCTCTAATTTTCCATTATCAACATGAGCATAAGCAGTGCATCCAAAAACTCTCAATTGTGAATAATCAGCAGGCATACCAGACCATACCTCAATTGGAGTTTTCTTATTAAGTGGGATAGAAGGCGACCTGTTGATCAAATAGCAGGCGGTGTTAGCAGCCTCTGCCCAAAAACGCTTGTTCATGCGAGCGTTGGACAGCATACAACGAGCCTTGGATATGATGGTCCTGTTCATGCGCTCAGCCACACCATTCTGCTGTGGAGTGTGCGGGATGGTGTGATGCCTAACGATGCCTTCCTTCCTGCAGTAATCATTAAAAGCATCCGAACAAAATTCACCACCATTGTCAGTGCGAAGTACTTTTATCTCCTTTTCAGTTTGCCTTTCTATCATAACTTTCCAATCTTTAAAAGCAGCAAAAGTATCATCTTTATATTTCAGGAAATAAGGCCACACTTTTCTAGAGTAATCATCGATAATAGTGAGCATATAACTCTGGCTCTTGTCACGATCATTAGTGTCGTTGTAGGTTCTCTGCTCAGATCTGCCTCTGACTTGCAATGCTTCGCCCTTGGAGGACGATGCTTCAGACTGAACCATACCTTTCATCTTCTCCCTGTTCTGGAGTGCCTCATAAACTTCCGAAAGGGTTAGTTCATCACGGCTTAAGAGTATGGTGTCACGAAAATTTGCAAACGAACTAGGCAGTGAGCACAATAAAAGTAGACCTAAATCTTCATCATCAAACTTAACCTCCATTGACCCTAGGTCAGCAACGATCTCCTTGAAGACCGATATGTGGTTCAACACAGAACCACTCTCCTGCAACTTGTGCGTGAACAACTTCATCTTTAGATGCATCTTACTGGTTAGATCCTTAGACATGCAGATCGATTCCAGTTTGAGCCAAAGTTCTGCAGCAGTTTTTTCCTGCAACACTTCTTGCAAAATATCATTAGATAGATGAAGTTGAATCAGCGACAGTGCCTTACGATCTTTCCGCTTCTCCTCAGCGGTCCAGTCCTCCTTCTTCCTCTTCCCGAAGTTTTCCAGCGCCTCATCAAGATCCGAAGATTGCGCCAGCACAGCCCGCATCTTAACTTGCCACAGCGAGAATCTCGTCTTGTAGTCTAGCAGCGGAAGATCATACTTCATCGATGCCATCGCGAAAAACCCTAATTAGAGAACACGCTCTGATACCACTTGTTAGGAAACGATAGGCAAATAAACGATGAAGAACGATAGATCAATCACAGAAGACACGAGATTTAACGTGGAAAACCCTCCCAAAGTAGGAGAGAAAAAACCACGGGCGCCAGCCAGCAAACTATCTTCACTATATCAGGATGAGGTTACAACGCGGAACGACGGCTTACAAAAGATGAGAGTCACCAACGGTGGAACCCTAAAGGGTGTATATATAGCACGATCCGCTTCGCTCCGGCCCAAGCCTCCGGCGACGGGCCTCCGCTACACTCCGGCAGAAGCCTGGCCTTTATAATGGCAACTGAATTTGGATCACAACTCAACAACCACATGGTGATACATCACTCTGTGTATTATGATCCTAAAGTTTCGAAAAATCACGCTATTGATCATTTTGACTTTGATCTTGATCATTTTTTTAGTTCAACAATCAGATCTTAAATTTATAAAGAATTTATCCATCGTATAAATGATACATCCACTTTATAAAATTTTGATATAGGAGTATGTTAAAATAGTTAACGGTGGATTTTGTAAAACTTTAGGAATATAATACCCGGGGTTATGTGTTATGTGTCAAAATCCCTATGGTTTTATGTAACTTGAACCATAATAGATGGGGTTTTATAAAATTTACTCTTAATTTTATTTTAAAAAACTAATTTGGGTCCCTCCCCCTCCTACTTTTAGAGGTGAAGGAAGTTCACCTCCCCGCACACAAAACGAGCAATCTATTAGTGCATAATTAATTAAGTGTTAGCCAGAATAAACTTTAAAAATGAATTAATATGAATTTTTAAAGTAATTTTCATATATATTTTTTTCAAAACACATACCATTTAATGGTTTCGGAAGCATGCACGTGAAAAATGTGGAAGTAGAAGTTGGAAAGAGGTGATAAAGAACAAAGTCAAGTCCTGTTGATTTGCTATCGTATTTTCTAAAAAGAATAGGGTAATTAAATTATAACACATGATTTGTAATTGTTTTCTCAGATTTTGATAGAGGATTTAGGTATGACGAGGAGGGAGGGAACCATATCCTCCCAAATTAAGTTGGATGACGGCAAATTTTTCAGAGCATCTTTTTCTTTAGGTACTATGTTTATGTTTATGTTATGCAATGGAACCAAATATTTTCTCTTTTTTTTGACGGTTTGATTAAACGCACCGCAGGAGATAGCCTAATTGTACCGATCAAGGATTTAGATTTTTGTTGAATGGAAGCTCATAAATTCAATGTGTTTGGTTTAAGGGCAATACTGGATAGGACGGGCCGGACCATCTATAGTTTTCGGGTGGAACAATCCATATTGACTTAGTTAAGTGTTTGTTTGGTTGGATTGATATAAAGGATTAATATTTTGTTTGGTTATATTAGATAACCTCTAGTGATGTACATGCATGGATCAGAAATGCTCGATTTTTTTTCTAAAATCTTATCGAACTTTTTAAAACTTTGACTCTGATGTTCAATACACTTAGTTTAAAAATGTAAAAATGGTAATTGTAAATTTGTATTGAAAAATACTTTCGACCTCTTATAAACTCCTCATACTTTAGAAGATGATACCCCAATGTAAAACTTGGACCAATGTCAAACCTTCATATATCCATATGAAAAAGTCAAACATCAAGTAGAATTTTTAACCGAATGAAATGTTAGTCGATCTCTATTTTTTTCCCAACTCTTGAAGCTCCGGATTCTTCCTTTACAAATTGCATGGAAGAACATCGCCACAGTTATTTATCCAATTGGAAATATTTGTGCGATAATATGAACAAGTCTTGGTTGGTTTGAAATGTTAAATATCTACACTAACCAAACAACGATGGCAACACTTATACATGTTTATACGCATGGAAAAGCCTATCCTTTTTTTCCTTTTGCCATTTTGTGCCACTATAGCCGCGTTTGCCAGTTTAAATGGCGATTGCCAGACTGTATAAAGACAGTATATATAGTAGTGAAAAATCGAGTGACGATTGCCTGAAATAATGGCCAAATTAATACCGGCCGGATATGCTTGTACGCATCATCTTAATTACTACGTATGTCACTTCTTGCTGCGTTTGGTGATTTGTGACATTGCAAGAGACTTGGCCGTTGCCTCGAACTTTCTATTAGGTCGATCGGTCGTCGTCGCCAGATATACTAGTAGGCTTCGGTGCACCATCAATCAAGAGCTACCTCTCCTTGAAATATAATTGATCTACCAGACATTCGTGCAAGATCAGATGATGACACCAAAAACACGATGTTTGATAACGGTGCAGCCAAAGTTTATAGCTTCGGAGCACTGATCACGGGTATTTCTCTTCAATTACATATTTACAGTGTGCGGGGTATTCATGACCATCAACTGGCAAAGCAGGAAATCATACCCATCAGTAGCGGCTTCAAGGGGTGGTCCATGTAGGACTTGAACCACCCTAGATTTTAGCGTGTTGGATGGTAAACTCCACAGCGGAAGACTGTGTAGATCCCCTTCTTGAGTTCGGCCTAGGAAGGCGAAAAAGAGGCTTCTCCAGGCTCGGCTCCGGTGAGACCGGTGAGGATTAAAGATCGTGAGATAGAGAATGGTGACACACGAGCAAGTATACAGGTTCGGACCGCCGATGAGGCGTAATACCCTACTCCTGTGGAGTGGATTATCTGTGTGGATTCTAGCTCCCCAGAGTTGGACTCGGCTAGTAGCAATCCTGGGAGCAGAAGCCAAAAGCCAAAAAAACAGAACCCCCTTCCTCTAGGCCTGGGCCTCCTTTTATACCTCAAGGGGACACCACAGGAGCTAGACAGGCTGTCATCTAGAGAAAGGGAAAAAACTATTTCACAATTAAGAACCACATCGTGGCTTGCGACGGAAGTCTTCCGCTCCTGCCGCACCGGCATGGCCCCTGTCAGGCCGTCCATCATGCGGGTCGGCGCAGCACGTCATTGTCCATTAAACGGTTGGAGTCTGCTAGTCCAACTGCAGGCTGAGCAGTGCGCCAGGTGATTAGACCTGACGCACCAACTTCGGTGAAGCACGAGAGCCAGATCAGCTCTCAAAATCTTGGGAAGCGTAACGTACCTACCGGGCATGCGCCGGCACGCGCAGTACTGTTCACCATCCCATCGGTCATTCGCACCGGTCTTACGCCGGTCAGCCAACTGTGACCGGTGTCAGATGCGTGTGCGTCATTCCGCAATAAATGCGGCACGCGCGCGGTGCAAGTGCACTACACCTGCACCGTCATTAATGCGGGTAGGTCAACGCTGGGAGCGCTCACCTACTTCGTTACACGTGGCAACGGCCCGAGGGGGTCGGGGGAGCCCGACCCCCACCGGGTAACCCCCTTTGGGGGTAGCGTGTCATGGGAGGGCGGCCACCACATTGCCCTCGGGCCCTTTCCTCGCTCGGGGGATGGCCACGTGGGCAGACGGGGCCGCCGCAAGCCCATAGTCGACATACCCCTGGGCCCAGGACACCGACAGTAGCCCCCGGTTTAAAGCCTGTGAAGGGCCCCACTGTAGGTCGACCAGGTTTTACACCACCTCGTCGATCCAGTGTGAAGTGGGCCCAGGTTTTCGAAGGAGATAAACAGCCGCTGGTTCTGCGTGCAGGGAGAAAACGCCTCTCGGCGACAATGGGCCACCAGTCCGTAACGGCCTCATCATCCGGGGAGTAACCCAAAACGCCTCTCAACGGTAAATAGGCCATTATCGCATAATGGCCCTATTACCGGGGGCGGCACGCAAAACGGGGCACGTCCGTTCGTATGCCCAAGGCGATAAAGATGGCGTATCCCTCGGCGAACGTGCGTGCCCTAAAGGCGGGCACGATCTGCCCCTTTGTCTCCGGGACGGTAGCGATGCTTCGCATGCGCACCGGTGACGGAGTAGTGGGGATGATGGGAGAAGTGTGCGCAAGAATCGAGGGGGCTAGATAGTGGGCACGGGAAACGCGGAGCCGGGCGCGGCGGCGGCTGGGCTATAAAAGGGCGTTGAGGAGGGGGTTTTCCCCTTCCTTCGCCATTTTCGCCCAACTCAGCTCTCCAGCGCCCTTGCTTTCCTTGCTCCCTAGCGCCGCACGCTTTCAATTCTTGCGTCCCACATCTCTTGGAGTGATGGCGCGGGGGTCCTCCCCAGTCGAGGGCAGCGTGCTGCCGCCGTCGCGGATCACCGACGACCGCATGGCCAGCCTGCCGCGCAAGTTCATGCCGGCGGTGGCTGACTGGGAAGCGGTGGTGTTGGGCGAAGCGCGCCCGGCGTGGCAGTTCCCGGAGCGGGACGTCTTCTTCCTCCCCTTCGCCATGGCAGGGCTCATCCCGCCATTCTCCGGCTTCTTCCTGGAGGTGCTAAACTATTACAACCGGCCACCTCACCCCCAACGTCGTGATGACATTGGTCATCTTCGCACACTTATGCGAGATGTTTGTGGGGGTGAAGCCCACGCTCCGACTGTTCCGATGGTTCCACACCACCCAGTCGGTGACGCCGCCGACGGAGATCGGCGGCTGCTATTTCCAGCCGCGGGCGCAGGCGTCCCACCAGTACATTCCCTGCATCTTGCGGAAGAAGTGGGACGACTGGAAAAGCGATTGGTTCTACACCAGCCTCCAGGACGAGCACCGCCTTCGTCTCCCAACTCAGTCGCCGAAGCAGATGCCGACGTGGCGGTCGATCGTCACCCTCGGGGAGGGATACGATGCCGTCTTCGACCACCTGATTGGCCTGCACGCCCAGGGCCTCACCGGCGCGATGGTGTTTGGAGACTACATCCGCCGTCGCATCGCCCCGCTGCAGGAGCGCAGGCGGGGCGCCTGGGCGTACACGGGCTCCGAGGATCCCGTCCGGACGCACCCAGGCCGCGACTGGGACTAGAGCCCGGAAGACCTTCGGGTGAATGTTCAACACGTGCTGAACCTCAGCGCTGTCGAGCCATCCCTGATTCCCGCAGGTGTGCTCCCCTTGTGCAGTGACCTGGACCGTGAGAGCATCCGAGCCATAATGATCACGGTCGGGTCCTTGGGGGATCGGGGCCACGACGGCGCAGGGGGCAGCCGCAGCGGGGGAGGACAATCCTCCTCCGGCGAGGGCCGCCCGCCGGCCCCTCACGGGAGCAGTTCCGAGGGCAGCCGCCCCGAAGATGCCAAGGGGAAGAGGAAACACGGGGAGAGCCCCCCTCCCCCATCTCCACCCCGAGGGGGTGGTGCCGAGAGTACCCCGGGGGGGCGATCCACGAGCGGTTCGCCGTCACCGTCCGGCGGAGAGAAGAGGAAGCGGCTCCGCAAGCTGGGGGAGACCGCACGCCGACAGGGGTCAGAGCCCAGCAAGGGGGGTCTCATAGAACCCCCAAATGGACATTCAAACGCCCATCGGCCAGGTACAATCTCGTCCCCTACTGGGGGCCGCTTTCCCTCTTCCCTTTGGTCTCACTCTCTTATATTTTAGCTCTACTCTCGGTCTCTCTCATTCAGCGACCTCCCGCCTCGTGGAGCCCCTCGCCAAACCAAGACCGGCCGGCCCGCTGGGGCCGAGGCTGCAGGGCGATCGGCTGAGGAGGTGGCCCGCCAGGCGGCTGACCTGTGAGCGGCCGAAGCGCGTCTACGGGAAGCCGAAGAAGCCGCCCGCAAGGCGATTCGCGTCCGTGAGGTCGAGGCTGCTGCCCGGGAGGCCAGAGAGGCGCGAGCACGGGAGGAGGCGGAGGGCCGCGCTCGGGATGAGGCGGAGGCCCGTGCCCAGGATGAGGCAGAGGCCCACGCCCGAGAGGAGGCGGAGGCGGCCTGCCTCCGGCAATTGGTGCTGGCCAGCCGGATGGCAGCGGCGCCCTAGATCCCGAGGCCGGCCACGCCCCCGAGGCCGAGCGAGCCCCCAAGCCTGGCCAAATACCTGAGGCCGAGCCCGTGACCCCGCTTGGGTCGGGCCGCCAGCGATCTTCCGCCGCTGCTATACCGCTGGGTGCGGAGCCCCTGCTCCAGGCCATGGCGTTGGCGAGCTCCGCCGTGATGGAGGGGCTCAATGTCCAGCTACAATCCCTGGAGGGGGAGCGGGCCGAGCTGGCCACCAGAGTGGGAGCGGCTGGCCGAGGGGCGCCGTTCCATAGAAAGCATGGTGGAGGTGGGCCGGAAGGCCTACGCCGCCCAGCTCGCGTCCATTGACGCGCGCACCGAAGCCCTGGCGGAGATCACCAGGGAGGTGGAGGAGGAGAGGGTCGCAGCGCTCGTCGCGATCGAGGCCTTGGATATGGGCACCCTGGACCTGCGCGAGCGGTTTGAAGCGCTCGCCGCCGACCTGACGCGCCGGCAGGACACCGCCCTAGCCTGGGAGGTTGCCCGGGAGGTCGTCCACACCTTCGAGGGGACGGCCCCTCGGTTCTCCATGCCACCTGCCTCCAACACCGACGACGACGAGGCCGACGACGGCAGCGACGATGGCGGCGAGGCGTGACTCCGCAAACCGAGGCCTGCGGGCATCGCCCCTCCACCTTCTTCTTTTGTTCTGCTTGTAGCTGTATATATTCGGCCCTCGGGCTGGTCTTGTAGTAAATGACATCTTGCCTTATGCTTATGCTCCACTTTCCTGCAATGAATATATCATGGTTTCGTGTCAGTTTGCTATTTCGTATATGTATCCAAGCGTTTTCCCCTTGTCGAGTTGTTTGGTGCTTTGTCTTAAGCGGGGGCTCGGGTTCGGGCCGTAGTCCCGAGTGATAGGAACCAAGACTAGAGTACTTGGGGAGTTCCACTTGTCGAGACTGGCCAGGTCGAGAGCATGATGACCGGGGTAAGTGCGGACCCAATCATGGGCCATTGGCGAGTTCCCCCGGAGTTCAACATGTCTCGGGGCACGGCTCGCTCTGGACCCCATTGGCATCTAGGCAGTGCGAATCACTTAGGAGTGACACGAACGCAAACGTCCCGAGTTAAGACAGAGCACCCAACGAGACCCGCAAACGGAAAACCATGATTGGACTGGACGAATATATAAGGAAGAAAAATTGTTATAAAATGGATGCGAAAGAGGGGGATATGCATATTGATAGTGGGAGCCCCCGGCCAACTTTGCCATGCCCGAGGGGGCACGCGGGGTTGGCCCGAGCCCGAGGTACAACACAGTGACTCCTCTATGGACAAAAGCGGCGAAGGTGTTCGATGTTCCATGGATTGGGCAGCTTTGTGCCGTCCTCCATGGCCAGCCTGACCGAGCCCGCCCGGGGGACACCGATCACTCTAAACGGCCCCTCCCACATGGGTAAGAGTTTGCTCAGTCCAGCACGCGTTTGGACGCGGCGTAGGACGAGATCGTTTATGTGGAGCGATCGGGCCCGGACATGGTGCTGATGGTAGCGCCTTAGGCTCTGCTGGTAGCGCGCGGCCCGGAGGGCAGCGCGCCGCCTTCGTTCTTCGAGGTAGTCGAGGTCATCCCGTCAAAGGAGCTCTTGATCTACCTCATTGTAGAGGGCTGCTCGTGGAGACCCCAGGGTGAGCTCGAATAGGAGGACCGCCTCCGCGCCGTAAACCAGGAAGAACGATGTTTCTCCTGTGGCACGGCTCGGGGTCGTCCGGTTGGCCCATAGCACCGCTGATAGCTCATCGATCCACGGGTCGTCGTGTTTCTTGAGTACGTTGTACGTCTTGGTCTTGAGGCCCTTGAGGATTTCCGTGTTGGCATGCTCCACTTGACCATTGCTCTTGGGGTGGGCGGGAGAGGCGAAGCAGAGCTTGATGCCCATGTCCTCGCAGTAGTCGCCGAACAGTTCACTTGTGAACTGGATGCCGTTGTCCGTAATATACGGTTGGGCATCCCGAACCGGGCAGTGATGCCCTTAATGAACTTGAGCGCCGAGTGCTTGTCGATCGTGATGACCGGGTAAGCCTCGAGCCATTTAGTGAACTTGTCGATGGTGACGTAGAGGTACTCATATCCTCCTAACGCCTTCTTGAACGGTCCCAAGATATCTAGCCCCCAGACCGCAAAGGGCCATGAGAGCGGGATGGTCTGGAGGGCCTGGGCCGGCAGATGCGTTTGCTTGGCGTGGAATTGGCACACTCGGCATCGCCTGACCAGATCGGCCGCGTCCTGGAGAGCTATTGGCCAGTAGAAACCCTGTCGGAAGGCCTTGCCGACCAAGGTGCACGAGGCGGAGTGAGCGCCGCACTCGCCTTCATGAACATCGGCGAGGAGCTTGATGCCATGGTCCCGAGAGATGCATTTGAGGAGGACTCCGTTGGCACCGCACCGGTAGAGGGCCCCCTCTACCAGCACGTATCTCTTGGAGATCCGAATAACGCGTTCGCTCCCTTCGCGATCCTCGGGGAGAGTCTCATCTTTGAGGAACGCCTGGATCTCAGTCATCCAGGCAATTTGTCTTGGGGGGTCGGGTGCGACCCCTTCGGGCCCCGGGGCCTGGACTCCCTCAGACCTAGGGGATGGCGTGGCGGCGTCTGAGTCCCCCGGGGGATCAAGACGCGCCAACGGCTGGGTAAGCCTTTCTTCAAAGGCACCCGGTAGGGTTGGGGCATGTGACGAGGCGAGGCGTGACAGCTCGTCGGCGAGCGTGTTGTCTCGCCTGGGCATGTGCCGTAGTTCTACGCCGCACCTCGCGGACGTAGGCCTCCATTTGCGGGTCGGAGCAGCGGTACTCCTTGGAGACTTGGTTCACGACCAACTGAGAGTCACCTAGAACAAGGAGGCGGCGGATCCCCATTGTTGCCGCCGCTCTGAGTCCCGCAAGTAGTCCCTCATACTCCGCTATATTGTTGGTCGCCCAAAAATCAAGGCGAACCAAGTATTTGAGGATGTCCCTGCTCGGCGAGGTCAAAGTGATCCCGGTGCCAGCCCCTTGGAGGGCGAGCGAGCCTTCAAACTGCAATACCCAATGAGGGCTGGCGGCCTGTTGTGTGGGATCGGCTCCGGCCTCGGTGTCGGGAAACCCGAGGTCAGGTTCGGAGGTCGAGCTCCATTCCGCCACGAAATCGGCGAGGGCCTGACTCTTAATCGCGTGGCGCGGTTCGAAGTGGAGATCAAACTCAGAGAGCTCAATGGCCCACTTGACCACACGTCCCATCCCCTCTTGGTTTCGAAGGATCTGGCCGAGGGGGTAGGACGTTACCACCGTGACTCGGTGCGCCTGGAAATAATGGCGTAGTTTTCTCGAGGCCACCAGAACTGCGTAAAGCAATTTCTAGGCTTGAGGATACCGAGTTTTAGCATCCCGCAATGCCTCACTAACAAAATACACCGGCCGCTGCACCTTTCGGCGGAGCCTGGCATCTTCGTTATGGGCGTCGGATCCCGCGCGAGAATGTTGGGAGGGGCCATCCTGGGCCGTCTCCGCCTCCACGCTGGCAGCCTCGGGTCAGGCAACGCCGGGCCGCTCCTCCCCCTAGTGGCCTCAGGGCCTTCCTGGGGTCCGGGGGCCTTCGACGACGTCAGACAAGGGGTCGGAGGGCCATCGCTAGTCCAAGGGCCCCGGGGGCCCTCGCCTGACTGACGGGCTCCTTCATCGTCCTTTGTCCCGGGCTGTGCCATCGTGGGTTGGTGGGGTGCGGACCAAGGACATTCCTCGGCGTGCTCCACCACCAGCGCTGCGCCGACTACTTGTGGGGTCGCAGCCAAGTAGAGCAGCAGCGGCTCCTCTGGCTCGGGGGCAACTAGGACCAGAGGGGAGCTGAGATACACCTTCAATTGACCGAGGGCTTGCTCAGCTTCCTCCGTCCATCTAAACGGTCCGGAGCGCTTGAGGAGTTTAAATAGGGGCAGCGCCTTCTCTCCTAACCTGGATATGAAACGGCTAAGGGCGGCCATGCATCCAGTGACGCGCTGGACATCCCTAAGCTTGCTGGGGTGGCGCATCCTATTTATCGTGCTAATTTTCTCGGGATTGGCCTCTATGCCTCGGGCTGAGACCAAGAACCCGAGAAGTTTGCCCGCAGGCACGCCGAACACGCACTTTTCGGGGTTCAGCTTCATGCGGGTGGAGCGGAGACTCTCGAAAGTCTCCGCTAGGTCCGAGAGGAGTGTCTCCTAGTTGCGTGTTTTCACAACCAGGTCATCGACATACGCCTCAACGTTACGCGCTACTTGACTACCCAAAGTAATGCGAGTAGTACGCTGAAAAGTAGGCCTGCATTCTTTAAACCGAAAGGCATAGTTGTATAACAATATGTGCCCACAGGAGTAATGAATGCAGTTTTCTCCTCATCTTCCCTAGCCATGCGAATCTGATGATACCCTGAGTATGCATCTAAAAAGCACAAAATATCGCACCCCGCGGTGGAGTCGACAATTTGATCTATGCGTGGCAGGGGATAAGGGTCCTTAGGACATGCCTTGTTGAGGTCGGTGTAGTTGATGCACATCTGGAGCTTGCCGTTCGCCTTGGGGACGATGACCGGGTTCGCCAGCCACTCCGGATGGATGACTTCTCGGATGAATCCGGCCTCCAGCAAGCGCGCCACCGCCTCTCGGATGAAGGCTTGGCGCTCGGGGGGCCTGCCGCCGTACCTTCTGCCGGACGGGCCTCGCGCCCGGTCGCACGGCCAGATGGTGCTCGATCACCACCCTGGGGACCCCGGGCAAGTCTGACGGCTTCCATGCGAAGACGTTAGCGTTTCCCCGCAGGAAGGAGACGAGCGCGTCTCCCTATTTGTCGTCCAGCTGACCGCCAATCTTGACGGTCTTAGACGGGTCTCCGACCAGCGCCACCTCCTTGATGGGGACCTCGTCGCCGGGGGTCATCCGCTTCATCGGGGCATGAGACGAGGCGGCATCGTGCCCCTCGTCACCGCCCGCGGGCTTTGGGACCGCGGCGAGATCGCTTGCACGCTGTTCCGTGCAAGCCAGTGCGATCTTGAGATCGTCATTGATGGTGATAGGGCCGCGTGGGCCCGGCATCTTCATCTGGAGGTAGGCGTAGTGGGTGGCCGCCATGAACTTCACCAACGCGGGCCTCCCCAGGACCGCGTTGTAGGGCAGATTGAGGTCCGCCACATCGAAGTCTATCCGCTCGGTGCGAAAGTTGTCGGGGCCACCGAACGTGACCGGGAGGTCAATGTGACCTCGAGGCCATGTGTGCCCCGGCGTCACGCCGATGATCGGCATGGACAGCAGGAGCTTCATCTCCGGGACCTTAATGAGGTCATAGGCCGTGGGGGAGAGGATGTTGAGGGCGGCACCGCCATCTATCACGACGCGCCTCAACTTGACGTTGCAAATGGTGGGGGAAACCACCATTGCGATTTGCCCCCCTCCCGGGCGACGCACGGGGGGTGGTCGGTTTGGTCGAAGGTGAGTGGGACCTCCGTCCACTGGGCCCGCCGTGAGGCCTCGTGGGTGGGGACCGCAGCCAGAAGCTCGCGCTTCATGGTCTTGAAGCTGCAGCGGGAAGCATGAGCACATGCTCCCCCATCCATGGTGGCGACGGTGGCCTCAGGCTCCTAGTAGCCTAAGTCGTCATCACCATCATCGTTGACGGGGGCCTTCTTCTTGGCTTAACTTCGTCGGTCGCGGGTGGGGGCCGTGGGGCTCTAGCCCTCACGGCGTTCCTGACCCCGCTCCTCCCCCCACTTCTTGACACGCTCGGCCAATCCCTTGACCGCAAGGCACTCGGTGAGGTCGTGGAGGGAGGTGTTGTGCACGGAGCACCATTTGCCAGCCTGGCGCTCTCGGCTAGGGGCGGTAGTGCTCCTTCTGCTGTCCTCTGCAGCCTTCCCCTTGCGCGGGGGCCGCGGGATGCCTTCAGCGGCGAGGACGTGCCCCTCGTCACCAGAGCGGGCAGTCCTCTTCTTCCTTCTCTCTTGCTGCCCAGGGTGGGCGGCAGACCCGGGGGCAGCCGCAGCCGCCGCGCCAGAGCCGGAGGAGTTCCAGGTCCACACCTCCTTACGGGCCACACGGTCCGCAAGCTCAAAGAGTTGTGCGGTAGTCTGGGGCTCCTTGGAGGCAATCTTCTCCAGCATGCGGTTGTGCCGCACGTCTCCCCTAAACGCATATATCACCACATGCGCGGGGATACAGGGGATGGTGTTGCGGACCTGGCAGAACTGCTGTATGTACGACCGGAGGGACTCTCCGTCCCTCCGCTGCACTGCGTGCAGGTCGGCTTCCTCTCCTGGGCGTGGGTACGTGCCCTGAAAGTTCGTAGTGAACTGTTGGCACAGATCCTCCCAGGAATGGACCGAAGCGGTTGGCAAGTTCATGAGCCAACCCCGCGCCTTGCCTTTTAGGGCCATGGGAAAATAGTTCGCCATGACCCTATCGTCACCCCCCACCGCCTCGATTCCAGTCGTGTAGATCTGGAGGAACTCGGTGGGGTTGACGCTACCGTCGTATTTTTCTAAGATGCTGGGCCAGAACTTTGGGGGCCATCGGACACTCCGAAGACTCGCCACAAAGGCACAGCACCCAGCCCCAACGACGAGGGAAACGGGGGGCCTACCTTTAAGGCCGCTAGGGCGCACGGTGGCCGTGGACGCACGAGCGCCGACGCTCGATGTTGAGCCAGGCATCCGGCTCGTCGTATAAACTCTCTTGACGCCCGCGAGTAACCGTGGGTGTCGACGAGGGCAGCGAGGACGTGTGGCGGGCATGGGCCGCCGCTCGTCGTGCTCTTCGCCTTGCAGACGAAGAGGTTGATGTCGCAGCGCTGGACGATCCGGCTACCGATGAGCGGTCGCCGGTGTCCAGCTGCTGGTGCACCGCCTTGACCAGGTTGGCCACATCATCCAGCCAACGCTGGACGGGGGCCTCGGGTCCGCGGCAATGGGCGGATGGCGCAGGAGCGCCCCTACCGCCTGGAGGGCACCCTGAGGACTGCCGCCGTCACCGTAGACCAGACGGCGGCGCACCTTGGGGCGGCGCCGCCGCTCATCGCTTGGTCGCCGGGAGGTGGCAGAGCCTTCCGGCTCCTTCAGCGCCTTCTCCCGCTTGGGGCTCCGGCGAGCAGGCGGCGACGGAGTATGCGTCCGGCGACGGGGACGCACCTCCTCGCCGTCGTCGCTGACGCTCGGTGTGGGGGTGCAGAGCACTGCCTCTTCAGCCATAGGGCTGACTCGGCGAAGCTTGGCGCTCACGCAAGGAGCGAGAACCAGAGGAAGCGTTTACGCCTCCCCTACCTGGCGCGCCAGCTGTCGGATGGTAAACTCTGCAGCCCTTCTTGAGTTTGGCCCAGGGAGGCAAAAAAGAGGCTTCTTCAGGCCCGGCTCCGGTGAGGCCGGTGAGCATCAAAGATCGTGAGATAGAGAATGGTGACACACGAGCAAGTATACAAGTTCGGGCCGCCGATGAGGCGTAATACCCTACTCCTGTGGAGTGGATTATCTGTGTGGATTCTAGCTCCCTAGAGTTGGACTCGGCTAGTAGCAATCCTGGGAGCAGAAGCCAAAAGCCAGAAAAACAGAACCCCCTTCCTCTAGGCCTGGGCCTCCTTTTATACCTCAAGGGGACACCACAGGGGCTACACAGGCTGTCATCTAGAGAAAGGGAAAAAACTATTTCACAATTAAGAACCACATCGTGGCTTGCGACGGAAGTCTTCCGCTCCTGTCGCACCGGCATGGCCCCTGTCAGGCCGTCCATCATGCGGGTCAGCACAGCACGTCATTCTCCATTAAACGGTTGGAGTCTGCTAGTCCAACCGCAGGCTGAGCGGTGCGCCAGGTGATTAGACCTGACGCACCAACTTCGGTGAAGCACGAGAGCCGGATCAGCTCTCGAAATCTTGATGCAGCTCATTGGGAAGCGTAACGTACCTACCGGGCGTGCGCCGGCACGCGCGGTACTGTATGCCATCCCATCGGTCATTCGCACCGGTCTCACGCCGGTCAGCCGACTGTGACCGGTGTCAGATGCGTGCGCGTCATTCCGCAATAAATGCGGCACGCGCGCGGTGCAGGCGCACTATACCTGCACCGTCATTAATGCGGGTAGGTGAGCGCTCTCCCTACTTCGTTACACATGGCAACGGCCCCGACCCCCGCTGGGTCACCCCCGAGGGGGTAGCGTGTCATGGGAGGGCGGCCGCCACATTGCCCTCGTGCCCTTTCCCCGCTCGGGGATAGCCACGTGGGCAGATGGGGCCGCTGTAAGCCCATAGTCGACATACCCTGGGCTCAGGACACCGCCATACCGCATTAATGTAGACATGTTATATTCTGAGAAAAATTTGTTATATTCCAAATATATTTTGAGCAAATTTCATACATTTACATTAAGTTTGTAGTGCTATGATAATCTTGAACACAAAGTTGGTACACCCAACAATAAATTCCTGAAACCACCACTGATACCCATAGATGTGCTATACTCACTATGGTTACACTGTTACATCCCTCTTATTTTAAGGGAGTAGCCCGAGCTATACGGTTCAACTCCAACTCTACTACCCTATATACCACAAATACAACATGCACGTCCAACAATAATCAAACATTTAGTTTGAAGACATTCGAACATGATGTTTAGATTAGTTTTTAGAAGTACTTTGATAAAAAAATTAAATGTTTACTTCATTCTTTATATATTATAATAAAATCATAGTAAAAAATATGCTTTAGAGACCAACATGTGAAACAAAGTATGAAAAATATGCTTTAAAAACCACTGTATCTTCTTGTGTTAGGAAGTACTCCTTCCGTCCCAAAATAAAACTAACCTAGGTTAGGTTATTCATATTCGTTATATTATGTGATATATCCCATTCTAAAATAGGTGAATGGAAGGAGTAGGTCAACTTATCTTATTTGGGAATAGCACTTCGACACTGGAAATAAAGACAGCATGCTCTCCAGTCTCCACCGCACCGCTCATCGCGCGTAATTTTTTTCCTGGCGTAAGACAACCGTGTCTTCTGCAACATGTGTATTTGTGCTAAGTGGACTGATGAGGGCACTCGCCACGATGGCGCACCGAACCGTTTCACACATGTATGGAAGCCCTCCAAACCTATGTCAGGAGGATGAGCATTTCCTATCAGATTCGCACAAGTGCAACGTTGCGTTCGTTCGAGCGTTTTGCTTGAGCTTAACGGCCGCACGCAAACAAGACGGATCATTAGCTTATGATTATTTACGTATGTATTAACTATTATAAATAAAAAAATATGGATTTATTTGACTTTTCTAAAGAAACTTATATGTAAAGTAGAAATTTTTGCTCGAAACGTATCGTTCAGTAGATTAAAAAGCATGCATGCAATAAGCTAGTAGCTAGTAGCCGAAAAGAATTCAGCTCAAAGTCACCAGACAAACACCTGCATTGCCAACATTGTTGAGTTTTTGTGCATTTTTAGAAACATCGGAAAGAGAGTGATATATTTTCATCTTAACATACTATATTTTATCTCTCAGAAAACAGTGTAGAAAAGTTTGGCCAGGAAAAAGTCTACAACCTTTTTGTTCAGTAAACCACATAGAACTCTAGCCTACAGTCTTAAGGATGGCAATCAGCAAAATTCACTCCACATACAACTCTTCCATGGTTAACTATATATGGACTACCTACTGTGTAGAAGCATCACTAAAGCCCTATGTATAGTTTCAAAACTTCAACTACTGAAAAACATGTACAAGTTGTAATACTGAAATCGGTGTATGCCAGCCATATCAGAAATGCAGCTATACTTTTTTCACAGTTGGTAATGTTGTAGTTCTTTCAGACTGCTGTTGCATATTTTTGATAAAATATTCTCTGCGGAAACTTTTGAAAAACTATTTTGATTCCACTACTAATATTTTGAGGGTCTTTTGTTGATCCAGATCATTTTTCAAGCCTTGGTAGTGACAACTGTATTCCTACGAACAGAGATACACCATGACACTATTGAGGATGGAATAGTGTACCTTGGGATATTATATTTTGGCCTAGGAACTTGCATATTTAATGGGATCCAAGAGCATGCCTTTACCATTCTCAGGCTTCCTGTGTTTCATAAACAAAGAAATCTTCACTTTTACCCAGCATGGGTGTATGCCCTCCCAACATTTTTGCTTAAAGTTCCAATATCGCTCGTCGAATCTGTTGCTTGGACAGCTGTGACTTACTATGGTTCTGGTTTTGATCCTATGATTGAAAGGTAACATTACACAAATATGAAATCAAAAGAATCAAAATATATACGGATATGCCAATAATAATAATTGCAACATCTTAATTGGTCCAGGATGCTCAAGCAAATACTATTACTTACTCTATTTAGTCAGATGGCATGTGGGTTATATCGGTTCCTTGCAGCAGTTGCAAGAGACATGGTCACTACTTATACCCTTACTGCACTAGCAAATTCTGTGCTAATAACCCTTGGTGGTTTCTTCATGTCAAGGGGTATGATTTGTACGCAAATTGTCAAAAAGTATAAATAGAAATCAAGCTCAAGATATATATATATATATTATATACCTAGGATCAAAATCTAACCAAAATAAGTTCAAATTCAGTTCAAACTTGTTTTGAACTAGTTAGTAAAGTAGTTAATGTTAATACCTAAACATTTAAAAAAATGCATAATCATTTGAATTGGGTATATAATCAATTTGAAACATGAAACCCGAGCACCATAGAGCACCAAACAAATAAATATATATATATATATATATAGTACACCTAGGGTGTAGTATCATACAGCACACCCCACCCCCACCCCCCCTCCCCTAGCCCGCACTTCCCGAAGTGTTAGTAACTCATTTACTCATAGTCTGATAGACTCGGTAATCTTGTTTCTAATGGATCAATCACGAAAGAAGTGCGGGAGGAAAGAAAAAAGGTGTGGGCTAGTTCTGCGGGATTGATGGTGTGAGGAATATTTTGATAATAACTTGTTTACTTATCGAACTAAAACCACTGATAGTAATTGATTTACTTAACGAAATAATTTTTTGGAGAGAGAGGGATGGGGGAGTTTTTGTGCGGGATGGATGTATGTGGGGGTGAGGGTGGAGGGTAGGGAGGGGAGGGGGTGCTGTGAGGGGAGCAGTTTAGTTATTACGCACCCTAGACACGGTTTATATATATATACACACACACACACACCCATATGGGGCACCATGGTGCGCGGGTACCATATTGTGAAATACACAAGTTCACTCAAATTTTTCAAAATTTTCAAATTGTGAGTATATAGAATTTGATTCATATCTAACCAAAACATATTCAAATTCAGTTCAAACTTGTTTTGAACTAGTTAGTAAAGTAGTTAATGTTAATACCTAAACATGTAAAAAAATTCACTCATTTGAATTGGGTATATACTCAATTTGAATCATGGGACCCAGGTACCATAGAGCACCAAACAAATTTAATATATATATATATATGGGTTTGGATTAATCACTGCTTTGACCAGATAATATCAAAAAAATTGGTGGATATGGGGATATTGGACCTCACCATTGATGTATGCAATGAATGCCATAGCTGCAAATGAGTTTCTGGGGAAGCAATGGAAGAACGTAAGTCCACACCGTGCTCCGAAATTCATCAGTATCAACTATATTAGGGTTATGTCTAGATTTTATTTCACTTACATAGGAATTAACAATTTATCTCACAGGTTATTATCAATAAACAAATCATAGGTGCAGCCATAATGAGAAGTCGTGGGCTTTTTCCTGAATCCTATTGGTTATGGATTGGCATAGCTGCATTGATTCTCTACATTATTGTTCTGAACAGCATGTTTGCTCTTGCACTTTCCTACCTTGATTGTAAGTGTGCTTCTGACTCAAGTTAACATCAACTAATTAAGAAATTTTAATTTTGGAACAACCATGAACAGCTGTCAGTGAAGGGAGTGGAGTCCTCCAGGAGAACACAGTGGAGGAAAAACGGTCTAGTACAACAGGCTGGTGGTTTGGAATGTCAAATGGAAAGAACTCCACGTGTTCCCAGACAAGGACAGGTTAGATATAGTTTAGACCCTGTTTTGATCCTTTAGTCCCTGGATTAAAATTAGTTCCAGGACTAAAAACTTTAGTCCCCTCCTGTTTGAATCTAGGGACTAAAAGGGACTAAAGATCATTAATTGCACTGTACAAAGACCATGTTACCTCTAACCATGCAATCCATAAAGATAGGAATCAAACTATGCAGGGGTAGTAGGTGGAAAGTAAGTCCCTATAAGCTCCTCCCATAGGGACTAATGGACTAATGCACTTTTAGTCTCTTTTAGTCACGCTGTTTGGGATTTTAGGGATTAAAAGTGACTAAAGTGAAGGGACTAATGGATTAGTCCTTTAACCAAACATGCCCTTAGTCTGAAATACTGTGTAGAATTATAGAATGATTTCACTGATTCCTACCAAGTACCATCGACATTGTCTCTTTCTATAATATAACTATAACTTTATTAATTGTTCTACACTACACTATTGTGCTGGACCTTCTTTTCAAAAATACCCAAAATATCCTTATGAACATACAAGGTTAACAATTGATTTATCTCATTAGAAATTTCAAAAAAAAATATGAAAACTCTTATGTGGCCTCCTTACACAACATGAAAAATTGTATAGAAGTTTCAAGTTTTTTACATTTTTATTTTATTAAAAAATATAACTTATCTATTATGTACTATATAAAATACTTTTTATTGTTGTTTTTAATATAAATCATCTTTCATACTACATAAGATATTTTTTGCTATTATCTCTTTCATAAGCAAATACTCTCTCTTATACCACATAAAAATATTTTTTTCTAAAAACTAAATATAGCAGAAAAACTTAAAACTTGTATTCAAACTTCCGTGTTGTATAAGAAGGCCACATAAAAGTTCATTTTTTTTGAAATCCTAATAAGATAAATCAATTGTTAACCTTGTATGTTCATAAGGGTATTTTGGGTATTTTGAAAAGAAGGTCAAGTCCAATGGCGTATTGTAGAACAATTGATAAAGTCACCGGTATATTATAAAAAGAGACAATATCGATGGTAAATCGTTGAACTGGAATAAACTCAATGGTATAAAAATAGATTATCTCAAAAATGATACGCTCTACCGTTTACACCCCTTGCAGTAGTTTTTGAAGACATCAAGTATTCTATAGACATGCCAACGGTACTGTACTCACCTTTTTCTTTGTATATGTTGTGCTCAGCTTCGAGAATAACTTTAACATCAAAATTTTGTACTAGGAATTGAAAGCTCAAACAGCTTCAGATGACCGATTAACACTTTTAAGATATGTTCTTCCCCCTACTTTTCCAACTCACCACTCTCTTTTTTCTCGCGCACGTTTTTCAAACTGCTAAACGGTGTATGTTTTTTTTCAAGAAGTTCCTATACAAAAGTTGTTTCAAAAAATTATATTAATCCATTTTTTAAAAAAATAGCAAATACTTAATTAATCATGCGCTAATGAGTCGCTCCGTTTTACGTGTTGGGAGGGTTAGTTCCCAACCCAACACAAAGAACACAGCTGCTGTGTTTGGAATTCCCCTTTCCCAACTCACCTCTCTCTTTTTCCGCGCGCACGCTTTTCAAACTGTTAAACGGTGTGTTTTTTAAAAAAAAATTTATACGAAAGTTGCTTAAAAAATCATATTAAACCATTTTTAAAAAAAATTAGCTAATAATTAATTAATCACGCGTTAACGGACTGCTCCGTTTTCCGTGCGCATGTGCTGGTTGGGAACCAGGGCTAGCGAACACAGCCGAGCTGGTAAGACTACGGTTTTGGATGTTTTGGCAGGAAGAAAGACTGGTGGGTACATCGAAGGAATCATCAAGATATCAGGATATCATAAAAAGCAAGAAACATTTGCTAGAGTTTTAGGGTACAGTGAACAAAGTGGCATTCATTCCCCTAATGTCACGGTATATGAAGCCTTAGTTTTCTCCGCATGGCTACGTTTATGTCCTGATATCGATTCTGCTACAAGAATGGTGAGACAAATTTGATCTGTACCTGTAGTATGTACCAGCTTATGGTTGTAAATATAAGATCAAGATAATACAATCAAAATAAAAAAAACAATCCTGATTTGTGCAGATACTTATCAGAGAAGTGATGGAAATTGTTGAACTTACAACGCTGAAGGATGCAATCATAGGATTGCCTGGGTTTTTTGGATTGTCGACAGGGCAGCGTAAGAGATTAACAATAGCTGTTGAGCTTATCGCAAATCCTTCCATTATATTCATGGATGAGCCAACAACGGGACTTGATGCAAGGTCTGCTGCAATAGTGATGAGAACTGTCAGGAGCACTGTAGACATTGGAAGAACTGTGGTTTGCACAATTCATCAACCCACCATTGATATCTTTGAAAGTTTTGATGAGGTAAATCACTTAAAAAGTAATATCATACTAATTATGGTAGCATCAAGACAACCTGACACAAGTAAAAAAATAATACATGCAGTTAGTTCTTATGAAACCAGGAGGAGAAGAAATATATGTAGGTCCATTAGGAGAAAATTCGAGTCAGCTTATCAAATATTTTCAGGCATTCCTTGAGAACTGTTCTTAAAGATATGCGCATAAATTCAGTATAGGATTATTCCTTTTGTTAAATGCCACTGTGTTTTCCTTTCCCTCTACAGTCCATTACTGGAGCGAAGCTAAAGGAAGGGTATAACCCAGCAACATGGATGCTAGAGGTGACAACTACCCTGGACAAGAGGAAATTCTTGGAATCAACTTTGCCGAAATATACAAGAACTCAGAGATATATAGGTGAAAGGACATGAAAAAACAACTCCGATAATAGAAATTCGTCCACAATTAACAGCTAATGTTGATAAAATGTTGCAGGAGAACCAAAGGATTGGTGCATCAACTAAGTGAGCCAAATCTTGGGTCTGAGGATCTTCATTTCTCTACTCGGTGTCCACAACATTTCCTGGAACAGTTAGCACTTTGCTTATGGAAACAGCATAGATCATATTGGTGCAATCCACAATATAGTGCCACAAGAATTCTCTTCACGATTCTTATAGCACTATTGTTGGGAACTGTATACTGGAAAAGTGGCTCCAAAATGTAAGTTCATTATGCACAAGCATTTGTCTCTTAGGCAATTAGAATCATACACAAGATAACCAAAACAAGTCTTTTTGCTCTTGGGTTGAAAAGTTTCCCAAGGACTGGATTTTAGTAAAAGTGGTCAGCTCTGACTACAGTGTTAGGAATCAGACAAGTTTATATTTTGAAATAGAGGTACTGATATTTTCAGAGAAACAATGCAAGATCTGTTCAATGCTATGGGATCAGTGTGGACTTCTGTTTTCTTCATCGGTGTACAGAATGCAATGACAATTCAACCTGTCGTGGATGCAGAGCGCGCGGCCTTTTATAGAGAGAAGGCTTCTGGAATGTACTCATCTTTCCCATATGCAGTTGCACAAGCATGCAAACCAACACATAAGAGTGACAAGGAGATCCTATTCAAATGCATCTACTCATGTATAATTGGCTATTGCTGAAATATGTGCCCCTTAACCCCGTTAAATCAGCATAAATTTTGCATCATATTTCTTATTTGCAGCACAAAAGCATAATATTTTGGGAAGCATTCTAAGACAAATATTCTTGTTGTTTCCAGCTCTTGATTGAAATACCATATGTGTTCTTCCAGACCGTGATCTTCAGTCTCATATTATATGGGATAACCAGCGGCTACGAGTGGGAACTCACCAAGTTCCTGTGGTTCCTATATTTCATATTCACCTCATTTCTCCATTTCACATATTATGGCATGGTATCGATATCCCTGTCACCCAATTGTAATATCGCAACAGTTTTCTCACCAACGTTCATTGGAATTTGGTCGGTTTTCTCAGGCTTTCTGATCCCATATCCCGTGAGTGATAACCTCAAAATATTTTTTTTCCCTAACATATGGGGCAGGAATAGTGGCATAAGAAAAATTGCAGAGAATCCCTGTGTGGTGGAGATGGTACTTTTGGGCAAACCCAGTTGCCTGGAGCCTCTACGGTCTACTTACATCGCAATACGGGGATCGGGATGGTATGCTGGACACCGTCGAATCCATAAGGGCGTTCCTTCTACGGTACTTTGGTTTCGAGATGGACTTCTTGAAGCATGCCGCCATGGCTGTTCTTGGCTTCAATCTCCTCTTTGCTCTCATCTTCATAGTGTCCATAAAAGTGCTCAACTTTCAGAATAGATGAACAACATGGACCATCTCCCCCCTTTCATGTACTTCCTGGGCATGTTAGTCCTAAAATCTAACCTCCAATAAAAAGAAGAATCATCTTCTTGTCTTGAATGAGCTGGGCTATCTTTTCAGGCCTAACTTATGTTGCAAAGATACTTGATTTACTTCTCTCTTTATGCACAGCATTTCGGATTGATTTGAGTGTTCTAGGACGCATCAGCATTTCGGACAACAACATTTGCAGCATCTTCGGAAACGTACACAAATAACAGAAAAAAAAACGCCCCTCGGCACCAATCAACAACCGGGAAATTCGCGAGCAAACCAGGAAAAGGAAATGAGCGTACCAACAGGTATAGCCATGGATGGGGGTGCATCTCCAGATTCCAGGAACTCTAGAGATGGTGCGGGAACTGGAATCGCCATCTCCCCCATCCGCCCTGCGTCGATCGAATTGAAGGGGATTCTCCGTTTTTACTACTAGTTTTCTCTTCTTTTTTTTTTCAGGGAAGGGATTCTGTTTTCGCGATGGCCAAACCAAGAATTTTTTTTATTTTTACATTTTTTTAATAAAATATTTAAAAAATATTTTTTCTTTCAAAAATTTGCAAAACACCTCACGCCTTTTGGAAGGGCGTATTTTAAAAATCTGCGTTAAGGGTAAATTTTCCAGTATAACTTATTAACTCTATGATTTTATAATTTAAAACTATAATATAAAGTTAGATGAAATTAAACTTTATATCAAAATTATAGAGTTCGAGGAGATGTAACAACTTTTTCATTTAAGATCGTTAATATATCCAAATATTCATTACAAAATCTAAAACCTATTTTAAAAAATCTCAGATCTACATTTCAAACAATATCGGATGGAGATAAACTTTATATAAAAATTGTAAATCTCGATGATATCTACAACTTTGTAGTCTATTACTTTTCCATTTAAAATCATTTGAAGTATCGAATAAGCATTATTAGTTTTTAAGCAATTAAAACCGGTGGAAAAGATTTGAATACAAATAAAAAATTTGGGTTCCTTAACACTCTTTGGAAGGGTGATTTTTAAAAATCGCCTTCCCAGAGCGCGTGAGGCGTCTATTTGTAAATTTTTGAAACGAAAAATTATTTTTTAAATATTTTAATAAAAAAATGTAAAATAAAAAAAAATCAATCGCCAAACCAATGATGTGAAACCAGGAATAAGCCCAAAATCTGGTGGGCTTTGGCCTTCCGAGAATGATTCGGTTCTGGGCTGCATCTAAACTCTGAAGAGATTTTTTTTTCTTTTCTTCTTACATTTCGGCTATGTTATAGGGTCTTGAGATTTTGAAAAGCAGCTAGCATGTAAATTAGCTAATGAGAATTTAGAAAAGTTGTTTTTCTCATCTTCTAGTTTCTGGGTTATTTTTTTAACTGTAGCTACTGGTTCTCAAAAGAATTCGTTAAGAGCGTTGAAGATTTTGGGAGAAGTTAGCTGTTATAAGATTCCTCGAACAGAGGCTTTAGTTTGTAATTATTTTTTTCTTTGTGAGGAAAAGGGTTACATGATTTACAGCTCTTGCTTATTCTTTCGTAAACATTCTCCCCCTTGTTTAAATAAAAGGATTTTTCATATGGCAGTAGATTAATAAATTGGTGCAACAACTTACAATTTAGGTGCAGTTTAGTCATAAAGCTTTGATGGCTCATGTTTATTTTGTGGGTGAAAAAACATGGCCGAATAATGCCATTGAAGGATCAAGCATAAATCATGGGTGCAACAACTATCCAGCCTTGTTGTGTTGTGAGTTGTGACAGATTTTGCATCATACAGTTAGGTGTTCAGCCAACCTAACTTCGAGAACTCGATTGAATGTGTGCTTTTCTAGAGCATTTGATTCCTATGTCCTCCAAAGGAACATCCATTTTTTTCTTTTGTTTTTTTTGAATAAATTGTATTTTGTTGTACGGCACTCGGGGTACACAGATGCACCTAACGGTCTATCTATCAATCAACCATGGCTAGTTGTTATACATCCAGGGTGTGCTAGCTAGAGCAACCTAATGTGAGTGTGTGACCAATCCCGTCCATGTTAGACCGCCAAATTAAGTGACATAATTCCTCAAAACCGATCATAAAACAGATCAAGCGTGCACGTACAATATCCTACTCCATTATCACGGTCATAAGAACTTGTACACCCTCTGTTTTTCAAGCCTTTAATAAGAATTAGAACACGTGCACCCATCGGTTACCAAGTTCTTATACCGGTACCAAGTTCTTATACCGGTACGCTTAATTTTCAAGTTTTTACATTAAATTGTACCCACCGCCAAGTTTTTATACTGCAAACGTAATTTACTCTCTATAAATACTAAAAAATAATGTCATGTAATAATTTTAAAAAGATGAATGGCAAAAGCTTGAAAGCGAAAAGTGCCCACTGTCAGTTATTTAAAAATGGAGGGAGGCATCTTTTCAGCATTGACAGGTATCCAGAATATAATCTTGACCATCAATTTCTACACAATAAATACTTACAAAATCCGACATAATATTATGGAAGTACAAATTTATACACATAAGTTTCACACCCCTAGTCCAAATACTCGAAATATATATTCAACACACTATGTTCTTGTGTCGACGGGAGAGTAGTAGAAATCACTGTTTCATATACTATGAAACTGGTGCGTTCTAAACTAGTTTTTTTTTTCCTACTCCCTCCATTCTATAATATAACAATATATGACACATTGTAGTACAACATATGTAGATAATCAAGATACATGGTATTAGAATATATCTTATCCAATTTAAAATTATTATATTTTCAGATGGAGATAAGAGTTGATAGTACCATGAGCTAAGCTACAGGAAGTCAAAGTCAAAGTCTTTCGTGTGACGCGTGACTCCCGTAATCTTGACATTTTGAGCTTTTTAACAAACTTATAGATCATGATAAAAACTATAACTAAAAATATACATTCACCTTAGCACCATGGGCATTGGTGTTGAGATCCAACATCATAACGTTAGGCCCATTAATACTGAAGTTGTGAAATATACTATGAAAAGAGTAATAGACCTAAATGCATGTAATGTCTTGTGTGTTGTAGTGGTGAATGGTGTTTCGATGGATTTTGGAGATTAGGGTTCAAACATAGCTACTGCAATATTTTTCTCTTTTTTTTCTTCCATGGGAAAAAAGCCGCAACGCTGATAGAATATTTTTCTTCCGTGTGAAAAAAACTGCAATATTTTTCTCTTTTTTTTCTTCCATGGGAAAAAACCCGTAATGCTGATAGAATATTTTTCTTCTGTGTGAAAAAAAGCTGCAACGCTGATAGTGATTTACAAATGAAGAATATATTTCTATTCCGTGCGGAAAAAAAGCCGCGGAACAGCGATTCGAAACCCCCACCTTTGTTTATAACAACCAAGTAACTCACCACTATGCTACTCAATTCAACTTACTAAGAAACCATCATCATGTTATTAATTTGAATATTCCTCAGTGCTGAACAATATGGTGCTAAGTCTTTAATCTTAAGGTTTATGGCATGAGGTAAGAGATCTACTTTTGTTACAGTTTTTATCATGGTTTATTTATAAAATAAGTTTTGTGAGAGAGTCAGAATATCAAAATTTCGGGCGTGACTCTTGTCGTGAGAAAGTCGTCATGGCATCCTTGCTCTGTTCGTAGTGAATCTCCTCCCGTCTTTACTCGGATCGATCGGTTTCAGTTTCTCTGGTTGGCGAGTGGCGATGAGCGAGCGAATATAGTGGCCCATACCAACGCACATAGCAGTCGTACTGTCGGCTGAAAATAGCATTTTCCATGTTGACCAACTTATCGACTAAAAAAATTTGGTCATTCTGGCGAGGAGATGCTCTCCCCTACCCACCGGTTCGTATCATAACCTGCTTTTCCTTTAGAGGATTTTGTTTATAACATGCTTTGTGATAGATTATGGGTAAAGTTTTGTAGGTGATCTAGCTATATTCTGTGATAAGGATAACACTTCGTTGAATACGCACGTGACTTCACATGTTCCAATGACGATTCTAAGTCCAAGTTCAGTTCAGCCTCCGGGAACAACATTAACTTCAAACGAACCTAGTGCTTTCATGCCAACTCCGATTTGGGTGATCTTGAACTTAATGGAAAGCTTATCTCATCACCTTTCGAACGCATCCAGTCCCATATCCAAAATTCATTTCGAGTCAAGGGAATCATCAAAACAAGACCGTGCTATTGCTGAAACCGAATTTGGACCTTGGGACTTGTAATAGATTAGGTCCATCTCGGAAGTGTCTCCCTCCACCTCCACGAATCAGCACTTAACCCTATCTTTATTTTCATCTATAAATAGCTTTGCACACCCTCAAAAAAATTGGGTTTTGTTTAGTTGAATTTTACCAAGTTTCATTCACCTTGTCTCTAGTCCTCGCTCGATTAGTCGGCGACTATAAATTCAGAGCCCCCAATAGTTGGTGTGTTGATTTACCGGGTCGATTAGATCTACCACTTCAATCGCAACTATTCCTTTGTGCTTAATTACATATTCGCAATATTTAGATTGCATCTTATCTTGTTCTTGTTGCAGTGTTCTCTCGATTGCATTGCATGGATCATCAACCACGCGTCACGGTTGATATGACATCGTCTGTGGTGTAGCAATTACACGGTGTTCTGGACTTGTTCTGGTTGGTAGCCACGTCGTAAACGTCATACTCGATCAAAGCGAGGGTTATCCTCTCACCAGAAGATCGAGTCATGAGAGAGAGCGTCATCATTTTGCTTTTGAGCTTTGTTTGGGGTCATATTTTGCCTAAACGTCACCGATGTACTACCTCCTTTCTCAAATATTTAACGTTGGCTAGTTCAATTTTAAGCTAATCAATAAAAAAATAGAGAGAGTATAAGAAATATAGTTTTTTTATATACGTTGTAGTCCTTGTATCCTAAATAAAGATAAAAGATGTGCGTGTTTTTAGGGAAAACAAGCAGAAGTTAAAATTTTTGACAAATTATTAAACTACCAATACATATATTCAATGCTACAAGAGAGTCAAGAGTGATATAATTGGATTTGTATTTAAATGTTTTACCTATGATATTAATTCCGTAGTCGTTGACAATATATTATAAATGAAATTCATGTCATCAGGATTCTTTGCACTGCTGCTAATACAGTAATAGCCAGACATATGGACCTGGAAGAACCTATCAATGACGGGCCCATATGATTGATAGGGAATATACTTATCTGTTGTTGTAAGGAAATGCCACAATTTTTAAGGGATCGATCGAGTGGTTTGAATCTAATACACTTGTTTGTTTTCAGAAATAGGATCTTATAATTTATGCCACCCATCATGGCTGATCTGAATGAAAATAACGGATCAAGGATGTAGTACTAGAAGACAATGATATGAGTGAAAAAAATATATACCAATCGCAATGCCTTATCCCTCAAAGTGGTAAGTTTTCGTGATTATTAATTTCACAAACCAAACCAAACCAAACCAGTCGATCATTTCACCCTTGTCAATCGAAGCCATCCTAGAACAGGATGTCACCTAGCCAAACACCTAATTAAAACGCTTTTTAGGCGCGCGTGGCCCGTACTTAACACCCATGATTGCGCCACTAAACACATGGGCCGAGATGCTTCTTTTGCAGTTGCAGGCTGTAGTACAACCGAAGAATCCAAGTACTCCAGATAAAGTGCGGTTTAGGTCCAACTTAATCGCGATATATATTCGGTGTGATTAAGAAAACCACCAACCTAGAGATGCTACTGCTGTCGTCGCATAAATGGATATGCCTTGTTAAATTAGTTAATGCTTCGATCTGGCAGCACGTTGATCGCAAAACCAATTTCTCCTGCCTTTTACAGGACATCGCCAGCATTTATTTTGAGTACGTCGGCTTGTTTAGAGTAGAGGCGTCAATCAATTTTCAGTTTTTTAATTAATGTAAGGGTATTTTTCATCGTTGTGTTGCTCAGTCTAGATCGCTAGAAATAGGAGTGTAAAAGTCTTGTCCTGAAAATAGTTTTCACTATTTCGGCATATATGTTCGGTTTATAAGCTACAGAACACTTTTGCAATTTTTCTTTAATTCTTTGCAGGAAGAGATATTGTATTCTTTTTTAATTGCACATCAGTCTAGATTTCAACACGAGACGTTTAATTCTAATATTATGTATATTGAGTTATATATGCACCAAGCCACCAACTAGTTTAATACAAATTTGATCTAATACTGACCAATTCAATTATCCTCCGTGTTTGCCTAGACCACAGTCCTGATGGTCTAGATCATATCTAGAATCTTCTAGATGATAGATTACCATCTAATTTAGGGTATAAACCATGAATTAGACCAAACGTCCAGTCGATCAAGACGATTAAACAACATTGAAACGAGTGTAGATCCTAAAAATGTCATTTAGACTATGATCTACGCATTGGACCAATGCATTTTTATGTGACAGGAGATGAAACTTCTTGTCTCGCCCAAAGCTCATATAGCTTAAGGTTTTGACCTTATTCCAAACCCTTCCCCCCCTCTCTAAGCCACTCGTTGTCTATGGTTGTGTCGCCTCTCCTCTGCTAGTCACCATCATGGATCTTGCTCCGATGACCTCTCTCTCGCCCATGACTCTACATGAGTGGCTACACTTATCATCTAGTTTTAAAATTTTCTGAGGAACATGTTAAGTGTATTTATATATGTGTCAAAAAATACCAATAATATATTCTATGGTATATTGTCCAGACTGGTTAGACCCTTTACCATAGGCCACCATCCGTGATCCGTCTAGCGTCTAGCGTTTAGGTGAACTCTGATTATATATGGTCTATCAATGGTACCACCACTACTATAAAACCCCTTATAGGAGATGGCTCATAGGTGCCGGTTAATTTAAAATCGACACCTATGAACATGTTCCCACTTTTTACGGGACGGAAAAATATAGAACCATCATATTTGAGCATTATAGGTGTCGTTTCTATAGAAAAACCGGCACATATACTATAGGTGTCAATTTTCTAAAAGAACCGGCACCAATAATATATGGTATAAGTGCCGGTTTTTTCAAAAATCGGAACCCAAAAACCAACCTGAGCCAAGACACCGATGGCTACAAGATCCTTATCCAGTTATTCATATATAAAAACCACATCCTTTATGGTGTGGTGAGCCGAGCTTATCCACTTCCCATCGTCCTTATCTCCTCTCCACTCCCCCTCTCTCTCAAGAACCCCACTACCACTACCTTGGCACTCCGATGGCCGGCTACCGCCACCAAGCCACTAGTCTGTAGGTGGAGGTGGAGGGGGAGTACGTGGTCACCGTGGCTGTGTCGATGCAAGCGGCGCATGCCGGGCTCACCGACTCCAACTCTGAGCTCGACGACAAGTAGGGACCGTGCGTGACGAGGACGCTGCAACGGTGATGGCCATGGAGGAAGAGCAGTGGTGGGGTGGAGGAGCAGTGGTGGCGATAGAGGAGGAGCGATGGTGGCGGAGGAGGAGGAGCGGTGATGGTGGTGTCGCCGTCATCGATCTACGCCACTGCTACATCAGCCTCAACCACAAGCTCGTCTCGTCCAGCGTCCGCCTCCATCACCTCGACCTGCTCCTCCGCTGTCACCACCAACTTGCCCCATACTACCTTCCTCGCCTCAATCTACACCGCCTCCTCGCCTCGTTTATTTTGATTTTTTGTTACAATTTTGATCAATTTCGTGAATGTGTTCTTGGATGAGAATGATGGGGATCTCAGGGGTGGTTCTTGGATGTGATCAGGAGATGCTCGATGAATCGGCTCGAATGCATCGAGCAGCTCTACTTTTTTATTCATGAAATCGGTTATAGGTGTCGATTCTGAAACCGACATCTATGCGGATGGATATAGGTATCTCTAAATTGGTATCGGTAAAAAACCGATATTTATAAACAATTTTCAACCGGTACTTAATTACGAAGGTTCCTGCAGCAATGCACCCCGTGGCTCATCATGAATTAATATGTCTTAATGTTATCGCGTTATGGGTTAATGTGCTGTACTATGCTAGTAGCTCGTACTCCAGAAGCGTAGAGCCGTCCGTCGTTGGCCATGTGCGTACGTACAAATGATACTCGATAACCGCGTGCGCGATCTCGGCCGTCCGATCGTGCATCAACCGATTGGATTTGGAGGGTCCGTCCGACCGGCCGGCTGCTACACCGCACGCAGGGGGTCGACGAGCTGAGAGCAGTGGCGGCAAATAAAGCGGCGGTTGGGGGGTGGCCGGCTCGATCGCTGTGAACTCCCCACGCACCGCACATTGGCACATGCATATGCGTCCTCGCATGCAGCCGACGGACGGACACGGACACGGGCCGGGTGGCCGATGAATTGCGGGACTTTTTGTCCTATCAATGGGAACGCGTTGATTAGTGCTAGATCGTGCTACAGTACTTGCACTGCCTTTTTTTTTTCTCTTTTTAGTTCGGTTCAGGATATATCTGCGTTTCATATTAAAAATCGTTTGATTATTTATGTATGATTAAGTTTTTAGAAAAAAATAGCAACTTCTACAACACTAAACTGTTTTTATTAAATTTAACAATGGATATATTTTAATACAATATTTGTTTGTATTGAAAATATTACTATATTTAGCTATAAACTTAGTTAAACTTAAGGATTAAAAAAAATCAAACGATTTATAATATGAAATGGAGGTGGTATATTAGATGATTTCCATTGTTCATATGTGGTTTTTATTTTTCAAGCTAGTCATATGCAATAAAAAACGAGGTAGTAGCAACATCTATAGCACTCGAATATCAAAAATTTAAACATACTACTTTCTCCTTTTCATATTATAAGTTATTTTAATTTTTTTTAGTGCGCATAAGTATAAGCATCATGGAGAAGTAGAAGGGAAAGCTGATTTTTTACTTCATGTATTAGGCAATGTGGTGGTCTGAGGTTGATGGCACCGAACGTGGGTTGTGCGATTAGGGACGAAACTAAAAGGAAACGGAGTTTTTTCTGATTTGGATTAAGTTTAGATTGATTGGATATCTAAGTTTACATAAAAGGGTGTACATATATGTGTATATATATATATATATATATATATATATATATATATATATATATGTATGTATGTATGTATGTATGTATATGTATGTGTATGTATGTATGATAAAAACAGATCAACTATGACTTAAAACAAAACCTCTTTTATAATGGGGCTCCGCCTCAGCGACGCTAAACCGTGTATCATCGTCGCTAACAACGGTTTATAAACGCAGATCAGAGTCGTATTGTAGGGGCCTCCCATCATATCAGAAGGAAAACCGGCATGTGACAGTGTTCACTCTCCGAATGCTACCAGAAGGAGTAATACATTGTGGTTTCTATTGGAAATGCCCTGAGTTGGGGCGTGGCCCTGGCAGCAATGCGTAACACACAGCTAGTGCCTGGTAGGCTGGTAGTAGGACCTGGATACACTCAGCTAGCCAACAATTTCCTCAGAAATTCGCTTCAATGATTGTACCGTCCATCCTATTGGTTCTACTGTTCTGTAGTGCCGGTTTTGCTCGATGGTCACGCACCCTGGCTGGTAGATCAACCGTCTTCATTAGTTTATTTGGCTAAAATTACATTGGATTGGTTTGTTCGTGTGTAGGTTTAATGTATAGTTACTCCATGTACAGTATGCTGCAATTCCTAGCTGATAATAAGTGGAGTTTTGGTTCGATCAATTATCAAGTGACTTGCCTTGCTGGCTTCGTCGCCTGATCAAATCATGCTAATGCATGAGTGATTAAGCCGCGTTAGAATAATGGCATGTCCGCGAATTGAAGGAGATCGTACTCTCCATGCATTGCTTATATATTTGCATGCATAATATAGCAAGCTGGTGCATGATGAGACCACATGACATGCGTTGGGGATAACATTATTGAGAAAACGTAGCTTTTCGAGGCATTTTGAAAATTAAACGTGATCTCCTCGCTTAAGCCAAGCACGCTGCCCTGATAGCCAATTATTCGGCTTCGCTGAGATTCATCACGCTGGGAGATCCACATCAGTCTCCGCACAGATTAAATTATTATAGCCTCCGAACAAATCTATCGAATTACAATTTGCTAAATATTGATTTCAGACATTAGGATTTTAGTTATGAAATGGTATGGTACTAAATTGAGAGCCAAAGCACATACAATTTCATTTTTATTACTTCCGATTTTAGAATTTATTGAATTAGAAAAATAAAATTCTGACTCCAAATTGAGCGTAACTTTGTATTCGATCGGTAATCCCAAATTTATAATTTTTGTTAAGAAAAAGTTAAGGCTGCACACCAAGTACAATTTTAAGTTTATTAATTTTCTTCCAAATGCATCACAAATGTGAAACTCATGTACATGAGCCTACACTCACTTATGAATGTATACAAGCACACCCTACCCTCGACATGCTAGTTATAACGTACCTCGGTTCTCAGAATTACCAGTCTATTCATATCTACCAATATTAATTAGATCATCCCCAACCTAGAAACTATCAGCTAGTTTCCATACTTGCTATGTGATATAGACACTAGGATAGAAACTATGTATCCAATGGATGGTGTCTTGAAATTAAATTCTCTTCCAATCACCTCTCTTCTCTCTTCTTTTATCCACCTATTTTCTTGTTTTTATTCTTGATTCTTGTGTAGACATGGTTTTTGCATGAGAAATGATATCTTCATCCTCTTACCTCTCTCCTCGTTAACTTTATTGCCACATCAGATTTTTTGCTTATGTGGCAATATATTAAATGCTATGGACACTAGATGACATGGAGAATTGGAGATAGCCTTAGAGGGTGTTTGGATCCCTTTAGTCACCTGACTAAAGTTTAGACAGACTAAAAAATTTTAGTCACCCCCTGTTTGGATGATGGGACTAAAGTGCATTAAAGTCCAGATTTACCTCTCCTTCTCTCTCCTCTCCCTCCCCCTTCTCTCTCCTTCTCTCTCCATGGGATGAGCAATTAATTAGGTGAGAGAGGGGATTAGTCACTAGAAGTTGGGTCACCCTTGACTAGAGACTAGACTAGTTTTAGTCACCATTTAGTCAGGGGTGTTTGGAGATTTAGTCCCCTAGTGTGACTAAAATTAGTCAAGTAGTCTCTAGTCAGGTGGATCCAAACACCCCCGTAGTCACTCTAACAAAACTTGCTATTTGGATTAGAGTTATTAGGCTGTGTTCGCTAGCCCTGGTTCCCAACCAGCACAGGACGCACGGAAAACGGAGCAGTACATTAACGCGTGATTAATTAAGTATTAGCTATTTTTTAAAAAAATGGATCAAAATGATTTTTTAAGCAACTTTCGTATAAAAACTTTTTGCAAAAAACACACCGTTTAGCCGTTTAAAAAGCGTGCGTGCGGAAAAAGAGAGGAGTGAGTTGGGAAAGGGGGATTCCAAACACAGCCTTAGTCAATTTAGTACGTTGGTTGGAAAAACTAAATAAATATGACTATCCACATAGGCGGACCAAAATTTAACTATTTAGATTAGAGAATTATTAATTTTGTAATTGAATTGCTGTGTTACTTAAATTGAGAGTCCAAAACAAATGCATTAACTAATCCTAAAAATTGGATTTGATAAATCTTTGAACATCTAAAAGAAACTCTGGACCGAGTGAGATATGATGGAAATAAATTTATAGGGAATAATGCCTATTGACTAAAAAGTAATTGTTAGATGAATTTAGTGAAATAATGTGTCGATAATAAAGAGGATGCGTGAGGATCTAGTCCCAATAATACAAGCAACATCTCATGATCATTACTTTTATCATTTCAATGGGAAGAACCAGCTGATGCCAAAACTCTAATCATGAATTGCTGTATTTACACACTTAGTTTTCATAAATATGGTACTCTTTGTTCGAGTAAATAGTGTCCATGGTGCACAAACTTGTTTCTTCACAAGTCCTCAATTGGAAGCCAATGTGGCATTTCAATCGCAACCCCCACCCCCAAAACTTGCCGCTGTTAAAGTTTGGTTACGAGATTACAATGTGGCATTTTCTTTCTGTTTTTGTGGGTTGTTGCTAATGTGATATTTTTCTGAAAAATTTTGGGTGTGCACTTCTATGAGTTTGACTATCGAGGCTAGGTTTTAAGCTATTTTCTTAAAAAATAAACTTCTGAATAGTAAACATGCATGTCAAATTTAGTTGTGCGGACATAGAGGTTAAATTTTTATCCATTCTAGAAAATACGTGCATGTCATGCTAAATTTATATGGAGGAATCGGGGAAAGAAAAATTAAGCAAAGTTCATATGGTAGTAGAACAGTCCTAAAAAAATCATAGTAGTAGAACTTACTCCTATGATTAATTTATTTTAGGTTCTACTACTACTATGATTTCTTTAGTAGTAGAAAAAAAACATAGTAGTAGAACTTACCGATTACACTGTAGTTTCAAGAAAAAAAAACACACACTCGGTACTGGCAAACGCACAGGTCGCGGCACTATATTAAACCCCCACGTTGATTCTTAATACAGACCTCAGCCGGCTGAAGGGGTAATTGCCCCTGTCCGGACGTTGAGAGCGGATTTTCTCCATGTGGATATCCCCGTTTTGTCTGCACGTTTTGCTGCCCCAGAGGACAACGCTACGTGCCGGGGAGATTCCGGTTTTTTGTGACTCCGGAACAACGAGGGCGCTCGCTACATTGTCTTTGACCTGACCGCGCCGGAGAGAGCCGCTGCTATATACTAGATCAGATAAGATCGGCACCTGCGTCTACCACGGTACACTGTTGGTTAGACGCGCGAAGCCCATGTAATCTCGCTGTCAGGGGCAGTATCAATCAACGGTGCAAGTAAGCTTAGGAAGCTTAAGCGGTTGGGCTAGCGCGAGAGCGCGTACGTGGTGCGGTCGTTGACGTGCGCCCGGTTGGTCGCTCGCCGCGGTCCGCTCCGCCCGATCGATCCGCGCGTAACGACGACGGCGACCGGCGATCCGCTTCGATCGAGCGGCCGGCTTCAGTGCCCCCCGCCAACTTTCGGCAACTGTACTCAACCGCCGCGGCGATCGAGCTGGCTGGCTGTCTGCGTGTGCCGCGGATTGCTTGACCTTGTGTGTGAGTGACTCGGTGAGTGGCGGACTAGCTGGTGGCTTGCTTCTTGTCCGCTCTGCATGCTCGTTGCTCAGATGTGGTCTGTTTGTTTTGAGGGGGGTTAAGAGATGGAGATGGCTTAAGATGGGTTTGTTGGTAATTTGGAATTTTGGACCCAACGTTTCGCTTTGCTGGAGCGAGAAGCTATTAGGGGAGGATTCTGTTCTCTGGTTGCCGGGTGTTTTTCAGGGTTGCATATCGTGGCTTCTTTGATTGATTAGCACCGCTGAAAATGAATATTGGATGGACACGCATTTGTGTGATACACGAAGGAGGCACTGTTCAGCACCCGATAGCGTGAGCCGTGGAAGATCCTCTACAAGGGTCGATCACTTTTTGCACCTGATGTGCTCTATACGATCCATCATTTAATTCGAAAGCTGCGTTAGAGAACTAGTTATTATACAATTTGTTTGGCTAATGATGCTGCTGCTATCACATTGGCACTCTAAATGAACAATCTTATTTGTTCATTTTTGTGGACATTTGGAAGTTAAAAAGGACTAATTGAGATCCACAATCTCTTAAAAATGAGTCTTACCAAACAAGATTAAATTAAAACACTAATGTAACTGCAAATTCAAACGATACTTCTGCTAGAAAGATCTAAAGTGCTCAGAGTTTGGTGGTATGAAAATGAGATGAACTCTAATCTTAATCGGAGAAGATCAAAAACGACCTCGAAATTTTCCCCTGAAAGTTCCCCAGCTGGACACGCACCGTACACAACGACACCACCGTGCTCCGCATGCAAACCATGACGCAGAACCGGCACCTGCCGCACCACCCCAGCCCCCCCCCCCCCCCCCCCCCCCCCCCCCCCCTCCCCCCGCTCACGAGTCACGAATGCAACCATGGCACAATGCGTGTGAGTCACCCGCCCATCCATCCATCCAGCCAGCACGCACTAAACCCAGAAACCAACAAGGGCGCAAGCCCAGACACGGACAGGCACACGGCACAGTGCAGAGCAGCGCTTCGCGCCACTGCGACGCACAGAGGCACAGCGTCCACTCCCCCACATATCACAAGGCGCGCGGGCGCGCGGGAGCGCCGCGCGGCACACGCACACACGCACATGCCCGCCCGCCCGCCCGCGAGACGGCGTCACGGGCTGTACCACCACGGCGTACATGCCACTGCCGATCCGAACGAACGAACGGCTGCGCTGGCTGCTGTGTAGTAGTGTGTACTCCTACTGCTACTGGTATAGCACACCACGCCATATCCACCGTTTCCGCGCCCTTGCATAAAATGCTCCCTGACACGCACATTCTACCGGATTTTCCCACCCCCGAGAAACCTCACTACTCTCTCCCTACTCGCTAACCTTCAGTGTCGTAGCTGCTGCAGTTTGCTAGCTCGTGGTTGTGTTTTGCTTTTGCTAGTTCACACTCCGATGCCTCCTCGCCCGTAGCCGTGTCCAGCTGAGCGACGCGATGGCCGGCGTCGTGCCGAGGGCGGTCGCGGCGGTGCTGGTGGTGGTCGTGGCTGCTGCCACGCTCGTCGCCGCGGAGCCGCCGCCGAGCGAGCGGTCGGCGCTGCTGGCGTTCCTGGCGGCGACGCCGCACGAGCGGCGGCTGGGGTGGAACTCCTCGACGTCGGCGTGCGGGTGGGTCGGGGTGACGTGCGACGCCGGGAACGCCACGGTTGTGCAGGTGCGGCTCCCCGGTGTGGGGCTCATCGGCGCCATCCCGCCGGACACGCTCGGCCGCCTCCCCAACCTGCAGGTGCTCTCCCTCCGCTCCAACCGCATCCTCGGCGGCATCCCCGACGACGTGCTCCAGCTTCCCCAGCTCCGCCTCCTCTTCCTCCAGAACAACCTCCTCTCCGGCGACATCCCGCCGGCCGTCAGCAAGCTCGCCGCCCTCGAGAGGCTCGTCCTATCCAACAATAACCTCTCGGGCCCCATCCCCTTCACGCTCAACAACCTCACCTCGCTCCGCGCGCTCCGCCTCGACGGCAACAACCTCTCCGGGAACATCCCCAGCATCAGCATCCAGAACCTCACCGTCTTCAATGTCTCCGACAACAACCTCAACGGCTCCATCCCGGCGTCGCTCGCGCGCTTCCCGGCCGAGGACTTCGCCGGCAACCTCCAGCTCTGCGGCTCTCCGCTCCCGCCCTGCAAGTCGTTCTTCCCGTCCCCGTCGCCGTCGCCCGGGATGAGCCCCGCCGACGTCCCCGGGGCGGCATCCTCCTCCAAGAAGCGGAAGCTCTCCGGCGCGGCAATCGCGGGTATCGTCGTGGGCGCCGTCGTGCTGGCGCTGCTCCTCCTCATCGCCGCCGTGCTCTGCGCGGTGTCCAAGCGGCGGAGAGGCGCCAGCGAGGGACCGAAGAGCACGACGGCGGCGGCGGGTGGCGCCGCCGCGAGAGGTGTCCCCCCGCCAGGTTCTGGCGAGGGGACCGGCATGACGTCGTCGTCCAAGGAGGACATGGGCGGCGCGTCCGGGTCGGCCGCCGCTGCCGCCGCGGTGGCGGCAGCCGGCGCCGGCGCGACGGAGCCGAGTAGGCTGGTGTTCGTCGGGAAGGGAGCCGGGTACAGCTTCGACCTGGAGGACCTGCTGCGCGCGTCGGCGGAGGTGCTCGGGAAGGGGAGCGTGGGGACGTCGTACAAGGCGGTGCTGGAGGAAGGGACGACGGTGGTGGTGAAGCGGCTCAAGGACGTGGCGGTAGCGCGGCGAGAGTTCGACGCCCACATGGACGCCCTCGGCAAGGTGGAGCACCGCAACGTCCTCCCCGTCCGCGCCTACTACTTCTCCAAGGACGAGAAGCTCCTCGTCTACGACTACCTCCCCAACGGCAGCCTATCCGCCATGCTCCATGGTCAGTCTACTCTTCTTCCCCAACATTGCCATTGCCAACTCGTCTTTGGTCGCTTTCTTGCTCGGGTTTTTTTTTCGACATGAGATCGTCGGGGAGAATTCGCCGGCATTACGAAAGAAATTCACCAAGTCCAAGAAGCGATCGACGACGGCTCGTGCGTGCATTCATCGTAGACGCAGAAATCGTCGCGGAATTCGGCGGCATTGATGGGGTGTTCGCGAGTAGTAGTAGGTATAGGAGCGAAAGCCAAAGCCCCCATGGGAGGGAAGAGGAGGACGAAATTCCCTCTCCTCTTTTCCTCGCCATGGCGGCATGTGGACGGTGGCGTGGTGGCTCCCGCGCTTTTCCCTTTTTTTTTTTTTCAATCCCCCTCTCTCTTCTCTTTCTCATTTATTTTTTTCGCGTCGCTTTTCTTTGATGCGGAAGTGTGTGTGGGTGTGGAAGGTGGTGGTGCGTGCGCCGGAGTGATGACTGCGAGGTTTGGGCTGTAAAGCGTCGCGACGGTCTGGTCCATCCCATGCTCGCCTCACGCTGGACCGGTGCGTGCCATCACATTGGCTGCTACTACTCCAATACACTTGCCGCTCTGCTGCACCTGCACCTGCACCTGCAGCGACGAGTAGTAGTAGTACTCGTAGCGTATTGTGTCGTTGCGATCAAGCCCGGGACAAACAAGTCCAGAAACACGCAAGCTTTGCTGCAATTTTGCTACGGGGACCCCCGGGGCTCATAACCACCCATTGGCCTGGTAGTTTTTGTACTCTTCGTGGCGCCATATCTGTGTATATCAAGGAGTAGTATAGTAGTATCATCATGGGCACTTGATGCGGTGGGAGAAAAGGTGTAGTAGTACTATTCCTTGGGGTCCCTGGTTCGTGGGGCCAGCCTTTTTACCGTAGAGTAGAGAATGTCTAGTGCTTCTCCACTTAATCCTGTCCTGCTGTACAGCGTGGTACACTGTACACCCCTTGGGTTTAAAGGTGTGTAAAATGTTGCCACAAATTCTAGGGGTGTGCGTGTGTAATGTGTACTGCCGGCCGGGGCTTCGTGCATAGTGGTTGGTTCCCTCGAAGTCAATATATTCTTCAATGGTAGGGCAACGAGGAAGGAGAGTCCTAACCCTTTTTTTTTTTTTAATCTTTGTACGCTTAGCATATATTGTCATTGGTACAGTTCCCATCTGGCCCTGGCTTAGCTAGCATGCAAGATTGGGGCGAGTAGAATAATAATGGACAAGTGTATTGTAGTATGTGAGTTGTCATGGGGGCCATGACCATGGCCGCCTTCATGGCTTCAGCGTGGCTTGGCTTAACCCGAATCCGTAATTATTGCGGAGATGTTCTTGCGGCCGGCTGCGACGGGGTTGACGCCGTGTTTGGAGTGTGTGTGTGTTTGCCTCACCTGATCGGGCTCCTTAATTTGCCTGCGCCTAAACGTCCCCCAACTCCCTGGAAAACGACTGTTGATGGTTGAATGGATGAACTAATAAACAGTCGAGGTGGTTGCCTGTTAGTGTCCATCACTGTCTTGGCGTCCTAATCCTCTGCCTCCGTTTCTCCTAGAGAAAAACAGTTAAATTGGAGCTGCAGCCTGTATCAGCTGGAGTGCTGTAGAGCCTTGAGATTGTTCTCAGATGTCAAAGTTGAGAGAATGTGGTTTTTGACTTGTGTTGGGAATTGGGATCGGACTGCCAGTGCCAACTCTGCACTATGGCTTGCTAGTAATTCAGAGAAGGGTCACAGGAGCAATTGCACTTGCACTTGCACATGCATGTTCTTGCTCGCCGCCTGGCCCCCGGTTGCAGGGTACTAGCTGTAGGTCCATGGCACCGGTCAGTGCTGCCACCCACATATGTGTAACCAGTGCCCTCTGCTGCCTGCTCGTCAATGTTCTCCACTACTACTTGACAAGAGAGACCACAGCCTTGCTTTCGGATCTTGCCCAGTGGTTAGCAAGCTCACTTGCTCATCAGCTCTATTTGCCTAATTGCTCGGCAATGTTTAGAGACCACTTGGCAGAAAATTCAGCTTTGCACATTTTGAAATGATGCTGCATACTCTGTTGTTGTAGTATCAGTCGCACATTGATTTTCGCCTTGCGTTTTAGACAAGAAACTAACAATTCGGTGTGTTTGCTGGTCTGTAATGTACTAGGCTACCTAATAGATATGCTTAATTGATGGCCAGATGAACAGCTAATAATCTATTTGTAGTAGTACTTGCTAGGTTGCAATCTATGTAATGCACTGATCTATTTAGTGCAGTATTTATTCTCTTCTTAAGTAGACCTACTCAACCAACTATTGCGCTGATTGATTAGTCGTGTGCTTGTTTGTGCTGTCCAACTGTACTTGACCAATGAAGATGTCTTGTCCTCTTGCAATGCATAGCCTGCAACAGGTACCCCATTCTATGCATACAAGTTAGCACTACAATTTTTGTTTAAGGCATGCTTGTTTGTCACTCCCGATTTCTTTAACAGTGACCAACTCTGGACCAGTCCAAGATGAGATTTTTATTCACCCCATCAATAAAAATATTAACATTTTCTGTCTATCCATACCAAGAATCCAATACAACCAGTAGTATTCTGCGATTTCAATCAAATGACGACAGCAAAATTTTTCTTGTGAAAGATCACTACTTATTTTTTTTTATTGTTATTTCCTTGCAATGTTCATCAATGATCATGGTAAAATGTAAATGCATTGTTCAATTGGCAATTGGTGGTACTTCGGCAGAGTTATTTTCAGTCTTCCATTTGTACAGACTCTCATTGCATTGCATTAAGTTTGGTGGTGTTTGCTTGGAGAATGGAAATTTCTCACCGGAGTTGTGTTTTCTTTCTTTCTTTCTTTCTTTTTTTTTGTTCCCAGGGAGCCGGGGCTCCGGCAAGACGCCGCTGGACTGGGACGCGCGGATGCGGTCGGCGCTGTCCGCGGCTCGCGGGCTGGCGCACCTGCACACGGTGCACAGCCTCGTACACGGCAACGTCAAGTCCTCCAACGTCTTGCTCCGGCCGGATGCCGACGCGGCGGCGCTCTCGGACTTCTGCCTCCACCCGATCTTCGCGCCGTCGTCGACGCGCCCGGGCGCCGGCGGATACCGTGCGCCGGAGGTGGTGGACACGCGGCGGCCGACGTACAAGGCCGACGTCTACTCCCTCGGCGTGCTCCTCCTGGAGCTCCTCACCGGCAAGTCCCCGACGCACGCGTCCCTGGAAGGGGACGGCACGCTGGACCTGCCACGGTGGGTGCAGTCGGTGGTGCGGGAGGAGTGGACGGCGGAGGTGTTCGACGTCGAGCTGGTGCGGCTCGGCGCGAGCGCGGAGGAGGAGATGGTGGCGCTGCTCCAGGTGGCCATGGCGTGCGTGGCCACCGTGCCCGACGCACGGCCCGACGCTCCCGACGTGGTCAGGATGATTGAGGAGATCGGCGGTGGCCATGGCAGGACGACGACGGAAGAGAGCGAGGAGGGCGTGCGCGGGACGTCGGAGGAGGAGCGGTCGAGGGGCACGCCTCCGGCCGCCCCGACGCCGTGATGACGACGACGCCGGTGGAAGACACCTTCTTGGTCAGGGTAAAGGTTAAAAAATGCATAGGTTCTTGGCTACCTGTATGCCAATGCTCTGTTCTTTTGCCATTTTTTCTCCCCACTTCTTCAGTTTTTCTTTTCCTGGGTATTGTTTTGTTGGATCAAATTGTATTTTCTCAGGCTTCATTCTTCCAAGTAAATGTATTTTTTTCTTCTCTTATTTTACCTTCAGTTCATCGTCTGCCCCCTTTGTGATCATTGTTCCTCATCCTTCTTTCGTTTATGTTGTTCTAGAATTGAGTAATCACATGTTGAGCTGGGAGCAAAGGAATTCCAAAACTAAACATTTCCATGGCCTTTCTATTGTCCATTGCACTATTATAGTTCTCTTCTGTCCCAAAAATATAAAAGTTTTTTAATGCGATCTCCAATGCAAAACATTACTCCCTCCGACTCATGATATTGCGGGACCGAGGTAGCATATATTAGTTATATTTAACTACTGCACCCGTTCTAAATGTAGCTATTTTTAATATTGTGTTGTTCTATAATGAAACTATTTCTTTACCTACTATCTCCTCTCAACTAATCAACTAATCAGTTCATAACTATTTTTCAATTAATTTATTTATCTACTTCTTTCTCGACCAATAATAACATTCCTCCAATCATTTATACATATTTTCTTAATATTCGTGCTCATCTAAAAATGCTTACAATTTATTATGAAGTATTAGTCATAACTTTACAAATAATGTTTTTTTCTGTAAAATTGTGGGTGTCTTATATTTTATAGAGATGGACTATTATTTTTTTTGATTTCATGAAAGTACACATGTACACTCACCACCGCGTAAGCCCACCATATATACCATGTGTTTGTCTAATATACGCTTAAAGAGGTGGACGCTAGCGATAAATCCTTAGGCTTATTAAATTTTTCTTTCCCTAGTCTATAGACAGCTCGAAAAAAAAACATCACGTTTACTGTGTATACTAGAAATTCTCACATTAATCGAAGAAAAAGAAAACACGAGTCCAATTAGAAATACAATATTAAAAATAACTGAAATTCGGAATAAAACATAAGCAATATTGAAATAGGAGTCCACATAAGAATCCAATACGTGATTAACTAAAATTCAGAATAAAAAATAAATAAATTTTTGAAATTAGGAAAAAAAAGAAGAGTTTAACTAGAAATACAATTTTGAAATAACTAAAATTCAGAATAAAAAAGAAATATTGAAACAACAATTAATCCATCATAACACAACACGAGATTAATTAGAATTCGAAATAAAAAATAAAATAAATTATTACAATTCGAAATAAAAAATAAAATAAATTTAGAAATTAGAAAAAAATAAGAGTTCAACTAGAAATACAATTTATAAATAAGTAAAATTTGTAATAAAAAATAAAGACTATTGAAAGAATAGACCATCTATAACATATGACGAGATTAATTAAAATTCGGAATAACAAGTAAAATAAATTTTGAAAATAGAAAAATAATTATAAGAGTTCAAGTAGGAATATATTTTACGAATAAAAATTATTAAAATGAAAATATGGATTTTTCGAAAAGAATAGTTCATCTAAAACACAACGATATCAAATGATAATAAAGAGAGGAAGAACAATAGACCTGTAAAGGAGTAAATTGGTGGTAGTTGATGGGATATATAAAAACTATAAACATATAAATAAAACTCCAAATAGAATTCCAATACGATTAAGAGGAGGGACAATGGATATGCCATTAAGCACCACGGTCGCGGCAATTGGCGGGATTTTAGAAAGTAAAGAAAATAAACCCCAATGATAATCATGTTCAATTTTTAAATTCTCAATGATAATAAAGAGGGGAGGCAGCGGACGGATCACGTGAAGAGGAGTACAGTGCCAAGCATAACCCACTGACGGTTTAGTGAGACTTCTAAAAAGTAAAAAATGAACCCAAAGAATAATTATTTTCGATTTTTAAAATTCCAATGATAATAAAGAGGGGAGACAGCGGAGGAGCCGTATAGAAGTACAGTGACGGTGTTTGACGGAACTTTAAGAAATATAAAAACAAAACTAAACAAGACAATATACTCTAAAAATCAAATGGTCTAATTTTTAAAGATTTTATGGAAGATGAATATAAATAGTGATAGATCGATAAACAAATAAAGCCATGACAAATGAGTAAGGGGTAGCGACCGAAGCGATTTTTAAAAACTATAAAATTAAAAACACGCAGATGATAAAATTCCGTCTTTTAAAATCCTAAGACAACGAGATAGATATTTAACAAATTTTAAATAAAATCATATGTAAAAAATAAATAATTTTATATGGGTGCTAGTCACGTAATTGCACGGGTCACCTAGCTAGTAATTACTAGTAGTACGTTTTTGTTAGTGCTCACTCTATGAAACACGTACATTGGCGCCGACAGGTGAAGAAAAATTTGTTTTTGTTTCTCTTGTGCCAGTTCTGGCGAAGAAGAGCAAGGAGGTCTTCAGCGCTCAGACGGCTGTATTCGTCAATGGTGAGGACGTTTGCACAGCAGCAGTAACGTAGAGTTTCCATGGCATCGCAACGCAGCGCCGATGGAGGCCAATGGATTCTGCTTTTCTGCAACGAGGAAACGAAGGGAGAGTTTAGAGTTACACGTTGGCAAGGCGACAAGGCACGGGCTTCATGAATTGGCGTGTCCCGTTCGTGCTAGGCTGGCCGGCGCGTCTTTACTTGCGCTATCTTGGGCGTTTACTGCATCCGCTCTCTCCCGTCTTTGTCATCTGAGTTCCATCTTTTTTTTTTCTTTTTTACCAATGCAGAGTTGCAGATACTAGCAACAAGTAACAAGCCATGGTACTGTGATAGTGAAGGAACAGTGGTAGAAAAAGGACACGACATACACTGTGAAGTCAGTGTGACTACACTGTGAAGTCAGTGTGACTGTTCATTCAGAGGAAGGTGAGTTTAAAAACTCACCTTACGTGCACCTACAATGGAGTAACGTGTTTTTTTTTATTAATTAAGTATTGTGATATTGTCGATTAACGATAATCTTCACGGTAAGAAAAACCTTACCAAGAAGATGCACTCACCAGCATTCCTAAAACCAACAAAAACTGCTTAGCTTTTACGGTTATCGACCTGATAATCTACGAGGCGCGAATTGGCAGAATTCGACGAAATCCGTGTCATAACTGAACGGTAATCGGCAATTCACCGGGAAATCGTGTGTGTACGTGTGCATCTTCTGTATCATCGTTTGAGAGAAAAATCTGTAGGTGTAAGGTGTAAGCTACATCGTCCAGCTCAACGATCCATTTCACAACGGAATGGATCGTGCCTCCTCACTATCATCAGGGGGGTCGCACAGATGTGCCTTTCACGCGCGCTGTAGCCTTGCATGGACGGCACGAGATCATGGCGCCCTCGACTCGACGGAGCTAGCTAGCTAGACACGCAAAAGACCTCGTGTGGCTTGGCCCATGTACGGCCGTGCGCCAGTCGATCGGTCGCTACACGCATCAACGATGTGGATGCGAGATCTGATCTGCCCTGCGACATCTCGCCCCCAGAAAAAAAAAAAGTTGAGCCCAGGTGCTTGTACAAACTGATGGTTAGTTCCTGTCAATAGAAACATGGTGGGTACAAGGTTTACAGGTTCGAATGGATCAGTCAAAATGCGACCCCCATTGAATCACCAAACTTCACTCACATTTCACCAAATTCGTTCGGATTTCGTCAAACACTACTGAAGCCTACCGAATTCAATTGGATCATGTCGATTCGAGCCAGCTCGTGTTGGTCAACAACCACGATTTTTCAAGTGGTTTTAGGCTGTGTTTAGCATGGAGGGTTGAAAACTAATCCCGTGTACATAAAATAAAGAGACTCACTAGTGCGCACGATTAATTAGGTATTAGTTTAAAATAGTTTTAATAATAGATTAATATGGTTTTAAGAAACTTTCGTATATATTTTTCTTTTGATAAAATGTGTCGTTTAACAATTTTAAAAGTGTGCGTGTACAAAACAATAGAATAGAATAGAAGTTGAGTGCCGAATGCATCCTTAGTTGCATTTGCAAACCAGTTATATCCTTTTCTCTGAGATAAAAAAAATTGTTCACATACTCATATTGGCATTTGGTACGGAGGCCTTTGTTGTGTTATTTTTCGTAGGCATTGATGTTGGGCAGTGATGAGGACACATGGGGGGCACTCGCACTCGCTTGGGGTTTGGGGTTGGGGGCCTCCATGATTTGGCCTCGGCGCGTGCCCACTTCTCACGTGCCTGCCTTCCTAAAGCTGGACCGTGTCGTCCCCGCCCACCGCCTCTCGTCGCCGACGCCGTTGCTGCCCGGCCGTCCACAGCGAGGACGACGATCCAGCTAAGCGAATCGGGGGGAATTACCTGCTTAATTAATCGACGCCGTCAGGTCAGGTCAGATTTGCAGTTTACAGAGTCCACTGTGGCGGAGGCACCGTTGCTTGCAGAGAGTTCTTCCTCGGGTCGAAAAGCTCGCGTCCCATTCTGTAATGCAACGCGTCAGTTTTGCAGGATTTTCGTAAGAACTTCTCATGAACCGCTTCAGTTTCTATTGTACACATGGGATTCTCAATCGTTACAGACGAAGTCTTTGGTGATGTTCCTTCTTCATGTTCTGCAAACGAGCAAGGAATTGAAGTCAGTTATGTGATGTCCATCTACGAAGGGCTTGTTCAGTTTGGAGAAAAAATAAAGGATTTGTATTACAAGGATTAATTTTGACAAGTATCGTTCGGTTTGTATGAACGAAGTATAGGAAAACATAGTAACTTTTTCATCTAAACATCTTCGAATATTTTTTTATGAATTGATGTGTGCATGCATTTACATTCCTCCATTTTTTCTATTTCTATGGATTGAAATTCCTCCAAACTGAACGAAGATAAAACTAACCAAAATAATCGCAGCGAGTCCATTCCAGTGCACAGTAAGGAGAAACACATGTTACTGTGCTACGGCAGCGACAATGTGTCCGCAGCATCACATTCCCAGCGAGCATGCCTTCCCGAAATGGGCCAGTGCAGGGGCACACATTCTGATCCAAAACGGAGCAAACCGGGGCACACACACCATGAATGCGGCACATCACTCGACATGTTATCCGCTGTTACAGGAGCTAGATATGCAGTACGCCCTCTTTTGGTCGAATAATTTCGACCCTGTAGATGCAAGTTTCATCATCAAGAAGAGGATTCATGTGCCCAACAGCTGCTGCAACTTCTAGCTGCTCGATGGTCCAGCCTCTCTCTCTCTCTCTCTTTTAAGACGCCGGTTTTTCTGATTGGAACCTTCTGCTGCCCATCAAGATCGGATGCAGGGCTGCGAAAAGAGACAAGCACCAGATGTTAGCATGGGAGTGTGAAAGAAGTGGTAACTCATGTCCAGTGAGTAATAATTCTGCAATTCTGGAGTGACATTGATGTGTATATATGGTTGTTCAGAAAGATATGTACAATGAGTTGATGGCACTTTACAGGAGGAATATACAGTTACACTTTTGTTTGCAGTGTGACAAGAAGTAATGACCTATATAATGATAATAAGTTGCCCATAACATCTGGACGTTGTTCTCTGACAGTATCCGAAAAAGGGCCAGCACAGAGTAGCCATCCTAATTCAAAACCGAACAATTGGATGACAGCAGAAGTGCAGCACATCTGTCAGCATGTTATCATATTCATGGTTACAGGGACTAAACAGTTATGCTTTTCTTGAAATTATTCAACCACTTGTAGCTGACTAGCTGTAGGTCTCAAAGAGAGTCATGTGGCCACAGAAACACTGTTTACTCGCTGGTTTCAGCCCTTTAAGGTGATCGGTTCTTTTATCAGAACCTTCTGATTTTATGAATAATGCCTCCCAATAATAGATGCCTACTCTGTAATGTATCTGCAAGGTTAATACAGTCATGTAAGAGAAGTTATTTCGTATAAAACTGGACAACTGGTATGATGTATCTTTGTTTCATGACCACTCTGATTTAGTCCATACTCCATCTTTCGAAATAGGAGTTGGATTATGAATGTGAATTCGTATGTGCAAACGCCATGTATTTATGTACAGCTGTAACCTGTAAGCCTGTATGTCCTATTTTACTGGCACCACATTCTTGACGCCCTGAATTATTTACTGTGCAGCAGCAAGAAATCTTAGCAAACTCTCTACTGTGCCTCTGTCATTGAAGCTACCATACATGTTTAGCAGCGACTGCATCACGGATTTCGACAATAATAGGCCCTTCTTAACAATGCATGCGTGCATTGCTTTTCCATACTGTACTGAAGCTGCAGATTTAACAGCAAGAAGTGCTGCAGAAAATATTGTTGGACTAGGTGCTGGCTCTACTTCTTGCATCTTGCAACAAAGATTCATTACCTCGGTATGCATACCATTTCGAGACAAGCTGCTTATCAACAGACTCCATGTGCGCAGATTGGGGCGTGTGCTCGTTAGAAGCATATCATAGAAGGTGTTTAGGGCATCATCAAACTGTCCATTTCGAATAAAAGCTGAAAGTACTGAATCCCAACATGCTGCAGTTGGAGATGTGCCTTCAAGCTGCATTTGATATAAAAGCTTCAGAGCCTCAGAACCTATTCCATGGTCTGCATAAGCACAAATCATCGCTTTCCATGTAACTATATCTCTCCATCTAATGGAATCAAATACTCTGCGCGCATGTTCGATCCTCCCACTACTTGCAAACAATTCTATCAGGCCACAAGAAACCGTTTTATCTGATTCAAGATCATTTCTCACTGCGTAAGCATGAGCAGCTCCACCCACCTCCATTCTGTAAGATTTCACGCAAGCCATGATAATGGATGCTAACGTCACACAATCAAACTTCAGGCCACTCTCCAGCATTCTATGGCATGTGCCAAAGGCCTTGTCAGTTTGCCCATCCTGCAAATATCCAGAAATCATCAGATTCCAGGTGACAACATCTCTTTCAACCATCTGCTCAAATATCACCTCTGCAGCCTCCACCAACCCAACCTTACAGTAAAAGTTGATCATCGAACTGCCCAGAATCAAATCCATCTCCAGGCCACTTGATACTGCAACGGCATGGCCCTGCCTTCCCCCATCAAGAGCCACAAGATCCGCGGATGCGGACAGAAAGCTCAGAACACTCACCCTTGTCGGCAGCACGCCCTCGACCCTCATCTCATAGAACAATTCAGCAGCCTCATCAATCCTCCCATTGTGTATATACCCCATCAGCATCGAGTTCCAGCTCACCACTGTCCTCTCCGGCATTGCGTCGAACACCGCCCGCGCGTAATCCACCTCGCCGCACTTCCCGTAGAAGTCCACCAGGCTGCTCATCACGTACACGCAGTCCCCGACCCCCGCCTTCCAGGCGTAACCGTGCACCGCTCTGCCGGGCCCAAGCAGCCCAAGCCCCGCGCAGGCCTTGAGCATGTTGGGCAAGACGAAGTTGTCGGCTGCAACGCCTGCCTCGAGCATGGCGGCGTACCCGGCGAGGGCCTTGCCGTGCAGCCCGGAGCGGCTCCACAGCCCGATGACGGCGGCCCACGCGAAGGCGTTCTTGGTCGGCAGCGCGTGGAGCGCGCGCTCGGCATCGTCGAGCGCGCCGCACCGGGCGTAGAACACGGCGAGCTTGGTGCCGATGTAGGCGTGGCGGCAGTAGTAGGGCCCGCGCTTGACGGCGGCCGCGTGCACCTGCCGCCCCGCGCGGAGGCACCCCGCCGCGACGCAGCACTGCAGGAGGGACGCGTACGCCTCCGGCCCGACCGCGACCACGGCGGCGGGGCACGCGTCGCGCTCGGCGCGGGCGACGAGGGCGAAGGCGTCGCGGAGGGGGCCTTTGCCTCCGCCTCCTCCTCCCGCTCCGCACTGCTGGGAGAGCGAGGCGAGCGCGGCGTGGAGCGAGGCCTCGTGCGGTTTGGGAGGGTGGTGAGTGGCGGGAAGCGGAAGGGGGAGAGGGAGCGGCGCCATGGCCGGGTTGGAAAAAGAGAGAAATCTTCAGATATGGAAGATAAGGCGGGTAAGGGCCGTGAGGTGGTCGTTCCACCTACTCATGGGCCTAACTGGGCCTATACTAACTTGAACATATTTATTGAGCCTCCGTTTTCAAAGACCCATGGGCCGCCTATACTTACTTGGGCCTTTGTTAGGCCTGCATTTTGCTAGGCCTATTATGGGTGCATTCAGCATTACACTTTACCAACTTCTACTCCTGCATTTTTCACCCGTATGTTATTCAATGTGTTTTTTTAATCTCTTTCGTGGACGGACGAAAGAAGGGAAGTTACAGAAGCAAGCCCCCTCCCCGTCAGTCCTGTGATGCCGTAGCGTGCCGTACATGAAAAAGAGGCTTGCTTTTTCTCATCGGCTCTATCTAATAAAATATCTCATTTTCATGGTCTCGAACGGGTGTGAAACCTCACCCAACGCACGAACTACTCTAAAACAGGCACCTGAGCATAAAAAAATATATTAATTTATTTTTAAATAATTTTTAGCTAATATTTAATTAATTATATGCTAATTATGTTTAAAGGTTCCTAGCCCGTCAAACGGACCTACCCTGGCTGGCTGTGTTTGGGAGGTGAGGTTGGAAACTCCGACCTCACTTCCCACGCACGTAAAACCGAGCAACACATTTTCTTATGATTAATTAAATATTTACTAATTTTTTTAAAAAATGAATTAATATGATTTTTTAAAAAAACTTTCGTATCGAAATTTTTTTCAAAACACACACCGTTTAATAGTTTGAAAAGTGTCAGCACGGAACACGAGGGAGGTGAGTTGGGAAAATTGAGGGGAGAACACAACCTAAGTGTTGGATAGTACATGACGAATCAGGCTGTGTTCGGCAGTGCAGGATGGGAACTAATCCCTTCTGCACGCAAAATGAAGCGGTCTATTAGCACATGATTAATTAAGCATTAGCTAATATTTTTTGAAAATTGGATCAATATGATTTTTTAAAACAACTTTCGTATATATTTTTTTTGCAAAAGACGTACCGTACTGTTTAATAGTTTGAAAAGTGTGCGCGCGGAAAACGAAATAGGTGAGTTGGGCTGAAGTGCCAAAATCAGCCTCAGTTCCGATGTACACTGTCCTCCCGCAGGAAATGATGTTAATACCCCTACCCAATCAAAGTGTTTATGACATGTTGCGGAGGGCTTTTATATACTCCTAAATTTCTATTTTTATTCTACTCTCTAACTGTCCTTTTCCTCTTGTTCTTTCACCTCAGGACAAAGTGGAGGTGATATTTCTTCTAGTTAAGCCATGCGAATTATGAGTTGTTACAATACTTTTGAGGCCATTATGACAAGTGTCTTGACCGGGTATAAATTACCAGATAAGCGAAAACCATATCATTCTTGTCTTCGCGTCAATCCGATGTACCTGAAACATGCTTTGACAAGTTTTTTTCAGATAACGCTGGATGATTAGTTGTGTAGTATAAGAGTCTGTTTGGTTGGGAACTAATATTGCCACACATTTTTTACTAAGGTAGCTAAGCTTAGTCTTGCCACACTTTTGTGGCAAACAAAATGATAAACTAAGGTTAAGCAATGTTTGGCAAGAAAATAGAGTATATGACATGTGGGCCAGGTGGTTAAGAGTTAGGCAAAATATAATTGTGGCAGGAACCAAACATTGTCTACTGAAACTGTGGCTTGCCTAAGGTTAGGTGTGGTAAATTTAATTGTAAACCAAACAGACCCTAACTGCATAGGCCTATAAGGAGCTTTTTCTCCCCTTCTTTTGGACAAATCTTTCTTGCGCAGCCATAACAACTCTTGCATCTAGTCTAGATATAAACAAAGGGATGAGTTTACATGGCAGTTACAGAGCCAAAAATGCTACTTTGTATAGTCAATTACTATCGCCTCGCCTCGTATTACAGGTTGTACATATTAGTGGATTCGTAAGTAAAGAAAAAACATAAGGTGTTAGTAAAAAAGAGTTACGGGTTTAGAGCCATGTCCGCTTATTAGTAATCAGAGTCCTAAAATAAATCAACTAAAAAGTTTAAATTTTATCTCAAAATAGATCTAACTTCTATCTCCTTACTTATCCTCATTTCACAAACTTCTTTCTCCTTACTCAAGATATTTTATCCTTTCAATATTCTTACTTACCCATCCACCAATATTATATTATACTAGCAAAAATGCATGTGCGTTGGAACAGGTGACAATTTTCATGATTGATAAAAACTCTATCAATTTAAACGACCAATCAAAATAAGATAAACAAAGTCAAAAATCATATATAGCATTGAACCCGGTTGCGCTTGTTTCATGCGTCATCACACGAAGATTCCCTTATGTATACCTTTTCAAAGCCTCACAAATCGATCGGGTGTTTATTTGATAAGTTGACGCATGTATATTTTGCTACCTCATGGACCAAAGATTGAAATTTTGATTATTCAATTAGTAAACTTTTTTATTGTCTATGGAAAGCATTTACAAAGTAACAAACTTGTCACATACAAAAAAATATTTACGAGGAGTAAAAAAGGAGTAAAAAGGAGAAAATGAGGAGAAAAGAGAGGAGATTGTAAGGAGAGGGAGAAGATCAAGATTATCGAGAGAAAAGAAAGGAAGAAAAAGAAAAAAGGGAGAGAGAAAAAGATGCTGATCGAGGGAGGGGCGTACGTGGGCCGAGTGGAGGCATGCGGGATGGGGGTGGTGGGATGGTGTGGACCGGTTGTGTTGGGCTGGGATAGGAGTGTAATAGTTATTCTAAGCTCACGTCGAATCAGATACAGATGATATATAACCAACTCAAAAACCGATTCAAATACGGATGACGTACCAAAATTTCAGCGGAAACATTTTCAATTTTTATAATAGTAGAGATTTCTTAATGTGAGGTATTTTGGTATTTTTCTCCTTATAATGCTATAGGAGTAGGTTTTTTATGGTTGGGGGAAATAAAAGTACATGGTATAAGAGATATGTTTTTCCCCCCTTCTTGCATAGACTTTTTTTAGTTAGTTTTTTTTTTCGAGCACAAAGTTGGGCACACGTGCTCTTACACATATTTCATATCCTATTTTTAGTTGGTTGTACAACTAGTGAGAAAGGCAAAAGTTATCAACACTAGTTCATGGAGTAATGAAAATTGAGTAAGATCATACTTTGTTTTCGAGAAATTCTCCTGATGTGGAAGTTTTACCTATACTTAATACAGTAATGGTGTGGAGTACACCGCTTTAATACCATCATCAACCTATTACTTGATCACCACCTACTTAGCGCAAATGATTTCTTGCCTAGCAAGGGTATTTTGGTTAATTTGTAGAGTTGCGTTCCTGAGAATTTGAACACAAACCTATATCATACTAGTAGTACCTACTCTTCAGCTGTCAATTCGTTTGTTGGATTAATGAAACTCTTACGCCTCTTAGGTCTTGTTGGGTTGTGCTTTTGCTGATGCTAATTTGTTGTTGATTTTGGATTATTCGAGTGCATCTAAATTTTCTGATACTGAACTGAAGGAGTGCATGCTTTAATGCCCATTTGAAATGCAGAGAAGAAACTTCCATATATGCTCTAATGCCTGTTTGAAATGTTGGGAGAAAATACAGGAGCATGAAACATGCAAGATTGAGGTGGTACATACTGCCAGTTTCACGTTCTATATATGAACTTGGAGAACGAATGATAAAAGAAGCAAATGTTATTTGGATGCTTCATGGGATACATATGCAGATTTTTTTCTAAGAAAAAGAATCACAGATAACATATTTGAAGTTTGAGATAATGTGTAACAACATTCCAACTGCATTGTAAAATAGATCAAATTTTTGGTGACCGCCTCTAAGTGTGTAAATCTTACTGTACATGATTGGTATCCCTACTCATGGCATATGGTGTTTTGATTAGGATACCTTTTAAGCTTGTAGATGCACATGTTTTTAGCTTGTAGAGTAGATGCAGGCTTTCAATATTCCTAATAGTGCTTAGTAAATTGTTAATGACTGGGTATAAAAATAAAGAAGGTTGTAAAATCAATAGAGAAGGAAAAGAAAATACCCACCAAAATAGAATGATATATGAAAGGAATGGTTGAGGGGATTAATCATCAATGCATACATAAGGTAGTGTATAGAAATGTCAACAGCAAAGAAAAGATCTATATCCCCACCCGTGCATTTACATATTATCTCCAAATAGAAAGGTGAAAGGGATGTATGTACTAAAATGAAGAAATGGTCCATGTGATACTTTGGGGGAAATGACAAATCAATCAAATTCATAACCATCAAATAGAAAATGTGCAATCTAGATTATCCCTCCACTTTCATATAAGCTAAGATTCCCTCATTTTTACCTAACTCACTCATATCTTCTTCCTCTCTTAGCCACCTCCAGCCTCCCTATCAGGACATCACCGCTTGGGCCAAGCATCGACACTATCTATCCCCATCTCCTCCGCCCTAGCTTTCCTTGCATCCCATGTACTTCCTTCCCCATCCGTGGCAATGTTATCGTTGATTGAGCACGCACCACAATCTAATATTGCTCTATTCTTATTGTCTCATCATGGCATCTATGTCCACCAACGTCCTCCTCTGCGCTATAGCCAAGGTCCATTGAATCTTAATCTATGCCTACACTAACCTTAGCCTTCTTTGGAATCGAGGAAGTTTGTGGGAAGCGAACTAATTCCTATAAATATATTTCTATAAAATTCATGCATATCACAAAGGACCCAATAATGTGGCAAGCTCGTTAGAGAAGAAGAATCTCACAACTCACAAAACATAGAGTCGTGCCATGTCAAAAATTCAATTATTTTATAAAAAAATATTTATTGTAGGTAGTAAATATGCGACAATTGACACATTTCTACCCGCATAGTCAGTTAAAATTTCCAAACACCCGATTTTGATCCAACGCTTCATAGCCCTCGACCTCTTTACTATATAACTCGCCCCACCCCACCTAACCTAACCCTAACCAATCCTAGCCACCGCCGCAACTCCACCACCTGCGTCGCCACTATCCCCCTCCGTGTGCCTTCCCTAGACTCCTTTTCAACATCAGCAAGGGCCACCACCTCCCTCCGCCACTGCAAACCTCTCATCGTCACCACCCAACGTTGGACTAACCTACCTCTAAGCTCGCTTCCTCATTCCGATCCCTCTCCCAACTCTAAAAACCACTGTCACATCCTCGCCCTCGGAGGCCGTTAGAGTTGGAGAAGTGGAAGCATGGCACATGGTCCTAAATTTAGATAAGATGGTTCAAAATATGTGAGATTTCTTCACTGATTTTCTATCAAATAATTGTTAGTAGATAAGTTTGTTCTAACATGCCCCTCTTTTAGATCTAGAAAGCTTTGTTATATTTCAATCTGATTCACTTTGATTATTTACCTGTCTCGTAATATCCAATCTTTCACCCTAAACATACAACGATCTCCTCATGTATGAAAGAGAACACAAGAAAATCATCTTGAGTAACTACTTTTGAAGTACTATATGATTATGATGACATGCATAATGCATCTTTCATGATTTCTATCCATTTTTTTCATCAGTTTTTCTTCCTCTGGTTCCAAAATATATGTATTTTTTAATTTTGGCACAAATTAAGATTAAGATTAGAAATGGTTGTGATTGATTAATATAAGAAAGTAGATGGAGAAATTAAATGATAGATAACTGGTTGAGATGGAAAATTAGTTGTAAAAATACTTCTATACGGTATAAACTTTGAACCAAGAAATGATTATATTTTAGAACGGGTTGAATATGTGCTTTTCCCTGATGCACTAATGAGCCCTCATATGCCAATAGATTATTCCATAGGGGCATCTGTGAAATTAGTAATATGAAGTTTCCATCATGAATTAGGAAGTAGTAATGATTCATCCCATTGTTTAATCTCCTGGCCTCGGACCTCCACCTGACTTGTCCACATCGGGCCCGTATGTGAGTAACTTACATGGTCGGTTACCATGTGAGCCTCGGGTGCACGCAACGAGTCTCGCGGTGTCTTTTCATTGCTTTCCTCCCTTCCTCATTCCTACGCCACCTGTGAGTCTGTCCTCATCTGCTTTTTACTCCTCCCACCCACCACGCTTTGCAGGCTTGCTGCAATTGCACGAAAAAATGAACCCTCATTCTCCACTCTCACCTCACTCCACGGGGGACCCGACCTGAGCGTCCCATTTCTTCCCCTCTCGCCACCATGCCCCACCTCGCCGTCGAGGTCTAGCTTCCACTAGGGTTTCAACCTCCTCCAGGCATCGCTTCTTGCCTCACCTCGCCTCGGGCAGCCATACCACACCAACCGTGACTGTTGAGGTGGAGGAGACCGTCCCATTCCCTTGTGGGGTTATCCACTTGGTGGTTGCTGAGAGGTGTGGGAGTGGTCGGGTTTGGTACATTGCTGCTCTCTCTAGGGTTGCAATGATGCAGAACAACTGGGAGGTTGATAGGATGTGAGGATTTCCTTTTTTCTCCTATCTTGGTTTCTTCAATCATTTCCCTTTTGTTGATTCACTGTGTGTTCTTTGTTGCGATGGTGGTGCCATCTTGCTTCGTAGGTGGTGTTTGGTTGGCATTAGATCGATTCGAGTGTTTCCTTTTTTTTCATTTTAACATTACTGGGAAGGCGGGACAACTGCTAAATTTGGAGGTTCAATCCTGTATGACTTGCAAGCAGGAGGACAATAGATGCAGGTTTAGGAGCTAGGGTTTCGGGGAAGCCCCACTTTGTTGTTTTGGAGGGTTTTCAATAGTTTGTTTGGCTTGTGAAATAGATTAAAGCATAACCATCTGAGGTCTAGGTCTGGAATGCCTTAAGAAAACAAAGTAATGGGACCGAGGAGCAGGGTAGATTTCCCCTTGTCTCCAGAAAATGTTGTTTGCAGCAATAGGTGAATCCTAATTATTGCTTGGAAAGTGGGTCAGTCAAGGAACAATATAGGCCTTGTTTGTGACTGAGCGGTTTCTCAATATCTGAAAACATCTAGTACAATTGTCTTGGTTATTTTAGTTGTGAGTAAATTATATTCATGGTACATCAACTTGCCAAGTGATTATAATTTAGTACAAGAATTTGAGAATTGATCATGCTAGTGCAACAACTTGGCAGGTAGGTGCATTCTAGTCCAAGAACATAAGAAGTTAGTATACGAGTGTACCAACTTGGCACGTATGTGCAATGTTGGTATCATTACTTAAGAAGTGAGCATTTTAGCTCAACAACTTGATTTTTTTAAGCATTTGCTATACACGTTTATTTCTAAGTATTTATTTTCTCAATATATTCACATAGTTTTATATAAGCATACTTATTATGTTGTCATTCTAGTAACTAAAAGTCAATTAAATTGTACTATTTTGAAATTTTTTTATTTTGGTTCAAATTTTAGAATGTGAGAAACAAATCCAAACCAGTGGTGTAAATTGAATGAGTAACATAATTCTTATAGATTAAATGCAAGATTGTGAGGCAATATCCGTAAAATTGGTATGTGATGGCATATAAACATCATGAAAACACCATCTAGCATTTCTTAACTAAAACATTACCTAGCCAAATTGTTGCACCAAAATGCTAAATTGTCAATTTCTTGTACTAAAATGTACCCACTTACCAAGGTGATGCACTTAGACGTTCAATTCTCAAGTTCTTGTATTACTAGATCACACCCACTTGCTAAGTTGTTGTATCATGATTGCAATTTACTCTTTTAGTTGGACATTTTGATTTTCCTTTATAGATGAGTGTTTATGTTCTTTTACAACCAAGGACTGGGATTCAAGTCTTTTTTTAGTTGTGAATGTAGAAGTGGCTAGTTTTTATTAGCATTCCAGTTGCAATATGAAATTCGAGTGTACTGCTATTGATGATAGGGTATTTTTGTAAAGTCTACACTTTGTAAATAAATGGATAAGCCAAAGCTTGATTTGTTTCGGGCTAGCATTTCACAGATTATTCTTGGTGATTTCTGTAATATCTTGTGGAAGCGTATGTAACATAGTGTGTTAATGCACCTTTCTAATATCCGAGAGAAATCCCAGTTCTAGAAACACTGGAACAAAACATGGTTGCTTTCTACTGTTATTTAACATTTTCTATTTCTAACAAATATCAAAGGTGAAAAAAAGTAGACAATGTGTATTGTCGTGGATGTTTCTACATCCATTTCGTTTACAACAATAATGTATGATAAGTTAAAATCTATATGTTTCGGAATCCATCCTTGGAAGGACTAATTTATTAAGTGTCTAACAAAACAGGTTGGACATTTACATATATGACTATTTTGTCAAGAGAAATTTACAAGCAGCAGCAAAAGCCTTCCAATCAGAAGGAAATGTCTCAACGGATCCAGTTGGTATGCATCTCCTAGATTTTTTTTTTGTGGGGAATTACCCAGAAAGGTTCCATGGAGCTATTTAATTTGGCTTGTGTTTGCCACTGAATTTTAGTGATAGGAATGGAGCTATTTAATTTGGCTTGTGTTTGCCACCAAAATTTAATGATATTATTTATTTCCTTGAATTATCTTTCATACAACAATTGATGCTCCTGGTGGCTTTCTTTTTGAGTGGTGGTCAGTATTTTGGGATATATTCATAGCACAAACAGATGAGGAGCATTCGGATGTTGCGACATCATATATCGAGGTGTGCATTTGTGCTTTTATTTATCCTTTTATGGCTAAAATTTCTATCTATGACAAATGCTACTAATTAGGCCCTTTCGTTCTTCCTTTTCTACTACATCACAACATAGTAAATTCTTTGTTGCCTTCATAAACCTTGTATAGTGTAGATAGTTGAACCATTGGAAACTCAATTTTGTCTACTTCATATTGCGGCATGCTAGTTAAAACATGAGGCATTTTTCCAGTGAAGCCTATTTGGACTGCTAATTGTTTATCTTTTATTTGTTAGCTCCTATTTAGCCTATCGATAACCTCTTTAAGATTTGTCACACGTACTTCATCTGGTGCTAAGTGTAGTTTATGAACTTTATAGTTGAGTTGCTTACTTGACGATGAGTAGTTTTGGATTGAATTAAGCAATAAACTAGTACCTAATTGCTTGAAAAATTGTAGAACATTAAACAAAGAAAATGGAGCACCCATCGCCCAGCTTGTAGCATGCCTAATGGGAGCCTTTGCCTGGTCCCTTGTGCACGACCCACATAGCCACGACACACGTAATGGGCTTCCGTCATGTCTGAGCTACATGACACTTTGCAAAACCTAGTACCTTATTGTGACAAATCGTAGCTTGTCACGTGCTGCCTTGATGTGATTTGGAGTCATGAGGAAGGTGTTAAGAAGAGAGGTTTGTCTTGGTCATGGCTGAGGTGCCTTGATGTGATATTTTAGGATATTTACTGCAACTAATGGGCCTTTACAAGTAAACATGCTTGCTATTTGAATGATGTTACTATCGTAATAAATGAGGTATCTTTTTTCCATGTGTAGTAATTGTAGGATAGGAAGGTCATGACTAGCACCTCCTTAATTCTCGTGTACGAGTGTAAATGATTTGCATTTGGAATAGGCTGCATTTCACATGAATAGATAATGCTAATTCAATTGTACTTTACTGAAATCTTTCAGACTCAAAAAGCAAAAGCGGAGCATCAAAAACATCATCAACAACAACCTAAACAGGAGCAACAACAGCAGCAGCAAATACAAATGCAACGAATGTTATTACAAAGAGCGGCACAACAACAACAACAACAACTGCGTAGAGATGGTTCTCATCTTCTTAATGGTATCACAAGTGGACTTTCTGGAAAGGATCTTTTAATGCGACATAACCCCGCTACTGCAAATGCTATGGCAGTAAAAATGTATGAGGAGAGGTTAAAGCTCCCTTTCCAAAGATATTCTTTGGATGAAGCATCAATGAAGGTACCACACCAAGTCCAGGCTTCCTAGGCTCCTATTTGCCTCTTAGATAATGTGTTTTTGGTTGATCCCTAACTGAAATCTTGTGTTGCTGTGCAGAACTTACAGTTGCAGCAAAGATATGGGGAAAATTATGGGCAAGTGCTTGATCCAAACCAAGCATCATTATTGAAAGCAGCTACGTGCGGACAATCTTCAGGGTATTTTTTGCACTTCTTTGTTGCACTACCATTGGCAAAGTTTACTTGGAAAGATCATAGAATTGAGTAGATGCAACACACTACTAGATTAAAGTAATTGCGATTCTTTGTTCTTTATGAGTGTATGCAATGTTCTTGTTAGAAAATTATGATCTTAATCCTGCATGTAGTTTGTCTGGCGTGTTCTTCTTTTTGACATTTTCTATATCACTATTCGATGAGTCAAGAAACATGCTTCTTTTTATAGATTATTATTTCTTTATTCATGTTTGTCTAACTTCCTTGATACACTTTACAAGAAGCTCCATTTTATTTGGATTTTTGAACTATAGTCTTATTCTATACCTTTACTTTCTTGCATGTAGATTATGCCTTAAGAATTAACTAGTTGTACAGTTTTACTTATGATATACAGTTGTTTGGACTTAGTAATTTCATTTTGTATATGTATGCACATTGTTAGAATTCTGACATTAGGAACACTAGTTTATTTTATTGGGTATTGCATTGCGTGTACACTTATAATATTATTATTGTGTGTAAAGTATGTAGCTTTATTTTAAATAGTGTAATGTTGTAGCTTATCCAGACCTGCCATGACACATGAATCTGTAAAGTCATTCAGTAATAAAGTCAATAACCATGCCAACAATGATTACTTATTGACTTGCTGGATGTTCGGCGCATGTAGCAACTAACAACTTGTTGTACATGTGATTCCACATAGTGTTGACACTTACGTTTCAGGCCAATTTTGCATGGAGGTATTGGTGGCTTGTCAAATACTCTGCGCAAGGTTCAAGCTAGAAGTCTCCAGCTGTCTATTCCAGAACAGGTTACTTTGAATTGTATACCGCTTATCACTTCTCACCATACCAAATACAAAATAACATAAGAAAAAAAATATCATTACCAATATTTGCTTATCATCATATATATTATTGGCAAAATATCAAAACTAGGATCAATCCAATTTTGACAAATAGATGTGTTATTTCTGAGGGATCATTGCTTGGTATTATTCATCTAGCTTAAACCTTTTAATTACCGTTCTACCTTGGCCAGGAAATAATTCATCTTTCAACTTTTACTTTCCTTTTTAGTTCAAAACTTGTACTGCTTTTTAGTCTAAAAAAATCACATGAGTTTTGATTCATGTTGAATTTTTGAAGAGATTGTTACTGGTATGCAAAATTGCAGAATTTTATTGGTTAGTTTCTGAAGCTAAATTGAGATGTTATTTTAATAGGATCTAATCATGGTGGAAGAAATTTTACGCTGAAAGGTTGGCCACTCACGGTAAGCTATAGAGCCAACTATTATCTTGGATTTGGTTTAAGTGCATTCTCTTTTCTGTAGGGGACGCTGGAGACATTTATTTTAGGAAGTTGTTATGGTGCACATGCTTTATTCAGTTACATATTGTAGAAAACATGGGTATTTAATAAAAATATGTATGCATTAATTAGTGTTCATGGAATTACAAGTGAAAATCCTCTACTTTGATAGATAGTCCTGAACTGTGTGATGTCAGCTATTTTTATTTTCTATGGCATATGCTCATTGTTCATGTTATACTTGCATATGAAAATTTTGTTCTTGTGATTACTTGCTACATTGGAGGGGCTAGGGAGGATGATGTAACTGATATTCTATTGACAAACAAAATTAAAAACTATTCACACCAATGGCTAGAAATGTTTGTGCCAATAAAACTCTACCTAGCAATTCACACTAAATTCATTGAATTTTTGTTTAGTAGAAGGAAATGGGTGGTAGCCTTTCCCCATCATCATGAAAGAAACTGCCAATGTTTCTATGTGCATTTAGGTTGTATTACTTGAGAAAACCCTTTGATTGGTTTTCTTTTAAGGGAAACCATCATAGCGCACTTTACTGTTTGCAAATAAAGTTACATCGTCTAAGAGCAAACCAATAATAAAATTAGGAGGTTCCTCAACCCATATGGTTGACTAGATCCCTCCGCTTCACAAGCCAAAATGTGATTGAGAGCCCCGTGATTGTTTGACCTACTCAAGATGCCAAAGCACATTTCATATCCCTCATTTGGTCTCCATTTGTAGTTCATTTTCTGATTTGATATATGAGTAAATTTCTCTAGTTGGTGTACATTATGATCTTTGGGGTGTTCAAAGATAATTGTGTTCATGTAAAAAAAGGAGCATGGTGTCGTTAGCAATTCGAAAAACCACTAAATAGTGATGTAGTTTTCTAGTACAGTGCAAAACATGCCATTTACACATTCTTATATTCTATAATCTTGCAACTTCTTTTTTAACATATACATTTTTCTATCTTCATTGATGATAAGGGCTTGATCAACTTCGCTCTAGAATTTTACAGCAAAAACCGTTCATACATTCACCTCAACAATTTCAATAGCTCCAGTTTCTAACTCCACAACATCAACAACAACTTTTGCTGCAAACCCAGCAAAACATGGCTTCACCTACAGCTAATGATGTTGAGACTAGAAGATTAAGGATACTTCATAACAATAAAATTATGGCCATTCAACGAGATGGACAGATTAATAGTAGTGGTCATACTGTTCCAAATATTGGTTCCCCTGACCAAAGTGGTGGATCGCGTAATAAGATAGATATGATAATAACGGTATGTACCTTGGAAATGCTAGTTTTCTGTTGATACTCTGAATTGTAGAAATTTATGTATTACATTTTCAATAATAACTTTGATGTTATTAGCTACTTACTTTCTTGGTGTTGCATAACCATTTTCCTTAGAGGTGTGCCATGTCCTATCCAAATGACACTTATGTCTGATCTGATTAAAAGTTGAACATATTTATTTGTAGTTTTCTATTGATGACAATTTTACTTGTTACTAACATTTCCCTATAAGCTACATACCTTACTCTATGTTTTATATCCTTACATGTGTGTTTTCGTGTAGTAGAAAATTGCTCATTTACAACCGTTGCAACAACAAGGTCATAGCCAGCAGCAGCAACTTCAACAATCTACAATCTCCCATCAACAGGCTCTAAGTTTGAATCAACTGCACATCAACAGGAAAAGCTAGGTGCCGGAAATACGCCTGATGGAAGCGCACCAAAGTCTTTTGGAGTAGCTGACCAAGTATGATGTTATAATAAAAATACAATGTTACTGTTTATAAAACTACATAAACTCTATATCATAGATCATATAGATTACATTTACACTGCAATATGCTATTTTACCGCTTGTTTAAGCATTACTCTTACTGTCTATTGAGAAAATTCGTTATGTGCGTCCAAGTTTTTGCTCAACCCCTACTATCCCCCAATTATGATTTTTTTTATCTAGTCTATTCCTATGGAACTTTAGTTTTCCATGTCTTGAGGGATGAGTCATACTATACTTTTCACTATTGCTAACTGTATCATTTTTAGGGAAATACTTAGAGTTGTATCGATTTCTTAAGCCTTGTAGGATTGGATTGTTACCAGTATAATATTCTTGTATTGTGTTATTTTATATAATTATATATACTAGTACTATTTATATATACTATTAGTCTCATAAAACATGACATATTTACATTGCTTTTCAATATCTTTAGATTGGAAAATTCCATGTTTACAATGTGTCCCTCATTGTTTAGGCACCAAAGAAGAGAAAAAAAATGTTTCATCCTTTGAAAGAGCTAATAGGTCAGGAACATCAAACATTGTTCGGTCGTCTCCAAGTTATACACCTTCAACACCTTCCACTCACACTCCAGGAGATGAAAGTCCACGCCACAATTGAAGCATAATGGCGGACAACCAAAATCGTTGTCGATGTTTGGCTCTGATGACACCGGAAGCTTGACCTCTCCAGCAAACCCACTGGTATTTATGTACCATGAAATCATGCACTCTATTTCAAAGTGCCATTAGCACATAGCTTGTTTAGTAAGATGAAAAATCTCTCAATTTCAGGGTGACGTAGACCGATCGCTGGAAGATGGCTCCTTGGATGAAAATGTAGAATCTTTTTTATCTCAGGAAGACATGAATCCTCGGGATACCATGGGACATTGCATGGATGCTAGTAAAGGTATGCCCTATTTCACCCTGATGCAATGATGCCGACAACCAAAATTTAGAAAGTTTGAGTACACATATCACAAAGCTATTTTGTAATTAGATTGGGTACATTTAACTTTTATTGACCTTGATAGTAAAACAATTAGGAAAAAAATTATATGGCATCCCATCATATGCAGTATCATTTGGCACCTCCTTGAATAGAGTTATAAAAGAAATACATGTCCTTTTGAAAAACTATTATCCTTCTCTTTGTTTAAGACTTTCACAACCTCACCACCAGTGAGATCAAACCTATTGAAGGGACCATTTATCCTAAAGGATGTTTCCAAGAAGTAACCTCTAAATTGATAGGGATCTTTTTTTCGCTTCAAATCTCATTGCAACATCTGACCGATCTCCATGCCTATTTGAACTATTGATTGTAGCATTGCAGTTTCAATCTCTGTTCAAGCATGCACATCCAAAGTCACCCAAAAAAGTCCTGAAATGATTTGCACAATTTTCTCATTCATTGCAACCATTGGTTTCTTATAGCTTAGTACATGGAACAAAGAGGATAAGATTTCAGTTTTCAGAAAGCAAAGATGGTGGGATGTGTTGCTTTAGAATTCACGCTCTTTCAAGAGGATTGAAACACTCGTATATAATATGCCTTTACTAGGGTGTTATGAAGTATTAAAGTCATGTGTTCTTTTTCTTGACTAAAATTATTTGGCAAGGACTAAATGCATGACAAGTTCACTTTGCTGTAGGGTTTGGTTTTATCGAGGTTGCGAAAGCCCTTGCAAGTACAAACAAGATTGTTTGTTGTCATTTCTCGTCGGATGGAAAACTTCTAGCCACCGGAGGCCATGATAAAAAAGTGTGTAAAAACAACTATGAATTTTGCGGTGCTAAAAAGGATATATGCTTATACTTGTTTTAATTTTTTTCCAGACTGTTTTATGGTTCACAGATGGCCTAAACCTTAAAGCTACATAGGAAGAGCATTCTATGATAATTACAGATGTCCGATTTAGCTCAAGCATGACCTGTCTTGCTACACCTTCCTTTGACAAAACCCTACGGGTTTGGGATGTTGACAATGTAATTCATTTGTGTCACTCGCTCTCTTATAGTAATGTCACTTCGATGTGTTCACATGTACTAACTAATTTATTGTCTTTATGCTATGCAGCCAGAGTATTCTGTCCGTACTTTCATAGGTCATTCAACACATGTTGTGTCACTTGATTTTCACCCAAATAAAGAAGATATCATTTGCTCTTGTGACGGTGATGGGGAAGTGCACTGCTGGAGCATAAATAATGGTAGAAGTGTGAACTATGTTAGGGTATTTAATGTATGTATCACCTTTCTTTTCTTACTTTTTTTCTAAGTGTTGATATATGTTGTTTGTAAGCTGAAACTTGCATGGATGCTTTTTGTATCATATCTTTACAGGGAGGTGCTACTAAGTTGTATACCTGGCCAAATGGGCGGCCCAGCCCAGCACGGCACGGGCACGCTGCCGGCACGGCTTGCTAGGGCACGACCCGTTAGGCACGGAATCTCTAGCGGGCTGTGCCGTGCCGGCCCACGTGCCATCTCCTCGGCCCAGGCACGGCCCAAGGGGAAGTTGTGCTGTGCCGTGCCGGCACAGGCCCGTGAATGGTAAATGGGCCGTGGATGGCACGGTGGGCCCAGGAACCGAAATGGCGTGGAGGGATGCGATGTGGACTTGCGGAGGCGGCTAGCGGGCTGGGTCGTCGGCTGGGAGGGGTGTGATGCAGACTTGCGGAGGCGGCTGGCAGGCTGGGCGCTGGGAGGGATGAGATGCGGACTTGCTACAGTAGCCGAGCTGTGCCGTGCCGGCCCACGGGCTTAGACGTCGGCCCAGACACGGCACGGGTTAACGGGGCTGTGCCGCCACGGCCCACAGGCCGCCGTGCCGTGCCGGGACTGGGCCGTGCACAGTACTGTCGTGTTGGGCCAGCCCGGCTTGGCACGGCCCATTTGGCCAGGTATACTCAGTTGAGATTTCAACCTCATGATGGGAAATATCTTGCAGTTATCTCGGAAAAGATGATATCCATACTAGATGCAGAAACGCTTCACATTTATAGGAGTGATTTACAGGTAGACAATGATATTTACCTATATCATCTTACACGTGCATTTATAGGAGAATTTCTCATATTAATGGAATTGTTACAGAATATAGTATACACATTGTTCAACTATGTTCAGTAGAAGTCATTTTGCCTTTACACATTGGACCATCATTCCACTAGCTGGCTAGAGCTTTTTCGATCATTCAAGAAAAAATAAAAGGTGAAATTGCATTCTTAAGTGTCCAACGCATATTTATTTCAGAACTTGACATCACCATATTGATATTGCAATTAAAAATAATGACAACTCTTGGTTTCTGCACGAATGTATATGTGCATTTAATTGTGCGCACCCACAACTCCCACCATTACATCAATACTTAAGCTATATCATTCAGTATTTCACTCAATTGGAGCATGTGGATATGTGATCATGCGCAGGGGCACTTAAAGAATATTCGATTAGTTTGCTGGGATGCTACCGGTGGCTACCTAGCCTCTGTTAGTGAAGATTCTATCAAGGTGTGGTCATTTACTACAGGAAATGATGGTGATTGTGTGCATGAGTTGATTTGCAGTGGGAACAAGTTTCAATCTTGTGTCTTCCACCCAAATTTTTCATACTTGCTTGTGATTGGTTGTTACAAGGCAAATTCTCTTATATATCATATTCAAGATAAACATTTATAGTACTTTAAAAATATTTTAATTTTAATTTTTGTATCGTTAACATCTTGTCGTATTTGGAGCTGTGGGACATCAGGGAAAATAATATCGTGACCATCAACAATGCTCATGATGGCATGATTCCAGCACTAGCAGCATCAAATGCATCAGGGTTGGTTGCCATAGTGAGCCATGATAGGCTTGTCAAGCTCTGGAAATGACATTAAGTTGCAACCTTCATGAGCGACATATCTCAAGAAATAGGGTAATGTAGGAACATGTCTTTTTTGCTGCAGATAATCATAGGACAAAATGGCAGCTAACCAAATTGTTGATCCGCTTGTGCTGAGAACTAACCCAATTTGCATTTTATGGTTGTCCCGATCTCTCAGACTTCGTTGCTGCATGTGAATCTCTAGTAACCATTGTACATGTTTTCTGTAGAATGGCCCATACATTGCAGGCTACGGTACTTGCGCAAACTCGTCGTAGTTGACATGGACTCATAATTAGTCATAGACTCGTAATTGCTAGTGTGCTCTGCTGGAAGAGACAAAGAGTTATGGTCTTGATGCACTTCAAAGTGTCTGTTGCATATTTATAGCCAAATGGGTAGAAAGATAGGAGTAGATCTTTTTTCCTTTTAAAAACAAGAAATATATTTTGCCATGTTTTAGGAAGCTTTTTGCAGCTGAAACTTCTTCGGGTATAAGTTTCCCAAACAATCCAAATTCTCACATAGATTCTAATAATCAGTTCCTATGGAATCCAAAAAATGAAGTAGGGTTTGTTTAGATTGTAGCCAATTTTGCTACCAAAGTTTTGGCAACTTTATCATATGGATGTTTGGTTCATTTGCCCACGCTAGTTCAAATTTTATAATATCAAATTTGGTAATACAAAAGCTTGCCAAGGTTCTCACAATCTATTTCTCATAATCTCCAACCCCAAAACAGGGCCTATGGCAAGTTAGTTGGGCTGGCTTGGCTAGTCTGCAAAGTGCACTATTGTAATAGACTTTTGAAGGAAAGAAGCAATTTGACTACAACACTAGAGAGTCTAACCCTAATATACCTATCAATTTATTGTGAACAATTTTTTTCCTCCACATGTATTTTTTAATGTTTTAGCTAAGCACACCCACCAATAGTCCACTTCCAATGATTCCCAATTATTAACGTGGAGGAACAAAAAGAGAGGTAGATTTTGAAATTCAAACTGATTGCTTACGTTGAGTTTGATTCAACTACTCTACCGAACTACTTTCTCGTTCTATGTGGTTACCTTTTCCAAACTACTACATAATGTGTTTTATGTAAAAACTTTATATATAAAAGTTTCTTCAAAAAAGTAAAATAAATTCATTTTTAAGTTTGTAATAGTTAATTAATCACTTGCTGATGGCTGTTTCATTTTGTGTGAAACATATTAGCACAACCTAACCAGAGGTTAACCCTTATTGATTTAATTGCCATATTCGCTTAGAGCATGTTTGGACAGGAAGGGTTCGATTCAATTCCTTTCGAGTTGTAGTATGGGTTTAGTTCAATTCCCGCCAAATGGAATAGGGGTGATCTTTACCTACATTAACAATTGCTTAGCCTTTCTTTTAATCTTAGGTCCCAAGACTACAATAGCCTATCAATTTGCCATATTGTAATACAAAAGTTTGTAGTAAAATTATAAGAACCCTTGACTTATTTGTCACGTAATAAATCAATTACGCATGGGCAACTAAATGGATATCCTATTATAGATTGTCATGGTGTTATTGGATACTCTTGATGATGTACTCCCTTAAATCAAAGTACAAAGCATTTTTTCTACGAGATTGTCTATTTGTCAAGTGCATAATTTATTTTCTTCAATATCACTACTCTTGGGCATTAGGGTTACTTCAAAATTCTAGCCAAACTATAAATCTCCTCTTCTTCTCTTTAAACTGTCATCATCACAGCTAATCACACATATTATCAGATAATGGTCTATGTTAGTGAGCCCTATATGTGAATAATTATAGACATCACCGATCACTTGAAATTCAAGATACTGCAATAGTGTGATTCACTGTTAAGCCTAGGTGGCTGCCTGAGGTAGCTGGGCTTCAGATCTGCCACTGAGCCCATTGGAGCTCTTCCTCTATCTCCACCCCTTTCCATAGGGACTTGGTTAGCATCGGAGGTCGAAAAAAGCGAGATATACCTTTGATCTTAATCTCAATATAACAATGGATATAGATCAACAAGTTTGACGAGCAACTATCATTAAATCTTAATAACTCTACACTCTTATTACGTGATACTACTCTTTCACCAAGCTTGAGTTAACAAGACTACTTCCCTATCAAAAAAATCAACTTTTATGAACGAATATGAATGGATATCCAAATTTAATTCCATAAGATATTTTTTAGGACGGAAACAGACGTGATAAGTGGACAAATCTACGATAAACCCAAACGGTGCCATTCCGCAGGTGAACACCTCTGCACTTCTTCAATGCGCCTATTTTTTTCCCTTCACATCCAAAATCTCTCTGATCTCTATATTAGGTTCTGTTTAAGAAGATTCAGATTATAAGAAACAGCTGGTTGGTAGCTAACTTCTGAGAATTTGAAAAAGCTGGATTTTTCAGCTTCGATTTCTAGTTTATTTTTTGAATTTTACAATTAAAATTTTTCAGAATATGGATAAAAGCTGGACTGTGGAGATTCTGGTTCGGGAGAAGCTGAAAAATAAAAGAGCGATACCCGCGACGACACTATTGTCCTTTAACATATTTTCTGTGTGCTGATACAATACCAGCCAGTGTACTATATACCCCTGCCTGGCCCCCCTCTCCCCACCACCCTCGCGTGTCCATTTCACAAATTCCTCGTCTCCTCTCCTCTCCTCTCCTTTCCGCTTCCGCTTTCTCCCCTTCCTACACGCCTCCCCCTCCCCTCCACCCTCCCCTCGCCTCAACGCCGCGCCCCTCTCCGCTCTCCCGACCACCACCATCCCCACCGGCCTCCGCCGCCACCTCGCCTCGGCTGCTCGGGCGTCTGTCGGACGGTCGGCGGGTGGTGGGCGCGCCAGCCGCGGGCATAGCCGGGGGGGCAAGGGCGGGAGGTGGTTCGGTTCTAGGGTTTGGGGGGGTTCGGGGCGCGCCGCCGTGTGGGGGTTGTAGCCATGTCGCAGACGAACTGGGAGGCGGATAAGATGTGAGGATTTATGTTCTTCTTTTGTTTTCCTCCCCTTGTTCCCGTGGATTCACGCCGTGTTTTGGTGGGAGGCGGTTTGGTTTTTTTAATTTTTGCTGCGTCTGGGGTGGCGATTTTTGGAGATGAAATCACGGGAAGGGAAGGGAGGGGAGTGAGTGGTGTCGGTTCGGCCTGTGCTCTAGGTGGGAAGGAGCGTTGTTGCGGCGTGTTTGGCCGCTAGGTTTTCGCGGGTGCTGTTGTTTTTTTTCTTTTTTCTTTGGGTGGATTTCCTTTCAACTTTGTTTGTTTATTGGACGAACCCACTGTTTTGGTTTGCGGGACTGTGTTCTGAATACCAGTATAACTGATTTACGAGATTTGAAATAGCGGGGAAGCTTCTCTGTATGATTTGGAATACCAGTGGGAAAATAACTTAACATGATTACCAGTAGGTTTTGAATATTCAACTGTACTATTTGAGCAATAGTAAACGTGAGAAGAGAGGAGCGGGATTTGTTTCGTGGTGATGTTTTTTTTTTCAGGACCTGTGGAATCCTGGATTCGCCTCCTACATCGTTTTACTTACTGACAGTATGATAGGGAATACTAGAGAATAACTTGATTTTGCTTAGACATAGATGGAATGATTTGATAGAGCAGTTCCGGTATGCCACTACAAGTTAGATTAGATCAAAGCGGCTCAGTTTGATCTGTATAGGAATTTGAAGAGGAGTGGAAGTATCTCATTCTTCTGGTAGCTAGGCTATACTTTCACTAATTAAGTAATATAAGCATTACGTTTGCATAGGCAAGTAACAACAACTAGGAAGCCTGGTCAATTGAAAATTGGTCACTCTAAATGCTTCTTTCAAAATATAATGGATGTTGATTCATGGATGGGGTAAGGGTCAATAGACAGGGATAAAGGCGAGATCGTGGAGCTCGGCCCAATCACCAGGAGTCTCTTATCAAGCCAGACCTAATATATATTTCCTTATTTCTTAGTTATAATGGGGTATACGGGTCCTTTTATATTGGATATATGAAGACCCCCCCACTTGAAGCCACCTCACAGTTTTGCACTGACGTGTTCCATTCTGGTGATGTCCACGTCACCACTGCACTAGCAGGCAGCGGGATTTTGAGCACCCCCATTGCTCGGTAGTGACGTCCCTCTGTATACTATATAGGGAAGGCTGACTTGGCATCCAAGGAACTTATCTTTGCATCCAAGGAACTTATCTTTGATATTAAAAACTAATTCGTTCTCTATCTCTAATCTCTAATATTTCCTAATTAGATAATCTCCTACCTTTATTTGATCTATTCCTAATTTATCCTGCCTAACCTGCCCCATGGGCCTGGCCTGTGGCCATAACACTAAAACCCTCATCGTGACACAGCTCGAACAAGCTGTCAACTATTCCTCCCTGATATCTTGACAATGCTGGATTTGTGTCCATAAATAGGAGTTGAAAAATAAGTGGTAAGTCCTGGAGAAGAGCTCATCGGGTGCCAAAGGAACTGAACACTGCTCTTGAATATAAAGAAGCGACTATGCCACAGTCTGAAGGTGGAATGTTGGTGTTTGTACTACAAATAGTCCGTAATTTGCTGAATAAACGAGGTTACCATAAAGTAGCTAGGGAGGTGGATGAGCACAAATGTGCATCGATGTGGCAATAAGAGAGGCAGGTTCATTGTCTTCTTGCCATGCCGGAGGTGGGGTTCTACAATGTGGTAATATCACGAAGATGGAAACTGGAGCAGCGGTAGACGAAGTCAGCCAAGTTGAAGCAAATCCTCCAGTCGGTGAGTCAAGTACCCTCAGCTGCAGCAGTGGTTCGAGGGGCTAGAGCAGTCCAAGCTGGTGGAACAGGGGCAGGAAGCGGAGAGTTGGGTGACAGCTTGGCGGACGTGGGTTGCTGAGGCAGAGCAACATGGCTGATAGCGAGCAGAGCTGGTAGAGGAAGCAGAGCACAGGAGGATGGGGTGGCTAGCACCAGGGAAATTGGTGGCAATCCAGTGGATTTGTGGGATGGAAGGAGGGTAGGTAACAGCAGAGGTAGAGACGAGTTGATGGACGCATGGGAGGTTTGGGGGTAGTGGAACTTAATGGCAAAGCAGAGTAGTGGTGGTAGCCAGAGTTGTGCTGGGGGCGGAGAGAAGCAGCAGGGAAGCCGGGGGCAAAGTGAGCGGAGGCAGAGAAGGTGAGGGGCAGTTATAGCAGAATGGACAGAGGAAGTTGGCAGCACTCTAATTGATTTATTGAGAAACTAGTAGAAGGGAAAAAATGGATGTACATTGATGTAGATAGATGAGCCATTGAATATGTTCACATTTCCAGCTATTTTCCTGCCATTCTTATTATAATTCTTTCTACGCCTACTAGTTTCTTATTCACCATTCTGCTTGAGCACCCTTCGTAATGGTCTTGTACTTGATAAAAGAGTTATGTTTGAGCATTTTTCTAACCTCCAACCTAAATGTTCGACTGCTTGCTGAAACAGGCTGGATGTTTACATATATGACTACTTTATGAAGAGAAATCTGCAGGCAACTGCAAAGGCCTTCCAAGCAGAAGGGAAGGTCTCTTCAGATCCAGTTGGTATGTATTTCCCAGCAAGTTGAGTGAAGCTATTTGTGTCATGAGTTTTGCTACATTTTTTGACCTTTTGTTAGCAAAGGCTGTTGCGAACTTGCTGAACTCTGGTTTCTTGCAGCGATTGATGCTCCTGGTGGTTTTCTTTTTGAGTGGTGGTCAGTTTTTTGGGATATTTTCATAGCAAGAACAAATGAGAAGCATTCAGATGTTGCAGCTTCATATATTGAAGTAAGTGTCTGTGCATCTAATTATCTTTTTGTGGACATATTTAATGTTTCAGGCATTTTAGTTCGCCATGCTGGTGTTATCAAATAAGTTCTGCTTGAATTGTAAAGCCTTAGGCTCAGTTTGTTTCTGCATATTGAAATGGCAACTCCCTCGTTTCCCATTAGCATGCTTCCCGAACTGCCAAACAGTGCATTTTATGCAAAAAAATTCTATGTACAAGTTTTCTGAAAAAATCAAATAAATCCATTTTTCAAGTTTATAATAATTAATACTTGATTAGTTGCGTTAATGGCTCGACTCGTTTTGCGTGTCGCAGATTAGCTCATGCAAAATGCAGTCGAACTGAGCCTTACTGATTTTACCTTGTCAATAACTGCTTTTTGATTGGTTAGCGATTCTTTCTGATTGTTTGTTGCATTATGATTCAACTGCTTGTGTTATATGTGTGTCAGATCCACCACAAGAAGGAAATTCCATTGTAACTTATATTTTGTTTCAGTTTTACATTGTAGGCTATTCAATTTTTTTCCTGGGAGCATATTTTGCTAAAGCTGTAATCAAGTGTGATAAATATTCTAAATTGTCTGATTTGCATCTTTAGTTATGGTAGTATGAACTTGAAGAGATTGTTTTCCCTGAATTGACAGTTCTAACTCAGCTTCAACTCACCACTCTCAGACTCAGCACATGAAAGCCAGGGAGCAACAGCAGCAGCAGCAGCAGCAGCAGCAGCCGCCTCCTCAACAGCGACAACAGCAACCACAGCATATACAAATGCAACAAATGTTGCTACAAAGAGCAGCACAGCAGCAGCAGCAGCAACAACAGCAGCAGCAGCAGCAGCAGCAACAGCAACAGCAGCAGCAGCAGCAGCAACAGCAGCGCAGAGATGGTACTCATCTTCTTAACGGTACTGCAAGTGGACTTCCTGGAAACAATCCTTTAATGCGGCAAAACCAGAGTACTGCAAATGTTATGGCAACAAAAATGTATGAGGAGAGGTTAAAGTTGCCTTCCCAGAGAGATGGTTTGGACGAGGTGTCAATTAAGGTGGACTGTTATCCATAATCAATGATTGATGTTGTTTTTATAGATTCCTCACCTCACCAATATGTTTGTTTTGTGGTTAATATTATCATAACATGTGAACTTTGGTTTCAGCAAAGATATGGAGAGAATGCTGGACAACTACTTGATTCAAATGAAGCATTGTTGAAAGCATCTGCAAGTGGACAATCTTCCGGGTACCTGCTGAATTTGTGAATTATAAGTACTAAGTACTTTAACAAGCTTTTATACTGTGTACAGCTGTAGCTGATATTTCACCATTCGTGTTGTAGCATCATTTTAATCTAATCCACACTACACTTGGTACTTCTGGTATCAAAATTCACAGAGTTGTCTATCTGTTGGTTGAAAAATATTATTTTATTTTGAACTTCTCTTTTTTGTCATTTGGTTAGTTATGGAGATAAATCAGACACACAATTCTATTCGTTATTCCTATTTATATTGGAATTGCTGCTTCTGCATTTTGGTGTTGTTTTTTTTACATGCATGCATTGTTTTGGCTCTTATTACTCATTTTGCCAGTTCCCGCGCACTACTTGATTACTTGTGTAGATATAAATCGTTTAGTTATGTTGTGAAAAATGATGTGTCCAAACAAAATATACTGAAGTGTCATCTCATTCCCCGTATTTTCTTGCTTATTTAATGGAATGTGGATGCTTATTGAACATAACCATGTTTAATATTAACCTAATATACATGCGCTGCAAGAGGTAACTTTTCTCAGATAGTTTACTTCTTTCCTTTGTAGGCAAATTTTGCATGGTACTGTTGGTGGTCTGTCAGGCAGTCTGCAACAAGTTCAGTCCAGGAGTCCACAAATTCCTGGGCCAGCTCAGGTTAGTCTTCTGTTTATTCTGTTCTGCCGTGTATCTCTAATTTCTAACCATGCTTACTTCCAAGACGAGGAGGATAAAAAGAATAAATGTCAACATGTATTCCTAATATTATTCATATTATTAGCAGAGTATCAAGACAGAGATGAATCCCATTTTGACACCAAGGTCAGCTGGTCATGAGGGGTCATTTATTGGTGTCCAAGGTAACATATGTTTTCAGTATAGTCCCTGGAATTACTGTTTTGTAATTTTTTTCTTAGTTCAATCTTGAAGAGTTTATTAGCCTTGCTGTAAAATTATAGGACCTTGGAACATGATCTTTTTGATGTTATGCAAACCTGAATCAGATGTATTTTTAACAGGGTCTAATCAAGCTGGAAACAATTTGACTCTGAAAGGATGGCCACTCACGGTAAGGTTTAGTTTATGATGAAGTAGTAACTTTAATCTTGGACATGAATGGTTTCTATATAGATTGCCTGGCTTAAATATGGATAAATTTTTATTTCTCCTTCAGTTAGATGTTTAAATTTCCCGCCAATTACTCTTCGGATACCATTTGATTTAAGATACCAATATAAAATTAGGAGGATCCAGAATTTTTGAGATTTTCCTAATAATGGCTGTTGGGCTAAAAACATCTTCTCCTTCCACAAAAAACCAGTCCGACTGAAATCAGAAAACAGATTTTTTGCATTTACCTTATGATTAATGCTCCTGCAATAGACTGCGCGTAGGTTTAACTCCCCTATACAGAGGAAATGCAGTGGCCTTTTCCCCTTTGGGTGTACATGCTTGCTCTAGTTTATTAATGGTGTAGACTGTCTTGTAGCACTTCTACTGAGCAAGGTAAGCTTATAAGTTTTCCATGTTGTTTCTGTTTTGTTTGCACTGTCAATTTGCATAGTGCAATTGTAGTTCAGTTTATTTTATGAGAAAATCCAAGAAATGCCATTGACAAGCGCCTAATTCCAAGAAACTTTTATTTTATCTTTAACCAAATTCCACACTTGCCTTACTGATTCACCTTATATTTAAAACTTTAAATCCATCCTTCTTTTTAGGTCTATTCCTCTGCATATACGTAATTAATTTGTGGCAGTTTGTGTATTGGTAATATATGCCAGCATTAATATCATTAGTAGCAATTATGGGGCCAACTTGCAATTTTATTTTATAATATAGTGGTAAACGACTGTGATTGGCATCTATTATTAATCAACTGCATATGCTATCTCTCAGTGCTTATTTTCATATGCTTTTTTTTCTTTTTATTTTCGCAGGGACTTGAACAACTTCGCTCTGGACTTCTACAGCAGAAGTCATTTGTGCAGAATCAACAACAATTGCAACAGCAGATTCATTTTCTTACCCCACAACAGCAGCAGCAGCTTATGTTGCAGGCTCAGCAAAATATGGCTTCCCCTACATCTAGTGATGTTGACAGCAGACGATTAAGGATGATGCTTAACAACAGGAATGTTGGGCAGACAAACAGTGGTGGTGATATTATTCCAAATATTGGTTCTCCTAGTCTAAGTGGTGGAGATGTAGATATCCTGATAAAGGTATATCTTTTGATTTTTCTACCTTACAAGTGTTATTCAACCATTAAACTGGTGTAAAAGCTTTTGTTTGTTGAGATCTACTTTCTAGTTTTTGCAGTTACTGCATGTTGTACGTTCTTAATTTCTTGCTGAATGTGACAGAGCAGCTGTCTTCCATTTTCTGTTATACTAGACCTGTAATTCTCTACAGAGATAAGAACAATGCTGCCTGTTCAGTTTTTGAAAAGATAACTCAAATTTACCTTGTATCAATCAATTTTCCTAATACCAATGTTCAATGTTTTCTAATATTTTGTTTATCGAACACTATGTTTTCTAATATGGAATTGATGATTTATTTATCTTTTAGTATTGTTACATTTCTGCTCTTTTCTGTATGCTTACCTCATGCATATAAGATGACCTAGATTACTGTAATGATACTGTCGTTCTCATTCTATGGACACCTTCCTATGCGTTATTTTTGTCTCTCCTTTGTCTGTTCCCATGTTCTTATATGGATTTTTCTGCGTAGTAGAAGAAAATTGCTCAGCAGCAACAATTGTTACAGCAGCAAAGCAACAGCCAGCAGCATCCACAGCTTCAGCAGCCTGCTGTCTCCAGTCAGCAGTCTCAAAGCTCAAATCAGTTTCTCCAACAAGAAAAACCAGGAATCGGAAGTATGCCTGTTGACGGGGGCATGCCAAACTCTTTTGGTGGAGCTGATCAAGTATAATTCTTACCTGTATACATCCATGCTTGTCATGCTCCATTTACATTAATGCTTAGACCTAATATACTAGTGTTCATTGTGGTCTGAATCGATCACTGTCAGTTTTGTGGAATCTAACTGCTTTTTTGTTTCTATCCTGATATATATTATATATAACTATAGTATTTCTACGCGATACAAAAATTGCCATGATATGTATCGTGTGCTACTTTCGGTTTTAAACTCAAGCCTTGTTCAATGACTCAGCTGATTGCTTTGTGCTTTGCTGTAATCACTGGAAATGAATCTACTATATAAGGATCTGGAGCTAAGTTATTTATGCATTCTTTGATTGTGTTGTTCTGAGCTAATTGATTGTCCTTTGGCACGGAAAAATTATGCTGTTGTGTAGCTTTTCCTGCCGACAGAGTCACCATATCCCTCGCTGCTACTGATGTTCTTTCACCTTTTGTCAAAAAGGAATTCAAAACCGCTTGCCACTGTTTAAGATAATATGAAGAGTAAATATAACTTGACCAGAGTCATTGAGTCACATAAACTGTGCTGTTTGTTGTCCAGACTACGAAGAAGAGGAAGAAACCTGGTTCATCCTCCGGTAGAGCCAATAGTTCAGGAACTGCAAATACTGCTGGCCCCTCTCCAAGTTCTGCACCATCAACGCCTTCCACTCATACACCAGGAGATGCAATGTCTATGCCACAGCTGCAGCAGAATGGTGGTTCCGCAAAACCATTGGTAATGTTTGGCTCTGATGGTGCTGGAAGCTTGACGTCTCCAGCAAATGCACTGGTATGAACATATTTTCTTTGAAACAACTCCATTTTTGACCATTCGATTACAGTTTAGATTCAGAAAACCTCCTTGAACATTAACCTTTCATCTTTCGTCTCTCAAACTATTAAAACCGGTGCAAGCACCTCCTCCCCTTAAACCACATACTTAGGTTTTTTGTGGTCTGTGTCCTGTGTCAAAGCATGTGCACAACACATACTTAGGTGTTATCTTGACCATATCAGTATCTCAGTACCCCCTCCTAAAAATCTTAGTTTATTTTTTGTTTTACTCCATCCCTTATCACCCATCCTAGGCATTAGGATGATCAGATTTCCATTAACACGATAGTGTTGACTAGAATTTCCACATTAAGAAAATAAAAATAAATTGCTTAGTACTACGAATATGGACACTGCCCTCTGTCCCAAGAAAAAGAACTCTTTACTCTTCACTAATTCTAATCTTATCCATCCATCCAAAACGATTCAATACAAGATATGTATCAAGAGTAAGTGATTACTCATTCAATATAACTATATGACTTTACTAGAATTAGTGATTTGACTGCCAACATATGAACGGTTTCGATAGTTTGAGGTGGAGGGTGATAAATGTGAATAGTTTTCAGAGTTGGAGATTGTTCCTCTGGATTCGGGCAATAACTGAGGGCATCAGTTAGTCTTGTTATATATCCTTAAAAACCCCAAATTTTATTCTTGTTTTTCATTTGCATTTAACAGCATGACCACAAAAAGTCTTCAATTTCAGGCTGACGTGGATCGTTTGCTAGAAGATGGTTCGTTGGACGAAAACGTTGAATCTTTTCTATCTCAGGATGACATGGACCCTAGGGATTCCTTGGGGCGCTCCATGGATGCCAGTAAAGGTATTTTAATATCCTGCTGATAGCTGGCTGTTGTATCCAATCAACAGGAGTCATAAACGAATGAACAGAGTCTCACTAATAATCTGAATTGTTGATCTCACCACCACAGGCCTTTTAGAATGCAAAACATGCTTGCCATTGTTTTACATTTTAAATATCTGTCATCACATCTGATTACACATTAAATAAGAAATGTCTCCATAAAAGATCATATTCAAGATGCTTTCTTTTGGTCTTTGGTATGGGTGATTTTACTTATTGTTTCTCTTGGCCATATGATGAAGCTTCTGCTTGATCGCAATTGTTTTCTTCTTGATTGATCTGTTTATACAGGGTTTGGTTTTGCTGAACTTGCGAAGGCACGTGCAAGTGCAACCAAAGTTACCTGTTGTCACTTCTCCTCCGATGGCAAACTGCTCGCTACTGGTGGACATGATAAAAAGGTGCAGTTGTTAACACAATATATTTTGATTTCTTAGTGCATGAAAATCTTTAACACATACCTCTTACTCTGCGCAGGTTCTTTTATGGTGTACAGAGCCTCATCTAAAGCCTACATCTTCTTTAGAAGAACATTCGGCTTTGATTACGGATGTTCGATTTAGTCCAAGCATGTCACGGCTTGCTACATCTTCCTTTGACAAAACCGTGCGGGTTTGGGATGCTGACAATGTATAGTCCTTTTCACTATATATATATTTAAGAAAAAAATGCTCCACTTTACAACATTTAACTTTTAAGTTTGGGGATCAACCATCAACTACAAACCCAACCGGACAACTGTAAAGCAAACTGTTTGAATGTTTGAGCTAGAAAATGTCTGGTGTTGTAATTTGAGGTGATTGTTTCAAGACTTCTTCAAGAGTTCAATTTTGTAAAATATTGGTGCAAGACCTATATTTTATTGCAAAGTTATCCTATTAGGGTGCTAATAGCTTATTGTGATATCAATTCAAAAAAAGAAGAAACAATTGCGATAGTGATTGCAAGATGTTCCATATCCTGAAACCATGTAGCAACTAATAATTTGATTATGTGCAGACAAGTTATTCACTCCGTACTTTCACGGGTCATTCCGCATCTGTTATGTCACTTGATTTCCATCCGAATAAAGAAGATATGATTTGCTCCTGTGATGGTGATGGTGAAGTCCGCAGCTGGAGCATAAATAATGGTAGCTGCCTGACCTGTGTTAAGGTCTTTAAGGTATGCAATACAACTTCATGTGTTTCATGGTATCTTCTGCTTTAACATTCAACTTCTGATGCTTGTCTCTGTTTCCAATCATTTTTTGCCCATCAGGGAGGTGCTACTCAGATGCGATTTCAACCTCAAAAGGGAAAGTATCTTGCAGCTGCCTCAGAGAAGGCCATCTACATACTCGATGGAGAGACACAGCTTGCTTGTAGAAACCCTCTGCAGGTTTGTTAGCATTTACACATTCAGAATGTGTATAAGGAAGCATTCACTTTGCCCTTATAATTAACTGCATTGCTGTTTATGCGGCAGCATGCCTTCTCCACTACCACTAGTATACTCATACCAAATTGTGGTTGCCATTCTTGATGATTCACTTGGTACAGTTTATCATAAATAGGTTTGTTAGGGCTTGGATGTTCAGAAAAGTGATTAAACCAATGAATATTCTTATATCCTTGATTTGTTAGCAGTTCTGGATTTCTTTTAAGCCCATTACATTTGATTTACAAAGCCTTTGGTTCTTAGTTCTAAATTTGGGGGAGAACTCTTGCAAACATTTCATGAGTTGAGAGACTCCAAGCAGTAGGTTTTATAACAATGAAATTTCTTTAGGTTTGAGATATAATTTAGTTTACGTTTGGACAAATTTCCATTGGTTTTTCTGTTTGGTCTGGTAGGAATATTGCAGAAGAAACCCATGATGGCAATTCCCATAATAATATGTATATATATGCTGCAAGATTAAGTCCTGTTCTGTGCACTCAGATTAATGCCTTCTTTGCTATATACCTACTCCAATATAAATATTACATGTTAAGACATCATTGCTCGATTGATATGACTTGCTTTATATGACTATTTTTATTATGGCAATTGCAAGTATCTTTAGGTTTTAGTTTCATTGAAAGTTTTATTGGTATCTGTACGCTGTAGGGGCACACAAAGAATATTCTATCACTTTGTTGGGATTCTACGGGTGACAATCTGGCTTCTGTCAGTGAAGATAGTGTCAGAATATGGTCGTTTGCTCCTGGACATGATGGTGAATTTGTGAATGAGTTGAATTGCAGCGGGAACAAGTTCCAGTCATGCGTTTTTCACCCATCTTACCCATATTTGCTAGTAATTGGATGCTATGAGGCAAGTCTCTCTTATCTTGTTTGGCATAGTTCAGTTATTTTATGAGTGCATTTGATTAATAGTGTACATTTGTTTATTCATGTCATGCAGTCTTTGGAACTCTGGGACATTAGGGAGAAGAACGCCATGACGGTCCACAGTGCTCATGATGGTTTAGTTGCAGCGCTAGCAGCATCGAGCGCGACAGGCAAGGTTGCCTCAGTAAGCCATGATAGGTTTGTCAAGCTCTGGAAATGACTTGCTTCAGGTGACCACGTGACAAAAGGGGTAGCTAACAAAACAAAATCTTGAACCGCTTGGGTGCAAGAACTAACCTGGTTTGTGTTTTGTGGTTGTCTTCGGTTGTACCGTGTATGCTGCTCTATTAGCTTCTGAAGTTTGTAACTCTGTAGAAATGTTTGTTGGCGTGCTGTAACTCTGAACATGTCTATGATTTGTACTGACCATAAGTTACAAAGTCTGTTAGTTTTCTTCCGCTGTTGTGATGCATCGTCTTACCTTTCTCGTCCCCATTTTCATATTTCGAATCTTTGCCCTGTTCGAGGAAGTTGGGCAGCTGGTGAATAATCCTAGAAGCAGCTAATGAGTATCCTGATTTAGCTGATGAATATAAAGATTTTTTTCTATTCTTTTGGATTGCTACTGTCTCAACTCTCAAGGTCTGGAGCAAATGTGCGTTCGGTTTTGCGATTTGAGCGAGCTACTCTCTCGTTTATTATCAGCACGCTTTTTAATTGTTAATTTTTTTTTCAAAAATATAATGTAAATCTACTTTTTATTTATAATAGTTAATATTTACTACCTCGTTCTAAAATATAAAGTTTTAAGTTTAAACATAGGTATTAAGAAAAAGTAGGTGAAATTAAATGTAAGAATGTTGTGATTAATTGAGAAGAGAAAGTATAGGTATTAAGAAAAAATAGGTAAAATTAATAGAAGAATGTTGTGATTAGTTGAGAAGAGAGTAGGTGAAGAATTTGAATGGTGAAAAGTTGTGATTAGTTGAGAAAGGAAAGTAGATGGAGAAATTTTAAAGAGAATCTACCCAGTGTCACTGAATTCGTCATAGTTCAATAATATGCCACTGATTTTGTTGACATTTATAATATAGCATCGCCTTTCCCTGAACCTCTATAATTTACCATCACGGTTACGGACTGTTATTGCATTGAAGAGAAGACAAATATGCCCTTAGTATACATGAAGACCAGTAACAGTGAGACCATGCCATGTAGGGTTCAATAATATGCCACTGATTTTGTTGACATTTATAATATAGCATCGCCTTTCCCTGAACCTCTACAATTTACCATCACGGTTACGGATTGTTATTGCATTGAAGAGAAGACAAATATGCCCTTAGTATACATGAAGACCAGTAACAGTGAGACCATGCCATGTAGGGTACTGAGAGTGATAATAATTGAGAGAGAATGTACAACATTACACAGTAGTCATGTGAAAAATCTCAACATGATTAAAAATAATAATGAGCACATATTTTAATATGAATAATGTACAACACGCATGCAATATAAATGTGTACAACTAAATCATATGAGATCTCACATCATATTGGCAAGATTATAGGACAAAGTAGTGTATCAGTGAGGAGTTTGCAAGGAAAATCATCCATGAAAGGTGCATAGCACAATTTAACAGAAAGGTGCATAAAATCCTATGTCCAAGTTTGGCATAACCAAGTTTGACCACAACATGTTCCAGGACAGAAACCCGCACATGGCTAAATAAATAAGTTAAGTGGCATAAATGTTATAAGCACATCCCAGGATAGAAACCACAACATGGTAATATCAATCTATTAATTTACTCTTGCTTCTAGTTGACATAGATGGGCTAGTTGATGTCAATTTCTTCTTACTTCTAGTTGACATAGATGGGCTATCTGGTAGTATTGTTATGGTGTTGATCTTCTTTTTCCCCTTGGCCTTTAATTTTGCTGATGGTGTGCTCGCTTCTATTACAGGAAGGAGGGCACAATGGCTTTGTGTTTGATTTGGGTCACTTGAACTAGAAGGAAAGAAGTTCATGCATATATTAGAATAGGCACAACACAATCACAAGATGGGATAGGAATTAAAAACATTTGAAGTGTATACCTCACTGATGTAGCATTTGCATTTGGATAAGTAATTAAATTACAACTAGAACTATCCGGTGCAGCTGCCCTCTTCTTTTTGCTACAACAAAATGAAAAACTAGTAATCAGATTTAGGAAATTGAAGTGCAAAAGAGTACGATGTGATCAAATTTAAGTTATAATAGTTATCTTGGTGGGCCAACCAAAGTTGGAGTTGGAGTTGAAGTTGAAGTGCCAATGAGTACTGTATTAGCAACACATGTACTTGAATTTGATGGTGTTTTTCTCTTTCCCTTTTGCCTAAATCGATTGATTTGACAACAATTATAACAAAAGTCTCTTATAGTAATGTAAGGAATGCTGAAATCAAATAGAGGAAGAAAAATACCTTGTTTTTGCTAAAAGAGCATATGCTTCCTTAGCATCTGGATCAGCTCCTTTGCATGTCTGCCATCCGTGACCAAAGTTGTGGCAAATAGGGCATTTTTGGCTACTTGACCTACCCTTACTAGTACCTTTCCCTTCAACTCCACCCTTACACCTTCTATTCCTAGGTCTCCCAAAATTGGTGGATAAAGAAAGAAGCCATGTGTACTCTCTGGCCATTGTGACATGTCAATAAGACTAGGACTATGTGGAGCATATGCAGCTGCAAACTTATCTACACTATAACATTCATCTACAAAGGAGTCTATATGCAAACCCCTCAATGATGTTATGAACGACAATGCGTGTATACAAGGCTTTCCAAAAACTTGCCATTCTCTACATGTGCATGTTTTTTCTTCTAAGTTCACCACATACCTCTTCCCACCTAAGTATACAGCTCACAAGTAACTATAGCATTTTAGACTAAAACAATGGCTGAAATACTAATCTGGAGATTTCTCAGTAACTTCAGCTTCCAAATCATCACTCCTATCAACATCTAGGTCCAGATCTCTTGTTTTAGCATTCAACTCTCTCATCACACTTGGGAGTATAATCTATCTTTGCATCTTGTTAGCAACCTTTTTCCTTTTTTGAAACATCTTCATAGTCTTTCTACTGATCTTGTCCATCAACTCAAATAATATCAGGCCTTTGTGCTTATTGATCCAGTTAGTAAAGCTTTCAGCAAGATTATTGGTAACATAATCAACCTTTAAGGTAGAAGAGAACTTGCTTCTAGACCATAACCTGAAAAGAAGATAGAATTAAGTAATGCATGAGCAGGGAGCATCAAGTAATGCATGAACAGGGATAATTAAGTTACCTTGGATGGTGTTATTTCAAGTATAATATTAACTTTAGCTTGAAGTTAGTAACTAGGTGATCGCATACGTTCTCGATGCTCTATGCCCTCAAAGACCTCCTCAACAGCAAAATCAATATCTTTGTTTGCATCTGTGCATATTGCTAAATCATCCATGTTACCAATGGCCAATCGCAATTTCTCCATAAACCAAATCCAATTCTCACTTGTTTCTGAATCAATGATGCCATAGGCCACTGGGTATAGCCAATTGTGTCCATCAATTGCACAAGCTGTTGCTAATTGGCCTCTATATTTCCCTATCAAATGAGTGTGGTCGATTACCAAGTAAGGCTTACAACCAGCTCTAAACCTATCAATGCATGGTTTCAAAGCTACAAAAATTCTTGTGAACCTTCTCTTCTCCTTGAACGTCATGGGGTCAATAGATACTACACTTCCTGGACATCTCTTCTCAATTTCTCCCTTCCACCTATATAGCTTTTCAAAGCTTCTCAATGCCGAGCGTGATTCATGGATTCTCCATTTATACCCTTCCACAAGACAATACGCTCTGATTCGATCAGGTTCACTTTTGTCAATTGCATACTCAAACTCATGCTTAATTGAATATTGAACTATTGCCAACCAAAACTCTTCAATAGAAGGGTAAATAGTACCCTTACTCATTGGTGGGTCATTTTTGTCATAAGCTATGATACGGGTTCTTTCATCAGGTTTTGCATTTGCTGTGACCCAGTCATCATCATCATCAGAGTTGTCATCACCATCATCCTCCTCATCCTCATCAACCCCAGGCACATAATCAGAATGAGATGCATTGGTGTCATTATTATTAGACTCTAGAGTATCACTACCAATTGAGTATTGATCCCCCTCATCAACACATACATACTCAAAATGTTCAAAGAGATTGGCCATATATGTGTCCACCATGTTATCTGCCAAATTACCATCCTCTAATGGTTCATTACTGATCTGAGAAATACATGCCTGAGACTGGATTTTTTACAATTTGGTTCTTTTCTAAAACTTATTTCAGAAATAGACCCCTCGAAAAACTTATCCTGGAAATGATCCATTTTGGAGCGCCAGAGTCGCGGGCACTTTGGTCCAATGGGACGGCGCCAGCATCTCTGGCACCGTCTCCCTGCCATCGTGGAGGGTACGTGCTCACGTGGCAGGGGGAGCGTGCCAATAATGCTGGCACCGCCCCCTCCATCTTTTTATTTCCACTCTAGTGTAGAGGAGAGATGCACAACCTTTTTTATTTTTCTTTTAGTTTTTTGATATTTTTTCACAGTTAGGATCACACAAGAACCCTAACTAAGGGTTACTAGTAAAAAAAGGCTAAAGAGTTTATAGGATTACGGAAATATAATCTACTAATTGTGTGTGGGTGGGTCCTCGGAGGGACCGCGCCAAGGAAAAAAAAAATGGCGCCGGGGGTAGATGGGGGAAGGGGCGTGGCACCAGCATCATTGGCGCGCTCCCCCTGCCATGTCAGCACCGGCCCTCCACGGAGGCAGGGGACGGTGTCAGAGATGCTAGCGCCGTCCCATTGGACCACGGTGCCAACGACTCTAGCGCTCCAAAAAGGACTATATCCGGGATAAGTTTTTCCAGGGGTCTATTTCTAAAATAAGTTTTTGAAAAGGACTAAATTGTAAAAAATCATGTGCCTGAGAGGGGTGGGAACTTATGTTGTACACGGCATGCCAATGATGGACTTGTCACTTGGACCATTAATTGTGATAAACACATCACCAGTTTTATTTTGCCCAAAATACTTAAACATTGTCATCAAATCATTATCAGAAGAAATTATGCAAAACAGATTCAAAGCACTATCAAGGTACGGCACTATTACAGTTTCATCTATGCCCCATGGATACTTCTCACAAATGTCATCAACAAAGTCTTTAAAATTAGTTGTTTCGGAATCAATTGGCCAATCAAACACCCATGCACCCTCAAATCTACTGCCCGCGCGAATAATTCTCACTGTGAGAATAAAAGTGGAATATGGATCTATCGTGTGGATCCACACATTGGAAATAAACTTAACAACCAACCAGAAATGCACAAACATACAAGTTTAGGAAAGGGGAAATTACCCATCTTGGATGTCAACGGAGGGAGCAAAAACGGCAATCGGCACGACCTCCTTTGACGATGATGACGGTTGCACCAGCTCTCCAGCAGGGGCGTCTTCTCCCATCGACAGCACCAGCTCTCCAGCAGGGGCCTCTTCTCCTATCGGTAGCACCTCCTTCAATGATGACGGCGGCGCTGACGACAATGGTAGCACCAGCAGCAGCTCTCCACAAGGGGTGTCTTCTCCCAGCTCTTCATCAGGGGACGTCGCTGCTGGGGACAGTGCTCGGGCCGCCTAGGGACGGTGCTCGTTCCGGCGCAAGGGATGGAGGCGCCGGGGACGGCAGTCGGGCTGGCGCAACGGATGGAGGCGTTGGGGACGGCGGCCGCGCCGACTATGAGGAGGGAGGTGGCTCTCCCGTTGGAGTTGGGCGGCCATAGCGGTGAGGGGGTCTGTCGGGCAGCGGGGGAAGGGGGGAGGGGGAAGGGGCGGAGATGCGGCGCGGCGGCAGGAGGAGATGCAGTGCGGCGGCGGGCGGAGAAACGACGTGGCAATGCTGGGAAGGTGGCGGTGCTCGAAGAGAGGATTGATGTCACACCCTGGAGTTTCCCCTTTGCAGCTTTAAATTCATTAAATAAATCACCTAAAAGAAATTGTTTAATTAACCTGGAGCAAAACCCAAATTAATAAATGCATTTAATTAAGTGGAATCGGCATGGCGGAATTTTTCTTGTGTTCTTCATGCCAAAATACACTAACAGTATTTTTAGTGGAACTTTCAAGAGCTCTAAAAATAATTTTAAAACCAACTAAACTTTTTCTCTTGTGCAATAATCCCAGGAAAATCCTTTTCCTTTTTCTTTTTCACTTTTTCTTTCTTTTTCTTCCTTCCTTCTTTTCCCTTGTCTCTGGGCCGGCAGCCCAGCCCACCCCCTCCTCCCAGCACGCCTCCCCCTTCCTCACCGCGGGCCAGCCCACGGCAGCGGCCCGCAGCCTCTTCCCGCCACCCCCAAGTCCACTTCGCCTCCCGCACCGCCTCCAGCCGGTCTCCCACCTGTCGGGCCCGTCTCCCACCTCCAGCCGGCGGCGCCACCGCCCGCAACCGCCTCCCTGTGCCACCTTCCCCACCTCCCCGCGCACGCGCCCACCTCCCGAACCCCGCGCCCCACTTCCCCCCCCCCCCCACGCGCCCGCACACGCGAGAAGGCCGGGATTCGGTTTTTGAATCCCGCCGTCTCTCTCTCTCCACCTTCCCTCGTTGGCGAGAAATCCGGCCACTTCCCGACCTTATCTGCCCCTCCCTAAACCCCGCACTCGCCTCTCTCTTTCCCCCAATCGCCGCTCGCTCCCGTGCTCCCTAGTGCCGTCGCGCCGTCTAGCCAGTGCGCCGCCGCTCGCCGCGGCCTCCGGCCGCTGTTCGTCGCCCTAGCACCACTACCGCGCCCGCCGCCGCGCCGCCCACGCTGTCGCCTCGCGTGCGCCGCTGCCCAGCCGCCGCTCACGCCGCCACCCGCGTGCGTCGCCACCGCGCGTCACCCTCCGCCGCACGCCACCCGCGTCGACGGTGGCTGCATGCCGCCGCCTGGGCACGGCCGATCGGGCCGACCCCCCGCCCGGCCACGCTTGCCCGTTGCCGCGCCTCACTGCCCCGTTGCCGCCGTGTGGCCGCCACGTCGGCACCACGCGTGCGCCACACCCTCGCGGACCGGGACCTCGTACCACTGACGGGTGGGGCCTGCTTATCGGTGCCGCTGCCTCACCCCGTGCTGACATCAGCCCTGGGATTTATTGCATAATAATTTAATAAAGACTTTTCTGTTTATCGTAAAAACACTATAAAACTTCCAAAAATCAAAACTAATTCATCCGTGCTCCGTTTAAGTCCATTCAAGTTGTAGAAAATTCATAAAAATGTCAAGAATCCAATAAAAATGGTTTTGTTCCCTGTTTCAGTAGACTTATAGCAATTTCACTTGTGTGCTTTGTTTGTCGTTTAGATTCTGGTAATTCCGACGCTCCTGTGTACTACGAGGTTGTTGCAGAGGTCGATCTAGTGCAAGATCAAGTCAAATCATGCTTTTCATTTGAGCATATTGTACCTAAATTGCGAATGTCTTATTTTCTCTAAATACTGCATTGTTTTATAATGTCATTTTTGGGCTTAATTACCTATTGTACTCAGTCTTATATTTCGATTATCATGTTCCTTTGATAGCTTGGGAGATAATTTGATTAGCTACTGGTTTAGGAAATGCTTAGCCATGCTTGGATCAAATAGCACACTAAAGGGGGTCATTTCACCTAATTATTTAGGATAGTCACTATGATGATATTTTCACTTAAGTGCCACCATGGTACTAATTAAACTAAAACATGACAAATGGTGGGTTGTGGGTGTGTGGTTTTGCTAGTCGCACCCAGGGCAACTAAGGATCAGTTCGCGGGAAACCATGGAAGAATTACCGTGCTTTCCACAAGCCAGCGTGGGCAACGGCTGGGCTTGTAGTGTAGCTTTTCTTAGCTGACTCATCCAGGCAAGGGTGAGCGTGATGGGGTTGGGTCGGCGGGGGTTTACTCATTGATCGGCTTCCGGATTCACCTAGGCACGAGAGGGGGCTGCCTGCCTTGGTTAAAAGGTGGGGGCGAAATCTGAGGTGTGGTGCGCTTGGTTAGGCAGGGTTATGCGAAGGGTCCTGCCACAGTCCCTTTCCGGTGTGCCATGGTGGTATGCCGGCACACGGTAACGTGTCATGGGGCTGTGTCTTGTGGGTACAGTTGTACACCTCTGATCAGAGTAAAACTATTCGAATAGCCGTGCCCGTGGTTATGGGCGATCAACTAGATTCACCATGATTAGTCCAACTGTTGATAACTCGATCTAATGGAACTGGTGTAGTTCAGGTGGATGGTTGGGCCTGTCGCAACATGGTGTAGCGTTGAGCAGTGATTGTTTAATATTGTTTAATAACTATAACCATTTTACTGCTTTCAACTACTGTCTTTAAATAACTGCTTTATGCAAATGAACCTCTAGCCTTCCTTTGGATTATTTGCATCATACCCTCTATTCCGGTATGACTTGTTGAGTACAGTGGGTAGTACTCAGTCTTGCTCTATCTTCCCCCACACTAGAGTTGGAGTACATTTCTGATGGAGGCTACTCGGAGGAGTAGGCTTATGGCTGCCGTCAAGGATGCCCGTGGATTGGAGTCGTCACGCTGCGAGCGTCTAGTTATCTCGAATAGCTTATTTATCTCTTTCTGCTGCATTTATGTAAGACCTTTTTATGGTGTTTGTAAGACATGGATCTGTATGTCAACTTTGTCGTTGGTGTACCCTAGCCTATCCTGGACAAGGGTCTAATGCACATTCTGCTTGGAATTCGGGTTAGCGAATCTCTGGGCGTGCAATTGATTGGGGGCGCGCTAACTTCGTGGTAGGGTTAGGGTTATATGACTCAAAGGGTATTGAAGCATCTAGGCCTCTGTTGTTAATTTTGGTAATTAATAACAAACGCTAATTGTGGACTAACTATTTCATTTGAGATTCTGTATTTAAGTTAGAGCCACATGATGAATACGCCATGGATGATTATCGAGGATCAAAATTGATGGCGCAAAGAAAAGGAAACAAGACAGTAAAACCTAGTTTTAATTTTCATTGATCGAGGTGTTGGGCGATCAAATTCTTACTAGGTTTATTCTTTAGCTTTGCCGTACTATCAAGAGGGGGGTGATAACCTAAACATAGAGTTGATCAAAATGCCACATTAGGTCATATGCATACACTTGTTCTTTGCTTAATCCACTGTTTTCTTGTGACCATCGGCGGTCTGACCGGTGTGTTGTGGTCGGTCTGACCGGTGGTCAGTGGCCGGTTGGGACGGTCTGACCGGCTGGCCGCTGTAGCCTCTGGTTTGTCTCGGTGATTTATGGCCGAGCCAAACTGAGCCAAGGTCGGTCTGACCGAACCCAACCCAGTCTGACTAGCCGGTCTATGCCGGTCTGACCGACGGGTGTCTGATAGTGCATTAAATGCACTGTAACAGCTAGTTTTCTAGCCATTACAATTGGGGGCGTTCTAGGGTCGGCGGTCAGACCGGCAGCCCAAAGAGGTTGGGGTTTCGAGCCCCAACGGCTAGTTTTTGTTGGTTGGGGTGTATAAACCCCCCATCAGCAACAAGGGGTCTCTTTTGTCACTTGCTTCAATTGCAAACACACCTTGCATATACTCTCACACCCATTTGAGCTCTAGTTCATCCCTTGTGTGTTAGTGCTTTGAGCCAAGATTCAAGTGCATTAATTCATTGTAGAGCTAGTATGGCACTTGATCATCTCCGAGCCAGGTCACGCTTGTTACTCTTGGAGGTTGCCGCCTCCTAGACGGCTTGTGGAGGTGTTGCACGGTGACCTCTTCAAGGAGATTGTGGAGAAGGTCCGGTTCCGGTTTGTGAGTGGTTTGGAGTTCACCACCTTCGGAGTGAAGGAAGAACTACCCTAGTGATCGAGGCTTGGGTAGTCCACTTCGTGGGCCGGCTTCCACCTTGCCCACCCCTTGATGAAGGGGCTTGCAATGGCTTCGAGGTTTTGAGTGATGAAGTTGGGCTCGCCTCAACGGGGAGTAGGAAACCGGCGAGTTTCCGAATCTCGGGTGAAAAAATTTGTCTCTTGTCTCATTTACTTATTGCATTTATATTTGTGCAATTTATATTCTTAGAGACATATTTGAGCCCTTATTACCCTAGGATTGCAAAACATAACTTAGTTGCTTAGTTAGTGTTATCCTTCACCAAGCCTAACAATTTAGATTAGTTTTGATTAGGTGGAATTTATATTTAATCGTCTATTCACCCTCCCTCTAGTCGATATTCCAGTCATTACGGAAAAAAATAACAGTACAAACGGCATATAGCTGACAGACTGTGGACGGCGATGGTAAATCGTAGAGGTTAAGGGAAATACGATGGTATATTATGGATGTTAACAAGGTTAGTGGTATATTATTGAACTGTGATGAACTTAGTGGTAATGAGTAAATTCTCTCAATTTGAAATGCTAGAATTATTAGATTTTAGGACGGTGATAGATTTTTAGTTGAGATTTTAGCTACTGACTCAACTCTCAAGGTCTGGAGCAAATATGCGTTCGGTTTTGGGATTTGAGGGAGCTGCTCTCATTTATTATCAGCACGCTTTTTAACTGTTACTAAATATTTTTAAAAAATTTATAATTTTGATCGATTGTGAGAAGGAAGTAGGCGAACAAATTAAATAAGAAATAGTTACGATTGACCGAGAGGAAGTGGGGAAATTACTGTTACCTGAAACAAATTTTAACCGTGAAAGCTGATGAGTCTTACCGGTTGCCTACGTTTCCTAATAAGTTAAAATGACTTATTAGAATATAAAAATTAATTTATATGTAAAATTTTTGTATATGTGTTTAGTATGCCAACCAATGGAGCTCGATATGTTTTGAGTGAGGGAGTAGTTAGGAGCAATTGCAAAACCCAAAGTAAAATTTCCATTCCATCCAGGTACAAGGGAGCTTTGAAATAACTATGATTAGTGTTCCAATCGAGTTCATCTGCGCACTCCTAAATAGTCCAATCGAGTACGATTAAATAGTACTTCCTAAGGTGGTGAAGTGAGTGTAGCTCAAATGTTCCTTGTGGTGGAACCATCCCATCCGGGTTTAAATCTTAGATTTGACACGGTGCTCACATTTACGGCTAATTATTTTTTAGTGGTAGGTGATGAACCCCTCGACAGCGAAGTGTCCGTGGTGACTTCACCAATCTCAAGATATGTTGGCTCGGTCTTTTGGAGATGCTTATAGGGGTAGGGTGTGCGTTCATAGGGTTATTTGCGCACGTTATGAGCGTTTGCGTTTGTACTGTGTTAAAAAAATACTACCTTTGCTAAAAAGAGTGCAGTTTTGCACCGTTCATGTTCAACGTTTGTCCGTTCGTCTTATTTGAAAAATTTTTATGATTAGCATTTTTATTATTAGATGATAAAATATGAATTGTACTTTATGTGTGACTAATTTTTTAAAAAAATTCATAATTTTTTCAAATAAGACGTTCGGTCAAATATTGGACACGGAAACACACGACTGCACTTAAAATGGGATAGAGGAAGTAGTACTTCCTGAGTCCCAAAATAGAGCTATTTCTCCACTTACCTCCTCTCAACCAATCACAACCATTCTCCTTCACCTAATTTATCTTCTCAACTAATCACGCATCTCCTCCAATCATTCCCACCTATTTTCTTAATACTCGTACCAACCTAAAAAATACATTTAGGAACGGAGAAAGTAGGTAACAAAATTGAAGAGATCCATTTGTGAATGTAAGATAAGTAAGAGGATAGTAGAAATCAACATAAGTGATACTTTTGAACACATGATTTTGCAAACAGAGGAATAAAAAATAAAACAGGGATAGGATGTTATACTCGTGCAATAGAATCCTATATGATTCCAAAACACAGAGAATATTAGTAGTACCTTTGGATAACTCTAAAGAAATAATAGGTTTATTTGGGAAGCTTAATATTCTAAGCAACTAGCTAGCAACCGAGCTTCTGGCTTCTAGTTTAGAGCCTATTTGGTAAAGCTCCAACTCCTAAATTTAGCTCCAGGTGTTGGGTTTAGAGTGAAGTTGTTGAGCTACCTAAACCCAGTTCCACCACTCTAGTTCATTTTGTGATAGCGCTCCACCTAGCTCCGCTCCCATTTTCCCATTTTAGATGGAGCTGAAATTGTTTAGCTAAGCTCTAGCCCCAGGAGAGATAGAGCTGGAGTTATGCCAAACAAATCCTTAATTTCTAGATTCTACAGCTATAATTTCTCAAAATCTAGAAGAAAAACTAGATTAAGAGAAGCTGCATCTGTTAAAAACTTCTCAAATAGGCCCAATTTTAAAGGAATTAAATAATGTAGAGAGATAGAGTAAGTGCATTCAACTTCTGAAAGGAAATGAAAACATAAAGTAGGTTTTCCCATAGGAGAGCATAGAAAATCAATCCATACGATTTTGTACAGTCCATTCCTTTGTTCCATGGGACCTCATAAAAAATATTTCTCAAGGAATGAATTCCTCTAAATTTCCTTCGAAATTCCTTCAACCAAGGGAGCCAAACTTCGAATAATATTTATGACTAGAGGGATACTATCTTTCTTGAAAGAGTACAAACAATTGGACACACATATTCAATAAAAGCACTCACGCTCGTGATAGATTCACAAAAAACAAGAGAAAAGAAGAGTTGACAAAAGGAAAAACATCGATTCATAAAATTGGGCAGGTTATCGTCTACATACATTTGACTGTATAATATCAACTATGGATATAGACACCAACAGCTCTTTAGAACAGCTGGGACTAAAAGGAGCTAAAGCGCAAGCAAAAATAATAACCATCCGAAGTTACCAACGTCCCAGTGAGGGGCACCCAAAACTGAGCGTGTCTTATGGTCATAGTCTTCAGAGTGTCTTACGGAGCACCTCAACCATGTCCTCGTCCTCCAGGCCAAGGTCCTCTGGTGTGTTTTCTGGGTCAACTTTGTCACCATCGAATACAAATGTCAGGTCTGCGAGGCTGAGATTAACCTTCTTAGCATATGCCCTAAAAAGCTTGCCAAACTTCTCACCCTGTAATGAGAAAGCACACAAGGTTGGTTCAAATTCCCATCCAGCAAGGTAAATGGACAACTAAAATTTCAAAATCCAGCTAAGCTCCAATACACACTGAACTAATGTAGATATCATGCAATCAGGTAAGCTTCAACAATCAAATGAAGGGAAAGTGTATTGAGCATTTATTTTGTGAAATTGAATGTATTGGTTTAAAGAAGAGCACACCAAATTATCACAAGTTCACAACCATCTGTTAGAAAATTCGAACTGCCTAAAAATGTCTAAGAACATCATATAGGTTTGGTAATATGAGCAGTGCTACTCCATTAGAAAACCAACCTTGTATAAGCGAAACTGGTGCTGTCCAGCTTTGTCCTGAACTGTTACGACCACCTTTTCTCTTGCTTCTTGTTGTTCAGGTGACTTGTCTAGATCTATATGTTCAGTTGGTATTCTGGCCTCAACCTTTTGCCTAGCAGTTTGAGCCAACTTCTCCAGAAAATCATCAGCTGATTCGGCAAATTTTGCCAATGCTTGCTTCTGTAATCTGCATAATACGTAAGCAAAACTTAGATGATCATAATTAACATCTCATAAAACAAAACAAGCAAAGCGCTGCGTCCAAATCCCCGTAGCATCACTGCAAGAATCATAGTATATACAGGAATTCCATTTCAACTTCCGAAATATATTTGGATGTCAGGCAGACTATAGCCAGAAACTTTAGGCGCAGACTATTTTCCCCAGGGAAATTTTCAGAAACAATCAATTACAACCACTCATTGGGATAACATGCTGGCTATGTCATATAAAGTAGGGTACTCCGAGGTTATTTTTGGACACTAATCTTCAGAGAAGCAAAGGTTGTTTTGGCCATATAAAACATGAAAGAGAACGAAAAGCAGCTTCTTCATCATATGATAATCAACTAAGTTGTTATGGCACTGAGTGCTTCAATGAACAGCAGTGCATTCATCTTATATGCAGTAAATCTGCATCATCTAAAAAAATGTTGCACAGCTCTTTCCATGATGTGGAAAAATGATGGTGCAAAACAACAGTACAGTCTACCATCCACTCTTATTAATGTATACAAGACAAGCACTTTAAGTTTAATGATGCAAAATTTAATAAAGCAGCTTTTAAATTGGAACGTTTTGACTTCAATAATCTCGCATCAAACAACAAACCTGTTTAACAATGCTGACCTCATCATAGCAAAATATAGTTGCTCCTTCCAAAGTTGATAAAAGAAACATAGCTGTACACCCTGATACGGTACGACTTTCTTAAGCTCACCACATCATCTAATACACACAAAGTATGAATCCCGATATGAAACTAGAAAGCAGCAATCAACATACGGCATCACCAGGTAAACTTACAGAATGGCACAATGCGAGAGATAAAGGAAACCATGCACATGTTATATACCTCAGCTCCTTCAATACGCTGCTCTGCTCTAATTCGTCCGTGACATTGGACTTGGCCTTGGGGGGTGGCGGCGGCGGCAACCAATCCTCCTCTCCTAAGTCGACTACTGTGGCCGCCTTCGCGCCAGCGGCGGCCTTCTGCTCACCCTTATCCCCCTTCTCCTAAGGAAAACACATACCAGCGCGTCAAATTTTTCCCTCACCGGAAAAATGGAATTGAATTCGAGCGCACTCACATCGGCATTGGTGTCGCCGTCGGCAACCTTGCGTCGCTTGTTGTTGCAGGGGACGAAGATGTCGGACTTCTCTATGTCGGTATCTGCGAATTGGGGAGGAAAAAAAAAGACAAATCCCTAGTAAGCGAATTCGCCCATGCGAGAAAACCCTAGCCCGATAGATAGAACCGAAGCGATGAGATGGCCGCAGCCGCCGCCGCCGCAGCGACGCGTACCGTCGAAGCTGAAGGCCATGGTGGGCTGCACGCGGGAGTAGTCGAAGAGCGGCTCCAGCTCCTCCTCATCCGCCCCCGCACCCGCCGCCTGCATCCACAAACCACACTTGAACACCGCCGCGAATCGAATCGGAGGGGGAGGAGGAGAGCGCACGTACCATCGGAATCAGGAGGCGCGACCTGGATGGGATCCCTCCCTTCCCGCTCGCCACCGGAGATGAGATGATTTGGGCGGCGGGGGGGATTTTTGGGGTTTGGAGGGAAGCGCCGCGCGCTGCGGATTTTGGAAGCGGATTTGAATTTGGTGGTGGGTTGTGAATCTGAATTACGGACGGCCGGGAGACGAGCGAAGCGAAGTCCCTTCTGGGGGAAGATTCCAGAGGGTCTCCTCGCAGCCGAGTGCTTGGTTCAAGGATGAATGGATTGGGTTAGGTAAAGGCTAAACCTATTTTTTAGAGTTGGGTTAACTCTATTTTCTTAGAGGGTGTGGTTTAAAGATAAATGGGATTAGATGATCCTGAAAGTGAATATTCTTTTGAGATTCGGATTAGACTGGTCCCTTAAAAACTGGCGGAGCAATCCATCTCATTTTTCTTATCTCACTGATATATGGATCATCCCCCTATGAACTAGGATGATCTCATATCTCATACGAAACTGATAGTAGGGACAATCACATCCTAAAAACAAGGACACATCTTAAAAACTAAAAACAAGGATGAGTCTAATCAATCCTACCTCATCTCAAACCAAACACACACCTAGAGAGCGAGCCCATATAAAATAGCCTTGGCTGGCAATTTTGCAAGAGAGTGGTAAAATAACCACCTTGTAAAATATTCTAGATATGTTAACCTAGATAATTTCTCATCTAGTTCTAGATTCCTATATTCTAATATTGTACCAACATCCATGTGTCATAAAAAATACCCTTCCAGGCAATCCTAGGAGTGTAGATCTGTAATACTTTTGAAACAAAATTTATTTATAAAATATTTTAATAAATAAAATCAAAAATGAAACAAAAATCTGTGATTACACTTTGAATCACATTTTTGTGTGAGGTATATGCTGACTAATGACAATCGATTTAACACCCGCGAATATTTACTTGCAACGTAATAATGCAATCCCACACTCAAAATCCCACAAATGTTTCAGCTGCTTTAGCCTTCAATTGAATCAATTTCTCAGTACATCTTGTCAATCTACAACCAGTGTATGAATGTATAATCCCCTTCCACGTAATAATTTCGCTGAACAAATCAACTAATCACAACACCATGACATCATGCTCCCGTTTCCCTTCCAGATCATCTTCTGATCTGTTCTTCTCCTCCCCGGAAACGCCTCCGATCATCGACGACGATTCTTCCATCTCCCACTGCATTTCCATCCACCGGCGAAAACCAAAACCTCTATCTGGCTTAGCCAAAGCTACTAGCCATCGAGGTTGGTGATAGGGCCTTTGAACCAGTGCCTGGCGCTGACGAGCCAGGAGGAGAGGACGAGGAGGAAGAGGCCGCCGACGGCGACGGGGGTGTAGTTGAGGGTGTCCTTGGTGACCGGGTACGTCACCGGCAGCGAGAAGAGCACGGTGATGGTGGCCACCCACATCACCGCCGCCCAGCCGACGGCGACGCCGTACCTCCCCAGGTTGAAGGGCCCCGGCACGAAGTGCTTCCGCGCCAGCGTCACCCTGAACAGGATCGGCAGCGCGTACGCGATGTACAGCCCGATCGTCGCGATCGACACCATCGCCTGGAACGCCACCAAGCTCCCCAGCGACTGCATTTTCGCATCGTCAAGAATTGTCAGTGACTCTGTTTCGTTCCGTTGTCTGAAACTTTCTGGGATCTGAACAAGATTGTCAGTAACTTACAGGCAAGGCCATGCAGAGGGAGATGAGGGCCGAGAGCCAGACGGCGTTGATCGGCACCTCGTGCTTGTTCACCTTGTGCCAAACGGACGACAATGGCATCGCGCCGTCTCTCGAGAACGCGTACGCCATCCTAATCAGAAGAACAATATGGAGACACATAGGAGTGAGTGAACTATTGCTCTACCGACAAAAGGGACAAAAGTTTATGTAGAACATTAGGATGTCATCCATTGTGATTCAGTCATTCATTTGTTTTCCTTTTTACCTTGAGTTGCTTGTCACCGAGCTCATGCCACAGAAGTATATCGCGACGGCGACAATCCCTAGGCAGATGATCCCGCCAATGCCGCTCCCGTACCGGCTCTTGAAGGCGAGGTAGAACACCTCAGCAATGGCATAACCTCCAGCATCGTTGTCAGGGTTCAGCAGGTAAGGTATGTCCTTCACTGCAAATGTGATGCCAAGAATATAACCCCATCCTACTATTATCGATATTCCGATCGCGCTGATGATGCCGATCGGGCCGTTCCTGTCAGCATTTTTTGTTTCTTCAGTCTGAAAAATGAACACAAAGAACCAAACAGTCAGGCTTGACCAGATACATTTCTAAGCACAACAACACTGTCTGATAGCTCTTGAGCTGTCCTTTTTCCCCCTACCATATGCGCAGAGGCGTCATATCCTGTCAGCGTGTACTGGCTCATCAAGAGACCCAGAACGAAGATGTAAAAGTTACTGTGAATCCCAGCATTGTTTTCAGTGTTGAAATGGGTGAACACAAACTTGGCACTGGCCCTCTCGGTAGCGACAGTAGGCACAGCAATCATCAAGACAAAGACACCTGAATATTGCAGAAACCACACGTATCTCCTTAGTAAAAACTGGTCACTATCTGTCTCTGTAGAATGCATCACTGAATCCTTCAATTTATGCGAATTGTCAAGTCAGAGAGGGAGGTGTCACCTAGCATGTTCCAGGCAGCCGCGAACTGCCCAAAGAAGGAAAGCCAGGTGATGGGGAGGCTGTTGATGGCGGCGTGGCTCAGCAGGATGGCAGCGTGAAAGGCGATCACGACGTACTTGGACGCCAGGTACCCTCCTCCGTTGTTGCCGCCAGTGCTGAGCAGGATGATCACCTGAATCAGCTGCGCCAGTGAGAAGTCCACACTGGTCGTCACCGCCCACTGCAAAGCAGAAGAAACAATTTTATTCACTTAGGTGGAGATCCACCCATTTATTTCATGTGAACTAAATGATTATGAAAAAAAATTAACAAGATAGATTGATATGTAATATGTCACTCCACCAACATGCACGTAAGAATTGAAACTTCGGAGAAGGGGTTGTTGGTTTTGTTTACCTGTCCGACAATGTTAAACCTGCAGGTGACAGAAACGAACAAACAAAAAAAAAGGAGGATTAGATGCTGAAAAGAACTGTATTGGAATCAAATCATACCCAAATCATTACGACGACAGATTGATAGGAACAGAATTGATTGATGTTTCAGTGGTATCGGAATGACAACTATGTCTGCACGACCAATAAGTACCATCATCAGTACTCAAATGAGAGTTTGTTGCTGGGAATGGAATGGAGAATTTGTCTGGAAGGAGATATGCTGACAGAGTGACAGATTTCCAATGAATGCGATGTAAAGCATATCCTCTCCCACAGCTACTTACAAGTTACAACTAAATGTTTAGTATTAAGAATTTGATATAGGCACAATATACTCAGTTGAACTACTGCTACTGGGCTTCAATGATTAACCCTGATCAAACACTATGTCGTCATCAAAACCAAAATTTCTAATCTTTGCCCAATGCTCTCCCTGCACAAGGTCAAAGCATGGAACATTGACTAAAACGCATCAAACAGAAATTTCCTTCTTGTATTACTAGGACCACATCATTGAAAACGACACCACAACAGTGCAGAGTGGTAGTACGAATTAGCAGCACTTCTCTCTCCATCTAATTGGGCGAAACAAAAAGATTTTTGTTCAGCAGGGAAAGGAGAGAAGATTGCAGAGCTTTTGAAGATGCCAGTTTGATGTCACTCCAGAAAAGAAACAAAGAAAGGGAAGGGAATATGAGAAAGAAAGGTAATCAAGCTTTTGATAATGTTCCATTATCCATATATCTTGAACTCCCAACAAGAAACAGGAAAAAGAAAACTGGCATAAAAATTAATCAACAAAACCCCGTTCACATGCTGACATGCATGAATCATGATCCTTCTCGTGTCCCCCTTCACATGATATTCACCAGAGCAAGAAATCCGGCGACCATTCCAAGAACTCGGAAAGGTTAGGATAATCAATATATGGATTAAAAGATATAGGAGTAATTAAAAACGGGTTAACTAATCAGTTATGGATTAATTTGCGGTAGTACCATCCGGTGATCCAGGAGGCGAAGGGCGCCCATCGCTTGCCGGAGAGGCGAGCGCTCCAGTAGTAGAGTCCGCCGGAGGTTGGGAAGGAGGAGCAGATCTCGGCCATGGAGAACCCCACGGTCATGGTGAAGGCGCCGGCGACGAACCACCCGAACGTCATGGTGGCCGGCCCGCCGAAGTTGAGCCCCGTGTTGTACAGCGTCGTGATCCCCGTCAGCACGGAGATGATGGAGAAGGAGAAGGCGAAGTTGGACAGCACTCTGCACCCGTGGCACGCCACGCCGCCGTCGCGCGCGAACCAGTTTAAAGTCAGCCAAGAAGAGGGGCGAGAGAGGAGGAGAGGAGGCAGTGGCAACGTACGAGAGGTCGCGCTTGAGCTCCTGCTTGTAGCCGAGCTCCCGGAGCCGCGCGTGGCCGGTGTCGCCGCCATCGACGGAGACGGAGACGTCGTCGTCTGCCGCCGGGGCCTTGTTCCAGGTCATGGCGCCCCGCTCGCGCGCGGGGAGAGGAGAAGGGCGAGGTTGGGGGTGGTGGGTGCGTGTGAGACGTGTGACCGTGTGGAGTGTGTGCTGCTGCGGCTGCTACTTGTAGGCGCCGAAGCGGCCGATATGGCGGTCAAACACGGAAGGATCGAAAGTGCGTGGTGCGGCGGGAGGGTCGGGGTTTATTGGTTGGTTACCTCCGGGAGCCGGGCGGAGTGGCACGCTGATACCGAATCTGCCAGGTAAGATGGTGGGATCTGCGACAGTGTTGGGTTGAGGAATCTAGCTTTGCTCCCTCCTGCGCAAAAAAGAGGATATGAAACCCATTTGCCACGAGGGGTGGAGATTCGTTTTGCTATTTTGATTCAGCTTCCTGGTGAGTCCGAATCTCCCTAATATCTTCTTTTGGCTGTCAGCATGGTGCTGCTTTTTAAACTATTGATAGCCGCCACGAACAAAAATAAGTTAGTACTCTCCTACTATTTGGTGTTCGTGCTAGGTTTTTTTTTTTTAAGTAGATGGCATCAACACGCGTAGTTTCTGTTTTACATTTTGTGGAGGAAAGTTTTGGACTACCCTTTTTTCTAATATATAGTAATCTAAAATTTGATTAGATATATGCTAGTATAACGAATCTGGATAGACTCATTACTGTCACCCCACGATAAGGTGGTTATCGTGGTAACCACACAGTTACCGTGAAAACCGTGCGATTTCTGCGAGGTTTATCGTAGTTTAAAAATTGAGAAGGTTACACACGTGATAACCGTGATAATCGTATGGTTTTGGAAACTCGTAAAATATGTCTCATCTAACTTTATATTGCTATAAACTCTAAATTTATTGTAATAATATATGTCTCATCTAACTCTATTTGCTATATTTGGAGACGAATAAAGTACTAAACTACTATGTGTCCCAGACTGTGGACTGTAGGTGTAACTTTGGATTCGGCCGTGCACTACTCTGTGTCAGAGACTGCAGGTGCCTCAATGTAAAAACGAAACCCAATCAAAGAATATAACAAGAGATAAAGAGAAGTCGCGTGCATCAGAGATGACAGGGTGGGATTTGGTGAAAATGTGCACGCACAGCACGCGCGCGCTGCGCGCTCAGGCTGCATATAAAATGCTTATAAAAATAACAGGTTCATGTTACATGCGTATCTGCAACGTGATTCATCATCTGCACACCAATCTATAGCAAATTATATGAGTCACTTTATGGGAAAAATGTATAAGAACCTTTTACTATATTTTATCTACGACCTGACTCACCAGCTTGATCTTTTTTGGGTGCTGCAACAGATCCGGTTACGTGTGTATACACATGCCGTCTAGGTACGTGCTAGCTTACGGCCGGCTAGCAGGATAATGACTTTTTTTTTGAGTGAACCACATGTTAAAGAAGAATTTTTTATTTTCTTGTCATCATACTAATGTGGATATTTTCCTAATAGATATATATATAGGATGGTAATGGTTGGAAACGTTCGGACACGTCTCAATTATTTTCGTAACCATTTTTTTAAAAAAATGGAATCGAAAACGATAAGAAACACGTAATATATATCATATACATTAACCTATAAAATCACATATTTACCTTTCAATAACTATATATTATGATAGAAATAATTTCAAGGTTATACTACGTAAATCACAAACTTTCCCCATCTAACCTTATAATTATAAGTTAGAAATTTGATCGAGGAGTTGATGGGCCTCTAAAATATGGGTAAAATAAAGAAAGGAAACGATAAACATTAGAAATACAACAACTACAGTAATATTGAAAAAATAAAACTTCTGCAAGAATATGGTAAAATTCAGAAACAGTCGGTATACGATAAATTGTTCCGTTTCCATTTCCAAAACTTTTTTAAATCTCCGACTATAACTGTTTGAGAAGATTCTAGCTATTTGCTCCCATACTGCTATAGCTTCATTTAGCTAACTATAGTTGTTTGAGATAGCTTCATTTAGCCAACTATAGTTGTTTGAGAAGGTCCGATGCTAAATCACTTAACCTGCTATCTAGAACATTGATAAAAAATATATATATTTGCCTAATCCGTACGAAAGATACAGAGCTACCTAGAGAAATGAAGGGGGTGTTTAGATCCAGTGGTAAAAAAAATTGGCGTGTCACATCGAATATACGGACACACATTTGAAGTATTAAACGTTGACTGATACCAAAACAAATTACAGAATCCGCCTGTAAACTGCGAGACGAATTTATTAAGCCTAATTAATCCGTCATTAGCAAATGTTTACTGTAGCACCACATCATCCGATCACGACGAAATTAGGCTCAAAAGATTCGTCTCGTGATTTACACGCAAACTGTGCAATTGGTTTTTTTTTCATCCACATTTAATGCTCCATGCATATGTTCAAACGTTCGATGTGACGGGGCAAAAAAAAATTTAGCGTGGGATCTAGATAGGCTCGAAACATTACTACCGCCAGTTCACTGGAACAGACATTGGAGATGGCTGAGAGATTGAAATAGACACACGTGTACATCTTAAATTGTCAACGGTTGCCCCGTTATATTGCCGGATCATGTCAACGGGATGTCGGGATTCGAAGTCCGCACACCACACGAAATTAACGACCGACCATATATAGTTGGCACGCCATTTCCTCTCCTTTTGCTTGTCCTTGCAACCTGTCCTGTTTTATTCAACGAGCCGTACGTAGAGACGTGTGGATTCGCCAGCCGGGAGTACGTGCAAACGTACTCACTCAACTAGGAACGTATAAAACGTATACTTGGATATATTATTGTGGGTCTAGCTGTGGAGTGCTAGAGATGCCAAAAGAACTAAGTACTAGTATATATATTTTTTTTCCTTTTGCACTTTGCACAAATCGAAAGATTCGGGATTGACTTTAACTTTCGCTCATGTCCTCCTGTTTGTCCGACGTCTATGGCTCTGTATGTGCTTGATCGCGATCGCATGACGCACGTGCCGCCGCTCGCACATACCTCGCCTCACCCCTTCGCTTGGAGAAAAAACGAGGCCGCTCGCCCGCCGCCACGACACGTACCAACCAGGCTAGCGCGAGGTCGGCATGCATCTTTCGTGCGCCAAGACGCAAAAAAGAAAAAAAAAAGAGCGAACTGCGGCTGACGATTCGTTCATTGCTCGTGCCTTTTTGCTCCCATACTTTCTCAATTAACTACTCCGTACTACTACTCTGTAATCCACGGACAGCAAGGACTCTACTTAAGCACGTTCACCAAACCTATGGCACGTACGCAGGTGCTCCATCTTTTTATATCACTTAGTATATGTTTATGCCTATACGAACCACTCATTAGCAATTTAAAAACAACATGTGATTCTTAGTGAAAAGCCAATGTTGTAAAATAAATTGTGATGAAAAAAACCACAAAATTAATCTTAAAATTAAGTTTTAAATTTAAATTTAGCTTATAAACACAAGTATGAGCGAAACAATAATAGATCGTGTGTTAATTAACTAGAGCAGCATGATTAGATTAGTTTTGCTGAAATCTACTCACATTAATACGTGATCAACCTACGGTAATACTACATTATTACATAAATTATGGAGTGCTTAGTAAATAAAAAGTGAGATGGAGGGTACTCGGCACTTACCAGCCGGTGAGCCATGAGGCGAAGGGACCCCATCGCCGGTGGCTGCAGAGCCTGGCGCTCCAGAAGTAGAGGCCGCCGGAGGTCGGGTAGGCGGAGCAGATCTCGGCCATGGCGAGGCCGACGACGAGCGTCATGGCGCCGGCGATGGGCCAGCCGTACACCATCGTCGCCGGCCCGCCGAACTGCAGCCCCGTCCCAAACAACGTCGTGATCCCCGTCAGCACCGAGACGATCGAGAATGACACCGCGAAGTTGGACAGCAGCCTGCATGTACGGTGCATGCGAAAAAAATGTCAGTAGTGGCACTTTTCGTTCGTTGATTCTCTGTTTCCTTTGTTCATTTTTTTTCGCTCTTTTTTTTTCTGAAAAATGGAATGCAAATAAAAGCATGAAAAAAAGGGTATGTTCTTTGATGGGCCAAAGGGGATGGGCCAGAAGGCCTTGTTTTTTGATAGGGCCTGCTGGACGAGTTTGAAATCTAGGCCTCAAGTAGTTTGGGCTCACTAGCTCCTCCTATACTATGGGTATGTCTGGGGAGTTTCTGCCAGTTGCAACTTCTCTCATAATCAAATCTCACCAAACATTTAAACATTTTGTTCCGATTCTGAGAATCTGTAGTTGTAGAACCTAGAGAATGAACTAGTAGTCAAAAATCCAGCTTCATCATATTCTCAAGAGCTGGCTACCAGCCAGCAGATTCTTATAATATTAAACTACTCCAAACATGCACTATATGTGCTTGCAGTATTCAAAAGATCAACAACTCTATGCGTACTATAGCTACTAAGAAAACTTAAAATAATGTATAAAACTCCAATAAATTGGGCGACAATGTGATCCAGTTTAGGTGAAGGACAGTCTGCAACTCTGCATCCTAGTTATAGCCAAAAAAAAGTTGATATTCTTAAGTCTCTTTTTTTCTTTTTTTTTCTGAAACACTTAAATCTCCTTACGAATGGAGGATTTTTAGAGAAATTTCACAGAAACTGATCTGATTCCTACGAAAATCCAATGAAATTCGTATGTTTTAAAGGGGTCCTTAGTAGTTTCATAAATTGAACTTAAATTCCTCCATTTGCCAGCATTAGAAAGTGTGCATGTGAGCATGTCTTCATAATTGGGGATACAGAGTAAGCGCACAAAGCCCGCAAGCAAGTACTACTAGCAACCCATCTCTCGTCAACACGAAACAACAATTAAACACGTAAGCAGACACATAAACAAGACCAAATCCAATCAACTCAGCGCCTCGATCAGCCGCAAATTCAGAAGCAGTATTATCCGGTCACGAGAATCGAACAGATAAATCACGCGAATCGAGCGAGAGGGTTTGGCGGATGATGAGGAGGATGGAGGGGCACTTACGAGAGGTTGCGCTTGAGCTGCGGCTCGTAGCCGAGCAGCCTCAGCTTCCGCTCGTCGTAGTCGCCTCCGCCGCTCGCCGTCGCCACCTCCTCGTCGCCGGCGAGCCGGCTGTAGCCGCCAAGCTGCCCTTCCTCCGCCATGCCGGTCTCCGAATCGATCCCTCCTTCTCCCCCTTCCTAAGACCAGATATTTCCTTGTGATCTGCAAACTTGCTAGTGATCGCTACCAATTATTCGGGTGCATTCGACGCCAGGCCATGGCAGCGGCAAGCTTTTAAGGAGGAGACAAGCTGGTGAGGGGTGGTGGGCCCGGGCTGTATGCCCCACCCCCAAGGGATTCCCCTGGGCCCGCCTGGAGGATGCGAGTGCGCTCCACCCCCGATATGTGAATCTCTGCGACCGCATCGGTTCGCATCGCACCAAACGATCCCCTGTCGGAATTCGCTGTCGCGTGTGATCACTCATCGTCTCACCATGTGCACCGATTGCCAAGGAGATCGCGTGTGATCGCTCGCGGGCTTTGCAGCGCGATGCACGCTTTTGCTATTTTATATGCTCCCCCCCCCCCCCCCCCCCCCTCTGGGTAAATAGTACTGCACGTGAGATCGAATTTGTTGGAGCCTAAACAAATCCGGGATTGTCTGTGTGTCACTAGGGTGAAAAATTTTAGAAACGCACCAGAATTTCTGATCATCCGATGGGCGATCTGATGCAATCCACAGCGAGCACCGAAATCCCTAGCTAGCGTGCGCGCAATTCTACCTATTGGATCAGATTTAATTCCCGGACCCGTTTTGTTTTGGGCTAGAATTTGGCTCACAAAACTAGCATTCCGGTTTTGTTAACTGATTCGGCTTGGGTCCACGTTCAGAGCTGATTCAGCAGCGCAGCGCTGATAGGCTACCAAATTGGTCCATTCCATGTGTAAAAGAAAAAACATCACATAAGGCAGTAACCACACAGACTACTGTTACTCAAGTAGCTTAAATAAACAAGCTACTAGAAAATAGATAGTGTGCATAAACAGAGACTAAGCTACCTCTCCGATCGTCGGTCGTAGCCATTGACATGTTCATGAATAAACATCGTGTTGACAGAAACAGAAAAAGAAAGAACAAGCATGCTACATTTTACTGAACATTCTGGGAGATGATATTTGCTAAAATTTACTGAACTTTGCAGTACAAACCCTGGATACATAAACATCCCCTCTTACAAACCCTGATACTGCCATCACCATATCTCTTTACTGTCCACTAGCACTACACAGTTGGGCTTTCAAAAAATGTCAGCAAAAAAGAAGTGTACAGATTTTCACTATTCTCTAGTGAATGCCAAATGACATACCCCTAGTAAAATGCAACTTTCTTTTAGATCCGCAGCCAAGTACAAACCTCTACTTGATGAAATACGCTAATAGAACAAAATCATGCGAATAGAACAAAACCTCACTGCTGAAATTTGCTTTCAAAGCTGATGTCTGACAAATCTCTATGTGCCCAGTAAAATAATCAGTTAAGCGTCCACATATTATTTGACAAAAAAACAACATGGCCCCCTGAAAGAACATTTCTATCGATATTCACTCAAGGAGCACTAACGGTTGCAACATAACAGAACATAACTAACTTGATTAAATAACAGAAAACATAATGGATCATGATTTTAGAACCTGACAAAGCTAACTTGGTATTTATTTATCAACATGGAGAGTTGGGTTTCATTTGTTAGAGGTGTTGTTACTGTCTTAGTGATGTTAGCACGTATTCACTAAAGTTCGTCTACTTACTGAAATTTGCTAACAAAACTAACCTTTATTTGTTGACAAAACTAATACTCATTTTGCAGATAAAACAAAAGACTGAACATGAGCACAAAACACCTACACTTGATTACGCTGCACCAGAATTAGAAACTAACAAAAACATTCATGACTTTAGATGCTTAGGTTCTCATGCTGCAGTTATGTAGCTAATGGCTGACAAAACTAATTTATTACTTTGCAAACAAAATAACATACTCCGTATTTTAGATGCTTAAGTCCTCATGATGCAGTTATCTAACTAATGGCTGATAAAACTATTTATTAATTTACTTACAAAACTAACATATTTTAGATGCTTAGGTCCTCATGTGGCAATTATCTAATTAATGGCTGACAAAACATAATTTATTAATTTTCTTAAAAAAACTAATAGTTGACAAACAAACGAAACACCTTATTTGAAAAAATTACAAAAAAATTATAGATGTAGCTAGAATATAATTATGTGTTATAGGATAAATTACCTGTAGTTGTGATCATAAATCACAAAGTTTGTAAGTGTTCAGATTCCACAACCACCTTATTTTCAAAAAATTCGACTGCCAAATAATACAAAAAAAATTTCATGTCGAGAAATGCTATGGAGGGCTTGATGCCTAACTTATAGACCTGACCTGGTATCTCATGTAGAATGTGCTAATATTACTGAATAATGCACCACTAATATGTAATAAAACAAAATATTGCATTCCATAAAACACTAGAAATCGAAAACCACATTGCCACAAAAAATTACAATGCAATTATCATTTCACACAGACAAACATATGAGGAAGGCAACAAAAATCTAGATAACAACTATACTCACATTGCCACAAGGCTGTCTGAGGGTTGTTTGATCTGTTGTGATGTGAGATTTAGCTTCTCCACCTTCTGCTCATCCTCAGCTCTACCACAAAAATAGAGTATAGTTCTTGCATGCCTTTCTTGTGGCTCCCACCTCACAAATCCCTCCAACTAGTAAACATATGCAAAATCTTTAGGATGTACAAATTAAGTAGATCATTTTTATGGATATTGAATAAAGTTGAAGGGTTGTACAAAACTGTACAAACCTGGAACTTCTGGTTTCTTCAACCCACTCTCCAAGAGGCTTTTTTTGCCTTAAATCTGCATGTGATTCAATTAGCATTACAAAACTACGACTGTACAGAAGAATTATCAAAATAGGTCTTAACTTGAAGTTATCAAACCTTTAGGAACTATCAAACCTTCACTCCAATTTAGAATCTATAATACCACAAATGTTTACGTGGGTATATATTCTACAAACTATTAAAATTTCAGAGCCAATTCCTTGATTTCCAGGATTTTAGGAATTTGTATGAAGCAAAATGTAGTCATCAGTGCCTCATTTTAGCCTAAGTTTCTTGACAACATTTTTTCAGTATTGTACTTGTCAATGAGATTTTTTATCTGATCAAGCTAAAGAACCCAAGCATTGGCACTTTCACAGGCTAAAGTTAAGTAAATTGTTACTGGTAATGTGAAGTTCATAAAAAATAAAAGTTTATGGCAATGCATATTGAATGCACATAAACTTGAAAACATGCATAACATTCGGAAAAGAAAATGTCCCCCATTGCACGTAAAGTACTCTTATAGCACTAATGGGGAAACGATTTTTAATCCCGGTTTACAACCCCTTTACTACCAGTTGTAGAACCCGATCGAGACGAGCAAATCGAGACTAAAAATCTCGATCTTTAGTACTGGTTGAGAGAATCGGTAATAAAGATGCATAGCAAGTGGAAAAAATATCTTTAGTTCCGGTTGGTATTACTAACCGGTACTAAAGATACATTTTTAGTACCGAGGACTAAAGATATTTCTAGGGACTTGGACTTTTAGCCGGTTTTTATTCTAACCGAGATATTTGTGATTTTGAATACCACATCGAAAGATCAGTTTTCTAGTAGTGTAGTCATTAAAATCCCAAAAAAAAAATGTAAATGCTCTAATCACCTGTTGCTAGTACTACTGCTCACAAACCCTCCCCCCTCACCCTTGGGAAATTCAGCTATACAAAACTGCTTTCATACATTCGACAATACAAGAGATATGAGCGTTTATACATTCAACAGTAAAACAGATCTAATCATTTATACATTCAAACAGTGACAGATCAGAGAAAAAACCCCGTAAAAAATGCGATTACATCCACCTTGTATATCAAATCGAATCAGCATGAATCAGCAGCAGAAAACAAAAAAACACAAGGACCTATAGCTTCACAAAATGCAAAACAAAAACTTACTTACCATGTAACGGGGCAACGGCCGGGCTGTACAGATCTTGACGGCTGAGCCAGGGTGCGGCGAAGCAGTCTTGCTCGTAGCCTTGCTGCATGCGCGAGGTGACGTCCTCCCATCGGCAAGCGCCGGAGTCGCCCCTTCCCCTGGACGACATCACCTTGCGCAATGGAGAGCTGGGGGAGGGGAAATACTGTTGAAAAAAAAAGGGAGGTGGAAGGGACGCGTGTATGTTGAAGGAGAAAAAAATCGTGTCTGCGGAGCAGTTTCATCTAAACGGATCAGTACAGACAGACCCTAAACCCGGAAATGACTACTGGCTGAGTAAACACGAATCTGGATGTTGATCCAAATACTGGAAATTCGAGTGCAACTTACGGAAAAGAACACGCTGGTGATGGATAGCAAAAACCATTTAAAGTATCCTCTTTGTTCCAAAAATTCCTCTTCTCATTATGTAAAAGACTTCGCAACCATGTTACTACTAAACAGAAGACTATAAGAACAGCTCCCAAGGTTCGCATCGTACGGTTGTAGATTGAAGCTGCTTGAGCTGACGAACGATATCGATGCATCGCACGTTAGCGCATCATCCATTGTTTTTGAGATCAGTGAGCTAATTAAGCTGAGGCTCTCTCACGCAGCCTTCCTCGCCCGGAGCGGCGACCTCTTGGTCACCGACGAGCTCCGCCGGAGCAGCAGCGCCTCCGCCACGCACAGGTTCAGCACCACCCCTCTCCCGTCGACCCCGCCGTACTGCCTCGACGCGGCTCGCCGAAGCCTCGCCGCCGGCGCCGCCGCCGACGACGCGTCGTCGTCCGAGCTCGTGGGTTCCTCCAGCATCCGGCGGCGTCGCACGGAGCTGAGGTACTCCCCCACGATGCGACCCAGCAGCTGCAGCGGCGACGACGACCGCCACCACCACCGCGCGTCCGCACGTAGCTGCGCGATCAACCTCCACGCCACCGCCGGCGGCCGCCGGCCCAGCCTGATCCCTCCGACGACAGCCGCCGCAGGCCGCCGCCTCGGTGTCGCCGGCGCCGGCGCCAACCGCCGGTAGCTCCTCGTCCACCGGTGAGCCCAGCAGGACCGGACGCTCCGGCACACCTTGGAACCAATCGATCCTTCCATGCGTGCGTATTGCACTTTCTTCACTACCTGCTAGAATTAATTAACTCCAAATATGTTTGCACAATTTCGCCTCCTATGATTCACAGTGGATATGTTGCAGTTTGCAAAGCTGTAATGCTGAGAATTCTTGGGTATATGTATATGTAATGCAGGTACAAATAATCTGTGGCTTTACATGAGAGTGAGACTAGAATTGAATGGAATTCAGCTAGAATTTAAGCAAGCGAGGGCGTGTGTTCTTGCCTTCTTGGTCAAGTTGTGCAAGCTGCTGGGCTTGACTAGACTGGGTTGCCTCTGCAGAAGGTAAGACTAGCACTAACCCTGATGCCTACGTCGAGTTGACTTATGGAGATGAAGGCAGTAGCAGTTAGCACATAGGCTGGCCATTTTGGAACGTAAATTGGGCAGCAGCTATGTTGATTTTGTTGCACCAGCCATTCGCTAATCGTTCAACTTAAGGGTTAGTTTGAAATATTGGACGGATTGTTTTTTAAATTATTTACTTTTTTATAGGGATAAATTAAATTTTTTGGTAAATAAAATGTAACAAATTATTGAAGACAAGTGGTCTAAGCAAATAGTAGAAGATTTTGTCTTGATAAAATATATTTTTTAAAGAAACGGAGCAAATAATCCGTTTCGTAACTCAACTAGTTAGGTTACTTGTGGTGGAAACAGTCCACCCGGGTTCAAATTTTAAATTTAACATGGACGCTTTTATTTACGACTAATTATTTTTTCAGTGGTAAGCGAGATGTTCGTGGTGATTTCATCAATCTCAAGATATACCGGCTCAGTCTCGGCATAGTCTTCTGAATGTGCTCATACCGTGTGTTCATATGGATGAGTCACTACTACAGAACTGATCTTTTATCGTGATACCCAAAACATAAATCTCTCGGTTAGATTTAGAACCGGTACTAAAGATATTTTTAGTACCAATTCTAAAAGCCCAAGCCCCAAAATTATCTTTAGTTCCGGTTGGTATTATCAACTGGTACTAAAGATGCAACCGGTTGGTAATAACAAACCGGATTAAAGATTCTCAATCTTTAGTCCGGATTGGTGTTACCAATCGGTACTAAAGATATCTGCAGGGTTAGTTAAAAAAGTATATTTATCTAAATCAGATGTGTGTGGTAGGTGGGATGGTAACACACGCGCGTGAGGGCTGAGATGAGAGACGTTGAATTCGAATCTCACATTCAGCATATTTTTTTGACTTATTATGCATCTTTAGAACCGGTTATTTCAATCGGTACTGGATTATGAACCGGTAGTAAAGAGCTGTTCTCTAGTAGTGAGCCGCGTTGTGAACCCTTGCTTTTGTACTGTGTTTATAAAAAAAATAATCTGAAAAGAATTAAGCCAGATATGAGAATCAGGTGCGAGGAGCCGAACCAAACGGCCCAGCCTAAGGGTTTGAAATAAAAATGGAGTCCAGCTGGCCAGGTTGTAGAAGAAGACGTGAGACATGGCCAACGTTTTGACACGGTGAGCCAAACGGGTTTTGTTTACCTGTTTGACTTGTGCGCGACTGGACTCCATATTACATCGATTGAATGCGAGTTCTCCATGACCGTGTTACTTCAGAAATGTTCTTCTTTGGCTTCCAGTGACATGAACATATACAGACACAAGCATGGGACTATGGGAGAATATAAACCATATTCTATTCGTACCCTATGAATGTTGTCAATGGTGCATGACATAGCCAGTAGCAGCACACTTGTACTGACATACCATGGAGCAAACCAAAAGAGAAGAACCTCACCATTCAGGACAAAATTTCTCAGAGATCATCCTCCCTGCATCTGTACACTACACGGAACCACTTGATTTGAGTCCAAACTCCAAAGCCGACCGACAGAGGAAAGACGCAACAGGTACAAGTTGATTCGTCAGGAGCGTGAGTACTGGCCAAGGACACATATCAGAACTACAGCTGGATCAAATCTGCCGCCGCTGCTGCTGATGCTGTGAGGGCTAAAAACACCAGAAGAAAATTCCTGCGGGGAGTGGAGGTTTCCGATCCGGACCGGTCCTGTGACGGCACAGATTTTGGCGTCGAACGCTCCTCCGTCGTCGGGGGCATTGAGCCTGGGATGGCAGCTGCACAGGCATTCACAACAGATCAGTATAGTCCACACAGGCGTTGCTGTGATTAAACGATGAAACAGACGAGATGATCAATGGTTACACAAGAGCTAAAAAGTACGGTCACAACTGAAAGATGAGAAGATTATACTTATAGCATCAGCAGGTCACTCAATGCTGCAAATGGTAGTAACAGTTACCACATAACATAAGAGATGATGCAAGTAATAGCATATCACACGAGTGCCCAATTACGCATTGCGATTGTTTTCGTTGTATTACTAAGTTTGGATTTCTGCTATCATATTTTTGAAGCTGACTATAACACAAAATTGAGACAAATCAACAGGTGAGCAGAGGCGACGTACCGGATGATACCACTGAGGGTTATTTAACGAATGGAGTTAGTGGCAAAAATGTCACAGGGTCCGTGAACAAGCTGAATAATGTTTACCTGGAGAAATTGTTGGCGTGGGAGGTGGGTCAGGTAGGAAACGCATCTCTGGCAGTGACTTGAGGTCTGCTTCAGAGGGGTGAAACAAACAAAAAAAACATAAATAATCAAGAACTCTTGATGTCAATTAGGAAATCAAGTTTAGTGAATCCTTTTAAGAACTCCCTAAGAGAAACTAACAAGCAATGGCGTATTATCTGAGAATGAAGTATTATAAAGCTCAACAGATTTGGTGAAATCGATGTCAAACAAGCAAGCACTGCATGAACTAAATATTTCTATAACCATATCCTATTCTGGCTTTCAATGTGTGTCATGCATTGCAAATTTCATTGATGACCGTGTTATAAGTCTGTCCTGCATTTGTATCTGCAACTTTGTGGTGGTTTGGATAAAACGAGAACTTATAAACTAAAGGTTCACGTTTATGACTAGACACAAAAACAGATAAACAATTTGTTTCAAATTTGGTTCCTTATAGTAATCCAACTCCCTGTAACCAAACCAAAATTTATCCGTTCTTCTCGAATAAATTTCATTCCCAGACAAGCATGAACGCTCCCGGTCGGTGCTCCTAGTAGTATCTAGAGCTTGCGGCTCGCCAGTGATTTGCATCTACCACCAACCGTCGTGCAAATGTGGCTGGGACTCGCAACTGCCAATGGCCGCATATACTAGTTCTCCAACATGATCGGTGATCACGAACACAAGAATACGCAAAACCGATGGAAGCAAGGACATGTATAAGGAGGAAGAAGGGGCACACGGTGTTGACCTCGGCATGTGTCGGCGAAGAGCGTGGCGGCCTCGACGGTGGCGGCCGCGGAGGCGTTGGCGTTGGCGGCGGCGCAGGTGGGGAGGAGCGCGCCGAGCCTCGCGGTGTTGATAGGGAAGCCGAGTAGGAGCGGTTCGCGGAGCAGGTGGCAGAAGCATCCCTCCCCGCCGCCGCCGCTGGGGGAGACGCCGCGGAGGAAGGCCGCGCAGCAGGCCTCCGTTGGCGCGGGCGCGGGCCGCGCGGGCGGCGCCACCAGCGCGACGTGCGCAAGGCACGGCGCGACCGACACGATGGCCGCCGCGCACGGCGTCGCCGGCGGCACCTCCGAGAGGGCCCCCGCCCCCGCCGCCGACGCCGGAGCCGGTGCCGCCGCCGCGGCCAGGACGGCGGCGACGGCGACGGCGACGAGGTGGAGCGCGGAGGGGCCCATGTGCTCTCGCCTCTCGCCGCGCGCGCTCTCTGCCTTTCTGCCACTGTGGGTGGGGCCGTGTGGCTGTGGGGACGGAGGGTTTTGGTCTTTTGGAGGAGGAGCCGGTGGCCTCGAGATGGGAGGCGGCTGTTCGTACACGAGGAATTTGGACGGTCAGGATCATGTCCGTTGCTAGCTGTCACGATGTCACATACCCGTGGTTGTGACTTGTGAGTGTGTGACCGTGTCGATGCACCCGTTTTCGAGTGTTCGACCAATTTATTCATCACGGTGTTCTTCGTTTGCGCTGGAATTGCTGTGAAAAATCATGAACTTTATCACGTTTCTTCAAATCGGAATTGAACTTATCACATTCCAAATCGGAATTAGAGACATGCTCACTTCATTGCTAAAATAGACCTATCGATTTTTCGTAACGCCAATTTTAACACTAACAAATTTTGGTATAGTGAAGTAAAGGTTTGCTTTGATGTTTTTCCAAATTTTCGTAAAAGTTTTGAGAGTAGAAGGTTTGGTGGAGTTGTGTTGTAACGATATATTTAGCTTGTTATTACCAAATTTTGGGATTGTTAAATTTTGAAAGGTTGAAAATAACTATAAGATGAACAAGCCTTAAAATCTCTCACGTATAATGGAACTTGAAACGTGTTGACGCGATACAGTTGTAATCTTATTTACATGCCAATCAGTAAACGTGACAGCCGCAACATATGCTGCATGCGGTCGCAAAGTCGCAACCCGAAACTTCGGCGCGGTCGGCCGTACTACAATGAAAACACACGAGAAACGACTACACGAGCAGTGGCAGTAGGCCGCCGGACACGAGCAAGACGGAGACAACCAAGCTCGAAGGGAGCCCGCCGTGGCCGAGGCGCCGGCGAGCGGCGGTGGACCGGATGTACCCTCTGACCTGCGGGTACATCTCTGCCGGCGTCGACGGCGGCCAGTACGCCCCCTGCCCCTGCGACGGGTACGGGTACTGCCCGTACGGCTGTACCGGCGGCGGGAGGTAGTACACGGGCGTCGGCTCCTCGTGCGGCGGAGGGTAGTGGTACACCGGCGTCGGCTCCGGCTCCGGCTCCGGCTCCTCCGGCGGCGGCGGGTGGTGGTGCGACGGCAGCGCCGGCGGGAGCGGGTGCGGGTCCACGTCGCAGACGCACATGAGGCACTTGCACTTGCTGTCCTCCGTCACTTCCCCCAGCGACGGTGCCGCGAGAACGGCGGCGAGGATTGCCACCTGCAGCAGCAGTCGCAGCATTTGGCTTGGATTCCTCATGTTTTTTTTTTTTGCCGAGGATTAGTGGTAGGATTAAGATTTAACTGTGATTCAGAAATGCATTGGACACGAAGGTGATAAGAGGTGATATATATGAACTGGGTTAGATGTGCTGGTGTACGTGACGTGTTTTCTTTTCCTTTTCTTATTCTGTTTCTGGTAGGAGTGTGGAACTACCGCTTATATCTTGGGGGTTTACGTGCTCTGGTTACGGGAGAGCATGCACCAAATAGGATTGATTAGCGGTTCTTTTTCTCTTTTTGGTGAGTATAATCTCTTCGGTTCTAGATGTAACTTCAAGCTTCATTCTTCTGTCTTTCTGTTCCTTTTTTTTAGAACTTTCTGAACAAGTCCAAAACAAGTAGTGCCAGTCGGGGAAGTGTATTTGTTGGGCGTCTTCCTGTTTCTGCACATCACCTAAAAACTTATATTAAAATATCTGATTTCATAAGATAGATGAATATCAAGTTCGATTACTAAGTACAAAAAATTCAAGTTCGATTACTAAGTACAAAAAATTAACATTTTCCTTTGTATATATTCAATTTAAAATTACGTGTTTCTGGAGATATATCAGTATTGATCAATCTCTTACTAGATTCTGTTTGAAAGGGCCTAATTGTTACCTAGTTTCTGAGATCTAACTTCTAGTTTATTTTCTAGATTTTCTGTCTAGTATCCATGATTCTGAAAGAAACTGTAGCAACTAAAAACTTCTCAAACGGACCTAGTATTCAACAGAGTACTACTCATGTAGAGGAAGATAAGGTGCACGTTTTTTTTAAAAAAAAAAGCGAAACACGGAGTGCGGTTTCACACCGAAGGGATCACCCCATCATCCTAACAGAACGGAACAACGACGATACTATCATCATCACCATCATCATCACTAGTTCACTACTACAGTACTTCAGATTGTTTATCATGAAGCTGTACAAAGGCAACAGCCCCGTGATGTCACATTGTGACGGTACACTCGAACAGTACAGACAGTTCTCGCTGCAGAGCCCATCTCATCGAAACAAGACAAGAAATAAACAGAAAAAAATGTTTCAGAGTCGAGTTTCCCCTCGCCACCTTTCCACATGCACCTTCATCGACCTCCCGAGACCAATGGTATCGATCAAGACGCTGACGCGAGGGGCGGCGCACCGCCGCGACGTCGAAGAGGCTAATCCATGCAGGTGATGTTGCGACCGTTGGCATATTGATCAGTAGCTGGAGAAGGCCATACGGCTGAGGCAGGCAGAGTTGCCGACCCCTTGCGGATGCGCTCGCGTCGAAGCCGAGCCACGCGGCCGCTGCACGGCGCCGGGCTCGGCGAACGGCGAGGAGGACGCGCCGGCGAAGAAGCCGCTGGGCGAAGGCAATTCGGACGAGGTGAAATCCTGCATCATCCCATCGAGCATGGAGCGGAGCTCGTCCAGGCTGTACACGGGCTCCTGCACACGAGGTGGATAAAGCAGGTTTAGACACACCGGAATTTTGCAGTCTTTTCAGTGCATCTGACATTTGGTTCGAGCTAATTTCTGATCGAAATCGCTCGGATCGAGGCTAAATCAACCCTCAAAATTAAGGATTAAGACGTGGCATTAGCAATTTAGCATGCGTTGGTTCGTTAATTACCTCTCTTCCTACCGTGGCCATGAGGGACACCATCTCCTGAAGGAAGTCGTGGAAGCCCTGGTGGTTTCACAAAGGTTAGCGAATCCCCGAGTTATAGATCAAGAAACCATCACAGTTAACAAAAGCAAAACACGCACGCAAAAATTCGATGCTTAGTTGATTACCTCGACGTCCTCCTCCTGGTCGTCGTCGAGCGGGTCGTACATGCCGGCGTCGTAGAGCGCCCTCCGCTTCTCGTCAGACAACACTGCATTCCCACAAAAATCGTTTTCAGAAATTCGTCCGAAGAAGATGATGCAGAGGACACACACGAGAAGCAGAGGGTTTTTGTTTTGCTTACCTTGGTACGCCTCGTGCACCTGCTGGAACCTGCTCTTGGCTTCCTCCGGATCCACGCGGCCGCTGGTGATCTTGTCCGGGTGCCACTTCTGCACGCAGACATCAGCATCGAACAGCAAATCCAAACCACGTCAGCGCCATACGCTCAGATGCTCTCCTTCAACCAAACCAAACCACGAGAAAACACGACCGTGTGTTGCAGACGTCGCAGAACAGAATTGCACTCACCATGGCGAGGCGGTGGTACGCGGCGCGTATCTCGGCGGCTGACGCGCCGGGGTGGACGCCGAGCACGGCGTAGTACGATCCCTGCATCATCCTCCTCCTCCCCTGCTGCATCCGCCCGATCGATCGCGATATCCTACGCCGATGCAGCAGCACACACTAGATCAGATGATCTCTGTCTTTCGGCTCTCTTCCTCCTGCCGCTCGATCGATCGCGATGAATCTCTCTCTCTCTTGGGGTGGCGCGGCTAGAAGAACATTGGGTGAACCCTGAACGAGAACGACGGCGGCTGGAGAATGTACGGGCGACGTCGAGCTAAACGCAGAGGTGGCGCGTGCGTATATATAAGGGCGCGGAGGCCGGAAAATATCTTGGTCGTGGCAGCCAGCCGCGGGGAGGAGAGGATAGCCGAACCGAAGCGTTGCGAAGCGAAGCGGAAGGCGGAAGAGTTGCGGGCGCGGGAAATATCTCGCGTCGGGAACGTTCGCGAGCGTCCGATGCATCGTCGGGTGGGATAAAAGGCAAACGGAGGAGGCCGAGAGATAGATCTTTTTGGGCGGCCCGGCTTCTGTGGCTGTCGCGCCGTGGGCCGGTGGGCGCGCGGGGCCCGCGTGCCGGCCTCTGTAGTCTGCACCCCGTGAGATTCTCGATCCTGTGGGCACGGCGCCCCGCGTGGCGTCGGGTCGGATACTCGCATTGTCAATTTGGCATGGGCTGTTGACGAAGGTGGCGATGGCGAATTTTTTTTCATCTTTGTTGAATGGACAAAAAAGGGCGGTAGCACGTGTCAGTTACGACTGTTTTTACCGGAGCGGTGGAGCGGCCATTGGACGAACACGAGAGCATTGGGCCTTTTTATGATGTTCTCCGAGATGGCGAGATGCGATGGAGACGCGGCGACCGACGGGCGAAATCAACGTGTACAGAACTTCTGTTGGAATCATCTGGGTTCTTCTTTCTCCAGCAAACTAGTACGGGCCTCCGAGTATGTGGGAGCATGTGTTGTAGATATAAGTTCGCGTGGGCGCGTGGCTTGGCTGGGTCAAGCTACTTACCACGAAAATATTGCCTTCAAACCAACCACCAACCCATTTCCACCGTAGCACCAAAACCTGGTTATACGGAAATGCCGTTTCTTTAAAATGTTTGATGAGTCCATGTTTTTTTTTAAAAAAAAGTTTACACAGCGCACATGCACGCGCGCACACACATAACATCACCTTCACACGAATGCATCCCCTAATATGAATGCATCCCCTAATATGCACTCTAAGATATAGAAACCAGCGACACATATCTTACTAAAATTCTATTGAATACCCAACTACATATACGTAATATTCACGCGCACCAAATCTTAATGGTCTTAATGGGTAAAAGGTTTAAGTTTGGAATTTATATGGTATTGAAGTTCTAGTTTTATTTTATGTTTTGTCACGAATTTGAATTAACATTATCTCTTTAATATGGACTCTTCTTTTTCTCACTATTTTATTATATTCTGAATTTAGTGATTTTTGGATTATAACTGTGGAATTTGTTTTGGAATTGAATTGCTAGTTTTATTTTATTTTTTCCTCCAAATTTCAATTAATTTTGTATTGTGTTTTACGTGAATCTTCTTTGCCATTTTTTTAGTCTGAATTTGGCTTTTATATTTTTTTATGTGGGCTCTTTTGTTTAATCAATACCATTATGATTTGGAACATCCACAAACGGTTTAAAGATTAATGTAGAAATTTCTAAGCCTTGTGAGTGAACACAGAGACATATTTTACCAGTGAAGTAAAAGTCCCTACTACACTGACCATTTGGGAGACGGGCAATACTAAACAATATCTACAAATCAAGAAATTATGGAGCATTATATTTGTGAGTTGGGGATTAAAGTCTCAATATCAATTGACGAAAGAGTGTCAATAATGCATGAAATTTGCAGACTAAAATTAAAATAGATATTACCTAGCATACTTGTCAATTTGCCTGGCATATCCCCCCACGTCGCCCACGCGTAGGCGACATGGGGGTGAAACCCTAGCGCTGCTGCCCCACTCTCCCCCCTCCCCCATGTCGTCGTCGCTGGAAAGCTGGTTGGTGAGCTAGGATGGAGGCGGCGAACACCGGTGTTGGGGAGTGGCAGCAGCAAGCCCTCCTGACAACGAGGCGGTTGATCCGGCACCGCCTTCGCCGAATCTGGCCAGCCCCAGGCTGGATCCGGCCAGGGCGCAGCGGGGCGGCGGGCTGGCGATGATACTTGGGAGCGGAGCGAAGGCGGCGCCGGGTGAGGTGGTGTGGCCATCGGCGACGGAGGCTGCCGCAGCGTGGGGAGGTGCGCGAGGCTAGCACGCACGAGGTGACGGAGGCCAGAGCGGCACGTGGTTGCACAGCCGGCGGCGGCGGAGGCAGGCACGCCGCGACGAGGCACGACTGGCAGCGGCCGAGGACGACACGACGCGACGAGGAACGACTAGCGGCAATGGTGGAGCTCCTGGTGTCGGCAGTGGTTGAGTGGAGGTGCTCGTGTGCCCGACGGCGGTGGTGAAGCCCCTGGTGTCGGTGGCAGATCCGGAAAGAGGCCGTGTGGAGGTGGGGTGCGGGCTGCGGTTGGCGGATGGCCGACACAAGTGGCGCCGATGGTTGCGGGAGGTCGACCCAGTCGACCGGCTAACCACTGGGGCACAATGGCGGTGAGGCTGCTGCAGTGGAGGATGGAGGCGATGGCGATGCGACTAGGCGGCCCATTGGAACATGGGTAGCCTGGTTGAGGTGGCGACGATGGTAGCACCATGAGGGGTTGTCGAAGCGTACGGCGATCTTCCTTCGAGGTGTCTGTCCTTTTGCGGCGGCGGCTTGCTGCCGTAAGATGGCCACGCTGGACGTGCTAGTGCGGGGGGAGAGGGGATCCATTCTTCTCTCTCACCCTCTCCCTCTCCAACCCAACCACGTGGATGGAGTTGAAGCGCGCCGGAGGACGAGACTCTACTTTGATGGCCAACCGACAGCGAGGTGTCGGTGTAGTGGCTGCACGTCGAAGAGGATTAGCTAGTGGTTATGCTAAACCTGACATGTACTAGTTGGCGCGAGAGAGTAGGAACTACGAGCGAAGGCCTAGACTTCGGGCCAGTAACGGTGACGCCTGCAGGCGCGGCCTTCTCTTTGGGGCGTTGTTGCGTTTCCTCTCCTCTCCCAAGGGATTCTTTAGGTGAAAACCATGTCCCGGTGTTTTAGGACGGGCGGCGGCGACGCTCTCTGTGTTGTTTCCTCCTTGGATGCATCGTTTAGAAGACCCGTTCCTCAGGGGTGTTGTGTGCTTGTTCTGTTTCTAGCAGTAGGATCAAACGTAAATGCGTGGTGTGACTGTATTTTCTTTTTTCCTAACTATAATCTCCCAGGATTATAGGCTTATATTTTATTTCTTCTTTATTAATAGAAATATTGCACTATCTTATGCGGGGTGTTTAAAAAAAATAAAATAGATGGACTCATGGACCATGCAGTAGAAACCGACAACAAATTCGAAGCACATACAGCCTCAGGAGTCAGGACTATGCCCTTAGCACATATGAATGCCATCAAGACAACAGAGGCATATGCAACGAGCCTAGGGAGGTGGCTGGTGGCATGAAGCAAGGTCTCAGCAAAGGTGGTGCTAATGTGCTATGGATCGACGCAGCGTAGGGAAATTTTGTTGCAATGGTGGAGAGGATCTAGGCAAAGAGTGGTTGTTGGGTTGAGCTCGTGTCTCATGGCGGAGGGTGGCACAGGTAAGGTGAGGTGAGCACGGCCGTGCAACATGGGCTTTCTAGTGGAAGCGGCGCCGATCCGAGACAAGGAATGTGGCATCATATGAGTTTGTGAGGGAGGCGGCACGGAGCAATATGTCAAGGACAACAATCTGGATTGCAGTAAACTAGCAAAGCAACCAGAAGAACCTTACTGAGGTAGCGGAGCGAGCGAGATCGCAAGCCCGATAGATATTTCAATAGTCGTTGGAAAAAATGTGGCCGACCGAGGAGATTTGAGTATAGTAGCTTTAGTGGGTTACAAGCCCATCCAAGCACATTTTTCTAGGGAATAAATAAGTCCACTCTTACTCATTCAATATAGGTCTAATCTAATTAGTATATCTCAATCACAATACAAGATATCTTGACCCCCTAAACTATTAAAACATGTGAAATTTGACTCTCACGGCTGTTTTGTAGACAGTTTCACTGGCATGGCTCGTTGACCTAATCTAATCGATTGAGTCAACATGTGGGATCTACATATCTGTGATTGGGCTCAGATCACCATGATTTGGCTTATGGCTACCATCTCCATCGTGAAGGTACGCATTGAAGCCGCAACATTCTTGAAGGAAAGATTCGTCTCTAGAGCGTTCTGTAGGAGGATTTCAGCAGGAAGCGATGCAAATTGACGGCAACCTCAAGGACCTGGTACCTTGCACCCCTAACCTCACCGTAGGTTGTTACCACTTCGCCTCCCCGTCACTTCGCTCGTATCCACGCCTACTCGATCAGCATGGTGAGCCTCGCATGCTACCGATTCATTTGATCCATGGTGAAATCTCGTTGCGCCTCCACCATGTCCACCACCTTGCGCAACTGCTGCCGACTTAGCCTGGGTATATATGCAATGATGGTGTCGCTGGGTGGTACACCCTTCACGAGCGACGCGTCGTGTGTAGCGTCCTTGATGCCCACCGGCATGCCACCAACGCCTGGTTGGGCTTGCCACCAGCGCCTGGTTGCTCCCAGCACGGCAAGGCTGACGCGGAGAGCATGCTAGTTGTTCGTCATCGCTACCTGTAGTCACTTCGTCGTTGACTGCCATCTTTGCTTGTGTGGCGATATGGGGAAAAGGGAGGTTGGGGAGGAGAAAGAAAGGAGCGTTGATATGTGAGCCCTACATACTGATGGGACCAGATTAACAAGGCACGTTACCTGAAGGAGTCAAATTACACCGGTTTTAATAGTTAGAGGTTCAAGATATCTTGTATTATGATTGAGTGATACAAATTAGATTGGGCATGTAAATGAGAAAGTTAGAGTGGACTTGTTCCTTTTTGAAGGCTTAATATGATTTTTTTTTCAGGCCATCATATTGCACTAGTTTTGGGTGATGAGCCAGCCATCCAAAGAAGTCTTTATAAGGTAATAATAGATACTATTAACCTTTTGGGTAAGCAATCTAATCCAGTCATGATCCTCGTAATTACACATTGCTATTCTTAGAAAATCAAAGATACGCTCCTAATTAATCTCTCGGGGTTTATAATAAGCATCCAATCAAACCCAACAAATTGTGGATGGGGTTTCTCCCTTGGTAAAGATAAGCTTCTAAACTAAACCAGCAATCTCGTCATCTATAAATACCTAGGACCCATTGTATTCCATCAACACACAAGCAAAGGTGCAATTCAGCACAAAACATACAAATACACAGTTACATTCCACATAATTTGCAAACCGCACAACATGAAGAGCAGCGCTATTTTCATGCTGTTCCTCGCCCTCGGAAGCCTTGCCATCGTGGTACATAGTAAGTGCGGTCAAAGGGCAATAATCTCACCATTTCTTCTTCTCATCTTCTACCGATCCATATGTTCATCACACAATGAATATATAATCTCTGTAATTTTCTTTGGATAAATTAACTTCAGGTGGCAGGACATACGCCATCGTCATCGAACCGGCGAAATAAGCTGCTGGTGTCGTGCAGCCGGAGATGGATCCGATCACCATCTGTAGCCCGTCCAACTTCTGCATCCCGGAGGCGTGGAGCTCTTGCTACAGGTGCATTGTGAAGCCCTACGACAATCCACCCTTCCAAACCATCGACGAGTGTAAGAGCAACTGCCCGGTTCCTCCGATGCACACTTAGTTATATGCTCTCGATCGGATGAGGGTTAGAGAGATCCTCATCTTTGGCGATAACGGGGATACACCTATGTAATGTTATACGGCTTTTTTTTTTTGAGAAAAGAAGATTGAATAAATTTATGTTGTTTTGGAGGATGTTGTAGGGATACTTGTATAATCGGAGGGAGCATAAGAGCATATGACTTATTAACACATACTAATATACGTGCTTTAAAATTTGATGAAATCAATAAATAAACAAGAATAGCTGCACGATTTAAAAAAAATACCGTTCTTCTAACTTTATAAGTCAAGTGAGTATAAGCGTTGTTCGCACACTTAGCGTGCGTTCTCCAGTAACCGATTGGGATAAAGACTACCTTGTTCTTCGTACGCATATTTCTTAAACTATTAAGCGATACGTATTTTGTAAAACATTTCTATAGGAAAACTGCTTTGAAAAATCATATTAATAAATTTTCTAAATTTAAAATAAATAATACTTAACTAATCATGTGCTAAGGGCTGACCTTATTTTGTGTATCTTCTCAGTATTCTTATTTTCCCTTCTCTCAGATACACCCCTAGTCTCAAGCATTAAATAAGTTTCAAATACTCTAGAAGATAAATCACATTGATCCAATCTGTTCGCTTCTTGCCTTCCTGTCCTCCCCGGCACCGAGTTGGACCTTCCTTTGTGCATCATCTCGATCGTCACCTTCGCCTATGGCCAGTTGGCCACGGTGTCTTCATCTTAACACCCACTAAAAGCACAATACATCACATATCAAATCTTATTATTTGGGGATCCACATAGCAGTGGTGGTGGATAGAAAAATCACTCACCATTATTATTGGGATCTTTCAAAGGATACTTCTAAAGGTACGATGTTTATAAATTATTTATTTATTAGATTAGAAGAATCCCGTACTCTACTCACAAAAAAATATGGGCTAAATTAGTAAGTGTGCCAATAGGCATACCAACTAACAACTATTATCGAAAAATCTAGAAAAAATTGTGTGTACACTTTCAACAGTGTTTCACTTACTTGCAAAATTTTATCTCAAATTCATTATATCTAACCGTTTTAAGACTATATATAAAGCCAATCACAATTCTATCTTTTTTGCTATTTATGTATAATGAATTCAAACTATTATAAAAATACATATATAAATTTTAAAATTTATAATTTTTAGTAATATTTATTAGTTAGTATGCACGGTGTATACGGAAAGGTTTGTGTGTATAACATGTGTCCCGCGATCGACAAGCCAAATCAACGTGTGCAACTCTTTTGTTGGAATCATCTAATTAAGTCAAGCAAGACTGCCATTGTTTCAAGACTGCCATTAGTACGGCCTCCAAACAGGCGCTGGCTTGGCGTGGCTGGATCAAAGCTGCCTCCCCACGAAATATCGGTCTTTAAGCCACTATCCCGTCTCCACGATAGCACCAAAACCTGGTTATACGGGAAATAACGTTTTTTTTTTCAAGCTTGATGGTTCACGTTTTGATCTACTTACACTCCTTTGATTGATTTCTGTAGTTTTCACAAAGTACAGGATTGTAAACAGTAGCGGACCTAAAAAAATTACAGCGGGTATGCACACTTCATAGAAGAAAAATGTCTAGAAACTAAGAATCATCCAATCCATGCAAAAAGCTTTTTTTCTTTCATGTCATTTTGCAGCCTTACTCCCTCTTCGTGTTATGTTTTTAAATTTACTTAGTCATCAATACCTAACTACACGTGGTTGCTGAAAATTTTAGGTGTACCTGTGCCCTCCCGGAACCTCGATCCCTTGGGCCCGCTTCTGATTGTAAAGCTGTATGAAGCTATTTTTAAGGGGATATCAGGATAGTATTTTAATAAGCTTAAGTATATTATTGATCGTGGGGATACCGAGATTTTAATTGAGTATTATTTTATTTTAAAAGGAAAAATCAACTTAGGGTTTATTTGTCGGCGCTCTAACTCGTAACAATAACTTTAAAAGTGGAGTCTAAAGTGAAGTTGTGTGGTGGCCTTCCCTCTAGTTCATTTTTTCAGATCACTCCAGACCACTTCCCTTCTCTTTTAGGTGAAGCTGAAACTATTTGGTTAGACTCCAACTCTGAGAGAGGTGAAACTGGAACTGGAGCCCTACGAAACTGGTCCTTACTAACTTTTTCAATTACAAAAACGACGCATACGTGCACACACTACCTCACATGTACACACACTATACTCACGCACCTGCAAGTCCATCCCAAAACACACGCTTACAGGGACTAAGACTAGGGACACATCCTTAGTCCCACTAAGTCCCTGCTAAATACCAGTCCGTGTGTCCATAGTATCTATAAGCGGTAGGATTTAAACCTTAGTGGGTGGGTCATGCACCTATGACTCTATCACAACACCATTAATGCTTCCCTTGAATAATGCTTAATTGGTGTCTTATGCGTGACACATACCAAGCTCCTCCACTCGGCTCATCTAGCGTGTGCCACAACATTAAGAGAAATGACCCAAATCAAGTGTAACTTTAGTTTATGTTTGGTTAATCTCTCCACAAAAGAATTGAGAGAGATTTGAATGAGATTTATTTCACATCTATTGTGGTGTGAAATTATCTCCTCAATTCTCTTCAATCACTTTCTCTTAAGGATTAACCGAATAAAGGTCTTAGTGGGTTACTAGCCCATCCAAACATACTTTAGGCATTGTGTGAAAATTTTCAGGCCCATCCACTAGTATAGTAATGTAAAAGTAGATACCATTAACCTCTTGGCTAAGCAATCTAATCCAGTCATGATACTCGTAATTACACATTGCTATTGTTAGCAAACCAAAGATATGCTACTAGTTAATCTCTCGGGGTTTATAATAAGCATCCAATCAAACCCAGCAAATTATGGATACGTTTCTCCCTTGCAAAGATAAGCTTCCAAACTAAGCCAGCCATTTCGTCATCTATAAATACTTAGGACCCATTGTACTCCATCAACAAACAAACAGGATCCAATTCAGCACACACACATACATACACATAATTACCGCACATACTTTGCAGAGTGCAAAACATGAAGAGCAGCGCCATTTTCATGCTGTTCGTCGCCCTCGGAAGCCTCGCCATCGTGGTACACGGTGAGTGTGGATTACGGGCAATAATCTCACCCTCATTTCTCATCATCTACCGATCCCTATTTACGTTCATCACACTGATGATAATCTGATCGATCTGTACTTAATTTCCTTTGGATAAATTAACTTCAGGTGGCAGGACACACGCCGTCGTTGAGCCGGCGAAATCATCTGTTGGCGTCGTGCAGCCGGCGATGGACCCGATCACCATCTGTAGCCCGTCCAACTTCTGCATCCCGGAGGCGTGGAGCTCTTGCTACAGGTGCATTGTGAAGCCCTACGACAATCCACCCTTCCAAACCATCGATGAGTGTAAGAGCAACTGCCCGGTTCCTCCGGCGAGCGCTTAGTTATGTGCTCTTGGGTGAGGATGATATCTTCTTTAATCTTTAGCGATAACGGGGATGCACCCATGTAATGATATACGGCTTTTTTTAGAAGAAAAGATTGAATAAAGGATGTTGCAGGTATACTGATCATAAGCTTCGGAGTAATTTTATTTCTAAAGAGCACAATATAATGGACTGGCTTTTTAACACGTGCTAACATATACAGATGTACTCATCCTCTATACTCCAATACAGTAATAATTACTCCAAAAACTTTATGTCGTGTGAATGTTAGAGGAGAACTCAGAACAACCAAAATTCCCTCAGCTGTCAAACACTTTGGGCTTATTCAGATTGATGTAATTTTAAATCATATCATTATTTGATAAAATTGATAAATATATAGTGACATTTAGTTTGTCACCAAATATTAATCATGTTTAGGGAATTTAACAACAACATATTTAACCTATCCTATTAAAATTTGGTAATGCTGTCTAACTTAACAAAATTTTGGTAATACCAAATTTTAAAAATATTGATTTGGGCAATAATTTGAATAGGCCTCTCTTTTCTCTCTTTTTTTTTTTTGAATACTGTCGAGTAGTATGATTTATTTTGTACTCTGCATCCCTGTGCATTTCCAGTTTACGCAATTATGCCTACATCCAAAAGAAAACGAAAATTATCTCGTTCTTCAAGTCAAAGAGGCAGGCGCAAATCGTTTTCGCTTCTTCGGTCAGCAAACGAATCTCCCAGAAGCAGAACGCATCCAATCCAATCCGAAGATGGCCGCCTCCCTCCTCCCGCTTCTCCTCCTCGCCGCCGCCGCTGCCGTCGCGCCGGGCCCCGCCTCCGCGCGCCACGTCGTCATCTTCTCCCCAGCCCGCGGCGTCTCCCCCTCCTCCCTCGCCTGGGACCCCACGGCTCAGCACTTCGTCGTCGCCGGCGGCGGCGAGGCCGTGCTCTCCGTCTCCGACGCCGGGGTCACGGAGTCGATCGCGTCCATCGGCGCCTCGGCCGTCGCCGTCGACGACCGCCGCCGCCGCCTCCTCGTGGCATCCCCGGGCTCCGTCTCCGCCTACGACCTCCGCACCCCGCGCCCCCACGCCAGGCTCTTCTCCGCCACGCTCCCCGACCCCACGGCGCCGCCAGGCGGCGTCGCGGTGGACCCGCACTCCGGCGCCGCCTTCCTCACCGTTGGCGCACGGATCTACAAGGTGTCCACCGATGGCGACGTCGCGGCGCTCCCTCCCTCGCCGGCGTACGGCGGCTCCGATCCGCTGGCCTCCCTCGCCGCGCACGTCAGCCGCGGGTTCCTGCTCGTGGGCCAGCCCAGCACGGGCCACCTCCTCCGCGTCGACATGGAGGACGGCGCCGCGCGGACCGTGTCGGGCGCCCTGACGCCTCCCTCGCCGGCCGCGGTGGCGGTGCGGAGCGACGGGACGGTGGCGGTGGGCGGGGGCGCGACGCTGCGCCTCGTCGGGAGCAACGACGGGTGGTCGTCGTGCGCCGAGCACGACGAGGCCGAGCCGGACGGCGCCGCCGTGGCGGCCGTGGCGGTGAGGGAGCGGAGGCGGGTGTACGCGCTGGTGGCGGCGGCGGGGGAGACGGAGAAGGAGGCGTGGCGGATCGAGGAGGTGGCGTGGAAGAAGGAAGGCGAAGGTGAGATGTTGGTGGGCTTCATCTTCGTCGGCGTCGCGCTAGCCATCTTCATGTTCTGGAGGTTCCAGATGCGGCAGCTCGCGGGCAGCATGAACAAGAAGATCAGATAGTAACAACATTGCGATGCTCTGGATTAATCTGATTGTTTTAGGAGGATTTTACTTAGTTTTCTTCTGCAAGCATCAGTTGGTATAGATACTTGTAGATTAGAAATTTTACTTATGGTGAATCTATCTATGATGAAAGATTTGGGAGGGAGAGTAGAAACGATCCTGGTTTTCAACTGTATTCTGCATCAGTTGATGTAGATACTTGTAGATTAGAAAGTTCGCTTATCATCAAACCATGAATCTATCTATGATGTCAGCAGAGGATAGTAGAAATGATCCTGGTTTTCAATTGTAACTTGGAAGTACACGATGTAGTAGAATTTGATCAAAAGGCTGTTATGATTATCTTGGTTCATGAATGCAAAGCGCAGTTGAGCAAAATATAGATGTGAATTACTCCTAGTTTACATCAGCTGTTGTAAATGATTACTTCTAATTCATTATTACTATAACTTTTTCAAGTGTTAGTTCCAAGTGTTTCTGCAGTTTGTAGGATCGTGGGTTAGATAACTGAAGTTGGTATGCTCCCACAATCAGTGTTTGAAGCCTACTCTATTCCGATCAGTGTGTTCTGCAATTAGTACTATGTCATCTTGTGGGTTGGATAATTAGAGTTGGTATGCTCCACAATCATCGTGGATTTAATGTCACGTGTATATTTGTTCATGCAAATCAATAAGAGCATGAATGGCAGTATGGAGTCGTATGCGCATGATACATGCAGCCGCAGGCCTATGCATTTCAGTTTTTGCAACAAGAACATGTATATGGTTATGTATGATGTGCATTGTTGTGTTGCAAAATGAGAGAGTAACTAATTAGTTATTCACAGTTATCGTCCTCATCGAGCTGGTTTGCATTTAGAAACCGCTCGATAGACCGGACAGGTTACAAAAGATCAAATTCAAATTCAAATTTTTAAACAAATTCTGTTTGAATTTCATTGGTTTTTGTTGATGACAGCTCAGTTATCGACGAAACCACTGGAGAGCGGTTTTCGGTTGGCAAACGGTTTTGTAAACCCTGCACATTATACATGCAGATATATATACATTTCGCTTTCTTTTGACAGGATAATAACGGTAGCTTTTGCGATCCAAAGAAAGAAGGGCTCTATTTGGAACCATCAAATGGTCACTTGTTAGGCTGGTTAAGGATGATCAGGCGTTTGCAGTACTGAACTAGCAGTAACTTCCTAGCATTTGAATTGTGCCAAAACTATCATCGCTTCATGCAGCAACCCAAACAAAAAGATTTTATATGGTCCAGATAATTCATTGCCAACTTCCAACCCCAGGATAGTCATGCATTAAATACTGCCAATATATAATGATGCAAAATTTTGGATCCTTTGGAAAAAGATTTACTCCTTAAAAGCATTAAATCCCAAGAATAAAAATGTATTTATTCCTTTGCAATCTGCATTGCGCTGTGCTGGACTCGACTACAGAAATTCCAACACCAGTGGAAGCCGGCGGCCCGGCGCTCTCCACCACCATCAATGGCCGGCGGCCTCCTCAGCAAAGCGTCCAGCTCCGTGGCCGCCTGCGCGCGCCGCGTCTCGCGCGCCACCCGCCGCCTCCTCCGCGCGCGTCTGCTCCGCCGGGGTGGCGAGACCGGGAAGTCCGAAGGCGGCGGCAGTGGCGGCGGGGAAGGGCTGTGGCGCCGGGCGATACTGATGGGGGAGCGGTGCGAGCCGCTCAGCTTCCCGGGCGCCATCCACTACGACAGCCGCGGGCGGCGGCTCTCGCAGCCGCGCCGCGCCAAGGCGAAGCCGGCCGCCGCCGCCCTGCTCTGCCGCTCGTCGGACGCCGTCGACGAGGCCGTCGCGGCGGCGAACAACAGCAAGGCCGCCAGATACGTGGCGGTGGCGCTGCTCCGAGACTAGAATCGCGCGCGTGGCACGCGTGATCGCGTGTTCCTCAGGCTGCTGCTGCTAAGATCAACGCGCGTGATTCTTGCTCCAGCGTTGGAAATGGATGATGCATGTCATTTTTGTTACCTTTTCTCCTAGCGTCGACAAAATTACCTGTACTTTTTGTTTCCTATTTCATATGTTACCATCAGTGTAGAATGTACTAGTACAAGGGTTTATTTGGGTTTTCTGCCCTACTAAAATTCAGATAACAGCAAAACTTTGGTAAGATGAGAGGTAGGTATTATTACTGATTGTTCAGTTTGTATCAAAAATTTGAAATTATGAGATAGTCATATTCAGCTCATATCGGCTTCAATAAATATCAACCTGAACATTATACCTCAAGAGAGGTACTCAGTAACATCTTCAGGGCAGGGTAACAAGACGTCAGATTTCACAATCTTCAACATATGTCCGAGAAATGGGACGGATGAGGTGAAAGTTCAGAAGACAGCCAACATGGCATTTGCAGAGCGTTAGCCGTTCTGTTATAGTAGTAGAACTCAGAAATCCAGGATACAAGCCAAAAACAGGTGCAGGACTGAGTCCAGATAAGAGCACACAAACCAGTGCCAACACCGCTACCCAAGGAGTTCCGTTCAACAAATTGAACAGCATTAATGCTTCAACAGACATCATCATTTCTTTGTATTCCCGAAAAGGATACGTCATGATTTCTTAATTGACACTAGTAATAAGTTCATAATGTAGTGGTTCATAGCTTAAAAATCCAGAATCTATTTATGCTTTCAACACTGCAATTCACTATCGCGAGCCATCTGAACTCAGCGTACCAAGGCAGCTCTTTTGTACAACATCTTAGTAAAATTTAACTGTCATGATGATACCAACAATATGCTACCATAACTTACGATCTACTACATCAGATACCAGTAATTATCACAACACAAACCAGAAGTCTAAGGACATCGCGCAGCTATCCACTTCCATCGAGCTGCCCATGGGAGAGAAGGTGTGCCATGTATTGCTGGAAAACATGGCGAAAGCATACATAAAACTTACAAATTATGCAGTGAAAAGTTAGATCCTAACAACCAAAAGAATATTTGTGTTTTCGAGAGAAAATGCAGATTTGCAGGTGTTTAGCAAGCGGAGTCTGCAGTAAATGAAAGACAGTGGGCAACTACTTACTGCATGGTACGCATATGGTGGTTTGCCTTGCCGATCAAAATGCTTTGCCATGATAGAGAACTCTATTGGACCCCAGTCATCTATTTCGAAACAATTACCTAATGCAGCCTTGTAAAGCTGCAAACCACCAAATCAAATCAAACATCACCTTTCTGAAGCAAGTTACTTGAGTTTTTTTTTAAAAAAAATGTCACTTCCTTTACATTCACATCCTGTTAAGATGAAAACAAAGCGGCACCAAGACATATTTCAGTTTTCATACCTTTGCAGTGTCAGTTAGTAGCTCCGTACCAGCGGGATACGAGGCATAAAATTGGTCGCCCCTAGAAATGCCAGCCCTTGTCCTGCAATAAGTTCAGAGATTATTGGCAGGCAAGAAAACTAAGTGAGAAAATTCTGCAAGTACACAAGAAAGGATAGTTCAACAGTAATATACGTATTGCTTGTGTAAGCATAGGTCATGAGGGCAGTGAAGCAGTAGAATCCAGCATAGGACGCCATACGCCGGAACTTCTGGATCTTTAAGATCTCCTTATATTGGTACAAAATATCCATCCTACAACTGGTCGATGCTGGTGTTAGAAAAGAAAATACCAAATCAGTTAGAGATACACACAGTTCTTCACAGTAGCCAACTTATCGGAAACAAAAACCACGTAAATAAAATTTTTTAAATGTCATTCGCAGCTGAGTTTCAGCCATAGATAGAAGCAACACAGAAAGGCAAAAATATTTGCATCACCATGAAGTTTGACAATAAAAATAAGCAACATTAGAAGAGTGGTTTCTTCAAGAAATCACAATACTTCATTTACATGCAAATGATACACAATGACCATGTAAGAGAACTATCAAGATACCAACAGAATATGAGCTTCTTGAGGTTGCACAAAGTCAGAAACAGTACAGCTCCAGGTTGAGTACTGGAACATACAATATTTTCCAAATGACCATGTAAAAGAGAACTATCAAGATACCAACAGAATATGAGCTTCTTGAGGTTGCACAAAGTCAGAAACAGTGCAGCTCCAGGTTGAGTACTGGAACATACAATATTTTCCAACAGAATATCTGAAAATATCATCGCAAGACCTGTCTATAGCAGTGTTCTCATTCAACTACTAATTAACTCATCAAACAACTAAATTAGGCTAAATCATTGGATACAAGCCATACAACCTCAAAGGACAGGTATACCAAAGTAGTCGAGTTGGCATGCTTCGTACCCTCGAATAGATATAAACTACCCTTTCAGTAACCAGAAGGAACACTCTTAGACAATGTAAACTCCACTGAAGTGTGCTTTCTTCAACCGATAGCACTTTGTAAAATTCTGTTTGGCACGAATCAGGCAATCACTCAACTCGCCGTCAGAAACATTCAAGACAGCAGGTGAAAAACTACGCATTGAATCCACTTGCCTTTATCCAGACCACAATACACCATACACATTGGATTAGCATTAAGGTTAAGGCAAATTTCTAGAACAGAAGCTAGGGTTAACGCAAAACCGAGAAAAAAGTGCGTGGGTAGACACACACACACACACACACACACAGAGAGAGAGAGAGAGAGAGAGAGAGAGAGAGAGAGAGAGATGGGAAAGAGGATGTGCGTAACGGATGCGGCGGAATCAGCAGGACGAACGACGGCGACCCTGCTCGCTCGCTCGCTCGCGCGATGGATGGGGATCGGCGCAGGCGGCGGTGGCGGAGGATGTGCTCACCAGGATGGATGCGGCAGGACGAACGACGGCGACGGCGCCCTGCTCGCTCGCGGGTTGGATGGGGATCGGCGGAGTCGGAGTCGGCGGCGGTGGCGGTAGGCAAGGGCAAACTGACGAGGAGGCGTCAAAATGGCGAGGGTAAATTAGTAATTTCGCCTAGAACTCAATCCACCCGGATTGCACATCCCATCCCTACCCATACTGTGAAAATCTAAAAAACGAAAATAAAATAGTCATAATCTCATTCTCCAGATGAAACCCGTGGGGAATGGATTTTTCTTTTAAAGTATAGGATTGAGGTGGATAAATAATATGTATGTTTGGGTACTGTACGATTAGGTACAACTCATTGGACGGGTCGTGTCATGTTGGCCCACGTGTTAAGACCAGAGCCCAGGCACGGCTCGGTGAGATGTCGGGTCATGTCGATGGGCCGATACGTGGGCTATGTGGAGGATGGTTAGCTCAAATTTGTTATATACCCAGAAAAAATGCGAATAGAGTACGTTACATCCTGTTGCACAAACTCCGAGGAAGCTATATTGAGGTCCTCCGCTCACCGATAACACATTCCTCTTCCTCCTCATCAAGCACCGCCGTGGCACTTCACTTCCTACTTCCTTCGCCCGAGCCAGTGAACCTCCAATGACCGATATGCTTAGTGGTTGTGCTAATGAATGGGGTTGGTCGCGCCACCACACTTTCTTGCAAGCCTACGTCGGCGCGCGTCCACCATCGCTTCCTCTGTCTCGAGCCCTTGACTTCCTCGGTTCTCCTGTTCTCCTTTCCTCCTAGCTCTGGCTAGGATAGCAGTTGCTCGACTGGTGGTTGTTCGCCGGTCGTTGGTCATCATCGTGTCACATGGGCCAGGCTATATCGTGTTGGCTCGCTACATGCACTAGTCGTGTTAGCATGTAGTGTTGGGTAGCAACCCAAGCACAACATGACTAGACGGGTCATGCCAGCACGACCCATTGCCAAACGGACTGTGTAGTTCCTATGTTATCAACTACACATGCGTGCTCGGACGGACACAAAAAAACCCAACCTATTTGACAGGCTATAGGAGGATTTGGCAAACTCATAGCCATTCTTATGTTTCTTCAAATTAGACAATTAAGATACCTCAGTCGCATCTAATTAATTTGATTAGCATCGAATTAAAGGAAACTTTTTAATTTTTTTTGAAGATGTCCCCTTCCATAATTACAATTACACTCCAGCCAACACTAAAAAATAACACATTCTTCTCCCAAAATAACATGCAAGCACAATATAATCTAGAAAACGTATCCATTTTCTTCTTATTTTTATTAGATCAATTTCAAATAGTGTTGTCTGAGACAATATTTACTTCAATATGCAGAATCAGGATAAACCGATCTCATAGCGATATACACATTTATGTTGCTTATCTCATTGGTGGAAAGGAAAATATTTTATCACTAAATCAAAATTTGTTATAAGTGTTAGTTAGGAGAATTTAATCTCAAATGGTAGAAACAAAGGCCTGGTAGACATTTTTACAACTACACCTGGTGGTTTTAACAACAACTCTAAGGGATCCACACCACACAAGGAGTC